>JASDDO010000019.1:619307480-622117398 GCA_030015575.1 Agapanthus africanus
GGAAGAATGTCCATTAAACTCTGCGTTTCAAGGTCACGAGCATTCTAATGCCGCATTTCAAAGACCTCGAAACAATCCATATTCTTCCACGTACAATCAGGGTTGGAGGAATCACCCGAATTTTGCTTGGAACCAAAACCAGTCTCAAAACACGGTTCCAAGCCAAAATAATTTTCAAAGGGCTCTTCCTCCACCACAGCAACCCCTTCAACTCACTCAGCACCCCTACCAGTCACAAAACTTCCAAAACCAGGTCAACGTTCCTACACAGTCTAATCCTATGACCTGTTCTGACGAGTTCTCTCAATTCACTCAAACCATGAAATCACTTTTGTCAAATTTCATAGAGGTTTCGATTGAGGTTAGATCTTCCGTCAGTGAGATAAAGAAAAACTCAGCGTCTCAAGCTGAGAGTATCAGATCGATGGAAGCTGAAATCGCACGCCTTAATGCCGAAATGAGTGCGAGAGAAAAAGAGAAACTTCCCTCTCAACCCCTACAGAATCCTGGGCATTGCAATGTTAATGCCGTCACAACGTTGAGATCGGGGAGAGTGCTGAACAATCATGTCGGGGAAGGAATTGATGATATTGAAAATCCTATCAATAACACCCCGGCTGAGACCTTTCCTCACACACACACTTCTAATTCTGATCTTTCTTCTTCTACCCCACCACCTTCTCGAGAGCATATTCTCCATTTCCCACTAGGCTCGACACCTCAACCCAACCCTTATAGTTCTCCACAGACGGTCCCCACACCTCTTTTGGGACCTCGTCTACCCCCTCTTCCTTCTCCTATGATGGACCCTGCACTTATTGCGAAAGCTCCTTACCCGAATCGGTTAAGGGGTAATAGAACGAGTCCTCATATGGAGAAAATTATAGAAATGTTCAAACAGGTTAACATCAACATCCCTCTCCTAGATGCGATTCAACAAGTCCCCGCTTATGCGAAAATTCTTAAAGACTTGTGCACTAGGAAGAGGAAGACCCAAGTGCCAAAGAAGGTCTTTATGGCTAATAATATCAGCACTGCTTTTATCCCACGGCTACCAAAGAAACGAAAGGACCCAGGATGTCCTACTATATCGATTTCTATTGGGGGTAAAAACATAAATCGTGCTCTTTTACACCTTGGCGCAAGTGTTAACCTACTCCCTTATTCTGTCTATGAGCAATTAGGGATTGGAGAGTTGAAACCTGCTCACTGCACTCTCCAAATGGCAGACCGTTCAATCACCAAACCAAGGGGTGAACTAGAGGATGTGTTGATAAAGGTTGGGAAATTTGTATTCCCTGTAGACTTCATTGTACTCGATACACAGCCTGTAGCAAACCCCCGGGGCCAAATTCTGGTGATTCTGGGTCGTCCTTTCCTTGCCACTTCCAACGCTGTTATAAACTGTAGAAATGGATCAATGAACTTATCATTTGGAAATATGACCATTGAGCTAAACATCTACAAAGTTGGAAGTCAGCCATCAGAACCCTCTGCTCATATTTTAGATGTGTGCCCTGTCCACGAGATCGCTCCCGATAGTTGCGGAGCTGAGGAACTTTGCTTTACTGATCTCGACGACATTACCACGTCTCCGTTTGACTTTACACATGATCTTAGTGAGGACACTTTTCCTACACTTGAGTCCTGCACTCCTGACTTTTTTCCACCCGAGTTTGTATCTTTCACAGGCTCTGAGCTTCTTTGTAATTCCAAAAATCACTCGATGATCCCACCTTCTATCATTTCTCCGCCTGAATTAGATCTCAAAATTTTACCTTCTCATCTTAAATATGCTTATTTAGGTGAGAAGGAGTCTTTACCGGTTATAATATCCGCTTCTCTAGCATTAGAGCAAGAGAATGCACTTTTATCGGTATTGAGATCTAACAAAGAGGCGTTTGGTTGGAGTATGGCGGACATCAAAGGGATTAGTCCCTTGATAGTTGAACATCATATACATGTGATGGATGATGCCAGGCCAACCCGAGAACCACAGAGACGGTTGAATCCCGTCATGAAGGAAGCGGTAATGAAAGAGATTGTCAAATGCCTAGATAATGGTATTATATACCCCATCTCCGATAGCCAATGGGTGAGTCCTATACATGTCGTTCCTAAGAAATCCGGCATCACTGTTATAACCAATGAGGCAAATGAGTTGATTCAGACACGCACCCAAACCGGGTGGCGTGTATGTATCGATTATAGAAAACTCAATGCTGCCACGAGGAAAGACCACTTTCCTCTACCATTCATTGATCAAATGCTGGAACGCTTAGCAGGACGAGAGTATTATTGTTTTATGGACGGATACTCAGGCTATAATCAGGTCCCCATCGCCAAAAAGGATCAAGATAAAACCACTTTTACTTGTCCTTTTGGTACCTTTGCTTACAGTCGCATGCCCTTCGGGTTATGCAATGCTCCCGCTACCTTTCAGCGGTGTATGATGTGGATATTTTTTGATATGGTAGAGAATTTTCTGGAGATCTTTATGGACGGTTTCTCGATTTTTGGAGACTCTTTTTCTGATTGCCTATCGAATCTTGACTCTGTTCTTACTCGTTGCAAAGAGAAGAACTTGACTTTGAACTGGGAAAAATGCCATTTCATGGTCCAAGAAGGAATTGTTCTTGGAGATGTCATTTCACAGAAAGGCATTGAGGTTGACAGAGCTAAGATAGATGTCATTCAAAACCTCCCTCATCCCAAAAGAGTCAAAGACATTCGATCTTTCCTTGGCCATGCGGGATTTTATAGAAGATTCATTAAGGACTTTAGCAAAATTGCTTGACCTTTAACTCTTCTCCTGGCCAAGGATACGACCTTCCATTTTGACTCGAACTGCGAGACAGCTTTCGACTCGCTTAAACACTCACTCACTTCAGCCCCCGTGCTATCGTCACCAAACTGGGACTGCCCCTTTGAGCTGATGTGTGATGCATCCGACTTTGCAGTAGGTGCAGTCTTAGGACAGCACATCGAAAAGATGCCACACGTGATATACTATGCAAGTAAGACCCTGAATGATGCGCAAATTAATTATACAACCACAGAAAAAGAACTTTTAGAGGTTGAATTTGCATTAGAAAAATTCAGGCCTTACTTAATTGGCTCTCCTATAGTTGTGTATACTGACCATTCCGCTTTAAAACATCTTCTGGCGAAGAAAGATGCAAAAGGTCGACTAATACGTTGGATCCTTTTGTTACAAGAATTTGATCTTGTTATCAAAGATAAGAAAGGATGTGAAAACGTAGTAGCTGACCATCTTTCACGCATCTCTTCTTCCCCTGTGACCCTGCCAATCAATGACTCGTTTCCTGACGAACAACTCTTGAGCGTATCCAATGAACCATGGTTCAGGGATATTGTGAACTATCTTGTCACGGGACTTATACCGAGCGATTGGTCAAAACAGGACAAATACCATTTTCTTTCCCAAGTAAAACACTTTTACTGGGATGATACTTGTTTAAGTATTGTCCTAATCAGATCATCCGCCGGTGTGTCCCGAAAGAAGAGTTCAAGAGTGTTCTTTCTTTTTGTCATGATCAGGCCTGTGGGGGTCACTTCGGTCCAAAAAGACAGCGGAGAAGGTTTTGCAATGTGGATTTTATTGGCCGACCTTATTCAAGGACGCATTTGACTATTGTAAAACCTGCACACAATGTCAGCACACGGGTAGAATCTCCCAGAGAAATGAAATGCCTCAGCAACCCATCTTGGTTGTTGAAATATTCGATGTTTGGGGCATTGATTTTATGGGTCCCTTTCCCAACTCCTTTGGGAATTTGTACATACTGCTGGCGGTTGATTATGTCTCAAAGTGGGTTGAAACCATTCCATGTCGCACTAATGACAGGAAAGTTGTCATTAAATTCTTGAAAGAGAATATCTTTTCGCGATTTGGACACCCACGCGCTATTATTAGCGATAATGGGACACATTTCTGTAACAGGTCTTTCGAGACTTTGATGCGGAAATACTCAATCAACCACCGACTTTCTACACCCTATCATCCCCAAACGAGCGGGCAGGCTGAGATCTCAAACAGACAGATCAAACTTATCTTGGAGAAAACTGTTGCTAAGAATAGAAAAGACTGGTCGACCAAACTGACGGATGCTCTTTGGGCATTCAGAACTGCATATAAAACCGACCTAGGGATGTCTCCATATAGGATAGTGTTTGGGAAGGCATGTTACTTACCTGTCGAGATTGAGCATAAAGCATTGTGGGCTATTAAGGAAATAAATTTTGACCTAAACCAAGCCTGCAACTTTCGGAAGCTGCAACTTAATGAGCTAAGCGAACTCCGCGATGAAGCTTATGATAACGCTGTAATCATAAAGAATAGGACTAAGGTTTTTCACGATAAAAACATTTTGAGGAAAACATTTTCACCTGGTCAACAAGTCCTTCTTTATGATTCACGACTACACCTTCACGCGGGTAAGCTCCGATCTCGGTGGAAGGGACCTTTTGTTGTGCGGTCTGTATACCCGCACGGGGCAGTAGAAGTAGAAAATGTTAAAAACGGCACATTTTTCAAAGTGAATGGACATATATTAAAGCCGTATTTTTCCACTGACCCCACGGAGGAGCTCCTGTTCTTACAGGAGCCAGTTTATTTGGATTAAAATTCCTCCGTCTCACCTTCGTATCCTGCATATCACTGCATCATCTTTTGAATAGGAGGTGAATGAAAAGAGTAAGTTTGGGGGAAGTTCTTCACTTATATATTTTGCCCCCACTAATAATTCCTCCCAGACTTACAGGTTTTCTAGATATAGCTGTTGGCAACAGTGAGGACACTGTTGAAAACAAGTTTGGGGGAGGTTTGTGCTTATTTTTGCATCATTTGCATATCATTTGCATAAGCACAAAATATTTCTTTAAAAACTTATAAAAATTTAAAAATTTTCAAAATCCATAAAAATTTAAAATTTTCAAAATATAAAAAAAAATATTTTAACATTTAAACATTTTTTGTACATAAATAAGATAATGAAAGTTTAGATAGTGAAAAATTACATCCATGAAATTAGAAAAATTTAAGAAAACCAAGAAAATTAGAAGTTTTCTTATACGAACTAGTAATAAGTAGTTATGAGCAGTTGTCCCAAGGGTTAGTAAGATGAAGGACGTCACTAATCTGAGGATAAAACTAAGTCTGAAAAATAGTTTCTATTCTGGAAGCCAAACATTTTGAACGTGGCTACCCTACTATTCGCACTTACACACGTCTTGAAGCCTGGGATAGTAGAGGATACCTTGAAATGTTCTTGTCTTAAAGCCGATGTATGAAGGAAATAAAAGAAAAAAGTGAATAAAAAATATAAAGTGGTGAGAAAAATGGACACTGGTTTTGTTATCACCGAGGGCAATAAAAATGTATAGCGTGGGTGCTTCTTCACCTAGTGCCCTAAGGCCAACTGGTCTGGGAGTCACTGCTATGCCTGAGGTGGTGCAAGACGAGGAAAATACACCAAATAAGCAAGCACATGAGTAATCGGTCAGTTAGTACCTCAAGAAGTATTAACGGTCGCATGAAAGTGTGTGAGCAATCTCATCTAAATATTCATTAATTAAAAAGTACTGAGGCTGATGGACAAGAGTATGATAGCTTGAATTGAATTCTCCGGGGGTAGGGATGTTTATTACACACACGCAGGGTTATATGATCGATGTTTGGAAGAAAGATAGGAATGAAAAATAAGACGATGTTTTATTGAGGGAGGACGTGATTTCCGACATCTTTTCATGACCATTAAGATAGGGCTCATGACAACCAAAAAGCTAGCTTAGTTGGAAACCCTAATTTTCAAAGTCTTGCTTTTACAATTCTTTTCTTTAAATGTAATATTCATGATCTTTCTTTTATTATTGGATTTTGTGGGTGCAATCCGCTGAAAACCCTCAGGAGACAACACTTCTCCTACTAGGGACACCTAGAGATTTAAAGGCTTGTTGCACGTGCTCAGTGCAATCGTGTTGCCTACGAAAGTGTGCTAGTTAGTTTTTCTCTTTCTTTTCTCCTTCTCTTTTTAATAAAAGTTTGCTCGAGACGATCGAAATTAAGTTTGGGGGAATTTGATTAGTCGAAAATATTGCATCTTTTAACCGGCAATTTCCCTGTCATTTGCATTCATATAGAAGTGTTCGGCATTCATATAGCACATATTAGCAAAACAGTCGTCAAATATCAGATTACATGTGTTAGACCTTAAAACCGGCATTTCTAGGGAAATTGATTGCATTTCATAGCATGGCATCATTTCTATATATCGCAACTTGTGTTTCGAAGTCCGTGCAGGAAAATCAGAAGATTGCTCAATTTTACACAGCTAAAAGATACGTCAACTCAAGGATTTGGAATCTGGTATTGATCTAAAGTGCATGCAGAGATTAAACATATCAGAGAATACTAAAGAATACAGCGAAAGGCAGCACATGAAGTTTGAAGCCCCAAAGAGCCAACTTGGCCGCGGAACCTCGGCCTAAGCCGCCTTGTGCCGCGGTTCCGCGGTCAACATGACACATCTCCTGCTCTGCTTTGCACCATAATTCCTCCTTCAGCCTCCACACTTCAGAAAGATACAACATTTTCCAGAAAGCCCCAGAAGCTTCTGCCAGATCAGCAAACCCTTGGAGCTACACTAAACTAGCCTATCATTCTAGAAACTTCTCCTTAAACCCTAGCTTAAACCCTAAGCTAAGCCTAACTAGCTACTTCTAGAAGTCTTTCAACAAACTTTTGGAGGGAACTTCTATTTTCAAACTCAAGGCCTAGGGTTTGGGAGATCTATAAATAAGACCCTAGGCTCACTTGTAAAGGGGGCATTCAATTAATTCAATTCAATTCATTGATTCATTGTGAGAAAATTCATTGTTGTTGAGGAGAAACCCTAGTTCTTCTTCTACCCAACAACAACCACCTCCAAACCCTAACCCTAATCCAATCCACAAATACCCACTTCAAGATTCATGGAGTTCAAGCCAAGCAAGTCTTCTACAACCCTTTAGAAGCAAAGCCGGACTTCATCGGAGCACGAGATCGAAGCGATCCAAGACTCAAGAAGCCGAGCGATGCAAGATTCGATGAGCAAAGATCCTTCCTCTTGTAATTCTTGAGAGTTGTAACTTCTTGTTGATGTAATAAAGGTGAAGATTCTTTAAACTTGTTTACATTTTAATTCTAGCATCATGATTTCATTTCGATTCTTGAATATATTCTTTGCGATGATGTGTGAATAAACTCCGCTCGTGGAGGAATCGAGATGATCGTAGAATGATGATGTTGATAAATCTTTAAACGTTTTCTTAAGTCCTATAGCGATTGTAAATTCTTGAAAATAGAATGATCGATGATCTAGATCGATGTGAAATGGGTTCTTGATTCTTTTCGCACGATCTAGAGAATCAACGATCGATTATTGGATTTTCAAGAAGCTATCTAGTGAATGTGATTCATCGAAAGGACAAAGGATAAGACGAAGAACCCTAATTCTTCGCAAGATCCTTAAACCTCGATCAATCGACATCGTGTTAGAATCAATTCGTTAATGGATAAGAAACGTTGATTTCTAATCTTCATCACATCTACAATCTAATCGATTCCTACGAGCCTTTACTTCAAATCTTGAAACCCTAAGTGATTGGAATTCTATCGAAACTCGATTCTTGATGTTTATCATTTTCTTGATTCTTGATTAGAATAGTGACACTTGAAACATTTGATAAAATCTTGAATCATGTTTTCTTTTCTTTTCGATTAACTTTTCAATTCAAACAAATCAAACATAGAAACGAATCGCACAATCCCTGTGGACGATCCGCACTCGCTTACGATCTACAACTGACACCGTAGTTGATTGCGGTCAAATATAATTGTTTGATTGTGAATTTTATTCAATTTTCATACCGACACAATAAGAAACTCATATCAATCAAATGAAGCCGCTGCCGGGGATCAATTGATTAGATACTTTTATACAACACATACCAAGAAATCGTTTCAATCAAATGGCACCGTTGCCGGGGACTATTTAATTTGATTTACACAGTCTTGAATTTTATCATCAATCAAATGGCGCCGTTGCCGGGGACTATTTGATTTGATTTACACAGTCTTGAATTTTATCATCAATCAAATGGCGCCGTTGCCGGGGACTATTTGATTTGATTTACACAGCCTTGAATTTTATCATCAATCACCTAGCAACCCTACAGTGGTATCAGAGCCAAGCTTGAGCTTTAGGCGAAGTCTAGGCGAAGTTTAAAGTCCGATCGAACCCGAATAACCCCGATTAAACCCTTCTCTGGACATTTTTTGAAATCGTGATTTTTTCAACATTAAAAATGCTTAAAAAATCAGCAGGGAATTATATGGAACACTGTGAAAAACGACAAAGTGCGCCGCCCAAAGTACCGCGAAACCGCGGCATGAGCATGGCTTCCGCGGCGGTTCCGCAGCCATAAAGTGACTTCATGCTTTTCTTTTTGCACAGTAATGTTCCTATCAAATTTCCTGATGTTCCTGGGTATTTTTAATTTATACTCAAGAGTTGAGTTTTCTGGGTTGTATTGGGAGCTCGTTTATTCGATCGGAAAGTTTAACCTCGTTTTAGTTGGTCCGGGTAATTTTTTAGAACATGTTAAAAAGTTCGACCGGATATCAATAACTCACATTTTCCCCTGCCGGAAAATTTCCTAGTGTTAGATTTTTCCGTAGTTTAAGAACGTTCTAAGTCGTTCAAGTAACGCGATGGACCCTTTAGAAGACAGCAAACCTTAACTCGATTATGTGACCGTCTTGAACTGCCTTTTGAACCTTAGGGTTTGGGGCAGTACGGCGTTGCCACATGTGAGGCGTTGGCTTGACCCTTCTACGGCTGGACCATTGGTACTGTGGCATGTGATGGATGTTTTTAAACTCCCCTCAAGTGTTGAAAACTATTTAGGAAAACTTGGGTGTTTGATTATTCGATCGGAAAGTTTAACATTGTCTATTTATCTTGAAGGTGATACAATATTTGGAATCCACATGTAGTTATGAGATAACTAATTTGAATGTTATAAATCTAGCAGTTCAGTCTCAGATGATCGGTTGCCACGGAATTTTGATGCGATCAAAAGTCCGTCGCAATCACGTAGCGTACGCGGATACTCGCCGGGTAAACATAATAGACAACCACGCCCCATAGCCCAGACCAAGTGACTGTAGGAGAACCCCGTCGCCAAAAGCATCCGTTCGGGTGCTCGCGGCAGCGGTGTTCCGCCTTAGTGCACTTCGTCGACGGAATCCCGGGGGGTGCGGCCGTCTACTAAAGTTTGTGACGAGCATTCGATCAGGATGTCGGGAATCTTGTTGAATTGCCCGACTGATTATTAGAAAGTTTTTTCAATATCGAGACTAAAATGCGCGGTTTATAATTGTTAGGCATGGGATGTCTAAGGAATTCATTTGGTTAGGCATGCGATGTCTAAGTAGGTTGCGGATTCCAACTGTTGTAATTTTACGCTTTCTTTTCTGCGACCGTAAGTGTAATATGTGGTGTATCGCCGGTTTCATTGCTATACATTAACGACAATTGGAATACACATATTTACTTACGTTGATGACATGTGATGTTATGTGTTACTGGATATGTTATATTGGATCGTCGTGTTTGAATAGCCGGGTTTTTTTATGAGATGTGTGTTTTTCATTTTCATTAATGTAAGAACTTGTATGTAATATTCTTTTATTGGGGCACTTCCGGGCTGAGGAAGATGGCACCGTTGATGTATATTATTTATTTTTCCGCATTAGGTTAGACCAAAGGAGGGGAGCACAAGTAACCGGGTTCTAGGGTCCAGTGGGAAACCATCTCGAGGAGTCGAGTCCGGGTCTCCTAACTCTAGAATTGGTAGGGTTGCTTGCCTCTCTCGTAGGGGTCTAGGGGTGTGGGATTGGCTATTCATCACGGCCGTGGAATCCGTGTTTTATAGGGGCTCAAAATAAAATACGGGCGTCCTAGTATATTCAATATTTCATATGTTGTTTTCTGCTGCGTTATCTGTGATGTTATAATGTGATATGTTCAGATAGATATTGTATATAGTGTATATGATATATTATATAGACGTTGCTTATGTTTTACACCCGCACTAGCCCTGCCCCGCTATGCCGTTAGTTACCTAACCTAACGGTGCAGACGGGACATCGAGGCGAATGCGGATGGCATAAGTGTACGCTGTATTTATCTGTGATGTTTAGGTGGACTTAAATGATGGGACATTCATTAATGAGATTAATGAAAGAAAATAAACCTAAAAGATGTTGTGTAATCGAATTTCAAAAATTAGGTAGCTCTAGTTGTTGCTTTGCATAGCGGTGTTCCTTGTAGAACATCCAGCACCTTATTCGATAAGGAAAGAGCCGAGATCCCTTCACCGGGAGTGACCTCTTTAGCAATAACTAGCAGATGCTACAACCTTCGGTTTGTATTTTGACTGCTTTTCTAGTTCTTGCTTTGCATAGTGGTATTGTGAATATCCTGCACCTCATTCGACGAGGAAAGAGCCGAGATCCCTTCACCGGGAGTGACCTCTTAAGCGAAACTAGCGAAAGCCTAAAAAACACTCCATTTAAAACCATTTGATTCTGCAACGAGATCAAGTTCAAAGCGTTAAAGTGTACCGTTTTAAAAATAATTAAATAAATAATTAAATGAATAAAATTGTTTAAGTGAATTTTATGATTTTCGGTAAAGCAAAATGTATTTTTCGTAAAATCAAACCGCAATTGTTTTTCATTATAAATTCAAAAATACCTATTTAATTATGTAATTACTAGTAAATAGTGTTTATTTAGCCACTTATAAATTTTTAGTTTAATAAAAAAAAATTTCCTAAATTAATTATTTTAAATATTAACATAAGGTTTATTTTTATACTAAATTAGTGTAAATTACAAATTTAAATAGTTTTAATTTGTAAAAATGAACCATGGCATGTTAGAATTTAGTATGTATCATGCAAAAATTATTTGCAAATTTTTCCTATTTTCTAGAGCTTTCTTGAGTTGCTATAGTAAACAAATAAATAAATAATAAAAAGACCTTTAAGTGATATTTCTCCTCTTGAAACTTCTACACTTTTCCTTAATCATTTCTTTCTCTCCCTCACTCCCTCAAGGCCGGCCACAACCCCCCCATGGCTGCCCCCCCCATTTCCCACCTCATTTTTGCACAAAAATCCATCAAATTACATCAAAAATTCAACAAAAAATACACAAAATCCTAATCTCTTCATACCCTTTATTCTCTACCCTTTTTTATATGGATTTTGGAGTGGGAAAGCATGTATTTTGGAGGCTCATTTCTTGTTTGGATTTCACATTTTGGAGGTATAATTTTCTTTCTTTTGATTTATCGTTATTAGATGATCATTTAAGCTTAATTAGATTTAATGAATTAATTCTATGTTTTTTTTTTAAAATGCAAGTTAGGGTTGTAAATTCAAGTTATGGTTTTTAATAATTAATTACGGTTATAATAGTTAGTTTAACACTTTTAGAATTGGAAAATATTGCATGGTTGTTAAATTGTAAAATTTTCATTTAAAATTGTTTTAAATAAGGAAATTAGCTAACTAGATTTTTCTAAAATGTGTTTGTGGGTAATATAAAATTTCAATTAAAGTTTCTATCATTAGATTGTAGTTTTAGTGAGAGTATTAGCATGTAAATGGAAAGAAAAACTTAGTTTGATCACTAGATTACTTTGAGAATTGGAAAATACTAATAAAATGCTATTATTTTGTAAACTAGATTTTGAAAATTCCTAAATAAATGAGATTAAAAATATAATTTATGGTTTCATTAAATCATTATCATCATGAATTGTGGTTTAATACATTAATTCATGCAAAATCATGTTTTGTGGTGGAATTGTGGTATTTTGCTTCAAAAATGTTAAAATTGTTAAAAGTTGCAAACTAGAAATTTCAAATAAATGCAAAATTGTGTAATAAAAATATAGTAATAGTTTGTATAGTCTAGTTATTCTATTTAATGAGTTTTATGACCTTTGGTTTCATTTAAATGTCAAGTTTGGATGAAAAACGGTAAATTGGCATTTTCGGGTTTTTCGAAAACGGACGATTTGATAGATTTTAGGGTTTCGATGGATTTAATCGTGTTTTATGGTATAAGTAATGTGTTTTAAAACTACAAGTTGTTTGATGATGTTATCTCGATCCATCGGAGTTTGTACGCCGATATCGAGCGGTATTTGGTTCTTTTGCGTGGACGGGACATAGGTTTTAACCTATGCTTGTTCCTTGTATCGTTTGACTTTTGTATGTGATTCGGTTTACGATGCTATTTATATGTTTGCGTCTAGGTACTCCCACGTGGACTGCGGGCGATGAAGAGGAGGATGGCGACACTGTCTTCGGCAAACATGGACCAGGTGAGTAAATGCATATCTACGGGGGGAAGTCGGGTGGATGGCGTTTAGCACCCCCGTAACGTAGAATAGGAATAGTACTTATTGACATTAGGAAACCCGATGTAACCCTAGATTCTTACTGAGCAGGACCCTAGTAATGACCCTAGGCGGGACTAGACTGATTTAGGAAAACCATACCTGAGGATGAATACTTTGGGAAAGGTTCTTAGGTTTCTGATAGAAACACACACGCACACACTAAAACTCGAAATGGAGTATACGTATATGTGTATATATATATAAAACTAGGTATAGGTGTATATATATATATATATACAACACGTATATGGGATTCATTGATGTGATATGATATTTGAGGCATGATGAAACAGTATAACTGGGCTTGATGCCGTGATTCTTGACTATACAGTCGTATTAAAGTGTTAGCGGATCATTAGAGAATGAGATAATGAACATGAACATATAAATTATAAAGAGTGGTGGTGATATTGAGGTACATAGGACGCTAAAATAGTACCTGGGCTGTAGCTTGTGACTGATCACGATATGATATATGTATGACTTGATTACGACATCATATAGGTGTGACCTGATGTCGATATCGTATAGGTGTGACTTGATGACATTATACGAATGAGGAGACACCTAGGAGATACTTGACCGTACCCCGATATTGGGATGCCGTACGATGGATTTTACCGTACGAGGCTTAGATTTGATGATTGATCCGCACTCTTGATTCGAGGGAGCCGTACTACGTACGTGACGCTATTGAGGCAGGATTGCCGACTATTAGAGATATTGATTTAGACCTTAGGTAGACTCTAGTTTCTTACTGACTAGTCTATTAGGTCTAGTTCCTTAGGATGTTAGATGGACACTGGTTTAGGTTCGACTCACATAGTGGTAGTTGTACTCGTATCTCGCAGAGGAGTGGATAATGCACACCTGTATTTACATTCATACTGTAATCATCATGGTGCATGTTCTTTTATATGTTGCTATATCAGTATAAACTTTACCTGTTAGGACACCAGCACCATTACCGATGATGCGCATATTCCACGCACACTTATTTGCCGGCTTACACACATCATCATCGGTAATTGCTATGTCACGTACACTTTAGATCATATTATCTTTTATTGATAGAATCAGTTAACAACTAAACCGATATAATATTGTGATCACTCTCTGATGTTAGTATAAGACATGATATTTATTACTTAGACATTCATGCATTCATATTTTCATGTTATCGCACAGTAGTATGGGCATATGCCGACACTTATCATATACTTACTCATGATTTTGAGATTTGGATTTCTATGAGATTTCTGGATTTTTGGGGAAAACCGCAAAAATATATAAAACTTCTCTCTCTCTCCTCTTCTCTTTTTAAAATAAGATGCGGTTTTCTCGTGATGTATGTGTCGTCCACCATGAGATTTCATGTTTTCTGTTGGATTTCGAGACCCGATTCGAGGAGTGGATGAACCGTCTCGGGTACATGGTGGGCCCGGTATGGTACCCCGGGGCAAGAAGATCGAGTTGTAGACGATGAGCCTGGCAGGGGAAGACTACCTACCGGTGATGTCTGGCGCGGCAGATATCCGGAGGATACCGACCGTTGTCGTGGGATTTGATGATATGGGCCGATCCGGACTGACGGAGCCCGACATATTGAGACTTGAGGTTACATGTGTTGTGTCGATGCTTGACACGGATTTCCATGGATTTCATTGTTGAGATTTCAGATGCTTATACACACTTTACTATGATAACAGCTAAAGAGTTCTTATACATATATATCTGGATTTCAGGATTTGTTACTTTACATTCATGGTGCATGCATTTCATTTCATATGACATAGTACCATATGAGGCACTGACACAACACGGAGTATTTGCACTTACACGTAGTATTACCCTGCTATTCTAGATGATTGAGATATAGTAGTGTATTATTATGACCTAGGATAGCGTCATGCATTCGATTTCTTTTCGTAGATGTCTTCTACTCACGAGTTGGCAACTCACCCCTGTTGTGACAAATTTTATTACAGGTTCGATGTACAGGTTCCCGTGGCAGCTTGTTGGCACATCGTTTCTTCAGGGTGATTTGCACGGTAGGTTGGTTCACTTGTATCCGAACCACCATTGTACTTTTATTCATTCATTTGTATCTAGTAAGCTCCATCAACCATATTTGTATTACTTGATAAGTTATTGGACCAGTTTTTTATTTCGACCTTAGAGTCGCGCATGTATTATTCTGATCTGGTGGTTTGTTTTCTTTTGAGTTTTGAGCCTCGCCTACTGGCGTTGTATATTATTGTGCTTGTTGTGGTTGTTTCCGCCTGTTGGCGTTGATGCTAGCTCCCGTTTGGGGATGCTTTTTATTGTTTATGTATATTATACTTGTTGTACCCGTTTGGGGCCAGTTTTTACAGAGGAGACTCTGCCGAAATTTTTGGTAAAAATTGCTGATGTTTTTATACTTGTTTTCTTTTCTTTTCTTCTTTTTCTTCTTTTATGGTTTAGATTTCTGGGCTTCGGCTTACTTAGGTTACGTGGCGCCTCTAGACGCTTCGTAATCTAAGTGCCGGTCACGTTCCATACTTTCGGGTCGTGACATAAAGGTTTTTTTAAAAACCATCCGCACCCCTCCGTCATTTTAGGAAGTAGAGTACTTAGTATTCGTGCTGTGTTTGTTGACCATAGTCAAGGCACAGTGTATGGTAGCTAAGTGATGTCTTCCTACACAGCATATGATGAGATTAGTTAGGACAGTCATGTGACTTTGTTGACCTTAGTTAAGGGTCATGTGGGTGGGTCTAATTAATCACGAAATGACGGGTAGAGCTTGACTAGCGCTTATGATTTGTTGACCATAGTTAAGGTCATAAGTGCTAGAGGTAAAAACCATTATCGGGAGTTTCAAGTGTTGAAATTTGCAATGAGATTGCATACCTTCTATATGATAGTTGGATCCTGATACCCACTGCGAGTAATTGTTACTCCTGGGAGAGATTTGCACTTTACAATTAGCCGATCAAGTAGGTGTCTAGAAAAGTGTCAACGGGGTTACGCCCCTGGGAAAACGAGGTTTATTTTTATTAGGTCCGTGCGAAAGCACGGGGAACCTCCCTCAAAGTACCGGCACTGGCCTGGCTGAAAGATTGGCGAACTTGTAGAGTGTAATTAATCCCGGCTGGTCTTTCCTTTTCAGGTTTGAAGGAAGATTTGATAAAAACAGTAGGAGCCATCCTGATTACATAAAATATATAACCAATCTAATCTTGCAAGAGCACGCGCAGAGTGTTTTCTTCTCTCTCTCTCCAGGTAGCGACCATGTCACGCCTTAATCAAGATAATAATATGGATGTATTGACCGAACCCGCTTGTTATACTGAGCTGGGGAACGTTGGTCCCGCTCCAACTTATAATTGTTATAAGACCGAGCAGGAATTAGGGAAATACCAGGATTCCCATGCCACCCAAACGAAGAAAGTGCATGACGATGCATTTTCTTCGGATGTGTTCATTACAAAGAACTGTTTCTCAGTATCCTCTACGTCCTGGGTATTAGATACCGGATCAGGATACCATATTTGTAATCTGTTACATGGGCTACAGATACGTAGAGAACTGAGAACGGGTGATAAATTTCATGAGATAGAAACGGTGCAATTGTTGCAGCCAAAGTGTTGGCAATTATCACCCTGTATTACTAGAATACATTGATTCTGAACGAATGTTATTAGATACCGAACCTGATATACAACATCATATCAGTCTCTTTTTATTAAAGAAGGATATAATTTTGTATTGTTGGATAATGTTTTGAACATTTCCTATATCAAGAGTTCATCGGTTCAGGCATGTTATCTAAAAACATAGACGTTCTAAATCAAACCACAGATCTTAACGTACAGAACACACACAAGAGGAAGAGTTCAGAAATGAACGATTCCTTCTTGAGGTATTGTAGACTAGGTCATATCAATGTGACCCGACTAGCTGAAGTTACATTTAGATGCATATTTAAATCAGTTTAAATTTACATCTTGTGAAACTTGCCAGTCATGTCACAAAGATAAGAAGACTATAGCTCCGTTTACTGGAAACAGAGAAAGAGTTTGTGAACTCTTGGGACTGATACATGGTAATGTATGCAGGTCCCCAGTCTACAAATGCCAGGACTGATTCTTTATACTTCCTTACATTCACTGATGATCTCTCAAGAATCGGACGCATGTTCCTGTTGAAACACATGTCTGAAGCTTTTGAGAACTTCAAAGAATATAAGAAAGAAGTAGAGAACCAATACAGGTATAAGAATTATGTCCTTTGATGAGATCAGGGAGGAGAGTACTTAGGCATAGAGATCCTGGACTATTCTATAGGAGAATGAGATTCTCTCTCAGCATTACTTCTCCGATACACCACAGCACAACAGTGTATCGGGGTGGAGCAAACGCACCATATTAGATATGGTGTGCTCTATGATGAGTATTATTCAGTTACCTGTTTCCTTTTGGGGGTTATGCACTTGAGAAGTTGCATACCTATTGAATTGGGTTCGAATCAAATCAGTGCCTACCACTCCATATGAGATATGGTATGGGAAGAGCCCATCTCTTAAGCAAGTTAACATTTGGGATTGTCCGGCCTATGTCAAAAGCAAAATCCGGACAAGATCGAGGCAAGGAAAGTTCTGTAGAACTGGAAAAAGTTCCAGCTATACAAACTACAGCTGATGATTTGATGGAACCAAAGGATTCAATAGTCGCCGACGAACCTCAGCCTCTCCGCCGATCTAGCAGGGTTCCTCATCCGCCTGAGAGATACTTCGGTTTCTCGATGACAGTGGGAGCGAGGATTGCATCATGAGATGATGACCCAACTAGTTTCGAGCAGGCCATCAAGAGTAGGGACTCTATAAGAATGGCTGGATGCTTAGGGATCTGAGATGGAATCCATGTACACCAACAAAGTATGGACTTTGGCTGCTATATCTGAAGGGTTAAATCCACATCAGGAGCAAGTATATCTTGAGAAGATTACTTGGTGTAGATGGAAAATTTGAGAATTTCAAAGCTAGACTTGTTAAAGATTTTCGACATCGACTAGGCGTGGATAATGATGAAACCTTTTCCAGTGGCTATGCTTAAGTCCATCCGGGTCCTACTTTCCATTGCTGCATACCATGACCGCGATATCTGGTGGATGGGTGTCATGACTGCTTTTCTAAATATTGATTTAGAAGAGAGTATCTATAAGTACACAGCTAGAGGGCTTCATAGACAGTCGGAGCAGCGAAAACGTGTGCAAGTTGCTTTACAGGATAAAGCAGGCATCACGGAGTTGGAACGTCTGTTTTGATGTGGTAGTCAAAGTGTTTGACTTCATCAAAATGGTAGATGAACCTTGTACATACAAAAAGGTAGTAGAGAGTAAGGTGGTCATCCTCGTATTGTACGTAGACAACATACTCTTGATAGGAAAAGAGTTTCCTATGCTACGCACGGTCAATCTCCTCTTATCACAAGGATTCTCCAAATAGGATAAAGGTGATACCTCCTAAATCCTGGGTTTTGGATCTATGAGATAGATCTAAATGGATGTTAAGATTCTCACTAGGTGTAGTGAGATGGTATCAATCGATCTTGGGGAGAATCACTGGACAACTTCCAGGGTGATAAGGTTGACTGAATGTCAGTCACAGGCATTGTCTTTACTCTCAGTGGAGGGACGGTATGTTGGAAGAGTTCCAAGTTAGATACCATGGCATACTAGATGATAAAGGCTGTTGACATGCTATCAAAAATATTACCAAAGAGGAAGTTTGGGTGTATATTAGTTCAAGAGATGAACTAGGTTCCTACCATTGTATGACAATGGAAGTGTGGTTTTGACCCAGGAACCACGGTCCCATCAGTGACCCAGACATATTCCAAGGCAATATCACCTGATAATGGAGATGGTTGATCTCCAGGGAGATCGAGGTAAGGAGAGGAGACTCAGAGGACAACACAGCGGATCCACTCACAAAGGCCTTTTCCTAGAGAGAGACTATTATGGGATGGTTGAGTATGAGATACTACAACCACTGCTACAGATGGCCCTAGTGCAAGTGGGAGATTGTTAGTTATATGTATGCCATAGAGGCCATTACTGTACATAAGATGTATAATGTAGTGGATGCTGGGACATATATAGGGAAGACTTTCTTGCTCGACATGATAGTACGCTATCTGGTTGCTCTTTATCTTAACATGTATACTTGTTGTCTCTCTATTACATGTTGATAAAGCCCTTAGGATGTGTACTCGACTTACAAGACTATGATGCAGATCATACTAGTGGGGCCTGGGTAGTCCATGAGTACATCCTTCAATGTTCGTATTCATGGGAATATCGAGACGGGGCATCAATATTCCAGAGTAGACTAGCGTATATCTTCTCGACCCATGAGATGGGCGATGGATGATCCCATATCCATTGGTGTTTGACATCAGAGACGGTATGCGGGTGCTCAGTGGAGACTGGGTACACTGGACGGACTCGCCGAGAACTCCCAAATGGTATTATACCTCACGTCAGATGGCAGTTCTCTGGTGACACTGGTACAACTTAGTTTGTTGACCTGAGATCGTCATAGAGTCTTGTGTGTCTCCCACTGTGCTTTGATTTCCACCCTACCACGGCTCTACTGAGTCGTGCAAAGCGGTGGTTTTTGGGTACAGTCCCGATTCACATGGAGGCAATGAGCGATAGGAGGGGATTCGTCTCTCCCAGTATTGGGGGTTGATGTTGCGCTATGCTCGACTGGCCATAACTGGAAATCTCTGGCCAGGGTTACACTGATTTACTGGTAAGTGTTACCAGTAGTTTCATGCTTGTTATGGACCTTACATCGGCATGACTTATCAAGCTACTGGCGTCTGACGTTTACCACCCCTAGGCGAGATATGCGACATATTAGACGAACGGACCGGACTGTGCGGTAAGTGTTACTGATTGGATTCGCTGGAGTGTGAGCAGGCTTGCTCGTTGATCTTCTGATCGCTCAATACCCAGGTGGCCGTTACGTTTAGCAGACCGCTTGCGGCTTGTGGGTGATTGATATGATCACTACCTACTGCCGGCGTATTGACGAGTCTTTAGAGTCCTACACAGAGGTTTCCTGGCTCAAGCGAAACGAAATAGGAGCGCATATGAGATATGTGCGGGACCGAGAATAATACCAGTATGTGATACTGTATTCTATTCTCGCGATTTGTATCATCAGTCGGTTATATGAGATATAGCCGGGTTACCGAATCAAGTGTTGATTCGATATATTGATACACTAAATATTAGTCGGTTATATGAGATATGACCGGATCATTAAATCAAGTGTTGATTTAATGGTTTAATGTATAATTATATATGTGATATATTACTTTACATTAGCTAGTATTGGTTCACTTAAGATTGATTTTCTCACTTGATGTGCACAAGTTGTATATGTGATATATGTTTGTGCACTAGTTTGTATCATGATTGGTGATACATGCAAACTTGGGTGTGTGTATGACTTACACCATATTTAAGATAATGGTTTAGGGTTTTATTTATTTTGGTAAAACAAAATGGTGGTTTTCTTTGTCTTGGATTGAAGCTTCATGAAGCTTTTAAGCATCTTTGACAAAGTCCACTCATTTTGTTTTGCATAAGATTTTTATTAACCAAACCATTAACTAAAACTATGGTTTAGTCTCTACAAAGGTTAACTCACCCATGGTTGCATTATCATAGACTTCACTTGATTATTCTTTTTAGATTATTCATTATTCATATTCTTTCTTCTTCTTCTTCAAGAAGAAGAAAAGCTTGCTAGAAATTTTCAAGTGAAGAAATAGAGTGAGAAATCAAAATCCAAAGTGAACCCACTTCCTATTTCATCATCCTCTACTACTTGCCATTTAGTTTAGGGTGTTCTCTTCACAAAGTTCATGACCTAGTGAAGATGGTGTAAGTCCACGTTGCCCACCTCGGTACTTGCGGGGAGGCGGAAAACGGAATAAAAATCAAGTTTTTATGAGCTTAGGCAACATGGACTTGACTATGAAGGATCTTTGTTAAACAAAAACAAGCTAAAACTAACTATAAACTAGCTAAGTGCTAGAAAGGTTATACCTTGGGCTTTATGTCCTTCTCTCCTTGCTCCTTGGAGTGGTGGAAGGAGGTCACCTTAGTCGTCTTCTCACGTCGAAGAAAGATCCAACCGAAAGCCTCGACCTTTGGCTTCAACTCCAAGCTAGAAGTAACTAGGGTGCAAGAAGTGCTAATACTTGAACCCTAGATGAGAGTAGAGATTATCAAGAAAGGGTTTTTCTCAAGCTCAAGTGTTTCTCAACACATGAGAGGGGAGAGCTTGAGGGAGAGGAAGAACAAGAGAGAGAAAGTGAATAATAGAATGAGAGAAAAATAAACCATTCTCACATATATGTGTGAATTATTGTAATTAGATAATTAGCTAGATAATTGTCATGGTTAATCAAGACATGACCATTATCATTTCATTTTTAATGCAATTTGCAAGGATCAAAGTGCATCTTCCAAATGAAATGATGATGGTCAAAGTGTCAACCTAGGTCAACAAGTCAAGGAGGTCAAATGGTCAACAACCATAACCATGCACAATTATTTAAACTAATATCAATTAACAATAATACACACATAAGCATTAGGGTTAATAAAATGACAATAGTCATTAACCCTAGTCAAAGTCCTCTCCCTCTGTCTCAAGCAACTGTGCATACGCACCCGTATTCGTAATCCAAGGAACACGAATATAAAGAGATAAAACCAATCCCAAATCATATACTAGGATCCGGCTTAAACCAAAGCCCGCTAGTATAAACTGTCCGGACAGCAAACGTGCACAAGTGCGCGGATGTGAACGAACCCTATCGCAAAACCATGCAACCTCTACTTATTTTGCCTAAAGGCGAATAGCTCTCTGTGTGGGACTCTAAAGACTCGACACTACGCTGGCAGTGGGTTTAACTACAGACCGCAAGCGGCACTAGCTGTACGTAATGGTCCCCAGGTAGATGTCGATAAGAAGACTGACGAGGTGAACCCCATCTGAACTCCTACTGATCCTGTATGTGACAGTCTCCGTACAGTCCGGTCTGTTCGTCTGATACATCGCATGGCGGGCCTAGGGGGCGGTGAACGTCAGTCCCCTAATAGCGGTACAAGTCGTGTCGGAGTGTAGCCCAGAACACCCTGAGATAACACTGGAAACCTACCAGTATATCTCTCTTGCCCTGGCCAGGGACTACTCGTGTAATGGCTCTCCTGGACACAGCGCGATGTCAACCCCCAATACCGGGAGAGACGAATCCTGTCTAACCGTCACTGCCTCCAAGTGCTTCGGGACTGCACCCAAAAACTACCTGTTTGCACGACTCCTTTGAGCCGTGGTAGGGTAGTAATCAAAGTGCAGTGGAAACACACTCGAGGCGAAGTGACAGTGTTAAGTCAACGGACTAAGCTGTACTCATGTCACCTGGGAACTGTTAACTGACGATAGGTATAATACCAACCAACAGTCCCCGACGAGTCCTGTCCAGTGTACTCGTAAACCAACGAGCACCCGTATACTATCTCAAGTACGACGTACTGACGGCTGTGGGACAGACCGTCTCCCACACTGGGATGAGAAGCGCATACGCTAGTCTACTCCAGAGTATCGATGCCCTGTCTCGATAGTCCAATGACTAGGGACCTGTATAAGGATGTGCTTATAGATCACCCAGCTCCCACGAGTGTGAGCGCCATCACAACGCTGGTAATCAAGCAAAGATCCTAAGGGCTCTACTAATATGTATATCAGCGATATGCTAAAAGAAACACATGCACATATTAAAGCAGAGACAAACCAAGTAGCATACTACCATTTCGAGCAAGATTGTATATACAACTGTGAATATCCCAAGCTTCCATCAAGTAATATACAAACTAGTATGATACAGTAATGGCCTCTAGGGCATATACACTAACAATCTCCCACTTGCACTAAGGCCATGTACTGGTGTATCGAAGACCTATCATCTCGATCAGCCGCTCGAACTGAGTCTGGGGCAAGGCCTTGGTGAATGGATCTGCTGTGTTATCTTCTGAAGCAACCCTCCGAACCTCGATCTCCTGGCGATCCACGATCTCCCTGATCAGGTGATACCGCCTCAAGATGTGTCTGGATTTCTGATGGGACCTGGGTTCCTTCGCTAAAGCTATAGCCCCGTTGTTGTCGCAATACAGAGGTATTGGGTTAACAATGGACGGAACCACCTGAAGTTCTCTCAAGAACTTCCTTATCCAGACAGCTTCTTTTGCGGCATCAGATGCAGCGATGTATTCCGCTTCCATTGTCGAGTCAGCAACGGTTTCCTGTTTGGAGCTCTTCCAACACACTGCCCCTCCATTGAGGGTGAAGACAAAACCCGACATGGACTTGGAATCATCCTTGTCACTCTGGAAGCTGGAGTCAGCAAAGGCCTCAATCTGGAGGTCTTTTCCGCCATACACCAAGAACATCTCCTTAGTCCTTCTCAGGTACTTGAGAACGTTCTTTACTGCTATCCAATATTTCTCCCCAGGGTTTGACTGATACCTGGTTACCACACTCAGTGCATAAGCCACATCCGGTCTGGTACACAACATCGCAAAACATTATAGAGCCTACCGCAGAAGCGTAGGGTATAATAGACATGCGATCCCTCTCTAAATCAGTCTTGGGAGACATCTCTTTGGAGAGGGTGATCCCCTGACAAGCCGGTAGATTACCGCGCTTGAAATCTTCCATATTGAATCTCTTCAGTATGGTGTCGATGTACCTGGACTGTGAAAGTCCTAATATCCTCTTGGATCTGTTACGGTAGATCCGGATACCCAGAATGTATGAGGCATCACCCAGGTCTTTCATGGAGAACCTGTGTGACAAGAACCCCTTGACAGATTGTAGCATAGGAATGTCATTTCCTATTAAGAGAATGTCATCCACGTATAAAACGAGGAATACTACAGTTCTCGCTACAAATCTACAATAGATGCATGGTTCATCTTGATTTTTGGTAAAGCCAAATTCCTTGACCGTTTCATCAAAACAGATGTTCCAACTCCGCGATGCCTGCTTTAGTCCATAAATGGACTTAAGCAACTTGCACACCTTTCCGCTGCTCCCACTCTGAATGAAACCCTCTGGCTGGTCCATATAGACACACTCCTCTAAATGTCCATTTAGAAAAGCTGTCTTTACGTCCATTTGCCAAATCTCATAATCGTGGAAGGTAGCAATGGCAAGAAGGATCCGAATGGATTTCAGCATAGCTACTGGAGAAAAGGTTTCGTCATAGTCCAAACCAGGTCTTTGACGAAAACCCTTTGCAACAAGTCTAGCTTTATAGGTCTCAACCTGTCCATCTACACCAATCTTCCTTTTGAAGATCCACTTGCATCCTACGGGTTTTACCCCATCTGGAGCAATGTCCAACGTCCATACTTTGTTGGTGTACATGGACTCCATCTCGGTTCGCATTGCATCCAGCCATTTTACCGAGTCGACGCTCTGAATGGCCTGCTGGAAGCTAGTAGGCTCATCAAAATCTATGATGCAATCTTCTCTATCCCCGTCAATGAGAAAACCGTAGTATCTCTCGGGCGGATGAGACTGCCTACTACTCCTGCGGAGTGGCGTGGGAATGTCTTGATCTTTCGAACCCTCTGGTTCTACTAAGCTTTCAGTAATAGCTTGTGGTTCCGGAATTTCTTCCAGTTCTATTGCGCTCCCACTTATTTCCTTTTCTATGAACTGGTGTTCCAGAAAATGGGCATTACGAGAAACAAGGACTTTTTGTTCCTCTGCGTAATAGAAAAGATACCCCCTGGAGTTCTTTGGGTATCCAACAAACTTGCACAGTACTGAGCGTGACTCTAGTTTGTCCGCATGCTGCTTTTTGACATAAGCTGGACATCCCCAAATCTTCAAGTATTGAAGATAGGGTTTCTTCCCACTCCATAACTCATATGGTGTGGTAGGCACAGTCTTAGTGGGAACACGGTTCAAAAGGTATGCAGCTGTTTCTAGTGCATATCCCCAGAACGATCGCGGCAACTCAGCGTTACTCATCATGGACCGTACCATATCCAATAGGGTTCGGTTCCGTCTCTCCGATACACCGTTATGTTGCGGAGTGTATGGAGGAGTAAGCTGAGAGAAAATTCCATTCTCTTTTAAGTAACCCAGGAATTCGGCACTCAAGTATTCACCACCTCGGTCAGATCTTAGTGTCTTGATACTTTTGCCTGTTTGTTTTTCTACTTCATTCTTATATTCCTGGAACTTTTCAAAAGCTTCGGATTTATGCTTCATCAAGAAGACATGTCCGAACCTTGAGAAATCATCCGTAAAAGTAATGAAGTAAGAATAACCGCTTCGCGCATGTGTAGACATTGGACCGCACACGTCGCTGTGTACGATTCCCAAGAGCTCGCTCGCTCTTACTCCGTGTCCAGTGAACGGAGTCTTTGTCATCTTTCCCTTGAGACAGGATTGACAAGTTGCATACGATTGATATTCGAACGGATCCAAATATCCTTCTGTATGTAACTTCGTCAACCTTCTCTCATTGATGTGACCCAGTCTACAATGCCATAAGAAAGTTTTATTGATTTCTGGAGACTTTCTTTTGTGTGTATTCTGGACATTGAAAATCTGTGGTTGGTTTAATACGTATATACCGTTGTTCAATGTACCTGACCCAATAAAAACTTGATTAAGGTGAATGTTCACTACATTACTTACAAATGCAAATTCATAACCTTCTTTAGATAATAAAGATACAGAAATGATATTACAGGTTGCATTTGGTATATAATAACAACTACGTAAAACCAAAAAGTGTCCATCCGACAATCCCAGGTGATAGTCCCCCACGGCCTCAGCATCTATGCTAGCACCGTTTGCAACTCTGAGGGTCATGTCACCAGCCTTCAAAACTCTAAGCTTTCTCAACGCCTGCAAAGAATTACAGATATGAGATCCTGATCCGGTATCCAATACCCAGGATGTAGAGTTTATTGATAGACAGTTTTCAATAACATACACACCTGAAGCTGAAGCTGCAACTCGCTTCAAATCCTGTGTTCTGGCCTTCCAAGCCTTGCAATCCTGTTTCCAGTGACCACTTTTATGACAATAGAAGCATTCTTCCTTCCCCACCAGCTTTCCCGCTATCTTTGTTGCTTTTCCTTTTCCCTTCGTATTCACTTTACCGACACCGCCTCTTGGTTTGGCGGGGGCTTTCTTCCTCTTACCCTTGGCTTTCGCCCTGGATCTAGAAGAGGAAGATCCTCCTACAAACAAAGTGGATGTCTTCCTACCCTTCTGTAGGGTGCCCTCAGCACTCCTCAACATGTTCAGAAGTTCGAAAAGTTCAACCTCCTTTCCTTGCATGTTTAAGTTAAGGATAAACTGGGCGTAAGTGGAAGGAAGGGACTGGAGAATCAAATCAGTATAGAGTTCATTCTCCAACGTGGTCCCAAGGTCCGCGAGCTCCTCTATGTAGCCAATCATCTTAAGCACGTGTTCCGCTACCGATGATCCGACGGCCAACCTTGCCGAAAACAACTTCTTCGACACTTCGTATCTTGCGATACGAGACTGCTCTCCATACAGTTCTTTTGTATGAAGAAATATGGACTCTAGGTCCATATTCTCGTGCCTCCTCTGATGTTCGTTGTCCATCGAGGCTAGTACGAGGCATCTGGCCTTCACGCAATCTATTTCCCAGGTCTTGTAGATTTCCCTATCTACGACACTGGTTTTGGGACCTGGGACAAGGGGAGCTTTGGTGGTAAGGACATACCCCAACTTGTCGTAAGTGATTGCCATCTTGACATTCCTGAGCCAATCTTTGTAGTTTGGCCCTGTCAATATGTTTTTATCTAGTAATAACTTAAGTCCGGTCATGTTGAATGGTCGCTGCAATTAGGAGAGAGAAAAGAAACACTTTAGCATGATGCTCTTGCAAGTTTAGAGTGGTTTTTAGTTTGTCTAAACTGGATGGCTCCCACTGTCTCTCGAATCCCTTCTCAAACCGTAAAGAAAAGATTAGTCAGGATCAATCTCACCATACAATACTTGCTTAACCGTTCAGCCAGGCCAGTGTCGGTACTTCGAGGGAGGTTTTCCAACGCTTTCGCGAAGTTCCTTAATTAAGTAACCTCTTTTCCCTGTGGGCGTAGCCCCGCTAACACCTTTCTAGACACCTACTAAGTTTATAGCATTGATCGTTAAGTGAGAGTTTTCCCGAGGAGTAGCATATACTCACAGTAGGATCGGGATCCAAATATCATCGCGTGATAAAACCGAAGGATTCCTACCAGAATTATCACACTCCAAAAGGTATGCAGCGCTAGCAAGTTTCAGTACTTATGAAACTCCCGATGTGGATTTCTGCCCCATGCTCTTATGACCTTGGCGTGAGGTCAAAATGTCATAAGTCACATGTCAAGTTCTTCCCATCATTATCCCAGTTAATTTGAACCCACCCATACCTACCCTTGACGTAGGCCAAAATGGCAGTACGACTGTCTCAAACCAACGCATTCTATCTATGCAACAGATAAATATCCGGCAGCTACCAATCACTATGCCTTGGCGTGAGGTCAAAATACATAGCTTGAATACTACCGAATATTTAACTGAAATGATGGAGGGCTATGGATGGTTTTGGCGAAACCATGAACGTAGTGAACTTGATATAATCGATGGAACGAGATAGCTTTTAAAAAAGGAGTGGTTCAAGCTCCGCGTTTAAAAGTTTAGTTTTGAAAAGAACCGAGTGGTTTTCAAAGTGTTCCAATCGACTTTTACTTGGTTTATTTTCTTGCATTAGTTCTTTTAATGCGTCCCATCATTTAATCCTACCATTGCAGAAAACACCAAAATATGACGTACGCTTATGCCATTCGCATTCGCCACGGGGCCCCGTCATCACCCGTTAGGTTACTTAACTAACGACAGAGCGGGGGCTGGGCTAGCGCGGCTATAAAACATAAGCAACGCCTAAATAGTTATCATATATAAATATATAGCAATGATAGACATTACAGATCACAGATGAATACATTGGATATACTAGGAATCCGCAATCCGTTCGAGCCTGCAACGAAAAGCGGATTACACGGTCGCGGTGAATAGCCAATACCCCACCCAAGACCCCTACGGGTGCGGCAAACTACCCGCCAAGTACCCGAAGCGAAGCAACCTCCCTCACCATCGTGAGTAGGCCACTCGGCACTTCGAGATACCCGGTAGTTTGTGCACCCCCTCCATGGGTCTATCCTAGGAGCAAAAACAGTAAAAAGAATTATACAATGACGGCTACAACCCCGACCCGGTTGTGCGGCCATACAAATAATATTATTACATCAATATACATATTACAATGAATGAAAGAAAAAGCAACACTCATCTCACATCCACCCCGGCTATTCATCCGCGACAATCCAACCCATTCATATACACATACCATCATCAATCACAGATCACAGATATGTATAACCCCGACTAATCGACATATAGTGATTAGCCGACGTTCAATACATATAAACATCACAGATATAACCTTTTAGTCAAAGTGTATTGAAGTTCGGAAAAAAATACGGATTTATAGGCCGCCAAAAAAAAATTTCTATTCTGGAAAACCTGGGCACATATAAACCATCTTAAAAATCCTAAAACCGGGCCAGAAATACACTGCACCAAACTCGACCCAGTGAAGAGCCAAGACGGCCGCGGTTGCGCGGCAATAGCTTGCTATTGCCGCGGAACCGCGGCTCTTTGGTCGAATCACTGGATCGTTTTTGGTGGCTTTCTTCACAAAACCCTGAGATGATTTTTGGAGTATAATTTATTTTGTTTTGAACAGAAAAAAAATTAACAGAAACTTAGGGTTTTGAAAACTCGGTTTTTCGATTTTTCCGATTCGAACTTCGATACACTCTACTACCTAGCTAGTTTATGTTTAGTTAGGCTCTGATACCACTGTAAGTCTACGTTGCCCATCCCGGTACTTGCGGGGAGGCGGAAAACGGAATAAAAATCAAGTTTTTATGAGCTTAGGCAACATGGACTTGACTATGAAGGATCTTTGCTAAACAAAAACAAGCTAAAGCTAACTAGAAACTAGCTAAGTGCTAGAAAGGTTATACCTTGGGCTTTATGTCCTTCTCTCCTTGCTCCTTGGAGTGGTGGAAGGAGGTCACCTTAGTCGTCTTCTCACGTCGAAGAAAGATCCACCCGAAAGCCTCGACCTTTGGCTTCAACTCCAAGCTAGAAGTAACTAGGGTGCAAAAAGTGCTAATACTTGAACCCTAGATGAGAGTAGAGATTATCAAGAAAGGGTTTTTCTCAAGCTCAAGAGTTTCTCAATACATGAGAGGGGAGAGCTTGAGGGAGAGGAAGAACAAGAGAGAGAAAGTGAATAATAGAATGAGAGAAAAATAAACCATTCTCACATATATGTGTGAATTATTGTAATTAGATAATTAGCTAGATAATTGTCATGGTTAATCAAGACATGACCATTATCATTTCATTTTTAATGCAATTTGCAAGGATCAAAGAGCATCTTCCAAATGAAATGATGATGGTCAAAGTGTCAACCTAGGTCAACAAGTCAAGGAGGTCAAATAGTCAACAACCATAACCATGCACAATTATTTAAACTAATATCAATTAACAATAATACACACATAAGCATTAGGGTTAATAAAATGACAATAGTCATTAACCCTAATCAAAGTCCTCTCCCTCTGTCTCAAGCAACTGTGCTTACGCACCCGTATTCGTGATCCGAGGACACGAATATAAAGAGCTAAAACCAATCCCAAATCATATACTAGGATCCGGCTTAAACCAAAGCCCGCTAGTATAAGCCGTCCGGACAGCAAACGTGCACAAGTGCGCGGATGTGAACGAACCCTGTCGCAAAACCATGCAACCTCTACTCATTTTGCCTAAAGGCGAATAGCTCTCTGTGTGGGACTCTAAAGACTCGACACTACGCTGGCAGTGGGTTTAACCACAGACCGCAAGCGGCACTAGCTGTACATAACGGTCCCCAGGTAGATGTTGATAAGAAGACTGACGAGGTGAACCCCATCTGAACTCCTACTGAGCCTGTATGTGACAGTCGCCGTACAGTCCGGTCTGTTCGTCTGATACATCGCATGGCGGGCCTAGGGGGCGGTGAACGTCAGTCCCCTAATAGCGGTACAAGTCGTGTCGGAGTGTAGCTCAGAACACCTTGAGATAACACTGGAAACCTACCAGTATATCTCTCTTGCCCTGGCCAGGGACTACTCGTGTAATGGCTCTCCTGGACACAGCGCGATGTCAACCCCCAATACCGGGAGAGACGAATCCTGTCTAACCGTCACTGCCTCCAAGTGCTTCGGGACTGCACCCAAAAACTACCTGTTTGCACGACTCCTTTGAGCCGTGGTAGGGTAGTAATCAAAGTGCAGTGGGAACACACTCGAGGCGAAGTGACAGTGTCAAGTCAACGGACTAAGCTGTACTCATGTCACCTGGGAACTGATAACTGACGATAGGTATAATACCAACCAACAGTTCCCGACGAGTCCTGTCCAGTGTACTCGTAACCTAACGAGCACCCGCATACTATCTCAAGTACGACGTACTGACGGCTGTGGGACAGACCGTCTCCCACACTGGGATGAGAAGCGCATACGCTAGTCTACTCCGGAGTATCGATGCCCTGTCTCGATAGTCCAACGACTAGGGACCTGTATAAGGATGTGCTTATAGATCACCCAGCTCCCACGAGTGTGAACGCCATCACAACGCTGGTAATCAAGCAAAGATCCTAAGGGCTCTACTAATATGTATATCAGCGATATGCTAAAAGAAACACATGCACATATTAAAGCAGAGACAAACCAAGTAGCATACTACCATTTCGAGCAAGATTGTATATACAACTGTGAATATCCCAAGCTTCCATCAAGTAATATACAAACTAGTATGATACAGTAATGGCCTCTAGGGCATATACACTAACAATCTCCCACTTGCACTAAGGCCATGTACTGGCGTATCGAAGACCTATCATCTCGATCAGCCGCTCGAACTGAGTCTGGGGCTAGGCCTTGGTGAATGGATCTGCTGTGTTATCTTCTGAAGCAACCCTCCGAACCTCGATCTCCTGGCGATCCACGATCTCCTGGCGAAGCGCCCCCTAGTTAGGATTACTTTAATTCTTGCAAGATTTGCATTGTTAGTTAGCTAATCCCCCCTCATTCACATTGCATACCCTTATAGCTAATCGTCTGCTAGATTGCATGGATATTTATATACACATGTGCGATTGTTGGAGATAGTGCCCTCAGAGTCAATTATTGGATCACAGGCACGTGATTGCAATGATTGAGGGAGGACCTATCCCGGGACGACAGTCTTACTCGAGATGATAGTTTGCTATCTGGTTTACCTTTGTCATCGTGTACTGCTTTAGGTGACATGACATGTCGCTATTGCACGTTGATAGAGCCCCTAGGATTCTTGCTTAACTACCGGCAGTATGAGGGCGATCATATACGTGGGAGCTGGTAGTCTATAAGCACATCCTTAAAAGGTCCCTAGTCGTGGGAGTTTCGAGATAGGGCATCGATACTCCAGAGTAGACTAGTGTATACAGTCGAGACCCCGACGAGGGGCGGTGGCCGGTCTCACAGGCCACTGGTGTCAGTTAGTTCACCTAAGATGTATACATGTGCTCATTGGGTTATGAGTACACCGGACAGGGCTCGCCGGGAACATGCTAGTTGGTCTTAAACCTGATGTCAGATAGCAGTTCCCAGGTGACATGTGTACAGGTTAGTTCATCGACCTGGGGATCGTCATTTGTCTCGTGTGAGTTCCCACTGTACTTTGATTACTACCCTACCACGGCTCAAAGGAGTCGTGCAAACAGGTTTTAGTTGGGTACAGTCCCGAGCCACATGGAGGCAGTGAGCGGATCTTCGGGGGTTCGTCTCTCCCGGTATTGGGGGTGAGGTCGCGCTGTATCTAGGAGAGCCATTACACGAAGTCCTTGGCCAAGGCAGGAGATTTACTGGTAGGTATTCCAGTAGTATCTCAGGGTGTTCTGGGCTACACTCCGACACGACTTGTACCGCTTTTGGGGGTCTGACTTTTACCCACCCCCTAGGCCCGACATGCGATGCTCATAGACGAACGGACCGGACTGTACGGATATTGTCACTGACAGGCTCAGTAGGGTGTCAGGATGAGTTCGCTCATCGACGTCCCTTTTGGTCAATAGCTGGTGGCCCGTCACGTATTGGCTTATACCTCTGACATGCTAGTGGTTAAATCCACAGCCATAGTATTGACGAGTCTTTAGAGTCCACCACACTTTCAGTTACTCAGCTTTCGGGCGAAACGCTGTAGAGGCCGTATGGAGATATGGCAGGGTTCGATCGAATACGTGCGGTATTGCACGGATCGTGATCGGACGGTTTTTACTAGCCGGCTTTGGCTTAAGCCGGATCTTAGTATTTGATAGTGTAGTTTTGTCTCTTTGCATTTGTATCCGGACGGAATACAGATGCGGGTGTGTATGCACAGTATCGGGGTTTTCCTATAATTTATTACGGGACCAGTTTTCTGGAGTTGCCAGCTTGCATTCCGTTCCGGCCGGTTTTCCTTTGTTCTTTCCCGGCCGGACTTTTCCGATGGAGGGGGTTATTTGCATTTGTGCAAATAACATCTTGTGGAGGGGTTCTTTGCATATTGCCATGCTCCATCCCTTGCATTTATTAAGGTAAGGATAGGTATGGGTTTGGTGTTGGAAATTATTATGGGCCGGCCACTGTGTGAGGATGAGTGTGCAGGAGAATTCTTGTGGTGTGTGGATTAATTTATTAAAAGGTGGCACGAGCTTTTTAGTGTGAGTGCTGGTTTGATTAAGTCAAGGAATTTCTTTATTCCTTGGATTAATATATACACACATTCATTCTTATGTGTGCAGGGCTTCATTTTTTTTTTCCAGAGAGCTCATTCTTGTTTTCAAGTGGCCGAGACCATTTTTTGAGGGTATGCTCATTCTTTTTGAGAGCTTGCTCAATTCTTCATCAAGCTTTCATCCTTGATTGTTCTTGCTCAAATCCCTCCAAATTGGCAACCTCCTAAACCCCAAAGAGACAAGTTTCTACATTATTCTACAGCAAATCTTGGGCGCGTCGGCTAGCCAACTTCGCGCCCGAGTTGCCTCGGTATAGAGGTGGGAGCCCGTAAAAGAATCCGGCTACGTGGTGCCCTTCCGGCGAGGAGGCGACCACCGGAGGATCCGCGGGAGATCGGGACGACGACGAGAAGACCGGAGGACTCGGATCACTCGGTATATCTCTAACCCGTCCTCTTGTTAGCTTAGACTAGTTAATGGTTACGATCCGGGTGTTTAGTGCGCGGTGGTGCCGGTGTGCTAAGTCCGCAAAATTTAAGTTTATCACCGTTTCCGCATTTGGCCGTCGGATTGACGACCGGGGCGCCGCCGTGCACTTACAGTGGTATCAGAGCCTTGCCATTAACATAGTCTAGCTTTGTGTAATGTGTTTTTCAGTTCCGATCGATCGAAATGTTCAAAAACCCGTATTTTGTCACGACAGTTTTCTGTTGAATTTTTTTTTAGTCTCTAAAAATTTTTCAGGGTGTATAAAAGTACTGTACAGGGTGACATAAGACTACTGGGAAAATACGAGACATTGATCTCTCAGGTCGACCGCGCAACCGCGGCCAAACCCCACTTGGGGCCGCGGTTCCGCCGCCGAAGAAGAGGATCAATGCTTTATCTTTTTACAGTCGGCTTCTGGGGTTATTTTATGGGTTTTAGAATGTTAATATTGGGCCCAGAATTTCTTTAACTGCTGCAGTATTGTTTTGGGGCCCACTTGTTAATATTCGACCGGTCGGATATTTTAAACACATTTTTCACAGTATTTACATTATATCTGCGACCGTGAATGTCACTCGATCGGTAAATCCGGTCTAACTGCTATAGCCCGGTTAGACGGATTTGCGAACGTGACTTTCACGTTGATGTTCTGTGTTTTTACTGTGATGTTGCGGATCGGTCATGGGGGATAGCCTGGATGCAATGCTAGTACTGTGTTGTTGTATTATGTACATTTGTTGTTGCGGGGCGAGCGTCCGACATGTGGACTGCCGTCACTGCCCGTTTGTATTATTCTTTTGGGGCACGACCTGGTTGCGGTCGATGTACCCGGTGTATGTATATTTTACTTTCTGTACTAGGATTACCCCGCGGAGGGGTGCACGGATAGCCGGGTTCTAGAAGGCAACAAGCCCGCATCTCATGGCATTGGGACGGAGGGGGCTTCACTCCAGGATTGGCTGGCTATTCGCCGCACTCGTAGGGGGTATAGGATATCTTTGCACAGGCTATCCACACGACCAGGGGAACGTCGGGTTTCAGTAGTGGCTCTGTGAAACCCGGGGATCCCAGATATCTGTATTGTTCTGTGATGCTGTACATTTCTGTGATGTTGCATTTCTTTTCACGCCTTGAGCGAAATATAATATATTGGTATATATATTAGAAGATGTTGTATATGTTTTTCATCCGCGCTAGTCCAGTCCCCGCTCTGCCGTTAGTAAGCTAACCTAACGGGTGATGACGGGACCCAGTGGCGAATGCGGATGGCATATACGTACGTCAGTATATTTTCGTTCTTTGTGGTGTGATCAATTGATGGGACTGCGTTGATTCGGATCAATGCATGTTGAACAAACCTAATCTGATGTTGTTGGAACACTTTTCAAAAAGCTGTTATTGCAAGGACGTTCATTTCTGTTTTGCATCGTGGTATTCATTTGGAATATCCTGCTCCTCAGTCGACGAGGCAAGGGCCGAGATCCCTTCACCGGGAGTGACCCCTTGGACAGAAGTTTGCGTCAGGGCATTAACTTCACTATAGCCGTTTACTTTTGCTTTGCATCGTGGTATTCAGTTGGAATATCCTGCACCTCATTCTACGGGGAAAGAGCCGAGATCCCTTCACCGGGAGTGACTTCTTTAGTAAAGGTTTTCGTCACTATATTTTCTAAAAAGCTATCCGTTCCTTCAACGAAATCAAGTTCATTACGTTAAAGGTTTTCGCCAGAAACCATTCGTAGCCCTCTGTCGTTTCATATGGGTAGTCAATGGTATTCAAGCTGTGTTTGTTGGCCTTAGTCAAGGCACAGTGTTTGGTAGCTATTGGGTATTCATATGCTGCATAGATAGATGCGTTGGTTTGGGACAGTCGTATAGCCTTGTTGGCCTTAGTCAAGGGCTTGTACGGGTGGGTTCAAATCAACCTGGACAATGACGGGTAGAACTTGACATGTGACTTATGATTTGTTGGCCTTAGTCAAGGTCATAAGAGCATAGGGTAAAAATCACATCGGGAGTTTCAAAAGTACTGAAACTTGCCAGATATGCGCATACCTTCTGGAGTGTGATAGCGTGAGCGGATTCCGTCACGTTATCATGCGATGATAGTTGGATCCCGATTCCCACTGATGAGTTGGTTTACTCCTCGGGTGACCCCGACTAATTCTTCTTTCAGGTTTGGAGGAGAATTTGAGGTACAGTGGGAGGTTTCCAGATTAGATAAATTGGTAACCATTCTGATCTAGGTTAGAGTGCACGCTGAGTGTTTCTTTTCTCTCTCTCTCTTTGGCAGCGACTATTGACCCGACCCTAGATTTTGACTCAGTGACCAAGTTGACCGAACCTTCTTAAACACTGGCTTTTGGATTGTCAGAGTTGCAGACCTCATTGCCACTCCTACTTTTACCCTTTTCTCCAGGACACCCCGTATTACTGCGAACGTCCACTTCCATTGGAAAAAGCCATCGTATGGTTAGATACGAACTCGAAGGAATTCGAGGATGGTTTCCGGTTCTGGAGAAAACGGAAAGGATTATTCAGTTGTCTTTTCCCTTTTACCTTTTCTCAAGTTATGAGTACTCCTTGGTTTAGGAGATAGTACACCTATTATGCAGATTGGATAGTCTTCTTCCAAACCTTAGGCTGGTGCCGACCGGTAGGGAATGAAGAAAACTAATTAGCCTAAACGGTGTACAGAAGGTATTGAGTTAAGACAAAGAAAGGGATTAGTAAGAGGGCAAAGTAAGTTGCGACTGCTATTCACGACCAAACCAAGTATTTCTTCGCCAATCCTAAATCACCTTTGTATTTCTCCAGGACACTCCGTATCACTACGAAGATCCCATTTTATTGGATAATCCATCGTATGGTTATATACGAACTCGAAAGGAACTTGTTCTAGTTCGGGGATGGATCCTGGTTCAGGAGAAATAGGAATAAAGTACATTCAGGTGTCTTTTATCTTCACCTTCTCTCGCGTTGCGAGTGCTCCTAGGATTAGGACAGTACACCCTTTATGCTTTTTGGATAGTCTTTTTCCAAACCATAGGCTGGTGCCGAACGGTAGGGAAGGAAGAAAACCATTTGGCCTAAGGGGTGTGCAGAAGGTAATGACTAAAGACATATAAAGGGATTTGAAGAGGTGGCAAAGAATTATACGGTTATAGTTGTGAATCTGGATAATGGAAGAGGCATTACTAGGAATACCAGGATACCCCATCGAAACACTTCAATGTTTCAGTTCACTGTGTACTGTTAAAAGAAAACTGATTTCCCGATTAGATACTTACTCCAGGGTATGTATTTACCAGGTATGATTCTCACATCTGTATAGTTTTACAGATAATGAGTGGGAGTAAGTTATTGGGAATTGGGTGATCATCCTCATTATATCGGAATTCGTTGTAATCGGTGATATTTGAGGAGATCACCTGGGCTGTTTGCCGGTCGGCAAATATTTGGTTTTGAATATCCGCTGTTGTGTACCAATTTCAAATTGATATATCTGTACGTCTATTTTCATAGAGTGAGATATACCTTTTGATATTATGTCGATGACATTTACCTATATCAGTGGATGGTTAGGTAAGGAGCATTAAACAGCGGTGTAATTCTTCTTAACCATAAGTACAGTTTTCGACCTACGACGCACAGTGAAGGAGTTGTTAGACTCAGCGGACTCATACAGAGTATTGTATGTTGTCCAGTGTCCATTAGGACAGAGGGGTTGGTCCTCATACTATATTCTGTTTACTTTTAACTTCTCTAGTTCTTAGACATGTGTTTCGTAGAAACACAGGGTCTAAGTTTTGAGGAGTTATAGGTATTTGAATACAGTAGAGAACCAGGTGTAGCAAGTATCGGGATTCTTCAAGTGATCGAAGATGTAGATACTTGTGTATGGTATTCAGTTGATAGTAATGATAAAGAGAAATTGCTTCTCTTTCAGGTTACTCATAATTGGAAGCATTCCTAAGTTGAGTAACGCTGATCGGCCTCTCTCCATTTAGTTGACATGCACTGGAGACAGCTGCGTGATTTGAATCTGGTTCAATTAAATTAGTGCCTCTGGTTCTATATTGGATATAGTACAGTTCATATCTTAACATTGTTAAGGTACGGGGAGTTGTCCGGCTTATGATTAAAACCAGACTCTGGATAACTCAAGGCACGTTTCTGTAATGGCTGTTTGTGGGTTGACCCAGGCTATGACGAGGGTTGATTTTCTACCATAAGAAAGATCAATAGTGATATTGTTCTTCACTCGCCACAGTTTTATTAAAAATGGATTTTTTCAAAAACAGCAGTGGGAGTATGGTAGAACTGGAAGTGATTCCAGAACCGCAAACGATTACTGAAGATTTGATAAGGAACCTAAAGATTCAATCTGATTTGACATTCCATTGGCCACTCCGCAGATAAGGTGGGTAACTTCAGGCACCCGAGAGGTACTTCGGTAGCCTCAAGGACGGTGACAGGGAAGTTCTTATTTACCCACACTTGCCATTGTTGTTGTTCCAGGCTGTGAGACCCGGCAGGAGGATGAGTATAGCGTCGTTCTAAACTAGCTTTAGAAGTGCACGGCTGTATGACTCTGCCAGAGGGTTGTCGTAGTCAGTGGGAGCAACGGAAGCATTGGTGGACATCAGGCTTATGTCTATTTATAGACTAAAGCAGATGTAGCGGAGATAGATCATCCATTTCTGATGTGACAGTCATAGGTTTGACGTCATCAGAATAGGGGATGGATCTGTTGAGAAGGTAGTAGGAAGTGATATTCCTATACTACGATCGGTTATACTTTGGTCGTCACACAGTGGTTTCTCCACATGGGATTTGGACATCATATCAGACATACTGGTTACTAGATCTATGGTTTTAGATCTAGATTTGGATGGTTTCCCAATCAGGGTACTTTGACAGCATTCTAAGAGTATTTAGAATGGACGACTCCTGGCACGGTAGTGTACCTGCAGGTGATGGAGTCACCCTCTCTAAAGGTGTGTTATAGACTAAAGTAGAGAGGGACGTGCATGATTGGCAGATCACTTGCTTAGGCAATTGAGTCAATCATGAGATGTCAAGTACCACACCAGATGTTGTTCTTGCACTAGATGCAATAAGTTGATATTGATCCAATCCTGGAGAAACAGTCGGAAGCAGTTATAGAACATAAGTGGATGTTCTAGGGATATGATAACGATAGCCTAATTTGGGAGACAGTTATCATTCCAGGCTTCCAAGGTGACCTGGACGACAAGGAGGTTGTCAGAGTTATAGTTTTCCCTCTGACGAGGGGCAGTATTTTGGACAGGTGATCCAAGGCAATACTGAGGGAGGCATGGCGCAGGATACTGATTAAGTTCAGTTGACGATACAGTCTAAGAAGTTTGGATTTGGAGTTCATTTATGAGCTCGGCCCCATCAGACATCCAGACATTCTAAGACGGGTATTGCTCATTTCGGGAGATGGCTTTCTCCGCGAACTTGAGATATAGAGAGACATAGAAAGAAACTTCAGAGCGGATCCACTCGCTGAGGCTATTCCTCGAACGCAATAGTTTCATAAACAGGCTTTGTGCGACTGACTAGTAGAGGAGTTGGGTGTTCGGTATCACACGGGCTGTGAGTATGCGACATCGCAATAATTAGCCTTGAGTGCAAGTGGGAGATTGTTGGAGATAGTGCCCTCAGAGTCAATTATTGGATCACAGGCACGTGATTGCAATGATTGAGGGAGGACCTATCCCGGGACGACAGTCTTACTCGAGATGATAGTTTGCTATCTGGTTTACCTTTGTCATCGTGTACTGCTTTAGGTGACATGACATGTCGCTATTGCACGTTGATAGAGCCCCTAGGATTCTTGCTTAACTACCGGCAGTATGAGGGCGATCATATACGTGGGAGCTGGTAGTCTATAAGCACATCCTTAAAAGGTCCCTAGTCGTGGGAGTTTCGAGATAGGGCATCGATACTCCAGAGTAGACTAGTGTATACAGTCGAGACCCCGACGAGGGGCGGTGGCCGGTCTCACAGGCCACTGGTGTCAGTTAGTTCACCTAAGATGTATACAGGTGCTCATTGGGTTATGAGTACACCGGACAGGACTCACCGGGAACATGCTAGTTGGTCTTATACCTGACGTCAGATAGCAGTTCCCAGGTGACATGTGTACAGGTTAGTTCATCGACCTGGGGATCGTCATTTGTCTCGTGTGAGTTCCCACTGTACTTTGATTACTACCCTACCACGGCTCAAAGGAGTCGTGCAAACAGGTTTTAGTTGGGTACAGTCCCGAGCCACATGGAGGCAGTGAGCGGATCTTCGGGGGTTCGTCTCTCCCGGTATTGGGGGTGAGGTCGCGCTGTGTCTAGGAGAGCCATTACACGAAGTCCTTGGCCAAGGCAGGAGATTTACTGGTAGGTATTCCAGTAGTATCTCAGGGTGTTCTGGGCTACACTCCGACACGACTTGTACCTCTTTTGGGGGTCTGACTTTTACCCACCCCCTAGGCCCGACATGCGATGCTCATAGACGAACGGACCGGACTGTACGGATATTGTCACTGACAGGCTCAGTAGGGTGTCAGGATGAGTTCGCTTATCGACGTCCCTTTTGGTCAATAGCTGGTGGCCCGTCACGTATTGGCTTATACCTCTGACGTGCTAGTGGTTAAATCCACAGCCATAGTATTGACGAGTCTTTAGAGTCCACCACACTTTCAGTTACTCAGCTTTCGGGCGAAACGCTGTAGAGGCCGTATGGAGATATGGCAGGGTTCGATCGAATACGTGCGGTATTGCACGGATCGTGATCGGACGGTTTTTACTAGCCGGCTTTGGCTTAAGCCGGATCTTAGTATTTGATAGTGTAGTTTTGTCTCTTTGCATTTGTATCCGGACGGAATACAGATGCGGGTGTGTATGCACAGTATCGGGGTTTTCCTGTAATTTATTACGGGACCAGTTTTCTGGAGTTGCCAGCTTGCATTCCGTTCCGGCCGGTTTTCCTTTGTTCTTTCCCGGCCGGACTTTTCCGATGGAGGGGGTTATTTGCATTTGTGCAAATAACATCTTGTGGAGGGGTTCTTTGCATATTGCCATGCTCCATCCCTTGCATTTATTAAGGTAAGGATAGGTATGGGTTTGGTGTTGGAAATTGTTATGGGCCGGCCACTGTGTGAGGATGAGTGTGCAGGAGAATTCTTGTGGTGTGTGGATTAATTTATTAAAAGGTGGCATGAGCTTTTTAGTGTGAGTGCTGGTTTGATTAAGTCAAGGAATTTCTTTATTCCTTGGATTAATATATACACACATTCATTCTTATGTGTGCAGGGCTTCATTTTTTTTTTCCAGAGAGCTCATTCTTGTTTTCAAGTGGCCGAGACCATTTTTTGAGGGTATGCTCATTCTTTTTGAGAGCTTGCTCAATTCTTCATCAAGCTTTCATCCTTGATTGTTCTTGCTCAAATCCCTCCAAATTGGCAACCTCCTAAACCCCAAAGAGACAAGTTTCTACATTATTCTACAGCAAATCTTGGGCGCGTCGGCTAGCCAACTTCGCGCCCGAGTTGCCTCGGTATAGAGGTGGGAGCCCGTAAAAGAATCCGGCTACGTGGTGCCCTTCCGGCGAGGAGGCGACCACCGGAGGATCCGCGGGAGATCGGGACGACGACGAGAAGACCGGAGGACTCGGATCACTCGGTATATCTCTAACCCGTCCTCTTGTTAGCTTAGACTAGTTAATGGTTACGATCCGGGTGTTTAGTGCGCGGTGGTGCCGGTGTGCTAAGTCCGCAAAATTTAAGTTTATCACCGTTTCCGCATTTGGCCGTCGGATTGACGACCGGGGCGCCGCCGTGCACTTACAGCGATATCATTTCGCAGGACACGAACACCATTACCATTGGCTCCTATTGCACGCGCACTATTCATGTGACACACACGCCTTTGGTAATTTCCATGCCACGAGCACCATAGTACCTGTTTAGCTTAGTATCACCACTTGCATCATACATGATATATGAAATCGCATAGCATGTATATACCTCGCATCATCATCATACTTACATAGATTTCTAGCCACAAATCACATCGCATACCTTGATGTCATAGAAATTTATCATATACAACATGTTGGGTATTATGCTTTTCTTGAGGATTTCAGTATTGCTGCGATTTCTGGATTTTGGGGAAAACCGCAAGAATTTAACAAAAGCTTATATTTATCATTTTTAAAACAAAGTTGCTGTTTTCTCGTGATGTATGTGTCGTCCACCATGAGTTTTCATGTTTTCTGTTGGATTTCGAGACCCGATTCGAGGAGTGGATGAACCGTCTCGGGTACATGGTGGGCCCGGTATGGTACCCCGGGGCAAGAAGATCGAGTTGTAGACGATGAGCCTGGCAGGGAAAGACTACCTACCGGTGATGTCTGGCGCGGCGGATATCCGGAGGATACCGACCGTTGTCGTGAGATTTGATGATTTGGGCCGATCCGGACTGACGGAGCCTGATGTATTGAGACATTGATACAGTGAGACATTGAGACAGATGTGTTTTTCATATTTGGTGTCGATGCTTGACACGGGTTTCAGATGATTTCTTGATGGTATTTAGGTATTATACAGATATTCTTTTTCTAAAGTTAAGAATGCACAACTCATAGCAATTAAAACACCTAAAGATTTAGTATTGACATTGCATACATGTGCATGCATACTAGAGGTATTACATCACATCTGGACATACATGCTGTGACGCATTTGCATGCATTCTTACGATAGCCTTACTAGATGTTATATTCTACTCACAAGCTGGCAACTCACCCCCGTTGTGCCACAGTGTCTTGCAGGTCGGACTCATCAGCCTAGTAGCGGCGGCTTATCTTATTAGTTACTTCTTTTACTCAGACTCGCGACATTGCTCGTAGGTGGGTTGCGAGAGCCCTATTATCTCTTTTTGTACTATTTTTTTGTATCTAGTATTCTCCATCTACCACTTCTTATTTGTATATTCGACCTAGTGATGAGACTGAGTGATTTGTGTATATGTAGGTTCTTTTGGGTCGAGCTCACTTGAGACGACGTTGTGTTTCCTTACATTTCGCATTTCTTTATGCTCTTTTTCTTGGATTACATATATATATTCCGTGTGGTTGTGATCCGCCTTGGGCGAAGAGCTAGCTCCCGCTTGGAGATGCCATTTTGTGATTACAGGTTATATTTCTTATTGTACCCATTTTGGGGGATAGAATTTACAAAGGAGACTCTGCCGATATTTTCGGAAATTTTTGATGTTTTTAAAAAAGGGTTCAATGCAACTTAATTGATTTCAAGTTGTTTTCATGAAAGGTTTTCCTTCACTCTTTTTTGATTTTGGTTTAGATTTTTCTGGGCTTTGGCTGACTTAGGTTACGTTATGCCTTTAGACGTCTCGTAATCTAAGTGCCAGTCACGTTCCGTACTTTCGGGTCGTGACAAAGTTGGTATTAGAGCCAGGTTTTACCTTTCTGAGTGTAGGACGACCTTGGTAGATGGAGTAGGTGACTTAAGCAGAGTGGCGTAGCGTGGGTATGATCCGCGGCATACTTACGATACGGTACTCCACCTAAGTGACCTTAGGACATAATTGCTTGTATTTCCTTTCTTGACTCCTTGCATTCCTTGATTCAATTGCAATATTCTTATCGGTCCTGTTTCTTATTCCAGCTTCGATGCCGCCAAAGACTACGAGAGCTCAGCGGGCTGCCACTAGGGATGAGATTCCAGCGGGCTCTTTTGAGGCGAGGATCGAGTAGGATGATATGCCTACCCTTCACGGTCATATTGATCCGCCTTATCCAGACCGTATTGCCAGATTAGAGGCCGGCATGTTGGAGTTGCGACAGATGATGGGATCTTTAGTTGAGTCCAGTCGGGCACAGAGGTCTGAGGACGTTCCTTCCACCGCACAGACCACGATTGTACCTGCTGCACAGATGGTCGCTCCTGCTACTACTGCGACTATCCCTGTTTCACTATAGGAGTTCATGAGATTGAGACCTCCAGCTTTTACCGGTACGGATGCGACAGAGGACCCACAGGCATTTCTTGATAGGATGGCTCCGATTTGCCGTTCGTTGAGGTGTTCTGATGATAGATTGGTAGAGTTCGCGAGTTTTCGTCTGGAGGGTCTTGCCCAGACATGGTACGATTCAGTAGAGAGAGTCTGAGCTGCAGGTCTACCTTCTATGACCTGGGATGAGTTTACAGTTGCGTTTCTTGCCCGTTTTCTTCCGGAGAGTGTCCGAGATGCTCGAGCCCGTAGTTTTGAGTCTCTGCGCAAGACTCCTGGGATGACGGTGTCGGAGTATTATATACAGTTTACCCAGTTGTCTCAATATGCTCCGTACCTAGTAGACACAGAAGAGAAGAGAATAAAGAGGTTTGTGCGAGGGCTTGATACACAGCTATTCCTTGCCATCGGCACCCAGCACTTTGATACATACGCAGCCGCGATGGATGCAGCCTTACTTTTGGAGGAGCGTATTTCTGAGACTCCGGTCGTTTCTGGGCCGAAGAGGATCCGTACTGATACGCCAGCTCAGCCGCAGATGGGTAGACACCGCGATAGATTATTTCCGGGAGATGGTGGAGGCCGAGGATTGAGGCAAGGTCAGTTATTTGGTTCATATCCACAGACCCAGCAGTCGTCGCCAGGATGTTTTCGGTGCGGGAGTCAGTACCACCGTATCAGAGACTGTACCATAGGGCGCCAGGGCACGGCGACAGTCCCCCATGTGACCTTACCACCGTCACCACCTCCTCAGAGAGCTCTACTTCCTACCCCTGATGATGCTCCACGCCAGCCAGATGCTCCTAGAGGTCGTGGGCATGGCGGTCCGGTTCAGAGAGGACGAGGCGACAGAGGCAGAGACAGAGGCCGAGGTAGAGGCAGAGGACAGCCAGCTATTAGTGGTGGACAGGCCCGAGTGTTCGCGTTGACTCCTCAGGATGCACAGGCATCCAATGCCGTCGTGACAGGTACTCTGCCAGTATGTTCTTTTGATGCACGGGTATTATTGATCCAGGCTCCACACATTCCTATGTATCCACATACTTTGCACCGAGGTTGGTGTTAGTTGTATGTATGCCCTAGAGGCCAGTATTGTACAGATGATGTATATTATATTGGATGCTTGGACATATATAGAGATGACTTTCTTGCTCGATATGATAGTATGCTATCTGGTTGCTCTTTATCTTAACATGTACACTTGTCTCTTTAAACTGTCTAATAGTTACATGTTGGTAAAGCCCTTAGGATGTGTACTTGACTACCTGGACTATGATGCAGATCATACTAGTGGGGACGTGGTAGTCCATAGGTACATCCTTCAAGGTCCCTAGTCGTGGGTGTATCGAGACGGGGCATCGATATACCAGTGTAGACTAGCGTATACGCTTCTCGACCCATGAGATGGGCGATGGATGATCCCATATCCATTGGTGTTTGACATCAGAGATCGTATACGGGTGCTCAGTGGAGACTGGGTACACTGGACGGACTCGCCGAGAACTCCCAGATGGTATTATACCTCACGTCAGATGGCAGTTCTCAGGTGACACTTGTACAGGTTAGTCTGTAGACCCGAGATCGTCCTAGAGTCTTGTGTGATTCCCACTGTACTTTGATCTCCACCTTACCACGTCCATGAGGGCGTGCAAAACGGTGGTCTTTGGGTACAGTCCCGAGTCACATGGAGGCAATGAGCGATAGGAGGGGTTTCGTCTCTCCCGGTATTGGGGGTTGATGTTGCGCTGTGCTCGATTGGCCGTAACAGGGAAGTCCCTGGCCAGGGCTGATCAGAGATTTGCTGGTAAGTGTTACCAGTAGTTTCTCGACCCGTTATGAGCCTCATATCGGCACGACTTATCGGTTATTGGGGTCTGACGTTTACCACCCCTAGACTTGATATGCGACATATCAGACGAACAGACCGGACTGTACGGTAAGTGTTACTGGTTGGATTCACAGGAGTGTGAGCGGGCTGGCTCGTCGATCTTTTGATCGCTCAATACTCGGATGGCCGTTACGTTTAGCAGACCGCTTGCGGCTTGTGGGTGCTTGATATGATCATCATCTGCTGCCGGCGTATTGACGAGTCTTTAGAGTCCTACACAGAGGTTTCCTGGCTCAAGCGAAACGAAATAGGAGCGCATATGAGATATGTGCGGGACTGAGAATAATGCGTGTATGTGATACCGTATTTCATTCTCGCGATGAATGTTTCGATTGGTTGTATGCGATATAACCTAGTTATCGAATCAAAGATTGATTCGATAAGTCGATTCATTAAATACTAGTCGGTTATGTGTGACATGACCGGATCATTGAATCAAGTGTTGATTTAATGATTTAATGTATAATTATATATTTGATATATTACTTTGTATTAACTAATATTGGTTCATTTTTAAAGGATTTTCTCACTTGAAGTGCGCATTGTATATGTGATATATTTTGTGTGCACTTGATTGTATCATGTTTGATGATACATACTTACTTGGCTTTGTGCAAAGAATTAAACCATGGTTATGATAATGGTTAGGGTTTTGAGTTATTCAATTATTTATTTATCCATTCTTTTATGAGAAATAGATAAAAAGAAAAACAAAATGGTTTCTTTTTATCATGAAGCTTGTTGAAGCTTCATGAAGCTTTGACTAAAGTGACCATTTTTTCTTCATCCTTAACCCTAACCATTCCCACTAACCATGGTCTATTCTCTACACCTAACCAAGGTTAGAAGATGATAAGCACTCATTTTATTATTCTTTTTAAAAAGACTTATCATATTCTATCTTCTTCTTCTTCTTCATCTTCATGAAGAAAACCTTGCCTCCATCAATGGCATCTTGAGCAAAAGTGTGAGAAATCCAATTCTAAAGTGAACCCACCTCCTATTTCTTCACCCTCTACCTCTTGCCAAGTAGTATAGGGTGTTTTCTTCACAAGTTTCACAACTTGGTGAAGTTGGAGCTTGATCTTGTGTAACCTCGACGTAGATCATCTTCGGCATCGTGGCCGACGACTAGTCCGTTCATTTCTCCGATGAAGCCGATGCTAGAGTCCGAGATCCGACTTGGACAGCGAGAGGACGTCTACGTGGAGCTAAGGAAGTGGAGAACCGGATCTACAAAGGTTGTAGCTTCTTATTTTTAGTTAAGATGTTAACTAGTTTCTCTTTTCGCCTAAAATTCTAGTTAACGATCCGTATTAGAGTTTTTCGGCACTTGTAAAATTTGAAATTGGCATGGTTGATGCCATGTGAGACCTCTTGAGAGTGCCTAGGAACCCTACAGTGGTATCAGAGCCTAGCTAGAGCCTTAGGCGAAGTCTAGACGACGTTTGAAATCCGAACGAACATCGAAACCCATTTCCAAAATGCTCTCTGGAAATTTTCTGAAAATTTGGATTTTTGTCAATTAAAAATATGCAGAAAAATAAGCAGGGTCTTATTTGAATTACTGTGAAAAACGAGGGTCTAAATCGATAAATCCACCGCGGAACCGCGGCACAAGCTTGCCATGTGCGGCGGTTCCGCGGCCGTACTGTCCCCTTGTCCAATGATTTCTGCACAGTAATTCATATAATTGAATGCTATATTTTCTGGGTATTTTTATTATGACTCTACAGATGAGTATTCTGGGGTTGTATTGGGAATCAAAGATTCGATCGGATTATTAAATTTTGTCTGTGTGTTTTTCCGGATAATTTAAGAATATGTTAAAAAGTTCGACCGGATATAAATACCCAACTTTTCCCCTGCCGGAAAATTTCCAAGTGTTGGATTTTTCTGTGGTTTAAAGACGTTCTGAGTTGTGCAAGTAACGCGATGGTCCCTCTAGAAGACAACAAACCTTAACTCGATTACGTGACCGTCTTGAACTGCCCTTTGAACCTTCGGGTTTGGGGCAGTACGGCGTGCCACATGTGAGGCGTTGGCTTGACCCTTCTACGGCTGGACCGTTGGTACTGAGGCATGAAGTGAATGTCTTTGAACTTATTTCATGTGTTGAACGGTTGCGGGAAAACTTGGGTGTTCGAATGTTCGATCGAAAAGTTTAATATTTTCTATTTATCCGGAATGGGATACAATAATTGGAATTCACAAACAGTTATGAGATAACTGAATGAATGTTATAAATCTAGCGGTTTAGTCTCACTTGATATTGAAAAGAGTTTTTGATAATGGGACTAAAATGCGGGGTTTATAATTGTTAGGCATGTGATGTCTAAGTATTTCATTTGATTAGACATGCGATGTCTAAAGAGGTTGCGAATTCCAACTGTTGTAGTTTTACACTTTCTTTTCTGTGACCGTAAGTGTAATATGTGGTATCGCCGGTTTCGTTGCTATATGTCAACGACAATTGGGATGCGCATATTTACTTACGTTGATGACATGTGATGTTATGTGTTGCTGGATATGTTATATTGGATTGTCGTGTTTGAATAGCCAGAGGTTTTTATGTGAGATGAGTGTTTTTCATTTTCATTCATGTAAAAACTTGTATGTAATATTCTTTTATTGGGGCACTTCCAGGTTGCGGAAGATGTCACCCTTTGTATATTATTTACTTTTCCGCATTAGGATAGACCCAAGGAGGGGAGCACAAGTAACCGGGTTCTAGGGTCCAGTGGGAGACCATCTCGAGGAGTCGAGTCCGGGTCTCCTAACCCTAGAATTGGTAGGGTTGCTTGCCGCTCTCGTAGGGGTCTAGGGGTGGAGGATTGGCTATTCAACACGACCATGGAATCCGTGTTTTATACTGGCTCGAATTGAAAACACGGACGTCCTAGTATATCCAATATTTCATATGATATATTCTGCTACGATATCTGTGATGTGATCATTTGATATGTTCTGATAGATACAGTATATAGTATATATGACATATTATATAGACGTTACTTATGTTTTGCACCCGCACTAGCCCTGCCCTGCTCTGTCGTTAGTTACCTAACCTAACGGTGCACGAGGGGACATCGAGGCGAATGCGGATGGCATAAGTGTACGTCGTATTTATCTGTGATGTTTAGGTACATAATTGATGGGACTTCATTACTGTGATTAATGAATGAAAAGAAACCTAAGATGTTGTAGAATTAAATTTTAAACAAAACAGGTAGCTACAGTTCTTGCTTTGCATAGCGGTATATATGATATACCCTGCACCTTATTCGATGAGGAAAGGACCGAGATCCCTTCACCGGGAGTGACTCCTTTAGCAATAACTGGCAGATGCTACACACTCGGTTTGTCTTTTGATTGCTTTTATAGTTTCTGCTTTGCATAGCGATATATATGATATATCCCGCACCTCATTCGACGAGGAAAGGGCCGACGATCCCTTCACCGGGAGTGACCCCTTTAGCAAAACTAGAAAAGCCTCAAAAACACTCCATTTAAAAGTTTCACATGATTCTACGACGATATCAAGTTCATTATGCTCATGGTTTTCTGAAAACCTGCGTAGCCCTCCGCCATTTCAGATAAGTACTACTTAGTATTCGTGCTACGGTAGTTTGGCATTCGTCAAGGCGTAGTGTACGGTAGCTAACTAGTATTTATCTGCTTATGCATATGATGCAGATTGGATTAGGGTATTCGTACGGCGTTGTTTGGCATTCGTCAAGGGTCGTAAGGGTGGGTTTAATTCAATCAAGAAATGTACGGGTTGAACTTGACTAGTGGACTATGGGTTGTTTGGCATTCGTCAAGGTCATAGAACACTAGGGGTAAAATATTATTGGGAATTTCAAGTGTTGAAATTTGCAATGAGATTGCATACCTTCTATGAGATAGTTGGATCCCGATACCCACTGCGAGTAAGAGTTACTCCTGGGAGAGTTTTACACATTGCAATTAGCTAATCAAGTAGGTGTCTAGAAAGGTGTCAACGGGGTTACGCCTCTGGGAAAACGAAGTTTACATTAATTAGGTTCGTGCGAAAGCACGGGGGACCTCCCTCAAAGTACCGACACTGGCCTGGCTGAAAGATTGGCGAACTTGTAGTGTGTAATTAATCCCGGCTAGTCTTTCCTTTTAGGGTTTGAAGGAAGATTTGATAAAAACCAGTGGGAGCCATCCTGATTAGATAAGATAATAACCAATCTGATCTTGCAAGAGCATACGCTAAAGTGTTTTCTTCTCTCTCTCTCCAGGTAGCGACCATTTCATGCCCTAAAAAAGATAATAATATGGATGTATTGACTGAACCCGCTTATTATACTGAGCAGGGAAATGTTGGACCCGTTCTTTCTTATAAGAGTTATAAGACTGAACAGGGAATAGAAAAATATCTGGATTCTCAAGCCGCCCAAAAGAACATGCATGTTGATATATTTTCTTCAGGTGTGTTAGTTATTGAGAACTGTTTCTCAGTTCACCCTACGTCCTGGGTATTAGATACCGGATCAGGATCCCACATAGGTAAACAGTTACATGGGCTACGTAAAGGTAGAGAACTGGGAAAAGGTGATCATTCCGTTCAAGTAGGGAACGGTGCAAATGTTGCAGCCAAAGCAGTTGGCGAATATCACCTAGTATTACCAAGTGGTGATACAATGATTCTGAATGAGTGCTATTATATACCGAACATGATGTGCAACATTATATCAGTTTCTTTATTGAGTAAAGAAGGATATAATTTTGTAGTACAGGATAATGTTATGAACATATTCCTAGATCAAAAGTTGATTGCATCAGGCTCGCTACATAATGGAATATTCATTCTAAATCAAAATACAGTCCTCAATATACAAAACACACACAAGAGGAAAAGTTCAGAAATGAACGAATCCTACTTGTGGTATTGTAGACTTGGTCATATCAATGCGACACGACTGGCTAAGTTATATAAGGATGGTTATTTGAATCCGTTCGAATTATCATCTTATGATACTTGCCATTCATGTCTCAAAGGAAAAATGACCAAAGCTCCGTTTAGTGGACACGGAGAAAGAGTTACTGAACTCTTAGGACTGGTACATAGTGATGTATGCGGTCCCATGTCTACCCATGCTAGGAACGGTTCTTCCTACTTCATTACATTCACTGACGATCTCTCTAGATACGGGCATGTGTTCCTATTGAAACACAAGTCTGAAGCTTTTGAGAAATTCAAAGAATATAAGCAAGAAGTAGATAACCAAACGGGCAAAAGTATTAAGATCCTTCGATCTGATCGAGGAGGAGAATACTTGAGCAATGAGTTCCAAGTTTATCTAAAAGAGAATGGGATTCTCTCTCAGCTTACTCCACCTTATACACAACAGCACAACGGTGTATCGGAACGAAGGAATCGCACCCTATTAGATATGGTGCGTTCAATGATGAGTACAGCTGAGTTACCTATTTCCTTCTGGGGGTATGCGCTTGAGACAGCCATACACCTATTGAATATGGTTCCTACCAAATCAGTGCCTACCACTCCATATGAGATATGGAAAGGGAAGAGACCATCTCTTAAGTATGTTAAGATATGGGGTTGTCCAGCCTATGTCAAAAGACAAAATCCGGACAAACTCGAGGCAAGATCAGTCTTATGTAAGTTTGTAGGATATCCCAAAAATTCACAAGGGTATATCTTCTACCACCCCGAGGAACAAAAGGTGTTTGTTTCTCAACATGCCACTTTCTTAGAAAAAGGTTTTCTTATGAAACAGATTAGTGGCATTGAGGTAGAACTGGAAGAGGTTCCAGCAACACAAAGTATAACTGAAGATTTAATAGAACCAGAGGATTCAGTAGTACCCGACGAACCCCAGCCTCTCGGCCGATCTAGCAGGGTTTCTCGTCCACCTGAGAGATACTACGGTTTTATCATTGATGGTGGAAGCGAAGATTGCATCATGGAGGATGATGACCCAACTAGTTTCGAGCAGGCCATCACGAGTAGAGACTCAGTGAAATGGCTGGATGCAATGCGGTCCGAGATGGAATCCATGTACGCCAACAAAGTATGGACTTTGGAAGTTGCTCCTGAAGGGGTAAAACCCATTGGGAGCAAGTGGATCTTCAAGAAAAAACTTGGTGTAGATGGGAAAGTGGAGACTTTCAAAGCTAGACTTGTTGCAAAGGGTTTTCGTCAAAGACCAGGTGTAGACTATGAAGAAACCTTTTCTCCAGTGGCTATGCTTAAATCCATCCGGATCATGCTTGCCATCGCTGCGTATCATGACTATGAAATCTGGCAAATGGATGTTAAGACCGCCTTTCTAAACGGTGATTTAGAAGAGTGCGTGTACATGACTCAGCCAGCGGGCTTCGTAGACAGTGGGAGCAGCGGGAAGGTGTGCAAGCTGCTTAAATCCATTTATGGATTAAAGCAAGCATCGCGGAGTTGGAACATCTGCTTTGACGTCATTATCAAAGAGTTTGATTTCGTCAAAAACCCAGATGAACCTTGTATCTACAAGAAGGTAGCAGAGAGTAAGGTTGTCTTCCTCGTATTGTACGTGGACGACATACTCTTGATAGGAAATGATATTCCTATGCTGCAATCGGTCAAGCTCTTCTTATCACAAAGATTCTCAATGAAAGATCTTGGTGATGCCTCCTGCATATTGGGAATTAGGATCTATAAAGATAGATCCAAACGGATATTGGGATTGTCCCAATCCAGGTACATTGACACCGTACTAAAGAGGTTTAGTATGGAAGAATCCAAGCGTGGGAACTTGCCCACGATCTCTGGAGTCACTCTCTCCAAAGAGATGTCTCCCAAGACTGATTTGGAGAGAGCTCGCATGCAAGGGACACCCTATGCTTCGGCTGTAGGCTCTATCATGTACGCGATGCTATGTACCAGACCCGATGTAGCATACTCACTAAGTGTAGTGAGCAGGTATCAAGCTGATCCTGGAGAGAGTCACTGGACAGCTGTGAAGAGCATTCTCAAGTACTTACGAAGGACTAAAGAGATGCTCTTGGTGTATGGTAACGAAGAACTCCAAGTGGAGTCCTTTACCGATTCAAGCTTCCAGAGTGATAAGGACGACTCTAAGTCGCAGTCGGGATTTGTCTTTACCCTTTACGGAGGGGCGGTTAGCTGGAAGAGTTCTAAGCAGGAAACCGTGGCAGACTCAATGATGGAGGCTGAATACATCGCTGCCAACGATGCTGCTAAAGAGGCTGTCTGGATCAAGAAGTTCATTACTGAACTTGGAGTGGTTCCATCCATTGAGCATCCAATAGCTTTATATTGTGATAACAATGGAGCGGTGGCTTTGGCCAAGGAACCCAGGTCCCATCAGCGATCCAGGCATATTCTGAGGCGGTATCACCTGATCCGGGAGATAACTGATCGCCGGGAGATCGAGGTCAGGAGGGTTGACACGAAGAACAACACGGCGGATCCACTCATGAAGGCCATTCCCCAGATACAGTTTGAGAGACTCTTCGGGATGCTCGGTATGCGATACTACAGCAGCTGGCCCTAGTGCAAGTGGGAGATTGTTAGTTGTATGTATGCCCTAGAGGCCAGTATTATACAGATGATGTATATTATATTGGATGCTTGGATATATATAGAGATGACTTTCTTGCTCGATATGATAGTATGCTATCTGGTTGCTCTTTAGCTTAACATGTACACTTGTCTCTTTAAACTGTCTAATAGTTACATGTTGGTAAAGCCCTTAGGATGTGTACTTGACTACCTGGACTATGATGTAGATCATACTAGTGGGGACGTGGTAGTCCATAGGTACATCCTTCAAGGTCCCTAGTCGTGGGTGTATCGAGACGGGGCATCGATATACCAGTGTAGACTAGCGTATACGCTTCTCGACCCATGAGATGGGCGATGGATGATCCCATATCCATTGGTGTTTGACATCAGAGATCGTATACGGGTGCTCAGTGGAGACTGGGTACACTGGACGGACTCGCCGAGAACTCCCAGATGGTATTATACCTCACGTCAGATGGCAGTTCTCAGGTGACACTTGTACAGGTTAGTCTGTAGACCCGAGATCGTCATAGAGTCTTGTGTGATTCCCACTGTACTTTGATCTCCACCTTACTACGTCCATGAGGGCGTGCAAAACGGTGGTCTATGGGTACAGTCCCGAGTCACATGGAGGCAATGAGCGATAGGAGGGGTTTCGTCTCTCCCGGTAATGGGGGTTGATGTTGCGCTGTGCTCGATTGGCCGTAACAGGGAAGTCCCTGGCCAGGGCTGATCAGAGATTTGCTGGTAAGTGTTACCAGTAGTTTCTCGACCCGTTATGAGCCTCATATCGGCACGACTTATCGGTTATTGGGGTCTGACGTTTACCACCCCTAGACTTGATATGCGACATATCAGACGAACAGACCGGACTGTACGGTAAGTGTTACTGGTTGGATTCACAGGAGTGTGAGCGGGCAGGCTCGTCGATCTTCTGATCGCTCAATACCCGGATGGACGTTACGTTTAGCAGACCGCTTGCGGCTTATGGGTGCTTGATATGATCATCATCTGCTGCCGGCGTATTGACGAGTCTTTAGAGTCCTACACAGAGGTTTCCTGGCTCAAGCGAAACGAAATAGGAGCGCATATGAGATATGTGCGGGACCGAGAATAATGCGTGTATGTGATACCGTATTTCATTCTCGCGATGAATGTTTCGATTGGTTGTATGCGATATAACCTAGTTATCGAATCAAAGATTGATTCGATAAGTCGATTCATTAAATACTAGTCGGTTATGTGTGACATGACCGGATCATTGAATCAAGTGTTGATTTAATGATTTAATGTATAATTATATATTTGATATATTACGTTGCATTAACTAGTATTGGTTCATTTTAAAAGGATTTTCTCACTTGAAGTGCACATTGTATATGTGATATATTTTGTGTGCACTTGATTGTATCATGTTTGATGATACATACTTACTTGGCTTTGTGCAAAGAATTAAACCATGGTTATGATAATGGTTAGGGTTTTGAGTTATTCAATTATTTATTTATCCATTCTTTTATGAGAAATAGATAAAAAGAAAAACAAAATGGTTTCTTTTTATCATGAAGCTTGTTGAAGCTTCATGAAGCTTTGACTAAAGTGACCATTTTTTCTTCATCCTTAATCCTAACCATTCCCACTAACCATGGTCTATTCTCTACACCTAACCAAGGTTAGAAGATGATAAGTACTCATTCTATAATTCTTTTTAAAAAGACTTATCATATTCTATCTTCTTCTTCTTCATCATCTTCATGAAGAAAACCTTGCCTCCATCAATGGCATCTTGAGCAAAAGTGTGAGAAATCCAATTCTAAAGTGAACCCACCTCCTATTTCTTCACCTTCTACCTCTTGCCAAGTAGTATAGGGTGTTTTCTTCATAAGTTTCACAACTTGGTGAAGTTGGAGCTTGATCTTGTGTAACCTCGACGTAGATCATCTTCGGCATCGTGGCCGACGACTAGTCCGTTCATTTCTCCGATGAAGCCGATGCTAGAGTTCGAGATCCGACTTGGACAGTGAGAGGACGTCTACGTGGAGCTAAGGAAGTGGAGAACCGGATCTACAAAGGTTATAGCTTCTTATTTTTAGTTAAGATGTCAACTAGTTTCTCTTTTCGCCTAAAATTCTAGTTAACGATCCGTATTAGAGTTTCTCGGCACTTGTAAAATTTGAAATTGGCATGGTTGATGGCATGTGAGACCTCTTGAGAGTGCCTAGGAACCCTACAGTTGGGCCGAGAGTCTTCTCCGTTAGATCAGCCGCTTGTCGTTATTACACTGGTAGGCGAGTCGTTTGTTGCCCGTGTTGTGTACCGATCCTGTTCCGTTCGTATCGGGGAGAGAGATTCTTCAGTTGATTTGATTCTCCTCGATATGCTAGACTTTGACGTTCTTCTTGGTATGGACTGGCTAGCCACCAGTTATGCATCCGTGGACTGCCGTAAGAAAGCAGTCAGATTCAGTTTTCCTGGTGAGCCGGTTCTGGTTATTCAGGGAGATCATAGCGCTACCCTTCCCAGCTTGATTTCTTCTCTTCGCGCCGGTCAGCTCTTAAGAAAAAGGTGTCAGGGATTCTTAGCCTATATTTGTGATACTAGCTCCACAGAGGTTCCGTTGGACTAGGTCCCTGTTGTGAGAGAGTTTCCTGATGTATTCCCTGAAGAGCTGCTTGGTCTGCCACCAGAGCGCGAGATTGAGTTCTGCATCTACCTGATCCCCGGCATGGGGCCTATCTCTATACCGCCTTATTGGATGGCCCCGGCGGAGCTGAGAGAGCTGAAGGATCAGTTACAGGACTTGCTGGACAAAGGGCTTATCCGACCGAGTGTGTCACCTTGGGGTGCTCCCGTCCTGTTTGTTAAGAAGAAGGACGGAAGTATGCGCTTATACATTGATTATCGTCAGCTGAACCGGGTTACTGTGCGGAACAGATATCCCCTACCCCGCATTGATGACTTATTCGATCAGCTCCAGGGTGCAGGGTTTTTCTCGATGGTTGATTTGCGGTCAGGTTATCACCAGTTGCGGGTTCGGAAGGAGGATATTCCGAAGACCGCTTTTCGTACTTGTTATGGTCATTATGAGTTCTTGGTGATGTCGTTCGGGCTCACCAATGCCCCGGCAGCATTTATGGACTTGATGAACCGTGTATTCAGGCCGTATCTCGATCAGTTCATTGACGACATCTTGGTTTATTCTCGGAGCCGGGAGGGGCATGAGCAGCACACGACGTTTTGTCCAGGATTTCTCCCGTATTGCTGCACCGCTGACCGGGTTGACCCGGAAGGGGGTTCCTTTTGATTGGACCGAGGCATGTGAGGATAGTTTCCAGTAGTTGAAGACTCGTCTGACTACTGCATCAGTGTTAGCATTGCCTTCAGGATCAGGAGGTTTTGAAGTATATTGTGATGCTTTTCGAGTGGAGCTGGGCTGTGTATTGATGCAGCACGACAGAGTTATCGCGTATGCTTCTCAGCAGTTAAGGAAACACGATAAGAACTACCACACTCATGATTTAGAGATGGCTGCAGTGGTATTTGCACTTAAGATCTGGAGACATTACCTATACGGCGAGTCGTGCCAGATATTCACTGACCACAAGAGCTTGAAGTATATCTTTCAGTAGCGAGATCTAAATCTGAGACATCGCCGTTGGATGGAGTTGGTGAAAGATTATGACTGCGAGATTTTATACCATCCGGGTAAGGCGAATGTGGTGGCAGATGCTTTGAGTAGGAGGCCCGGAGGTAGCCTATCTTGTTTGAGCACAGTACAGATGCAGTCGATTGCGGATTGGCAGGTTTTATGTGACAGCAGAGTGCAGTTCGAGTTTACTCCTACGGGGGGACAGCTGGCCCATTTCAGAGCACGCCCACAATTACTTGACCGTATTTACGAGGCACAGTCTGGTGATGCCCGTATTTACAGATTATCGAGCAGATTCGGCAGGGCAGAGTTTCTGAGTTCGTGATTAATGATCAGGGGATACTTCGATTTGGGACTCGACTGTGCATGCCAGATTCTGAGGGACTGAGGCATGATATTCTTGAGGAGGCCTATAGATCAGTGTACAGTGTGCATCCAAGTTCCAACAAGATGTACCATGACTTGAGAAAGATTTACTGGTGGGACGGGATGAAGAAGGATGTTATAGACCTTGTGTTGAGATGCCTGACTTGTCGGCAAGTCAAGGCCGAGCACCAGAGGCCAGCCGGCGAGTTACAACCTTTGCCCATCCCTGAGTGGATGTGGGAACAGGTCTCCATGGACTTCATTATGGGTCTACCCAGGACCAGTCGAGGGTATGACTCTATTTGGGTGATTGTGGATCCACTGACAAAAGCGGCTCCTTTCCTGCCAGTGAAGACCACTTTTGGATTTTCTCAGTATGCCCAGGTTTATATTGATGAGATTGTGCGACTGCATGGCGTCCCGACTTGCATCGTGTCCGACCGGGGCACCCAGTTTACCAGCCGATTATGGCAGAAACTTCAGGAAGCTTTGGGCACCCGATTGAGTTTTAGCACAGCCTTTCATCCGCGGACTGACGGTCAGTCGCAGCGTACTATTCAGACTCTTGAGGACATGCTCAGAGCTTGTGTTTTAGATTTCGGTGGTTGTTGGGATCGTCATTTGCCCTTGATCGAGTTCTCCTACAATAATAGCTTCCAGGAGACGATTCAGATGGCACCTTTCGAGGCTTTATATGGGAGGACATGTCGATCGCCTGTATGTTGGACAGAGCTCAGAGAGAGCAGTATTTTGGGGCCGCAGATTGTACAGGATACGACCGAGAAGATACAGCTGATTCAGGACAGGATGAGAGGGGCACAGAGTAGGCAGAAATCATACGCTGACAGACGCCGTCGCCGACTCGAGTTCGCTGTTGGTGATCATGTTTTCCTGAAGGTCTCTCCGATGAAGGGTGTGATGAGATTTGGATGGAAAGCGTAACTTAGTCCTAGATATGTTGGTCCCTTAGAGATCCTAGAGCGTGTTGGTCCAGTCGCTTATCGGTTATCTCTTCCACCCAGCTTCCCCGATGTTCATCCCGTGTTCCATTTTTTGATGCTCCGCAAGTACCTTCGTGATCCTTCCCATGCGATTCAGCACCAGACGAATCAGCTAGAGCATGATCTTTCATTCACCGAGCAGCCGGTGGTCATTTTGGATCGGCAGGTGAAGAAATTGAGGTCAAAGGTTATACCGTCCGTCAAGGTCCTTTGGCGTGGCCCGAACAGTGAGAAGGTCACCTGGGAGACCGAGGTCGAGATGAGGAAGAGATATCTCCATCTTTTTAAAGGTACGCGTAGTTAAATTCTAAATTCGGGGACCGAATTTCTTTAAGGGGGGAAGATTGTAACGCTTCGAAATTCGTTTAGGCAGTTTTTCGGTAATCGGCTAAATTAGCAGTCTTTTCCGTAAAAAGTCAAAATAGGTATTTTTCATTATAGACCTTATTATACAAAATTTAGATAAGATATTACTATAAATTGGTCACTAAAATGTCACTTAAAATTTTCTAGTTAAATAAAAAAATTTCCTTAATTAATTATTTTTAATATTATTTTAAGTTTTTAAAAATACATTTAATTAGTGATAATTACAAATTTAATTAGGTAAATTACATAATTGGGAACCATTATAAACTAAAATATTGCTGTAACAAAAATTTTACAAAAACATTCCAAGAATTTTGGTTTTATGGTTTAAAAAATGCATTAAAATGGGTTTTTTTGTAAAAAATTGATGTAACATTCATTAATTGACCTTTGAAGAAGCTTTTTGTGTAGAATTTTCCACACAATTCTCTCTCACTCTCCTCCTCTACCTCCAGGCCGAGCTCACCTGCTGGAAACCCCTCATTTTCCCCATTTTCTTGCTTCAAATTTCCATTAAAAATCCACCGAAATCCACAAAAATTCACAATTTCTTCACAAAATTGAAACCTAAATCCTATTCCACCTATTTCCAAACCCTAACTTGTTTAAAACAAGGAGAAAGAAGACATCTATGGTGGCTAAGTGAAAGAGGATCAACACTCGGGAGGTATAATTTTAATCTAGTTGTTAAATTTGTAGTTTAAATAAGCTATTTTAGAAGTTTAAAGTGTCAATTTCATTGCAATGGTTTGTTTTAAAAATTCAAGAATAGGATTGGTGTTGTAATTAGGGTTTGAAATATGATAAGTGTGTTTAATTTAGTGTTGTGGCCATCTAGTGGGTTAGATCGAACGTTTATGCGTTGTTGCGATTGCTAAATCGTTAATTCGCGAGGTTTGCATCGAAATTTGTCCGTGAATGCTTACTAGGTTTTCTACGAAATTAGGAAGAGATTTATTTGCGATATCATGATGATATTATTAGCATCTAATATGACTTGTAGGGTATGCAAATGCGTAGTTTTGTCTAGTTGGGTTTTAGCTTTGGCGGTTGCACCGAAATGACGAGTTTAGTTAAGGTTTTAGCGATTTTCGTGTGTTTTCCGCGCACCGAGTGCACGTTGTGACTAATTCATGAGCATCGATCTTTTTATATTGTGACTTGTGTCACTTTAGGAATATGTAATCTTATATTGTGTGTTATGCAATTCTAGGATCGGTCGCGAAAACATCGGACGCGGCGCTCAAAGGCTAGGCGGTGGTCGGATCGGATTAGCGAGGCTTTCAGGTGAGTAGATGTATTCATCTATGGGAGGATCGTCTGGATGGCGCGAAGCGCCCCCTAGTTAGGATTACTTTATTTCTTGCAAGATTTGCAATGTTAGTTAGCTAATCCCCCCTCATTCACATTGCATACCCTTATAGCTAATCGTCTGCTAGATTGCATGGATATTCATATACACATGTGCGATATCATTTCGCAGGACACGAACACCATTACCATTGACTCCTATTGCACACGCTCTATTCATGTGACACGCACGTCTTTGGTAATTGCCATGCCACGAGCACCATAGAACCTGTTTAGCTTAGTATCACCACTTGCATCATACATGATATATGAAATCGCATAGTATGTATATACCTCGCATCATCATCATACTTACATAGATTTCTAGCCACAAATCACATCGCATACCTTGATGTCATAGAAATTTATCATATACAACATGTTGGGTATTATGCTTATCTTGAGGATTTCAGTATTGCTGCGATTTCTGGATTTTGGGGAAAACCGCAAGAATTTAACAAAAGCTTATATTTATCATTTTTAAAACAAAGTTGCGGTTTTCTCGTGATGTATGTGTCGTCCACCATGAGTTTTCATGTTTTCTGTTGGATTTCGAGACCCGATTCGAGGAGTGGATGAACCGTCTCGGGTACATGGTGGGCCCGGTATGGTACCCCGGGGCAAGAAGATCGAGTTGTAGACGATGAGCCTGGCAGGGGAATACTACCTACCGGTGATGTCTGGCGCTACGGATATCCGGAGGATATCGACCGTTGTCATGAGATTTGATGATTTGGGCCGATCCGGACTGACGGAGCCTGATGTATTGAGACATTGATACAGTGAGACATTGAGACAGATGTGTTTTTCATATTTGGTGTCGATGCTTGACACGGGTTTCAGATGATTTCTTGATGGTATTTAGCTATTATACAGATATTCTTTTTCTAAAGTTAAGAATGCACAACTCATAGCAATTAAAACACCTAAAGATTTAGTATTGACATTGCATACATGTGCATGCATACTAGAGGTATTACATCACATCTGGACATACATGATGTGACGCATTTGCGTGCATTCTTACGATAGCCTTACTAGATGTTATATTCTACTCACGAGCTGGCAACTCACCCCCGTTGTGCCACAGTGTCTTGCAGGTCGGACTCATCAGCCTAGTAGCGGCGGCTTATCTTATTAGTTACTTCTTTTACTCAGACTCGCGACATTGCTCGTAGGTGGGTTGCGAGAGCCCTATTATCTCTTTTTGTACTATTTTTTTGTATCTAGTATTCTCCATCTACCACTTCTTATTTGTATATTCGACCTAGTGATGAGACTGAGAGATTTGTGTATATGTGGGTTCTTTTGGGTCGAGCTCACTTGAGCCGACGTTGTGTTTCCTTACATTTCGCATTTCTTTATGCTCTTTTTCTTGGATTACATATATATATTGCGTGTGGTTGTGATCCGCCTTGGGCGAAGAGCTAGCTCCCGCTTGGAGATGCCATTTTGTGATTACAGGTTATATTTCTTGTTGTACCCATTTTGGGGGATAGAATTTACAAAGGAGACTGCCGAAATTTTCGGAAATTTTTGATGTTTTTAAAAAGGGGTTCAATGCAACTTAATTGATTTCAAGTTGTTTTCATGAAAGGTTTTCCTTCACTCTCTTTTGATTTTGGTTTAGATTTTTCTGGGCTTTGGCTGACTTAGGTTACGTTACGCATTTAGACGTCTTGTAATCTAAGTGCCAGTAACGTTCCGTACTTTCGGGTCGTGACACCATGAATCTTCTGTTGCGGATAGGGATATCCGTAAAATGTGGGATATTGACTGTGCTACTGCAAAATGCTTCACACTTGCATCGATGGACAATACACATCAAAAGCAGCATGAGGAGATGGATGTACAATCTATCTTTCTCCATACAAAGGATTTGTATGGGGAGCAATCTCGTATCTTACGATACGAAGCATCTCGAAAGCTGTTTCAGATGCGGATGGCTCCTGGGACTTCATTAGGTGACCATGTTTTGAAGATGATAGCTCTTATTGAAGAGCTTGAGGGCCTCGGATGGACAATGGAGAATGAGCAATATACGGATATTGTTCTACAGTCTCTGCCCTCTTCCATTGCTCCTTTCGTAGTGAACTTCAACATGCACAACATGGAGAAGTCACTACCCAAACTTCTCAATATGTTGAGAAATGCGGAGAGCATGCTTAAGGCGAAGTCTCCCTCTCTGCTTATTGGACAATCTTCCTCTTCTGTCCCAAAAACCAAGGCCAAGGGAAAGAACGAGAAGAAATCCACCAAGCCGAGAGGTGGAATCAAGAAAGCAAAGGGAAAGACAAATCCAAAGCCGTGGAGTCGGGAAAAGGAGAATTTTTCTACTGCAAGAAGACGGGACACTGGAAGCGGAACTGAACTGAGTACCTTGGTCTCAATAAAGGGAAGCATAGTGATGCTTCATCTTCAGGTGTGTTCGTAACTGAAAACTTTTTTTCTATAAACTCTACTTCCTGCGTATTGGATACCGGTTCGGGTTCTCATATCTGCAATTCTGTGCAGGGGCTGAGAAATAGTAGAGTTTTGAAGACAGGTGATCATACTCTCCGGGTTGTAAATGGTTCCAATGTACATGCAGTTTCAGTGGGAGAGTATCACCTAGGGCTGCCATCGGGTTGTATATTGGTTTTGAACCCATGTTATTTTGTACCAAGCATGCTTTGTAATATAATATCCGTTTCTTTGTTGGACAATGTAGGATATCATTTTGTATTACAACACAATATTATGAATATTAAACTGAATCAAGAGTTGATTGGTTATGGTACACTTAATAACGGGATATACGTCCTTAATCAACACACAGTTTTCAACATACAATACACAAACAAAAGAAAATTTTCAGATATAAATAAAGCTTTTCTTTGGCATTGTAGACTTGGTCATATTAATGAAACAAGACTAAACAAGTTTCATAAAGATGGATATTTAAATTCTTTTGAGTATAAATCTTATACGACTTTTCAGTCTTGTATCAAAGGGAAAATGACCAAAACTCCGTTTACTGGACATGGAGAAAGATTTATTGAGCTCTTGGGCCTCATACATAGTGATGTATGTGGGCCAATGTCTACACATGCGAGAGACGGTTTTTCTTACTTCATAACTTTTACTAATGATTTCTCAAGATTCGGTCATGTGTTTTTAATAAAACATAAGTCTGAAACTTTCGAGAAATTCAAGGAGTACAAACTTGAAGTAGAAAAACAAATTGGAATGAGAATCAAGATACTTCGATCAGATCGAGGTGGAGAGTATCTTAGTACAGAGTTTTCGAACTTCCTAAAAGAGAATGGGATTCTCTCTCAGCTCACTCCCCCTTAAACACCACAGCACAACGGTGTGTCAGAGCAGCGGAATCAAACCTTATTAGATATGGTACGATCCATGATGAGTGATGCTGAGTTGCCCCTCTCCTTTTAGGGGCATGCATTGGATACTGCAGCTTTTCTATTGAACAGGGTTCCACCCAAGACCGTGTCTACCACTCCATATAAGATATGGTATGGGAAGAGAATATCTCTTAAGCGAGTTAAGATTTGGGGGTGTTCGGCTTTTGTCAAAAAGCAGAATCCGGACAAACTCGAGACACGAACAGTCAAGTGTAAATTTGTGGGATATCCAAAAGATTCATATGGATATCTTTTATACCACAAGGAGGAACAAAGGGTGTTTGTATCTCGAAATGTCATATTTTTAGAAAATGAGATTTTTCCAAATGATGTTGATGGCAATATGGTAAATCTAGAAGAGGCTCTAGAGACACGAGTTACAAATGACGACTTGGTTGAACCTGAAGTTGCAACAGAACTTATTGAATCTCAGCCAATCCGTAGATCTGGTAGGACTTCTCGCCCACCGGAGAGATACTACGATTTTCTCATTGATGGTGATGGAGAAGATTGCATCATGGATGATGATGACCCTACCAGTTTTCAGCAAGCTATCACGAGTGGTGACTCTGTGAGGTGGCTGGATGCCATGAGATCCGAAATGGAGTCTATGTACACTAACAAAGTATGGAGTTTGGATGTTGTACCCTCTGGGGTAAAACCCGTAGGGTGCAAATGGATCATTAAGAGAAAGATCGGTGTAGATGGGCTGGTGGAGACCTATAAGGCAAGGCTTGTAGCTAAAGGATTTCGACAAAGACCAGGACTGGATTATGACGAAACCTTTTCTCCTGTAGCCATGCTTACATCCATTCGGATCCTACTTGCTATTGCTGCTCACTAAGACTATGAAATCTGGCAGATGGACGTTAAAACGACTTTTCTAAATAGTGATTTAGAAGAATGCATTTACATGGATCATCCAGAGGGCTTCATCGATAGTGGGAGCAGAGGGAAAGCATGTAGGTTGCTTAAATCTATTTATGGATTAAAGCAGGCATCACAGAGTTGGAACATCTGTTTTGATGATGTTATCCAAGAGTTTGATTTCGTAAAAAATCCAGATGAACCTTGTGTTTATAAGAAGATTGTAGGAAGTACTGTCAAATTCCTCGTATTGTACATGGATGACATTCTTCTGATAGGAAACGATGTTCCTATGCTACAATCGATCAAACTGTTCTTATCACAAAGGTTCTCCATGAAGGACCCGGGTGATGCCTCGTACATATTGGGCATGAAGATCTATAGGGATAGATATAAAAGGTTGTTGGGATTGTCCCAAATCAGGTACATTATCAATATCCTAAAGAGGTTTAGTATGGAAGACTTCAAGCGGGGTGCCTTACCCGCTAGTCATGTAGTCTCTCTCTCAAAGGACTTTTGCCCAAAGACTGATGAAGAGAGATCTCGCAAGAGCATTATACCCTACGCTTCTACTGTAGGATCTATAATGTAAGCGATGTTATGTACATGCCATGATGTAGCTTATGCACTGGGTATAGTAAGCAGGTATCAATCCAACACAGGGGAGAATCACTGGACAGCTGTGAAGAACATTCTTAAGTACTTGCGAAGGACTAAAGAAATGTTCTTAGTGTATGGTAACATGGATCTCCAAATGGAGGTCTTTACCGATTCGAGCTTCCAGAGTGATAAAGATGACAACAATTCTATCTCAGGGTTTGTCTTTACCCTCAATGGAGGGGCGGTATGTTGTAAGAGTTCCAAACAGGATACTGTTGCAAACACCACAATGGAAGCTGAGTATATTGCTGCAAATGATGTTGCCAAGGAAGCCGTATAGATGAGGAAGTTCATCTCGGAGCTAGGAGTAGTTCCGACCATTATTGATCCAATACCATTGTATTGTGATAATAATGGGGCTATGGTGTTGGCCAAAGAGCTCAGGTCCAATCAGCGATCCATACACATCCTCAGGCGATATCATCTGATTCGGGAGATAGTTGATCACTGCGAGATCGAGATTCGGGGAGTAGATACAAAAGATAACACCGCGGATCCACTCACAAAGGCCCTCCCTCTGCCCCAGCATGAGCGACTTTTTGAGATGTTGGGTATGAGATACGCCAATAATTGGCCTTAGTGCAAGTGGGAGATTATTGGATATATGTATGCCCTAGAGGACATTATATGATAGTGTATGTACCGGTATGCGTATATATATATATTCATGGGACATTCTTGCTCGACATGATAGTATGCTATCTGGTAGCACTTTTATCTTGACATGTTCATTTGATCATGCTTTCATTCATTTGGCAAATTTTGATATAGACCTTAGGATATGTAGGACTACTGAGATTATGATGTGGATCATACTAGTGGGACGTATGTAGTCTATGAGCATATCCTTGAAATGTTCCTCGTCGTGGGTGTATCGAGACGGCGCATCGATATCACCAGAGTAGACTAGTGTATACGTTGCTTGTCCCATATGATGGGCGATGGATGATCCCATATCTATTGGTGTGGTGACACCAAAGACCGTATACGGGTGCTCAGTGAGAATGGGTACACTGAACGGACTCGCCGAGAACTCCTATGGGGTATTATATCTATCGTCGGATAGCAGTTCTCAGGTGACACTGGTAGAGGTTAGTCTGTTGATCCGAGATCGTCATAGAGTCTTGTATGCCTCCCACTGTACTTTGATCTCCACCCTACCACGGCTGTATTGAGTCGTGCAAACAGGTGGATTTTGGGTACAGTCCCGAGGCACATGGAAGCAATGAGCGATAGGAGGGATTTCGTCTCTCCCGGTATTGGGGGTTGATGTTGCACCATGTACGATTGGCTATAACAGGAAGTCCCCGGACAGGGCTGCTGAGATTTACTGATAAGTGTTATCAGTAGTTTCTCGATCTGTTATAAACCATATACCGGCATGACATATTGGGTTATTGGGGTCGACGATACCATCCCTAGACTCACATATGCAGCATATCTGACGAAGAGACCGTAGTGTACGGTAAGTGTTACCAGTTGGCTCAACAGGAGTTTTAGCAGGTTTGCTTGTATTTATTTTGATCGCTCAATACCTGGGAGCCGTTACGTACAGCTTGTGCCACTGACGGTTTGTGGGCATGTGATGTGATCACTGCCTACTGCTAGCGTATTGACGAGTCTTAGACTCCCACAAAGGGGTCTCCTAGCTCAGGCGAAAAGATGTGGGATGCATATGAGATATGCGTGGGAGCTCGATTAAATGTGTGTATTGGATACTGTATTTTAATCGGGCGTTTACTATTGGATGGGTTGTATGTGATATGACCGGGTTATTAAATCAAGTGTTGATTTAATATTAAATCCATTAGCTCATTTATTAAAACCTTTTTATTTATGATGCATGCATGAGTGTATGTATATGTTGATATGGATGGACACATGCAAGCATACATGTATCATGGTTGATGATACATTGGTGGTGGAAATGCAAGACTTACATGGCTACATATTATGTTTTTTTTTATTTGAGAAAAGAAAAAATGGGATTAAAACCATGGTTTTAGCCCATGGTTTTTCTTAAACTCAAGTTACAAAATATGTAGATATTTTGTAACCATAGTTTAGCATGGATAACTCACACTTGCTCTCTTGAGTTTAATTAGAGTTATTCATTATTCTCATTTTATTCTCTTGAGTTTAGTTTTAGCCATCTCCTTCTTCCTCTCTCACCTCAAAGCTCACTAGGGTTTTAAAAGAAAGAGAAAGCATTAAAAAGAAAAGGTTTTTAATTGAGATCCAAACCCACATCACCATTCTACTTTAGTCTAGCCCACTAGTGTGGAGTGTTTGCTTCATCTTCATCCTTGATCAAGTGAAGCTTGGAGCTTGGTGCAAAGGGACTTCGTGGTGGATCATCATGGATGCGGAAGGATACAAGCCAACCGGTTTAAACCCTACAGAAACAAGGAGTCTAGGAGGAGGTCTACAAAGGTTGTATTTCTCCACACTTAGTGTTAGACACTTGTGGCATATGATACTAGCATGTTGTTACTCTATTTTTCTAGTTCGATTCATGTTTGGAATTGTTTAGCACCCTCTAAATTTTTGTTATAGCATGTGTGATGCAACCCTAAACCTTGTGTGGTGCTAGAGAATCCCTACACTAACAACGCGACATTTAGTGTCGGCATGAAACCCATCACCACTTGAGAAACTATCGATCCTGGATCGGTAATTCTCGTTTACCCCGGCCGAGGATTTCTAGTGATGGCTACAAGTGCACTGCGCGACATCAACCCCCAATACCGGGATAGACGATTCCCCAACGATTCGCTCACTGCCTCCATGTGGCTCGGGACTGTAATTGTACCCAACTAAAACCTGTCTGCATGACTCCTTTGAGCCGTGGTAGGGTAGTAATCAAAGCACAGTGGGAACTCACACGAGACAAATGACGATCTTAGGTCGACAGACTAACCTGTACACATGTCACTTGGGAACTGCTATCTGACAATTGGTATAGTACCAACTAGCAGGTTCCCGGCGAGTCCGTCCAGTGTACTCATAACCTAATGAGCACCTGTATACTATCTTAGGTGAACAAACTAACACCAATGGCTTGTGAGACCTGGCCACCGCCCCTCTTCGGGGTCTCGATCAGTATACACTAGTCTACTATGGAGTATCGATGCCCAGTCTCGAAACTCCCACGACTAGGGACATTTAAGGATGCGCTTATAGACCACCCAGCTCTCACGTATATGATCGCCATCATAATGCTGGTAGTCAAGCAAGAATCCTATGGGCTATATCAACATGTAATAGTGATGATAAAGACAAACCAGATAGCAAACTATCATCTCGAGTAAAACTGTTCTACCGGTATAGGTCCTCCCTCAATCATCATAATCACATGCTAGCGACTACGATAATTGCCTTGAGGGCACTATAGCCAACAATCTCCCACTTCCACTTAAGGCCAATTATTGCAATGTCGCTTACTCACAGCCCGTGTGATACCGAACACCCAACTTCTCTACTAATCGGTCTCACAAAACCTGTTTGTGGAACTAATGTGCTCGAGAAATATCCTCAGTGAGTGAATCCGCTCCAATGTTTCTTTCTTTATCTCTCTATATCTCAACTTCGCGGAGAAAGCTATCTCCCGGAATGAGCAATACCTGTCTTAGAATTTTTCTGAATATCTGATGGGACCCAGTTCACAAATGAACTCCAAATCCAACAACATTCTTAGACTGTATCATCCACTGAATTTAATCAGTATTCTGCATCATGCTTTCCTCAGTATCTGCTTGGACCTCCCGTCCAACATACCGTCCTTCAAAAGAGGGAAAACTATAACTCAGACAGCCACTCTGTCATCAAGATCACCTTGGAAGCCTGAAATGATAATCGTCTCTTGATGGAGGCTGCCGTTACCATATCCTTAGAACATCCACTTATGTTCATAAACTGCTTCCCAACGTTTCTCCAGGATTGGATTAATATGTGTTTATTGTAGCTAGTGCAAAAGCAATATCTGGTGTTGCACTTGACATCACAAGATTGACTCAATTTCCTAAGCAAGTGATATGTCAATCATGCAAATCCCTCTCCCCTTTAGTCTGAAAGACATCCTTTAGAGAGGGTGACTCTATCACCTGCAGGTTCACCACCATGCCAGGATTCGTCCATTCTAAAACACCTTTAGAATATTGTCAAGTACCCTAATTGGGACACTTCCCAAATCTAGATCTAAAATCATAGATCTAGTCACCAGAAACCCTGATATTATATCCATATCCTAGGTGGAGAAACAACCTTGTGACAACCACAGTATAACCGATCGTAGTATAGGAATATCTTTTCCTATCAAGTGCATGTCATCCAAATACCTGGACATCACTCCCTACTACCTTCTTACTAGATCCATCTCTTATTCTGATGATGTAACGCTTTGAAAACTCGTTTAGCTTAATTTCGTGTTAATTAGCGATAATACGGGACCTCCGTAAAACCTCGTTAATAATTATTTTCCACGTCGACCGGAATAAATCTATTTTAATTGTGAAATTATGTAATTACATATATAATTGTATTTTATTAGTTAACATTTAAATTAGTGATCGCTTAACTATCTAATTTTTTTATTTATTAGTTACTAAACTAGATTTTTGTAATTATCATGCACTAATCCAATATTACCCTAGTTTAAAATGTGCTTAGCAACCATGACAAATCAACATTTATTTTGTAGCATGCCTTCCTTTTAAATTCTTTATAGTTCTAAAACCCTTGTTAAAACAAAAGAAAAGAAAAGAAAATAAATAAGAAAAAAAAGAAATGAAAAATGTGGCATGGTGCAATTAAGAGGCATGCGGGGGGGGGTTGACCTTCACACACACACACCCTCACACACACTCTCCCTCCCTCAAGCTTGGTTCTAGCTCCTGCAGCCTCCCCTTCTTCTTCTTCTTCTTCTTCTTCTCCTCTTCATTTCTAAGCCTCAAGCCCATCAAAAGTCCACAAGCTTAACACAAATTTTAGCCAAAATCATTACTACTCTCCCTTCTTGCAATCAAACATGGTTCTTGGCCAAGTCTTCATAGGTGCTAGCTTGTTTTGATCACCTTCTCAACCATCTTGAGGTATAGCATAAACCCAATACTTATTTTGCTAAAATTTTAGTTTATTTAGCTTAATGTAGTGTTTAAGTAGTATATTAGTGCTAATTTTGTGTTTTAAAAGGAGATTAGGTTAAGATAGGGTTTTTATGGCTTGAGTAGGTTAATTAAGTGTTGTTAGTGTCTTTTAATCCATGTCTTTTCACCAGTTTTCACTAAAACACCATAATGTCGCTAATTAGTGTTTTAAAAAGTTTTTAAAATCAAGTGTTAGGATACGGAGAATCAGCTGTGCTTGTGGTAAATTTTAGGGTAAACAAACTTACACAGTAGACTATACCTTGTGAGTAGAGTGTTGTATATCGATACAGACCCGTTTCACCACACAAAAACCGGAGAGAACCTCCCTTTTTCCGAGCTGGACGGCCCCCTGTCGTTTTGGGTGTTGAAACTTTGCAGGTAGTTTTCTGCAGGTGTTTTATGGTATTTGGTATTGCTTGTTTTCTTATTTTTTGCTCCAGATAAAATCTGGGACCAATTACCTATAATTAAAGTAGTGTGACTTGCGCGACATGTACGCTTCGAGTCTGGGTTTTGTGTTTGCTGTGTATCACAGCCAATTGGGGTGGTTTCTGACTTTAGCACACACGTTTTTGGTACTTCGAGTGCACACGCATTTAGCTTGCGACGCTAGTTTTCTCGTATGTTCTTGATATCGCGTTTGCAGGATATTAGCCTTATGTGTGTTGCATTATGTGATTCTAGGGTCGGTCGTGGAGACATCGGACGCGGCACGTTAAGGAAAAGCGGTGATTGGACCAGACTAGTTGTGTCTTTCCGGTGAGTAGATGTACACATCTACGGGGGAATCGTTTGGATGGCGCAAGGCGCCCGATAATTAGAATTCTTATTAGTATTTGCACCATATGCATAGTTCCTAGTTATTCATCTCGTTGCATCGCATCATCCTTATATATATGTATATGAGGTACCGTTCATAGAACACTTGCACCATTACCATGGGTTTATGCTGCACGGGCACTATTCATGTGGACACACACACGCCTTGGTAATTGCTATGCCATGAACACTTTAGAACTTGCTAGATCAGTACCCAAGACATTTGCATCACACATGATACTTAAAACTAGTAGTTGTATTCTTCATCTCCTCAAGATTGATAGGAAGGATGGTTAGTTGTATAGATACGCCTTATTTCATTTTCATTCATACATGTTTTTCTACTTATAAATCGCATTTCATATTGTTGATATTACAGACATTCATTAATTTCATCATGTTCGTGTATTATGATTCGATTCGACGATTTCAGTATTTTTGAGATTTATGGATTTGGAGAAACCGCAAAAGTTTTATAACCCTGCTATCCTTTTAATAATGCAAGTTGCGGTTTTCTCGTGATATGATATATGTGTCGTCCACCATGAGATTTCTCGGTTCTTGAGCGGTATCATACACCCGATTCGAGGAGGAAGAGAAACCTTCTGTGGGTGCATGGTGGACCCGGTGTGGTACCCCGGGGCAAGATGGTCGCAGATGATGGAGTTGAGCCCGACAGGGGAGAACTACCGACCGGTTATTGGTGACGCGGAGGATATCCGGAGTGTACCGACGTATTCTTGAGTTAAGATGATATGGGCCAGTCCGGATTGCCGGAGCCCGAGATTTGATGATATGGGCCAGTCCGGGTTGCCGGAGCCCGAGATATTTGAGATATTAATATTTGGTGTCGATGCTGGATACGGATTTCTATTGATTTCATTGATGATATTACAATCAAATTATAGAAGTTTTACTAAGATAAGAATACCGATTTCCCATGCTAAACATTTTCAGATCTCGTGTTGTTTATTGCATTCATGTTGCATACATACTAGTGCATCGCATAATATTAGTATATGTAGGTTGTGACGTAATTGTGTACATGCTTACGATAGCCTTATTAGATGTCACTTATTACTCACGAGTTGGCAGCTGACCCCCATCATGCCATAGTGTTTTGTAGGTCCGACCCGTCAGCACAGTAGAGGCGGTCACACCTCCTCTTTTGCTACTTTTTTCTTGGACTCGCAGCATTGTTCGTAGGTGGGTTGCGGGGTTATTTTGTTTCCACCTTGTATCAGTATTGTATCTAGTGTACTCCATCTACCGTATCTACCACTTTTACTGTTGTATTAGCGACTTAGAGATGAGACAGTGAGATTTACATATTTATGTTGTTATTCTGGGGTCGAGCTCACTTGAGCCGACGCGATGTTTCTTTACTTTGTGCCTTTTTATGCTTATTTTGCACGGTGATGATATATATTGCGTGTGATTGTGAGTCCGCCTTTGGCGAAGAGCTAGCTCCCGCTTGGGGATTCCTTATTTAATGATGTACACACATTCTTGTTTTGTACCCGTTTGGGGCCAGTATTTACAAAGGAGACTCTGCCGAAATTTACGGAAAAAAATGTGATGTTGCTTTTAAAGGTTTGATGTGACTTATTTGATTAAAATCGCTTTCCTTAACTGGGTTTTCCTTTACTCTATTTCCTTATTTGGTTTGATTTCTTGGCTTTGGCTTCCTTAGGTTACGTACGCCTTGAGACATTTCGTAATTTAATTGTCAGTCACGCTCTGTACTTTTCGGGTCGTAACAAAGTTGGTATCACAGCGTTAGGTTTTATCTTTCTGAGTGTAGGATGACCATTCGTAGATGGAGTAGGTAACTTAAGCAAAGTGACGTAGCGTGTGTATGTTTCGCGGTATACCTACGATACGGTATCCCGCCTAAGTGACCTTAGGATATAATTGCTTGTAATTCCTTATTCGATTCCTTATATCCCATGATTCTATTGTACTGTTCTTATTATCCTGTTTCCTATACCGGCCATTATGCCTTCGAAGGCCACGAGGGCTCAGAGGGCTACCGCCAGAGATGAGATTCGAGCGGGCTCGTCTGAGATGAGGACCGATCAGGATGGTTTTCCTATCCCTCAGGGAAAGATTGATCCGCCTTCCCCAGGCCGCATTGATAAGCTAGAGTCAGGTATGTAGGAGTTATGTCAGATGATGGGATCCTTAGTTGAGGCCAATCGGGCACAGAGATCTGAGGATGTTCCTTCCACTGCACAGACCACGATTGTACCTGCTGCCCAGACAATTGTTCCTACTACCGAGACTATTCCCGTATCATTACAGGAGTTTATGAGGCTGAGGCCTCCAGTCTTTACCGGCACAGATGCAGTGGAGGATCCGCAGACATTCCTCGACAGGTTGGCTAGGATTTGCCGTTCGCTAAGATGCTCTGACGATAGATGGGTGGAGCTTGCGAGTTTTCGTCTGGATGGCCTTGCTTAGACATGGTGCGAGTCGGTCAAGAGAGGTCGAGCTGCAGGTCTACCTCCTATGACTTTGGATGAGTTCACAGCGGTATTTCTTACCCGTTTCCTTCCAGAGAGCATCTGTGATGCTCGAGCCCGTATTTTTGAGGTTTTGCGCAAGACTCCAGGGATGACAGTGTCCGCGTATGATATCCAATTTACTCAGTTGTCCCGATATGCTCCTTACCTAGTAGACACTGAAGAGAAACGCATAAAGAGGTTCATACAGGGACTAGACATGCAGTTATTTCTTGCTATTGGCGCCCAGCACTTCGACACTTATGCAGCCGCGGTGGATGCAACCTTACTTTTGGAGGAGCGCATATCGGAGACTTCGGTCGTTTCGGGACCGAAGAGGATTCGTACAGATATACCAGCTCCAGATGATAGTATGCTATCTGGTTTATCTTTATCATCGTGTACTGCTTTAGGATGTCGTTTTGGAGATAGTGCCCTCAGAGTCAATTATTGGATCACAGGCACGTGATTGCGATGATTGAGGGAGGACCTATCCCGGTAGGACAGTCTTACTCAAGATGATAGTATGCTATCTGGTTTATCTTTATCATCGTGTACTGCTTTAGGTGACCTTACGAGTCGCTATTACACGTTGATAGAGCCCCTAGGATTCTTGCTTGACTTCCAACAGTATGAGGGCGATCATATACGTGAGAGCTGGAGTCTATAAGCACATCCTTAAAAGGTCCCTAGTCGTGGGAGTTTCGAGACAGGGCATCGATACTCCGGAGTAGACTAGTGTATACAGTCGAGACCCCGATGAGGGGCGGTGGCCGGTCTCACAAACCACTGGTGTCATTTGGTTCACCTAAGATGTATACAGGTGCTCATTAGGTTATGAGTACACCGGACAGGACTCGCCTGTAACCTGCTAGTTGGGATTATACCAGACGTCAGATAGCAGTTCCCTGGTGACATGTGTACAGGTTAGTTCATCGACCTGAGATCGTCATTTGTCTCGTGTGAGTTCCCACTGTGCTTTGATTACTACCCTACCACGGCTCAAAGGAGTCGTGCAAACATGTTTTAGTTGGGTACAGTCCCGAGCCACATGGAGGCAGTGAGCGGATCTGCAGGGGTTCGTCTCTCCCGGTATTGGGGGTGAGGTCGCACTGTGTCTTGGAGAGCCAGAACATGAAAAGTCCTTGGCCAAGGCATGAGATTTGCTGGTAAGTATTTCAGTAGTATCTCAGGGTGTTCTGGGCTACACTCCGACACGACTTGTACTGCTATTGGGGGTCTGACTTTTACCAACCCCCTAGGCCCGCCATGCGATGCTCATAGACGAACGGACCGGACTGTACGGATATTGTCACTGACAGGCTCAGTAGGGTGTCAGGATGAGTTCGCTCATCGACGTCCCTTTTAGTCAGTACCTGGTAGCCCGTTACATATTGGCTGATACCTCTGACGTGCTAGTGGTTAAATCCACAACCATAGTATTGACGAGTCTTTAGAGTCCACCACACTCAGTTACTCAGGTTTCGGGCGAAACGCTGTAGAGGCTGTATGGAGATATGGCAGGGTTCGATCAGATACGTGCGGTATTGCACGGATCGTGATCGGACGGATTTTTACTATCCGGCTTTGGCTTAAGCCGGATCCTAGTATTAGATAGTGTAGTTTTGTCTCTTTGCATTTGTGTTCAGTGGGAATACAAATGCGGGCATGTATTTGCAGTAGCGGGGTTTTCCTGTAATTTATTACGGGATCAGTTTTCTGAAGTTGCCAGTTTGCATTCCGTTCCGGCCGGTTTTCTTTCATTCCTTCACGACTGGACTTTTCGTTGGAGGGGGTTGATTGCATGTTTGCAATTAACTTACTTGTGAGGGGCTTTCTTGCATTTGTGGCTATTTGATGAGACTAGCATCATGATGAGATTCTTTTATGGTCTTTTCCTTAGCTTTTCTTGTGATGGTTTTGTGAAAGGATTTAGATGAGAAATGAGTGTGACCTTTTGATAATTATCTTTTCATTTTCTCCTCTTGCTTCATTCCTTCTTCTCTCCATGGTTTTTTCATTCCGTTATCTCCACCATGTAGGGTTCCTAGGCACACTAATGAGGTCTCACAAGGCATCAAACATGGCTAATTCAAATTTTACAGGTGCCGAGAAACCCTAATACGGATCGTTAACTAGATGTGTAGTCTATGCGATGCAAGTTAACGACTTTAACTTAAAAGAGAAGGGGCTACAACCTTTGCAGATCCGGTCCACCACTTCCTAAGCTCCGCGATGATGTCCCTCCGCTGTCCAAATCGGATTCCGGACTCTAGCATCGGCTTCATCGAAGAAATGGGCGGGCTTGGTCGTCGGCTTTGATGCCGAAGATGATCTACGTCGAGGCATCACTAGATCAAGCTCCCACTTCAGCAAGTCATGAAACTTGTGAAGAAAACACCCTATACTACTTGGCAAGAGGTAGAGGATGAAGAAATAGGAAGTGGGTTCACTTTAGAATTGGATTTCTCACTCATTTTCACTAGTTGCCATTGATGGTAGCTATGTTTTCTTCATGTTGAAGATGAAGAAGAAGAAGAAAAGATATGATAAGTGTTATTAAAAAATAGAAAATAAAATCAACACTTATCATTTTCTAACCTTGGTTAGGTGTAGAGAATGTACTAAGGTTAAGTGGAATGGTTAGGGTTAAGTATGAGACAAAATGGTCACTTTAGTCAAAGCTTCAAGAAGCTTCAAAGAAAAAACAAAACTAGCAACCATTTCATTTCTTATCTTTTCCAAAATAAATAAATAAATAAGTAAGAAAAAGAAAACCCTAATCATTAACTTAACCATGGTTTAATTCTTTACACTTAACCAAGTAAACATGTATCATCAAACATGATACAATCAAGTGCACAAAAGTATATCACATATACAACTTGTGATATTCAAGTGAGAAAATCCATTTAAAGTGAACCAATACTAGTTAATGCAAAGTAATATATCAAATATATAATTATACATTAAATCATTAAATCAACACTTGATTTAACGATCCGGTCATATCGCATATAACCGACTAGTATCCTATGTATCGGCTTATCGAATCAATCCTTGATTCGACAACTAGGTTATATCGCATATAACCAATCGATACATTCATCGCGAGAATGGAATACGGTATCACATACATGAATTATTCTCGGTCCCGCACATATCTCATATGCGCTCCTATTTCGTTTCGCTTGAGCCAGGAAACCTCTGTGTAGGACTCTAAAGACTCATCAATACGCCGGCAGCAGGTGATGATCATATCAAACACCCACAAGCCGCAAGCGGTCTGCTAAACGTAACGGCCACCCGGGTATTGAGCGATCAGAAGATCGACGAGCAAGCACGCTCATACTCCTGTGAATCCAACCAGTAACACTTACCGTACAGTCCGGTCTGTTCGTCTGATATGTCGCATATCTCGCCTAGGGGTGGTAAACGTCAGACCCCAATAGCTCGATAAGTCGTGTCGATATGAGGTCTATAACTTTTCGAGAAACTACTGGTAACACTTACCAGTAAATCTCAGCAACCCTGGCCAGGGATTTCCGGTTATAGCCAATCGAACACAGCGCAACATCAACTCCCTATACCGGGAGAGACGAATCCCCTCCTATCGCTCATTGCCTCCATGTGATTCGGGACTGTACCCAAAAACCACCGTTTTGCATGCCCTCTTGGACGTGGTAAGGTGGAAATCAAAGCACAGTGGGAACCACACAAGACTCTATGACGATCTCGGGTCAACAGACTACTCTGTACCAGTGTCACCAGAGAACTGCCATCTGACGTAAGGTATAATACCATCTGGGAGTTCTCGGCGAGTCCGTCCAGTGTACCCAGTCTTCACTGAGCACCCATATATCATCTCCGATGTCAAACACCAATGGATATGGGATCATCCATCGCCCATCTGTATGGGTCGAGAAGGTATACGCTAGTCTACTCTGGTATATCAATGCCCTGTCTCGATATACCCACGACTAGGGACCTTGAAGGATGTACTTATGGACTACCATGTCCCCACTAGTATGATCCGCATCATAGTCCGGGTAGTCAAGTACACATCCTAAGGGCTTTACCAACATGTAACAGAGAGACAATCAGTGTACACGTTAAGGTAAAGAGCAACCAGATAGCATACTATCATGTCGAGCAAGAAAGTCCTCCCTATATATGTCCAAGCATCCACTACAATATACATCCTATGTATAGTAATGGCCTCTAGGGCACACATATAACTAACAATCTCCCACTTGTACTAGGGCCATCTGTAGCAGTGGTTGTAGTATCTCATACTCAACCATCCCATAAAAGTCTCTCTCTGGGAATAGGCCTTCGTGAGTGGATTCGCCGTGTTGTCCTCTGAGTCTATTCTCCTAACCTTGATCCCTTGGAGATCAACCATCTCCATGATCAGGTGACACTGCCTTAGAATATGTCTGGATCACTGATGGGACCGGCGTTCCTTGGCATAAGCCACAACTCCATTGTCTCACAATGGTTGGAACGTAGTTCATCTCATGAACCAATATACACCCAAACATCCTCTTTGGTAGCATCTTAAGTAGCGATGTATCGTGCCTTTATCGTCTAGTTAGCCACGGTATCTAGCTTGGAACTCTTCCAACATACCGTCCCTTTACTGAGGGTAAAGACAATGCCTGCGACTGACTTTCAGTCGTTCTTATCTCCCTGGAAACCTTCCAGTGATTCTCCCCAGGATCGATTGAGACCATCTTACTACAACTAGTGAGAATCCTAACATCCAATTAGATCTATCTCATAGATCCAAAACCCAGGATTTAGGAGGTATCACTTTGATCCTATATGGAGAATCTTTGTGATAAGCGGAGATTGACCGAGCGTAGCATAGGAAACTCCTTTCCTATCAAGAGTATGTCATCCACGTACTCTACGAGGATCATCACCATACTCCCTACCACCTTTTTGTATATACTAGGTTCATCTACCATTTTGATGAAGTCAAACTATTTGACTACTACATCAAAACAAATGTTCCATTTCCGCGATGCCTGCTTTATCCTATAAAGCATCTTGTACACGTTTCCGCTGCTCCCACTGTCTACGAAGCCCTCTGACTGTGTACTTATAGACTCTCTCTTCTAAAACATCATTTAGAAAAGCAGTCATGACACCCAACCACCAGATATCGTAGTCATGGTATGTAGCCGTGGCAAGTAGGATCTGGATGGACTTAAGCATAGCCACTGGAAAAAGGTTTCATCATTATCCACGCCTGGTCAATGACGAAAAGCTTTAACAAGTCTAGCTTTGAAAGTCTCAACTTTTCCATCTACACCAAGTAATCTTCTCAAGATATACTTGCTCCTGATGGGGATTTAACCTTTCAGATATAGCAACCAAAGTCCATACTTTGTTGGTGTATAAGGATTCCATCTCAGATCGCTAAGCATCCAGCCATTCTAACAGAGTCACACTCCTGATGGCCAGCTCGAAACTAGTTGGGTCATCATCTCATGATGCAATCCTCGCTCCCACTGTCATAGAGAAACCGAAATATCTTTCAGGTGGGTGAGGAACCCTACTAGATCGGCGGAGAGGCTGAGGTTCGTTGGTAACTATTGAATCCTTTGGTTCTTTCAAATCAATAGCTGCAGTTTGTATAGCTAGAACCTTTCCAGTTGTACATAACAGACCTTGCCTCGAGCTTGTCCGGATTATGCTTTTAGACATAGCCCGGACAACCCCAAATCTTAACCAACTTAAGATATGGGCTCTTCCCTTTCCATATCACATATGAAGCGGTAGGCAACCGATTTGATTGGAACCCAATTCAATTGGTATGCAACTTCTCAAGTGCATAACTCCCAAAAGGAAATAGGAAACACAGTAGTACTCATCATAGAGCACACCATATCACATAGGATGCTATTGCTCCGCCCCGATATACCATCATGCTATGGTGTATACGGAGGAGTAATGCTGAGAGAGAATCTCATTCTCCTTTAGAATAATCCAGGATTTCCGTGCTCAAGTATTCTCCTCCTCGATCTCATCAAAAGACATAATACTTATACCCGTATTTTGGTTCTCTACTTCTAACTTATATTCTGTGAATATCTCAAAAGGTTCGGACTTGTGTTTCAACAGGAACATATGTCTGAATCTTGAGAGATCATCAGAGAACGTAATGAAGTATAAAGAACCAGTCTTGGCATATGTAGACAGGGGACCTGCATACATCAACATGTCTCATCCTAAGAGTTCACTAACTCTTTCTCTGTTTCCAGTAAACGGAGCTATGGTCATCTTATCTTTGTGACATGACTGGCAAGTTTCACAAGATGTAAATTCAAACAGATTTAAATATGCATCTATGTGCAACTTAGCTAGTCGGGTCGCATTGATATGACCTAGTCTACAATACCTCAAAAAGGATCTGTTCATTTCTGAACTCTTCCTCTTGTGTTGTTCTGTATACTAAGAACTGTAGTTTGATTTAGAACGTCAATGCTTTTAGATAACGTGCCTGAACCGATCAACTTTTGATATATGAAATGTTCAAAACATTATCCAACAATACAAGATTATATCCTTTCTTTACAAATAAAGAGACTGATATGATTTTGTATATCAGGTTCGGTATCTAATAACATTTGTTCAGAATCAATGTATTGGTAATACAGGGTGACAGTGACTAACAGACTTGGCTGCAACACTTGCCCCGTTTTCTGTCTCATGAAACTTATCACCCGTTCTCAGTTTTTCTACCCTTTTGTAGCCCTATGTAACAGATTACATATCTGGGATCCTGATCCGGTATCAAATACCCAGGATGCAGAGGATACTGAGAAAAAGTTCTGTATAATGAACACACCCGAAGGAGATGCATCATATGCACTTTCTTCGTTTGGGCGGCATAGGAATTCTGGTTTTCCCCAATTTCCTGCTATGTCTTATAACAATTATAAGTTGGAGCGGGACCAACGTTCCCCAGCTCAGTATAACAAGCGGGTTCGGTCAATATTCCGTATTATTATCTTGATTAAGGCGTGATATGGTCGCTACCAGGAGAGAGAGAGAAGAAAACACTCTGCGTGCGCTCTTGCAAGATCAGATTGGTTATTATTTTATCTAATCAGGATGGCTCCCACTGTTTTTTTTATCAAATCTTCCTTCAAACCCTAAAAGGAAAGACTAGCCGGGATTAATTACACACTACAAGTTCGCCAATCTTTCAGCCAGGCCAGGGAGGTCCCCCGTGCTTTCGTACGGACCTAATTACAGTAAACCTCGTTTTCCCAGAGGCGTAACCCCGTTGACACCTTTCTAGACACCTACTTGATCGGCTAATTGTAATGTGTAAAACTCTCCCACGAGTAACAATTACTCGCAGCGGGTATCGGGATCCAACTATCTCATAGAAGGTATGCAATCTCATTGCAAATTTCAACACTTGAAATTCCCGATAATTTTGCCCCTAGCGTCCTATGACCTTGACGCAGGCCAACAAACCATAGTGCGCTAGTCAAGTTCAACCCGTCATTTCCTGATTGAATTAAACCCACCCACGCGACCCTTGACGCAGGCCAACAAAGTCGCATGACTACCCTAATCCAATCTGCATCATATGCATAAGCAGATAAATACTAGTTAGCTACCGCACACTACGCCTTGACGCAGGCCAACAAACGTAGCACGAATACTAACTACCACTTATCTGAAATGACGGAGGGCTACGACAGGTTTTTCTGAAAACCTATTGCGTAATGAACTTGATATCGTTGTAGAATCAAATGATTTTAAAATGGAGTGTTTTTGAGGCTTTTCTAGTTTTTCTAAAGGAGTCACTCCCGGTGAAGGGATCGTCGGTCCTTTCCTCGTCGAATGAGGTGCGGGATATATCATATATATCGTTTTGCAAAGCAGAAACTATAGAAGCAATCAAAAGACAAACCGAGTGTGTAGCATCTGCCAGTTATTGTTAAAGGAGTCACTCCCGGTAAAGGGATCTCGGTCCTTTCCTCATCGAATAAGGTGCAGGATATATCACATATACCTCTGTGCAAAGCAAGAACTGTAGCTACCTGTTTTATTTTGAAATTCGATTCTACAACATCTTTAGGTTTCTTTTACTTTCATTAATCTCATTAATGAAGTCCCATCATTTAAGTACCTAAACATCACAGATAAATACGACGTACACTTATGCCATCCGCATTCGCCTCGATGTCCCCTCGTGCACCGTTAGGTTAGGTAACTAACGGCAGAGCGGGGCAGGGCTAGCGCGGGTGTAAAACATAAGTAATGCCTATATAATATATCATATATACTATATACAGTATCCATCACAGAACATATCATATGATCACATCACAGATATCGCAGCAGAAGAATCATATGAAATATTGGATATACTAGGACGTCCGTGTTTTCAGTACGAGCCAGTATAAAACACGGATTCCACGGTCGCGATGAATAGCCAAACCCACACCCCTAGACCCCTATGAGAGCGGCAAGCAACCCTACCAATTCTAGAGTTAGGAGACCCGGACTCGACTCCTCGAGTTGGTCTCCCACTGGACTCCAGAACCCGGTTACTTGTGCTCCCCTCCTTAGGTCTATTCTAATGCGGAAAAGTAAATAATATACATCAACGGTGACATCTTCCGCAACCTGGAAGTTCCCCAATAAAAGAATATTACATACAAGTTTTTACATGAATGAAAAGGAAAAACACTCATCTCACATAAAAACCCCCCGGCTATTCGAACACGACGATCCAATATGACATATCCAGCAACACATAACATCACATGTCATCAACGTAAGTAAATATGCGCATCCCAATTGTCGTTGACATATAGCAACGAAAACGGCGATATCACATATTACACTTACGGTCACAGAAAAGAAAATGTAAAACTACAACAGTTGGAATCCGCAACCTCTTTAGACATCGCATGCCTAATCAAATGAATTCCTTAGACATCGCATGCCTAACAATTATAAACCCCGCATTTTAGTCTCAAAATCGAAAACTCTTTTCAACATCAAGTCGGGCAATTCAACAAGATTCCCGACATCATGATCGAATGCTCATCGCAAACTTTAGTAGGCGGCCGCACCCCCGACGCCGTCGACAAAGTGCACCAAGGCGGAACACCGCTGCCGCGAGCACCCGAATGGATGCTTTCGGCGACGGGGTTCTCCTACAGTCACTTGGTCGGGGCTATGGAGTGAGGCTATCTATTAAGTTTACCCGGCGAGTATCTGCGTACGCTACGTGATTGCGACAGACTTTTGATCACATCAAAATTCCGTGGCAACCGATCAAGTGAGACTAAACTGCTATGTTTATAACATTCATTCAGTTATCTCATAACATCTTGTGAATTCCAATTATTGTATCACATTCCGAATAAGATAGAAAATGTTAAACTTTCCGATCGAACAATCGAACACCCAAGTTTTCCCGAAACAGCTCAACTCATGAAATAAGTTCAAAGACATTCACTTCGTGCCTTAGTACCAACGGTCCAGCCGTAGAAGGGTCAAGCCAACGCCTCACATGTGGCACGCCGTACTGCCCCAAACCCGAAGGTTCAAAGGGCAGTTCAAGACGGTCACATAATCGAGTTAAGGTTTGTTGTCTTCTAGAGGGACCATCGTGTTACTTGCACTACTTGGAACGTCATTAAACTATGGAAAAGTCCAACAATTGGAAATTTCCCGGCAGGGGAAAAAGTGGGTATTTATATCCGGCCGAACTTTTTAACATATTCAAAAATTATCCGGAAAACACAGAGACAAAATTAGTCAATCCGATCGAAACACCGAGTCCCCAACACAACCCAGAAATTTCAACTCTTGAATAAATATTAAAAATTCCCAGGAAAACCAGCACTGCAAAGTAGGAGTTACTGTGCAAAATTCAATGCATGAAAAGATAAATCGGCCGCGGAACCGCCGCACAAGCCATGCTCGTGCCGCGGAACCGCGGCGGCTTGATGGAATTAGGGCATCGAATTTTAGAGTAACTCTTAGATATTCCTGCTGATTTTTCTGCATATTTTTAATTCTCAAAAATCCACAATTTTCAAAAATGTACAGAGAGCAATTTTTGGGTTAGGGTTTCGGTTCGATCGGACTTCTAACTCCGTCTACGCATCGCCTAAGGCTCTAGCTAGGCTCTGATACCACTGTAGGGTTCCTAGGCACACTAATGAGGTCTCACAAGGCATCAAACATGGCTAATTCAAATTTTAAAAGTGCCGAGAAACCCTAATACGGATCGTTAACTAGATGTGTAGGCTATGCGATGCAAGTTAACGACTTTAACTTAAAAGAGAAGGGGCTACAACCTTTGTAGATCCGGTCCACCACTTCCTAAGCTCCGCGATGATGTCCCCCCACTGTCCAAATCGGATTCCGGACTCTAGCATCGGCTTCATCGAAGAAATGGGCGGGCTTGGTCGTCGGCTTCGATGCCGAAGATGATCTACGTCGAAGCATCACTAGATCAAGCTCCCACTTCAACAAGTCATGAAACTTGTGAAGAAAACACCCTATACTACTTGGCAAGAGGTAGAGGATGAAGAAATAGGAAGTGGGTTCACTTTAGAATTGGATTTCTCACTCATTTTCACTAGTTGCCATTGATGGTAGCTAGGTTTTCTTCATGTTGAAGATGAAGAAGAAGAAGAAAAGATATGATAAGTGTCATTAAAAAATAGAAAATAAAATCAACACTTATCATTTTCTAACCTTGGTTAGGTGTAGATAATGTACTAAGGTTAAGTGGAATGGTTAGGGTTAAGTATGAGACAAAATGGTCACTTTAGTCAAAGCTTCAAGAAGCTTCAAAGAAAAAACAAAACTAGCAACCATTTCATTTCTTATCTTTTCCAAAATAAATAAATAAATAAGTAAGAAAAAGAAAACCCTAATCATTAACTTAACCATGGTTTAATTCTTTACACTTAACCAAGTAAACATGTATCATCAAACATGATACAATCAAGTGCACAAAAGTATATCACATATACAACTTGTGATATTCAAGTGAGAAAATCCATTTAAAGTGAACCAATACTAGTTAATGCAAAGTAATATATCAAATATATAATTATACATTAAATCATTAAATCAACACTTGATTTAACGATCCGGTCATATCGCATATAACCGACTAGTATCCTATGTATCGGCTTATCGAATCAATCCTTGATTCGACAACTAGGTTATATCGCATATAACCAATCGATACATTCATCGCGAGAATGGAATACGGTATCACATACACGAATTATTCTCGGTCCCGCACATATCTCATATGCGCTCCTATTTCGTTTCGCTTGAGCCAGGAAACCTCTGTGTAGGACTCTAAAGACTCGTCAATACGCCGGCAGCAGGTGATGATCATATCAAACACCCACAAGCCGCAAGCGGTCTCCTAAACGTAACGGCCACCCGGGTATTGAGCGATCAGAAGATCGACGAGCAAGCCCGCTCATACTCCTGTGAATCCAACCAGTAACACTTACCGTACAGTCCGGTCTGTTCGTCTGATATGTCGCATATCTCGCCTAGGGGTGGTAAACGTCAGACCCCAATAGCTCGATAAGTCGTGTCGATATGAGGTCTATAACATTTCGAGAAACTACTGGTAACACTTACCAGTAAATCTCAGCAACCCTGGCCAGGGATTTCCGGTTATAGCCAATCGAACACAGCGCAACATCAACTCCCTATACCGGGAGAGACAAATCCCCTCCTATCGCTCATTGCCTCCATGTGATTCAGGACTGTACCCAAAAACCACCGTTTTGCACGCCCTCTTGGACGTGGTAAGGTGGAAATCAAAGCACAGTGGGAACCACACAAGACTCTATGACGATCTCGGGTCAACAGACTACTATGTACCAGTGTCACCAGAGAACTGCCATCTGACGTAAGGTATAATACCATCTGGGAGTTCTCGGCGAGTCCGTCCAGTGTACCTAGTCTTCACTGAGCACCCGTATATCATCTCCGATGTCAAACACCAATGGATATGGGATCATCCATCGCCCATCTGTATGGGTCGAGAAGGTATACGCTAGTCTACTTTGGTATATCGATGCCCTGTCTCGATATACCCACGACTAGGGACCTTGAAGGATGTACTTATGGACTACCATGTCCCCACTAGTATGATCCGCATCATAGTCCAGGTAGTCAAGTACACATCCTAAGGGCTTTACCAACATGTAACAGAGAGACAATCAGTGTACACGTTAAGGTAAAGAGCAACCAGATAGCATACTATCATGTCGAGCAAGAAAGTCCTCCCTATATATGTCCAAGCATCCACTACAATATACATCCTATGTATAGTAATGGCCTCTAGGGCACACATATAACTAACACACCATGGAGGATGAGGGGCCGGCCACACCATGGAGAGTGGGTGAGGATCATTTTGTGAGGGGTGAAAAATCATTCTCATTCTCATGTTGCATCAAATTCCATAGCCATCTCCAAAGTTCATTTACTTCCTCCACTTCCATGGCAACTTCCATATACCCTAAAGAGACAACCTACTACTCTAGTCTACAGCAAATCTTGGACGCGTCGGCTAGCCAACTTCGCTCCCGAGTTGCCTCGGTCTAGAGGTGGGAGCCCGTAAAAGATTCCGGCTACGTGGTGCCCTTTCCGACGAGGAGGAGGTGAACGGAGTTTCCGCGGGAGATTGGAGTGGAGACGAAGACCGAAGGACACGGATCGCTTGGTATACTTCTCTACTCTTTTCTTGTTTGCTAGTTGCTAGGTTAATGGCCCGATCCGGGTGAAAAGTGCGCGGTGGTGCCGGTTTGCTAGTTTGCAAAGTTTTTGTTTCTGCGTTTCCGGCGTCGGATCGACGGCCGGGGCGCCGCCGCGGACTTACATTGGTTTCAGAGCCACGCCATTAACCATGCCTAGCTTGCTCTTGTATGTTTAGAACTCAATCGAACAAAAATCCCCAAAAACCGTATTTTCAATGCACATGTGTTCTCTGTCGAAATTTTTTTGGCTCCAAAAATTTTTCAGGTTGTCTCAGAATACTGTGCATGGATATAGAAGCAATCTGTGAAAATTCGGTGGCGCGATCTCTCCAAACCGCCGCCGAACCGCGGCCAAACCAATGCTTGGGCCGCGGTTCCGCCGCGCTTTTGATTGATCACTTGATCAAAATTTTGCAGATTGCTCCTGAGTTGGAAATAGGGGTTTTGGGATATTCCTTTTGGGCCCAGATTTTCTGTAAGTGCTACAGTACTGCTTGGGGCCCACTTGATAAAATTTGTTCGATCGGATATTTTAAACATGCTAGTTCACAGTATTTACATTATATCTGCGACCGTGAATGTCATTCGATCGGTAAATCCAGTCTATCTGCTATAGCCCTTTTAGACGGATTTGTGAACGTGACATTCACGTTGATGTTCTGTGTTGTGCTGTGATGTTGCGGATCGGTCGTGGGGGATAGCCTGGCTGCAGTGTTAGTACAGTTCTGTTTTATATGTACATTTGATTTTGCGGGGCAAGCGTCTGACATGTGGACTGTCGTCACTGCATGTTTGTATTATTCTTTTGGGGCACGACCAGGTTGCGGTCGATGTACCCGTTGTATATATATCTTACTTTCTGTACTAGGATTACCCCACGGAGGGGTGCACGGATAGCCGGGTTCTAGAGGGCAACAGGCCCGCATCTCATGGCATTGAGATGGAGGGGGCTTTACTCTAGAATTGGCAGGGCTATTCGCCGCACTCGTAGGGGGTATAGGATTGACCCAGGAGGGGTGCCCAAGTCACCGGATTCCGTGAAGTGCTGGGTGGTCCATTCACGTAGCTGAAGGGGGCTGCCTCGCTTCAGGTTTTGGCGGGTAATTTGCCGCGCCCATAGGGGTCTATGATTTCATTGCACAGGCTATCCACATGACCAGGGGAACGTCGGGTTTCAGTAGCGGCTCTGTGAAACCCGGGGATCCCAGATATCTGTATTGTTCTGTGATGCTGTACTTTTCTGTGCTGTTGCATTTTATCACGCCTTGAGCGAAAATTATATATTATATATATACTATTAGATGTTGTATATGTTTTGCATCCGCGCTAGTCCAGTCCCCGCTCTGTCGTTAGTTAGCTAACCTAACGGGTGATGACGGGACCCAGTGGCGAATGCGGATGGCATATACGTACGTCATTATTTTCGTTCTTTGTGGTGTGATCAATTGATGGGATTGCGTTGATTCGGATCAATGCAAGATAAACAAACCTATTTGATGTTGTCGGAACACTTTTCAAAAAGATGTTATTGCAAGGGCGTTCTCTTTTGTTTTGCATCGTGGTATTCAGTTGGAATATCCTGCTCCTCAGTCGACGAGGCAAGGGCCGAGATCCCTTCACCGGGAGTGACCCCTTGGACAAAAAGTTTGCGTCAGGGCAATAACTTCACTATAGCCGATTACTTTTGCTTTGCATCGTGGTATTCAGTTGGAATATCCTACACCTCATTCTACGGGGAAAGAGCCGAGATCCCTTCACCGGGAGTGACCTCTTTAGCAAAGGTTTTCGTCACTATATTTTTCTAAAAAGCTATCAGTTCCTTCAACGATATCAAGTTCATTACGTTAAAGGTTTTCGCCAGAAACCATTCGTAGCCCTCCGTCATTTCAGTTAAATATTCGGTAGTATTCAAGCTATGTATTTTGACCTCACGCCAAGGCATAGTGATTGGTAGCTACCGGGTATTTATCTGTTGCATAGATAGATGCGTTGGTTTGGGACAGTCGTACTACTATTTTGGCCTACGTCAAGGGTATGTACGGGTGGGTTCAAATTAACCTGGACAATGACGAGTAGAACTTGACATGTGACTTATGATATTTTGACCTCACGCCAAGGTCATAAGAGCATGGGGCAAAAATCCACATCGGGAGTTTCAAAAGAACTGAAACTTGCCAGATATGTGCATACCTTCTGGAGTGTGATAGCGTGAGCGGATTCCGTCATGTTATCATGCGATGATAGTTGGATCCCAATTCCCACTGATGAGTTGGTTTACTCCTCGGGTGATCCCGGCTAATTCTTCTTTCAGGTTTGGGGAAGAATTTGACGTTACAGTGGGAGGTTTCCAGATTAGATAAAGTGATAACCATTCTGATCTAGGTTAGAGTGCACGCTGAGTGTTTCTTTTCTCTCTCTCTTTGGCAGCGACCATTGACCCGACCCTAGACTATGACTCAGTGACCAAGTTGACCGAACTTTCTTAACACTGGCTTTTGGATTATCAAGTTGCAAACCTCATTGCAACTCCTACTTTTACCCTTTTCTCCAGGACACCCCGTATTACTACTAACGTCCACTTCCATTGAAAAAAACCATCGTATGGTTATATACGAACTCGAAGGAATTCGAGGATGGTTTCCGGTTCTGAAGAAAACGAATAGGACTATTCAGTTGTCTTTTCCTTTTACCTCCTCTCACGTTGCGAGTACTCCTTGGTTTAGGAGATAGTACACCTATTACGCAAATTGGACTGTCTTCTTCCAAACCATAGGCAGGTGCCGAATGGTAGGGAATGAAGAAAGCCAATTAGCCTAAACGGTGTACAGAAGGTATTAAGTTCAGACAAAAGAAAGGGATTAGTAAGAGGGCAAAGTAAATTGCGACTGCTATTCACGATCAAACCAAGTATTTCTTCGCCAATCCTAAATCACCTTTGTATTTCTCCAGGACACTCCGTATCACTACGAAGATCCCAAGTTTATTGGATAATCCATCGTATGGTTATATACGAATTTGAAAGGAACTTGTTCCAGTTCGGGGATGGATCCTGGTTCAGGAGAAATAGGAATAAGGTTCATTCAGGTGTCTTTTATCCTCACCTTCTCTCACATTGCGAGTGCTCCTAGGATTAGGACAGTACACCCATTATGCTTATAGGATAGTCTTCTTCCAAACCATAGACTGGTGCCGAACGATAGGGAAGGAAGAAAACCATTTGGCCTAAAGGGGTGTACAGAAGGTAATGACTAAAGACATATAAAGGGATTTGGTGAAATGGCAAAGAATTATACGGTTACAGTTGTGAATCTGGATAATGGAAGAGGCATTACTAGGAATACCAGGATACCCCATCGAAACATTCCAATGTTTCTGTTTCACTGTGTACTGTTAAAAGAAAACTGATTTCCCAATTAGACACTTACTTCAGGGTATGTATTTACCAGGTTTGATTCTCACATCTGTATGGTTTTATAGATGATGAGTGGGAGTAAGTTATTGGGAATTAGGTGACCATCCTCATTATATCGGGATTCGTTGTAATTGGTGATATTTGAGGAAGTCACCTGGGTTGTTTGCCGGTCGGCAAATATTTGGTTTTGAACATCCGTTGTTATGCACCAATTTCAAATTGATATATCTGTACGTCTATTTTCATAGAGTGAGATATACCTTTTGAAATTATGTCTATGACATTTACCTATATCAGTGGATGGTTAGGTAAGGAACATTGAACAGCGGTGTAATTCTTCATAACCATAGTACAGTTTTCAATCTACGATACACAGTGAATGAGTTATTAGACTCAGGGGACTTATACAGAGTATTGTATATTGTCCAGTGTCCATTAGGACAAAGGGGTAGGTCCTCGTACTATATTCTGTTTACTTATGACTTCTCTAGTTCTTAGACATGTGTTTCGTAGAAATGCAAGGTCTAAGTTTTGAGGAGTTATAGGTATAAGAATAAAGTAGAGAACCAGGTACTGCAAGTATCGGGATTCTTCAAGGTGATCGAAGATGTAGATACTTGTATATGGTACTCAGTTGATAGTAATGATTAAGAGAACTTGCTTCTCTTTCAGGTTACTCATAATTGGAAGCACTCCTAAGTTGAGTAACGCTGATCGGCCTCCTTCTATTTACTTGACATGCACTGGAGACAGCTGCATGATTTGAATTTGGTTCAATTAAATCAGTGCCTCTGTTTCTGTATTGGATATAGAACAGTTCATATCTTAACATTGTTAAGGTACGGGGAGTTGTCCGGCTTATGCTTAAAACCAGACACTGGACTACTCTAGGCACGTTTCTGTAATGGCTGTTTGTGGGTTGACCCGGGCTATGACGAGTGTTGACTTTCTACCATCTGGAAGATCAATAGTGATATTGTTCTTGACTCGCCACAGTTTTAATAAAAATGGACTTTTTCAGAAAACAGAAGTGGGAGTATGGTAGAACTGGAAGTGATTCCAGAACTACAAACGATTACTGAAGATTTGATAAGAACCTAAAGATTCAATCTGGTTTGACATTCCATTGGCCACTCCGCAGATATGGTGGGTAACCTCAGGCACCCGAGAGGTACATCGGTATACTCAAGGACGGTGACAGGGAGGTTCTTGTTTACCCAGACTTGCCATTGCTGTTGTTCAGACTGTGAGACCCGGCAGGAGGATGAGTATAGCGTCGTTCTGAACTAGCTTTAGAAGTATACGTCTATATGACTCTGCCAGAGGGTTGTCGTAGTCAGTGGGAGCAGCGGAAGCATTGGTGGACATCAGGCTTATGTCTATTTATAGACTAAAGCAGATATAGCGGAGATAGATCATCTGTTACTGATGTGACAGTCATAGGTTTGACTTCATCAGAATAGGGGATGGATCTGTTAAGAAGGTAGTAGAGTGTGATGTCCTGGTATTTGATGACATACACAGAGTAGGAAGTGATATTCCTATACTACGATCGGTTATACTTTGGTCGTCACACAGTAGTTTCTCCACATAGGACTTGGATATTATATCAGACATTCTGGTCACTAGATCTATGGTTTTAGATCTAGATTTGGGTAGTTTCCCAATCTGGGTACTTTGACAGCATTCTATGAGTATTTAGAATGGACGACTCCTGGCACGGTAGTGTACCTGCAGGTGATGGAGTCACCCTCTCTAAAGGTGTCTTACAGACTAAAGAGGAGAGGGATACGCATGATTGGCAGATCACTTGCTTAGGCAATTGAGTTGATCATGTGATGTCAAGTACCACACCAAATGTTGTTCTTGCAGTAGGTGCAATAAGTTGATATTAATCCAATCCTGGAGAAACAATCGGAAGCAGTTTTAGAACATAAGTGGATGTTCTAGGGATATGATAATGGCAGTCTCCTTCGGGAGACAGTTATCATTCCAGGCTTCCATGGTGACATGGATGGCAGAGTGGCTGTCAGAGTTATAGTTTTCCCTCTGACGAGGGGCAGTATTTTGGACAGATGGTCCAAGTGGATACTGAGGGAATGCATGGCACAGGACACTGATTAAGTTCAGTTGTCGATACAGTCTAAGAAGTTTGGATTTGGAGTTCATTTATGAGCTAGGTCCCATCAGACATTCTAAGACAGGTATTGCTCATTTCGGGAGATGGCTTTCTCCGCGAACTTGAGATATAGAGTGACATAAAAAGAAACACCAGAGCGGATCCACTCACTGAGGCTATTCCTCGAACGCAATAGTTTCGCAAACGAGCTTTGTGAGACTGACTAGTAGAGGAGTTGGGTGTTCGGTATCACACGGGCTGTGAGTATGCGACATCGCAATAATTAGCCTTGAGTGCAAGTGGGAGATTGTTGGAGATAGTGCCCTCAGAGTCAATTATTGGATCACAGGCACGTGATTGCGATGATTGAGGGAGGACCTATCCCGGTAGGACAGTCTTACTCAAGATGATAGTATGCTATCTGGTTTATCTTTATCATCATGTACTGCTTTAGGTGACCTTACGAGTCGCTATTACACATTGATAGAGCCCCTAGGATTCTTGCTTGACTTCCAGCAGTATGAGGGCGATCATATACGTGAGAGCTGGAGTCTATAAGTACATCCTTAAAAGGTCCCTAGTCATGGGAGTTTCGAGACAGGGCATCGATACTCCGGAGTAGACTAGTGTATACAGTCGAGACCCCGACGAGGGGCGGTGGCCGGTCTCACAAGCCACTGGTGTCAGTTGGTTCACCTAAGATGTATACAGGTGCTCATTGGGTTATGAGTACACCGGACAGGACTCGCCGGGAACCTGCTAGTTGGGATTATACCAGACGTCAGATAGCAGTTCCCTGGTGACATGTGTACAGGTTAGTTCATCGACCTGAGATCGTCATTTGCCTCATGTGAGTTCCCACTGTGCTTTGATTACTACCCTACCACGGCTCAAAGGAGTCGTGCAAACAGGTTTTAGTTGGGTACAGTCCCGAGCCACATGGAGGCAGTGAGCGGATCTGCAGGGGTTCGTCTCTCCCGGTATTGGGGATGAGGTCGCACTGTGTCTTGGAGAGCCAGAACATGAAAAGTCCTTGGCCAAGGCAGGAGATTTGCTGGTAAGTATTCCAGTAGTATCTCAGGGTGTTCTGGGCTACACTCCGACACGACTTGTACCGCTATTGGGGGTCTGACTTTTACCAACCCCTTAGGCCCGCCATACGATGCTCATAGACGAACGGACCGGACTGTACGGATATTGTCACTGACAGGCTCAGTAGGGTGTCAGGATGAGTTCGCTCATCGACGTCCCTTTTAGTCAGTACCTGGTAGCCCGTTATATATTGGCTGATACCTCTGACGTGCTAGTGGTTAAATCCACAACCATAGTATTGACGAGTCTTTAGAGTCCACCACACTCAGTTACTCAGGTTTCGGGCGAAGCGCTGTAGAGGCCGTATGGAGATATGGCAGGGTTCGATCAGATACGTGCGGTATTGCACGGATCATGATCGGACGGATTTTTACTATCCGGCTTTGGCTTAAGCCGGATCCTAGTATTAGATAGTGTAGTTTTGTCTCTTTGCATTTGTGTTCAGTGGGAATACAAATGCGGGCATGTATTTGCAGTAGCGGAGTTTTCCTGTAATTTATTACGGGATCAGTTTTCTGAAGTTGCCAGTTTGCATTCTGTTCCGGCCGGTTTTCTTTCATTCCTTCACGACCGGACTTTTCGTTGGAGGGGGTTAATTGCAAGTTTGCAATTAACTTACTTGTGAGGGGCTTTCTTGCATTTGTGGCTATTTGATGAGACTAGCATCATGATGAGATTCTTTTATGGTCTTTTTCTTGGCTTTTCTTGTGATGGTTTTGTGAAAGGATTTAGATGAGAAATGAGTGTGACCTTTTGATAATTATCTTTTCATTTTCTCCTCTTGCTTCATTCCTTCTTCTCTCCATGGTTTTTTCATTCCATTATCTCCACCATGGAGGATGAGGGGCCGGCCACACCATGGAGAGTGGGTGAGGATCATTTTGTGAGGGGTGAAAAATCATTCTCATTCTCATGTTGCATCAAATTCCATAGCCATCTCCAAAGTTCATTCACTTCCTCCACTTCCATGGCAACTTCCATATACCCTAAAGAGACAACCTACTACTCTAGTCTACAGAAAATCTTGGACGCGTCGGCTAGCCAACTTCGTGCCCGAGTTGCCTCGGTCCAGAGGTGGGAGCCCGTAAAAGATTCCGGCTACGTGGTGCCCTTTCCGACGAGGAGGAGGTGAACGGAGTTTCCGCGGGAGATCGGAGTGGAGACGAAGACCGAAGGACACGGATCGCTTGGTATACTTCTCTACTCTTTTATTGTTTGCTAGTTTCTAGGTTAATGGCCCGATCCGGGTGAAAAGTGCACGGTGGTGCCGGTTTGCTAGTTTGCAAAGTTTTTGTTTCCGCGTTTCCGGCGTCGGATCGACGGCCGGGGCGCCGCCGCGGACTTACAGTTCTGATTGTGAGCGGGTTTCCTGATGTCTTTACTGACGAGCTTCCTGGGCTACCGCCTGAGCGCGATATTGTGTTCTGCATCGACTTGATCCCCGACATGGGGCCTTTTTCCATACCGCCTTATCGAATGGCCCCGGTGGAGCTTAGAGAGCTGAATGATCAGTTGCAGGATTTGCTAGATAAAGGGCTTATTCGACCGAGTGTGTCTCCTTGGGGTGCTCCTGTTCTGTTCGTCAAGAAGAAGGACGGCAGTTTGCGTTTGTGTATTGATTACCATCAGCTGAACCGGGTGACAATGCGGAACAGATATCCCTTACCTCCTATTGATGATTTATTCGACCAGCTCCAGGGTGCGGGGCATTTCTCGAAGATTGACTTACGATCAGGCTACCATCAGTTGCGTGTTCGACAGGATGATATTCCGAAGACGGCTTTTCGCACACGCTACGGGCATTACGAGTTCTTGGTGATGTCGTTCGGGCTTACCAATGCCCCAGCAGCGTTTATGGACTTGATGAACCGCATTTTCAGGCCGTATCTTGATCAGTTCATCATCTTATTCATTGATGACATCTTAGTGTATTCCCGGAGCCGAGAGGAGCACGAGCAGCACTTGCGGATCACATTGCAGACCCTACGAGAGCACCAGTTGTTCACGAAATTCTCCAAGTGCGCATTCTGTCTTGACAGTGTAGATTTCTTGGATCATGTTTTTACGAGAGATGGTATGCATGTGGGCTCGAAGAAGATCGAGGCCGTTCAGCATTGGCCCAGACCGGCATCGGTTACAGAGATCCGCAACTTTCTAGGCCTGCCCGGTTACTATCGACGTTTTGTTCAGGATTTCTCCCGTATCGCTGCACCGTTGACCGGGTTGACCCAGAAAAGAGTTCTTTTGTCTGGACCGAGGCATGCGAGCATAGCTTTCAGCAGTTGAAGACTCGTTTGACTACTGCACCAGTGTTATCATTGCCTTCGGGATCAGGCGGTTTTGTGGTTTATTGTGATACTTCTCGAGTGGGGCAAGGTTGTGTGTTGATGCAGCACTGTAGGGTCGTCGCTTATGCTTCTCGGCAGCTGAAGAAACACGAGAAGAACTATCCCACTCACGATTTAGAGATGGTGGTGGTGGTTTTTGCACTCAAGATCTAGAGACATTACTTGTACAGCGAGTCGTGCCAGATATTCACGGACCACAAGGCTTGTAGTATATCTTTCAGCAGCGAGACCTGAATCTGAGACCGCGCCGTTGGATGGAGCTAGTGAAAGACTATGATTGCGAGATTCTGTATCATCCGGGCAAGGAGAATATAGTGGCAGATGCTTTGAGTCGGAGGCCCCAGGTAGTTTATCTTATTTGAGCTCCATTCAGAGGCAGTCGTCGGCGGATTGGCAGATTTTATGCGACAGCCGAGTGCATTTCGAGTTTACGCCGACCGAGGGACAGATCGTGCATATCCGTGCATGCCCATTGTTACTTGACTGTATCCATGAGGTACAGTACAGTGATGACCATTTTTCAGAGATCATAGAGCAGGTTAGACAGGGAAGAGATTCCGAGTTCGTGATTGATGATCAGGGGATACTACGATTTGGGACTCGACTGTGCGTACCAGATTCTGAGGGACTGAGGCGTGAGATTCTTGACGAGGCACATCGATCGGTATATGGTGTTCATCCGGGTTCCACCAAGATGTATCATGATTTGAAGGACGTTTACTGGTGGGAAGGGATGAAGAGAGACGTCACAGACTTCGTTTCGAGATGCCTGACTTGTCAGCAAGTCAAGGCCGAGCACCAGAGGCCAGCGGGAGAGTTGCAGCTTTTGCCCATTCCGGAGTGGAAGTCGGAGCAGATTTCTATGGACTTCATTGTGGGTCTACCCAGAACCAGTCAAGGGTATGACTCTATTTGGGTGATCGTGGATCGATTGACGAAAGCGGCTTACTTTCTGCCAGTGAAGACCAATTTTTTATTTTCTCAGGATTCCCGAGTCGGGGATCACGAACGTCTCCTGTTGCCCAGATATACATTGATGAGATTGTACGACTGCATGGCGTCCTGAGTTGTATTGTGTCCAACCGAGGCACCTAGTTCACCAGCCGACTATTGCAGAAACTTCAGGAGGCTTTGGGCACCCGATTGAGTTTCAGCACAGCTTTTCATCCGCAAACCGACGGTCAGTCATTGCGGACTATTCAGACTCTTGAGGACATGCTCCGAGCGCGCGTTTTAGATTTCGGTGCCATCTGGGATCATTATTTTCCCTTGATAGAGTTCTCCTACAATAACAGCTTCCAGGAGACGATTCAGATGGCACCCATCGAGGCGTTATATGGGAGGATATATCGATCACCCGTATGTTGGACAGAGCTCAGCGAGAGCAGTATTTTGGGGCCGCGGATTATGCAGGAGATGACCGCAAAGATCCAGTTGATTTGTGGTAGGATGAGGGCAGCCCAGAGTAGGCAGAAATCCTATGCGGACCGACGTCGGCGCAGACTTGAGTTTGCTGTAGGCGATCATGTTTTCTTGAGGGTCTCTCCGATGAAGGGCGTGATGAGGTTTGGATGGAAAGGGAAGCTTAGTCCTAGATATGTGGGCCCCTTCGAGATCCTCGAGCGTGTTGGTGCAGTTGCTTATCGGTTGGCTCTTCCACCCAGTTTCCTAGATGTTCACCCCGTATTTCATGTATCGATGCTCCGCAAGTACATTCATGACCCTTCTCAAGCGATTCAGCACCCGACGATCCAGCTGGAGCGCGACCTTTATTTTATAGAGCAGCCGGTGGTCATCCTGGATCGGCAGGTGAAGCAATTAAGGACAAAGGTTATACCGTCCATAAAGGTTCTTTGGCGTGGCCCGAGTAGCGAAGAGGTCACCTGGGAGACCGAGGACGAGATGAGGAAGAAATATCCCCATCTCTTCGAAGGTACGCGTAGCTTGATTTTTAAATTCGGGGACCGAATTTCTTTAAGGGGGGAAGATTGTAAAGCTTTGAAAACACGTTTAGGTTAATTTCGTGTTAATTAGCGATAATACGTGACCTTCGTAAAACCTCGTTAATAATTATTTTCCACGTCGACCGGAATAAATCTATTTTAATTGTGAAATTATGTAATTACATATATAATTGTGTTTTATTAGTTAACATTTAAATTAGTGATCGCTTAACTATCTAATTTTTTTATTTATTAATTACTAATCTAGATTTTTTTTAATTATCATGCACTAATCCAATATTACCCTAGTTTAAAATGTGCTTAGCAACCATGAAAAATCAACATTTATTTTGTTGCGTACCTTCTTTTTAAATTCTTTATGGTTCTAAAACCCTTGTTAAAAGAAAAGAAAAGAAAAGAAAATAAATAAGAAAAAAAGGTGGCATGGTGCAATTAAGAGGCATGGGGGGGGGAGGGGTTTGACCTTCACACACACACACACCCTCACACACACTCTCTCTCCCTCAAGCTCTGTTATAGCTCCAGCATCCTCCCCTTCATCTTCTTCTTCTTCTCCTCTTCATTTCTAAGCCTCAATTCCATCAAAAGTCCACAAGCTTAACAAAAATTTTAGCCAAAATCATTACTACTCTCCCTTCTTGCAATCAAACATGGTTCTTGGCCAAGTCTCCATAGGTGCTAGCTTGTTTGGATCACCTTCTCAACCATCTTGAGGTATAGCATAAACCCAATACTTATTTTGCTAAACTTTTAGTTTATTTAGCTTAATGTAGTGTTTAAGTAGTATATTAGTGCTAATTTTGTGTTTTAAGAGGAGATTAGGTTAAGATAGGGTTTTTATGGCTTGAGTAGGTTAATTAAGTGTTGTTAGTCTCTTTTAATCCAATTCTTTTCACCGGTTTTAACTAAAACACCCTAATGTCTCTAATTAGTGTTTTAAAACATTTTAAAATCAAGTGTTAGGATACGGAGTATCTGCTGTTTCTGTGGTAAATTTTAGGGTAAACAAACTTACACAGTAGACTATAACTTGTGAGTAGAGTGTTGTATATTGATATGGACCCGTTCCACCACAAAAAAACCTGCGAGAACCTCCCTTTTTCTGAGCTGGCTGGCCCCCCTGTCGTTTTGGTTGTTGAAACTTTGCAGGTAGTTATCTGCAGGTGTTTTATGGTATTTGGTATTGCTTGTTTTCTTGGTTTTTGCTCCAGATAAAATCTGGGACCAATTACCTATAATTAAAGTAGTGTGAGTTGCGCGACACGTACGCTTCGAGTCTAGGTTTGGTGTTTGCTGTGTATCACAGCCAATCGGGGTGGTTTCTGACTTTAGCACACACGTTTTTGGTACTTCGATTGCACACGTGTTTAGCTTGCGGTGCTAGTTTTCTCGTATGGTCTTGATATCGCGTTTGCAGGATATTAGCCTTATGTGTGTTGGATTGTGTGATTCTAGGGTCGGTCGCGGATATATCGGATGCGGCACGGGAAGGAAAAGCGGTGATTGGACCAGGCTAGCTAAGCCTTTCCGGTGAGTAGATGTACACATCTACGGGAGAATCGTTTGGATGGCGCAAGGCGCCCGATAGTTAGAATTCCTATTAGTATTTTCACCATATGCGTAGTTCCTAGTTATTCATCTCGTTGTATCGCATCATCCTTTTATATATATATATATATATATATATATATGTATATGTGATAACGTTCATAGAAAACTTGCACTATTACCATGGGTTTATGCTTCACGGGCACTATTCATGTGGACACACACACGCCTTGGTAATTGCTATGCCACGAACACTTTAGAACTTGCTAGATCAGTACCCAAGACATTTGCATCATACATGATACTTAAAAATAGTGGTTGTATTCTTCACCTCCTCAAGATTGATAGGAAGGATTGTTAGTCTTATAGATACGCCTTATTTCATTTTCATTCATACATGTTTTTCTACTTTTAAATCGCATTTCATATTGTTGATGTTACAGACATTCATTAATTTCATCTTGTTAATGTATTATGATTCGATTTGAGGATTTCAGTATTTTTGAGATTTATGGATTTGGAGAAACCGTAAGAGTTTTATAACCCTGCTATCATTTTAATAATGCAAGTTGCGATTTTCTCATGATATGATATATGTGTCGTCCTCCATGAGATTTCTTGGATCTTGAGAGGTATCATACACCCGATTCGAGGAGGAGGAGGAACCGTATGTGGGTGCATGGTGGGCCCGGTGCGGTATCCCAGGGAAAGATGGTCGCAGATGATGGCATTGAGCCTGGCAGGGGAGCCCTACCAACCGGTTATTGGTGACGCGGCGGATATCCGGAGGATACCGACGTAGTCTTGAGTGATGATGATATGGGCCAGTCCGGATTGCCGGAGCCCGAGATTTGATGATATGGGCCAGTCCGGGTTGCCAGAGCCCGAGATATTTGAGATATTAATATTTGGTGTCGATGTTGGACACATATTTCTATTGATTTTATTGATGATACTACAATCAAATTAAAGAAGTTTTACTAAGATAAGAATACAGATTTCCCGTGCTAAACATATTCAGATCTCGTGTTGTTTATTGCATTCATGTTGCATACATACTAGTGCATCGCATCATACTAGTATATGTAGGCTGTGACGTAATTGTGTACATGCTTACGATAGCCTTATTAGATGTTAATTATTACTCACAAGTTGGAAGCTCACCCTCGTCGTGCCACAGTATTTTGCAGGTCCGACCCATCAGCACAGTAGCGGCGGGCGCACCTCCTCTTTTGCTCCTTTTTGCTTGAACTCGCAGCATTGTTCGTAGGTCGGTTGCGGGGTTATTTTTTTTCCACCTTGTATAAGTATTGTATCTAGTATACTCCATCTACCGTGTCTACCACTTTTACTGTTGTATTAGCGACTTAGAGATGAGACAGTGAGATTTGCATATTTATGTTGTTACTCTGGGGTCGAGCTCACTTGAGCCGACGTGATGTTTCCTTACTTTCTGCCTTTTATGCTTAGTTTGCACGGTGATGATATATATTGCGTGTGATTGTGAGTCCGCCTTTGGCGAAGAGCTAACTCCCGCTTGGGGATGCCTTATTTAATGATGTACATACATTCTTGTTTTGTACCCGTTTGGGGCCAGTATTTACAAAGGAGACTCTGCCGAAATTGTCGGAAAAATTGTGATGTTGCTTTTAAAGGTTTGAGGTGACTTATTTGATTAAAATCGTTTTCCTTAACTGGGTTTTCCTTTACTCTATTTCCTTATTTGGTTTGATTTCTGGGCTTTGGCTTGCTTAGGTTACGTACGCCTTGAGACATTTCGTAATTTAAGTGCCAGTCACGCTCCGTACTTTTCGGGTCGTGACAGATGAAGTCATGTCCAATGACTGTCACAACAAAAATAGATGATCTATTTTCGCTATACTTGCTTTATTCTATAAATAGACATAAGCTTCTTGCCAACTGATCGCACGCCAAAAGCGTGTCGGATATTTAAAAGTTCTAAAGTTTAACCGCGATCAGGACGGTATCGTTTTGCAGCTAGCCGCGATGAGCACGGGTCGATCCACAGGGAGATGGTAAGTTTTTAGGCTTGTTTTAACGAGTTAACAACGTGGCGGATTTGTTCGTTATCTAACCTATGTGTTATATTCAAGTATAAGGCTTGTTAGGAAACGATAGGATGATGTAAGTTAATGGATTCCGTATTCAAGTCCTTTGAGCCGAACTTTAACAAATGAATCTAGAACAATCGGCAACAACGTGGATTAGGGGACTTAAGCACGGTATTCATGGAATCCGGCTTATTGACCCTTGTCCGTACGTTCTTGTCTCTTGCTTTCGCCTCCGGCCAAACCGAATGCAACCGGTCACGGTTAGGAATCACCTTTACCTTGGTAGGGTAGGGTGCCTAACGGAGCGCTTGCGTAGGGTTTGGGTGGAGTTTCAAATGGAAAAGATGGGAAAAGGAAATGAAAAACAAAACGTTAACTTACAATATTTTTCTCTTTTCCTGACAACAATATTCACACCATTCACAAAACAAACCACAAAGAGATAACAAAAGAGAAGAACAAAGTAAAGAAAAGATTACAAGAAAGTAATTAAAGTGCATGGAATTTAAGTGCGAGAATTAAAAGAGCAAGAATAAAATGCAAGTAAGTAAAAGATTAGGAACCAAAGAACAAATTGCAAGACAGGGGTTCAATAACCCAATCTTAAACTTGCAAGCTCAATAAAAAGGTTGCAAGATCAAGAGAGGGCAAAGAACTCATGGTGAAGGAAGCACAAAAGAACACTTTATTAAACTTCAAGAATGATAAAACCCCTTGAGATCAATAACCAACCCTTAAACTTTCAAGCTCAATGAAGAGGTTGAAGGATCAAAAGAAGCTTAAGACTTCAAGGTGACTAAGCTATTTACATGAAAAGAGAAAAGAAAACTTGGACTAAAGAATGACAATCCAAGACTAAAGAATGATCTTTGAACCTTTGCCCCATGGTCTGTATTTATAGGCTCCAAAGAATGGAAGGAAATTCGAATTTTTAAATCAACACAAAATCTTTAGCATTGAATGCTCATTACTTCATGTCCATTTGTGACTTGATTCTTGTCTTCCCCATCATGGTCCATGCTGATTTGTCAATTTGAATTTGATTTGCACTCAGTTTTGGAAGAAAATTTGAATCTTTAAATCACACACATACTCTTCACCATTAAATGCTCATTACTCCATTCCCATACGTGGCTTGATTCATGGCTGCCCCATTATGGCTCATGCTGATTTGTTTGATTCCTTTTGATTTGAACACATACTTTTTAGTCTTGAATGGATATAAAAATCATCTCCTTGAATGCATATAAAATCATATCCACATGTGCTTAAAAGTCTTGTGTACACACTTGTTGTGTTGGACCATTTAGATAAAAAAATGTGTACACAACTTGTTGCGTAAAGGAACTCCTGAAGTATTGGTCGGTTTTCGTTTTTGGTCGCAGTGTCTTCCCTTAAGTGATATATCCGTGATTTTGGATGCGTCATGGATACCTGTAATCTGTAATACTGAGTAGACACTGGTTAATAATACCGATAAATACAACAAATAGATAATGAATGGGCGGTATTAGAATGCAGTTTTCTGATATGAACAAATACCCCCAAACTTATCTTTTGCTCGTCCCGAGCAAAACCATTTATTCACAAAAGAAAATACTAACCACACTTTCGCAGGGAACGCGATTGCACTGAGCATGTGCAACAAGCCGTTAAACCTCTAGGTGTCCCTAGTAGGAGGAGTGTTGTCTCCTGAGGGTTTTCAGCGGATACTACCCACAAAATCCCGTCAATCTAGTTTTGTGAAATGACTATGATTCAAACCCTAAGATTTTGTTTAAAAGATAACAATTCTATTATCCTAAATTTAGAACTATCGAACCTTTATTTTTCACACATCGCTTCTCTTTTAACTTAAGATTTTATATGTCTTTACGTGCAGTGCAAATAGCGTCGTTAAGTTTCAAAAGGATCGAAAAATCATTATGTCACAAAATAAAGCCCAGATAAAGATTTAAAAATGATCACATAAGTTTTATAAAGAGTTAAGTATTTCTCAAGTTTCGTTTTCCAGTAAGGTTTCAAATTCAAAATTTCTATCTTCCTTAATAGGAAACTAGGTCTTATTTTTCACTCCACCTTTTTCTTGTTTTCATTTCATACACACATTTGTGAACGTGCAATAGTCTTTATCATAGAATAAAACCTCTATATCTCCGCTAGAAATACTTTTTTATAAAAACCTGCATTTTGTCAAGATTATTCTCACACAAAGAACAGTTAGGAATTTTAACTCGGAGAGAACACTTGCTTGACTTTGTTTTAATCTGGACTTTCTAGGCTTCTTAGTGAGCTTTGGGCCAATGCTCCCAAACCAGTTGGTTTTAGGGCATTAGGTGTAAAGACACCCCAGCGGACTTAATTACTCAAGTTACCTAGGCCCAAAAACAAAAGACAATGATGATTTAATGCGAACGGAGATATAATCGGTAGTTCAATTATTTTTTTGGATATAAGACGTGTTTAGTGGATTAGGTGTGTAATCATTCCAATCAAGATTCAGATGGGTTATTCTTCAGAATTAGTTCCAATTAAAGCGTCAATAATATCCCTTCATATCCACCTCTCTTTATAAACTAGTCTTGATATTACTTATTTCAGAACAAACCTATTTGATCCTCAGAAAATAGTTTATCAAAAAAAAAATTCAGACATAATAGACTTGTCATCTAATTCTCAAAACTCACGACACGTGTAGCGTGATATAAAGACATATATCAGCATTAGTTAACTTCAAAGGAGAGTTATTTTTCAGGTTTTCAAAATCTAAAAATAGGATTTAGTTGTTCCTATCTTATTAAACAAAACCATCGAAATATTGAATCTAAGTTCTTCCACTAGCTAACTTGACGACAAAGTTTTTATATTTTTTAGAAAATTTTCTGATTTTTATGGGTTTTTAAGTAAGTATGCAAATGCAGAATATACAAATGAATGCGAAGGTAGAAAGCTTACCGAGCACAACCCCAAACTTAAACTTAACAGTGCCCTCACTGTAAGGCTACACTAAGAGGGTCAAAATTGTCGGTGCCTCCACAAAAACAAATTTTATACAAAAATAAAAACCAAAAAATATGTACACCAAAAGGTTACCCCCAAACTCAAGTAAAACAGTGTTTCCACTGTTAAGCGTTGAAGTTCAGGATTAGGGGGGAAAGAGAACAGTATCAATCTATACAAGGCCTTACACAGGCCAAAAGTGAGCACCAACCATTCAAAAATCTTATCGCTATTATGTGCAGGTTGGTGAAAGAATACGGTGAGGAAAGAAAGGGAGAATACGCGAGACCGTATGGAGGTACAAGTGGTATACGGTCTCGGTGGAGGAGGAGATTGGCGGAAGGGAGAAAGAAATGGAATACGAACTTGAGGGTGAAAATGGAGTGAATGAATTAGCACAATTTGTAATGATCGATGTGTAAGAAGCGTTTGTGCTAATGTATTAACCCGTCGAGAAATGGGGTCAAATCCCTCAAGATTCGTGAGAAATGGGTACGCCGAACTTGGTAAACCAGACATAAGAAATGAAAGTGATACGGTTTGTTGCGCGGTCGGAATGATGGAAAGGATGGAGGGGAGTGCTTGAGGAAGGTTATCGGTTACAGGTTCTGGAGGTTGTACACAGTAAATGAAAGGGATAGGATGAATTGGAAAATCCGACTCATCATCTAGAACTGTTTCATCCTCAAAAATATCCTCAAAATTCTCCTCAAAGTTAACCCTATCCATGCATATTTCATCAAAATCAAGACACAAATGAAGTTCAGGAAAAAACAGTTAATGACTCGGGATGATGAATTGGAGAGAAAAACTCATCCAAATCTACAGGTTCATCATCCAAAATATTCCCAGCGTCAATATCCTCAATCAAGTGAAAATCAATATTCTCAGACACCTCATCAAAAGCATGGACTTCAATCGATTCTGGTTCTAAGATGGAGGTGTAGAGGTCAAAAGGTTTAGGACTGGTTTCACTTGGAACGGACCCTTCACAATCAGGTAAATCAAATACTACAAAGTCGCACAACTCATTCACCCTTCTATCTTCAATTGGTGAATCGTTCGGAACATTAGATAGACATTCAAAACCGGAGTCGTGTGATTCAAGTTGAAACGGGTAGGTTCGATTTGGAAGGGTATACAACTCACACTCTCCACTCAAATTCTCAACCTGTCCAACCGCCTCTTCATACATTTGAAAATTTGGAGCTAGTTGGAAACTAGCTACCGGGTCACTAGGTTGTATGAGGGAAGCCATGGAAGCATTCAAATCCATCATCTGTTGGCATGACGCTACCCTAAAGTCTTCCAACGACTGTTCTAGACTAGACATAGGTTGTGAAGGGGTTTCAGTAAAAGATTCGAAGTTGTTTTGATACTGGAAACTCCCAAAAGGCTGTTCAGAAGCAATGTCTAGGGCAGGTGCAAAAGTTGGTTAGGACTCATAGGAATTGAATGGTTGGACAGGGTGATCAACATTTGGATACGAAGGTGAATAGAATTGTTGATCAAAAGAATTGGAAGTGGTGAAAGGAGTGAAAGATCGGCTACGAGATTGTTCAATACGTTCAGCGATGGAAAATGGACGACTCGCAAAAGGGTATCAACATAAGATGGTGGTGAAGGTTGAACGGTTGATACAAAGTGGATTGTGGAGTGCAAATGTTTGTCCTAGACGCGTCTATGCGATCTTTCAATGAAATTTTAGGCATGGAGGGGTCATTCGACGTTCGGCCAAAGCAAGAACCGTAGGAAGTTATGTCTGGTTGTGGGTACCAAAGTTCGGCAAGAGTTTTTCGAGGTGGGGGTACCCATGTTACGAAGAGAGAAAGAAAGAAAGGAAGAGAAAAGGAGGGGAAAATGAATGTGATTATTTTATTTTTTATTTATTTTTTTGTCAGTTATTAACAAAAGAATGAAATATAAACACAAAAAGAATCTGGACCAAAAACAATCACGACATAAAAATACCACACACCTAATCGTTCTAGGGTTCACCTAGGTCAACTAGACCTGCTCAAGAACTTGATTGTCGAAGTAAAACTGTGTCAAGAAAATGGCTCAAGATATACTGATCACGAGGCCAGGTAAGTGCAGAGATAAGGGGAGGTTTTCCGACGCTTTCACGAAGATCCTTAATTAAATAACCCTTTCTCTTTTGGCGGTTTCGCCGTTAACACTTTCCTAGACACCCCGTAAACAATATACCGTTAAGCGGTGTTCTAAACACAATTAACCTCTCGTAGTGAGCGCGAAGTCCTTAAGGATTAAAGTCTAATTTCTTTTAAAATTTGTGCGGGTAAACGTTATGCTCAAGTTCGTGATTTGTGGGCCACGGAAAAGGTGATGAAATCCTTTACCGTATGTTGTGGGGTTCGCTTGCCCTTAAGTCCGTATTAATATATGCAATGCGCAATTCAATGAAAAAAATTTATTTAAAGAATCAAACAATCGTTTTTTTTAGTTTAAGCTCTGCACTGCAACAAATACGGGTTACTCAATTTTTGGCGTTTGCTAGCGAACTTGCAAAGAATCCTGTAAATATTTTATATTGGAAGTGTCGGATTTGAGAAGAAGGTGTTAGTAAAGTGCGTACCGTTAAGTTGTGGGTTAAGAAACCCCCGTTGAATCGAATCCAAGTAGCTTGAAAAGCTCGCTTGCGCGGGTCAAACTACCCGGATCTTTGGCACTGTACTTCGTAATCACCCTAACTTTGAACGTACATTTTGCTCCCCATAATCGCCGTTCGCAATTCCGCAAAATCTATAAATGTAGGAAAAACGGATTATTATTGCGAAAAAGCGATACGAATGCCCAAATACCTGCACACTAAAAATTATAAAAAACAAACAATACAAATAGGACAAAAATAGAACACAAGAGCACAGAGGAGAAATTGGAGGCAAAAGGTGGTGAACGGGCCGGCGTCGCCGGTTTTGGTGATGATGTTGCCGGCCAACTTGATGAGGTAGGGCTCCAAATTTCAACAGTAGTCTCAGTATTCCACTAATGCCACACTGGTATTGTTTATCTTTTTATTTTAGTTACAGAGTGCAGGCAGGTATAAAATCCAGAGAGCAAAAAAAAATGAGTTAAGAATGTTAGTTTTTTTTTTGGCTTTGAAAATTTTGAGATTTTTAGTTTGTTTTGAAAAAGTGTTAGATGGATATTTACAAGATTAACCCGAAATAACAAAAACAAAAAACGTTACCGCCTCCCTGGCAACGGCGCCATTTGATCACACGCCAAAAGCGTGTCGGATATTTAAAAGTTCTAAAGTTTAACCGCGATCAGGACGGTGTCGCTTTGCAGCTAGCCGCGATGAGCACGGGTCGATCCACAGGGAGATGGTAAGTTTTTAGGCTTGTTTTAACGAGTTAACAACGTGGCGGATTTGTTCGTTATCTAACCTATGTGTTATATTCAAGTATAAGGCTTGTTAGGAAACGATAGGATGATGTAAGTTAATGGATTCCGTATTCAAGTCCTTTGAGCCGAACTTTAACAAGTGAAGCTAGAACAATCGGCAACAACGTGGATTAGGGGACTTAAGCACGGTATTCATGGAATCCAGCTTATTGACCCTTGTCCGTCCGTTCTTGTCTCTTGCTTTCGCCTCCGGCCAAACCGAATGCAACCGGTCACGGTTAGGAATCACCTTTACCTTGGTAGGGTAGGGTGCTTAACAGAGCGCTTGCGTAGGGTTTGGGGGGAGTTTCAAATGGAAAAGACGGGAAAAGGAAATGAAAAACGAAACGTTAACTTACAATATTTTTCTTTTTTCCTAACAACAATATTCACACCATTCACAAAACAAACCATAAAGAGATAACAAAAGAGAAGAACAAAGAAAAGAAAAGATTACAAGCAAGTAATTAAAGTGCATGGAATTTAAGTGCGAGAATTAAAAGAGCAAGAATAAAATGCAAGTAAGTAAATGATTAGGAACCAAAGAACATATTGCAAGACATGGGTTCAATAACCCAATCTTAAACTTGCAAGCTCAATAAAGAGGTTGCAAGATCAAGAGAGGGCAAAGAACTCATGGTGAAGGAAGCACAAAAGAACACTTTATTAAACTTCAAGAATGATACAACCCCTTGAGATCAATAACCAACCCTTAAACTTTCAAGCTCAATAAAGAGGTTGAAGGATCAAAAGAAGGTTAAGACTTCAAGGTGACTAAGCTATTTACATGAAAAGAGAAAAGAAAACTTGGACTATAGAATGACAATCCAAGACTAAAGAATGATCTTTGAACCTTTGCCCCATGGTCTGTATTTATAGGCTCCAAAGAATGGAGGGAAATTCGAATTTTTAAATCAGCACAAAATCTTTAGCATTGAATGCTCATTACTTCATGTCCATTTGTGACTTGATTCTTGTCTTCCCCATCATGGTCCATGCTGATTTATCTATTTGAATTTGATTTGCACTCAGTTTTGGAAGGAAATTTGAATCTTTAAATCACACACATAATCTTCACCATTAAATGCTCATTACTCCATTTCCACATGTGGCTTGATTCATGGCTGCCCCATTATGGCTCATGCTGATTTGTTTGATTCCTTTTGATTTGAAAACATGCTTTTTAGTCTTGAATGCATATAAAATCATATGCATATAAAAATCATCTCCTTGAATGCATATAAAATCATATCCACATGTGCTTAAAAGTCTTGTGTACACACTTGTTGTGTTGGACCATTTAGATAAAAAAATATGTACACAACTTGTTGCGTAAAGGAACTCCTGAAGTATTGGTCGGTTTGCGTTTCTGGTCGCAGTGTCTTCCCTCAAGTGATATATCCGTGATTTTGGATGCAGTTCCAGTATTTTGTCATGGATACATGTAATCTTTAATACTGAGTAGACACTGGTTAATAATACCGATAAATACAACAAATAGATAATGAATGGGCAGTATTAGAATGCAGTTTTCAGATATGAACACCAACTATGCTTCCGCTGCTCCCACTGACTACAACAACCCTCTGACAGAGTCATATACACGTGCACTTCTAAAGGTAGTTTAGAACGACGCTATACTCATCCTCCTGCCGGGTCTTATAGTCTAGTGCAGCAGCAATAGCAAGTATGGGTAAATATGAACCTCCCTGTAACCATCTCTGAGAAGATCGAAGTACCTCTCGGGTGCCTGAGGTTACCCACCAAATCTGCGGAGTGGCTAATGGATCGTCAAAAACAATTGAATCCCCAGGTTCTATTTAATCTTCAGTAATCGTTTGTGGTTCTCGAATCACTTCCAGTTCTACCATACTCCGACTACTATTTTCTGGAAAAAAATCCATTTTACTAAAACTGTGGTGAGTCAAGAACAATACAAATATTGATCTTCCTGACGGTAGAAAGTTAACCCTCGACAAAGCCCGGGATAACCCACAAACTGCCATTACTGAAACGTGCCTTGAGTTTATCTGGATTCTTGTTTTAAGCATCAGCCGGACAACTCCCTATATCTTAACATCGTTAAGATATAAATTGTATCTATATATCCAATATAAAAACAAAAGCACTAATTTAATTGGAACCAGATTCAAAATCATGCAGCTGTCTCTAGTGCATATCAACCAAATAGAAGGAGGCCAATCAACATTACTCAACTAGGAGTGCATCTATATATGAGTAACCTGAAAGAGAAGCAAGTTCTCAAAAACCATTACTATCAACGGAATACCAAACACAAATATCTACATCTTCGACTACCTCGAAGAATCCTGATAGTTCCAACAAATGGTTCTCTTCTTTTTTCTTATACCCATAACTTATCAAAATCTTGACCTTGCTTTGTCTAGAATTGGAGAAGTCATGAGTAAACAGAATATAGTACGAGTACTAACCACATTGTCCTAATGGACACTGGACAACATACAATACTTTGTATAAGTCCCCTGAGTTTAATAACTCAAACCTTGTGCGTCGTAGGTTGAAAACTGTACTATGGTTAAGAAGAATTACTGTTAGTTGTATGTATGCCCTAGAGGCCAGTATTGTACAGTATATGTATATTATATTGGATGCTTGGACATATATATAGAGGACTTTCTTGCTCGATATGATAGTATGCTATCTGGTTACACTTTACTTTAACATGTATACTTGTCTCTTTATATTGTCTTATCGTTACATGTTGGTAAAGCCCTTAGGATGTGTACTTGACTACCTGGACAATGATGCAGATCATACTAGTGGGGACATGGTAGTCCATAAGTACATCCTTCAAGGTCCCTAGGTGTATCGAGACGGGGCATCGATATACCAGTGTAGACTAGCGTATACGCTTCTCGACCCATGAGATGGGCGATGGATGATCCCATATCCATTGGTGTTTGACATCAGAGATGGTATACGGGTGCTCAGTGGAGACTGGGTACACTGGACGGACTCGCCGAAAACTCCCAGATGGTATTATACCTCATGTCAGATGGCAGTTCTCTGGTGACACTTGTGCAGGTTAGTCTGTAGACCCGAGATCATCATAGAGTCTTGTGTGATTCCCACTGTGCTTTGATTTCCATCTTACCACGTCCATGAGGGCGTGCAAAACGGTGGTTTTTGGGTACAGTCCCGAGTCACATGGAGGCAATGAGCGATAGGAGGGGTTTCGTCTCTCCCGGTATTGGGGGTTGATGTTGCGCTGTGCTCGATTGGCCGTGACAGGGAAGTCCCTGGCCAGGGCTGATTTAGAGATTTACTGGTAAGTGTTACCAGTAGTTTCTCGACCGTTATGAACCTCACATCGGCACGACTTATCGGTTATTGGGGTCTGACGTTTACCACTCCTAGACTTGATATGCGACATATCAGACGAGGAGACCGGACTGTACGGGTGTGTTACCGGCAGGCTTTTACAGGAGTTGGAGCGGGCTTGCTTGCTGATCTTCTGATCGCTCAATACCTGGGTGGCCGTTACGTACAGCTAGTACCGCTGACGGCTTGTGGGTGCGTGATGTGATCATCACCTACTGCCGGCGTATTGGCGAGTCTTTAGAGTCCTGCATAGAGGTTTTACTGGATCAGGTAAAACGAAATAGGGGCGCATATGTGATATGTGCGGAACCGAGAATAATGCGTGTATGTGATACCGTATTCTATTCTCGCGACTTCTTGTATCTGTCGGTTATATATGATATAGCCGGGTTATCGAATCAAGTGTTGATTCGATAAGTCGATACATTGAATGTTAGTCGGTTATATGTGATATGACCGGATTATTAAGTCAAGTGTTGATTTAATAATTTATTGTATAATTGTATATTTGATATACTAGTTTACATTAACTAACACATGTTCACTTAGGGTTTTTTCTCACTTGTACACATCTTTACTATATATATGATATATATTAAAATGTGTTATATAATTGTATCATGGTTGTTGATACACTAAACAGGGGAGTGTAAGACTTACACCATTCTATATTTAAATGATGGTTAATAATTATTTAAGGTAATTACAAATTAGTGGACATTTTGTCATAAGCATGAAGCTTGTGGAAGCTTGTGGATACTTTGACAAAGTCCACTAAATTTGTTTTACCTTAGATTTTTATTAACCTAACCATTTAAAACTTAGCCATGGTAATGTCTCTACATGAGTTAGTATATGATACTCACTCACCATGGTTAGCACTCTCACTTGATCATTATCCTCATTCTTTTCTTTTGTTCATCTTCTTCTTCATTGAGCAAGAGAAAAAGCTTGCTAGGGTTTTGAAAAAAGAGTGAAACTTTGTGAGAAATAAAATTCCAAAGAGAACCCACTTCCTATTTCTCCATCCTCTACTAGATTAGCACTTTAGTTTAGGGTATTTACTTCACTAATTCTCTAGTTAGTGAAGTAGTAGCTTGAGTCGGAATTCCCTCGACGTAGATCATCTTCAGCCTCGGAGACTTCATGCAAGGTCGCATCTTTCGCCTCGTGAAGCCATGCAAGAGCCCGGGAGAACTTTGATCGCAGCGAAGGGACTACGACAAGAAGCTCTAGAAGTGAAGAACCGATCTACAAAGGTTGTATTTCGCATACCCTTAGTCGTAAAGTTGTTTACTTGCTATTTTATTCGCCTAATCTCTAGTATACGATCTAGCTTAGGGTTGTTCGGCACATAAAAATTTAATTTTGGCATGGTCGATGCCTTGTAGAGCCTTGTTAGTGCGCCTAGTAACCTTACAGTGGTATCAGAGCCTAGCTAGAGTTTTAGGCGATGTGTTAACGAAGTTAAAACCCCGATCGAACCCGAAAACGTCAAAACGACCCCCTCTCTGGACTTTTTTCAAAATCTGGGTTTTTTCAGAATTAAAAATACCTAAAAAATACAGCAGGGATTTCTAAGCATTACGGTGCAAAATTGGTGACGTCATCCGTACGGACCGCCGCGGTTCCGCGGCAATACCCTGCTTGTGCCGCTGAACCGCGGCCGTACAGTGAGTGTTTGACTTGGGGTTTGCACAGTAATACTTTTATCTGATAGTACTATTTTATGGGTATTTTTAAACTGACTCAAGTGTTGAGTATTCTGGGGATCCTTTTGTATTCGTCGATTCGATCGGAAGATTTAATTTCGTATTTTTATTCCGGATAATTTAGAAAGTATTAAAATGTTCGAACGGATATCATTAACTCAATTTTTCTCGGTACGAAAAAACATTCAAGTTTTGAATTTTTCTCGGGTTTAAAACTTTCGGAAAAACATGCATGTGACGCGATGGACCCTCTAGAAGACAACAAACCTTAACTCGATTATGTGACCATCTAGAACTGCCCTTTGAACCTAAGGGTTTGGGGCAGTACGGCGTGCCACATGTGAGGCGTTGGCTTGACCCTTCTATGGCTGGACCGTTGCTACTGTGACGTTTTCTGAAATTTTTGAACTCCGCTCAAGTGTTGAGCTATTATGGAAATCTTGGATATTTGATTATTCGATCGGAAAGTTTAATACTGTCTATTTATCATGAATGTGATACAATATGTGGAATTCATACAGTTAGGAATGAAATGCGAAATATGTGATATTTCGGATTTACGATGTCTAAAGACATTGTGGATTCCAAATGTTGTAGTTTTACATTTTCTTTTCTGTGACCGTAAGTGTAATATGTGATATCGCCGGTTTCGTTGCTATATGTCAACGACAATTGGGATACGCATATTTACGTACGTTGATGACATGTGATGTTATGTGTTGCTGGATATGTTATATTGGATCGTCGCGTTCTGAATTGCCGGGGGGTTTTATGTGAGATGAGAGTTTTCATTTTCATTCATGTAAAATTAAATGTATGTAATATTCTTTTATTGGGGCACTTCCGGGATGAGGTTGATGTCACCTTTTGTATATTATTTTCTTTTCCGCACTAGGATAGACCCAAGGAGGAGTGCACAAGTAACCAGGTTCTAGAGTCCAGTGGGAGACCAACTAGAGGAGTCGAGTCCGGGTCTCCTAACTCTAGAATTGGTAGGGTTGCTTGCCGCTCTCGTAGGGGTCTAGGGGTGTGTGTTTGGCTATTCATCGCGACCGTGGAATCCGTGTTTTATAGAGGCTCAAAATAAAACACGGACGTCCTAGTATATCCAATGTTTCATATGTTTCTTCTGCTGCGATATATGCGATGTGATCATGTGATGTTCTGTGATAAATACTGTATATAGTATATATGATATATTATATAGGCGTTACTTATGTTTTACACCCGCGCTAGCCCTGCCCCGCTCTGCCGTTAGTTACCTAACCTAACGGTGCACGAGGGGACATCGAGGCGAATGCGGATGGCATAAGTGTACGTCGTATTTATCTGTGATGTTTAGGTGACTTAAATGATGGGACTTCATTAATGTGATTAATGAAAGAAAAGAAACCTAAAAGATGTTGTAGAATCAAATTTTAATAAAAAAGGGTTGCTACAGTTTTGCTTTGCATAGCGATATAAATGATATATCCCGCACCTTATTCGATGAGAAAAGAGCCGAGATCCCTTCACCGGGAGTGACCACTTTAGCAAAACTGGCAGATGCTACAACACTAAGTTTGCTTTTGACTGCTTTTTGGAGTTTTTCTTTGCATAGTGATGTATATGATATATCCAGCACCTTATTCCATAAGGAAAGAGCCGAGATCCCTTCACCGGGAGTGACCTCTTTAGCAAAACTAATAAAAGCCTCAAAATCACTCCATTTCAAAATTCACTCGATTCTACAACGATATCAAGTTCATTACGTAATAGGTTTTCAGAAAAACCTGTCGTAGCCCTCCATCATTTCAGATAAGTCCTACTTATTATTCGTGCTACGTTTGTTGACCTCCGTCAAGGCGTAGTGTGCGGTAGCTAACCAGTATTTATCTGCTTATGCATATGATGCAGATTGGATTAGGGTAGTCGTACGACCTTGTTGACCTCCGTCAAGGGTCATGCGGGTGGGTTTGATTCAATCAAGAAATGACGGGTTAAACTTGACTTGCACCCTATGTTTTGTTGACCTCCGTCATGGTCATGGGATGCTTGGGGCAAAATTTTATCGGGAATTTCAAGTGTTGAGATTTGCAATGAGATTGCATACCTTCTATGAGATAGTTGGATCCCGATACCCACTGCGAGTAATTGTTACTCCTGGGAGAGTTTTACACAGGACAATTAGCCGATCAAGTAGGTGTCTAGAAAGGTGTTAACGGGGTTATGCCTCTGGGAAAACGAGTTTTACTTTAATTAGGTCCGTGCGAAAACACGTGGAACCTCCCTCAAAGTACCGACACTGGCCTGGCTGAAAGATTGGCGAAGTTGTAGGGTGTAATTAATCCCGGCTAGTCTTTCCTTTTAGGGTTTGAAGGAAGATTTGATAAAAACAGTGGGAGCCATCCTGATTAGATAAAATAATAACCAATCTGATTTTGCAAGAGCATACGCTAAAGTGTTTTCTTCTCTCTCTCTCCAGGTAGCGACCATATCATGCCTTAATCAAGATAATAATATGGATGTATTGACCGAACCCGCATGTTATACTGTGCTGGGGAACGTTGGTTCCGTTCTTTCTTATAAGAGTTATAAGACTGAACAGGATATAGGGGAATACCAGGATTCCCATGCCGCCCGAATGAAGAAAGTACATGTTGATGCATTTTCTTCGGGTGTGTTCGTTACAGAGAACTGTTTCTCCATTTGCTCTACGTCCTGGGTATTAGATACCGGGTCAGGATCCCATATATGTAATCAGTTATATGGGCTTAGGAAAGGTAGAGAACTTGGAGAAGTTGATAAAGACATAAGGGTTGGAAATGGTGCAATTGTTGCAGCTAAAACCGTCGGGGAATATCACCTTGTATTGCCAACTGGTAATACATTGATTCTGAACGAATGCTATTACATGCCGAACCTGATATGCAACATTATATCGGTTTCTTTGTTGAGTAAAGAGGGATATAATTTTGTATTATAGAATAATGTTATGAACATTTTCCTTAACCAAAAGTTGGTTGGATCAGGCACGTTGTGCAATGGCATTTATGTTCTAAATCAATCAACGGTTCTAAGTATAACAAACACACACAAGAGGAAGAGTTCAGAAATGAACGAATCCTTCTTGTGGCATTGTAGACTGGGTCACATCAATGTGACACGACTAGCCAAGTTGCATAAGGATGGATATTTGAACCCGTTTGAATTTTCATCTTATGACACTTGCCAGTCATGTCTCAAAGGCAAGATGACCAAAACTCCGTTTACGGGACACGGAGAGAGAGTTACCAAACTCTTGGGACTGATACATAGTGATGTATGTGGTCCCATGTCTACACATGCCAGGGATGGTTCTTCGTACTTCATTACATTCACTGACGATCTCTCTAGATTCGGATATGTGTTCCTGATGAAACACAAATCAGAAGCTTTTGAGAAATTTAGAGAATATAAACAAGAAGTCGAGAACCAAACCGGGAAAAGTATTAAAATCCTTCGATCTGATCGAGGAGGAGAATACTTGAGCAATGAATTCCTGGACTTCCTAAAAGAGAATGGGATTCTCTCTCAGCTAACTCTTCCATATATACCACAACACAACGGTGTATCGGAACGGAGAAACTGCACCCTATTAGATATGGTGCGCTCTATGATGAGTATAGCTGAGTTACTTATTTCCTTCTGGGGATATGCACTGGAGACAGCAGCATACCTACTGAATAGGGTTCCTACCAAATCTGTGCCTACCACCCCATATGAGATATGGGAGGGGAAGAGACCATATCTTAATTTTATTAAGATATGGGGTTGCCCGGCCTATATCAAAAAACAAAAACCGGACAGACTCAAGGCAAGGTCTGTTTTGTGTAAGTTTGTTGGATATCCCAAGCATTCGCGAGGGTATATCTTCTACCACAATGAGGAACAAAGGGTGTTTGTTGCTCAACACGCCACCTTTTTAGAAAAGGAATTTCTTGCAAAAGAGATTAGTGGCTCTGAGGTAGAACTGGAAGAGGTTCCAGCTGTATAAACCACAACAGAAGATTTGGTAGAACCAGAAGATTCGGTAGTTCCCGATGAACCCCAGCCACTCCGCCGATCTAGTAGGGTTTCTCACCCACCCGAGAGATACTACGGTTTTCACATGGACGGTGGGAGCGAGGATTGCATCATGGTTGATGATGACCCAACTAGCTTCGAGCAGGCCATTAAGAGTGGGGACTCAGTGAAATGGCTGGATGCAATGCGGTCCGAGATGGAATCCATGTACACCAACAAAGTGTGGACTTTGGAAGTTGCTCCTGAAGGGGTAAAACCCATTGGGAGCAAGTGGATCTTCAAGAAAAAACTTGGTGTAGATGGGAAAGTGGAGACTTTCAAAGCTAGACTTGTTGCAAAGGGTTTTCGTCAAAGACAAAGTGTTGACTATGACGAAACCTTTTCTTCAGTGGCTATGCTTAAATCCATCCGGATCAAGCTTGCCATCGCTGCATATCATGACTATGAAATCTGGCAAATGGATGTTAAGACAGCCTTTCTAAACGGAGATTTAGAAGAGTGCGTGTACATGACTTAGCCAGAGGGCTTCGTAGATAGTGGGAGCAGCGGGAAGGTGTGCAAGCTGCTTAAATCCATTTATGGATTAAAGAAAGCATCGCGGAGTTGGAACATCTGCTTTGACGTCGTTATCAAAGAGTTTGATTTCTTCAAAAACGTAGATGAACCTTGTATCTACAAGAAGGTGGCAGAGAGTAAGGTTGTCTTCCTCGTATTGTACATGGACGACATACTCTTGATAGGAAATGACATTCCTATGCTGCAATCAGTCAAGCTCATCTTATCACAAAGATTCTCAATGAAAGATCTTGGTGATGCCTCCTGCATATTGGGTATTATGATCTATAGAGATAGATCTAAAAGGATATTGGGATTGTCCCAATCTAGGTACATTGACACCATACTAAAGAGGTTTAGTATAGAAGAGTCCAAACGTGGATTTTTACCCACGATCTCAGGGCTCACTCTCTCCAAAGAGATGTCTCCCAAGACTGATTTGGAGAGAGCTCGCATGCAAGGGATACCCTATGCTTCGGCAGTAGGCTCTATCATGTACGCGATACTATGTACCAGACCTGATGTAGCATACTCACTAAGTGTAGTGAGCAGGTATCAAGCTGATCCTGGAGAGAGTCACTAGACAGCTGTGAAGAGCATTCTCAAGTACTTGCGAAGGACAAAAGAGATGCTCTTGGTGTATGGTAACGGAGAACTCCAAGTGGAGTCCTTTACCGATTCAAGCTTCCAGAGTGATAAGGACGACTCTAATTCGCGTTCGAGATTTGTCTTTACCCTTTACGGAGGGACGGTTAGCTGGAAGAGTTCCAAGCAAGAAACCGTGGCAGACTCGACGATGGAGGCTGAATACATCGCTGCCAACGATGCTGCCAAAGAGGCTGTCTGGATAAAGTAGTTCATTACTGGACTTGTAGTGGTTCCATCCATTGAACATCCAATACCTTTGTATTGCGATAACAATGGAGCGGTGGCTTTGGCCAAGGAACCCAGGTCCCATCAGAGATCCAGGCATATTCTGAGGCGGTATCACCTGATCCGGGAGATAGTTGTGTTGGATATAGTGCCCTCAAAATCAATTATTGGATCGCAGGTACGTGATTGCAATGATTGAGGAGGACCTATACAGGTAGGACAGTCTTACTCGAGATGATAGTATGCTATCTGGTTTGCCTTTATCAGTCGTGTACATGTTCAGGTGACTGATTACATGTTACACGTTGATAGAGCCTTTAAGTTCTTGCTTGACTACCAACAGTATGAGGGCGATCATATACGTGAGAGTTGGGTAGTCCATAAGCACTTCCTTAATAGTGGTCCCTAGTCGTGGGAGTTTCGAGATAGGGCATCGATACTCCGGAGTAAACTAGTGTATACAGTCGAGACCCCGACGAGGGGAGGTTGCCGGTCTCACAAGCCACTGGTGTTAGTTGGATCACCTAAGATGTATACAGGTGCTCATTGGGTTATGAGTACACCGGACAGGACTCACCGGGAACCTGCTAGTTGATATTATACCGGGAACCTGCTAGTTGGTATTATACCTATCGTTAGATAGCAGTTCCCTGGTGACATGTGTACAGGTTAGTTCATCGACCTGAGGTCGTCATTTGTCTCCTGTGAGTTCCCACTGTGCTTTGATTTCTACCCTACCACGGCTCAAAGGAGTCGTGCAAACAGGTCTTTTTGGGGTACAGTCCCGAGCCACATGGAGGCACGTGAGCGGATCGGCAGGGGATTCGTCTCTCCCGGTATTGGGGGTGGAGATCGCGCTGTGTCTAGGAAAGCTATTACACCAAGCACTTGGTCAAGGCAGGTGAGAATTACTGGTAGGTACTCCAGTAGTTTCTCAGGGTGTTCAGGGCTTGTCTCCGACACGACTTATACCGCTATTGGGGGGTCTGACGTTACCAGCCCCCTAGGCCGGATATGCGATACTCATAGACGAACGGACCGGACTGTATATACATTGTCACTGTTAGGCTCAGTAGGGTTTCTGGATGAGTTCGCTCATCAGCCTCCCTTGAGGTCAGTGCATGGGTAGCCGTTACGCACAGCTAGTGCCGCTGACGGCTTGTGGTTAAACCCGCTGCCAGGGTACTGACGAGTCATTAGAGTCCCCCATAAATAGTTTCCCAAGTTCGGGCGAAACGTTGTAGAGGCCGTATGGTTTTATAGCAGGGTTCGAAAAATGCAAGTGCGTTTACGCACGTGTCATATTTCGGGAAGACAATACTGGTGCGCTTTGGTTTAAGCCAGATCCATGTATTATACAGAGTAGATATAATATCTTTGTCTCAGTTGCATTTGTATTCGGTCGTAATACAAATGCGGGTATACTTATAAAGTTACGGGGTTATCTTGAAATTCATTTCGGGATCGCTTTTGGAAGTTTCCAGTTTCCAGTTTTCTATCGGCCGTATTTAAACATTTGGTTTAATGCGGATTTATCTTTTCTTCTTTTGGGTGAGTCATGAGGTGAGTCATGAGTGTAGGAGGTTCTAGAAGAGGTGACTAGGTTAGTGACTCATTGTTTTCTTTAATGAGTTGATGAGGTGTATTAGTGACTCATTCTATTGCATTAATGATTCTTGTTCTTGCTAAGATCTTTTGTGAGAAGCTTTGCTTGTGGTCACCCCCCTTTGCTCCTACACTCACCCTCTCACCTCTATATATGGCCGGCCCCTCCCCTCCTCTTCTCTCACTCACTTGATAGAAAATAGATGGTTGTTGATTAAAAAGTTTATGTGATTTGGTGTATGGAAATTTCATAGCTCATTTCTCATTTCATATCATTCCAAAAGTCAACTTCATTAACCGTTCGTCCATGGCTTTGGACAAAGTGAGACAAAGTGTTCTACTCATTCTCTACATCAATCTTGGTCATCTCTTTTAGCAAACTTGATGACCGAGTTGCCTCGGGTCAAAGACGGAAGCCCGTTTAAAGATCCGTAGATGTGGTGCCACCTCGACGAGGAGCCAGGAGATCGGAGCAGCCGCAACGGAGCGTGGGATGATGGTTAAAGAACGAAGGACTCGGATCGTTCGGTATAACCTTTCTACGCTCTTTGTAGTTTGTTAGTTTAGCGTTAATGGCAGATCCGGGTTATAGTATGCGATAGCGCCGGTTATAAAAGTTTTTGTTCCGTATTTGGCGTCTGAAAGACGGCCGGGGCGCTACCGTAGACTTACAAGTTGATCGCCGGGAGATCGAGGTCAGGAGGGTTGACACGAAGAACAACACAGCGGATCCACTCACGAAGGCCATTCCCCAGATACAGTTTGAGAGACTCTTCGGGATGCTCGGTATGCGATACTACAGCAGCTGGCCCTAGTGCATGTGGGAGATTGTTAGTTGTATGTATGCCCTAGAGGCCAGTATTGTACAGTATATGTATATTATATTGGATGCTTGGACATATATAGAGAGGACTTTCTTGCTCGATATGATAGTATGCTATCTGGTTGCACTTTACTTTAACATGTATACTTGTCTCTTTATACTGTCTTATCGTTACATGTTGGTAAAGCCCTTAGGATGTGTACTTGACTACCTAGACTATGATGCGGATCATACTAGTGGGGACATGGTAGTCCATAAGTACATCCTTCAAGGTCCCTAGTCGTGGGTGTATCGAGACGGGGCATCGATATACCAGTGTAGACTAGCATATACGCTTCTCGACCCAAGAGATGGGTGATGAATGATCCCATATCCATTGGCGTTTGACATCAGAGATGGTATACGGGTGCTCAGTGGAGACTGGGTACACTGGACGGACTCGCCGAGAACTCCCAGATGGTATTATACCTCACGTCAGATGGCAGTTCTCTGGTGACACTTGTGCAGGTTAGTCTGTAGACCCGAGATCGTCATAGAGTCTTGTGTGATTCCCACTATGCTTTGATTTCCATCTTACCACGTCCATGAGGGCGTGCAAAACGGTGGTTTTTGGGTACAGTCCCGAGTCACATGGAGGCAATGAGCGATAGGATGAGTTTCGTCTCTCCTGGTATTGGGGGTTGATGTTGCGCTGTGCTCGATTGGCCGTGACAGGGAAGTCCCTGGCCAGGGCTGATTTAGAGATTTACTTGTAATTGTTACTAGTAGTTTCTCAACCCGTTATAAGACTCACATCGGCACGACTTATCGGTTATTAGGGTCTGACGTTTACCACCCCTAGACTTGATATGTGACATATCAGACGAGGAGACCGGACTGTACGGGAAGTGTTACCGGCAGGATTTTACAGGAGTTGGAGCGGGCTTGCTTGCTGATCTTCTGATCGCTCAATACCCGGGTGGCCGTTACGTCCAGCTAGTACCGCTGACGGCTTGTGGGTGCGTGATGTGATCATCACCTACTGCCGGCGTATTGACGAGTCTTTAGAGTCCTACATAGAGGTTTTACTGGCTCAGGCAAAACGAAATAGGGGCGCATATGTGATATGTGCGGGACCGAGAATAATGCGTGTATGCGATACCGTATTCTATTCTCGCGACTTCTTGTATCGGTCGGTTATATATGATATAGCCGGGTTATCGAATCAAGTGTTGATTCGATAAGTCGATACATTGAATGTTAGTCGGTTATATGTGATATGACCGGATTATTAAGTCAAGTGTTGATTTAATAATTTATTGTATAATTGTATATTTGATATACTAGTTTACATTAACTAACACATGTTCAGTTAGGGTTTTTTCTCACTTGTACACATCTTTACTATATATATGATATATATTAAAATGTGTTATATAATTGTATCATGGTTGTTGATACACTAGACATGGGAGTGTAAGACTTACACCATTCTATATTTAAATGATGGTTAATAATTATTTAAGGTAATTACAAATTAGTGGACATTTTGTCATAAGCATGAAGCTTGTGGAAGCTTGTGGATACTTTGACAAAGTCCACTAAATTTGTTTTACCTTAGATTTTTATTAACCTAACCATTTAAAACTTAGCCATGGTAATGTCTCTACATGAGTTAGTATATGATACTCACTCACTATGGTTAGCACTCTCACTTGATCATTATCCTCATTCTTTTCTTTTGTTCATCTTCTTCTTCATTGAGCAAGAGAAAAAGCTTGCTAGGGTTTTGAAAAAAGAGTGAAACTTTGTGAGAAATAAAATTCCAAAGAGAACCCACTTCCTATTTCTCCATCCTCTACTAGATTAGCACTTTAGTTTAGGGTGTTTACTTCACTAATTCTCTAGTTAGTGAAGTAGTGGCTTGAGTCGGAATTCCCTCGACGTAGATCATCTTCGGCCTCGGAGACTTCAAGCAAGATCGCATCTTTCGCCTCGTAAAGCCATGCAAGAGCTCGGAAGAACTTTGATCGCAGCGAAGGTACTGCGACAAGGAGCTCTAGAAGTGAAGGACCGATCTACAAAGGTTGTATTCCGCATTCCCTTAGTCGTAAAGTTGTTTACTTGCTATTTTATTCGCCTAATCTCTAGTATACGATCTAGCTTAGGGTTGTTCGGCACATAAAAATTTAATTTTGGCATGGTCGATGCCTTATAGAGCCTTATTAGTGTGCCTAGTAACCTTACAATTACACCACTGTTGAATGCACCTTACCTAACAATCAACTGATATAGGTAAATGTCACAGACATAATTTCAAAAATTTATATCGCACTTTGTAAAATAAACGTACAGATATACCGGTTTGAAATTGGTGCATAACAACGGATATTCAAAACCAAATATTTGTCATCAGGCAAAACCCAGATGATTTTCTCAAATATCACCAGTTACAATGAATTCCTATATAATGAGGATCTAATCATCCAACTCCCAATATCTTACTCCCACTCACCATATGTAATAACATACAGATGTGAGAAACTGATCTGGTAAATACATACCCTGGAGTTAGATTCCAATTGGAAAAACAGTTTTCAATGAACATCGCACAGTGAAACTGAAACATGAAAATATTTCAAAGGGGTTAACTGGTATTCCTAGTAACGCCTCTTCCACTATCCTGATTCATGACAGTAACCATATACTTACCTGCCCTCACTCCAAACCCTTTATTATGTCTTTACTTATTACCTTCTGTACACCTCCTTTAGGCTAATTGGTTTTCTTCCTTCCCTACCCTTCGGCACTAGCCTATGGTTTAGAAGAAGACTATCCAATAAGCGTAATAGGTGTACTCTCCTTATGCCAGGAGCCCTCGCAACCTGAGAGAAGGTAATGGGAAAAGACATCTGATTAATCCTATTCTATTTCTCCTGAACCGAAAACTATCCTCGAATCTGGATTTAATTCCTTCGAGTTCGTATGTAACTATACGATGGCATGTCCAAGCATTATGGACGTTCGTAGTGATACGAAGTGTTCTGGTGAAATCAAAGTGGATGTGGGAGTGGCAGGGGTATACATGGTTTTGTCGTGAATGATAGCAGTCGCAATTTTCTTTGCCGTTATTCTAGTCCCTTATATATCTTTACTTATTACCTTCTGTACATCACACTTAGGCTAATTTGTTTTCATCCTTCCCCACCTTTCGGCACCTGCTTATGGTTTGGAAGAAGACTATCCAATAAGCATAATAGGTGTACCCTCTCCTAATCCTAGGAGCCCTCATAACTTGAGAGAAGGTAAAGGGAAAAGACAACCGAATAATCCTATTCAATTTCTCCAGAACCAGAATCCAACCTCGAATCTGGAACAAGTTCCTTCGAGTTCTTATGTAACTAAATGATGGATTTATCCAATAGGAGAAGATGTTCGTAGTTATACGGGGTGTTCTGGAGAAATGCAAAGCTGATATAGAAGTGGCAAGGATATTTTGCGACTACGTGACAATCCAAAATACAAAGTGTTTTAAGAAGGTTCGGTTAACTTGGTTCATGAGTTTTACTCAAGGGTCGGGCGATGGTCGCTGCAAAAGAGAGAGAGAGAAAAGAAACACTCAGCGTGCACTCTAACCTAGATCAGAATGGTTAATCTCTTTATCTAATCAGGATGGCTTCCACTGTTTCCTCGAATTCTCCTCCAAACCTAAAAGGAGAATTAGTCGGGATCATCTAAAATCACCCGAGGAGTAATCCTACTCATCAGTGAGAATCGGGATCCAACTATCATCGCATGATAACTTGATGGAATCCACTCAAGTCACCACACTCCAGAAGGTATGCGCAAGTGTGGAAAGTTTCCGTTTCTTTAGAAACTCCCGATGTGGATTTTGCCCCAAGCAGCTTATGACCTTGACGTATGCCAACAAATCATAAGTTGCAAGTCAAGTTCTACCCGTCATTGTCCTGATTAATTTAGACCCACCCGTACTCGCCCTTGATGGATGCTAACAAGGTTGTACGACTGTCCTAGATTAATGCATATCCATGCTATAGAAAAGAACACATAGCTACCACACACTATGCCTTGACGGAAGCCAACAAACATAGCACGAATACTAGGCGCTACTTTTCTGAAATGACGTAGTGCTACGAATGGTTTTTGGCGAAAACATTTAACGTAATGAACTTGATATCGTTGAAAGAATCCAAGTGGTTTTACAAATATATAGTGGCGAAAACTTTTGCTAAAGAGGTCACTCCCGGTGAAGGGATCTCAGCTCTTTCCTCGTCGATTGAGGTGCAGGATATTCCAAACTGAATACCACGATGCAAAGCAAAAGAATCGACTATAGTGAAGCTATTACGCCGACGCAAACTTTTTCTCAAGGGGTCACTCCCGATGAAGGGATCTCGGCCCTTGCCTCGTCGAATGAGGTGCGGGATATTCCCAATCGAATACCACTGTGCAAAGCAAAAGAAAACGTCTGTAATATCTATTCTTTTTTTAAAAAACTTGGTTCCAACAACATCATATAGGTTTGTTTTTCTTGCATTGATCAGAATCAACGCAGTCCCATCAATTAATCACACAAGAAAGAACAAAAATATGATGTACGTATAAGTCACCCGCATTCGCCACTGGGTCCCGTCATCACCCGTTAGATTACTTAACTAACGACAGAGCGGGGACTGGACTAGCGCAGGTGCAAAACATATACAACATCTACTAGTATATATATAAATATATATAACAATCATGATTTTAAGAAACATCTTAGAAGCATCACAGAAGCAACACAGAATGGTGGATAATCTTGGAGCCCCGGGTTTCAATTGAGCCGCAAGTGAGACCCGACGTTCCCTGTCGTGTGGATAGCCTGTGCAATGAAAAACTAGATCCCTACGAGCGTCGAAAGTTACCCGCCAATCCCAGAAGCGAGGTAACCCCAATCAACAACGTGAATGGGCCACCCAGCACTTCACGGAATCTGGTAACTGGAGTACCCCTATGTGGGTCAACCTATACCACCTACGAGTGCGGCGAATAGCCTGTCAATTCTAGAGTGAGGTCCCCTCCGTCTCAACGCCATGAGATGAGGACCCATTGCACTCTAGAACCCGGGTATTCATGCACTTCACCGCGGGGTAATCCTAGTACAGAAAAGAAAATAATATACAAGGGTGACATCGACCTCAACCCGGTCGTGCCCCAAATAAATAATATACAAACTGGCAAGGACGACAGTCCACATGTCGGATCCTCGCCCCGAAATATCAAATGTACAAATGAAACTAAAGTGTACTACCATTGCACCATAGCTATCTACCATGACGATCCAATCACAACCAAGCACAACACAGAACATCAACGTGAATGTCACGTTCGCAAACTCGTCTAAAAGAACATATAGTAATTAGACGAGTTGTACCGCTCGAATGACATTCACGGTCGCAGATAATAATGTAAGTACTATAAACATTAAACAGTGCTAGAAATATTGACATCGAAATAGCCCCAAATAGCCCCAAACTAGAGAATAAAACCATATCCAAAATGGGCTAAGCTAGCAATACCACTGAACCAATATTCCAGAGACCAGACCACACCCAAAATATGTAGTTCCAAGCCCACTACAAAACCAGCCAGGCCGGAATTTTTGTACATGTGGCCGGTCCAATACAGGTGGAATGGGTTCGTATTTGGGGAGTGTTCTAGTGGTCATCAAAATAGTCTTCTGCAGTTGCTAAAAAAAATTTTAGAAGATTTGGAAAATATAATAGAAACTGGAATGTGCAGTGCACTGTTTTGGGGTTGTTTCGATTTCGATACTTTAACAATGTCTAAAACTGCTAGTAAGGGGTTTACGGGTTGGCTCTGATACCATGCTGGGTTACGGCAGCGCCCTGGCCATCAAACCTTGGCCAAATGCGGAACCAAATTTTCTAAACTGGCGCTACCATGACCCGATGCCCGGATCTACCCTAAACCTTATACTAGCAAGCAATATAAAGAGTTAGGAATGGCTATACCGAGTTGATCTGTGTCCTTTGGTCTTCACCCTTCATCCCAAGCTCCTAGTGGTTGTGTAACGAGTTTGGTTGCCGGTCTTCCTCCATCTACGATGATCCACCTGAGGGAAACGGCACAAGCTCCAGCCTCGCCAAGCGAGGCAACCGACGCTCCAAGGTTGCTAGCAATGGAGAGTGGCGGTGTAGGATTATCTCACTAATGTTTTTCTATCATCAAAATGCTCCAAGAGCAACCATAGAAGATGAAGAGGAGGTGAGGAAACCAAATGGCATGAGCATCTCAAGAAATGTGCTAAGTCTCTAAGTGAGAAGAGAGTGTGATGAGAAGCAAGTGAAGAAAAATGAGCAAGCCATCAAGTGAAGAATGATGGCAGCCCCCCCTCTCTCAATCATGCACACACAAAAAATCTCTTCATTTTTTCATTAAACAAAACAATGCCCATACCTCTCTACATGCCTCACCATGCTCATGCCAACTCACCTTCTACCTCATTTCCAAATTGATTTTCTAAAATGAAAATAAATTAATGAGGTGGCCATCTTCTAGAAACAATTCCGTATAAATACGGAATACAACCTGGTATACGTATCAAAATATATATACGCGTATTCATACCAAAATACGAATAGCCAAGAGAGAAAATGAAAAGTGAATCATAATACTAGAATACATATATATAAATACATATATAAATTATTAAATCAAAACCTGATTTAATAATCCGGCTTAATCCTAAGCCGCTAGTATTATTAACCATCCGATTAAAGTCTGTGCAGTCTGTATACATATTTAATCGGACACCTGTATGTACCAACATATGTCATCTACACCATATCACCTGAACCGTGAAAACCCTCTGTGTGGGACTCTAAAGTCTCATCAATACGCTGGCAGTGGGTTTAACCACAAGCACGTCAGCGGCACTAGCTGTACGTAACGGCTACCCAAGTATTGAGCGAAAAGAAGGCCGACGAGCAAATTCATACAAACCCCTACTGAGCCTAATAGTGAAAATATCCGTACAGCCCGGCCTGTTCCTCTAAGAGTATCGCATATCGAGTCTACGGGGGTGGATAAAGTCAGACCCCTAACAACGAGACATTTAGTGTCGGCATGAAACCCATCACCACCTGAGAAACTATCGATCCTGGATCGGTAATTCTCGTTTACCCCGGCTGAGAATTTCTGGTGATGGCCACCCGTGCACTGCGCGACATCAACCCCCAATACCGGGAGAAATGAATCCCCGACGATTCGCTCACTGCCTCCATGTGGCTCGGGACTGTACCCAAATAAAACCTGTTTGCACGACTCCTTTTAGCCGTTGTCACGACCCGAAAGTACGGAATATGACCGGCACTTAAACTACGAACGTCTCGAGGCGTACGTAATCTAAGTAAACCGAAAACCCAGAAATCCAAACTAAGAAAAGTAGTAGAGTGCAGGAAAAACCAACTTAAAGCAAGTAATTTCAATAGCATAAGCCGAATTATGCGGTTTTTAAAACATCAAAAATTTACTGAAAATTTCAGCAGAGTCTCCTTTGTAAATACAGGCCCCCAAACGGGATACAACATGAATAGTATACGAAAACAAGAAAAGGGCATCCCCAAGCGGGAGCTAGCTCTTCGTCAATCGACGGTCACAACCAAACAAACAATATAATATACAACGCCAACGGCGAGGATCAAAACTCAAGAGGAAACTCAAAACCACCAGAAATATAACGAGCAACTCTAAGGTCGAAAGAATAAACAACACTGGTCTCTATCTCAAAAAAATACATGTTTGGTTGATGGAATTTACTAGATACAACGGAATAATATTATACAAGGTAATATGATGGGTACGATACAAGAAAAACCCACCTACTAGCAAGTCACCCGAATGAAACTGAGCCCGCAAAGCCGTAATGAAACCTGTACGGCAACCTGCAAGAAACTGGGGCACAACGGGGGTGAGTTGCCAACTCATGAATAGAAAAATATCTACGCACAGAAATCGCATAAATAACGCAACCTAGGTCAATGATCATAATATATCCTCAAATATATGAATAACACATAGCCTATAACAAGGCTAGGGTAAATATCTAACCCGAGTGTAATCTCATGTGCCCGTGTCAGTGCCTCAGGTAGCAATATATCATATGGATGATGTATGAATGCATAAAACAGAATGCATGTACTGAATAAAAACTGGTTTCATAAATCAGTGAGATTTCTGTATTTTAAAAGAAATGAGGTACCATATATGAAATCAGCATAAAACAGTGCCCAGCATCGACACAAAACAAGTGTCCAAATACCTCGATATCTCTGTGTCACAATCTATGTACCTCAAGTCTCAATCTCAATGTCTCAATCTCAATATCTTGGGCGCGGTCAGTCCAGACCGGCCCCTACCATCCATCTCAAGACCACGACGGTATCCTCCGGATATCCGACGCGTCGGGTAATATCACCGGTAGGTAGTGCTCCCCTGCCAGGCTCACATCGTCATCATCACGCGCTTCTTGCCCCGGGGTACCTTACCGGGTCCACCATGTACCCGAAACGGTTCATCCGTCTCCTCGAATCGGGTCTCGAAATCCATCAGCAAACTCATGGTGGACGACTCATACATCATGGGAAAACCGCACTTTTTATTTTAAAAAGAGAGAAATCAGTTCATATAAGTTTTTGCGGTTTTCCTCCAAATCCAGAAAATCTCATGGAAATCCGAGTCCAAAACCTCAATAACACGTAAAATAGTGAATATATGCATGAGAATCCATGAATGCGGCATAACAATGAATAACAGTATGCATGAAGTAGCAGGTAATAACTACAATGTCTAAACTAACATATAAGGCAAGTACACTAATATCATGTCTAACCATTAGCTAACAGGCTATGTCAAGCAATAACATTTTCTAAGGTGTACATGACATGGCAATTACCGATGAAGATGTGTGTGAGCCGGCAATTAAGTGTACGTGGTACATACGCATCATCGGTAATGGTGCTGGTGTCCTAACAGCATGATATCAATAATGGAGTATGAAACATAAAATAAGCATGCGATGCGAAGCGGACCACAAAAATGAGCGGGAGCTGAAAACTAGACGCAACTATAACTAATCTGCATTAATCTAATATCAGTCCTACAAATGGTGCCTTTTGAAATAACACGAATCATGGGGTTTTGAAAATAGGGGCTACGGTGTTTTTATGAAAAGATACGTCTTTTGAAATATCCGTAGGATCCTTTGGGCTGTCTTTAAAAATGCCCACGATTCGTTAGTTTTTGAAATAGGTAAGAAGTCTAATCTAATCTAACAACTACACTAAACTATACGGCTGAACTAACAAGCTGAACTACAGGTAAGGAAACCGCCTATCATCTGAGTCGATACATATACATACATGTATATGTATAGTCGGTGATCCCGCCTCAATAATATCATATCCGATACCATATCTATAATCAGGCATCCCAAGTCAAGAGTGCGGATCAATCATCAATATAGCTCGTACGTAAATCCGTCATACGGCATCCCCAAATCTGGGTACGGGTTAATATCACATTCAATCACACTATTCATCTGGTATCTTCTTTATCAAATATCATGATCCAGGACAATGTCCTACGTCTAGTACAATACTGATACCGCCTAAGCATGCATACCGGTGTAAGAATTGCTACGTCAAAAGACCCGCTAAAACATCATGTCGTATCTCAATACGAACCAAATCACATCACCGATCTTCTGGCCTCAGGCCCAATATCATCGACTCATCTCAAATTCCACATACTATCCTCAAATCCAGTATATGAACACATAGTCACATACCCATGTGAACACATAAATATATACTCCCATATACGCACATATAAAAGAAGAATGTATGCAAGTATGTGTGTGTGTGCGTGTGTGAGTGCGACCACTACTCTAGGGTTTCGCAACTACACTAAACCAATCCAAAAATACCAAATATCCATCTTATCATCAATAATCTCAACAACGTATAATCAATATCTGTGTGTATACGTATTCGTATACATCACCACGAACTGCGGGGGTGCTATACGCCATCCACCCGACTTCTCCCCGTAGATATAAATCTACTCACCTGGTCCTCGTTCGCCGGTGCCGACGTCGCCACGCGCTTGCTTGTCGTCTCGATGTCCACATGGGGTACCTACATATCATAACGTACCGTATCGTATTAAAATCCGACTCATGACCAAAACGACACACGAATCCCACATAGGTCAAAACCTATGGTTGCTTTCACAAATCAACCCAAAAACCCTCGACGTCGGCGTACAAATGTCAAATCATCGAGAAAAACCCAAATACACTCATTTGCACATTCACGAACACTAATTTTAATATAAAATAGGTTAAAATTCACAAAAACCCTAATTTCACTTAAAAAGTCATTTTTCCGAAAATCTAGCAAGCACAATTCGCCGTTTTTGTACAAAACATGATGTTTAAACAAATCTAATGGCCATAATACTTATTAAATATCTTAAATAAGTCATAAAAATAATTTCCATAATTTAATCTCATTAAATTCCATTAACCCCAAAATTCTAGTTTACAAAATACCCAATTTTTTAACAATTTATAGCAAAAATGCACAAACAACAATTTAGCTAGGATTTTCATGAACTAAAAGCATTAACCCACTCAATATATTATCTATAATGACATGAAAACATAATTATAATTTAATCTAAGGCATTTAATAATTTTCCAAAACTCTAGTTAGCAAAATAACTTAATTAGGGCATTTTATAAGTAATGGTTTGGAATTAACAACTAAATTATCTTTCTATAAAACTTAAGATGTTAATCCACAACACAAAACCATGCACAATTTATCATAACCCATTTCCACAACAAAACCCTAATTCAACTCAAGCCATAAACTTTTAAAAAAAACTAGTATGCAAATAGCACTAAAATTAACACTAAAACAACTCAATTAAATAAATCTAAACATAAGAATTTAAATGGGTAGAAATTATACCTTAAAATCTAGTGATCTAGCAAGAAGAATTTGCCTCCAATGATGGCTTCATAACACCATGATCCAAGTGATAAAAGCTAAGGAGAATGGGATGAAGAATGGAAATCAATTTGTGAGATTTAAATTGGATTTTGGAGCAATTTTTTTGATTTAAATTGAAGGAAATGAAAAGAGGAAAATGAAGGGGGAAGGGCTGCAAAATTTTGGCCATGGGGTGATGGGGGGAATGGTGTGGGTGTTGTGCACAATTGGTCAAGTCAACCCCCCTCAAATCAAGGTACAATGAGCCTCCAAAACAATACATCTTAACCTACACCCATAAACTCTATTTCACCCATACAAATGAGATGGAGAAATTTTTGAGGGGGAGAAGTGGGCTGCTGATGGTGGGCTCGGCCATGGAGGGGTGAGGGTGTGTGTGAGTGATTACAAAAAGAATTCCATGCAAAAAGACCCCCCACAACCTCAAAATTGCAAGTTTTAGCTTAAATTAAGTATTTTTTTTGTTCTCCATAATAAAAACCCATTAAAACTTGAACTAAAATACTAAAAATTTATATTAAAACTAGATTTTAATTAACATAATTTTAAAGATTAAAATTAGCCCATTTAAATTTGTATTTATCGCTAATTTAATGTATTTTCTTACAGGCTTAAAATAATATTAAAATAATATTTTTTTTCAGAAAATTTGAAATTTCACCAGTGGCTCAATAAACACCAAATACTAGTAATTACATAGCTAGAATATGTATATTTAATTTTATAATAAAGATATTTGCATTTTGACTTTTTACAGAAAACCCTCCTATTTTACCGTTTTTTCGAAATTTCACCGAAACGATTTTCAAAACGTTACAATCTTCTCCCCTTAATGAAATTCGGTCCCCGAATTTAAATTAAAACTTCCCCCAAATACTAAAATATTTTAGCCAAAACCATCAAATCGCCGGGGCTCCGAAATCATAAATACATAAAACAAATCGTAGCGCAACGCATGCGCATGAAAAATGAGCATATAACTCAAATCAGAACTCCGTCAAGCATCCCGCAATCATCGGAGTCATGGGGAAGACATCAATACCAAATCCAAAGCAAAACCAATATGATATAACTCGAAACTATACATGTAAAATATATTCAGGTACTGTCCTCTGACTAGTCCTGCTCAGTACGAAAACATATAGCAATATCATAAAAACCTACTGCTCTATAAGAAAAATCAATCCCAAAATACGCGTATGAATACTACGCGCGTCTTGTGCGCACAAAAATCAAAATCCATATATGTGCCATACCTGCGCACAGAAACAACATCTAAGTGCATCGGGTGTGCACGAGACATCTGTCCTGGCCAAGTGTGTGCCTGACAGCAAAAACAGGTGCGTCTCATGCATGAAGAATCTCGATTTAGTGCATCTGGTGTGCACCAAATCGCATCTCATAACATGCGCCCAACATGCGCTAAAATCCAATCAGGTGCACAAGGTGCACAAAACAATATCGAGTATCCCAATCGAAATCGAAGTCCAGTACATCTAAGTGCACAACATACGTAACACTGCACTGCAAGCATATATGAACTATACCGCGTGCAAAACCAAATGCGTATATACGCACAAAATCAACTCAAATGTCTAAAACCGTAAAATCACAAACATGTGAAACCAAGCACGAAAACGATATCAAGTGCAACAACTGTGCAAAAAATCGTAAATACTCAGTAAGTACAACCATGGTGCATGAAAACACATATCATGAAACCCAATCATCAAAATCAAATCAAGCGAATAAATCGCCCAACAATACTGAAAACAAGTATGGCGGAATAGTCACGCTCAAGCGCATCTTCCAAGAATCTCTGGCCAACTGTCGTGGTCACTCATAGCATGTCTCATCAAAGATCCTGAACTCTGGCCTGCTGGTGTGCGTAACATGACCGCTCCTGGTTTCAAGTCTTACTTGTGGATTACCAATCTCGCGATCCACCGGCTCATCGGCCCTGTCAGGTGTGCTAACGGGGACGATTCCGTTTTGGCACTTCTCTGGTCATCTCTCGGTCAATCCGCACGACCACTCGTAAAGCAACATGTCACTGGAGTCGGCCTCTGGCTCTCTAAATGCACGTGACACATCTGATCCTGGGTGCAAATATCATTGCAGCATTGTCCTGAAAGGAATCCTACTCAAGGTCTCTTCCAGTCCCATCTCTGCCAACTGTCCGGGAGTCATCGTCCTTTACTATATCTGCTCCTTGTTCCGGAATGGCTGCATACTCATCGCGACTCCTTCTGGAAGGTATATCCAAGTACAATGCCTCGGCATGCGTATCGCATCTCTGATGTCGGCGGAGTAGAACATCATCTTATCAAGATCTCGTACGCACCGCTTACTCCACTTTTCTCTAAGGTCGACCGTTTCGGACTCGTCTCGTCGTAGCTGCATGGACTGAGCTCCAACGGCTATCCTCGTATCGGGAGTCTCCCAAGAAATGCATCTCACCACCTAGCATCCGAATTAAGTCGAGCCATCCAATCGAGTCGTCAAAACCTCATAATCCCCCAAGAGCTCAACATCTTGGGTACAGTATAATAGTATCGAGTACGTACCACAGCATCGGTGGTCCAGCCGTAGAAGGGCAAACCCAAGCCTCACTAATGGCGCCGTAGAACTGCCGCAAACCCGAAGGTTCAAAGGCTTTCACACGGTCATTAAGTCGAGTTAGGGTTTCATTCTTCTAGAGGGACCATAGAATTGCCTGCATGTCTTTCCGACTACTTTAAACTTGGAATAATAGGTTTCTGACATTCGATCGTCTCTGTCGACTCCCAACGTCTCCGCGTGAAGTCGTCTCTAGCTGGAATCAATCTATCTGATGACCTCGCATCGGGGTAGGCGAACGATCCACATGTCCTAGTCATTCATCCTCGATGACTAGCGACCTTCTATCATCTCTTAGTACAACTCGTTCTGCACTAACTCCAGCATCTGGGGCAATATCTCGTCGTTCGCAGCAATAACTGGCTCGCTCGTCTGCACGCTGAACAGTGCCTCGACCATCATGAATAAGAAACACATCAACGGTCATCAAAATCTGGCTGGCCTCTATCATTGGCTCAATCCTCTAGTGTCGATCAGCACATCCGAGTAACCTCATAAAAGCGATCCGCCAAACGCTCGTGGCGCGGAAACACAGTAAAAAGACACACCTCTGCAATTGTGTGTTGCCGGAATTTCGCCCTGGTCAGTCCTCATTCGTGACGAGCTCGTGCTGATCGCAACTCTAGCTGTAGCTCTCCCTGCCCGTAATCGTGGCAGCAAAACCATAACTGGTACTGATGACGCTAGATCGGAATGAATATAATACTGAGCAAAGAAATGTACATCCTAAGGCTTCTTAAGTGGAGTAGCGTATCGTAAATATGCCGCGGAACATACCAACGGTACGTCACTCTACTTTAGTCACCTATTCCATCAACCAAGGGTCATCCTACGCTCCGAAGGTAAAACCTAACGCTCTGATACCAACTTTGTCACGACCCGAAAGTTCGGAACATGACCGGCACTTAAACTACGAACGTCTCGAGGCGTACGTAATCTAAGTAAACCGAAAACCCAGAAATCCAAACTAAGAAAAGTAGTAGAGTGCAGGAAAAACCAACTTAAAGCAAGTAATTTCAATAGCATAAGCCGAATTATGCGGTTTTTAAAACATCAAAAATTTACTGAAAATTTCGGCAGAGTCTCCTTTGTAAATACAGGCCCCCAAACGGGATACAACATGAATAGTATACGAAAACAAGAAAAAGGCATCCCCAAGCGGGAGCTAGCTCTTCGTCAATCGACGGTCACAACCACACAAACAATATAATATACAACGCCAACGGCGAGGATCAAAACTCAAAAGGAAACTCAAAACCACCAGAAATATAACGAGCAACTCTAAGGTCGAAAGAATAAACAACACTGGTCTCTATCTCAAAAAAATACATGTTTGGTTGATGGAATTTACTAGATACAACGGAATAATATTATACAAGGTAATATGATGGGTACGATACAAGAAAAACCCACCTACTAGCAAGTCACCCGAATGAAACTGAGCCCGCAAAGCCGTAATGAAACCTGTACGGCAACCTGCAAGAAACTGGGGCACAACGGGGGTGAGTTGCCAACTCGTGAATAGAAAAATATCTACGCACAGAAATCGCATAAATAACGCAACCTAGGTCAATGATCATAATATATCCTCAAATATATGAATAACACGTAGCCTATAACAAGGCTAGGGTAAATATCTAACCCGAGTGTAATCTCATGTGCCCGTGTCAGTGCCTCAGGTAGCAATATATCATATGGATGATGTATGAATGCATAAAACAGAATACATGTACTGAATAAAAACTGGTTTCATAAATCAGTGAGATTTCTGTATTTTAAAAGAAATGAGGTACCATATATGAAATCAGCATAAAACAGTGCCCAGCATCGACACAAAACAAGTGTCCAAATACCTCGATATCTCTGTGTCACAATCTATGTACCTCAAGTCTCAATCTCAATGTCTCAATCTCAATATCTAGGGCGCCGTCAGTCCAGACCGGTCCCTACCATCCATCTCAAGACCACGACGGTATCCTCCGGATATCCGATGCGTCGGGTAATATCACCGGTAGGTAGTGCTCCCCTGCCAAGCTCACATCGTCATCATCACGCGCTTCTTGCCCCGGGGTACCTTACCGGGTCCACCATGTACCCGAAACGGTTCATCCGTCTCCTCGAATCGGGTCTCGAAATCCATCAGCAAACTCATGGTGGACGACTCATACATCATGGGAAAACCGCACTTTTTATTTTAAAAAGAGAGAAATCAGTTCACATAAGTTTTTGCGGTTTTCCTCCAAATCCAGAAAATCTCATGGAAATCCGAGTCCAAAACCTCAATAACACGTAAAATAGTGAATATATGCATGAGAATCCATGAATGCGGCATAACAATGAATAACAGTATGCATGAAGTAGCAGGTAATAACTACAATGTCTAAACTAACATATAAGGCAAGTACACTAATATCATGTCTAACCATTAGCTAACAGGCTATGTCAAGCAATAACATTTTCTAAGGTGTACATGACATGGCAATTACCGATGAAGATGTGTGTGAGCCGGCAATTAAGTGTACGTGGTACATACGCATCATCGGTAATGGTGCTGGTGTCCTAACAGCATGATATCAATAATGGAGTATGAAACATAAAATAAGCATGCGATGCGAAGCGGACCACAAAAATGAGCGGGAGCTGAAAACTAGACGCAACTATAACTAATCTGCATTAATCTAATATCAGTCCTACAAATGGTGCCTTTTGAAATAACACGAATCATGGGGTTTTGAAAATAGGGGCTACGGTGTTTTTATGAAAAGATACGTCTTTTGAAATATCCGTAGGATCCCTTGGGCTGTCTTTAAAAATTCCCACGATTCGTTAGTTTTTGAAATAGGTAAGAAGTCTAATCTAATCTAACAACTACACTAAACTATACGGCTGAACTAACAAGCTGAACTACAGGTAAGGAAACCGCCTATCATCTGAGTCGATACATATACATACATGTATATGTATAGTCGGTGATCCCGCCTCAATAATATCATATCCGATACCATATCTATAATCAGGCATCCCAAGTCAAGAGTGCGGATCAATCATCAATATAGCTCGTACGTAAATCCGTCATACGGCATCCCCAAATCTGGGTACGGGTTAATATCACATTCAATCACACTATTCATCTGGTATCTTCTTTATCAAATATCATGATCCAGGACAATGTCCTACGTCTAGTACAATACTGATACCGCCTAAGCATGCATACCGGTGTAAGAATTGCTACGTCAAAAGACCCGCTAAAACATCATGTCGTATCTCAATACGAACCAAATCACATCACCGATCTTCTGGCCTCAGGCCCAATATCATCGACTCATCTCAAATTCCACATACTATCATCAAATCCAGTATATGAACACATAGTCACATACCCATGTGAACACATAAATATATACTCCCATATACGCACATATAAAAGAAGAATGTATGCAAGTATGTGTGTGTGTGCGTGTGTGAGTGCGACCACTACTCTAGGGTTTCGCAACTACACTAAACCAATCCAAAAATACCAAATATCCATCTTATCATCAATAATCTCAACAACATATAATCAATATCTGTGTGTATACGTATTCGTATACATCACCACGAACTGCGGGGGTGCTATACGCCATCCACCCGACTTCTCCCCGTAGATATAAATCTACTCACCTGGTCCTCGTTCGCCGGTGCCGACGTCGCCACGCGCTTGCTTGTCGTCTCGAAGTCCACATGGGGTACCTACATATCATAACGCACCGTATCGTATTAAAATCCGACTCATGACCAAAACGACACACGAATCCTACATAGGTCAAAACCTATGGTTGCTTTCACAAATCAACCCAAAAACCCTCGACGTCGGCGTACAAACGCCAAATCATCGAGAAAAACCCAAATACACTCATTTGCACATTCACGAACACTAATTTTAATATAAAATAGGTTAAAATTCACAAAAACCCCAATTTCACTTAAAAAGTCATTTTTCCGAAAATCTAGCAAGCACAATTCGCCGTTTTTGTACAAAACATGATGTTTAAACAAATCTAGTGGCCATAATACTTATTAAATATCTTAAATAAGTCATAAAAACAATTTCCATAATTTAATCTCATTAAATTCCATTAACCCCAAAATTCTAGTTTACAAAATACCCAATTTTTTAACAATTTATAGCAAAAATGCACAAACAACAATTTAGCTAGGATTTTCATGAACTAAAAGCATTAACCCACTCAATATATTATCTATAATGACATGAAACCATAATTATAATTTAATCTAAGGCATTTAATAATTTTCCAAAACTCTAGTTAGCAAAATAACTTAATTAGGGCATTTTATAAGTAATGGTTTGGAATTAACAACTAAATTATCTTTCTATAAAACTTAAGATGTTAATCCACAACACAAAACCATGCACAATTTATCATAACCCATTTCCACAACAAAACCCTAATTCAACTCAAGCCATAAACTTTTAAAAAAAAACTAGTATGCAAATAGCACTAAAATTAACACTAAAACAACTCAATTAAATAAATCTAAACATAAGAATTTAAATGGGTAGAAATTATACCTTAAAATCTAGTGATCTAGCAAGAAGAATTTGCCTCCAATGATGGCTTCATAACACCATGATCCAAGTGATAAAAGCTAAGGAGAATGGGATGAAGAATGGAAATCAATTTGTGAGATTTAAATTGGATTTTGGAGCAATTTTTTTGATTTAAATTGAAGGAAATGAAAAGAGGAAAATGAAGGAGGAAGGGCTGCAGAATTTCGGCCATGGGGTGATGGGAGGAATGGTGTGGGTGTTGTGCACAATTGGTCAAGTCAACCCCCCTCAAATCAAGGTACAATGAGCCTCCAAAACAATACATCTTAACCTACACCTATAAACTCTATTTCACCCATACAAATGAGATGGAGAAATTTTTGAGGGGGAGAAGTGGGCTGCTGATGGTGGGCTCGGCCATGGAGGGGTGAGGGTGTGTGTGAGTGATTACAAAAAGAATTCCATACAAAAAGACCCCCCACAACCTCAAAATTGCAAGTTTTAGCTTAAATTAAGTATTTTTTTTGTTCTCCATAATAAAAAACCCATTAAAACTTGAACTAAAATACTAAAAATTTATATTACAACTATATTTTAATTAACATAATTTTAAAGATTAAAATTAGCCCATTTAAATTTGTATTTATCGCTAATTTAATGTATTTTCTTACCGGCTTAAAATAATATTAAAATAATATTTTTTTTCAGAAAATTTGAAATTTCACCAGTGGCTCAATAAACACCAAATACTAGTAATTACATAGCTATAATATGTATATTTAATTTTATAATAAAGCTATTTGCATTTTGACTTTTTACAGAAAACCCCCCTATTTTACCGTTTTTTCGAAATTTCACCGAAACGATTTTCAAAACGTTACAGCCGTGTTAGGGTAGTAATCAAAGCACAGTGGGAACTCACACGAGACAAATGACGATCTCAGGTCGACAGACTAACCTGTACATATGTCACCTGGGAACTGCTATCTGACAATAGGTATAGTACCAACTAGCAGGTTCCCGGCGAGTCCGTCCAGTGTACTCATAACCCAATGAGCACCTGTATACTGTCTTAGGTGAACAAACTAACACCAATGGCTTGTGATACCTTGAAATCGCCCCTCGTCGGGGTCTCGATCAGTATACACTAGTCTACTATAGAGTATCGATGCCCAGTCTCGAAACTCCCACGACTAGTGAAATTTAAGGATGCGCTTATAGACCACCCAGCTCTCACGTATATGATCACCATCATAATGCTGGCAGTCAAGCAAGAATCCTATGGGCTCTATCAACATGTAATAGTGATGATAAAGACAAACCAGATAGCATACTATCATCTCGGGTTTAACCACAAGCACGTCAGCAAGAATCCTATGGGCACTATAGCCAACAATTCCGCCTCCCAGCGAACCCGCGGGGTGCATGACATCGACTTGCAGCGGTATCAAAGCCTACTAAACCATAGCTAAAAGTTTAGACGAAGTGTAAAACTACGAAACCGAAATAACTCCGAAACACGAAACCTAAACTCCATGTTTCTGTCAAATTTTTCCGCGCCTCTAAATTTTTTTTAAACAATTACATAGTGCTCTACTTCTTGTGAGATGAACACACACAAAAAAAGAGGCATTTTTTCTGAGCGGCCACAATCTCAAAAAAACCGGCCTCACCTTTTTAGTTGTGGTGAAATTCTTTGAATTTTGGTTTGTGTTCTTGTTGCTTGGATCTAAGGTCTCAGGTGTTGTTTGTTTTTGCCAATTTTGGATATACTGTTATCTTTTTACTGTGGCAATACAAAGTGTTTTGATGTCGTAGTTTTAACGTCGTTTAAAGTTTTAAGTTGTGATATATGTGTTTGGAAACGTCGATTAATTGCTATACGTCGATTAGTCGGGGTTGGACATTACTGTGTTGCTTTATTGGTTTGTGGATATGAACTTATTGGATCGTCGTGGATGAATAGCCGGGGATGTGAGATGAGGGTTTTTCATTCTTTCATTCGATGTAAATATTGTAAAGTGATGTAATATTCTTTTGCGGGGCACATCCGGGATGAAGTTGTAGCCACCGTTGTATTATTTTCTTTTACTGTTTTCTGCTCCTAGGATAGACCCAAGGTTGGGTGCACAAACCACCGAATACTTTGAAGTGCCGAGTGGCCTACTTACTTTGATGAGGGAGGTTTCTTCACTTCGGGTATTTGGAGGGTAGTTTGCCGCACCGGTAGGGGTCTTGGATGGGGTTTGGCTATTCATCAAGACCGTGGAATCCGTCTTTCGTTACAGGCTTAAACGAAACGCGAAAATCGTAGTAAATCCAATATGTTCATCTGTGATATGGAATGCCTATTATTGCGTCAGACGAATGTTTATTATATATATGCTATATAGTAGACGTTGCTTATGTTTTTCACCCGTGCTAGTCCAGCCCCCGCTTTGGCGTTAGTTAAGTAACCTAACAGTGTTAGACGGGGCACAGTGCCAAATGAGGATGGCATAAGTGGACGTGGTATTTTCGTCTTTTTCTGTGATGATAGGTGTAAATGATGGGACTGCATTAGATTAATGCAAAGCAAACAAACCAAAGCTGAATCGTTGGAACAAATTTTAAAACCACTTGGTTATTTTAAAACAGGAGACTTTTAAATGCGGAGCTTAAACCACTCTTTTTAAAAGCTATCAGGTTCCTTCGATTATATCAACTTCACTACGTTCACGGTTTCGCCAAGACCATTCGTAGCCCTCCGTTATTTCAGTTGAATATTCAGTAGTATTCAAGCTATGTATTTTGACCTTTGCCAAGGCATAGTGTTTGGTAGCTGCTGGATATTCATCTGTAGCATAGATAGACGCGTTGGTTTGGGACAGTCATACTACTATTTTGGCCTTCGTCAAGGGTATGTACGGATGGGTTCAAATTAACCTGGACAATGACGGGTAGAACTTGACATGTGACTTATGATATGTTGGCCTTCATCAAGGTCATAAGAGCATAGGGCAAAAATCCACATCGGGAGTTTCTAAAGAAACTGAAACTTGCTAGTGTTGCATACCATTTGGAGTGTGATAATGTTGGTAGGATTCCTACAGGATTATCACACAATGATATTTGGATCCCGATCCTACTGGGAGTATTCGCTACCCCTCTGGATATTTTTCACTTAACGATCAATGCTATAAACCAAGTAGGTGTCTAGAACAGTGTTAGCGGGGCTACGCCTCCAGAGAAAAGAGGTTATTTAATTAAGGAACTTCACGAAAGCATCATAAAACCACCATCGAAGTACCGAAACTAGCCTGGTCGAACGGTTAAGCAAGTATTGTACGGTGAGATCAGTCCTGACTAATTCTTCTTTTATGGTTTGAGGAAGGATTCGAGAAACAGTGGGAGCCATCCTGTTTAGATAAATTAAAAACCAATCTAAACTTGCAAGAGCATCATGCTGAGTGTATTTTTCTCTCTCTCCTAATTACAGCGACCGGGTGACCAGATTAGGTTACATATAGATAATAAAACGACTGAGTTATACTATATTGACTGGCAAAGGTTTGTCCAGATGTCCATTACCTATGACAAGCTGGACCACCTCATTACTACTCAACTCCCCGCTGTCCCAGGTCCAGTTTCCACCGTCGCGGATGTTGATATCCGTCAGACAAGGGAAAAAGGTAGTGCGAATGCCAAGTGCCTCGTGTTGGCCTCTGTTGATGGTGTATACCAGAGGCAGCACGAGAAGATGGACTTAGTTTCTATCTTCCTCCATAACAAAGATTTATATGGAGAGCAATCTCGTATCATAAGATATGAGACCTCGAAAGAATTGCTTCAAGCGAGGTTGGCTATCGGGTCATCTGTAGGGGACCACGTCCCTACAATGATTAACTATATTTAATAGCTCATGGACCTGGAGACCACGTTGGAGAACGAGTCATGTACTGACTTGATTCTACAGTCCCTTCCTTCTACTTACGCCCAGGGGAAGAAAGTTATACTTCCAGTTGAGGGCACCCTGAGGGAAACCAGGGAGACACCCGCTCTGCTTATTGGGGAATCTTCCTCTTCTGGATCCAAGGCGAAAGCTAAGGGTGAGAAGAAGAAGACCTCCACAAAGCCGATAGGCGGTGTCAGTAAGGTAAAAAAAAAGGGCAGAGCAAAAGTTTTAGGGTTAACAGTAGGGAAGGAGGTATGTTCCTATTGTCACGGGATAGGGCATTGGCAGAAGGGATGCATGGCTTGGAAAACCAGAATCCAGGATCGGAAGCATGTTGTGTCTTCGACTTCGGGTGTGTTTGTGATTGAAAATAGTCTGTCAATTAACTCTACTTCCTGGGTACTAGATACCGGATCAGGATCTCATATCTGTAATTCATTACAGGCTTTGAGAAACCGTAGAGTTATCAGGGCAGGTGATATGACTCTCAGGGTTACTAACGGAATAGGCGTGGACGCTGTATCCATAGGGCATATCACCTAGAATTTACAAGTGAGCAGATATTGATTCTATGTAACTGTTTGTGTGTACCTAGTCTAGTTTGTAAGCGATATGGTCCACATCCACCTAAATCAAAGTTTGATTGGGTCAGGTACACTAGAGGACGGTATATACGTGTTAAATTAAGCTCAGGTTTTCAACGTCCAGAACACACTTAAATGAAAGTCTCCAGAATTAAATAAAACTTTCTGATGGTATTGTAGACTGGGTTACATCAATGAAACACGGTTGTCGAAGTTATATAGAGAGGGATATTTGGATCCGTTCAAATATCAGTCTTATGCAACTTGTCAATCTTGTCTCATAGGAAAGATGTCAAAGTCTCCGTTCACTGGACACATAGCAAGAGTGAGCGAGCTCTTAGGACTCATAACGACGTGTATGGTCCAATATCTATAGATGCACGAAGTGGTTATTCCTATTTCATTACATTTTACGGGTAATTTCTCTTGGTAAGGACATGTCTTCTTGATGAACCATAAATCCGAGACCCTTTGAAAATTCCGAGAATATAAGAATGAAGTGGAAAAACAAACAGGCAAAAGTATCAAAACACTAAGATCTGATCGATGTGGTGAATACTTAATTGCCGAGTTCCTGGATTACTCAAATTATAATGGAATTCTCTCTCAGCTTACTTCTCCATACACACCACAACACAACGGTGTATCGGAAAGGCAGAACAGAACCCTATTAGATATGGTTCGTTCCATGATGAGTAACGCTGAGTTACCACAATCCTTCTGAGGTTATGCACTAGAATCAGCTGCATATCTTTTGAATAAGGCTCCTACCAAGACTGTGCCTACCACACCATATCAGATGCGAAGTGGGAAGAAACCCTATCTTCAGCATCTGAAGATATAGGGGTGTACAGGTTTTTTGAAAAAGCAGTATGCAGACAAGTTCAAGGCATGCTCAGTACTGTGTAGGTTTGTAGGATACCCAAAGAACTCCACGGGGTATCTTTTCTATTACGCATAGGAACAAAAGGTTTTGTTTCTCGTAATGCCCATTTTTAGAAAATCAATTTTTTGAAAAAGGACTAGTGGGAGAGAAATAGAACTGGAAGAAATTCCAGAACCACAAACTACTACTGAATGTATGGTAGAACCAAAGATTTCAAAAGAACAAGACATCCTTGCGCCAATCCGCTGGACTAGTAGGCAGTCTCATCCGCCCGAGAGATACTACGGTTATTCTGATAGACGAGGATAGAAAGGATTGCATCATTGACAATGATGAGCCATCTAGCTTCCAGCAAGCCATTCAGAGGGCGACTCGGTAAAATGGCTGGATGCAATACAGACCGAGATGGAGTCCATGTACACCAACAAAGTATGCACTTTGAACATTGCTCCAAAAGGGGTAAAATCCATAGGCTGCAAATGGATCTTCAGAAAGAAGATTGGTGTAGATGGACAGGTAGAAACCTATAAGACTAGACTTGTTGCAAAAGGTTTTCGTCAAAGACCTGGTTTGGACTATGATGAAACCTTTTCTCCAGTGGCTATGCTCAAATCCATTCGGATCCTTCATACCATTGCTGCCTTCCAAGATTTTGAGATCCGACAGATGGACATAGAGACGACTTTTCTAAATGGTTATTTAGAAGAGTGTGTATATATGGATCAGCCAGATGGTTTCAATCAGAGTGGGAGCAGCAGGAAAGTGTGCAAGTTGCTTAAGTCCATTTATGGACTAAAGAATGCATCATGGAGTTGGAACATATGTTTTGATGAGACGGTCAAAGAATTCGACTTTATCAAAAAATCCAGATGAACCATGCATTTATAGTAAGAGTGTAGGGAGAACTGTAGGATTCCTCGTATAGTACATGGATGACATTCTCTTGATAGGAAATGACATTCCTATAGTACAATCAGTCAAAGGATTCTTGTCACTAAGGTTCTCCATGAAAGACCTGGGTGATACCAACTACATTCTGGGGATCCAGATCTATCGTGATAGATCAAAAAGGATGGTGGGACTTTCACAGTCAAGGTACATAAACACCATATTTAAAATATTTAGTATGGAAGATTCTAAGCGCGGTAGTCTACCGGCTTGTCACGGAATCGCCCACTCCAAAGAGATGTCTACTAAGGCTGATTTAGAAAGGGCTCGCATCACATCTATACCCTACTCTTCTGCGGTAGGCTCTATAATGTATGCGATGTTGTGTATCAGACCAGATGTTGCTTACGCACTAGCGTGGTAAGCCGGTATCAGTCAAACCTAGGGGATAAGCACTGAATAGCAGTAAAGAACATTCTCAAGTACCTGAGGAAGGACTAAGGAGATGTTCTTAGTGTATGGCGGAAAAGACCTCTAGATCGAGGCATTTGCTGACTCCAGCATCCAGAGTGATAAGGATAACTCTAAGCCCATGTTGGGTTATGTCTTTACCCTTAGTGGAGGGGCGGTCTATTGGAAGAGCTCCAATCAGGACACCGTTAAGGACTTGACGATGGAAACGGAGTAGTTGTGAGACACCGCAAAATAGGCAGTCTGGATGAGGATGTTCTTAACAGAACTTCTGGTGGTTCCTTACATTGTTGGTCCAATACTTTAGTATTATGACAACAAACGGCGCTATAGCTTTAGGGAAGGAACCCAGGTCCCATCATAGATCCAGACATATCTTGAGGCGGTACCACCTGATCAGGGAGATCATTCATCTCCGAGAGATCGAGGTGAGGAGAGTAGATACGGAGAACAACACTACAGATCCACTCACAGAGACCATCCCTCAGAAAGAGTTCGAGAGGCTATTCGAGATCTTCGGTCTGCGATATGCCAGTATACGGCCTTAGTGCAAGTGGGAGATTGTTAGTGACATATGCCATAGAGGCCATTATTGTATCATATTGGTTTGTATATTACTTAATGGAAGCTTGGGATATATACGAATATAGTAACAGTTTTGCTCGAAATGGTAGTATGCTACCTGGTTTGTTTCTATCTCAATATGTGCATGTGTTTTCTTAGCATATCGCTTATAAATATTGGTAGAGCCCTTAGGATCTTTTGCTTGATTACCAGCGTTGTGATAGCAGTCACACTAGTGGGGGCTGGGTAGTCTATAATAACATCCGATACAGGTCCCTAGTCATAGGATTATCAAGACGGGACATCGATACTCCAGAGTAGACTAGTGTATACGCTTCTCATCCCAGCAGGGGAGATGGTCTGTCCCACAGCCATTAGTACGTTGTATTGGAGATAGTATGTAGGTCCTTATTAGGTTATGAGTACACTGGACAGGACTCGTCGGGAACAGTTGGTGGGTATTATACCTATCGTCGGGTAGCAGTTCCCAGGTGACATGAGTACTGCTTAGTCCGTCGACTTGACAATGCTACTTCGCCTCGAGTGTGTTCCCACTGTACTTTGATTACTATCCTATCACGGCTCAAAGGAGTCGTGCAAACAGGTAGTAGTTGGCTGCAGTCCCGAAGCATTTGGAGGCAGTGCCGGTTAGATAGGATTCGTCTCTCCCAGTGTTGGGGGTTGATATCGCGCTGTGTTCGGAAGGCTATTACACAAAGTCCTTGGCCAAGGAAGGCGTGATTTACTAGTAGGTATTCCAGTAGTTTCTCACGGTGTTTTGGGCTACACTCCGACATGACTTATTGTGCTATTAGGGGTCTGATGATTAGCGCCCCTAGGCCCAATATGCGATACTCTTAGACGAACATACCAGACTGTACGAATATTGTCACATATAGGCTCAGTAGGAGTTCGGATGAGTTAGCTCCTCGGCCTTCTTATCGACACATACCTGGGTAGCCGTTACGTGTAGCTAGTACCGCTTGCGGTTGTGGTTAAACCCACTGGCAGCGTAGTGTTGAGTCTTTAGAGTCCCACACAGAGGGTTTCCATGCACCGGGCAAAGGGTGTAGAGGCCGTATGGTTTTACGGCAGGGCTTCGATCACTTACGTGTACTTGTGCGCGTATGATGATCGGTCGGGTAATATTAGTGGGCTTTGGTTTAAGACGGATCCTAGTATTATATTGATGGATTATTTTTGTCTCTTTGTATTCGTATTCTATGGAATGCGGATGCGGGTATGTATATAAGGATGAGGGGGAATTCTCGTAATTTCATCGGGATTGGCTTATAGAAGAAACACCTCATTAGGGTTTCTATTTCTTTTTGGATTTAAATTTAAATGAGGTGGAGGAAATGAGGTGGAGATGGACAAAACATCAAGCATGACTCAGCATTAGATATTTTCAAGCATGCTAGATATTTGTTGAGATCTTTTCTCATCAATTATAAGCATTCTTGATTATTCTTTACAGGAGCCAAGCTTTATTCTTTAGTTACTTCTCCTTTCTCATTTCCTCAAGCCATCTTCTTCTTCCTCTAAACCCTAAATGTCTCATGAGTTGAGAAACCTAAGGTTCCAAGAGACAAAGTAACTCATCTTCTCACTCTACACCCTCTAGGACTTCTAGTTTAGCGAACTAGAAGCCGTAGTTATCTCAGATTCGAGGTAGGAGCTTGGACTATAGATTCTCGGGTGGATCGTCTTTGACTCGAGGAGGCCGTCGAGGTTGCCCGATCCGTTTTCGATCCTTGGAGCTAACGACGAGCAGAGGACAGCGATGATGACCTGAAGGACTTAGTATCATGAGGTATAACTTTCATCAGAGTAGTTAAACCTCATTTCAAGTTAGCTAGTTAGGGTATAGTATAGATCCTAGAGTTCAAGTCGGTGTTGTGAGCTTTGAAAAATCGTTTTTTACATATTCCGCCTCCCCACGAACGCGTAGGGTGCGCGACATCGACTTACAACATAGTAATGTATGCCGTCCTATGTTTACACATGCCAGGAATGGTTCCTCATACTTCATTACATTCACTGATGATCTCTCAAGATTTGGACTTGTGTTCCTGTTGAAACATAAATCTGAAGCTTTTGAGAAATTCAAGGAATATAAGAGCGAAGTGGAGAACCAGATGGGTAAAAGTATTAAAATCCTTCGATCTGATCGAAGTGGAGAATACTTAAGCACGGAATTTCGAGAATATTTAAAAGATAATGGTATTCTCTCTCAGCTTACTCCTCCGTATACACCACAGCACAATGGAGTATCGGAGCGGAGGAATCGCACCCTATTAGATATGGTGCGCTTTATGATGAGTGTTGTTGAGTTACCTATTTCCTTTTGGAGTTATGCACTTGAGACAGCTGCATACCTACTGAATAGGGTTCCTACCAAATTTGCGCCTACCACCCATATGAGATATGGGAGGGGAAGAGACCATGTCTTAATTTCATTAAGATATGGGGTTGTCCGGCTTATGTTAAAAAGCAAAATCCGGACAAGCTTGAGGCAAGGTCTGTTCTATGTAAGTTTTTTGGATATCCAAAACATTCGCGAGGGTATATCTTCTACCACACAGAGGAACAAAAGGTGTTTGTTGCTCAACATGCCACCTTTTTAGAAAAGGAATTTCTTGTGAAAGAAATTAGTCGTAATGAGGTAGAGCTGTTAGAAATTTTAGATACACAAACTACAACTGGAGATTTAGTAGAACCGGAGGATTCAATAGTCCCAAACGAACCTCAGCCGCTCCGCAGATCTAGTAGGGTTCCTCATCCACCTGAGAGATACTATGATTTTCTCATAGATGGTGGGAGCGAAAATTGCATCATGGAAGATGATGACCCAACTAGTTTCGAGTAGGCCATCATAAGTGGGGACTCTATGAAATGGATGGATGCTATGCGATCTGAGATGGAATCCATGTACAAGTATGGACTTTGGAACTTGCTCCTTAAGGGATAAAACCTATTGGGAGAAATTGGATCTTTAAGAAGAAAATTGGTGTAGATGGAAAGGTTGAGACCTTCAAAGCTAGACTTGTACCAAAAGGTTTTCGTCAACGACTAGGTGTCGACTATGATGAGACCTTTTCTCCAGTGGCTATACTTAAGTCTATCAGGATCCTACTTGCCATTGCTGCATACCATGACTATGAAATCTGGTAGATGGACGTCAAGACCGTTTTTCTAAATGGTGATTTAGAGGAGAGATGTATATGAAACAGCCAGATTGCTTCGTAGACGGTGGGAGAAGCGGAAAGGTGTGTAAGCTGCTTAAATCAATTTACGGATTAAAGCAGGCGTCGCGGAGCTGGAACATCTGTTTTGATGTAGCAGTCAAAGAGTTTTACTTCATCAAAAACGTAGATGAACCATGTATATATAAAAAGGTTGTAGAGAGTAAAGTTGTCTTCCTCGTATTGTACGTTGATGACATACTCTTGATAGGAAATGATGTTCCTATTGTTGGATTCCACAGCACCGCCACTGGGTTTCGGGAGGCATCGACCATGCCGTTTTCAAAAAAATGGGGCGCTAAAGAATCCTAACATAGAATCTTAGCTAGAAAATTAGACGAAACTAGAATGTAAACATCTTTACATCTAAGTGAACAAGGAATGCAACTTTTGTAGACCGATCCTTCACTTCAATAACTCCGTGTAGTAGTCCCTTCGCTCTAAGTAGTGAACTCCCGGACTCCAGAAAGACTCCACAAGATGAAAGGAACAAGCTTGCTTGAAGTCTTCGAGGCCGAAGATGATCTACGTCGAGGAGAAACCAACTCAAGCTATCTCTTCACTAATTTGGAATTAGTGAAGCAAACAACCTAAACTGAATGGCTAGTCTAGTGTAGGTTGATGAAGTTGGAATTTTGCTCACTTTAGAAATAATTTTCTCACTCATTTTCTTCACCTCCCAAAAAGCTAGAGAGCTTGAGGAAGGAGATGAAGAAAAACAACCATGGAGAGAATCAAGTCCAGAATGGCAACCATGGGTGAGAAATATCTCAAATAACTTTTGTAGAGACATAACCACGGCTAATCATAATGGTTGGGTTAATAAATATCTTAAGTAAAACAAAATTAGTGGACTAAGTCAATGGTTCTACAAGCTTCCACTAAGCTTAACCATGTGACTAATTTCCAACTAATTTTGATTTACTTTAAATAAAAAAAACCTTACATTATCATAAGCATGGTGTGAGTCTCATACACCCATGTTGCATGTAGCAAAAAGCATGACACAAAAATATATATCACATATATATTAAGTGTCCACTAGTGAGAAAAAGAAATGCTTAAGTGAACTAATATTAGTTAATGTAAATTAATATATAGAATATATAATTATACATTAAATTATTAAATCAACACTTGATTTAATAATCTGGCAATATCACATATAACCGACTAATATCATATATATCAACTTATCGAATCAAAATTTGATTCGATAACCCGGTTATATCACATATAACCGACCGATAAAACAAATTGCGAGAATAGAATATGGTATCAAATACTCGTATTAATCTCGGTCCCGCACATATCACCTATGTGCTCCTACTTCGTTTCGCCTGAGCCAGAAAACCTCTGTGTAGGACTCTAAAGACTCGTCAATACGCCGGCAGTAGGTGGTGATCATATCAGTCACCCACAAGCCGTCCGCGGTGTGCTAAACGTAACGGCCATCCGGGTATTGAGCGATAACAAGATCAACAAGCAAGCCTGCTCAAACTCCTGCGAATCCAATAAGTAACACTACCGTACAGTCCGGTCTCTTTGTCTGATATGTCGCATATCTCGCCTAGGGGTGGTAAACGTCAGAACCCAATAGCTTGATAAGTCATGCTGATGCAAGGCCTATAACGGTACGAGAAACTACTGATAACACTTACGAGTAAATCTCAGCAACCCTGTCCAGAGATTTCCTGTTATGGACAATCGAGCATAGCGCAACATCAACCCCCAATACTGGGAGAGACGAATCCTCTCCTATCGCTCTTTGCCTCCATGTGACTCGGGACTGTACCAAAAAACCACCGTTTTGCACGTTCTCTTGAACGTGGTACGGTGGAAATCAAAGCACAGTGGGAATCACACAAGACTCTCTGACGATCTCGGGTCGACAGACTAACCTGTACCAGTGTCACCAAAGAACTGTTATCTGACATGAGGTATAATACCATCTAGGAGTTCTCGGCGAGTCCATTCAGTGTACCCAGTCTCCACTAAGCACCCGTATACCATCTTTGATGTCAAACACCAATGGATGTGAGATCTTCCATCATATGGGTCAAGAAGCGTATACGCTAGTCTACTCTGGAATATCGATGCCCCGTCTCGATACTCCCATGACTAGGAACAATTGAAGGATGAACTTACAGACTACCCTTGCCCTACTAGTATGATCTACATCTTAATCCTGGTAGTCAAGTACACATCCTAAGGGCTTTATCAACATGTAATCAAAGAGACAATAAGTGTACATGTTAAGATAAAGAGCAATCAGATAGCGTACTATCATGTCGAGAAAGAAAGTCCTCCCTATATATGTCCAAGCATCCACTATAATATACATCATATGTACAATAATGGCCTCTAGGGCATACATATAACTAACAATCTCCCACTTGCACTGAGGCCATTTGTTGTAGTATCTCATACTCAACGGCCCATAAAAGTCTCTCTAGGGAAAAGCTTCTGTGAATGGATCCACTGCGTTAACTCTCCTATCCTCGATCAATTGGAGATCAACCATCACCCTGATCAGGTGATAATGCCTCAAAATATGTCTGGATCACTGATGGGACCGGTGTTCCTAGGAAAAAGCCACAACTCCATTGTTGTCGCAATAACATTTATTGGACGCTCAATGGTAGGAACCTTGTTCATCTCATGAACAAGAAATGTCCAGACAGACACTTTGGTAGCATCGTTGGTATCGATGTATTCAGCCTTTATCGTCTAGTTTGCCACGGTATCTAGCTTGGAACTCTTCCTGTAGGGTTACTTAGCGCGGCAGCAAGGTTTCGGGAGGCATTGTCCATGCCGTTTTCAAATTTTTTCCGTTCTAAAGAACCCTAACGCTTGAATCTTAACTAGAAATTTAGACGATACAATATGTAAACAACTTTACAACTAAGTGAATGCGGAATACAACCTTGGTAGATCGGTTCTTCACTTCAAATGCTCCGTGTAGAAGTCCCTTCGCTGGAGTAATGATCTCCCGAACTCTTGAAAGGCTCCACAAAGTAAAAGATGCAAACTTGCTCGAAGTCTTCGAGGCCGAAGATGATCTACGTCGAGGAGACTCAAGCTCATGCTATCTCTTCACTAATATGTGAATTAGTGAAGCAAACATTCTAAACTAAATGGCTAATAGTAGAGGATGATGAAGTAGGAATTGGGCTCTATTTAGATTTCTTTTTCTCATAATATTCCATCACTTAGAAAAAAGCTAGCAAGCTTTTTCTCATAAGGAAGAAGATGAAGTGAAGATGAGAGAATGAACTCATGAGGTGAGAATATGAACTATGGGTGAGTTAGTGTCATACACTAACTCATGTAGAGAATTAACTAGGGCTAGGGTTAATGGTTAGGTTAATAAATATCTACAAGTGAAACAAAAAGTGAGGACTTGGTCAATGTTTCCACAAGCATCTACAAGCTTGTATCCATGACAAAAATCCATCTATTTTTGAATTACTTAGATAAATATAAACCCTAAATTATCCTTACTATAGTGTAAATCTCATACACCCATGAAGCATTTGGAATCAAGCATGACACAATAAAATGTACAATAATATATATCACATATATACTATATGCACATAAGTGAGAAAAAGAATACATAGTGAGCAAATATTAGTTAATGTAAGTTAATATATCAAATATATAATTATACATTAAATTATCAAATCAACACATTATTTAATAATCTGGCTATATCACATACAACCGACTAATATCATATGAATCAACTTATCGAATCAACACTAGATCCGATAACCCGGTAACATCTCATATAACCGACCGATATCACATATCGCGAGAATAGAATGCGGTATCACATCCGCGCATTAATCTCTGTCCCACACATATCAGATATGTGCTCCTACTTCGTTTCGCATGAACCAGGAAACCTCTGTGTAGGACTCTAAAGACTCGTCAATACGCCGGCAGTAGGTGATGATCATATCAAACACCCACAAGCCGCAAGCGGTCTGCTAAACGTAACGGCCACCGGGGTATTGAGCGATCAGAAGATCAACAAGCAAGTCTGCTCATACTCCTGCGAATCCAATCAGTAACATTACCGTATAGTCCGGTCTCTTCATCTGATATGTCGCATATCGCAGCCTGGGGGGTGGTATAACGTCAGACCCCAATAGCCTGATAAGTCATGCCGATGCAAGATCCTTAACGGTTCGAGAAACTATTGATAACACTTACCAGTAGATCTCAGCAACCTTAGCCAGGGATTTCATGTTATGGTCATTCGAGCATAGCGCAACATCAACCCCCAATACTGAGAGAGAAGAATCCCCTCCTATCGCTCATTGCCTCCATGTGACTCGGGACTGTACCCAAAAACCACCGTTTTGCACGATATCTTGAACGTGGTAAGGTGGAAATCAAAGCACAGTGGGAATCACACAAGACTCTATGACGATCTCGGGTCGACAGACTAACATGTACCAGTGTCATAAGAGAACTGCTATCTGACGATAGGTATAAGACCATCTAGGAGTTCTCGGTGAGTCCGTACAATGTACCCAGTCTCCACTGAGCACCCGTATAACTTCTCTAATGTCAAACACCAATGGATGTGGGATCATCCATCGCCCATCATATGGGTCAAGAAGCGCATACGCTAGTCTACTCTGGAGTATCGATGCCCTGTCTCGATACTCCCACGACTAGGAACAATTGAAGGATGTACTTACCGACTACCTCTGCCCCACTAGTATGATCCGCATCATAATCCTGGTAGTCAATTACTCATCCTAAGGGCTTTATCAACATGTAATAGAGAGACAATAAGTGTACATGTTAAGATAAAGAGCAACCAGATAGCATACTATCATGTCGAGGAAGAAAGTCCTCCCTATATATGTCCAAGCATCCACTACAATATACATCACATGTACAGTAATGGCCTCTAGGGCATACATATAACTAATAATCTCCCACTTGCACTAAGGCCATTTATTGTAGTATCTCATACTCAACGTCCTATAGAAGTCTCTAGGGGAAGGCCTTTGTGAGTGGATCCGCTGTGTTATCCTTCGTGTCAACTCTCCTGACCTCGATCCCTTGGAGATCAACCATCTCCCTGATCAGGTGATACTATCCTCAAAATATGTGTGGATCGTCGATGGGTCCGGTGTTCCTAGGCCAAAGCCACAACTCCATTGTTGTCACAATAACAGTTATTGGACGCTCAATGGTAGGAACTTATTCATCTTATGAACAAGAAATGTCCAGACAACCACTTTGGTAGTATCGTTGGTAGCAATATATTCAGCCTTTATCTTCTAGTATGTCACGGTATCTAGCTTGGAACTCTTCCAACATACCGTCCCTCCACTGAGGGTAAAGACAATGCCTATGACTGACTCTCAGTCGACCTTATCACTCTGGAAGCTCGAACCAAGAACATTCTTTTAATGCTTCTCAAGTACTTAAGAATGTCCTTCGTAGCTGTCCAATGATTCTCCCAAGATCCGATTGATTCCTGATCACTACACCTAGTGAGTCAGCAACAACTAGTCTAGTACATAACATTGCATACATGATAGAGCCTACTGCCAAACCATAGGGTATCCCTTGCATGCGAGCTCTCTCCAAATCAGTCTTGGAAGACATCTTTTTGGAGAGAGTGATTCCTGAGTATGTGGGTGAACCACCACGCTTAGAGTCCTCCATATTAAACCCTTTTAGTATAGTGTTAATGTACCTAGATTTGGGACACTCCCAACATCCACTTAGATCTATCACAATAGATCATAATCCACAAGATGTAGTAAGTAACATCCAGATCTTCTATTGAGAATCCTCGTGATAAGAGGAGCTTGACCGAGTGTAGCATAGGAAACCATTTCTTATCAAGAGTATGTCATCTACGTACAATACGAGGAAGACAGCCTTACACTCTACAACCTTCTTGTATATACAAGGTTCATCTACCTTTTTTATGAAGTCAAACTCTTTGACTGCCACATCAAAACAGATGTTCCAACTCTATGATCCGCGCATTGATCCTGATGGACTTAAGTATAGCTTTGAAAGTCTCAACTTTTCCATTTACACAAAGAATCTTCTCAAGATCCATTTGCTCACAATGGGTTTTACCCCTTCAGGTGCAATATGCAAAGTCATACTTTGTTGGTGGAGATGGATTCCATCTTTGATCGCATAGCATCCAGCCATTTGACTAAGTTTCCACTTGTGATGGCCTGCCTGAACCTAGTTGGGCCATCATCTACTATGATGCAATCCTCGCTCCCACTATCACCGAGAAGACCGTTGTATCTCTCAAGCTGATGAGGAACCCTACCAGATTCACGGAGAGGCTGAGGTTCGTTGGAGACTATTGAATCCTTTGGTTTCACCAAATCATCAGCTGTTAGTTTGTCTAGCTGGAACTCCTTCCAGTTCTACCTTATGACCACAAATTTCTTCACAAGAAATTCCTTTTCTAAAAAGGTGGCAAGCTGATAATCAAAGCATATTTTGCTCCTCAGTGTGGTAGAAGATATACCCTCGCAAATGTTTGGGATATCCTATAACCCTATACAGAACTGACATTGCCTCGATCTTGTCCGGATTTTGCTTTTCAACATAGGCCGGACAACCCCATATCTTAACTCGTTTAAGACATGGTCTCTTCCCATACCATATCTTATATGGAGTGGTAGGTACTGATTCGATGGAACCTTATTCAATAGGTATGCAAATTCTCAAGTGCATAACCCCCAAAAGGAAACAGGCGACTCAGCAGTACTCATCGTAGAGCGCACCATATCTCATAGGGCGCGATACCTCCGCCCCGATACACCGTTGTGTTGTGGTGTATACGAAGGAGTAAGCTAAGAGAGAATCATATTCTCCTTTAAATAATCCAGGAACTCCATGCCCAAGTATTCTCCTCCTCGATCACATCGAAGGACTTAATACTTCTACCCGTTTGGTTCTTAACTTCAAGCTTATATTCCTTGAATTTCTCAAAAGTTTCAGACTTGTATTTCAACAGGAACATATGTCCGAATCCTGAGAGAAGATCAGTGAAAATAATGAAGTATGAAGAACCAACCTTGGCATTTGTAGACATAAGACCGTATACATCATCATGTATTTGTCCCAAGAGTTCAGTAACTCTTTCTCTGTTTCGAGTAAACGGAGTATTGGTCATTTTACCTTTGAGACAAGACTGGCAAGTATCATAAGATGAAAATTCGAATCAGATTCTAATATTCATCCTTATGTAACTTAGCTGGTCGTGTCGCATTGATATGACCTAATCTACAATACCATAAGAAGGATTCGTTCATTTCTGAATTACTCCACTTGTGTGTGTTCTATATACTTTGAACCGTGATTTGATTTAGAACGCATATGCTATTATATAAGGTGCCTGATCGAATCAACTCTTGATTCAGGAAAATGTTCATAACATTATCCTCCAATACAAAATTATGTCCTTCTTTAACTTAATAAAGAATCTGATGTAATGTTGTATATCAGGTTCGGTATATAATAACATTCGTTCAGAATCAATGTATTAATACAAGATGATATTTGCCAACTAATTTGGCTGCAACACTTGCACCACTCTCTAACACTTAGAGACATATCACCCATTCTCAGTTCTCTATCTGTCTGTAGCCCATGTAACAGATTACATATATGGGATCCTAATCCGGTATCGCATACCTATGATGTTGAGGATACTGAGAAACAGTCCTTGGTAATGAACGCACCCGAAGAATATGCATCAACATGCTTATCCCTCGATTGGGTCATGTGGAAATCCAGATATTCCCCTATTTTCTGCTCGGACTTATAACAATTATAAGATAGAGCGGAACCAACATTCCCCAGCTCAGTATAACAAGCAGGTTCGGTCAAGGCATCCATATTATTATCTTGATTAAGGCGTGACATGGTCGCTACCAGGAGAGAGAGAGAAGAAAACACTCTGCGTGCGCTCTTGCAAGATTAGATTGGTTATTATTTTATCTAATCAGGATGGCTCCCATTGTTTTTATCAAATCTTCCTTCAAACCCTAAAAGGTAAGACTAGACGAGATTAATTACATCCTACAAGTTCGCTAATCTTTCGGCCAGGCCAGTGTCGGTACTTTGAGGGAGGTTTCCCATGCTTTCGCACGGACCTAATTAAAATAAACCTCGTTTTCCTAGGGGCGTAACTGTAGGGTTGCTGGGCACGCGCACAAGGGTCTACGAGGCATCAACCATGCCCGATTAAAATTTTAGCCGTGCCGAACAACTATAATACGGAACTTTAAACTAGGGTTTAGGCGAAAACTTGCATGCTAACAACTTTAACACTAAGTGAATAGAAATACAACCTTTGTAGATCCGGTCCTCCACTTCTTTAGCTCCATGATGACGTCCCTTCGCTGCGATCACCGGGATCCCGGACTCTAGCGATGGTTTCGTCGGAGAAATGAGCGGGCTAGGTCGTTGACTTCGATGCCGAAGATGATCTACGTCGAGGCAACTCTAACTCAAGCTCCATCTTCACTTGGTCACGAAACTTGTGAAGAAAACACCCTATACAACATGGCAAGTCGTAGAGGATGAAGAAATAGGAAGTGGGTTCACTTTGGATTTGGATTTCTCACTTGATTTCAACACTTGAAATTTTTTAAGAAAGCTTTCTTCTTTTCTTCATGAAGAAGAAGAAGAAGAAGAAAAGAATAAATCAATTATCTTTAAAAAGAAATTCAAGTGAAGTCTATCATTTAGCAACCATGGGTGAGTTAACTTGTGTAGAGAATAAACTAGGGTTTAGGTTGATGGTTAGGTTAAGGCATAAAACAAAATGGTTAGAATTTTCAAATATGCTAAAAGAAACTTCATGAAGCTTCAAGCAAGAAAACAAATAAAGCCACCATTTTGGTTTTTGCCAAATTAAATAAATAAATAAATAATACCATAACCATTAACCTAAACTATGGTTTAAAGCATACACACCCAAGTTTGCATGTATCATCAAACATGATACAAACTAGTCCACAAACATATATCATATATACAATGTGCACAATCAAGTGAGAAAATTAATCTTAAGTGAACAAATACTAGTTAATGTAAAGTAATATATCAAATATATAATTATACATTAAATCATTAAATCAACACTTGATTTAATGATCCGGTCATACTGCATATAACCGACTAATATCAAGTGTATCAATGTATCGAATCAACACTTGATTGGGTAACCCGGCTATATCTCATATAACCGTCCAATGATACAGATCGCGAGAATAGAATACAGTATCACATACTGGTATTATTCTCGGTCCCACACATATCTCATATGCGCTCCTATTTCGTTTTGCTTGAGCCAGGAAACCTCTGTGTAGGACTCTAAAGACTCATCAATACGCCGGCAGTAGGTGATGATCATATCAAACACCCACAAGCCTCAAGCAGTCTGCTAAACGTAACGGCCACCCGGGTATTGAGCGATCAGAAGATCAACGAGCAAGCCCGCTCACACTCCTGTGAATCCGATCAGTAACACTACCGTACAGTCCGGTCTCGTCGTCTTATATGTCGCATATCTCGCCTAGGGGTGGTAAACGTCAGACCCCAGTAGCTCGATAAGTCGTGTCGATATGAGGTCTATAACAGTTCGAGAAACTACTGGTAACACTTACCAGTAAATCTCAGCAACCCTGGCCAGGGATTTCCGGTTATAGCCAATCGAACACAGCGCAACATCAACTCCCTATACCGGGAGAGACGAATCCCCTCCTATCGCTCATTGCCTCCATGTGATTCGGGACTGTACCCAAAACCCACCGTTTTGCACGCCCTCTTGGACGTGGTAAGGTGGAAATCAAAGCAAAGTGGGAATCATACAAGACTCTATGACGATCTCGGGTCTACAGACTAACCTGTACCAGTGTCACCAGAGAACTGCCATCTGACGTAAGGTATAATACCATCTGGGAGTTCTCGGCGAGTCCGTCCAGTGTACCCAGTCTCCATTGAGCACCCGTACACCATCCTTGATGTCAAACACCGATGGATATGTGATCATCCATCGCCCATCATATGGGTCAAGATGCGTATACTCTAGTTTACTCTGGTGTATCGATGCCCTGTCTCGATACACCCTCGACTAGGAACAGTTATAGGATGTACTCATCGACTATCGTGGCCCCACTAGTATGATCTCATCATAGTCCCAGTAGTCGAGTACATATCCTAAGGGCTTTATCAACATGTAACATAGAGACAATCAGAGTACACGTTAAGATAAAGAGCAACCAGATAGCGTACTATCATGTCGAGCAAGAAAGTCCTCTCTATATATGTCCAAGCATCCACTACAATGTACATCGTATGTACAGTAATGGCCTCTACGGCATACATATAACTAACAATCTCCCACTTGCACTAGGGCCATCTGTTGTGGTATCGCATACCCAACAATTAGCTGCGGTTGAAGTATCTCATACTCAACCATCCCATAAAAGTCTCTCATTGGGAAAAGGCCTTTGTGAGTGCATCCGCGCTGTTGTCCTCTGTGTCTACTCTCCTAACCTCGATCTTCCTGGAGATCAACCATCTCCTTGATCAGGTGATACAGCCTAAGAATTATATCTGGATTTCTGATGGGACGGTAGTTCCTTGGCTAAAACCTCAACTCCATTGTCACACAATGGTAGGAACGAAGTTCATCTCATGAACTTATATATATATATCCAAACTGCCTCTTTGGTAGAATCTTAGGTAACAATGTATCTTGCCTTTAATCGTCTAGTATGTCACGGTATCTAGCTTGGAACTTTTCCAACATACCGTCCCTCCACTGAGGGTAAAGACAATGCCTGCGACTGACATTCAGTCGTCCTAACCACCCTGGAACCTTTCCAATGATTCTCCCCAGGATCGATTGATACCATCTCACTACAACTAGTGAGTATCCTAACATCCAATTAGATCTATCTCATAGATCCATAACTTAGGATTTAGGAGGTATCACCTTGATCCTGTATGGAGAATCCTTGTGATAAGCGGAGATTGACTGAGCGTAGCATAGGAAACTCCTTCCCTATCAAGAGTATGTCATCCACGTACTCTACGAGGATCACCACCATACTCCCTACTACCTTTTTGTATATACAAGGTTCATCTACCATTTTGATGAAGTCAAACTCTTTGACTACCACATCAAAACAGATGTTCCAACTCCGCGATGCCTGCTTTAATCTGTAAAGCAACTTGCACACGTTTCTGCTGCTCCTACTGTTTATGAAGCCCTCTGGCTGTGTACTTATAGATGTTCTCTTTTAAATCAATATTTAGAAAAACTGTCATGACACCCAACCACCAGATATCGTAGTCATGATATGCAGCAATGGCAAGTAGGATCCGGATGGACTTAAGCATATCCACTGGAAAAGGTTTCATCATTTTCCACGCCTGGCCGATGACGAAAACCTTTAACAAGTCTAGCTTCGAAAGTCTCAACTTTTCCATCTACACCAAGTAATTTTCTCAAGATATACTTGCTCCTGATGGGGATTTAACCCTTCAGATAAAGCAACCAAAATCCATACTTTGTTTGTGTATAAGGATTCTATCTCAGATCGCAAAACATCCAGCCATTCTTATAGAGTCCCACTCCTGATGGCCAGCTCGAAACTAGTTGGGTCATCATCTCATGATGCATTCCTCGCTCCCACTTTCATCGAGAAACAGAAGTATCTCTCAGGTGGATGAGGAACCCTACTAGATCGGCGGAGAGGCTGAGATTCGTTGGTAACTATTGAATCCTTTGGTTCTACCAAATCATCAGCTGCAGTTTGTATAGCTGAAACATTTCCAGTTCTATATAACAGATCTTGCCTCGAGCTTGTCCGGATTTTGCTTTTAGAAATAGGCCGGACAACCCCAAATCTTAACAACCTTAAGATATGGGCTCTTCCCTTTCCACATCTCATATGAAGTGGTAGGCAACTGATTTGAACGGAACCCTATTCAATAAGTATCCAGCTTCTCAAGTGCATAACTCCCAAAAGGAAATAGGAAACTCAGTAGTACTCATCATAGAGCACACCATATCACATAGGGTGCTATTGCTCCGCCCCGATATACCATCGTGCTATGGTGTATACGGAGGAGTAATGCTGAGAGAGAATCTCATTCTCCATTAGAATAATCCAGGAATTCCATGCTCAAGTATTCTCCTCCTTGATCACATCAAAGGACATAATACTTTTACACGTATTTTGGTTCTCTGCTTCTAACTTATATTCTATGAATATCTCAAAAGGTTCGGACTTGTGTTTCAACAGGAACATATGTCTGAATCTTGAGAGATTATCAGAGAATGTAATAAAGTACAAAGAACCGGTCTTGGCATGTGTAGACAGGGGACCCTCATACATCAATATGTATCATCCCAAAAGTTTACTAACCCTTTCTCTGTTTCCTATAAACAGAGCTATGGTCATCTTATCTTTGTGACATGACTGGAAAGTTTCACTAGATGTAAATTCAAACTGATTTTAATATGCATCTTAATGTAACTTTAGCTAGTCGGGTCGCATTGATATGACCTAGTCTACAATACCTCAAGAAGGATTCGTTCATTTCTGAACTCTTCCTCTTGTGTGTGTTCTGTATACTAAGAACTGTAGTTTGATTTAGAACGTTAATGCTTTTAGATAATGTGCCTGATCTGATCAACTTTTGATATAGGAAATGTTCAAAACATTATCCAACAATACAAAATTATATCCTTCTTTACTAATAAAGAGACTGATATGATTTTGTATATCAGGTTTGGTATCTAATAATATTTGTTCAGAATCAATGTATTCTAGTAATACAGGGTGACAGTGACCAACAGACTTGGGTGCAACACTTGCATCGTTTTCTGTCTCATGAAACTTATCACCCGTTCTCAGTTCTTTACCTATCTTTAGCCCATGTAATATATTACATATGTGGGATCCTGATCCGGTATCAAATAACCAGGACGTAAAGGATATTGAGAAACAGTTCTCTGTATTGAACACACCCGAAGATGATGCATCATCATGCACTTTCTTCGTTTGGGCGGCATAGGAATTCTGGTATTCCTCTATTTCCTGCTCTGTCTTATAACAATTATAAGTTGGAGCGGGACCAATGTTCCCCAGCTCAGTATAACAAGCGGGTTCGGTCAATACATCCGTATTATTATCTTGATTAAGGCGTGACATGGTTGCTACCAGGAGAGAGAGAGAGGAAAACACTCTGCGTGCGCTCTTGCAAGATCAGATTGGTTATTATTTTATCTAATCAGGATGGCTCCCACTGTTTTTATCAAATCTTCCTTCAAACCTTAAAAGGAAAGACTAGCCAGGATTAATTACACCCTACAAGTTTGCCAAACTTTCAGCCAGGCCAGTGTCGGTACTTTGAGGGAGGTTCCCCGTGCTTTCGCACGGACCTAATTACAGTAAACCTCGTTTTCCCAGAAGCGTGACCCCGTTGACACCTTTCTAGACACCTACTAGATCGGCTAATTGTAATGTGTAAAACTCTTCCAGGAGTAACAATTACTCGCAGCGGGTATCGGGATCCAACTATCTCATACAAGGTATGCAATCTCATTGCAAATTTCAACACTTGAAATTCCCGATAATTTTGCCCCTAGCGTCCTATGACCTTGACGCAGGCCAACAAACCATAGTGCGCTAGTCAAGTTCAACCCATCATTTCCTGATTGAATTAAACCCACCCGCACGACCCTTGACGCAGGCCAACAAAGTCGCACGACTACCCTAATCCAATCTGCATCATATGCATAAGCAGATAAATACTAGTTAGCTACCGCACACTACGCCTTGACACAGGCCAACAAACGTAGCACGAATACTAACTACTACTTATCTGAAATGACGGAGGGCTACGACAGGTTTTTCTGAAAACCTATTGCGTAATGAACTTGATATCGTTGTAGAATCAAATGATTTTAAAATGGAGTGTTTTTTAGGCTTTTCTAGTTTTGCTAAAGGGGTCACTCCCGGTGAAGGGATTGTCGGCCCTTTCCTCATCGAATAAGGTGCAGGATATATCATATATACCACTGTGCAAAGCAAAAACTATAGAAGCAATCAAAAGCCAAACCGAGGGGTGTAGCATCTGCCAATTATTGCTAAAGGGTCACTCCCGGTGAAGGGATTTCGGCCCTTTCCTTATCGAATAAGGTGCAGGATGTTCTACAAGGAACACCGTGATGCAAAGCAAGAACTGTAGCTACCTGTTTTTGAAAATTCGATTCCACAACATCTTTTAGGTTTCTTTTCTATCATTAATCATATTAATGAATTCCCATCATTTAAGTCACCTAAACATCACAGATAAATACGACGTACACTTATGCCATCCGCATTCGCCTCGATGTCCCCTCGTACACCGTTAGGTTAGGTAACTAACGGCAGAGCGGGGCAGGGCTAGCGCGGGTGTAAAACATAAGTAACGTCTATATAATATATCGTATATACTATATACAGTATCTATCTTAACATATCACATGATCACATCACAGATATTGCAGCAGAAGAAACATATGAAACATTGGATATACTAGGACGTCCGTGTTTTCAATACAAGCCAGTATAAAACACGGATTCCACGGTCGCGATGAATAGCCAAACCCACACCCCAAGACCCCTACGAGAGCGGCAAGCAACCTTACCAATTCTAGAGTTTGGAGACCCGGACTCGACTCCTCGAGTTGGTCTCCCACTGGACTCTAGAACCCGGTTACTTGTGCTTTCCTCCTTGGGTCTATCCTAGTGCGGAAAAGTAAATAATATACAAATGGTGACATCATCCTCAGCCCGGAAGTGCCCCAATAAAAGAATATTACATACAAATGAATTTTACATGAATGAAAAAAGAAAAACTCTCATCTCACATAAAACCCCCGGCTATTCAAAACGCGACAATCCAATATAACATATCACAGCAACACATAATATCTCATATCATCAACGTAAGCAAGTATGCATATCCCGATTGTCGTTGATGTATAGCAACGAAGCCGGCGATACACCACATACTACGCTTACGGTCACAGAAAAGAAAGTATAAAACTACAACAGTTGGAATCCGCAACCTCCTTAGACATCGCATGCCAAACCAAATAAATTCCTTAGACATCACATGCCTAACAATTATAAACCCCGCATTTTAGTCTCATTATCGAAAATTCTTTTCAATATCAAGTCAGCAATTCAACAGGATTCCCGACATCCTGATCGAATGCTCGTCGCAAACTTTAGTAGACGGCCGCACCCCCGGATGCCATTGACGAAGTGCACTAAGGCGGAACACCGCTGCCGCGAGCACCCGAACGGATGCTTTTGGCGACGGGGTTCTCCTACAGTCACTTGGTCGGGGATATGGGGCATGGCTGTCTATTAAGTTTATCCGGCGAGTATTCGCGTACATTACGTGATTGCGACGGACTTTTGATCACATCAAAATCCCGTGGCAACCGATCAATTGAGACTAAACTGCTATGTTTAAAACATTCAAATTAGTTATCTTATAACTTCTTGTGGATTCCAAATATTGTATCACAATCCAGATAAATAGACAATGTTAAACTTTCCGATCGAATAATCAAACACCCAAGATTTCCCCAATATATCTCAACACTTGAAATCAGTTTAAAAATATCCATCACATGCCACAGTACCAATGGTCCAGCCGTAGAAGGGTCAAGCCAACACCTCACATGTGGCACGCCGTACTGCCCCAAACCCTAAGGTTCAAAAAGCAGTTCAAGACGGTCACATAATCGAGTTAAGGTTTGTTGTCTTCTAGAGGGTCCACCGCGTTACTTGCACGACTTAGAACGTTCTTAAACTCGAGAAAAAATCCAACTTTTGAAAAAATTTCCGACAGGGGAAAAAGTGAGTTATTGATATCCGTTCGAACTTTTTAACAGTTTCTAAAAATATCTGGAACAAACTAAACAAAGTAAAATTATCCGATCGAATCAACGAGTCCCCAATACAACCATAGAAAACTCAACACTTGAGTGGAATTAAAAAATTCCCAGAAAAAATTGCCAAGAAAGGACATAAGAATAAATATATGAAATTCCATGGACTAAGTCCAAATTTTGGCCGCGGAACCGCCGCCAAACCCTTGGTTTGGCCGCGGTTCAGCGGTCATTTCAGGGATTTAGTGGACCGTACTTCACAGTAATTCTTACTTTTTCCTGCTTGTTTTTTTGAGCATTTTTAATCCAAAAAAAATCACATTTTCAAAAAATGTACAGAGAAGGGTTTACATCGGGGTTTTCGGGTTCGATCGGACTTTAAACTTCGTCTAGACTTCGCCTAAAGCTCTAGCTTGGCTCTGATACCACTGTAGGGTTGCTTGGCACGCGCACAAGGGTCTACGAGGCATCAACCATGCCCGATTAAAATTCTAGCCGTGCCGAACAACTGTAATACGGAACTTTAAACTAGGGTTTAGGCGAAAACTTGCATGTTAACAACTTTAACACTAAGTGAATGGAAATACAACCTTTGTAGATCCGGTCCTCCACTTCTTTAGCTCCGTGATGACGTCCCTTCGCTGCGATCACCGGGATCTCGGACTCTAGCGATGGTTTCGTCGGAGAAATGAGCGGGCTAGGTCGTTGACTTCGATGCCGATGATGATCTACGTCGAGGAAACTCTAACTCAAGCTCCATCTTCACTTGGTCATGAAACTTTTGAAGAAAACACCCTATACAACATGGCAAGTGGTATAGGATGAAGAAATAGGAAGTGGGTTTACTTTGGATTTGGATTTCTCACTTGATTTCAACACTTGAAATTTTTCAAGAAAGCTTTCTTCTTTTCTTCATGAAGAAGAAGAAGAAGAAGAAAAGAATAAATCAATTATCTTTAAAAAGAAATTCAAGTGAAGTCTATCATTTAGCAACCATGGGTGAGTTAACTTGTGTAGAGAATAAACAAGGGCTTAGGTTGATGGTTAGGTTAAGGCATAAAACAAAATGGTTAGAATTTTCAAAGATGCTTAAAAGAAACTTCACGAAGCTTCAAGCAAGAAAACAAATAAAGCCACCATTTTGGTTTTTGCCAAATTAAATAAATAAATAAATAATACCATAACCATTATCCTAAACTATGGTTTAAAGCATACACACCCAAGTTTGCATGTATCATCAAACATGATACAAACTAGTGCGCAAACATATATCATATATACAATGTGCACAATCAAGTGAGAAAATTAATCTTAAGTGAACAAATATTAGTTAATGTAAAGTAATATATCAAATATATAATTATACATTAAATCATTAAATCACCACTTGATTTAATGATCCGGTCATACTGCATATAACCGACTAATATCAAGTGTATCAATGTATCGAATCAACACTTGATTCGGTAACCCGGCTATATCTCATATAACCGTCCAATGATACAGATCGCAAGAATAGAATACAGTATCACATACGGGTATTATTCTCGATCCCGCACATATCTCATATGCGCTCCTATTTCGTTTCGCTTGAGCCAGGAAACCTCTGTGTAGGACTCTAAAGACTCGTCAATACGCCGGCAGTAGGTGATGATCATATCAAACACACACAAGCCGCAAGCGGTCTGCTAAACGTAACGGCCACCTGGGTATTGAGCGATCAGAAGATCAACGAGCAAGCCCGCTCACACTCCTGTGAATCCGATCAGTAACACTACCGTACAGTCCGGTCTCGTCGTCTTATTTGTCGCATATCTCGCCTAGGGGTGGTAAACGTCAGACCCCAGTAGCTCGATAAGTCGTGTCGATATAAGGTCTATAAAAGTTCGAGAAACTACTGGTAACACTTACCAGTAAATCTCAGCAACCCTGGCCAGGGATTTCCGGTTATAGCCAATCGAACACAGCGCAACATCAACTCCCTATACCGGGAGAGATGAATCCCCTCCTATCGCTCATTGCCTTCATGTGATTCGGGACTGTACCCAAAAACCACCGTTTTGCACTCCCTCTTGGACGTGGTAAGGTGGAAATCAAAGCACAGTGGGAATCACACAAGACTCTATGACGATCTCGGGTCTACAGACTAACCTGTACCGGTGTCACCAGAGAACTGCCATCTGACGTAAGGTATAATACCATCTGGGAGTTCTCGGCGAGTCCGTCCAGTGTACCCAGTCTCCACTGAGCACATGTACACCATCCTTGATGTCAAACATCGATGGATATGGGATCATCCATCGCCCATCACATGGGTCAAGATGCGTATACGCTAGTCTACTCTGGTGTATCGATGCTCTGTCTCGATACACCCTCGACTAGGAACAGTTTTAGAATGTACTCATCGACTACCGTGGCCCCACTAGTATGATCTCATCATAGTCCCAGTAGTCGAGTACATATCCTAAGGGCTTTATCAACATGTAACATAGAGACAATCAGAGTACACGTTAAGATAAAGAGCAACCAGATAGCGTACTATCATGTCGAGCAAGAAAGTCCTCTCTATATATATCCAAGCATCCACTACAATGTGCATCGTATGTACAGTAATGGCCTTTAGGGCATACATATAACTAACAGTAACCCCGTTAACACCTTTCTAGACACCTACTTGATCGGTTAATTGTAATGTGTAAAACTCTCCCAGGAATAACTCTTACTCGCAATGGTTATCGGGATCCAACTATCTAATAGAAGGTATGAAATCTCATTGCAAATTTCAACATTTGAAATTCCCGATAATATTTTTCCCCTAGCTTCCTATGACCTTGACGAAGGCCAACAAACCATAGGCCGCTAGTCTTGTTCAACCCATACATTTCATGATTGAATTAAACCCACCCGCACGACCCTTGACGAAGGCCAACAAAGTCGCACGACTACCCTAATCCAATCGCATCTCATGCTTTAGCAGATAAGCACTAGTTAGCTACCGCACACTGCACCTTGACGAAGGCCAACAAACGTAGCATGAATACTAAGTAGTACTTATCTGAAATGACGGAGGGCTACGACAGGTTTTTAAGAAAACCCTTTGTGTAATGAACTTGATCTCGTTGTAGAATCGAGTGATTTTGAAAAGGAGTGTTTTAAGGCTTTTACTAGTTTTGCTAAAGAGGTCACTCCCGGTGAAGGGATCTCGGCTCTTTCCTCATCGAATGAGGTGCAGGATATTTCACAAATACCACTATGCAAAGCAAAAACAATAGAATGAATCAAAAGACAAACTAAGTGGGTTGTAGCATCTGCTAGTTTCGCTAAAGAGGTCACTCCCGGTGAAGGGATCTCGGTTCTTTCCTTATCGAATAAAGTGCTGGATATTCTACAAGGAATACCGCTATGCAAAGCAAGAACTAGAGCTACCAGTTTTTAAACAAGTTTCTGCAACATCTTTAGGTTTCATTTATTTTATTAATCTCATTAATGAAGTCGCATCAAATTATGCTTCCTAAGCATCACAGTAGAAACGAAAGAAACAATAGTTATTATATATCATATATATAATATAGGCATTCGTCTCAGAACATATCAAGTGATCACATCACAAAATATCTACATTAGAAGAACATATATGGAATATTGGATATACTAGGAATTCCGTGTTTTAATTTAAGCCAGTATAAAACACGGATTCCACGGTCGCGATGAATAGCCAAACCCACATCCCTAAACCCCTACGAGAGTGGCAAGCAACCCTACCAATTCTAGAGTTAGGAGACCCGGTCTCGACTCCTCGAGATGGTCTCCCACTGGACCCTAGAACCCGGTTACTTGTGTTCCCCGCCTTGGGTCTATCCTAATGCGGAAAAGTAAATAATATACATCAATGGTGACATCATCCTCAACCCGGAAGTGTCCTAATAAAAGAATCATACATATAAGCTTTTACATGAATGAAAATGAAAAACTCTCATCTCACATAAAAAAAAACCGGCTATTCAATACACGACGATCCAATATAATACATCACAGCAACACATAACATCACATGTCATCAACGCTAGTAAATATGCGTATCCCAATTGTCGTTGACATATAGCAACGAAACCGGCGATACACCACATATTACACTTACGGTCGCAGAAAAGAAAGTGAAAAACTACAACAATTGGAATCCGCAACCACCTTAGACATCATAAACCCAATGTATCTCATACTTTGGATTTCATGCCTTACCAAATGAATTCCTTAGATATCACATGCCTAACAATTATAAACCCTGCATTTTAGTCTCAATATTGAAAACACTTTCCAATAACCAGTCGGGTAATTCAACAAGATTCCCGATAATCTAATCGAATGCTGGTCGAAAACTTTAGCAGACGGCCGCACCCCCGATGCCATCAACGAAGTGCACTAAGGCGGAACGCTGCGGACGCGAGCACACGAACGGATGCTTTTGGCGATGGGGTTCTCCTACAGTCACTTGGTCGGGGATATGGGGCGTGGCTATCTAGTAAGGTTACCCGGTGAGTATCCACGTATGCTACGTAATTACGACGGACTTTTGATCAACATCAAAATCCCATGGCAATCGATCAATGAGACTAAAGTGCTAGATTTATAAAATTCAAACAATTTATCACATAACTAATTATTGTGGATTCCAAATATTGTATCACAATCACAGATAGCTAGACGAAGTTAAATTTTTCGATCGAATGAACAAACACCCAAAAATTCCCGAAAAGCTCAACACTTGAGCGGAGTTCAAAAAGTACCCAGAAACTGCCATAGCTCATATGAACCATCCGTAAAAGGGCAGACCCATGCCTCACTGATGTCTCCACAGAACTGCGGCAAACTATAGGGTATGACCGCGGTTCCGCGATCCAGAAAGTCGAGTTTGGGTATCGTTCTTCTAAAGGGTCCACAGAATCGCTTGCATGATTTTCTGAAGATTTTAAACTCGAAAAAAATCCAACTCTTAGAAAATTTCCAGCGAGGGAAAATATGGGTTATTGATATCCGTTTGAACTTTTTAACATTGTCTAAATAACCCGAATATATGTTAGAATTACGATTACGAAACACTCCGAATTGCCTTTGCAGAAAGTTAACATCACATGCAAATTTAGCAAAAACTAGCAACACCTGAAACACCAAAACCCAGAGACTGGAACACCATGAAAATTTCATGCCAAAAACCCACCTTTACAACGGTGAGCTCGGTTTTTAGGGCTATGTGGCCGGCCACTTTGAGGCCAAATTGCTTCAAATTTTCACAGTGTTCATGTTATATCTTATACAACATTCTGCAGTTGCTAAATTAATTTTTTGACACCTTTAAAAATTCGACAGAAACCAGATTTAGTGTTTCAAGTTTCGGAGCAGTTTCGGTTTCGTAATCTAACAAACATCGTTTAAATCACTAGCTTGGCTCTAATACCACTGTAGGGTTACTAAGCGCGGCAACAAGGTTTCGGGAGGCATGTCCATGCCATTTTCAAATTTTTGCCGTTCTAAATAACTCTAACCCTAGAATCTTAACTAGAAATTTAGACGATACAATATGTAAACAACTTTATAACTAAGTGAATGAGGAATACAACCTTTGTAGACCGGTCCTTCACTTCAAAAGCTACATGTAGAAGTCCCTTTGCTGCGAGTAATGATCTCCCGAACTCTTGAGAGGCTCCATAAGGTGAAAGATGCAAACTTGCTCGAAGTCTTCGAGGCCGAAGATGATCTACGTCGAGGAGACTCAAGCTCATGCTACCTCTTCACTAATATGTGAATTAGTGAAGCAAACATCCTAAACTAAATGGCTAATAGTAAAGGATGATAAAGTAGGAATTGGGCTCTATTTAGATTTCTTTTTCTCATAATATTTCATCACTTAGAAAAAAGATAGCAAGCTTTTTCTCATAAGGAAGAAGATGAAGTGAAGATGAGAGAATGAACTCATGAGGTGAGAATATGAACTATGGGTGAGTTAGTGTCATACACTAACTCATGTAGAGACTTAACTAGGGCTAGGGTTAAAGGTTAGGTTAATAAATATCTATAAGTGAAACAAAAAGAGTGGACTTGGTCAATATTTCCACAAGCTTCTACAAGCTTGTAGCCATGACAAAAATCCATCTATTTTTGAATTACTTAGATTAATATAAACCCTACATTATCCTAACTATAGTGTAAGTCTCATACACCCATGAAGCATGTGGCATCAAGCATGACACAATAAAATGTACAATAATATATATCACATAAATACTATATGCACATAAGTGAGAAAAAGAATACTTGGTGAGAAAATATTAGTTAATGTACGTTAATATATCAAATATATAATTAGACATTAAATTATCAAATCAACACTTGATTCAATAATCCGGCTATATCACATACAACCGACTAATATCATATGAATCAACTTATCGAATCAACACTTGATCTGATAACCCAGCTATATCTTATATAACCGACCGATATCACATATCGTGAGAATAGAATGCGGTATCACATACGCGCATTAATCTCTGTCCCTCACATATCACATATGTGCTCCTACTTCGTTTCGCATGACCCAGGAAACCTCTGTGTAGGACTCTAAAGACTCGTCAATACTCCGGCAGTAGGTGATGATCATATCAAACACCTATAAGCCGCAAGCGGTCTGCTAAACGTAACGGCCACTCGGGTATTGAGCGATCAGAAGATCAACAAGCAAGCCTTCTCATACTCCTGCGAATCCAATCAGTAACACTACCGTATAGTCCGGTCTCTTCGTCTGATATGTCGCATATCACAGCCTGGGGTGGTATAACGTCAGACCCCAATAGCCTGATAAGTCATGGCGATGAAAGGTCCATAACGGTTTGAGAAACTACTTATAATACTTACCAGTAGATCTCAGCAACCCTGGCCAAGGATTTCATGTTATGGCCTATCGAGCATAGCGCAACATCAACCCCCAATACAGGGAGGAACGAATCCCTTCTTATCGCTCATTGCCTCCATGTGACTCAGGACTGTACCTAAAAAACCACCATTTTGGACGATCTCTTGAACGTGGTAAGGTGAAAATCAAAGCACAGTGGGAATCACACAAGACTCTATGATGATCTCGGGTCGACAGACTAACCTATACCAGTGTCACCAGAGAACTGCTATCTGACTATTGGTATAATACCATCTAGGAGTTCTCGGCGAGTCCGTCTAGTGTACCCATTGTCCACTGAGCACCCGTATACCTTCTCTGATGTCAAACACCAATGGATGTGGGATCATCCATCGCCCATCATATGGGTCAAGAAGCGCATACGCTAGTCTACTCTGGAGCATCGATGCCCTGTCTCGATACTCCCATGACTAGGAACAATTGAAGGATGTACTTACCGACTACCTCTGCCCTACTAGTATGATTCACATCATAATCCTGGTAGTTAAGTACTCATCCTAAGGGCTTTATCAACATGTAATAGAGAGACAATAAGTGTACAGGTTAAGATAAAGTGCAACCAGATAGCATACTATCATGTCGAGCAAGAAAGTCCTCCATATATATGTCCAAGCATCCACTAGAATATACATCACATGTACAGTAATGGCCTCTAGGGCATACATATAACTAACAATTCCAACATACCATCCCTCCATGTCACGGCCCGAATTTAGTTCGTGACCGGCACTTAAATCACACAACGTGCGCAACGTAAATTAAGTAAGCCGAAACCCAGAAATCTAAACCTTTTTAAAATTTCGGGCAGCACCTCCCTCGAATATTTTGATCCAAAACAGATATACAACAATATATATGCATCCCCAAGCGGGAGCTAGCTCTTCGCCAATCGGCGGGGTCACAACCACGCATGACAGAATATAAGTATACGTCGCCCAACGGCGAAGATCCATACAAGGAATAAAGTAAATCAAGACATCAAACCCACCAAGCGAACATAAAACCCATCGCTCAAGTCTCGGAACAACAAGTCTTGCTTAGTCTTAGTACTTATACAAATACTAGTTTTTGATTGATGGAGTTGACTAGATACAACAAGAATAATAATACAAGAGTGGCACGATCCAACATGTACCATCTACCAAAGCAAATCACCCGAATACTGCTGTGTGCCAGCGATGCCGCTACTGATCCATGCGGTCAACCTGCAAGAACTGTGGCACAACTAGGGTGAGTTGCCAACTCGTGAGTAGAAAACATCATCAGGTAGAAATCGAAATAAACAACGATTCTATCACGACCCGAAAGTACGAAACATGACCGGCACTTAAATTACGAAACGTCTCGAGGCGTACGTAATCTAAGTAAGCCAAAAACCTAGAAATCCAAACCAAGAAAAGTAGTAGAGTGAAGGAAAAACCAATTTAAATCAAGTAGTTTGCAACATATGCCGAAATATGCATTTTAAAATCACAAGTCTTTTCTAAAAATTTCGGCAGAGTTTCCTTTGTAAATACTGACCCCAAACGGGTACAAAAACCTGATAAAGCACATATAATGAATAAAGGCAACCCCAAGCGGGAGCTAGCTCTTCGTCAAACAACGGTCACAACCACGTAAGCAATATAATATACAACGCCGAAAGGCGAGGATCACAACAGAAAAGGAAACTCAAAACAGCATGAAATCCATAGAAATACAACGCGCGACTCTAAGGTCGAAAGAATAAACAACTGGTCTCAAGTCTGAAATAAATACATGTTTGGTTGATGGAGTTTACTAGATACAACTGAATAAATAATATACAAGGTATAATGGTGGTCACGATGCAAGTGAACCCACCTACCAAGCAAATCACCCGGAAAGGAAGCGGTGTGCCAGCAAAGCCGTAATGAAACCTGTACGGCAAAACCTGCAAGAAACTGTGGCACAACAGGGGTGAGTTTCCAACTCGTGAATAGAAAACATCTACTAGCAGAAACCGCATGTATGACGCAATCCTAGGTCATACGATCAATAAATATATAATCCTCAACATGATAAGCCTGAAGTATGAAAAGGTGGCAGGGAAACCATCTAACCCAAGTGTAATCCCATGTGCTCGTGTCAGTGCCTTAGGTAGCAATATATCATATGAATGAGGTATGAATGCATGAAAACAGAATACATGTAAATGAAGAAACTGCTTTCATAATTTAGTGAGATTTCTGTATATTTAAAATGAGGTATCATAAATGAAATCAGCATAAACAGTGTCTAGCATCGACATAAAACATAAATCCCAATGTCTTAATATCTCAGGCTCCGGCTATCCGGACTAGCCTGTATCATCAAAACTCAATACCTTAATATCTCAAAATCTCAGTGTCTCAATCTCACTATCTAGGACGCCGTCAGTTCGGATCGGCTCCTAACATCAATCATAGGACCACGATGGTATCCTCCGGATATCCGACGCGTCAGATAAAATCGTCGGTAGGTAGTCTTCCCCAGCCTGACTCATCGTCTACTACTCGATCTTCTTGCCCCGGGGTACCTTACCGGGCCCACCATGTACCCGAGACGGTTCATCCAACTCCTCGAAATGCGTCTCGAAAACCAACAGAAAACTCATGGTGGACGACTCATACATCATGAGAAAACCGCACTTTTCATTTAAAAAGAGAGAGAAAGAAGTTTATAACTGTTCTTGCGGTTTTCCCCCAAATCCAGGAAATCTCAGGAAAATCCGAAATCCAATCATCAATAGCACGTAATGTTAGTGTTTATGCCCTAGAAGGCCATTACTGTATCATACTAGTTTGTATATTACTTAATGGAAGCTTGGGATATTCACATGTATATAACAGTCTTGCTAAACATGGTAGTATGCTACTTGGTTTTTCTATCTTAATATGTGAGTATACGTATTGATAGAGCTCTTAGGATCTTGCTTGACTACCAGCGTTGTGATGGCAGTCACACTAGTGGGGGCTGGGTAGTCTACAAGCACATCCTTATTCAGGTCCCTGGTCGTTGGATTATCGAGACAGAGCATCGATACTCCGGAGTAGACTAGTGTGTACGCTTCTCATCCCAGTTGGGGAGATGGTCTGTCCCACAGCCGTCAGTACGTCGTACTGGAGATAGTATGCAGGTGCTCGTTAGGTTACGGGTACACCGGACAGGACTCACAGAGAACTGTTGGTTGGTTTTATACCAGTCGTCAGTGAACAGTTCCCAGGTGACATGAGTACAGCATAGTCCGCAGACTTGACACTGCTGCTTCGCCTCGAGTGTGTCCCACTGTTCTTAGATTGCTACCCTACCACGGCTCAAAGGAGTCGTGCAAACAGGTAGCAGTTGGGTGCAGTCCCGAGCACTTGGAGGCAGTGGCGGTTAGACAGGATTCGTCTCTCCCGGTATTGGGGGTTGATATCGCGCTGTGTCAGAGAGCCATTACGCAAAGTCCCTGGCCAGGGCAAGCGAGATTTGCTGGTAGGTTCCAGTAGTTTCTCCGGGTGTAATGGGCTTCCCTCCGACACGACTTATACCGCTATTAGGGGACTGACGCTTGCCGCCCCCCTAGGCCCGATATGCGATAGTCTAAGACGAACGGACCGGACTGTATGGAGATTGTCACATCAGACTCAGTAGGAGTTCGGATGGGTTCCCTCATCGGCCTTCTTATCGACATCTACCTGGGGACCGTTACGTACAGCTAGTGCCGCTTGCGGTCTGTGGTTAAACCCACTGCCAGCGTAGTAGTCGAGTCTCTAGAGTCCCACACAGAGAGTTTCCCTACTCCAGGCGAAACGATTTAGAGGTCGTATGGTTTTACGACAAGGGTTCGGACGCATACGTGTGTTTTCGCACGTACGACTTTCGGACAGTTTTTACCAGTCGGCTTTGGTTTAAGCCAGTTACTGGTATCCGGTTATTGGATTTATACAGTCTAAAGTTTTTCCGTATTTTTGCGGAAAGGAGGGGCGTTCTCGTAATTGCGCGAGAAGCTTCTAGAAGATGGTGACTAAGGAGGTTTAGGTGGCATATACAATGAATGTGATTAGTGAGTCATATGGATGATTCATCCATGTCATTAATGCATCATAAATGCTTAATGACTCATGGATGTGAATCATCACTAGATATTATCAAGCATGGTTGTTAAATTCATTTCTTTTCTTTTCTCGATAAAAGAAATGCTTGATATATATTATCATAACTCATTCTTCTCACTTCATTATTATCCTCACCTTCTCTCTCCTCAAGCTCTCCCTCTTCAAACCCTAATCCTCCCCTCTCATGTGTTGAGTACAAGGATTAGTTAGACTACTTAATCCATAACCCTCTCTATATTTCACCTAGCTTCTTTGATTAGCACTTAGAGAAGTTTAGTTGCCTCAAGTTTAGAGGCTAAGCTTGGAGTAAAGCTCTCGGTTGGATTGTCTACTACTTCGAGAAGGCCGAGGAGGAGGTGGAGTTCGCAAAGACGAAGGACACGATTCGTTAGGTATAATCCCTAAACATAGTAGCATAGAAACTCTATGTTTTAAGTTAGTTATCGTTTAGTTTCGATTCAAGCGGTTAGTCGATGTTTGTTCACTAAACAAGTTCGTTTTTGAAAATTCCGCCTCCCCACAAGTATTGGGGTGTTGTACATCGACTTAGATTGGTATCAGAGCCTCGCTAAACAATAAATAACTTACTTGCAAATTTGTATGAATTTCGAACGGAAAAAACGAAACCGGAAAACCCCGAAATCACTAGTTTCTGTCGAATTTTAAATGAAGTCCTAAAATTTTTCAGGGAGGTTCAGAAAGCTTAAAAAGACAGTAGAAGAACACCCAAGAAATTTGGGCCCCTGAATCGCCTAAAGCGCCGCGGAACCGCGGCGGATCGCACCGATCCGCCGCGCTTCCGCCGCCGAGTTGGCGATTCAGGAACCCAAATTTTCTGTGTTGCTTCTCTGTGATATTTGGTATTTTCTGGAATATTTTATTTTTGCTCAGGTTTCAGATTTACAGAGCAGTATTGGAGCAAAATTAAAAGTGTTTAATCGGTCGAAATTATACAGTATTTGCTTGTTGGATTATATCTGTGTCTGTATAATGTGTTCGTAAACCTCCTCTAACTGCTAGTATGTCGGTTGGCAGGGGGTTGCACATTTCTGTAATGGTTTTTACTGTTTGTGGATATGAACTGTGTTGGACTGTTGTGATGATTAGCCGGGGTTATGTTATTGGTTATTATTTAATTCATTTGATGTAAATGTAATTTGTTGTAATATTATTTTGCGGGGCACATCCAGGTTGCGGTTGTAGCCACCGTTGTATTATTTCATTTTACTGTTTTTGCTCCTAGGACAGACCCGAGGTGGGGTGCACAAACTGCCGGGTGGGTAGTTTGCCGTACCCGTTGGGGTCTTGGGTGGGGTAATGGCTATTCATCATAACTGTGTAATCCGTCTTTTGTTGCAGGCTCAAAACAAACACGGATTACTTGCAAATCCAATAAAGTTCATCTGTGATCTGGAATGCCTATTATTGCGTCTGACGAATGTACAATATCTATATATGATAGCTATTTAGACGTCACTTATGTTTTACACCCGCGCTAGCCCAGCCCCCGCTCTGTCGTTAGTTAAGTAACCTAACGGGTGATGACGGGACCCCGTGGCGAATGCGGATGGCATAAGAGGACGTTGTATTTTCGTTGTTTTCTACAATGATAGGTTAATGATGGGACGCATTATCTATAATGCAAAGAAAAACAAACCAAAATTTAAATCGTTGGAACAATTTAAAAGAAACCACTCGGTTAATTTTAAAACAGATATTTTTAAATGCGGAGACTTAACCACTCCTTTTAAAAGCTATCAGGTTCCTTCGGTTATATCAAGTTCACTACGTTCACGGTTTCGCCAAAACCAGTCGTAGCCCTCCGTCATTTCTTATGGATGGTCAGTAGTATTCAAGCTATGCTTGTTGGCTTACGTCAAGGCATAGTGTTTGGTAGCTGCTGGGGTATTCATTTGTTGCATAGATAGATGTGTTGGTTTGGGACAGTCGCATTACCTTGTTGGCTTACGTCAAGGGTATATACGGGTGGGTTCAAATTAACAAGATAATGATGGGCAAAACTTGACATGTGACTTATGATTTGTTGGCATACGTCAAGGTCATAAGAGCATGGGGCAAAAACTTATATCGGGAATTTCTAAAGAAACTGAAATTTGCAAAGAGATGCATACCATTTGGAGTTTGATGAATGTTGGTAGGATTCCTTCAACATTATCATACGATGATATTTGGATCCAATCCTACTGTGAGTATATGCTACTTATCAGGATATTCGTCACTTAACGATCAATGCTATAAACCAAGTAGGTGTCCAGAAAAGTGTCAGCGGGGTTACGCCCCCAGAGAAAAGAGGTTATTTAATTAAGGAACTTCGCGAAAGCGTTAGAAAACCTCCCTCGAAGTATCGACACTAGCCTGGCTGAACGGTTAAGCAATAATTGTACGGTGAAAATAGTCCTGGCTAATTCTTCTTTTATGGTTTGAGGAAGGATTTGAGAAACAGTGGGAGCCATCAAGTTTAGATAAACTAAAAACCACTCTAAACTTGCAAGAGCATCATGCTAAAGAGTTTTCTTCTCTCTCTCCTAATTGCAGCGACCCTGAAAATGACTGGACTTAAGTTACTTTTAGAGAAAAATATACTGACAGGGCCAAACTATAAAGATTGGCTGCGGAATGTCAAAATGGCTTTGACCTATGACAAATTAGGGTACGTCCTCACCGCTACGGCACCTGCTGTCCCTGGTCCCAAATCCAGCAATGCGGATAAGGAAATCCGCAAAACCTGGGATTTAGATCGCGCGAAAGCCAAGTGCATCGTGCTTGCCTCAATGAACAATGAACATCAGAGGAGGCACGAGGATATGACCCTAGATGGCATATTTCTCCATACAAAGGAACTTTATGGAGAGCAATCTCGTATAGCAAGATACGAGACCTCTAAGAACTTGTTTCGAGCGAGGTTGGCTGTCGGGTCATCAGTAGGAGAACATGTCCTAAAGATGATCGGCTATATTGAAGAGCTCGCAGACCTTGGGACGACTTTGGATAATGAGCTCTATACAGACCTTATTCTCCAGTCCCTTCCTCACACCTACGCCCAGTTTATCCTGAACTTCAACCTTCAAAGAAAAGAAGTTGAACTTCCGGAACTCCTGAACATGTTAAGGAGTGCAAAGGGCACCTTGCAGAAAGCAAGGGAAACACCCGCTATGTTTGTTAGCGGTGCATCTTCTTCCGGGTCCAAGGCTAGGGCCAAAGGAAGGAAGAAGAAGGCCGCCAACAAACCTAGAGGAGGTGTTAGTAAGGTGGGAGGGAAGGGAAAGAAAAAGTTTGCAGTACCGGTAGTTGGCCAGGATGAGTGCTTCCATTGTCATAGGAAAGGGCACTGGAAGAAGGATTGCAAGGCATGGAACGCCAAGAACCAGGAACCGAAGCAAGCTGTGGCTTCAACTTCAGGTGTGTTTGTAATTGAGAATTGTCTGTCAATCAACTCTACTTCCTGGGTATTGGATACCGGATCAGGATCTCATATTTGCAATTCTTTGCAGGCACTGAGAAACCGTAGAGTGCTGAAGGAAGGTGATATGACCCTAAAGGTTGCTGACGGAGCTAGCGTGGGAGCTGCGTCCGTCGGGGATTATCACCTAGGATTGACGAGTGGACACATTTTGGTTTTACATAACTGTTATTTTGTACCAAGCTTAACGTGTAATATCATATCAGTTTCCTTGTTATCAAATAAAGGTTATGATTTCACGTTTGTAAGAGATGTTGTTAACATCCACCTTAATCATGGTTTGATTGGGTCCGGTACACTAAATAACGGTATATATGTTTTAAACCAACTCCAAATTTTCAATGTCCAGAACACACTAAAAAGAAAGTCTCCAGGTTTAAATAAAGCTTTCTTATGGCATTGTAGACTGGGTCACATCAATGAGAGAAGGTTGACTAAGTTGCATAGAGAAGGATATTTGGACTCGTTCGAATATCAAACTTATGACACTTGTCAATCTTGTCTCAAAGGAAAGATGACAAAGACTCCATTTACTGGACAAGGAGTAAGAGAGAGCGAGCTCTTAGGACTCATACACAGCGATGTATGTGGTCCAATGTCTACACATGCGAGAGGTGGTTATTCCTACTTCATTACTTTTACAGATGATTTCTCTAGGTTTGGACATGTCTTCTTAATGAAGCATAAATCCGAGGCCTTTGAGAAATTCCAGGAATACAAGAGTGAAGCGGAAAACCAAACAGGCAAAAGTATTAAGACACTGAGATCTGATCGAGGTGGAGAATACTTAAGTGCCGAGTTCCTAGGTTACCTAAAAGAGAAAGGAATTCTCTCTCAGCTTACTCCTCCATACACTCCACAGCACAACGGTGTATCGGAGAGACGGAATCGAACCCTATTGGATATGGTACGATCCATGATGAGTAATGCTGAGTTACCGCGATCTTTCTGGGGTTATGCGCTAGAATCAGCGACATATCTTTTGAACAGAGTTCCAACCAAAACTGTGCCTACCACACCATATCAGATATGGAGTGGGAAGAAACCCTATCTTCAGTACCTGAAGACATGGGGATGTCCAGCTTTTGTAAAAAAGCAGCATCCAGACAAGCTCGAGGCACGCTCAGTAGAGTGTAAGTTTGTGGGATATCCAAAGAACTCTATGGGATATTTTTTCTATTACGCAGAGGAACAAAAGGTTTTTGTTTCTCATCATGCCCGCTTCTTAGAAACTGAATTTTTAGAAAATCAGAAGTGTGGGAGCGTAGTAGAACTGGAAGAAATTCCAGAACCACAAACTGCTACTGAAAGTTTGGTAGAACCGGAAGTTCAAGAAGTACAGGACATTCCCGCACCCCTCCGCAGGAGTAGTAGGACGTCTCATCCGCCTGAGAGATACTACGGTTTTCTCATAGATGGGGATAGAGAGGATTGCATCATAGATGATGATGAACCTACTGACTTCCAGCAGGCCATCCAGAGCGGCGACTCGGTACGATGGCTAGATGCAATGTGGACCGAAATGGAGTCCATGTACACCAACAAAGTATGGACTTTGGACTTTGCTCCAGATGGGGTAAAACCCATAGGATGCAAATGGATCTTCAAGAAAAAGACTAGTGTAGATGGACAGGTGGAAACCTATAAGGCTAGACTTGTTGCAAAGGGTTTTCGTCAAAGACCTGGTTTGGACTATGACGAAACTTTTTCTCCAGTGGCTATGCTCAAATCCATTCGGGTCCTTCTTGCTATTGCTGCCTTCCATGATTATGAAATCTGGCAGATGGACGTAAAGACGGCTTTTCTGAATGGAAATTTAGAAGAGAGCGTCTATATGGATCAGCCAGAGGGTTTCAATCAGAGTGGGAGCAGCGGGAAAGTATGCAAGCTGCTTAAGTCCATTTATGGACTAAAGCAGGCATCGCGGAGTTGGAACATCTGTTTTGATGAGACAGTCAAAGAATATGACTTTATCAAAAATCCAGATGAACCGTGCATATATAGTAAAGTTGTGGCCAGAAGTATCGTATTCCTCGTCTTGTATGTGGATGACATTCTATTGATAGGAAATGACATTCCTATGCAACAATCTGTCAAAGGATTCTTGTCACACAGATTCTCCATGAAAGACCTGGGTGATGCCTCTTACATTCTGGGGATCCGGATCTATCGTGATAGATCCAAGAGGATGTTGGGACTTTCGCAGTCCAGGTATATCGACACTGTACTGAAAAGATTCAGTATGGAAGATTCTAAGGGCGGTAATCTACCGGCTTGTCACGGAATCATCCTCTCCAAAGAGATGTCTCCCAAGACTGATTTAGAAAGGGAACGCATGTCTATTATACCCTACGCTTCTGCGGTAGGCTCTATAATGTATGCGATGTTGTGCACCAGACCAGATGTAGCTTACGCACTGAGCGTGGTAAGCCGGTATCAGTCAGACCCAGGGGAGAAGCACTGGATAGCAGTAAAGAACATTCTCAAGTACCTGAGAAGGACTAAGGAGATGTTCTTGGTTTACGGCGGAAAAGACCTCAGGTTGGAGGCCTTTGCTGATTCTGGCTTCCAAAGTGATAAGGACGATTCCAAGTCCATGTCGGGTTATGTCTTTACCCTCAATGGAGGGGCGGTGTGCTGGAAGAGCTCCAAGCAGGACACCGTTGTGACTCGACAATGGAAGCGGAGTATATAGCTGCTTGCGATGCCGCAAAAGAAGCAGTCTGGATGAAGAAGTTCCTAACAGAACTTCAGGTGGTTCCTACCATAGTTGATCCAATACCTCTGTATTGCGACAACAACGGAGCTATAGCTTTAGCGAAGGAACCAAGGTCCCATCAGAAGTCCAGACACATCTTGAGGCGGTATCACCTGATCAGGGAGATCATTGATCGTCAGGAGATCGAGGTTCGGAGAGTTGCTTCTGAAGAGAACATTGCTGGTCCATTCACGAAGGCCCTACCTCAGATTCAGTTCGAGAGGCTACTCGAGATCATTGGTCTTCGATATGCCAGTACATGGCCCTAGTGCAAGTGGGAGATTGTTAGTGTTTATGCCCTAGAAGGCCATTACTGTATCATACTAGTTTGTATATTACTTAATGGAAGCTTGGGATATTCACATGTATATAACAGTCTTGCTAAACATGGTAGTATGCTACTTGGTTTTTCTATCTTAATATGTGAGTATACGTATTGATAGAGCTCTTAGGATCTTGCTTGACTACCAGCGTTGTGATGGCAGTCACACTAGTGGGGGCTGGGTAGTCTACAAGCACATCCTTATTCAGGTCCCTGGTCGTTGGATTATCGAGACAGAGCATCGATATTCCGGAGTAGACTAGTGTGTACGCTTCTCATCCCAGTTGGGGAGATGGTCTGTCCCACAGCCGTCAGTACGTCGTACTGGAGATAGTATGCAGGTGCTCGTTAGGTTACGGGTACACTGGACAGGACTCACAGGGAACTGTTGGTTGGTTTTATACCAGTCGTCAGTGAACAGTTCCCAGGTGACATGAGTACAGCATAGTCCGCAGACTTGACACTGCTGCTTCGCCTCGAGTGTGTCCCACTGTTCTTAGATTGCTACCCTACCACGGCTCAAAGGAGTCGTGCAAACAGGTAGCAGTTGGGTGCAGTCCCGAGCACTTGGAGGCAGTGGCGGTTAGACAGGATTCGTCTCTCCCGGTATTGGGGGTTGATATCGCGCTGTGTCAGAGAGCCATTACGCAAAGTCCCTGGCCAGGGCAAGCGAGATTTGCTGGTAGGTTCCAGTAGTTTCTCAGGGTGTAATGGGCTTCCCTCCGACACGACTTATACCGCTATTAGGGGACTGACGCTTGCCGCCCCCCTAGGCCCGATATGCGATAGTCTAAGACGAACGGACCGGACTGTATGGAGATTGTCACATCAGACTCAGTAGGAGTTCGGATGGGTTCCCTCATCGGCCTTCTTATCGACATCTACCTGGGGACCGTTACGTACAGCTAGTGCCGCTTGCGGTCTGTGGTTAAACCCACTGCCAGCGTAGTAGTCGAGTCTCTAGAGTCCCACACAGAGAGTTTCCCTACTCCAGGCGAAACGATTTAGAGGTCGTATGGTTTTACGACAAGGGTTCGGACGCATACGTGTGTTTTCGCACGTACGACTTTCGGACAGTTTTTACCAGTCGGCTTTGGTTTAAGCCAGTTACTGGTATCCGGTTATTGGATTTATACAGTCTAAAGTTTTTTCGTATTTTTGCGGAAAGGAGGGGCGTTCTCGTAATTGCGCGAGAAGCTTCTAGAAGATGGTGACTAAGGAGGTTTAGGTGGCATATACAATGAATATGATTAGTGAGTCATATGGATGATTCATCCATGTCATTAATGCATCATAAATGCTTAATGACTCATGGATGTGAATCATCACTAGATATTATCAAGCATGGTTGTTAAATTCATTTCTTTTCTTTTCTTGATAAAAGAAATGCTTGATATATATTATCATAACTCATTCTTCTCACTTCATTATTATCCTCACCTTCTCTCTCCTCAAGCTCTCCCTCTTCAAACCCTAATCCTCCCCTCTCATGTGTTGAGTACAAGGATTAGATAGACTAATTAATCCATAACCCTCTCTATATTTCACCTAGCTTCTTTGATTAGCACTTAGAGAAGTTTAGTTGCCTTAAGTTTAGAGGCTAAGCTTGGAGTAAAGCTCTCGGGTGGATCGTCTACTACTTCGAGAAGGCCGAGGAGGAGGTGGAGTTCGCAAAGACGAAGGACACGATTCGTTAGGTATAATCCCTAAACATAGTAGCATAGAAACTCTATGTTTTAAGTTAGTTATCGTTTAGCTTCGATTCAAGCGGTTAGTCGATGTTTGTTCACTAAACAAGTTCGTTTTTGAAAATTCCGCCTCCCCACAAGTATTGGGGTGTTGTACATCGACTTACACGTAAACAGTGAATATAGGCATGAAACTCCAAAATACGGCATAACAGTGAATAATAATATGCATGAAGTATCAAATAATAACTGCAATGTCTAAACTAGCATATAAGGCAAGTACACTAATACTATGTCGAAACAATCAGCTAACAAGCTATGTCGATAAAATAGTATTGTATAAAGTGTACGTGACATGGCAATTACCGATGAAGATGTGTGTGAGCCGGCAAGTAAGTGTACGTGGAACATACGCATCATCGGTAATGGTGCCGGTGTCCTAAAAGCATGATATCAATAATAGTATATGAAATCACAATACAAGTATGCGATGCGGAGCGAACAACAATAATGTGCAGGAGCTAAATGATAAACACGATGATAACTAATCTGCATTTAATATAAATATAAGTCATACAGTAGTGCCTTTTGAAATAACACGAATCGCGGTGTTTTGGAAATAAGGGCTATGGTGTTTTTAAGAAAAGATACGTCCTTTGAAATATCCGTAGAATCCCTTGGCATGTCTTTTAAAATACCCACGATTCGTTAGTTTTTTGAAATAGGTAGGAATCGATTCTAGTCTAACAACTCCACTAAACTATAGGGCTGAGCTAGCAGGCTAAACGAAAGGTAAGGAAACCGCCTAATATCTGAGTCGATACATACATATATATATATATATATATATATATATATATATATATTAGTCGGTGATCCCGCCTCAATAGTATCACACACGACACAATATCTATAATATGACATCCTCAAGTCAAGAGTGCGGATCTATCATCAATATATAGCTCGTACGTAAATCCTTCGTACGGCATCCCAAATATGGGTACGGTCAATATCACATTCATTACATTATTCATCTGGTATCCTCTTTATCAAAGATCATAATCCGGGGTACTGATCTACGTCTAGTACAATACTAATACCATCAATGTATGCATGAACGTGTGTGAAACACTACGTCAAAGGACCCGCTAAAATATCATATCGTATCTCAAATACGAACCCTGTCATGTCACCGATCTCACGGCCTCAAATCCAATCTCATCGACTCATCTCATATCCCCAGTACTATCCTCAAATCCAGTATATGAACACATAGTCCCATACCCATGAGTAAATATACGCATCCCCATATACGCACAGGTAAAGGAAAGAATGTATGCAAGCATGTGGTGCGTATGTGTGGGTGCAACCACTACTCTAGGGTTTCGCAGCTAACACTAAACCAATCCAAGTGTAAGTCGACGTTGTACACCCTACGACTTGCGGGGAGGCGGAAATATGAAAAACAATCATTTTGTTTGAAGCAACATCGACTAACCGAAAGGATCTTTTCTAAACTATAACTAACACTAACATAGGAGTTGTTAACTACTATGATAAGAGATTATACCTAATGAACCTAGTCTTTCTTCTTCTCGTTATCCACTTCCTCGTCGGCCTCCTCTATATAATAGACGATCCACCCGAGAGCTTCTACTCCAAGCTTTGCCTCTAATCTTGAGGTAACTAGGTTTCTTTAGTTGCTAATCAAAGTCACCTAGATGATATAGAGTATGATTATGGATTAAATAGTCTAGATAATCCTTGATCTCAACACATGAGAGGGTAGGATTAGGGTATGAAGAGAGAGAGCTTGAGGAGAGAGAAGGTGAGCAAGATTATGGTGAAAGTGTTTCTCACTTCTAATATATTATGAAGCATAAAGAATTATCAAATGAATAAATCAAATGATTTATCATCATGAATCATTAAATATGTGCAATGAATCATCAAGTGAGTCATTAAGCAATAAATGTCTCATTCACTCACTTGAATGATTCATCTAATGAGTCATAAATACATTTAATGTAAATGCCACCTAAACCCTCAAGTTACCATACTTCTAGAAGCTTCCCGCCAAATTACTAGAACGCCCCTCCTATCCGTGAAAACACGGAAAAACTTTAGACTGTATAAATCCAATAATCTGATACTAGAACCTGGCTTAAACCAAAGCCGGCTGGTAAAAACTGTCCGAACATCGTACGTGCGTTTAAACACATATGCGTCTGAACCCTTGTCGTAAAACCATACGACCTCTATATCGTTTCGCCTAGAGTAGGAAAACCCTCTGTATGGGAATTTAAATTATCGACTACTACACTGGCAGTGGGTTTAACCATAAACCGCAAACAGCACTAGCTGTACATAACGGTCCCCAGGTAGATGTCGATAAGAAGGTCGATGAGGAAACCCATCCGAACTCCTACTGAGCCTGATATGATAATTTCCGTACAGTCCGGTCTGTTCGTCTAGGACTATCGCATATCGGGCCTAGAGGCGGCAAGCGTCGGTCCCCTAAAAGCAGTATAAGTCGTGTCGGAGCGAAACCCATTACACCTTGAGAAAAACTGGAACCTACCAGTAAATCTCGCTTGCCCTGGCCAGGAACTTTGCGTAATGGCTCTCTGACACAGTGTGATATCAACTCCCAATACCGGGAGAGACGAATCCTGTCTAACCGCCACTGCCTCCAAGTGCTCGGGACTGCACCCAACTGCTACCTGTTTGCACGACTCCTTTGAGCCGTGGTAGTGTAGCAATCTAAGAACAGTGGGACACACTCGAGGCGAAGTAGCAGTGTCAAGTCTGCGGACTATGCTATACTCATGTCACCTGGGAACTGTTAACTGACGACGGGTATAATACCAACCAACAGTTCCCTGCGAGTCATGTCCGGTGTACCCTTAACCCAACGAGCACCTGTATACTATCTCCAGTACGACGTACTAATGGCTGTGGGATAGACCATCTCCCTAACTGGGATGAGAAGCGTACACACTAGTCTACTCCGGAGTATCGATGCCCTGTCTCGATAATCCTACGACTAGGGGCCTGAAAAAGGATGTGCTTGTAGACTACCCAGCCCCCACTAGTGTGACTGCCATCACAACGCTGGTAGTCAAGCAAGATCCTAAGGGCTCTATCAATACGTACACACATATTAAGATAGATAAAACCAAGTAGCATACTACCATGTTTAGCAAGACTGTTATATAACTGTGAATATCCCAAGCTTCCATTAAGTAATATACAAGCTAGTATGATACAATAATGGCCCCTAGGGCATATACACTAACAATCTCCCGCTTACACTAGGGCCATGTACTGGCATATCGAAGACCGATCATCTCGAGTAGCCTCTCGAACTGAATCTGAGGTAAGGCCTTTGTGAATGGATCAGCAATGTTCTCCTCTGTAGCAACTCTACGGACCTCGATCTCCCGGCGATCAACGATCTCCCTGATAAGGTGATACCTCCTTAAGATGTCTCTGGACTTCTGATGGGACCTTGGTTTCTTTGCTAAAGCTATAGCTCCGTTGTTGTCGCAATACAGAGGTATTGGATCAACAATGGTAGGAACCACCTGAAGTTCTGTTAGGAACTTCTTCATCCAGACCGCTTCTTTTACGGCATCGCAAGCAGCAATATACTCCGCTTCCATCGTCGAGTCAGCAACGGTGTCCTGCTTGGAACTCTTCCATCACACCGCCCCTCCATTGAGGGTAAAGACATAACCTGACATGGACTTGGAATCGTCCTTATCACTCTGAAAGACGAAATCAGCAAAGGCCTCGATCTTGAGGTCTTTTCCGCCGTAAACCAAGAACATCTCCTTAGTCCTTCTTAGGTACTTGAGAATGTTCTTCACTGCTATCCAGTTATTCTCCCCTGGGTCTGACTGATACCGGCTTACCACGCTCAGTGCGTAAGCTACATCTGGTCTGGTGCACAACATCGCATATATTATAGAGCCTACCGCAGAAGCGTAGGGTATAATAGACATGCGTTCCCTTTCCAAATCAGTCTTGGGAGACATCTCTTTGGAGAGGGTGATTCCGTGACAAGCCAGTAGATTACCGCGCTTTAAATCTTCCATACTGAATCTTTTCAGTATAGTGTTGATATACCTGGACTGCGAAAGTCCCAACTTCCTCTTGGATCTATCACGATAGATCCGGATCCCCAGAATGTAAGAGGCATCAACCAGGTCTTTCATGGAGAACCTGTGTGACAAGAATCCTTTGACAGATTGTAGCATAGGAATGTCATTTCCTATCAATAGAATGTCATCCACGTACAAGACGAGGAATACAACAGTTCGTGCTACAATTTTACTATATATACATGGTTCATCTGGATTTTTGATAAAGTCATATTCTTTGACCGTTTCATCAAAACAGATGTTCCAACTCCGCGATGCCTGCTTTAGTCCATAAATGGACTTAAGCAACTTGCATACTTTCCCGCTGCTCCCACTCTGATTGAAGCCTTCTGGCTGATCCATATAGACGCACTCTTCCAAATTACCATTTAGAAAAGCCGTTTTTACGTCCATCTGCCAGATCTCATAATCATGGAAGGCGGCAATAGCAAGAAGGACCCGAATGGATTTGAGCATAGCCACTGGAGAAAAAGTCTCGTCATAGTCAAAACCAGGTCTTTGACGAAAACCCTTTGCAACAAGTCTAGCCTTAGAGGTTTCCACCTTTCCATCTGCACCAATCTTTTTCTTGAAGATCCATTTGCATCCTATGGGTTTTACCGCATCTGGAGCAAAGTCCAAAGTCCATACTTTGTTGGTGTACATGGACTCCATTTTGGTCCGCATTGCATCTAGCCATCGTACCGAGTCGCCGCTCTGGATGGTCTGCTGGAAGCTAGTAGGTTCATCATCATCAATGACGCAATCCCCTCTATCCCCATCTATGAGAAAACCGTAGTATCTCTCAGGCGGATGAGACGGCCTACTACTCCTGTGTAGGGGTGTGGGAATTTCCTGTTCTTCTTGAACTACTGGTCTTACCAAACTTTCAGTAGTAGTTTGTGGTTCTGGAATTTCTTCCAGTTCTATTTCGCTCCTACTTGTTTCCTTTTCTATAAACTGTTGTTCTAGAAAATGGGCATTACGAGAAACAAAAACCTTTTGTTCCTCTGCGTAATAGAAATAATATCCCTTGGAGTACTTTGAATATCCCACAAACTTACATTTTACTGATCGTGCCTCGAGCTTGTCCACATGCTGCTTTTTAACAAAAGTTGGACATCCCCATATCTTCGTATGCTGAAGATGGGGTTTCTTTCCACTCCACATCTGATATGGCGTGGTAGGCACAGTCTTGGTAGGAGCCCTGTTCAGAAGATATGCCGCTGATTGTAGCACATAACCCCAGAAAGATCGCGGTAACTCAGCATTACTCATCATGGAACGTACCATATCCAATAGGGTTCGATTCCGTCTCTCCGATACACCGTTATGCTATGGAGTGTATGGAGGAGTAAGCTGAGAGAGAATTCCTTTCTCTTTTAGGTAACCTAGGAACTCGGCACTTAAGTATTCACCACATCGATAAGATCTTAGTGTCTTGATACTTTTGCCGGTTTGGTTTTCTAATTCATTCTTATACTCTTGGAATTTCTCAAAAGCCTCGGATTTATGTTTCATTAGAAAAATGAATCCATACCTAGAGTAATCATCCATAAAAGTAATGAAATAGGAAAAACCACCTCTTGCATGGGTAGACATTGGACCACATACATCACTGTGTATGAGTCCTAAGAGCTCGTTCTTACTGCATGTCCAGTGAATGGAGTCTTTGTCATCTTTCCTTTGAGACATGATTGACAAGTGGCATAAGTTTGATATTCGAATGAATCCAAATATCCTTCTCTATGTAACTTAGTTAACCTTGTCTCATTGATGTGACCCAGTCTACAATGCCAAAAGAAAGCCTTATTTAAATCTGGAGACTTTCTTTTTAGTGTGTTCTAGACATTGAAAATCTGTAATTGGTTTAAGACATATATACCGTTATCCAGTGTACCGGACCCAATCAAACTATGATTAAGGTGGATGTTAACAACATCGCTTACAAACGTGAAATCATAACCTTTATTTGATAACAAGGAAACTGATATGATATTACACGTTAAACTAGGTACACAAAAATAGTTATGTAAAACCAAAATATATCCACTCGTCAATCCTAGGTGATAATCCCCTACGGACACAGCTTTCACGCTAGCCCCGTTAGCAACCATCAGGGTCATATCACCAACCTTCAGCACTCTACGGTTTCTCAGTGCCTGCAATGAATTGCATATATGAGATCCTGATCCGGTATCCAATACCCAGGAAGTAGAGTTGATTGACTGACAATTCTCAATTACAAACACACCTGAAGTCGAAGCCACAGCTTGCTTCGGTTCCTGGTTCTTTGCGTTCCACGCCTTGCAATCTTTCCTCCAGTGCCCTTTCCTATGAAAATGGAAGCACTCATCCTTGGCCACTACTGGCACCGCAATCCTTTTCTTTTCCTTCGCTCCCACCTTACTAACACCTCCTCTAGGTTTGGTGGCGGCCTTATTCTTCCTTCCTTTGGCCTTAGCTTTGGACCCGGAAGAAGAAGCACCGCGAACAAACATAATGTATGTTTCCCTTGCCTTCTGCATGGTGCCCTCTGCACTCCTCAACATGTTAAGGAGTTCTGAAAGTTCAACTTCTTTTCTTTGAATGTTGAAATTCATAATAAACGGGGCGTAGGTGGAAGGGAGGGACTGGAGAATCAGGTCTGTATAGAGCTCATTATCCAAAGTCTTCCCAAGGTCTGCGAGCTCTTCTATATTGCCAATCATCTTTAAGACATGTTCTCCTACCGATGATCCGACAGCCAACCTCGCTTGAAACAAGTTTTTTTTAGGTCTCGTATCTTGCTATACGAGATTGCTCTCCATAAAGTTCCTTTGTATGGAGAAATATGGCATCAAGTTCCATATCCTCGTGCCTCCTCTGATGTTCATTATTCATCGAGGCAAGTACGATGCACTTGGCCTTCGCGCAATCTAACTCCCAGGTTTTTCGGATTTCCTTATCTGCATTACTGGATTTGGGACCTGGGACTGCAGGTGCCTTAGCGGTGAGGACATACCCCAATATGTCATAGGTCAAAGCCATTTTGACATTCCGCAGCCAATCTTTATAGTTTGGCCCTGTCAGTATATTTTTTTTTAATAGTAACTTAAGTCCTGTCATTAGCTGGGTCGCTGCAATTAGGTGAGAGAGAGAGAACTTTAGCATGATGCTCTTGCAAGTTTAGAGTGGTTTTTAGTTTATCTAAACTGGATGGCTCCTACTGTTTCTCGAATCCCTCCTCAAACCATAAAGGAAGAACTAGCCAGGACTATTTTCACTGTATAATACTTGCTTAACCGTCCAGCCAGGCCGGTGTCGGTACTTCGAGTGAGGTTTTCCAACGCTTTCGCGAAGTTCCTTAATTAAATAACCTCTTTTCTCTGGGGGCGTAGCCCCGCTGACACCTTTCTCGACACCTACTTGGTTTATAGTATTGATCGTTAAGTGATGAATCTCCTGATGAGTAGCATATACTCACAGTAGGATCGGGATCCATCTTCTGTTTTAAAAATAACCGAGTGGTTTCTTTTAAACCGTTCCAACGATTCAACTTTGGTTTATTTTCTTTGCATTAATAATAATGCGTCCCATCAATTAACCTATCATTGCAGAAAGCAACGAAAATACAACGTCCTCTTATGCCATCCGCATTCGCCACTGGGTCCCGTCATCACCCGTTAGGTTACTTAACTAACGACAGAGCGGGGGCTGGGCTAGCACGGGTGTAAAACATAAGTGACGTCTAAATAGCTATCATATAAAGATATTGTACATTCGTCAGACGCAATAATAGGCATTCCAGATCACAGATGAACATTATTGGATATGCAAGCAATCCGCGTTTCTTTTGAGCCTGCAACGAAAGACGGATTACACAGTTGTGATGAATAGCCATTACCCCACCCTAAACCCCTACGGGTACGGCAAACTACCCGCCAAGTACCCGAAGTGAAGCGGTCTCCCTCAACAACGTGAGTAGGCCACTAAGCACTTCAAAGTACCCGGTAGTTTGTGCAGCCTACCTTAGGTCTATCCTAGGAGAAAAAACAGTAAAATAAAATAATACAATGGTAGCTACAACCGCAACCTGGATGTGCCCCGCAAAATAATATTACAACATATTACAATTACATCGAATGATTGAATATAAAAACGCATCTCAAACCCCGGGTAATCATCATTACAAACCAATCAAGTTCATAATCACAAACAATAAAATCATTACAGAAATGTGCAACCCCCTGCCAACCGACATACTAGCAGTTAGGGGAGGTTTACGAACACATTATACAGTTCACAGATATAATCTAATTAGCAAACATCGTATAATTTCGATTGAGCAAACACTTTAGATTCTACTCCAAAACTTCTCTGTGCACCTGAGACTTGAGCAGAAAATAAACATTCCAGAAAAGACAAAATATTCACAGAAGAGTTACTGGGGAAAATTGGGCTGAATCGGTTTCAACTCGACCGCGGATCCGCGGCGGATCGGTGGGATCGGCCGCGGTTCCGCGGCTGTTTGGCCGATTCATGCACCCAATTTTTTCCAGTATTCTTATATTTCCCTGCTTGTATTTTTAGAGGTCCCTGAAAAATTTTTAGACCTCGTTTTAAATTCGATAGAAACTTGGTGAATACGATATTTTTTCCGGTTCGTTTTGCGTTCGAAATTCTTACGACTTTGCTAATAAGTTAGTTATTGTTTAGCGAGGCTCTGATACTACTGTAAGTCGACGTTGTACACCCCACGACTTGCGGGGAGGCGGAAATATGAAAAACAATCATTTTGTTTGAAGCAACATCGACTAACCAAAAGGATCTTTTCTAAACTATAACTAACACTAACATAGGAGTTGTTAACTACAATGACAAGAGATTATACCTAATGAACCTAGTCCTTCGTCTTCTCGTTATCCACTTCCTCGTCGGCCTCCTCTATGTAATAGACGATCCACCCGAGAGCTTCTATTCCAAGCTTTGCCTCTAATCTTGAGATAACTAGGTTTCTTTAGTTGCTAATCAATGTCACCTAGATGATATAGAGTATGATTATGGATTAAATAGTCTAGCTAATACTTGATCTCAACACAAGAGAGGGTAGGATTAGGGTTTGAAGAGAGAGAGCTTGAGGAGAGAGAAGGTGAGCAAGATTATGATGAAAATGTTTCTCACTTCTAATATATTATGAAGCATAAAGAATTATCAAATGAATAAATCAAATGATTTATCATCATGCTTCATTAAATATGTGCAATGAATCATCAAGTGAGTCATTAAGCAATAAATGCATCATTAACTCTCTTGAATGATTCATCTAATGAGTCACAAATGCATTTAATGTAAATGCCACCTAAACCCTCAACTCACCATACTTCTAGAAGTTTCCCGCCAAATTACTAGAACGCCCCTCCTATCCGTGAAAACACGGAAAAACTTTAGACTGTATAAATCCAATAATCCGATACTAGAACCTGGCTTAAACCAAAGCTGGCTAGTAAAAAATGTCCGAACATCGTACGTGCGTTTAAACACGTATGCGTCCGAACCCTTGTCGTAAAACCATACAACCTCTATATTGTTTCGCCTGGAGCAGGGAAACCCTCTGTGTGGGACTCTAAAGACTCGACTACTACGTTGGCAGTGGGTTTAACCACATAATGCAAGCGGCATTAGCTGTACGTAACGGTCACCAGGTAGATGTCGATAAGAAAGCCGATGAGGAAACCCATCCGAAGTCCTACTGAGCCTGATGTGACAATCTCCGTATAGTCCGGTCTGTTCGTCTAGGACTATCGCATATCGGGCCTAGGGGGCGGCAAGCGTCAGTCCCCTAAAAGCGGTATAAGTCGTGTCGGAGAGAAGCCCATCACACCTTGAGAAACTACCGGAACCTACCAGTAACTCTCTCTTGCCCTGGCCAGGGACTTTGCGTAATGGCTCTCTGACACAGCGCGATATCAACTCCCAATACCGGGAGAGACGAATCCTGTCTAACAGCCACTGCCTCCAAGTGCTCGGGACTGCACCCAACTGCTACCTGTTTGCACGAATCCTTTGAGCCGTGGTATGGTAGCAATCTAAGAACAGTGGGACACACTCGAGGCGAAGTAGCAGTGTCAAGTCTGCGGACTATGCTGTACTCATGTCACCTGGGAACTGTTAACTGACGACGGGTGAAATACCAACCAACAGTTCCCTGCGAGTCCTGTCCGGTGTACCCGTAACCCAACGAGCACTTGTATACTATCTCCAGTATGACGTACTGATGGCTGTGGGACAGACCATCTCCCCAACTGGGATGAGAAGCATACACACTATTCTACTCCGGAGTATCGATGCCCAGTCTAGATAATCCTACGACTAGGGACCTGAAAAAGGATGTGCTCGTAGACTACCCAGCCCCCACTAGTGTGACTGCCATCAGAACGCTGGTAGTCAAGCAAGATCCTAAGGGCTCTATCAATACGTACACACATATTAAGATAGATAAAACCAAGTAGCATACTACCATGTTTAGCAAGACTGTTATATAACTGTGAATATCCCAAGCTTCCATTAAGTAATATACAAGCTAGTATGATACAATAATGGCCCCTAGGGCATATACACTAACACCAAGAACACATAGAATCCATCTTTATCATCAATAAACTCAAATCAACATATAATATATACGTGTGTATACGTATTCGTATACATCAATACGAACTGTGGGGGTGCTATACGCCATCCACCCGACTTCCCCCGTAGATATAATCTTCTCACTTTGCTTCTTGTATGCCGATGCCGATGTCGCCATCTTCATCTTCAACGTCTCTATATCACGTGGGGTACCTAAACATATACACAATCGCAAATGAGAATTAAAATCACATCGGAAAACCAAAAACGGCACATGCTACGCTTATAGGTAAAAACCTATAACCTGGCATGCAAACACAACTAATAATCCCAGTCGTTGACGTTCAAACGCCACCCGACGGAAACGAAATATCAAATACCAAAATCCATGTTAAAACAAGTCGTAAAACAATGCGCCAACACAAGAAAAATGATCCCAGATTCTACCCTAGGCGAAATCAGCCAAAGTTGCATATGCCAAGGGTCATGTTTACAGGAGATAAAGCTACAAAACTAACACGGATCCTAGAACCCATGACCTGGCCGCAAATTGCGGCCAGAAAGATTAAATCTGCGGCCAGGTTGAAGCGTCAGGGGTTAGGGTTTTGGTGGTACACTCTAGGTTGCCTGCACATCACTCTGTGTTTGCAAAATAATTTTCAGAGGCTTCGGGTGTTAGCAGATTTAAAAATACACTCACAGAATCCACAATTCTTCCGATATCGGGTTTCTAAATCCGTATTCCAGGGTTCTAGTCTCTGGTTTAGGTCTCCAATCAATCACCGCAGGTTTTGTATAGCCTCTAGTAACCCTAATTTCACCTTTGGTTTCAACTAAAACCCTAACCCTCAACACATGTTTTCAAACTCCCCAAAACCACACAATATCGGTTACAATTTTAACATGGATGCTAAAGGAATGGAAATTCTATACTAGTGATGGAAAAATTACCTCATGTTGCACTCAAGAATCCTCTACAGCTCCAAAACTCAAACTTTCTTGGTCCAAAGGGTTTCTTGAGAGCGTGTGCACACTTTTAATGAAATGGGTAATGGGTTTTGAGGTGTTTTTAATGGTGTTTTGGAGGTGGTAGTGGAGGCAAGGGAGAGAGGAGGCGGTAGTAGCAGCAAGGGGAGGAAGAGGAGAGAAATGAGGGAAATAATTGAAGAGGGAATGGCTCAAGACTCATGTTTGACCCGCACCCACTCTTTCTCTCTTACCAATACCTATTACTATAATCATATCCCTTTTTCTTTTCTTTTCCTTTTCTCTTCAATAGTAAACCCAAAATGTAGGGTTCCTAGGAACCCTAGTGAGGTCTCACAAGGCATCGAACATGCCAATTACAAATTTTATGGGTGCCGAGAGACCCGACTACGGATCGTCGGCTAGATATTTAGGCGAACAAAGTAACTAGTTATCACTTAACTAAGAGATACGGAAATACAACCTTTGTAGATCCGGTTCTCCACCTCCATAGCTCCGCAATGAAGTCTCCTCGCTGTCCATAACAAGTCCCGGGCTCTAGCGTCGGCTTCATCGGAGAATGGACGGGCTAGGTCATCGATGTCCATGCCGAAGATGATCTACGTCGAGGCATCGCTAAATCAAGCTCCGACTTCACCAAGTCAAGAAACTAGTGAAGAAAACACACTCTACTACTTGGCAAGAGGTAGAGGATGAATAAATAGGAAGTGGGTAGACTTTAGAATTGGATTTCTCACACTTTTCATCAATCCACCATTGATGAAGAGAAGCTTTCTTCTTTGAAGAAGATGAAGAAGAAGAAGAAAGAATTATGATAAGTTATTAAAAAAGAAAAGAATATCCAAACTTATCATAATCCTAACTATGGTTATGTGTAGAGAGTTGACCAAGGTTAAAGCAATGGTTAGGGTTAAGGATGAGATAAGAATGGTGGACAAAGTCAAAGCTTCATGAAGCTTCAACTAAACAACAAATAAAGCCACCATTCTTTTCTCTTTTCCTTTTATTTTCCAAAATGTATAAACAAATAAATAAATAATGGAAAAATAAATCCCTAATTATATGTTTAACCATGGTTTAATTCTTTACACTTAACCAAGTATACATGTATCATCAAACATGATACAATCAAGTGTACAAAAGTATATCACATATACAATGTGCACAAACCAAGTGAGAAAATCCATCTTAAGTAAACCGATACTAGTTGATGCAAAGTAATATATCAAATATATAAATATGCATTAAATCATTAAATCAACACTTGATTCAATGATCCGGTCATGTCGCACACAACCGACTAGTATACAATGTATCGGTTTATCGAATCATCGCTTGAATCGATAACTAGGTTATATCGCATACAATCATTCGATACATTCATCGCGAGAATGAAATACGGTATCACATACACGCATTATTCTCGGTCCCGCACATATCTCATATGCGCTCCTATTTCGTTTCGCTTGAGCCAGGAAACCTCTGTGTAGGACTCTAAAGACTCGTCAATACGCCGGCAGCAGATGATGATCATATCAAACACCCACAAGCCGCAAGCGGTCTGCTAAACGTAACGGCCACCCGGGTATTGAGCGATCAGAAGATCGACGAGCAAGCCCGCTCACACTCCTGTGAATCCAACCAGTAACACTACCATACAGTCCGGTCTGATCGTCTGATATGTCGCATATCTCGCCTAGGGGTGGTAAACGTCAGACCCCAATAGCTCGATAAGTCGTGTCGATATGAGGTCTATAACTGTTCGAGAAACTACTGGTAACACTTACCAGTAAATCTCAGCAACCCTGGCCAGGGATTTCCTGTTATAGCCAATCGAACACAGCGCAACATCAACTCCCTATACCGGGAGAGACGAATCCCCTCCTATCGCTCATTGCCTCCATGTGACTCGGGACTGTACCCAAAAACCACCGTTTTGCACGCCCTCTTGGACGTGGTAAGATGGAAATCAAAGCACAGTGGGAACCACACAAGACTCTATGACGATCTCGGGTCAACAGACTACTCTGTACCAGTGTCACCAGAGAACTGCCATCTGACGTGAGGTATAATACCATCTGGGAGTTCTCGGCGAGTCCGTCCAGTGTACCCAGTCTCTACTGAGCACCCGTGTATCATCTCTGATGTCAAACACCAATGGATATGGGATCATCCATCGCCCATCTGTATGGGTCGAGAAGGTATACGCTAGTCTACTCTGGTATATCGATGCCCCGTCTCGATACACCCACGACTAGGGACTTTGAAGGATGTACTTATGGACTACCATGTCCCCACTAGTATGATCCGCATCATAGTCCAGGTAGTCAAGCACACATCCTAAGGGCTTTACCAACATGTAACAGAGAGACAAACAGTGTACACGTTAAGGTAAAGAGCAACCAGATAGCATACTATCATGTCGAGCAAGAAAGTCCTCCCTATATATGTCCCAGCATCCACTACAATATACATCCTATGTACAGTAATGGCCTCTAGGGCATACATATAACTAACAATCTCCCACTTGCACTAGGGCCATCTGTAGCAGTGGTTGTAGTATCTCATACTCAACCATCCCATAAAAGTCTCTCTCTGGGAACAGGCCTTTGTGAGTGGATCCGCTGTGTTGTCCTCTGAATCTACTCTCCAAACCTCGATCACCCTGGAGATCAACCATCTCCATGATCAAGTGATACTGCCTTAGAATATGTCTGGATCACTGATGGGACCGGCGTTCCTTGGCATAAGCCACAACTCCATTGTCACACAATGGGAGGAACATAGTTCATCTCATGAACCAATATACACCCAAACAGCCTCTTTGGTAGCATCTTAAGTAGCGATGTATTCAGCCTTTATCGTCTAGTATGCCACGGTATCTAGCTTGGAACTTTTCCAACATACCGTCCCTTTACTGAGGGTAAAGACAATGCCTGCGACTGACATTCAGTCGTCTTTATCACCCTGGAACCCTTCCAGTGATTCTCCCCAGGATCGATTGATACCATCTCACTACAACTAGTGAGAATCCTAACATCCAATTAGATCTATCTCATAGATCCAAAAACCCAGGATTTAGGAGGTATCATTTTGATCCTATGTGGAGAATCATTGTGATAAGCGGAGATTGATCGAGCGTAGCATAGGAAACTCCTTCCCTATCAAGAGTATGTCATCCACGTACTCTACGAGGATCGTCACCATACTCCCTACTACCCTTTTTGTTTATACAAGGTTCATCTACCATTTTGATGATGTCAACTTCTTTGACTAGTCCATCAAAACAGATGTTCCAACTCCGCGATGCCTGCTTTATCCTATATAAAGCATCTTGCACACGTTTCCGCTGCTCCCACTGTCTACGAAGCCCTCTGGCTGTGTACTTATAGACGCACTCTTCTAAAACAACATTTAGAAAAGCTGTCATGACACCCAACCACCAGATATCGTAGTCATGGTCTGTAGCCGTGGCAAGTAGGATCTGGATGGACTTAAGCATAGATCCTTAGAAAAAGGTTTCATTATGATCCATATCTGGTCAATTATGCAAACCTTTAACAAGTCTAGCTTTGAAAGTCTCAACTTTTCCATCTACACCAAGTAATCTTCTCAAGATATACTTACTCCTGACGGGGATTTAACCCTTCAGATATAGCAACCAAAGTCCATACTTTGTTGGTGTATTAGGATTCCATCTCAGATCGCTAAGCATCCAGCCATTCTTACAGAGTCTTACTCTCGATGGCCAGCTCGAAACTAGTTGGGTCATCATCTCATGATGCAATCCTCGCTCCCACTGTCATAGAGAAATCGAAGTATCTCTCAGGTGGGTGAGGAACCCTACTAGATCGGCGGAGAGGCTGAGGTTCGTTGGTTTCTACTGAATCCTCTGGTTGTACCAAATCATCTGCTGCAGTTTTCATAGCTGGAACCTTTCCAGTTCTACATAACAGACCTTGCCTCGAGCTTGTCCGGATTTTGCTTTTAGACATAGGCCGGACAACCCCAAATCTTAACTAACTTAAGATATGGGCTCTTCCCTTTCCATATCACATATGAAATGGTAGGCAGTGATTTGATTCGAACCCTATTCAATAGGTATGCAGCTTCTCAAGTGCATAACCCCCTTAAAAGGAAATAGGTAACTCAGTAATACTCATCATAGAGCGCACCTTATCATATAGGGTGTGATTGCTCCGCCCCGATATACCATCGTACTATGGTGTATACAGAGGAGTAATGCTGAGAGAGAATCTCATTCTCCTTTAGAATAGTCCAGTATTTCCGTGCTCAAGTATTCTCCTCCTTGATCACATCAAAGGACATAATACTTATACCCGTATTTTGGTTTTCTACTTCTAACTTATATTCTGTGAATATCTCAAAAGGTTCGGACTTGTGTTTCAGCAGGAACATAGGTCTGAATCTTGAGAGATTATCAGAGAATGTAACGAAGTACAAAGAACCAGTCTTGGCATGTGTAGACAGGGGACCTACATACATCAACATGTATCATCCCAAGAGTTCACTAACTCTTTCTCTGTTTCCAATAAACGGAGCTATGGTCATCTTATCTTTGTGACATGACTGGCAAGTTTCACAAGATGTAAATTCAAACTGATTTAAATATGCATCTTTATGTAACTTAGCTAGTTGGGTCGCATTGATATGACCTAGTCTACAATACCTCAAGAAGAATCCGTTCATTTCTGAACTCTTTCTCTTGTGTGTGTTCAGTATACTAAGAACTGTAGTTTGATTTAGAACATCAATGCTTTTAGATAACGTGCCTGAACCGATCAACTTTTGATATAGGAAATGTTCAAAACATTATCCAACAATACAAAATTATATCCTTTCTTTACTAATAAAGAGAGAGATATGATTTTGTATATCAGGTTCGGTATCTAATAACATTCGTTCAGAATCATTGTATTGGTAATACAGGGTGACAGTGACCAACAGACTTGGCTGCAACACTTGCCCCGTTTTCTGCCTCATGAAACTTATCACCCGTTCTCAGTTCTCTACCTTTCTGTAGCCCTATGTAACAGATTACATATCTGGGATCCTGATCTGGTATCACATACCCAGGACGTAAAGGATACTGAGAAACAGTTCTCTGTAATGAACACACCCGAAGATGATGCATCAGCATGCACTCTCTTCGTTTGGGCGGCACGGGAATTCTGGTAATCCCCAATTTCCTGCTCTGTCTTATAACAATTATAAGTTGGAGCGGGACCAACGTTCCCCAGCTCAGTATAACAAGCGGGTTCGGTCAATATTCCGTATTTATTATCTTGATTAAGGCGTGATATGGTCGCTACCTGGAGAGAGAGAGAAGAAAACACTCAGCGTGCGCTCTTGCAAGAATAGATTGGTTATTATTTTATCTAATCAGGATGGCTCCCACTGCTTTTTATCAAATCTTCCTTCAAACCCTAAAAGGAAAGACTAGCCGGGATTAATTACACACTACAAGTTCGCCAATCTTTCAGCCAGGCCAGTGTCGGTACTTTGAGGGAGGTCCCCCGTGCTTTCGTACGAACCTAATTAATGTAAACCTCGTTTTCCCAGAGGCGTAACCCCGTTGACACCTTTCTAGACACCTACTTGATCGGCTAATTGTAATGTATAAAACTCTCCCAGGAGTAACTCTTACTCGCAGCGGGTATCGGGATCCAACTATCTCATAGAAGGTATGCAATCTCATTGCAAATTTCAACACTTGAAATTCCCGATAATATTTTGCCCCTAGCTCGCTATGACCTTGACGAATGCCAAACAACCCATTGTCCACTAGTCAAGTTCAACCCGTACATTTCTTGATCGAATTAAACCCACCCGCACGACCCTTGACGAATGCCAAACAACGCCGTACGAATACCCTAATCCAATCGCATCATATGCTCAAGCAGATAAATACTAGTTAGCTACCGTACACTACGCCTTGACGAATGCCAAACTACCGCAGCACGAATACTAACTAGTACATATCTGAAATGACGGAGGGCTACGACAGGTTTTTCTGAAAACCTATTGCGTAATGAACTTGATATCGTTGTAGAATCAAATGATTTTAAAATGGAGTGCTTTTGAGGCTTTTCTAGTTTTGCTAAAGGAGTCACTCCCGGTGAAGGGATCGTCGGTCCTTTCCTCATCGAATGAGGTGCGGGATATATCATATATATCACTGTGCAAAGCAAAAACTCTTAAAAGCAATCAAAAGACAAACCGAGTGTGTAGAATCTGCCAGTTATTGCTAAAGGAGTCACTCCCGGTGAAGGGATCTCGGTCCTTTCCTCATCGAATAAGGTGCAGGATATATCACATATACCTCTGTGCAAAGCAAGAACTGTAGCTACCTGTTTTATTTTGAAATTCGATTCTACAACATCTTAGGTTTCTTTTATTTCATTAATCATATTAATGAAGTCCCATCATTTGAGTACCTAAACATCACAGATAAATACGACGTACACTTATGCCATCCGCATTCGCCTCGATGTCCCCTCGTGCACCGTTAGGTTAGGTAACTAACGGCAGAGCGGGGCAGGGCTAGCGCGGGTGTAAAACATAATTAACGCCTATATAATATATCATATATATACTATATACTGTATCTATCACAGAACATCACATGATCACATCACAGATATCGCAGCAGAAGAATCATATGAAATATTGGATATACTAGGACGTCCGTGTTTTCAATACGAGCCAGTATAAAACACGGATTCCACGGTCGTGATGAATAGCCAAACCCACACCCCAAGACCCCTACGAGAGCGGCAAGCAACCCTACCAATTTTAGAGTTAGGAGACCCGGACTCGACTCCTCGAGTTGGTCTCCCACTGGACTCCAGAACCCGGTTACTTGTTCCCTCCTCCTTGGGTCTATCCTAGTGCGGAAAAGTAAATAATATACAAACGGTGACAACTTCCGCAACCTGGAAGTGTCCCAATAAAAGAATATTACATACAAGTTTTTACATGAATGAAAATGAAAAACACTCATCTCACATAAAAACCCCCGGCTATTCAAACACGACGATCCAATATAACATATCCAGCAACACATAACATCATATGTCATCAACGTAAGTAAATATGTCCATCCCAATTGTCGTTGACATATAGCAACGAAACCGGCGATATCACATATTACACTTACGGTCACAGAAAAGAAAGTGTAAAACTACAACAGTTGGAATCCGCAATCTGCATAGACATCGCATGCCTAATTAAATGAATACCTTAGACATCGCATGCCTAACAGTTATAAACCCCGCATTTCAGTCTCAAAATCGAAAACACTTTTCAATACCAAGTCGGGCAATTCAACAGGATTCCCGACATCCTGATCGAATGCTCGTCGCAAACTTCAGTAGACGGCCGCACCCCCGATACCGTCGACGAAGTGCACCAAGGCGGAATACCGCTACCGCGAGCACCCGAACGGATGCTTTCGGCAACGGGGTTCTCCTACAGTCACTTGGTCAGGGCTATGGAGTGAGGCTGTCTATTAAGTTTATCGGCGAGTATCCGCGTACGCTACGTGATTGCGACGGACTTTTGATCACATCAAAATTCCGTGGCAACCGATCAAGTGAGACTAAACTGCTATGTTTATAATATTCATTCAGTTATCTCATAACTATTGTGAATTCCAATTATTGTATCCCATTCCAGATAAACAGAAAATGTTAAACTTTCCGATCGAACAATCGAACACCCAAGTTTTCCCGATACAGCTCAACACATGAAATAAGTCTAACAACATTCAGTTCGTGCCTCAGTACCAACGGTCCAGCCGTAGAAGGGTCAAGCCAACGCCTCACATGTGGCACGCCGTACTGCCCCAAACCCGAAGGTTCAAAGGGCAGTTCAAGACGGTCACATAATCGAGTTAAGGTTTGTTGTCTTCTAGAGGGACCATCGCGTTACTTGCACTACTTAGAACATCGTTAAACTACGGAAAAATCCAACACTTGGAAATTTCCCGACAGGGGAAAAATTGGGTATTTATATCCGGTCGAACTTTTTAACATATTGTAAAATATCCGGAAAGCCACATAGACGAAACTTGATAATCCGATCGAACCGACGACCTCCCAATACACCCCAGAAAATTCAACTCTTGAATAAATTTTAAAAATTCCCAGAAAACTCAGAAGAATTTATCAGGAATTACTGTGCAGAAATATAGGGCTGACGTCACTAGAGAGCCGCGGAACCGCCGCAGAAGCTAGGCTTCTGCCGCGGTTCCGCCGCACAAATCACTGTTCACCAGAAACATTTTGCACCTTAATTCTTATTTTTCTATGCTGAATTTTTTAGCAATTTTTAATTCACAAAAATCCAGATATTTCAAAAATGTCCAGAGAGCATTCTCGGGTGTGGGTTTCGGGTTCGTTCGGGTTTCAAATTCCGTCTGGACTTCGCCTAAGGCTCTAGCTAGGCTCTGATACCACTGTAGGGTTCCTAGGCACCCTAGTGAGGTCTCACAAGGCATCGAACATGCCAATTACAAATTTTATGGGTGCCGAGAGACCCGACTACGGATCGTCGGCTAGATATTTAGGCGAACAAAGTAACTAGTTAACACTTAACTAAGAGATAGGGAAATACAACCTTTGTAGATCCGGTTCTCCACCTCCATAGCTCCGCAATGAAGTCTCCTCGCTGTCCATAACAAGTCCCGGGCTCTAGCGTCGGCTTCATCGGAGAATGGACGGGCTAGGTCATCGATGTCCATGCCGAAGATGATCTACGTCGAGGCATCGCTAAATCAAGCTCCGACTTCACCAAGTCAAGAAACTAGTGAAGAAAACACACTCTACTACTTGGCAAGAGGTAGAGGATGAATAAATAGGAAGTGGGTAGACTTTAGAATTGGATTTCTCACACTTTTCATCAATCCACCATTGATGAAGAGAAGCTTTCTTCTTTGAAGAAGATGAAGAAGAAGAAGAAAGAATTATGATAAGTTATTAAAAAAGAAAAGAATATCCAAACTTATCATAATCCTAACTATGGTTATGTGTAGAGAGTTGACCAAGGTTAAAGCAATGGTTAGGGTTAAGGATGAGATAAGAATGGTGGACAAAGTCAAAGCTTCATGAAGCTTCAACTAAACAACAAATAAAGCCACCATTCTTTTCTCTTTTCCTTTTATTTTCCAAAATGTATAAAAAAAAAAATAAATAATGGAAAAATAAAACCCTAATTATATGTTTAACCATGGTTTAATTCTTTACACCTAACCAAGTATACATGTATCATCAAACATGATACAATCAAGTGTACAAAAGTATATCACATATACAATGTGCACAAACCAAGTGAGAAAATCCATCTTAAGTAAACCGATACTAGTTGATGCAAAGTAATATATCAAATATATAAATATGCATTAAATCATTAAATCAACACTTGATTCAATGATCCGGTCATGTCGCACACAACCGACTAGTATACAATGTATCGGTTTATCGAATCATCGCTTGAATCGATAACTAGGTTATATCGCATACAATCATTCGATACATTCATCGCGAGAATGAAATACGGTATCACATACACGCATTATTCTCGGTCCCGCACATATCTCATATGCGCTCCTATTTCGTTTCGCTTGAGCCAGGAAACCTCTGTGTAGGACTCTAAAGACTCGTCAATACGCCGGCAGCAGATGATGATCATATCAAACACCCACAAGCCGCAAGCGGTCTGCTAAACGTAACGGCCACCCGGGTATTGAGCGATCAGAAGATCGACGAGCAAGCCCGCTCACACTCCTGTGAATCCAACCAGTAACACTACCATACAGTCCGGTCTGATCGTCTGATATGTCGCATATCTCGCCTTGGGGTGGTAAACGTCAGACCCCAATAGCTCGATAAGTCATGTCGATATGAGGTCTATAACTGTTCAAGAAACTACTGGTAACACTTACCAGTAAATCTCAGCAACCCTGGCCAGGGATTTCCTGTTATAGCCAATCGAACACAGCGCAACATCAACTCCCTATACCGGGAGAGACGAATCCCCTCCTATCGCTCATTGCCTCCATGTGACTCCGGACTGTACCCAAAAACCACCGTTTTGCATGCCCTCTTGGATGTGGTAAGATGGAAATCAAAGAACAGTGGGAACCACACAAGACTCTATGACGATCTCGGGTCAACAGACTACTCTGTACCAGTGTCACCAGAGAACTGCCATCTGACGTGAGGTATAATACCATCTGGGAGTTCTCGGCGAGTCCGTCCAGTGTACCCAGTCTCTATTGAGCACCCGTATATCATCTCTGATGTCAAACACCAATGGATATGGGATCATCCATCGCCCATCTGTATGGGTCGAGAAGGTATACGCTAGTCTACTCTGGTATATCGATGCCCCATCTCGATACACCCACGACTAGGGACTTTGAAGGATGTACTTATGGACTACCATGTCCCCACTAGTATGATCCGCATCATAGTCCAGGTAGTCAAGCACACATCCTAAGGGCTTTACCAACATGTAACAGAGAGACAAACAGTGTACACGTTAAGGTAAAGAGCAACCAGATAGCATACTATCATGTCGAGCAAGAAAGTCCTCCCTATATATGTCCCAGCATCCACTACAATATACATCCTATGTACAGTAATGGCCTCTAGGGCATACATATAACTAACACAAAACACATAGCCATGCATGTGTTGGAGATAGTGCCCTCATAGTCAATTAATGGATCGCAGGTACGTGATTGCAATGATTGCGGAGGACCTATACCAATAGGACAGTCTTACTCGAGATGATTGTATGCTATCTGGTTTGCCTTTATCAGTCGTATACATGTCCAGGTGACTGATTACATGTTACACTTTGATAGAGCCCTTAGGATCTTGCTTTACTACCAACAGTATGATGGCGATCATATACGTGAGAGTTGGGTGGTTTATATGCATATCCTTAATTGTGGTCCCTAGTCGTGGGAGTTTCGAGACAGGGCATCGATACTCCGGAGTATACTGGTGTATACAGTCGAGACCCCGACGATGGGCGGTGGCCGGTCTCACAAGCCACTGGTGTCAGTTGGATCACCTAAGATGTATACAGGTGCTCATTGGGTTATGAGTACACCGGACAGGACTCGCCGGGAACCTGCTAGTTGGTATTATACATATCGTCAGATAGCAGTTCCCTGGTGACATGTGTACAGGTTAGTTTATCGACCTGAGGTCGTCATTTATCTCGTGTGAGTTCCCACTGTGCTTTGATTTCTACCCTACCACGGCTCAAAGGAGTCGTGCAAACAGGTAGTTTTTGGGTACAGTTCCGAGCCACATGGAGGCACGTGAGCGGATCGGCAGGGGATTCGTCTCTCCCGGTTTTGGGGGCGAGATCGCGCTGTGTCTAGGAGAGCCATTACACAAAGCCCACGGCCGTGGCAGGAGATTTACTGGTAGGTACTCCAGTAGTATCTCAGGGTGTTATTGGGCTATACTCCGACACGACTTATACTGCTATTGGGGGTCTGACGTTACTAGCCCCCTGGCAGATATGCTATACTCATTGACGAACGGACCGGACTGTATATACATTGTCACTGTTAGGCTCAGTAGGGTTTCTGGATGAGTTCGCTCATCAGCCTCCCTTGAGGTCAGTCCATGGGCAGCCGTTACGCATAGCTAGTGCCGCTGATGGTTTGTGGTTAAACCCACTGCCAGGGTACTGACGAGTCATTAGAGTTCCCCACAGACAGTTTCCCAAGTTCGGGCGAAACGTTGTAGAGGCCGTATGGTTTTATGGCAGGGTTCGGAAAATGCACGTGCGTTTACGCACGTGTCAGATTTCGGGCAGATGATACTGGTCGGCTTTGGTTTAAGCCGGATCCGAGTATTATATTGAGTAGATATAATATCTTTGTCTCAGTTGCATTTGTATTCGGTCGTAATACAAATGCGGGTATATTTATACAGTTACGGGGTTATCCTGAAATTCGTTTCGGGATCACTTTTGGAAGTTGCCAGTTTCCAGTTTTCTATCAGCCGTCTTTTAACATTCGGTTAAAGACGGATTTCTCTTTTCTTTGGAAGAGTGTGGATGCTTCTAGAAGGTTCTAGAAGCGGTGAGGTGTTATTGTTTCATTGGTTGCTTTCTTTGTGTTCACACTGTGTGTTCACACTAGATATTTTCTTGTGTTCACACTAGATATTTCCTTATTGTTACTCTCTTGCTCCTACCCTCACCCCCCTATTCCTATATATGGCCGGCCCCTTCCCCCTCTCTCACTCTCACTTGATTTTTTCATTTGTTGAAAAAGATTATGATAGATTTTGGGGTGTATGGAAATTTCATTGCTCATTTCATTCCATCACCCGACTTATTGGCAACTTCATTAACCGTTCGTCCATAGCTTTGGACGGAACGAGACAAAGTCTTCCACTCATTCTCTACATCAATCTTGGTCGTCTCTTTTAGCAAACTTGACGACCGAGTTGCCTCGAGTCAGAGGCGGGAGCCCGTTTAAAGAATCGTTGACGTGGTGCCACCTGGACGAGCAGATCGGAGATCGACGAGATCGGAGCAGCCGCAACGGAGCGTGGGATGATGGTTAAAGAATGAAGGACTCGGATCGTTCGGTATAACCTTTCTACACTCTTTACAGTTTGTTAGTTTAGCAATAATGGCAGATCCGGGTTAAAGTATACGATAGCGCTAGTTAAAAAGTTTTTTGTTCCTCATTTGGCGTCTGTAGACGGCCGGGGCGCTACCGTAGACTTACAGTGGTATCAGAGACTCACCATTATGCTATACTAACTTGTGCTAACGTGTTTAAAATATCGATCGAACCGGATATCGAAAAACACAATTTTCAAGCTTCACAGTTTCTGTCGATTTTAAATGATGTCCTAAAATTATTCTACATATCTCAAAAATCTGTGCAGGGTTTTATAAGAACACCGTACAAATTTGGGCTCATGAATCGACAAGACTGCCGCGGAATCGCGGCCAAACCCATGGTTTGGACGCGCATCCGCGGCCATTCTGTGAGATCATGCCCCCAAATTTGTACAATGGGTTCTTGTCTGGAATTTGGGGTTTTTGGTATATATCTTTTGGGCCCAGATTTTGTTACTGTTCAACAGATGTTCGTGGGGCCCACTTCGTGATATTTAGTCGATCGAAATTTAAACATGTTAGTTTACAGTGCTTACATTATATCTCCGACCGTGAATGTCATTTGATCGGTAAACCGCGTCTGATTGCTATAGTTCTTTTAGACGGGTTTGCGAACGTGACATTCGCGTTGATGTTCTGTGTTGTGCTGTGATGTTGCAGATTTGTCGTGGTGGATAGCAGTGTGCAATGATAGTACAGTTTGGATTTATTTGTACATTTGATATTGCGGGGCGAGCGTCCAACTTGTGGACTGCCGTCACTGCCTGTTGTATAATATTCTTTTGGGGCACGACCAGGTTGCGGTCGATGTACCTGTTGTACTATTTTTCATTACTGTACTAGGTTTTACCCCACGACGGAGTGCACGGATAGCCGGGTTCTGGAGGGCAACGGGTCCGCATCTCATGGCTTTGAGAGGCAGAGGGGCCTCACTCTAAAATTGGCAGACTATTCGTCGCACTCGTAGGGGGTACAGGTTGACCCAAGGAGGGGTGCCCAAGATTACCGGATTCCGTGAAGTGCTGGGTGGTCCATTCACTTTACTGTAGGTGGCTGCCTCGCTTCAGGTTTTGGCGGGTAACTTGCCGCACCCGTAGAGGTCTAGGTTTCATTGCACAGGCTATCCACACGACAGGGGAACGTCGGGTTTCAGCAGCGGCTCTGTGAAACCCGGGGATCCCAGATTATCTGTATTGTTCTGTGATGCTTATTACTTTTCTGTAATGTTGCATATTATCACGCCTTGAGCGATTATTGTATATTGGTTTATATACTATTAGATGTTGTATATGTTTTACACCCGCGCTAGTTCAGTCCCCGCTCTGTCGTTAGTTAAGTAACCCAACGGGTGATGACGGGACCCAGTGACGAATGCGGATGGCATATACGTACATTTTATTTTCGTTCTTTTCTGGTGTGATTGATTGATGGGACTGCGTTGATTCTGATCAATGCAAAGTAAAGAAAACCTGTTTGGAGTTGTTGGAACAAATTTAAAAAGTGTTATTGCAAAGACGTTTCCTTTTGTTATGCATAGCGGTATTCAGTGGAATATCCTGCACCTCATTCGACGGGGTAACGGCCAATATCCCTTCACCGGGACTGACCCCTTGGGCAGAAGTTTGCGTCAGGGTATTAACTTCACTATAGTCGATTACAAGTTGCTTTGCATCGCGGTATTCAGTGGAATATCCTGCACCTCATTCCATGATGAAAGAGCCGAGATCCCTTCACCGGGAATGACCTCTTTAGCAAAAGGTTTTCGCCACTATATTTTAAAAAGCTATCAGGTTCGTTCAGCGATATCAAGTTCGTTACGTTAAAGGTTTTTCGCCAAAAACCAGCCGTAGCCTTCTGTCACTTCTTTTGGGTATTCAGTAGTATTCAAGCTATGCATTTTAGCCAATGTTAAGGCATAGTGTTTGGTAGCTGCTGGGTATTCATTTATTGCATAGATAGATGAGTTGGTTTGGGACAGTCGTTCTGCCATTTGGCCAAAGCCAGAGGCATGTGCGGGTGGGTTCAAATTGACAAGATAGTGACGGGTAGAACTTGGCATGTGACTTATGACATTTTGACCAAAGCCAAGGTTATAAGAGCATGAGGCAAAAATCATATCGGGAGTTTCTAAAGAAACTGAAACTTGCCAAGTATGCGCATACCTTCTGGAGTATGAGTAACGTGGATGCATTCCATCACGTTATCATGCGATGAGAGTTGGATCCCGATTCCCACTGATGAGTTGGTTTACTCTTCGGGTGATCCCGATTGATTCTTCTTTTAGGTTTGGAGGAGAATTTGATAGGACAGTGGGAGGTTTCCGGATTAGATAAAGTGATAACCATTCTGATCTAGATTAGAGTGCACACAGAGTGTTTCTTTTCTCTCTCTCTTTGGCAGCGACCTTTGACCGACCCTAAACTATGACTCAGTGACCAAGTTGACCGAACCTTCTTAAAATACTGGCTTTTGGATTGTCTGAGTTGCATAAGTTATTGCCACTCCTTCTTTTACCCTTTGCATTTCTCAGAACACCCCGTATTACTACAGACATCCACTTCCATTGGATAGATCCATCGTATGGTTATATACGAACTCGGAGGGATTTCTTCGAGGATGGATCAAGGTTCAGGAGAAATAGAATTGGTTTATTCAGTTGTCTTTTATTATCACCTTCCTCAGGTTGCGAGGGCTCCTTGGTTTAGGAGAGTACACCTATTACGCTTATTGGATAGTCTTATTCCAAACCATAGGCAGGTGCCGAAAGGTAGGGAATGAAGAAAACCAATTAGCCTAAGTAAGGTGTGCAGAAGGCAATAACTAAAGACAAAATAAAGGGATTAGAAAGAGGGCAAAATAAATTGCGACTGATATCATTCACGACCAAACCACGTACTTCATCGCCACTCCTATTTCACCTTTAAAGGAATAAGGTATTATTCAAGTTGTCTTTTATCATCACCTTCTCTCAAGATACGAGTACTCCTTGGTTTAGGAGGGTACACCTATTATGCTTACTGGATTGTCTTCTTCCAAACCATAGGCTGGTGCCGAACGGTAGGGAAGGAAGAAAACCATTTAGCCTAACGATGGTGTACAGAAGGTAACGACTAAAGACAAATAAAGGGATTTGGAGAGATGGCAATAAAATATACGGTTGAAGTCATGAATTAGATTATTGAAGAGGCATTACTAGGAATACCAGGATACCCCTACGAAACATTTTCATGTTTCAGTGCATTGTTAAAGGAAAACTGTTTTCCCGATTAGATACTTACTCCAAGGGTATGTATTTACCAGGTTTCATTCTCATATCTGTATGGTTTTACAGATGATGAGCGGGAGTAAGTTATTGGGAATTAGGTAATTATCCTCATTATATCGGAATTCGTTGTAATTGGTGATATTTGAGGAAATCGCCAGGGTACAGTTTTCAACCTACGACGCACAGGTTATGAGTTGCTTAACTCAGCGGACTTATACAGAGTATTGTTTGTTGTCCAGTGTCCATCAGGACAAAGGGGTAGGTCCTCGTACTATGTTCTGTTTACTTATAACTTCTCTAGTATTTAGACAAGTGTTTCGTAGAAATACAAGGTCTAAGTTTTGAGAAGTTGTGGGTATAAGAATAAAGTAGAGAACAAGGTGTCACAAGTATCGGGATTCTTCAAAGAGATCGACGATGTAGATTCTTGTGATTGGTATTCAGATGATAGTAATGGTTTTGTGAAACTTGTTTCTCTTTCAGGTTACTCATAATTGGATAAATTCCTAAGTTGAGTAATGCTGATTAGCCTCTTTCCATTAAGTTGATATGCATTGGAGACAGTTGTATGATTTGAATCTGGTTCCAATTAAATAAGTGCCAAAGTTTCTATATTGGATATAGAATAGTTCGTACCTTAAAAGATGTTAAGGTACGGGGAGTTGTCCAGCTTATGCTTAAAACCAGACTCTGGACAACTCAGGGCACGTTTCTGTAATGGCTGTTTGTGGGTTGACCCTGACTATGACGAGGGTTGATTTTCTACCATTTGGAAGATCAATAGTGATATTGTACTTGACTCGCCACAGTTTTAGTAAAATGGATTTTTTCAGAAAACAGTAGTGGGAGTATGGTAGAATTGGAAGTGATTCCAGAACCGCGAACGATTACGGAAAATTTAATAGGACCTATATATTCAATCAGGTTTGACATTCCAATAGCCACTCCACAGATATGATGGGTAACCTCAGACACCCGAGAGGTACTCCGGTAGCCTCAAGGACGGTGACAGGGAGGTTCTTATTTACCCAGACTTGATACTACTGTTGTTCCAGGCTATGAGACCCGGTAGGAGGGTTGTCGTAGTCAGTGGAAGCAGCGGAAGCTTAGTGAGCAAGTAGCTTATGTCTATTTATAGACTAGAGCGGTTATAGCGGAAATAGATCATCTAATTTTGATGTGACAGTCATGGGTTTGACTTCAATCATAATAAGGGATGGATCTGTTAAGAAGGTAGTAGGGTGTGATGTTATGGTATTTAGATGACATACACAGAGTAGGAAGTAAAATTCCTATACTACGATCGGTTGTACTGTGGTCGTCGCACAGTTGTTTCTCCAGACAGGATATGGATATAATATTTGACATTCTGGTTTCTGGATCTATGGTTTTAGATCTGGATTTAGGTAGTTTCCCAATGTGGGTACTTTGACAATATTATAATGGGTTTTAGAATAGATGACTCCTGGCATGGTGGTGTACCTGCAGGTAATGGAGTCACCCTCTCTAAAGGTGTCTTACAGACTAAAGGGGAGAGGGATGGGCATGATTGACAGATCACTTGCTTAGGCAACTGAGTCAATCATGAGATGTCAAGTACCACACCAGATGTTGTTTTTGTACTAGATGCGATGAGTTTATATTAATCCAATCCTGGAGAAACATAAGGAAGCAGTTTTAGAACATAAGTACATGTTCTACGGATTTGATGACGGCAGCCTCCTTTGGGAGACGGTTATCATTCCAGGCTTCAAAGGTGACATGGTTGACAGAGTGATTGTCAGAGTTATAGTTTTCCCTCTGATGAGGGACAATATTTTGGACAGGTGGTCCAAGAGGATACTGTGGGAGGCTTGGTGCTGGATACCGATTAGGTTCAGTGATCGATACAGTCTAAGAAGTTTGGATTTGGAGTTCATTTATGAACTGGGTCCCATCAGATATCCAGACATATTCTAAGACAGGTATTACTCAATTCGGGAGATGGCTTTCTCCGCGAACTTGAGATTAAGAGAGATATAGAAAGAAACATCTAGGCGGATCCACTCACTGGGGCTATTTCTCGCACACAATAGTTTTACAAACGGGCTTTATGAAACTGATTAGTAGAGGAGTTGGATGTTCGGTTTCATACGGGCTGTGAGTAGTCGACATCGCAATAATTCGCCTTAAGTGCAAGTGGGAGATTGTTGGAGATAGTGCCCTCATAGTCAATTATTGGATCGCAGGTACGTGATTGCAATGATTGCGGAGGACCTATACCAGTAGGACAGTCTTATTCGAGATGATAGTATGCTATCTGGTTTGCCTTTATCAGTCGTGTACATGTCCAGGTGACTGATTACATGTTACACTTTGATAGAGCCCTTAGGATCTTGCTTTACTACCAACAGTATGATGGCGATCATATACATGAGAGTTGGGTGGTTTATATGCATATCCTTAATTGTGGTCCCTAGTCGTGGGAGTTTCGAGACAGGGCATCGATACTCCGGAGTAGACTAGTGTATACAGTCGAGACCCCGACGAGGGGCGGTAGCCGGTCTCACAAGCCACTGGTGTCAGTTGGATCACCTAAGATGTATACAGGTGCTCATTCGGTTATGAGTACACCGGACAGGACTCGCCGGGAACCTGCTAGTTGGTATTATACATATCATCAGATAGCAGTTCCCTAGTGACATGTGTACAGGTTAGTTCATCGACCTGAGGTCATCATTTGTCTCGTGTGAGTTCCCACTGTGCTTTGATTTCTACCCTACCACGGCTCAAAGGAGTCGTGCAAACAGGTAGTTTTTGGGTACAGTCCCGAGCAACATGGAGGCACGTGAGCGGATCGGCAGGGGATTCGTCTCTCCCGGTATTGGGGGCGAGATCGTGCTGTGTCTAGGAGAGCCATTACACAAAGCCCACGGCCGTGGCAGGAGATTTACTGGTAGGTACTCCAGTAGTATCTCAGGGTGTTATTGGGCTATACTCCGACACGACTTATATTGCTATTGGGGGTCTGACGTTACTAGCCCCTAGGCAGATATGCGATACTCATTGACGAACGGACCAGACTGTATATAAATTGTCACTGTTAGGCTCAGTAGGGTTTCTGGATGAGTTCGCTCATCAGCCTTCCTTGAGGTCAGTCCATGGGCAGCCGTTACGCATAGCTAGTGCCGCTGATGGTTTGTGGTTAAACCCACTGCCAGGTTACTGACGAGTCATTAGAGTTCCCCACAGACTGTTTCCCAAGTTCGGGCGAAACGTTGTAGAGGCCGTATGGTTTTATGGCAGGGTTCGGAAAATGCACGTGCGTTTACGCACGTGTCAGATTTCGGGCAGATGATACTGGTCGGCTTTGGTTTAAGCCGGATCCGAGTATTATATTGAGTAGATATAATATCTTTGACTCAGTTGCATTTGTATTCGGTCGTAATACAAATGCGGGTATATTTATACAGTTACGGGGTTATCCTGAAATTCGTTTCAGAATCACTTTTGGAAGTTGCCAGTTTTCAGTTTTCTATCAGCCGTCTTTTAACATTCGGTTAAAGACGGATTTATCTTTTCTTTGGAAGAGTGTGGATGCTTCTAGAAGGTTCTAGAAGCGGTGAGGTGTTATTGTTTCATTGGTTGCTTTCTTTGTGTTCACACTGTGTGTTCACACTAGATATTTTCTTGTGTTCACACTAGATATTTTCTTGTGTTCACACTAGATATTTCCTTATGGTTACTCTCTTGCTCCTACACTCACCCCCCCATTCCTATATATGGCCGGCCCCTTCCCCCTCTCTCACTCTCACTTGATTTTTTCATTTGTTGAAAAAGATTATGATAGATTTTGGGGTGTATGGAAATTTCATTGCTCATTTCATTCCATCACCCGACTTATTGGCAACTTCATTAACCGTTCGTCCATAGCTTTGGACGGAACGAGACAAAGTCTTCCACTCATTCTCTACATCAATCTTGGTCGTCTCTTTTAGCAAACTTGACGACCGAGTTGCCTCGAGTCAGAGGCGGGAGCCCGTTTAAAGAATCGTTGACGTGGTGCCACCTGAACGAGCAGATCGGAGATCGACGAGATCGGAGCAGCCTCAACGGAGCGTGGGATGATGGTTAAAGAACAAAGGACTCGGATCGTTCGGTATAACCTTTCTACACTCTTTACAGTTTGTTAGTTTAGCAATAATGGCAGATCCGGGTTAAAGTATACGATAGAGCTAGTTAAAAAGTTTTTTGTTCCGCATTTGGCGTCTGTAGACGGCCGGGGCGCTACCGTAGACTTACAGCATGAACCATGAAGAAAATGCCATGAAGAAAAATGTAACAAGTGTTAAAAATGTCATGTGCACAAAACACGCTTAAAGTCCAATTAGCGATTTTTAATCGCGATTAGCACAAAATTAGTGTCAAATAAATCATAAATTCTCATAATTTGCTTAAATCACATAAAGTATCCTCTTTTTAGAAATTTCCAAATTTTTCCCAATTTATCGGTATTTAATAATACCGCCCTATTAAAATATTCATTAAAATTGATATTAAATTATAAAAATTCTCAAAAATAATTTTTTATTTTTCGGAATGTTACAATCTTCCCCCTTAAAGAAATTCGGTCTCCGAATTTAAATTTAGACCCCTCAAATACTAAAACATTTCAGTAAAAGACTAAGCCGTCGGGGTACCGAAACCATCAATGCATAAAACGCATCATAGCGCAATGCATGCGCAAGAACAATGAGAAGATAACTCAAAATCAAAACTTCGTCAAGCATCCCGCAATCATCGGAGTCATGTGTTAGTGTATATGCCCTAGAGGCCATTACTGTATCATACTAGTATGTATATTACTTGATGGAAGCTTGGGATATTCACAGTTGTACAGACAATCTTGCTCAATATAGTAGTATGCTACTTGGTTTGTCTCTGCTTTAATGTGTACATGTGTGTTTCTTTATTATATCACCTATACGCATTAGTAGAGCCCTTAGGATCTTTGCTTGATTACCGGTGTTGTGATGGCGATCACACTCGTGGGGGCTGGGTAATCCACAAGCACATCCTTATACACGTCCCTAGTCGTGGGATTATCGAGATAGGGCATCGATACTCCGGAGTAGACTAGCGTATGCGTTTCTCATCCCAGCACGGGAGACGGTCTGTCCCACAGCCGTCAGTACGTCGTACTTGAGATAGTATGCGGGTGCTCGTTAGGTTACGAGTACACTGGACAGGACTCGTCGGGAATTGATGGTTGGTATTATACCTATCATCAGTTATCAGTTCCCAGGTGACATGAGTATAGCTTAGTCCGCTGACTTGACACTGTCACTTCGCCTCGAGTATGTTCCTACTGTTCTTTGATTACTACCCTACCACGGCTCTACTGAGTCGTGCAAACAGGTAGTAGTTGGGTGCAGTCCCGAAGCACTTGGAGGCAGTGACGTTTAGACAGGATTCGTCTCTCCCGGTATTGGGGGTTGACATCGCGCTGTGTCTAGGAGAGCCATTACACGAGTGGTCCCTGGCCAGGGCAAGCGAGATATACTGGTAGGTTTCCAGTGTTATCTCAGGGTGTTCTGGGCTTCACTCCGACACGACTTGTACTGCTATTAGGGGACTGACGTTTACCGCCCCCTAGGCCCGCCATGCGATGTATCAGACGAACAGACCGGACTGTACGGAGATTGTCACATACAGGCTCAGTAGGAGTTCGGATGGGTTTACCTCATCGGCCTTCTTATCGACATCTACCTGGGGACCGTTACGTACAGCTAGTGCCACTTGCGGTCTGTGGTTAAACCCACTGCCAGCGTAGTGTCGAGTCTTTAGAGTCCCACACAGAGAGTTTCCCTGCACTGAGCGAAACGTGTAGAGGCCGTATGGTTTTACGGCAGGGCTACGATCACTTACGTGCACTTGTGTGCGTATGCTGTTCGGGCAGGCAATACTAGTGGGCTTTGGTTTAAGCCAGATCATAGTATTGCACAGATGGATTTGTTTTTTCTTATGTGCATCCGCATTCTACGGAAAGCGGATGCGGGTGTGTATGCACAGTTTTGAGGAGAGATGAAGGAGGAGGTGCCCCATTAGGGTTTTGGCAGTTGGTTCGGCCAAAACCGTGATGTGGCACACTCATTAGGGTTTTGACAATTCGTTTGGTCAAAACCGTTATGAGCCGGAGACATTGTTTACTGATCCTTTTAGTGATAGATTAGTGATGGCTAATTGCATTGACCATTTGACCACTTAGATCTCTCTTGACTTCGTTGACTCGTTGACCGTGTTGACCATTGACCTTCAAGAGAGATCCACACTCTTCTTTCATTTTCTTTTTATTTCTTGTGTTATGATAATGGTCAATTCAATGTGCCATCAACTTTGATCATGATAGGATTAGTAATGATGATTTTGTGTATTATTGCAACCATGGTTCATTTCATTTGGCTTAATCTTTTCATTATTCTCTTCTCATTCTCTCTCTTGAAGTGAGAAGAAAAAGAAAAGCTCCATGGTTGCTAAGTTTCTCCTTCTTCTTCCTCCTCTTGATCTCATCTTTTGATCTCATGTGTTGAGAGAAAAAGATCCCACAAAGACAAACACATCCATACATCTCCTCTACACATCCTAGGGCTTCTTGACTAGCAATCTCTTTGCCCTAGTTGCCTCGGCTCAAGGTGGAGCTCGGTGTACATCTCTCGGGTGGATCGTCTTCTACTCAAGAAGGCCGCGGAGGTGCCTAAGGTCCGGATCAACCCTCGGAGCAAGCAAGGAGAAGAACAACAAAGAGAGGAGTTCAAGTTGAGGTATAACCCCTAACCGAGTAGATAAATCTCTTGTTAGGATGCTAGTGTGTTGTTTAAAAAAGATCCGGCTTTTACGGTCCATGTTACCAGGTCTAGAAAAAAATTTGTTTTACCGTTTCCGCAACCCCGAAAGTACCGGGAGAGGTAACGTGGACCTAAAAGTGGTATCAGAGCCTAACTAAACACACCCTAGCATGTTAGCAAAGTATTTAGAATATCGACCGAACGAAAAAAACCGCAAAACACCCCGAAAACCCTAAGTTTCTGCCGATTATTTTTTCTGCTGAAAAAATAATAAATCATGTCTTAAAAATCGGATCAGGCTTTTGTTAGAACACTGGAGAAAAATGATCCCCTAACTCGGCTAAAGCGCCGCGGAACCGCGGCCGAGTTAGCTCGGTTGTGAATCGGGTTTCCTGCAGTGTTCATATATGGGTATTTTGGGATTTTTGGAATATGATTTTTCTGCCCAGATTTTCCAGAAAGCAAAATTTGTTTTTGGGGCTCAAAAATCCGTATTTTTTGGTCGATGTTCTGTAGACTTTGGCTAATGGTTATATCTGTGATGTTATATGTGTATTGAACGTCTACTAATCGCTATACGTCGATTAGTGGGGGTTATACATATCTGTGATCTGTAATGCTGATGGTTTGTGTATATGAACTCGTTGGATTGTCGCGGATGAATAGCCGGGGTGGATGTGAGATGAGAGTTTCTTTTTCTTTCATTCATGTAATAAATTTGTAAATTGATGTAATATTATTTGTATGGCCGCACAACCGGGTCGGGGTTGTAGCCGTCATTGTATAATTCTTTTTACTGTTTTTGCTCCTAGGATAGACCCATGGAGGGGGTGCACAAACTACCGGATATCTCGAAGTGCTGAGTGGCCTACTTACGGTGTTGAGGGAGGTTGCTTTGCTTCGGGTACTTGGCGGGTAGTTTGCCGCACCCGTAAGGGTCTTGGGTGGGGTATTGGCTATTCATCGCGACCGTGCAATCCGTTTTTCATTGCAGGCTCGAACGAATCGCGGGTTCCTAGTATATCCAACGTGTTCATCTGTGATCTGGATTGGCTATCATTGCTATATATCTATATATAATAACTATTTAGGCGTTGCTTATGTTTTTCAGCCGCGCTAGCCCAGCCCCCGCTCTGTCGTTTGTTAAGTAACCTAACGGGTGATGACGGGGCCCCGTGGCAAATGCGAATGGCATAAGCGTATATCATATTTTGGTTGTTTTCTGCAATGGTAGGATTTAAATGATGGGACGAATTAAAAGAACTAATGCAAGAAAATAAACCTAAAAGACGTTGTTGGAACAATTTTTCAAAAAGCTGTTATTGCAAGGACGTTCACTTTTGTTTTGCATCGAGGTATTCGGTTATGAATGCCCAGCACCTCATTCGACGAGGCAATGGCCGAGATCTCCTCATCGGGAGTAACCCCTTGGACAAAAAGTTTGCGTCAGGGTGATAACTTCACTATAGTCGATCATTTTTGCTTTGCATTGAGGTATTCATCTTATGAATACCCAGCACCTCACTCGACGAGGAAAGAGCCGAGATCCCTTCACAGGGAGTGACCTCTTTAGAAAAAGTTTTCGTTACTATATTTTTCAAAAGTGTATCACGTTCCTTCAACAATATCAAGTTCATTACGTTAACGGGTTTTTCGCCAAAAACCTAGCCGTAGCCCTCCGTCGTTTCTTATAAGTTATACTTAGTATTCGTGCTGCGTTTGTTAACTGTGTCAAGGCGCAGTGAACGGTAGCTAAGTGTTGCTTATTTGCTGGATACAATGTGATTGGTTAGGACATTTGTGTAACCTTGTTGACTGTGTCAAGGGTTATGCAGGTGGGTTTAATGCAATCAAGATAATGACGGGCTGAACTTGACTAGGACTATTTGATTTGTTGACTGTGTCAAGGTCACTTGGGTCCTAGGGGCAAAAACCACATCGGGAGTTTCAAAAGTACTGAAACTTGCTAGTGTTGCATACCATTTGGAGTGTGATGATTCTGGTAGGATTCCTTCAGTTTTGTCACGCGATGATATTTGGATCCCGATCCTACTGTGAGTATATGCTACTCCTCAGGAACTTTCTCGCTTAACGATCAATGCTATAAACCAAGTAGGTGTCTAGAAAGGTGTTAGCGGGGCTACACCCACAGGGAAAAGAGGTTACTTAATTAAGGAACTTCGCGAAAGCGTTGGAAAACCTCCCTCGAAGTACCGACACTGGCCTGGCTGAACGGTTAAGCAAGTATTGTACTGTGAGATTGATCCCGACTAATTCTTCCTTTATGGTTTGAGGAGGGATTCGAGAGACAGTGGGAGCCATCCTGTTTAGATAAATTAAAAACCAATCTAAACTTGCAAGAGCGCACGCTAAGTGTCTATTTTCTCTCTCTCCAGGTAGCAACCATTTCACGCCCTAATCAAGATAATAAAATGTATCGCTTGACCGATCCGAATTCTTATTCGGGGCTGGGGAACATTGGTTCGGCTCTAACTTATGACGACAGTCATAAGTATGAGCAAGGGAAAGGGGATTGTATGGATTCCAAGGATACCCAGTTGAAGAAGAAGCATGGTTTTGCATCTACTTCAGGTGTTCTTGTTATTGAGAACTGTTTTACGGTCAGCCCTACCTCCTGGGTACTTGATACCGGATCAGGATCTCATATCTGTAATTTAATACAGGGACTGAGAAAAAGTAGGAAAGTTGCACCGGGTGATATGTCGCTCAGAGTAGCGAACGGAGTACAAGTTAATGCGGCAGCCGTCGGTGAATATCACCTAGTATTGCCAAATGGCAAGACTATGATTTTGAACGATTGCTACTATGTACCCTCCATGGTTTGCAACATCATATCAATTTCTTTACTCGATAAAGATGGATATAACTTTGTTCTTGATAGAAATATCATGAACATTTACCTTTATAAGGTACTGGTTGCAGAGGGTACACTGTGTAATGGTATCTACGTTCTAAATTAGAATACAGTTCTCAATATACAAAATACACGCAAGAGGAAGAATTCAGATACGAATGAATCCTACTTGTGGCATTGTAGACTTGGTCATATCGGAGAGAACAGACTGAATAAGTTGCATAAAAATGGACTCTTGGATGCGTTTGAGTTTTCATCTTATGAAACTTGTCAGTCTTGTCTCAAAGGGAAGATGACCAAATCTCCGTTCACCGGACATGGAGAAAGAGCATCAGAGCTCTTGGGACTCATACACAGTGATGTATGTAGTCCGATGTCTACACATGCAAGGGGTGGGTTCTCCTACTTCATCACATTCATTGACGATCTCTCTAGATTCGGATATGTGTATCTTATGAAACACAAATCTGAAGCTTTTGAGAAATTCAAGAAATTCAGAAAGGAAGTAGAGAACCAGACTGGCAAAATTATCAAGATCCTCCGGTCTGAGAGAGGAGGGGAGTACTTAAGCACGGAATTCCTAGATTACTTAAAAGAGAATGGTATTCTCTCTCAACTTACTCCTCCTTATACACCACAGCACAACGGTGTTTTGGAGCGGAGGAATCGTACCCTATTGGATATGGTTCGCTCCATGATGAGTAGTGCCGAGTTGCCTCTTTCATTTTGGGGATATGCACTTCAAACTGCAGCGCATCTATTGAATCAAGGTCCATCCAAATCCGTGCCTAAGACTCCGTATGAAATATGGAGTGGTAAGAGTTTGTATCTTAAACGTAGGGGTTGCCCAGCTTATGTCAAAAAGCAGAACCCAGACAAACTTGAGGCACGGGCAGTTTTGTGTAAGTTTGTGGGATACCCAAAATATTCAAGTGGGTATCTATTCTACCATGCAGAGGAACAGAAGATAATTGTTTCAAGAAATGCCACATTTTTAGAAAAAGAATTTCTTGTTAAAAATATTAGTGGCAGCACGGTAGAACTGGATGAAATTCCAGAAACACAAGCTTTAACAAAAGATTTGGTGGAACCGCTAGATTCAGTTACAATCAACGAACCTCAGCCACTCCGCAGATCTGGTAGGATTTCTCATCCGCCCGAGAGATACTACGGTTTTCTCATAGATGGGGATCGAGAGGATTGCATCTTGGAAGAAGATGACCCTACCAGTTTCAGGCAGGCCATTATCAGTAGGGACTCTGATAAGTGGCAGGAAGCAATGCAATCCGAAATGGAGTCCATGTACGCCAATAAAGTGTGGACCTTGGATGTTGCTCCACCTGGGGTAAAACCCATTGGATGCAAATGGATCTACAAAAGGAAACTTGGTGTAGATGGGCAGGTGGAAACCTATAAGGCTAGACTCGTTGCAAAAGGTTTTCGTCAAAGACCTGGTTTGGACTATGACGAAACTTTTTCTCCGGTGGCTATGCTCAAATCCATTCGGATCCTACTTGCCATTGCTGCCTTCCATGACTATGAAATCTGGCAGATGGACGTTAAAACGGCTTTTCTAAATGGTTGTTTGGAAGAATGCGTTTATATGGATCAGCCAGAAGGTTTCGTAGACAGTGGGAGCAGCGGGAAGGTGTGCAAGTTGCTTAAATCCATTTATGGATTAAAGCAGGCATCGCGGAGCTGGAATATCTGTTTTGATGAGGCAATCAAGGAATTTGATTTCATCAAGAACGAAGATGAACCTTGTGTCTATAAGAAGATTGTAGGACGAACTGTCGTATTCCTAGTCTTGTACGTGGACAACATTCTTTTGATAGAAAATGACATTGCTATGCTACAATCAGTCAAGCTATTTTTGTCACAACGGTTCTCCATGAAGGACCTGGGTGATGCCTCGTACATTCTGGGGATCAAAATCTATAGAGATAGATCCAAGAGACTACTGGGACTTTCGCAGTCCAGGTATATAGAGACCGTATTAAAGAGATTTAGTATGGAGGATTCCAAGCGCGGTAACATACCCGCATTGCACGGAATTACCCTCTCCAAGAAGATGTCTCCTAAGACTGACGAGGAGAGGGTTCGCATGAGCACTATACCCTACGCTTCGGCGGTAGGATCTATAATGTATGCGATGCTATATACAAGACCAGATGGAGCTTACGCACTGAGCGCGGTAAGCCGGTATCAGTCAGACCCAGGTGAGGACCACTGGACAGCAGTGAAGAACATTCTCAAGTACTTGAGAAGGACTAAGGAGATGTTCCTGGTTTACGGTAATGGAGACCTCAGGGTCGAGTCCTTTACCGATTCAAGCTTCCAGAGTGACAAAGATGACAGCAAGTCTGTCTCAGGTTTTGTGTTTACCCTCAACGGAGGGGCGGTATGTTAGAGGAGTTCCAAACAGGATACCGTCGCAGACTCGACGATGGAGGCTGAATACATTGCTGCAAGCGATGCCGCAAAAGAGGCAGTCTGGATGAAGAAGTTCATTAGTGAACTTCAGGTGGTTCCGTCCATTGTTGACCCAATACCTTTGTATTGCGATAACAATGGGGCTATAGCTTTAGCGAAGGAACCAAGGTCCCATCAGAAATCCAGGCACATCTTAAGGCGGTATCACCTGATGAGGGAGATCATTGATCGCCAGGAGATCGAGGTGCGGAGAGTGGACACAAAGGACAACACAGCGGACCCATTCACGAAGGCATTGCCCCAGACTCAGTTCGAGCGGCTGATCGAGATGATAGGTCTTCGATACGCCAGTACATGGCCTTAGTGCAAGTGGGAGATTGTTAGTGTATATGCCCTAGAGGACATTACTGTATCATACTAGTATGTATATTACTTGATGGAAGCTTGGGATATTCACAGTTGTACAGACAATCTTGCTCAATATAGTAGTATGCTACTTGGTTTGTCTCTGCTTTAATATGTACATGTGTGTTTCTTTATTATATCACCTATACGCATTAGTAGAGCCCTTAGGATCTTTGCTTGATTACCGGCGTTGTGATGGCGATCACACTCGTGGGGGCTGGGTAATCCACAAGCACATCCTTATACACGTCCCTAGTCATGGGATTATCGAGATAGGGCATCGATACTCCGGAGTAGACTAGCGTATGCGCTTCTCATCCCAGCACGGGAGACGGTCTGTCCCACAGCCGTCAGTACGTCGTACTTGAGATAGTATGCGGGTGCTCGTTAGGTTACGAGTACACTGGACATGACTCGTTGGGAACTGATGGTTGGTATTATACCTATCGTCAGTTATCAGTTCCCAGGTGACATGAGTACAGCTTAGTCCGCTGACTTGACACTGTCACTTCGCCTCGAGTGTGTTCCCACTGTTCTTTGATTACTACCCTACCACGGCTCTACTGAGTCGTGCAAACAGGTAGTAGTTGGGTGCAGTCCCAAAGCACTTGGAGGCAGTGACGGTTAGACAGGATTCGTCTCTCCCAGTATTGGGGGTTAACATCGCGCTGTGTCTAGGAGAGCCATTACACGAGTAGTCCCTGGCCAGGGCAAGCGAGATATACTAGTAGGTTTCCAGTGTTATCTCAAGGTGTTCTGGGCTTCGCTCCGACACGACTTGTACCGCTATTAGGGGACTGACGTTTACCGCCCCCTAGGCCCGCCATGCGATGTATCAGACGAACAGACCGGACTGTACGGAGATTGTCACATACAGGCTCAGTAGGAGTTCGGATGGGTTTACCTCATCGGCCTTCTTATCGACATCTACCTGGGGACCGTTACGTACAGCTAGTGCCACTTGCGGTCTGTGGTTAAACCCACTGCCAGCGTAGTGTCGAGTCTTTAGAGTCCCACACACAGAGTTTCCCTGCACTGAGCGAAACGTGTAGAGGCCGTATGGTTTTACGGCAGGGCTACGATCACTTACGTGCACTTGTGTGCGTATGCTGTTCGGGCAGGCAATACTAGTGGGCTTTGGTTTAAGCCAGATCATAGTATTGCACAGATGGATTTGTTTTGTCTTCTGTGCATCCGCATTCTACGGAAAGCGGATGCGGGTGTGTATGCACAGTTTTGAGGAGAGATGAAGGAGGAGGTGCCCCATTAGGGTTTTGGCAGTTGGTTCGGCCAAAACCGTGATGTGGCACACTCATTAGGGTTTTGACAATTCGTTTGGTCAAAACCGTTATGAGCCGGAGACATTGTTTACTGATCCTTTTAGTGATAGATTAGTGATGGCTAATTGCATTGACCATTTGACCACTTAGATCTCTCTTGACTTCGTTGACCCGTTGACCGTGTTGACCATTGACCTTCAAGAGAGATCCACACTCTTCTTTCATTTTCTTTTTATTTCTTGTGTTATGATAATGGTCAATTCAATGTGCCATCAACTTTGATCATGATAGGATTAGTAATGATGATTTTGTGTATTATTGCAACCATGGTTCATTTCATTTGGCTTAATCTTTTCATTATTCTCTTCTCATTCTCTCTCTTGAAGTGAGAAGAAAAAGAAAAGCTCCATGGTTGCCAAGTTTCTACTTCTTCTTCCTCCTCTTGATCTCATCTTTTGATCTCATGTGTTGAGAGAAAAAGATTCCACAAAGACAAACACATCCATACATCTCCTCTACACATCCTAGGTGTCACGACCCAAAATTGGCCCGTGACGGCCCTAATACTACGCAACGCCAAAAGACGTAACGCAGTAAAAGAAAGCCAAAACCCAGAAAGCCAAAACCAAGAAAATACGGAAAAGATAATATAGGTTTTTGAAACATTTGAAAACACAACCCAAATTCTTTAAAAGTCCCATTTTCTTTCTTTAAAATTTTGGCAACACCCCCTTTTTATAAAAACTAGCCAAGAAGAATACAATACAAATATACGACGCCGTAGCGAAGAAATAAAGACAATTGGAAGGAAACTTTATATAAAAGGCAACAATCCACAAATAATATACAAAAGCATCCTCACCAAGTCTCTAAGTCAACAATACAATAGTAGATGGAGAGTACAAAATACAACGAATGTACAATATGAAATACAGATAATCATCTAACCCACCTAAGCAAAATGGTGTACTGTGAGCTGATGCGGTATCTGTAGCAAAAGATGATAGATGAGAAGCTGAATAGCCTTCCTCGACTACTCTGGGGAAAAACCTGAAACACCTGTGGCACAACGGGGGTGAGTTGCCAACTCGTGAATAGTAGATAACATACGCAGGTAATTGCAGGAATGTACGTACAGCATGAATCTAAGATATGCGATTACAGTAATAACATGTCATGCAAATGCTGAATAAAGGAAAGTACACTAGCAGGTACAATCGATATGTGAAGCAATAGTAACATGACACTAATATGCAATAACCATGCAATAGGGATATGAAAAAGTAGATATGCAACTATCATAAGGGTACGCTAACAGGTGTTGGGGTAAAAATTTACAACCCGGTTGACCAAGTTAAAATCAAAGTCAACCCCAAGCCAAGTGGGCCCATGCCCAGATCCAGTAGGCCCATGCCCGGGTCAAGCCCGAACATGAAGCGGCCGGCCTCCCCCCATGCCAAGATAAAAATTTTGTAATAAATAATTTTGTTGTATTTCTTTTGTTTTATTTTATGGACGAATGTAAGAAAAATAGGCATAAATCCAAATTTTTGTAAAGCCCATGGCTTATGTGCAAAAAGAAATGGCACATGAGCCATGGGATAGGCAAAATGCCATTTTGTGAAGCCCAAGGGGCTATGTGTAAAGTGTATAGCCTATAAAGGCAAAGATAATGAAATATCTCAACAACTTTCTCTCTCTCCAAACAAAAAAAGTCTCAGAGCTGAGCTCTTTCTTCCATCTTCAAGGTTCCAAAACCTTCTTCTTTCTCTTGAATTAAATCAAGAGTTTTACTCTTCCTTTTTCAAAACAAATTAGTTTTTCACCACAAAACCCACAAAGGGAAACTTGGATCTATCATTAGATCTGAAAAAGAAGAGATTTTGAGATTTCACATCTCTTGATCTTCAAGATCCAGCAAGCAACAGGAGGAAGAAGAACATCGTTCACTAAACCCAAAAAAAAAAACACACACTTAGGAGTCCAACTCCTCTCTGATTTCTCTTCTGAGAAATTTGTTTTAGCAGCGCGCAGCACAAGTGCGCAAAGCGCCCGCGTGCCGACACGTGGCGCGCGCGCGCGCTTGCGCACCTGCGCGCTTGCGCAAGTGCGCAAAGCGCCCGCGTGCCGACACGTGGCGCGCGCGCGCTTGCGCACGTGCGCAAAGCGCCCGCGTGCCGACACGTGGCGCGCGCGCTTGTGCACCTGCGCGCTTGCGCAAGTGCGCAAAGCGCCCGCGTGCCGACACGTGGCGAGCTTGCGCACCTGCGCACAGCGCTCATGCGCAAGTGCGCAAAGCGCCCGCGTGCCGACACGTGGCGAGCTTGCGCACCTGTGCATAGCGCTCATGCGCAAATCGCCCACGTGCCGACACGTGGCGCGCTTGCGCCTGAGCGCACAGCACCTAAGCGCACAGTGCCCAAGGTGCTGCCCCACGCATCCTTTGGATGCCCTTTTCCCCTTTATTTATATATACATGTATATATATACATATGTATACAAATATACACATACACATACTCCCCACACTCTCCCCCTCAAAAAATTTTTCGGGCCGGGGCGCTGCCCCGAACCCCGCAAGGGGGCTGCTAGCCCCCTTGACCCCCAGCCCGCTATCCGGGTAGCGGGACCCCCGTAAAAACTCTGCGTGGCTCCCGATATATCCAAAACCCCCCTTTCAGAACAGAACACACGTACACTGCACATTGAGTTCGCATGACCAGTTTAACCCGTTAATCGGAGGTTCCCTCGCCCCAAAGGCGAGGGGTAATTAACGGCAGCTTAGTCCGCGGCTGCCGGAGATTCGGATCCCCACAATCATTAACCCCCGGCCTACCCTAGGCAGGGGGAATCTGTAGTACGCCTGATAAGCGTGCGTGTATTCCCATCTCAATGGGGTGACGAAAAACACCCTACAGATTCTGGCACGCCCGGTGGGACCAATCTCTCCTCCCATATTTCGGGTTAAACGTTCATACGAACTCAATCAATATACATATCGATTGCCTATACTGAAATGATGTTCTTTTTCCATGCAGCAATCAACCTTCGATTACAATGTCTCCCCAGACGAATTCAGCTTCCAACATGACCCCGATTCCGTACGTGGTCAAGATCAATGCTCGTGTGGTTCTCCCCGCAAGCCTCAGTCGATAGTGGGAAGAACCGCCCCGCCAGTTTGGCTCCGTCATCATCTACCCTGCCGGAAGCGCTCATCTGGCGGAAATCCCGGCGAAACAGGCAGCCAAGCCGGTCTCGAGGGGCAAGAGGCCGAATGTCGTGATCGCCAAGGCACCACAACCGAAACTTAAGACGCTATCTGAACGATTCTCTGGTGCTCCAGCGGGGGGCAAGAACTTCGGTACAAAGGGAAAAATCAAATGTTGCGGACGAGCTCAGGCGATGACTCCAACAAATGCACAATTGAGCGTATCTCCAAGGCCCTCCATCGCCCGGTCTGCGGCGTCTTCCCAAAGAGCCGAAGTCTGCCAGGTGCTTAGAACAGAAAAGTTAAGGCAGAAGCGGCTCAGGTATCGAGCCAACAAGAGGGCCAAGGCTTCGGCCAAATGGAATCTTGTGAAGTTCCAAGTGCAGGGTTGCCCAGCGACGACAGCTGAGTCGGACGTAGGAATCAGTAATTCCTTCGAGCCTCTGAAGTGGGTTCAGAAAAATGCCATGACCGCCAGAATCAAGAAGACAGCGGTCCGAACAGTGCCACAAAGAGACGTGTCCCGGCCCCAACAGAAAAAGTATGACACTGTCTCTTCAAGAGTCTATCAAGCACTCTGTGCCGCACGAAAGCAGCGGGGCAAACCCAGAAAAGAAGCGCCAGCACCATTCAAGAACCTAGTTAGGCCAGCCACCTTCAATCGACTACCAGCTACCGAAACAAGGGGGTCAAGACAGCAATCCGTGAAATCAGCTGCCAATAATAGAAAGACGGCCGGATATATCATCCATACGGTCTATATGGCGGGCGGGCGCCCCAGCGACAACCTTCGCAGCAAAAGCAAGGATGGGGCCACCACATCCCAAGCTCAATCTAGCCTGAATGTGGTTGCCGCTGCCCAAGAACAGCCGCCCCCGCTGGATGAAGAAAACCCTCTCGATGAGGATGATAGGCAGAAAGACCCCTCGGTCCATGCAGAGTCAAGCTCAGACAGCGAGGAAGAGCCGACTTTCCGCCCCAGGACCGCAGAGCAAGAGCTGCTTCAAGAGCTTCGAAAACAGCTCAGGAGCAAGGATAAAGAGATGGCCAAGCTCTATTCGAAAATTGACGACCTAACAAATGTTGTGATGCAGCTTACGGCTCAAATTGCTCGAGCGCCTCCCAATCAAGCACAAGCCGCTACTAATCAGCCGGGTGATGACAATCCGAGGCAGCCAATGCCTGTTCCTTCGGGTCCAAGACTGGTCGAGCCACATGAAAGCCGGCTACACTCTACTTCTGGGGACGCCTTGGCCCCAGATAGCATTATCCCGCTAACACAGGATCGGATAATGGATTTGGTCACCAGCAAGGTTAAAACATTGGTGGCCGAAGCTGAAGCTCAGAAAGAAATCGGCAGTAGCGGGCGGCCATATCCCGCGCAGTACGACCTGATTGAGTTCCCAAGCGGCTACGTCATTCCTAAGTTCGGAAGATTTGATGGAACGGGGAATGCAAATCAGCACGTCGCCCACTTCAAAGCATCGTGCGGAAATACAGGGGGCAATGACGCGCTCCTTCTTCGTCAGTTTGTCAACAGCCTGACCGGCGTCGCCTTCGACTGGTATGCGAGTATACCGGACGGGTCCGTCGTTACTTTTGCCCAAATGGAGTCTCTGTTCCGGCAAAGGTTCATGAGTGTCAGTGATAAAATCTCCATTGCCGACCTTGTGAGGACCAAGCCGGGGAAGAATGAAAGCAACACCGACTTTATCGCTCGATGGCGTAATCTCACGGTCAAGTGCGAACCGCCGCTGGAGCAGGACCAGTCCGTCAGCCTTCTCATTGGGAACCTCAGCAATTGGATGGTCCCATTCTTGTGTACGGCGGGCCTCAAGACATTTCAGGAGCTAACCAAGAAAGTCCAAATGCTGGAACGCTCAAAGCAAGAGTCCCCGCCGGACACTCAGAGAGACAAAACCTGGAAAAGCAAGTGGGACGACAACCATAGAAGCGGGAGTTCCAGCAGTACCAATGTCTTCAATGCCTCCGACAATGAAGAAAAGCGAAGGGCGGGCGAATCCAAAACCAACCGGTCTCGAAAGCCATTGCTGGGAGGAGATGGGCCTTCCTTAGAGGAGAAGAAGAACAAGGTTTACTCTTTCAGAAGGGACAAGGTCCGTAAGATATTTAAAGATGCCTTGAACAACGGCCTACAATTGCTGGAGTCGAAAAGACCCCAAGAAGCAAAAATGACCGACAATCCTCTGTATTGCCCGTACCACCGAGTAGTGAGCCATGCGATCGAGGATTGCTATATCTTCAAAGACTGGGTCGAGAAGCAGTACAAGGCTGGAGAGATCGAGCTGTCCAAAAGCGTGTTGGTGAACAATCAAGTTGCAACCGCCAACTTTATACAGACAGAAGTTGAACCCTTCTGGGAGCAGACAGCCGAACCCGCTGCCCTGAGAAATGAAACGGACTCATCGCGACCTCCATGGAGTACGCATATATCTAATAAGACGAAGAAGATGATAAAGCTACTTCGGAAAGAACCCAGGACGGAATGGGAAGGGCAGAAGAAGCCTACCAGTCCAGCTGCCAACGCGGCTCCATCAAGCTCAAAATCCAAGAAGCTCAAGAAGAAGAAAAGTGCAGCTCGGCGCGAAAAAGAGTCTGTAGGGAGATCGACCATTCAAAAATATATCGATTCCCTCGAAGAATATGAACAAAAGGAAAGAACATTGATTCAATTAAAGGAGTTCTTCCCTGTACAAGCGGCTGAAATTCTGGAGGAGTTAAAAGAAGACTCCAATGAAGAGATCCCAGTAGTGACCTGCTACGCCATCCATCTTGGCAGCGACTCCGAGGATGAGCTCTGTTTTCCCGAAGAGGACGAGGAGCTCACCACAAAGGCCAATCAAATCCAGCTCAGAAGCGGCAGGGCTCTACCGCAAAATCAGGGCAACGCCCCAAAAGGGAAGGAGAAACAAGTCGCTAATGAAGAAGATGGCAGAGAACCGGCTGATGAAAACATAAGTCCTTCCTCGGTGGACTATAATGTCTTGGCACATCTCCGGAAGCTTCCGTCTCTCCTGAGCATCTACGACGCCTTGGTCCTATCTAAGGAGCTTAGAGATGTTCTCATCCATGCTCTACAAAACCCCGAGCGGTATCAGGCTCACTTTGCGGAAATTAATATGAAAGAAGCCCAGCACGCTTTGCATGCCGCCGCAGTCACATTTAAGGATGAAGACTTGCTACTGGGAACGGCTGAGCATAATCGGCCGCTTTACGTGACCGGGTACAGCGACGGAGATCGAATTAATCGCATATTGATTGATCCGGGGTCCTCAGTGAACATCATGAACTTGCGAACTCTGAAGAGTTTGTCAATGGACGTCCGACACCTGTCAAGGGAAAGGATTGTCATTCAAGGCTTCAACCAAAATTGCCAGCAAGTTCTGGGGTCTATAGCTTTGCCAATCAAATTCGGGGATCTGCAAACTGAAGCTAAGATATACGTGATTGACGCAGACACGTCTTATAAGATTCTCTTGGGGCGGCCGTGGCTCCACGATTACGGCATCATTCCGTCGACTCTCCATCAATGCATGAAGTATACTAAAAATGGCGAAGAAAGACGCATTGACGGAGACATCCAGCTGTTCGGTGTGCATGAAGTCCGCTATGAAGATTCTCGGTACTTTATGAACCACCAAAATGCTAAGCCACAACTGACTGAAGATAGACCGGCCCCAAGACTCAAAAGCAAATCTGCGCCGGCTGTCATTTTCAAGAGCAAAAACACCCAAGTGCGCCCGCATTTCGGCAGCGACACTGATGAGTCCGACGCTGGAAGCCCGTCCTTCCGCAAAACTCGCCCTCATTTCGGCAGCGATACGGACGAATCTGTTACTGAAAGCCCATCTAGAAGTAAAGTCCGCCCTCATCTTGGCAGCGACACTGAAGAGTCAGAGGAGGAGGACCTGTCGTGCAATAGCAGTGCAGATTGGACCCCCACGTAACAAGCGAAACTGCGAGAGACCTTCGAAGTTGCAGAAGGATCCCTAGCCGTTACAAGGGTACCAGAGCAAATGTGCAAAGAGCTCGATGCATTATCAATCTCCACCGTGGACCAGCTGAAAACTTTCTACGTTCCCGGGAGGAAAAGTGGACAGAAGGGCATCTTGTTTTATGGGTCAAACCCCGTTGCGCACCCGGACGATTTGTCTGTCGCGTGCCTTCCATATGAGAGAGGCATAAGAGCCGTCCTCAATCCCAGATACTATGCGCCCGAGATGCGGGAATACTTTAAGAAGTGCGGATGCCGGTTATATCAAACGGAGTCCGAAGTAAAGTTTTACAAAGGGCTATGGCATCCTCCCCAGGTCCGAGCACTCATCGATGGACGAATTCCAGACAGACGGGGAATAGGTTACATTCAACCTGATTCCAGAGCATGCTACATGATCCATGTTGGTGAGGCCAGCGAAAGATCAAATGATGATGACGAGATAGCCGAGCCAGAAGAAGCTCCTCAAGAGCTCAAAGATGGCGGACAAGCAACCTTTGACGAGCTAACCGAGATTGACTTAGGAACGCCCGATAATCCAAGGACGACCTACATCAGCTCGCTCTTGTCAGAGAAAATGAAAGCGCAGATAATCACCCTGCTGCATGAGTTCGTCGACTGCTTCGCGTGGACATACAAAGAAATGCCTGGCCTTTCCCCTGAAGTGGCCGTACATAAGTTGGCTATATCTCCTGATGCTAAGCCAGTCAAACAAGCTCCTCGAAGAATGAGAAGGGAACTAGAAGAAAAGGTCATCGAGGAAACTAAGAAGCTCATCGATGCCGGCTTCATCAGGGAAGAGAAATACGCGGACTGGATCGCATGCATAGTCCCAGTGAAGAAGAAAAATGGGCAGATCCGAGTTTGTGTCGATTTCAGGGATCTCAACAAGGCATGTCCTAAAGACGACTTTCCGCTGCCGGTCATGGAAATGATGGTCGATGACACCTCAAATTACGAGTTTTTCACCTTTATGGATGGCTCGTCTGGATACAATCAGATCAAGATGTCGCCTGAGGATGAGAAACACACAGCATTTCGAACCCCGATCAGAATATATTGCTACAAGGTAATGCCGTTCGGACTGAAGAACGCAGGTGCTACATATCAAAGGGCAATGACTAATATCTTTGATGACCTAATCCATAAAGTCGTCGAATGCTATGTTGATGATCTGGTCGTCAAAACTAAAGCCAAGGCCGACCACATCCAAGATCTTAGGACCGTTCTCACCAGACTGAGGGAATACGATCTGAAGATGAATCCTCTGAAATGTGCTTTCGGCGTGTCATCGGGAAAATTTCTGGGCTTCATAGTCCGACATCGAGGGATCGAAGTTAACCCATCAAAGATAAAGGCCATCATGGAGATGCCCCCTCCGAAGAGTCTGACGCAGCTAAGATCTTTTCAAGGCAAGCTTGCTTATATACGGAGGTTTATCTCAAATTTATCAGGGAGATGTAGGCCCTTCTCAAAACTCATGAAAAAAGGAGCTCCTTTTATCTGGGATGCCGAATGTCAAGCAGCGTTCGAAAGCATCAAAGAATACTTGTTGCACCCTCCAGTGCTGGCCGCTCCCATTCCAAATAAACCGCTGATTCTCTACACTGCCGCGCTGGACGAGTCACTCGGTGCGCTCCTTGCCCAGAATAACGAGGAAGGAAAAGAAAATGCCCTCTACTACCTCAGTCGAACTTTAGTCGGGGCGGAACACAACTACTCCCCAATCGAAAAGCAATGCCTGGCTCTGATATTTGCTGTGAAGAAGCTGAGGCACTATCTGCTCGCTCATCGGGTTATGCTGATCTCCAAGGTCGACCCGCTCAAACACTTGATGACCAAAGCAAGCCTAGCCGGCAGAATGGCAAGATGGGCTGTCATGCTACTTGAGTTTGACATAGTTTATACCCCTCAGAAAGCAGTAAAAGGGCAAGCTATTGCAGACTTTCTCGCCGCTCATCCCATACCAGAAGGGTCGCCGCTAAATTGTGAGTTACCCGATGAACAAGTGCTGCACCTCGAGGAAGATGAGCCATGTTGGGAGCTCTACTTCGATGGAGCCTCGTCAATAAGGACCTCCAGTAAATCAAGCATCCCGGAGATAAAAGCAGGGGTAGGATTGGTGTTCATCACACCATCAATGGGAACCCTACGGCGTTCTTTTGCTCTCACCGAGCCTCGGACAAACAATGAAGCTGAGTATGAAGCTCTGATAGCTGGTTTGGAGCTTGCCGTAGAAATGGAAATCCGTCGGCTACGAGTCTACGGTGACTCCCAGCTTGTCGTCAACCAAGTAAGCGGCGACTATAAGATATACAAACCCGAGTTAGCTCGGTACAGAGGTCGAGTGGTGGAACTCATGAAACGGTTCACTCATATTGAACTAACGAGAGTCCCTAGAGCGTTGAACGGAAATGCTGATGTACTCGCTCGCTTGGCCAAGGAGCTGGCTGATCCTGACATGGACGAAATTCTGATCACAGTCAGGAGCCGGCAAATTCTACCCCCAGTCTCTCTACGAGAAGAGGAAAGCGCGGAACAGAAGAGTAGTCCTGTGGAAGAAGCTTCGATCATCCAAGACGAGCCCGATTGGAGAAAACCCTTCATAGAGTACCTCCGATACGACAAGCTGCCCGAAGAAAAATCTGCGAGGATTCAGCTGAAGAAGAGAGCTCTCCGATACGTGTTTGTAAATGACACACTATACCGCAGGTCATATGACCAACTCTGGCTCAGGTGCCTGTCATCGGCCGAAGCCCAAAAAGTCATGAAAGAAGTTCACTCAGGCGTTTGCGGTGCTCACCAATCTGGCCCCAAGATGCGACTGCAAATTAAACGGCTTGGGTATTACTGGCCCACCATGATACGGGATTGCGGAGAGCATTCAAAGAAATGTTATATCTGCCAAATCCATTGTGATTTCATTCACAAGCATCCCAATCCGCTGCATCCTACGGTGGCGTCGTGGCCCTTCGAAGTCTGGGGCACCGACATTGTTGGTCTAATTGATCCTCCATCATCTAAAGGACACCGGTTCATACTGGCCGCGACAGACTACTTCTCCAGATGGGCTGAAGCTGTCCCGCTAAAAGAAGTCAAGACAAAGGATATTCTGACATTCTTCCAGCATAATATTCTATACCGCTTCGGTACACCAAGAAGAATCATTTCTGACAACGGACCTTCTTTCAAGAGCTTCAATGTCTCAAGGTTCGCTACTCAGCACAAGATAGACTGGAGATATTCTTCCATCTATAACCCAAGAGCCAATGGGCTAGCCGAAGCCTTCAATAAAACTCTATGCAAGCTCCTGAGGAAAAATGCTTCAGCCAACAAGAGAGACTGGAATCTCAAACTTCACGAGGCGTTGTGGGCATATCGTACCACACACCGTACTCCAACTCAGTCCACTCCATACTCATTGCTCTTCGGAGTGGAGGCGGTCCTCCCCCTCGAAGTTGAAGTTCCAAGCTTAAGAATGGCCGTCCAACATGAGTTGACGGAGGAAGAAAACGTGCTCCTTCGACTTGAAGAACTCGATGCCCTCGAAGAAAAGAGGCTCGCGGTGCAGCAAAATCTGGAGCTATACCGAGCCCAAATGTCACGGGCCTATGACAAGATAACCCGTCTCCGCACTTTCAAGAAAGGTAAATTGGTGTTGGTCCTCAAAAGACCGATCATCCCCAATCGACATGCCAAGGGAAAATTCGAGCCAAACTGGGAAGGACCATACGTCATTGAGAAGGTGTTCGACGGAGGATCCTACCAACTGATAAGTGCCGAGGGAGAAAGGCCCATGCCACCCATCAATGGCCGATACCTCAAGAAATACTACACGTGAATGCTCCAAGTCGCAGGCAAATTGAGCACATCAGCCCTACGGTCTGGATCAGACATCCTGCAAAACCGTATACAATCCACGGGCGTAAATAACCCCTATTTCTCCCAAATCCTGCCGGTGAGACTACTTTTAAAGTCCCACCAGCGGCCAAAAAAAAAAAACGGTATGTCCACAAGCAAAACGGGCACGGATGAAAACCCGAAAGGGCTCCGTGAGTAAAAACAGCAGGACTACCGGCGAGTCTGTGAAAACCCGAAAGGGCGCAAACTCGTGAAAAGAGATGAAATACACTCGCAAAGTCCTCTCGACCTTGTGAGGAGAAAACCCCTGTGTGAGATCCTTACGACTCACAATGGAGCAACACACTTAGGAATCCCCACGATTCCTAAGGAGAAAATACACCTGCGGGATCCTTACGACTCGTAGGGAGAAAATGCTTTATGGGACCCTCACGGCCCATAAAATTGAAAAGCCTTGGCTGGTAGGGACCCAAACCTATCTCCTAAGCCATCGTTCCCCAACGGGCAACGGCAAATGATGAGTCGCTCCTGGAATTTCGCTTCAGTGTTAGCGGTGCTGATGCCGACCAAAAACCCAAATCCCAAGTCCTCCCAAGGCAAATGATGAGTTACTCCTGGCATTATTCCAGTGCAGCAATGCTGACGCCAACCAAATTCCAAATCCCCAAACGGCGAATGATGAGTCGCTCCTGGTACCATATTCCAGTGCAGCGATGCAGACGCCAACCAAAATCCAATTTCACAAAATTCTCCCAGCCCTACGGTTGGTCCCCAAGTTGACTACCGTATACAATCCACGGGCTCAAATAATTCTCGTCATACCCATGCCCCACCACAATTACCAGTTACGCGGCTGGTCTCCGCCTTTGGAATTATGCTCCATTAAGAAGACCCACTCATGTGTCCTCACGATACATGAGGAGAACAAACCTTTGTGGGATCCTTACGACTCATAAAGGAAAAACACACTTAGGAGTCCTCACGACTCTTAAGGAGAAAATACACCTGCGGGATCCTTACGACTCGTAGGGAGGAAATGCTTTTATGGGACCCTCACGGCCCATAAAATTGAAAAGCCTTAGGCGATAGGGATCTAAACCTGTCTCCTAAGCCATCGCTCCCCAATCCCCAAATGGCGAATGATGAGTCGCTCCTGGTACCATATTCCAGTGCAGCGATGCAGACGCCAACAAAGTCCCAAAATTTTTCCGGCCCTACGGTCTGGATCATACATCCTGCAAAACCGTATACAATCCACGGGCGTAAAACAATCCCAATTTCTCCCAAATCCTCTCAGGGCAAATGATGAGTTGCTCCTGGCATTATTCCAGTGCAGCAATGCAGATGCCAAACAAAAACCAAAATCCCAAAATCCTCTCCATGACAGATGATGATTCGCTCCTGGTACCATATTCCAGTATAGCGATGCTGATGTCAACCCAAATCAAAATCAACAAGTCAACTTCCACTCCGACACCGCAAGAAGCGGAGCAAGTCATGTCTGCCCCTGACATTGCAAGAAGCAGAGCAAGTCAAATCAAGCATCGACCGTCCACGTCGCTAAAATGGCAGAACCGACCGTCCACGTCGCAAAAAGGGCAGAATCGACCGTCCACGTCGCTAAAAGGGCAGCATCGACCGTCCACGTCGCTAAAAGGGCAGAACCGACCGTCCACGTCGTAAAAAGGGCAGAATCGACCGTCCACGTCGCTAAAAGGGCAGCATCGACCGTCCACGTCGCTAAAAGGGCATAACCGACCGTCCACGTCGCAAAAAGGGCAGAATCGACCGTCCACGTCGCTAAAAGGGCAGCATCGACCGTCCACGTCACTAAAAGGGCAGAACCGACCGTCCACGTCGCAAAAAGGGCAGAACCGACCGTCCAAGTCGCTAAAAGGGCAGCATCGACCGTCCACGTCGCTAAAAGGGCAGCACCGACCGTCCACGTCGCTAAAAGGGCAGCATCGACCGTCCACGTCGCTAAAAGGGCAGCAACGACCGTCCAAGTCGCAAAAAGGGCAGCACCGACCGTCCAAGTCGCAAAAAGGGCAGCGCAGGATTCCTACAAAGCGGGAACCAGATAACTCCGGGCCAGGGAAAACGTCTATCACGGACACTCCGTCTCGGAGACATGTCAAGCAACGACCGTCCATGTCGTAAAAAGGGCAGTGCCAGCTTCCCAAAAAACGGGAACCAAACCAAGTCGCCTCCACGTGAAAGAAGATCCATCAATTTCATGCACACGACCCACATATGTGGTGTGCATTTATTGATGGGGGGCAATTTGTTGGGGTAAAAATTTACACCCCGGTTGACCAAGTCAAAATCAAAGTCAACCCCAAGCCAAGTGGGCCCAAGCCCAGATCCAGTAGGCCCATGCCCGGGTCGAGCCCGAATATGAAGCGGCCGACCTCCCCCCATGCCAAGATAAAAATTTTGTAATAAATAATTTTGTTGTATTTCTTTTATTTTATTTTATGGACGAATGTAAGAAAAATAGGCATAAAGCCAAATTTTTGTAAAGCCCATGGCTTATGTGCAAAAAGAAATGGCACATGACCCATGGGATAGGCAAAATGCCATTTTGTGAAGCCCAAGGGGCTATGTGTAAAGTGTATAGCCTATAAAGGCAAAGATAATGAAATATCTCAACAACTTTCTCTCTCTCCAAACAAAAAAAGTCTCAGAGCTGAGCTCTTTCTTCCATCTTCAAGGTTCCAAAACCTTCTTCTTTCTCTTGAATTAAATCAAGAGTTTTACTCTTCCTTTTTCAAAACAAATTAGTTTTTCACCACAAAACCCACAAAGGGAAACTTGGATCTATCATTAGATCTGAAAAAGAAGAGATTTTGAGATTTCACATCTCTTGATCTTCAAGATCCAGCAAGCAACAGGAGGAAGAAGAACATCGTTCACTAAACCCAAAAAAAAAAAACACACACTTAGGAGTCCAACTCCTCTCTGATTTCTCTTCTGAGAAATTTGTTTTAGCAGCGCGCAGCGCAAGTGCGCAAAGCTCCCGCGTGCCGACACGTGGCGCGCGGGCTTGCGCACCTGCGCGCTTGCGCACGTGCGCAAAGCGCCTGCGTGCCGACACGTGGCGCGCGCGCTTGCGCACCTGCGCGCTTGCGCAAGTGCGCAAAGCGCCCGCATGCCGACACGTGGCGAGCTTGCGCACCTGCGCACAGCGCTTATGCGCAGCGCGCAAAGCGCCCGCGTGCCGACACGTGGCGAGCTTGCGCACCTGCGCACAGCGCCCACGTGCCGACACGTGGCGCGCTTGCGCCTGAGCGCACAGCACCTAAGCGCACAGTGCCCAAGGTGCTGCCCCACGCATCCTTTGGATGCCCTTTTCCCCTTTATTTATATATACATGTATATATATACATATGTATACAAATATACACATACACATACTCCGCCACACTCTCCCCCTCAAAAAAATTTTCGGGCCGGGGCGCTGCCCCGAACCCCGCAAGGGGGCTGCTAGCCCCCTTGACCCCCAGCCCGCTATCCGGGTAGCGGGACCCCCGTAAAAACTCTGCGTGGCTCCCGATATATCCAAAACCCCCCTTTCAGAACAGAACACACGTACACTGCACATTGAGTTCGCATGACCAGTTTAACCCGTTAATCGGAGGTTCCCTCGCCCCAAAGGCGAGGGGTAATTAACGGCAGCTTAGTCCGCGGCTGCCGGAGATTCGGATCCCCACAATCATTAACCCCCGGCCTACCCTAGGCAGGGGGAATCTGTAGTACGCCTGACAAGCGTGCGCGTATTCCCATCTCAATGGGGTGACGAAAAACACCCTACAACAGGTACAACCAATATATGAATCTGTGCATAAAAAGGGTAAGTGTGAGGTATGGGGTGGAATATGTCATTTCCACGGAAACCTGACATCGTGGCCGGATCACAATCCATAAAGACACTCAAATCCCAAATTCTCAAACCAGCCCCCAAGTCGGACTCTCATATCATATAAGTCTCACATCTCCTCAATGTACAATATCGAGTAGATCTCCTACATCCCGAATGTACAAATCATCAATCTCTTTCATATCCAATATCCAATCTCAATGAATCACCTATATCCCAAGTAAATTTCTAATATCCTAGATAAATATATATGCAGAAATAAATATGATGGGGGCAATACACATATATTAGCGTCCCATTCCACTAATATTGGTGTAAGGGTATATATAACAACGGCTAAATCCCCTGTTATATATACAAAGGTATTAAAAGAAATATCATGAAAACCAATGTGCCAAGCATCGACACAGAAATCCTGATCACGTATCATACGCTATCCCGAAAGCACGAGTGCCTAGCTCTGACCCTCGCCTTCCGACGTATGCATACGTACATGACTCCCAGCGGTGTCTCCGTGATCCCCCGCCGAGTCATGGGTACTGTCACCGGTAGGTACTCGCCCGCCTCCTGGCTCAATCGGCAAAATCCATCGATCTTCTTGCCGAGGGGAACCATACCGGGCCCCACCATGTACTCTCATAGAGCAACCACACCTCGTATGGAGTATATAATCAGCACCGATAAAACTCATGGTGGACACGCAAATATCATCTCAAGGAATCCGGGTTCTTCAATGTATGCATAATTTCATGAACTCCAACGGTTCCCAAATCCAGAAAACACCATGTAAAATCCAAATAAACAATGAGCAAATCCAGGAACAAATAAATGCGATATATCTAAATGTGAGCATGTAAATGAAAGTATATAGCTGAAACCAGATGTATGCAGAAATCAATAAGGTACAGCTAAGTAACATCAGTGAAGATAAAAATGTACTGCAACTGAATATGCATGAAACATACAGGTGTAGCAGTGTATAGGTATCTACCTATAAGAACTGATGTCGTATACCCCCCTGGGTACAAGAAAATATGAGTAAGGTATACCTGTAGATGTATCGTAAAGGGTATGTGTACCTATCACTAATGGTACGATACTCTATAGGTATATAGGTATGGTAATGTTATATGTGATAAGCAATACGAATCAATGTCACAAGGTCCCTAACCAAGCAATATAATGTCTATAATGGTTTGTGTGTGACATGGCAATTATTGACGGTGTGTGTATAGCATACAATCCGTGCTCGTGCAACATGAACCGTCAATAATATGTGCAGTGTCCTACGGCTGCTAGTCACAGTACAACTATTTCAAGGAAATAAAGTAAAGGCGCAATTCTAACAATGACGTAGAATGTGCGACAGGTATTTGAATCCTAGCCCAGACGCATAACGCCATGCGGGCGATTCCCCTGTAGATGTTAAATCTACTCACCTACACTCCACGCTAGGTGAATCCTACCATCTGCTCCCCCCTGTACCAGTGTCCGTAGTCCCTGCCTGCAAACCTGCAAATAAGACATGGAAATCACATATAAGCCAAATATTCCACGAAACGCGATATCGAACCAAAACGAGAAACTCGCGTCGCGAACTAATCGCGCGTGTGCACGATACGCTGAATCGTGTGTGTACGCGTCTAAAACTATCGCGACACGCCGCGATACGCTGGATCACAGAACCCACTCACGTATCGCGCGTATCGCGCAAACACAACGGACATGCAAAACGATATATTGTCCCAGATTTTCCTACAGGTCAAATCTTACAAAACTAGACATGCCAAGGCTCTAGACAACTCTGCAGAGTACCCTACCCAAAACCCCAAGACCCTACCCCTCTTCCTGGCCGCAAATTGCGGCCAGATTGATTAAACCGGCGGCCATAATTGGGAGTGGAGGGTTCGTATTCTGGTGATGTGTTCTAGACCTAATCAGTATGCTCCAGTTTTCTCAATTTTGTTCTGAAGGATCCGGGTCAAAAGCAGATCACAAAATGTCACATTGTCGCATTAAAACACCAATTTTGCACAAATTAGAAACCTTATGGTATTTTAGTGTAATCCAGGGCTAAGCTCAGTTCAGTGACCCTAAAAACACTTAAATAAACTAAGGTAGCTAACACAATCAACAATTTACCACCACATCTCACAAATCACCAAAACTAGCACCAAACTAGCTAATTAACACTAACCGAAGCTAATCAATGCACAACTCAAGCAAACTAGGAATTTGGGTTAAGAAATTATACCCTGATGGACCCTAGAGAGCAGGAGAGGAAGTGTATGGAGGAGGTGAAAGCTTCTTCAAGTGCTGGGGCTCCTCCTGCTTCTGTTGATGCCTGCTGTTGCCACTGCTGCTGCTTGCTGATGCTGATGTTGTTGTCACTGCTGGTGCTGCTGCTGTCTTTTGCTGCTGCTGCTTCTCTCTGGTGTGAGTGTGTGTGTGTGAGTTTGAGAGTGAGAGGATGAGAGAATGAGTGAGAATGAGGGAACACCAACAAGTCAAACCCCCTCCTCTCTCTCTCTCTTCATTAATGAAGGCCTGGGCAAGCCATGATGCCCCATCATGCACTCTCTCTCTCTCTCACCAAGGTCAATACAAGAAGTCAAATTTAAACCCCTTTTTAAATTCATTTTAAAACAACCATCATACTTAAAACCCATAATACTTAAAACAAAACTAAAAGCTAGATTAGAGAAAATGGTTAGTTAACCATGATTGCTAATCATGGTTAAACCCCCAAAAAAAACCCTAGTTATCATGCACAAGTGTGTGCAAGCCTAGGAAAAATCTAATAAAATACTCAATAAATAGGATAAAATATTTGAAACTTAATTTGGTAAACTTTTTATTAAAAACTATATATTAAAATATAATTAGTCACAAAACACATTCTAAGGTGCTACAATCTCCCCCCTTAAAAGAAATTCGTCCCCGAATTTAAAAATTATACTGCTACGCGTACCTTCAAAGAGAAGATTACAACTCTCAAATCTCGCTCGCAGCCTCCCAAGTGATTACCTCACTGTACGGCTACGCCCAAGAAAACCCTTCACAGATGGCAAGACCCTTAACCGACGTTCATCCACCTGCCGAGCCATTAACACGCATGGCTGCTGGTGAACGAAAAATCGCGTCCAAGCTACATGGTCTGGTGCCAAATTATGTGAGAAAGGTCATGAAGGTAATTGTAAAGCATCATCACAAGAAATACGGGATGAAAATCCAATAATCTGGGCGGAAGAGCCAAATTAAAGGCAACGAAACTAACTCGCTTATAGGATCTCAGAAGGACCAAAGTTCTGGGATAAGCTTCCCAAAATCCAACACGTCTTTTATCGGAAAAATCCGCAGTGATATAAATGGTTTGCCATTGCGCACTTAAGTCTACGACCAACACGGTTGCATAAGACCTCTGTCCGCGATGAACAATTTCCATCCTGACCTGAATCAATTGGATCATCTCCGAAGTCTATAGACATAGCTGGGGTCCAAAATCCTAGTCACGCAGAGTCAGAAAAACAACAGACTGGTGATCGACACGACCTAACCTCTAAGCCTAAGGGTGGCCAATTAGAGTGTCTCCTAATAACAGCTATCGAAGGAGAACCCTAACGATGGCGAGTGACGATCCCCAACTGCCGACAACAATCAAAACAAACACACCACTAAAAAAAATAACTGAGCAAACTGAGTATAACCGGACGACAAGAATCCGAATGGAGTCACACCCTGACTAAACTTGGGTAGAAACCATAACGAAATTCGTGGAGATCTGCTCCCACTCCTACTTCGGAACGGTTAAAGATTGCAACTCTCCAGCCGGCCTCAGATGCTCAACCCAAGCACACAACAAGACAGACACCTTGAAACGAAACCTGAAACTTCTCTTTACATCCTTGTCCACCCGTAACTATCTCACAAGTCACGCTAAATGTTGGTGGAACTTGAATGCATATAGAGAGTTGACAGATGTGCATGTACTAGGATTACACGTCTCTACCTGATGATACCAGGTACACAAACGCGTCCCTAACTTAGCACGTCATTGTCACAAATCAAGGTCTCCGAATCATTACCCAGCCAAGTATGCTCAAGTATCACTGACGAACGAGTATCGGCGGGCAGTGTCTCGCGAAAACGATTTAAGGAAGGTGGTCGGGCGCGGACATGAGCAAGCTGTCCCCTCCGTAGAGACGAACTTAAGCTGTACTCAACGATCACACAAGAACTGTAAATATGCAGAAGACTATCACAACAATCAAAATCCGCTGCAGGAAGATGTACGTTAAGCTCTGGTGGTCCGTGAAAATCTGACATGACTCTCGAACAAGTAGTGTCTCCAAATCTCCAACGCAAAACCACCGCGGCCATCTCCAGATCATGAGTGGAATATCCTTCTCGCACTTCCTCCAAATGTAGGGAAGCAAAAGCGATAACTCTATAGGGTCACCTCAGTACACACTCGAGCCCACTCAAGAAACATTACAGTTAAACAACAAAGTCGCCCGAACCAAAAGCAAGGAAAGGACTAATGCAGTTGTTAATCGAATCTCCAACTTCCGAAAGCTCTGTACACATGTCTCAGTCCACAGAAAAGAAACCTCCCTTCCGGTCCATTCAGTCGACGGTGTAGCACTACTCTAGCAATCCTGCATGAAACGGCGGTAAAAACCTGCTAAGCCCAACAATCTGTGGATCTCCGTCCTGCACACATGTCTGGGCCTAAGCTGTACGGCCAAGATCCTCCCTCGGAACCATACGAAACCGTCTCCCGTGACTATAAGACCTAGGAGTCAACACAAAACAAGTCTGAAGAAACACTCCGAGAATTTAGCAACTGCTGGTGCTCTCCCAGTATCTGCATAACAAATCCTCAAGTGCTGCTCCTGTTCCTCAAGACAAATTAAGTAGACCAGAATGTCGTAAATAACACAATGAAAACTGGTCGAGGAACGGCTTGAAGAAATCTGGTTCATCACATCTACGAATGCTGCTAGGGCACTGGTGAGTCCAGTGACACACCAAAACACACAAAGCCCGTAGCACGCATAAGGCAGTTTTCGGAATGCCTTCACTCCGAACCCGCAATAATGATGACCTGATCCCAAGCAAACTTAGAAAAAGTCTCGCACTCTGGAGCTGATCGAAGAAATCGTCAAGGCGAGGTAAGGGATACCTATCCGCACCGTAAGCCGGTTCAATTGACGATCCGTCGATACACAACCTCAAACTGCCGTCCTTCCTCCTCGACGAACAGAAATAGGAGTTCCCAAAAGCGAAACACTCAGACGCACAAACTACCCAAACCATAACTCTGCAGCTGATCCTTTAGCTCCCAGCTTCGCCGGCCCATCTGGAACAACGTCAGAAACTCTCGCACGAAAGGAACTCGGTCCAACAATCCCACTGTAGCTCCGGTATCACAAATGAACGCCAAGAATCCACGACAACTCCTCAAAAGCCGACCAGCGAAAAAGGCTGAATTCAAGCTGTGAGAGGCGGCACAACTATCCACCTGCATAATGAGAATGACCTGCCGGGGAAAACAAACCTGACTGTTTCCTCACGGTAGTCCACATACGCCTAGCACGTAGTTAACCAGTCCGTGCCCAGGAGAACGTCAAATCCAACATCTCTAGAAGGATCCAAACGACGGACGAGTCTTTATCTCCTATTCGATTGGCACCCAACTGAATACGTGTCGCGCAACAAAAGAATCGCTGACAGAAGTTAAAACAACAACTATGACTAAACTACCCAACCACAGTACAAGGTGAAAACAAAAAATACATCAAAAGAACATATAAATCAAGGGTACCTGAAAACTCCACATTGGACGTCTGCGCGTCCCGATGAGTAGAAGCAAACTCCTGTGTCTGCCCTCTACTCGCAGCTGGAAGAACTCCTCTGGTAGACTGAGCCCTCTGAGCAAATCTTCCACGTCCACGGCCTCTCTGAATACGACTCTGACGAGGTGCTAAGGAACAATCCCTGACGAAGTGCTGAAGGCTTCCGCATCGAAAACATCCACGCGCTGACTGCTGACCATCCTGGGGATGAGAGCTGAACGACTGTCCTCGTCCTAAGCCTCTGCTACTCCAGCGACGGCCACGAAATCTGTCTCGACGACCAAACCTCTGCCTCTAGGCTGGTACACTGGTACGAGTCCTCCACTGTCCTGGAACTGTCTGAGCCTCTGGAATATGTGCCTCGTCAACTGGAGCTGCAACCACTGGTGCTATGTAGGTGATAGACTGCTGCATGCTGATCGTAAGGGACAGCTGAGTAACAGGGGTGACAACCTCCTGTCGTAGCTCCCGAACGATATCAACCAATGAACTCATAGTCTGGCGGAAGTCCTGCATCTCTACCAAAAGTCTATCAATAGTATAGGTCGTAGGCTGATCCGTCTGCACCTGTGCAACTAGAGTGCCATCCTGGTCAGTACTCGTCTCACCCGAGCCAACTCTGACCTCGGCCCTCGCTGCATCACTCTGAGTCCCTATAGTCATCGGCGGCAAGGCTATAAATAGATATAAGATTCGATGAGAATAAGGAATCAAATCTTAAGGATATGAATTATCAAAGAAGGAATTTCAAGCAAATTGTACTTAGGTTACTTAATGCAAAGTACCGCACCGTGGGTATGCTGCAGACATACACACACCACGTTACTCTGCTAAAGCTACCTACTCCATCATACTAAGGTCATCCTACACTCCGAAAGGTAAAACCTAGCGCTCTGATACCAACTTTGTCACGACCCAAAATTGGCCCGTGACGGCCTTAATACTACGCAACGCCAAAAGACGTAACGCAGTAAAAGAAAGCCAAAACCCAGAAATCTAAACCAAGAAAATACGGAAAAGATAATATAAGTTTTTGAAACATTTGAAAACACAACCCAAATTCTTTAAAAGTCCCACTTTCTTTCTTTAAAATTTTGGCAACACCCCCTTTTTATAAAAACTAGCCAAGAAGAATACAATACAAATATACGACGCCGTTGCGAAGAAATAAAGACAATAGGAAGGAAACTGTATATAAAAGGCAACAATCCACAATTAATATACAAAAGCGTCCTCACCAAGTCTCTAAGTCAACAATACAATAGTAGATGGAGAGTACAAAATACAACGAATGTACAATATGAAATACAGATAATCATCTAACCCACCTAAGCAAAATGGTGTACTGTGAGCTGATGCGGTATCTGTAGCAAAAGATGATAGATAAGAAGCTGAATAGCCTGCCTCGACTACTCTGGGGAAAAACCTGAAACACCTGTGGCACAACGGGGGTGAGTTGCCAACTCGTGAATAGTAGATAACATACGCAGGTAATCGCAGGAATGTACGTACAGCATGAATCTAAGATATGTGATTACAGTAATAACATGTCATGCAAATGCTGAATAAAGGAAAGTACACTAGCAGGTACAATCGATATGTGAAGCAATAGTAACATGACAATAATATGCAATAACCATACAATAGGGATATGAAAAAGTAGATATGCAACTATCATACGGGTACGCTAACAGGTACAACCAATATATGAATCTGTGCATAAAAAGGGTAAGTGTGAGGTATGGGGTGGAATATGTCATTTCCACGGAAACCTGACATCGTGGCCGGATCACAATCCATCAAGACACTCAAATCCCAAATTCTCAAACCAGCCCCCAAGTCGGACTCTCATATCATATAAGTCTCACATCTCCTCAATGTACAATATCGAGTAGATCTCCTACATCCCGAATGTACAAATCATCAATCTCTTTCATATCCAATATCCAATCTCAATGAATCACCTATATCCCAAGTAAATTTCTAATATCCTACATAAATATATATGCAGAAATAAATATGATGGGGGCAATACACATATATTAGCGTCCCATTCCACTAATATTGGTGTAAGGGTATATATAACAACGGCTAAATCCCCTGTTATATATACAAAGGTATTAAAAGAAATATCATGAAAACCAATGTGCCAAGCATCGACACAGAAATCCTGATCACGTATCATACGCTATCCCGAAAGCACGAGTGCCTAGCTCTTACCCTCGCCTTCCGACGTATGCATACGTACATGACTCCCAGCGGTGTCTCCGTGATCCCCCGCCGAGTCATGGGTACTGTCACCGGTAGGTACACGTCCGCCTCCAGGCTCAATCGGCAAAATCCATCGATCTTCTTGCCGAGGGGAACCATACCGGGCCCAACCATGTACTCTCATACGGCAACCACACCTCGTATGGAGTATATAATCAGCACCGATAAAACTCATGGTGGACGCGCAAATATCATCTCAAGGAAACCGTGTTCTTCAATGTATGCATAATTTCATGAACTCCCACGGTTCCCAAATCCAGAAAACACCATGTAAAATCCAAATAAACAATGAGCAAATCCAGGAACAAATAAATGTGATATATCTAAATGTGAGCATGTAAATGAAAGTATATAGCTGAAACCAGATGTATGCAGAAATCAATAAGGTACAGCTAAGTAACATCAGTGAAGATAAAAATGTACTGCAACTGAAAATGCATGAAACATACAGGTGTAGCAGTGTATAGGTATCTACCTATAAGAACTGATGTCGTATACCCCCCTGGGTATAAGAAAATATGAGTAAAGTATACCTGTAGATGTATCGTAAAGGGTATGTGTACCTATCACTAATGGTACGATACTCTATAGGTATATAGGTATGGTAATGTTATATGTGATAAGCAATACGAATCAATGTCACAAGGTCCCTAACCAAGCAATATAATGTCTATAATGGTTTGTGTGTGACATGGAAATTATTGACGGTGTGTGTGTAGCATACAATCCGTGCTAGTGCAACATGAACCGTCAATAATATATGCAGTGTCCTACGGCTGCTAGTCACAGTATAACTATTTCAAGGAAATAAAGTAAAGGCGCAATTCTAACAATGACGTAGAATGTGCGACAGGTATTTGAATCCTAGCCCAGACGCATAACGCCATGCGGGCGATTTCCCTGTAGATGTTAAATCTACTCACCTACACTCCACGCTAGGTGAATCCTACCATCTGCTCCCCCCTGTAGCAGTGTCCGTAGTCCCTGCCTGCAAACCTGCAAATAAGACATGGAAATCACATATAAGCCAAATATTCCGCGAAACGCGATATCGAACCAAAACGAGAAACTCGCGTCGCGAACTAAACGCGCGTGTGCACGATACGCTGAATCGTGTGTGTACGCGTCTAAAACTATCGCGACACGCCGCGATATGCTGGATCACAGACCCACTCACGTATCGCGCGTATCGCGCAAACACAACGGACATGCAAAACGATATATTGTCCCAGATTTTCCTACACGTCAAATCTTACAAAACTAGACATGCCAAGGCACTAGACAACACTGCAGAGTACCCTACCCAAAACCCCAAGACCCTACCCCTCTTCCTGGCCGCAAATTGCGGCCAGATTGATTAAACCGGTGGCGATAATTGGGAGTGGAGGGTTCGTATTCTGGTGATGTGTTTTAGACCTAATCAGTATGCTCCAGTTTTCTCAATTTTGTTCTGAAGGATCCGGGTCAAAAGAAGATCACAAAATGTCACATTGTCGCATTAAAACACCAATTTTGCACAAATTAGAAACCTTATGGTATTTTAGTGTAATCCAGGGCTAAGCTCGGTTCAGTGACCCTAAAAACACTTAAATAAACTAAGGTAGCTAACACAATCAACAATTTACCACCACATCTCACAAATCACCAAAACTAGCACCAAACTAGCTAATTAACACTAACCGAAGCTAATCAATGCACAACTCAAGCAAACTAGGAATTTGGGTTAAGAAATTATACCCTGATGGACCCTAGAGAGCAGGAGAGGAAGTGTATAGAGGAGGTGAGAGCTTCTGCAAGTGCTGGGGCTCCTCCTGCTTCTGTTGATGCCTGCTGTTGCCACTGCTGCTGCTTGCTGATGCTGATGTTGTTGTCACTGCTGTTGCTGCTGCTGTCTTTTGCTGCTGCTGCTTCTCTCTGGTGTGAGTGTGTGTGTGTGAGTTTGAGAGTGAGAGGATGAGAGAATGAGTGAGAATGAGGGAACACCAACAAGTCAAACCCCCTCCTCTCTCTCTCTCTTCATTAATGAAGGCATGGGCAAGCCATGATGCCCCATCATGCACTCTCTCTCTCTCTCACCAAGGTCAATACAAGAAGTCAAATTTAAACCCCTTTTTAAATTCATTTTAAAACAACCATCATACTTAAAACCCATAATACTTAAAACAAAACTAAAAGCTAGATTAGAGAAAATGGTTAGTTAACCATGATTGCTAATCATGGTTAAACCCCCAAAAACAACCCTAGTTATCATGCACAAGTGTGTGAAAGCCTAGGAAAAATCTAATAAAATACTCAATAAATAGGATAAAATATTTGAAACTTAATTTGGTAAACTTTTTATTAAAAACTATATATTAAAATATAATTAGTCACAAAACACATTCTAAGGTGTTACGCTAGGGCTTCTTGACTAGCAATCTCTTTGCCCTAGTTGCCTCGGCTCGGGGTGGAGCTCGGTGTACATCTCTCGGGTGGATCGTCTTCGACTCAAGAAGGCTGCGGAGGTGCCCAAGGTCCGGATCAACCCTCGGAGCAAGCAAGGAGAAGAACAACAAAGAGAGAAGGAGTTCAAGTTGAGGTATAACCCCTAACCGAGTAGATAAATCTCTAGTTAGGATGCTAGTGTGTTGTTTAGAAAAGATCCGGATTTTACGGTCCATGTTACCAAATCTAGAAAAAAAATTGTTTTACCGTTTCCGCAACCCCGAAAGTACCGGGAGAGGTAACGTGGACCTAACATCATGGTGAAGACATCAATGTCAAATCCAACACGAAATCAATATGATATACATCAAAATTATACATGTAAACATAAGAAGGAAATGCTTGCCAAACCTTTCATGTTGCTGTGCGACGCGCATAACACTGCACAGTGGCGGACGTCTACTGCAAGAAAATATCTATATCTATATATATCCTTTGTTTAATATGTACGTTCCGCCGTTTTGAAAACAATTTAGATGGGTTTCCTTGTTTTTTAAACGTTTAGTGTCATATCAGACACGTAGGTAAATACAGAGACTATAACTCCCTTTTTGGAAATCCCTTCAAAAACTATCAATGCATGCAAAATATATCTAGGTACCGTCCTCTGACTAGTCCTGCTCAGTACGAAACAATAATAAATAACATAAAAACGTACTACTCCATAAGAAATCATTCCAAAAATGTGCATATGAATGCTACGTGCGTCTGGTGCGCACGGAAATCAAAATCCATGAATGTGCCATAAATGGGCACAGAAACAACATTTAAATGCATCGGGTGTGCATGAAACATCTGTCAAGGGCAACAGGTGTGCCGGACAGCAAAATAAGGTGCATCTGACATGCATGAAGAATCTCGATTTAGTGCATCTGGTGTGCACCAAAATCGCATCTCAAATCATGCGCCCAACATGCGCGAAAATCCAAATCAGGTGCATCCATTATGCACGAAATCACGAAATCCCATATCAAGCGCCGAACATGCGCAAATCCAATCCAAGTGCGTCAAATATGTGCAAGAATCCAATCAGGTGCATAAGGTGCACAAAACAAATATCGAGTATCACAATCGAAATCAACGGTATACAACACATCTCAAATCCAAATCAGGTATACCGTGGTATCAAATCCCACAAACATGTGAATCAGTGTGCACAAAATCTATTCAAAACACTAAAAGTGCATGAAAACTATTCCATAAGCATAAGTCAAATCATATGCATGTCCTAGGCATGAAGTCAAAATCAATACCTCAAATAACATCAAATCGAAGTCCTGTGCAATTGTAGTGCACAAAATACGTATCAGTGCACTGCAAGCATATCTGAACTATACCGAGTGCAAAAATCAAATCCTGTGCGTACCCTAAGCACAAAATCAACTCAACTGTATGAAACCCATGAAATCATAAACATGTGCAGCCAAGGCACAAAAACAATATCCCACGCGATAACTGTGCACAAATCGTAAATACCCAGTAGGTGCAACCATGGTGCATGAAAACAAATATCATGAAACTCAATCATCAAAATCAATCATGCGAATAGATCGCCCAAAATACCGAAATCAAGTATGGAGGAATAGTCCCGCTCAAGCACATCCTCTAAGAATCTCTGGCCTGCTAGGCGTGCGCAATATAACCGCTCCTGGGTCCAAGTCTTCTCGTATAGTATTCCATAAAGGTCCTGCCGAGGTCTCTCAAATCTCGTCTCTGCCGAACTGTTCAGAAGTCATCGTCCTTTACTATATCTGTTTCTTGTTCCGGAATCGCTGAATACTCATCGCGACTCCTTGTGGATGATATATCCATACACAACGCCCCTGCATGCGTATCACATCTCTGATGTCGGCGGAGTGGAACGTCATCACATCAAGATCTCGTACGAACCCCTTACTCCACCATTCTCTAATGTCGACTACTTCGGACTCGTCTCGTCGTAGCTGCATGGACTGAGCTCCAACGGCTATCCTCGTATCTGGAGTCTCCCAAGAAGTGCATCTCACCACCTAGCATCCGAATGAAGTCGAACCATTCGATCAATTCGTCAAAACCTCATAATCCCCTAAGAGCTCAACATCTTAGGTACAGTTTAATCGTATCGAGTACATACCACAGCATCGGCAGACCTGCCATAGAAGGGAAAACCCAAGCCTCACTAATGGCGCCGCGGAACTGCCGCAAACCCTAAGGTTCAAAGGCTTTCACACGGTCATTATGTCGAGTTAGGGTTTCATTCTTCTAGAGGGTCCATAGAATTGCCTGCATGTCTTTCCGAACACTTTAAACTTGGAATATGGGTTTTCTGACATTCGATCGCCTCTGTCGACTCTCAACGTATCTGCATGAAGTCGCCTCTAGCTGGAATCAATCTATCTGATGACCTCGCATCGGGGTAAGCGAACGAACTACATGTCCTGGTCATTCATCCTCGGGTGACTAGCGACCTTCTATCATATCTCTAAGTACAACTCATACTGCAATAGCTCCAACATCTGGGGCAATATCTTGTCGTTCGCAGAAACTATTGGCTCATTCGTCTGCACGCTGAACAGTGCTTCAATCATCATGAATAAGCGATACATCAAAAGTCATCACATTCTAGCTGGCCTCTATCAGTGGCTCAATTCTCTGGTGCTGATCTGCACGTCCGAGAAATCTCGTACAGCGATCCATCAAACGCTCGTGGTGGGAAAACACAATAAAAAGACACATCTCTGCAATCGTGTGTCGCCGGAATTACGCCTTGGTCAGTCCTCGTTCGTGACGAGCTCATGCTGACCGCAACTCTAGCCATAGCTCTCCCTTCCCGTAATCGTGGCAGCAAAACCATAACTGGTACCGATGAGGCTAGATCATGAATGAATATAATACTGAGCAAAGAAATATACATCCTAAGGCTTCTTAAGTGGAGTAGCGTATCGTAAATATGCTGCGGAACATACGTACGGTACGTCACTCTACTCAAGCTACCTACTCCATCAACCAGGGTCATCCTACACTCAGGAGGTAAAACCTAACGCTCTGATACCAACTTTGTCACGACCCGAAAGTACGGAACAAGGCCGGCACTTAAATTACGAAACGTCTCGAGGCGTACGTAATCTAAGTAAGCCGAAAACCCAAAAATCCAAACCAAGAAAAGTAGTAGAGTGAAGGAAAAACCAATTTAAATCAAGTAGTTTGCAACATACGCTGAAATATGCAATTTAAAATCACAAGTCTTTTCTAAAAATTTCGGCAGAGTTTCCTTTGTAAATACTGACCCCAAACGGGTACAAAAACCTGATAAAGCATATATAATGAATAAAGGCATCCCCAAGCAGGAGCTAGCACTTCGTCAAACGACGATCACAACCACGCAAGCAATATAATATACAACGCCGAAAGGCGAGGATCACAACAGAAAAGGAAACTCAAAACAACATGAAATCCATAGAAATACAACGCGCGATTCTAAGGTCGAAAGAATAAACAACTGATCTCAAGTCTGAAATAAATACATGTTTGGTTAATGGAGTTTACTAGATACAACTGAATAAATAATATACAAGGTATAACGGTGGTCACGATGCAAGTGAACCCACCTACCAAGCAAATCACCCGGAAAGGAAGCGGTGTGCCAGCAAAGCCGTAATGAAACCTGTACGGCAAAACCTGCAAGAAACTGTGGCACAACGGGGATGAGTTGCCAACTCGTGAATAGAAAACATCTACGAGAAGAAACCGCATGTATGACGCAATCCTAGGTCATACGATCAATATATATATAATCCTCAACATGATAAGCCTGAAGTATGAAAAGGTGGCAAGGGTAACCATCTAACCCAAGTGTAATTCCATGTGCTCTTGTCAGTGCCTCAGGTAGCAATATATCATATGAATGAGGTATGAATGCATGAAAACAGAATACATGTAAATGAAGAAACTGCTTTCATAATTTAGTTAGATTTCTGTATATTTAAAACGAGTTATCATAAATGAAATCAGCATAAACAGTATCTAGCATCGACACAAAACATAAATCCCAATGTTTCAATATCTCAGGCTCCGGCTATCCAGACTAGCCTGTATCATCAAAACTCAATATCTCAAAATCTCAGTGTCTCAATCTCACTATCTAGGACGCCGTTAGTCCGGATCGGCCCCTAATATCAATCACAGGACCACGACGGTATCCTCCGGATATCCGATGCGTCAGATAAAATCACCGGTAGGTAGTCTTCCCCAGCCGGGCTCATCGTCTACTACTCGATCTTCTTGCCCCGGGGTACCTTACCGGGACCACCATGTACTCGAGACGGTTCATCCAACTCCTCGAAACGGGTCTCGAAAACCAATAGAAAACTCATGGTGGATGACTCATACATCATTGGAAAACCGCACTTTTCATTTAAAAAGAGAGAGAAAGAAGTTTATAACTGTTCTTGCGGTTTTCCCCCAAATCCAGGAAATCTCAGGAAAATCCGAAATCCAATCATCAATAGCACGTAAACAGTGAATATAGGCATGAAACTCCGTAATACGGCATAACAGTGAATAATAATATGCCTGAAGTAGTAAATAATAACTGCAATGTCTAAACTAGCATATAAGGCAAGTACACTAATATTATGTCGAAACAATCAGCTAACAAGCTATGTCGATGAAATAGTATTGTCTAAAGTGTACGCGACATGGCAATTACCGATGAGGATGTGTGTGAGCCGGCAAGTAAGTGTACATGGAACATACGCATCATCGGTAATGGTGCCGGTGTCCTAACAGCATGTATCAATAATAGTATATGAAATCACAATACAAGTATGCGATACGGAGCGAACAACAATAATGTGCGGGAGCTAAATGATAAACACGATGATAACTAATCTGCATTTAATATAAATATAAGTCATACAGTAGTGCCTTTTGAAATAACACGAATCGCGGTGTTTTGGAAATAAGGGCTACGGTGTTTTTAAGAAAAGATACGTCCTTTGAAATATCCGTAGAATTCCTTGGCATGTCTTTTAAAATACCCATGATTCGTTAGTTTTTTGAAATAGGTAGGAATCGAATCTAGTCTAACAACTCCACTAAATTATAGGGCTGAGCTAGCAGGCTAAACGAAAGGTAAGGAAACCGCCTAACATCTGAGTCGATACATATACATATATATATATATATATATTAGTCAGTGATCCCTCCTCAATAGTATCACATATGACACAATATCTATAATATGACATCCTCAAGTCAAGAGTGCGGATCTATCATCAATATATAGCTTGTACGTAAATTCGTCGAACGGCATCCCAAATCTGGGTACGGTCAATATCACATTCATCACATAATTCATCTGGTTTCCTCTTTATCAAAGATCATAATCCGGGGTACTGATCTACGTCTAGTATAATACTGATACCATCTATGTATGCATGCACGTGTGTGAAACACTACGTCAAAGGACCCGCTAAAACATCATATCGTATCTCAAATACGAACCTTGTCATGTCACCGATCTCACGGCTTCAAATCCAATCTCATCGACTCATCTTATATTCCCAGTACTATCCTCAAATCCAGTATATGAACACATAGTCCAATACCCATGTGTAAATATACACATCCCCATATACGCACAGGTAAAGGAAAGAATGTATGCAAGTATGTGTGTGCGTATGTGTGGGTGCAACCACTACTCTAGGGTTTCGCAAATAACACTAAACCAATTCAAGAACACATAGAATCCATCTTTATCATCAATAAACTCAAATCAACATATAATATATATGTGTGTATGTAACGCCTTAGATTTCGGTTAGTGTTCGTCTAGACGTTAGTGCGGGTTTACTGTAAAAAGTTTACCAATTCGGGTTCCTCGCATTTTATAACATTTAATTAAAAATTTATTATTATTTGTTATATGCATGCACGCACGTATGAACGTAAATGCGAGGATTTGTTTGTGCTATTTTTGTTCTTTGCAACCGTGACCCTTAACCTAATCTTGCTTAACCCTAATCTTCCCTAGATCTTTCTGAGAAGAAGGGAGATATTTTGTTTTGGAAGTGAAGAGGTGGCAAGTGTAGTGTGAATGCATTTATTTGGAGTTTAATGCATTTGTTACACTCACCTCTAACCTCACCCTACACTCACATCCCTCTCTCTTTAACCTCACACCCTCTCTCATTTCTCTATCTCTTTTACTCTCTCTCTTTTCCTCTCTCAACAACTGAACACTATCCATTTCCTACGCCAATTCTTCACATATATTCAAAAATCTTCATCAAAATCACATCTTTATCTTGGTTTTGCCTCATGGATGCCTAGGACCATGCAAAGTTAGGATCTTTGTGTTCTTTTGATTAGGTAATGTTTCTTTTCTGTTCTTTAAGTCATTTTTGTGTAGCTTAGCTTTAAAGTTGCTGTTTTTATCGCGTATCGTATCGTTTCGGGTAAATATCGTATTTTTAGTGTCGATTTAGGGTCTCGGATGATCTGCTGTTAAACCAGGTACTTGTTGCAAAAATTGACTTGACAGTAACCTAGTGTAGTGACCTAGAACCTACCCACAAAATACGTGCCAATTCCACCAGGTTTAGGCCGCAGATTTAATGGTTCTGACCGCAATTTGCGGCAAGACTGGGGAGTTGGGGTTTGGGTTTTTGGTTAGGGGTCTCTAGGGTTATTTGCAGTCTCATGGCACTTGCAATTTTTACAGATTACTGGTACAGAAAAATCTGGGACAACTTGTGTGTTTCTAGTGTTTCGTTTCGTGCGATACGTTATCCGATACGATGCGTGTTACGTGTTGCTGTTGCGCTGAGTTGGTTTCGTATTGTCGCTATACGCGTTAGCTACAACACGAACCCTTTAGAGGACGTTTGTGTGTCGTGGTAGTCCGTGTATATTGTAAGTATTTTAGGTTTATTATTAATATATATTGCTTTGTTGTTTTAATATTGCAGGTTCGCAGGCGGGGACTACGGACACTGCTACAAGGGAAAACAGGTTGTAGACTTCACCTAGCTTGGAGCATTGGTGAGTAGATTTAACATCTACAAGAGAATCGCCCGCATGGCGTTATGCGTCTGGGCTAGAGATGTTATTTCTGTCGCATATTCTATGACAAATTTAGAATTGCGCATTTACCCTATTACTTAGATATTGTTGTGCTTGGACTAGTAGCCTTAGGACACTGCACACATTATTGACGATTCATGTTGCACAAGCACTGATTGTATGCTACACACACCGTCAATAATTACCATGTCACGCACAACCCACTTTTAGATATGATGTTACTTGGTTAGGGACATTGAGACTTTGATTCATATTTCTTATTGCATATGACATATACCATACCTGTATACCTACATGCTTACATATGCCTTGACATGCTTACATGCTAGTTACCTGTATACCTATAGAGTATTGTACCATTAGCGATAGGTACATACACACTTCATGACATAGCTACAGGTATACCTTGCACACATACTTCACTTATACCCAGGAGGTATATTACATCATTTACATATAGGTAGATACATATACCTTGCTATACCTTTATGTTCACACATATATCTAGTTATAGCTACCTATTTACCTTTACTTGATGTTATTTTAGAATTGGAGAAATTTGGAACTGCATGATATTTATATTAACTTGTTGCAGTTAATTAGCGGCTTTTTCTTTATGTGTTTACATTTCAGTTTATGTTGCATATATTATATTCATGGATTTTCGCATTGTTATATGGATTTTTTTTTCATGATGTTTTCTGGATTTGGGGACCGTGGGAGTTCATGAAAATATGCATTATTTGAAAAACCCGGTTTCTCTTGATTTGATATTTCAGTAGCCACCATGAGATTTATCAGTTCTGATTATATACCCGATGCGAGGAAAGAAGGGGTCCGTATGTGGGTACATGGTGGGGCCCGGAGGTACCCCGGGGAAAGAATCTCAGTCAGGAGATGAGTTAGTGGGGGAACCATACTTTTCGGTGACATTACCAATGACTCAGCGGTTATCATGGGGATACCGACGGGAGTCATGTACGTATAGATATGTTGAGAGGCGAGGGTCAGAGCTAGGCACTCGAGCTTTCGGGATAGCGTATGATACGTACCTATCAGGGTACCAGTCGTGGTGACAGCACCTGATAGACCTGAATTTCTGTGTCGATGCTTGACACATTGGTTTCTTGATATTTCTTTTTACTCCTTTGTATATATAACAGGGGTTTAGGCCGCTGTTATATATTCGCTTACTCCAATATTAGTGGAATGGGACGCTAATATATGTGTATTGACATTTTTACTTCTTTGTATATATAATAGTGGGTTAGGACGCTGTTATATATGCCCTTACACCTATATTAGTGGAATAGGACGCTAATATATGTGTATTGACATTAATTTATATACGCCATCATATTTATTCATGCAAATATATTTAGGATGTTAGATTCTTACTTGATATTGGATTTGGGATATAGGTGATTCACTTGATATTGGATACAGGATATATATATGAGATTGCTGATTTTGTACATTCAGGATATATGGGATTTAATCGATATTGTACATTCAGGATTTGTGAGACTTATATGATATGAGAGCCAATTTCGGGGCTGATTTGAGGATTTAGGATTTGGATTGTCTTGTTGGATTATGATCCTACCACGATGTCAGGATTCCGTGGAAATGACATATTTCATTCCATACTCCAAACTTATTGTTTATGCATTATTTCATGTGTTAGTTGTACCTGCTAGAGTACCTTTAATGACTGATGCATACATACATTTTCATATCATTATTTCATGATTATTGCATACTGATTTTCATATTACTATTGCTTCATGTATTAGTTGTATCTGTTAGTGTACCTTTCATGATTTCTGCAATCATTTGACCTGTTACTGCTTTTAACCTACATATGTTAGATTCACGCTGTACGTGCATACTTGCGATTACCTGCATATGTTATTTACTATTCACGAGTTGTCAACTCACCCCCGTTGTGCCACAGTTGTTTTGCATGGTGTTCCCCAGAGTAGTCGAGGCAGGCTATTCATCTATCTATCATCTTTTGCTACGGATACCGCATCGGCTCACAGTGTGATGTTTTGCTTAGGTGGGTTGTGGTTATTCGTGTTGTATTGTATATTCGTTATATCCTTATACTCTCCATCTACTATATTTTCTTGTTCGACTTAGAGACTTGTGTGAGGACGATGTTGTATATTATTTTGTAACTTGTTGTCTTTTATACAGTTTCCTTTCTATCATCTTTTATTTCTTCGCTACAGCGTCGTATATTTGTTGTGGTGGTTGTTTTCCGCCTTTGGGCGTGTATTGGCTCCCGTTTGGGGATGATTTACTTTTATTTATGTTGTACCCATTTTTGGGGCTAGTTTTTACAAAGGAGGTGCTGCCAAAATTTTAAAGGAAATAAATCGGGCTTTTACAGAATTTGGGTTGTGATTTCAAATATTTCTTATCTTTTCTTGTCTTTTAATGGTTTAGATTTCTGGGTTTTGGCTTTCTTTTACTGCGTTACGCCTGTAGACGTTGCGTAGTATTAGGGCCGTCACGTGCCAATTTCGGGTCGTGACAAAGTTGGTATCGGAGCGCTAGGTTTTTACCTTTCAGAGTGTAGGATGACCTTGGTATGATAGAGTAGGTTGCTTAAGCAGAGTAAAGTAGTTTGTGTATGTCTGCAGCATACTCACGATGCGGTACTTCGCCTAAAGTGACCTAAGTACATTGCTTGAAATTCCTTCCTTGATGATTCATATCTTGTGACTAGATTTCCGTGTTCTTATCGAATCTTATTTCCATTTATAGCCTTGTCGCCGATGACTATGGGGAATCAGAGTGATGCAGCGAGAGCCGAGGTCAGAGTTGATTCGGGTGAGACGGGCACTGACCAGGATGGCACGCTCGTTGCACAGGAGCAAACGGATTCGCTTTCGACAGATCAGCTCGCTAGGCTTGTGGCAGAGATGCAAGACATGCGCCAGACGATGAGTTCATTGGTTGAGGTCGTTCGAGCGCAGCGACAGGAGGTTGTTACCCTGTTAACCAGTTGTTCCTTGCGATCAGCATGCAACAGTCCGTCGCCTACATAGCACCAGTGGATGCATCCCCAGTTTACGAGACACGTATTCCAGAGACTTTGAGAGTTCCGGAACAGTGGAGGACTCGTACCGTTGTACCAGCCCAGAGACAGAGGCCTAGTCACCGAGACAGATTTCATGACTGTCGTGGGAGTAGCAGAGGCTTAGGACGTGGACAGTCGTTCAGCTCTCATCCCCAAGAAGGCCAGCAGCCGTCGTATGGATGTTTTCGATGCAGGAGCCTTCATCACCACATCGGGGATTGTTCCTTAGCACTGCGACAGGGTCATTTTCAGAGAGGTCGTGGACGCGGAAGGTTCGCTGAGAGGGGACGGGTTGGCAGAGGAAGATTTCAGTCAGTTGCGGGTAGAGGGCAGACACGAGAGTTTGCTTCTACTCATCGGGGCGCGCGGGCGTCCAATGCAGGGTTTTCAGGTATCCTTAATTCGTATGTTCTTTTGATGTACCTGTTGTCTTTCACACTTTGTGCCGTGGTTGGGACGAGAGACGTGTTAGGTAGATCAGCCGTTTTTTGTGTTAATTTCTGTCCGCGATTCTTTTGTTGCGCAACACGTATTTCAGTCGTGTGCCAATCGGTAAGGAGATTCATCCATCACTTGATCCTTCTAGAGACGTTGGATTTGACGTTCTCCTGGGCACAGACTGGTTAGCTACTTGCTAGGTGTCTGTGGACTACCGTGAGAAAACAGTCAGGTGTTGTTTTCCCCGGCGAGTCAGTTCTTGTTGTGCAGGTGGATAGTTGCGCCGCCTCTCACAGCTCAAATTCAGCCTTTTTCGCTAGTCGGCCTTTGAGGGCAGGATGTCGTGGATTCTTGGCATTCATTCGTGATACCGGAGCCACAATGGGTTTGTTGGACCGGATTCCTATCGTGCGAGAGTTTCCGATGTTGTTCCAGATGAGCCGGCGAAGCTTAGGGAGCTTAAGGATCAGCTGCAGAGTTGTTTGTGGGGAGGGCTTGTGCGTCTAAGTGTTTCACTTTGAGGAGCTCCTATTTCTGTTCGTCAAGAAGGAAGACGGCGGTTTAGGTTGTGTATTGATGAATCGTCAATTTAACCGGCTTACGATGTGGATAGGTATCCTTTACCTCGCATTGACGATTTCTTCAATCAGCACCAGAGTGTGAGACATTTTCTAAGTTTGTTCGGGATCAGGTCATCATTGTTGCAGTTTCGGAGCGATGACATTCCAAAGACGGCCTTGTGTGTGCTACGGGCTTTGTGTGTTTTGGTGGTGTCATTGGACTCACCAATGCCCTAGCAGCATTTGTTTATACGATGAACCAGATTTCTTCAGGCCGTTCCTCGACCAGTTATTGTTGTGTTATTGACGACATTCTGGTCTATTTAATGTGTTTTGAGGAACAGGAGCAACACATGAGGATTTGTTTTGCTGATACTGGGAGATCACCAGCTGTTTGCTAGATTCTCGGAGTGTTCCTTCAGGCTTGTTTGTGTTGACTCCTAGGTCTTGTAGTTACGGAAGACGGTTTTCGTATGGTTCCGAGGGAGATCGAGTCCATACAGCTTTGGCCCAGACTTATGCAGGACGGAGGTCCGCAGATTCTTTGTGCTCAGCATGTTTTTACCGCCGTTTCTTGCAGGATTGCTAGTGTAGTGCTGCACCGTTGACTGGAATGACCGGAAAGGAGGTTTCTTTTCTTTGGAATGAGGCATGCGTGCGGAGTTTTCGGCAGTTGAAGACTCTGTTAACAACTGCATCAGTTCTCTCTTTGCTTTCTGGTTCAGGAGACTTTGTTGGTTAGCTGTAATGTTTCGCGGGTGGGGCTCAATTGTGTACTGAGGTGACACTATAGAGTTATCACTTTTTCTTCCCTACATCTGGAGGAAGTACGAGAAAGATATCCCACTCATGATGTGGAGATGGCCGCGGTGGTCTTGAGTTGGAGATTTGGAGGCACTACTTGTTCGAGAGTCGTGTCTGATCTTCACAGACCACCAGAGCTTAATATACAACTTCCTGCAGCGGGCTTTGATTGTGGAGACAGTCTTCTGCAGATTTACAGTTCTTGTGCGATCGTTGAGTACAGCTTGTGTTCGTCTCTACTGAGGGGACAGCTTTCTCATGTCCGCGCCCGACCACTTTTTCTTAATCGCTTTCACGAAGCACTGCCCGTCGATGCTCGTTCATCAGAGATTCTTGAGCATACTCGGCTGGGTAATGATTCGGAGTCCTTGATTTGTGACAAGGGTGTGCTAAGTTTAGGGACGCGGTTGTGTACCTGATACTATTAGGTAGAGATGCGAAATCCTAGAGCAGGCACATCTGTCAACTCTCTATACTCATTCAAGTTCCACCAACATTGACGTGACTTGTGAGATAGTTACGGGTGGGCGGGGATGCAAAGAGAAGTTTCGGGTTTCGTTTCAAGGTGTCTGTCTTGTTGCGTGCTTTGGTTGAGCATCTGAGACTGGCTGGAGAGTTGCAACCTTTAACCGTTCCGGAGTGGGAGTGGGAGCAGATCTCTACGAATTTCGTTTTGGTGTCTACCCAGGTTTAGTCAGGGTGTGACTCCATTCAGATGCTTGTTGTCCGGTTTTGTTCAGTTTGCTTAGTTGTCCATTGTTAAGTTTGTGCGTTGCACTGAGTTCCTTCATGGGTCGTATCCAATGAAGGCACCCTGTTCGCTTGTCGTCTTGGGCAGGAACTTCAGGAAGCCTTGGGTAGTAGTTGAGCTTTAGCTCCGCTTTTCCATCCGAAGGATGATGGTTTTGTGAGAGATGGCTATACCGACTATGGAGGATATGTTTGTGCAGGCGTTTTAATTTTTGTCGGCAGTTGGGATCGTCACTCGCCATTGTTAGGGTTCTCCTTCGAGAGCTGTTATCAGGAGTCACTCCGAGTGGCAACCTTTAGGTTTAGTTGTTAGGTCGTGTCGATCACCAGTCTGTTTCTCTGACTCTGCGTAGTAGGATTTTTGGACCCCAGCTAGTCTAGAGACTTCGGAGATGATCCAGTTGGTTCAGGTCAGGATGATGACAGTCCTGTGCGGACAGAGGTTTTATGCCGACCATGGTGGTCGCAGGCTTGAGTTAGAAGTGGGAGATCATGTATACCTATGGATTTTTACGATGAATGACGTGTTGGGTTTTATGAAGCTTATCCCAGAATTTGTAGGTCCTTTTAAGATCCTTTAGGCGAATTAGTTTCGTTGCCTTTAATTTGGCACTTCCGCCCAGATTATTGAGTATTCACCCTGTATTCCTTGTGTCGATACTTTGCAATTTCCTTCATCACCTTTCTCACATGATTCAGCATCAGACCATTTAGCTTGGACGCGATCTTTTCGTTCACCAGCGGCCAATTGTGTTAATGGCTCGGCATGTGGAGAAACTTCGGTCAAGGGTCTTGCCATCTGTGGAGGGTTTTCTTGGACGTAGCCGTATAGTGAGGTGATCACTTGGGAGGTTGAGAGCGAGATTTGAGAGTTTGTAATCTTCTTTTTGAAGGTACGCTTAGTAAGAATTTTAAATTCGGGGACGAATTTTTATAAGGGGGGAGATTGTAACGCCTTAGATTTCGGTTAGTGTTCGTCTAGACGTTAGTGCGGGTTTACTGTAAAACGTTTACCAATTCGGGTTTCTCGCATTTTATAACATTTAATTAATAATTTATAATTATTTTTTATATGCATGCACGCACGTGTGCACATAAATGCGAGGATTTGTTTGTGCTATTTTTGTTCTTTGCAACCTTGACCCTTAACCTAATCTTGCTTAACCCTAATCTTCCCTAGATCTTTGTGAGAAGAAGAGAGATATTTTGTTTTGGAAGTGAGGAGGTGGAAAGTGTGGTGTGAATGCATTTATTTGGAGTTTAATGCATTTGTTACTCACCTCTAACCTCACCCTACACTCACCTCCCTCTCTCTTTAACCTCACGCCCTCTCTCATTTCTCTATCTCTTTTACTCTCTCTCTCTTCCTCTCTCAACAACTGAACACTATCCATTTCCTACACCAATTCTTCACAAATATTCACAAATCTTCATCAAAATCACATCTTTATCTTGGTTTTGCCTCATGGATGCCTAGGAGCATGCAAAACTAGGATCTTTGTGTTCTTTTGATTAGGTAATGTTTCTTTTCTTTTCTTTAAGACATTTTTGTGTAGCTTAGCTTTAAAGTTGCTGTTTTTATCGCGTATCGTATCGTTTCGGGTAAATATCGTATTTTTAGTGTCGATTTAGGGTCTCGGATGATCTGCTGTTAAACCAGGTACTTGTTGCAAAAATTGACTTGACAGTAACCTAGTGTAGTGACCTAGAACCTACCCACAAAATACAAGCCAATTCCACCAGGTTCAGGCCGCAGATTTAATGGTTCTGACCGCAATTTGCGGCCAAACTGGGGAGTTGGGGTTTGGATTTTTGGGTAGGGGTCTCTAGGGTTATTTGTAGTCTCATGGCATTTGCAATTTTTACAGATTACTGGTACAGAAAAATCTGGGACCACTTGTGTGTTTCTAGTGTTTCGTTTCGTGCGATACGTTATCCGATACGATGCGTGTTACGTGTTGCTGTTGCGCTGAGTTGGTTTCGTAGTGTCGCTATACGAGTTAGCTACAACACGAACCCTTTAGAGTACGTTTGTGTGTCGTGTTGGTCCGTGTAGATTGTAAGTATTTTAGGTTTATTATTAATATATATTGCTTTGTTGTTTTAAAATTGCAGGTTCGCAGGCGGGGACTACGGACACTGCTACAAGGGAAAACAGGTGGTAGACATCACCTAGCTTGGAGCGTTGGTGAGTAGATTTAACATCTACAAGGGAATCGCCCGCATGGCGTTATGCGTCTGGGCTAGAGATGTTATTTCTGTCGCATATTCTATGTCAAATTTAGAATTGCGCATTTACCCTATTACTTAGATATTGTTGTGCTTTGACTAGTAGCCTTAGGACACTGCACACATTACTGACGATTCATGTTGCACGAGCACTGATTGTATGCTACACACACCGTCAATAATTGCTATGTCACGCACAACCCACTTATAGATATGATGTTGCTTGGTTAGGGACATTGAAACTTTGATTCATATTTCTTATTGCATATGACATATAGCATACCTGTATACCTACATGCTTACACATATGCCTTGACATGCTTACATGCTAGTTACCTGTATACCTATAAAGTATTGTACCATTAGCGATACGTACACACACTTCATGACATAGCTACAGGTATACCTTGCACACATACTTCACTTATACCTAGGGGGTATATTACATCATTTACTTATAGGTAGATACATATACCTTGCTATACCTTTATGTTCACACATATATCTAGTTATAGCTACCTATTTACCTTTACTTGATGTTATTTTAGAATTGGAGAAATTAGGAACCGCATGATATTTATATTAACTTGTTGCAGTTAATTAGCGGCTTTTCTTTATGTGTTTACATTTCAGTTTATGTTGCATATATTATATTCATGGATTTTCGCATTGTTATATGGATATTTTTTTCATGATGTTTTCTGGATTTGGGGACCGTGGGAGTTCATGAAAATATGCATTATTTGAAAAACCCGGTTTCTCTTGATTTGATATTTCAGCGGCCACCATGAGATTTATCAGTTCTGATTATATACCCGATGCGAGGAATGGAGGGGTCTGTATGCGGGTACATGGTGGGGCCCGGAGGTACCCCGGGGCAAGAATCTCGGTGAAGAGATGAGTTAGTGCGGGAACCATACTTTCCGGTGACATTACCAATGACTCAGCGGTTATCATGGGGATACCGACGGGAGTCATGTACGTATGGATACGTCGAGAGGCGAAGGTCAGAGCTAGGCACTCGAGCTTTCGGGATAGCGTATGATACGTACCTATCAGGGTGCCAGTCGTGGTGACAGCTCCTGATAGACCTGAATTTCTGTGTCGATACTTGACACATTGGTTTCATGATATTTCTTTTTACTCCTTTGTATATATAACAGGGGTTTAGGCTGCTGTTATATATGCCCTTACACCAATATAAGTGGAATGGGACGCTAATATATGTGTATTGACATTTTTACTTCTTTGTATATATAACAGTGGGTTAGGACGCTGTTATATATGCCCTTACACCAATATTAGTGGAATGAGAGGCTAATATATGTGTATTGACATTAATTTATATACGTCATCATATTTATTCATGCAAATATATTTAGGATGTTAGATTCTTACTTGATATTAGATTTGGGATATAGATGATTCACTTGATATTGGATACAGGATATATATATGAGATTGCTGATTTTGTACATTCCGGATATATGAGATTTATTCGATATTGTACATTCACTATTTGTGAGACTTATATGATATGAGAGCCAATTTCGGGGCTGATTTGAGGATTTGGGATTTGGATTGTCTTGTTGGATTGTGATCCTACCACGATATCAGGATTCCGTAGAAATGACATATTTCATTCCATACTCCACACTTATTGTTTATGCATTATTTCATGTGTTAGTTGTACCTGCTAGAGTACCTTTAATGACTGATGCATACATACATTTTCATATCATTATTTCATGATTATTGCATACTGATTGTCATATTACTATTGCTTCATGTATTAGTTGTACCTGTTAGTGTACCTTTTATGATTTCTGCAATCATATGACCTATTACCGCTTTTAACCTACATATGTTAGATTCGCGCTGTACGTGCATACTTGCGATTACCTGCATATGTTATTTACTATTTACGAGTTGGCAACTCACCCCCGTTGTGCCACAGTTGATATGCAGGGTGTTCCCCAGAGTAGTCGAGGCAGGCTATTCATCTATCTATCATCTTTTGCTACGGATACCGCATCGGCTCAAAGTGTGCTGTTTTGCTTAGGTGGGTTGTGGTTATTCGTGTTGTATTGTATATTCGTTGTATCCTTGTACTCTCCATCTACTATATTTTCTTGTTCGACTTAGAGACTTGTGTGAGGACGATGTTGTATATTATTTTGTGACTTGTTGTCTTTTATACGGTTTCCTTTCTATCATCTCTTATTTCTTCGCTACAGCGTCGTATATTTGTTGTGGTGGTTGTTTTCAACCTTTGGGCGTGTATTTTCTCCCTTTTGGGGATGCTTTACTTTTATTTATGTTGTACTCATTTTTGGGGATAGTTTTTACAAAGGAGGTGCTGCCAAAATTTTAAAGGAAATAAATCGGGCTTTTAAAGAATTTGGGTTGTGATTTCAAATGTTTCTTATCTTTTCTTGTCCTTTAATGGTTTAGATTTCTGGGTTTTGGCTTTCTTTTACTGCGTTACGCCTGTAGACGTTGCGTAGTATTTGGGCCGTCACGTGCCAATTTCGGGTCGTGACAGTGTATACGTATTCATATACATCACTACGAACTGCGGGGGTGCTATACGCCATCCACCCGACTTCCCCCGTAGATATAATCTACTCACTTTGCTTCTTGTGTGCCGATGCCGATGTCGCTATCTTCATCTTCAACGTCTTTACATCACGTGGGGTACCTGCACATATACACAATCGCAAATGCGCATTAAAATTACATCGGAAAACCAAAAACGGCACATTCTACGCTCATAGGTAAAAACCTATAGCCTCGCATGCAAACACGACTAATAATCCCTGTCGTTGACGTTCAAACGCTACCCGACGGAAACGAAATATCAAATACCAAAATCCATGTTAAAACAAGTCATAAAACAATGTGCCAACACAAGAAAAATGATCCCAGATTCTACCCTAGGTGAAATCAGCCAAAGTTGCATATGCCAAGGGTCAAGTTTACAGGATATAAAGCTACAAAACTAACACGGATCCCAGAACCCATTCTCTTGCCGCAAATTGCTGCCACAAAGATTAAATTTGCGGCCAGGTTGAAGAGTCAGGGGCTAGGGTTTTGGTGGTATACTCCATGTTGCCTGCACATCACTCTGTATTTGCAAAATAATTTTCAGAGGCTTCGGGTGTTAGCAGATTTAAAAATACACTCACATAATCCACAATTCTTCCGATATCGGGTTTCTAAATCCGTATTCCGGGGTTCTAGTCTCTGGTTTAGGTCTCCAATCAATCACCGCAGTGGTTGTATAGCCTCTAGTAACCCTAATTTCACCTTTGGTTTCAACTAAAACCCTAACCCTCAACTCAAGTTTTCAAATTCCCCAAAACCACACAATATCGGTTATAATTTTAACATGGATGCTAAAGGAATGGAAATTCTATACTAGTGATGGAAAAATTACCTCATGTTGCACTCAAGAATCCTCTACAGCTTCAAAACTCAAACTTTCTTGGTCCAAAGAGTTGCTTGAGAGCGTGTGCACACTTTTAATGAAATGGGTAATGGGTTTTGAGGTGTTTTTAATGGTGTTTTGGAGGTGGTAGTGGTGGCAAGGGAGAGAGGAGGCGGCGGCAGCAGCAAGGGGAGGAAGATAAGAGAAATGAGGGAAATAATTGAAGAGGGAATGGCTCAAGACCCATATTTGACCCCCACCCACTCTTTCTCTCTCTTACCCATACCTATTACTATAAACATATCCCTTTTTCTTTTCTTTTCCTTTTCTCCTCAATAGTAAACCCAAAACACATAGCCATGCATGAATCATGAAGAAAATGCCATGAAGAAAAATGTAACAAGTGTTAAAAATGTCATGTGCACAAAACACGCTTAAAATCCGATTAGCGATTTTTAATCGCTATTAGCACAAAATTAGTGTCAAATAAATCATAAACTCTCATAATTTGCTTAAATCACATAAAGTATCCTCTTTTTAGAAATTTCCAATTTTTTCCCAATTTATCGGTATTTAATAATACCGCCCTATTAAAATATTCATTAAAATTAATATTAAATTATAAAAATTCTCAAAAACAATATTTTATTTTTCTGAAATATTACAATCTTCCCCCTTAAAGAAATTCGGTCCCCGAATTTAAATTTAAACCCCTCAAATACTAAAACATTTCAGTAAAAGACTAAGCCGCCGGGGTACCGAAACCATCAATGCATAAAACGGATCATAGCGCAATGCATGCACAAGAACAATGAGCAGATAACTCAAACTCAAAACTCTGTCAAGCATCCCGCAATCATCGGAGTCATGGTGAAGACATCAATGTCAAATCCAACACGAAATCAATATGATATACATCAAAATTATACACGTAAACATATGAAGGAAATGCATACCAAACCTTTCATGTTACTGTGCGACGCGCATAACACTGCACAGTGGCGGACGTCTATTGCAAGAAAATATCTATATCTATATATATCCTTTGTTTAATAAGTACGTTCCGCCGTTTTGAAAAAAGTTTAGAAGGGTTTCCTTGTTTTTTAAACGTTTCGTGTCATATCAGACACGTGGGTAAATACTGAGACTATAGCTCTCTTTTTGGAAATCCCTTCAAAAACTATCAATGCATGCAAAATATATCTAGGTACCGTCCTCTGACTAGTCCTGCTCAGTACGAAACAATAATAAATATCATAAAAACGTACTGCTCCATAAGAAATCAATCCCAAAATGTGCATATGAATGCTACGTGCGTCTGGTGCGCACGGAAATCAAAATCCATGAATGTGCCATATATGGGCACAGAAACAAGATTTAAGTGCATCGGGTGTGCACGAAACATCTGTCAAGGGCAACAGGTGTGCCAGACAGCAAAATCAGGTGCATCTGACATGCACGAAGAATCTAGATTTAGTGCATCTGGTTGTAACGTTTTAGAAATCGTTTTGCGAATTTTCGCGTTTTAGGGCAAAATTGTCGGTTTTTCCCGTTTTAACCCGATTTCGATCAAATGTCCGTATAACCTTGCCGGCACCTAGTTTAGCTAAAATAAAGCTTGTGCGCGAACTTTGGGGGTATTTGGGAGGTTTTGGTTCTGATAGAATTTTTCCCAAATAAAATATTATTTTAAGCGGTATTTTGTGCACGTAAATCGGGAAAATTTTTCTCTTGGGAATAAATTAATTTTCTTAATAGAATTATTTTAGAAGCTTCTTTTCAAATATCTAGACTTTTATTTTGTGCAAAAGGAATCGATTTCAAAAAGAAAAGAAAAGAGAGAAAGCTGGCAATTAGCTTTAATTTGCATTTATTACCCTTTTTCCTAGCAATTTCCTCACACAAATTTCACAAAACTACCCCCATTCCTCCTTGGCCGAAACCCCTCCTCATTTCTGCCCTTTCCATTTGTTTAGCTCATTTCTTCATTAATCTTTCAAAATTCTTCAAAAAAATTCCTAAAATAAATCCAAAAAAATCCAAAATAAAATAAAACCATCATATTTCCTTCACTAATCCTTCTTGGATCTTCAACAAAGCATGGTTTTTGATGCTAAGATGATGGATTAACTTTCAATTTGGTGTTCTTGGAGAGGTATGATTCTTACCTTAATCCTTATATTATTGTTTTAATCTGAATCTAGCTAATTTAGTTAGCTAATTATGTGTTTAGTTTAGTTTTTAAATCATGATTAATTCATTTATAATTGTTTTAAGAAATTCATGTTAAGGTTAAAGTTTGTTTAAGTGATTAGTGTTCATTTAAAGTGTTAATTTATGTTTTGGAAAAGATTAACCTAGTAGAAAATGTTAATTTTTGCTAATGAATACTTTGGTTTAATTATGCAAATTGCTTACTAGGTTTTTTCTAAAACATAATTAGCGAGTGTTAAAAATATAGGAATGGTTTAGATAGCTTAGTTAAGATATTTTAAGGTGTTTGTAATCGCTAGATATGCGTTAGCTTGAAACTAGTGTGAAATATTGCGATAGGTTGCTTACTAGATTTCGGGGTTTTTCCGACGTGGGTTCGATTGGTCGTTACGAGGTTATATCTCTTGTATTCCGCGTAATTATTTGTGTTGTGTTGCGCGATCAGGACGATCGGGGTCTAGACTTGGTGTTTTGTAGTTTAACGTCCCCAGTTAGGGTTTTTGGCCGATGTCGTGCGCGATAGATGCGCTAAGCGCGCAGTGTAATTTTCCGGGCGTTTTCATCGCGTTTCGTTGTCTTTTCGTCATTATAGGATATTTAGCTTATGTGTTGTATTTATGAAATTTTAGGTTCGCAAGAAGGGACTTCGGGTGCTGCGGACAAGGGGAAGCAGGTGGTCGGATTTTCATAGCTCGAGACCATCGGTGAGTAGATTTAACATCTACGGGGAAATCGCCCGTATGGCGTTATGCGTCGGGGCGAATATGATATGTTAGATGCATAGTATTTGCATATTAGTTACTTTCATATGAATATCATTGCATAGTATTATCTGTTGTACTTGACTCGTATCTTTAGATATAACACATTACTGACGGTTCATGTTGCACGGGCACTAAATTGTATGCTACACCCACACCGCCTGTAATTGCCATGACACGCACAAACACCTACATACGTGATAGGGTAGTGGATAGGAATGATTGGAGTAGTAACTCTTATTCTATTGTGCATATGAAATACTGTGGACACATACATACGTGATATTACATTGGGCAGGAATAGTTGAGGTAGTGACCCTTATTCCACTTCACGTATATCTTGCTATAGCTACTTATACATCAAGCATACATATTGACATGTACACCCACATACTTGATTACATGTAGATACTTAAACCTTGCTACACTTACATGTACACCTCATATGACACTGCATTTGTTTTCGAAGGATTTGGGAACCGCATGATATATTTTAAAAATGGATTCATTTAAAAGAGTGGATTTCCCTTGATATGCTCATATTGTTGTTTTATGTTGCATATATCAGTTTTCATGGTTTTACGCATTGAGATATGGATTTCATATGATTTATGGATTTGAGAACCGTGGGGGTATTTTCAAGAAACTATGTATTGTTTAAAAACCCGGTTTCTCTTGATATGATATTTGATGCGTCCACCATGAGATCTCTCGGTTCTGAGATTTGTGATATATACCCGATGCGAGGAGTGAGTGGGCCATGTGCGGGTACATGGTGGGGCCCGGTACGGTTCCCCTCGGCAAGATGTTCGTGGTACAGACGATGAGCCTGGAAGGTAGGCAAGTACCTACCGGTGATTGTATTTGGACTCGGCGGTTTTCGTGGGGATACCGACCGGAGTGATGTACGACATATCGTCAGGACCAGTCGTGGTGACAACACCTGAGTTATGAGGATTTACGTGTCGATGCTAGACACGGGTTTCATGATGTTTCGAGTGTCGGTGTTAGACCCTCAGGTTTCCATGATTTTTACAGGATGTGAGGGCCGATCTGAGGATGCGGTGCCTGAGGATTTGGGATTTGATGTGTCATTGAGGGACACTGGTGTTTTCCCATGCTGATGATTTTGCATGAGATTTTATATTATATCATCCCACACTCAGGATTTTGTTGATATGCATTACTTCATGTAGTTGTAATACCCTGATGATAAACCTTTACATGATTGTTGCATATTCACTTATCATACTTATGCTATCGGATTACATGTGATAAATAGATCGTTGTTCGTGCATACTTGCGATTACTGTATGATGTTATTTACTATTCACGAGTTGGAAACTCACCCCCGTTGTGCCACAGTGTTTTGCAGGACTTACCCTCTGAGTAGTCGCGGCAGCGCGTCTTATTATCTCTACTTTTGCGGATACCGCTACGGTTGGCTGTGAGGCCTTGCTTTTAGGTGGGTTTACGGTTATCTGTTTATACCTTGTATATCTTTTGTTGGATCTAGCATTATCCATCTACCACTATGTTGTATATGACTTAGAGACGACTTGTGAGGATTCAATGTACATTTTGTGGTGACTTTGGGTGCCGTGCTCGTGGGAGCCGGTTTTGTTGAAAAGTTTTACTTCTTTATGCAGTTTTCTTTTATATTTCTTCACTTCGGCATCGTATATATGTTTGTGGTGGTTTTCTCCGCCGTTGAGCGTGATTTGCTCCCGTTTGGGATGCTTTTATTATTATCTATGTTGTACCCTTTTTCGGGGATAGTTTTTACAAAGGAGGTGCTGCCGAAATTTTTAAGAACGAAAACTAAACTTAAATATTTTTACTTGAAAATTTCCGAATGTTCAAAACTATGTTTTCTCCGTTGATCCAGTTTTGGGTGGTTTAGATTTCTGGGTTTCGGCTTACTTGAGTTGCGTACGCCTGTAGACGTTACATAGTTTAAGTGCCGGTTACGGGCCAAATTTTGGGTCGTGACAAAGTTGGTATCAAAGCGCTAGGTTTTACCTTTCGGAGTGTAGGATGACCTTGGTATGATGGAGTAGGTAGCTTAAGCAGAGTGATGTAGCGTGTGTATGTTCCGCGGCATACTTACGATACGGTACTCCGCCTATGTGACCTTAGGACTTATTGATTGAAATTCCTTCCGTGTTTGATATACATCTTTGTGATTCGATTTCCGTTTCCTTATCGAATCTTGTTTCAATTTCCAGCCTATATGCTGCCGAAGACTACGAGGCCACAGAGAGCGGCCGTGAGGGTCGAGGTCAGAGTTGACTCGACTGAGGCGAGGACTGACCAGGGCGGTACGCCTGTCGTACCGGAGCACATTGCTATGATTGGAGCTGGTATGCAGGACCTGCGCCAGATTGTGGGGACTTTGGTAGAGGACATTCGAGCACAGGGACAGGCTGTTTTTCCACCCGTTGCAGGGACCACGATGGTACCTACAGTTCCGGCAGTCGCAGTTATAGCTCCGGAGGTTATTACCGTGTCACTGACGGAGTTCATGAGGCTGAGGCCTCCGGTGTTTACTGGCACAGATGTTACTAAGGATCCGCAGTCGTTCATCGACCGGATGGCCAGGATTTGTCGTTCGCTCCGATGCTCTGGCGAAAGATGGGTGGAGTTCGCGAGTTTCCAGCTGGAGGGTCTAGCCCAGAAGTGGTGTGAGTCGTTAGAGAGGGGCAGAGCCGTTGATCTTGCTCCTATGACCTGGGCTGAGTTTGTGACAGTATTTCTCACCCGTTTTCTTCCACCGAGCGCCAGGGATGTGCGAGCGCGCAAATTTGAGTCATTACGTCAGACTCTGGGGATTACGGTGTCTGAGTATGATGTACTGTTTACCGAGCTGTCTGTGTATGCTCCAAACTTGGTGGCGACTGAGGAGATGATGGTGAAGAGGTTTGTTCGAGGCCTGCTTACCCAGTTGTTCCTAGCCATTAGCATTCAGCATTGTGACACATATGCGGCAGCTGTGGATGCAGCCCTTTTGGTGGAGGAGCGTCTAGCTGAGTCATCGGTTATTCCGGAACCGAAGAGGGCTTGTACTGGTATAGCAGCCAAGAGGAAGAGGTTTAGATTCCGAGACAGAACTCGATCAGACACTGGGAGTAGCAGAGATGTAGGACGTGGCCAGTTGTTCGGTACTTTTTCCCAGGAGGGTCAGCCGTCGACACATGGGTGTTTTGGATGTGGCAGTTTATAGCACCTAGTGAGGGATTGTACCGTGGTGCATCAGAGAGGGCCAGCAGTACCCCAGGTTACCTTACCGCCTTCTCCACCTCAGAGAGCGTTGCCTCTTATTCCTGTTGTTACGCCGCTTCAGACTCCTGCTCAGAGAGGTCGTGGTCGCGGTGTTTTTGTGCTAAGAGGACGAGGTGGCAGAGGCAGAGGACAGCCAGTAGCCGGTAGAGGGCAGGCACGGGTTTTTTCCTTGACTCACCAGGACGCTCAGGCGTCCAATGCTGTGGTTTCAGGTACCTTTTCTGTATGTTCTTATGATGCACGTGTTCTTTTCGATCCGGGATCTACGCATTCGTATGTTTCTACGCACTTCGTGCCGAGGTTAGGACGAGAGTCGTGTTTGCTGGATCAACCACTTGTCGTGACTACTCCTATGGGAGAGTGTTTTGTTGCGCGACACGTGTTCCGATCGTGTGTTATCCGTTTAGGAGACAGAGATCTGTCCGTCGACTTGATCCTTCTCGAGATGTTGGACTTCGACGTTCTGTTGGGCATGGACTGGCTAACTACTTGCTATGCGTCCATGGACTGCCGCGAGAAGACAGTTAGATTTTGTTTCCCGGCGAGTCAGTGTTTATTGTGCAGGGGGACCGTGGTGCCGGCCCTCACAGTTTGATTTCCGTCCTGTGCGCTAGTCGGCTTTTGAGGAGGGGATGTCGGGTATTCTTGGCTTTCATTCATGATACTGGGGCCACAGTGGAGTGGTTGGACCAGGTTTCTACCGTGCGAGAGTTTCCCGATGTCTTTCCCGATGAGTTACCTGAGTTACCGCCAGAGTGCGATATTGAGTTCTGCATTGATCTGATTCCTGGCACGGAGCCTATTTCCATACCGCCTTATCGGATGGCTCCAGCAGAGCTTAGAGAGCTTAAAGATCAATTGCATGAGTTGCTTGATTTGGGACTTGTGCGTCCGAGTGTTTCGCCATGGGGAGCTCCTATTCTGTTCGTCAAGAAGAAGAATGGCAGCTTGAGGCTATGTGTGGATTATCGTCAGTTGATCCGAGTTACGGTGCAAAATAGGTATCCTTTACATCGCATTGACGATTTATTTGATCAGCTCCAGGGTGAGAAACATTTTTCAAAGATTGATTTGCGTTCGGGTTATCATCAGTTGCGGGTTCGGAATGATGAGATTCCGAAGACTGCTTTTCGTACGCGCTATGGACATTATGAGTTTTTGGTGATGTCGTTCGGACTCACCAATGCACCAGCAATGTTCATGGATCTGATGAACCGGATTTTCAGGCCGTTCCTCGACCAGTTCATTATAGTGTTTATTGATGACATACTAGTCTACTCTAGGAGTCGTGAGGAGCATGAGCAACAATTGAGGATTACTTTGCAGATATTGAGATAGCACCAGTTGTATGCTAAATTCTCAAAGTGCGTGTTTTGCCTTGATAGAGTTGACTTCCTGGGTCATGTGGTGACTGGTGATGGTATTCTTGTGGTCCCGAGGAAGATCGAGGATGTACAGCTTTGGCCCAGACCTGTATCGGTGACGGAGGTCCGCAGCTTTTTGGGCTTAGCTGGTTATTATCGCTGTTTTGTGAAGGATTTCTCAAGTATCGCTGCACCGCTGAATGGACTAACCCGGAAGGGAGTTCTTTTTCTTTGGACTGATGCGTGCGAGCAGAGTTTTCAGCAGTTGAAGACTCGGTTGACGACAGCACCAGTTCTATCTTTACCTTCTGGATCGGGCGGCTATGTTGTTTACTGTGATGCTTCTCGAGTGGGGCTCGGCTGTGTTTTGATGCAGCATGATAGGGTGATTGCGTATGCTTCTAGGCAGCTGAAGAAGCACGAGCAGAATTACCCCACTCACGATCTTGAGATGGCCGCGGTGGTCTTTCCGTTGAAGATTTGGTGACACTACTTGTACGGGGAGTCATGTCAGATCTTCACGGATCACAAGAGCTTGAAGTATATATTCCAGCAGCGGGATCTGAACCCGAGATGGCGCCGATGGATGGAGCTAGTGAAGGATTATGATTGTGAGATCCTTTATAACCCGGGCAAGGTGAATGTGGTAGCTGATGCTTTGAGTCGTAGGCCTGGGGGTAGCTTGTCCCAGTTGAGCGCAGTTCAGCGTCAGTCTTCTGCAGATTGGCAGCTCTTGTGTGATGGTAGAGTGCAGTTCGAGTTCACTTCCGCTGGGGGACAGCTTTGCTCATGTCCGCGCCCGTCCACTACTACTTGATCATATCCGTGAGGCGCAGCCCAGTGATGCCCATTTGACTGAGATTCTTAAGCTTGTTCGGCAGGGAAGAGTTTCGGAGTTCATGATTGATGACCAGGGTGTGCTACGATGCGGGACTCGCTTGTGTGTACCAGATGATGATGGGTTGAGACGCGAGATCCTAGAGCAGGCACATCAGTCGGCCTTTAGTGTTCATCCAGGTTCCACCAAGATGTACCGTGACTTGAGGGACTTCTACTGGCGGGAAGGGATGAAGCGTGATATATCGGACTTCGTTTCGAGGTGCCTGACCTGTCAGCAAGTCAAGGCTGAGCATCAGAGACTGGTTGGAGAGTTGCAGCCTTTACCCATTCCGGAGTGGAAATGGGAGCAGATTTCCATGGACTTCATTGTGGGTCTACCCAGGACCAGTCGAGGGTATGACTCCATTTGGGTTATTATAGACCGGTTAACGAAAGCGGCTCGCTTTCTTCCAGTGAAGACCACTTTTGGTTATGCTCTGTTATACATAGATGAGATTGTGCGTTTGCACGGTGTTCCCACATGCATAGTATCCGACAGAGGCACCCAGTTTACTAGCCTTTTTTGGCAGAAGCTTCAGGAAGCTTTGGGTACCCGGCTGAGTTTTAGTACCACTTTTCATCTACAGACCGATGGCCAGTCGAAGCGGACTATACAGACTCTGGAGGATATGCTCCGTGCACGTGTGCTTGATTTTGGTGGCAGTTGGGATCGTCACTTGCCGTTGATTGAGTTCTCCTACAACAACAGCTTTCAGGAGACTATTCAGATGGTACCTTTTGAGGCTTTATATGGTAGGAAGTGTCGATCGCCAGTCTGTTGGACCGAGCAAAGTGAGAGTCTGGTTTTAGGACCCCAACTAGTTCAGGAGACTACAGAGAAGATCCAGTTGATTCAGGACAAGATGAGAGCAGCCCAATGCAGGCAGAAGTCTTATGCTGACCGTCGTCGTCGCAGTGGGTTTAACCACAGACTGCAAGCGGCACTAGCTGTACGTAACGGTCCCCAAGTAGATGTCGATAAGAAGGCCGATGAGGAAACCCATCCGAACTCCTACTGAGCCTGCTGTGACAATCTCCGTACAGTCCGGTCTGTTCGTCTAGGAATATCGCATATCGGGCCTAGGGGGCAGCAAGCGTCAGTCCCCTAAAAGCGGTATAAGTCGTGTCGGAGCGTAGCCCATTACACCTTGAGAAACTACTGGAAAACCTACCAGTAAATCTCGCTTGACCTGGCCAGGGACTTTGCGTAATGGCTCTCTGACACAGCGCGATATCAACTCCCAATACCGGGAGAGACGAATCCTGTCTAACCGCCACTACGTCCAAGTGCTTGGGACTGCACCCAACTGCTACCTGTTTGCACGACTCCTTTGAGCCGTGGTAGGGTAGCAATCTAAGAACAGTAGGACACACTCGAGGCGAAGTAGCAGTGTCAAGTCTGCGGACTATGCTGTACTCATGTCACCTGGGAACCGTTAACTAACGACGGGTATAATACCAACCAACAGTTCCCCGCGAGTCCTGTCCGGTGTACCCGTAACCTAACGAGCACCTATATACTATCTCCAGTACGACGTTGATGGCTGTGGGACAGACCATCTCCCTAACTGGGATGAGAAGCGTACACACTAGTCTACTCCGGAGTATCGATGCCCTGTCTCGATAATCCTATGACTAGGGACCTGTATAGGATGTTGCTTATAGACTACCCAGCCCCTACTAGTATGACTGCCATCACAACGCTGGTAATCGATCCTAAGGGCTCTACTAATATGTATAAGCGATACGTTACAAGAAACATATGCACATATTAAAGTAGACACAAACCAAGTAGCATACTACCATTTTTAGCAAGACTGACAATACAACTGTGAATATCCCAAGCTTCCATTAAGTAATATACAAACTAGTATGATACAGTAATGGACTTCTAGGGCATAAACACTGACAATCTCCCACTTGCATTAGGGCCATGTACTGGCATATCGCAGACCTATCATCTCGAATAGCCTCTCAAACTGCGTCTGAGGAATGACCTTTGTAAATGGATCAGCAGTGTTATTCTCTGTATCTACTCTCTTTACCTCGATCTCCCGGCGATCTACGATCTCCCTGATCAGGTGATACCGCCTTAAGATGTGTCTGGACTTCTGATGGGACCTGGGTTCCTTCGCTAAAGCTATAGCGCCGTTGTTGTCGCAATACAGAGGTATTGGACCAACACTGGCAGGAACCACCTGAAGTTCTGTGAGGAACTTCTTCATCCAGACAGCTTCTTTTGCGGCATCGCAAGCAGCTATGTACTCCGCTTCCATCGTTGAGTCAGCAACGGTCTCCTGCTTGGAACTCTTCCAACAAACCGCCCCTCCATTGAGAGTAAAGACATAACCCGACATGGACTTGGAGTCATCCTTGTCACTCTGGAAGCTGGAGTCGGCAAAGGCCTCGATCTGGAGTTCTTTTCCTCCATACACCAAGAACATCTCCTTAGTCCTCCTCAGGTACTTGAGAATGTTCTTTACTGCTATCCAGTGCTTCTCCCCTGGGTTTTCCTGATACCGGCTTACAACGCTCAATGTGTATGCTACATCTGGTCTGGTACATAACATCGCATACATTATAGAGCCTACCGCAGAAGCGTAGGGTATAATCGACATGCGATCCCTTTCCAAATTAGTCTTGGGAGACATCTCTTTGGAGAGGATGATTCCGTGACAAGCCGGTAGGTTACCGCGCTTAGAATCATCCATACTGAATCTTTTCAATATGGTGTCTATGTACCTGGGCTGCGAAAGTCCCAACATCCTCTTTGATCTATCACGATAGATCTGGATCCCCAGAATGTAGGTGGCATCACCCGGGTCTTTCATGGAGAACTTCTGTGAAAAGAATCTTTTGACTGGCTGTAGCATAGGAATATCATTTCCTATTAGGAGAATGTCATCCACGTACAAGATGAAATACAACAACTCTCCCTACAATCTTACTGTATATGCATGGTGTTGGAGATAGTGCCCTCAGAGTCAATTATTGGATCATAGGCATGTGATTGCAATGACTGAGGGAGGACCTATCCCGGTAGGACAGTCTTACTCAAGATGATAGTATGCTATCTGGTTTATCTTTATCATCGTGTACTGCTTTAGGTGACCTGACAGGTCGCTATTACACATTGATAGAGCCCCTAGGATTCTTGCTTGACCGCCAGCAGTATGAGGGCGATCATATACGTGGGAGCTGGTAGTCTATAAGCACATCCTTAAAAGGTCCCTAGTCGTGGGAGTTTCGAGACAGGGCATCGATACTCCAGAGTAGACTAGTGTATATAGTCGAGACCCCGACGAGGGACGGTGGCCGGTCTCACAAGCCACTGGTGTCAGTTGGTTCACCTAAGATATATACAGGTGCTCATTGGGTTATGAGTACATCGGACAGGACTCGCCGGGAACATGCTAGTTGGTCTTATACCTGACGTCAGATAGCAGTTCCCTGGTGACAGGTGTACAGGTTAGTTCATCGACCTGGGGATCGTCATTTGTCTCGTGTGAGTTCCCACTGTACTTTGATTACTACCTTACCACGCTCAAAGGAGACGTGCAAACAGGTTTTAGTTGGGTACAGTCCCGAGCCACATGGAGGCAGTGAGCGGATCTTCGGGGGTTCGTCTCTCCCGGTATTAGGGGTGAGGTCGCGCTATGTTTAGGAGAGCCATTACACGAAGTCCTTGGCCAAGGCAGGAGATTTACTGGTAGGTATTCCAGTAGTATCTCAGGGTGTTCTGGGCTACACTCCGACACGACTTGTACCGCTTTTGGGGGTCTGACTTTTACCAACCCCCTAGGCCCGCCATGCGATGCTCATAGACGAACGGATCGGACTGTACGGATATTGTCACTGACAGGCTCAGTAGGGTGTCAGGATGAGTTCGCTCATCGACGTCCTTTTTGGTCAATAGCTGGTAGCCCGTCACGTATGGCTAATACCTCTGACGTGCTAGTGGTTAAATCCACAGCCATAGTATTGACGAGTCTTTAGAGTCCCCCACATTCGGTTGCTCAAGTTTTCGGGCGAAACGCTGTAGAGGCCGTATGGAGATATGGCAGGATTCGATCAGATACGTGCGGTATTGCACGGATCAGGATCAGACGGTTAATACTAGCGGGCTTTGGTTTAAGCCGGATCCTAGTATTGTATAGTGTAGATTTTGTCTCGTTGCATTTGTATTCGGTCGGAATACAGATGCGGGTGTGTATACACAGTATCGGGGTTTTCCTGTAATTTATTACGGGACCAGTTTTCTGGAGTTTCCAGCTTGCTTTCCGTTTCGGCCATATTTCTTTGTATCTTTCATTGGCCGAAGATTGGTGGAGGAGGGCTTATTTGCAATTGTGCAAATAAGCATTTGTGGAGGGTGGTGATTGCATATTATTGTATCATGATGGTGCACCATCACTTGACTTTCTTTAGTCATCATAGCTTGACTTTGGATGTGATGATGGGAGACGGTTGTTGAGTGTTGGACTTTGTTTCTTATGATTTCCTTTCATGATCAAAAATGATTCCCTCTTGCATTACTGTGAGGCTCTCCCCCATTCACTCACTCTCTCTCTCATTCTCTCCTCTCCCACCTCATGTCGCCGGCCTTGCTCTTTGATGGGGCTGTCCCAATTTGGTAGTGGGGTATTTTTGCTCATTTGGCTAGGCAAAAGTCTTTTTAGCTCCTCCTCCAAAAGCTTATATCATTTCCTCCACCATATGGCAACCTCCACAACCCCAAAGAGACATAGTAATCCACACTTATTCTACAGCAATTATTGGGCACGTCAACTCGCCAACTTCGTGCCCGAGTTGCCTCGGTATAGAGGTGGGAGACCGTAAAAGAAGCCGGCAACGTGGTGCCCTTCCGGCGAGGAGGTGGAGACCGGACATTCCGCGGGAGATCGGGACGACGGCGAGAAGACCGGAGGACACGGATCGCTCGGTATATCTCTCTTCCCCATCTTGTAGTTAGCTAGGACTAGTTTAATGGCACGATCCGGGTTTATAGTGCGCGGTGGTGCCGGTTTGAAAAATTAAAGTAAATCACCGCTTCCGCATTCCGGCGTCGGATTGACGGCCGGGGCGCCGCCGTGCACTTACAGTGGCATCAGAGCCTCGCCATTAATATAGTCTAGCTTTGTCTAATGTGTTTTACATTTCCGATCGAACAAAATTCCAAAACCCGTATTTTTCCTTGCATCAGTTCTCTGTTAAAATTTTTTTGGCTCTAAAAATTTTTCAGTGTGTTGCAGAAGTATGTACATGGAATTTTAAGCATACTGTAAAAATTCGATGCACTGATTCCCTAGAACGACCGCGGAACCGCAGCCAAACCCCTGTTTGGGTCGCGGTTCCGCAGCAATAAGAAGGAATCATTGCACCAATTTTTTACAGAGGCCTCCTGACTTGAAAATAGGGTTTTTGGAACATTCTTTTTGGGCCCAGAATTTCTTTAAGTGCTACAGTAATGCTTTGGGGCCCACTTGGTAAATTTGATCGATCGGATATTTTAAACACATTAATTCACAGTATTTACATTATATCTTGGACCGTGAATGTCACTTGATCGGTAAATCCTGTCTGACTGCTATAGCCCGGTTAGACGAATTTGCGAACGTGATATTCACGTTGATGTTCTGTGTATTGCTGTGATGTTGCGGATCGGTCGTGGGGGATAGCCTGGATGCAATGCTAGTACAGTTGTTTTTGTTGTATTATGTACATTTGATATTGCGGGACGAGCATCCGACATGTGGACTGCCGTCACTGCCTGTTTGTATTATTATTTTGGGGCACGACCAGGTTGTGGTCGATGTACCCGTTGTATGTATATTTTACTTTCTTTACTAGGATTACCCCAAGGAGGGGTGCACGGATAGCCGGGTTCTAGAGGGCAACGGGCCCGCATCTCATGGCATTGAGACGGAAGGGGCTTCACTCTAGAATTGGCGGGCTATTCGCCGCACTCGTAGGGGGTACAGGTTGACCCAGGAGGGGTGCCCAAGTTACCAGATTCCGTGAAGTGCCGGGTGGTCCATTCACGTTTCTGAAGGGGACTGCCTCGCTTCAGGTTTTGGCGGGTAACTTGCCGCGCCCGTAGGGGTCTAGGATCTCATTGCATAGGCTATCCACACGACCCGGGGAACGTCGGGTTTCAGTAGTGGCTCTGTGAAACCCGGGGATCCCAGATATCTGTATTGTTCTGTGATGCTGTACATTTCTGTGATGTTGCATTTTTATCACGCCTTGAGCGAAATATTATATATTGATATATATATTAGTAGATGTTGTATATGTTTTGCATCCGCGCTAGTCCAGTCCCCGCTCTGTCGTTAGTTAGCTAACCTAACGGGTAATGACGGGACCCAGTGGCGAATGCGGATGGCATATACGTACATCAGTATATTTTCGTTCTTTGTGGTGTGATCAATTGATGGGACTGCGTTGATTCGGATCAATGCAAGTTAAAAACAAACCTATTCTGATGTTGTTGGAACACTTTTCAAAAAGCTGTTGTTGCAAGGACGTTCTCTTTTGTTTTGCATCGTGGTATTCAGTTGGAATATCCTGCTCCTCAGTCGACGAGGCAAGGCCCGAGATCCCTTCACCGGGAGTGACCCCTTGGACAAAAAGTTTGCGTCAGGGCAATAACTTCACTATAGCCAATTACTTTTGCTTTGCACCGTGGTATTCAGTTGGAATATCCTGCACCTCATTCTACGAGGAAAGAGCCGAGATCCCTTCACCGGGAGTGACCTCTTTAGCAAAGGTTTTCGTCACTATATTTTCTAAAAAGCTATCCGTTCCTTCAACGATATCAAGTTCATTACGTTAAAGGTTTTCGCCAGAAACCATTCGTAGCCCTCCGTCGTTTCATATGGGTAGTCAATAGTATTCAAGCTGTGTTTGTTGGCCAAAGTCAAGGCACAGTGTTTGGTAGCTGTTGGGTATTCATATGCAGCATAGATAGATGCGTTGGTTTGGGACAGTCGTACTACCTTGTTGGCCAAAGTCAAGGGTATGTACGGGTGGACTCAAATTAACCTGGAGAATGACGGGTAGAACTTGACATGTGACTTATGATTTGTTGGCCAAAGTTAAGGTCATAAGAGCATGGGGCAAAAATCACATCGGGAGTTTCTAAAGAAACTGAAACTTGCCAGATATGCGCATACCTTCTGGAGTGTGATGACGTGAGCGGATTCCGTCACGTTATCATGCGATGATAGTTGGATCCCGATTCCCACTGATGAGTTGGTTTACTCCTCGGGTGACCCCGACTAATTCTTCTTTCAGGTTTGGAGGAGAGTTTGAGGTTATAGTGGGAGGTTTCCAGATTAGATAAATTGGTAACCATTCTGATCTAGGTTAGAGTGCACGCTGAGTGTTTCTTTTCTCTCTCTCTTTGGCAGCGACCATTGACCCGACCCTAAGACTATGACTCAGTGACCAAGTTGACCGAACTTTCTTAAACACTGACTTTTGGATTGTCAGAGTTGCATACCTCATTGCCACTCCTACTTTTACCCTTTTCTCCAGGACACCCCGTATTACTACGAACGTCCACTTCCATTGGACAAAACCATCGTATGGTTATATACGAACTCGAAGGAATTCGAGGATGGTTTCCGGTTCTGGAGAAAACGGATAGGACTATTCAGTTGTCTTTTCCTTTTACCTTCTCTCAGGTTGCGAGTACTCCTTGGTTTAGGAGATAGTACACCTATTACGCAAATTGGATAGTCTTCTTCCAAACCTTAGGCTGGTGCCGAACGGTAGGGAATGAAGAAAACCAATTAGCATAACGATGGTGTACATAAGGTATTAAGTAAAGACATAACAAGGGATTAGTAAGAGGGCAATCTAAATTGCGACTGATATTCATGACCAAACCAAGTATTTCTTCGCCAATCCTAAATCACCTTTGTATTTCTCCAGAACACTCCGTATCACTACGAAGATCCACAGTTTATTGGATGCTCCATCGTATGGTTATATACGAACTCGAAAGGAACTTGTTCCAGTTCGGGGATGGATTCTGGTTCAGGAGAAATAGGAATAAGGTTTATTCGGTTGTCTTTTATCTTCACCTTCTCTCGCATTGCGAGTGCTCCTAGGATTAGGACAGTACACCCATTATGCTTATTGGATAGTCTTCTTCCAAACCATAGGCTGGTGCCGAACGGTAGGGAAGGAAGAAATCCATTTGGCCTAAAGGGGTGTACAGAAGGTAATGACTAAAGACATAGAAAGGGATTTGGAGAGGTGGCAAAGAATTATACGGTTACAGTCGTGAATCTGGAAGAGGCATTACTAGGAATACCGGGATACCCCATCGAAACATTTCAATGTTTCAGTTTCACTGTGTACTGTTAAAAGGAAACTGATTTCCCAATTAGTCCTTACTCCAGGGTATGTATTTACCAGGTAAGATTCTCACATCTGTATGGTTTTACAGATGATGAGTGGGAGTAAGTTATTGGGAATTAGGTGATCATCCTCATTATATCGGGATTCGTTGTAATCGGTGATATTTGAGGAAGTCACCTGGACTGTTTGCCGGTCGGCAAATATTTGGTTTTGAATATCCGCTGTTATGCACCAATTTCAAATCGATATATCTGTACGTCTATTTTCGTAGAGTGAGATATACCTTTTTGAAATTATGTCTGTGACATTTACCTATATCAGTGGATGGTTAGGTAAGGAGCATTAAACAGCGGTGTAATTCTTCTTAACCATAAGTACAGTTTTCAACCTACGACACACAGTGAATGAGTTATCAGACTCAAGGGACTTATACAGAGTATTGTATGTTGTCCAGGGTCCATCAGGACAAAGGGGTTGGTCCTCGTACTATATTCGGTTTACTTATGACTTCTCTAATTTTTTGGCAGGTGTTTCATGGAAACGCAGGGTCCGAATTTTGAGAAGTTCTGGGTATTTGGATAAAGTAGAGAACCAGGTGTTGCAAGTATCGGGATTCTTCAAGATTATCGAAGATGTAGATACTTGAGTATGGTATTCAGTTGATAGTAATGAGAACTTGCTTCTCTTTCAGGTTACTCATAATTGGAAGCATTCCTAAGTTGAGTAACGCTGATCGGCCTCTTTCCATTTAGTTGACATGCACTGGAGACGGATGCATGATTTGAATCTGGTTCAATTAAATCAGTGCCTCTGGTTCTATATTGGATATAGAACAGTTCATATCTTAACGATGTTAAGGTACGGGGAGTTGTCCGGTTTATGCTTAAAACCAGACTCTGGATAACTCAAGGCACGTTTCTGTAATGGCTGTTTGTGGGTTAACCCAGGCTATGATGAGGGTTGACTTTCTACCATCTGGAAGATCAATAGAAATATTGTTCTAGACTCGCCACAGTTTTAATAAAAATGGATTTTTTCAGAAAACAGGAGTGGGAGTATGGTAGAACTGGAAGTGATTCCAGAACCACAAACGATTACTGAAGATTTGAAAGGAACCTAAAGATTCAATCTGGCTTGACATTCCATTGGCCACTCCGCAGATAAGGTAGGTAACTTCAGGCACCCGAGAGGTACTCCGGTAGCCTCAAGGACGGTGACAGGGAAGTTCTTGTTTACCCAGACTTGCCATTGCTGTTGTTCCAGGCTGCGAGACCCAGCAGGAGGATGAGTATAGCGTCGTTCTAAACTAGCTTTAGAAGTGTACGTATATATGACTCTGCCAGAGGGTTGTCGTAGTCAGTGGGAGCAGCGGAAGCATTGGTGGACAGGTAGCTTATGTCTATTTATAGACTAAAGAAGATGTAGCGGAGATAGATCATAAATTTCTGATGTGACAGTCATAGGTTTGACTTCATCAGAATAGGGGATGGATCTGTTGAGAAGGTAGTACGGTGTGATGTCATGGTATTTGGATGACATACACGGAATAGGAAAAGAAACTCCTATACTACGATCGGTTATACTTTGGTCGTCACACAGTGGTTTCTCCACATGGGACTTGGACGTTATATCAGACATACTGGTCACTAGATCTATGGCTTTAGATCTAGATTTGGGTGGTTTCCCAATCAGGGTACTTAGACAGCATTCTAAGAGTATTTAGAATGGACGACTCCTGGCACGGTAGTGTACCTGCAGGTGATGGAGTCACCCTCTCTAAAGGTGTCTTACAGACTAAAGGGGAGAGGGATGTGCATGATTGGCAGATCACTTGCTCAGGCAATTGAGTCAATCATGAGATGTCAAGTACCACACCAGATGTTGTTCTTGCACTAGATGCAATAAGTTGATATTGATCCAATCCTGGAGAAACAGTCGGAAGCAGTTTTAGAACATAAGTGGATGTTCTAGGGATATGATAACAACAGCCTCATTCGGGAGACAGTTATCATTCCAGACTTCCAAGGTGACCTGGACGACAAGGAGGTTGTCAGAGTTATAGTTTTCCTTCTGAAGAGGGGCAGTATTTTGGACAGGTGATCCAAGGCAATACTGAGGGAGGCATGGCGCAGGATACTAATTAAGTTCAGTTGATGATACAGTCTAAGAAGTTTGGATTTGGAGTTCATTTATGAGCTAGGTCCCATCAGACATCCATACACATTCTAAGACAGGTATTGCTCATTTCGGGAGATGGCTTTCTCCGCGAACTTGAGATTAAGAGAGACATAGAAAGAAACATCCAGGCGGATCCACTCACTGAGGCTATTCCTCGAAGGCAATAGTTTCGCAAACGAGATTTGTGAGACTGACTAGTAGAGGAGTTGGGTGTTCGGTATCACACGGGCTGTGAGTATGCGACATCGCAATAATTAACCTTGAGTGCAAGTGGGAGATTGTTGCAGATAGTGCCCTCAGAGTCAATTATTAGATCACAGGCACGTGATTGCAATGATTGAGGGAGGACCTATCCCGGTAGGACAGTTTTACTCAAGATGATAGTATGCTATCTGGTTTATCTTTATCATCGTGTACTGCTTTAGGTGACCTGACAGGTCGCTATTACACGTTGATAGAGCCCCTAGGATTCTTGCTTGACTGCCAGCAGTATGAGGGCGATCATATACGTGGGAGCTGGTAGTCTATAAGCACATCCTTAAAAGGTCCCTAGTCGTGGGAGTTTCGAGACAGGGCATCGATACTCCAGAGTAGACTAGTGTATATAGTCGAGACCCCAACGAGGGGCGGTGGCCGGTCTCACAAGCCACTGGTGTCAGTTGGTTCACCTAAGATATATACATGTGCTCATTGGGTTATGAGTACACCGGACAGGACTCGCCGGGAACATGCTAGTTGGTCTTATACCTGACGTCAGATAGCAGTTCCCTGGTGACATGTGTACAGGTTAGTTCATCGACCTGGGGATCATCATTTGTCTCGTGTGAGTTCCCACTGTACTTTGATTACTACCCTACCACGCTCAAAGGAGACGTGCAAACAGGTTTTAGTTGGGTACAGTCCCGAGCCACATGGAGGCAGTGAGAGGATCTTCGTGGGTTCGTCTCTCCCGGTATTGGGGGTGAGGTTGCGCTGTGTCTAGGAGAGCCATTACATGAAGTCCTTGGCCAAGGCAGGAGATTTACTGGCAGGTATTCCAGTAGTATCTCAGGGTGTTCTGGGCTACACTCCGACACGACTTGTACCGCTTTTGGGGGTCTGACTTTTACCAACCTCCTAGGCCCGCCATGCGATGCTCATAGACGAACAGACCGGACTGTACGGATATTGTCACTGACAGGCTCAGTAGGGTATCAGGATGAGTTCGCTCATCGACGTCCCTTTTGGTCAATAGCTGGTAGCCCGTCACGTATGGCTAATACCTATGACGTGCTAGTGGTTAAATCCACAGCCATGGTATTGACGAGTCTTTAGAGTCCCCCACATTCGGTTGCTCAAGTTTTCGGGCGAAACGCTATAGAGGCCGTATGGAGATATGGCAGGGTTCGATCAGATACGTGCGGTATTGCATGGATCAGGATCAGACGGTTAATACTAGCGGGCTTTGGTTTAAGCCGGATCCTAGTATTGTATAGTGTAGATTTTGTCTCGTTGCATTTGTATTCGGTCGGAATACAGATGCGGGTGTGTATACACAGTATCGGGGTTTTCCTGTAATTTATTACGGGACCAATTTTCTGGAGTTTCCAGCTTGCTTTCCGTTTCGAACATATTTCTTTGTATCTTTCATTGGCCGAAGATTGGTGGAGGAGGGCTTATTTGCAATTGTGCAAATAAGCATTTGTAGAGGGTGGTGATTGCATATTATTGTATCATGATGGTGCACCATCACTTGACTTTCTTTAGTCATCATAGCTTGACTTTGGATATGATGATGGGAGATGGTTGTTGAGTGTTGGACTTTGTTTCTTATGATTTCCTTTCATGATCAAAAATGATTCCCTCTTGCATTATTGTGAGGCTCTCCCCCATTCACTCACTCTCTCTCTCATTCTCTCCTCTCCCACCTCATGTCGCCGGCCTTGCTCTTTGATGGGGCTGTCCCAATTTGGTAGTGGGGTATTTTTGCTCATTTGGCTAGGCAAAAGTCTTTTTAGCTCCTCCTCCAAAAGCTTATATCATTTCCTCCACCATATGGCAACTTCCACAACCCCAAAGAAACATAGTAATCCACACTTATTCTACAGCAATTCTTGGGCATGTCGACTCGCCAACTTCGTGCCCGAGTTGCCTCGGTATAGAGGTGGGAGCCCGTAAAAGAAGCCGGCGACGTGGTGCCCTTCCGGCGAGGAGGTGAAGACCGGACATTCCGCGGGAGATCGGGACGACGGCGAGAAGACCGGAGGACACGGATCGCTCGGTATATTTCCCTTCCCCATCTTGTAGTTAGCTAGGACTAGTTTAATAGCATGATCCGGGTTTATAGTGCGCGGTGGTGCCGGTTTGAAAAATTAAAGTAAATCACCGCTTCCGCATTCCGGCGTCGGATTGACGGCCGGGGCGCCGCCGTGCACTTACACATGGTTCATCTGGATTTTTGATAAAGTCGAATTCTTTGACAGTATCATCAAAACAGATGTTCCAACTCCGCGATGCCTGCTTTAGTCCATAAATGGACTTAAGCAGCTTGCATACTTTACCGCTGCTCCCATTCTGAATGAATCCCTCTGGCTGATCCATATAGACGCACTCTTCCAAATTACCATTTAGAAAGGCCGTCTTTACGTCCATCTGCCAGATCTCATAATAGTGGAAGGCAGCAATAGCAAGAAGGATCCGAATGGATTTGAGCATAGCCACTGGAGAAAAGGTTTCGTCATAGTCCAAACCAGGTCTTTGACGGAAACCCTTTTGCAACAAGTCTAGCCTTATAGGTTTCAACCTGTCCATCTACACCAATCTTCTTTCTGAAGATCCATTTGCATCCTACGGGTTTTACCCCACCTGGAGCAATGTCCAAAGTCCATACTTTGTTAGTGTACATGGACTCCATTTCGGTCCGCATTGCATCCAGCCATTTTACCGAGTCGCCGCTCTGAATGGCTTGTTGGAAGCTAGTAGGGTCATCATTATCAATGATGCAATCTTCTCGATCCCCGTCTATGAGAAAACCGTAGTATCTCTCGGGCGGATGAGACTGCCTACTACTTCTGCGGATAGGCGCTGGTATGTCCCTTTCTTCTGAAACCTCTGGTTCAACCATACTTTCAGTAACAGCTTGTGGTTCTGGAATTTCTTCCAGTTCTACTGCGCTCCCACTCTTCTGATTTTCTAAAAATTCAGTTTCTAAAAAGCGGGCATGACGAGAAACAAAAACCTTTTGTTCCTCTGCGTAATAGAAGCAATATCCCATGGAGTTCTTTAGATATCCCACAAACTTACACTCTACTGAGTGTGCCTCGAGCTTGTCCGGATGCTGCTTTTTTACAAAAGCTGGACATCCTCATGTCTTCGGGTACTGAAGATAGGGTTTCTTCCCACTCCACATCTGATATGGTGTGGTAGGCACAGTTTTGGTTGGATCCTTGTTCAAAAGAAATGCAGCTGATTCTAGTGCATAACCCCAGAAAGATCGCGGTAACTCAGCTTTACTCATCATGGAACGAACCATATCTAATAGGGTTCGATTCCTCCTTTCCGATACACCGTTGTGTTGTGGTGTGTATGGAGGAGTAAGCTGAGAGAGAATTCCATTCTCTTTTAAGTAACCCAGGAACTCGGCACTTAAGTATTCACCACCTCGATCAGATCTCAGTGTCTTGATACTTTTGCCTGTTTGGTTTTCCACTTCATTCTTGTATTCCTGGAACTTCTCAAAAGCCTCAGATTTATGCTTCGTCAAGAAGATATGTCCATACCTAGAGAAATCATCCGTAAAAGTAATGAAGTAGGAATAACCACCTCGCGCATGTGTAGACATTAGACCGCACACGTCACTGTGTACGAGTCCCAAAAGCTCGCCCGCTCTTACTCCGTGTCTAGTAAACGGAGTCTTTGTCATCTTTCCCATGAGACAAGATTCACAAGTAGCATAAGATTGATATTCGAATGGATTCAAATATCCTTCTCTATGTAACTTAGTTAATCGTGTTTCATTGATGTGACCTAGTCTACAATTCCATAAGAAAGCCTGATTTATTTCTGGAGACTTTCTTTTAAGTGTGTTCTGGACATTGAAAATCTGAGCTTGACTCAGTACGTATATACCATCATCTAATGTACCGGACCCAATCAGAACTTGATATAGGTGGATGTGAACTATATCGCTTACGAATGTAAAATCATATCCCTCTATTGAAAGTGAGGATACTGATATGATATTACAAGTCAAACTAGGTACATACAAACAGTTACGTAGAATCAATATCTGCCCACTTGTCAAACCTAGGCGATATTCTCCCACGGTTCAGCGTCCACGCTCATTCCGTTTGCAACCCTGAGAGACAAATCACCTACCTTGATAACTCTACGGTTTCTCAAAGCATGTAATGAATTACAGATATGAGATCCTGCTCCGGTATCTAGTACCCAGGAAGTAGAGTTAATTGAAAAACGGTTCTCAATTACAAACACACTTGAGGCTGAAGCCACAACATGCTTCGTATCCTAGCTACTGGCTTCCAAAGCCCTGCAATCCTTCTGCCAATGCCCATTCCCATAACAATAGGAACATCCCTCCTTAGTTACACCAAGTCCCGAAACTTTTGCCCTTCCCTTTCCTCCCACTTTATTGACACCGTATATCGGCTTTGTAGAGGTCTTCTTCTTTTTTTCGCCCTGGATGTAGAAGAAGAAGGTCCCCCATTAAGCAGAGCTTGTGTCTCCCTGGTTTCTTTCAGGGTGTAAGTAGAGGGTAGGGACTATGGAAATAAGTCAGCGTATGACCTGTTTCCCAACGTGGTCTCCAGGTCCTTGAGCTTATCAATATAGCTAGTCATTATAAGGACGTCGTCCCCTACAGATGACCCGACAGCCAACCTCGCTTGAATTAATTCGTTCGAAGTCTCATATCTTGCGATATGAGATTGCTCTCCATATAAATCTTTGTTATAGAGAAAGATGGAAAATAAGTCCATCTTCTCGTGCTGCTTCTGGTATACACCATCAACTGAAGCCAACACGAGGCACTTAGCTTTCGCTTTATCCATTTCCCTTGTCTGGAGGATATCTATATCCGCGACGGTGGAAACTGGACCTGGGACGGCGGGATCTTGAGTAGTAATAGGGTGGTCCAGCTTGTCATAGGTAATGGACATCTGGACAGACCTTTGCCAGTCATATAAGTTAGATTCGGTCAACTTGTTATCTAGATGTAACCTAGTCATAGTCATAAGGTCGCTGCAATGAGAGAGAGAAGAAAACACTTTAGCATGATGCTCTTGCAAGTTTAGATTGGTTTTTAATTTATCTAAACTGGATGGCTCCCACTGTTTCTCAAATCCTTCCTCAAACCATAAAAGAAGAATTAGCCAAGACTATTCTCACTGTACAATACTTGCTTAACCGTTCAGCCAGGCCAGTGTCGGTACTTCGAGGGAGGTTTTCCAACGCTTTCACGAAGTTCCTTAATTAAATAAGCTCTTTTCTCTGGGGGCGTAGCCCCGCTGACACCTTTCTCGACACCTACTTGGTTTATAGCATTGATCGTTAAGTGATGAATCTCCTGATAAGTAGCATATACTCACAGTAGGATCGGGATCCAAATATCATCGTATGATAATGTTGAAGGAATCCTACCAACATTCATCAAACTCCAAATGGTATGCAACACTAGCAAGTTTCAGTTTCTTTAGAAACTCCCGATGTGGATTTTTGCACCATGTTCTTATGACCTTGACGAAAGCCAACAAATCATAAGTCACATGTCAAGTTCTGCCCATCATTATCTTATTAATTTGAACCCACCCGTACCTATCCTTGACGAAAGCAAACAAGGTAATACGACTGTCCCAAACCAACTCATCTATCTATGCAACAAATGACTACCCCAGCAGCTACCAAACACTATGCCTTGACGAAAGCCAACAAACATAGCTTGAATACTACTGACCATCCATAAGAAATGACGGAGGGCTACGACTGGTTTTGGCGAAACCGTGAACGTAGTGAACTTGATATACTCGAAGGAACCTGATAGCTTTTTAAAAGGAGTGGTTAAAGCTCCGCAATTAAAAATTCTGCTCTTTTAAAATAACTGAGTGGTTTCTTTTAAATTTGTTCCAACGATTCAACTTTGGTTTATTTTCTTTGCATTAAAATAATGTGTCCCATCATTTAACCTATCATTATAGAAAACAACGAAAATACAACGTCCTCTTATGCCATCCGCATTCACCACTGGGTCCCGTCATCACCCGTTAGGTTACTTAACTAACGACAGAGCGGGGGCTGGGCTAGCGCGGGTGTAAAACATAAGTGACGTCTAAATAGCTATCATATATAGATATTGTACATTCGTCAGACGCAATAATAGGCATTCCAGATCTCAGATGAACATTATTGGATATACAAGCAATCCGCTTTTTCTTTAAACCTGCAACAAAAGACGGATTACACAGTTGTGATGAATAGCCATTACCCCACCCTAGACCCCTACGGGTACGGCAAACTACCCGCCAAGTACCCGAAGTGAAGCGGTCTCCCTCAACAACGTGAGTAGGCCACTAAACACTTCAACGTACCCGGTAAATTGTGTACCCCACCTTGGGTCTATCCTAGGAGCAAAAAACAGTAAATGAAATAATACAACGGTGGCTACAACCGCAACCTGGATGTGCCCCGCAAAAGAATATTACATCATATTACAATTTACATCGAATGAATGAATGTAAAACATATCTCAAACCCCGGCTAATCATCACAACGATCCAATCAAGTTCATATACACAAACAGTAAACATTACAGAAATATGCAACCCCCTGCCAACCGACATACTAGCAGTTAGGGGAGGTTTACGAACACATTAAACATTACAGATAAAAACCCGATTAGCAAATAACTTAGAATATCGATCGACAACCTTTTTCCGTGTCTACCCCAAATGCAAGCCAGCACAGAAGTAACCTGGGCAGAAACAGAATATACAGGAAAACAAAACACCATAAAATATGAATTTCTGTGAAACTCCGAGTCAACTCGGGGTTGACACGACGGCAGATCCGCGGCCAAAAGCACCATTTGGCCGCGGTTCCGCAGCCGTCTTGCCGAGTTGTGTCCTCGTATTTTCCTAGAATTCTTATAATACCCTGCTGTGAATTTTAAGGTATATCAAATATTTTTTTCGACACTTTTAAAATTAACAGAAACTGATTGGGTTTTAGGGTGTTGTTTTCGCGTTTTTCCGACGATCGAAGTTCTAATTAGTTGCTAACAAGCTAGTAAAGATTTAGTTGGCTCTGATACCACTGTAAGTCCATGTCACGCATCCCATGAACTTGCGGGGAGGCGGAATATATGAAAAACGATTATCAAAGCTTCGTAACACGGATTTGAGCGCATGAATCGTGTCTAAACCATTACTAGCAAACTATGAAAGGTTTAACTACTCTGATTCGAAGTTATACCTCACGTTACTTGTCCTTCGGGTCTTCATCACTGTCCTCCACTCCTTGTAGGCTCTTTGGAACGTCGGCACCTCAACGGCCTCCTGGAGTCAAAGACGATCCACCCGAGAGCTCCTACTCCAAGCTTGACCTCTAACTTGAGGTAACTAGGTTTCTCAAAGTGCTAATCTAAGCAACCTAGGTGATATAGAGTTGGATTATGGATGTATTAGTCTAGCTAACCCTTGATCTCAACACATGAGAGGTTAGGGTTAGGGTTTGAAGAGAGAGAGCTAGAGAAGAGAGAAGGTGAGAATGAGAATCCTTTTGGATCAATGATATCATTTGTGTATATATGAAACATATCATATATATTAAATGAATAACAAATAATGATATATTATCATGTTTCATTAATACACTAAGTGATTCATCACATGAGTCATATGAATCATAAATGAATCATTAACTCCATGGATGATTCACTCTCATGACTCATTAATCCAATAAATGCAAATGACACCTTACCCTCCAAGTCATCATCCTTCTAGAAGCTTCCCGACAAATTACGAGAACGCCCCTCCTATCCGTGAAAACACGGAAAAACTTTAGACTGTATAAATCCAATAATCCGATACTAGAATCTGGCTTAAACCAAAGCCGACTAGTAAAAACTGTCCGAATATCGTACGTGCGTAAAAACACGTATGCGTCCGAACCCTGTCGTAAAACCATACGACCTCTATATCGTTTCGCCCGAAGCAGGGAAACTCTCTGTGTGGGACTCTAAAGACTCGACACTACGCTGGCAGTGGGTTTAACCACAGACCGCAAGTGGCACTAGCTGTACATAACGGTCCCCAGGTAGATGTCGATAAGAAGGCCGATGAGGAAACCCATCCGAACTCCTACTGAGCCTGCTGTGACAATCTCCGTACAGTCCGGTCTGTTCGTCTAGTACTATCGTATATCGGGCCTAGGGGGCGGCAAGCGTCAGTCCCCTAAAAGAGGTATAAGTCGTGTCGGAGCATAGCCCATTACACCTTGAGAAACTACTGGAAAACCTACCGGTAAATCTCGCTTGCCCTGGCCAGGGACTTTGCGTAATGGCTCTCTGACACAGCGCGATATCAACTCCCAATACCGGGAGAGACGAATTCTGTCTAACCGCCACTGCCTCCAAGTGCTCGGGACTGCACCCAACTGCTACCTGTTTGCACGACTCCATTGAGCCGTGGTAGGGTATCAATCTAAGAATAGTGGGACACACTCGAGGCGAAGTAGCAGTGTCAAGTCTGCGGACAATGTTGTACTCATGTCACCTGGGAACTGTTAATTGACGACGGGTATAAAACCAACCAACAGTTCCCCGCGAGTCATGTCCGGTGTACCCGTAACCTAACGAGCACCTGTATACTATCTCCAGTACGACGTACTGATGGCTGTGGGACAGACCATCCCTAACTGGGATGAGAAGCGTACACACTAGTCTACTCCGGAGTATCGATGCCCTGTCTCGATAATCCTACGACTAGGGACCTGTATAGGATGCTGCTTATAGACTACCCAGCCCCCACTAGTGTGACTGCCATTACAACGCTGGTAATCAAGAAAAGGTCCTAAGGGCTCTACTAATATGTATAAGCGATACGTTACAAGAAACATATGCACATATTAAAGTAGACACAAACCAAGTAGCATACTACCATTTTTAGCAAGACTGTCAATACAACTGTGAATATCCCAAGCTTCCATTAAGTAATATACAAACTAGTATGATACAGTTGTCACGACCCGCAGGGTACGGAACGTGACTGGCACTTAAGTTTACGAAACGTCTCAAGACGTCCGTAAAATAAGTAAACCAAAGCCCAGAAACCAAAACCAAATAAGCAAAAGAGTGAAGAGAACCCAATCAATTGAAAACGAGTTTATCAAATAAGTCATATAAAAACCTTTTAAAAACAATACAAATTTTTCCGAAAATTTCGGCAGAGTCTCTTTTGTAAATACTGGCCCCCAAAATGGGTACAACAAGAATATATATGAATCCAACAAATAAGGCATCCCCAAGCAGGAGCTAGCTCTTCGCCACAAGGCGGTCACAAATCCCACGCAATATAAAACAACATCATGCAAAATAATCATAAAGAAGCATGAGAAAAACAGCATGTCGACTCAAGTGAGCTCGACCCCAAAATACAGCATAAAAAGTCCACGAATCTCACAGTCTCATCTCTAGGTCAATATACAACAATACTGGTAGATACAGTAGATGGAGTACTCTAGATACAAAGAATATACAAGGTGGTGCAAAAATAATAATATAACCCACCTAAGAGCAAAACCTCGAGTCCAGGCAAAAGAAGCAAGTGCGCCCGCCGCTACTGTACTGACGGAGCGGACCTGAAAAAGGCTATGGCACAACGGGGGTGAGTTGCCAACTCGTGAGTAATAAATAACATCTACACAGGCTATCGAATGCATGCACACAAGCATCCTAGCATCTCAAATACAGGTAAGGCAGGACATAATAGCAGGTATGTATGCAATATGAATATACTAGCAGGTATGACTGCAATGCGAATCAACTCATGATCTGAATCTGTAAGTATAAGAAATCATGTTTTTCCCTTTAAGAATCTCTTTTGAAATACCAGCACAATACCAATAGAATCAACAAGAACCTGTGTCCAGCAACGACACCTCAAAACTATCACAAATCTCATATATCCATGTCATAGTATCTCTGGACTCAGTCATCCGGCTGACCCAGCTCAATATCAAAATCTCATCATCTCGCGGCCACGGTCGGTATCCTCTGGATATCCGCCGTGCCAAACAGTCACCGGTAGGTAATCCGTCCCCTGCCAGGCTCAACGTCAACACCACATTCATCTTGCCCCGGGGTACCATACCGGGCCCACCATGTACCCTTGACGGTTCCTCCACTCCTCGACACGGATCTCGAAAACCACAGCAAACTCATGGTGGACGACACTTTACATCACTAGAAAACCGCAATTTTGCATATTTTAAAAAGGGTAATAAGTTTTAGAAATTTTGCGGCTTTCCCCCGAAATACAGAAATATCATAAATCTCAAGAAATCATCATGAATGCATACGTCAATGATAATGAATGCATATGGTATTAATGTTCAAGTTACAATGTATGATTAATAGACTAGGCATGAGCAAATGATATAATGATATACATGCACATGAATAGCAATTCTACGATGTTATTTTAAGGATTTATTGCAATAGTACAGGTTTAGATATCAAATAGGGTGACAATATTCTAGATTATAAGTTATCTAGTGTCGTGGCATGGCAATTGCTAGGGCGTGTGTGTACGCATGAATAGTGCTCGTGCTGCATATAAAAACCCTGGCAATAGTGCAGGTGTCCTATAGAATGGGTTCGCATATGTATGTCAAATAAAGCATGGATGTAGTTACTAATATTACTAGAAATCTTTAACTACTTAAACTATCGGGCGACTTGCGCCATCCAAACGATAGTCCCCCGTAGATGTTACATCTACTCACCGAAATCCCTAGCTAGTCACGTCCAATCACCGCTTTCCCCTTTCGTGCCGCGTCTTACGTCTCCGCGATCGAACCTGGAATTTACATCAATACCAAACATAAGGTTACATATCAAGAACGACGCAAAACCCAAACGAAAACACTAACGTTCACAAGCTAGGTACAACATGCACAAGGTGTGCGGAACAAACGCGAAAATCGCAAAAACTGCAAAAATCGCCGATTTGGTCGCCCGGCAAAACTAAAACCCGACTACTCAAAAATCCGCACTCACGCATCCTAAATGTCATAGGATATGCCAACAATATAATCTAGATATCGCAATTAATTCGCCACAATAATATAATAAAAACCTAGTAAGCTAGATGTTTGCAAATTTGGTGCAAACATCGACAATTAGCGACAAAATTAACACAATCCAACACAACAATCCAAACTAACCCACTAGCTAGCCATTACACTAATTTTAAATCATTAACTAAGCTTAAAAACCTAATTTCCATAAACAAAACCTTTCTTGATTTTCATAATTAGCAATTTCAATCCAAAACTAAATATGACAATACCAAATTAACACTAATTTGAAGCCCACACAAATAAAGTAACCTCATTAACCTAGATTAGCAAACAACTAGATAGCTAATTAGCTTTAATTAACTAAATAATGGTTTCAAGAAACCCTAGTTAAACTCTAACCATAAACTTTAAAAAAAAAACTAGATTAGAACTAACACTAAATTAACACTACAACCATTTAACTTAAGAAACTTAACTAAATGAATTTAATTAGCAAGAATTTATACCTCAACTAGAGATCTTGCAAGAATAATTTGCCTCCAAAGATGCCTCCTTTCCACAAGATTTAAACTAAAGTGGGTGTGAGAAGAGATGGAACAAGGTTTTGTGTTGAAATGGTGAAGGAAATTGTTGATTTTTGGAGCAATATTTGGATTAACTTTGATGAAGAAAAGAGATGAGGCAAAAAATGGGGGAGGGGCTGCTGCAAACTGCAGGAATTCGGTGGAGAGAGAGGGGGATGGGGGATGTGAGAGGATGGTGCAAAAAGTCTTAGTCAAAACCCCCCCAAAAATACCATAATACCCCCACCTAAATACTATATTTAAATCCTATTCAAAACCATTCATTCACAAGACTTAAGGTCAAAAAAGAGAGGGATGGGGGCTGCTTCAGCAGTGGTGGGGCCGTCCTTGGGGAGTGGGGGTGAGTGGGAGTGAATACAAAAAGAAATTTTATGCAAAAAGACCCCCTACAAGTCAAAAATTGCAAGTTTAAGCTTAAATTCAATAAATTCCGTTTTCCATAATAAAAATTAGTTAAAACTTAAAATAAATTACTAAAAATTTATATTACAATTAGATTTTAATTAACATGATTTTAAAGATTAATTTTAGCCCATTTAAATTTGTATTTATCTCTAATTTAATGTATTTTCTTACCGGCTTAAAATAATATTAAAAATTGAAAAAAAAGGGAAAAATTTTTAAATGACCAAAATTTCATAAGTAACTCATTAGCTACTAAAAACAAGCAATTACCTATCCATTTTAGGTATAATTAGTCCTAAACTGCAAAATAACGAGAAAGACGATTTTCGGAAAAATACCGAATTTTCAACGATTTTCAGGAAAACACCAAAACGACTTTTCAAGGCGTTACAATCTTCCCCCCTTAAAGAAATTTGGTCCCCGAATTTAAAAAAATAACTACGCGTACCTTCAAAGAGATGGGGATATTTCTTCCTCATCTCGCCCTCGGTCTCCCAGGTAACCTCCTCGCTACTCGGGCTACGCCAAAGGATCTTGACGGTTGGTATAATCTTCGATCTCAACTTCTTCACCTGCCGATCCAGGATCTCAACTGGCTCCACGGCGAACGAAAGGTCGGGCTCGAGCTGAACTGTCTGATGCTGAATCGTGTGGGAAGGGTCATGAAGATAACGGCGTAGCATCGATACGTGGAAGACGGGGTGAACATTGGGAAAGCTGGGTGGAAGGGCCAAACGATATGCAACAGCGCCGACACGCTCGAGGATCTCGAAGGGACCTACGAATCTAGGGTTAAGCTTCCCCTTTCGCCCAAAACGCATCACGCCCTTCATCGGAGAGACTCTCAGAAAAACATGATCGCCAACTGCGAACTCTAGTCTGCGACGGCACCTGTCCGCATACGATTTCTGCCTGCTCTGAGCCGCTCTCATCCGGTCTCGGATCAGCTGTATCTTCGCTGTCGTCTCCTCAACAAGCTGCGGCCCTAAAATACTGCTCTCGCTGAGCTCTGTCCAACAGACGGGCGATCTGCATCTCCTCCCATACAATGCCTCGAAAGGTGCCATCTGAATAGTATCCTGGAAGCTGTTGTTGTAGGAGAACTCCACTAGAGGTAAATGACGATCCCATCTACCGCCGAAGTCTAAAACACACGCTCTGAGCATGTCCTCAAGAGTCTGAATGGTCCGCTCTGACTGTCCGTCGGTCTGCGGATGAAACGCTGTGCTGAAGCTCAAACGAGTGCCCAAAGCCTCCTGAAGTCTCTGCCAAAGTCGGCTGGTGAACTGGGTGCCTCGATCTGACACGATACAAGTCGGTACGCCATGCAACCGCACGATCTCGTCAATGTAGAGCTGAGCATACTGAGCGAAGCTGAAAGTCGTCTTCACTGGCAGGAAGTGAGTCGCTTTCGTCAATCGATCTACGATCACCCAGATGGAGTCGTACCCTCGACTGGTCCTGGGTAGACCCACAACGAAATCCATCGAAATATGCTCCCATTTCCACTCCGGAATGGGTAATGGCTGTAGCTCTCCTGCGGGCCTCTGGTGCTCGGCCTTGACTTGCTGGCAAGTCGGCATCTCGATACAAACTCTGCAATGTCCCTCTTCATCCCGTCCCACCAGTAGGTCTCTCTCATATCATGGTACATCTTGGTGGAACCGGGGTGGACACTATACACTGATCGGTGTGCCTCCTCAAGAATGTCGCGCCGCAATCCATCAGCATCTGGTACGCACAGTCTAGATCCATATCGTAAAATCCCCTGATCGCCAATCACGAACTCGGAAAATCTGCCCTGTCCCATCTGTGCCATGATCTCTGAGCAACGGTCGTCACTGCGCTATGCCTCATGTATACGGTCAAGCAACTGTGGGCATGCACGAATATGCTCGAGCTGTCCCCCTGTCTGAGTGAACTCGAACTCAACTCGGCTGTCGCATAACATCTGCCAATCTGCTGACGACTGCCTCTGCACTGCGCGCAAAAAGGATAGACTACCCCCGGGCCTCCTACTCAACGCATCTGCCACCACATTCGCCTTGCCTGGGTGATATAAGATCTCGCAGTCGTAGTCTTTCACCAACTCCATCCAACGACGCTGTCTGAGATTCAGGTCTCGCTGCTGAAATATGTACTTTAAGCTCTTGTGATCGGTGAATATCTGACACGACTCGCCGTATAGGTAATGTCGCCAAATCTTCAGTGCAAAGACCACTGCAGCCATCTCCAAATCGTGAGTGGGGTAGTTCTGTTCATGCTTCTTCAACTGCCGAGAAGCATAAGCGATCACCCGGCCATGCTGCATCAATACGCATCCTAATCCCACTCGCGAAGCATCACAGTAGACCACAAATCCGTCTGATCCCGAAGGCAAAGATAATACCGGCGCCGTAGTCAAACATGTCCGCAGCTGCTGAAAACTGCGCTCGCACTTTTCTGTCCAAACGAAAGGAACTCCCTTCCGGGTCAAACCGGTCAAAGGTGCAGCTATACGGGAGAAGTCCTGAACAAAACGCCTGTAGTAGCCCGCCAGGCCTAGAAAACTACGGATCTCAGTAACCGATGTAGGTCGGGGCCACTGCTGAACAGCCTCAATCTTCTTCGGGTCCACACATATGCCGTCTCTCGTAACCACGTGACCCAAGAATCCGACGCTGTCCAGCCAGAATGCACACTTGGAGAACTTTGCGAACAGCTGGTGCTCCCTCAGAGTCTGTAACGTAATCCGCAAGTGCTGCTCGTGCTCCTCTCTGCTCCGGGAGTACACCAAGATATCGTCGAAAAACACGATGATGAACAAGTCAAGATATGGCCTGAAAGTACGGTTCATCAAATCCATGAATGCTGCTGGGGCGTTGGTGAGTCCGAACGACATCACCAAAAACTCGTAGTGGCCGTAGCGCGTGCGGAAAGCTGTCCTCAGTATATCCTCCTGTCGAACTCGCAGCTGATGGTATCCTGATCGCAAGTCGATCCTCGAAAAATACCCCGCACCCTGAAGCTGGTCGAACAAATCATCAATGCGTGGCAACGGATACCTGTTCCGAACGGTAACTTTGTTCAGATGGCGGTAGTCGATGCATAAGCGCAAACTTCCATCCTTCTTCTTGACAAACAGGACCAGAGCACCCCACGGAGAAACACTAGGTCGAATAAGCCCCTTATCTAACAATTCCTGCAACTGATCCTTCAGCTCTCGAAGCTCTGCCGGGGCCATCCGATAAGGCGATATAGAAATAGGCCCCGAGCCGGGAATCAAATCGATGCAGAACTCAACGTCGCGCTCAGGTGGTAGCCCAGGTAGCTCTCAGGGAAAACATCAGGGAACTCACAAACAACCGGGACCCGGTCCAACGGAACCTCTGCAGCTCGAGTATCACAAATATGCGCTAAGAATCCCTGACATCCCTTCCGCAAGAGCTGACCAGCGCGAAGAGACGAAATTAAGCTGGGAAGGGTGACACTGTGGTCTCCCTGAATAACAAGGACTGGCTCTCCCGGAAAGCTAAATCTGACTGCCTTCTCACGGCAGTCCACCGAAGCATAACAAGTGGCTAGCCAATCCATGCCCAGAAGCACATCAAAGTCCAACATATCGAGGAGAATCAAATCAACCGATGAATCCCTCTCCCCGATACGAACGGAACACAATCGAAAAACAAAACGAGCGACAAACGACTCGCCTACCGGAGTAACAACAACAAGCGGGTGATATAACGACGACGACTCACGGCCCAACATCGGTGCAAAGTGTGTAGAGACGTACGAATGTATGGAACCTGGGTCAAATAATACCCGTGCGTCGAAAGAGCAAACTGGCAAGGTACCTGTCACAACGGCATTGGATGCCTGCGCATCCTGCGGTGTCAAAGCAAATACTCGGGCCTGTCCTCCACCGATAGCGGGCTGACCTCGACCTCGGCCTCTGCCTCCTCGTCCTCTCTGAATAGGACCGCCGTGTCCACGGCCTCTGGGTGCACCTAACTGGCGTGGAGCATCGCCTGTGGTAGGAAGTAGGGCTCTCTGAGGAGGGGGTGGTGATGGTGGTAGGGTCACATGCGGAACTGTCGCTGCTCCCTGTCGTCTCGCCGGACAGTCTCTGACAAGATGGTGCGGACTCCCGCACCCAAAACACCTTGGCGACGGCTGCTGTCCCAAGGGATAAGAACCGTATAACTATCCCCGTCCAAATCCTCTGCTGAGAGAGAATCTCATTCTCCTTTAGAAAAGTCCAAGAATTTCGTGCACAAGTATTCTCCTCCTTGATCACATCAAAGGACATAATACTTTTACCCGTTTTGGTTCTCTACTTCTAACTTATGTTCTGTGAATATCTCAAAAGGTTCTGACTTGTGTTTCAACAGGAACATATGTCTGAATCAAAAGAGATCATCAGAGAGTTTAATGAAGTATAAAGAACCGGTCTTGGCAAGTGTAGACAGGGGACCTACATACATCAACATGTATCATCCCAAAAGTTTACTAACTCTTTCTCTGTTTCCAATAAACAGAGCTATGTTCATCTTATCTCTGTGACATGACTGGCAAGTTTCACAAGATGTAAATTCAAACTGATTTAAATATGCATCTACAAGTAACTTCAGCTAGTCGGGTCGCATTGATATGACCTAGTCTATAATGCCTCAAGAAGGATTTAGTCATTTCTGAACTCTTCCTCTTGTGTGTGTTCCATATACTAAGAACTGTAGTTTGATTTAGAACAGTAATGCTTTTAGATAACGTGCCTGAACCGATCAACTTTTGATATAGGAAATGTTCAAAACATTATCCAACAATACAAAATTTTATCGTTTCTTTACTAATAAAGAGACGGATATGATTTTGTATATCAGGTTCGGTATCTAATAACATTCGTTCAGAATCAATGTATTTGTAATACAGGGTGACAGTGACCAACAGACTTGGCTGCAACACTTGCTCCGTTTTCTGCCTCATGAAACTTATCACCCGTTCTCAGTTCTTCTACCTTTCTGTAGCCCTATGTAACATATTACATATGTGGGATCCTGATCTGGTATCACATACCCAGGACGTAAAGGATACTGAGAAACAGTTCTCTGTAATGAACACACCCAAAGATGATGCATCAGCATGCACTCTCTTCGTTTGGGCGGCACGGGAATTCTGGTAATCCCCAAATTCCTGCTCTGTCTTATAACAATTATAAGTTGGAGCGGGACCAACGTTCCCCAGCTCAGTATAACAAGCGGGTTCGGTCAATAATCCGTATTATTATCTTGATTAAGGCGTGATATGGTCGCTACCTGGAGAGAGAGAAGAAAACACTCAGCGTGCGCTCTTGCAAGATCAGATTGGTTATTATTTTATCTAATCAGGATGGCTCCCACTGCTTTTTATCAAATCTTTCTTCAAACCCTAAAAGGAAAGACAAGCCGGGATTAATTACACACTACAAGTTCGCCAATCTTTCAGCCAGGCCAGTGTCGGTACTTTGAGGGAGGTCCCCCGTGCTTTCGCACGAACCTAATTAATGTAAACCTCGTTTTCCCAGAGGCGTAACCTCGTTGACACCTTTCTAAACACCTACTTGATCGGCTAATTGTAATGTATAAAACTCTCCCAGGAGTAACTCTTACTCGCAGCGGGTATCGGGATCCAACTATCTCATAGAAGGTATGCAATCTCATTGCAAATTTCAACACTTGAAATTCCCGATAATTTTGCCCCTAGCACCCTATGACCTTGACGGAGGTCAACAAACCATAGGCTACTAGTCAAGTTCAACCCGTCATTTCTTGATCGAATTAAACCCACCCGCACGACCCTTGACGGAGGTCAACAAGGCCGCACGACTACCCTAATCCAATCTGCATCATATGCATAAGCAGATAAATACTAGTTAGCTACCGCACACTACGCCTTGACGGAGGTCAACAAACGTAGCACGAATACTAAATAGGACTTATCTGAAATGACGGAGGGCTACGACAGGTTTTTGCTGAAAACCTATTGCGTAATGAACTTGATATCGTTGTAGAATCAAATGATTTTAAAATGGAGTGTTTTTTAGGTTTTTCTAGTTTTGCTAAAAGAGTCACTCCCGGTGAAGGGATCGTCGGTCCTTTCCTCGTCGAATGAGGTGCGGGATATATCATATATATCACTGTGCAAAGCAAAAACTCTTAAAAGCAATCAAAAGACAAACCGAGTGTGTAGCATCTGCCAGTTATTGCTAAAGGAGTCACTCCCGGTGAAGGGATCTCGGTCCTTTCCTTATCGAATAAGGTTCAGGATATATCATATATACCGCTGTGCAAAGCAAGAACTGTAGCTACCTGTTTTATTTTTGAAATTCGATTCTACAACATCTTTAGGTTTCTTTTATTTCATTAATCACATTAATGAAGTCCCATCATTTAAGTACCTAAACATCACAGATAAATACGACGTACACTTATGCCATCCGCATTCGCCTCGATGTCCCCTCGTGCACCGTTAGGTTAGGTAACTAACGGCAGAGCGGGGCAGGGCTAGCGCGGGTGTAAAACATAAGTAACGCCTATATAATATATCATATATACTATATATAGTATCCATCACAGAACATCACATGATCACATCACAGATATCGCAGCAGAAGAATCATATGAAATATTGGATATACTAGGACGTCCGTGTTTTCAATACGAGCCAGTATAAAACACGGATTCCACGGTCTTGATGAATAGCCAAACCCACACCCCTAGACCCCTACGAGAGCGGCAAGCAACCCTACCAATTCTAGGGTTAGGAGACCCGGACTCGACTCCTCGAGTTGGTCTCCCTCTGGACCCCAGAACCCGGTTACTTGTGCTCCCCTCCTTGGGTCTATCCTAGTGCAGAAAAGTAAATAATATACAAATGGTGACATCATCCGCAACCTGGAAGTGCCCCAATAAAAGAATATTACATACAAGTTTTTTACATGAATGAAAATGAAAAACACTCATCTCACATAAAAAAACCCCGGCTATTCAAACACGACGATCCAATATAACATATCCAGCAACACATAACATCACATGTCATCAACGTAAGTAAATATGTGCATCCCAATTGTCGTTGACATATAGCAACGAAACCGGCGATATCACATATTACACTTACGGTCACAGAAAAGAAAGTGTAAAACTACAACAGTTGGAATCCGCAACCTACATAGACATCGCATGCCTAATCAAATGAATTCCTTAGACATCACATGCCTAACAATTATAAACCCCGCATTTTAGTCTCATTATCGAAAACACTTTTCAATATCAAGTCGGGCAATTCAACAAGATTCCCGACATCCTGATCGAATGCTCGTCGCAAACTTTAGTAGGCGGCCGCACCCCCGATACCGTCGACGAAGTGCACCAAGGTGGAACACCGCTACCGCGAGCACCCAGACAGATGCTTTCGGCGACGGGGTTCTCCTACAGTCACTTGGTCGGGGCTAAGGGGTGTAGCTGTCTATTAAGTTTATCGGCGAATATCCGCGTACGCTACGCGATTGCGACGGACTTTTGATCACATCAAAATTCCGTGGCAACCGATCAAGTGAGACTAAAGTGCTGTGTTTATAACATTCATTCAGTTATCACATAACTTCTTGTGAATTCCAATTGTTGTATCACATTCCGGATAAATAGAAAATGTTAAAATTTCCGATCGAACAATCGAACACCCAAGTTTTCCCAAAGCAAATCAACACATGAAACAAGTTCAAAGACATTCACTTCATGCCTCAGTACCAACGGTCCAGCCGTAGAAGGGTCAAGCCAACGCCTCACATGTGGCACGCCGTACTGCCCCAAACCCGAAGGTTCAAAGGGTAGTTCAAGACGGTCACATAATCGAGTTAAGGTTTGTTGTCTTCTAGAGGGACCATCGCGTTACTTGCACTACTTAGAACGTCGTTAAACTACGGAAAGATCCAACACTTGGAAATTTCCCGACAGGGGAAAATGTGGGTATTTATATCCGGTCGAACTTTTTAACATATTCTAAAATTATCCGGAATCCACATAGACAAAATCTGATAATCCGATCGAATCATCGAATCCCCAAAACAACCCCAGAAAATTCAACTCTTGAATAAATATTAAAAATTCCCAGGAAAACCAGAACTACAAAATAGGAGTTACTGTGCAAATCAAATTGGGCAAAGAGACCATACGGCCGCGGAACCGCCGCACAAGCCATGCTTGTGCCGCGGAACCGCGGCGGCTTAATGGAATTGGGTCATCGAATTTCACAGTAACTCTTAGATATTCCTGCTGATTTTTCTGCATATTTTTAATATCGAAAAACTCCAGATTTTGGAAAAAGTCCAGAGAGCATGTTTGTGTTAGGGTTTCGGGTTCGTTCGGGTTTCAAACGTCGTCTAGGCATCGCCTAAGGCTCTAGCTAGGCTCTGATACCACTGTAGGGTTCCTAGGCACTCTAATGAGGTCTCACAAGGCATCAACCATGCCAATTTCAAATTTTACGGGTGCCGAGAAACCCTAATACGGATCGTTAACTAGAAGTCTAGGCGATAAATGAAACTAGATTACAACTAAACTATAAGAACGGAAATACAACCTTTGTAGATCCGTTTCTCCACCTCCATAGCTCCATGATGAAGTCCTCTCCGCTGTCCAAATCGAACCATGACTCTGGCATCGGCTTCATCGGAGAAAAAAAACGGGCTAGGTCATCGACGACGATGCCGAAGATGATCTACGTCGAGGCATCACTAGATCAAGCTCCACCTTCACCAAGCCATGAAAACTTGTGAAGGAAACACCCTATACTACTTGGCAAGAGGTAGAGGATGAAGAAATAGGAAGTGGGTAGACTTTAGAATTGGATTTCTCACTCATTTCATCAATCCACCATTGATGAAGTCAAGCTTCTTCATCTTGAAGAAGAAGAAGATAATGTTATGATAAGTTATTTGAAAATAGAAAAGAAAAGCAATACTTATCATAATACAACCATGGTTAGGTGTAGAGAATGAATCATGGTTAAGTGGAATGGTTAGGGTTAAGCATGAGACAAAATGGTGACTTAGTCAAAGCTTCATGAAGCTTCAAGATCAAACAAAGTTAGCCACTATTTTCTCTTTATGCTTTTTATTTTCCAAAAAGAATAAATAAATAAATAAATGAATAAGAAAATGAAAACCCTAACCAATATACAACCATGGTTTAATCTTTACACAAACCCTAGTGAGCATGTATTATCAAACATGATACAAACTTGTGTACAAAAGTATATCACATATACAATGTGCACAAACCAAGTGAGAAAATCCATTTAAAGTGAACCAATACTAGTTAATGCAAAGTAATATATCAAATATATAATTATACATTAAATCATTAAATCAACACTTGATTTAACGATCCGGTCATATCGCATATAACCGACTAGTATCCTATGTATCGGCTTATCGAATCAATACTTGATCCGATAACTAGGTTATATCGCATACAACCAATCGATACATTCATCGCGAGAATAGAATACGGTATCACATACACACATTATTCTCGGTCCCGCACATATCTCATATGCGCTCCTATTTCGTTTTGCTTGAGCCAGGAAACCTCTGTGTAGGACTCTAAAGACTCGTCAATACGCCGGCAACAGGCGATGATCATATCAAACACCCACAAGCCGCAAGCGGTCTGCTAAACGTAACGGCCACCCGGGTATTGAGCGATCAGAAGATCGACGAGCAAGCCCGCTCACACTCCAGTGAATCCAACCGGTAACACTTACCGTACAGTCCGGTCTCGTCGTCTGATATGTCGCATATCTCGCCTAGGGGTGGTAAACGTCAGACCACAATAGCTCGATAAGTCGTGTCGATATGAGGTCTATAACAATTATAGAAACTACTGGTAACACTTACCAGTAAATCTCAGCAACCCTGGCCAGGGATTTCCTGTTATAGCCAATCGAACACAGCGCAACATCAACTCCCTATACCGGGAGAGACGAATCCCCTCCTATCGCTCATTGCCTCCATGTGATTCGGGACTGTACCCAAAAACCACCGTTTTGCACGCCCTCTTGGACGTGGTAAGGTGGAAATCAAAGCACAGTGGGAACCACACGAGACTCTATGACGATCTCGGGTCAACAGACTACTCTGTACCAGTGTCACCAGAGAACTGCCATCTGACGTAAAGTATAATACCATCTGGGAGTTCTCGGCGAGTCCGTCCAGTGTACCCAGTCTCCACTGAGCACCCGTATATCATCTCTGATGTCAAACACCAATGGATATGGGATCATCCATCGCCCATCTGTATGGGTCGAGAAGGTATACGCTAGTCTACTCTGGTATATCGATGCCCTGTCTCGATACACCCACGACTAGGACTTTGAAGGATGTACTTATGGACTACCATGTCCCCACTAGTATGATCCGCATCATAGTCCAGGTAGTCAAGTACGCATCCTAAGGGCTTTACCAACATGTAACAGAGAGACAATCAGTGTACACGTTAAGGTAAAGAGCAACCAGATAGCATACTATCATGTCGAGCAAGAAAGTCCTCCCTATATATGTCCCAGCATCCACTACAATATACATCCTATGTATAGCAATGGCCTCTAGGGCATACATATAACTAACACCTACCATCTGACTTAGCTCCTGCATGCCCCCCATCATCTGTCGCAACTCCTCCATACCAGTCTCAAGCCTATCCATACGGCCTGGAGAAGGTGGATCGGTCTGTCCCTGCGGCGTAGGCATACCACCCTGCTCAGTCCTAGTCTCGGACGAGCCAGCTCGAATCTCGTCTCGGGCGGCAGCCCTCTGTGCCCTCGTAGCTTTCGGCGGCATAGTGGCTGTTACAGGAAAACGGATAGTAAGAACAGTGCAAAAGAATCATAGGATACACGGAATTGAAGAAGGAATTTTCAAGCAAGTATATCCTAAAGTCACTTAGGCGGAGTACCGTATCGCAAGTATGCCGCGGACATACACATACTACGTTACCCTACTTAAGTCACTTACTCCATCTACCAAGGGTCATCCTACACTCAAAAAGGTAAAACCTATGGCTCTGATACCAACTTTGTCACGACCCGCAGGGTACGGAACGTAACTGGCACTTAAGTTTACGAAACGTCTCAAGACGTCCGTAAAATAAGTAAGCCAAAGCCCAGAAACCAAAACCAAATAAGCAAAAGAGTGAAGAGAACCTAATCAATTGAAAACGAGTTTATCAAATAAGACATATAAAAACCTTTTTAAAACAATACAAATTTTTCCGAAAATTTCGGCAGAGTCTCCTTTGTAAATACTGGCCCCCAAAATGGGTACAACAAGAATATATATGAATCCAACAAATAAGGCATCCCCAAGCAGGAGCTAGCTCTTCGCCATAAGGCGGTCACAAATCCCACGCAATATAAAACAACATCATGCAAAATAATCATAAAGAAGCATGAGAAAAACAGCATGTCGACTCAAGTGAGCTCGACCCCAAAATACAGCATAAAAAGTCCACGAATCTCACAGTCTCATCTCTAGGTCAATATACAACAATACTGGTAGATACAGTAGATGGAGTACTCTAGATACAAAGAATATACAAGGTGGTGCAAAAATAATAATATAACCCACCTAAGAGCAAAACCTCGAGTCCAGGCAAAAGAAGCAAGTGCGCCCGCCGCTACTGTACTGACGGAGCGAACCTGAAAAAGGCTGTGGCACAACGGGGGTGAGTTGCCAACTCGTGAGTAATAAATAACATCTACACAGGCTATCGAATGCATGCACACAAGCATCCTAGCATCTCAAATACAGGTAAGGCAGGACATAATAGCAGGTATGTATGCAATATGAATATACTAGCAGGTATGAATGCAATGCGAATCAACTCATGATCTGAATGTGTAAGTATAAGAAATCATGTTTTTCCCTTTAAGAATCTCTTTTGAAATACCAGCACAATACCAATAGAATCAACAAGAACCTGTGTCCAGCAACGACACCTCAAAACTATCACAAATCTCATATATCCATGTCATAGTATCTCTGGCCTCAGCCATCCGGCTAACCCAGCTCAATATCAAAATCTCATCATCTCGCAGCCACGGTCGGTATCCTCTGGATATCCGCCGTGCCAAACAGTCACCGGTAGGTAATCCGTCCCCTGCCAGGCTCAACATCAACACCACATTCATCTTGCCCCGGGGTACCATACCGGGCCCACCATGTACCCGTGACGGTTCCTCCACTCCTCGACACGGATCTCGAAAACCACAGCAAACTCATGGTGGACGACACTTTACATCACTAGAAAACCGCAATTTTGCATATTTTAAAAAGGGTAATAAGTTTTAGAAATTTTGCGGCTTTCCCCCGAAATACAGAAATATCATAAATCTCAAGAAATCATCATGAATGCATACGTCAATGATAATGAATGCATATGGTATTAATGTTCAAGTTACAATGTATGATTAATAGACTAGACATGAGCAAATGATATAATGATATACATGCACATGAATAGCAATTCTACGATGTTATTTTAAGGATTTATTGCAATAGTACAGGTTTAGATATCAAATAGGGTGACAATATTCTAGATTATAAGTTATCTAGTGTCGTGGCATGGCAATTGCCAGGGCGTGTGTGTACGCATGAATAGTGCTCGTGCTGCTTATAAAAACCCTGGCAATAGTGCAGGTGTCTTATAGAATGGGTTCGCATATGTATGTCAAATAAAGCATGGATGTAGTTACTAATATTACTAGAAATCTTTAACTACTTCAACTGTCGGGCAACTTGCGCCATCCAAACGATAGTCCCCCGTAGATGTTACATCTACTCACCGAAATCCCTAACTAGTCACGTCCAATCACTGCTTTCCCCTTTCGTGCCGCGTCTGAAGTCTCCGCGACCGAACCTGGAATTTACATCAATACCAAACATAATGTTACATATCAAGAATGACGCAAAACCCAAACGAAAACACTAATGTTCACAAGCTAGGTACAACGTGCACAAGGTGCGCGGAACACACGCGAAAATCGCAAGAACTGCAAAAATCGCCGATTTGGTCGCCTGGCAAAACTAAAACCCGACTACTCAAAAATCCGCACTCACGCATCCTAAATATCATAGGATATGCCAACAATATAATCTAGATATCGCAATTAATTCTCCACAATAATATAATAAAAACATAGTAAGCTAGAAGTTTGCAAATTTGGTGCAAATATCGACAATTAGCGACAAAATTAACACAATCCAACACAACAATCCAAACTAACCCACTAGCTAGCCATTACACTAATTTTAAATCATTAACTAAGCTTAAAAACCTAATTTCCATAAACAAAACCTTTCTTGATTTTCATAATTAGCAATTTCAATCCAAAACTAAATATGACAATACCAAATTAACACTAATTTGAAGCCCACACAAATAAAGCAACCTCATTAACCTAGATTAGCAAACAACTAGATAGCTAATTAGCTTTAATTAACTAAATAATGGTTTCAAGAAACCCTAGTTAAACTCTAACCATAAACTTTAAAAAAAAACTAGATTAGAACTAACACTAAATTAACACTACAACCATTTAACTTAAGAAACTTAACTAAATGAATTTAATTAGCAAGAATTTATACCTCAACTAGAGATCTTGCAAGAATAATTTGCCTCCAAAGATGCCTCCTTTCCACAAGATTTAAACTAAAGTGGGTGTGAGAAGAGATGGAACAAGGTTTTGTGTTGAAATGGTGAAGGAAATTGTTGATTTTTGGAGCAATATTTGGATTAACTTTGATGAAGAAAGGAGATGAAGCAAAAAATGGGGGGAGGGGCTGCTGCAAACTGCAGGAATTCGGTGGAGAGAGAGGGGGATGGGGGATGTGAGAGGATGGTGCAAAAAGTCTTAGTCAAAACCCCCCCAAAAATACCATAATACCCCCACCTAAATACTATATTTAAATCCTATTCAAAACCATTCATTCACAAGACTTAAGGTCAAAAAAGAGAGGGATGGGGGCTGCTTCTGCAGTGGTGGGGCCGGCCTTGGGGAGTGGGGGTGAGTGGGAGTGAATACAAAAAGAAATTTTATGCAAAAAGACCCCCTACAAGTCAAAAATTGCAAGTTTAAGCTTAAATTCAATAAATTTCGTTTTCCATAATAAAAATTAGTTAAAACTTAAAATAAATTACTAAAAATTTATATTACAATTAGATTTTAATTAACATGATTTTAAAGATTAATTTTAGCCCATTTAAATTTGTATTTATCGCTAATTTAATGTATTTTCTTACCGGCTTAAAATAATATTAAAAATTGAAAAAAAGGGAAAAATTTTTAAATGACCAAAATTTCATAAGTAACTCATTAGCTACTAAAAAAAAGCAATTACCTATCCATTTTAGGTATAATTAGTCCTAAACTGCAAAATAACGAGAAAGACGGTTTTCGGAAAAATACAAAATTTTCACCGATTTTCAGGAAAACACCAAAACGACTTTTCAAGGCGTTACAACAGTAATGGACTTCTAGGGCATAAACACTAACACATGGTATGGTGGAAATCAACGCACAGTGGGAATCACACAAGACTCTATGACGATCTCGGGACGACAAACTAACATGTACCAGTGTCACCAGAGAACTGCTATCTGACGATAGGTATAATACCATCTAGGAGTTCTCGGCGAGTCTGTTCAGTGTACCCAGTCTCCAGTGAGCACCCGTATACCTTCTCTGGTTTCAAACACCAATGGATGTGGGATCATCCATCGCCCATCATATGGGTCGAGAAGCGTATACGCTATTCTACTCTGGAGTATCGATGCCCCGTCTCGATACTCCCTCGACTAGGAACAATTATAGGGTGTACTTGTGGACTACCCTTGGCCCCACTAGTACGATCTACAACATAGTCCTGGTAGTCAAGTACACATCCTAAGGGCTTCATCCACATGTGAGAGCAAGACAGCATTACTTATACAAGTCAACATGTTAAGACAAAGTGCAACCAGATAGCATACTATCATGTCGAGCAAGAAAATCCTCCCTATATATGTCCAAGCATCCACTACAATATACATCACATGTACAGTAATGGACTCTAAGGCATACATATAACTAACAATCTCCCACTTGCACTAAGTCCATGTTAGTTGTATGTATGCCCTAGAGGCCAGTATTGTACAGATGATGTATATTATATTGGATGCTTGGACATATATAGAGATGACTTTCTTGCTCGATATGATATCTGGTTACTCTTTATCTTAACATGTACACTTGTCTCTTTAAACTGTCTTATAGTTACATGTTTATAAAGCCCTTAGGATGTGTACTTGACTACCTGGACTATGATGCAGATCATACTAGTGGGGACATGGTAGTCCATAAGTACATCCTTCAAGGTCCCTAGTCGTGGGTGTATCGAGACAGGGCATCGATATACCAGTGTAGACTAGCGTATACGATTCTCGACCCATGAGATGGGCGATGGATGATCCCATATCCATTGGTGTTTGACATCAGAGATGGTATACGGGTGCTCAGTGGAGACTGGGTACACTGGACGGACTCGCCGAGAACTCCCAGATGGTATTATACCTCACGTCAGATGGCAGTTCTCAGGTGACACTTGTACAGGTTAGTCTGTAGACCCGAGATCGTCATAGAGTATTGTGTGATTCCCACTGTGCTTTGATCTCCACCTTACCACGTCCATGAGGACGTGCAAAACGGTGGTCTTTGGGTACAGTCCTGAGTCACATGGAGGCAATGAGCGATAGGAGGGGTTTCGTCTCTCCCGGTATTGGGGGTTGATGTTGCGCAGTGCTCGATTGGCCGTAACAGGGAAGTCCCTGGCCAGGGCTGATCAGAGATTTGCTGGTAAGTGTTACCAGTAGTTTCTCGACCCGTTATGAGCCTCACATCGGCACGACTTATCGGTTATTGGGGTCTGACGTTTACCGCCCCTAGACTTGATATGCGACATATCAGACGAACAGACCGGACTGTACGGTAAGTGTTACTGGTTGGATTCACAGGAGTGTGAGCGGACTAGCTCGTCGATCTTCTGATCGCTCAATACCCGGATGGCCGTTACGTTTAGCAGACCGCTTGCGGCTTGTGGGTGCTTGATATGATCATCATCTGCTACCGGCGTATTGACGAGTCTTTAGAGTCCTACACAGAGGTTTCCTGGTTCAAGCGAAACGAAATAGGAGCGCATATGAGATATGTGCAGGACCGAGAATAATGCGTGTATGTGATACCGTATTTCATTCTCGCGATGAATGTATCGATTGGTTGTATGCGATATGACCTAGTTATCGAATCATTGATTCGATAAAACGATACATTGGATACTGGTCGATTATATGCGATATGACCGGATCGTTAAATCAAGTGTTGATTTAATGATTTAATGTATAATTATATATTTGATATATTACTTTGCATTAACTGGTATTGGTTCATTTTAAATGGATTTTCTCACTTGATGTACATGTTGTATATGTGATATACTTTTGTGCACATCTTTGTATCATGTTTGATGATACTTGCTCATTTGGTTAAGTATGAAGAATTAAACCATGGTTAAGAGATGATTAGGGTTTTGCCTTTTTATTTATTTATTTGTTTATTTATTTAGAAAAGGTTTAGATGAGAATTGTGGCTTTCTTTGTCTCTTATTGAAGCTTCATGAAGCTTTGACTTATGCAACCATTCTTGTCTTCATGCTTAACCCTAACTCATCCAAGTAACCATGGTATATTCTCTACACTTAACCTTAGTTAGGATATGATAAGTATTGTTTTCTTTTTCATTTTTAAAAAAAAACACTTATCATATTCTTTCTTCTTCTTGACCTTCTTCTTCAAGATAGAAAGCTTGATGCCATCAATGGCAACTTGAGATCTAAAGTAAGAAATCCAATTCTAAAGTGAACCCACCTCCTATTTCTTCACCCTCTACCTCTTGCCAAGTTGTTTTGGGTGTTTTCTTCACAAGTTTCACAACTTTGTGAAGTCGGAGCTTGAACTTGTGATGCCTCGACGTAGATCATCTTCGGCACGAAGACGACGACCTAGTCCGCCCATTTCTCCGATCAAGCCGACGCATGAGTCCGGGATTCGAGATGGACAGCGAGAGGACGCCTACATGGAGCCAAGGAAGTGGATATCCGGATCTACAAAGGTTGTAGCTTCTTATCTTTAGTTAAGTTGTTAACTAGATTCATAGTTCGCCTAAACTTCTAGTCAACGATCCGTATTATGGTTACTCGGCACCCATAATTTTTGAAATTGGCATGGTTGATGCCTTGTGAGACCTCTATAGTGTGCCTAGGAACCCTACATTGGTATCAGAGCCTAGCTAGAGCCTTAGGCGAAGTCCTGACGACGTTTGAAGTCCGATCGAACCAAAACCCTAACCCGAAAACGGCTCTCTGTACATTTTTTTAAAAATGGGTTTTTTCAAAATTAAAAATATGCAGAAAACTCAGCAGGGAATTCTAAGAATTACGGCGCAAAATTTATTTCATGATCCCTCAAATGAGCGGCGGAACCGCGGCATAAGCCTAGCTTATGCGGCGGTTCCGAGGCTAAAGTATGACGTCAGCCCTAACAATTTGCACAGTAATTCCTAATCAACAGTGCTGAGTTCTCTGGGTATTTTTAAATTTTATTCAAGAGTTGAATTTTCTGGGGTTGTTTTGGGGATTCGGTGTTTCGATCGGAGTATCAGATTTTGTCTTTGTGGCTTTCCGGATAAATTTTAGAATATGTTAAAAAGTTCGACCGGATATAAATACCCAATTTTTCCCCTGTCGGGAAATTTCCAAGAGTTGGATTTTTCCATGGTTTAACGACTTTCTTAGTAGTGCAAGTAGCGCAATGGACCCTCTAGAAGACAACAAACCTTAACTCGATTATGTGACCGTCTTGAACTGCCCTTTGAACCTTCGGGTTTGGGGCAGTACGGCGTGCCACATGTGAGGCGTTGGCTTGACCCTTCTACGGCTGGACCGTTGGTACTAGGGCACGAACTGAATGTTGTTAGACTTATTTCATGTGTTGAGCTATATCGGGAAAACTTGGGTGTTCGACTGTTCGATCGGAAAGTTTAACATTTTCTGTTTATCTGGAATGTGATACAATAATTGGAATTCACAAACAGTTATGAGATAACTGAATGAATGTTATAAATCTAGCGGTTTAGTTTCACTTGATATTGAAAAGAGTTTTCGATAATGAGACTAAAATGCGGGGTTTATAACTGTTAGGCATATGATGTCTAAGTATTTCATTTGATTAGGCATGTGATGTCTAAAAGGGTTGCGGATTCCAACTGTTGTAGTTTTACACTTTCTTTTCTGTGACCGTAAGTATAATATGTGATATCGCCGGTTTCGTTGCTATATGTCAACGACGATTGGGATGCGCATATTTACTTACGTTGATGACATGTGATGTTATGTGTTGCTGGATATGTTATATTGGATCGTCATGTTTGAATAGCCGGGGGTTTTTATGTGAGATGAGTGTTTTTCATTTTCATTCATGTAAAAACTTGTATGTAATATTCTTTTATTGGGGCACTTCCAGGTTGCGGAAGATGTCACCCTTTGTATATTATTTACTTTTCCGCATTAGGATAGACCCAAGGAGGGGAGCACAAGTAACCGGGTTCTGGGGTTCAGTGGGAGACCAACTCGAGGAGTCGAGTCCGGGTCTCCTAACCCTAGAATTGGTAGGGTTACTTGCCGCTCTCGTAGGGGTCTAGGGGTGTGGGATTGGCTATTCATCACGACCGTGGAATCCGTGTTTTACACTGGCTCGTATTAAAAACACGGACGTCCTAGTATATCCAATGTTTCATATATTTCTTCTGCTGCGATATCTGTGATGTGATCATGTGATGTTCTGTGATAGATACAGTATATAGTATATATGATATATTATATAGACGTTACTTATGTTTTGCACCCGCACTAGCCCTGCCCTGCTCTGTCGTTAGTTACCTAACCTAACGGTGCACGAGGGGACATCAAGGCGAATGCGGATGGCATAAGTGTACGTCGTATTTATCTGTGATGTTTAGGTATTTAAATGATGGGACTTCATTAATGTGATTAATGAAAGAAAAGAAACCTAAGATGTTGTAGAATCAAATTTTAAACAAAACAGGTAGCTACAGTTCTTGCTTTGCATAGCGGTATATATGATATACCCTGCACCTTATTCGATGAGGAAAGGACCGAGATCCCTTCACCGGGAGTGACTCCTTTAGCAATAACTGGCAGATGCTACACACTCGGTTTGCTTTTGATTGTTTTTGAGTTTTGCTTTGCACAGTGATATATATGATATATCCCGCACCTCATTCGACGAGGAAAGGGCCGACGATCCCTTCACCGGGAGTGACCCCTTTAGCAAAACCAGAAAAGCCTCAAAATCACTCCATTTAAAAACTTCATTTGATTCTACAACGATATCAAGTTCATTACGCTCATGGTTTTTATGAAAAACCTGCGTAGCCCTCCGTCATTTCAGATAAGTACTAGTTAGTATTCGTGCTGCGGTAGTTTGGCCTCCGTCAAGGCATAGTGTACGGTAGCTAACTAGTGCTTATCTGCTAGCATATGATGCGATTGGATTAGGGTATTCGTACGGCGTTGTTTGGCCTCCGTCAAGGGTCGTGCGAGTGGGTTTAATTCAATCAGGAAATGACGGGTTGAACTTGACTAGCGGACTATGGGTTGTTTGGCCTCCGTCAAGGTCATAGGACGCTAGGGGCAAAATATTATCGGGAATTTCAAGTGTTGAAATTTGCAATGAGATTGCATACCTTCTATGAGATAGTAGGATCCCGATACCCGCTGCGAGTAAGAGTTACTCCTGGGAGAGTTTTATACATTACAATTAGACGATCAAGTAGGTGTCTAGAAAGGTGTTAACGAGGTTACGCCTCTGGGAAAACGAGGTTTACATTAATTAGGTTCGTGCGAAAGCACGGGGGACCTCCCTCAAAGTACCGACACTGGCCTGGCTGAAAGATTGGCGAACTTGTAGTATGTAATTAATCCCGGCTAGTCTTTCCTTTTAGGGTTTGAAGGAAGATTTGATAAAAAGCAGTGGGAGCCATCCTGATTAGATAAGATAATAACCAATCTGATCTTGCACGAGCATACGCTAAAGTGTTTTCTTCTCTCTCTCTCCAGGTAGCGACCATTTCATGCCCTAATAAAGATAATAATATGGATGTATTGACCGAACCCGCATGTTATACTGTGCAGGGGAACGTTGAACCCGTTCTATCTTATAAGTGTTATAAGAATGAACAGGAAACAGGAGAATATCTGGATTCTCACACCGCCCAAAAGGAGAACATGCATGATGATGCATCGTCTTCAGGTGTGTTTGTCATTGAGAACTGTTTCTCAGTTCACCCTACGTCCTGGGTATTAGATACCGGATCAGGATCCCACATATGTAAAATGTTACATGGGCTACGGAAAGGTAGAGAACTGGGAAAAGGTGATCATTCCGTTCAAGTAGGGAATGGTGCAAATGTTGCAGCCAAAGCAGTTGGCGAATATCACCTAGTATTACCAAATGGTGATACGATGATTCTGAATGAGTGCTATTATATACCGAACATGATGTGCAACATTATATCAGTTTCTTTATTGAGTAAAGAAGGATATAATTTTGTAGTACAGGATAATGTTATGAACATATTCCTAGATCAAAAGTTGATTGCATCAGGCTCGTTACATAATGGCATATTCATTCTAAATCAAAATACAGTCCTCAATTTACAAAACACACACAAGAGGAAGAGTTCTGAACTGAACGAATCCTTCTTGTGGCATTGTAGACTGGGTCACATCAATGCGACACGACTAGCTAAGTTGCATAAGGATGGATATTTAAATCCGTTTGAATTTTCATCTTATGACACTTGCCAGTCATGTCTCAAAGGCAAGATGACCAAAACTCCATTTACGGGACACGGAGAAAGAGTTACCGAACTCTTGGGACTGATACATAGTGATGTATGCGGTCCCATGTCTACACATGCCAGGGATGGTTCTTTGTACTTCATTACATTCACTGACGATCTCTCTAGATTCGGATATGTGTTCCTGATGAAACACAAATCAGAAGCTTTTGAGAAATTTAGAGAATATAAACAAGAAGTAGAGAACCAAACGGGCAAAAGTATTAAGATCCTTCGATCTGATCGTGGAGGAGAATACTTAAGTAACGAATTCAGAGATTATCTAAAAGAGAATGGGATTCTCTCTCAGCTTACTCCTCCTTATACACCACAGCACAACGGTGTATCGGAGCGGAGAAATCGCACCCTATTAGATATGGTGCGCTCTATGATGTGTGCAGCTGAGTTACCTATTTCCTTCTGGGGATATGCACTGGAGACTGCTGCATATCTATTGAATAGAGTTCCAACCAAATCTGTGCCTACCACTCCATATGAGATCTGGAATGGTAAGAGACCGTGTCTTAATTTTATTCAGATATGGGGTTGTCCGGCCTATGTTAAAACACAAAATCCGGACAAGCTCGAGGCAAGGTCTGTTCTATGTAAGTTTGTTGGATATCCCAAACATTCGCGAGGGTATATCTTCTACCACTCCGAGGAACAAAAAGTGTTTGTTTCTCGACATGCCACTTTCTTAGAAAAGAGTTTTCTTATGAAACAGACAAGTAGCATTCAGGTAGAACTGGAAGAGGTTCCAGCAATACAAACTGAAACAGAAGACTTGGTAGAACCAGAGGATTCAGTAGAACTCGACGAACCCCAGCCTCTCCGCCGATCTAGTAGGGTTTCTCGTCCACCTGAGAGATACTACGGTTTTCTCATTGACGGTGGAAGCAAGGATTGCATCATGGAGGATGATGACCCAACTAGCTTCGAGCAGGCCATCACGAGTAGGGACTCAGTGAAATGGCTGGATGCTATGCGGTCCGAGATGGAATCCATGTACACCAACAAAGTATGGACTTTGGATGTTGCTCCTGAAGGGGTAAAACCCATCGGGAGCAAGTGGATCTTTAAAAAGAAACTTGGTGTAGATGGGAAAGTGGAGACTTTCAAAGCTAGACTTGTTGCAAAAAGGTTTTCGTCAAAGACCAGGTGTGGACTATGACGAAACCTTTTCTCCAGTGGCTATGCTTAAATCCATCCGGATCATGCTTGCCATCGCTGCATATCATGACTACGAAATCTGGCAAATGGATGTTAAGACCGCCTTTCTAAATGGTGATTTAGACGAGTGCGTGTACATGACTCAGCCAGAGGGCTTCGTAGACAGTGGGAGCAGCGGGAAGGTGTGCAAGCTGCTTAAATCCATTTATGGATTAAAGCAAGCATCGCGGAGTTGGAACATCTGCTTTGACGTCGTTATCAAAGAGTTTGATTTCATCAAAAACCCAGATGAACCTTGTATTTACAAGAAGGTGGCAGAGAGTAAGGTTGTCTTCCTCGTATTGTACGTGGATGACATACTCTAGATAGGAAATGATATTCCTATGCTGCAATCGGTCAAGCTCTTCTTATCACAAAGATTCTCAATGAAAGATCTTGGTGATGCCTCCTGCATATTGGGAATAAGGATCTATAGAGATAGATCCAAACGGATATTGGGATTGTCCCAATCCAGGTACGTTGACACCATACTAAAGAGGTTTAGTATGGAAGAATCCAAGCGTGGGAACTTGCCCACGATCTCTGGAGTCACTCTCTCCAAAGAGATGTCTCCCAAGACTGATTTGGAGAGAGCTCGCATGCAAGGGATACCCTATGCTTCGGCTGTAGGCTCTATCATGTATGCGATGCTATGTACCAGACCCGATGTAGCATACTCACTAAGTGTAGTGAGCAGGTATCAAGCTGATCCTGGAGAGAGTCACTGGACAGCTGTGAAGAGCATTCTCAAGTACTTGCGAAGGACTAAAGAGATGATCTTGGTGTATGGTAACGGAGAACTCCAAGTGGAGTCCTTTACCGATTCGAGCTTCCAGAGTGATAAGGACGACTCTAAGTCGCAGTCGGGCTTTGTCTTTACCCTTTACGGAGGGGCGGTTAGCTGGAAGAGTTCCAAGCAGGAAACCGTGGCAGACTCGACAATGGAGGCTGAATACATCGCTGCCAACGATGCTGCTAAAGAGGCTGTCTGGATCAAGAAGTTCATTACTGAACTTGGAGTGGTTCCATCCATTGAGCATCCAATACCTTTGTATTGCGATAACAATGGAGCGGTGGCTTTGGCCAAGGAACCCAGGTCCCATCAGCGATCCAGGCATATTCTGAGGCGGTATCACCTGATCCGGGAGATAGTTGATCGCCGGGAGATCGAGGTCAGGAGGGTTGACACGAAGAACAACACGGCGGATCCACTCACGAAGGCCATTCCCCAGATACAGTTTGAGAGACTCTTCGGGATGCTCGGTATGCGATACTACAGCAGCTGGCCCTAGTGCAAGTGGGAGATTGTTAGTTGTATGTATGCCCTAGAGGCCAGTATTGTACAGATGATGTATATTATATTGGATGCTTGGACATATATAGAGATGACTTTCTTGCTCGATATGATAGTATGCTATCTGGTTACTCTTTATCTTAACTTGACACTTGTCTCTTTAAACTGTCTTATAGTTACATGTTGATAAAGCCCTTAGGATGTGTACTTGACTACCTGGACTATGATGCAGATCATACTAGTGGAGACATGGTAGTCCATAAGTACATCCTTCAAGGTCCCTAGTCATGGGTGTATCGAGACAGGGCATCGATATACCAGTGTAGACTAGCGTATACGCTTCTCGACCCATGAGATGGGCGATGGATGATCCCATATCCATTGGTGTTTGACATCAGAGATGGTATACGGGTGCTCAGTGGAGACTGGGTACACTGGACGGACTCGCCGAGAACTCCCAGATGGTATTATACCTCACGTCAGATGGCAGTTCTCAGGTGACACTTGTACAGGTTAGTCTGTAGACCCGAGATCGTCATAGAGTCTTGTGTGATTCCCACTGTGCTTTGATCTCCACCTTACCACGTCCATGAGGGCGTGCAAAACGGTGGTCTTTGGGTACAGTCCTGAGTCACATGGAGGCAATGAGCGATAGGAGGGGTTTCGTCTCTCCCGGTATTGGGGGTTGATGTTGCGCAGTGCTCGATTGGCCGTAACAGGGAAGTCCCTGGCCAGGGCTGATCAGAGATTTGCTGGTAAGTGTTACCAGTAGTTTCTCGACCCGTTATGAGCCTCACATCGGCACGACTTATCGGTTATTGGGGTCTGACGTTTACCGCCCCTAGACTTGATATGCGACATATCAGATGAACAGACCGGACTGTACGGTAAGTGTTACTGGTTGGATTCACAGGAGTGTGAGCGGACTAGCTCGTCGATCTTCTGATCGCTCAATACCCGGATGGCCGTTCCGTTTAGCAGACCGCTTGCGGCTTGTGGGTGCTTGATATGATCATCATCTGCTACCGGCGTATTGACGAGTCTTTAGAGTCCTACACAGAGGTTTCCTGGTTCAAGCGAAACGAAATAGGAGCGCATATGAGATATGTGCAGGACCGATAATAATGCGTGTATGTGATACCGTATTTCATTCTCGCGATGAATGTATCGATTGGTTGTATGCGATATGACCTAGTTATCGAATCATTGATTCGATAAAACGATACATTGGATACTGGTCGGTTATATGCGATATGACCGGATCGTTAAATCAAGTGTTGATTTAATGATTTAATGTATAATTATATATTTGATATATTACTTTGCATTAACTGGTATTGGTTCATTTTAAATGGATTTTCTCACTTGATGTACATGTTGTATATGTGATATACTTTTGTGCACATCTTTGTATCATGTTTGATGATACTTGCTCATTTGGTTAAGTGTGAAGAATTAAACCATGGTTAAGAGATGATTAGGGTTTTGCCTTTTTATTTATTTGTTTGTTTATTTATTTAGAAAAGGTTTAGATGAGAATGGTGGCTTTCTTTGTCTCTTATTGAAGCTTCATGAAGCTTTGACTTATGCAACCATTCTTGTCTTCATGCTTAACCCTAACTCATCCAAGTAACCATGGTATATTCTCTAAACTTAACCTTAGTTAGGATATGATAATTATTGTTTTCTTTTTCATTTTTAAAAAAAAACACTTATCATATTCTTTCTTCTTCTTGACCTTCTTCTTCAAGATAGAAAGCTTGATGCCATCAATGGCAACTTGAGATCTAAAGTGAGAAATCCAATTCTAAAGTGAACCCACCTCCTATTTCTTCACCCTCTACCTCTTGCCAAGTTGTTTTGGGTGTTTTCTTCACAAGTTTCACAACTTTGTGAAGTCGGAGCTTGAACTTGTGATGCCTCGACGTAGATCATCTTCGGCACGAAGTCGACGACCTAGTCCGCCCATTTCTCCGATCAAGCCGACGCATGAGTCTGGGATTCGAGATGGACAGCGAGAAGACGCCTACGTAGAGCCAAGGAAGTGGATATCCGGATCTACAAAGGTTGTAGCTTCTTATCTTTAGTTAAGTTGTTAACTAGATTCATATTTCGCCTAAACTTCTAGTCAACGATCCGTATTAGGGTTTCTCGGCACCCATAATTTTTGAAATTGGCATGGTTGATGCCTTGTGAGACCTCTATAGTGTGCCTAGGAACCCTACAGTCCATTTGTCGCAGTATCTCATACTCAACAATTTAGCAGTGGTTGTAGTATCCCATACTCAACCGTCCCAAAATCTCTCAAATAGTATTTGGGGAAGCAGGCCTTGGTGAGTGGATCAGCCGTGTTAACCTCAAAATCTACTCTCCTTACCTCGATCCCTTGGAGATCAACCATCTCCCTGATCAGGTGATACTTGCCTCAAAATATGTCTGGATCGCTGATGGGACGGGCGTTCCTAGGCCAAAGCCGCAACTCCATTGTTGTCTCAATAAAAATTATTGGACGCTCAATGGTAGGAACCATGTTCATCTCATGAACAAGAAATGTCCAGACAGCCACTTTGGTAGTATCGTTGGTAGCAATGTATTCAGCCTTTATCGTCTAGTATGCCACGGTATCTAGCTTGGAACTCTTCCAATCATACCGTCCCTCCACTGAGGGTAAAGACAATTCCTGTGACTGACTTTCAGTCGACCTTATAACTTTGGAAGCTCGAACCAAGAACATTCTTCTAGTGCTTCTCAAGTACTTAAGAATGTCCTCCACATCTGTCCACTGATTCTCCCAAGATCTGATTGATTCCTGATCACTACACCTAGTGAGTCATCTACATCTGGTCTGGTATATAACATCTCGTACATTGATAGAGCCTACTGCCGAAGCATAGGTTATCCCTTGCACCCGAGCTCTCTCCAAATCAGTCTTGGAAGACTTCTCTTGGGAGAGAGTGATTCCTGAGTAAGTGGACGAACCACCACGCTTAGAATCATCTATACTAAACCTCTTTAGTATGGTGTTAATGTACCTGGATTTGGGACACTCCCAACATCCACTTAGATCTATCGCCATAGATCATTAACAACAAGATGTAGTTGGTATCATCCAGATCTTCTATGGAGAATCCTCATGATAAGAGGAGCTTGACCGAGTGTAGCATAGGAAATCATTTCCTATCTAGAGTATGTCATCTACGTACAATACGTGTAAGGCAACCTCACTCTCTATTACCTTCTTGTATATACAAGGTTCAGCTATCCTTTTGATGAAGTCAAACTCTTTTACTGCCACATCAAAACAGATGTTCCATCTCCGCGATGCATGCTCTAATCCTGATGGACTTAAGCATAGCTTTGAAAGTCTCAACTTTTCCATCTACACCAAGAATCTTCTCAAGATCCACTTGCTCCCAATGGGTTTTACCCCTTTAGGTGCAACATTCAAAATCATATTTTTTTGGTGTATATAGATTCCATCTTTGATTGCATAGCATCCAGCCATTTCACAAAGTCTCCACTTGTGATGTCCTGCCTGAACCTTAGTTGGGCCATCATCTACCATGATGCAATCCTCGCTCCCACTGTCCCGAGAAGACCGTAGTATCTTTCAAGTGGATGAGGAACCCTACCAGATTCGCGGAGAAGCTGAGGTTCGTTGGAGACTATTGAATCCTTTGGTTTCACCAAATCATCAGCTGTTAGTTTGTCTAGCTGGAACTCCTTCCAGTTCTACCTCATGACCACAAATTTCATCACAAGAAATTCCTTTTCTAAAAAGGTGGCATGCTGAGAAACAAAACGCCTTTTGCTCATCAGAGTGGTGGAAGATATTCCCTCGCAATGTTTGGGATATCCAACAAACTTATACAGATCTGACCTTGCCTCGAGCTTGTCCGGATTTTGCTTTTCAACATAGGCCGGACAACCCTATATCTTAACTCGTTTAAAATATGGTCTCTTCCCATACCATATCTCATATGGAGTGGTAGGCACTGATTTGGATAGAACCCCATTCAATAGGTATGCAGCTTCTCAAGTGCATAACACCAAAAGGAAACAGGTAACTCAGGAGTACTCATCATAAAGCACACCATATCTCATAGGGTGCGATACCTCCGCCCCGATACACCGTTGTGTTGTGGTGTATATGAAGGAGTAAGCTGAGAAAGAATAACATTCTCCGTTTAGAAAATCCAGGAACTCCATGCCCAAGTATTCTTCTCCTCGATCACATCGTAGGACTTTAACACTTCTACCCGTTTGGTTCTCAACTTCAAGCTTATATTCCTTGAATTTCTCAAAAGTTTCAGACTTGTACTTCAACAGGAACATATGTCCGAATCCTGAGAAAAAATCAGTGAATATAATGAAGTACAAAGAACCAACCATGGCATTTGTAGACTTAGGACCATATACATCATCATGTATCCGTCCCAAGAGTTCAATAACTCTTTCTCTGTTTCCAGTAAACGGAGTATCGGTCATTTTACCTTTGAGACTGTTAGTTATATATATGCCCTAGAGGCCATTGTTGTACATATGATGTATATTATAGTGGATGCTTGGATATATATAGAGAGGACTTTCTTGTTCGACATGATAGTATGCTATTTGGTTTCACTTTGTCTTAACATGTTGACTTGTATTAGTTTACTGTCTTGCTCTCACATGTTGATAAAGCCCTTAGGATATGTACTCAACTACTGGGACTATGATGAGATCACACTAGTGGGGCCAGGGTAGTCAAAGAGTACATCCTATAATTGTTCCTAGTCGAGGGTGTGTCGAGACAGGGCATCGATACACCAGAGTAGACTAGCGTATACGCATCTTGACCCATATGATGGGCGATGGATGATCCCATATCCATCGGTGTTTGACATCAAGGATGGTGTACGGGTGGTCAGTGGAGACTGGGTACACTGAACGGACTCGCCGAGAACTCCTAGATGGTATTATACATATCGTCAGATAGCAGTTCTCCGGTGACACTGGTACAGGTTAGTCTGTAGACCCGAGATCGTCATAGAGTCTTGTGTGATTCCCACTGTGCTTTGATTTCCATCATACCACGTCCAAGAGGGCGTGCAAAACGGTGGCTTTTGGGTACAGTCCCGAATGACATGGAGGCAATGAGCGATAGGAGGGGTTTCGTTTCTCCCGGTATTGGGAGTTGATGTTGTGCTGTGTTCGATTGGCTATAACTGGAAGTCCCTGGCCAGGGCTGATATGGAGTGCTGCTGGTAAGAGTTATCAGTAGTTTCTCGACCCGTTATGAGCCTTATATCGACATGACTTATCGGTTACTGGGGTCTGACGTATACCACCCCTAGACTAGATATGCAACATATTAGACGAAGAGACCGGACTGTACGGGAGTGTTACTGATTGGATTCACAGGAGAATGTACAGGCTTGCTTGTTGATCTTCTGATCGCTCAATACCTGGGTGGCTGTTACGTTTGGCTGACCGCTTGCAGCTTGTGGGTGTTTGATATGATCATCACCTACTACCGGCGTATTGACGATTCTTTAGAGTCCTACACAAAGGTTTCCTGGCTCAGGAAAAATGGAGTAGGAGCACATATGTGATATGTGCGGGACCGAGAATAATACGATATGAGATACTGTATTCTATTCTCGCGATATAAGATATCAGCCGGGTATATGTGATATAGCCGGGTCATCGGATCAAGTGTTGATTCGATGAATTGGTACATGTTATATTAGTCGGTTATATGTAATATAGCCGGATTGTCGGATCAAGTGTTGATTCGATAATTTAATGTATAATTATATATGTGATATATTACATTACGTTAACTAATATAAGCTCGCTTTATGGATTCATTTTCTCACGAGATAATACATTGATAAATATGCGATATATGTTAATTTTATTATTTTCTTTTGTTACAAAATATATTGTATATGTGATATATAATATTGTAACATGTTAGGGTTACAAATTTAACAAAAGATTAGGGTTTAAACTTGGTTAGGGTTTGGATTAGGGTTAGCTTTTGCATGAAGCTTCCATGAAGCTTCATGAAGCTTTGACTTTCTCTTTAGCATGATATTTTGTGAAGATATTATGTTAACCCAATCCAAACCATTAACTCTAGTTAATTCTCTACAAGGGTTAACTCCTTCATGCTTAACCCTTGGTTAGATTTGTAACCACTACAATAATTCATTATTCATCACAAAAGGATTAGCTCATGATTCTTCTTCTTCCTTTGTTGAAAAGCTTCACTAGCTTTATCAAAAGTGGTGAATAAAAGTGAGAATTTGAAAACAAAAGAGAGCAATATTCCTACTTCATCATCCTCATCTATTCTAACTACTTAGATTAGGGTGTTCACTTCTCTAATAAGTTGTTTAGTGAAGTGTAAGCTTGGGTTAGAGATTCTTCAAGGTAGATCATCTTGGATCATGAAGACTACAAGCAAGGTGTCTCATTTACCTCATGGAGCCACTCGAGAGTCGGAGTTCATGTTGATCGCAGCGAAGGGACCTCAACATGGAGCTTATGAAGCGAAGGAATGGACTACAAAGGTTGTAATCCCTATCTCTTAGTTGTAAAGATGTTTACTTGCATGTTAAACCCTAATTATCTAGCAAAGATCTCGGCTTTGGGATGTTCGGCACGTCTAATTTTTTATTCGGGCATGGTTGATGCCTTATTAACCCTTGTAAGAGTGCCTAGGAACCTTACAATGGTATCAGAGCCTAGCTAGAGTATTAGGCGACGTGTATACGAAGTTAAAACTCCGATCGAACCCCGAAACATCGAACTTGACCCCCTCTCTAGAAATTTTGTAAAAATGTGATTTTTTCTGCATTAAAATACTCAAAAAAAATCAGCAGGGAATTCTAAGGATAACCCTGAAATACGAGCCCCCAAGGCTCTCAAAGGGCCGCGGAACCGCGGCAAAAACATGCTTGTCGCGGCGGTTCCGCGGCCATATGTGTGAATTGGAGACACGTGTCTGGTGGATATATCCGTAGCTATTTGTAGCTGCTTCTGGGTATTTTTAATCTGACTTAAGTGTTGAGTTTTCTGGGGATCTTTTGGTATTCGTTGATTCGATCGGAAAATTTAATTTCGTTCTTTTTTCCGGATAATTTAGAAAGTATTAAAATGTTCGAACGGATATCATTAACTCATTTTTTCCCGACACAAAAAACTTTCAAATGTTGAATTTTTCTTGAGTTTAAATCTTTCGGAAAAACGTGCAAGTAAGGCGGTGGACCCTCTAGAAGAACACAAATCTTAACTCGATTATGTGACCGTCTGAACCGCCTCTAAACCTTAGGGTTTGGGGCAGTACGGCGTGCCACATGTGAGGCGTTGGCTTGACCCTTCTACGGCTGGACCATTGCTACTGTGACATATTCTGGGATTATTTGAACTCCGCTCAAGTGTTGAGCTATTTAAGAAATCTTGGGTATTTGATTATTCGATCGGAAAGTTTAATATTGTCTATTTATCTAGAATGTGATACAATATGTGGAATTCATATAGTTAGGCATGAAATGCGAAGTATGTGATATTTCGGATTTACGATGTCTAAAGTGATTGTGGATTCCAAATGTTGTAGTTTTACACTTTCTTTTCTGTGACCGTAAGCGTAGTATGTGGGGTATCGCCGGCTTCGTTGCTATACATCAACGACAATCGGGATACGCATACTTGCTTATGTTGATGATATGAGATATTATGTGTTGTTGTGATATGTTATATTGGATCGTCGTGTTCTGAATAGCCGGGGGTTTTATGTGAGATGAGGGTTTTTTATTTTCATTCATGTAAAATTCATTTGTATGAAATATTCTTTTATTGGGGCACTTCCGGGGTGAGGTTGATGTCACCATTGTATATTATTTACTTTTCCGCATTAGGTAGACCCAAGGAGGGGAGCACAAGTAACCAGGTTCTAGGGTCCAGTGGGAGGCCATCTCTAGGAGTCGAGACCGGGTCTCCTAACCCTAGAATTGGCAGTGTTGCTTGTCGCTCTCGTAGAGGTCTAGGGATGTAGGTTTGGCTATTCATCGCGACCGTGGAATCCGTGTTTTATACAGGCTCGTATTAAAAACACGGACATCCTAGTATATCCAATATTTCATATATGTTCTTCTGCTGCAATGTTTTGTGATGAGATCATATTACTTCCTGAGACGAATGCTTATACTATATATATATATATATATATATATATATATATATGCTGATATATAAATATTACTGCATTTGTTTCTTCTGTGATGCTTAGGAAGCATAAGCTGATGGGATATATTAATGAGATTAATAGAAGAAAAGAAACCTAAAAGATGTTGTAGAATCAAAACTTTATAAAAAGGGTAGCTACAGTTTTGCTTTGCATAGCGGTATATATGATATACCCTGCACCTTATTCGATGAGGAAAGAGCCGAGATCACTTCACTGGGAGTGACCTCTTTAGCTAAACTGGCAGATGCTACAAATTCACGGTTTAGTTTTTGATTGCTTCAATAGTTCTTGCTTTGCACCGTGGTATATATGATATACCCAGTACCTTATTCGATGGGGAAAGAGCCGAGATCCCTTCACCGAGAGTGACCTCTTTAGAGAAACGAGAAAAGCCTCAAAAACACTCCTTTTCAAAATCACTTGTTTCTACAACGATATCAAGTTCATTACGCAATAGGTTTTCTGAAAAACTTTCGTAGCCCTCCGACATTTCAGATAGGTAATACTTAGTATTCGTGCTGCGTTTGTTGGCTTTCGTCAAGGCGTAGTGTGCGGTAGCTAACTATTGCTTATCTATAACATATGATGAGATTGGGTTAGGGTAGTCGTGCGGCTTTGTTGGCTTTCGTCAAGGGACGTACGGCTGGGTTTAATTCAATCAAGAAATGTACGGGTTGAACTTGACTAGCGGATTATGATTTGTTGGCATTCGTCAAGGTCATAGCAAGTTAGGGGCAAAATATTATCGGTAATTTCAAGTGTTGAAATTCGCAATGAGATTGCATACCTCCTATGAGATAGTTGGATCCCGATACCCACTGCGAGTAAGAGTTACTCCTGGGAGAGTTTTACACAGGACAATTAGCCGATCAAGTAGGTGTCTAGAAAGGTGTTAACGGGGTTATGCCTCTGGGAAAACGAGGTTTATATTAATTAGGTCCGTGCGAAAGCACGGGGAACCTCCCTCAAAGTACCAACACTGGCCTGGCTGAAAGATTGGCGAACTTGTAAGGTGTAATTAATCCCGGCTAATCTTACCTTTTAGGGTTTTAAGGAAGATTTGATAAAAAGCAGTGGGAGTGTTCATATCAGATTTTTTCATTTTTATACCGCCCAATTTTTATCACATTGCTTATCGATAGGTACTCTTGAGCCGTGTTTGCTAGTTAATTGCATGATACAGGTTCTCAGCTCTAAACAGTGAAATTCATGGAAAAGCACGACAAATTCCGGATTACTGCCAACCACAGATAAAACACGGGTCTCCGCTCTCTATCCGTATGTTGCCGCACACCAGTTTAAGGGACAAAATGGCAAATCGTTGTCATTTTCATGCACAAAGCACAATGTCAACACAAAATCCAATATGTCTACGCGGAGCTCAAGAAGAATCATGGCAAAAGATCCACATCACATCACCTTTTGATCTGCTGAAATTCTGGAAAAATTGTGAGGAGATTCTGAGAAACAACATATACCACACTGAAGAGTACAGAAAACCAGGGAATCCGATAAAAAATGATGTGCCAAGCCTTCTAATTGGCCGCGGAACCGCGGCATAAGCGTGCTTAGGCCGCGGATCCGCGGCTTGATAGACTCCGCAACACCTAATCTTTTGAAGGTATTTTGGTCATTTTATATGGAGGAAGATTGTTGCTCTAGGTTTCCAGTTCCCTGCCTATAAATAGCCCAGAACATTGCCAAGCCAAGGGTGCTTATTTATTGTGTAAAATTTTAGATATACTTTGTTGTTCTTCTTCCTCTTTTCATCTTTTCTCCATTAAAATCTTGTAGTGAAGTTTCATGAGTGAAGTGATGAATAAAAGAGTTCTTTTTGTTATCATGCTTGTCTTGTTCTTTTGTTAATTATAATTTCTTGTAATTTTCATTTGCTAATCTAGTTGTTGTTAATTGTTGTTTGTTTCTTTCTTGTTCTATTTTTCTTTATCCTTGCCAAGGTGAGGTCTCAAATAGCTAGTTGAATCTTCTAACCTCTTTCTTTCTATCTTCCTCCTTTTGTTTTATTTTTCTTTTTCTTGTAATGGGTGAGTAGTTTTCTCACTTGTTAGGGTAGGATAAGGAAAGTTTGAGAGAAGGAAATCTCTCTCACTCTTTTCTTGCCCAACATCTTAATTCGGACTCCCGTTAATTGAACCACAATCCGCTCCCTACGGCACCCTATCCTACATGATAGCGGTGATTCCTTAGTGAGACCGGTTGTGGTTGAATTAACCGGAGGTTAAGGCTAAGAGCCAAGAACGGACGGACAAGCACCAAAAGGAAGAACTTAAGCGTTGGAAAGCCTAGCTTATACTCGCAAGTTCCTTCCTAGTCGTGCTAATCCCCGTTGTTGCCGATTACCGTAACACCGATATTAAGAGTGGTAACGAAAGAAGTGAGCGACTCCTAACTCAAACTAACCTAATCCTAACCCTAACAAGCTCTCTTTATATAACATTTTAGCACATAGTTAATCTCAAACAAATCTGGACATTTGGACTTAACTCGTTAAAGCACATAGAAAAAGATTCCCATCTCCCTGCGGACGACCCATACTCAACCGGCTAGCTACAAAGCGAAACCGTCTTGATTGCGGTAATTAACTTGAACACGCAAAAACTCAATCAATCAGGGAGCCATCCTAATTAGATAAGATAATAACCAATTTAATCTTGCAAGAGCATACGCTAAAGTGTTTTCTTCTCTCTCTCTCCAGGAAGCGACTATGTCAGGCCATAATCAAGATAATAATATGGATGTATTAACTGAACCCGCTTATTATACTGAGCAGGGGATCGTAGGTCCCGTTCTATATTATAAGTGTTATAAGACTGAGCAGGAAACAGGAGATTATCTGGATTCTCATGCCGCCCAAACGAAGAACAAGCATGCTGATGCATCTTCTTCGGGTGTGTTAGTTATTGAGAACTGTTTCTCAGTTCACCCTACGTCCTGGGTATTAGATACCGGATCGGGATCCCATATATGTAAATTGTTACATAGGCTACGTAAAGGTAAAGAACTGGGAAAAGGTGATCATTCCGTACATGTAGGGAATGGTGCAAATGTTGCAGCCAAACCAGTTGGCGAATATCACCTTGTGTTACCAAATGGTAATACATTGGTTCTGAACGAATGCTATTACATTCCGACCCTGATATGCAATCTTATATCAGTTTCTTTATTGAGCAAAGAAGGATATAATTTTGTAGTACAGGATAATGTTATGAACATATTCCTGAATCAAAAGTTGATTGGATCAGGTTCGTTATTTAATGGTATATACGTTCTCAATCAAACTACAGTCCTTAATGTACAAAACACACACAAGAGAAAGAGTTCAGAAATGAACGAATCCTTCTTGTGGCATTGTGGACTTGGTCATATCAATGCGACACGGCTAGCTCAGTTACATAAGGATGGATATTTGAATTCGTTCGAATTATCATGTTATGATACTTGCCATTCATGTCTCAAAGGGAAAATGACCAAGACTCCGTTTAGTGGACACGGAGAAAGAGTTACGGAACTCTTAGGACTAGTACATAGTGATGTATGCGGACCCATGTCTACACATGCCAGGAACGGTTCTTCCTACTTCATTACATTCACTGACGATCTCTCTAGATACGGACATGTGTTCCTAATGAAACACAAGTCTGAAGCTTTTGAGAAATTCAGAGAATATAAGCACGAAGTAGAGAACCAAACGGTCAAAAGTATTAAGATCCTTCGATCTGATCGAGGAGGAGAATACTTAAGCAATGAGTTCTTAGATTATCTAAAAGAGAATGGGATTCTCTCTCAGCTTACTCCTCCTTATACACCACAGTACAATGGTGTATCGGAGCGGAGGAATCACGCCCTATTAGATATGGTGCGCTCTATGATGAGCACTGCTAAGTTACCTATTTCCTTCTGGGGACATGCACTGGAGACAGCTGCATACCTATTGAATGAAGTTCCATCTAAATCTTTACCTACCACACCATATGAGATATAGAGTGGGAAGAGACCATGTCTTAAACGAGTTAAGATATAGGGTTATGCAGCCTATGTTAAAAAGCAAAATCCGGACAAACTCGAGGCACGGTCAGTTCTTTGTAAGTTTGTGGGATATCCTAAACATTCACATGGATATCTATTCTACCACAGCGAGGAAAAAAAGGTGTTTGTCTCTTGACATGCCACCTTTTTAGAAAAGGAATTTCGTGCAAAAGAAATTAGTGGCGATGCGGTAGAGCTGGAAGAGGTTCCAGCACCACAAACTATAACTGAAGATTTAGTGGAACCAGATGATTCAGTAATTACCAACGAACCCCAGCCTCTCCGCCGATCTAGCAGGGTTTCTCATCCACCTGAGAGATACTACGGTTTTCTCATGATGGTGGGAGCGAGTATTGCATCATGGAAGATGATGACCCGACTAGTTTCGAGCAGGCCATCACGAGTGGTGACTCTGTGAAATGGCTGGATGCAATGCGATCTGAGATGGAATTCATGTACACCAACAAAGTATGGACTTTGAAACTTGCTCCTGAAGGGGTAAAACCCATTGGGAGCAAGTGGATCTTTAAGAAGAAACTTGGTGTAGATGGAAAAGTGGAGACTTTCAAAGCTAGACTTGTTGCAAAGGGTTTTCGTCAACGACCAGGTGTGGATTATGACGAAACCTTTTCTCCAGTGGCTATGCTTAAGTCCATCCGGATCTTACTTGCCATTGCTGCATACCATGACTACGAAATCTGGCAAATGGATGTTAAGACCACCTTTCTAAATGGTGATTTAGAGGAGTGCGTGTACATGAATCAGCCAGAGGGCTTCGTAGATAGTGGGAGCAGCGGAAAGGTGTGCAAGCTGCTTAAATCCATCTATGGGTTAAAGCATGTTAGTTGTATGTATGCCCTAGAGGCCAGTATTGTACAGATGATGTATATTATAATGGATGCTTGGACATATATACAGATGACTTTCTTGCTCAATATGATAGTATGCTATCTGGTTGCTCTTTATCTTAACATGTACACTTGTCTCTTTAAACTGTCTTATAGTTACATGTTGATAAAGCCCTTAGGATGTGTACTTGACTACCTGGACTATGATGCAGATCATACTAGTGGGGACATGGTAGTCTATAAGTACATCCTTCAAGGTCCCTAGTCGTGGGTGTATCGAGACAGGGCATCGATATACCAGTGTAGACTAGCGTATACGCTTCTCGACCCATGAGATGGGCGATGGATGATCCCATATCCATTGGTGTTTGACATCAGAGATGGTATACGGGTGCTCAGTGGAGACTGGGTACACTGGACGGACTCGCCGAGAACTTCCAGATGGTATTATACCTCACGTCAGATGGCAGTTCTCAGGTGACACTTGTACAGGTTAGTCTGTAGACCCGAGATCGTCATAGAGTCTTGTGTGATTCCCACTATTCTTTGATCTCCACCTTACCACGTCCATGAGGGCGTGCAAAACGGTGGTCTTTGGGTACAGTCCCGAGTCACATGGAGGCAATGAGCGATAGGAGGGGTTTCGTCTCTCCCGGTATTGGGTGTTGATGTTGCGCAGTGCTCGATTGGCCGTAACAGGGAAGTCCCTGGCCAGGGCTGATCAGAGATTTGCTGGTAAGTGTTACCAGTAGTTTCTCGACCCGTTATGAGCCTCACATCGGCACGACTTATCGGTTATTGGGGTCTGACGTATACCACCCCTAGACTTGATATGCGACATATCAGAGGAACAGACCGGACTGTACGGTAAGTGTTACTGGTTGGATTCACAGGAGTGTGAGCGGGCTAGCTCGTCGATCTTCTGATCACTCAATACCCGGATGGCCGTTACGTTTAGCAGACCGCTTGCGGCTTGTGGGTGCTTGATATGATCATCATCTGCTACCGGTGTATTGACGAGTCTTTAGAGTCCTACACAGAGGTTTCCTGGCTCAAGCGAAACGAAATAGGAGTGCATATGAGATATGTGCAGGACCGAGAATGATGCGTGTATGTGATACCATATTCCATTCTCGCGATGGATGTATCGATTGGTTATATTCGATATAACCTAGATATCGAATCAAGGATTGATTCGATAAGCCGATACATAGGATACTAGTCGGTTATATGCGATATGACCGGATCGTTAAATCAAGTGTTGATTTAATGATTTAATGTATAATTATATATTTGATATATTACTTTGCATTAACTAGTATTGGTTCACTTTAAATGGATTTTCTCACTTGATGTGCAAGAAGTATATGTGATATACTTTTGTGCACATATTTGTATCATGTTTGATGATACTTGATCATTTGGTTAAGTATAAAGGATTAAACCATGGTTAAGAGATGATTAGGGTTTTGCTTTTTCATTTATTTATTTGTTTATTTATTTGGAAAAGATTTAGATAAGAATGATGGCTATGTTTGTTTCTAGTTGAAGCTTCATGAAGCTTTGACTTCTTAACCATTCTTGTCTTCATGCTTAACCCTAACCCATCCAAGTAACCATGGTCTATTCTCTACACTCTACCCTAGTTAGTTTATGATAAGTATTCATTTATTATTCATTTTAACTAAACACTTATCATAATTCTAGCTTCATCTTCTTCTTCATCTTCAAGAATGAAAACTTGATGCCATCAATGGCAACTTGAGCAAAAGTGAGAGAAATCCAATTCTAAAGTGAACCCACCTCCTATTTCTTCATCCTCTACCTCTTGCCAAGTGGTTTTGGGTGTTTTCTTCACAAGTTTCACAACTTGGTGCAGTCGGAGCTTGAACTTGTGAAACCTCGACGTAGATCATCTTCGGCACGAAGCCGACGACCTTGCCCGCTCGTTTTTCCGATGAAGCCGACGATTGAGTCTAGGATTCGAGATGGACAGTGAGAGGACGCCTACGTGGAGCTAAGGAAGTGGAGAACCGGATCTACAAAGGTTGTAGCCTCTCTCCTTTAGTTAAGTTGTTAACTAGTTTAGTTTTTCGCCTAAATTTCTAGTTAACGATCCGTATTAGGGTTTCTCGGCACCCGTAAAATTTGAAATTGGCATGGTTGATGCCTTGTGAGACCTCTTGAGAGTGCCTAGGAACCCTACAGTGGTATCAGAGCCTAGCTAGAGCCTTAGGCGAAGTCTAGACGACGTTTGAAACCCGAACGAACCCGAAACCCTAAAACCCAAGTGCTCTCTGGACTTTTTCTAAAATCTGGGATTTTTCCATATTAAAAATGCTTTAAAAATTCAGCAGGGAAATCTAAGAATTACGATGCAAAATTTATCCCATGAACAGTAAAGAGTGCGGCGGAACCGCGGCAGAAGCCTGCCTTCTGCGGCGGTTCCGCGGCAATATGATGACATCATCACTCCCGTTTCGCACAGTAATTACTATTTTATTATGCTGAATTTTCTGGGAATTTTTAATTTGACTCAAGAGTTGAGCGTTCTGGGGTTGTATTGGGAATCAACGATTCGATCGGATTATCAAATCTTGTCTATGTGGCTTTCCGGATAACTTTAGAATATGTTAAAAAGTTCGACCGGATATAAATACCCAACTTTTCCCCTGCCGGAAAATTTCCAAGTGTTGGATCTTTCAATGGTTTAAGGACGTTCTGAGTAGTGCAAGTAACGCGATGGTCCCTCTAGAAGACAACAAACCTTAACTCGATTATGTGACCGTCTTGAACTGCCCTTTGAACCTTCGGGTTTGAGGCAGTACGGCGTGCCACATGTGAGGCGTTGGCTTGACCCTTCTACGGCTGGACCGTTGGTACTGAGGCATGAAGTGAATGTCGTTGAACCTATTTCATGTGTTGGACGGTTTCGGGAAAACTTGGGTGTTCGAATGTTCGATCGGAAAGTTTAATATTTTCTATTTATCTGGAATGGGATACAATAATTGGAATTCACAAACAGTTATAAGATAACTGAATGAATGTTATAAATCTAGTGGTTTAGTTTCATTTGATATTGAAAAGAGTTTTCGATAATGAGACTAAAATACGGGGTTTATAACTGTTAGGCATGTGATGTCTAAGTATTTCATTTGATTAGGCATGCGATGTCTAAAGAGATTGCGGATTCCAACTGTTGTAGTTTTACACTTTCTTTTTTGTGACCGTAAGTGTGATATGTGATATCGCCGGTTTCGTTGCTATATGTCAACGACAATTGGGATGCGCATATTTACTTACGTTGATGACATGTGATGTTATGTGTTGCTGGATATGTTATATTGGATTGTCGTGTTTGAATAGCCGGGGGTTTTTATATGAGATGAGTGCTTTTCATTTTCATTCATGTAAAAAAAAAAAAAAACTTGTATGTAATATTCTTTTATTGGGACACTTCCAGGTTGCGGAAGATGTCACCCTTTGTATATTATTTACTTTTCTGCACTAGGATAGACCCAAGGAGGGGAGCACAGGTAACCGGGTTCTAGGGTCCAGTGGGAGACCATCTCGAGGAGTCGAGTCCGGGTCTCCTAACTCTAGAATTGGTAGGGTTGCTTGCCGCTCTCGTAGGGGTCTAGGGGTATGGGATTGGCTATTCATCACGACCGTGGAATCCGTGTTTTATACTGGCTCGTATTGAAAACACGGACGTCCTAGTATATCCAATATTTCATATGATATTTTCTGCTGCGATATCTGTGATGTGATCATGTGATGTTCTGTGATAGATACAGTATATAGTATATATGATATATTATATAGACGTTACTTATGTTTTGCACCCGCACTAGCCCTGCCCTGCTCTGTCGTTAGTTACCTAACCTAACGGTGCACGAGGGGACATCGAGGCGAATGCGGATGACATAAGTGTACGTCGTATTTATCTGTGATGTTTAGGTATTTAAATGATGGGACTTCATTAATGTGATTAATGAAAGAAAAGAAACCAAATGATGTTGTAGAATCAAATTTTAAATAAAACAGGTTGCTACAGTTCTTGGTTTGCATAGCGGTATATATGATATACCCTGCACCTTATTCGATGAGGAAAGGACCGAGATCCCTTCACCGGGAGTGACTCCTTTAGCAATAACTGGCAGATGCTACATACTCGGTTTGCTTTTGATTGTTTTTGAGTTTTGCTTTGCACAGTGATATATATGATATATCCCGCACCTCATTCGACGAGGAAAGGGCCGACGATCCCTTCACCGGGAGTGACCCCTTTAGCAAAACTAGAAAAGCCTCAAAATCACTCCATTTCAAAACTTCATTTGATTCTACAACGATATCAAGTTCATTACGCAATAGGTTTTCAGAAAAACCTGCCGTAGCCCTCCGTCATTTCAGATAAGTCCTGTTTAGTATTCGTGCTGCGTTTGTTGACCTTGTCAAGACGCAGTGTGCGGTAGCTAACCAGTATTTATCTGCTTATGCATATGATGCAGATTGAGTTAGGGTAGTCGTACGGCCTTGTTGACCTTGTCAAGGGTCGTGCGGGTGGGTTTAATTCAATCAAGAAATGACGGGTTGAACTTGACTTACGGTCTATGGTTTGTTGACCTTGTCAAGGTCATAGATCGTTTGGGGCAAAATATTATCGGGAATTTCAAGTGTTGAAATTTGCAATGAGATTGCATACCTTCTATGAGATAGTTGGATCCCGATACCCACTGCGAGTAAGAGTTACTCCTGGGAGAGTTTTACACATTACAATTAGCCGATCAAGTAGGTGTCTAGAAAGGTGTCAACGGGGTTACGCCTCTGGGAAAACGAGGTTTACATTAATTAGGTTCGTGCGAAAGCACGGGGGACCTCCCTCAAAGTACCGACACTGGCCTGGCTGAAAGATTGGCGAACTTGTAGTGTGTAATTAATCCCGGCTAGTCTTTCCTTTTAGGGTTTGAAGGAAGATTTGACAAAAACCAGTGGGAGCCATCCTGATTAGATAAGATAATAACCAATCTGATCTTGCACGAGCATACGCTAAAGTGTTTTCTTCTCTCTCTCTCCAGGTAGCGACCATGTCATGCCCTAATAAAGATAATAATATGGATGTATTGACCGAACCCGCATGTTATACTGTGCTGGGGAACGTTGGTTCCGTTCTTTCCTATAAGAGTTATAGAACTGAACAGGATATAGGGGAATACCAGGATTCCCATGCCACCCGAATGAAGAAAGTACATGATGATGCATTTTCTTCGGGTGTGTTCGTTACAGAGAACTGTTTCTCCATTTTCTCTACGTCTTGGGTATTAGATACCGGGTCGGGATCCCATATATGTAATCAGTTACATGGGCTTAGGAAAGGTAGAGAACTTGGAGAAGGTGATAAAGATATTAGAGTTGGAAATGGTGCAATAGTTGCAGCTAAGACTGTCGGGGAATATCACCTTGCATTACCAACAGGTAATACATTGGTTCTGAACGAATGCTATTACATGCCGAACCTGATATGCAACATTATATCAGTTTCTTTATTAAGTAAAGAGGGATATAATTTTGTATTACAGGATAATGTTATGAACATTTTCCGTAACCAAAAGTTGGTTGGATCAGGCACGTTGAGCAATGGCATTTATGTTCTAAATCAATCCACAGTTCTAAGTATAACAAACACACACAAGAGGAAGAGTTCTGAACTGAACGAATCCTTCTTGTGGCATTGTAGACTGGGTCACATCAATGCGACACGACTGGCTAAGTTGCATAAGGATGGATATTTGAAACCATTCGAATTTTCATCTTATGACACTTGCCAGTCATGTCTCAAAGGCAAGATGACCAAAACTCCGTTTACGGGACACGGAGAAAGAGTTACCGAACTCTTAGGACTGATACATAGTGATGTATGCGGTCCTATGTCTACACATGCCAGGGATGGTTCTTCATACTTCATTACATTCACTGACGATCTCTCTAGATTCGGATATGTGTTCCTGATGAAACACAAATCAGAAGCTTTTGAGAAATTTAGAGAATATAAACAAGAAGTTGAGAACCAAACCGGAAAAAGTATTAAAATCCTACGATCTGATCGAAGAGGTGAATACTTGAGCAATGAATTCCTGGACTTCCTAAAAGAGAATGGGATTCTCTCTCAGCTGACTCCTCCATATACACCACAGCACAACGGTGTATCAGAACGGAGAAACCGCACCCTATTAGATATGGTGCGCTCTATGATGAGCACAGCTGAGTTACCTATTTCCTTCTGGGGATATGCACTGGAGACAGCAGCATACCTATTGAATCAAGTTCCATCTAAATCTGTACCTACCACACCATATGAGATATGGAGTGGGAAGAGGCCATATCTTAAACGAGTTAAGATATGGGGTTGTCCAGCCTATGTCAAAAGACAAAACCCGGACAAGCTCGAGGCACGGTCAGTTCTTTGCAAGTTTGTAGGATATCCAAAGAACTCCTATGGGTATTTTTTCTACCACAGTGAGGAACAAAAAGTGTTTGTTGCTCAACATGCCACCTTTTTACAAAAGGAATTCCTTGAAAAAGAAATTAGTGGCAAAGTGGTAGAGCTGGAAGAAGTTCCAGATACACAAACCGTAACTGAAGATTTGGTGGAACCAGAAGATTCAGTAGCTCCTAATGAACCTCAGCCTCTGCGCCGATCTAGTAGGGTTCCTCGCCAACCTGAGAGATACTATGGTTTTCTCATGGATGGTGGGAGCGAGGATTGCATCATGGAGGATGATGACCCAACTAGCTTCGAGCAGGCCATCACGAGTAGGGACTCAGTGAAATGGCTGGATGCTATACGGTCCGAGATGAAATCCATGTACACCAACAAAGTATGGACTTTGGATGTTGCTCCTTGATTGTTAGGATACGAGCGTGTTCAAGTTCTAGTTTAAATACCGCAATCAAGACGGTTTCGCACGTAGCTAGCCGGTTGAGTACGGGTCGTCCACAGGGAGATGGGAATCTTTTTCTATGTGTTTTTCGACGAGTTAAGTCCGGTTGTTCAGATTTTGTTTGTAGTTATCTAAGTGTTGAGTTGATATTTAAAGAGAGCATGTTAGGGTTAGGATTAGGTTAGTTTGAGTTAGGAGTCTCCACATCTTTCGTTGCCCTTCTTAATATCGTGTTACGGTAATCGGCAACAACGGGGATTAGCACGACTAGGAAGGACTTTGCGAGTATAAGCTAGGCTTTCCAACGCATAAGTCTTCCTTTTGGTGCTTGTCCGTCCGTTCTTGGCTCTTAGCCATAACCTCCGGTTAATCCAACCACAACCGGTCTCACTATGGAATCACCGCTATCATGTAGGATAGGGTGCCGTAAGGAGTGGATTGTGGTTCGATTAACGGGAGTCGATTTAAGATGTTGGGCAAGGAAAGAGTGAGAGAGATTTCCTTCTCTCAAACTTCCCTTATCCTACCCTAACAAGAATGAACTACTCACACATCATAATACGGAAAAATAAAACAACACAAAAGAGGAAGATAGAAAGAAGAAGATTAGAAGAATACGACTAACTGTTTGCGACCTCACCTTGGCGAGGATCAAGCGTAAGTATCATGGTCGTATGTAAGGATAAAGAAAAAAAGAGAAGAAAGAAATAACAAGGAAATAACAACAACTACTTAATAATTGAAATTACAACAAATTACAACAAGTAAAAGAAAGAGACAAGCATGATATAAAATGGTCTTCTTTATTCATCACTCTTCACTCAAAAGCTCACTTACAAGTTTAATGGAGAAGAGGTGAGAAGAGGAAGAAGAACATGTAACTAAAACCTAGCCAAAAGAAATACAAGAATTGGACCCCTTCCTTCACAAACTTCTGGGGTATTTATAGGCTGAAAGATGAGAAACTAGGGCAACAATACGGGCCCTCATGAAAAGACCAAAGAGCCTCTGAAAACCCTAACCGTTTGGCGCCAAGATGGCCGCGGAAGGGCGGCCAAAACCCCCCTTTGGCCGCGCTTCCGCGGCCGTTTAGAGGAGTTGGGCCCATATCTTTTTGGTGCTGGCCTGGTTTGGTGTGTACTGCATTCTGGTATATGTATTTTCTCATAATTTCTTCACGAATTTTCTAGAATTTCTGTTGAGGGAAAGGTGGACTTTTTGTCAAGATTTTGTCATGATTGCCTCGAGCTCCGCGTAGATCTCTTGGATCTTGTGCCACCATTGAGCCTTGTGCATAGATTTGACATTTTGTCTTCCTACTGGTATCTGGCAACATACGGATGAGGGACGGAGACCGTGTTTTATCTGTGGTCGGAAAGAACCCAGATTTTTTTCGTCTTTTCCATGAATTTCATCGTTTTGGAACCGAGAACCTGTATCCTGCAATTGACTAGCAAACACGGCTCAAGAGTATCTACGGATATGCAATGTGATAAAAATTGGGCGGTATGAAAATGCAAAAATCTGATATGAACAAATACCCCCAAACTTATCATTTGCTCGTCCCGAGCAAAGTCCATTTATTCTCAAAAAATTTCCTAACCTCACTTTCGCAGGGAACGCGATTGCACTGAGCATGTGCAACAAGCCGTTAAACCTCTACGTGTCCCTAGTAGGAGGAGTGTTGTCTCCTGAGGGTTTTCAGCGGATACTACCCACAAAATCCGGTCAAGTTGGTTTGTAAAAATGACTAAGTTTCAAACCCTAAAGTTTTGTTTTAGAACATAACAATTCTATAATCCTAAGTCTAGACTATCGAACCTTTATTTTTCACACCTCGCATCTTATTTAACTACAGATTTTATATGTCTTTACGTGCAGTGCGGATAGTGTCGTTAAGTTCCAGAAGGATCGATTAGAGTCATCATGTCGCACAATAAAGCCCAGATAACAATTTTAAAAGGATCACATAAGTTTTATAACGAGTTAAGCATTTTTCAAGTTTCGTTTTCCAGTAAGGTTTCAACTTCAGAATTTCTATCTTCCTTAACAGGAACCTAAGTCGTATTTTTCACTCCACCTTTTTCTTGTTTTCATTTCATACACACCACTGTGAACGTGCAATAGTCTTTATCATAGAATAAAACCTTCACATCTCCGTTAAAAAAATTTTTTTTTAAAAGCCTGTCTTTTATCAAGATTATTCTCACACAAAGAACCGTTAAGAATTTTAACTCGGAGAGAACACTTGCTTGACTTTGTTTTAAACTGGACTTTCTAGGCTTCTTAGCGAGCTTTGGGCCAATGCACCCAAACCAGTTGGTTTTAGGGCATTAGGTGTAGAAACACCCCAGCGGACTTAATTACTCAAGTTACCTAGGTCCAAAAACAAAAGACAGTTTGGCGTGAAAATCAGATGATTTAATACGAACGGAGATATAACCGGTCAGTTCAATTATTTTTTTGGATAAAAGACGTGTTTAGTGAGTTTGATGTGTAATCATTCCAATCAAGTTTCAGATGGGTTATTTTTCAGACTTAGCTCCAATTATGGTATCAATAACATTCCTTCATATTCGCTTTACTTCATAAACTATTCTTGACATTACTTATTTCAGAACAAACCTATTTGATTCTCAGAAAATCATTTATCTGTTTAAAAGTTTGAACATGAAAGACTTGTCATCTAATTCCCAAAACTCACGACACGTGTAGTGTGATGTAAAGACGTATATCAGCTATAGTTAACTTCAAAGGAGAGTTATCTTTCAGGTTTTCAAAATCCAAACATAAGATCTGGTTATTCCTATTTTTTCAAACAAAAACCGTCGAATGTTGAATCAGAGTTCATCCACAAGCTAACTTGACAAAAAAGTTTTTATATTTTTGGAAAATTTTCAAATTTTTATGGTTTTTATGGATTTAATATGCAGATGCAAAATATACATATGAATGCGAAGGTAAGAAATGCGTACCGAGCGTACCCCCAAACTTAAACTGGACAGTGTCCTCACTGTCATAGCATGAAGAGAGCAGTTGGAAGGTTCAAAATTGTCGGTTAGTGATACACAAATTTTTATTTGTTTTTGGTTTTAAAGAAAAGAAAAAGAATATACACAAATATAAACAAAATGGTTTGTACATACCCCCAAACTTATTTGGAACAGTGTCCACTGTTCTTGGCTGGATAACCGAAGTTTGGAGGTAGGCAGAGGAAGATCAAGCAAGGTAAACCGGCTCCTGTAAGAACAGGAGCTCCTCTGTTGGTTCGGCGCTAAGGTACGGTTTGCATCGGTGTCCATTTACCTTGAAGAGTGAACCGTCCTTTGGATTTTCCAAATCCACAGCGCCCTGCGGATACACATTCCGCACAAAATACGGCCCTTTCCAGCGAGATCGGAGCTTTCCAGGATGGAAATGAAGTCGGGTGTCGTAAAGAAGTACCTGCTGACCAGGTACGAAGGTTTTGCGCAAAAGGTGTTTATCATGAAACACCTTCGTTCGATTCTTAATGACAACCGCGTTGTCGTAAGCCTCATCCCTAAGCTCGCTCAGTTCGCTCAGCTGCAGCTTCCGATGGCTGCCCGCGTCCTCGAGAGACAGATTCAGCTCCTTTATCGCCCAAAACGCGCGATGCTCGATTTCGACCGGAAGGTGGCAGGCTTTTCCGTACACAAGCCGATAGGGAGACATGCCAAGGTCGGTCTTATAAGCGGTTCTAAATACCCAAAGGGCATCAGTGAGTTTCAAAGACCAATCCTTACGGTTCTTGGAAACCGTCTTCTCCAGTATCTGCTTGATTTGCCGATTTGAAACTTCGGCCTGCCCGCAGGTTTGGGGGTGGTAGGGCGTAGAAAGCTTATGATTAATGGAGTATTTCCGCATCAAGGCCTCGAAAGTCCTATTGCAGAAATGACTTCCATTGTCGCTAATGATCGCTCGGGGGTGCCCAAACCGGGAGAAAATGTTTTCTTTAAGGAACCTAACGACAACCTTGTTGTCGTTAGTCCGGCTGGGCACAGCCTCGACCCATTTAGAGACGTAATCAACAGCTAAAAGGATGTACAAGTTCCCAAAAGAGCTGGGAAACGGCCCCATGAAGTCTATCCCCCAAACATCGAAAATCTCCACAACCAAGATTGGTTGGAGCGGCATCTCATTTCTCCGGGATATCCGGCCCATGTGTTGGCACCGGGAGCAAGTCTTGCAATAATCGTGAGCGTCTTTGAAAAGTTGTGGCCAGTAGAAACCACATTGCAAGATCTTCTCAGCTGTCTTCCTGGGCCCAAAATGCCCGCCACATGCTTGGTCGTGGCAAAATGACAGCACACTCTTGAATTCCTCATCAGGGACACACCGACGAATAATCTGGTCGGGACAGTACTTGAACAAGTAGGGTTCGTCCCAGTAAAAGTGTTTTACTTGGGATAAGAAGCGAAGTCTGTCCTGACTCGACCATTCAGTCGGTAGTAATCCCGTGGCCAAATAGTTCACAATATCTGCGAACCAGGGTTCGTGAGATACTGTCAAGAGTTGTTCATCCGGAAAGACGTCATTGATTGGGATAGGAAGCGACGGCGAAGAAGGAAGTCGTGAAAGATGGTCGGCAACAACGTTTTCACATCCTCTTTTGTCCTTAATGACAAGGTCAAACTCTTGAAGCAAGAGGATCCAACGTATAAGCCGAGATTTGGCATCTTTCTTCGCAAAAAGATGGCGCAGAGCAGAATGATCAGTGTAAACGATGACTGGAGAGCCGATGAGGTACGGCCTGAACTTCTCTAAAGCAAATACAACAGCTAAGAATTCCTTCTCAGTTGTTGTATAATTGAGTTGTGCGTCGTTCAGGGTTCGGCTTGCATAATAGATCACGTGCGGCATCTTGCTGATGTGCTGTCCAAGGACAGCACCGATGGCAAAGTCGGATGCATCGCACATAATCTCGAATGGGTGCGTCCAGTCAGGGGAAGAGAGAACGGGAGCAGAAGTGAGTGAGTGTTTCAATGATTCAAAAGCAGCCGCACAGCTTGAGCTGAAGTCGAATGGCGTGTCCTTGGCCAGCAAAAGTGTCAAGGGTCTAGCAATCTTGCTAAAGTCCATGATAAACCGTCTATAGAAACCGGCATGGCCAAGGAAGGCTCGGATATCTCTGACGCATCGGGGAGGAGGCAGATTGGAAATGACCTCAATCTTTGCTTTGTCAACCTCTATGCCATTTTGCGAGATGATATGTCCTAAGACAATACCTTCACGCACCATGAAGTGGCATTTCTCCCAGTTCAAAGTGAGATTCTTGTCCTTACATCGGGTAAGGACAGCGTCAAGATGCAGTAAACACTCGTCAAAGGAGTCGCCGAAAATGGAGAAGTCATCCATGAAAATCTCCAGAAATTTCTCCACCATGTCTGAGAAAATCTCCATCATACACCGCTGGAAGGTAGCGGGCGCATTGCATAACCCAAAGGGCATGCGTCGATATGCAAACGTGCCGAAAGGACAAGTGAAAGTGGTCTTGTCCTGGTCTTTTTCGGCGATGGGAATTTGATTATAGCCAGAGTAGCCATCAAGAAAGCAATAGTACTCATGTCCGGCCAATCGTTCCAGCATCTGGTCAATGAAAGGTAGCGGAAAGTGGTCTTTCCGCGTTGCGGCGTTGAGTTTTCTGTAATCAATGCAAACTCGCCACCCAGTTTGGGTGCGAGTAGGGATTAACTCATTCGCCTCGTTGGTTATGACCGTGATGCCCGACTTCTTGGGGACAACGTGAATGGGGCTAACCCACTGGCTATCAGAGATAGGGTAAATGATACCACTATCTAGACATTTGACGATCTCCTTCTTCACAGCCTCCTTCATGACTGGATTAAGACGTCTTTGTGGATCCCGGGCTGGTTTGGCATCATCCATCAGATGAATGTGATGCTCAACGATGAGGGGACTAATCCCCTTGATGTCCGCCATGGACCAGCCAAAAGCTTGCCTGTTGCCGTGCAAGACCGTGAGAAGGGCTTTCTCTTGCTCGGGAGCTAGAGAAGCCGAGATGATGACAGGGAGGGTCTCGTTCTCACCTAAGTAAGCATACTTAAGGTGAGACGGCAACGGCTTGAGTTTGAGCGTTGGAGGTGAAATGATGGAAGGCAAGACTGGTGCAAAGGTCTCGAACTCAAAGGACTCCAGCAAAGGTTCAAAACGAGTGTAGGCAACCGAGTCGGATGGTTCAGGTAACTCATCCGAAAAGTCGAAAGATTCAAACTCGGGTTGTGCACGGCTAAGATCGTTCGTGAACGTGAAACACTCGTAGTCGTTATCGGGCGCAGAAACAGCAGCAGGTTTGAAGAGACACGCACTAGTGGCGTCAAGATCATCGTGTTCAAACAGAAACTCCTCGAATTCACACTCTTCGGGGGTGATCTCCTGGATCGAGCAAACATCCAGTATATGAGCATTAGGTTCGGCGGGCTGATTCCCCAACCTAAAAATGTTGAGTTCAATTGTCATATTTCCAAAAGAGAGGTTCATTGAACCATTGCGACAATTGATCACAGCATTTGAGGTTGCGAGAAATGGGCGACCGAGTATCACCGGAATTTGATTCCGGGGGTTAGCTACAGGCTGTGTATCTAAGACAATGAAGTCGACGGGGAATATGAAGTCAACGACTCTTATCAACACATCCTCTAGCTCACCCCTAGGGTGGGTGATCGATCGGTCGGCCATCTGGAGAGTGCAGTGTGTGGGTTTCAGCTCTCCGACGCCTAATTGCTCGTATACTGAATACGGAAGCAAGTTAACACTGGCACCAAGATCTAATAGTGCGCGGTTAATGTTCTTATCCCCAATAGTAATTGAAATCGTAGGACAGCCAGGGTCCTTCCGTTTTTGTGGTAAAGATTGGGTAAGGGCATCACTCACAGCACTAGCCAAGAAAACTTTCTTGGGTACCTGAGACTTCCTCTTTTTCGTGCACAAGTCCTTTAAGATTTTTGCTTAAGATGGGACTTGTTGGACAGCATCTAAAAGAGGAATGTTAATGTTAACTTGCTTGAATAACTCCAAAATCTTCTCCATTTGTGGATTTTGTTTGTTAGACCTCAACCGGTTTGGAAATGGAACATTTTGAAAATTGGTTGAGTCTAAAGCTGTAGGAGGAGATTTTGGAGTTGGAACAGATCCCAGAATAGGTGTTTTCGTGGAGTGAGAAGTGGGTCCGTTCAGAGCAGAAGAAGAAGAAGGAGAGCCTTGTGAAGAACGGAGAATAGGCTCGGAAGACGAAGAAGAAGAAGGAGAAGAAGAAGAAGAAGCGGCCGGGGTGTCATCATTGATTCGCTTGCCAATGTCGTTTTGCAGCACCCTCCCTGATCTCAGTGTGGTCACGGCACTCACATTATGGTTTTGTTGTTCAAGAGCAACAAGTGCATTATGTGGGTGGCCGGGATTTGGAAGTGGCTGAGACGGGAGCTTCCCCTTCTCTCGCTCGCTCAAGGCCGCGTTCAGCTGTGCAATCTGGGCCTCGATGGTCTTGATGCTTTGCCCGTGTGCGGCAGTGTGTTGCACTAAAGATTGAATCGAAGACTGGATATTGGCGGTGGATTGGGTCGACTGTTTAACGAACGCCTCCAGACTTCGCTCGAGCGAGGAAACCTTATCGTTGTTAGACGGAACAAAGTTGTTGTTTGGTGGAAAAGAGTTGTTGGGTGCAAAGTTGTTCGTCTGGTTTTGGTAAGGTTGGGGTTGGAAGGGCTGCTGATACTGATGCTGAGTTTGTTGCTGCGCTTGTTGTTGCGGCGGAGGGGCCCTTTGGAAATTGTTGCCCTGGAATTGATTCTGATTCTGATTCCAGGTGAAATTGGGGTGGTTCCTCCAACCGGGATTATAGGTGGAAGAGTATGGATCATTCCTCGGTCTTTGCTGGAATGCATTAACCTGATCCTGTCCTTGCGAGGGTGGATTGTAAGGACACTCTTCGGTCAAGTGGGAAGGATCGGAACAACAAGCGCAGATGGTACGAAGGGGGAGAACAGGTGTGGGGGCAGGAGCAGAAAATTTGCTCTCTATTGCTTCAAGCTTTCGTGTTATTGCAGCCATTTCAGCTTTCATCGCAATAGAGACATCGAGTTGGTGGATTCCTACCCTAGACTGACCGGTAGAAGTGGAGGTAGAAGAAGAAGAAGTCGGTCTAGTGCTCTCCCACTGTAGCGTTTGCTCCGCAAGATCGTCAAAGAACTGCCACGCTTCCTCGTCAGATTTGGATAGGAAGTGGCCCTGACAGATGGTTTCCAGCAACTGCTTCGTTGCTGGGTTCAGTCCCTCGTATAAGGTTTGGCAGAGCTGCCATTTCTCTATACCGTGGTGAGGACACTGAACAAGAAGGTCTTTGTATCGGTCAAAGCACTTCCAGAAGGGTTCAGAAGGAAGCTGGGAGAATTGGTTGATCTCATTTCGAATTCTTGCGGTCTTATGATTTGGGTAGAATTTTTTCAGAAACGCTTTAACAAACTCGTCCCAGCTGGTGATTGAGTGGGAAGCGGTGCTATACAGCCATTTTTCTGCGAGATCGCATAAAGTGAACGGAATGACCCGTAGACGTATAGCATCGTCCGACAGCTGGGTTGTTTTCATCATGGCACAGACATTTTAAAATTTGTTAATGAAGATATAGGCATCTTCAGATTCAAGCCCATGAAAACGTGGAAGCATGTTGATGAAATGGGGATTAATTTCAAAGTTGTCCCCATTGGCCGGAGGAAGAGAAAGGCAGGTGGGAAGTGCAGAGCGGGTGGGGTAGAAACGATCCTGGAGCGCAATTCGCTGCGGCGCTACAACAGGCGGAGGTGGTGGAAGATTGGTCTCCGTAGGAGGTGGAGCCAATCCAGGGGTGGTCAAAGAGATGTTCGGATTAAATCCCGACATCACGGAAGAAGAGGAAGGTGAAGGTGAAGGTGAAGATGTATGAACAGAATTCCGGTCAACGTCGGAGTTGGCCGGCAAAGGAAGGGGTGAAAGAGGAGTGGACGGAGTATCGACTTCGGAGTCGATCGCGTAGTCGGTTGCGACTAACGTAACGCGGACTAGACGGGCGCTAGTGTCCCGAGTCCAAGCGGACATACACTAAACGAGTTTAGTATAGTCAAAGCGAAGAAGGTGAGGGTAAGAAAACGTCAATGGAGAAAGGCGATGGGTGGTGGGTGAAAATGGATTTGGCGACAAAAGGGCAAGTTTTTATAAAAGTTTTTGATTTTTTTCTTTTTTTTTTTTTTAGAAAGAGATTTACAGAAGTATGTACGGAAATACGGCTTAAGCAATCACAAACAAGATATGCACAATCACACCTAGATCTAGGGTAACCTAGGTCTACTAGACCTGCTCTTGAACTTGATTGTCGAAGTTAAACAATGTCGAGAAACGGGCTTAAAAATACACTGATCACGAGGCCAGGTAAGTGCAGAGATAAGGGGAGGTTGTCCAACGCTTTCGCGAAGTTCCTTAATTAAATAACCCTTTCTCTTTCGGCGGTTGCGCCTTTAACACTTTCCTAGACACCCCGTAAACAATATACGGTTAAGCGAGCTTCTAAACAAGGTTTATCTTCTCCTAATGAGCGCGAAGTCCTTAGGGCTGAAGTCTAGTATTTTTTTAATTACAATGGACAATGCATATGCTTTAGTGATTTTTGGGGTCCTGGGAAGGGTGATGAAATCCCCACCCAATCTGGATTGGTTTCAAGCCCCTTAAGTCCGTATTAAAGAATGCAAAACAGTAACAAATCAACTGCAAACAATTTTTATTTGCGGCGCAAAGAATCCTGCACAAGAACAGTTTATTGGAAGGGGGAGAAGAATTTGCGCAAAGAAAGCTGCAGAAAACACAGTTCAGTGGAGTTCAGAGGAGTGGAGAGAGGAGAGAGAGTCACCAGAAAAAAATGCACCCCTGAAGCCACTAAATGGCCGCGGTTCCGCGGCCAAACAGGTGCTAAGGCCGCGGTTCCGCGGCAAGATAGTAAGCTTGGGGTTTGAAATTTTGTGGAGATGCTGGTGTGTGTCTCTTCTGGTTGTCTGGATGTCCTGAATTTGGATTTGCTCACTGGAACAGCTCCAGATTTGTACAGTAGACCGGATGCTTCGTTTTTGTACGTCGCGGTGTAGCCGCGAAAATGTGGGTCTATCTTCCCACGTCTTTGGCACTGTACTTGAACTCCGTATTTCCAACGTCTTTGGCGTCGATCTTGAGCTTCGTATTTCCTGCACACTTGCACAAAAACTAATCAAGAATAACAAGATGATTTTTTTTACAAAGGATATTTTTTCTTTTTTTCGTTTTTTCGGTTAGAGTTATACTTACAAATTAACCCGAAATTTCACAAAGAAACAAACTACCGTCTCCCCGGCAACGGCGCCATTTGATTGTTAGGATACGAGCGTGTTCAAGTTCTAGTTTAAATACCGCAATCAAGACGGTTTCGCACGTAGCTAGCCGGTTGAGTACGGGTCGTCCGCAGGGAGATGGGAATCTTTTTCTATGTGTTTTTCGACGAGTTAAGTCCGGTTGTTCAGATTTTGTTTGTAGTTATCTAAGTGTTGAGTTGATATTTAAAGAGAGCATGTTAGGGTTAGGATTAGGTTAGTTTGAGTTAGGAGTCTCCACATCTTTCGTTGCCCTTCTTAATATCGTGTTACGGTAATCGGCAACAACGGGGATTAGCACGACTAGGAAGGACTTTGCGAGTATAAGCTAGGCTTTCCAACACATAAGTCTTCCTTTTGGTGCTTGTCCGTCCGTTCTTGGCTCTTAGCCATAACCTCCGGTTAATCCAACCACAACCGGTCTCACTACGGAATCACCGCTATCATGTAGGATAGGGTGCCGTAAGGAGCGGATTGTGGTTCGATTAACGGGAGTCGATTTAAGATGTTAGGCAAGGAAAGAGTGAGAGAGATTTCCTTCTCTCAAACTTCCCTTATCCTACCCTAACAAGAATGAACTACTCACACATCATAATACGGAAAAATAAAACAACACAAAAGAGGAAGATAGAAAGAAGAAGATTAGAAGAATACGACTAACTGTTTGCGACCTCACCTTGGCGAGGATCAAGCGTAAGTATCATGGTCGTATGTAAGGATAAAGAAAAAAAGAGAAGAAAGAAATAACAAGGAAATAACAACAACTACTTAATAATTGAAATTACAACACATTACAACAAGTAAAAGAAAGAGACAAGCATGATATAAAATGGTCTTCTTTATTCATCACTCTTCACTCAAAAGCTCACTTACAAGTTTAATGGAGAAGAGGTGAGAAGAGGAAGAAGAACATGTAACTAAAACCTAGCCAAAAGAAATACAAGAATTGGACCCCTTCCTTCACAAACTTCTGGGGTATTTATAGGCTGAAAGATGAGAAACTAGGGCAACAATACGGGCCCTCATGAAAAGACCAAAGAGCTCCTGAAAACCCTAACTGTTTGGCGCCAAGATGGCCGCGGAAGGGCGGCCAAAACCCCCCTTTGGCCGCGCTTCCGCGGCCGTTTAGAGGAGTTGGGCCCATATCTTTTTGGTGCTGGCCTGGTTTGGTGTGTACTGCATTCTGGTATATGTATTTTCTCATAATTTCTTCACGAATTTTCCAGAATTTCTGTTGAGGGGAAGGTGGACTTTTTGTCAAGATTTTGTCATGATTGCCTCGAGCTCCGCGTAGATCTCTTGGATCTTGTGCCACCATTGAGCCTTGTGCATAGATTTGACATTTTGTCTACCTACTGGTATCTGGCAACATACGAATGAGGGACGGAGACCGTGTTTTATCTGTAGTCGGAAAGAACCCGGATTTTTTTCGTCTTTTCCATGAATTTCATCGTTTTGGAACCGAGAACCTGTATCCTGCAATTGACTAGCAAACACGGCTCAAGAGTATCTACGGATATGCAATGTGATAAAAATTGGGCGGTATGAAAATGCAAAAATCTGATATGAACACTCCTGAAGGGGTAAAACCCATCGGGAGCAAGTGGATCTTCAAGAAGAAACTTGGTGTAGATAGGAAAGTGGAGACTTTCAAAGCTAGACTTGTTGCAAAGGGTTTTCGTCAAAGACCGGGTGTGGACTATGACGAAACCTTTTTTCCAGTGGCTATGCTTAAATCCATCCGGATCATGCTTGCCATCGCTGCGTATCATGATTACGAAATCTGGCAAATGGATGTTAAGACCGCCTTTCTAAATGGTGATTTAGAAGAGTGCGTGTACATGACTCAGCCAGAGGGCTTCGTAGACAGTGGGAGCAGCGGGAAGGTGTGCAAGCTGCTTAAATCCATTTATGGATTAAAGCAAGCATCGCGGAGTTGGAACATCTGCTTTGACGTCGTTATCAAAGAGTTTGATTTCGTCAAAAACCCAGATGAACCTTGTATTTACAAGAAGGTGGTAGAGAGTAAGGTTGTCTTCCTCGTATTGTACGTGGACGACATACTCTTGATAGGAAATGATATTCCTATGCTGCAATCGGTTAAGCTCTTCTTATCACAAAGATTCTCAATGAAAGATCTTGGTGATGCCTCCTACATATTGGGAATTAGGATCTATAGAGATAGATCCAAACGGATATTGGGATTGTCCCAATCCAGGTACATTGACACCATACTAAAGAGATTTAGTATGGAAGAATCCAAGCGTGGGAACTTGCCCACGATCTCTGGAGTCACTCTCTCCAAAGAGATGTCTCCCAAGACTGATTTGGAGAGAGCTCGCATGCAAGGGATACCCTATGCTTTGGCTGTAGGCTCTATCATGTATGCGATGCTATGTACCAGACCCGATGTAGCATACTCACTAAGTGTAGTGAGCAGGTATCAAGCTGATCCTGGAGAGAGTCACTGGACAGCTGTGAAGAGCATTCTCAAGTACTTACGAAGGACTAAAGAGATGCTCTTGGTGTATGGTAACGGAGAACTCCAAGTGGAGTCCTTTACCGATTCGAGCTTCCAGAGTGATAAGGACGACTCTAAGTCGCAGTCGGGATTTGTCTTTACCCTTTACGGAGGGGCGGTTAGCTGGAAGAGTTCCAAGCAGGAAACCATGGCAGACTCGACGATGGAGGCTGAATACATCGCTGCCAACGATGCTGCCAAAGAGGCTGTCTGGATCAAGAAGTTCATTACTGAACTTGGAGTGGTTCCATCCATTGAGCATCCAATACCTTTGTATTGCGATAACAATGGAGCGGTGGCTTTGGCCAAGGAACCCAGGTCCCATCAGCGATCCAGGCATATTCTGAGGCGGTATCACCTGATCCGGGAGATAGTTGATTGCCGGGAGATCGAGGTCAGGAGGGTTGACACGAAGAACAACACGGCGGATCCACTCACGAAGGCCATTCCCCAGATACAGTTTGAGAGACTCTTCGGGATGCTCGGTATGCGATACTACAGCAGCTGGCCCTAGTGCAAGTGGGAGATTGTTAGTTGTATGTATGCCCTAGAGGCCAGTATTGTACAGATGATGTATATTATATTGGATGCTTGGACATATATAGAGATGACTTTCTTGCTCGATATGATAGTATGCTATCTGGTTGCTCTTTATCTTAACATGTACACTTGTCTCTTTAAACTGTCTTATAGTTACATGTTGATAAAGCCCTTAGGATGTGTACTTGACTACCTGGACTATGATGCAGATCATACTAGTGGGGACATGGTAGTCTATAAGTACATCCTTCAAGGTCCCTAGTCGTGGGTGTATCGAGACAGGGCATCGATATACCAGTGTAGACTAGCATATACGCTTCTCGACCCATGAGATGGGCGATGGATGATCCCATATCCATTGGTGTTTGACATCAGAGATGGTATACGGGTGCTCAGTGGAGACTGGGTACACTGGACGGACTCGCCGAGAACTTCCAGATGGTATTATACCTCACGTCAGATGGCAGTTCTCAGGTGACACTTGTACAGGTTAGTCTGTAGACCCGAGATCGTCATAGAGTCTTGTGTGATTCCCACTGTGCTTTGATCTCCACCTTACCACGTCCATGAGGGTGTGCAAAACGGTGGTCTTTGGGTACAGTCCTGAGTCACATGGAGGCAATGAGCGATAGGAGGGGTTTCGTCTCTCCCGGTATTGGGGGTTGATGTTGCGCTGTGCTCGATTGGCCGTAACAGGGAAGTCCCTGGCCAGGGCTGATCAGAGATTTGCTGGTAAGTGTTACCAGTAGTTTCTCGACCCGTTATGAGCCTCACATCGGCATGACTTATCGGTTATTGGGGTCTGACGTATACCACCCCTAGACTTGATATGCGACATATCAGACGAACAGACCGGACTGTACGGTAAGTGTTACTGGTTGGATTCACAGGAGTGTGAGCGGGCTAGCTCGTCGATCTTCTGATCGCTCAATACCCGGATGGCCGTTACGTTTAGCAGACCGCTTGCGGCTTGTGGGTGCTTGATATGATCATCATCTGCTACCGGCGTATTGACGAGTCTTTAGAGTCCTACACAGAGGTTTCCTGGCTCAAGCGAAACGAAATAGGAGTGCATATGAGATATGTGCAGGACCGAGAATGATGCGTGTATGTGATACCGTATTCCATTCTCGCGATGGATGTATCGATTGGTTATATTCGATATAACCTAGATATCGAATCAAGGATTGATTCGATAAGCCGATACATAGGATACTAGTCGGTTATATGCGATATGACCGGATCGTTAAATCAAGCGTTGATTTAATGATTTAATGTATAATTATATATTTGATATATTACTTTGCATTAACTAGTATTGGTTCACTTTAAATGGATTTTCTCACTTGATGTGCAAGAAGTATATGTGATATACTTTTGTGCACATATTTGTATCATGTTTGATGATACTTGATCATTTGGTTAAGTGTAAAGGATTAAACCATGGTTAAGAGATGATTAGGGTTTTGATTTTCCATTTATTTATTTGTTTATTTATTTGGAAAAGATTTAGATAAGAATGGTGGCTATGTTTGTTTCTAGTTGAAGCTTTGACTTCTTAACCATTCTTGTCTTCATGCTTAACCCTAACCCATCCAAGTAACCATGGTCTATTCTCTACACTCTACCCTAGTTAGTTTATGATAAGTATTCATTTATTATTCATTTTAACTAAACACTTATCATAATTCTAGCTTCATCTTCTTCTTCATCTTCAAGAATGAAAACTTGATGCCATCAATGGCAACTTGAGCAAAAGTGAGAGAAATCCAATTCTAAAGTGAACCCACCTCCTATTTCTTAATCCTCTACCTCTTGCCAAGTGGTTTTGGGTGTTTTCTTCACAAGTTTCACAACTTGGTGCAGTCGGAGCTTGAACTTGTGAAACCTCGAAGTAGATCATCTTCGGCACGAAGCCGACGACCTTGCCCGCTCGTTTTTCCGATGAAGCCGACGATTGAGTCTAGGATTCGAGATGGACAGCGAGAGGACGCCTACGTGGAGCTAAGGAAGTGGAGAACCGGATCTACAAAGGTTGTAACCTCTCTCCTTTAGTTAAGTTGTTAACTAGTTTAGTTTTTCGCCTAAATTTCTAGTTAACGATCCGTATTAGGGTTTCTCGGCACCCGTAAAATTTGAAATTTGCATGGTTGATGCCTTGTGAGACCTCTTGAGAGTGCCTAGGAACCCTACAAAGCAGGCATCACGGAGTTGGAACATCTGTTTTGATGTGGTAGTCAAAGAGTTTTACTTCATCAAGAACATAGATGAACCTTGTATTTATAAGAAGGTTGCAGAGAGTAAGGTTTTCTTCCTCGTATTGTACGTGGATGACATACTCTTGATAGGAAATGATGTTCCTATGCTGCACTCGGTCAAGCTCTTCTTATCACAAAGATTCTTAATGAAAGATCTAGGTGATGCCTCCTGCATTTTGGGGATTAGGATCTATAGAGATAGATCCAAGAGGATACTGGGATTGTCCCAATCCAGGTACATTGACACCATACTAAAGAGGTTTAGTATGGAAGAATCCAAGCGTGGGAACCAACCCACGATCTCTGGACTCACTCTCTCCAAAGAGTTGTCTCCTAAGACTAATTTGGAGAGAGCTCGTATGCAAGGGATACCCTATGCTTCGGCAGTAGGCTCTATCATGTACGCGATGCTATGTACCAGACCCGATGTAGCATACTCACTAAGTGTAGTGAGTAGGTATCAAGCAGATCCAGAAGAGAATAACTGGACAGCTGTGAAGAACATTCTCAAGTACTTGCGAAGGACAAAAGAGATGTTCTTGGTGTATGGTAACGGAGAACTCCAGGTGGAGTCCTTTACCGATTCAAGCTTCCAAAGTGATAAGAACGACTGTAAGTCGCAATCGGGATTTGTCTTTACCCTAAATGGAAGGACGGTTTGTTGGAAGAGTTCCAAGCAAGAAACCGTGGTAGACTCGACGATGGAGGCTGAATACATAGCTGCCAACGATGCTGCCAAAGAAGCTGTCTGGGTGAAGAAGTTCATCACTGAACTTGGTGTGGGTCCTTCCATTGAGCATCCAATACCTTTGTATTGTGATAACAATGGAGCTATGGCTTTGGCTAAGGAACCCAGGTCCCATCAGAAATCCAGACATATTCTGAGGCGGTATCACCTGATCCGGGAGATAGTTGATCGCCGCGAGATCGAGGTCAGGAGAGTTGGTACGAAAGACAACATGGCGGATCCACTCACGAAGGCAATTCCCCAGATACAGTTTGAGAGATTATTCGGGATGCTGGGTATGAGATACTACAACACCTGGCCTTAGTGCAAGTGGAAGATTGTTAGTTATATATATGCCCTAGAGGCCATTGTTGTACATATGATGTATATTATAGTGGATGCTTGGATATATATAGAGAGGACTTTCTTGCTCGACATGATAGTTTGCTATTTGGTTTCACTTTGTCTTAATATGTTGACTTGTATTAGTCTATTGTCTTGCTCTCACATGTTGATAAAGCCCTTAGGATATGTACTCAACTACTGGGACTATGATGAGATCACACTAGTGGGGCCAGGGTAGTCAAGGAGTACATCCTATAATTGTTCCTAGTCGAGGGTGTGTCGAGACAGGGCATCGATACACCAGAGTAGACTAGCGTATACGCATCCTGACACATATGATGGGCGATGGATGATCCCATATCCATCGGTGTTTGACATCAAGGATGGTGTATGGGTGCTCAGTGGAGATTGGGTACACTGAACGGACTCGCCGAGAACTCCTAGATGGCATTATACATATCGTCAGATAGCAGTTCTCCGGTGACACTGGTACAGGTTAGTCTGTAGACCCGAGATCGTCATAGAGTCTTGTGTGATTCCCACTGTGCTTTGATTTCCATCATACCACGTCCAAGAGGGCGTGCAAAACGGTGGCTTTTGGGTACAGTCCAGAATGACATGGAGGCAATGAGCGATAGGAGGGGTTTCGTCTCTCCCGGTATTGGGAGTTGATGTTGTGTTGTGTTCGATTGGCTATAACTGGAAGTCCCTGGCCAGGGCTGATATGGAGTGCTGCTGGTAAGAGTTATCAGTAGTTTCTCGACCCGTTATGAGCCTTATCTCGACATGACTTATCGGTTACTGGGATCTGACGTATACCACCCCTAGACTAGATATGCAACATATTATACGAAGAGACCGGACTGTACGGGAGTGTTACTGATTGGATTCACAGGAGAATGTACAGGCTTTCTTGTTGATCTTCTGATCGCTCAATACCTTGGTGGATGTTACGTTTAGCTGACCGCTTGCAGCTTGTGGGTGTTTGATATGATCATCACCTACTGCCGGCGTATTGATGATTCTTTAGAGTCCTACACAGAGGTTTCCTGGCTCAGGCAAAACGGAGTAGGAGCACATATGTGATATGTGCGGGACCGAGAATAATATGATATGAGATACCATATTCTATTCTCGCGATATAAGATATCGGCCGGGTATATGTGATATAGCCAGGTCATCGGATCAAGTGTTGATGAATTGGTACATGTTATATTAGTCGGTTATATATAATATAGCCGGATTGTCGGATCAATTGTTGATTCGATAATTTAATGTATAATTATGTATGTGATATATTACATTACGTTAACTAATATAAGCTCGCTTTATTGATTCATTTTCTCATGAGATAATACATTGATATATATGCGATATATGTTAATTGTATTATTTTCTTTTGTTACAAAATATATTGTATATGTGAAATATAATATTGTAACATGTTAGGGTTACAAATTTAACAAAAGATTAGGGTTTAAACTTGGTTAGGATTTGGATTAGGGTTAGCTTTTGCATGAAGCTTCCATGAAGCTTCATGAAGCTTTAACTTTCTCTTTAGCTTGATATTTTGTGAAGATATTATGTTAACCCAATCCAAACCATTAACTCTAGTTAATTCTCTACAAGGGTTAACTCCTTCACGCTTAACCCTTGGTTAGATTTGTAACCACTACAATAATTCATTATTCATCAAAAAAGGATTAGCTCATGATTCTTCTTCTTCCTTTGTTGAAAAGCTTCACTAGCTTTTTCAAAAGTGGTGAATAAAAGTGAGAATTTGAAAACAAAAGAGAGCAATATTCCTACTTCATCATCCTCATCTGTTCTAGCCACTTAGATTAGGGTGTTCACTTCTCTAATAAGTTGTTTAGTGAAGTGTAAGCTTGGGTTAGAGATTCTTCAAGATATATCATCTTGGATCATGAAGATTATAAGCAAGGTGTCTCATTTACCTCATGGAGCCACTCGAGAGTCGGTGTTCATGTTGATCGCAGTGAAGGGACCTCAACATAAAGCTTATGAAGCGAAGGAACGGACTACAAAGGTTGTAATCCCTATCTCTTAGTTGTAAAGATGTTTACTTGCATGTGAAACCCTAATTATCTAGCAAAGATCCTGGCTTTGGGTTGTTCGTCACGTCTAATTTTTTATTCGGGCATGGTTGATGCCTTATTAACCCTTGTAAGAGTGCCTAGGAACCCTACAGAGACAAGACTGACAAGTATCATAAGATGAAAATTGGAACAGATTCTCATATTCATCCTTATGTAACTTAGCTGGTCGTGTCGCATTGATATGACCTAGTCTACAATGCCACAAGAAGGATTCGTTCATTTCTAAACCACTCCTCTTGTGTGTGTTCTACATACTTTGAACTGTGGTTTGATTTAGAACATATATGCCATTACATAACGTGCCTGATCCAATCAACTCTTGATTCAGGAAAATGTTCACAACTTTATCCTCTAATACAAAATTATATCCTTCTTTAACTGTATAAAAAAAATGATGTAATGTTGTATATCAGGTTCGGTATGTAATAACATTCGTTCAGAATCAATGTATTAATACAAGGTGATATTTGCCAACTGACTTGGCTGCAACAATTGCACCATTCTCTAACACTTAGAGATATATCACATATTCTCAGTTCTCTACCTGTTTGTAGCCCATGTAACAGATTACATATATGGGATCCTAATTCGGTATCTCATACCTAGGACGCAGAGGATACTGAGAAACAGTTCTTGGTAATGAATACACCCGAAGAAGATGCATCAACATGCACATTCCTCGAATAGGGCGGCATGGGAATCCGGATATTCCCCTATTTCCTGCTCGGACTTATAACAATTATAAGATAGAGCGGAACCAACGTTCCCCAGCTCAGTATAATAAGCAGGTTCGGTCAATGCATCCATATTATTATCTTGATTAAGGCGTGACATAGTCGCTACCAGGAGAGAGGGAGAGAGAAGAAAACACTCTGCGTGCGCTCTTTTAAGATTAAATTGGTTATTATTTTATCTAATCAGGATGGCTCCCACTGTTTTTATCAAATCTTCCTTCAAACCCTAAATGGTAAGACTAGCCGGGATTAATTACACCCTACAAGTTCGCCAATTTTTTGTCCAGGCCAGTGTTGGTACTTTGAAGGAGGTTCCCCGTGCTTACGCATGGACCTAATAAAATAAACCTTGTTTTCCCAGGGGCGTAACCCCGTTAACACCTTTCTAGACACCTACTTGATCGGCTAATTGTAATGTGTAAAACTCTCCCAGGAGTAACTCTTACTCGCAGTGGGTATCGGGATCCAACTATCTCATAGAAGGTATGTAATCTCATTGAAAATTTCAACACTTGAAATTCCCGATAATGGTTTTTACCCCTAGCGTCCTATGACCTTAACGGAGGCCAAACTACCCATAGTCCACTAGTCAAGCTCAACCCGTCATTTCCTGATTGAATTAAACCCACCCGCACGACCCTTGACGAAGACCAAACTACGCCGTACGAATACCCTAATCCAATCGCATCTCATGCTGCAGATAAGCACTAGTTAGCTACCGAACACTACGCCTTGACGAAGGCCAAACTACCGCAGCACGAATACTAAATAGTACTTATCTAAAATGACGAAGGGCTACGCAGGTTTTTAAGAAAACCATGAGCGTAAAGAACTTGATATCGTTGTAGAATCGAGTGATTTTTAAAAGGAGTGTTTTTGAGGCTTTTACTAGTTTTGCTAAAGAGGTCACTCCCGGTGAAGGGATCTCGGCTCTTTCCTTATTGAATAAGGTGTAGGATATTTCACAAATACCACTATGCAAAGCAAAAAACTATAGAAGCAATCAAAAGACAAACCGAGTGGGTTGTAGCATCTGCCAGTTTCACTAAAGAGGTCACTCCCGGTGAAGGGATCTCGGCTCTTTCCTTATCGAATAAGGTGTTGGATATTCTACAAGGAATACCGCCATGCAAAGCAAAAACTAGAGCTACTAGTTTTTAAAACAAGTTTCTACAACATCTTTAGGTTTCTTTTATTTCATTAATCTCATTAATGAAGTCCCATTAATTATGCTTCCCAAGCATCACATATGAAACGAAAGCAGTAATATTAATTATATCTCGTGTATATAATATAGGCATTCGTCTCAGAACATATCAAGTGATCACATCACAAAATATCAGCAGCAGAAGAATCATATATGAAATATTGGATATACTAGGAATTCCGTGTTTTAAATTAAGCCAGTATAAAACACGGATTCCACGGTCGCGATAAATAGACAAACACATCCGTAGACCCCTACGAGAGCAGCAAGCAACCCTACCAATTCTAGAGTTAGGAGACCCGGTCTCAACTCCTTGAGATGGTCTCCCACTGGACCCTAGAACCCGGTTACTTGTGCTCCCCTCCTTGGGTCTATCCTAATACGGAAAAGTAAATAATATACATCAATGGTGACATCATCCTCAACCCGGAAGTACTCAAATAAAAGAATATTACATACAAGCTTTTACATGAATGAAAATGAAAAACTCTCATCTCACATAAAAAAAACCCTGGCTATTCAGGACACGACGATCCAATAAAACATATCATAGCAACACATAACATCACATGTCATCAACGTAAGTAAATATGCGTATCCCAATTGTCATTGACGTATACCAACGAAACCGGCAATACACCACATATTACACTTACGGTCGCAGAAAAGAAAGTGAAAAACTACAATAGTTAGAATCCGCAACCACCTTAGATATCATAAACCCAACGCATCACATACATTGGATTTCATGCCCAACCAAATGAATTCCTTAGACATCACATGCCTAAAAATTATAAACCCCGCATTTTAGTCTCGATATTGAAAACACTTTTCAATAGCCTGTCGGGTAATTCAACAAGATTCCCGATAACCTGATCGAATGCTCATCGGAAACTTTAGTAGACGGCCGCACCCCCGATGCCGTCGACGAAGTGCACTAAGGCGGAACACCGAGGTGAGAAAATATTGTAAGAAAATAAAATCTAAAGTGAGCCCACTTCCTATTTCATCATCCTTTACTATTAGCCATTTAGTTTAGGTTGTTTGCTTCACTAATCTACCATTAGTGAAGAGGTGGCATGAGCTTTAGTCTCCTCGACGTAGATCATCTCCGGCCTCGAAGACATCGAGCAAGGTTGTTCATTTCTTCATGTGAACCCTTACTAGAGTTCGGGAGTTCACTACTTAGAGCAAAGGGACTACTACACAGAGCTTTAGAAGTGAAGGACCGGTCTACAAAGGTTGTATTCCTCATTCACTTAGGATGTTAAGTTCTTAACATTGCTAGTTTGTATGAATCTCTAGTTAAGATTCTAGGGTTAGGGTTCCTTAGAACGGCAAAAAAATTTGAAAACGGCATAGTCGATGCCTCCCGAAACCTTGTTGCCGCGCTAGGGATCCCTACAGTGGTATCAGAGCATGACACAATAGTTGTTCATTAATATATATCATATATATACTATATGCACACAAGTAAGAAAAAGAAATGTTTAGTGAGCAAATATTAGTTAATGTAAGTTAATATATCAAATATATATTTATACATTAAATTATCAAATCAACACTTGATTTAATAACCCGGCTATATCACATACAACCGACTAATATCAAATGTAACAATTTATCGAATCAACACTTGATCCAATAACCCGGCTATATCATATATAACTGACCGATAACACATATCGTAAGAATAGAATGCGGTATCACATACGTGCATTAATCTCGGTCCCACACATATCACATATTTGCTCCTACTTCATTTCGCATGAACCAGGAAACCTCTGTGTAGGACTCTAAAGACTCTTCAATACGCCGGCAGTAGGTGATGATCATATCAAACACCCACAAGCCGCAAGCGGTCCGCTAAACGTAACGGCCACCCGGGTATTGAGCGATCAGAAGATCAGCAAGCAAGCTTGCTCATACTCCTGCGAATCCAATTAGTAACACTACCGTACAGTCCGGTCTCTTCGTCTAATATGTCGCATATCAACAGCCTGGGGTGGTATAACGTCAAACCCCAATAGCCTGATAAGTCATGCCGATACAAGGTCCATAACGGTTCGAGAAACTACTGATAACACTTACCAGTAATTCTCAGCAACCCTGGCCACGGATTTCTTGTTATGGCCAATCGACCATAGCGCAACATCAACTCCCAATACCGGGAGAGACGGATCCCCTCTATCGCTCATTGCCTCCATGTGACTCGGGACTGTACCCAAAAACCACCCTTTTGCACGATCTCATGACCGTGGTATGGTGGAAATCAAAGCACAGTGGGAATCACACAAGACTCTATGATGATCTCGGGTTGACAGACTAACCTATACCAGTATCACCAGAGAACTGCTATCTGACGATAGGTATAATACCATCTAGGAGTTCTCGGCGAGTCTGTTCAGTGTACCCAGTCTCCACTGAGCACCCGTATACCTTCTCTGATGTCAAACACCAATGGATGTGGGATCATCCATCGCCCGTCATATGGGTCGAGAAGCGTATACGCTAGTCTACTCTGGAGTATCAATGCCCCGTCTCGATACTCCTTCGACTAGGAACAATTATAGGGTGTACTTGTGAACTACCCTTGGCCCCACTAGTATGATCTACATCATAGTCCTGGTAGTCAAGTACACATCCTAAGGGCTTAATCAACATGTGAGAGCAAAACAGCATCACTTATATAAGTCAACATGTTAAGACAGTGCAACAAGATAGCATACTATCATGTCGAAAAAGAAAGTCCTCCCTATATATGTCCAAGCATCCACTACAATATACATCACATGTACAGTAATGGCCTCTAGGGCATACATATAACTAACATAGTTTTCATGTACTTTTAATACCTTAATTTGGTTTTTGTGCATGCTAATGCACATGTTTATGAGTTTATGCACTGCGGTATACTTGAGTTGGATTGATATATGTTGTGTACCGTCGATTTCGATTGAGATTTCGATATTTGTTTTTGTGCACCATATGCACTCGACTGAGGTTTTTGCGCAAACTTGGCGCACTTGATGTGATTTTGTGCACACCAGATGCACTAAATCGAGATTTTTATGTAGATTGGATGCACTTGATATTGTCGTCATGCACACCCGTTGCACTTGACAGATGTTTTCGTGCACACCCGTTGCACTTAGATTTTGTTCTGTGCTCATGTACGACACTTGGTTTTGATTTCAATTTCCGTGCGCACACACGCACGTGGTATTCTTTTTTACATTTTTGGGGTGATTTCCTGTTGAACATCATGTTTTTATGATATTTACTATTGGTTTCAGTAACTGAGCAGGACTCTTCTGAGAACAGTACCTAAGTGTTTTTGCATGCATCGATAATTACCGAAGGGATTTCCAAAAATGAGCTATAGTCTCAATATATTCTTACGTGTCCGTGATGACACGAAACTTTACAAAGGAAACCCTTCTAAATTATTTTCAAAAGGCGGAATGTGTATGTTAAACAAAAGATATATTTATATATATAGCTATTTTCCTTATAAATGAACGTCTGCTACTTGTGCCGTGATACGCGCATCGCACGGCGATTTGAAAAAGGTTTTGCATGCATTTCTACTCGGATGTTTTCACAATTTTACAACGATGCGTACTATATATGTATTATCGTTTGAGTACATCATATTGGTTTTCGTATTGGATTCTGACACTGTATATTCGCTATAACTCCGATGATTGCGTGACGCTTGATGGAGTTTGATTTGAGTTTTACCCTCATTTTCATGCGCATGCATTGCGCTAAGATATGTTTTATATATTCATGATACTCGGAGCCCCGTTGATTTGATTTATCGATTGAAATGTTTTAAGTATTGGGGGAGTTTAAATTTAAATTCGGGGACCGAATTTATTTAAGGGGGAAGATTGTAACATTTTAGAAAATAAAATATTATTTTTTGGAATTTAAATAATTAAAATAATAAATTCTATGAATATTATTAAGTATGAGAATTAGTTTTAATGAAAGGGTATAATTATATACCGATAATTTGGGAAATATTTGGAAAATTAATAAGAATTATTGACTTTGAAGGTGTTGATGTGATTTGGACATTTCATGAATTATTATATAATTATTGTATTCTATGTAAATACTAAACTTGATTAATATTTATTAATTATTCATTATGCATTTTTATGTACATGTCATGCAACATAGCATGTTGCAAATAACTTGTTACATTTTATTTAACCATGGCTTCTCTTTTTTTAAATGAGTTGGTGTTTTGTTTTTCCTAAATAAAAATGAAAAGATAGATAAAAGAAAAGAATTAAAATGAGAGAGAGTGTGTGAGGTGACATATATCATGGTTGTGAGAGAGAGTGTGAGGTGACATGTATCATGGGTGAGAGAGAGAGAGAGAGAGGGCAAGAAAATTCTACACGATTCCTTAGCATTCCATTTCTTTACACATTTTTCCTCATCTCCCTCATTCTTCATCTCATTTCCCTTCACCCTCTACCTCCTCTACACCCCACTAAACACCCCCAAAAACTTAGCTAAAACTACATACTCCCTTCACAAAAACCACTTCAAACCTCACTACGAACCCCATGGTGGAATCAAGATTGGACTTTGAGCACTTGGGATCATCTAGGGTTTTTCTCTAGTTGCCAAATGAGGTATTTCCCACACCATTAGTTTAGTAATTGAGTTTCTATATCTTCTATTTTAGTTTAGAATTGGTTAAGTGAGGATTAGTGAGCTTTGAAAATTCCAAGATGAGATTTATGATGATATTATAAATTGTGATTGTGTATTGAGGTGTAATTAGTGACTACAACCCCTGTAGTGATAGCATATTGGACTAAAACCAGATATTTAAACCCAAGACTTAAACTTGGAAACCCCGATATCGGAAATTTGTGGGAATTGTGATGATATTTAAGGATCTGTTGTGACTTGGAGACTTGGAAAATTATTTAGCGATTATAGTGATATGTGCAGGTGATTGTGAGTGTACTCTAAAGACCCGAGACCCCAACTTTACTATTTAGCCGCGTATTTAACCTTAGAAGCTGCAAATTGCGGCCTGGCTTGGTTAGGTGGGCCCCAGGTTTGGTCCATGGCTCCGTTGTATGTTATTTAGACCTATCCTATATGCAGAATGTCCCAATTCTCACCTGAGACGAATCTAGAAGTATTTTCTTGAGTTACTGTTTTGGTTTTGCGACTTTTTAAGACTTTGGTTTTGGTATTTGTGTTTTAACTCGGTGGTTTGACTTTTGTACATCAACATCGAGGAATTGTTTTGTAACGTTTTGAAAATCGTTTAGGTGAAATTTCGGATAATCGGTAAAATAACGGGTGTTTTCAGTAAAAATTAAGATATAAATATCTTTTAATATAAAATTAAATATACATATTCTAGCTATGTAATTGCTAGTATTTGGTGTTTATTGAGTGAGCCACTTGTAAAATTTCTAATTTACTGAAAAAAATTCCGAAATTAATTATTTTAATATTATTTTAAGCCGTCACTAATACATTTAATTAGGGATAATTACAAATTGGAATGGGTTAATACAAATTTTTTACATCATGACACATTAAACTAACATGTAAAATATTATTTCTGAAATGAAAAGAAGTTGTTAAGATGGTTTTAGAAAATATATAATATAAAGGCTTAAATGGGAAAAATAAACTAAATAGAAATGAAATTGGGCTTGTTAACTTGTGGTTTTGGGTTGTTTTTGATTTAGAAAAGTTTCCAACACACCCACCCACACACACACACACATGTGCTGGCCGAGCCTAATGGGCAGCCCCAATTCCCCCCCCCCCCAATTGTTTTCCCACTTCAAGTAAAAAAATTGAAAAAGAAACAAAGAATTAAAAGAAAGCTAATAAAGAATGAGGTATGGGTTTTGTTGACTTGGGGTTTTTTTCTTGACTTGGCCATAATTCCCTCACCACACTCTCTTCCTTCCCTCATTTTTCTGGCTGAAAATGGCAGCCCCATCTTCCCCATTTTCCCCTCTCATTCCACCTCAAAAACCCTTCAAAAAATGCATCAAAAATCCCATAAAATCAAAATCCAAGCCCTACACATTTCTCTTTAGCCAATTTAGCATGGATCTTGGGGGATGGAAGCTAATTTGGGAGGCTAGTGGCAAGTAGGATCTACAAAAATTGTGGAGGTATAATCTTAACCATGTAGTTAAATTGTTGTTTTTTGCTTTAATCTAAGCTAAATAGGTGTTTATTAGGTTTTATTGCAAGTTTGGAAAATTCAAGAATATGGTTTGAATTTAATTAGGGTTTAACCATCACTACTAGGATAATCAAGTGTAGTCATCATCTTAGGAAATGAAAAATCTAGTCTAGTTGTTGTATTGTACATTGTTGTTTCAAAATTGTTCAAATTAAATAAATTTGAGTACTAGGTTTTTGTTATTAATATCGAGAGGTGAGATAAAATTGTAAAATGGGTTGTGTGACTTAATTAAGTGAAATTAATGAGCTTTATGGCCACTAAAATTATTAAAATAGTTTTATTGGTTAAAACATAAAGTTTTGAACAAAAGGGTAACTTGTGCTAACTAGGTTTTGGTTTAATATAATTTAGCAAGATTAAAAATCTAGTAAATGTTTATGTGGCCTAATTAAGATAATTAGTGAATATTGTGACCACTAGTTTTGCTAAAACATCAAGTTTTGTACTAAAACGGTAAATTTTGCTTGCTAGGTTTTCGGAAAAATAGCTTTTAAAGTGAGTTTAGGGTTTTTGTGAATTTTAACCTATTTCATATTATAATTAGTGTGTGAATGTGCAAATGGGTGCGTTTGGATTTTTCTCTATGGTTTGAAGTTTGTACATCGACATCGAGGGTTGGTTTGGCTATTCTTGCATGCGTAGGCGATAGGTTTTGACCTATGCATGATACACGTGCCGATTTGCTTTTCGTATGCCGTTTCGATTTCGAATTGGGTTTTTATGCAATACGATACATTATGATATGTAGGTACCCCATGTGGACTTCAAGATGACAAGCAAGCGCGTGGCGACGTCGGCACCGGCGAGCGAAGATCAGGTGAGTAGATATATATCTACGAGGGAAGTCGGGTGAATGGCGTATAGTACCCCGGCAGTTCGTAGTATAGTTATGATATATGTGTGTGTGTGTGTGTGTGTGTGTGTGTGTGTGTGTCTGTGTTATATATGTGATTCATGATACGTGGATGTTTATCAAGAGATGATTATTATGTTCCTGGTTTAGTTTAGGGTAATTAGAAGTAAACTAGCATAGCTTCTTAGTCGCGAGCCCTAGAATAGGTTCACACCCACACGCACACACGCATTTGCGTACATCTTTTTACATGTGTGTATATGAGGATATGTGTGTGTGTGTGTATACACATGTGTACGGGACTATATATATATACACACACACACACACATACATGGGTACGGGACTATATATGTGTGTGTGTGTGTGTGTGTGTGTGTGTGTGTGTGTAAGTATATGTTAGTGTATATGCCCTAGAGGCCATTACTGTATCATACTAGTTTGTATATTACTTAATGGAAGCTTGGGATATTCACCTTGTATAAACAATCTTGCTCAATATAGTAGTATGCTACTTGGTTTGTTTCTACTTCAATGTGTACATGTGTTTATTTTAGTATATCACCTATACACATTAGTGGAGCCCTTAGGATCTTTGCTTGATTACCAGCATTGTGATGGCAGTCACACTAGTGGGGCTGGGTAATCTATAAGCACATCCTTATGCAGGTCCCTAGTCGCAGGACTATCGAGACAGGGCATCGATACTCCGGAGTAGACTTGCGTATGCGCTTCTCATCCCAGTGTGGGAGACGGTCTGTCCCACAACCGTCAGTACGTCGTACTTGAGATAGTATGCGGGTGCTCGTTAGGTTACGAGTACACTGGACAGGACTCGTCGGGAACTGTTGGTTGGTACTATACCTATCGTCAGTTATCAGTTCCCAGGTGACATGAGTACAGCTTAGTCCGCTGACTTGACACTGTCACTTCGCCTCGAGTGTGTTCCCACTGTACTTAGATTACTACTCTACCACGGCTCAAAGGAGTCGTGCAAACAGGTAGTAGTTGGGTGCAGTCCCGAAGCACTTGGAGGCAGTGACGGTTAGACAGGATTCGTCTCTCCCGGTATTGGGGGTTGACATCGTGCTGTGTCTAGGAGAGCCATTACACGAGTAGTCCCTGGCCAGGGCAAGCGAGATATACTGGTAGGTTTCCAGTGCTATCTCAGGGTGTTCTGGGCTTCACTCCGACACGACTTATACCGCTATTGGAGGACTGACGTTTACCGCCCCCTAGGCCCGCCATGCGATGTATCAGATGAACAGACCGGACTGTATAGAGATTGTCACAGTCAGACTCTGTAGGAGTTCAGATGGGTTTCACCTCGTCAGTCATCTTATCGGCATCTACCTGGGGACCGTTACGCACAGCTAGTGCAGCTTGCGGTCTGTGGTTAAACCCACTGCCAACGTAGTGTCCAGTCTTTAGAGTCCCACACAGAAAGCTATTCGCCTTTAGGCAAAAGAGTAGAGGTCGCATGGTTTTGCGACAGGTCGCATGGTTTTGCGACAGGGTTCGGTCACATCCGTGCACTTGTGCACGTACAGTGTCCGGACAGTTAACACTAGCGGGCTTTGGTTTAAGCCAGATCCTAGTGTGCGTTTTTGGGGTTGGTTTTATCTCGTTTGTATTCGTATTCCTCGGAACGCGGATGCGGGTGTGTATGCACAGTTGACAGAGAGACAGAGGCAGAGTATTCTCATTGGGGTTGTTGACAGTTGACTGTTGACCATTGACTTTTGCTTAACCCTAATGAGAATAAGATATATGATTAACATTAATATTAATTAAGTATTATAGTGACATGGTTGTTGAGGGGTTGACTTTGTTGACTTGTTGACTTTGTTGACCGGTTGACTAGGTTGGACTAGTTGACCATCATCATGACAATGGCTATCATTCCATGGCAAAGACTTTTGCTTGCTTGTTCATTTATGCAAAATGGGTGCATGAAATGATATAGCCATTTTGACTTAAACCATCACACAATACTTGATTATTATTTTTGTTATGATGGCTTTTGGATTATGAGAGGTGAGAATGAGAAGAGTATGGCTCATTCTTTCATTTGCTTTCTCTCTCTTGAGCTCTCTCATTCTCAAGCTCTCCCTCTTCCTCTTGCTCTCTCTAGCTCAAGGCAAACCATTCTCATGTGTTGAAACTCATTGCCTTAGAGATAAAAAGACACCAAAACATTCCTCTACTCATTCTAGTTCACAAGGCCTAGCAAGCTAAGTGATCTAGTTTCTTCAAAGTTCGAAGAAGAAGCCAAAGGTAGAAGCTTTCGGGTGGATCCATCTTCGGCGCAAGGAGACGACGAGGTGAGGCCGATCCGAACACCGGGAGGAGTTGAAGACGAAGGAGTTCACGAAAGGTATAGCCCCCTAACCGAGTAGGTAAACTCTTGTTAGGTTGTTAGTTAGTAGTTTAACAAAGATCCGTATTGGTAGTCCATGTTACCACCATCTTGAAAATCGTTTTTCACCACTTCCGCAACCCCGTAAGTACCGGGGAAGGGTAGCATGGACTTACAGTGGTATCAGAGACTAGTTAAACACTATGTAACATGTTAGCAATGTAAGTAGAAGTTCGATCGGAGAAAAAGTCACGAAATACACCCGGAACTCAAACTTTCTGTCGATTTTCAAAGTGCTGTAAAAATTATTTGACATATACCAAAAATCGACTAAGGGTTTTTAGAAGAAACTGCAAAAAATTGGCCCACTGAATCGATCAACCCACCGCGGATCCGCGGCAGGAGCTTGCTCCCACCGCGGATCCGCGGCCGAGTTGACTCGGCCGTGGGGTTTTATTTTTGCAGTTTGTTCATAAGGGTATTTTGGGATTTTTGGAGCATGTCTTTTCAGCCCAGATTTTCCAGAAAGAAAAATTTGTTTTGGGGGCTTGAAAATCCGTATTTTTATCGAACTTCTAAAGACTAAGGCTAACGGGTATATATCTGTGATGTGTTATATGTATTGAACGTCCGCTAATCGCTATACGTCGATTAGTAGGGGTTATACATATCTGTGATCTGTAATGTTGATGGTATGTGTATATGAATTCGTTGGATTGTCACGGATGAATAGCCGGGGGTTTGTGAGATGAGAGTTTTCTTTTATCTTTCAATTCATGTAATATGTAAATTGATGTAATATTATTTTTGGCCGCACAACCGGGTCGGGGTTGTAGCCGTCATTGTATAATTTCTTTTTACTGTTTTTGCTCCTAGGATAGACCCAAGGTGGGGTGCACAAACTACCGGGTATCTCGAAGTGCCGAGTGGCCTACTCACGTCGTTGAGGGAGGTTACTCCGCTTCGGATATTTGGCGGGTAGTCTGCCGCACCCGTAAAGGTCTAGGGTGGGGTATTGGCTATTCATCGCGACCGTGTAATCCGCTTTTCGTTACAGGCTCGTACGAATTGCGGATTCCTAGTATATCCAATGTGTTCATCTGTGATCTGAAATGGCTATCATTGCAATATATCTATGTATGATATTATTTAGGCGTTGCTTATGTTTTGCAGCCGCGCTAACCCAGCCCCGCTCTGTCGTTAGTTAAGTAACCTAACGGGTAATGACAGGGCCCCGTGGCGAATGCGAATGGCATAAGCGTACGTCATATTTTGGTTGTTTTCTGCAATGGTAGGATTAAATGATGGGACGCATTAAAAGAACTAATGCAAGAAAAATACGCATTAAAAGAACTAATGCAAAGAAAAATAAACCAAGTAAAAGTCGTTGGAACACTTTCAAAACCACTCGGTTTCTTTTCAAAATAACTTTTAAACGCGAAGCTTAAGCCACTCCTTTTAAAAGCTATCTCGTTCCATCGATTATATCAAGGTCACTACGTTCACGGTTTCGCCAAAACCATTCATAGCCCTCCGTCGTTTCACATGGATGGTCAATAGTATTCAAGCTATGTTTGTTGGCCAAAGTCAAGGCATTGTGATTGGTAGCTATTGGGTATTCATGTGCAGCATAGATAGATGTGTTGGTTTGGGGAAGTCGTTCTACCTTGTTGGCCAAAGTCAAGGGTATGTGCGGATGGGCTCAAATTAACCTGGAGAATGACGGGTAGAACTTGACATGTGACTTATGATTTGTTGGCCAAAGTCAAGGTCATAAGAGCATGGGGCAAAAATCCACATCGGGAGTTTCAAAAGAACTGAAACTTGCTAGCACTGCATACCATTTGGAGTGTGATGATTCTGGTAGGATTCCTTCAGTTTTGTCACGCAATGATATTTGGATCTCGATCCTACTGTGAGTATATGCTACTCCTCGGGAAATTTCTCACTTAACGATCAATGCTATAAACCAAGTAGGTGTCTAGAAAGGTGTTAGCGGGGCTACGCCCCCAGGGAAAAGAGGTTCTTAAATTAAGGAACTTTGCGAAAGCGTTGGAAAACCTCCCTCGAAGTACCGACACCAGCCTGGCCGAACGGTTAAGCAAGTATTGTACGGTGAGATTGATCCTGACTAATTCTTCTTTTTTGGTTTGAGGAGGGATTCGAGAGACAGTGGGAGCCATCATGTTTAGACAAATTAAAAACCACTCTAAACTTGCAAGAGCATCATGCTAAAGTGTTTCTTCTCTCTCTCCTAATTGCAGCGACCAAACATCATGACCGGACTTAAGTTATTACTAGATAAAAACATACTGACAGGGCCAAACTACAAAAATTGGCTCAGGAATGTCAAAATGGAAATCACTTATGACAAGTTGGGGTATCTCCTTACCACCAAAGCTCCCCCTGTCCCAGGTCCCACCTCCAGCGTCGCGGATAAGGAAATCTGTAAGACTTGGGAGATCGATAGCGCGAAGGCCAAGTGCCTCGTGCTTGCCTCTATGGACAACGAACATCAGAGGAGGCACGAGAATATGGACCTCGAATCCATATTTCTCCATACAAAAGAACTGTATGGAGAGCAATCTCGTATCGCAAGATACGAAATGTCGAAGAAGTTATTTTCGGCAAGGTTGGCCATCGGATCATCGGTAGCGGAACACGTGCTTAAGATGATTGACTTCATTGAGGAGCTCGCGGAACTTGGGACCATGTTAGAGAACGAGCTCTATACGGACTTGATTCTCCAGTCCCTTCCTTCCACTTACGCCTAGTTTATCCTGAACTTCAACTTACAAGAAAAAGAAGTTGAACTTTCAGAACTCCTCAACATGCTGAGGAGTGCAGAGGGCACCCTACAGAAAGGTAGGGAAACATCCACTTTGTTTGTAGGAGGATCTTCATCTTCTAGGTCCAAGGCAAAAGCCAAGGGAAAGAAGAAGAAAGCCTCCGCCAAACCAAGGGGCGGTATTAGTAAAGTGGATACGAAGGGAAAGACAAAAGCAACAAAGGTAGTGGGAAGGCTTGTAGATAAGGAAGAGTGTTTTTTCTGTCATAAGAGTGGTCACTGGAAGAAAGATTGCAGGGCTTGGAAAGCCAGAACACAGGAACTGAAGCAAGTTGCGGCTTCAGCTTCAGGTGTGTATGTTATTGAAAACAGTCTATCAATAAACTCTACTTCCTGGGTATTGGATACCGGATCAGGATCTCATATCTGTAATTCTTTGCAGGCGTTGAGAAACCATAGGGTTTTGAAGGCAGGTGACATGACCCTCAAAGTTGCAAACGGAGCTAGCATGGATGCTAAGGCCGTGGGGGATTATCACCTGGGAATGTCAGATGGACATGTTTTGGTTTTACGTAATTGCTTTTTTGTACCCAACGCAACTTGTAATATCATTTCTATATCTTTGATTTCTAAAGAAGGTTATGAATTTGCGTTTGTAAGTAATGTTGTAAACATTCACCTTAATCAAGTTCTGATTGGGTCAGGTACATTAAGCAATGATATATACGTACTAAACCAACCATAGATTTTCAATGTCCAGAATACACACAAAAGAAAGTCTCCGGAAATAAATCAGACTTTCTTATGGCATTGTAGACTGGGTCACATCAATGAGAGAAGGTTGACGAAGTTACATGCAGAAGGATATTTGAATCCGTTCGAATATCAATCGTATGCCACTTGTCAATCCTGTCTCAAAGGAAAGATGACAAAGACTCCGTTCACTGGACACGGAGTAAGAGCGAGCGAGCTCTTGGGACTCGTACACAGCGACGTGTGCGGTCCAATGTCTACACATGCGCGAAGCAGTTATTCTTACTTCATTACTTTTACGGATGACTTTTCAAGGTACGGTTATGTCTTCTTAATGAAACATAAGTCCGAAGCCTTTGGAAAATTCCAGGAATATAAGAATGAAGTAGAAAAACAAACCAGCAAGAGTATCAAGACACTAAGATCGGATCGAGGTGGTGAATACTTGAGTGCCGAGTTCCTAGACTATTTAAAAGAGAACGGAATTCTCTCTCAGCTTACTCCTCCATACACTCCGCAACATAACGGTGTATCGGAGAGACGGAACCGAACCCTATTGGATATGGTACGGTCCATGATGAGTAACGCTGAGTTACCGCGACCATTCTGGGGATATGCACTAGAATCAGCTGCATACCTTTTGAACCGAGTTCCAACTAAGACTGTGCCTACTACACCATATCAGATGTGGTGTGGGAAGAGACCCTATCTTAATCACATTAAGACATGGGGATGTCCAGCTTTTATCAAAAAGCAGCATGCGGACAAGCTCGAGGCACGCTCAGTACAGTGCAAGTTTGTGGGATATCCAAAGAACTCCAAGGGATATTTCTTCTATTGCGAAGAGGAACAAAAGATTTATGTTTCTCGCCATGCCCACTTCTTGGAAACTGAGTTTTTGGAAAATCAGATAAGTGGGGGCGCAGTAGAACTGGAAGAAATTCCAGAGCCACGAGCTATTACTGAAAGCTTAGTAGAACCAGAGGGTTCGGAAGATCATGGCATTCCTGCGCCGCTCCGCAGGAGTAGTAGGCAGTCTCATCCACCCTAGAGATACTACGGTTTTCTCATAGACGGGGATAGAGAGGATTGCATCATAGATTATGATGAGCCAACTAGCTTCCAGCAGGCCATTCAGAGTGTTGACTCGGTAAAATGGCTAGATGCAATGCGGACCGAAATGGAGTCTATGTACACCAACAAAGTATGGACGTTGGACGTTGCTCCAGATGGGGTAAAACCCGTAGGATGCAAGTGGATCTTCAAAAGGAAGATTAGTGTAGATGGACAGGTTGAGACCTATAAAGCTAGACTGGTTGCAAAGGGTTTTCGTCAAAGACCTGGTTTGGACTATGACGAGACCTTTTCTCCAGTAGCTATGCTGAAATCCATTCGGATCCTTCTTGCCATTGCTGCCTTCCACGATTATGAGATTTGGCAGATGGACGTAAAGACCGCTTTTCTAAATGGAAATTTAGAGGAGTGTGTTTATATGGACCAGCCAGAGGGCTTCATTCAGAGTGGGAGCAGCGGAAAGGTGTGCAAGTTGCTTAAGTCCATTTATGGACTAAAGCAGGCATCGCGGAGTTGGAACATCTGTTTGATGAGACGGTCAAAGAATTTGGCTTTATCAAAAATCCAGATGAACCATGCATCTATAGTAGATTTGTAGCGAGAACTGTAGTATTCCTCGTTTTATACGTGGATGACATTCTATTAATAGGAAATGACATTCCTATGCTACAATCTGTCAAGGGGTTCTTGTCACATAGGTTCTCCATGAAAGACCTGGGTGATGTCTCATACATTCTGGGGATCCGGATCTATCGTGACAGATCCAAGAGGATACTGGGACTCTCACAGTCCAGGTACATCGACACCATACTGAAAAGATTCAATATGGAAGATTCCAAGCGCGGTAATCTACCGGCTTGTCACGGGATCACCCTCTCCAAAGAGATGTCTCCCAAGACTGATTTGGAAAGGAATTGCATGTCTATTATACCCTACGCTTCTGCGGTAGGCTCTATAATGTATGCAATGTTGTGTACCAGACCAGATGTAGCTTATGCACTGATTGTGGTAAGCCGGTATCAGTCAAACCCTGGGGAGAAACACTGGATAGCAGTAAAGAACATTCTCAAGTACCTGAGAAGGACAAAGGAGATGTTCTTGGTGTACGGCGGAAAAGACCTCCAGATCGAGGCCTTTGCTGACTGCAGCTTCCAAAGTGACAAGGATGATTCCAAGTCCATGTCGGGTTATGTCTTTACCCTCAATGGAGGGGCGGTGTTTTGGAAGAGTTCCAAACAGGAAACCGTTGCTGACTCGACGATGGAAGCGGAATATATCGCTGCTGCAGATGCCGCAAAAGAAGCTGTCTGGGTAAGGAAGTTCTTAACTGAACTTCAGGTGGTTCCGTCCATTATTGATCCAATACCTCTGTATTACGACAACAACGGGGCTATAGCTTTAGCGAAGGAACCAAGGTCCTATCAGAAGTCCAGACACATCTTGAGGCGGTATCACCTGATCAGGGAGATCGTGGGTCGCCAGGAGATCGAGGTTCGGAGAGTTTCTACGGAAGATAACACTGCTGATCCACTCACAAAGGCCTTACCCCAGACTCAGTTCGAGCGGCTGATCGAGATGATAGGTCTTCGATACGCCAGTACATGGCCTTAGTGTAAGTGGGAGATTGTTAGTGTATATGCCCTAGAGGCCATTACTGTATCATACTAGTTTGTATATTACTTAATGGAAGCTTGGGATATTCACCTTGTATAAACAATCTTGCTCAATATAGTAGTATGCTACTTGGTTTGTTTCTACTTCAATATGTACATGTGTTTATTTTAGTATATCACCTATACACATTAGTGGAACCCTTAGGATCTTTGCTTGATTACCAGCGTTGTAATGGCAGTCACACTAGTGGAGGCTGGGTAATCTATAAGCATATCCTTATGCAGGTCCCTAGTTGCAGGACTATCGAGACAGGGCATCGATACTCCGGAGTAGACTAGCGTATGCGCTTCTCATCCCAGTGTGGGAGACGGTCTGTCCCACAGTCGTCAGTACGTCGTACTTGAGATAGTATGCGGGTGCTCGTTAGGTTACGAGTATACTGGACAGGACTCATCGGGAACTGTTGGTTGGTACTATACCTATCGTCAGTTATCAGTTCCCAGGTGACATGAGTACAGCTTAGTCCGCTGACTTGACACTGTCACTTCGCCTCGAGTGTGTTCCCACTGTACTTAGATTACTACCCTACCACGGCTCAAAGGAGTCATGCAAACAGGTAGTAGTTGGGTGCAGTCCCGAAGCACTTGGAGGCAGTGACGGTTAGACAGGATTCGTCTCTCCCGGTATTGGTAGGTTTCCAGTGCTATCTCAGGGTGTTCTGGGCTTCACTCCGACACGACTTATACCGCTATTGGAGGACTGACGTTTACCGCCCCCTAGGCCCGCCATGCGATGTATCAGACGAACAGACCGGACTGTATAGAGATTGTCACAGTCAGACTCTGTAGGAGTTCAGATGGGTTTCACCTCGTCAGTCTTCTTGTCGGCATCTACCTGGGGACCGTTACGCACAGCTAGTGCCGCTTGCGGTCTGTGGTTAAACCCACTGCCAACGTAGTGTCGAGTCTTTAGAGTCCCACACAGAAAGCTATTCGCCTTTAGGCAAAAGAGTAGAGGTCGCATGGTTTTGCGACAGGTCGCATGGTTTTGCGACAGGGTTCGGTCACATCCGTGCACTTGTGCACGTACAGTGTCCGGACAGTTAACACTAGCGGGCTTTGGTTTAAGCCAGATCCTAGTGTGCGTTTTTGGGGTTGGTTTTATCTCGTTTGTATTCGTATTCCTCGGAACGCGGATGCGGGTGTGTATGCACAGTTGACAGAGAGACAGAGGCAGAGTATTCTCATTGGGGTTGTTGACAGTTGACTGTTGACCATTGACTTTTGCTTAACCCTAATGAGAATAAGATATATGATTAACATTAATATTAATTAAGTATTATAGTGACATGGTTGTTGAGGGGTTGACTTTGTTGACTTGTTGACTTTGTTGACCGGTTGACTAGGTTGGACTAGTTGACCATCATCATGACAATGGCTATCATTCCATGGCAAAGAATTTTGCTTGCTTGTTCATTTATGCAAAATGAGTACATGAAATGATATAGCCATTTTGACTTAAACCATCACACAATACTTGATTATTATTTTTGTTATGATGGCTTTTGGATTATGAGAGGTTAGAATGAGAAGAGTATGGCTCATTCTTTCATTTTCTTTCTCTCTCTTGAGCTCTCTCATTCTCAAGCTCTCCCTCTTCCTCTTGCTCTCTCTAGCTCAAGGCAAACCATTCTCATGTGTTGAGATTCATTGCCTTAGAGATAAAAAGACACCAAAACATTCCTCTACACATTCTAGTTCACAAGGCCTAGCAAGCCAAGTGATCTAGTTTCTTCAAAGTTCGAAGAAGAAGCCAAAGGTAGAAGCTTTCGGGTGGATCCATCTTCGGCGCAAGGAGACGACGAGGAGAGGCTGATCCGAACACCGGGAGGAGTTGAAGACGAAGGAGTTCAAGAAAGGTATAGCCCCCTAACCGAGTAGGTAAACTCTTGTTAGGTTGTTAGTTAGTAGTTTAACAAAGATCCGTATTGGTAGTCCATGTTACCACCCTCTTGAAAATCGTTTTTCACCACTTCCGCAACCCCGTAAGTACCGGGGAAGGGTAGCATGGACTTACAGTATACATATACATGGATTATGAGGATAGTACTTGGGATTGGAGATGAGTCGATGAGATTGGGCTTGAGGCCGTGAGATCGGTGATGTGACAGGGTTCGTATTCGAGATACGACATGATGTTTTAGCGGGTCCTTTCGACATGGAGTTTTCATATACACGCATGCATTTACATAGATGGTATCAGTTTTGTACTAGACGTAGATCAGTACCCCGATCATGATATTTGATATAGAGGATACCAGATGAATAATGTGATAGATGTGACTTTTGATCCGTACCCAGATTTGGGAGGCCGTACGACGGATTTACCGTACGAGCTATATATTGATGATAGATCAGCACTCTTGACTCGAGGATGTCATATTATATTAGGGTATCGTATGGGATACTATTGAGGTGGGATCACCGACTTTTATATGTATATGTATGTATCGACTCAGATGTTAGGCGGTTTCCTTACCTTTCGATCAGCCTATTTAGTCTGGTCCTGTAGTGTACTTGTGAATGATAGATTAGATTCGACTCATACCTATTTCAAAAACTAACGAATCGTGTGTATTTTAAAGACGGGACTGTTCATATCATATTATTGCAATTCATACGCCCCATTTTTATTCATTTTATAAGTAAACAGGTACTCTTGACGCACGTTTATTGCATGTTACAGGATACAGGCTTTTGGAGCAAATACAGTGAAAAAGACGAAAGTTGATACAGGAATAGGAATTTTGACGGATCCTAGTCAAGCCTAAACTAATAACAGTTCACATGGGTACAAGACAGTGCAAGGTCCAGAAATGTCAAAGCAAAACGGTTAAAAGATCGCTACATGTTTTCACTAAAGATCTGGAGAAGAGTAAGAAGCCAAACAGAGAAATGGGAAGAATATATGACAAGCCCAGACAACCACAAAGGACCCCAGAAAAGATGGTGGAGTGATCCCACCAAAGGGCCGCGGAACCGCGGCCCAAACCACCCCTATGCCGCGGTTCCGCGGCCATTTAATGCCCGTGTCGACGCCGACTTCTTGTGTCGGTGCGTCGGTGCGGGTGTTGGGATTTTCCGTGGGCATATCTGTAAAATCATGTGTGCGAGAATTTGTAACCCTAGCTTCCCTGTTTCCTTATAAATTGTACTAACAAAGCTGTAAAACGTATGCCTCTTTTCAATCAATAAAATTCAGATTTGTTGGGAGATCTAGAGCATCATTTTTGTAAGTGTTTTTAATTTTCTTGCCTTAGTGTTAATTCTTTTCTTGCCCTAGCTAGCTAGTATAATTATTGCAGTAGAGTAATCATATCCCTTGCCTTAGTTAACTAGTGTAGTTCTTTTTAATCTGCAGTAGATAAGTAATAATTTTAGACCCAAACAGCACACATTAAAACATAACAAAAAAAATGTCATTTTTAGAAATTACCCTAATGAGCGAGTAAAATCTTCGCTTGTTAGGGTTAGGAACAAAGGAGGGAAAGAGAGAAGAATATCTCTCACCTCCTTCAATGCCAATACATTTTTCATAACTAGAACTTCATGCACGCATGCATGATCCGCTCCCTACGGCACCCTACCTACGAGGTAACGGTGAACCGTAGTATAAAGGGCCGGACATACATGACGTCCATGAAGGTTGTAGCAATTAATAGCAAAGGATGGACAAGGATCTAGAGGAAGAAACTTCGTTTCTTCCCCATCATCCTAATCCCCTTTGCTAATAATTGTTATGATATCTAAAAAGCTTTAATTAAAAGGCATTGAAAGAGGTGACAATGTTAATCTCATCAACCCTACCTTAGACCTAATCCTAACAAGTTCTTTAATATCGTATAATTAGTTTTTAAATCAGTCAACAAAAACCAAACCACCATCGGAATCAACTCGTAAAAACACAAACCAGAAAATTACACATCTTTGTGGATCGACCCGTACTTACCGGCTAGCTGCAAAGCGACGCCGTTTCTGATTACGGTAAACAATTAACTTTGGAATAATCAAATGGCGCCGTTGCCGGGGATGGCGTAATCTTTCTTTTGTGTAATTTTGGGTTGATTTAAATTCTTAAAAAAATCATAAAAATCAAAAATACAAAAACATTTTATCGATTTTTATCTGTTTGAAGGGTTTTATGGTTTGAATCTTGCAGGAACTGCGAAGGATTGCGAATCTGGAAATTTACAGAGGGCAAAACAGAAGTTGGTGCATAAGTAAAGAGAGGAATTGCAAGCACAGAACAGTACAAATTTTTTCAGACGATGAACCCACTAAACTGCCGCGCTTCCGCCGCATAAGTGGGCTTCCCACCGCGATTCCGCCGCGCAATTGCCACATCAGCGCATCAATTTTACATGGTTTGATCTCTCCCTCTCCCCTCTGCAACCTACAATATATCCACTGTAAAAACTTTCTACAGGAATTCTTTGCGCTAAAAAATTCTTTCTCCCCATTCTAAATAACAGATTTCTGGCAGGTTTCTTTGCGCCGCGCTAAAAATTGATTGCAAGTGAATTTTATGGTTTTGCATAATTTAATTGGACTTTAAGGGGCTAATTGACCAAACTCAGATTGGGTGGGGATTTCATCACCCTTCCCAAGACCCCAGAAATCACTTTAAAGCATTTGCATTGACCACAATTAATAAAAAATACTAGACTCAGCCCTAAGGACATCGAGCTCAATAGGAAAAGGACTAGTATAGGCATCGACCGTTTATCCTAACTGACTTTGCAGTGTCTAGGCTAGTGGTTTTTAATTAGGCCCACTACTGTGGTTCCTTCCCACTTACCTGGCCGTACTTGTCGGTGAAGAGGCGGTTTGAGGTCCTATTTCTAGCCCTAGTTAGGAGCTGTCTAGCAGACCTAGGTGACCCTAGATCTAGGCCTGATTGTGCATGTGTGGTTGATACATTTGTGTCACGAGTCCCTTTTCAAAAAACCTCTTTTGCAAAACTCTCACATAAAAAAAAAAGAAAAATCTTTTCAAACTTGCAACTTGTCGCTAAGAAAACTTGCAACTCACTTCCACCATTTCCCTTCACTGACGTTATCTTACCTCCACATTCTGTCTTTCTTTTTCCTGACTACACTACCCCTTTAGTGTATGTCACTTTGGACTAGGGATACTAACGCCCGATTAGTCCGTGTTTCGTTGGTACCGACCGACGAACCCTTCGACACCGAAGTCGACATTCCGTCCACTTTCTTACCCTCACCTTCAAATTCTTTCACCGAAGGCATGTCGGGATTCAACCCCAAAAATACCTTACCGACGGGAAGGATTCTACCTCCGTTAGGTGCGAATAACCCGAACCAACCTCCTGTTGAAGCGCCCGCACGAGTTGCGCTCCAGGACCTCTTTTACCCCGTCCGCACTTCTTTACCCACCTGTCTTTCAACCCCACCGGCAAATGGGGACAATTTTGAAATAAAACCACATTTCATCAATATGCTGCCAAAATTTCATGGTTTGGAATCTGAAGATGCATATATCTTTATCAATAAATTCCAAAATGTGTGCGCTATGATGAAAACGACCCAATTAAGTGATGACGTTATAAGGCTAAGGGTCATTCCTTTCACCTTATGTGACCTAGCCGAGAAGTGGCTATACAGCACCGCATCACATTCCATTAGAAATTGGGACGAGTTTGTGAAAGCTTTTCTAAAAAAAATTTATCCTCATCACAAAACTGCCAGAATCCGCAATGAAATAATTCAATTCTTGATTGAAATGATTTAAGTTTAACCGCAATCAAGACGGTGTCGCTATGCAGCTAGCCGGTTGAGCACGGGTCGATCCACAGGGAGATGGTTGTATGTCCTTTCTTGTTTTAGACGAGTCAATAAAGAATTTGTGTATGTTTGTTTCTAACCTATGTGTTTATTTGCAAGTATAAAGTTGTTAAGAAAAGATACGAGATTGTAAGCTAAGGAAATCCGTACTCAAAACCTTTGAGCCGAGTCTTGACCAATTGAAGCTAGAGCAATCGGCAACAACGTGGATTAGGGGATTTAAGCGCGGTATTCGTGGAATACGGCTTATTTACCCTTGTCCTTCCGTTCTTGTCTCTTGCTTTTCGCCTCCGGCCAAACCGAACGCAACCGGTCGCGGTTAGGAATCACCGTTACCTTGTCAGGGTACGGTGCCTAACGGAGCGCTTGCGTATCGTTTGGGCGGAGTTCAATGGAAAATAACGGGAAAAGGAAATGGGCAAAGAAACGTTAACTTATAATACCGTATTTCTTCTTAACAACAATAATTACAACCATTCACAAAATGAACAAAAGAGAGCAAAAGAAAAGAACAAAGAAAAGAAAAGATTACAAGTATTAAGTGCATGAATTTAAGTGCATGAAATAAATTGCAAGAAAGAAAAGCAAGATAATAATAAGCAAGTAATAAAAAGCAATAAAAAGAACAAGAAAGTAATTACAAGAACATAGAACTCAAGACAAGCATGTGATCAATAGCCAACCCTTAAACTTGCAAGCTCAATTAAGAGGTTGCAAGATCAAGAGAAGGGTAGAGAACGCATGTGAAGTGAAGAACTAGTCCCGTGAGAAAATACGACCCTTGAGATTAATAACTAACTCTTAACCATTCAAGCTCAATGAAGAGGTTGAATGATCAAGAGAAAGCAAGAATCTCAAGGGGAAGAAGAAACATAAGAGAATGATACAAAAACCTCATCTTCATTAATCTCCCACTCAAAAAGCTCTCACTACAATTTTCATGGAAAAAAAATGAAGAAGAAGAAGAAAAAGAACTAAAACTACAAAAGAATGGAGAACAAAGAATGACCCTTGGTTGAGCTCAGTTCTGCTGTATTTATAGGCAGAGGGTTGAAGATCTAGGGCAAGAATCTGCCACTATATGAAGTCCCCAAAACACGACAAAGTGAGGACCCCACATGGCCGCGGATACGCCGCCAATACCCCCTATTGGCCGCGGATCCGCGGCCCTATGATGGAGTCAGGGCATCGTACTTGGTGGCTTTCCCTGGTTCTGTGTGTCCTTCAGTGTGGCATATGTGTTTTCTGAAAATACCTCCACATTTCTTCCAGAATTTCTGTTGAGGAAAGGTGGACTTTTGTGGATGCTTTTGTCATGATTGCCTCGAGCTCCGCGTAGATTTCTTGGAACTTGTTGTTGCCATTGAGCCTTGTGCATGAAGGTGATATTGATTTGACATTTTGTCTTCCTAAACTGGTATCTGGCAACATATGGATGACGAGCGGAGACCGTGTTTTCTCAGTGGTTGGCAGGAACCCGGATTTTGTCGTGTTTTCCATGAATTTCACCGTTTTAGAACCGAGAACCTGTATCCTGCAAATATGTAACAAACACGGATTAAAAGCACCTACCTATAAACAACCGAGCGTAAGAATGGGCGGTATAAAATGCAGTATTCTGTGATGAACAAATACCCCCAAACTTAACTTTTGCTCGTCCCGAGCAAAACCAATTATTCACAAAAATAAAATCCTAACCGCACTTTCGCAGGGAACGCGATTGCACTGAGCGCGAGCAACAAGCCGTTAAACCTCTAGGTGTCCCTAGTAGGAGGAGTGTTGTCTCCTGAGGGTTTTCAGCGGATACTACCCACAAAATCCGGTCAAGTTGGTTTTGTACAATAACTAAGATTCAAACCCTAAAGTTTTTGTTTTAGAAAATAACAATTCTATAATCCTAAGTCTAGACTATCGAACCTTTATTTTTCACACCTCGCTTCTTATTTAACTACAGATTTTATATGTCTTTACGTGCAGTGCAATTAGTGTCGTTAAGTTCCAGAAGGATCGATTAAAGTCATCATGTCGCACAATAAAGCCCAGATAACAATTTTAAAAGGATCACATAAGTTTTATAAAGAGTTAAGCATTTTTCAAGTTTCGTTTTCCAGTAAGGTTTCAACTTCAGAATTTCTATCTTCCATAACAGGAAACTAAGTTGTATTTTTCACTCCACCTTTTTCTTGTTTTCATTTCATACACACCTCTGTGAACGTGCAATAGTCTTTATCATAGAATAAAACCTTCATATCTCCGGTAAATTTTTTTTATAAAAGTCTGTCTTTTATCAAGATTATTCTCACACAAAGAACCGTTAGGAATTTTAACTCGGAGAGAACACTTGCTTGACTTTGTTTTAAAACTGGACTTTCTAGGCTTCTTAGCGAGCTTTGGGCCAATGTACCCAAACCAGTTGGTTTTAGGGCATTAGGTGTAGAAACACCCCAGCGGACTTAATTACTCAAGTTACCTAGGTCCAAAAACAAAAGACAGTTTGACGTGAAAATCAGATGATTTAATACGAATGGAGATATAACCAGCAGTTCAATTATTTTTTTGGATAAAAGACGTGTTTAGTGGGTTTGGTGTGTAATCATTCCAATCAAGTTTCCGATGGGTTATTTTTCAGACTTAGCTCCAATTACGGCATCAATAACATTCCTTCATATTCGCTTTACTTCATAAACTATTCTTGACATTACTTATTTCAGAACAAACCTATTTGATCTTCAGAAAATCATTTATCTGTTTAAAAGTTTAAACATGAAAGACTTGTCATCTAATTCCCAAAATTCACGACACGTGTAGTGTGATGTAAAGACGTATATCAGCTATAGTTAACTTCAAAGGAGAGTTATCTTTCAGGTTTTCAAAATCTAAACATAAGATTTAGTTATTCCTATTTTTTCAAACAAAAACCGTCGAATGTTGAATCAGAGTTCTTCCACAATCTAACTTGACAAAAAAGTTTTTATATTTTTAGAAAATTTTCAGATTTTTATGGATTTTATGGATTTAATATGCAGATGCAAAATATACATATGAATGCGAAGGAAGAAAGCTTACCGAGCACACCCCCAAACTTAAACTTGACAGTGCCCTCACTGTCAGGCTATACCAAGAGGGTTAAAATTGCCGGCGCTTCCTAGAAACAAATTATATACAAAACAAAAAGGAAAACAAAAATATATACAAAAAAGTGTCCCCCCCAAACTTAAGTAAAACAGTGTTTCCACTGTTAAGCGTTGAAATTCAGGATTTAGGGGGGAAAGAACAGTATCAAGCTATACAAGGCCTTACACAGGCCAAAAGTGAGCACCAACCATTCAAAGATTTTATCGCTATAATGTACAGGTTGGTGGAAGAAGGCGTAGAGAAAAGAGAAGGACAATACGCGAGACCGTATGCGAAGAGAAGCGGGATACGGTCTCGGTATATGAGAGGAAGAAGAATGGCGGAAGGGAAAAAGAAGTGGAATACGAACTTGAGGGTGCAAATGGAGTAAATAGATTAGCACAATTTGTGATGACCGATGTGTGAAAAGCGATTGTGCTAATATATGTACCCGTCGAGAAATGGGGTCAAATCCCTCAAGGTTCGTGAGAAACCATGGGTACGCCGAACCTGGTAAACCAGACATAGTAAATGAAAGTGAGACGGGTTCTTGCAAGGTCGGAACGATGGAAAGGATGGAGGGAAGTGGTTGAGGAAGGGTATCGGTTAATGGTTCTGGAGGGTGTACACAGTCAGTGAAAGGAACAGGATGAATTGGAAAATCCGACTCATCATCTAGAACTGTTTCATCCTCAAAAATATCCTCAAAATTCTCCTCAAAGTTAAGCTCATCCATGCTCTTCTCTTCAAAGTCCAGACGCATATGGGGTTCGGGAAAAACATTTAATGACTCGGGATGATGATTTGAAGAGACAAACTCAGCCAAATCTACGGGTTCATCATCCAAAATATTCCCGGCGTCAATATCCTTAATCAAGTGAAAATCAAAATTCTCTGACACCTCATCAAAAGCATGGATATCAATCGATTCAGGTTCTAAAGTGGAGGTGTAGAGGTCAAAAGGTTTGGGATTGGTTTCACTTGGAAGGGACCCTTCACAATCAGGTAAATCAAACACTACAAAGTCGCACAACTCATTAATCATTCTATCTTCAATTGATAAATCATGTAGGATACTCGATAGACTTTCAAAACAGGAGGTGTGGGATTCAATTTGGGATGGGTAGGTTTGATTTGGAAGGGGGTACATCTCACTCTCTCCACTCAAATTCACAGCCTGTCCTGCCGCCTCATCATACTTTGAAAAAGTTGGAGCTAGGTGAAAACTAGCTACCGGGTCACTAGGTTGCATGAGGGCGGCCATGGACGCATTCAAATCCATCATCTGTTGGCGTGACGCTACCCTAAAGTCTTCCAACGACTGTTCCAGACTAGACGTAGGTTGTGAAGGGGTTTCAGTAAAGGATTCAAAGTTGTTTGGATACTGAAAACTCCCAAATGGCGGTTCTGAAGAAATGTCTAGGGAAGGTGCAAAGGTAGGGTAGGATTGGTAGGAATTGAATGGTTGGACAGGGGTAGGATCAACATTTGGATAAGAAGGTGAATGGACTTGTTGATCCCAAGAATTTGAAGTGGTGAAAGGAGTGAAAGATCGGCTACGGGATTGTTCAATACGTTCAGCGATGGACAAAGGACGACTTGCAAAAGGGGTATCAACATAAGCGGGTGCGGGAGGTTGAAAAGGTTGATACAAAGTGGAATGAGGAGTGCAAGTGTTTGTCCTAGATGCTGCTATGCGATCTATCAATGACATTTTGGGCATGGAGGGGTCGTTCGATGTTCGGCCAAAGCAAGAACTGTAAGAAGTAATGTCTGGTTGTGGGTACCAAAGTTCGGCAAGAGTTTTGCGAGGTGGAGTACCCATGATATGAAAAGAGAAAGAAAGAAAGGATAAGAAAAGGAGGGGAAAAAGAATGTGATTTTTTTTTTATTATATATATATTTTTTTAGTTAGATATTAACAAAAGAATGAAATATACAAAAAAAAAATCTGGACAAAAACAATCACGACACAAAAATACCACACACCTAATCGGTCTAGGGTTCACCTAGGTCAACTAGACCTGCTCCAGAACTTGATTGTCGAAGTAAAACTGTGTCGAGAAACGGGCTCAAGATACACTGATCACGAGGCCAGGTAAGTGCAGAGATAAGGGGAGGTTTTCCAACGCTTTCGCGAAGTTCCTTAATTAAATAACCCTTTCTCTTTCGGCGGTTGCGCCTTTAACACTTTCCTAGACACCCCGTAAACAATATACCGTTAAGCGAGGTTCTAAACACAGTTAACTTCTCCTAGTGAGCGCGAAGTCCTTAAGGCTTAAAGTCTAGTTTCTTTTAAATTTTGTGCGGGTAAACGTTATGCTCAAGTTCGTGATTTGTGGGCCACGGAAAAGGTGATGAAATCCTTTACCGTATGTTGTGGGGTTCGCTTGCCCTTAAATCCGTATTAATGTATGCAATGCGCAATTCAATAAAAATTCTATAAAGAATCAAACAATTGTTTTTTATTTTAAGCGCGGCACTGCAACAAATACGGGTTAGTCAATTTTTAGCGTTTGCGAGCGAACTTGCAAAGAATCCTGCAAAGAATAGTATATTGGATGCGTCAGATTTGAGAAGAAGGTGTTAGTAAAGTACGTACCGTTAAGTTTTGGGTTAGGGAACCCCCGTTGAGTCAAATCCGGTAAGCTTGAAAAGTTCGCTTGCGCGGGTCAATCTACCCGGATCTTTGGCACTGTACTTTGCAATCACCTTAGCCTTGAACGTACACTTTGCTCCCCACAATCGCAGTTTGCAAATCCGCAAAAATCTGCACTCTTGCCCACAAAAATGATCAAAAAAAAAACAAAAAGATTTTTTTTTTTTATAAATATATACAAAAAGAATATTAACCCGAATAACAAGAAAGAAAATACGCTACCGTCTCCCCGGCAACGGCGCCATTTGATTGAAATGATTTAAAGTTAACCGCAATCAAGACGGTGTCGCTATGCAGCTAGCCGGTTGAGCACGGGTCGATCCACAGGGAGATGGTTGTATGTCCTTTCTTGTTTTAGACGAGTCAATAAAGAATTTGTGTATGTTTGTTTCTAACCTATGTGTTTATTTGCAAGTATAAAGTTGTTAAGAAAAGATACGAGATTGTAAGCTAAGGAAATCCGTACTCAAAACCTTTGAGCCGAGTCTTGACCAATTGAAGCTAGAGCAATCGGCAACAACGTGGATTAGGGGATTTAAGCGCGGTATTCGTGGAATACGGCTTATTTACCCTTGTCCTTCCGTTCTTGTCTCTTGCTTTTCGCCTCCGGCCAAACCGAACGCAACCGGTCGCGGTTAGGAATCACCGTTACCTTGTCAGGGTACGGTGCCTAACGGAGCGCTTGCGTATCGTTTGGGCAGAGTTCAATGGAAAATAACGGGAAAAGGAAATGGGCAAAGAAACGTTAACTTATAATACCGTATTTCTTCTTAACAACAATAATTACAACCATTCACAAAATGAACAAAAGAGAGCAAAAGAAAAGAACAAAGAAAAGAAAAGATTACAAGTATTAAGTGCATGAATTTAAGTGCATGAAATAAATTGCAAGAAAGAAAAGCAAGATAATAATAAGCAAGTAATAAAAAGCAATAAAAAGAGCAAGAAAATAATTACAAGAACATAGAACTCAAGACAAGCATGTGATCAATAGCCAACCCTTAAACTTGCAAGCTCAATTAAGAGGTTGCAAGATCAAGAGAAGGGTAGAGAACGCATGTGAAGTGAAGAACTAGTCCCGTAAGAAAATACGACCCTTGAGATTAATAACTAACTCTTAACCATTCAAGCTCAATGAAGAGGTTGAATGATCAAGAGAAAGCAAGAATCTCAAGGGGAAGAAGAAATACAAGAGAATGATACAAAAACCTCATCTTCATTAATCTCCCACTCAAAAATCTCTCACTACAATTTTCATGGAAAAAGAATGAAGAAGAAGAAGAAAAAGAACTAAAACTACAAAAGAATGGACAACAAAGAATGACCCTTGGTTGAGCTCAGTTCTGCTGTATTTATAGGCAGAGGGTTGAAGATCTAGGGCAAGAATCTGCCACTATATGAAGTCCCCAAAATACCCCCAAAACACGACAAAGCGAGGACCCCACATGGCCGCGGATCCGCCGCCAATACCCCCTATTGGCCGCGGATCCGCGGCCCTATGATGGAGTCAGGGCATCGTACTTGGTGGCTTTCCCTGGTTCTGTGTGTCCTTCAGCGTGGCATATGTGTTTTCTGAAAATACCTCCACATTTCTTCCAGAATTTCTGTTGAGGAAAGGTGGACTTTTGTGGATGCTTTTGTCATGATTGCCTCGAGCTCCGCGTAGTTTTCTTGGAACTTGTTGTTGCCATTGAGCCTTGTGCATGAAGGTGATATTGATTTGACATTTTGTCTTCCTAAACTGGTATCTGGCAACATACGGATGACGAGCGGAGACCGTGTTTTCTCAGTGGTTGGCAGGAACCCGGATTTTGTCGTGTTTTCCATGAATTTCACCGTTTTAGAACCGAGAACCTGTATCCTGCAAATATGTAACAAACACGGATTAAAAGCACCTACCTATAAACAACCGAGCGTAAGAATGGGCGGTATAAAATGCAGTATTCTGTGATGAACAATTCTCACAACTTCCTTCCGAACCCTTTTGGAAGTGTTTCGAGAGATTTAAGGACCTACTAGTTCAATGCCCTCATCATGGGATCGAAAGTTGGCAAATTTGCCAAACATTATACGAGGGATTGAACTCGGCAACGAAGCAGTTGCTAGAAACCATAAGTCAAGGTCATTTTCTCTCCAAGTCTAGTGACGAAGCATGGCAGTTTCTTGAGGATCTTAGTGAGCAAACTATTCAGTGGGAGAGTACCAAGACCACATCATCTTCTTCTAGTGGTCAATCTAGGGCAGGCGTACATCAAGTAGAAATGTCGATTGCTATGAAGGCCGAGATGGCCGCTCTTACAAAAAAACTAGAAGCGATTGAGACCAAAATCTCGTCGTCTTCTCCTTCCCCTGTTATGCCTCCACGAACTGTTTGTGCTTGTTGTGCGGATCCGTCGCACCTAACCGAAGAGTGTCCTTATAATGCATCTACTTAAGGACAGGATCAAGTCAATGCTGCATTTCAGCAACGACAAAGGAACGATCCGTACTCTTCGACATACAATCCGGGGTGGAGGAGTCACCCAAATTTCGCTTGGAACCAAAATCAACAATTCCAAGGAAATAACAATTTTCAAAGACCTCCTCCTCCACAACAACAACAAGCACCTTCACAAACTCAGTTTCAACCGCAACAATTTCAACAGCAACCTTACCCTAATCAGGTGAACAATTTTGTGCCTAACAATGCTTACCAGCCAAACAATTATGTTCAACCTAATAATGATAAGGTTAGCTCGCTCAAAAGAAGTCTAGATGCGTTCCTTAAGCAATCTACACAGTCTACAGCAAGACTTGAGACTTCTATTCAATCTTTGGTGCAAAATAGTGCCTCACACGATCAAAGCATCAAATCTATTGAGGCACAAATTGCACAACTCAATGCAGCTTTGAGCGAGCGCGAAAAAGGAAAACTCCCGTCTCAACCACTGCCCAACCCCGGTCACGCACATGCTGCAAATCAATAGCAGAATCATAATGTAAATGCGGTGACCACGTTGAGATCGGGAAAAGTGTTGCAAAACAATGTGGGTATTGACAATAACACCCCTGCCGGTGGCCCTTCTTCATCTTCTTCACCTTCTTCTTTAGAGCCTATTCTCCACCCTTCACAAGGCTCTACGTCTTCCAGCTCGAACGGACCCGTTTCTCACAACACGAACACATCTACACGGGGTGCCGTTCCAACTCGACAATCTGATCCGCAAAAATTGGACTCAACCACCTTTCAAAATGTTCCTTTTCCTAATCGGTTGAGATCCAATAAACCAACTCCACAGATGGAAAAGATTGTAGAGTTGTTCAAACAGGTTAGCATAAATATCCCTCTTTTGGATGCAATCCAACAAGTTCCTTCATATGCAAAAATTTTAAAGGACTTATGCACCAAAAAGAGGAAGTCGCAAGTGCCAAAGAAAGTTTTTGTGGCTAGTGCTATTAGTGATGCTCTTGTAAATTCGTTACTCCCAAAGCAAAAGGACCCCGGGTGTCCGACCATTTCGATAACAATTGGGGACAAGAACATCAATAGAGCACTATTAGATCTTAGTGCGAGTGTCAATTTGCTACCCTATTCTGTGTACGAGCAATTGGGCGTTGGAGAGCTTAAGCCCACTCACTGTACACTCCAAATGGCCAACCGATCAATAACCCATCATAGGGGAGAGCTGGAGGATGTGTTAATTAGAGTAGGGGATTTCATTTTCCCCATTGACTTTATCGTAATGGATACACAACCAGTCGCTAACCCCCGGAACCAAATTCCGGTAATACTTGGTCGACCATTCCTGGCAACTTCCAACGCAGTGATCAATTGTCGTAATGATTCAATGAACCTATCTTTCGGAAATATGACAATTGAGCTCAATATTTTCAAGTTAGGAAGTCAGCCGGCTGAGCCTAATGCTAGCGTACTCGATGTTTGCTCGATCAATGAGATCGCGGAGGAGGACTGTGAGTTCGAGAATTTTTTGTTCGATCACAGCAATGTTAACGCCACTAGTGCGTTCCTCCTAGAGTCCGACACAGCTTTCACGGCGGACAATGATTTTGAGTGTTTTACCTTCGTTGACGACTTTGAAGACTCATCACCTGAATTGGAGTCTTTTGCTTTTTCGGATGAGTTAATTGAACCATCCGACTCTGTTGCGTACACTCGATTCGAACCTTTGATGGAATCCTTCAAGTTTGAAACAGTTACCCCATTGTTACCATCTATTGTTTCACCTCCTAAACTCGAATTGAAGCTTTTGCCGTCGCACCTAAAATATGCTTATCTAAGTGATAATGAGACCTTACCCGTCATTATATCGGCCTCTCTAGCTCTTGAGCAAGAGAAGGCTCTTTTGATGGTCTTACATAATAATCGGCAAGCTTTCGGCTGGTCTATGGCGGACATTAAGGGGATTAGTCCCCTCATAGTCGAACATCATGTACACTTAATGGATGATGCCAAGCCGGCAAGGGATCCTCAAAGGCGCCTCAACCCCATTATGAAAGAGGCTGTTAAGAAGGAGATTGTCAAGTGTCTGGATAGTGGTATCATTTACCCTATCTCGGATAGCCAATGGGTTAGCCCAATCCACGTTGTGCCAAAGAAATCGGGCATTACGGTCATTACCAATGAGGCAAATGAGTTAATTCCCACTCGCACCCAAACTGGGTGGCGAGTCTGCATAGACTATAGGAAACTCAATGCCGCAACAAGGAAAGACCACTTTCCTTTACCTTTCATTGACCAAATGCTCGAGCGATTGGCAGGGCACGAGTTCTATTGCTTTCTGGATGGCTATTCCGGTTACAACCAAGTCCCCATCGCCAAAGAGGATCAAGACAAGACAACATTCACTTGTCCCTTTGGCACTTTTGCTTATCGTCGCATGCCCTTTGGGTTATGCAATGCACCCGCGACATTTCAGCGGTGTATGATGGGGATCTTTTCAGACATGGTTGAAAAGTTCTTGGAGATCTTTATGGATGATTTCTCCATCTTTGGCGACTCCTTCGACGAGTGTTTATGGCATCTTGACGCTGTTCTTACCCGCTGCAGGGATAAGAACCTAACATTGAATTGGGAGAAGTGCCATTTCATGGTGCAAGAGGGCATTGTCCTAGGACATGTCATCTCGCAAAACGGCATCGAGGTTGATAGAGCTAAAATCGAAGTAATTTCTAACCTCCCTCCCCCGAAATGCGTCAAAGATATCAGAGCATTCCTTGGCCACGCCGGTTTTTACAGACGGTTCATCAAGGACTTTAGCAAGATCGCTAGACCCTTGACTCTCTTACTGGCCAAGGATACAACTTTTGCTTTCGACTCCACGTGCATTAAAGCATTCGAGTCTTTGAAACATTCCCTCATCTCTGCGCCCATCCTCTCATCTCCCGACTGGACGCACCCCTTCGAAATCATGTGCGACGCATCAGATTTTGCAATTGGCGCTGTTCTTGGACAGCACATTAATAAGATGCCGCACGTGATTTATTATGCTAGCCGAACACTAAATGAGGCCCAACTAAACTACACAACAACAGAGAAAGAGTTTTTAGCTGTTGTGTTTGCACTCGAAAAATTTCGGCCTTATTTAATTGGCTCTCCAGTCGTTGTATATACTGATCATTCAGCTCTTCGCCACCTTTTTGCGAAGAAGGATGCTAAGTCAAGGCTAACAGGTTGGATCCTTTTATTACAAGAGTTTGACCTTGTCATTAAAGACAAAAAAGGATGTGAAAACGTAGTAGCTGATCACCTATCACGACTTCCTTCTTTGCCCACACTCGATCTTCCAATCACTGATGTTTTTCCCGACGAGCAACTCTTGACCGTTTCTTGCGAACCATGGTTCGCCGATATTGTAAATTACTTAGCCACCGGCCTGATACCTAATGATTGGTCGAAACAGGATAAACTTCGATTTTTGTCCCAAGTAAAGCATTTTTACTGGGATGAACCCTATCTTTTTAAATACTGCTCCGACCAAATCATTCGTCGGTATGTACCTGAAAGTGAGGTCAAAAGCGTGCTGTCTTTTTGCCACGATCAAGCATGTGGCGGGCACTTTGGCCCAAAGAAGACAGCCGAGAAAGTTTTGCAGTGTGGTTTCTATTGGCCACGACTCTTCAAGGATGCATTTGAATACTGCAAAACTTGCTCCCGGTGCCAACACTTGGGCCGGATATCGCGGAGAAACGAAATGCCGCTCCAACCAATTTTGGTTGTGGACATTTTTGATGTTTGGGGTATAGATTTCATGGGACCATTTCCTAACTCTTTTGGAAATGTGTATATTCTTTTGGGCGTTGACTACGTTTCAAAGTGGGTTGAGGCTGTGCCCAGCCGAACGAACGATAACAAGGTTGTTGTTCGATTTCTTAAAGAACACATCTTTTCTCGATTTGGGCACCCTCGGGCGATAATAAGTGATAATGGTTCTCACTTTTGCAATAGGACTTTTGAGTCCTTAATGCGCAAATACTCTATCACCCACAAACTGTCAACGCCATATCACCCCCAAACATGTGGGCAAGCCGAGGTTTCAAATCGGCAAATAAAGCAAATCTTGGAGAAAACGGTTTCTAAAAACCGTAAAGATTGGTCACTTAAACTGATTGATGCACTATGGGCTTTCCGTACTGCATATAAGACCGATCTTGGTATGTCTCCATACCGGCTTGTTTATGGGAAGGCTTGCCACCTCCCAGTGGAGATTGAGCATAAAGCTTTTTGGGCTATCAAAGAGCTAAATTTATCTTTAGGAGATGCGGGCAGCAATCGAAAGCTGCAGTTGAGTGAACTAGAAGAGCTGAGGGATGAGGTATATGATAATGCCCTAATTACTAAAAACCGAGCTAAGGTGTTCCACGATAAACACCTTTTGCGAAAAACTTTTGAACCTGGTCAGCAGGTTTTACTTTATGACACTCGGTTACATTATCATCCCGGCAGGCTCCGTTCCAGATGGAGGGGACCTTTTGTAGTCCGCACCGTTTATCCGCACGGTGCGGTTGATCTTGAGAATCCTGAAGACGGTACCTTATTCAAAGTGAATGGGCATCGACTAAAACCGTTCTTCACAGCGAACCCATCGGAGGAGGTCCTGTTTTTGCAGGAGCCGATTTACACTGATTGATCCTCCTCCACTTACACCCCCGAATTACCAATCAATTTTCCAAAACTTTATTTAGAATAAGTTTGGGGGTGTGTATCATTTGTAATAATGTGAATAAACAGGGAATGCCGACATCTTGACCCTCTTTGTTTAGCATGACAGTGAGGACACTTTCAAGTTCAAGTTTGGGGGTATGCTCGGTACGTCTTCTTCCTTCGCATTCATTTGTACATATTTTGCATTTGCATATTTATTTGAAGACCTATAAAAATTGAAAAAAAATTCAAAAATTTATAAAAAAATTATGGTATTCAATTTTGGCCATATTTAACTTGAGTTTGACAAATAGGTTAACTAGCTACGAACAACTAGATCTTAGACTTGGTAAATTAAAAACCCTAAAAATAACCTTCTTTAAAGATTAACGGTAGAAAGTATATGTCTTTGTAGTTTATTTAGAAATAGGCAAATTTTGAGTTCACTTTTTCGGCTAAATTGAAATAAAGGAAAAATATTGATATTCTTATTAGAGTATAAGTTTGAAAAATAATTCCTGGCTTAAGTATGGATTCTGAAAATGTATACCCTACAAAATTGCACAATCACACACCTTAAAGCTTGGAATAGTAGAGGAGACATTGAAATGCTCTTGTCTATAAGTCCCTAGTACGAAGAAAATTAAAAAAAATACAAAAGTGAAAAAAAAAATGAACACTGGTTTTGTGATTACTTAAGGCTAAAAACAGAAAAATATATAGCGAGGGTGCTTCATCACCTAGTGCCTTAGACCAACTGGTTTGGGAGTCACTGCTAAAAGCCTTGGGTGTTGCAGAACTAGGAAGTACGCTTTAGAACGCAAACGCATTTTGTAATCGGTCGTTGGTACCTCACGAAGTATTAACGGTCGCATGAAAGATGTGTAAGCAAAATTCACCAATTAATAAGTGCTTGGACAAAGGACAAGGGTATGATTGCTTAATTTGAATTTCCAAGTGTAGGGGTGATCTATACACACACGTGGGGATATGTGATTAGAGTTTAGATAAGAGAAAGGAATGAAGAATAAAACTTATATCTTTAGTAGAATTGACAGAAAAATTCCTAAGTGGAGATGGAACCCTAAAAGGAAAACCTAAGAAATGCTGAAAGCTGAATGAGTCTATCAAACATATATAATTTTAAGTTAAGTTATGAGGAAGTGTGAAGAATATGGGTGGAAAGTTTATGAGTCGATGATAATAGAATTCTGTGTTAGAAAACCTAATTGGAGAATTATTGTCGAAAGAGCCAAATGGATAGGATTTTGTGGGTGTAATCCGCTGAAAACCCTCAGGAGACAACACTCCTCCTACTAGGGACACCTAGAGGTTTAACGGCTTGTTGCACGAGCTCAGTGCAATCGCGTTTCCCTGCGAAAGTGCAGTTAGCTTTTATTGAAAATAAAATAATAAGTTTGCTCGAGGACGAGCAAAAGATAAGTTTGGGGGTATTTGTTCATATCATATTATTGCAATTCATACGCCCCATTTTTATTCATTTTATAAGTAAACAGGTACTCTTGACGCACGTTTGTTGCATGTTACAGGATACAGGCTTTTGGAGCAAATACAGTGAAAAAGACGAAAGTTGATACAGGAATAGGACTTTTGACGGATCCTAGTCAAGCCTAAACTAATAACAGTTCACATGGGTACAAGACAGTGCAAGGTCCAGAAATGTCAAAGCAAAACGGTTAAAAGATCGCTACATATTTTCACTAAAGATCTGGAGAAGAGTAAGAAGCCAAACAGAGAAATGGAAAGAATATATGACAAGCCCAGACAACCACAAAGGACCCCAGAAAAGATGGTGGAGTGATCCCACCAAAGGGCCGCGGAACCGCGGCCCAAACCACCCCTATGCCGCGGTTCCGCGGCCATTTAATGCCCGTGTCGGCGCCGACTTCTTGTGTCGGTGCGTCGGTGCGGGTGTTGGGATTTTCCGTGGGCATATCTGTAAAATCATGTGTGCGAGAATTTGTAACCCTAGCTTCCCTGTTTCCTTATAAATTGTACTAACAAAGCTGTAAAACGTATGCCTCTTTTCAATCAATAAAATTCAGATTTGTTGGGAGATCTAGAGCATCATTTTTGTAAGTGTTTTTAATTTTCTTGCCTTAGTGTTAATTCTTTTCTTGCCCTAGCTAGCTAGTATAATTATTGCAGTAGAGTAATCATATCCCTTGCCTTAGTTAACTAGTGTAGTTCTTTTTAATCTGCAGTAGATAAGTAATAATTTTAGACCCAAACAGCACACATTAAAACATAACAAAAAAAAATGTCATTTTTTAAAAATTCCCCTAATGAGCGAGTAAAATCTTCGCTTGTTAGGGTTAGGAACAAGGGAGGGAAAGAGAGAAGAATATCTCTCACCTCCTTCAATGCCAATACATTTTTCATAACTAGAACTTCATGCAAGCATGCATGATCCGCTCCCTACGGCACCCTACCTATGAGGTAACGGTGAACCGTAGTATAAAGGGCCGGACATATATGACGTCCATGAAGGTTGTAGCAATTAATAGCAAAGGACGGACAAGGATCTAGAGGAAGAAACTTCGTTTCTTCCCAATCATCCTAATCCCCTTTGCTAATAATTGTTATGATATCTAAAAAGCTTTAATTAAAAGGCATTGAAAAAGGTGACAATGTTAATCTCATCAACCCTACCTTAGACCTAATCCTAACAAGTTCTTTAATATCGTATAATTAGTTTTTAAATCAGTCAACAAAAACCAAACCACCATCGGAATCAACTCGTAAAAACACAAACCAGAAAATTACACATCTTTGTGGATCGACCCGTACTCACCGGCTAGCTGCAAAGCGACGCCATTTCTGATTACAGTAAACAATTAACTTTGGAATAATCAGGGACAAGGGATTCTACGGATATTTCAAAAGACGTACCTTTTCTTAAAAACACGTAGCCCTTATTTTCAAAACACCACGATTCGTACTATTTCAAACGGCAAAACAGTATAACACAGGTGTGGCGATGTAGATTCCTTATTTTTACGTTTCATTCATGTTCCGCATATTATTGTTGCAAATACTATTCATTGCCATTTATCATGTTGTTATCGTCTCATTGCATGTTTATTGTGTACTTAGTGATTATGAACCATGCTGTCAGGACACCGGCACCATTACCGATGATGCGTATGTTCCACATACACTTACTTGCCGGCTCATACACATCATCATCGGTAATTTCCATGTCACGTACACTTTAGAAAACACTATTTCATCGACATAGCTTGCTAACTGATAGTTGCTACATGTTTTAGCTTTCTTATGCTAGTTAATTTATTGCATGATATTAGATGCATCCATATATTCATTGGTTATGCAGTATTATGGAGATTTATGCCGGTTTTCATTGTTTATTGATATCATGATATTGATGATTTCGGATCCTTCTTGAGATTTCTGGATTTGGGGGAAAACCGCAAGGATTTATAAACTTATTATCCTTTTAAAAATGCAAGTTGCGGTTTTCCCGTGATGTATGAGTCGTCCACCATGAGTTTTCAGGATTGCTGCTGGATTTCGAGACCCGATTCGAGGAGTTGGATGAACCGTCTCGGGTACATGGTGGGCCCGGTTTGGTACCCCGGGGAAAGAAGCTCGAGTTGTATTCGATGAGCCTGGCACGGGAGCACTACCTACCGGTGATATTATTTAGACTCGTCGGTTATCCGGAGGATACCGGCCGGAGTCATGAGAAGGTTATAGGCTGGTCCGTTTTGCCGGAGCCCGCGGGCCGATCCCGCAGATGATACGGATGCCTGAGATATTGATATTTGAGATTTGAGATTTGAGATATTGAGATTTGATATTGAGATACTGAGACTTATGTTTTGTGTCAATGCTTGACACTGATTTCTCTGTTGCATTCATTGATGATACTTGATTGATATACAAATAGAAATCTCATTGATTAAAGAAAACAGTTGTCTCACTCGTGATATATTCTGTTTCCATTCATAATGCATTCATACATCATATATCTGATATGTTGCTATCTGATATGTTGCTATCTGAGGCACTGATACGAGCACGTGGTATTGCACGTATATGTAGATGGATCAGGATATTTTTTGAGGATATTACTTGATATGACCTAGGATAGCGTCATGCATGCGATTTCTACTCGTAGGTGTTTTCTACTCAAGAGTTGGCAACTCACCCCCGTTGTGCCACAGTTCCTTGCAGGTTTTGCCGTACAGGTTTCGTTGTGGCTTTGCTGGCACACTATTCCTTCCGGGGGGTCGTTTTGGTAGATGGGTTCTTTGCATCAGGACCACCATTGTTTATTTATTATTTCAGTTGTATCTAGAAACTCCATCAACCAGATTGTATATTTGATAGAGATAGAAGACCAGACTTGTTATTTTTTCGACCTTAGAGTCACGCGTTGTATTATTATGGTTTTCATGCTGATTTTGGGTTTTCTTTTGAGTTTTGATCCTCGCCCTTCGGCGTTGTATATTATATTGCTTGCGTGGTTGTGACCGTCGATTGACGAAGAGCTAGCTTCCGCTTGAGGATGCCTTTTTATTTATTTCGTATACTATTCATGTTGTATCCCGTTTGGGACCAGTATTTACAAAGGAGACTCTGCCGAAATTTTCAGAAAATACTTGAGATTTTAAAAATACATACTTCGGCCTATGTTGTTAAAACTACTTGCTTTAAATTGGTTTTCCTTTCACTCTACTGCTTCTTTGGTTTTGATTTCTGGGTTTTGGCTTACTTAGATTACGTACGTCTCGAGACTTTTCGTAATTTAAGTGCCGGTCATATTCCGTACTTTTCGGGTCGTGACAAAGTTGGTATCAGAGCGTTAGGTTTTACCTTCGGAGTGTAGGATGACCCTTGGTTGATGGAGTAGGTAGCTTGAGTAGAGTGACGTACCGTACATATGTTCCGCGGCATATTTACGATACGATACTCCACTTAAGAAGCCTTAGAATGTACATTTCTTTGCACAACATTATATTCATTCCTATGATCTAACCTCATCAGTACCAGTTTATGGTTTTGTTATCACGGTGGTACGGGCAGAGAGAGCTACGGCTAGAGTTGCGGTCAGCACGAGCTCGTCACGAACGAGGACTAACCAGGGCGTGATTCCAGGGATATACGGTTTGCATAGGGGCGCCATTTTATTGTGTTTTCGCGCCACGAGCATTTGATGGATCGCTTTTACGAGATTTCTCGGACGAGCAGATTAGCACCAGAGGATTGGGCCCCTTCAAGAGGCCAGCCGGATTGTGATGACCGTCAGAGCACAGATTATTTTGATGATTGAGACACTGTTCAGCGTGCGGACGAATGAGCCAGTGATTTTGGGTGAATGAAAAGATATCGCCCCAGATGTTTGAAGCTAACGTCGCACGAGTTATACTTCGAGATATGATAGAAGATTGCTAGTCACCAAAGATGAAAGACAAGGACATGTGATTCATTGCCTACCCCGATGCGAGGTCATCAGATAGATTGATTCCAGCTAGAGACGACTTCACGCTGATAAGTTGAGAGTCGATAGAGACGATCGAATGTCAGGAACCCATTTTCCAAGTTTAAAGTATTCGGAAAACAATGCAAGAAATTCTACGGACCCTCTAGAAGAATGAAACCCTAACTCGACTTAATGACCATGGAACGCCGGTGAACCTTAGGGTTTGCGGCAGTTCAGCGGTGCCATTAGTGAGGCTTGGGTCTACCCTTCTACGGTTGGTCCATAGGTGATGTGGCATATATTCGATACTATTAAACTGTACCCAAGATGTTGAGCTCTTGGGGGATTATGGAACCTCGACGAATCGATCGAAAAGTTCGACATCATTCGGATATCATATGATGGGATACATTGCTTGGGAGACTCCAGATACGAGTATAGCCGTTGGAGCGTAGTCCATGCAGCCACGAGGAGACGAGTCCGAATCAGTCAACATTAGAGAAAAGTGGGGTAAGAGGTTCGTACGAGATCTTGATGAGATGACGTTCCACTCCACCGACATCAGAGATGTGATACGCAAGCAGAAGTGTTGACTATGGATATATCTTCCAGGAGGAGTCGTGATGAGTATGCAGCCGTTTCGGAACAAGAAATAGATTTGGTAAGGATGATGACTTCCGGGAAGTTCGACAGAACGAGATTTAGGAGAGACTTCGACGGAACCTTTGTGGGATGCTATACGAGAAGATTTGGACCCAGGATCGGTCATATTGCACACACCCAGCAGGCCAGAGTTCAGCATCGTCGACGAGACATGTTATGAGTGACCATAAGAGTTGGCCAGAGATCTTTAGAGGATGTGCCAGAGCGGACTAGTTCCATTATCGTTTCCATATTGGACCGTTGAGCCGAGAAGCTATGTACTTAGCAATTCGCGGTGAGAGACGAGAGCCTAAGGGCACCAGGAGACAGGCCATGATCAGGAGGTAAGTAGATATCTTGCTCTTCTAGCATTGGGTGCACCGACACCTTCTCGACCTTGAAGGAAGGACATCGACGACGGTATTTATGATTTGTGATTTTGTGATTGACTATCACGTATCCGTCACTTTGGATTTCAGTATTTTTGGGTGATTTATTGCATGATTGAGTTTTGATGACCGAGTTTTATGATACTTGCTTTTGTGCACCATGGTTGCACCTACTGGGTATTTATATTTTGTGCATAAGTTATTACACTTGAGATATGCTGTATACACCGTTGTGTTGATTTATGATTTGTGCACCGTTATTGCGCTTGATGTCGTTTTTGTACCTTGGCTGCACATGTTAATGATTTCATGGATTTCATACAGTTGGATTGATTTTGTGCATTGATACGTATTTTGTGCACCACAATTGCACCTGACTTCGATTTTGATGTCATTCGATATGTTGATTTTGATTTCATGCCTATGTTATGCATGTGATTTGACTTATGCTTTTGGCATAGTTTTCATGCACTTTTAGTATTTTGATTTGATTTTTGTGCACACCAGATGCACTAAATCGGGCTTCTTTGTGCATATCAGATGCACATGATATTGTTGTCGTGCACACCCGTTGCACTGGACAGATGCTTTCATGCACACCCGTTGCACTTAGATGTTGTTTCTGTGCACATGTATGGCACATTCATGGATTTTGATTTTCGTGCGCACCAGACGCACGTAGCATTCATATGCACATTTTGGGATTGATTTCTTATGGAGCAGTACGTTTATATGATATTTACTATTTGTTTTAGTACTGAGCAGGACTAGTCAGAGGACAGTACCTGAGTATATTTTTGCATGCATTGATAGTTATTGAAGGTATTTTCAAAGAGGAGCTATAGTCTTAATATTTACCTACGTGTCCGTGATGACACGAAACTTTTTACAAGGGAAACCCTTCTAAACTGTTCTCACAACGGCGGGACGTGTATGTTAAACAAAGGATATATATATATATATAGTTATTTTCTCACAATGGACGTCCGCCATTGTGCAGTGATATACACATCGCACAGCGATTTGAAAAAGGTTTGGCATGCATTGCTTCCAGATGTTTTAATGACGTATATCATGTTGGTTTTCGTATTGGATTTAGATATTGATGTCTTCCCTATAACTCGGATGATTGCGGGATGCTTGACGGAGTTTTGATTTTTGGTTTATATACCTGTTTTTCATGGCATGCATTGCGCTATGATGTGTTTTATGTATTTATGATTTCGGAGCCCCGACGACTTGATGGTTTTGCTGAAATGTTTTAGTATTTGGGGGAGTTTTAATTTAAATTCGGGGACCGAATTTCTTTAAGGGGGGAAGATTGTAACGTTTTGAAAATCATTTAGGTGAAATTTCGGATAATCTGTAAAATAACGGGTGTTTTCAGTAAAAATCAAGATATAAATATCTTTTAATATAAAATTAAATATACATATTCTAGCTATGTAATTGCTAGTATTTGGTGTTTATTGAGCCACTTGTAAAATTTCTAATTTACTGAAAAAATTTCCGAAATTAATTATTTTAATATTATTTTAAGCCGTCACCAATACATTTAATTAGGGATAATTACAAATTGGAATGGGTTAATACAAATTTTGTGCATCATAACACATTAAACTAACATGTAAAATATTGTTTCTGAAATGAAAAGAAGTTGTTAAGATGGTTTTAGAAAATATATAATATAAAGGCTTAAATGGGAAAAATAAACTAAATAGAAATGAAATTGGGCTTGTTAACTTGTGGTTTTGGGTTGTTTTTGATTTAGAAAAGTTTCCCACACACCCACACACACACACACCCATGTGTTGGCCGAGCCCAATAGGCAGCCCCAATGCCCCCCCCCCCAATTGTTTTCCCACTTCAAGTAAAAAAAATGAAAAGGAAACAAAGAATTAAAAGAAAGCTAATAAAGAATGAGGTATGGGTTTTGTTGACTTGGGGGTTTTTTCTTGACCTGGCCATAATTCCCTCACCACACTCTCTTCCTTCCCTCATTTTTCTGGCTGAAAATGGCAGCCCCATCTTCCCCATTTTCTCCTCTCATTCCACCTCAAAAACCCTTCAAAAAATGCATCAAAAATCCCATAAAATAAAAATCCAAGCCCTACCCATTTCTCTTTAGCCAATTTAGCATGGATCTTGGGGGATAGAAGCTAATTTGGGAGGCTAGTGGCAAGTGGGATCTACAAAAATTGTGGAGGTATAATCTTAACCATGTAGTTAAATTGTTGATTTTTGCTTTAATCTAAGCTAAATATGTGTTTAATTAGGTTTTATTGCAAGTTTGGAAAATTCAAGAATATGGTTTGAATTTAATTAGGGTTTAACCATCACTACTAGGATAATCAAGTGTAGTTCATCATCTTAGGAAATGAAAATTCTAGTCTAGTTGTTGTATTGTACATTGTTATTTCAAAATTGTTCAAATTAAATAAATTTGAGAACTAGGTTTTTGTTATTAATATCGAGAGGTGAGATAAAATTGTAAAATGGGTTGTGTGACTTAATTAAGTAAAATTAGTGAGCTTTATGGCCAATAAAATTGTTAAAATATTTTTATTGGTTAAAACATCAAGTTTTGAACAAAAGGGTAACTTGTGCTAACTAGGTTTTGGTTTAATATAATTTAGCAAGATTAAAAATCTAGTAAATGTTTATGTGGCCTAATTAAGATAATTAGTGAATATTGTGACCACTAGTTTTGCTAAAACATCAATTTTTGTACTAAAACGGTAAATTTTGCTTGCTAGGTTTTCGGAAAAATAGCTTTTAAAGTGAGTTTAGGATTTTTGTGAATTTTAACCTATTTCATATTATAATTAGTATTTGTGAGTGTGCAAATGGGTGCGTTTGGGTTTTTCTCGATGGTTTGACGTTTGTACATCGACATCGAGGGTTGGTTTAGCTATTCTTGAATACGTAGGCGATAGGTTTTGACCTATGCATGATACGCTTGCCGATTTGGTTTTCGTATGCCGTTTCGATTTCGAATTGGGTTTTTATGCGATACGATACGTTGTGACATGTAGGTACCCCATGTGGACTTCGAGACGACAAGCAAGCGCGTGGCGATATCGGCACCGGCGAGCGAAGATCAGGTGAGTAGATATATATCTACGGGGGAAGTCGGGTGGATGGCGTATAGCACCCCCGCGGTTCGTAGTATAGTTATGATATATATATATATAAATGTTATATATGTGATTCATGATACGTGGATGTTTATCAAGAGATGATTATTGTGTTCATGGTTTAGTTTAGGGTAATTAGAAGTAAACTAGCATAGCTTCTTAGTCGCGAGCCCTAGAATAGGTTCACACCCACACGCACACACGCATTTGCATACATATTTTTACATGTGCGTATATGGGGATATGTGTATATATATATATACACATGGGTACGGGACTATATATATATATATATATATATATATATATATATATATATATATATATATATACATACATGGATTATGAGGATAGTACTTGGGATTGGAGATGAGTCGATGAGATTGGGCTTGAGGCCGTGAGATCGGTGATGTGACGAGGTTCGTATTCGAGATACGACATGATGTTTTAGCGGGTCCTTTTGACATGGTGTTTTCATATACACGCATGCATTTACATAGATGGTATCAGTTTTGTACTAGACGTAGATCAGTACCCCGATCATGATATTTGATAAAGAGGATACCAGATGAATAATGTGATAGATGGGACTTTTGATCCGTACCCAGATTTGGGAGGCCGTACGACGGATTTACCGTACGAGCTATATATTGATGATAGATCCGCACTCTTGACTCGAGAATGTCATATTATATTAGGGTATCGTATAGGATACTATTGAGGCGGGATCACCGACTTTTATATGTATATGTATGTATCGACTCAGATGTTAGGCGGTTTCCTTACCTTTCGATCAGCCTGTTTAGTCTGGTCCTGTAGTGTACTTGTGAATGATAGATTAGATTCGACTCATACCTATTTCAAAAACTAACGAATTGTGTGTATTTTAAAGACGGGACAAGGGATTCTACGGATATTTCAAAAGACGTGCCTTTTCTTAAAAACATGTAGCCCTTATTTTCAAAACACCACGATCCGTACTATTTCAAACGGCAAAACAGTATAACACAGGTGTAGCGATGTAGATTCCTTATTGTTACGTTATCATTCATGTTCCGTATATTATTGTTGCAATTACTATTCATTGCCATTTATCATGTTGTTATCGTCTTATTGCATGTTTATTGTGTACTTAGTGATTATGAACCATGCTGTCAGGACACCAGCACCATTACCGATGATGCGTATGTTCCACATACACTTACTTGCCGGCTCACACACATCATCATCGGTAATTGACATGTCACGTACACTTTAGAAAACACTATTTCATCGACATAGCTTGCTAACAGATAGTTTCTACATGTTTTAGCTTTCTTATGCTAGTTAATTTATTGCATGATATCAGATGCATCCATATATTCATTGGTTATGCAATATTATGGAGATTATGCCGGTTTTCATTGTTTATTGATATCATGATATTGATGATTTCGGATCCTTCTTGAGATTTCTGGATTTGGGGGAAAACCGCAAAGATTTATAAACTTATTATCCTTTTAAAAATGCAAGTTGCGGTTTTCCCGTGATGTATGAGTCGTCCACCATGAGTTTTCAGGATTGCTGTTGGATTTCGAGACCCAATTCGAGGAGTTGGATGAACCATCTCGGGTACATGATGGGCCCGGTATGGTACCCCGGGGCAAGCAGCTCGAGTTGTATTCGATGAGCCTGGCAAGGGAGCACTACCTACCAGTGATATTATTTGGGCTCATCGGTTATCCGGAGGATACCGGCCGGAGTCATGAGATGGTTATAGGCTGATCCGTTCTGCCGGAGCCCGCGGGCCGATCCCGCAGATGATACGGATGCCTAAGATATTGATATTTGAGATTTGAGATTTGAGATATTGAGATTTGATATTGAGATACTGAGACTTATGTTTTGTGTCAATGCTTGACACTGATTTCTCTGTTGCATTCATTGATGATACTTGATTGATATACATATAGAAATCTCATTGATTAAAGAAAACAGTTGTCTCACTCATGATATATTCTGTTTCCATTCATAATGCATTCATACATCATATATCTGATATGTTGCTATCTGAGGCACTGACACAAGCACGTGGTTTTGCACGTATATGTAGATGGATCAGGATATTTTTTGAGGATATTACTTGATATGACCTAGGATAGCGTCATGCATGCGATTTCTACTCGTAGATGTTTTCTACTCACGAGTTGGCAACTCATCCCCGCTGTGCCACAGTTCCTTATAGGTTTTGCCGTACAGGTTTCGTTGCGGCTTTGCTGGCACACTGTTCCTTACGGATGATTGCTTTGGTAGGTGGGTTCTTTGCATCAGAACCACCATTGTTTATTTAATATTTCAGTTGTATCTAGAAACTCCATCAACCAGATTGTATATTTGATAGAGATAGAAGACCAGACTTGTTATTTTTTCGACCTTAAAGTTGCGCGTTGTATTATTATGGTTTTCATGCTGATTTTGGGTTTTCTTTTAAGTTTTGATTCTCGCCCTTCGGCGTTGTATATTATATTGCTTGCGTGGTTGTGACCGTCGATTGACGAAGAGCTAGCTCCCGCTTGGGGATTCCTTTTTATTTATTTCATATACTATTCATGTTGTATCCCGTTTGGGACTAGTATTTACAAAGGAGACTCTGCCGAAATTTTCAGAAAATACTTGAGATTTTAAAAATACATACTTCGGCCTATGTTGTTAAAACTACTTTCTTTAAATTAGTTTTTCCTTCACTCTACTGCTTCTTTGGTTTTGATTTCTGGGTTTTGGCTTACTTAGATTACGTACGCCTCGAGACGTTTCGTAATTTAAATGTCGGTCATGTTCCGTACTTTTCGGGTCGTGACAAAGTTGGTATCAGAGTGTTAGGTTTTACCTTCGGAGTGTAGGATGACCCTTGGTTGATGGAGTAGGTAGCTTGAGTAGAGTGGCGTACCGTACATATGTTCCGCGACATATTTACGATACGATACTCCACTTAAGAAGCCTCAGGATGTACATTTCTTTACACAGCATAAAACCACAAGACTTTTATAAACTCATTATCTTTTTAAAATGCAAGTTGCGGTTTTCTCGTGATATGCTGTGTATGGTGTCCACCATGAGTTTTCTCGGTTCTTGAGCTGTATCATATACCCGATTCGAGGAAGGGGATGCACCGTCTGCGGGTACATGGTGGACCCGGTGCGGTACCCCGGGGCAAGAAGATCGTATAGAAATGCGTTGAGCCCGGCAGGGGAGCACTACCGACCGGTGATAGTTAACGCGGCAGATATCCGGAGGATACCGACCATAGTCGTGAGATTTGATTATATGGGTCAATCCAGACTGACGGGGCCTGAGATATTGAGATATTGAGACATTGAGATATTGAGATATACATATATTGTGTCGATGCTTGCACGGATTTTCTGTCGATTTCACTGATGATGTTCCAGTTTTATTATACAAGTTTTACTACGATAAAAACACATATTTTCTTATATCCAGATTTCGGGATTGATTGTTTCATTCATGATGCATTCATACATCAGATATATGACTTGTTGCTGCTTAGTAACACTGACACGAGTACTAAATATTACAGTATACATAGATTATTACCCTGCCACTACTAGATCTCCAGTGTTATGTTGAGTATTTTATTGTATGACCTAGGAGAGCGTCATACATGCGATTTCTACTCGGCGATGTCTTCTACTCACGAGTTGGCAACTCACCCCCGTTGTGCCACAGTTTCTTGCAAGTTTTGCCGTACAGGTTCCATGGCGGTTTCGCTGGCACACCACTTCCTCCCTGGTGATTGCTTTAGTGGGTGGGTTCACTTGGATCGTGACCACCGTTGTACTTTTATTTATTTCAGTTGTATCTAGTGAGCTCCATCAACTAAACTTGTATATTTAGTAGACTTAGATAACCACAGCTTGTATATTCTTTCGGCCTTAGAGTCGCGCTCGTGGATTATTGTTGCTTCTGGTATTTTGATGATGTTTAGTTTTCTTTCTTTCTTCTAAGTTTTGATCCCCGCCCTTCGGCGTTGTATATTCATATTATCTTGCATGGTTGTTTCCACCAATTGGCGAAGAGCTAGCTCCCGCTTGGGGATGCCTATATTTAAATTTGCTTGTACCGTTTTCGGGTTAAAAATTACAAAGGAGGTGCTGCCCAAATTTTCAATGGCGAAAATGTTTTCAAGTGGATACAAACATTGGGTTTTCGTATACTACTATCTATGTTTTAAAGAAGACCTTGTTTTCATTATACCTTATTTCAAAACTTCACCTCCAATATTTTCCCTAAAAGGTTTAAATTTATGGGCTTTTGGCTTACTTGTATTTGGTGTAGTCTTATAGACTTCACCTGATTCAAGTTCCAGTCACGTGCCATTTGCGGGTCATGACAAAATATTTATATACATATGTGCATACATAAAGAAAGGAAATATAAATGAGCAATTAGTCATTTTATTAAATCAACACTTGATTTAATAAACCGGTCATATCACATATAATCCGACTAATTAAAACCGCTAGATTAAAATACGGTATCACATACTCGCATTTAATCAAGCTCCTGCACATATCTCCATATAAGCCCCACTTCGTTTCGTTTGAGCTCGGAAACCCCTATTGTGGTACTCTTAAGACTCGTCAATACGCTAGCAGTAGGTAACGATTATATCAGATACGTATAAACCGTCAGCAGTACTAGCTGGACGTAACAGCTACCCAAGTATTGTACGAACAGAACAACAACAGGCGAACTTGTTCAAACTCCCATAGAGCCAACAAGCAACACTTACCATACAATCCGGTCTCTTCATCTGATATGTTGCATATTGAGTCTGGGGATGGAATCGTCAAGCCCTAATAACTCAATAAGTCATACCGATGTGTGGCCTATAACAGGTCGAAAAAATAGCGATAACACTTATCAGTAAATCACATCAGCCCTGGCCAGGGACTTTCAGTTATAGCTGTTGGGGTAAAAATTTACACCCCCGTTGACCGAGTCAAAGTTAAGGTCAACCACAAGCCAGGTGGGCCCAAGCCCAGGTCAAGCGGGCCCATGCCCAAGTCGAGCCCGCGGCCAGCCTCCTCCATACTAAAATATAGATCATTTAATAAATAATTTTTATGTAATTTTTTATACATGAATGTATGCAAAATGGGCATAAAGCCAAATTTTTGTAAGCCCATGGCTTATGTGCAAAAATGAAATGGCACATGAGCCATGGGATAGGCTAAAATGTCATTTTTGTAAAGCCCAAGGGGCTATATGTAAATATGTAAGCCTATATAAGGCAACATGATGAATAAAAAAAAGATACACATTTCATTCCCCCAAAAACTAGGGTTCTTTGTGCCTCCTGCTCCTTCTCCAAGATTCTAAACCTTCTCATTTCTTTTGAATTAAATCAAGAGTTTTACTCTTTCTTTTCCAAAACTAAGTAGTTTTCCACCACAAAACCCGCAAAGGGGAACTCAGATCTCCCATCAGATCTCAAAAAGGAGAGATTTTGAGATCTCACATCTCTTGATCTTCAAGATCCGGCAAAACAACAGGAGGAAGAAGAAGAACCCCCCTTCATCAGCTTCAAAACATCCTAGGAGTTTAACTCCATACATATATACATAATAAATATTTCCTTTCTGAAGCATAGTTTCTGGTTCTGGGACTAAAAGCCCCTTTGTCTCGCCAGCGCCCAGCGCTCAAGCACAAAGCGCCGACGTGCCGACACGTGGCGCGCTTGCGCTCAGGGGCACTGCGCTCGAGCGCAAAGAGCCCATGTGCCGACACGTGGCGCGCTTGCCCTCAGGCGCACTGCGCTCGAGCGCAAAGCGTCCACGTGCCGACACGTGGCGCGCTGCACTCAAGCACACTGCGCTCGAGCGCAAAGCGCCCACGTGCCGACACGTGGCGTGCTTCACTCAGGCGCACTGCGCTCGAGCGCAAAGCGCCCACGTGCCAACACGTGGCCCGCTTCGCTCAGGCGCACAGCGCTCGAGCGCAAAGCTCCTACGTGCCGACACGTGGCGCGCTTGCGCTCAAGCGCAAAACGCCTATGTGCCGACACGTGGCGCGCTTGCGCCTGAGCGCACAGCACCTAAGCGCACAGCGCTCAAGGCGCTGGCGCCACGCATCCTTTGGATGCCTTTTCCCCCTCTTTCTTTTATATACATATATATACATATATATATATACACATATGTATACATATTTACACACACACATACTCCGCGACACTGTCCCTGTTAGAAAAAAATTTCTAACGGGGCGCTGCCCCGCACCCCGCAAGGGGGCCGCTAGCCCCCTTGACCCCCAGCCCGCTATCCGGGTAGCGGGACCCCCGTAAAAACTCTGCGTGTCTCCCGATATATCCAAACCCCCCTTTCAAAACACAACACACATACACTGCACATTGAGTTCGCATGACCATTTTAACCCGTTAATCGGAGGTTCCCTCGCCCTAAAGGCGAGGGGTAATTAACAGCAGCTAAGTCCGCGGCTGCCGGAGATTTGGATCCCCACAATCAATAAACCCCGGCCTACCCTAGGCAGGGGGAATCTGTAGTATACGCCTGACAAGCGCGCGCGTATTCCCATCTCAATGGGGTGACGAAAAACACCCTACAGATTCTTGCACGCCTGGTGGGACCAATCTCTCCTCCCATATTTCGGGTTAAGCTTTCATGCGAACTCAATCAATATACATACCTGTATTTATACTAAAAATAATGCTTTTTTATGCAGATTTTCAAGCAATCACCTTCCGACGATGTCTTCGATGATAAACTCAGCTCCCGTCTCCTACACGATGAGGATAGACTCTAGGACGGTCCTTCCGGCCAGTCTCGGGCGACAATGGGAGGAGCCGCTGCTACCATTCGGCTCTATTGTGTTCATGCCAGTTGGCGCCATCCCAGCTCCTCAAGCCCCGGTGGCAGACAAACCGGTCTCGAAAGGAAGGAGACCAAATGTGGTAGTCTCGAAGGCGTCCCAGCCCAAACGCAAATCGGTGTCTGGACGGCTTTCCATGGCCCCAACTGGGGGCAAGGCCATCAACACCAACAAAGCTACAACGCGTCCCGAGCAAGCTCCAGCGGTGCCCCTGACAAATGCTCGATCGGGTGTCTTCTCTAAGCTCCCCGCTGATCAACTCACAATGGCTTCCCGGGTAGCGGATGCCCGCCAAGCCTTCAAAATCGAGAAGCTGAGGGAGAAAAGGCTCAGATATAGAGCCAACAGAAGGGCTAGGGCTCCTTCCAGGCTGAACCTCATGAGGTTCGAAGAACAAGGTTACCCCGCCGAAGATAAGGAAATGGCTAGGTATGTGGTCCACACTGTCTACACGGTGGGCACGCGCAGCAAGAGCAAGGACGGGGCTACCACATCTCAAACCCAATCTGGCTTGAATGTGGTGGCCGCTTCCCAAGAACAGCCGCCTCTGCTGGGTGATGAAAACCCTCTTGATGAGGACGATAGGCGGAAAGACCCTTCGGTCCATGAGGAGTCGGGCTCGGAAAGCGAAGAAGAGCCGAATTTCCACCCCAGGACCGCGGAGCAAGAGCTGCTTCAAGAGCTCCGAAAGCAGCTCACAAACAAAGACAAGGAGATGGACAAACTCTACTCCAAAATCGATGACTTGACGAATGTCGTGATGCAGCTCACGGCCCGACTTGCCTCTCAGCCGCCCAATCAAGCGGAGGGCTCTGCTCGTGAACCGGGAAATGGTGTCCTAAAGCAGCCGACGCCTATTCCCTCAAATTCAAAAGTGGGCGAACTACATAAAAACCAGTCACATCCTATCTCGGGAAATGTCTTGGCTACCGATGACAGTAGCCCGCTAACTCAAGATCAAATCATAGATTTGGTTGCCAGCAAAGTCAAAACATTGGTGGCCGAAACCGAAGCGCAAAAAGATATCAGCAGTAGTGGGAGACCATATCCTGCTCAGTATGATCTGGTAGAATTTCCTAGCGGCTATGTCATCCCCAAATTCGGAAGATTCGATGGGACGGGAAATGCGAATCAGCATATCGCCCACTTCAAAGCCTCATGCGGGAATACTGGGGGCAATGATGCGCTTCTCCTCCGCCAGTTCGTTAATAGCTTGACCGATGTTGCTTTCGACTGGTACGCGAGCATACCGGATGGCTCCGTCACAACATTTGTCCAAATGGAGTCTCTGTTTCGGCAGAGGTTCATAAGCGTCAGCGATAAGATTACCATTGCCGAGCTCGCCCAAGAGCGACGAAAGTAGCACGGATTTTATAACCCGATGGCGCAATCTCTCCGTCTAATGCGAACCACCGATAGAGCAGGACCAATCTGTCAGTCTCCTCATCTGAAATCTCAACAATTGGATGGCCCCGTTTTTATGCACCGCGGGTCTCAAAACATTCCAAGAGCTGACCAAGAAAGTTCAGATGCTGGAGCGCTCAAAACAGGAGTCCTCCTCGAATTCCCAAAATAACAATAGGTCCTGGAGAAACCGAAAGGACGACAATCGCAAAGGCGGAAACTCCGATGATTCTAAATCTTTCAACGCTTCGGCTAACCGAAATAAGCAAGGGATGAGCGGACCTAGCGTTAACCAGCCTCGGAAGCCAATGTTCGGAGAGGGAGGAGAATCTCCACTGAAAGAGAAGCTGGATAAGGTCTATTCCTTCAAAAGGGACAAAATCCGTAAAATATTCAAAGACGCCCTGAAAAACGGTCTACAACTGCCAGAGTCAAAAAAGACTGCAGGAAGCGAATAGGACCGACGACCCCAAATACTGCCCCTATCACAGAGTGATAGGTCATGCCATTGAGGACTGCTTCGTCTTCAAATATTGGGTCGAAAAGCAATACAAGGCAGGAGAGATAGAACTGTCCAAAGGCGTGTTAACAAACAGTCAAGCTGCAACCGCCAATTTCATACAAATGGAGACCGAAGTTCTTCGTGAAACCGATTCTCTCAGACATCTGCCTTTCTCTGAGAACAGTCGACCACCACGTCATTAAACTGGGAACAGTCGACCTCTAAGTCGTTAAACTGGGAATGTAAAAAAAATGTAAATAAAAAAAATGTGTAAATAAAAGGAAAATAAAGAAAAGCCGAAATGATAGGGCAACTCGCAATAAAAATCAGCGAGTAAAATAAAGATGAAAATAAAGCCGAAATGATGGGGCAACTCGCAATAAAAATCAGCGAGTAAAATAAAGATGAAAATAAAGCCGAAATGATGGGGCAACCGCGAATAAAAGCCGAAATGATGGGGCAATCGCGACCTTCGCGATAAGAAAAGATGAAATGATAGAGCAATCGCGGTAAAACAAAAAATGCAAAAACAAAAAAAAACGGCGAATGATGAGTCGCTCCTGGTACCACATTCCAGTGCAGCGATGCAGACGCCAACAAAGTCCTGAAATTTTTCCGGCCCTACGGTCTGGATCATACATCCTGCAAAACCGTATACAATCCACGGGCGTAAAACAATCCCGATCTCTCCAAAAAAAAAGGAAAAGAAAAAAAAGAAGAACGGTATGTCCACAAGCAAAATGGGCACGGATGAAAACCCGAAAGGGCTCCGTGAGTAAAAACAGCAGGACTGCCGGCGAGTTTGTGAAAACCCGAAAGGGCGCAAACTCGTAAAAAAAAAGAAATGAAATGCACTCGCAAAGTCCTCTCGACTTTGTGAGGAGAAAATTCCCGCGTGAGATCCCTACGACTCACAAAGGAACAACACACTTAGGAGTCCCCACGACTCCTAAGGAGAAAATACACCTACGGGATCCTTATGACCCGTAGGGAGAAAATGATTTGTGAGACCCTTACGGCTCACAAAATGGAAAAGCCTTAGGTGACAGGGATCTAAACCTGTCTCCTAAGCCACCAATCCAAATCCTCTCGGGGCATATGATGAGTTGCTCCTAGCATTATTCCAGTGCAGCAATGCAGATGCCGAAAAAAAAAAACCAAAATCCAAATCCTCTCGGGGCAAATGATGAGTTGCTCCTGGCATTATTCCAGTGCAGCAATGCAGATGCCAAACCAAAGACAATTCCCAAATCTTGTCATGACAAATGATGATTCGCTCCTGGTACTATATTCCAGTGTAGCGATGCTGATGTCAACCCAAATCAAATCAAACCAACAACCTCTACGGCGGAATCATGCTTCATCCCAGAATTTACCCCGTGTCGAAATCATGCTTCGCCTCGGGATATCTACCTTCCCTGCCGGAATTATGCTCCGCCTCGGAATCAAATCAACCAACCAGCTCTGTGTCGGAACCATACTACGTCTCAGAGTGTACCCCGCGTCGAAATCATGCTTCGTCTCGGTGTATCTGCCTTCCCTGTCGAAATTATGCTTCGTCTCGGAATCAAGTCAACCAGCAAGCTCTGCGTCGGAATCATACTTCGGCTCAGAATGTGCACCCCATGTCGAAATAATTCTTCGCCTCGGTGTATCTTCCTTCCCAGTCGAAATTATACTTCGCCTCGGAATCAAGTCAACCAGCAAGCTCTGCGCCGGAATCATGCTTCGTCTCAGAATGCACCCCGTGTCAAAATGATGCTTCGCCTCGGTGTACCTGCCTTCCCTGTCGAAATTATGCTTCGTCTCGGAATCAAGTCAGCCAACGAGCTCTGCGTCGAAATCATGCTTCATCTCAGAATATACCCCGTGTCGAAATCAAGCTTCGCCTTGGACTATCTGCTTTCCCCATCGGAATTATGCTTCGCCTGGGAATCAACCTCTACATCGAAATTATGCTTCGGTCAGAATGCCTGCCGCTCTTCGGAATGATGCTCCGAATCCTGGAATTATGCTCCGCTCATCGGAATGATGCTCCGCTCCTTGGAATGATGCTCCGCCCTTCGGAATGATGCTCCGAATCCTTGGAATTATGCTCCGCTCTTCGGAATGATGCTCCGGATCCTTGGAATCATGCTCCACCCTTTGGAATGATGCTCCGAATCCTGGAATTATGCTCCGCTCTTCGGAATGATGCTCTGATCCCTGGAATCATGCTCCGCCCATCGGAATGATGCTCCAATCCTTGGAATCATGCTCCGCTCTTCGGAATGATGCTCCGAACCCTGGAATCATGCTCCGCTCATCGGAATGATGCTCCGATCCCTGGAATTATGCTCCGCTCTTCGGAATGATGCTCCGAATCCTGGAATTATGCTTCGCTCATCGGAATGATGCTCTGATCCTTGGAATCATGCTCCGCTCATCGGAATGATGCTCCGAATCCTGGAATTATGCTCCGCTCTTCGGAATGATGCTCCGATCCTTGGAATTATGCTACGCTCTTTGGAATGATGCTCTGATCCTTGGAATCATGCTCCGCTCATCGGAATGATGCTCCGAATACTGGAATTATGCTCCGCTCTTCGGAATGATGCTCCGATCCTTGGAATTATGCTCCGCTCTTTGGAATGATGCTCCGGATCCTTGGAATCGTGCTCCACCCTTCGGAATGATGCTCCGAATCCTGGAATTATGCTCCGCTCTTCGGAATGATGCTCCGAACCCTGGAATCATGCTCCGCTCATCGGAATGATGCTCCGATCCCCGGGAATCATGCTCCCTGAGGGATACTCCGACCTTGGAATTATGCTCCGCGAATCAGAATGATGCTCCGATCCCCGGGAATCATGCTCCCCGGGATGATGCTTCGCCTCCGGAATGATGCTCCACCTCGAAGTTCAGCTTCAAGATCCATCAATTTCATGCACACAACTCAAATGAGCGGTGTGCATTTATTGATGGGGGCACTTTGTTGGGGTAAAAATTTACACCCCCGTTGACCGAGTCAAAGTCAAGATCAACCCCAAGCCAGGTGGGCCCAAGCCCAGGTCAAGCGGGCCCATGCCCAAGTCGAGCCCGCGGCCAGCCTCCTCCATGCTAAAATATAGATCATGTAATAAATAATTTTTATGTAATTTTTTATACATGAATGTATGCAAAATGGACATAAAGCCAAATTTTTGTAAGCCCATGGCTTATGTGCAAAAATGAAATGGCACATGAGCCATGGGATAGGCTAAAATGCCATTTTTGTAAAGCCCAAGGGGCTATATGTAAATATGTAAGCCTATATAAGGCAACATGATGAATAAAAAAAAGATACACTTTTCATTCCCCCAAAAACTAGGGTTCTTTGTGCCTCCTGCTCCTTCTCCAAGCTTCTAAACCTTCTCATTTCTTTTGAATTAAATCAAGAGTTTTACTCTTTCTTTTCCAAAACTAAGTAGTTTTCCACCACAAAACCCGCAAAGGGGAACTCAGATCTCCCATCAGATCTCAAAAAGGAGAGATTTTGAGATCTCACATCTCTTGATCTTCAAGATCCGGCCAAACAACAGGAGGAAGAAGAAGAACCCCCTTTCATCAGCTTCAAAACATCCTAGAAGTTTAACTCCATACATATATACATAATACATATTTCCTTTCTGAAGCATAGCTTCTGGTTCTGGGACTAAAAGCCTCTTTGTCTCACCAGCGCCCAGCGCTCGAGCGCAAAACGCCCATGTGCCGACACGTGGAGGCTTGCGCTCAGGCGCACTGCGCTCGAGCGCAAAACGCCCGTGGCGTGCTTGCGCTCAGGCGTACTGCGCTCGAGCGCAAAGCGCCCGTGGCGCGCTTGCGCTCAGGCGCACTGCGCTCGAGCGCAAAGCTCCCACGTGCCGACACGTGGCGTGCTTGCGCTCAGGCGCACTGCGCTCGAGCGCAAAGCGTCCACATGGCGCGCTGTGCTCAAGCGCACTGTGCTCGAGCGCAAAGCGCCCACGTGCGGACACGTGGCCCGCTTGCGCTCAGGCGCACTGCGCTCGAGCGCAAAGCGCCCACGTGCCGATACGTGGCGCGCTTCGCTCAGGCGCCCTGCGCTCGAGCGCAAAGCGCCCACGTGCCGACACGTGGCCCGCTTGCGCTCAGGCGCACAGCGCTCGAGAGCAAAGCTCCTACGTGCCGACACGTGGCGCGCTTGCGCTCAGGCGCACAGCACTCGAGCGCAAAACGCCTACGTACCGACACGTGGCGCGCTTGCGTCTGAGCGCACAGCACCTAAGCGCACAGCGCTCAAGGCGCTGGCCCCACGCATCCTTTGGATGCCTTTTCCCCCTCTTTCTTTTATATACATATATATATATATACACATATGTATACATATTTACACACATACATACTCCGCGATACTGTCCCTGTTAGAAAAAAATTTCTAACGGGGCGCTGTCCCGCATCCCGCAAGGGGGCCGCTAGCCCCCTTGACCCCCAGCCCGCTATCCGGGTAGCGGGACCCCCGTAAAAACTCTGCGTGGCTCCCGATATATCCAAACCCCCCTTTCAAAACACAACACACATACACTGCACATTGAGTTCGCATGACCATTTTAACCAGTTAATCGGAGGTTCCCTCGCCCCAAAGACGAGGGGTAATTAACGGCAGCTTAGTCCGCGGCTGCCGGAGATTTGGATCCCCACAATCAATAAACCCCGGCCTACCCTAGGCAGGGGGAATCTGTAGTATACGCCTGACAAGCACGCGCGTATTCCTATCTCAATGGGGTGACGAAAAACACCCTACAATAGCCAATCACGCATAGTACAACATCAACTCCCAATACCGGAAGAGACGAAACCCCTACTTACAGGGTTACCTAGCACGACAGCAAGGTTTCGGGAGGCATCGTCCATGCCAATTTCAAATTTTTGCCGCACTAAAGAACCCTAACCCTAGAATCTTAACTAGAGATTTAGACGAACAAGCAATGCAAACAACTTTACATCTAAGTGAATGAGTAATACAACCTTTGTAAACCGGTCCTTCACTTCTAAAGCTCCGTGTAGTAGTCCCTCCGCTCCAAGTAGTGAACACCCAAACTCTAGTAAGGGTTCACATGAAGAAATGAACAAGCATGCTCGAAGTCTTCAAGGCCGAAAATGATCTATGTCAAGGAGACTCAAGCTCATGCTACATCTTCACTAATGGTAGATTAGTGAAGCAAACACCCTAAATTGATTCCTGATCACTACACCTAGTGAGTTAGCTACATCTGGTATGGTACATAACATCGCATACATGATAGAGCCTACTGTCGAAGCACAGGGTATCCCTTGCACGCGAACTCTCTCCAAATCAGTCTTGGAAGACATCTTTTTGGAGAGAGCGATTCCTGAGTAAGTGGGCGAATCACCACGCTTAGAATCTTCCATACTAAACCCTTTTAGTACGGTGTTAATGTACCTGGATTTGGAACACTCCCAACATCCACATAGATCTATCACCACAGATCATAATCTACAAGATGTAGTAGGTATCATCCAGATCTTCTATTGAGAATCCTCATGAGAAGAGGGGCTTGACCGAGTGTAGCATAGAAAACCATTTCCTATCAAGAGTATGTTATCTACGTACAATACGCGTAAGACAACCTCACTCTCCAATCCTTCTTGTATATACAAGGTTCTACCATTTTGATGAAGTCAAACTCTTTGACTACCATATCAAAACAGATGTTCCAACTCTGCGATGCTTGCTTTAATCCTGATGGACTTATGCATAGCTTTGAAAGTCTCAACTTTTCCATCTACACCAAGAATCTTCTCAAGATCCATTTGCTCCCAATGGGTTTTACCCCTTCAGGTGCAACAATCAAAGTCACACTTTGTTGGTGTACATGGATTCCATCTTTGATTGCATAGCATCCAGCCATTTCACAAAGTCTCCACTTGTGATGGCCTGCCTGAACCCAGTTGGGTCATCATCATCCATGATGCAATCCTCGCTCCCACCGTCACCGAGAAGACCATGGTATCTCTCAAGTGGATGAGGAACCCTACCAGATTCGCGGGGACGCTGAGGTTCGTTGGAGACTATTGAATCCTTTGGTTCACTAAATCATCAGCTGTTAGTTTGTATGGCTGGAACTCCTTCCAGTTATACCTCATGACCACAAATTTCTTCACAAGAAATTCTTTTTCTAAAAAGGTGGCATGCTGAGAAACAAAACACCTTTTGCTCCTCAGTGTGGTAGAAGATATACCCTCACGAATGTTCGGGATATGCATCAAACTTATACAGAACTGACCTTGCCTCGAATTTGTCCGGATTTTGCTTTTCAACATAGGCCGGACAACCCCATATCTTAACTCGTTTAAGACATGGTCTCTTCCCATTCCATATCTCATATGTAGTGGTAGGCACTGATTTGGAAGGAACCCCGTTCAATAGGTATGCAGCTTCTCAAGTGCATAACTCCAAAAAGAAACAGGCAACTCAGTAGTACTCATCATAGAGCGCACCATATCTCATAGGGCGCGATACCTCCGCCCCGATACACCTTGTGCTGTGGTGTATACGAAGGAGTAAGCTGAGAGAGAATCATATCCTCTGTTTAGAAAATCCAGGAACTCCATGCCCAAGTATTCGCCTCCTCGATCACATCGAAGGGCTTTAATACTTCTACCCGTCTGGTTCTTAACTTCAAGCTTATATTCCTTGAATTTCTCAAAAGTTTCAGACTTGTGTTTCAACAGGAACAAATGTCCGAATCCTGAGAGATAATTAGTGAATATAATGAAGTACGAAGAACCAAGCCTGGCATTTGTAGACATAGGACCGTATACATCATCATGTATCTGTCCCAAGAGTTTAGTAACTCTTTCTCTGTTTCCAGTAAACGGAGCATTGGTCATTTTACCTTTGAGACAAAACTGGCAAGTATCATAAGATGAAAATTCGAACAGATTCTCATATTCATCCTTATGTAGCTTAGATGGTCGTGTCGGATTGATATGACCTAGTCTACAATGCCACATGAAGGATTCGTTCATTTCTGAACTACTCCTCTTGTGTGTGTTCTAGATACTTTGAACTGTTGTTTGATTTAGAACATATATGTTATTATATAACGTGCATGATCCAATCAACTCTTGATTCAGGAAAATGTTCATAACATTACCCTCCAATACAGAATTATATCCTTCTTTAAATCAATAAAGAATTTGATGTAATGTTGTATATCAGGTTTGGTATGTAATAACATTCGTTCAGAATCAATGTATTTACCATTTGGTAATACAAGGTGATATCTGCCAACTAATTTGGCTGCAACAATTGCACCATTCTCTAACACTTAACGACATATCACCCAATCTCAGTTCTCTACCTTTCTATAGCCCATGTAACAGATTACATATGTGGGATCCTAATCCGGTATCTCATACCTAGGACGTAGAGGATACTGAGAAACAGTTTTGGTAATGAACGCACCCGAAGAATATGCATCAACATGCTCATTCCTCGAATGGGTGGCATAGGAATCCGGATATTCCCCTATTCCCTGCTCGGACTTATAACAATTATAAGATAGAGCGGAACCAACGTTCCCCAGCTCAGTATAATAAGCAGGTTTGGTCAATGCATCCATATTATTATCTTGATTAAGGCGTGACATGGTCGCTACCAGGAGAGAAAGAGAGAAGAAAACACTCTGCGTGTGCTCTTGCAAGATCAGATTGGTTGTTATTTTATCTAATCAGGATGGCTCCCACTGTTTTTATCAAATCTTTTTTCAAACCGTAAAAGGTAAGACTAGCAGGGATTAATTACACCCTATAAGTTCGCCAATCTGTCGGCCAGGCCAGTGTCGGTACTTTGAGGGAGGTTCCCCGTGCTTTCGCACGGACCTAATTAAAATAAACCTCATTTTCCCAGGGGCATAACCATGTTAACACTTTTCTAGACACCTACTTGATCGGCTAATTGTAATGTGTAAAACTCTTCCAGGAGTAACTCTTACTCGCAGTGGGTATCGGGATCTAACTATCTTATAGAAGGTATGCAATCTCATTGCAAATTTCAACACATGAAATTCCAGATAATATTTTGCCCCTAGCGACTGTAGGGTTCCTAGGCACACTAATGAGGTTCCACAAGGCATCAACCATGGCAAAATCAAAATTTTCTAGTGCCGAGAAACCCTAATGCGAGATCGTTAACTAGAGGTATAGGCGAAACAACAAGTTAACAACTTAACTAAGAGTGAACGGAAGATACAACCTTTGTAGATCCGGTCCTCCACCTCCATAGCTCCGTGATGACGTCCCTCCGCTGCGATCATCGGATCCCGGACTCTGTTGATGGTTTCGTCGGAGAAATGATCGGGCTAGGTCGTCGACTTCGATGCCGAAGATGATCTACATCGAGGCAACTCAAGATCAAGCTCCAACTTCACCAAGTCATGAAACTTGTGAAGAAAACACCCTATACTACATGGAAAGTGGTAGAGGATGAAGAAATAGGAAGTGGGTTCACTTTAGAATTGGATTTCTCACTCTTTTTCTCAAGGCACCATTGAAGCTAGAATGGTTTCTTCTTCTTGAAGAAGAAGAAGAAGAAAAAGAATATGATAAGAATTATGAATAATAGAAAATAAAGTGATTCTTATCATTATGCAACCTTGGGTTAGTTTAACAAGTGTAGAGAATAAACTAGAGTTAGGTGAATGGTTAGGTTTAGGAAAGGAACAAAAATGGTCAAAGCTTCATGAAGCTTCAACAAAAGAACAAAAGAAGCAACCATTTTGTTTCTTGCCCTGAAGTAAATAAATAAAATAATTAATTAAGAATAGATAACAAAACCCTAACCATTCACTTAAATATGGTTTAAAGTAAGCATACACCCAAGTTTGCATGTATCATCAAACATGATACAATCTAGTGCACAAAAATATATCACATATACTACTTGTGCACATCAAGTGAGAAAATCCATCTTTAAGTGAACAAATACTAGTTAATGTAAAGTAATATATCTAATATATAATTATACATTAAATCATTAAATCAACACTTGATTTAATGATCCGGTCATATCGTATATGACCGACTAATATCCAATGTATCGACTTATCGAATCAATCCTCGATTCGATAACTAGGTTATATCGCATACAACCAGTCGATGCATTCATCGTGAGAATAGAATACGGTATCACATACACGCATTATTCTCGGTCCCGTACATATCTCATATGCGCTCCTATTTCGTTTTGCTTGAGCCAGGAAACCTCTTTGTAGGACTCTAAAGACTCGTCAATACGCCGGCAGCAGGTGATGATCATATCAAACACCCACAAGCCGCAAGCGGTCTGCTAAACGTAATGGCCACCCGGGTATTGAGCAATCAAAAGATCAACGAGCAAGCCTGCTCACACTCCTGTGAATCCAACCAATAACACTTACCGTACAGTCCGGTCTGTTCGTCTGATATGCCGCATATCTCGCCTAGGGGTGGTAAACGTCAGACCCCAGTAGCTCGATAAGTCATGCCGATATAAGGTCCATAACAAGCACGAAACTACTGATAACACTTACCAGTAAATCAGTACAACCCTGGCCAGGGATTTCCAGTTATGGCCAGTCGAGCATAGCACAACATCAACTCCCAATACCGGGAAAGACGAATCCCTTCCTATCGCTCATTTCCTCCATGTGAATCGGGACTGTACCCAAAAACCACCTGTTTGCACGACTCAGTAGAGCCGTGGTAGGGTGGAGATCAAAGCACAGTGGGAGACACACAAGACTCTATGACGATCTCGGGTCAACAGACTAAGCTGTACCAGTGTCTTCAGAGAATTGCCATCTGACGTGAGGTATAATACCATCTGGGAGTTCTCGGCAGGTCCGTTCAGTGTACCCAGTCTCCACTGAGCACCCGCATACCATCTCTGATGTCAAACACCAATGGATATGGGATCATCCATCGCCCATCACATGGGTCGAGAAGATATACGCTAGTCTACTCTGGAATATCGATGCCCCGTCTCGATATTCACACGACTAGGAACATTGAAGGATATACTCATGGACTACCCAGGCCCTACTAGTATGATCTACATCGTAGTCCTGGAAGTCGAGTATACATCCTAAGGGCTTTATCAACATGTAACAGAGAAACAGAAAGTATACATGTTAAGATAAAGAGCAACCAGATAGCGTACTATCATGTTGAGCAAGAAAGTCCTACCTATATATGCCCCAGCATCCACTACAAAATACATCCAATGTACAGTAATGGCCTCTAGGGCATACATATAACTAACAATCTCCCACTTGCACTAGGGCCATCTGTAGCAGTGGTTGCAGTATCTAATACTCAACCATCCCATATGAGTCTCTCTCTAGGAAAAAGCCTTTGTGAGTGGATCCGCTGTGTTGTCCTCTGAGTCTACTCTCCTTACCTCGATCACCCTGGAGATCAACTATCTCCAAGATCAGGTGATGCTGCCTCAGAATATGTCTGGGTCACTGATGGGATCATGGTTCCTTGGCCAAAGCCATACTTCCATTGTCATACAATGGTAGGAACCTAGTTCATCTCATGAACCAATATACACCCAAACTGCCTCTTTGGTAGTATCTTTGATAGCGATGTCACCAGCCTTTATCGTCTAGTCTGCCACGGTATCTCGCTTGGAACTCTTCCAACATACCGTCCCTCCACTGAGGGTAAAGACAATGCCTGCGACTAACATTCAGTCGTCTTTATCACCCTGGAACCTTTCCAGTGATTCTCCCCAGGATCGATTGATACCATCTCACTACAACTAGTGAGAATCCTAACATCCATTTACTTCTATCTCATAGATCAAAACTCAGGATTTAGGAGGTATCACTTTGATCCTATTTGGAGAATCCTTATGATAAGAGGAGATTGACCGTGCGTAGCATAAGAAACTGTTTTCCTATCAAGAGTATGTTGTCCACGTACAATACGAGGATGACCACCTTACTCTCTACTACCTTTTTATACATACAAGGTTCATCTACCATTTTGATGAAGTCAAACTCTTTGACTACCACATCAAAACAGATGTTCCAACTCCGCGATGCCTGCTTTATCCTGTAAAGCAACTTGCACATGTTTCCGCTGCTCCCACTGTTTACGAAGCCCTCTGGCTGTGTACTTATAGACGTTCTCTTCTAAATCAGTATTTAGAAAAGCAGTCATGGCAGCCAACCACCAGATATCGTAGTCATGGTATGTAGCAATGTTAAGTAGGATCCGGATGGACTTAAGTATAGCCACTTGGAAAAGGTTTCATCATTATCCACGCCTGGTCAATGACGAAAACCTTCAACAAGTCTAGCTTTGAAAGTCTCAACCTTTCCATCTACACCAAGTAATCTTCTCAAGATATACTTGCTCCTGATGGGGATTTAACCCTTCAGATATAGCACCCAAAGTCCATACTTTGTTGGTGTACATGGATTCCATCTCAGATCGCTAAGCATCCAGCCATTCTTACAGAGTCCCTACTCTCGATGGCCTGCTCGAAACTAGTTGGGTCATCATCTCATGATGCAATCCTCGCTCCCACTGTCATCGAGAAACCGAAGTATCTCTCAGGCAGGTGAGGAACCCTGCTAGATCGGCGGAGAGGCTGAGGTTCGTCGGGGACTATTGAATCCTTTGGTTCTGTCAAATCATCAGCTGCAGTTTTGTATAGCTGGAACCTTTCCAGTTCTACAGAACTGACCTTGCCTCGATCTTGTCCGGATTTTGCTTTTGACGTAGGCCGGACAATCCCAAATCTTGACTTGCTTAAGAGATGGGCTCTTCCCATACCATATCCTATATGGAGTGGTAGGCACTGATTTGATTTGAACCTAATTCAATAGGTATGCAACTTCTCAAGTGCATAACCCCCTTAAAAGAAATAGGTAACTCAGTAATACTCATCATAGAGCACACCATATCATATAGGGTGCGATTGCTCCGCCCCGATACACCGTTGTGCTGTGGTATAATCAGAGGAGTAACACTGAGAGAGAATCTCATTCTCCTTTAGAATAGTCCAAGAATTCCATGCACAAGTGTTCTCCTCCCTGATCTTATCATAGGACATAATACTTATACCCGGTTTTTGGTTCTCTATTTCTAACTTATATTCTGTGAATATCTCAAAAGGTTCGGACTTGTGTTTCAACAGGAACATATGTCTGAATCTTGAGAGATTATCAGAGAATGTAATGAAATACAAAGAACCGGTCTTGGCATGTGTAGACAGGGGATCTTACATACATCATCATGTATCAATCCCAAGGGTTTACTAACTCTTTCTCTGTTTCCAATAAACAGAGCTATGGTCATCTAATCTTTGTGACATGACTGGCAAGTTTCACAAGATGTAAATTCAAACTGATTTGAATATGCATCTAAATGTAACTTCAGTTAGTCGGGTCGCATTGATATGACCTAGTCTACAATGCCTCAAGAAGGATTCGTTCATTTCTGAACTCTTCCTCTTGTGTGTGTTCCGTATATTAGGAACTGTAGTTTGATTTAGAACGTCAATGCTTTTAGATAACGTGTCTGAAACGATCAACTTTTGAAATGTAGGAAATGTTCAAAACATTATCCAACAATACAAAATTATATCCTTTCTTTACTAATAAAGAGGCTGATAAGGTTCGGTATCTAATAGCATTTGTTCAGAATCTATGTATTGATCATACAGGGTGACAGTGACCAACAGACTTGGCTGCAACACTTGCCCCGTTTTCTGTCTCATGAAACTTATCACCCGTTCTCAATTCTCTGCCTTTCTGTAGCCTTATGTAACAGATTACATATCTGGGATCCTGATCCGGTATCAGATACCCAGGACGCAGAGGATACTGAGAAACAGTTATGTATAATGAACACACCCGAAGGAGATGCATCATATGCACTTTCTTCGTTTGGGCGGCATAGGAATTCTGGTATTCCCCTATTTCCTGCTCTGTCTTATAACAATTATAAGTTGGAGCGGGACTAACGTTCCCCAGCTCAGTATAACAAGCGGGTTCGGTCAATTCATCCATATTATTATCTTGATTAAGGCGTGATATGGTCGCTACCTGGAGAGAGAGAAAAGAAAACACTCTGCGTGCGCTCTTGCAAGATTAGATTGGTTATATATTTTATCTAATCAGGATGGCTCCCACTGTTTTTATCAAATCTTCCTTCAAACTCTAAAAGGAAAGACTAGCCGGGATTAATTACACTCTACAAGTTCACCAATCTTTCAGCCAGGCCAGTGTCGGTACTTTGAGGGAGGTTCCCCGTGCTTTCGCACGGACCTAATTAAAGTAAACCTCGTTTTCCCAGAGGCGTAACCCCGTTGACACCTTTCTAGACACCTACTTGATCGGCTAATTGCAAAGTGCAAAACTCTCCCAGGAGTAACAATTACTCGCAGTGGGTATCGGGATCCAACTATCACATAGAAGGTATGCAATCTCATTGCAAATTTCAACACTTGAAACTCCCGATAAAGGTTTTTACCCTTAGCACTTATGACCTTAACTATGGTTAACAAATCATAAGCACTAGTCAAGTTCTACCCGTCATTTCGTGATTAATTAGACCCACCCACATGACCCTTAACTAAGGTCAACAAAGTCACGCGACTGTCCTAACTAATCGCATCATATGCGGTGTAGGAAGACATCACTTAGCTACCGTACACTGTGCCTTGACTATGGTCAACAAACACAGCACGAATACTAAGTACTCTACTTCCTAAAATGACGGAGGGTTGCGAATGGTTTTTATGAAAATCTTTAACGCTTTGAACTTGATCTCGTTGCGGAATCAAATGGTTTTTAAATGGAGTGTTTTTGAGGCTTTTCTAGTTTTGCTAAAGGGGTCACTCCCGGTGAAGGGATCGTCGGCTCTTTCCTCATCGACTAAGGTGCATGATATATCATATATACCGCTGTGCAAAGCAGAAACTATAGAAGCAATCAAAAGACAAACCGAGAGTTGTAGCATCTGCCAGTTATTGCTAAAGGAGTCACTCCCGGTGAAGGGATCTCGGTCCTTTCCTTATCGAATAAGGTGCAGGATGTTCTACAAGGAACACCGCGATGCAAAGCAAGAACTGTAGCTACCTGTTTTATATTGAAATTCGATTCCACGACATCTTTTAGGTTTATTTTCTTTCATTAATCTCATTAATGAATGTCCCATCAATAAAGTCCACCTAAACATCACAGATAAATATAACGTACGCTTATGCCATCCGCATTCGCCTCGATGTCCCGTCTGCACCGTTAGGTTAGGTAACTAATGCCAGAGCGAGGCAGGGCTAGCGCGGGTGTAAAACATAAGCAACGTCTATATAATATATCATATTTACTATATATAATATCTATCTGAACAAATCACATGATCACATCACAGATAACGCAGCAGAAAATATCATATGAAATATTGGATATACTAGGACGTCCGTGTTTTTAATACGAGCCAGTATAAAACACGGATTCCATGGTCGTGATGAATAGCCAATCCCACACCCCTAGACCCCTACGAGAGCGGCAAGCAACCCTACCAATTCTAGGGTTAGGAGACCCGGACTCGACTCCTCGAGATGGTCTCCCACTGGACCCTAGAACCCGGTTACTTGTGCTCCCCTCCTTGGGTCTATCCTAATGCGGAAAAGTAAATAATATACAAATGGTGACATCATCCGCAACCTGGAAGTGCCCCAATAAAAGAATATTACATACAAATTTTTTACATGAATGAAAATGAAAAACACTCATCTCACATAAAAAAAAAACCCGACTATTCAAACACGACAATCCAATATAACATATCCAGCAACACATAACATCGCATGTCATCAACGTAAGTAAACATGCGTATCCCAATTGTCGTTGACATATAGCAACGAAACCGGCGATATCACATATTACACTTACGGTCGCAGAAAAGAAAGTGTAAAACTACAACAGTTGGAATCCGCAAACTCTTTAGACATCGCATGCCTAATCAAATGAATTCCTTAGACATCGCATGCCTAACAATTATAAACCCCGCATTTTAGTCTCATTATCGAAAACACTTTTCAATATCAAGTCGGGCAATTCAACAAGATTCCCGACATCCTGAACGAATGCTCGTCGCAAACTTTAGTAGACGGCCGCACCCCCGATACCGTCGACGAAGTGCACTAAGGCGGAACACCGCTGCCGCGAGCACCCGAACGGATGCTTTCGGCGACGGGGTTCTCCTACAGTCACTTGGTCGGGGCTATGGGGTGTAGCTGTCTATTAAGTTTACCCGGCGAGTATCCGCGTACGCTAAGCGATTGCGACGGACTTTTGATCACATCAAAATTCCGCGGCAACCGATCAAGTGAGACTAAACTGCTAGATTTATAACATTCATTTAGTTATCTCATAACTACTTGTGAATTCCAATTATTGTATCACATTCCAGATAAATAGAAAATGTTAAACTTTCCGATCGAACAATCAAACACCCAAGTTTTCCCGAAACAGCTCAACACATGAAATAAGTTTAAAAAACATCCACTTCATGCCACAGTAGCAACGGTCCAGCCGTAGAAGGGTCAAGCCAACGCCTCACATGTGGCATGCCGTACTGCCCCAAACCCTAAGGTTCAAAGGGCAGTTCAAGACGGTCACATAATCGAGTTAAGGTTTGTTGACTTCTAGAGGGTCCATCGCGTTACTTGCACTACTTAGAACGTCTTTAAACCATGGAAAAATCCAATAATTGGAAATTTCCCGGCAGGGGAAAAAGTGGGTATTTATATCCGGTCGAACTTTTTAACATATTCTAAAATTATCCGGAAAAACACATAGACAAAGTTTGATAATCCGATCGAATCTTCGAGTCCCAATACAACCCCAGAAAACTCAACTCTTGAGTAAACATTAAAAATTCCCAGAAAACTCAGCAATGAAAGAAAGAAGTTACTGTGCAAAAAGTAATGCAAAAGGTGACCATACGGCCGCGGAACCGCCGCACGAGCCATGCTCGTGCCGCGGTTCCGCTGCGCTTTAATCGATTCAGGGGATCGTTTTGCACAGTATTTTTTAGAAAACTCTACTAATTTTTCTGCATATTTTTAATTCACAAAAATCCAAAATTCCAGAAAATGTCCAGAGAGTGGTTTGAGATTAGGGTTTCGGGTTCGATCGGGTTTCTAACATCGTCTACGCATCGCCTAAGGCTCTAGCTAGGCTCTGATACCACTGTAGGGTTCCTAAGCACACTAATGAGGTTCCACAAGGCATCAACCATGGCAAAATCAAAATTTTCTAGTGCCGAGAAACCCTAATGCGAGATCGTTAACTAGAGGTATAGGCGAAACAACAAGTTAACAACTTAACTAAGAGTGAACGGAAGATACAACCTTTGTAGATCCGGTCCTCCACTTCCATAGCTCCGTGATGACGTCCATCCGCTGCGATCATCGGATCCCGGACTCTGTTGATGGTTTCGTCGGAGAAATGATCGGGCTAGGTCGTCGACTTCGATGCCGAAAATGATCTGCGTCGAGGCACCTCAAGATCAAGCTCCAACTTCACCAAGTCATGAAACTTGTGAAGAAAACACCCTATACTACATGGCAAGTGGTAGAGGATGAAGAAATAGGAAGTGGGTTCACTTTAGAATTGGATTTCTCACTCTTTTTCTCAAGGCACCATTGAAGCTAGAATGGTTTCTTCTTCTTGAAGAAGAAGAAGAAGAAAAAGAATATGATAAGAATTATGAATAATAGAAAATAAAGTGATTCTTATCATTATGCAACCTTGGGTTAGTTTAACAAGTGTAGAGAATAAACTAGAGTTAGGTGAATGGTTAGGTTTAGGAAAGGAACAAAAATGGTCTAAGCTTCATGAAGCTTCAACAAAAGAACAAAAGAAGCAACCATTTTGTTTCTTACCCTAAAGTAAATAAATAAAATAAATAATTAAGAATAGATAACAAAACCCTAACCATTCACTTAAATATGGTTTAAAGTAAACATACACCTAAGTTTGCATGTATCATCAAACATGATACAATCTAGTGCACAAAAATATATCACATATACTACTTGTGCACATCAAGTGAGAAAATCCATCTTTAAGTGAACAAATACTAGTTAATGTAAATTAATATATCTAATATATAATTATACATTAAATCATTAAATCAACACTTGATTTAATGATCCGGTCATATCGCATATGACCGACTAATATCCAATGTATCGACTTATCGAATCAATCCTCGATTCGATAACTAGGTTATATCGCATACAACCAATCGATGCATTCATCGCGAGAATAGAATACGGTATCACATACACGCATTATTCTCGGTCCCGCACATATCTCATATGCGCTCCTATTTCGTTTCGCTTGAGCCAGGAAACCTCTGTGTAGGACTCTAAAGACTCGTCAATACGCCGGCAGCAGGTGATGATCATATCAAACACCCACAAGCCGCAAGCGGTCTGCTAAACGTAACGGCCACCCGAGTATTGAGCCATCAGAAGATCAACGAGCAAGCCCGCTCACACTCCTGTGAATCCAACCGGTAACACTTACCGTACAATCCGGTCTGTTCGTCTGATATGCCGCATATCTCGTCTAGGGGTGGTAAACGTCAGACCCCAGTAGCTCGAAAAGTCATGACGATATAAGGTCCATAACAAGCACGAAACTACTGATAACACTTACCAGTAAATCAGTGCAACCCTGGCTAGGGATTTCCAGTTATGGCCAGTCGAGCATAGCACAACATCAACCCCCAATACCGGGAGAGACGAATCCCCTCCTATCGCTCATTGCCTCCATGTGAATCGGGACTGTACCCAAAAACCACCTGTTTGCACGACTCAGTAGAGCCGTGGTAGGGTGGAGATCAAAGCACAGTGGGAGACACACAAGACTCTATGACGATCTCGGGTCAACAGACTAAGCTGTACCAGTGTCACCAGAGAACTGCCATCTGACGTGAGGTATAATACCATCTGGGAGTTCTCGGCGAGTCCGTTCAGTGTACCCAGTCTCCACTGAGCACCCGCATACCATCTCTGATGTCAAACACTAATGGATATGGGATCATCCATCGCCCATCATATGGGTCGAGAAGATATACGCTAGTCTACTCTGGAATATCGATTCCACGTCTCGATATTCCTACGATTAGGAACATTGAAGGATGTACTCATGGACTACCCAGGCCCCACTAGTATGATCTATATCATAGTCCTGGAAGTCGAGTACACATCCTAAGGGCTTTATCAACATGTAACAGAGAAACAGAAAGTATACATGTTAATATAAAGAGCAACCAGATAGCGTACTATCATGTTGAGCAAGAAAGTCCTACCTATATATGTCCCAGCATCCACTACAAAATACATCCAATGTACAGTAATGGCCTCTAGGGCATACATATAACTAACAGCGACTTATGACCTTAACATGGTCAACAAATCATAAGCGCTAGCCAAGTCCAACCTGTCATTTCCTGATTGAATTAAACCCACCCGTACGACCCTTAACATGGTCAACAAAGTCGTACGACTACCCTAATCCAATCGCATCATATGCTTAAGCAGATAAGCACTAATCAGCTACCGCACACTACGCCTTAACATGGTCAACAAACGTAGCACGAATACTAAATAGTACTTATCTGAAATGAAGGAGGGCTACGACAGGTTTTTAAGAAAACCTTTTGCATAATGAACTTGATATCGTTGTAGAATCGAGTAATTTTGAAAAGGAGTGTTTTTAGGCTTTTTCTAGTTTTACTAAAGATGTCACTCCCGGTAAAGGGATCTCGACACTTTCCTTATCGAATAAGGTGCTGGATATTTCATAAATACCACTATGCAAAGAATGAACTAAAAAAGCAATCAAAAGACAAACCGAGTGGGTTGTAGCATCTGCGAGTTTCGCTAAAGAGGTCACTCCCGGTGAAGGGATCTCGGCTCTTTTCTCATCGAATGAGGTGCTGAATATTCTACAAGGAATACCGCTACGCAAAGCAAGAACTAGAGCTACCAGTTTTTAAAACAAGATTCTGCAACATCTTTAGGTTTCTTTTATTTCATTAATCTCATTAATGAAGTCCCATCAATTATGCTTCCTAAGCATCACATGAGAAACAAAAGCATCAATATTTATTATATCTCATATATATAATATAAGCAATCGTCTCAACATATCAAGTGATAACATCACAGAATATCAGCAGCAGAAAAACACATATGAAATATTGGATATACTAGGAATTCTGTGTTTTAATTAAGCCAGTATAAAACACGGATTCCACGATCGCGATGAATAGCCAAACCTACATCCCTAGACCCCTACGAGAGCGGCAAGCAACCCTATCAATTCTAGAGTTAGGAGACCCGGTCTCGACTCCTCGAGATGGTCTCCCACTGGACTCTAGAACCCGGTTACTTGTGCTCTCCTCCTTGGGTCTATCATAATGCGGAAAAGTAAATAATATACATCAATGGTGGCATCATACTCAACCCGGAAGTGCCCCAATAAAAGAATATTACATACAAGCTTTTACATGAATGAAAATGAAAAACTCCCATCTCACATAAAAAAAACTCGGCTATTCAAAACACGACGATCCAATATAACATATCACAGCAACACATAACATCACATGTCATCAACGTAAGTAAATATGCGTATCCCAATTGTTGTTGACATATAGCACCGAAACCGGCGATACACCACATATTACACTTACGGTCGCAGAAAAGAAAGTGAAAAACTACAACAATTGGAATCCGCAACCATCTTAGACATCATAAACCCAATGTATCTCATACTTTGGATTTCATGCCTTACCAAATGAATTCCTTAGACATCACATGCCTAACAATTATAAACCCCGCATTTTAGTCTCGATATTGAAAACACTTTCCAATTAACAGTCGGGAAATTTAACAAGATTCCCGATAAGCTGATCGAATACTCATCGAAAACTTTATTAGACGGCCACACCCCCGATGTTGTCGACGAAGTGCACTAAGGCGGAACACCGCGGCCGCGAGCACCCGAACGGATGCTTTTGGCGACGGGGCTCTCCTACAGTCACTTGGTCGGGGCTATGGGGCGTGGCTATCTAGTAAGGTTACCCAGCGAGTATCCGCATACGCTGCGTGATTGCGACGAACTTTTGATCCACATCAAAATTTCGTGGCAACCGATCAAATGAGACTAAATTGCTAGATTTATAAAATTCAAACTAGTTATCACATAACTAATTATTGTGGATTCCAAATATTGTATCACAATCACAGATAGCTAAACGATGTTAAACTTTTCGATCGAATAAACAAACACCCAAAATTTCCCAAATAGCTCAACACTTGAGTGGAGTTTAGAAAGTACCCAGAACATGCCACAGCACCTATGAACCATCCGTAGAAGGGCTGACCCATGCCTCACTCATGTCGCCGCAGAACTGCCGCAAACCCTAGGGTATGACCGCTATTCCGTGATCCAAAAAGTCGAGTTTGGGTATCGTTCTTCTAGAGGGTACACAGAATCGCTTGCATGATTTTCTGAAGATTTTAAACACGGAAAAAATCCAACTATTGGAAAATTTCCAGCGAGGAAAAAAATGGGTTATTGATATCCGTTCGAACTTTTTAACATCGTCTAAATAACCCGAAAAGATGTTAGAATTAAGATTACGAAACACTCCTAATTGCCTTTGCAGAAAGTTAACATCACATGCAATTTTAGCAAAAACAAGTAATACCAGAAATACCAAAACCCAGAGACTGGAACACAGAAAAAATTTGAAGCCCAAATGCCCCAGAGGAACCGGTGAGGTCGGAAATAATAGCCTTATGGCCGGCCAAAATTAGGTGGGAATGGGTCAAATTTGTACTGTGTTCATGTTACATCTCATATAACATTCTGCAGTTGCTTAAAAAAAATATGACACTTTAAAAATTTCTACATAAACTAAATTTTTATATCGGATGTTTCGGAATTGTTTCGGTTTCGGAATCTAACAAACATCGTCTAATTCTCTAGCATGGCAATTATACCACTGCAGGGTTGCCTAGCACGACAGCAAGGTTTCGGGAGGCATCGTCCATGCCAATTTCAAATTTTTGCCGCACTAAAGAACCCTAACCCTAGAATCTTAACTAGAGATTTAGACGAACAAGTAATGCAAACAACTTTACATCTAAGTGAATGAGGAATACAACCTTTGTAGACCGGTCCTTCACTTCTAAAGCTCCGTATAGTAGTCCCTTCGCTCCAAGTAGTGAACACCCGAACTCTAGTAAGGGTTCACATGAAGAAATGAACAAGCTTGCTCGAAGTCTTCGAGGCCGAAAATGATCTACGTCGAGGAGACTCAAGCTCATGCTATCTCTTCACTAATGGTAGATTAGTAAAGCAAACACCCTAAACTAAATGGCTAATATAGTAGAGGATGATGAAGTAGGAATTGGGCTCACTTTAGATTAATTTTTCTCACAATATTTCATCACCATTTGAAAAGCTAGAAAGCTTTCTCATGAGGAAGAAGAAGATGAAGTGGAGATGAAAAATGAAACTCATGAGGTGAGAATAGCAACCATGGGTGAGTTAGTGTCATACACTAACTCATGTAGAGAATAAAGTATGGCTAACAATAATGGTTAGGTTAATAAATATCTACAAGTAAAACAAAGTTAGTGGACTAAGTCAATGGTTAGCATAAGCTTCTCCAAGTTTCTAGCCATGACAATTTTCCATCTAATTTTGATTAACTTAGATAAATAAAAACCCTCGGATTATCATAAGCATGGTATGAGTCTCATACACCCATGTAGCATGTGGCATCTAGCATGACACAAAATAATGTACATTAATATATTTCACATATATACTAAGTGTACATAAGTGAGAAAAAGAAATGTTTAAGTGAGCTAATATTAGTTAATGTAATTCAATATATCAAATATATAAATATACATTAAATTATTAAATCAACACTTGATTTAATAATCCGGCTATATCACATACAACCGAGTAATATCAAATGTAACAACTTATCGAATCAACACTTGATCCGATAACCCAGCTATCACATATAACCGACCGATGTCGCATATCGCGAGAATAGAACGCGGTATCACATACGCGCATTAATCTCGGTCCCGCACATATCACATATGTGCTCCTACTTCATTTCGCATGAACCATGAAACCTCTGTGTAGGACTCTAAAGACTCGTCAATACGCCGGCAGTAGGTGATGATCATATCAAACACCCACAAGCCGCAAGCGGTCTGCTAAACGTAACGGCCATCCGGGTATTAAGCGATCAGAAGATCAACAATCAAGCATGCTCATACTCCTGCGAATCCAATCAGTAACACTACCGTACAGTCCGGTCTCTTCGTCAGATATGTCGCATATCACAGCCTGCGGGTGGTATAACGTCAGACCCCAATAGCCTGATAAGTCATGCCGATGCAAGGTCCATAACGGTTTGAGAAACTACTGATAACACTTACCAGTAAATCTTAGCAACCCTGGCCAGGGATTTCCTGTTATGGACAATCAAGCATAGCGCGACATCAACCCCCAATACCGGGAGAGACACATCCCCTCCTATCACTCATTGCCTACATGTGACTCAGGACTGTACCCAAAAACCACCATTTTGCACGATCTCTTGAATGTGGTAAGGTGGAAATCAAAGCACGGTGGGAATCACACAAGACTCTATGACGATCTCGGGTCGACAGACTAACCTGTACCAGTGTCACCAGAGAACTGCTATCTGACGATAGGTATAATACCATCTAGGAGTTCTCGGCGAGTCCGTTCAGTGTACCCAGTCTCCATTGAGCACCCGTATACCTTCTCTGATGTCAAGCACCAGTGGATATGGGATAATCCATCGCCCATCATATGGTTCGAGAAGCGTATACGCAAGTCTACTCTGGAATATCGATACCCCGTCTCGATACTCCCACGACTAGGAACTATTGAAGGATGTACTTACCGACTACCACTTCCCCACTGGTATGATCCACATCATAATCCTGGTAGTCAAGTACTTATCCTAAGGGTTTTATCAACATGTAATAAAGAGACAATAAGTGTACATGTTAAGATAAAGAGCAACCAGATAGCATACTATCATATCGAGCAAGAAAGGCCTCCATATATATGTCCAAGCATCCACTACAATATACATCACATGTACAGTAATGGCCTCTAGGGCATACATATAACTAACAATCTCCCACCTGCACTAATTCCATTTGTTGCAGTATCTCATACTCAACATCCTATAGAAGTCTCTCTAGGGAAAGGCCTTTGTGAGTGGATCCGTCGTGTTATCATTTGCGTCAACTCTCCTGACCTCGATCCCTTGGAGATCAACCATCTCCCTGATCAGGTGATACTGTCCTCAGAATATGTCTGGAACGCTGATGGGACCTGCATTCCTAGGCCAAACACACAACTCCATTGTTGTCACAATAACAGTTATTGGATGCTTAATGGTAGGAACCATGTTCATCTCATGAACAAGAAATGCCTAGACAGCCACTTTGGCAGCATCATTGGTAGCAATGTATTTAGCTTTTATCGTCTAGTATGTCACGGTATTTAGCTTGGAACTCTTCAAACATACCGACCCTCCACTGAGGGTAAAGACAAATCCTGTGACTGACTTTCAGTCGTCCTTGTCACTCTGGAAGCTCGAACCAAGAACATTTTTTTAGTGCTTCTCAAGTACTTAAGAATGTCTTACGCAGCTGTCCAGTGATTCTCCCAAGATCCGATTGATTCCTGATCACTACACCTAGTGAGTTAGCTACATCTGGTCTGGTACATAACATCGCATACAAGATAGAGCCTCCTGCCGAAGCACAGGGTATCCCTTGCATGCGAGCTCTCTCCAAATCAGTCATGGAAGACATCTTTTTGGAGAGAGTGATTCCTGAGTAAGTGGGCGAACCACCACGCTTAGAATCTTCCATACTAAACCCTTTTAGTATGGTGTTAATGTACCTTGATTTGGGACACTCCCAACATCCACTTAGATCTATCACCACAGATCATAATCCATAAGATGTAGTAGGTATCATCCAGATCTTCTAATGAGAATCCTCGTGATAAGAGGAGCTTGACCGAGTGTAGCATAGGAAACCATTTCCTATCAAGAGTATGTTATCTACGTACAATACGTGTAAGACAACCTCACTCTCTAATCCTTCTTGTATATACAAGGTTCATCTACTATTTTGATGAAGTCAAACTCTTTGACTACCGCATCAAAACAGATATTCCAACTCCGCGATGCTTGCTTTAGTCCTGATGGACTTAAGCATAGCTTTGAAAGTCTCAACTTTTCCATCTACACCAAGAATCTTCTCAAGATCCATTTGCTCCCAATGGGTTTTACCCCTTCAGGTGCAACAATCAAAGTCACACTTTGTTGGTGTACATGGATTCCATCTTTGATTGCATAGCATCCAGCCATTTCATAAAGTCTCCACTTGTGATGGCCTGCCTGAACCCAGTTGGGTCATCATCATCCATGATGCAATCCTCGCTCCCACCGTCACCGAGAAGACCATCGTATCTCTCAAGTGGATGAAGAACCCTACCAGATTCGCGGAGACGCTGAGGTTCGTTGGAGACTATTGAATCCTTTGGTTTTACCAAATCATCAGTTGTTAGTTTGTATGGCTGGAACTCCTTCCAGTTCTACCTCATGACCACAAATTTCTTCACAAGAAATTCCTTTTCTAAAAAGGTGGCATGCTGAGAAACAAAAACACCTTTTGCTCCTCAGTGTGGTAGAAGATATACCCTCACAATCCATCAGACTTATACAGAACTGACATTTCCTCGAGTTTGTCCGGATTTTGCTTTTCAACATAGGCCGGACAACCCCATATCTTAACTCGTTTAAGACATGGTCTCCTCACATTCCATATCTCATATGTAGTGGCAGGCACTGATTTGGACAGAACCCCATTCAATAGGTATGCATCTTCTCAAGTGCATAACTCCAAAAGGAAACAGGCAACTCAGCAGTACTCATCATATAGCGCACCATATCTCATAGGGCGCGATACCTCCGCCCCGATACACCATTGTGCTGTGGTGTATACGAAAAAGTAAGCTGAGAGAGAATCATATTCTCTGTTTATAAAATCCAGAAACTCCATGCTCAAGTATTCGCCTCCTCTATCACATCGAAGGACTTTAATACTTCTACCAGTCTGGTTCTTAACTTCAAGCTTATATTCCTTGAATTTCTCAAAAGTTTCAGACTTGTGTTTCAACAGGAACAAATGTCCGAATCCTGAGAGATAATCAGTGAATATAATGAAGTACGAAGAACCAAGCCTGTCATTTGTAGACATAGGACCGTATACATCATCATGTATCTGTCCCAAGAGTTTAGTAACTCTTTCTCTGTTTTTAGTAAACGGAGTATTGGTCATTTTACTTTTGAGACAAGACTGGCAGATATCATAAGATGAAAATTCGAACAGATTCTCATATTCATCCTTATGTAACTTAGCTGGTCGTGTCGGATTGATATGACCTAGTCTACAATGCCACATGAAGGATTCGTTCATTTCTGAACTACTCCTCTTGTGTGTGTTCTAGATACTTTGAACTGTTGTTTGATTTAGAACATATATGCTATTATATAACGTGCATGATCCAATCAACTCTTGATTCAGGAAAAATGTTCATAACATTACCCTCCAATACAGAATTATATCCTTCTTTAACTCAATAAAGAATTTGATGTAATGTTGTATATCAGGTTCGGTATGTAATAATATTCGTTCAGAATCAATGTATTTACCATTTAGTAATACAAGGTGATATCTGCCAACTAATTTAGCTGCAACAATTGCACTATTCTTTAACACTTAGAGACATATCACCCAATCTCAGTTCTCTACCTTTCTATAGCCCATGTAACAGATTACATATGTGGGGTCCTAATCCGGTATCTCATACCTAGGACGTAGAGGATACTGAGAAACAGTTTTGGTAATGAACACACCCGAAGAATATGCATCAACATGCTCATTCCTTGAATGGGTGGCATAGGAATCCGGATATTCCCCTATTCCCTGCTCAGACTTATAACAAGTATAAGATAGAGCGGAACCAACGTTCCCCAGCTCAGTATAACAAGCAGATTCGGTCAATGCATCCATATTATTATCTTGATTAAGGCATGACATGGTCGCTACCAGGAGAGAGAGAAGAAAACACTCTGCGTGCGCTCTTGCAAGATCAGATTGGTTATTATTTTATCTAATCAGGATGGCTCCCACTATTTTTATCAAATCTTCCTTCAAACCCTAAAAGGTAAGACTATCCGGGATTAATTACACCCTACAAGTTCGCCAATCTTTCGGCCAGGCCAGTGTCGGTACTTTGAGGGAGGTTCCCCGTGCTTTCGCACGGACCTAATTAAAATAAACCTCGTTTTCCCAGGGGCATAACCCCGATAACACTTTTCTAGACAGCTACTTGATCGGCTAATTGTAATGTGTAAAACACTCCCAGGAGTAACTCTTACTCGCAGTGGGTATTGGGATCCAACTATCTTATAGAAGGTATGCAATCTCATTGCAAATTTCAACACATGAAATTCCCGATAATATTTTGCCCCTAGCTACTTATGACCTTAACATGGTCAACAAATCATAAGCGCTAGCCAAGTTCAACCTGTCACGCCCCGCTTCCCGGTGTACAGCGAAGGGGAGGCGACGAGGTCCGCTACGTATATACTTAGAAGTACATACGCTAAGCGTATCTAAGCAATATAAAAGTAAATCACAAGAGACAAGAGATATAGAAATAGCAGCAACTTTATTAATAACATTCTTTTGTATAATGCATGAAAAGTAAATACAGCTGAAATGAAAAGCGATGCCTAAACAATGGCATAACAGGAAATGAAAATACTGAATAGAACAAGGTACAATATCTAGAGCTCGGGGTCTTCGTGAAACTGCTCCAAGTCTTCACCGGTGGGCTCGATCTCTGCTGGGTCCAAAGCACCTGACGACATTCAAAGAAGAAAGAAATAGAATGTCATCAGCGAACAGGTCGTTCGGTAAGTCTCAAAGATAAAGAAGAATTAGAAAAGACAGAATAAGAGGTATTTTCTAAAGAGATTGTAAAATATTGTAGAATATTGTGTTAACGCTGTTATTTGTAGCTTGGTACAGAAGGATACCAGTGTATACAAGAGGGGTCTCTATATGCTAGATATCAGGGCAAACGGAATGTACAAGGAACCGTTAAGCCACGGTACAACAACAACGGAATATAGGTTAGGTGTCTTAATCTGACCACCTCGTGCCACCTTTAACACCTTCCGTATCAATCTACCCCTTAAACCCCGTAGTGTTTTGATAGTATTGTTGTATTGTATTGTGTAAGTTTGATGACTGACCAAAACCATGATATCAGTAAACATATTGTAACTGCATAATCAGGTAAATGGAATAACGGAATAATGGATGTATATCCAAGGTTTGGTTCAGTCAAGTTGTATAGATTGTTAACTGGATTCTGGGATTCATGTGTTCATATTGAGTTGGAATATTAAAGAATGTAGATTGACTTGAATCATATTCAAGTCAGAAATAATCAGACTCAAACCCGAGTCAGACCAAAAGAAATGTATGTCGAGGTTCTATATTTATTAGGGTCCTTATTGTAATTTATAAAACTTGAGGGGGTTTTATGTAAAAATACTTTTGTATAGTTTTCAAGATACACCATAAGTATTTATTATTCGTATTTATAGTTATAATGAGTGTGATTTATTTTGTGATATTTCTAGTGAAAATATCCCAATTTCATAAATAAAGGTATTAATTTGTAATATTGATTTATTTGAAATTCATGGTATTTTAATGTAACTTTTAATCTTGTAATTTTTTAGGAAAAGGTGGAAACTTTATCTTATAATAAAATAGGTGTTTAAATGATAAATATGCATATGTTTATACCAGAATAATTTTTAATAAATATTTTATTCTCCAAAAATCTCATTTTTCTTAAATGTCGTATTTTAAACCTTTCAAGACCGAATGCTCCTTGCGGAGGTCTGAATCTCACACTACTAAGCCCGAGGGTGCACGATAAACCTTACTATCCCTATCGAGTTCCCCAAAGGTGGGTTATAGTGGCGCTTTGCAAAGATTTAATAAATACTAGTCATTTAGAAAACGGTTTTATAAAGATAAGCTATTTATTTGTAAAAGTTGTAAATTTCCGTATTTTAGATTCTAGGGTTTCCTAAGCCAACAAACCTATTTCTAAATGGTCTAAACGACAAGTCATTGGAAGCCTCAAATCACCTCTTCACCGCCAATTCGGCCAGGTAAGTGTCAGGTGAGTGGGAGGCTCTCCACTACAAGTAGTGGTCCTAATTAAGTAACCACTCGCCTTAGACACACTTGCCTAGACACCACAAAGTCAGGTTTAGATAAACGATCGATGTCCATAACTTATCGTCTTTTCCTATTAAAAGAAATTGTTTTAAAATTGTTTAAAACTTAGAACTTTTAGAAAAGGTTTTATTAAGAAAATGGTATTTTAATGTAAAATCTTATTTTATCTTATTCTAAGTTTTCAAGGTAGCGTGTTATGATTGCATATGAGTGTGTGTGGAGGTAGGTCATTACCTCGTGATCTATTTTAAGGTATAGCAATGTTAAAGGGTTAAATGTGATAAACTAAACATGGTGGTATTTAAGTGAAAGAATACGATATATTGCAAAAGCTATCATTTCTTGTGTGAAAACTTGTTCAAATTAATTTTTAAGTTGAATATGTTTAAGCATTATGGAATTAGTGATAAGTGAGATTTGGTAGAAAACCGAATCGGAAATCGGGTTGTTCCGATTTCCGTCGGGTTTGAAAAGTCGTATTTTAATGGAAGAAAAGAAGGATAGAAAAGGGGGACTTAAAGGTTTGGACAACGCTGGAGAGTGAGAGGGAGGTAGCGGGTTTGCCGGTGCGTCGAAACGTCGTGAAGAGGTCCTAGCACGATCTCCGGAATTTCGCCGTCGATTTCCTCAGCGCTTCGCCTTTCGCTCGTTTTCTAACGTACCATGTTCTCTTGAGATTTTGAGAGAGTAGACTTAGAAAAAGTGATGAGAGTGTAGAGGGTATGGGGGGTTTATATAGGGTTAGGCTAGGGTTAGGGTTTTTAATAAAAAACATAAAAATATATATAAATTATATAAAAATTCATTAAAACTCATTAAACCTAGGAGTAAAAGGAATTTATTGGACAATTGATAACCGATCCAGGCATTTAGTGTATGCAGGTGAGAAGACCAGGTCAACACGGAATTTTTCCGTGTTGACGACTCGGCCGTCCGGCCGAGTCCGGCCGGCGGCGCCGGCCCGAGTCGGCCGAGTCCGCTGGCCGACTCGGCCGAGTCGGGGTGTCGTTGGGTGGGGGGTCTCCTGGGGGGATTTATGGTATATTTACTTTTTGTCTTCAGTTCAAGTTTTGTGAGTTATGGCGGTTTGACTGTTGACTTCCAAAAGAAATTAAAACAAAATAAATACAAAAATAATGTGGGGCATGGGATTTGAACTCTGGTGGCTTGGTTCAGCAGTGCAAGGTATTACCAATGAGCTACAAGCTCCTTCTTGTAATTATGGTGTGAAATAATTACTTAAAGTGGTAACAGCACCATTAAATACCCCAAGTATTACTTTAATTTTAAAACAATTTTATGTACACTAAAAATGGAGTTATTTAAAAACAAAATAATTACTTATATATATATATATATTGTGCTCAGGTTAAAATACTCCTTTATGGATTTTTAAAAATTTAAAAAAAAAATTGTATTGAAAAGTGTATAGGAAAATTAGGGTTGTTACATTCTACCCTCCTTAAAAAATTTCGTCCTCGAAATTTGAAAAAGGAAAGTGTAACAGTTTCAAGGAAAGTCTGATGACTGTAGTATAGATAGTGTATAAAAATGACAAAGGGATACAAGGGTGAAAAAGGCTTACCGGTGTTAGCTTGACCTACAGTCTTGGCTTCTACGGCTTCTAATGTGAATGCCTGCCGCCGTGGTACATTCCTTCTAGCTGGAGGCACATTCTGCCTTTGGGGCCTCTTTCTCTGCCCTCTGGCATGTCCCTCATTGCTTGTTGAAATTGGCGAGTAGGCTGTGCAGGTGGTGGAGCAGGTAGTGCATAACGAGGTGAAGGAGCCTGGATAGCTGGCCGCTGTGGGTAGTTGGTGGATGTGTGAGTTGAGTTGTTATTGTAAGGACAGTTCCCAATTCCATGGTTGGATGCGCCACAAATTAGACACAAGCCTTTTGCGCGCCTACAGTCCTTCCACAAGTGTCCCTTTCTTCTGCAGTAGTAGCAGAAATCTGGACTTGACTGATTATTGTTTTCTTCTGGTCTCCTGGGTGCAAACGATGGCCTTAGAGAGGCTCCTCCTGCCATTTGAGTGGCAGTGCGTTTGACTCCTGCGGACTGAGGTCTGCCCCTTGATTTTATCATTGCCTCATAACTGTGAGCAGCTTCCAGAGCATCCTCATGAGTCAGAAATTTTCCCGTGGCTAGAGCACCAAAAATCTCCGTGTCCAGTCCTTGTTGAAAGCGACGGGCTCTGATCTCGTCCGTCGGTATCAAGTGTGCTGCGAATCTGTTTAAAGATTTTGTTAGCTGTGTAGTATGTGATATTTTAAAATTTTAACTATTGTGACATATCTTTCCGGCTTAACATGGTGAATTCAGCGTCGTATTCATCTACTGCTTTGTCCCACATCGAACCCTGTTGTAGATGAATGAACTGCTGTTCCATTGCAAACCTGGCAGTCACAGGGAAGTATTTCGTATCGAACTTCTCGCGAAAGGTCTTCCATTCAATAGGCTGTACCAGACGGCTTTCTTCCTCCTTCCACCAGTTGCGAGCATTATCCGTGAGTTATAGCTTCGCCAAACGGGCCCAAGCTATGTCTGGCACTTGTGTTGCTGCCAGATCATCTTCGATGCTTTGTGCCCATTCTTCCGCTTCAAGAGGGCTTCCTTTACCAGAGAACTGCTTCGGGTGCAAAGACCTGAATTGCTTTACCCCTGGTGCGTCGGTCTCAGGACGGTTCAGAAGTTGTTGTTGTCCCTCAAGAAGGCTGCAGATCGCCTGAAGTAGCACTGTTTGCTCGGTAGTTGGCGCAAGAACAGCTGGTGTGAGAGGTAGTGCTGAAGGTGTGTTGTTGACATTGGTGCTGGTGTTGTTTGGGGAATCCATAACCTTGAAGAAAAATTTAGGTTAGGACAGATTCAAGTACATGAAATGATAAGATTCAAGGAATAGAAATTTATAAGATTCAAGAAACATGAATTGTAAAGAATGTTTTAGTTGCTGGTTCTTGTGTTATATTGCTTAGGTTGTTCACGCAGAACAGAACTGCATGATAGGGTTTCATACAGCTCTGACCTGCATGGGCCACCAACAAAACCTGTTACGCCCCACTTCCCGGTGTACGGCGAAGGGGACGTGATGAGGTCCGCTACGTATATACTTAGAAGTACATACGCTAAGCATATCTAAGCAATATAAAAGTAAATCACAAGAGACAAGAGATATAGAAATAGCAGCAACTTTATTAATAACATTCTTTTGTACAATGCATGAAAAGTAAATACAGCTGAAATGAAAAGCGATGCCTAAACAATGGCATAACAGGAAATGAAAATACTGAATAGAACAAGGTACAATATCTAGAGCTCGGGGTCTTCATGAAACTGCTCCAAGTCTTCACCGGTGGGCTCGATCTCTGCTGGGTCCAATGCACCTGACGACATTCAAAGAAGAAAGAAATAGAATGTCATCAGCGAACAGGTCGCTCGGTAAGTCCCAAAGATAAAGAAGAATTAGAAAAGACAGAATAAGAGGTATTTTCTAAAGAGATTGTAAAATATTGTAGAATATTTTGTTAACGCTGTTATTTGTAGCTTGGTACAGAAGGATTCCAGTGTATACGAGAGGGGTCTCTATATGCTAGAGACCAGGGCAAACGGAATGTACAAGGAACTGTTAAGCCACGGTACAACAGCAAAGAAATATAGGTTAGGTGTCTTAATCTGACCACCTCGTACCACCTTTAACACCTTCCGTACCAATCTACCCCTTAAACCCCGTAGTGTTTTAATAGTATTGTTGTATTGTATTGTGTAAGTTGGATGACTGACCAAAACCATGATATCAGTAAACATATTGTAACTGCATAATCAGGTAAATGGAATAACGAAATAATGGATGTATATACATGGTTTGGTTCAGTCAAGTTGTATAGATTGTTAACTGGATTCTGGGATTCATGTGTTCATATTGAGTTGGAATATTAAAGAATATAGATTGACTTGAATCATATTCAAGTCAGAAATAATCAGACTCAAACCCGAGTCATACCAAAAGAAATGTAAGTCAAGGTTCTATATTTGTTAGGGTCCTTATTGTAATTTATAAAACTTGAGGGGGTTTTATGTAAAAATACTTTTGTATAGTTTTCAAGATACACCACAAGTATTTATTATTCGTATTTATAGTTATAATGAGTGTGATTTATTTTGTGATATTTCTAGTGAAAATATCCTAATTTCATAAATAAAGGTATTAATTTGTAATATTGATTTATTTGAAATTCATGGTATTTTAATGTAACTTTTAATCTTGTAATTTTTTAGGAAAAGGTGGAAACTTTATCTTATAATAAAATAGGTGTTTAAATGATAAATATACATATGTTTATACCAGAATAATTTTTAATAAATATTTTATTTTCCAAAAATCTCATTTTTCTTAAATGTCGTATTTTAAACCTTTCAAGACGGAATGCTCCTTGCGGAGGTCTGAATCTCGCACTACTAAGCCCGAGGGTGCACGATAAACCGTACTATCCCTATCGAGTTCTCCAAAGGTGGGTTGTAGTGACGCTTTGCAAAGATTTAACAAATACTAGTCATTTAGAAAACGGTTTTATAAAGATAAGTTATTTATTTGTAAAAGGTGTAAATTTCCATATTTTAGATTCTAGGGTTTCCTAAGCCAACTAACCTATTTCTAAATGGTCTAAACGACAAGTCATTGGAAGCCTCAAATTTCCTCTTCACCGCCAATTGCGGCCAGGTAAGTGTCAGGTGAGTGGGAGGCTCTCCACTATAAGTAGTGATCCTAATTAAGTAACCACTCGCCTTAGACACACTTGCCTAGACACCACAAACTTAGGTTTAGATAAACGATCGATGTCCATGTAGGGTTCCTAGGCACACTAATGAGGTCTCACAAGGCATCAACCATGCCAAATTCAAAATTTTCCGGTGCCGAGAAACCCTAAACTAGATCGTTAACTAGAGAATAGGCGAAACAACAAGCTAGTAAACAACTTTACTCTAAGTGAATGGAAATACAACCTTTGTAGATCCGGTCCACCACTTCTCTAGCTCCGTGTTGACGTCCCTCCGCTGCGATCATCGGAATCCCGGACTCTAGCGATGGTTTCGTCGGGGAAATGAGTGGGCTAGGTCGTTGACTTCGATGCCGAAAATGATCTACGTCGAGGCGACTCAAACTCAAGCTCCACCTTCACTAGGTCATGAAACTTGTGAAGATAACACACTCTACTGCATGGCAAGTGGTAGAGGATGAATAAATAGGAAGTGGGTTCACTTTGGATTTGGATTTCTCACTTGGAATCATCACTTGGAAATTTCTAGCAAGCTTTTTCTTTTCTTCACTTGAAGAAGAAAATGAAGAAGAGAATAGAAAAAGGAATTATCAAAAAATGATAAGTCAAGTGATGGTTATCATAATGCAACCATGGGTGAGGCTAACTCATGTAGAGAATGAACTAGGGTTTAGGTAAATGATTAGGGTTAAGGAAAGAAACAAAATGGTCTAACTTTCAAAGCTTCATGAAGCTTCAACAAAATCCAGAGTTAGCCACCATTTTATTTCTTGCTAAAATGAATGAATTAAAATAAATAAATAAAGCAAATGAAATCCTAACCATTAACTAAACATCTTGTATAGCATACACCCAAGTTTGCATGTATCATCAAACATGATACAAATTAGTGCACAAAACTATATCATATATACAATGTGCACATCAAGTGAGAAAAACCATCTTAAGTGAACAAATACTAGTTAATGTAAAGTAATATATCAAATATATAATTATACATTAAATCATTAAATCAACACTTGATTTAACGATCCGGTCATATCGCATATAACCGACTAATATCAATAGTAACAACTTATCGAATCAACACTTGATCCGATAACCCGGCTATATCGCATATAACCGATCATTGTCACCAATCGCGAGAATCGAATACAGTATCACATACTGGTATTATTCTCGGTCCCGCACATATCTCATATGCGCTCCTATTTCGTTTCGCTTGAGCCAGGAAACCTCTGTGTAGGACTCTAAAGACTCGTCAATACACCGGCAGCAGGTGATGATCATATCAAACACCCATAAGCCGTAAGCGGTCTGCTAAACATAACGGCCACCCGGGTATTGAGCGATCAGAAGATCAACGAGCAAGCCCGCCACACTCCTGTGAATCCAACCAGTAACACTTACCGTACAGTCCGGTCTGATCATCTGATATGTCGCATATCTTGCCTAGGGGTGGTAAACGTCAGACCCCAGTAGCTTGATAAGTCGTGTCGATATGAGGTCTATAACAGTCCGAGAAACTACTGGTAACACTTACCAGTAAATCTCAGCAACCCTGACCAGGGATTTCTGGTTATAGCCAATCGAACACAGCGCAACATCAACTCCCTATACCGGGAGAGACGAATCCCCTCCTATCGCTCATTACCTCCATGTGACTAGGGACTGTACCCAAAAACCACCATTTTGCATGCCCTCTTGGACGTGCTAAGGTGGAAATCAAAGCACAGTGGGAATCACACAAGACTCTATGACGATCTCGGGTATACAGACTAACCTGTACCAGTGTCACCAGAGAACTGCCATCTGACGTAAGGTATAATACCATCTGGGAGTTCTCGGCGAGTCCGTCCAGTATACCCAGTCTCCACTGAGCACCCGTATATCATCTCTGATGTCAAACACCAATGGATATGGGATCATCCATCGCCCATCTGTATGGGTCGAGAAGGTATACGCTAGTCTACTCTGGTATATCGATGCCCCGTCTCGATACACCCACGACTAGGGACCTTGAAGGATGTACTTATGGACTACTATGTCCCCACTAGTATGATCCGCATCATAGTCCAGGTAGTCAAGTACACATCCTAAGGGCTTTACCAACATGTAACAGAGAGACAATCAGTATACATGTTAAGGCAAAGAGTAACCAGATAGCATACTATCATGTCGAGCAAGAAAGTCCTCCCTATATATGTCCCAGCATCCACTACAATATACATCCTATGTACAGTAATAGCCTCTAGGGCATACATATAACTAACAATCTCCTACTTGCACTAGGGCCATCTGTAGCAGTGGTTGTAGTATCTTATACTCAACCATCCCATAAAAGTCTCTTTCTGGGAAAATGCCTTTGTGAGTGGATCTGCCGTGTTGTCCTCTGAGTCTACTCTCCTAACCTCGATCACCCTGGAGATCAACTATCTCCATGATCAGGTGATGCTGCCTCAGAATACGTCTGGGTCACTGATGGGACCGGGGTTCCTGGGCCAAAGCCACACTTCCATTGTCACACAATGGTAGGAACCTAGTTCATCTCATGAACCAATATACACCCAAACTGCCTCTTTGGTAGTATCTTAAGTAGCGATGAATCCAGCCTTCATCGTCTAGTATGTCACGGTATCTAGCTTGGAACTCTTCCAACATACCGTCCCTCCACTGAGGGTAAAGACAATGCCTGTGACTGACATTCAGTCGTCCTTATCACCCTGGAACCTTTCCAGTGATTCTCCCTAGGATCGATTGATACCGTCTCACTACAACTAGTGAGAATCCAAATTTCCATTTAAATCTATCTCATAGATATAAAACCTAGGATTCAGTAGGTATCACTTTGATCCTTTATGGAGAATCCTTGCGATAAGCGGAGATTGACCGAGCGTAGCATAGGAAACTCCTTCCCTATCATGAGTATGTCATCCACGTACTCTACGAGGATCACTACCATACTCCCTACTACCTTTTTGTATATACAAGGTTCATCTACCATTTTGATGATGTCAAACTGTTTGACTAACTCATCAAAACAGATGTTCCAACTCCGCGATGCTTGCTTCATCACATAAAACATCTTGCACACGTTTCCGCTGCTCCCATTGTCTATGAAGCCTTCTGACTGTGTACTTATAGACTTTCTCTTCTAAAACATCATTTAGAAAAGCAGTCACGACACCCAACCGCCAGATATCGTAGTCATGGTATGTAGCCGTGGCAAGTAGGATCTGGATGGACTTAAGCATAGATCCTTAGAAAAGGTTTCAACATAATCCATACCTGGTCAATGATGCAAACCTTTAACAAGTCTAGCTTTGAAAGTCTCAACTTTTCCATTTCAGATCGCTAAGCATCCAGCCATTCTTACAAAGTCCCACTCCTGATGGCCAGCTCAAAACTAGTTGGGTCATCATCTCATGATGCAATCCTCGCTCCCACTGTCATAGAGAAACCGAAGTATCTCTCAGGTGGGTGAGGAACCCTACTAAATCGGCGGAGAGGCTGAGGTTTGTTGGAATCTACTGAATCCTTTGGTTCTATCAAATCATCTGTTGTAGTTTGTATAGCTGGAACGTTTCCAGTTCTACAGAACTGACCTTGTCTCGATCTTGTCCGAATTTTGCTTTTAGATATAGGCCGGACAACCCCAAATCTTAACTAACTTAAGATATGGGCTCTTTTCTTTCCATATCACATATGAAGCGGTAGGCAACTGATTTGATTAGAACCCTATTCAATAGGTATGCAACTTCATAAGTGCATAACTCCCAAAAGGAAATAGGTAACTCAGTAGTACTCATCATAGAGCACACCATATCAAATAGGGTATATCTGCTCCGCCCCGATACACCGACGTGCTGTGGTGTATACGGAGGAGTAATGCTGAGAGAGAATCTCATTCTCCTTTACAATAATCCAGGATTTCTATGCTCAATTATTCTCCTCCTTGATCTCATCATAGGACATAATACTTATACCCGTATTGGTTCTCTACTTCTAACTTATATTCTGTGAATATCTCAAAAGGTTCGGACTTATGTTTCAACAGGAACATATGTCTGAATCTTGAGAGATTATCAGAGAATGTAATGAAGTACAAAGAACCGGTCTTGGCATGTGTAGACAGGGGACCTTTCATATATTAGCATGTATCAGTCCCAAGAGTTTACTAACTCTTTCTCTGTTTTCAATAAACAGAGCTATGGTCATCTAGTCTTTGTGACATGACTGGCAAGTTTCACAAGATGTAAATTCAAACTAATTAAAATATGCATCTAAAATATAACTTAAGCTAGTCGGGTCACATTGATATGACCTAGTCTACAATACCTGAAGAAGAAATCGTTCATTTCTGAACTCTTCCTTTTGTGTGTGTTCTGTATACAAGGAACTGTAGTTTGATTGAGAACGTTAATGCTTTTAGATAACGTGCCTGAACCGATCAACTTTTGAAATAGGAAATGTTCAAAACATTATCCAACAATACAAAATTATATCCTTTCTTTACTAATAAAGAGACTGATATGATTTTGTATATCAGGTTCGGTATCTAATAGCATTTGTTCAGAATCAATGTATTGGTAATACAGGGTGACAGTGACCAACAGACTTGGCTACAACACTTGCCCCGTTTTCTGTCTCATGAAACTTATCACCCGTTCTCAGTTCTTTACCTTTCTGTAGCCCATGTAACAAATTACATATGCGGGATCCTGATCCGGTATCACATACCCAGGACGTAAAGGATACGGAGAAACAGTTCTCTGTAATGAACACACCCGAAGATGATGCATCACTACGCACTTTCTTCGTTTGGGCGGCACGGGAATTCTGGTAATCCCCAATTTCCTGCTGTGTCTTATAACAATTATAAGTTGGAGCGGGACCAACGTTCCCCAGCTCAGTATAACAAGCAGGTTCGGTCAATAATCCGTATTATTATCTTGATTAAGGCGTGATATGGTCGCTACCTGGAGAGAGAGAGAAGAAAAGACTCAGCGTGCGCTCTTGCAAGAATAGATTGGTTATTATTTTATCTAATCAGGATGGCTCCCACTGTTTTTTATCAAATCTTCCTTCAAACCTTAAAAGGAAAGACTAGCCGGGATTAATTACACGCTATAAGTTCGCCAATCTTTCAGCCAGGCCAGTGTCGGTACTTTGAGGGAGGTCCCCTATGCTTTCGCACGAACCTAATTAATGTAAAACCTCGTTTCCCCAGAGGCGTAACCTCGTTAACACCTTTCTAGACACCTACTTGATCGGCTAATTGTAATGTGTAAAATTCTCTCAGGAGTAACTCTTACTCGCAGCGGGTATCAGGATCCAACTATCTCATAGAAGGTATGCAATCTCATTGCAAATTTCAACACTTGAAATTCCCGATAATTTTGCCCCTAGCACCCTATGACCTTGACGGAGGTCAATAAACCATAGGCTACTAGTCAAGTTCAACCCGTCATTTCTTGATTGAATCAAACCCACCCACATGACCCTTGACGGAGGTCAACAAGGTCGCACGACTACCCTAATCCAATCTGCATCATATGCATAGGCAGATAAATACTAGTTAGCTACCGCACACTACGCCTTGACGGAGGTCAACAAACGTAGCACGAATACTAAGTAGGACTTATCTGAAATGACGGAGGGCTACGACAGGTTTTTCTGAAAACCTATTGCGTAATGAACTTGATATCGTTGTAGAATCAAATGATTTTGAAATGGAGTGTTTTTGAGGCTTTTCTAGTTTTGCTAAAGGGGTCACTCCCGGTGAAGGGATCGTCGGCCCTTTCCTCGTCGAATGAGGTGCGGGATATATCATATATATCACTGTAGAAAGCAGAAACTATAGAAGCAATCAAAAGACAAACCGAGTGTGTAGCATCTGCCAGTTATTGCTAAAGGGGTCACTCCCGGTGAAGGGATCTCGGCTCTTTCCTCATCGAATAAGGTGCAGGATGTTCTACAAGGAACACCGCGATGCAAAGCAAGAACTGTAGCTACCTGGTTTTGAAAATTCGATTCCACAACATCTTAGGTTTCTTTTCTTTCATTAATCACATTAATGAAGTCCCATCATTTAATTCACCTAAACATCACAGATAAATACGACGTACGCTTATGCCATCCGCATTCGCCTCGATGTCCCGTCTGCACCGTTAGGTTAGGTAACTAACGGCAGAGTGAGGCAGGGCTAGCGCGGGTGTAAAACATAAGCAACGTCTATATAATATATCATATATACTATATACAGCATCTATCTGAACATATCACATGATCACATCACAGATAACGCAGCAGAAAATATTATATGAAATATTGGATATACTAGGACGTCCGTGTTTTCAATACGAGCCAGTATAAAACACGGATTCCACGGTCGCGATGAATAGCCAAACCCACACCCCTAGACCCCTACGAGAGCGGCAAGCAACCCTACCAATTCTAGAGTTAGGAGACCCGGACTCGACTCCTCGAGTTGGTCTCCCACTGGACTCCAGAACCCGGTTACTTGTGCCCTCCTCCTTGGGTCTATCCTAGTGCGGAAAAGTAAATAATATACAAACGGTGACATCATCCGCAACCTGAAAGTGCCCCAATAAAAGAATATTACATACAAGTTTTTACATGAATGAAAATGAAAAAACACTCATCTCACATAAAAAACCCCGGCTATTCAAATACGACGATCCAATATAACATATCCAGCAACACATAACATCACATGTCATCAACGTAAGTAAATATGCATAACAGATTGTTGTCGACGTATAGCAATGACAATCGGCAATACCACTACATACTACACTTACGGTCACAGAAAAGAAAGTGTAAAACTGCAACAGTTGGAATCCGCAACCTCTTTAGACAAGAAACCCTAAACTAGATCGTTAACTAGAGAATAGGCGAAACAACAAGCTAGTAAACAACTTTACTCTAAGTGAATGGAAATACAACCTTTGTAGATCCGGTCCACCACTTCTCTAGCTCCGTGTTGACGTCCCTCCGCTGCGATCATCGGAATCCCGGACTCTAGCGATGGTTTCGTCGGGGAAATGAGCAGGCTAGGTCGTTGACTTCGATGCTGAAGATGATCTACGTCGAGGCGACTGAAACTCAAGCGCCACCTTCACTAGGTCATGAAACTTATGAAGATAACACACTCTACTACATGGCAAGTGGTAGAGGATGAAGAAATAGGAAGTGGGTTCACTTTGGATTTGGATTTCTCACTTGGAATCATCACTTGGAAATTTCTAGCAAGCTTTTTCTTTTCTTCACTTGAAGAAGAAGATGAAGAAGAGAATAGAAAAAGGAATTATCAAAAAATGATAAATCAAGTGATGGTTATCATAATGCAACCATGGGTGAGGCTAACTCATGTAGAGAATGAACTAGGGTTTAGGTAAATGATTAGGGTTAAGGAAAGAAACAAAATGGTCTAACTTTCAAAGCTTCATGAAGCTTCAACAAAATCCAAAGTTAGCCACCATTTTATTTCTTGCTAAAATGAATGAATTAAAATAAATAAATAAAGCAAATGAAACCCTAACCATTAACTAAACATCTTGTATAGCATACACCCAAGTTTGCATGTATCATCAAACATGATACAAACTAGTGCACAAAACTATATCATATATATAATGTGCACATCAAGTGAGAAAAACCATCTTAAGTGAACAAGTACTAGTTAATGTAAAGTAATATATCAAATATATAATTATACATTAAATCATTAAATCAACACTTGATTTAACGATCCAGTCATATCGCATATAACCGACTAATATCAATAGTAACAACTTATCGAATCAACACTTGATCCGATAACCCGGCTATATCGCATATAACCGATCACTGTCACAAATCGCGAGAATCGAATACAGTATCACATACTGGTATTATTCTCGGTCCCGCACATATCTCATATGCGCTCCTATTTCGTTTCGCTTGAGCCAGGAAACCTCTGTGTAGGACTCTAAAGACTCGTCAATACGCCGGCAGCAGGTGATGATCATATCAAACACCCACAAGCCGCAAGCGGTCTGCTAAACGTAACGGCCACCCGGGTATTGAGCGATCAGAAGATCAACGAGCAAGCCCGCTCACACTCCTGTGAATCCAACCAGTAACACTTACCGTACAGTCCGGTCTGATCATCTGATGTGTCGCAATCTTGCCTAGGGGTGGTAAACGTCAGACCCCAGTAGCTCGATAAGTCGTGTCGATATGAGGTCTATAACAGTCCGAGAAACTACTGGTAACACTTACCAGTAAATCTCAGCAACCCTGGCCAGGGATTTCTGGTTATAGCCAATCGAACACAGCGCAACATCAACTCCGTATACCGGGAGAGACGAATCCCCTCCTATCGCTCATTGCCTCCATGTGACTCGGGACTGTACCCAAAAACCACCGTTTTGCACGCCCTCTTGGACGTGGTAAGGTGGAAATCAAAGCACAGTGGGAATCACACAAGACACTATGACGATCTCGGGTATACAGACTAACCTGTACCAGTGTCACAGGAGAACTGCCATCTGACGTAAGGTATAATACCATCTGGGAGTTCTCGGCGAGTCCGTCCAGTGTACCCAGTCTCCACTGAGCACCCGTATATCATCTCTGATGTCAAACACCAATGGATATGGGATCATCCATCGCCCATCTGTATGGGTCAAGAAGGTATACGCTAGTCTACTCTGGTATATCGATGCCCCGTCTCGATACACCCACGACTAGGGACCTTGAAGGATGTACTTATGGACTACTATGTCCCCACTAGTATGATCCGCATTATAGTCCAGGTAGTCAAGTACACATCCTAAGGGCTTTACCAACATGTAACAGAGAGACAATCAGTATACATGTTAAGGCAAAAAGTAACCAGATAGCATACTATCATGTCGAGCAAGAAAGTCCTCCCTATATATGTCCCAGCATCCACTACAATATACATCCTATGTACAGTAATGGCCTCTAGGGCATACATATAACTAACAGTCCATAACTTATCGTCTTTTCCTATTAAAAGATATTGTTTTAAAATTGTTTAAAACTTAGAACTTTTAGAAAAGGTTTTATTAAGAAAATGGTATTTTAATGTAAAATCTTATTTTACCTTATTCTAAGTTTTCAAGGTAGCGTGTTATGATTGAATATGAGTGTGTGTGGAGGTAGGTCATTACCTCGTGATCTATTTTAAGGTATAGCAATGTTAAAGGGTTAAATGTGATAAACTAAACATGGTGGTATTTAAGTGAAAGAATACGATATATTGCAAAAGCTATCATTTCATGTGTGAAAACTTATTCAAATTAATTTTTAAGTGATTAGTAGTCAACATGAATATGTTTATGCATTATGGAATTAGTGATAAGTGAGATTTGATAGAAAACCGAATCGGAAATCGGGTTGTTCCGATTTCCGTCAGGTTTGAAAAGTCGTATTTTAATGGAAGAAAAGAAGGATAGAAAAGGGGGACTTACGGGTTTGGACAACGCTGGAGGGTGAGAGGGAGGTAGCGGGTTTGCCAGTGCGTCGAAACGTCGTGAAGAGGTCCTAGCACGATCACCGGAATTTCGCCGTCGATTTCGTCAGCGCTTCGCCTTTCGCTCGTTTTCTAACGTACCAAGTTATCTTGAGATTTTAAGAGAGTGGGCTTAGAAAAAGTGATGAGAGGGTAGAGGGTATGGGGGGTTTATATAGGGTTAGGCTAGGGTTAGGGTTTTTAATAAAAAATATAAAAATATATAAAAATTATATAAAAATTCATTAAAACTCATTAAACCTAGGAGTAAAAGGGATTTATTGGGCAATTGATAACCGATCCAGGCATTTAGTATATGCAGGTGAGAAGACCAGGTCAACACGGAATTTTTCCGTGTTGACGACTCGGTCGTCCGGCCGAGTCCGGCCAGCGGCGCGGCCCGAGTTGGCCGGTCCGCCGGCCGACTCGGCCGAGTCGGGGTGTCGTTGGGTGGGGGGTCTCCTGGGGGGATTTATGGTATATTTAGTTTTTTGTCTTCAGTTCAAATTTTGTGAGTTATGGCGGTTTGACTGTTGACTTCCAAAAGAAATTACAACAAAATAAATACAAAAATAATGGGGGGCATGGGATTTGAACTCTGGTGGCTTGGTTCAGCAGTGCAAGGTATTACCAATGATCTACAAGCTCCTTCTTTTAATTATGGTGTGAAATAATTACTTAAAGTGGTAACAGCACCATTAAATACCCCAAGTATTACTTTAATTTTAAAACAATTTTATGTACACTAAAACTGGAGTTATTTAAAAACAAAATAATTACTTATATATATATATATATATATATATATATTGTGCTCAGGTTAAAATAGTCCTTTATGGATTTTTAAAAATTTAAAAAAAATTGTATAGAAAAGTATATAGGAAAATTAGGGTTGTTACACAACCCGTCATTTCCTTATTGAATTAAACCCACCCGTACGACCCTTAACATGGTCAACAAAGTCGTACGACTACCCTAATCCAATCGCATCATATGCTTAAGCAGATAAGCCCTAATCAGCTACCGCACACTACGCCTTAACATGGTCAACAAACGTAGCACGAATACTAAATAGTACTTATCTGAAATGAAGGAGGGCTACGAAAGGTTTTTAAGAAAACCTTTTGCGTAATGAACTTGATATCGTTGTAGAATCGAGCAATTTTGAAACGGAGTGTTTTTTAGGCTTTTGCTAGTTTTGCTAAAGAGGTCACTCCCGGTGAAGGGATCTCAGCTCTTTCCTTATCGAATAAGGTGCTGGATATTTCATAAATACCACTATGCAAAGCATGAAATAAAAAAGCAATCAAAAGACAAACCGAGTGGGTTGTAGCATCTGCCAGTTTCGCTAAAGTGGTCACTCCCGGTGAAGAGATCTCGGCTCTTTCCTCATCGAATGAGGTGCTGAATATTCTACAAGGAATACCGCTATGCAAAGCAAGAACTAGAGCTACCAGTTTTTAAAACAAGATTCTGCAACATCTTTAGGTTTCTTTTATTTCATTAATCTCATTAATGAAGTCCCATCAATTATGCTTCCTAAGCATCACATAAGAAACGAAAGCATCAATATTTATTATATCTCATATATATAATATAAGAAATCGTCTCAACATATCAAGTGATCACATCACAGAATATCAGCAGCAGAAAAACACAAATGAAATATTGGATATACTAGGAATTCCGTGTTTTAATTAAGCCAGTATAAAACACGGATTCCACGGTCGCGATGAATAGCCAAACCCACATCCCTAGACCCCCTACGAGAGCGGCAAGCAACCCTACCAATTCTAGAGTTAGGAGACCCGGTCTTGACTCCTCGAGATGGTCTCCCACTGGACTCTAGAACCCGGTTACTTGTACTCTCCTCCTTGGGTCTATCATAATGCGGAAAAGTAAATAATATACATCAATGGTGGCATCATCCTCAACCCAGAAGTGCCCCAATAAAAGAATATTACATACAAGCTTTTATATGAATGAAAATGAAAAACTCCCATCTCACATAAAAAAAACCCGGCTATTCAAAACACGACGATCCAATATAACATATCACAGCAACACATAACATCGCATGTCATCAACGTAAGTAAATATCCGAATCCCAATTGTCATTGACATATAGCACCGAAACCGGCGATACACCACATATTACACTTACGGTCATAGAACAGAAAGTGAAAAACTACAACAATTGGAATCCGCAACCACCTTAGACATCATAAACCCAATGTATCTCATACTTTGGATTTCATGCCTTACCAAATGAATTCCTTAGACATCACATGCCTAACAATTATAAACCCCGCATTTTAGTCTCGATATTGAAAACACTTTCCTATAAACAGTCGGGTAATTTAACAAGATTCCCGATAACCTGATCGAATGCTCATCGGAAACTTTAGTAGACGGCCGCACCCCTGATGCTGTCGACGAAGTGCACTAAGGCGGAACACCGCGGCCGCGAGCACCCGAACAGATGCTTTTGGCGACGGGATTCTCCTACAGTCACTTGGTCGGGGCTATGGGGCGTGGTTATCTAGTAAGGTTACCCGGCGAGTATTCGCGTACGCTATGTGATTGCGACGGACTTTTGATCCACATCAAAATTCCGTGGAAACCGATCAAATGAGACTAAATTGCTAGATTTATAAAATTCAAACTAGTTATCACATAACTAATTATTGTGGATTCCAAATATTGTATCACAATCACAGATAGCTAGACGATGTTAAACTTTTCGATCGAATAAACAAACACCCAAAATTTCCCAAAGAGCTCAACACTTGAGTGGAGTTTAGAAAGTACCCAGAACATGCCACAGCACCTATGAACCATCCGTAGAAGGGCCGACCCATGCCTCACTCATGTCGCCGCGGAACTGCCGTAAACCGTAGGGTATGACCGCTGTTCCGCGATACAAAAGGTCGAGTTTGGGTATCGTTCTTCTAGAGGGTCCACAGAATCGCTTGCATGATTTTCTGAAGATTTTAAACACGGAAAAAATCCAACTATTGGAAAATTTCCAGCGAGGAAAAAAATGGGTTATTGATATCCGTTCGAACTTTTTAACGTCGTCTAAATAACCCGAAAAGATGTTAGAATTACGATTACGAAACACTCCTAATTTCCTTTGCAGAAAGTTAACATCACATGCAATTTTAGCAAAAACAAGCAACACCTGAAATACCAAAACCCAGAGACTAGAACACAGAAAAAAATTGAAGCCCAAATGCCCCAGAGGAACCGGTGAGCTCGGAAATAATAGCCTTGTGGCCGGCCAAAATCAGGTGGGAAAGGGTCAAATTTGTACTGTGTTCATGTTACATCTCATATAACATTCTGCAGTTGCTTAAAAAAAATTGACACTTTAAAAATTTCGACAGAAACTAGATTTTTATATCGGGTGTTTCGGAATTGTTTCGGTTTCATAATCTAACAAACATCGTCTAATTCTCTAGCATGGCAATTATACCACTGCAGGGTTGCCTAGCACGACAGCAAGGTTTCGGGAGGCATCGTCCATGCCAATTTCAAATTTTTGTCGCACTAAAGAACCCTAACCCTAGAATCTTAACTAGAGATTTAGACGAACAAGCAATGCAAACAACTTTACATCTAAGTGAATGAGGAATACAACCTTTGTAGACCGGTCCTTCACTTCTAAAGCTCCGTGTAGTAGTCCCTTCGCTCCAAGTAGTGAACACCCGAACTCTAGTAAGGGTTCACATGAAGAAATGAACAAGCTTGCTCGAAATCTTCGAGGCCGAAGATGATCTACGTCGAGGAGACTCAAGCTCATGCTACCTCTTCACTAATGCTAGATTAGTGAAGCAAACATCCTAAACTAAATGGCTAATATAGTAGAGGATAATTAAGTAGGAATTGGGCTCACTTTAGATTAATTTTTCTCACAATATTTTATCACCATTTGAAAAGCTAGAAAGCTTTCTCATGAGGAAGAAGAAGATGAAGTGGAGATGAAAAATGAAACTCATGAGGTGAGAATAGCAACCATGGATGAATTAGTGTCATACACTAACTCATGTAGAGAATAAAGCATGGCTAACAATAATGGTTAGGTTAATAAATATCTACAAGTAAAACAAAGTTAGTGGACTAAGTCAATGGTTAGCATAAGCTTCTCCAAGCTTCTAGCCATGACAATTTTCCATCTAATTTTGATTAACTTGGATAAATAAAAACCCTAGGATTATCATAAGCATGGTATGAGTCTCATACACCCATGTAGCATGTGTAAGTCAACGTTACACACCCCACAAGATGCGGGGAGGCGGAATAGGTAAAACAATCATTTTGTTCAAAGTAACATTGACTATCAAACGGATCTTTGCTAAACCCTAACTAACAAACAATCTATAAGTAGTTAACTACTATGATAGATGATTATACCTCAAGATACTAGTCCTTCTTGTTCTTGTTGTTCACCTCCTCGTCGGCCTCCTCGATGTAATAGAAGATCCACCCGAGAGTTCCTTCTTCAAGATTTAACCTCTAACTTGAGGTAACTAAGTGGCTAGGATTGCTAATTCAAGTGACCTAGAGGATATAGAGATAGATTAAGGATCTATTAGTCTTGCTAACCCTAGGGTTCTCAACACATGAGAGAATTAGGGTTAGGATGAAGAAGATGAGAACTTGAGGAGAGAGAATGTGTATGTGATAATGAATTGAACTTGAGTCATTTGGATAATATCATGAAGCAAGAAAATATCTAAGCAATAAATTATCAACCATGCTTCATTAATTACCTTGAGATGAATCACCTCATGACTCATGGTACAATTAATGAAAATTACACATCACCTCTCCACCTCATTAAGTTTAATTCACAAATGAATTAAAACTAAATGAGTCACCTTTCTTCTAGAAGCTTCTTGACTAATTACGAGAATGCCCCTCCCATCCATATTTGCAAAAAACACGGATATACTGAGACTGTATAAATCCAATAATCCAATACTAGAATCTGTCTTAAACCAAAGCCTGCTAGTATAATCTGTCCGAACATCATACGTGCACACAAGTACACGTATATGTCCAAACCCTGTCGTAAAACCATACGACCTCTATATCGTTTCGCCTGAAGTAGGGAAACCCTTTGTATGGGACTCTAAAGACTCGACACTACGCTGGCAATAGGTTTAACCACAGGCCGCAAGCGGTACTAGCTGTACGTAACGGTCCCCAGGTAGTTTTCGATAAGAAGGTCGATGAGGAAACCCATCCGAACTCCTACTAAGCCTGATGTGACAATCTCCGTACAGTCCGGTCTATTCGTCTAAGACTATCGCATATCGGGCCTAGGGGCGGCAAGCGTCAGTCCCCTAAAAGTGGTATAAGTCGTGTCGGAGTGAAGCCCATTACACCTTGAGAAGCTACTGGAAAACCTACCAGTAAATCTCGCTTGCCCTGGCCAGGGACCTTGCGTAATGGCTCTCCAAACACAGTGCGATATCAACCCCAACATCGGGAGAGACGAATCCTATCTAACCGCCACTGCCTCCAAGTGCTTCGGGACTGCACCCAACTGCTACCTGTTTGCACGACTCAGTCGAGTTGTGGTAGGTGTAAGGTTACTAGGCACTATCACAAGGGTCTATAAGGCATCAACCATGCCAAATCTAAATTATTCAAGTGTCGAACAACCTAAAGCAAGGATCTTTGCTAGAGTTTTAGGGTTAACAAAGCATGTAAACAACTTTACATCTAAGAGAGAGGGATTACAACCTTTGTGGTCCGCTCCTTCGCTTCATAAGCTCCGAGTAGTAGTCCCTTCACCGCGATCCATGAACTTCCGGACTCTAGAGTGTCTCCACAAGTCGAACGATCCATGCTTGCTTGAAGTCTTCCTTTTCGAAGAAGATCTACCTTGAAGAATCCTTAACTCAAGCTCTCACTTCTCTAATCAAGTATTAGTGAAGTGAACACCCTAATATAAGTGGCTAGAATAAATAAGGATGATGAAGTAGGAATTTAGCTCTCTTTTTCTTTCAATTTCTCACACTTATTCATCACAAACCCAAAAGCTAGAAAGCTTTTCGAGGAGGAAGAAGAAGAAGAAAAGTCTTTGTGATGAATAATGAATTATCCTTTGGTTAAAAATCAACCCTTGAGTTAAGAATGAATGGCTTAACTCATGTAGAGAATAAACCAAAGATAAAGGGTTTGGGTTGGGTTAGAAAATATCTATACAAAATATCATAACAAAATATCTTAGCTAAAAACAAAGAAAGCTTCTTGAAGCTTCTTGAAAAAGCTAACCCAAATCAAACCCTAACTAGTTTAATCTCCAAAAATCATGTTGCATTTGTAATCAAAACTTGTTACAATATTATATATCACATATATAATATATTTTTGTAACAAAAGAAAATAATACAATTAACATATATCGCATATATATCAATGTATTAACCGGTGAGAAAATGAATCAATAAAGCGAGCTAATATTAGTTAATGTAATGTAATATATCACATATATAATTAAACATTAAATTATCGAATCAACACTTGATCCGACAATCCGGCTATATCGCATATAACCGACTAATTTATTATGTACCGATTCATCGAATCAACACTTGATCTGATGACCCGGCTATATTACATATACCCGGCCGATATCAAATATCACGAGAATAGAATACGGTGTCTCATATCGTATTATTCTCGGTCTCGCACATATCACATATGTGCTCCTACTGCGTTTTGCCTGAGTAACATCTGTGTAGGACTCTAAAGAATCATCAATACGCCGGCAGTAGGTGATGATCATATCAAACACCCACAAGCTGCAAGCGGTCAGCTAAACGTAACAGCCACCCAGGTATTGAACGATCAGAAGATCAACAAGCAAGCCTGTACATTCTCCTGTGAATCCAATCAGTAACACTACCGTACAGTCCGGTCTCTTCGTCTGATATGTCGCATATCAAGTCTAGGGGTGGTAAACGTCAGACCCCAGTAACCGATAAGTCGTGTCGATGTGAGGCTCATAACAGGTCGAGAAACTACTGATAACACTTATCAGTGGCACTCTATATCAGCCCTGGCCAGGGACTTCCAGTTATAGCCAATCGAACACAGCACAACATCAACTCCCCATACCGGGAGAGACGAATCCCCTCCTATCGCTCATTGCCTCCATGTGATTCGGGACTGTACCCAAAAGCCACCGTTTTGCACGCCCTCTTGGACGTGGTAAGGTGGAAATCAAAGCACAGTGGGAATCACATAAGACTCTATGACGATCTCGGGTCTACAGACTAACCTGTACCAGTGTCACCAGAGAACTGCTAGTTGACGATTGGTATAAATCCATCTAGGAGTTCTCGGCGAGTCCGTTCAGTGTACCCAGTCTCTACTGAGCACCCGTATACCATCTTTGATGTCAAACACCGATGGATATAGGATCATCCATCGCCCATCATATGGGTCAAGGTGCGTATACGCTAGTCTACACTGGTGCATCGATGCCCTGTCTCGATACACCCTCGACTAGGAACAGTTATAGGATGTACTCGTTGACTACCCTGGCCCTACTAGTATGATCTTATCATAGTCCCAGTAGTCGAGTACATATCCTAAGGGCTTTATCAACATGTGAGAGCAAGACAGAAAACTAATACAAGTCAACAAGTTAAGACAAAGTGAAACCAAATAGCATACTATCATGTCGAGCAATAAAGTCCTCTCTATATATATCCAAGCATCCACTATAATATACATCATATGTACAACAATGGCCTCTAGGGCATATATATAACTAACAATCTCCCACTTGTACTAAGGCCAGCTGTTGTAGTATCGCATACCCAACATCCTGAAGAGTCTCTCAAACTGTGTCTGGGGAATGGCCTTCGTGAGCGGATCCGTAGTGTTGTCCTTCGTATCAACTCTCCTGACCTCGATCTTTCGGCGATCAACTATCTCCCGGATCAGGTGATACCGCCTCAGAATATGTCTGGACTTCTGATGGGACCTAGGTTCCTTGGCCAAAGCCATAGCTCCATTGTTATCACAATACAACAGTATTGGATGCTCAATGGACGGAACCACACCAAGTTCAGTGATGAACTTCTTCATCCAGATAGCCTCTTTGGCAGCATCGTTGGCAGCGATGTATTCAACCTCCATCATCGAGTCTGCAACGGTTTTCTGTTTGGAACTCTTCCAACACACCGCCCCTCCATTGAGGGTAAAGACAAATCCCGAGTGCGACTTAGAGTCGTCCTTATCACTTTGGAAGCTCGAATCGGTTAAGGACTCCACCTGGAGTTCTCCGTTACCATACACCAAGAACATCTCCTTAGTTCTTCTCAAGTACTTGAGAATGTTCTTCACAGCTATCCAATGACTCTCTCCAGGATCTGCTTGATACCTACTCACTACACTTAGTGAGTATGCTACATCGAGTCTGGTACATAGTATTGCGTACATGATAGAGCCTACAGCCGAAGCATAGGGTATCTCTTGCATGCAAGCTCTCTCCAAATCAGTCTTGGGAGACATCTCTTTGGAGAGAGTGAGTCCAGAGATCGTGGGTTAGTTCCCATGCTTGGATTCTTCCATACTAAACCTCTTTAGTATGGTGTCAATGTACCTGGATTGGGACAATCCCAGTATCCGTTTAGATCTATCTCTATAGATCTTAATTCCCAGTATGCATGAGGCATCACCTAGATCTTTCATTGAGAATCTTTTTGATAAGAAGAGCTTGACTGAGTGCAGCATAGGAACATCATTTCCTATCAAGAGTATGTCATCCACGTACAATACGAGGAAGACAACCTTACTCTCTGCAACCATTTTGTATATGCAAGGTTCATCTACGTTTTTGATGAAGTCAAACTCTTTGACTACAACATCAAAGCAGATGTTCCAACTCCGCGATGCTTGCTTTAACCCGTAAATGGATTTAAGCAGCTTGCACACCTTTCCGCTGCTCCCACTGTCTACGAAGCCCTCTGGCTGAGTCATGTACACGCACTCTTCTAAATCACCATTTAGAAAGGCGGTCTTAACATCCATCTTCCAGATTTCGTAGTCATGGTATGCAGCAATGGCAAGTAGGATCCGGATAGACTTAAGCATAGCCACTGGAGAAAAGGTCTCGTCATAATCCAGGTCATTGACGAAAACCCTTTGCAACAAGTCTAGCTTTGAAAGTCTCCACTTTTCCATCTACACCAAGTTTCTTCTTAAAGATCCATTTGCTCCCAATGGGTTTCACCCCTTTAGGAGCAACTTCCAAAGTCCATACTTTGTTGGTGTACATGGATTCCATCTCAGATCGCATTGCATCCAGCCACTTCACAGAGTCCCCACTCGTGATGGCCTGCTCGAAGCTAGTTGGGTCATCATCTTCCATGATGCAATCCTCGCTCCCACCATCAACGAGAAAACCGTAGTATCTCTCAGGTGGATGAGAAACCCTGCTAGATCGACGGAGAGGCTAGGGTTCGTCGGGAACTACTGAATCCTCTGGTTCTACCAAATCTTCTGTTGCAGTTTGTGTTGCTGGAACTTCTTCCAGTTCTACCTCCTTACCACTAATTTCCTTTGCAAGAAATTCCTTTTCTAAAAAGGTAGCATGCCGAGAAATAAACACCTTTTGTTCCTCGGTGTGGTAGAAGATTTACCCGCACGAATGCTTGGGATATCCAATAAACTTACACAGAATAGACTTTTCCCCGAGCTTGTCCGGATTTTGTGTTTTCACATATGCCGGACAACCCCATATCCTAACATAATTAAGATATGGTCTCTTTCCTTTCCATATCTCATATGGAGTGGTTGGCACAGATTTGGTGGGAACCATATTCAATAGGTCTGCAGCTGTCTCCAGTGCATATCCCCAGAAGGAAATAGGTAACTCAGCTGTGCTCATCATAGAGCGCACCATATCTAATAGGGTGTGATTCCTCCGCTCCGATACACCATTGTGCTGTGGTGTATAGGGAGGAGTAAGCTGAGAGAGAATTCCATTCTCTTTTAGATAGTCCAGAAACTCATTGCTCAAGTATTCTCCTCCTCGATCAGATCGTAGGATCTTAATATTTTTGCCCGTTTGGTTCTCTACTTCGTTCTTATATTCTCTGAATTTCTCAAAAGCTTTAGACTAGTGTTTCATCAGGAACACATGTCTGTATCTTGAGAGATCGTCAGTGAATGTAATGAAGTAAGAAGAACCGTTCCTGGCATGTGTAGACATGGGACCACATACATCACTATGTATCAGCCCTAAGAGTTCTGTAACTCTTACTCCGTGTCCACTAAACGGAGTTTTGGTCATTTTGCCTTTGAGACATGACTGGCAAGTGTCATAAGATGAAAATTTGAACGTATTCAATTATCCATCCTTATGCAATTTAGCTAGCCGTGTCGCATTGATATAACCTAGTCTATAATTCCACAAGAAGGATTCGTTCATTTCTGAACTCTTCCTCTTGTGTGTGTTTTGTACATTAAGTATTGTAGTTTGGTTGAGAACGTATATGCCATTATTTAACGATCCTGATCCAATCAACTTTTGATTTAGGAATATTTTCATAACATTATCCTGTAGTGCAAAATTATATCTTTCTTTGCTCAATAAAGAAACTGATATAAGATTGCATATCAGGGTCGGAATGTAATAGCATTCGTTCAGAACCAATGTATTACCTTTTGGTAATACAAGGTGATATTCGCCAACTGCCCTGGCTGCAACATTTGCACCATTCCCTACTCTTAGGGAATGATCACCCTCTCTCAGTTCCCTACCTTTTCGTAGCCCATGTAATATATTGTAGGGTTACTAGGCACACTAATAAGGTTCTACAAGGTATCAACCATGCCCGATTAAAATTTTAGCCATGCCGAACAACCCTAAACAAGATCTTTAAACTATAGATTAGGAGAAACAAAGCATGTTAAACACTTTAACATCTAAGAGTTTGGGATTACAACCTTTGTAGTCTGGTACTTCAGTTCATAAGCTCCGTGTTGAGGTCCTTTCGTTGCGATCATCAATAATCCGGACTCTAGAGAGATTCCACGAAGAGAATGATACAAGCTTGCTTCCGATCTTCGATAACAAAGATGATCTACCTTGAAGTTTCTTTAACACAAGCTCTCACTCACAAAATGAAGTGAACACCCTAATCTAATTGGCAAGAATAGTTTAGGATGATGAAGTAGGAATTTAGCTCTCATTTGTTTTCTTTAACTCACTCAAAATCATCACTTCATAAAATGCTAGAAATCTTTTCATGAAAGAACTCAAGGAAGAAGAAGAAGAATAATCATGAATCCTTTTGTGATGAATAATGAAAGTCAAGTATGAGGTTAGAAATGCAACCATGGTCAATGTAACATTTGTAGAGATTTAACTAGAGCTAGGGTTTCGGTTGGGCTAAAGAATGAGTCACTTAAAATATCAACACAAATATCTTTGCACAAAACAAAACAAAACCTTCTAGAAACTTCTAGAAAAGCTTAACCCAAATCAAACCCTAACCATGTTTAATCTCCACTAATCATGTTTCATTAATAACCATATCATGTTACAATATTATATATCACATATATAATATTTATTGTAACAAAATAAAATAATACAATTAACATATATCGCATATATATCAATGTATTACCCGAGTGAGAAAAAGAATCTTTTAGTGAGCTTATATTAGTTAATATAATTTAATATATCATATATATAATTATACATTAAATCATTGAATCAACACTTGATCCGACAATTCGGCTATATCGCATATAACCGACTAATATATCATTTACCGATTCATCGAATCAACACTTGATCCGATGATCCGGCTCATATCAAAATAACGCGAGAATATAATACGGTATCTCATATCTCATTATCCTCGGTCCTGCACATATCACATATGTGCCCCTACTCCGTTTTGCCTGAGTCAAGAAACCTCTGTGTAGGACTCTAAAGAATCGTCAATACGCCGGCAGTAGATGATGATCATATCAAACACCCACAAGCTGCAAGCGGTCAGCTAAACGTAACAGCCACCCAGGTATTGAGCGCTCAGAAGATCAACAAGCAAGCCTGTACATTCTCCTGTGAATCCAATCAGTAACACTCCCGTACAGTCCGGTCTCGTCGTCTGATATGTCGCATATCTCGCCTAGGGATGGTAAACGTCAGACCCTAGTAACTTGATAAGTCGTGTCGATATGAGGTCTATAATAGTTCGAGAAACTACTGATAACACTTACCAGTAAATCTCAGCAACCCTGGCCAGGGATTTCCAGTTATAGCTAATCGAACACAGCGCAACATCAACTCCCTATACCGGGAGAAATGAATCCCCTCCTATCGCTCATTGCCTCCATGTGATTCGGGACTGTACCCAAAAGCCACCTTTTTGCACGCCCTCTTGAACGTGGTATGATGGAAATCAAAGCACATTGGGAATCACACAAGACTCTATGACGATCTCGGGTCAACAGACTACTCTGTACCAGTGTCACCGGAGAACTGCCATCTGACGTGAGGTATAATACCATCTGGGGTTCTCAGCGAGTCCGTCCAGTGTACCCAGTCTCTACTGAGCACCCGTACACCATCCTTGATGTCAAACACCGATGGATATGGGATCATCCATCGCCCATCATATGGGTCAAGATACGTATACGCTAGTCTACTCTGGTGTATCGATGCCCTGTCTCGATTATACTCGTCGACTACCGTGGCCCTACTAGTATGATCTCATCATAGTCCCAGTAGTCGAGTACATATCCTAAGGGCTTTATCAACATGTAACATAGAGACAATCAGAGTACATGTTATGATAAAGTACAACCAGATAGCATACTATCATGTCGAGCAAGAAAGTCCTCCCTATATATGTCCAAGCATCCATTACAATATACATCATATGTACAGTAATGGCCTCTAGGGCATACATATAACTAACAATCTCCCACTTGCACTAGGGCCATCTGTTGTTGTATCACATACCCAACAATTAGCTGTGGTTGAAGTATCTCATACTCAACCTTCCCATAAAAGTCTCTACTGGGAAAAAGGCCTTTGTGAGTGGATCCGCGCTGTTGTCCTCTTTGTCTACTCTCCTAACCTCGATCTGCCTGGAGATCAACCATCTCCATGATCAGGTGATACTGCCTAAGAATTATATCTGGATTTTTGATGGGACGGGGGTTCCTTGGCATAAGCCACAACTCCATTGTCACACAATGGTAGGAACGAAGTTCATCTCATGAACTTATATATCCAGACTGCCTCTTTGGTAGCATCCTTGGTAATGATGTATCTTGCCTTTAATCATCTAGTATGTCACGGTATCTAGCTTGGAACTCTTCCAACACACCGTCCCTCCACTGAGGATAAAGACAATGCCTGCGACTGAAATTCAGTCGTCCTTATCACCCTGGAACCTTTCCAGTGATTCTCCCCAGGATCGATTGATACCATCTCACTACAACTAGTGAGAATCCTAACATCCAAATAGATCTATCTCATAGATCCATAACCCAGGATTTAGGAGGTATCACCTTGATCCTATATGGAGAATCCTTGTGATAAGAAGAGATTGACCGAGCGTAGCATAGGAAACTCCTTCCCTATCAAGAGTATGTCATCCACGTACTCTATGAGGATCACCACCATACTCTCTACTACCTTTTTGTATATACTAGGTTCATCTACCATTTTGATGAAGTCAAACTCTTTGACTACCACATCAAAACAGACGTTCCAACTCCGCAATGCCTGATTTATCATATAAAACAACTTGCACACGTTTTCGCTGCTCCCACTGTCTACGAAGCCCTCTGGCTGTGTACTTATAGACGCTCTCTTCAAAATCGTCATTTAGAAAAGTAGTCATGACACCCAACTGCCAGATATCATAGTCATGGTATGTAGCCGTGGTAGGTAGGATCTGGATGGACTTAAGCATAGCTTTGAAAGTCTCAACTTTTCCATGTACACCAAGTAATCTTCTCAAGATATACTTGCTCCTGATGGGGATTTAACCCTTCAGATAAAGCAATCAAAGTCCATACTTTGTTGGTGTATAAGGATTCCATCTCAGATCGATAAGCATCCAACCATTCTTACAGAGTCCCACTCCTGATGGCCAGCTCGAAACTAGTTGGGTCATCATCTCATGATGCAATTCTCGCTCCCACTATCATAGAGAAACCGAAGTATCTCTCAGGTGGGTGAGGAACCCTACTAGATCGGCGGAGAGGCTGAGGTTCGTTGGTTACTATTGAATCCTTTGGTTCTACCAAATCATCAGCTGCAGTTTGTATAGCTGGAACTCTTTCCAGTTCTACCTCATGACCAATAATTTCTTCACAAGAAATTCCCTTTCACAAAGGTGGCATGCTAAGAAACAAAACATCTTTTGTTCCTCTGTTAGGTAGAAGATATTCCCTTGCGAATGCTTGGGATATCCAACAAACTTCAACAGAACTGACTTTACCTCGAGCTTGTCCAGATTTTGCTTTTAAACATAGGCCGGACAACCCCAAATCTTAACAAACTTAAGATATGGGCTCTTCCCTTTCCATATCACATATGAAGTGGTAGGCAACTGATTTGATTTGAACCATATTCAATAGGTATGCAGCTTCACAACTGCATAACTCCTAAAAGGAAATAGGCTACTCAGTAGTACTCATCATAGAGCACACCATATCACATAGGGTGCTATTGCTCCGCACCGATACACCGACGTGCTGTGGTGTATACGGAGGAGTGATGCTGAGAGAGAATCTTATTCTCCTTTAGAATAGTCCAGGAATCTCCGTGCTCAAGTATTCTCCTCCTTGATCTCATCAAAGGACATAATACTTATACCCGTTTTTGGTTCTCTACTTCTAGCTTATATTATGTGAATATCTCAAAAGCTTCGGACTTGTGTTTCAACAAGAACATATGTCTGAATCTTGAGAGATCATCAGTGAATATAATGAAGTACAAAGAACTGGTCTTGGCATCTGTAGAAAGGGGACCTTCATACATCAGCATGTATCAATCCCAAGAGTTCACTAACTCTTTCTCTGTTTCCAATAAACAGAGCTGTGGTCATTTTATCTTAGTGACATTACTGGCAAGTTTTACAAGATGTGAATCCAAACTAATTTAAATATGCATCTTTATGTAACTTCAGCTAGTTGGGTCGTATTGATATGACCTAGTCTACAATGACTCAAGAAGGATTCGTTCATTTCTGAACTCTTCATCTTGTGTGTGTTCTGTACACTAAGAACTGTGGTTTGATTTAGAACGTCTATGCTTTTAGATAACGTGCCTGAACCGATCAACTCTTGATATAGGAAATGTTCATAAGATTATCCAACAATACAAAATTATATCCTTCTTTACTAATAAAGAAACTGATATGATGTTGTATATCAGGTTCGGTATCTAATAACATTCGTTTAGAATCAATGTATTCTGGTAATACAGGGTGATAACTACCAACAGAGTTGGCTGCAACACTTGCATCGTTTCTATCTCATGAAATTTATCACCCGTTCTCAGTTCTCTACCTATCTGTAGCCCATGTAACAAATTACATATGTGGGATCCTGATCCGGTATCAAATACCCAGGATGTAAAGAATATTGAAAAACAGTTCTGTGTAATGAACAAACCTGAAGAAGATGCATCAGCATGCACTTTCTTCGTTTGGGTGGCACGGGAATTCTGGTAATCCCCTATTTCCTGCTCTGTCTTATAACAATTACAAGTTGGAGCAGGACCAACGTTCCCCAGCTCAGTATAACAAGCGGTTTCGGTCAATACATCCGTATTATTATCTTGATTAAAGCATGACATGGTCGCTACCAGGAGAGAGAGAGAAGAAAATACTCAGCGTGCGCTCTTGCAAGATTAGATTGGTTATATATTTATCTAATCAGGATGTCTCCCACTGTTTTAGTCAAATCTTCTTTCAAACCCTAAAAGGAAAGACTAGCCAGGATTAATTACACCCTACAAGTTCGCCAATCTTTCAACCAGGCCAGTGCCGGTACTTTGAGGGAGGTTCCCCTTGCTTTCGCACGAACCTAATTAAAGTAAATCTCGTTTTCCCTGGGGCGTAACCCCATTAACACCTTTCTAGACACCTACTTGATCGGCTAATTGTAATGTGTAAAACTCTCCCAGGAGTAACTCTTACTCGCAGCGGGTATCGGGATCCAACTATCTCATAGAAGGTATGCAATCTCATTGCAAATTTCAACTCTTGAAATTCCCAATAATATTTTACCCCTAGCGTCCTATGACCTTGACGGAGGTCAACAAACCATAGGCTGCTAGTCAAGTTCTACCCATCATTTCCTGATTGAATTAAACTTCCCGCATGACCCTTGACAGAGGTCAACAAGACCGCACGACTACCCTAAAACAATCTGCATCATATGCATAAACATATAAATACTAGTTAGCTACCGCACACTACGTCTTGACGGAGGTCAACAAACGTAGCACGAATACTAAGTAGGACTTATCTGAAATGACGGAGGGCTACGACAGGTTTTAAAGAAAACCCTTTGCGTAATGAACTTGATATCGTCGTAGAATCGAGTGATTTTAAATGGAGTGTTTTTTAGGCTTTTGTAGTTTTGCTAAAGAGATCACTCCCGGTGAAGGGATCGTCGGCTCTTTTCTCATCGAATAAGGTGCAAGATATTTCACAAATATCACTATACAAAGCAAAAACTATAAAAACAATCAAAAGACAAACCGAGTTTGTAGCATCTGCTAGTTTCGCTAAAGAGGTCACTCCCGGTGAAGGGATCTCGGCTCTTTCCTTATCGAATAAGGTGCTGGATGTTCTACAAGGAACACCGCTATGCAAAGCAAGAATTAGAGCTACCAGTTTTTAAATAATTTTCTACAACATCTTTAGGTTTCTTTTATTTTCATTAATCTCATTAATGAAGTCCCATTTTATTATGCTTCACAAGCAACACATTTGAAACGATATCTGCAATATAACATATATCTCATATATAAAATATAAACATTCGTCTCAAGCAGTAATATGATCTCATCACAGAACATTACAGCAGAAGAACATATATGAAATATTGGATATACTAGGACGTCCATGTTTTAATACGAGCCTGTATAAAATACGGATTCCACGGTCGCGATGAATAGCCAAACCCACATCCCTAGACCCCTACGAGAGCAGCAAGCAACACTGCCAATTCTAGGGTTAGGAGACCCGGTCTCGACTCCTCGAGATGGTCTCCCACTGGACCCTAGAACCCGGTTACTTGTGCTCCCCACCTTGGGTCTACCTAATGCGGAAAAGTAAATAATATACAATGGTGACATCATCCTCAGCCCGGAAGTGCCCCAATAAAAGAATATTACATACAAATGAATTTTACATGAATGAAAAAAAAACCTCATCTCACATAAAACCCCCGGCTATTCAAAACGCGACGATCCAATATAACATATCACAGCAACACATAATATCTCATATCATCAATGTAAGCAAGTATGCGTATCCCGATTGTCGTTGATGTATAGCAACGAAGCCGGCGATACACCACATACTACGCTTACGGTCACAGAAAAGAAAGTGTAAAACTACAACAGTTGGAATCCGCAACCTCTTTAGACATCGCATGCCTAACCAAATGAATTTCTTAGACATCACATGCCTAACAATTATAAGCCCCGCATTTTAGTCTCATTATCGAAAACTCTTTTCAATATCTAGTCGGGCAATTCAACAAGATTCCCGACATCCTGATCGAATTCTCATCGCAAACTTTAGTAGACGGCCGCACCCCCGGATGCCCTCGACGAAGTGCACTAAGGCAGAACACCGCTGCCGCGAGCACCCGAACGGATGCTTTTGGCGACGGGGTTCTCCTACAGTCACTTGGTCGGGGCTATGGGGCGTCGCTATCTATTAAGTTTACCCAGTGAGTATCCACGTACGCTACGTGATTGCGACGGACTTTTGATCGCATCAAAATCCCATGGCAACCGATCAATTGAGACTGAACTGCTAGATTTATAACATTCAAATTAGTTATCTCATAACTATTTATGGATTCCAAATATTGTATCACATTCCAGATAAATAGACAATGTTAAACTTTCCGATCGAATAATCAAACACCCAAGTTTTCCCAAATAATTCTCAACACTTGAAATTAGTTTAAAAACATCCATCACATGCCACAGTACCAATGGTCCAGCCGTAGAAGGGTCAAGCCAACGCCTCACATGTGGCAACGCCGTACTGCCCCAAACCCTAAGGTTTAGAGGCGGTTCAGACGGTCACATAATCGAGTTAAGGTTTGTTGTATTCTAGAGGGTCCACCGCGTTACTTGCACGACTTAGAACGTTCTTAAACTACGGAAAAATCCAACACTTGGAAATTTTCCAGCAGGGGAAAAAGTGAGTTATTGATATCCGTTCGAACTTTTTAACAGGTTCTAAAAATTACCCGGACAAACTAAACGAAGTTATACTTTCCTGTAACGCCTTGAAATTTCGTTTAGAATATTTTCGTGTTAGTTCGCAATTGTGCGAGTTTGTTTACATATATTTATATATATATTGTAGGGTTATTAATTTTATTTATATCATGTTTACCCTAATTGGGAATCCCTTGTGTCCTCTTTTTGCATAGTTTATCCCCCCCCCATTTTTCTTTTTACTAAGTCAACCCTTCTAATAATTCAAATATCCAAATAAAAAAAATGAAGCATGGTGTTAGGTAAGGAAAGATTGACTTCTTGGCCATTTTCCCTCTCTCTTCCTTGGCTGGAAATTCTGCAGAAAAACAACACTTCCAGCAGCGGCAACACCCTATTCTCTTCTCTTTTTCACTCTCTTTGATATCTACACAAAACCCTACACAAAAAATTCCACTTCCCTTCATAAAAACTTTGGAAAAATGGCTCTTTTGGGGGATCTTGGTGTCAAGGTAGTGACTTGAGGGAAAAGGCTGAAAAATTGAGTTCTATAGGGTTTTTGGGAAGGTAATTATCTCACACTCAACATCCTTTTTCATATCTTGTAGTATCTTAGCTAAAAATCATGTTTTGTGTGCCTTTTGTTGGGTTAGCCTAGCACCTCATGAAGGGTTTGGAAGCATCACATGTACCAAAGATTGAATTTTTAGGGTGCTAAGTTAACAAACATAGAATCGTTCCTAGAAAATTAGGGTTTCTAAAACTTGCATATCATCTCATGAAAGGAAAGCTAGGGTTTAGAGAGTACAACCTTTATAGCTCCCTACGCTAGACTCCTTGGCTACTTGGGGTTTGGAAAAGCTCCGCTTGAACTCCTCTAGGTCACCGATGATCCACCCGGAGTCCGCTTTGTCCAAGCTTGCAACTTCACCCGATCAAGAGAATGAAATAAAGCTAACACTCCAAACAAGTGGGCTAGACTTGTGTAGAATGGTGTTGTGGTTCTCTTTCTCACTTCAAAATCCTATCTTGATGAATAATTTGCTCACTTGAAAATTCTAGAGAGCATGAGACCAAGGTTGAAGAAGATGATGGCTATTTTTGAAGAAGAGAAGAATAACTCCCAAGAGAAAAAGAAAAACATAAGTATATATATTTTCACTCTCATCTCAAACCATGGTTAAACAATATGGATATTTATTTTATTTTAGTTAAAAGAGAAGAGGAAGATAAATCATGGTTAAATGGTAGGTGAATATGGTTAGGTCAAAAGAAGAGTGTAGAAACTAACTCATGATTTAATCTTATCTCTTTTCTTTTGTTTTTAGCATAAATAGAAATAAAAATCCATAATATAAACCATGGTGTGAGTCTTATATTGCCACCATTTTCTATGTATAATCAACCATGATAGATGATGTATGTATGTATGTATGTATGCACATCCATATGTGCATGAAACTAAAAGAAAGAAAGCATACATGCATGCATACATCCATCATGTACAAGAAAGGATTTCAAGTGAGAAAACTAATGGTCAAATGATAAATCAACACTTGATTTATCAATCCGGCCATATCACATATGACCACACCAAAAGCAAGCCGCCCGATCAATATACGGTATCCTATACGCGCATTTTAATCGGGTCCATGCGCATATCGCATACGCGCACCACAACGTTTCGCCTGGACTAGGTAACTCCTTTGTGGGACTCTAAGACTCGTCAATACGCCGGCAGTGGGTGATGATCATATCAAGCACCCCCAAGCCGCAAGCGGTCAGCTAAACGTAACGGCCACCCGGGTATTGAACGATCAGAAGAGAACAAGCGAACCTGCTACAACTCCCGTCGAGCCAACCGGCAACACTACCGTGCAGTCCGGTCTCTTCGTCTGATATGTCGCATATCAAGTCTAGGGGTGGTAAACGTCAGACCCCAATAACCGATAAGTCGTGCCGATGTGAGGCCCATAACGGGTCGAGAAACTACTGGTAACACTTACCAGCAAATCTCTGAATCGGCCCTAGCCAGGGACTTCCCTGTTACGGCCAATCGAGCACAGTGCAACATCAACCCCCAATACCGGGAGAGACGAAACCCCTCCTATCGCTCATTGCCTCCATGTGACTCAGGACTGTACCCAAAAACCACCGTTTTGCACGCCCTCATGGACGTGGTAAGGTGGAAATCAAAGCACAGTGGGAATCACACAAGACACTATGACGATCTCGGGTCTACAGACTAACCTGCACAAGTGTCACCTGAGAACTGCCATCTGACGTGAGGTATAATACCATCTGGGAGTTCTCGGCGAGTCCGTCCAGTGTACCCAGTCTCCACTGAGCACCCGTATACCCTCTTTGATGTCAAACACCAATGGATATGGGATCATCCATCGCCCATCTCATGGGTCGAGAAGCGTATACGCTAGTCTACACTGGTATATCGATGCCCCGTCTCTATACACCCACGACTAGGGACCTTGAAAGATGTACTTATGGACTACCATGTCCCCACTAGTATGATCATCATCATAGTCCAGGTAGTCAAGTACACATCCTAAGGGCTTTACCAACATGTAACTATAAGACAGTATAAAGAGACTAGTATACATGTTAAGATAAAGAGCAACCAGATAGAATACTATCATATCGAGCAAGAAAGTCATCTCTATATATGTCCAAGCATCCAATATAATATACATCATCTGTACAATACTGGCCTCTAGGGCATACATACAACTAACAATCTCCCACTTGCACTAGGGCCAGCTGCTGTAGTATCGCATACCGAGCATCCCGAAGAGTCTCTCAAACTGTATCTGGGGAATGGCCTTCGTGAGTGGATCCGTTGTGTTATTCTTCGTGTCAACCCTCCTGACCTCGATCTCCCGGCGATCAACTATCTCCCGGATCAGGTGATACCGCCTCAGAATATGCCTGGATCGCTGATGGGACCTGGGTTCCTTGGCCAAAGCTACCGCTCCATTGTTATCGCAATACAATGGTATTGGATGCTCAATGGATGGAACCACTCCAAGTTCAGTATGAACTTCTTGATCCAGACAGCCTCTTTGGCAGCATCGTTGGCAGCGATGTATTCAGCCTCCATCGTCGAGTCTGCCACGGTTTCCTTCTTGGAACTCTTCCAGCTAACCGCCCCTCCGTAAAGGGTAAAGACAAATCCCGACTGCGACTTAGAGTCGTTCTTATCACTCTGGAAGCTGGAATCGGTAAAGGACACCACTTGGAGCTCTCCATTACCATATACCAAGAGCATCTCTTTAGTCCTTCGCAAGTAGTTGAGAATGCTCTTCACAGCTGTCCAGTGACTCTCTCCAGGATCATCTTGATACCTACTCACTACACTTAGTGAGTATGCTATATCGGGTATGGTACATAACATCGCGTACATGATAGAGCCTACAGCCGAAGCATAGGGTATCCCTTGCATGCGAGCTCTCTCCAAATCAGTCTTGGGAGACATCTCTTTGGAGAGAGTGACTCCAGAGATCGTGGGTAAGTTCCCACGCTTGGATTCTTCCATACTAAACCTTTTTAGTATGGTGTCAATATACCTGGATTGGGACAATCCCAATATCCGTTTGGATCTATCTCTATAGATCCAGATTCCCAATATGCAGAAGGCATCACCAAGATCTTTCATTGAGAATCTTTATGACAAGAAGAGCTTGACCGATTGCAGCATAGGAATGTCGTTTCCTATCAAGAGTATGTCGTCCACGTACAATACGAGGAAGACAACCTTACTCTCTGCTATCTTCTTGTAGATACAAGGTTCATCTACGTTTTTTACGAAATCAAACTCTTTGATAACGACGTCAAAGCAGATGTTCCAACTCCGCGATGCTTTCTTTAATCCATAAATGGATTTAAGCAGCTTGCACACCTTCCCGCTGCTCCCACTATCTACGAAGCCCTCTGGCTGAGTCATATACACGCACTCTTCTAAATCACCGTTTAGAAAGGCGGTCTTAACATCCATTTGCCAGATTTCGTAATCATGATATGCAGCGATGGCAAGCATGATCCGGATGGATTTAAGCATAGCCACTGGAGAAAAGGTTTCGTCATAGTCAACACCTGGTCTTTGACGAAAACCCTTTGCAACAAGTCTAGCTTTGAAAGTCTCCACTTTCCCATCTACACCAAGTTTTTTCTTGAAGATCCACTTGCTCCTAATGGGTTTTACCCCTTCAGGAGCATCTTCCAAAGTCCATACTTTGTTGGTGTACATGGATTCCATCTCAGACCGCATTGCATCCAGCCATTTCACTGAGTCTCTACTCGTGATGGCATGCTCGAAGCTAGTTGGGTCATCATCCTCCATGATGCAATCCTCGCTCCCACCGTCAATGAGAAAACCGTAGTATCTCTCAGGTGGACGAGAAACCCTACTAGATTGGCGGAGAGGCTGGGGCTCGTCGGGCACTACTGAATCCTCTGGTTCTACTAAATTATCAGTTGTAGTTTGTGGTGCTGGAACCTCTTCCAGCTCTACCTCTTTGCCACTAATTTCTTTTGCAAGAAATTCCCTTTCCAAAAAGGTGGCATGTTGAGCAACAAACACTTTTTGTTCCTCAGCTTGGTAGAAAAAATATCCTTGAGAATTCTTTGGATATCCCACAAACTTGCAAAGAACTGATCGTGCCTCGAGTTTGTCCGGATTTTGCTTTTTGACATAGGCCGGACAACCCCATATCTTAATTCGTTTAAAATATGGTCTCTTCCCACTCCATATCTCATATGGTGTGGTAGGTACAGATTTAGACGGAACCAGATTCAATAGGTATATGGCTGTCTCAAGCGCATACCCCCAAAAGGAAATAGGTAACTCAGCATCGCTCATCATTGAGCGCACCATATCTAATAGGGTGCGATTCCTTCGTTCCGATACACCGTTGTGCTGTGGTGTATAAGGTGGAGTAAGCTGAGAGAGAATCCCATTCTCTTTTAGATAATCTAGGAATTCAATGCTTAAGTATTCACCTCCTCGATCAGATGAAGAATCTTAATACTTTTGCCCGTTTGGTTCTCTACTTCATGCTTATATTCTCTGAATTTCTCAAAAGCTTCAGACTTGTGTTTCAACAGGAACACATGCCCGTATCTAGAGAGATCGTCAGTAAATGTAATGAAGTAGGAAGAACCGTTCCTGGCGTGTGTAGACATAGGACCGCATACATCACTATGTACCAGTCCTAAGAGTTCAGTGACTCTTTCTCCGTGTCCACTAAACGGAGTTTTGGTCATTTTTCCTTTGAGACATGAATGGCAAGTGTCATAAGATGATAATTCGAATGAATTCAAATATCCATTCTTATGTAACTTAGCTAGCCGTGTCTCATTGATATGGCCAAGTCTACAGTGCCACAAGAAGGATTCGTTCATTTCTGAGCTTTTCCTCTTGTGTGTGTTTTGTATATTGAGGACTGTATTTTGATTGAGAATGAATATGCCATTATGTATCGAGCCTGATGCAATCAACTTTTGATCTAGGAATATGTTCATAACATTGTCCTTTACAACAAAATTATATCCTTCTTTACTTAATAAAGAAACTGATATAATGTTGCACATCATGTTCGGTATATAATAGCACTCATTCAGAATTAGTGTATCACCACTTGGTAATACTCGGTGATATTTACCAACTGCTTTGGCTGCAACATTTACCCCATTCCCTACTTGAACGGAATGATCACCTTTTCCCAGTTCTCTACCTTTACGTAGCCCATGTAACGTTTTACATATGTGGGATCCTGATCCGGTATCTAATACCCAGGACGTAGGGTGAACTGAGAAACAGTTCTCAAAAACTAACACACCTGAAGAAGATGCATCAGCATGCATGTTCTTTTGGGCAGCGTGAGAATCTAGATATTCTCCTATTCCCTGTTCAGTCTTATAACTCTTATAAGAAAGAACGGGTCCAACGTTCCCCTGCACAGTATAACATGCGGGTTCGGTCAATACATCCATATTATTATCTTGATTAAGGCATGACATGGTCGCTACCTAGAGAGAGAGAGAAGAAAACACTTTAGCGTATGCTCTTGCAAGATCAAATTGGTTATTATCTTATCTAATCAGGATGGCTCCCACTGGTTTTTATCAAATCTTCCTTCAAACCCTAAAAGGAAAGATTAGCCGGGATTAATTACACCCTACAACTTCGCCGATCTTTCAGCCAGGCCAGTGTCGGTACTTTGAAGGAGGTTCCCCGTGCTTTCGCACGGACCTAATTAAAGTAAACCTCGTTTTCCCAGAGGCGTAACCCCGTTGAGACCTTTCTAGACACCTACTTGATCGGCTAATTGTCCTGTGTAAAACTCTCCCGGGAGTAACAATTACTCGCAGTGGGTATCAGGATCCAACTATCTTATAGAAGGTATGCAATCTCATTGCAAATTTCAACACTTGAAATTCCCGATAATATTTTGCCTCTAGCGATCTATGACCTTGACTGAGTCAACAAACCATAAATCGCAAGTCAAGTTCAACCCGTACATTTCTCGATTGAATTAAACCCACCCGTACGACCCTTGACTGAGTCAACAAGGCCATGCGAATGCCCTAATCCAATCACATCTCATGTTGTAACAGATAAACACTATTTAGCTACCGTACACTACGCCTTGACTAAGTCAACAAACATAGCACGAATACTAAATAATATCTATCTGAAATGACGGAGGGCTACGCAGGTTTTTCAGAAAACCATAAGCGTAATGAACTTGATATCGTTGTAGAATCGAATGAATTTTGATATGGAGTGATTTTGAGGCTTTTATTAGTTTTGCTAAAGAGGTCACTCCCGGTGAAGGGATCTCGGCTCTTTCCTCATCGAATAAGGTGCAGGACATATCATATATATCACTATGCAAAGCAAGACTGTAGCTACTCTTTTTGAAAATTTGATTCTACAACATCTTTTAGGTTTCTTTTTCTATCATTAATCACATTAATGAAGTCCCATCATTTAAGTCACCTAAACATCACAGATAAATACGACGCACACTTATGCCATCCGCATTCGCCTCGATGTCCCCTCGTGCACCGTTAGGTTAGGTAACTAACGACAGAGCAGGGCAGGGCTAGTGCGGGTGTAAAACATAAGTAACGTCTATATAATATATCATATATACTGTATACTGTATCCATCAGAACAGATCAAATGATCACATCACAGATATCGCAGCAGAAACATAGATATAATATGGGATATACTAGGACGTCCGTATTTAGTATTTAGCCAATAATAGAAAATACGGATTCCACAGTCGCGATGAATAGCCAAGCCCACACCCTGGACCCGTACGAGAGCGGCAAGCGACCCTACCAATTCTGGAGTTTAGGAGACCCGGTCTCGACTCCTCGAGATGGCCTCCCACTGAACCCCAGAACCCGGTCACCCGTGCTCCTCTCCTTGGGTCTATCCTAATGCGGAAAAGTAAATAATATACAACACTGGTGGCATCAACCTCAACCCGGAAGTGCCCCAAATAAAAGAATATTACATTACATTTGAATTTACATGAATGAAAATATAAAACTCTCATCTCACATGAAAAAACCCGGCTATTCAATCGCGACAATCCTGCACATCATATCTCAGCAACACATAATATCATATACCATCAACGTAAGTAAGTATGCGTACCCCAATTATCGTTGATGTATAGCAACGAAACCGGCGATATCGACATACTACACTTACGGTCACAGAAAAGAAAGTGTAAAACTGCAATATCTGGAATCCACATTCTCTTTAAACATCGTAAATGCGAAATATCACATACTTCGTATTTCATGTCCAACTATATGAATTCCACATATTGCATCCCATTCCAGATAATTAGACGGTATTAAAGTTTTCGAACGAATGATCAAATACCCAAAATTCCATAAAGCTCAACACTTGAGCGGAGTTCAAAAACCCGGAGTGTAACACAGTAGTAGCGGTCCAGCCATAGAAGGGTCAAGCCAACGCCTCACATGTGGCACGCCGTACTGTCCCAAACCCTAAGGTTCAAAGGGCAGTTCAAGACGGTCACATAATCGAGTTAAGGTTTGTTGTCTTCTAGAGGGTCCACCACAAAACTTGCACGTATCTCCAAAATATTTAAACCCCGTGAAAAGTGAGCAAATGATACTCGTTCAAACACTTCAATACTTTCTAATTTATCCGGAAAAGCAAAACAAAATTAAATTCTCCGATCGAATCGACGATTACAAAATGAACCCCTGAATACTCAACACTTGAGTCAAATTAAAAATACCCAGAAATATCAATCACAGAATCAAGAATTACTGTGCAAACAGAGAAGCCAAAAGACACCATACTGCCGCGGTTCCGCGGCACAAGCAAGGATTTGACGCGGAACCGCGGTCGAATTTTTGATTCAGGTCCTCGTTTTGCACGATAATTCTTATAAAACCCTGCTGAATTTTTTAGATATTTTTAATTCCCAAAAATCCCAGATTTTAAAAATTGTCCAGAGAGGGGTTGATTTTGTCGATATCGGGTTCGATCGGCGTTTTAACTTCGTTAAAGTGTCGCCTAATGTTCTAGGTCGGCTCTAATACCAATGTTGGGTTAGCGTAGCACATGAAGGGTTTGGAAGCATCACATGTACCAAAGATTGAATTTTTAGGGTGCTAAGTTAACAAACATAGAATCGTTCCTAGAAAATTAGGGTTTCTAAAACTTGCATATCATCTCATGAAAGAAAAGCTAGGGTTTGGAGAGTACAACCTTTGTAGCTCCCTACGCTGGACTCCTTGGCTACTTGGGGTTTGGAAAAGCTCCGCTTGAACTCCTCTAGGTCATCGATGATCCACCCGGAGTCCGCTTTGTCCAAGCTTGCAACTTCACCCGATCAAGAGAATGAAATGAAGCTAACACTCCAAACAAGTGGGCTAGACTTATGTAGAATGGTGTTGTGGTTCTCTTTCTCACTTCAAAATCCTATCTTGATGAATAATTTGCTCACTTGAAAATTCTAGAGAGCATGAGATCAAGGTTGAAGAAGATGATGGCTATTTTTGAAGAGGAGAAGAATAACTCCCAAGAGAAAAAGAAAAACATAAGTATATATATTTTCATCTCTCATCTCAAACCATGGTTAAACAATATGGATATTTATTTTATTTTAGTTAAAAGAGAAGAGGAAGATAAATCATGGTTAAATGGTAGGTGAATATGGTTAGGTCAAAAGAAGAGTGTAGAAACTAACTCATGATTTAATCTTATCTCTTTTCTTTTGTTTTTAGCATAAATAGAAATAAAAATCCATAATATAAACCATGGTGTAAGTCTTATATTGCCACCATTTTCTATGTATAATCAACCATGATAGATGATGTATGTATGTATGTATGTATGTATGCACATCCATATGTGCATGAAACTAAAAGAAAGAAAGCATACATGCATGCATACATCCATCATGTACAAGAAAGGATTTCAAGTGAGAAAACTAATGGTCAAATGATAAATCAACACTTGATTTATCAATCCGGCCATATCACATATGACCACACTAAAAGCAAGCCGCCCGATCAATATACGGTATCCTATACGCGCATTTTAATCGGGTCCATGCGCATATCGCATACGCGCACCACAACGTTTCGCCTGGACTAGGTAACTCCTTTGTGGGACTCTAAGACTCATCAATACGCCGGCAGTGGGTGATGATCATATCAAGCACCCCCAAGCCGCAAGCGGTCAGCTAAACGTAACGGCCACCCGGGTATTGAACGATCAGAAGAGAACAAGCGGACCTGCTACAACTCCCGTCGAGCCAACCGGCAACACTACCGTGCAGTCCGGTCTCTTCGTCTGATATGTCGCATATCAAGTCTAGGGGTGGTAAACGTCAGACCCCAATAACCGATAAGTCGTGCCGATGTGCGGCCCATAACGGGTCGAGAAACTACTGGTAACACTTACCAGCAAATCTCTGAATCAGCCCTAGCCAGGGACTTCCCTGTTACGGCCAATCGAGCACAGTGCAACATCAACCCCCAATACCGGGAGAGACGAAACCCCTCCTATCGCTCATTGCCTCCATGTGACTCGGAACTGTACCCAAAAACCACCGTTTTGCACGCCCTCATGGACGTGGTAAGATGGAAATCAAAGCACAGTGGGAATCACACAAGACACTATGACGATCTCGGGTCTACAGACTAACCTGCACAAGTGTCACCTGAGAACTGCCATCTGACGTGAGGTATAATACCATCTGGGAGTTCTCGGCGAGTCCGTCCAGTGTACCCAGTCTCCACTGAGCACCCGTATACCCTCTCTGATGTCAAACACCAATGGATATGGGATCATCCATCGCCCATCTCATGGGTCGAGAAGCGTATACGCTAGTCTACACTGGTATATCGATGCCCCGTCTCGATACACCCACGACTAGGGACCTTGAAGGATGTACTTATGGACTACCATGTCCCCACTAGTATGATCCTTATCATAGTCCAGGTAGTCAAGTACATATCCTAAGGGCTTTACCAAAATGTAACTATAAGACAGTATAAAGAGACTAGTATACATGTTAAGATAAAAAGCAACCAGATAGCGTACTATCATATCGAGCAAGAAAGTCATCTCTATATATGTCCAAGCATCCAATATAATATACATCATCTGTACAATACTGGCCTCTAGGGCATACATACAACTAACACCTTTTTAGTGATTTTAAGGGATATTTGTGATGCATATGTTAGATTGGGATTTTGTTGGCTTAGTTAACTCTATTATGTGCTATTAAAGCTATTTAAACCAGGTTTTGCTTTCAGTTTGCACAAAAATACCCTAAAGTATCATTTTTGTGCAAAAGTGTGATTTTAACTTGAAGTTTGGGCTCTGAGGAATCTGCTGCAACCCGAGTTGCTGTAAATTAAAATTGTATTTAATGGGGAGTACACAGTATGTATGGAGTGCACACACCAAACCCGGGGGCCCACCTTCCAACCAAGGCCGCCGGAAAAAAAATTCTGGCCGCAAATTGCGGCCAGATGAGGGATTTGTGGGTTGGGGTTTGGGTGATGGGTGTCTGCTGCTGTATGGAGTATTATGGTATATTTATTTTTATAAAACTCTTTCTGTATCAAAATCTGGGACCTATTACCCTATTTCCCGTATTTTAAATCTTCGCGACACGCGTGATACGTGTGTGGGTTTGGGGTTTCTGCGTATCGCGACGCATCGGGGTAGTTTCAGGCGCGTAATCACACGTTTTAGCGTATCGCGCACACGCGCGCTTGGTATGCGACGCGGGTTTCTAGTTTGACCTTAATATCGCGTTTTTGTGGATTTGAGCTTATATGTGATATATTGTGTAATTCTAGGTTCGCAGGCGAGTGAGACGGACGCTGCGAAGAAGGGGAAGCAAGTCGTCGACTACACTTAGCGCGAGACTTCGGTGAGTAGATTTAACATCTACGGGGATATCGCCCACATGGCGTTATGCGTCAGGGCTGATAGGACCTTATAGCTACATATTGCATTTACCTACATTGCCTGTTCATGGATACTGTTGTTGCATACTGCATTCCCTGCTATATGTATGTAAACTTAGAATTGATAGAACACCGCACTATTACTAACGGTTCATGTTGCACGAGCACTAATCTGCATGTTACACACACACCGTTAGTGATTTCCATGACACACTCACTGTAGAATTGCCATGATCATTATACTGTAGTTCATTTCACATATGATTCGATATGATTTTCATAGAAATTGGGAGCCACATGCTGTCTTTAAAAACTGAAACTATCATAAGAAAAGCGGTTTCTCCCTTGTACCTATATTATGGCTTGATGTACATAGCACATCGTATTTGATTTACTCATTGGTGTTGGATTTTCATGTGATTTCTGGTTTTGAGGACCGTGGAATTATTTAAGAAAAGATGCACTATTTGAAAACCCGGTTTCTCGTGATATGATACTTTGGTGCGTCCACCACGCGTTTTCTCGGTGCTGAGACGTGTGCTTGAAACCCGATTCGTGGAGTGGATAATCCGTTTGCGGGTTCGTGGTGGACCCGGTATGGTTCCCCTCGGCAAGATGATCGATGGACTTTGCCGATTAAGCCTGGAGGTGGGCGAGTACCTACTGGTGATTGGTTGGACCTGGCGGTTATCCAGAGGATACTGACCAGAGTCGAAAGATGGATTGCGGGATGATCCGTACTGCCGGGGCCGAAGGCCGATACCGCAGACGGAGCCCGTGGTCTGATCCGGACTTACGGAGCCCGATATATGAGGATTTGCGTGTCGATGTTGGACACGTGTATTTTATGATATTTTGAGTGTCGATGTTGGGCACTCGTGATTCTCAAAGATTTACAGGATTTGAGGGCCGAGGAGAGTGCTGGCGCCTGAGTTTATTTGGGATTTGGGTGCAGTCTTGGGCACCGATTATTTTCCACGATTGATATTCCGTGTAGATGTTTTTTATCCCATGCTCAGCATTGATTATCATGTATCTCATCCTGTAGTTATTTTACCTGACATAGCACTTGCATGATTATTGCACCTACTGCTTGTCGCATATAGATTTTACCTGCAGGCATATGATAGAGTAGCGCAGTACGTGCATGCTCGCGATTACCTTTATATGTTATCTCTATTCACGAGTTGGCAACCCACCCCCGTTGTGCCCCAGTATTTGCAGGTTACCCATCAGAGTAGTCGCAGCAGGCTGCCTTTTTGCATCTTTTGGCTACAGATACCACTACAGCTGGTGCGAGAGCTATTTTGCTATTAGGTGGGTTGTGGTATCTGGTTACTTTTATTGTACACACTTTTGTATCTAGTATTCTCCATCTACCATATATGTACTGGACTTAGAGACAGTGTGAGGACGATGATGTATATTTTTGTATTCTGGTGTCGAGCTTCGAGCGTAGCGACCAGAGGTAGCTCCACCCGTTACAAAGACCGTGATGGTACCTACCGTACAGCCAGTTGCCCCTGCAGCCACGGAGGTGATTACAGTATCGCTATCAGAGTTTATGAGGCTGAAGCCTCCGGTCTTCACAGGCACCGATGCAGCCGAGGACCCACAGTCCTTCATTGATAGGATGGCTCGGATATGTCGTTCCCTCAGATGCGCAGATGCGAGATGGGTTGAGTTCGCGAGCTTTCGTCTGGAAGGTCTTGCGCAGAAATGGTGCGAATCAGTCGAGAAGGGCAGAGCAGCAGGTCTTCCTCCTATGACCTGGACAGAGTTCGTGGCACTATTCCTTGCCCGCTTTCTTCCACTGAGCGTCAGAGATGCTAGAGCACGCAGGTTCGAGTCTTTACGCCAGACTCCGGAGATGTCAGTGGCAGAGTATAATGTGCTGTTCACAGAGCTATCTATCTATGCCCCGTATTTAGTGGCTACTGAGGAGTTGCGAGTCATGAGATTTGTCCGAGGCTTGCTTACACCACTATTCCTTGCGATCAGTGCGCAGCATTACGAGACATATGCAGCAGCGGTAGATGCAGCTCTATTAGTCGAGGAGCGCCTTGCTGAGACTTCGGTAGTTCCAGAGCCGAAGAGAGTTCGTACTGGTATATCAGCACGGAGACAAACATTCAGACACCGCGACAGGTATCGTTCAGGTACGGGGAGTGGCAGAGATTCGGGACGAGGCCAGATGTTTAGTTCGTATCCACGGGAGAGTCAGCAGTCGTCGCGAGGTTGCTATAGATGCGGCAGTCTACTTCACCTCGTCAGAGATTGTCCTGAGATACACCGGAGGGAGACAACAGCACCGCACGTCACCTTACCACCTTCACCACCCCAGAGGGCGTTGCCTGTTGTTCCTACTATTACTCCGCGTCAGACTCATACACAGAGAGGTCGCGGGCGTGGAGGAGTTGCTCAGAGAAGACGGGATGACCGAGGCAAAGGACAGTCAGTCACAGGCGGAGGACAGGCACGAGTTTTTGCTTTGATGCATCAGGACGCGCAGGCGTCCAATGCGGTAGTCTCAGGTATCCTTCCAGTACGTTCTGTTGATGCACACGTATTGTTCGATCCCGGATCCACGCACCCGTACGTATCCACACACTTTGTGCCAAGTTTGAGTAGAGAGTCCGGTTTGCTTGATCAGCCGTTTGTTGTGACCACTCCTGTGGGAGAGTCGTTTGTTGCTAGGCACGTGTTCTGATCCTGTGCCGTCTGTATTGGCGAGAGAGAGTTGCCTGTCGACTTGATCCTTCTTGAGATGTTGGACTTCGACGTTCTTTTGAGCATGGATTGGTTAGCCAGGTGCTATGCTTCTGTGGACTACCGTGAGAAGACAGTTAGATTTTGTTTTCCCGGCGAATCGGTTTTTGTTGTGTTGGGGGACCGTGGTGCCGCCCCACACGGTGTGATTCTTCTTTTCGCGCTGGACAGCTTTTGAGGAAGGGATGTCAGGGATTTTTCGCCTATGTTTGCGATACTAGCGCTACAGAGGTTCCGCTGGACCGGGTTCCGGTTGTTAGCGAGTTTCCTGATGTGTTCCCTGACGAGCTTCCTGGGCTACCGCCCGAGCGCGACATTTCTTTCTGTATTGATTTTATTCCTGGTGCGCGGCCTATTTCTATACCGCCTTATCGGATGGCCCCGGCGGAACTTCGAGAATTGAAGGGTCAGTTGCAAGATTTGCTAGACAAGGGACTTATTCGACCCAGTGTTTCTCCTTGGGGTGCTCCAGTCCTATTCGTCAAGAAGAAGGACGGCAGTTTGCGTCTGTGTATCGACTACCGCCAGCTGAACAGGGTGACAGTGCGGAACAGATATCCCTTGCCACGTATCGACGATTTGTTCGACCAGCTTCAGGGGGCAGGATACTTTTCGAGGATCGATTTACGATCGGGCTATCATCAGCTGCGGGTTCGACAGGAGGACATTCCTAGGACAGCTTTCCGCACGCGCTACGGCCATTACGAGTTTTGGGTGATGTCGTTCGGACTCACCAATGCGCCAGCCGCATTCATGGACTTGATGAACCGTATTTTCCGGCCGTATCTTGATCTGTTCATCATTGTATTCATTGACGATATCTTGGTGTATTCCCGGAGTAGTGAGGAGCACGAGCAGCACCTGCGGATTACACTGCATACCTTGAGGGAGCATCAGCTTTTCGCCAAATTCTCCAAGTGTGCTTTCTGGCTGGACAGCGTAACTTCTTGGGGCATGTGATTTCACGAGAAGGTATATGTGTAGACCCGAGGAAGATCGAGGCCGTTCGGAGTTGGCCAAGACCCACATCAGTTACGGAGATTCGCAGCTTTCTAGGGCTGGCCGGCTACTACAGGCGATTCGTGCAGGATTTCTCTCGCATTGCTACACCTTTGACCGGGTTGACCCGGAAAGGAGTTCCTTTCATTTGGACGAAGGAGTGTGAGCACAGTTTTCAGCAGTTACGGGCTCTACTGACTACGGCGCCAGTATTATCATTGCCTTCAGGATCAGGCGGATTTGTGGTATATTGTGATGCTTCTCTAGTGGGGCTAGGGTGCGTATTGATGCAGCATGACAGGGTGATCGCGTATGCTTCACGGCAATTGAAGAAACATGAACAGAACTACCCCACTCACGATTTGGAGATGGCTGCAGTGGTCTTTGCATTTAAGATCTGGCTGTAAGTGCACGGCGGCGCCCCGGCCGTCAATCCGACACCGGAGAGCAGAAACGAAAAACTTTTCAAACTAGAAAACCGGCACCACCGCGCACTAGAATCCCGGATCGGGCCACTAACCTAACTACTAGCAAACTAAAAGAGGAGTAGAGAAGCTATACCAAGCGATCCGTGTCCTTCGGTCTTCGCCTCCACTCTGATCTCCTCGCGGAATCTCCGGTCGTCGCCTCCTCGTCGAAACGGGCACCACATCGCCGGGTTCATTTACGGGCTCCCACCTCTGGACCGAGGCAACTCGGGCGCGAAGTTGGCTAGCCGACGCGTCCGTTTTTGGGGGTCTGACTTTTACCAACCCCCTAGGCCCGTCATACGATGCTCATAGACGAACGGACCGGACTGTACGGATATTGTCACTGACAGGCTCAGTATGGTGTCAGGATGAGTTCGCTCATCGACGTCCCTTTTGGTCAATAGCTGTAGCCCGTCACATATGGCTAATACCTCTGACGTGCTAGTGGTTAAATCCACAGCCATAGTATTGACGAGTCTTTAGAGTCCACCACACACAGTTACTCAAGTTTCGGGCGAAAGGCTGTAGAGGCCGTATGGAGATATGGCAGGGTTCGATCAGATACGTGCGGTATTGCACGGATCATGATCGGACGGGTTTTACTAGCGGGCTTTGGTTTAAGCCGGATCCTAGTATTAGACAGTGTAGTTTTGTCTCTTTGCATTTGTATTCAGTGGGAATACAAATGCGGGCATGTATATGCAGTCGCAGGGTTTTCCTGTAATTTATTACGGGATCAGTTTTCTGAAGTTGCCAGTTTGCATTCAGTTTCGGCCGGTTTTTCTTTGTTCTTTCCCAGCCGGACTTTTCCGTTGGAGGGGCTAATTTGCAAGTTCGCAAATTAGCATTTATGGAGGGGGTCCTTTGTAAATGTGTGGCTTCATGATGAGATTCTTTTTTAGTCTCTTCCATTGCATTTATTGTGATGGTGTGTGAAAGGTTTTGATGAGAAATGGTGTGACCATTTTTAATTGATGTTTATCATTCATTTTCTTTCCTTGCATTATTGGATTTTTTCCTCCACCATCTCTTTAGAGGCCGGCCACTTTGAGGGGAGTGAGAGGGAGTTCATTTTCCATGGGGAAAAATTATCATTCATCTCATTTTTAGCTTGCCACCAAAAATTCCCAAGTTCATCTCTTTTCTTCACCTCCATCCTTCAAAGGCAACTTCAATCACCCCAAAGAGACAATCTCTCTACATTCACCTACAGCAACCTTGGATGCGTTGGCTAGACAACTTCGCGCCCTGTTAGTTATATGTATGCCCTAGAGGCCATTACTGTACATAGGATGTATATTGTAGTGGATGCTGGGACATATATAGGGAGGACTTTCTTGCTCGACATGATAGTATGCTATCTGGTTGAACTTTACCTTAACGTGTATACTGTTTGTCTCTCTGTTACATGTTGGTAAAGCCCTTAGGATGTGTACTTGACTACCTGGACTATGATACGGATCATACTAGTGGGGACATGGTAGTCCATAAGTACATCCTTCAAAGTCCCTAGTCGTGGGTGTATCGAGACGGGGCATCGATATACCAGAGTAGACTAGCGTATACCTTCTCGACCCATACAGATGGGCGATGGATGATCCCATATCCATCGGTGTTTGACATCAGAGATGATATACGGGTGCTCAGTAGAGACTGGGTACACTGGACGGACTCGCCGAGAACTCCCAGATGGTATTATACCTCACGTCAGATGGCAGTTCTCTGGTGACACTGGTACAGAGTAGTCTGTTGACCCGAGATCGTCATAGAGTCTTGTGTGGTTCCCACTGTGCTTTGATTTCCATCTTACCACGTCCAAGAGGGCGTGCAAAACTGTGGTTTTTGGGTACAGTCCCGAGTCACATGGAGGCAATGAGCGATAGGAGGGGATTCGTCTCTCCCGGTATAGGGAGTTGATGTTGCGCTGTGTTCGATTGGCTATAACAGGAAGTCCCTGGCCAGGGCTGATCAGAGAATTGCTGGTAAGTGTTACCAGTAGTTTCTCGACCCGTTATGAGCCTCATATCGACACGACTTATCGAGCTATTGGGGTCTGACGTTTACCACCCCTAGGCGAGATATGCGACATATCAGACGATCAGACCGGACTGTACGGTAGTGTTACTGGTCGGATTCACTGGAGTGTGAGCGGGCTTGCTCGTCGATCTTCAGATCGCTCAATACCCGGGTGGCCGTTACGTTTAGCAGACCGCTTGCGGCTTGTGGGTGTTTGATATGATCATCATCTGCTGCCGGCGTATTGACGAGTCTTTAGAGTCCTACACAGAGGTTTCCTGGCTCAAGCGAAACGAAATAGGAGCGCATATGAGATATGTGCGGGACCGAGAATAATACCAGTATGTGATACTGGATTCGATTCTCGCGATGTGATAATGATCGGTTATATGTGATATAGCCGGGTTATCGGATCAAGTGTTGATTCGATAAGTTGTTACTATAGATACCAGTCGGTTATGTGCGAAATGACCGGATCATTAAATCAAGTGTTGATTTAATGATTTAATGTATAATTATATATTTGATATATTATTTTGCATTAACTAGTATCGGTTCACTTTAGACGGATTTTCTCACTTGGTTCGTGCGCATTGCATATGCGATATGTTTTTGTGCACTTGTATGTATCATGTTTGATGATGCATGCTAACTTGAGTTTGTGTAAAGATTAAACCATGGTTATTTAAATGGTTAGGGTTTTGTTTTTCATATCTATTTATTCATTTATTTATTTATTTTCTTTTTGGAAAAAGAAATGAGAAGAATGGTGGCTTTCTTTGTTTGTAGTTGAAGATTCATGAACCTTTGACTTTGTCCACCATTCTTATCTCATGCTTAACCTAACCATTTGATTTAACCCTAGTTCAATCTCTACACTTGACCATGGTTTAGATTATGATAAGTTTTGATTTTTCTTTTCATTTTTAATTAACTTATCATAACTATTTCCTTCTTCTTCTTCATTTCTTCAAGTGAAGAAAACTTGCCTCCATCAATGGCAAGTGATGAAAAAGAGTGAAAAATCCAAATCTAAAGTCTACCCACTTCCTATTTCTTCATCCTCTACCTCTTGCCAAGTAGTAGAGTGTGTTTACTTCACAAGTTTCTTGACTTGGTGAAGTCGGAGCTTGATTTAGCGATGCCTCGACGTAGATCATCTTCGGCATGGACATCGACGACCTAGCTTACCCATTCTCCGACGAAGCCGACGCTTGAGCCCGGATTTGATTTGGACAGCGGAGAGAACCTCGTTACGGAGCTATGGAGGTGGAGCACCGGATCTACAAAGGTTGTATTTCCGTATCTTGTAGTTAAGTGTTAACTAGTTAGCTTTTTCGCCTAGTTTTCTAGCAAACGATCCGTAGTCGGGTCTCTCGGCACCTAGATTTTTTGAAATTGGCATGTTCGATGCCTTGTGAGACCTCACTAGAGTGCCTAGGAACCCTACAGTGGTATCAGAGCCTAGCTAGAGCCTTAGGCGAAGTCTAGACGGAATTTGAAACCCGATCGAACCCGAAACACCAATCAATCTTGCTCTCTGTACTTTTTTGAAAACAGTGAGTTTTTCAAAATTAAAAATTGCTAAAAAATTCAGCAGGGAAAAATAAGAATTACGGTGCAAAAAGTTTCTGGTGAACAGTATATTTCGCGGCGGATCCGCGGCAGAAGCATGGCTTCTGCGGCGGATCAGCGGCCCCTTGATGACGTCAGCCCTATATTTTTGCACAGTAATTCCTGATAAATTCTTCTGAGTTTTCTTGGAATTTTTAAAAGTCATTCAAGAGTTGAATAATCTGGGATTGTTTTGGGGATTCGGTGTTTCGATCGGAGCATCAAATTTTGTCTGTGTGGCTTTCCGGATAAATTTTAGAATATGTTAAAAAGTTCGACCGGATATAAATACCCAATTTTTCCCCTGTCGGGAAATTTCCAAGTGTTGGATTTTTCCGTAGTTTAACGACGTTCTAAGTAGTGCAAGTAACTCGATGGACCCTCTAGAAGACAACAAACCTTAACTCGATTATGTGACCGTCTTGAACTGCCCTTTGAACCTTCGGGTTTGGGGCAGTACGGCGTGCCACATGTGAGGCGTTGGCTTGACCCTTCTACGGCTGGACCGTCGGTACTGAGGCACGAACTGAATGTTGTTAGACTTATTTCATGTGTTGATCTGTATCGGGAAAACTTGGGTGTTTGAATGTTCGATCGGAAAGTTTAACATTTTCTGATTATCCGGAATGGGATACAATAATTGGAATTCACAAGAAGTTATGAGATAACTAAATGAATGTTATAAACATAGCAATTTAGTCTCACTTGATCGGTTGCCACGGAATTTTGATGTGATCAAAAGTCCGTCGCAATCACGTAGCGTACGCGGATACTCGCCGGGTAAACTTAATAGACAGCCTCACTCCATAGCCCCGACCAAGTGACTGTAGGAGAACCCCGTCGCCGAAAGCATCCGTTCGGGTGCTCGCGGTACCGGTGTTCCGCCTTGGTGCACTTCGTCGACGGTATCGGGGGTGCAGCCGCCTACTGAAGTTTGCGACGAGCATTCGATCAGGATGTCGGGAATCTTGTTGAATTGCCCGACTTGATATTGAAAAGTGTTTTCGATAATGAGACTAAAATGCGGGGTTTATAATTGTTAGGCATGCGATGTCTAAGTAATTCATTTGGTCAGGCATGCGATGTCTGAGGTGGTTGCGGATTCCAACTGTTGTAGTTTTACACTTTCTTTTCTGTGACCGTAAGTGTAATATGTGATATCGCCGGTTTCGTTGCTATATGACAACGACAATTGGGATGCGCATATTTACTTACGTTGATGACATGAGATGTTATGTGTTGCTGGATATGTTATATTGGATCGTCGTGTTTGAATAGCCGGGGGTTTTTATGTGAGATGAGTGTTTTTCATTTTCATTCATGTAAAAACTTGTATGTAATATTCTTTTATTGGGGCGCTTCCAGGTTACGGAAGTAGTCACCTTTTGTATATTATTTACTTTTCCGCACTAGGATAGACCCAAGGAGGAGGGCACAAGTAACCGGGTTCTGGAGTCCAGTGGGAGACCAACTCGAGGAGTCGAGTCCGGGTCTCCTAACTCTAGAATTGGTAGGGTTGCTTGCCGCTCTCGTAGGGGTCTAGGGGTGTGGGTTTGGCTATTCATCACGACCGTGGAATCCGTGTTTTATACTGGCTCGTATTGAAAATACGGACGTCCTAGTATATCCAATATTTCATATGTTTCTTCTGCTGCGATATCTGTGATGTGATCATGTGATGTTCTGTGATAGATACAGTATATAGTATATATGATATATTATATAGGCGTTACTTATGTTTTACACCCGCGCTAGCCCTGCCCTGCTCTGCCGTTAGTTACCTAACCTAACGGTGCACGAGGGGACATCGAGGCGAATGCGGATGGCATAAGTGTACGTCGTATTTATCTGTGATGTTTAGGTACATAAATGATGGGACTTCATTAATGTGATTAATGAAATAAAAGAAACCTAAGATGTTGTAGAATCGAATTTCAAAATAAAAAGGGGTAGCTACAGTTCTTGCTTTGCACAGCGGTATATGTGATATATCCTGCACCTTATTCGATGAGGAAAGGACCGAGATCCCTTCACCGGGAGTGACTCCTTTAGCAATAACTGGCAGATGCTACACACTCGGTTTGTCTTTTGATTGCTTTTAAGAGTTTTTACTTTGCACAGTGATATATATGATATATCCCGCACCTCATTCGACGAGGAAAGGACCGACGATCCCTTCACCGGGAGTGACTCCTTTAGCAAAACTAGAAAAGCCTCAAAAGCACTCCATTTTAAAATCATTTGATTCTACAACGATATCAAGTTCATTACGCAATAGGTTTTCAGAAAAACCTGTCGTAGCCCTCCGTCATTTCAGATAAGTTGTATATAGTATTCGTGCTGCATTTGTTGGCTTTCGTCAAGGTGCAGTGTGCGGTAGCTATATGCTGCTTATCTGCCAGCATACGATGCGATTGGATTAGGGTAGTCGTGCGGCTTTGTTGGCTTTCGTCAAGGGTCGTGCGGGTGGGTTTAATTCGATCAAGAAATGTACGGGTTGAACTTGACTAGCGGGCTATGGTTTGTTGGCTTTCGTCAAGGTCATAGCACGTTAGGGGCAAAATATTATCGGGAATTTCAAGTGTTGAAATTTGCAATGAGATTGCATACCTTCTATGAGATAGTTGGATCCCGATACCCGCTGCGAGTAATCGTTACTCCTGGGAGAGTTTTATACATTACAATTAGCCGATCAAGTAGGTGTCTAGAAAGGTGTTAACGAGGTTACGCCTCTGGGAAAACGAGGTTTACAATAATTAGGTTCGTGCGAAAGCACGGGGGACCTCCCTCAAAGTACCGACACTGGCCTGGCTGAAAGATTGGCGAACTTGTAGTGTGTAATTAATCCCGGCCAGTCTTTCCTTTTAGGGTTTGAAGGAAGATTTGATAAAAAACAGTGGGAGCCATCCTGATTAGATAAAATAATAACCAATCTATTCTTGACAGAGCGCACGCTGAGTGTTTTCTTCTCTCTCTCTCCAGGTAGCGACCATATCACGCCTTAATCAAGATAATAATACGGAATATTTGACCGAACCCGCTTGTTATACTGAGCTGGGGAACGTTGGTCCCGCTCCAACTTATAATTGTTATAAGACAGAGTAGGAAATAGGGGATTACCAGAATTCCCGTGCCGCCCAAACGAAGAGAGTGCATGCTGATGCATCATCTTCGGGTGTGTTCTTTATACAGAACTGTTTCTCAGTATTCTTTACGTCCTGGGTATGTGATACCAGATCAGGATCCCAGATATGTAATCTGTTACATAGGGCTACAGTTAGGTAGAGAACTGAGAACGGGTGATAAGTTTCATGAGGCAGAAAACGGGGCAAGTGTTGCATCCAAGTCTGTCGGTCACTGTCACCCTGTATTACCAATACATTGATTCTGAACAAATGTTATTAGATACCGAACCTGATATACCAAATCATATCACTCTCTTTATTAGTAAAGAAATGATAAAATTTTGTATTGTTGGATAATGTTTTGAACATTTCCTATATCAAAAGTTGATCGGTTCAGGCACGTTATCTAAAAGCATTAACGTTCTAAATCAAACTACAGTTCTTTAGTATACAGAACACACACAAGAGGAAGAGTTCAGAAATGAACGAATCCTTCTTGAGGTATTGTAGACTAGGTCAGATCAATGTGACCCGACTAGCTGAAGTTACATTTAGATGTATATTTAAATCAGTTTGAATTTACTTCTTGTGAAACTCGCCAGTCATGTCACAAAGATAAGATGACCATAGCCCTGTTTATTGGAAACAGAGAAAGAGTTAGTAAACTCTTGGGATGATACATGTTGATGTATGTAGGTCCCCTGTCTACACATGCCAAGACCGGTTCTTTGTACTTCGTTACATTCTCTGATAATCTCTCAAGATTCAGACATATGTTCCTGTTGAAACATGAGTCCGAACCTTTTGAGATATTCACAGAATATAAGTTAGAAGTAGAGAACCAAAATACGGGTAAAAGTATTATGTCCTTTAATGAGATCGAGGAGGAGAATACTTGAGCATGGAATTCCTGGACTATTCTAAAGGAGAATGAGATTCTCTATCAGCATTACTCCTCTGTATACACCATAGCATGATGGTATATCAGGGCGGATCAATCACACCCTATATGATAAGGTGTGCTCTATGATGAGTACTACTGAGTTACCTTTTTCCTTTTTGGGAGTTATGCACTTGAGAAGCTGCATACCTATTGAATAGGGTTCCAATCAAATCAATTGCCTACCATTTCATATGTGATATGGAAAGGGAAGAGCCCATATCTTAAGATAGTTAAGATTTGGGGTTGTCCGGCCTATGTCTAAAAGCAAAATCCGGACAAGCTCGAGGCAAGATCTGTTATGTACAACTGGAAAGGTTCCAACTATACAAACAACAGAAGATGATTTGGTAGAACCAAAGGATTCAGTAGATACCAACGAACCTCAGCCTCTCCGCCGATCTAGTAGGGTTCCTCACCCACCTGAGAGATACTTCGGTTTCTCTATGACAGTGGGAGCGAGGATTGCATCATGAGATGATGACCCAACTAGTTTCGAGCTGGCCATCAGGAGTAGGACTCTGTAAGAATGGCTGGATGTTTATCGATCTGAGATGGAATCCTTATACACCAACAAAGTATGGACTTTAGTTGCTATATCTGAAGGGTTAAATCCCCATCAGGAGCAAGTATATCTTGAGAAGATTACTTGGTGTACATGGAAAAATTGAGACTTTCAAAGCTAGAATTGTTAAAGGTTTTCGTCATCGACCAGGCGTGGATAATGATGAAACCTTTTCCAGTAGCTATGCTTAAGTCCATCCAGATCCTACTTGTCACGGCTACATACCATGACTGCGATATCTGGTGGTTGGGTGTCTTGACTGCTTTTCTAAATGATGATTTAGAAGAGAGCGTCTATAAGTACACAGCCAGAGGGCCTCGTAGACAGTGGGAGCAGCGGAAACGTGTGCAAGATGTTTTATATGATAAAGCAGGCATCGCGGAGTTGGAACATCTGTTTTTGATGAATTAGTCAAAGAGTTTGACATCATCAAAATGGTAGATGAACCTTGTATAAACAAAAAGGTAGTAGGGAGTATGGTGACGATCCTCGTAGAGTACGTGGATGACATACTCTTGATGGGGAAGGAGTTTCCTATGCTACGCTCGATCAATCTCCGGTTATCACAAGGATTCTCCACATAGGATCAAAATGATACCTCCTAAATCCTGAGTTTTAGATCTATGAGATAGACTTAATTGGATGTTAGGATTCTCACTAGTTGTAGTGAGACGGTATCAACCGATCCTGGGGAGAATCACTGGAAGTGTTCCAGGGTGATAAAGACGACTGAGTGTCAGTCACAGGCATTGTCTGTACCCTCAGTAAAGGGACGGTATGGTGGAAGAGTTCCAAGCTAGATACCGTGACATACTAGACGATAAAGGCACGATACATCGCTACTTAAGATGCTACCAAAGAGGCTGTTTGGGTGTATATTGGTTCATAAGATGAACTATGTTCCTCCCATTGTGTGACAATGGAGTTGTGGCTTATGCCAAGGAACGTCGGTCCCATCAGTGATCCAGACATATTCTAAGGCAGTATCACTTGATCATGGAGATGGTTGATCTCCAGGGAGATCGAGGTTAGGAGAGTAGACTCAGAGGACAACACAGCGGATCCACTCACAAAGGCCTGTTCCCAGAGAGAGACTTTTATGGGATGGTTGAGTATGAGATACTGCAACCACTGCTATCAGATGGCCCTAGTGCAAGTGGGAGATTGTTAGTTATATGTATGCCCTAGAGGCCATTACTGTACATAGGATGTATATTGTAGTGGATGCTGGGACATATATAGGGAGGACTTTCTTGCTCGACATGATAGTATGCTATCTGGTTGAACTTTACCTTAACGTGTATACTGTTTGTCTCTCTGTTACATGTTGGTAAAGCCCTTAGGATGTGTACTTGACTACCTGGACTATGATGCGGATCATACTAGTGGGGACATGGTAGTCCATAAGTACATCCTTCAAAGTCCCTAGTCGTGGGTTTATCGAGACGGGGCATCGATATACCAGAGTAGACTAGCGTATACCTTCTCGACCCATACAGATGGGCGATGGATGATCCCATATCCATCGGTGTTTGACATCAGAGATGATATACGGGTGCTCAGTAGAGACTGGGTACACTGGACGGACTCGCCGAGAACTCCCAGATGGTATTATACCTCACGTCAGATGGCAGTTCTCTGGTGACACTGGTACAGAGTAGTCTGTTGACCCGAGATCGTCATAGAGTCTTGTGTGGTTCCCACTGTGCTTTGATTTCCATCTTACCACGTCCAAGAGGGCGTGCAAAACGGTGGTTTTTGGGTACAGTCCCGAGTCACATGGAGGCAATGAGCGATAGGAGGGGATTCGTCTCTCCCGGTATAGGGAGTTGATGTTGCGCTGTGTTCGATTGGCTATAACAGGAAGTCCCTGGCCAGGGCTGATCAGAGAATTGCTGGTAAGTGTTACCAGTAGTTTCTCGACCCGTTATGAGCCTCATATCGACACGACTTATCGAGCTATTGGGGTCTGACGTTTACCACCCCTAGGCGAGATATGCGACATATCAGACGATCAGACCGGACTGTACGGTAGTGTTACTGGTCGGATTCACTGGAGTGTGAGCGGGCTTGCTCGTCGATCTTCAGATCGCTCAATACCCGGGTGGCCGTTACGTTTAGTAGACCGCTTGCGGCTTGTGGGTGTTTGATATGATCATCATCTGCTGCCGGCGTATTGACGAGTCTTTAGAGTCCTACACAGAGGTTTCCTGGCTCAAGCGAAACGAAATAGGAGCGCATATAAGATATGTGCGGGACCGAGAATAATACCAGTATGTGATACTGGATTCGATTCTCGTGATGTGACATTGATCGGTTATATGTGATATAGCCGGGTTATCGGATCAAGTGTTGATTCGATAAGTTGTTACTATAGATACCAGTCGGTTATGTGCGACATGACCGGATCATTGAATCAAGTGTTGATTTAATGTTTTAATGTATAATTATATATTTGATATATTACTTTGCATTAACTAGTATCGGTTCACTTTAGACGGATTTTCTCACTTGGTTCGTGCGCATTGCATATGCGATATGTTTTTGTGCACTTGTATGTATCATGTTTGATGATGCATGCTAACTTGAGTTTGTGTAAAGATTAAACCATGGTTATTTAAATGGTTAGGGTTTTGTTTTTCATATCTATTTATTCATTTATTTATTTATTTTCTTTTTGAAAAAAGAAATGAGAAGAATGGTGGCTTTCTTTGTTTGTAGTTGAAGATTCATGAATCTTTGACTTTGTCCACCATTCTTATCTCATGCTTAACCTAACCATTTGATTTAACCCTAGTTCAATCTCTACACTTGACCATGGTTTAGATTATGATAAGTTTTGATTTTTCTTTTCATTTTTAATTAACTTATCATAACTATTTCCTTCTTCTTCTTCATTTCTTCAAGTGAAGAAAACTTGCCTCCATCAATGGCAAGTGATGAAAAAGAGTGAGAAATCCAAATCTAAAGTCTACCCACTTCCTATTTCTTCATCCTCTACCTCTTGCCAAGTAGTAGAGTGTGTTTACTTCATAAGTTTCTTGACTTGGTGAAGTCGGAGCTTGATTTAGCGATGCCTCGACGTAGATCATCTTCGGCATGGACATCGACGACCTAGCTTGCCCATTCTCCGACGAAGCCGACGCTTGAGCCCGGATTTGATTTGGACAGCGGAGAGAACCTCGTTGCGGAGCTATGGAGGTGGAGCACCGGATCTACAAAGGTTGTATTTCCGTATCTTGTAATTAAGTGTTAACTAGTTAGCTTTTTCGCCTAGTTTTCTAGCAAACGATCCGTAGTCGGGTCTCTCGGCACCTAGATTTTTTGAAATTGGCATGTTCGATGCCTTGTGAGACCTCACTAGAGTGCCTAGGAACCCTACACGCCCGAGTTGCCTTGGTCCAGAGGTGGGAGCCCGTAAATGAACCCGGCGATGTGGTGCCCGTTTCGACGAGGAGGCGACGACCGGAGATTCCGCGAGGAGATCGGAGTGGAGGCAAAGACCGAAGGACACGGATCGCTTGGTATAGCTTCTCTACTCCTCTTTTAGTTTGCTAGTAGTTAGGTTAATGGCCCGATCCGGGATTCTAGTGCGCGGTGGTGCCGGTTTTCTAGTTTGAAAAGTTTTTCGTTTCCGCACTCCGGCGTCGGATTGACGGCCGGTGCGCCGCCGTGCACTTACACTGGTATCAGAGCCACGCCATTAACCTAGTCTAGCTTGCTCTAATGTGTTTACAAGTTCGATCGAACAAATTTCCGAAAACCTGATTTCCATTGCACATGTTTCTGTCGAAATTTTTTTGGGCTTTAAAAAATTTTCAGGTTGTTGCAGAAACACGTGCAGGTAATTCTAAGCAATCTGAGAAAATTTTGTCGCGTGACGTCACCTTTACACCGCGGAACCGTGGCCAAACGTACGCATTGGCTGCGGTTCCGCCGCAAGGTAGACTGTTCATTCGACCAAATTTTCACAGAGAGCTCCTGAGTTGAAATTGGGGTTTTTGGAATATTCTTTTTAGGCCCAGATTTTCTCTGAGTACTACAGTTCTGCTTGGGGCCCACTTAGGTAATTTTGATCGATCGAAAAGTTTAAACATGTTGGTTCACAGTATTTACATTATATCTGCGACCGTGAATGTCACTCGATCGGTAAATCCAGTCTATCTGCTATAGCCCTTTTAGACAGATTTGCGAACGTGACATTCACGTTGATGTTCTGTGTTGTGCTGTGATGTTGCGGATTGGTCGTGGGGGATAGCCTGGATGCAATGTTAGTACAGTTTGGTTATTTATGTACATTTGATATTGCGGGGCGAGCGTCCGACATGTGGACTGCCGTCACTGCCTCTTTGTATATTATTCTTTTGGGGCACGACCGGGGTCAGGTCGATGTACCCGTTGTATGTATATTTTACTTTCTGTACTAGGATTACCCCGCGGAGGGGTGCACGGATAGCTGGGTTCTAGAGGGCAACGGGCCCGCATCTCATGGCTTTGAGACGGAGGGGGCTTCACTCTAGAATTGGCGGGCTATTCGCCGCACTCGTAGGGGGTACAGGTTGACCCAAGGAGGGGTGCCCAAGTTACCGGATTCCGTGAAGTGCTGGGTGGTCCATTCACGTTGCTGAAGGGGGCTGCCTCGCTTCAGGTTTTGGCGGGTAACTTGCCGCGCCCGTAGGGGTCTAGGATTTTCATTGCACAGGCTATCCACACGACCTGGGGAACGTCGGGTTTGAGTAGCGGCTCTATGAAACCTGGGGATCCCAGATATCTGTATTGTTCTGTGATGTTGCATTTTATCACGCCTTGAGCGAATATTATATATTGATATATATACTAGTAGATGTTGTATATTTTTTGCACCCGCGCTAGTCCAGTCCCCGCTCTGTCGTTAGTTAAGTAACCTAACGGGTGATGACGGGACCCAGTGGCGAATGCGGGTAGCATATACGTACATCGTATTTTCGTTCTTTATTGGTGTGATCAATTGATGGGACTACGTTGATTCGGATCAATGCAAGCTAAACAAACCTATTCTGATGTTGTTGGAACACTTTTCAAAAAGCTGTTATTGCAAGGACGTTCACTTTTGTTTTGCACAGTGGTATTCAGTTGGAATATCCTGCACCTCAGTCGACGAGGCAAGGGCCGAGATCCCTTCACCGGGAGTGACCCCTTGGACAGAAGTTTGCATCAGCGTAATAACTTCACTATAGCCGATTACTTTTGCTTTGCATTGTGGTATTCAGTTGGAATATCCTGCACCTCATTCTACGGGGAAAGAGCCGAGATCCCTTCACCGGGAGTGGCCTCTTTAGCAAAGGTTTTCGCCGCTATATTTTTATAAAAGCTATCCAGTTCCTTCAACGATATCAAGTTCATTTCGTTAAAGGTTTTCGCCAGAAACCATTCGTAGCCTTCCATCATTTCAGTTAAATATTCGGTAGTATTCAAGCTATATATTTTGACCTCAAGCCAAGGCATAGTGATTGGTAGCTGCCGGATATTTATCTGTTGCATAGATAGATGCGTTGGTTTGGGACAGTCGTACTACTATTTTGGCCTTCGTCAAGGGTATGTACTGGTGGGTTCAAATTAGCCTGGACAATGATGGGTAGAACTTGACATGTGACTTATGACATTTTGACCTCACGCCAAGGTCATAAGAGCATGGGGTAAAAATCACATCGGGAGTTTCTAAAGAAACTGAAACTTGCCAGATATGCGCATACCTTCTGGAGTGTGATAACGTGAGCGGATTCCGTCACGTTATCATGCAATGATAGTTGGATCCCGATTCCCACTGATGAGTTGGTTTACTCCTCGGGTGATCCCGACTAATTCTTCTTTTAGGTTTGGAAGAGAATTTGACGGTACAGTGGGAGGTTTCCTGATTAGATAAAGTGATAACCATTCTGATCTAGGTTAGAGTGTACGCTGAGTGTTTCTTTTCTCTCTCTCTTTGGCAGCGACCATTGACCCGACCCTAGACTATGACTCAGTGACCAAGATTAACCGGACCTTCTTTAACACTGGCTTTTGGATTGTCAGAGTTGCAAACCTCATTGCCACTCCTACTTTTACCCTTTTCTCCAGGACACCACGTATTATTACGAACGTCCACTTCCATTGGACAAAACCATCGTATGGTTATATACGAACTCGAAGGAATTTATTCGAGGATGGTTTCCGGTTCTGGAGAAAATGGATAGGATTATTCAGTTGTCTTTTCCTTTTACCTTCTCTCAGGTTGCGAGTACTCCTTGGTTTAGGAGATAGTACACCTATTACGCAAATTGGATAGTCTTCTTCCAAACCGTTGGCTGGTGCCGAACGGTGGGGAATGAAGAAAACCAATTAGCATAACGATGGTGTACAAGAAGGTATTAAGTAAAGACATATAAAGGGATTAGTAAGAGGGCAAAGTAAATTGCGACTGCTATTCACGACCAAACCAAGTATTTCTTCGCCAATCCTAAATCACCTTTGTATTTCTCCAGAACACTCCGTATCACTACGAAGATCCACAGTTTATTAGATTCTCCATCGTATGGTTATATACGAACTCGAAAGGAACTTGTTCCAATTCGGGGATGGATTCTGGTTCAGGAGAAATAGGAATAAGGTTTATTCGGTTGTCTTTTATCTTCACCTTCTCTCGCATTGCGAGTGCTCCTAGGATTAGGACAGTACACCCATTATACTTATTGGATAGTCTTCTTCCAAACCATAGGCTGGTGCCGAACGGTAGGGAAGGAAGAAAACCATTTGGCCTAAAGGGGTGTACAGAAGGTAATGACTAAAGACATATAAAGGGATTTGGAAAGATGGCAAAGAATTACACGGTTACAGTTGTGAATCTGGATAATGGAAGAAGCATTACTAGGAATACCGGGATACCCCATCGAAACATTTTAATGTTTCAGTTTCACTGTGTGCTGTTAAAGGAAAACTGATTTCCCGATTAGATACTTACTCCAGGGTATGTATTTACCAGGTATGATTCTCACATCTGTATGGTTTTACAGATGATGAGTGGGAGTAACTTATTGGGAATTGGGTGATTATCCTCATTATATCAGGATTCGTTGTAATCGGTGATATTTGAGGAAGTCACCTGGGTTGTTTGCCGGACGGCAAATATTTGGTTTTGAATATCCGCTGTTATGCACCAATTTCAAATTGATATATCTGTACGTCTATTTTTATAGAGTGAGATACACCTTTTTGAAATTATGTCTATGACATTTACCTATACCAGTGGAAGGTTAGGTAAGGAGTATTGAACAGCGGTGTAATTCTTCTTAACCATAAGTACAGTTTTCAACCTACGACACACAGTAAATGAGTCACTAGACTCAGGGGACTTATACAGAGTATTGTATATTGTCCAGCGTCCATTAGGACAAAGGGGATGGTCCTCGTACTATATTCGGTTTACTTATGACTTCTCTAGTTTTTAGACAGGTGTTTCGTGGAAACACAGGGTCCGAATTTTAAGAAGTTATAGGTATATGAATAAAGTAGAGAACCAGGTGTTGCAAGTATCGGGATTCTTCAAGGTGATCGAAGATGTAGATACTTGTGTAGGGTATTCAGTTGATAGTAATGATTAAGAGAAATTGCTTCTCTTTCAAGTTACTCATAATTGGAAGTACTCCTAAGTTGAGTAATGCTGATCGGCCTCTTTCCATTTAGTTAACATGCACTGGAGACAGCTGCATGATTTGAATCTGGTTCAATTAAATCAGTGCCTCTGTTTCTATATTGGATATAGAACAGTTCATATCTTGACATTGTTAAGGTACGGGGAGTTGTCCAGCTTATGCTTAAAACCAGACACTGGACAACTCAAGGCACGTTTCTGTAATGGCTGTTTGTGGGTTGACCCGGGCTATGACGAGGGTTGACTTTCTACCATCTGGAAGATCAATAGTGATATTGTTCTTAACTCGCCACAGTTTTAACAAAAATGGATTTTTTCAGAAAACAGTAGTGGGAGTATGGTAGAATTGGAAGTGATTCCAGAACCGCAAACGATTACTGAAGATTTGATTAGAACCTAAAGATTCAATCTGGTTTCACATTCCATTGGCCACTCCGCAGATATGGTGGGTAACCTCAGGCGCTCGATAGGTACTCCGGTAGCCTCAAGGACGGTGACAGGGAGGTTCTTGTTTACCCAGACTTGCCATTGCTGTTGTTCCAGGCTGCGAGACCCGGCAGGAGGATGAGTATAGCTCGTTCCAAACTAGCTTTAGAAGTGTACGTGTATATGACTCTGCCAGAGGGTTGTCGTAGTCAGTGGGAGCAACGGAAGCATTGGTGGAAAAGTGGCTTATGTCTATTTATAGACTAAAGCGGATATAGCGGAGATAGATCATCTATTTCTGATGTGACAGTCATAGGTTTGACTTCATCAGAATAGGGGATGGATCTATTAAGAAGGTAGTAGGGTGTGATGTCCTGGTATTTGATGACATACACGGAGTAGGAAGTGATATTCCTATACTACGATCGGTTATACTTTGGTTGTCACACAGTGGTTTCTCCACATGGGACTTGGATATTATATCAGACATTCTGATCACTAGATTTATGGTTTTAGATCTAGATTTGGGTGGTTTCCCAATCTAGGTACTTAGACAACATTCTAAAGGTTTTTAGAATGGACGACTCCTGGCACGGTAGTATACCTGCAGGTGATGGAGTCACCCTCTCTAAAGGTGTCTTACAGACTAAAGGGGAGAGGGATGTGCATGATTGGCAAATCACTTACTTAGGCAATTGAGTCAATCATGAGATGTCAAGTACCACACCAGATGTTGTTCTTGCAGTAGATGCAATAAGTTGATATTAATCCAATCCTGGAGAAACAATCGAAAGCAGTTTTAGAACATAAGTGGATGTTCTAGGGATATGATAACAACAGTCTCTTTTAGGAGACAGTTATTGTCACGCCCCGCTTCCCAAAATACGGAATACGAGGGGTAGACAAGGCCAGCCATGCTCCTACGGTCAAGGAAATGTCCTGCCGTAGTCACACTTCGGCTTCTAGTTTATCATGGTAAACAGTAAACGATGCGCAGGTAATGAGAAATGCAGTAACTGAAGGAAACAATATAAAGACTGACCTGAAGTGGAACAAATGAATGTAAATCGGGAAGGCAAGTCAAGAAGTCTGTGATGCACGTCTAGATCTGGTCCAAGCTAAATCTTCTCCTCACACTGAGCATGCATACTCAGGTCGTCAGAGCGACACAATAGCAATATAATGTATATAATCAAGTAACAGTTCTAACAGTGGTGAAGGATATGAATAACAGTAAATCAATAACGGCATGAATATAAATAAGCGGGGATAAATGCAACGGAGCAGTAAAACAGTATAACGATGTGTCATGTATGTCAACCCAGTATATAAGGAATGTAAATGACAATAACCCTATCAGTCTCTAAGTCTCACTGCACAGGTCAATAAGCCTATCGTCAGTCCAAGTGTGAGAGTCAACCACTCGCGAGTGTCCTCCACCCAAGGGCAAGGGACCACGGGCCCAACATGTAACGAATGAATCACGGTGTCTATAGCACATACCCTGTAAATCTCCATATAACTCCCTAAATATATAAGCCGGCATGGGACTCCCGAGATTCTGTTGAATTCACACTTGAACTACCCCACACCCCGAGGTCTACATCAAACGCTAACCATCACCCTAAATACTAATCGATCCGTGACAAGTCTACGCGAGAACTGGAGGCAGGACCTCCATCAAGCACGTCCCGACCAATACCTAAGATAAATGGCAGTGTCGGATGCCTTATCTGTGACACCCGTGCAAGCGCTTCCATAAGTGTCCCATACCACTTATAGTCACACGTACACACATCCCACAGACGTCGACAATGCAAAAGAATAAAAGGGACACTGATTGTGCACAAGTACGTATCACTTTCACTTCATCACGGATACACGAACACTGACGTACTTGCCACAATCATCACTAAAATCTAACACTGGGTGAATGCACGATATCACTAGGTTATCACTACAATGATATGGGTATGATGTGATGCGTGAACAAATATATAAACATGATGAGGATGTTATAAAAACAACATTCTTTCACTTGCACGATTTATCATGAAACGTACGTATATAATTTGGCGAAATGATAAACAGGTAGTAATTAATATGTTCAGTTAGCTATCCATCTAATTTGATTTCGAGCCAATCAGCTTTCAGGATCATTAGTTATAACTGTTTCATTTTAAGCGCACGCGGCTGGAAATCCGGCTTCAGAATCAGGAATCCATTTCGCAACGCATTTTAATCCCAGTTGGGATCAGATTTTAGTGACGCTACAGTTGGATGAATTCTAGGGTTTTCAGTAAGGTTTTCAACGCAACAGACGGATCGTCAATCGCATCTGTACGTTAGGAGTTATAATGTGTTTAATATCAACATGTCAATTCTGATTCTGCTGGGACTGTGATGTGTCACGATCTTCTAAATTACAGATTAAATATCAAACGGTAACGAAACAGGATGAAATCAATTGTGTTTTCTATCTAACAGATTTATCTATAATAAACAGCGGAGTTCCGCAACTTACGAGTTAAGGAAATTCTATGGTATCCAATACGAAACAGTAAGCAAAGACTGGAGTCACTCTGGACTGCAGTCCAGAGTCGCACTCCGGTCCGAATATCATCACATTTAAAATACAGACATATCTGTAAGCTTGTATAGGATTAAAGTTCGTCGAGTTAGCTTCGATTTGAGCCCTCGAACGCACCATTCTACTATGTACTTAATTTATGGTGGATTTAACGGTTTTCAGGTGCAACAGAAATTCAGTTTTACGGTTAAACTTGGGGGCAGTTGTTTTAGTCGATTACATCATTCAACAAAATTCACACACTATGTTCACAACCCTACGGTCCAACCTACACCATTGAGTTCCGTCAAATTTGATATCATTTTCCTAAGAGAACAAGCATCGAGCAGTTGTGTTGTAATATTTAACGTAAAGCAAACATGAGATATATATATGATATTGACTTGTAACTTATAGAGAATAGCATGAAAGCAAGTAAGAACTTGCCTGGGAACGTCTCGGGGTCGTACGGCAGCAATGTCGTCACAGTCGCGCGATATACGCCGCGGAACAAGTTCGCGTGAGCCTCGATCGGAAAACGGGTTTTACGTCGGAGTTGCCAAGTGCTCGTTGGGTGGCCTGGGACTTGCTGGGGTCGACGATATCGACGGTGGTCGCTCCAGCGACGTGCACAGTGCAAGTGCAGAGAGGGTGGGGTTTAGAGAGAGAGAAAAGAGAGTGAGTTTGAGAGTTAGAGAGAGAAAGGGGTGTACAGAGGGGGAGAGTGAGAAATTGAAAGTGAGGGAGAGAGGAAAGCTGAGAGAGAGAGAGTAAGACAGAGAGGGGGCACTGAGGGGGTGATCGGGAGAGCGAGAGTGAGTAGGAGAGGCACAGAGAGTGAGGGTTTAGAGAGGGAGAGAGAGGAAACTGCAGAGAGAGAGTGAGGCAGAATGAGAGAGAGAGAGTAAGAAAGAGATGACGAGAGAGGGAGACAGAGAGGGGGAGAGGTTTAGAGGGAGAGAGACATAGAGAGCTGAGGATGATGATGATGAGGACTGAGGACGACGACGATGACGACGAGGAGCTCGCTGGCGTCGGGGCGTGGGTGGCCGAGCACGGGTGCAGTGAGCGGTGAAGTGTGTAGGGGCTTGGCAGGGGCTTGGGTCGAGGGTGGAGTCGTGTAGGGGGGAGGAGGGAGTGATGGTTGAGGAACTGGAGGTGACGGAGGCGAGGTGCTCGTGGTCACGGTGGTGAGGGGAGCTCGGGTGTGGGCTGCAGGGAGCTCGGTGTGGAGCTAGGAGGTCGGCGGCACGGTAAGAGGAGGTGATGGGTGATGGTGTCTCGGGTCGAGGGTGAGAAAGAGATAAGGATTCGGGTGATCGAGGAAAAAGAAGGGCTCGGGGTGAGTGGGTTCGAGAAGGAGAGAACGGGAGCAGAGAGAGGGGAAACGCGAGGGAAAGAGAAAGAGAACGTGGGGGAGGGCGTCGTGATAACGTTCGCGAGCGTGGCGCGCGACGAGCGGCAACGTGGGCGAAGGAGGCGGCGTGGGCGGAGGAAACGCGCGCGCGAGTTGGGGGTGTAGCCGTTAGAGATTTAAGAAAGGAGATGAACAGGAGCGGGCTAAGGAATGGGCGTGGTCGCGAGGGGGTTTGGACTGGGCCAAGGAAAAACAAAAGAATTTATTTAGGGGGAAAAAGAATGGAGCAGGCCGGGGGTTTGGGTTAGGGATTTTGTAATAAAAATAAAAAAAAAAGATTTATTTCTCCAAGTGGGCTGCAGAAATTTAGAGGGGACGGGCCGGGGATTTACGGTGGGCTTAGTGAAAAATTTAGATGGAAAATAAAAGAAATGGGCCGGCTTAATAAATAGGGAATAATGGACTTAAGAAAAGTGAATTTAGTCTATTTTTAAAAAAATGGGCTAAGGGAGTGGGTTAGGCCGGAATAGAAATACTAAGTAAAGCAAAATGAAGAGACCGGCTGGGAAATAAAATGGGAGAGTGGAGAACTAAAAATAGATTGGAAAATTTAAAATAATGAATAGTTATAAAATCTTATAGGTGAAAAGAAAATACGGGTAGACGTACAAAAAGGTGCTGGGTATTATATCATACCACCCTTACAAAAATTTCGTCCTCGAAATTTAAAGGAACAACTAGCTGTAAATAATAAGCGAAGGATTATCATATCAAACACTAATACATGTTGATTTACTTTAAATGGTTAAACAAAATCTGAAGATACTTATATATATATATAAGAACCATATACGAAAGATAGATCTAATAAGTATAATGTAGGAACACCATAAGAGCAACTACAAGTATACGAGAATATAGGTAACAATAACGAACAATAATGATCAAAGCGTATTCAACAAAAATGAAACCCAAACAGGGATACATACAAGTGTATTAAAGGTAGTACGACAGAAAGATAAATATAAGGTACAATCATTTATAATAGTAATCATAGACACGAAACCCGAAAATAAAATAACAAGAATAAAGTAGTGGAAATCTAATCGGTAGGTTAAAACTTTTTAGGAAAATGTATCGAAAATAGGTTTAAAATGATTTTTGAAAACTTGTATAGTGAATCTAAGAAACATGGAACAAAATTTGCGCGGTGTACGGGTGCGCTACTGAAAAAGAGAATACTAATAGTGTACTTAAAATACATGAAACAGGGTAATCAATAACACATTCTCTTCGATAAATTCAAAATACTGAAACTAGATTTTTTGAATAACAGCATCATTAAATATAATTAGGGTAATAGGAAGAACACCAACAGGTACGGGGCTAGATAGGGTAATGATTATAAGGAAATGTGGCTCAATCAGAAGGTTGGAGTGTGTCGGTTTTAGGCTGAAGATCAAGGAGATTGGGATCGGGTCAGCACAGGAAGTAAGGAAGAGCAACAAAGGAATACAAAAGAAAAAGTGTGGAGGAAACAACAGTCGATACGACACACGAATCAAAATTTGAAGAGTTAGTGAACTCGGAAGTTTCACAGGTACTGTTCTCCTCCCGGCAGGATCTCAAACGGGCGCAGACGAAGGATGAATGGTGGCTCATTCCAAGGATCAGAGTGCGGTACCCTCCAATCGAAACGAGGGTGAAAACTATACCACGAGTAGGGGTGGGCAGTCAGGGATCTCAGCCGAAAATAAATGGATATAAGCAATAAACAAACATCAAGCAAACCAATTATCAAAAAGGTTGACGAATTCAAAAGATTTATTTCATTCAAGAAAATTTGAAACAAGGCATTATCCAATACTAGCAGTGGCCCTAAACTAAACACATTTTATTTGGCCAGAAAAACAACATCAAAAAGGAATTCCGTCAATCGCGGTTGTGGAGATTCAGCAGGTTACGGTAGGCGCGCGCACTCAGGTAGGGGCGTCCATTTCCATAGCGCCTTGCGGGGGCCGCCATTGGGAGTTCTTCCACAGGGGGGTCCTGATCTTCTGGTCCTTCTTCCTCGGATGGTGCTTCTTCATCGAGGTCCGACCCCATCTGATTCTCTTCTTCTGGATTTTCTTCCACGTGATTTTCCCCAACGAAATTTTCTTCTACCGGGTCCTCATCGGGATCTTCTTCTATCTGGTCTTCCTCTACAGGGTTCTCTTCGGGATCTTCTCCCTCTTCATCAGAATCAGCTATCATGTCGAACACTGGGACGGCTGCTCCTTCGTCCCCTGAATCATTGTTTTCAAAGTTGACTTGGGGACCATAGACTTCATCATCGGAACTCGTCAGTGTGTGATCTAAGGAAACGCATGACTGTGCATCCTCGTCTAGATGCGGCGCTGCTCCAGGGTGGGCCATGGCCTGAAAAGAGAAGTCATGATTAAACAGTGGAATACATCAAGGAAAACTCAGGGTACAAAATATAGGAAAAATATGCGGTTGCAGGAACTGAAAGATCAGAATGAAAGTACTGTGATAAGGAATAGAATGTGACATAGAGAAAGCATGAGAATAATACATATATTATGATTCAAATTTCATTGCATTCAACTGAAAGTTCAAAGGATACAGGATTTCAAGCAGAAAGAAATATTCATAAAGGATGACAACATTATTATTACTGAAAGTAGATAACATGAAAATTATTCTTCGACTACTATAACATTGCATTCTCGTCGCGTGAGTTGAATCCTGCGTTTGATCCGCCTTATCGTCGAAGTCTGAACTACGCGGCAATCCTCACTTGGCAGAAATGGGGAGTGTGGACAAGTTTCTCCCTTGCAGTTCTTTCCTTTCTGAGCATCCGTTGATGAGATGTTTGTCGGAACCGCATATCAGACATTTCCATTGAGCACGGCGACAATCCCTCTGAAGGTGTCCTAGCCTCTTACAATATCCACAGCAGGGGTTCTTCTGGTACTTCTGTTGCGGGGAAACAAATTGGCGTTTCATCTTCTTCCCTTTTCCTCGTCCAATAGAGATCCCTGTATGATAGGAGACTCCCGCTGGGGTCTGACTCACTTGTCTTCTCAGCCCTTCAGCTAATAGGTCGTTTGTTCGCTCCTGGGCTTCCTTTAAACCTTGTAGTACACTAAGGATCTCAACAGTCTGATTCTGGGGAGCGGACAAAGATGAAGAGTCGTTGGAAGACATGATCCTGAAACAACAATTTGAGGATGATATAAGTCACAAGCTAAATGAATCAAAATATAATATGGATAGAACAAGGATTCAAGAATATCAGAGATGATGAATATCATTACAAGTGGGGAATCAACAGTATCACTTTAAGTCACTTGAATAGAGTACGGTAGTGAAATTGCCACCACGTACCCTTGTCAAGTCATCCGAAACCAGAGTGAATGGATAGCTGAACACACGATGTGAATATGGATCAAGAATGACAAGTTTACAATCTAGACCGAGGGATGTCTTAGATTGCCAAACCATACACGGAAAACTGCAATCCCAATCGATGCAAAACCTGGGCTCTGATACCAACTAAACCATGTCACGCCCCGCTTCCCAAAATACGGAATACGAGGGGTAGACAAGGCCAGCCATGCTCCTACGGTCAAGGAAATGTCCTGCCGTAGTCACACTTCGGCTTCTAGTTTATCATGGTAAACAGTAAACGATGCGCAGGTAATGAGAAATGCAGTAACTGAAGGAAACAATATAAAGACTGACCTGAAGTGGAACAAATGAATGTAAATCGGGAAGGCAAGTCAAGAAGTCTGTGATGCACGTCTAGATCTGGTCCAAGCTAAATCTTCTCCTCACACTGAGCATGCATACTCAGGTCGTCAGAGCGACACAATAGCAATATAATGTATATAATCAAGTAACAGTTCTAACAGTGGTGAAGGATATGAATAACAGTAAATCAATAACGGCATGAATATAAATGAGCGGGGATAAATGCAACGGAGCAGTAAAACAGTATAACGATGTGTCATGTATGTCAACCCAGTATATAAGGAATGTAAATGACAATAACCCTATCAGTCTCTAAGTCTCACTGCACAGGTCAATAAGCCTATCGTCAGTCCAAGTGTGAGAGTCAACCACTCGCGAGTGTCCTCCACCCAAGGGCAAGGGACCACGGGCCCAACATGTAACGAATGAATCACGGTGTCTATAGCACATACCCTGTAAATCTCCATATAACTCCCTAAATATATAAGCCGGCATGGGACTCCCGAGATTCTGTTGAATTCACACTTGAACTACCCCACACCCCGAGGTCTACATCAAACGCTAACCATCACCCTAAATACTAATCGATCCGTGACAAGTCTACGCGAGAACTGGAGGCAGGACCTCCATCAAGCACGTCCCGACCAATACCTAAGATAAATGGCAGTGTCGGATGCCTTATCTGTGACACCCGTGCAAGCGCTTCCATAAGTGTCCCATACCACTTATAGTCACACGTACACACATCCCACAGACGTCGACAATGCAAAAGAATAAAAGGGACACTGATTGTGCACAAGTACGTATCACTTTCACTTCATCACGGATACACGAACACTGACGTACTTGCCACAATCATCACTAAAATCTAACACTGGGTGAATGCACGATATCACTAGGTTATCACTACAATGATATGGGTATGATGTGATGCGTGAACAAATATATAAACATGATGAGGATGTTATAAAAACAACATTCTTTCACTTGCACGATTTATCATGAAACGTACGTATATAATTTGGCGAAATGATAAACAGGTAGTAATTAATATGTTCAGTTAGCTATCCATCTAATTTGATTTCGAGCCAATCAGCTTTCAGGATCATTAGTTATAACTGTTTCATTTTAAGCGCACGCGGCTGGAAATCCGGCTTCAGAATCAGGAATCCATTTCGCAACGCATTTTAATCCCAGTTGGGATCAGATTTTAGTGACGCTACAGTTGGATGAATTCTAGGGTTTTCAGTAAGGTTTTCAACGCAATAGACGGATCGTCAATCGCATCTGTACGTTAGGAGTTATAATGTGTTTAATATCAACATGTCAATTCTGATTCTGCTGGGACTGTGATGTGTCCCGATCTTCTAAATTACAGATTAAATATCAAACGGTAACGAAACAGGATGAAATCAATTGTGTTTTCTATCTAACAGATTTATCTATAATAAACAGCGGAGTTCCACAACTTACGAGTTAAGGAAATTCTATGGTATCCAATACGAAACAGTAAGCAAAGACTGGAGTCACTCTGGACTTCAGTCCAGAGTCGCACTCCGGTCCGAATATCATCACAGTTTAAATACAGACATATCTGTAAGCTTGTATAGGATTAAAGTTCGTCGAGTTAGCTTCGATTTGAGCCCTCGAACGCACCATTCTACTATGTACTTAATTTATGGTGGATTTAACGGTTTTCAGGTGCAACAGAAATTCAGTTTTACGGTTAAACTTGGGGGCAGTTGTTTTAGTCATTATCGATTACATCATTCAACAAAATTCACACACTATGTTCACAACCCTACGGTCCAACCTACACCATTGAGTTCCGTCAAATTTGATATCATTTTCCTAAGAGAACAAGCATCGAGCAGTTGTGTTGTAATATTTAACGTAAAGCAAACATGAGATATATATATGATATTGACTTGTAACTTATAGAGAATAGCATGAAAGCAAGTAAGAACTTGCCTGGGAACGTCTCGGGGTCGTACGGCAGCAATGTCGTCACAGTCGCGCGATATACGCCGCGGAACAAGTTCGCGTGAGCCTCGATCGGAAAACGGGTTTTACGTCGGAGTTGCCAAGTGCTCGTTGGGTGGCCTGGGACTTGCTGGGGTCGACGATATCGACGGTGGTCGCTCCAGCGACGTGCACAGTGCAAGTGCAGAGAGGGTGGGGTTTAGAGAGAGAGAAAAGAGAGTGAGTTTGAGAGTTAGAGAGAGAAAGGGGTGTACAGAGGGGGAGAGTGAGAAATTGAAAGTGAGGGAGAGAGGAAAGCTGAGAGAGAGAGAGTAAGACAGAGAGGGGGCACTGAGGGGGTGATCGGGAGAGCGAGAGTGAGTAGGAGAGGCACAGAGAGTGAGGGTTTAGAGAGGGAGAGAGAGGAAACTGCAGAGAGAGAGTGAGGCAGAATGAGAGAGAGAGTAAGAAAGAGATGACGAGAGAGGGAGACAGAGAGGGGGAGAGGTTTAGAGGGAGAGAGACATAGAGAGCTGAGGATGATGATGATGAGGACTGAGGACGACGACGATGACGACGAGGAGCTCGCTGGCGTCGGGGCGTGGGTGGCCGAGCACGGGTGCAGTGAGCGGTGAAGTGTGTAGGGGCTTGGCAGGGGCTTGGGTCGAGGGTGGAGTCGTGTAGGGGGGAGGAGGGAGTGATGGTTGAGGAACTGGAGGTGACGGAGGCGAGGTGCTCGTGGTCACGGTGGTGAGGGGAGCTCGGGTGTGGGCTGCAGGGAGCTCGGTGTGGAGCTAGGAGGTCGGCGGCACGGTAAGAGGAGGTGATGGGTGATGATGTCTCGGGTCGAGGGTGAGAAAGAGATAAGGATTCGGGTGATCGAGGAAAAAGAAGGGCTCGGGGTGAGTGGGTTCGAGAAGGAGAGAACGGGAGCAGAGAGAGGGGAAACGCGAGGGAAAGAGAAAGAGAACGTGGGGGAGGGCGTCGTGATAACGTTCGCGAGCGTGGCGCGCGACGAGCGGCAACGTGGGCGAAGGAGGCGGCGTGGGCGGAGGAAACGCGCGCGCGAGTTGGGGGTGTAGCCGTTAGAGATTTAAGAAAGGAGATGAACAGGAGCGGGCTAAGGAATGGGCGTGGTCGCGAGGGGGTTTGGACTGGGCCAAGGAAAAACAAAAGAATTTATTTAGGGGGAAAAAGAATGGAGCAGGCCGGGGGTTTGGGTTAGGGATTTTGTAATAAAAATAAAAAAAAAAGATTTATTTCTCCAAGTGGGCTGCAGAAATTTAGAGGGGACGGGCCGGGGATTTACGGTGGGCTTAGTGAAAAATTTAGATGGAAAATAAAAGAAATGGGCCGGCTTAATAAATAGGGAATAATGGACTTAAGAAAAGTGAATTTAGTCTATTTTTAAAAAAATGGGCTAAGGGAGTGGGTTAGGCCGGAATAGAAATACTAAGTAAAGCAAAATGAAGAGACCGGCTGGGAAATAAAATGGGAGAGTGGAGAACTAAAAATAGATTGGAAAATTTAAAATAATGAATAGTTATAAAATCTTATAGGTGAAAATAAAATACGGGTAGACGTACAAAAAGGTGCTGGGTATTACAGTTATCATTCCAGGCTTCCAAGGTGACCTAGATGACAGAGAGGTTGTCAGAGTTATAGTTTTCCTTCTGACGAGGGGCGGTATTTTAGACAGGTGGTCCAGGAAGATACTGAGGGAAGGATGGCGCAGGATACTGATTAAGTTCAGTTGATGATACAGTCTAAGAAGTTTGGATTTGGAGTTCATTTATGAGCTAAGTCCCATCAGATATCCAGACATATTATAAGACAAGTATTGCTCATTTCGGGAGATGGCTTTCTCCGCGAACTTGAGATAAAGAGAGACATAGAAAGAAACACCACAGCGGATCCACTCACTGAGGCTATTCCTCGAACGCAATAGTTTCGCAAATGAGCTTTGTGAGACTGACTAGTAGAGGAGTTAGGTGTTCGGTATCACACGGGCTGTGAGTATGCGACATCGCAATAATTAGCCTTGAGTGCAAGTGGGAGATTGTTGGAGATAGTGCCCTCAGAGTCAATTATTGGATCACAGGCACGTGATTGCAATGATTGAGGAGGGACCTATACCGGTAGGACAGTCTTACTCAAGATGATAGTATGCTATCTGGTTTATCTTTATCATCGTGTACTGCTTTAGGTGACCTTACGAGTCACTATTGCACGTTGATAGAGCCCCTAGGATTCTTGCTTGACTACCAGCAGTATGAGGACGATCATATACGTGGGAGCTGGGGTCTATAAGCACATCCTTAAAAGGTCCCTAGTCGTGGGAGTTTCGAGATAGGGCATCGATACTCCAGAGTAGACTAGTGTATACAGTCGAGACCCCGACGAGGGGCAGTGGCCGGTCTCACAAGCCACTGGTGTCAGTTAGTTCATCTAAGATGTATACAGGTGCTCATTGGGTTATGAGTATACCGGACAGGACTCGCCAGGAACCTGCTAGTTGGTATTATACCTGACGTCAGATAGCAGTTTCCTGGTGACATGTGTACAGGTTAGTTCATCGACCTGAGATCGTCATTTGTCTCATGTGAGTTCCTACTGTGCTTTGATTACTACCCTACCACGCTCAAAGGAGACGTGCAAACAGGTTTTAGTTGGGTACAGTCCCGAGCCACATGGAGGAAGTGAGCGGATCTGCAGGGGTTCGTCTCTCCCGGTATTGGGGGTGAGGTCGTGCTGTGTCTAGGAGAGCCAGTACATGAAAAGTCCTTGGCCAAGGCAGGAGATTTACTGGTAGGTATTCCAGTAGTATCTCAGGGTGTTCTGGGCTACACTCCGACACGACTTGTACCGCTTTTGGGGGTCTGACTTTATACACTAGTCTACTCTGGAGTATCGATGCCCTGTCTCGAAACTCCCACGACTAAGGACCTTTTAAGGATGTGCTTATAGACCCCATCTCCCACGTATATGATCGCCCTCATACTGCTGGTAGTCAAGCAAGAATCCTAGGGGCTCTATCAACGTGCAATAGTGACTCGTAAGGTCACCTAAAGCAGTACACGATGATAAAGATAAACCAGATAGCATACTATCATCTTGAGTAAGACTGTCCTACCGGTATAGGTCCTCCCTCAATCATTGCAATCACGTGCCTGTGATCCAATAATTGACTCTTAGGGCACTATCTCCAACAATGGCGACATTACCTATATGGCGAGTCGTGCCAGATATTCACTGATCACAAGAGCTTAAAGTATATATTTCAGCAGCGAGACCTGAACCTTAGACAGCGCCGATGGATGGAGTTAGTGAAGGATTACGATTGTGAGATCTTGTACCACCCGGGCAGGGCTAATGTAGTGGCGGATGCTTTGAGCAGGAGGCCCGGGGGTAGTCTATCTTGTTTGAGCGCGGTACAGAGGCAGTCGTCAGTAGATTGGCAGATCTTATGCGACAGCCGGGTACAGTTCGAGTTTACGCCGATCGGAGTACAGATTGCGCATGTTCGTGCATGCCCACAGTTGATCGACCATATACATGAGGCACAGCACAGTGATGACCGATGTTCAGAGATCATAGCACAGATAGGTCAGGGCAGATTTTCCGAGTTTGTGATCGATGATCAGGGGATACTACGATTCAGGACCAGATTGTGCGTACCAGATGCTGAGGGACTGCGGCGTGAGATTCTCGAGGAGGCACATCGATCGGTGTACAGTGTTCATCCAGGTTCCACCAAGATGTACCACGATATGAGGGATGTTTACTGGTGGGATGGGATGAAGAGGGACATCGCAGATTTCGTGTCGAGATGCCTGACTTGTCAGCAAGTCAAGGCTGAGCATCAGAGGCCCGCGGGAGAGCTACAGCCGTTACCCATTCCGGAGTGGAAATGGGAACAGATTTCTATGGACTTCATTGTGGGTCTACCCAGGACTAAACGAGGGTATGACTCCATCTGGGTGATCATGGATCGTTTGACGAAAGCGGCTCACTTCCTACCGGTGAAGATGACTTTCGGATTTGCTCGGTATGCCCAGATTTACATTGATGAGATTGTACGACTGCACGGAGTTCCGACATGTATCGTGTCCGACAGAGGCACCCAGTTTACCAGCCGACTATGGCAGAGGCTTCAGGAGGCTTTGGGCACCCGCTTTAGTTTCAGCACAGTATTTCATCCGCAGACCGACAGACAGTCAGAGTGGACTATTCAGACTCTCAAGGACATGCTCAGAGCATGCGTCTTAGACTTTGGGGGTAGCTGGGACCATCATTTACCCTTAGTAGAGTTCTCCTATAACAACAGCTACTAGCAGACCATTCAGATGGCACCGTTTGAGGCTCTTTATGGGAGGAGATGCAGATCGCCCACCTGTTGGACGGAGCTCAGTGAGAGCAGTATCTTAGGGCCGCAGATTGTTGAGGAGATGACCGCGAAGATCCAGTTGATTCGTGATAGGATGAAAGCAGTCCAGAGTAGGCAGAGATCTTATGCGGACCGTCGTCGGCACAGACTTGAGTTTTCTGTTGGTGATCATGTTTTCTTGAGGGTCTCCCTAATGAAAGGTGTGATGAGATTTGGGAAGAAGGGGAAGCTTAGTCCCAGATTTGTGGGCCCCTTCGAGATCCTCGAGCGTGTTGGTGCAGTTGCGTATCGGTTAGCCCTTCCGCCCAGTTTTCCAGATGTGCATCCCGTATTTTACGTTTCGATGCTCCGCAAGTATCTTCATGATCCTTCGCATGCGATCCAGCACCCGACGATCCAGCTTGAGCGTGACCTTTCTTATGCAGAGTAGCCGGTGATCATCTTGGATCAACAAGTGAAGAAATTGAGGACGAAAGAGATACCGTCCGTCAAGGTACTTTAGCATGGTCAGAGCAGTGAGAAGGTCACTTGGGAGACCGAGAGCGAGATGAGGAAGAGGTATCCCTATCTTTTCGAAGGTGTGTATGGTTAGATTTTTTAATTCGGGGACCGAATTTCTTTAAGGGGGGTAGATTGTAACGCCTTGAAATTTCGTTTAGAATATTTTCGTGTTAGTTCGCAATTGTGCGAGTTTGTTTACATATATTTATATATATATTGTAGGGTTATTAATTTTATTTATATCATGTTTACCCTAATTGGGAATCCCTTGTGTTAGTGCACAAATGCACACTTATCATAGTTTGTGACTTGGTTAAAAAAGTGTTAGCATGATAACCATTCCTCTTTTTGCATGGTTCATTTTATCCCCACCCATTTTTATTTTTACTAAGTCAACCTTTCTAATAATTCAAATATCCAAATAAAAAAAAATGAAGCATGGTGTTAGGTAAGGAAAGATTGACTTCTTGGCCATTTTCCCTCTCTCTCCCTTGGCTGGAAATTCTGCAGAAAAACAACACTTCCAGCAGCAGCAACACCCTATTCTCTTCTCTTTTTCACTCTCTTTGATATCTACACAAAACCCTACACAAAAAATTCCACTTCCCTTCATAAAAACTTTGGAAAATGGCTCTTTTGGGGGATCTTGGTGTCAAGGCAGTTACTTGAGGGAAAAGGCTGAAAAATTGAGTTCTATAGGGTTTTTGGGAAGGTAATTATCTCACACTCAACATCCTTTTTCATATCTTGTAGTATCTTAGCTAAAAATCATGTTTTGTGTGCCTTTTTAGTGATTTTAAGGGATATTTGTGATGCATATGTTAGATTGGGATTTTGTTGGCTTAGTTAACTCTATTATGTGCTATTAGAGCTATTGAAACCAGGTTTTGCTTTCAGTTTGCACAAAAATACCCTAAAGTATCATTTTTGTGCAAAAGTGTGATTTTAACTTGAAGTTTGGGCTCTGAGGAATCTGCTGCAACCCGAGTTGCTGTAAATTAAAATTGTATTTACTGGGGAGTACACAGTATGTATGGAGTGCACACACCAAACCCGGGGGCCCACCTCCCAACCAAGGCCGCCGGAAAAAGAATTCTGGCCGCAAATTGCGGCCAGATGAGGGATTTGTGGGTTGGGGTTTGGGTGATGGGTGTCTGCTGCTGTGTGGAGTATTATGGTATATTTATTTTTATAAAACTCTTTCTGTATCAAAATCTGTGACCTATTACCCTATTTTCCGTATTTTAAATCTTCGCGACACGCGTGATACGTGTGTGGGTTTGGGGTTTCTGCGTATCGCGTCGCGTCGGGATAGTTTCAGGCGCGTAATCACACGTTTTAGCGTATCGCGCACATGCGCGCTTGGTTTGCGACGCGGGTTTCTAGTTTGACCTTAATATCGTGTTTTTGTGGATTTGAGCTTATATGTGATATATTGTGTAATTCTAGGTTCGCAGGCGAGTGAGACGGACGCTGCGAAGAAAGGGAAGCAAGTCATCGGCTACACTTAGCGCGAGACTTCGGTGAGTAGATTTAACATCTACGGGGATATCGCCCGCATGGCGTTATGCGTCAGGGCTGATAGGACCTTATAGCTACATATTGCATTTACCTACATTGCCTGTTCATGGATACTGTTGTTGCATACTGCATTCCCTGCTATATGTATGTAAACTTAGAATTGATAGAACACCGCACTATTACTAACGGTTCATGTTGCACGAGCACTAATCTGCATGTTACACACACACCGTTAGTGATTGCCATGACACACTCACTGTAGAATTGCCATGATCATTATACTGTAGTTCATTTCACATATGATTCGATATGATTTTCATAGAAATTGGGAGCCACATGATGTCTTTAAAAACTGAAACTATCTTAAGAAAAGCGGTTTCTCCCTTGTACCTATATTATAGCTTGATGTACATAGCACATCGTATTTGATTTACTCATTGGTGTTGGGTTTTCATGTGATTTCTGGTTTTGAGGACCGTGGAATTATTTAAGAAAAGATGCACTATTTGAAAACCCGGTTCCTCGTGATATGATATTTTGGTGCGTCCCTAGAGGCCATTACTGTATCATACTAGTTTGTATATTACTTAATGGAAGCTTGGGATATTCACCTTGTATTGACATTCTTGCTCAAAATAGTAGTATGCTACTTGGTTTGTCTCTGCTTTAATGTGTGCATGTGTTTCTTATAGCATATCGCCTTTACACATTAGTAGAGCCCTTAGGATCTTTGCTTGATTACCAGCGTTGTGATGGCAGTCACACTCGTGGGGGCTGGGTAATCCACAAGCACATCTTTATGCAGGTCCTTAGTCGTAGGACTATCGAGACAGGGCATCGATACTCCGGAGTAGACTAGCGTATGCGCTTCTCATCCCAGCTTGGGAGACGGTCTGTCCCACAGCCGCCAGTACGTCGTACTTGAGATAGTATGCGGGTGCTCGTTAGGTTACGAGTACACTGGACAGGACTCGTCGGGAACTGTTAGTTAGTATTATACCTATCGTCAGTTATTAGTTCCCAGGTGACATGAGTACAACTTAGTCCGTTGACTTGACACTGTCACTTCGCCTCGAGTGTGTTCCCACTATTCTTTGATTACTACCCTACCACGGCTCAAAGGAGTCGTGCAAACAGGTAGTTTTTGGGTGCAGTCCCGAAGCACTTGGAGGCAGTGACGGTTAGACAGGACTCGTCTCTCCCGGTATTGGGGGTTGATATCGCGCTGTGTCTAGGAGAGCCATTACACAAAGTCCCTGGCCAGGGCAAGCGAGATATACTGGTAGGTTTCCATTGTTATCTCAGGGTGTTCTGGGCTACACTCCGACACGACTTGTACCTCTATTAGGGGACTGACGTTTACCGCCCCCCTAGGCCCGCCATGCGATACTCTTAGACGAACAGACCGGACTGTACGGAGACTGTTGTTCCCCTCCGAACGGCGCCGCACAGGACCGCGATGTCCTGACGCTGAGATTCGGGGCAGATGCTATTTGGTTTTATCCGTCCACCTCTCCGAAGATGCCAAGTTGATTTATGGCACCGTGTATCGAAGGTTTAGACGGATGCGGCCGATGTAGCAGACTTCGTCAGATTCCCCCTCGCTTGAGGGGTTTTTGATTGTGGGGACGCTCTTCCCTGCAGGCGCAAGCCCCTGCGGTTAATTACGCTACCGCATCGCGGTAACAACTTTCTCCTTCTCCAGAATTTCATTTCGTGTCGTGTGTGTTTGTTTTGTTTGTGGTTGCCCGTGGATTGTATACGGAGACTGGGTAATGCCGTCGTCCGTAGGACGTGGATTAGTCCAAATCCGTATTTACTTAGATTTGGGTTTGGTGTTTTTAGTTTAAGGATGCCTTAGTCGCGTTGCGGCTAAGATCGACTTAAACGTTCGTCAAGGATACGTTAGTCCTGTTTGAGACTAAGATCAACTTAACGGGATCGTTTAGATCCGACAAAAGAGCATTTGGGCTCTATTGTTCCAGTTTAGAGACATAGTGGTCCATTGCATGTATGATTGTCGGGACCCGTCACCTCTCTGACGTCGTTGAAGGATTACAACGACAAGTGTCAGAGGAGTTCAGAGATGTACCCTTGAGCCAAAGTTGATTGGGGGAATTTATAGTCCAATTTGGGACTAAAATCTGTTTGAAGGTTTAAGGATGCGTTAGCCATATTTGAGGCTAAGATCAGCTTAAACGGTTGTTAAGGATACGTTAGTCCAGTTTGGGACTAAGATCGACTTAAAGGGACCGTTTAGATCCGATAAAAGAGCATTTGGGCTCTATTGTGCCAGTTTAGGGACGTGGTGGTCCAATATTAGTTTAGGGACGTTTCGGTCCGACGCCAGTTTAGGGACGTGGTGGTCCAATATTAGTTTAGGGACGTTTCGGTCCGATGTTAGTTTAGGGACGTCTCGGTCCGATATTAGTTTACGGACGTCTCGGTCCGATATTAGTTTAAGGACGTTTCGGTCCACGAGTTTAAGGACCCCGCAGTCCGTATCGATGTGTGGTCGTTGGGACCCGTCACCTCTTTGACGTCGTTGAGGAATTACAACGACGGATGTCAAAGGAGTTCGGAGATGTACCCTCGAACCGGATGTAAATTGATTTAGAAGAGCAATTTTGCTCAGTCAATTTAATTTAAGGACTTATGGCCAAAATTGGGCTAAGTCCAGTTGAAATGTTCAACATTTTATTTGCTTTTGCATTGCATTTCTTTTTTTATTTTTATTTGGGCTTTGCCCAGAAAGGATGCAGAGCATCAATTTGTTTTGGGCTCTGCCCTTTTAGGAATGATGCAAGGCATCAATTTTATTTGGGCTCTGCCCTTGTATAAAGGATGCAAAGCATCAATTTATTTGGGCTCTGCCCATTTATTGCAATTTATTTTGGCCTGTCAGGTCATTTTGATTTGGGCCTGGTCCTTTTAGTAATGCATTGCATTTGTGCAAAGCACTGTTAATTTGAGAATCTTTTAGATTCAAGAACCGATGGTTCAAAAAAGAAGTGCAAAGCACTATTTGATTTAGATCTAAGAAAAAAGTTTTTTTTTATTTCAGAGAACCAAAGGTTCATGAAAGTGCAAAGCACTATTAATTTCAGAAACCTTTTAGGTTCAAGAACCGATGGTTCATAAAACAAGTGCAAGGCACTATTGGATTTAGATAAAAAAAAGAAACAAGTTTTTTCTTGTTTTTCTTATCTCAGAGAACCAAAGTGCAAAGCACTATTAATTTAATAACCTTTTAGGTTCAAGAACCGATGGTTCATAAAACAAGTGCAAGGCACTATTTTTATTTATTTATTTATTTATCGTTAAAGATCTATGATCTTGTTCATAAGAGAATTTTCTCTTCTTTAAAAGGTTTTTACCTTTTTTTTTTTTATTCTTCAAGAGTTCTCTTCTCTTTTTTTTTAGCAAGATGTTGATGCCTTTGAATTGAGGTCTAGGGTCCTTTTTATAGTGCCCATAAATTAGTTAAAGTTTGTTAAAGAGATTATTCTCTAAGTGATTTGGGGAATTTTCCCCACCGTCGGATCTTTAATCCAAAGGTCTCTGTTTTACAGAAGAAATCTTATTGTTTTAACAAAAACAGAAAAGATTTTCTCAAATCTTTATTCTGTTTTTGCAATAAAAAATTTTATTTTTTTATTATTTTTTTTTTTTATTTTTTGCTTGCGCAACTGCGCGTTGACACGTGTCGCGCAGCTGCGCAGTTGCGCAGTTGCGCACTGCGCAGCTGCGTGACACGTGTCGCGCAGCTGCGCACTTGTGCAGTTGCGCACTTTTTCTTTTTTTTTTTATTATAGCTTTGCTCTTATTGGAGAAAGAACAGAAGCATTGCTTCTTTTTCCACTTTGGTATTTAAACAGAGCTTTGCTCTGATTGGGATAAACAAATGCCCCCCCACCGTTGCGCTTACGTGGCCTCCTAACGTGAGCGCAGCGGTGGCAGACTCCGAACCGTCGCGCCATCTCTTGGAAGCTGAAAGAGCACTTGATGCCTATAAATAGGACTTTTGGTCCCTTAGATGATTCTCATCTCTAAAATTTTACTTTCAGAACTCAGAGCCCTGCTCTCTTATTTAAACACTTTTAAAAGTTCAAACTTTTAGAGAATTTTAGGTAAAAATATTAATTTTAATTAAATTAAATCAATTTTGAGAGCATTGCTCTAAATAGATCCCAGATCTAAAGAAGACCCATTTAGGGTTTCACTTAGTAGAGCTTTGCTCTAAGGGGGTCTATAGAAGACTAAGGAGAGCCCTATTAGAGTTCCATTAATAGAGCTTTGCTCTCTAAAAGATTTTCCCTGTATTTTCTCATTTCATTAATGGAGCTTTGCTCCTCCCAAATCATATAGAAGAACTCTTAAGAATTCTTCATGGATCTTGGAAGTTAAAGATGACATTTTATTCCTCAGTGCATTATATCATTTTACTTAATTAGTCTTTCTGATAATTTTGTTGATCCTCTTTCACAGGAACAATGAACGTCCACATGTATGCTCTTAACGAGATCATCTCTCATGAGGGCATCCGCCGATTTGGCCGCTCTTAAAATCGGGAGTTCACAAACGAGGAGTGTGCTGAAATAATGAGTCGCTTCGACGCATACAACGGTCCACTGCTTCCCCGACGTTACTTTCTTCTTAAACTTATCATGGGAGCTATCTGGGAAGCGCTTCCCCTATTCTGTTCCGGTGTGCCGCTTAAGGCGTTGGATGCCGCTGAGGACAAGGTGCACTCTGTGTACCTATTGAACTTTATCTCGAAGAGACGGCGAGACAGTCTTATTGACCTCTTGCATGAGATCTTTCAACAGTCTGCCATACTCGCTGCTTATCGGAGGGTGGAAGACATCGGGAGGGACCCTGACGCTTGTGCTCGCGAAAGGAAGCACACTAGGATGGTCTGCGAGGCTTGGAAAGTCATAGATAGGATCGCTTTTGAATTCCTCAATCCATGCCCTGGATCTGAGGTTATTCCATTGTAATTTTCGTTTATTGTTTTTATGACTGTAAGAACTTCGGGCAATATTAATGGAATTTTTATTTTTTTTTATACCCCAGCTTGTCTTTATTATATATCTTTTGTCCTGAGTCTTTTTGCCCATGCATGAATGAATACGTCCTGAACGCTTGATCAAACGTAAATCGAGTGTTCTTTCTGTTGCTTTTCCTCTTTCTCAGCATGTCGTCACAATTAGCAGGTAATAGAGTAAGCTTCTTGATTTCTTCATGAGATAGCGAGGGCTTAGGCCGCAGGTTCAGATCCGCTGCCTAAGACTTTTCAACTCTATGAGCCGTGAGGGTCTCATAGAGACTTTTCTCCCTACGGATCGAGAGGATCTCGTAGGTGGGTTTTCTCCTTAGGAATCGTGAGGATTCCTAAGTGTGGTTTTCTCTTATAAGTCGTAAGGATCCTACAAGAGAATTTTTCCCTCTTACGAGTCGAGAGGACTTGTGAGCGGTTGTTTCCCTCCTTGTCGAAGTTCGATGTTGGAGAGTGAGACCCGTGGATGGTATGCAAGAGACCGTTTTGGGCCAACTTGCAGGGTCCCAGTGCTTAGGAAACAGACTTCTTTTATGCCCATTGCCTAAGGCTTTATCTCACGAGTCGAGCCGCCTCGACAATTTTTCACAAGTCGAGCCGAATCGAACGTTTCTCGCAAGAACATCTTAACGTCGCATTTAACCTCTGCTCTTTACGACAGAAGCCCGTTAAGGTCGGTGGTACTTAGGGTTTTGGCCATCGTACCGTCGCATAAGCTGATATAGTCCTCGATAGGCAATCGTGCTGTTCGAGTAGCCCCGCGACTGCCTTGTCTCTGATCCCTTCGGGGGCTGGACAAGACGTCTTCAAGCAATCCTCCTTGGCAGTTTGACCGTCGGAAGAGCAAGCGCTAGGAATTTGCCATGCCGCTTTTTACTTGAGGTTAGGCTCATTTTGGAGAGCCCCGATGAGTCATAACCACTCCGCGCTGGTGTGGGATGATCTCCGATAGTCTTTCAGGCTTTATATGACTTGCCATTAAGACCCTGAAGCTAGGAATTTGGCCTTTGCTTCGTTTGCTGGCATTGCGTCCTCTGTATCGAGACGAATGTCATGGTGGGAACTAGGGATTTTGCCGTGGCTCCATTTGTTTGATGACGTTGCGTCTGCTGTGTCGAGACGAACGTTGGGGCGACATCTCGTCTGCTGTATCGAGACGGACGTCGAGGTTGTCTTTAGGTTGCTGGTGAACCGTCGAGGTTTGGAACTAGGGATTTTGCCGTGGCTCCATTTGTTTAATGACGTTGCGTCTGCTGTGTCGAGACGAACATTGGGATGACATCTCGTCTATTGTATCGAGACGGACGTCGAAGTAGTGACCACTCTGTGCTGGTGCAAGATGATCTACGGTTGTCTTTCCGGTTTTATATGAGTTACCGTCAAGACGTTGAAGCTAGGAATATGGCCTTCGCTTCATTTGCTTTATCATGTCTGAATCCCTGCTGGAGGAAGAACGCTGAGGTTGACATTTCGTCTACTGTATCGAGACGAACGTCAAGGAGGTGACCACTTCATGTGAGATGGTCTCCGATTGTCTTTCCGGTTTTATGTGAGTTACCGTAAAGACGTTGAAGCTAGGAATGTGGCCTTCGCTTCATTTGCTTACACTGCGTCTGGTGTATTGAGACGAATGCTGAGGTGGAGCTGGGATTTTGCCATCACTCCGCTTTGTTTCGACCGTGAGGTCTTTTGTTGACGTTGCATCTGCCTCCAGCTGGACTGCGGAGGAACGCTGTTGTTGACATTGCGTCTACTGTATCGAGACGAATGCTGAGGTGAAGCTGGGATTTTGCCATCGCTCCGCTTGATGGTGTAACATCTGTGTCCTGTTGGAATGAGGAGGCATGCCGTTGTTGGTCTCCAGGCGGTAGACGTTGACGTCGAGACCCTGAAGCTCGGGATCTTCGTTTGCTTCATTTGCTGACCTCGTGTCTGTAATATTGCGACAAATGTCGAGAAGGTCTCTAGGTTATCTATGAACCGTCGAGATTTGGCTTCGCTTTCTGGTGGAGCCTGTTGGGAGGGTATTGTTCCTTTTTTATCTGTGCCCCTGGATTGTATACAGGGATCGATGTGATTTCACCTGTAGGGCAAAAAGTTTCATTCTTTCATTTTTTATTTTTTTTTTTATTTTTTTTTTTAATTTTTTTTTTTTTTTTGCGATGCTCTATCATTTCAGCTTTTATATCGCGAAGGTCGCGATTGCCCAATCATTTCGGCTATTTTTCGCGGTGTCCAATCATTTCGGCTGTTTATTTTATTTTTACTCGCTACTTTTTATCGCGAGTTGCCCAATCATTTCGGCTATTTTTCTTTTTACTCGTGCATACATTTTTACTTGCTGATTTTGTTTGCAAGTTGCCCCATCATTTCGGCTATTTCGTATGCATTTTTTTTTATGAGTAGGGGATTTGGGATCTGATACCAATCTTGGCATCAGCATCGCTGTGACTGGAATATTGTCAGGAGCGAATCATCATTTGCCGTGAAAGGACTTGGAATTTGATGCCGGTTTAGGCATCAGCATCGCTGCAACTGGGATATTGCCAGGAGCGAATCATCATTTGCCTCTGTCGATGTTGAACAAAGGTGGCTTAGTAAACAGGGTTAAGGGTCCTGTCGGCTAAGGCTTTTGACTTCATGGGCCGTAAGGGTCTCACAAAGGTATTTCTCCCTACAAGTCGTGAGGATCTTGTAGGTGTGTTTTCTCCTTAGGGATCGTGAGGATTCCTAAGTGTATGTTCCCCTGTAGGTCGTAAGGATCTTACAAAAGGATTTTCTCCTTGTAAGTCGAGAGGACTTACAAGTGTTGTTTGCTGTACAAGCATATCCCTAGTCACGGATGGGACTTTGTTAGGGAAATATTTATTCGTGCCCGTGGATTGTATACAAGGGTCATTATGAGCCACTTGTAGGGCAATATTGAAAGTTTGTGGGGGTTTGCTTAAGCACAGGTTTAGGTCTCTGTGACTTAAGACTTTCAAATCATATGAGCCGTGAGGGTCACATAAGAGAGTTCTCCTTACGAGTCGTGAGGATCTCGCAAGTGTATTTTCTCCTTAGGAATCGTGGGGATCCCTAAGTGTGTTGCTCCTTTGTGAGTCGTAAGGATCTCACGCAGGTGGTTTCTCCTTACAGGGTCGAGAGGATCCTATAAGTGTTTCTTAACGAGGTTGCGCCCTTTCAGGTTTTCACAAACACTCGCCGGTAGCCCTGTTGTTTTTACTCACGGAGCCCTTTCGGGTTTTCATCCGTGCCCATTTTGCTTATGGACATACCTTCTTTTCTTTTTTTTCTTTTTTTTATACGAGGTCGCGCCCTTTCGGGTTTTCACGAACACTCGCCGGTTGCCCTGCTGTTTTTACTCACGGAGCCCCTTCGGGTTTTCATTCGTGCCCATTTTGCTTGTGGACATACCGTTATTATTATTTTTTTTTTTTTTTTTTTTAACGTCAGCCTGAAGATGCTGCGGGTTGGGAGTAGTTTAACGACGTTTCGGTCATTCGCAAGTTTTAGGACATTGCGGTCCGTCATTAGTTTAAGGACATCTCGGTCCGTTGTTAGTTTAAGGACGTTTCAGTCCGTTATCCAGTTTTAGGACGTAGTGGTCCGTTAGGCTTTCTCTATGAATGAGCATGATGCCCCCGGCGTGTCCATATTTTTCAGAGCATGCGGTTGTGGCGGGTTCACCTTCCAAATTTCGGACAACGCGAACTTGCCCTGTTGGTATTGGTCTTCAACCCAGTTCTTGAAGACGTAGCAATCCTCGATCAGATGACCTACCGTTTGGTGGTAAGGGCAATAATTAGGATTATTAATATCGCCTGGCCGCAATGGACGTTTTGGACTCGGCAGATTGATGAGTCTGTTGCATACTGCCCGCTCGAACAGTCCCCTTGTTTTATCTTGCGGAAACGAGTAAGGACGTTTCAACTTTTCCTGGAGGGATTGCCGCTTGTTGCTTTGGCAAGCAACCGGTCTAGGGTCACCTGATTGTTGTTGAGCGCTGGCGACGAGGGCCTTTTTTCCTTTTCCTTTATTCTTTTTGCTCGGTCCCTTGTTTACGGGGCCGAGATTTTTTCCGAATAGCGTGCGATTACATGGCTGAGCGTTCTCGCAGCTTCTCAATTCCTTTATTTTCGAAATAGATTCCCCGAGGGAAAAGTTGGGGATAGCTTCTTCGTCAGAGTCGCTTCCAAAGGTGACAATTTGTAATCCCTTGAAGTCGGCTATATGACAGTCGGCGGTGGCTCTTTTGCGCTCATCTATCGCATTTTTCCGATGTCCACAAGCTTCACACTTTGTCCTGTCGAAGTGTCGCTTTTGAGCGACATACCCTTGCCACCAACAGTTAAAGGATTCGCAGTCTTCGGTAGGATGTATGATCTTCTGATGATATAAACAGAAGTTAGGGTGCATCTCTATCTCAGAGAAAGGATTTTCTTCGGAGGGCGGTAGCTTCATTCCTACTGATAGAGCTTTGGCGAACCGTTTCCTCGTCTTGAATTTGTTTTTACCCTCAGGGTATGGCTTTTGATTTGACGGGAATACCTTGGTTCTTTCCAGTATGGCCATTTCATGCTCTTGATTGGCTTTTGCTTTCAGACGAATTTCATTTAGGAAGGCATCAATCAACTTGTCTGACGACCGCGGAATTTCTGTTTCAGGGTCCTCCATTGATTTCTCAGCGCAAGGATCCTCCTCATCATCCGTCAGTGAATGAGAAATCACATGACAAGTCGCTACGTAGTCTTCGGATTCATCCGATAAGTTTTTTCCTTCGTTTTCATCCTCGACGAAAGAACAAGTTGCCCCCGGCGTGTCCATTTTCTTTGGAGAGTGTGGCTGTGGTGGGTTTACCTTCCAGTTTTCCGACAACGCGAACTTGCCTTGTAGGTACTGATCTTCGATCCATCCCTTAAAGACGAAACAATCCTCAATTGGGTGACTTACCGTTTGGTGGTAAGGGCAATAATTGGGATTATTAAGATCGCCTGGCTGCAACGGACGCTTTGGACTCGACAGATTAATGAGTCTGTTGCGCACGGCTAGCTCGAACAGTCTTCTCGTTTTATTCTGAGGAAACGAGTAATGACGTCCTAGCCTCTCTTCGAGGGATGGGCGTGGACGCACGTTGTTTTGGCGAGCGACCGGCTTTGAGTTGCTCGACTGTTGCTGAGCGTTGGCGACGATGATCGCTTTTCCTTTCTCATTTCGGGGATCGGGTCTTGGAGGAGACGGTCTATGGCCCATCTGGTCCATTTGGGCTAATTTGTCGATCAAGACCTGGAAGGTGGTCGGCCTGAAGAACATCATGAATTGCGAGATGGTCGCCTGCGGATCGAGAGTGCCCACAAACATGCCTACCGCAGGTGCCTCTTCTATGCGTTGTTCGCATTTGGACCATAGGTTTCGCCATCGTGTTGCGTATTGGACCCACGTTTCGCCGGGCCTTATCCTGGCATTTATCAGTGCTGTAATCGGGGTGCGTTCACTAGCACTTGCGAATCTTTGTGTAAACAGCAGTTCCATCTCTGCAAATGTTTTGACAGAGTCGTTAGGTAGCTCCGAATACCATTCAAAGGCTGTTTCTGCTAAGCTGCCGACGAATTGACGTAGCAACAATTTGTCATCGCCTCCAGCATTGCCGCATAAGGCCCTGAATTGAGCGACATGCTGATGCGGATTCCCTGTCCCTTTATATACGTGGAATTTAGGGATCGTATATCCTGGCGGGTAACTGATTTGGTCATACCAGCTCGGATACGGTCGTCCAGTTCTAACAATTTGCCCAGCCGCTTCATTCGCCTGATGAACCCGGATCTGCTGAGCTATATATTCGTCTAGGTCAACTTTGGAGATTGCCTCCTCCTTAGCTGTTGACAGAGCCGGCGGATGATTTGACGTTTCTCCCCTGTCGTCTTCAAGGACGATCGGAGGATCTTCAGCAGGAGGGTCCGGCTGTAACATCATCCCTACCATATCTTGGAAGAGGAGCGCCATCTGTTTTATGTTAGCCGCTTGCTCTGCAGCTTCTTTGTCCCTCTTTTCGAGGACTCTGCGTAAAAAGTCAGCGTTGGTTTCTTGTTCTTGACGCTCATCCGAAGACGTTTCAGAGCTTTCTTTTGGCTCAGTGAGTGCAGCCATTGTAGTCATCATTTCCTGAAGCTTTTGTTGTTGCTCCTGGGCTTTCGTCACGGATCGGGTGAGCGGTCGGTGGCCCGTAGAAGTGGGGCTTTCCTCCTTTCCAGAAGCCATATAAACAGTGTGCACCACCATGCCCCCAGACTTGGGACGTTTGTATTCGGCGCTTTTATACTTCGCCATGTTCACAGGGGCTTTTTGTGGCCTCCTTTTTTGAGTGATTGGAGTTAAGGGAGCCGTTGTAGTGGGCACCCAAATAGCTTTTGCTTTTTGTGGTTTAACAGAGTAATCCTTCCCCTGCCGAACCTTCATCTTTTTCTGTCGTCGGAGGCAGTCTTGATCGATCACCGACTCTTGGACCTGTCGCCAGACTTTGTAAATTTTAGAGGACAGCCGTTGAGGGGGCTGCTCTAACTTCTTCTCTGGAGTATTCTCCACAGGTGAAGGAGTTCGTTTCAACATCGCAGTAGGAGAATTTCTGCGCACCCTGTTGAGCAGTTCAAAGCTGTTCTTGGTTGGAACAGCAGTATCGATTCTCACCATCGGAGCTGACGGAGTTATCCCAGAGGGGGAGTTGCCCCCAGCCTTCCTTACCCGACGCCAGTGGCGACGTCGAGCGTGTCGTGCTGATGGAGTTGTTTCAGCTATAGGGGTAACCTCCTCATGCCCCCTGTGTTGGTCAGAATATACCGGTACCAGCTTTTTAAAGATCGACGTCCGTTGAACGGGGACGGCCAACTTGTCAGAAGCGGACTTCTGAACATGGGAAACAACCTTGGTGATTTTGCCAGGAACGGGAGTTAGGATGGCTATCCGCTTCGGGATAACGCCTTCTGGTATGGCAGGCTTCTTCATGGGCCCGATGGAGCTCTGGCCTAATCCATTAAAACCTGAAGCAGTGGAGTTGGGCGACCTGTTGAGAGGGGTCGCGGCAGTGGTGAGTCGATCGAAGACCGACTTCTTTGGAGCTTCTTGCAATGTCATTGGGGCGTTGAAGCTCATTGATGGGAGCATGGTCCAAAAAAATAGTCCAGTGGTGGCTTGAGCCATCTGCTCCACCGGCATTTTGAAAAGGGAGGCCGCTTGGGGCCCATAGGTCACTCCTCCAGCAATGACGGAGTGAGAGTTATCGCTGCAGGCGATGCAGTTCGAAGCCATTGATCTTCTGTTTTCTGCACGGAGCAAGACACCAAATCTTAGTACCTTGAATCCACAGGCAATCACAGCAAACCGCGATTTGTTCGCGAACACGACACACGAAGTGTGGAGTGGAAAGAGGAAGAGGTCCCACCGGGCGTGCCAGAATCTGTTCCCCTCCGAACGGCGCCGCACAGGACCGCGATGTCCTGACGCTGAGATTCGGGGCAGATGCTATTTGGTTTTATCCGTCCACCTCTCCGAAGATGCCAAGTTGATTTATGGCACCGTGTATCGAAGGTTTAGACGGATGCGGCCGATGTAGCAGACTTCGTCAGATTCCCCCTCGCTTGAGGGGTTTTTGATTGTGGGGACGCTCTTCCCTGCAGGCGCAAGCCCCTGCAGTTAATTACGCTACCGCATCGCGGTAACAACTTGTTAGTTATATGTATGCCCTAGAGGCCATTACTGTACATAGGATGTATATTGTAGTGGATGCTGGGACATATATAGGGAGGACTTTCTTGCTCGACATGATAGTATGCTATCTGGTTACCCTTTACCTTAACGTGTATGCTGATTGTCTCTCTGTTACATGTTGGTAAAGCCCTTAGGATCTGTACTTGACTACCTGGACTATGATGCGGATCATACTAGTGGGGACATGGTAGTCCATAAGTACATCCTTCAAAGTCCCTAGTCGTGGGTGTATCGAGACGGGGCATCGATATACCAGAGTAGACTAGCGTATACCTTCTCGACCCATACAGATGGGCGATGGATGGTCCCATATCCATCGGTGTTTGACATCAGAGATGATATACGGGTGCTCAATACAGACTGGGTACACTGGACGGACTCGCCGAGAACTCCCAGATGGTATTATACCTCACGTCAGATGGCAGTTCTCTGGTGACACTGGTACAGAGTAGTCTGTTGACCCGAGATCGTCATAGAGTCTTGTGTGGTTCCCACTGTGCTTTGATTTCCATCTTACCACGTCCAAGAGGGCGTGCAAAACGGTGGTTTTTGGGTACAGTCCCGAGTCACATGGAGGCAATGAGCGATAGGAGGGGATTCGTCTCTCCCGGTATAGGGGGTTGATGTTGCGCTGTGTTCGATTGGCTATAACAGGAAATCCCTGGCCAGGGTTGCTGAGATTTACTGGTAAGTGTTACCAGTAGTTTCTCGAACAGTTATAGACCTCATATCGACACGACTTATTGAGCTATTGGGGTCTGACGTTTACCACCCCTAGGCGAGATATGCGACATATCAGACGATCAGACCGGACTGTACGGTAGTGTTACTGGTTGGATTCACTGGAGTGTGAGCGGGCTTGCTCGTCGATCTTCAGATCGCTCAATACCCGGGTGGCCGTTACGTTTAGCAGACCGCTTGCGGCTTGTGGGTGTTTGATATGATCATCACCTGCTGCCGGCGTATTGACGAGTCTTTAGAGTCCTACACAGAGGTTTCCTGGCTCAAGCGAAACGAAATAGGAGCGCATATGAGATATGTGCGGGACCGAGAATAATGCGTGTATGTGATACCGTATTTCATTCTCGCGATGAATGTATCCATTAGGTTATATGCGATATACCCTAGTTATCGAATCAAGGGTTGATTCGATAAACCGATGCATTGCATACTAGTCGGTTATATGCGATATGACCGGATCGTTAAATCAAGTGTTGATTTAATGATTTGATGCATAATTATATATTTGATATATTACTTTGCATTAACTAGTATCGGTTCACTTTAAATGGATTTTCTCGCTCCGATGTGCGCATTAAATATGCGATATGATTTTGTGCACATGCTTGTATCATGTTTGATGATACATGGTTTTTGATTAAGTGTATAGAATTAAACAAAGGTTAAGATGATGGTTAGGGTTTATTATTTGTTATTCATTTATCTTATTTAATTATCCTTTTATTTTTGATAAATGAATAAAAGAAAAGAGAAAAGAATGGTGGCTAATTTTGTTCTTTAGTTGAAGCTTCATGAAGCTTTGTTCAAGTCAACCATTCTTATCTCATTCTTAACCCTAACCATTCCCACTAACCATGATTCATTCTCTACACTTGACTAGAGTTAATATTATGATAAGTATTGTTTTTCTATTGATTTTTAATTAACTTATCATATATCATCTTCTTCTTCTTCCATTTCTTCAAGTGAAGAAAGCTTGCCCCATCAATGGCAAGTGATGGAAATGAGTGAGAAATCCAAAACTAAAGTCTACCCACTTCCTATTTCTTCATCCTCTACCTCTTGCCAAGTAGTAGAGTGTGTTTCCTTCACAAGTTTTAGGGCTTGGTGAAGGTGGAGCTTGATTTAGCGATGCCTCGACGTAGATCATCTTCGGCATGGACATCGACGACCTAGCTCGCTTTTTCTCCGACGAAGCCGACTCTAGAGCCCGGATTTGATTTGGACAGCGGAGAGGACCTCGTTGCGGAGCTATGGAGGTGGAGCACCGGATCTACAAAGGTTGTATTTCCGTTAAACTTTTAGTTAAGTGTTAACTAGTTAGTTTTTCGCCTAGACATCTAGCCGACGATCCGTAGTTTAGGGTTTGTAGGCACCGTAAAATTTGAAATTGGCATGGTTGATGCCTTGTGAGACCTCTCTTGTGTGCCTAGGAACCCTACAGTGGTATCAGAGCCTAGCTAGAGCCTTAGGCGAAGTCCAGACGGAATTTGAAACCGGAACGAACCCGAAACCAACTCCAAAATGTGCTCTCTGTACTTTTTCTAAAAACAGTGATTTTTCATGATTAAAAATATGCAGAGAAATAAGCAGGAAAATATAAGAATTACGGCGCAAAATTGGGGCCATGAACAGTGTAATATAGCGCAGATCCGCGGCAGAATACTGATTTAGGCGGCGCTTCCGCGGTATATTTATGACGTCAGCCTATTAAAGTTGCACAGTAATTCATTGTTTTCTGTGGTGAATTCTCTGGGTATTTTTAATATTTATTCAAGTGTTGAATAATCTGGGATGTTTTGGAGCATTGATGATTCGATCGGGTTTATCAAATTTTGTCTGTTTGGCTTTCCGGATAAATTTTAGAATATGTTAAAAAGTTCGACCGGATATAAATACCCAATTTTTCCCCTGTCGGGAAATTTCCAAGTGTTGGATTTTTCCGTAGTTTAACGGCGTTCTAAGTAGTGCAAGTAACTCGATGGACCCTCTAGAAGACAACAAACCTTAACTCGATTATGTGACCGTCTTGAACTGCCCTTTGAACCTTCGGGTTTGGGGCAGTACGGCGTGCCACATGTGAGGCGTTGGCTTGACCCTTCTACGGCTGGACCGTTGGTACTGAGGCACGAACGGAATGTTGTTAGACTTATTTCATGTGTTGAGCTGTATCGGGAAAACTTGGGTGTTCGATTGTTCGATCGGAAAGTTTAACATTTTCTATTTATCTGGAATGGGATACAATAATTGGAATTCACAATAGTTATGAGATAACTGAATGAATGTTATAAACATAGCAGTTTAGTCTCACTTGATCGGTTGCCACGGAGTTTTGATGTGATCAAAAGTCCGTCGCAATCACGTAGCGTACGCGGATACTCGCCGGGTAAACTTAATAGACAGCCTCACTCCATAGCCCCGACCAAGTGACTGTAGGAGAACCCCGTCGCCGAAAGCATCCGTTCGGGTGCTCGCGGTAGCGGTGTTCCGCCTTGGTGCACTTCGTCGACGGTATCGGGGGTGCAGCCGTCTACTGAAGTTTGCGACGAGCATTCGATCAGGATGTCGGGAATCTTGTTGAATTACCCGACTTGATATTGAAAAGTGTTTTCGATTTTGAGACTAAAATGCGGGGTTTATAATTGTTAGGCATGCGATGTCTAAGAAATTCATTTGGTCAGGCATGCGATGTCTGAGGTGGTTGCGGATTCCAACTGTTGTAGTTTTACACTTTCTTTTCAGTGACCGTAAGTGTAATATGTGATATCGCCGGTTTCGTTTCTATATGTCAACGACAATTGGGATGGACATATTTACTTACGTTGATGACATGTGATGTTATGTGTTGCTGGATATGTTATATTGGATCGTCGTGTTTGAATAGCCGGGGGTTTTTATGTGAGATGAGTGTTTTTCATTTTCATTCATGTAAAAACTTGTATGTAATATTCTTTTATTTGGGGCGCTTCCAGGTTGCGGAAGTTGTCACCCTTTGTATATTATTTACTTTTCCGCACTAGGATAGACCCAAGTAGGAGGGCATAAGTAACCGGGTTCTGGAGTCCAGTGGGAGACCAACTCGAGGAGTCGAGTCCGGGTCTCCTAACTCTAGAATTGGTAGGGTTGCTTGCCGCTCTCGTAGGGGTCTAGGGGTGTGGGTTTGGCTATTCATCGCGACCGTGGAATCCGTGTTTTATACTGGCTCGTATTGAAAACACGGACGTCCTAGTATATCCAATATTTCATATGTTTCTTCTGCTGCGATATCTGTGATGTGATCATGTGATGTTCTGTGATAGATACAGTATATAGTATATATGATATATTATATAGATGTTACTTATGTTTTACACCCGCGCTAGCCCTGCCCCGCTCTGTCGTTAGTTACCTAACCTAACGGTGCACGAGGGGACATCGAGGCGAATGCGGATGGCATAAGTGTACGTCGTATTTATCTGTGATGTTTAGGTAATTAAATGATAGGACTTCATTAATGTGATTAATGAAATTAAAAGAAACCTAAGATGTTGTAGAATCGAATTTCAAAATAAAACAGGTAGCTACAGTTCTTGGTTTGCACAGCGGTATATGTGATATATCCTGCACCTTATTCGATGAGGAAAGGACCGAGATCCCTTCACCGGGAGTGACTCCTTTAGCAATAACTGGCAGATGCTACACACTCGGTTTGTCTTTTGATTGCTTTTAAGTGTTTTGCTTTGCACAGTGATATATGTGATATATCTCGCACCTCATTCGACGAGGAAAGGACCGACGATCCCTTCACCGGGAGTGACTCCTTTAGCAAAACTAGAAAAGCCTCAAAAGCACTCCATTTTTAAAATCATTTGATTCTACAACGATATCAAGTTCATTACGCAATAGGTTTTCAGAAAAACCTGTCGTAGCCCTCCGTCATTTCAGATAAGTCCTATTTAGTATTCGTGCTATGTTTGTTGACCTCCGTCAAGGCGTAGTGTGCGGTAGCTAACTAGTATTTATCTGTTTATGCATATGATGCAAATTGAGTTAGGGTAGTCGTGCGGCCTTGTTGACCTCCGTCAAGGGTCGTGCGGGTGGGTTTAATTCGATCAAGAAATGACGGGTTGAACTTGACTAGTAGCCTATGGTTTGTTGACCTCCGTCAAGGTCATAGGGTGCTAGGGGCAAAATATTATCGGGAATTTCAAGTGTTGAAATTTGCAATAAGATTGCATACCTTCTATGAGATAGTTGGATCCTGATACCCACTGCGAGTAAGTGTTACTCCTGGGAGAGTTTTATACATTACAATTAGCCGATCAAGTAGGTGTCTAGAAAGGTGTCAACGAGGTTACGCCTCTGGGAAAACGAGGTTTACATTAATTAGGTTCGTGCGAAAGCACGGGGGACCTCCCTCAAAGTACCGACACTGGCCTGGCTGAAAGATTGGCAAACTTGTAGTGTGTAATTAATCCCGACTAGTCTTTCCTTTTAGGGTTTGAAGGAAGATGTGATAAAAAGCAGTGGGAGCCATCCTGATTAGATAAAATAATAACCAATCTATTCTTGCAAGAGCGCACGCTGAGTGTTTTCTTCTCTCTCTCTCCAGGTAGCGACCATATCATGCCTTAATCAAGATAATAATACGGATATTTGACCGAACCCGCTTGTTATACTGAGCTGGGGAACGTTGATCCCGCTCCAACTTATAATTGTTATAAGACAGAGCAGGAAATTGGGGAATACCAGATTTCCCGTGCCGCCCAAACGAAGAGAGTGCATGCTGATGCATCATCTTCGGGTGTGTTCATAATACAGAACTGTTTCTCAGTATCCTTTACGTCCTGGGTATGTGATACCAGATCAGGATCCCAGATATGTAATCTGTTACATAGGGCTACAGAAAGGTAGAGAACTGAGAACGGGTGATAAGTTTCATGAGGCAGAAAACGGGGCAAGTGTTGCAGCCAAGTCTGTTGGTCACTGTCACCCTGTATTGTAATACATTGATTCTGAACGAATGTTATTAGATACCGAACCTGATATACAAAATCATATCAGTCTCTTTATTAGTAAAGAAATGATATAATTTTGTATTGTTGGATAATGTTTTGAACATTTCCTATATCAAAAGTTGATCGGTTCAGGCACGTTATCTAAAAGCATTAATGTTCTAAATCAAACTACAGTTCTTAGTATACGGAACACACACAAGAGGAAGAGTTCAGAAATGAACGAATCCTTCTTAAGGTATTGTATACTAGGTCAGATCAATGCGACCCGACTGGCTAGAGTTACATATAGATGTATATTTAAATCAGTTTGAATTTACATCTTGTGAAACTCGCCAGTCATGTCACAAAGATAAGATGACCATAGCTCCGTTTATTGGAAACAGAGAAAGAGTTAGTGAACTCTTGGGATGATACATATTGATGTATGTAAGGTCCCCTGTCTACACATGCCAAGACAGGTTCTTTATACTTCATTACGTTCTCTGATAATCTCTCAAGATTCAGTCATATGTTCCTGCTGAAACATGAGTCCGAACCTTTTGAGATATTCACAGAATATAAGTTAGAAGTAGAGAACCAATACGGGTAAAAGTGTTATGTCCTTTGATAAGATCAAGAAGGAGAATACTTGAGCATGGAATTCCTGGACTTTTCTAAAGGAGAATGAGATTCTCTCTCAGCATTACTCCTCTGTATACACCATAGCACGATGGTATATCGGGGCGGAGCAATCACACCCTATATGATAAGGTGTGCTCTATGATGAGTACTACTGAGTTACCTATTTCCTTTTTGGGAGTTATGCACTTGAGAAGCTGCATACCTATTGAATAGGGTTCAAATCAAATCAGTTGCCTACCGCTTCATATGTGATATGGAAAGGGAAGAGCCCATGTCTTAAGCTAGTTAAGATTTGGAGTTGTCCGGCCTATGTCTAAAAACAAAATTCGGACAAGCTCGAGGCAAGGTCTGTAATGTAGAACTGGAAAGGTTCCAGCTATACAAACTGCAGCAGATGATTTGAAAGAACCAAAGGATTCAATAGTTACCAATGAACCTCAGCCTCTCCGCCGATCTAGTAGGGTTCCTCACCCACCTGAGAGATATTTCGGTTTCTCTTTGACAGTGGGAGCGAGGAATGCATCATAAGATGATGACCCAACTAGTTTCGAGCTGGCCATCAAGAGTGAGACTCTGTAAGAATGGCTGGATGTTTATCGATCTGAGATGGAATCCTTATACACCAACAAAGTATGGACTTTGGTTGCTATATCTGAAGGGTTAAATCCCCATCAGGAGCAGGTATATCTTGAGAAGATTACTTGGTGTACATGGAAAAGTTGAGACTTTCAAAGCTAGGCTTGTTAAAAGTTTGCATCATTGACCAGGTATGGAAAATGATGAAACATTTTCAAGTAGCTATGCTTAAGTCCATCCAGATCCTACTTGCCACGGCTACATACCATGACTACGATATCTGGTGGTTGGGTGTCATGACAGCTTTTCTAAATGATGTTTAGAAGAGAGTGACTATAAGTACACAGCCAGAGGGCTTCGTAGACAGTGGGAGCAGCGGAAACGTGTGCAAGATGCTTTATAGGATAAAGCAGGCGTCGCGGAGTTGGAACATCTGTTTTGATGTGTTAGTCAAACAGTTTGACATCATCAAAATGGTAGATGAACCTTGTATATACAAAAAGGTAGTAGGGAGTATGGTGACGATCCTCGTAGAGTACGTGGATGACATACTCTTGATAAGAAAGGAGTTTCTTATGCTACGCTCGGTCAATCTCCGCTTATCACAAAGATTCTCCATAAAGGATTAAAGTGATACCTACTAAATCCTGGATTTTGGATCTATGAGATAGATCTAATTGGATATTAGGATTCTCACTAGTTGTAGTGAGACGGTATCAACCGATCCTGGGGAGAATCACTGGAAGGGTTCCAGGGTGATAAGGACGACTGAATGTCAGTCGCAGGCATTGTCTTTACCCTCAGTAAAGGGACGGTATGTTGGAAGAGTTCCAAGCTAGATACCGTGACATACTAGACGATAAAGGCTGGATACATCGCTACTTAAGATGCTACCCTAGAAGCTGTTTGGGTGTATATTGGTTCATGAGATGAACTATGTTCCTACCATTGTGAGACAATGGAGTTTTGGCTTATGCCAAGGAACGCCCGTCCCATCAGTGATCCAGACTTATTCTAAGGCAGTATCACCTGATCATGGAGATGGTTGATCTCCAGGGTGATCGAGGTCTGGAGAGTAGACTAAGAGGACAACACAGCGGATCCACTCACAAAGGCCTGTTCCCAGAGAGAGATTTTTATGGGATGGTTGAGTATGAGATACTGCAACCACTGCTACAGATGGCCCTAGTGCAAGTGGGAGATTGTTAGTTATATGTATGCCCTAGAGGCCATTACTGTACATAGGATGTATATTGTAGTGGATGCTAGGACATATATAGGGAGGACTTTCTTGCTCGACATGATAGTATGCTATCTGGTTACCCTTTACCTTAACGTGTATGCTGATTGTCTCTCTGTTACATGTTGGTAAAGCCCTTAGGATCTGTACTTGACTACCTGGACTATGATGCGGATCATACTAGTGGGGACATGGTAGTCCATAAGTACATCCTTCAAAGTCCCTAGTCGTGGGTGTATCGAGACGGGGCATCGATATACCAGAGTAGACTAGCGTATACCTTCTCGACCCATACAGATGGGCGATTGATGATCCCATATCCATCGGTGTTTGACATCAGAGATGATATACGGGTGCTCAGTACAGACTGGGTACACTGGACGGACTCGCCGAGAACTCCCAGATGGTATTATACCTCACGTCAGATGGCAGTTCTCTGGTGACACTGGTACAGAGTAGTCTGTTGACCCGAGATCGTCATAGAGTCTTGTGTGGTTCCCACTGTGCTTTGATTTCCATCTTACCACGTCCAAGAGGGCGTGCAAAACGGTGGTTTTTGGGTACAGTCCCGAGTCACATGGAGGCAATGAGCGATAGGAGGGGATTCGTCTCTCCCGGTATAGGGGGTTGATGTTGCGCTGTGTTCGATTGGCTATAACAGGAAATCCCTGGCCAGGGTTGCTGAGATTTACTGGTAAGTGTTACCAGTAGTTTCTCGAACAGTTATAGACCTCATATCGACACGACTTATTGAGCTATTGGGGTCTGACGTTTACCACCCCTAGGCGAGATATGCGACATATCAGACGATCAGACCGGACTGTACGGTAGTGTTACTGGTTGGATTCACTGGAGTGTGAGCGGGCTTGCTCGTCGATCTTCAGATCGCTCAATACCCGGGTGGCCGTTACGTTTAGCAGACCGCTTGCGGCTTGTGGGTGTTTGATATGATCATCACCTGCTGCCGGCGTATTGACGAGTCTTTAGAGTCCTACACAGAGGTTTCCTGGCTCAAGCGAAACGAAATAGGAGCGCATATGAGATATGTGCGGGACCGAGAATAATGCGTGTATGTGATACCGTATTTCATTCTCGCGATGAATGTATCCATTAGGTTATATGCGATATACCCTAGTTATCGAATCAAGGGTTGATTCGATAAACCGATGCATTGCATACTAGTCGGTTATATACGATATGACCGGATCGTTAAATCAAGTGTTGATTTAATGATTTGATGCATAATTATATATTTGATATATTACTTTGCATTAACTAGTATCGGTTCACTTTAAATGGATTTTCTCGCTCCGATGTGCGCATTAAATATGCGATATGATTTTGTGCACATGCTTGTATCATGTTTGATGATACATGGTTTTTGATTAAGTGTATAGAATTAAACAAAGGTTAAGATGATGGTTAGGGTTTATTATTTGTTATTCATTTATCTTATTTAATTATCCTTTTATTTTTGATAAATGAATAAAAGAAAAGAGAAAAGAATGGTGGCTAATTTTGTTCTTTAGTTGAAGCTTCATGAAGCTTTGTTCAAGTCAACCATTCTTATCTCATTCTTAACCCTAACCATTCCCACTAACCATGATTCATTCTCTACACTTGACTAGAGTTAATATTATGATAAGTATTGTTTTTCTATTGATTTTTAATTAACTTATCATATATCATCTTCTTCTTCTTCCATTTCTTCAAGTGAAGAAAGCTTGCCCCATCAATGGCAAGTGATGGAAATGAGTGAGAAATCCAAAACTAAAGTCTACCCACTTCCTATTTCTTCATCCTCTACCTCTTGCCAAGTAGTAGAGTGTGTTTCCTTCACAAGTTTTAGGGATTGGTGAAGGTGGAGCTTTGATTTAGCGATGCCTCGACGTAGATCATCTTCGGCATGGACATCGACGACCTAGCTCGCTTTTTCTCCGACGAAGCCGACTCTAGAGCCCGGATTTGATTTGGACAGCGGAGAGGACCTCGTTGCGGAGCTATGGAGGTGGAGCACCGGATCTACAAAGGTTGTATTTCCGTTAAACTTTTAGTTAAGTGTTAACTAGTTAGTTTTTCGCCTAGACATCTAGCCGACGATCCGTAGTTTAGGGTTTGTAGGCACCGTAAAATTTGAAATTGGCATGGTTGATGCCTTGTGAGACCTCTCTTGTGTGCCTAGGAACCCTACACAACTTTCTCCTTCTCCAGAATTTCACTTCGTGTCGTGTGTGTTTGTTTTGTTTGTGGTTGCCCGTGGATTGTATACGGAGACTGGGTAATGCCGTCGTCCGTAGGACGTGGATTAGTCCAAATCCGTATTTACTTAGATTTGGGTTTGGTGTTTTTAGTTTAAGGATGCCTTAGTCGCGTTGCGGCTAAGATCGACTTAAACGTTCGTCAAGGATACGTTAGTCCTGTTTGAGACTAAGATCAACTTAACGGGATCGTTTAGATCCGACAAAAGAGCATTTGGGCTCTATTGTTCCAGTTTAGAGACATAGTGGTCCATTGCATGTATGGTTGTCGGGACCCGTCACCTCTCTGACGTCGTTGAAGGATTACAACGACAAGTGTCAGAGGAATTCAGAGATGTACCCTTGAGCCAAAGTTGATTGGGGGAATTTATAGTCCAATTTGGGACTAAAATCTGTTTGAAGGTTTAAGGATGCGTTAGCCATATTTGAGGCTAAGATCAGCTTAAACGGTTGTTAAGGATACGTTAGTCCAGTTTGGGACTAAGATCGACTTAAAAGGACCGTTTAGATCCGATAAAAGAGCATTTGGGCTCTATTGTGCCAGTTTAGGGACGTGGTGGTCCAATATTAGTTTAGGGACGTTTCGGTCCGACGCCAGTTTAGGGACGTAGTGGTCCGTTATTAGTTTAGGGACGTTTCGGTCCGATGTTAGTTTAGGGACGTCTCGGTCCGATATTAGTTTACGGACGTCTCGGTCCGATATTAGTTTAAGGACGTTTCGGTCCACGAGTTTAAGGACCCCGCAGTCCGTATCGATGTGTGGTCGTTGGGACCCGTCACCTCTTTGACGTCGTTGAGGAATTACAACGACGGATGTCAAAGGAGTTCGGAGATGTACCCTCGAACCGGATGTAAATTGATTTAGAAGAGCAATTTTGCTCAGTCAATTTAATTTAAGGACTTATGGCCAAAATTGGGCTAAGTCCAGTTGAAATGTTCAACATTTTATTTGCTTTTGCATTGCATTTCTTTTTTTATTTTTATTTGGGCTTTGCCCAGAAAGGATGCAGAGCATCAATTTGTTTTGGGCTCTGCCCTTTTAGGAATGATGCAAGGCATCAATTTTATTTGGGCTCTGCCCTTGTATAAAGGATGCAAAGCATTAATTTATTTGGGCTCTGCCCATTTATTGCAATTTATTTTGGCCTGTCAGGTCATTTTGATTTGGGCCTGGCCCTTTTAGTAATGCATTGCATTTGTGCAAAGCACTGTTAATTTGAGAATCTTTTAGATTCAAGAACCGATGGTTCAAAAAAGAAATGCAAAGCACTATTTGATTTAGATCTAAGAAAAAAGTTTTTTCTTATTTCAGAGAACCAAAGGTTCATGAAAGTGCAAAGCACTATTAATTTCAGAAACCTTTTAGGTTCAAGAACCGATGGTTCATAAAACAAATGCAAGGCACTATTGGATTTAGATAAAAAAAAAGAAACAAGTTTTTTCTTGTTTTTCTTATCTCAGAGAACCAAAGTGCAAAGCACTATTAATTTAATAACCTTTTAGGTTCAAGAACCGATGGTTCATAAAACAAGTGCAAGGCACTATTTTTATTTATTTATTTATTTATCGTTAAAGATCTATGATCTTGTTCATAAGAGAATTTTCTCTTCTTTAAAAGGTTTTTACCTTTTTTTTTTTTTATTCTTCAAGAGTTCTCTTCTCTTTTTTTTTTAGCAAGATATTGATGCCTTTGAATTGAGGTCTAGGGTCCTTTTTATAGTGCCCATAAATTAGTTAAAGTTTGTTAAAGAGATTATTCTCTAAGTGATTTGGGGAATTTTCCCCACCGTCGGATCTTTAATCCAAAGGTCTCTGTTTTACAGAAGAAATCTTATTGTTTTAACAAAAACAGAAAAGATTTTCTCAAATCTTTATTATGTTTTTGCAATAAAAAAATTTATTTTTTTTTATTATTTTTTTTATTTTTTATTTTTTTATTTTTTGCTTGCGCAACTGCGCGTTGACACGTGTCGCGCAGTTGCGCAGTTGCGCACTGCGCAGCTGCGTGACACGTGTCGCGCAGTTGCGCACTGCGCAGCTGCGTGACACGTGTCGCGCAACTGCGCGCTTGCGCAGTTGCGCACTGCGCAGCTGCGTGACACGTGTCGCGCAACTGCGCACTTGTGCAGTTGCGCACTTTTTTTTTTTTTTTTTTTAGCTTTGCTCTTATTGGAGAAAGAATAGAAGCATTGCTTCTTTTTCCACTTTGGTATTTAAACAGAGCTTTGCTCTGATTGGGATAAACAACTGTCACATTTAGGCTCAGTAGGAGGTCAGATGGGTTTACCTCGTCAGTCTTCTTATCGGCATCTACCTGGAGACCGTTACGTACAGCTAGTGCCGCTTTCGGTCTGTGGTTAAACCCACTGCCAGCGTAGTGTCGAGTCTTTAGAGTCCCACACAGAGGGTTATTCGCCTTTAGGCAAAACGAGTAGAGGTCGCATGGTTTTGCGACGGGGTTCGTTCACATTCGCGCACTTGTGCACGTTTGGTGTCCTTACAGCTTATACTACCGGGCTTTGGTTTAAGCCAGATCCTAGTATAGGTTATGGGATTGGTTTTATCTCTTTGTATTCGTGTTCCTCGGAACACAGATACGGGTGTGTATGCACAGTTAACTGAGGCAGAGGCAGAGGACTTTCATTAGGGTTGATGACCACTGTCATTTTCTTAACCCTAATGTTTAATGTGTGAAATATGATTATTATTATTAGTTAATTATAATTGTGTTATGGTTAGGGTTGTTGACCATTTGACTATGGTTGACTTGTTGACCTATGTTGACATATTGACCATCATTATTTCATATGAAAGATGCTCTTTGATTCTTGCAAAAGTAATTAATGTGAAATGATAATGGTCATTTCAAGATTAACCATCATAATTATCTTTAGCTAATTATTTATTTATCATAATTCACATGTATGTGAGAAGGTTGGCTTTATCTTCCCATTCTATCATTTTCATTCTCTCTCATCTTCTTCCTCTCTCTCATAGCTCTCCCCTCTCATGAGTTGAGAACCATTGAGCTTGAGATAAAAACCTTCAAAAATACTCTCTACTCTTTCTAAGGTCCTAGGTTTAGCACACCAAGCACCTTAGTTACTTCTAGTTGAGGTTGGAGCCAAAGGTAGAAGCCCTCGGGTGGATCTTTCTTCGGCAAGAGAAGGCGACGAGGAGAACCCGTTCTTTCCACTCCAAGGAGCAAGAAGAGAAGGACTTCAAGACTTAGGTATAACCCCTTAACCGAGTAGCTAACTCTTTTAGCTTGGTAGTTAGTTTATGTTTAGCAAAGATCCCTCCTTTAGTTAGTCCATGTTGCCTAGTGTTGTAAAAATCGAATTTTTCATAACGTTTCCGCCTCCCCGTAAGCACCGGGGTGGGCAACGTGGACTTACAATCTTATCTCTGTGACATGACCGGAAAGTTTCACAAGATGTAAATTCAAACTAATTTAAATATGCATCTATATGTAACTTCAGCTAGTCGGGTCACATTGATATGACCTAGTCTACAATACCTCAAGAAGGATTCGTTCATTTCTGAACTATTCCTCTTGTGTGTGTTCTATATACTAAGAACTGTAGTTTGATTTAAAAAATCAATGCTTTTAGATAACGTGCCTGAACCGATCAACTCTTGATATAGGAAATGTTCAAAACATTATCCAACAATACAAAACTATATCCTTTCTTTATTAATAAAGAGACTAATATGATGTTGTATATCAGGTTCGGTATCTAATAACATTCGTTCAGAATTAATGTATTCTGGAAATACAGGGTGATAACTGCCAACATCTTGGCTGCAACACTTGCACCGTTTCTATCTCATGAAACTTATCACTCGTTCTCAGTTCTCTACCTATCTGTAGCCCATGTAACAAATTACATATGTGGGATCCTGATCCGGTATCTCATACCCAGGACATAAAGGATACTGAGAAACAGTTCCCTGTAATGAACACACCCGAAGATGATGCATCAACATGCACTTTCTTCGTTTGGGCAGCACGGAAATTTTGGTAATCCCCTATTTCCTGCTCTGTCTTATAACATTTATAAGTTGGAGCAGGACCAACGTTTCCCAGCGCAGTATAACAAGCGGGTTCGGTCAATACATCCGTATTATTATCTTGATTAAGGCATGATATGGTCGCTACATGGAGAGAGAGAGAAGAAAACACTCTGTGTGCGCTCTTGCAAGATCAGATTGGTTATAATTTTATCTAATCAGGATGGCTCCCACTGTTTTTATCAAATCTTCCTTCAAACCCTAAAAGGAAAGACTAGCCGGGATTAATTACACCCTACAATTTCGCCAATCTTTCAACCAGGCCAGTGTCGGTACTTTGAGGGAGGTTCCCCGTGCTTTCGCACGGACCTAATTAAAGTAAACCTCCTTTACCCAGAGGCGTAACCCCGTTGACACCTTTCTAGACACCTACTTGATCGGCTAATTGTAATGTGTAAAACTCTCCCAGGCGTAACTCTTACTCGCAGCGGGTATCGGGATCCAACTATCTCATAGAAAGTATGCAATCTCATTGCAAATTTCAACACTTGAAATTCCCAATAATATTTTGCCCCTAACGTGCTATGACCTTGACGAAAGCCAACAAACCATAGCCCGCTAGTCAAGTTCAACCCGTACATTTCTTGACTGAATTAAACCAACCCGCATGACCTTTGACGAAAGACAAAAAAGCCGTACGACTACCCTAATCCAATCGCATCTTATGCAGCAGATAAGCAGCATATAGCTACCGCACACTACACCTTGACGAAAGCCAACAAATGTAGCACGAATACTATATACAACTTATCTGAAATGACGGAGGGCTACAACAGGTTTTTCAGAAAACCTATTGCGTAATGAACTTGATATCGTTGTAGAATCAAATGATTTTATAATGGAGTGTTTTTAAAATGGAGTGTTTAGATAAAATGGATTTACGCATTGAGATATGTTGTTTCCATGATATTTCTGGATTTGGGAACCGTGGATATTTCAAAAGAGAATATGTAATTGTTTTAAAAACCCGGTTACCCTTGATATGATATTTCAGTGTGTCCACCATGTGTTTTCTCGGTGCTGAGAGCGACATGTGAAACCCGATTCGAGAAGGCGGATGAGGCCGATTGCGGGTACATGGTGGACCCGGTATGGTACCCCGGGGCGAGAACGGATCGTTGTGCAGTAGACGGTGAGCCTGGCAGAGGGACTACTACCTACCGGTGATTGGTTAGACCTGGCGGTTATCCGGAGGATACTGACCAGAGATGAGAGATGGATACGGGCCGATCCGTACTGCCGGGGCCGAGGGCCGATTCCGCAGACAGAGCCCGATACTTAAGGATTTGCGTGTCGATGCTAGACACGATGATTCATGATATTTTAGTGTGCCGATGCTAGGCTCCCATGATTCTATAAGATTTACAGGATTTGGGCATATGGATGGACACCGATTATTTTTCCACGCTGATATTCCGTGTAGATATTATTATTCCCATGCTCAGCATTCAGTATTTTATATCTCATCCTGTATCTGTTGTACCTGATAGAGTACATTTGATATGCGCGATTATTGCATACCCTGCTCATCATATAGAGATGTCATTAGATTGCATTTGCTATGCACGATTATTGCATACCTTGTTCATCATATAGATGTTATTAGATTGCATTTTCTATGCATGATTATTGCCAACCTTGCTCATCATATAGGTGTTATTAGACTAAATTTGCTATGCAGGATTATTGCATACCTTACTCATCATATAGATGTTATTAGATTGCATTTTCTATGCACGATTATTGCCTACCTTGCTCATCATATAGATATTATTAGACGGCATTTGCTATGCACGATTATTGCATACCCTGCTTATCATTTAGAGACGTTGTTAGATCGTACTTGATGCGTGATTACTGCTCATATAGTTCATCATGTAGATGCTATCTGTTGGCATAAGTTAGAGTATCGCAGCACGTGCATACTCGCGATTACCTTTATATGTTATCTACTATTCACGAGTTGGCAACTCACCCCCGTTGTGCCACAGTGTTTGCAGGTTGCCCTTCGGAGTAGTCGCGGCAGGCTGCTTTCCTATATCTTTTTGGCTACGGATACCACTGCAGTTGGTGCGTGAGCTGTTTGTTGCTAGGTGGGTTTGTGGTATCCGGTTATTTCCATTGTACATATTTTGTATCTAGTACTCTCCATCTACTTTTATGTATTTGACTTAGAGACCAGTGTGAGGACGATGATGTATATTATTTTGTATTCTGGTGTCGAGCTCACTGTGAGCCGACTTTACCTATGCAGTTCTTATCTTGTGTGATGTGTTCCACTTATTGCTCTTTTCTTCGCTACGGCATCGTATATCGTTATCTTGGTGATTGTCTACTTGAGGTTTTCTTAACAGTTTAACAAATGTTCCTATTAAATGTTTAAACACTCTATAATTTTACTGGTTTTGATTTCTGGGTTTCGGTTTACTTAGTCGCGTTACGCCTGTAGACGTTACGTGGTTAAGTGCCGGTCACAGGCCAAACTTTGGGTCGTGACAAAGTTGGTATCAGAGTGTAGGTTTTACCTTCGGAGTGTAGGATAACCCTGGTATGATGGAATAGGTAGCTGCAGCAGAGTGGCGTAGCGTGCGTATGTTCCGCGGCATACTCACGACACGGTACTCCGCCTAAGAGACCTTAGGACTTATTGATTGAAATTCCTTCATGATTGTATACATCCTTGTGGTTCAATTTCCGTATCATCATCGAATCCTACCTTCTTTTCAGCCATTATGCCGCCAAGGACTACGAGGACGCAGAGAGCAGCCGCGAGAGCCGAGGTTCGAGTTGATACGTCCGAGACGAGGACTAATCCGGGTAGTACCCCTGTTGTACCAGAGCAGACTGTTCCTCCTACGACAGATCAGATCGCTAGACTAGTGGCAGAGATGCGGGACTTACGCCAGACGATGAGCTCATCGGTGGAGGCCGTTCGAGCGCAGCGACAGGAGGTTGTCACCCCTGTTACCCAATTGTTCCTTGCGATCATCATACAGTATTCCGTCACCTACATAGCACCAGTAGATGCAGCCCCAGTTTACGAGACACGTCTTCCAGAGACTTTGAGAGTTCCGGAACAGTTGAGGAATCGTACTGGTGTACCAGCCCAGAGCAGAGGCATAGGACGAGGACAGTTGTTCAGCTCTCATCCCCAGGAAGGTCAGCAGTCAGCGCGTGGATGTTTTCGATGCGGAAGCCTTCAACACGTCGTCAGGCATTGTTCCTTAGTACCACGTTAGGGTCGTATTCTGAGACGTCGTGGACACGGAAGGTTCGCGCAGAGGGGTCAGTCTGGCAGAGGAGGAGTTCGGTCAGTCGCAGGTGAAAGGCAGGCACAAGTTTTCGCTTCGACCCATCGGGACGCGAGGGCGTCCAATACAGAGTTCTCAGGTATTCTTAATTAGTATGTTCTTTTGATGTATTTGTTTGATCCGGATCCATGCACTCGTACGTTTCCACACTTCATGCCGAGTTTAGGACGAGAGTCGTGTTAGGTAGATCAGTCGTTTGTTGTGTTAACTTCTGTCAGCGATTCTTTTGTTGCGCGACACGTAATTCGGTCGTGTGCCAATCGGATAGGAGATAGAGATTCGTCTGTCGTTTTGATCCTTCTAGAGATGTTGGACTTGGTGTTCTCCTGGGCACGGACTGGTTAGCTATGTGCTAGGCGTTGTGGACTACCGTGAGCAAACAGTTAGGTTTTAGTTTCCCCGGCGAGTCAGTTCTTGTTGTGCAGGTGGATAGTTGTGCCGCCTCTCACAGCTTGAATTCAGCCTTTTTCGCTAGTCGGCTTTTGAGGAGATGTCGTGGATTCTTAGCGTTCGTTCGTGACACCGTAGCCACAGTTGGGTTGTTGGATCGGTTTTCTTTCGTGTGAGAGTTCCAACGTTGTTCCAGATGAGCCGGCGAAGCTTAAGGAGCTTAAGGTCTGCTGCAGAGTTGTTTGTTGGGGGAGTTTCGTGCGTCTGAGTGTTTCGCATTAGGAAGCTACTATTTCTGTTCGTCAAGGAGAAAGACGACAGATTGAGGTTGTGTATTGATGGATCGTCAATTGAACCGGCTTACGGTGCGGATTGGTATCCTTTACCTCACATTGGCGATTTCTTTGATCAGCTCCAGAATGCTGTAAGTCGATGTACAACATCCCACGAGTTGCGGGGAAGCGGAAATATGAAAAACGATCTTGTTTTGTAGCATACATCGACTAACCGAAGATCTTTTCTAAACGATAATTAACAATAAGCATAGAGTTCTAATCTACTATGTAAAGAGATTATACCAAATGATTCTAGTCCTTCGTCTTTATGATCTCTAAGTCCTCCTCGGCCTCCTATCCGTGATAGATGATCCACCCGAGTACCCTAATCCAAGCTACACCTCAAGACTTGAGGTAGCTTTGTTTCTCTAGTTGCTAACCAAAGTAACTAAGATGATGTAGAGTTAGGTTGTGGAGTGTTTAGTCTATCCTAATCCATGGTCTCAACTCATGAGTGGTAGGATTAGGGTTTGAAGAAGGAGAGTACTCTTGAGGAGAGAGAAGGTGGAGATGATAATGAGAAGAGAAAAGCTTCTCACTTGAATATATCAAACATAATGAATTATCAAATAATATCAATTAAATGATTATTCACCATGCTTCATTTATTCAAGAAGAGTGATTCATCATGTGAGTCATTAGATCATTAATGATGCATTTAATGATATGATGAATCATATGAATGAGTCACTTAAGCAATTAATGAAAATGCCACCTTAACCTCCTTAGTCACCCTCCTTCTAGAAGCTTCTCGGATAATTACGAGAACGCCCCTCGCATCCGTGAAAACACGGAAAAACTGTAGACTGTATAAATCCAATAACCCGATACTAGAATCTGGCTTAAACCAAAGCTGGCTAGTAAAAACTGTCCGAATGTCGTACGTGCGTTTTAAACACGTATGCGTCCGAACTTTTTGTCGTAAACCGTACGACCTCTATATCATTTCGCCTGGAGTTGGGTAAACTCTGTGTGGGACTCTAAAGACTCGACTACTACGCTGGCAGTGGGTTTAACCACAGACCGCAAGCGGCACTAGCTGTACGTAACGGTCCCCAGGTAGATGTCGATAAGAAGGCCGGTGAGGATACCCATCCGAACTCCTACTGAGCCTGTGCGTGACAATATCCGTGCAGTCCGGTCTGTTCGTCTAAGAGTATCGCATGTATGGTCTAGGGAGGTGATAAACGTCAGACCCCTAATAACCGTACAAGTCGTGTCGGTATGGCTCTATCACCATCCGAGAATCTACTGATCAATCTATTAGTAATTCTCAATCAGCCCTAGCCAGGGACTTATGGTAATGACCAACCGATCACTGTGCGATATCAACTCCCTATACCGGGAGAGACGAATCCCTAACAGTCACTCACTGCCTCCACGTGGCTCGGGACTATGCCCAACTAAAACCTGTTTGCACGACTCCTTTGAACCGTGGTAGGGTAGTAATCAAAGCATAGTGGGAACTCACACAAGACAAATGACGACTTTAAGTCAACGAACTATCTGCACACATGTCACCTGAGAACTGCTATCTGACGTAAGGTATAAATACCATCCAGTCAGTTCTCGGCGAGTCCTGTCCGGTGTACTCACACCCAGTGAGCATCTGTATACAATCTTAGGTGCACTCCACCAATGGCTGCGGGACCAATCCATCGCCCTTTCTCAGGGTCTTAGATATGTATACACCAGTCTACTCTGGAGTATCGATGCCCAGTCTCGATACTCCTGCGACCAGGGACATCTAAGGATGTGCCTATTGACTATCCAGCTCCCACTAGTATGACTGCCATCACAACGCCGGTAGTCAGGCAAACATCCTAAGGGCTTTATCAACATGTATATATATATATGAATACTACCCAAAATATATCAAATGTTAAGATAAAGACAAACCAAATAGCGTACTATTATATTAAGCAAGACTGTTATGTACATACATATCCCAGTATCCTATACAATGAAAGCCTCTATGGCATATATATCCAACAAATGCGAGATATTTTCTATGTTTGTTTGGGATCAGGTCATCATTGTTGCGGGTTCGGAGTGATGACATTCCGAAGACTGCCTTATGCGTGCTACGGGCTTTGTGTGTTTTGGTGTGTCATTGGATTCACCAATGCCCTAGCAGCATTCGTAGATGCGATGAACCGGATTTCTTCAGGCCGTTTCTCGACCAGTTATTGTTGTGTTATTTACGACATCCTGGTCTATTTAATGTGTCTTGAGGGATAGGAGTAGCACTTGAGGGTTTGTTTTGCAAATACTGGGAGAGCCCCAGCGGTTTGCTAGATTCCCGAAGTATTCCTTCAGGCTTGTTTGTGTTGACTCCTAGGTCTTGTGGTTACAAGAGACGGTTTTGTACGGTTCCGAGGAAAATCGTGGCCGTACAGCTTATGCCCAGGCTTGTGAGCAGGACGGAGGTCCGCAGATTTTTGGGCTTAGCAGGTTTTTACCGCCGTTTCGGGCAGGATTGCTAGTGTAGCGCTGCACCGTTAACTGAATTGACTTGAACGGAGGTTTCCTTTCTTTGGACTGAGGCTTGTGTGCGGAGTTTCGGCAGTTGAAGATTCGGTTAACAACTGCATCAGTTCTTTCTTTGCTTTTTGGTTCGGACGACTTTGTGGGTTAACTGTGATGGTTCGTGAGTAGGGCTCGAATGTGTACTGAGATGACACAATGGAGTTATCGCTTTTGCTTCCCTACATTTGGAGGAAGTGCGAGAAGGATATCCCACTCATGATCTGGAGATGGCCGCGGTGGTTTCGCATTGGAGATTTGGAGACACTACTTGTTCGAGAGTCGTGTCAGATTTTCACGGACCACCAGAGCTTAATGTACATCTCCCTGCAGCGGATTTTGATTGTTGTGATGGTCCTCCGCAGATTTACAGTTCTTGTGCGATCGTTGAGTACAGCTTAAGTTCGTCTCTACTGAGGGGACAGCTTGCTCATGTCCATGCCCGACCACTTTTCTTTAATCGCTTTCGCGAGACACTGCCCACCGACGCTCGTTCGTCAGTGATACTTGAGCCTGTTCGGCTAGGTAATGATTCAGAGTCCTTGATTTGTGACAAGGGTGTGCTAAGTTTAGGGACGCGTTTGTGTACCTGATATTATCGGGTAGAGACATGAAATCCTAGAGCAGGCACATCGGTCAACTCTCTCTACTCATTCAAGTCCCACTAACATTTAACGTGACTTGTGAGATAGTTACGGGTGGGCAGGGATGGAGAAAGAGAAGTCTTGGGATTCGTTTCAAGGTGTCTGTCCAGTTGTGTGCTTGGGTTGAGCAACTGAGACCGGCGGGAGAGTTGCAACCGTTAACCGTTCCGAAGAGGGAATGGGAGCAGGTCTCCACAAATTTCGTTGTGGTGTCTACCCAGATTTAGTCAGGGTGTGACTCCATTCGGATGCTTGTCGTCCAGTTATACTCAGGTTGCTCAGTTGTTCTTTGCTAAGTTTGTGCGTACATAGTAATTGTTGTCGGCGGTTGAGGATCGTCACTCGCCATTGTTAGGGTTCTCCTTCGATGGTTGTTATCGGGAGACATTCCAATTGGCAACCTTTAGGTTTAGGGATTTGGTCGTGTCGATCACCGGTCTGTTTTTCTAACTCCGCGTTGTAGGATTTTGGACCTCAGCTTGTCTAGAGACTTCGGTGATGATCCAGTTGTTTTAGGTCAGGATGAGAATTTTCCATTACGGACAGAGGTCATATGCCGGCCAAGATGGTCGCAGATTCGAGTTCGCAGTGGTAGATCATGTATTCCTACGGATTTTTCCCGATAAATGACGTGTTGAGTTTTGGGAAGCTTATCCCAGGATGGCAGATCTTTTTAAGATCCTTAAGGCGAGTTAGTTCGTTGCCTTTAATTTGGCACTTTCACCCAGATTATTGAGTATTCACCCCGTATTTTCGTGTCAATACCTTGTAATTACCTTCATGACCTTTCTCACTTGATTCAGCACCAGACCATTTAGTTCGAGCGCGATTTTTCGTTCACCAAGCAGCCAGTCGTAATATTGGACCGGCAGGTGAAGAAACTTCGATCGAAGGTCTTGCCATCAGTGAAGGTGTTTTGGCGCAGCCCGAATGGTGAAAAGATCACTTGGGAGGCCGAGGACGAGATGCGGAAGAAGTTCCATCATCTCTTCGAATGTACGCGTAGCAGTATATTTTTAAATTCGGGGACGAATTTCTTTAAGGGGGAAGATTGTAACACCTTAGGTTGTGTTTAGTGGCTAATTATATTTTAATATATAGTTTTTTAATAAAAAGTTTACCAAATTGAGTTTCAAATATTTTATCCTAATTAATGAGTATTTTATTAGAATTTTTCTAGGCTTGCACACACTTGTGCATGTAAACTAGGGTTTAGATTTGGGGTTAGAACCATGATTAGCAAGCAAGGTGGATTAACCCATTTTCTTTAAGTTAATTGGTTCTTATTAAGTATTTTGGGTTTTAATTATGTGTTCTTTTTTTTTTGGAAATGAATTATTCTTGTTGACTTGGAGGGGGGGAGAGAGAGTATGGCTACATGGCTTGAGCCATGCCCATTAAATGAAGAGAGAGAGAAGGGGGGTTTTGACTTGTGCTCTCATTTATCTCCTCTTTCTCATTCTCACGACTCTCTCACTCTCATACACACACACACACAAGTAGCAGCAGCAGCAACAGCAGAGGAAGCAACAGCAGCAAAAGAAGCAGCAGCAAGCAGTAACAACAGCAGCAGCAAGCAGCAGCAGCAGCAACATCAGCAGTAGCCCCCAACAGCTGCAGCAGCACTTCCCATCCTCTCCTCCTTCCTCTTCCTGCTTCGTAAGGTCTAGTAAGGTATAATCTCTGAGCCTAACTCCTAGCTTGCTAATCTTGTGTGTGATTTAGCTTCGATTAGTGTTAAATGTGGGATTTAGTGCTTGAAATGGTGAATTGTGTGGACTTTTGTCCAAGTGATGTTAGTATTGGTTAACCTAGCCTAATTAAGTGTTATTAGGGTCACTTAAATCTAGGTAAACCCCATATTTCACCAAAATACCATAGGGTTTCATTTTGTGCAAAATTTAGCGTTTTAAAGTGAAATTTCACCTTTCTGTGATCTGCTTTTGACCCGTTTGTTTCAGATAAAATCTGGTAAAACTGGAGCTTGTATACTAGACCTAAACTACACACACCAAGCACGACACCCAAATGTTACTGTTTGGCTTCAAATTGCGGCCAGACAGGGGAGTTAGGGATTAGGGTTTTGGCTGTGGGAGTCTGCTACATATTCTAGTGTTTTGGCATGTGCAATTTTGTAAGTTTCTCTCTGTAGGAAAATCTGGGACGATATATCGCTTTTCTAGTACGTTTAGTTCGCACGATAGGCGCGATACGTGAGTGGGTTCTGTGATCCAGCGTGTCGCGGCGTGTCGGGATAGTTTTAGACGCGTATACACACGTTTTAGCGTATCGTATATACGCGCGTTTAGTTCGCGACGCGAGTTTCTCGTTTGATTCCGATATCGCGTTTTGCGAGATATTTGCTTATGTGGATTTTCCTTGTGTGAATTCTAGGTTCGCAGGCGGATACGTCGGACGAAGCAAGGAAAGGAAAGCAGGTGGTCGGCTACGAGTAGCGCACGACCAGGTGAGTAAATTTAACATCTACGGGGAAATCGCCCGTATGGCGTTAAGCGTCAGGGCGTGTTAGGATATTTAGTCGTAGATGTTCATATAGACCAGTAGCATACCTTCTTATTGCATATAGAAATGATAGCATAGAACATTGCACTGTCACTAACGGTTCAAGCTGCACGAGCACTATTTGTATGTTACACTCACACCGTTAGTGATTGCCATGACACTCGCACTATAGGATTGCTACGCATTATACATATCGTTTGATTGCTGCATCATTGATGATTGTCATGACTTGTCATATATTGATATTTTTATACCTGCGCACCTGCACACCGTATATTCATACTAGTGCACACATATATTGATATTTTCATACCTGCGCACATGCACATTGCATAGATTTACGTATTGAGATATGTTGTATCCATGATATTTCTGGATTTGGGAACCGTGGATATTTCAAAAGAGAATATGTAATTGTTTTAAAAACCCGGTTACCCTTGATATGATATTTCAGTGCGTCTACCATGTGTTTTCTCGGTGCTGAGAGCGACATGTGAAACCCAATTCGAGGAGGCGGATGAGGCCGATTGCGGGTACATGGTGGACCCGGTATGGTACCCCGGGGCGAGAACGGGTCGCTGTGCAATAGACGGTGAGCCTGGCAGAGGGACTACTACCTACCGGTGATTGGTTAAACCTGACGGTTATCCGGAGGATACTGACCAGAGATGAGAGATGGATACGGGCCGATCCGTACTGCCGGGGCCGAGGGCCGATTCCGCATACGGAGCCCGATACTTGAGGATTTGCGTGTCGATGCTAGACACGATGATTCATGATATTTTAGTGTGCCGATGCTAGGCACCCATGATTCTATAAGATTTACAGGATTTGGGCATATGGATGGACACCGATTATTTTTCCACGCTGATATTCCGTGTAGATATTATTATTCCCATGCTCAGTATTCAGTATTTTATATCTCATCCTGTATCTGTTGTACCTGATAGAGTACATTTGCTATGCGCGATTATTGCATACCCTGCTCATCATATAGAGATGTCATTAGATTGCATTTGCTATGCACGATTATTGCATACCTTGCTCATCATATAGATGTTATCAGATTGCATTTGCTATGCACGATTATTGCCTACCTTGCTCATCATATAGATGTTATTAGACTGCATTTGCTATGCACGATTATTGCATACCTTGCTCATCATATAGATGTTATTAGATTGCATTTGCTATGCACGATTATTGTCTACCTTGCTCATCATATAGATGTTATTAGACTGCATTTTCTATGCACGATTATTGCATACCCTGCTTATCATTTAGAGACGTTAAATCGTACTTGATGCATGATTACTGCTCATATAGTTCATCATGTAGATGTTATCTGTTGGCATAGGTTAGAGTATCGCAGCACGTGCATACTCGCGATTACCTTTATATGTTATCTACTATTCACGAGTTGGCAACTCACCCCCGTTGTGCCACAGTGTTTGCATGTTGCCCTTCGGAGTAGTCGCGGCAGGCTGCTTTCCTATATCTTTTTGGCTACGGATACCACTGCAGTTGGTGCGTGAGCTGTTTGTTGCTAGGTGGGTTTGTGGTATCCGGTTATTTCCATTGTACATATTTTGTATCTAGTACTCTCCATCTACTTTTATGTATTTGACTTAGAGACCAGCGTGGGGACGATGATGTATATTATTTTGTATTCTGGTGTCGAGCTTGCTGTGAGCCGACTTTACCTATGCAGTTCTTATCTTGTGTGATGTGTTCCACTTATTGCTCTTTTCTTCGCTACGGCGTCGTATATCGTTATCTTGGTGATTGTCTACTTGAGGTTTTCTTAACAGTTTAACAAATGTTCCTATTAAATGTTTAAACACTCTATAATTTTACTGGTTTTGATTTCTGGGTTTCGGTTTACTTAGTCGCGTTACGCATGTAGACGTTACGTAGTTAAGTGCCGGTCACGGGCCAAACTTTGGGTCGTGACAGTAAGTCATGAGTCGTTGTACCAGAGAGATTGAAAAGAAACACCCACCGTGCACTCTATCAAGATTAGATTGGTTTTCACTTTATCTAATCAGGATGGCTCCCACCTTCAAATCCTAAAAGGAAAACTGGTCGGGATCATTTACACTTTACAAATTCACTTTATCTAATCAGGATGGCTATATCACAACAGTGTATAGGGTTTACCAGTGAGCTACAAATTATTTCTTACTTTTATTGATTAAAAATAACTTATAACTTCTACACAGGCTGAAATACCGTTTTCTATATATTTAAACAAATAATTCTGTACAGGTATTTCTTAGTTGTTACGACATGGCTATCGGGAAAAACGTGAAAGCAAAATTGCAAGTAGAGTTGCATATGATCATCGTTGGACATTGAACTTGAATAATGTGCAACTTTATAAGATTAATTGCACATACATTTGAAGAGTAGAAATATTACTAAGCACTATTGAATGATAAGAGTTGTTTTAGCGATTCATATGAGATAGATATAAAACTAATTATTACCCATAAAGAAGTGATAAGTGTATGAAGATAATTTGGGCTCTTGAATTCGATTGTTGTCGGTTGTCGTTTATCCAAATTCTTATATCTGTATAACTTTTATATTCAGTTTATATGACTGCTCACACGTAATTTGCAGCAATTTTAAATATTTATGCTTATGCTGGTTTTACTCTTCCTTTTTCTTTATAATAATCTGCATTTTCTTATCTCAAGAAAAAGGCTTATAATCTATTTTAAGTACTATTTTTTTAATATTCATCGACTATTAAGGTTAATTCTGGCTAGATAATAGGGGTATAAATGCATTATCTATTGAAACACTAATAACCATTTCTACCCATATCATACCATACAAATATGTATAGCAAACAAGTTTTTTATTTGGGCTAAACAATATTCTAGTATCCAATGTCTTACCAATATAAAGCTTATATATTTAAAACTTAAAACATGACATTTTAATACCTAAAAGTTTTACTTGTTAACATTTTTATATTCCCTTTTAGATTTCTAATAACAAGAGAAAAAACAACAAAGCACGTGAACGAAAGCAAACATATACACATTTTGGAATATCGGATAGATACCCTTTTGAAATCAGTTCCCTTCGGGGATCGAACTTACGATCTCTCATATTAGAGAGTAAATTGATACCAACTAAGCTAAGCACAGTTTGTAATAGATAGTGATGTCGGTAATTTGTTTATGTTGGCAGTATTTAGATGTGAGAAATAGTCTCATATTGGGAAAAAAATGAAAAGAGTGCAAGTGTTTAAATAAGTGCTCATAGGTTATATGATAACTCGGATAAAAGGAATTGGACCTCAAATGAGCCTTATTCCGGTGGGATTAGGCGCCTAAGGCATCTTGGGCTTGACTTGATTAAAACAGAAATTGTTTTTTGAATTTTGAATTTCATTTTTGAATATGAAATTGAAACTCAAAAGTTGTCAGAAAACTACCGTTTATTTAAAAGTCATAACCTTTCAATTACACCCTTTCAATTCTATAAAAGAAATCAACTCTTCATTGTTTTATTATCTTCTTCTCATATTTCCATAAGAGAGTTTCAAGAGCTTGTTGTATCTTGGACGCAATTGTCTTCCATTATAATCCTTATAATGGGGTCAATACCGTTTTTAGAAAAGTATATCATACACGTCTTAAGCTTTTAATTCTGCCTTTGTACCCAATTCTCTAACAACTGAAATCCCACTAAATGAAAATTTCAACATTAAAGTGTCAACTTTTTAAATATACAGATTTAAGTGCTATAATGGTCAAACATATATATATTTGGTATTAAATCCCTACTTTTCCTTTTTTGCGGGGGCTAAACGAAAATTTAATACCCACCAATATTTCCCCAATACAACACACTTAAATACCGAAAATTTAAAATCAAACACTTTTATACTGAAAGTATTGCTCACAAGAAAACCATGAGTAAAAAAGTCATATGAGTAGGTTCTTGTATACTTTTAACATCAAATGTCTTATGAGGACGGTTTAAAATCCAACACTTTTACACTTTATATCTATATTACCATTGAAAATCTTTGACAGATAAACTTCTGCATATAACGGAAAACTACTACATTCTGCAAATTTAGTAGTTATTTGCTAAATGGAGTAGTTATCTGTCAAAAAGTTATAAAAATAGTATAAAAATATTTTTTTTTACCACAACGAAGCCCACCGGTCCCGCGTGTCCCTTTTCAAAGCATTAAATGGGAGATCCCGGGACCCCCCAAACTTCAACTGCCTACAACTGTACTGTGTGTAAAAAGTAGCTAAAGGGTCTTAAACCTATTGTGTTTTGGCCTTCGGAGTTTTACATATTGCTTCTGTCGAGCCAGACCAAATACACCCCAAAAAAACTTCTCTGAAAGAGCTTGTAGAGAAAATTTCTCTATATAAAAAAAAAGATTTGCACGAATCCCAAAACCTATATAAGGGCTTGTAAGAGATTTGTAGATACAAGCCCTTTTAAAGAAGATTTATCCCAATACTCCATAATATTTTTTAGTGCGGGTTCATCAAATCTATATGGATTACCCACATGTAAACTTCCATGCAGTGCTGCAGAAGGGACCACACCCTACATTCGAGTAGGCGGTGCACCAGGTCGGTTTGGACACGTTACCCGTCTGAACCCGCCTGCATTTGACGAGTACAAAAACCATTCGAAACCCGCCCGCATTTGAAGGGTACAAAACCCGAACCTGCCCGCATTAGAATATGGTGGGTTTTTAGATCTTATAAAACCCGTCCGAGCACAAGCCCGCAACTGCCTGCAGCCCAATCCGTTTACAACCAACCCAAACCTGCCAGCTTACTAGAAATACGAGTCATAGAAATGTTTATTGCTATGGAAAGATTAAATGCCTAAACCTATATAAATTCATGCACCCTAATTTTTGTTTCTTGTTTTCTCATTTTATTTTTCTTATGCTCATTAGTTCCTGCAAGTATTTCTTTTGTTTTGTAATGCCACAATAATTTTGATTAATAATATTTGTTTTATCTTGCAACTTTGGATATTATATGCCGTTTCGGATGTGTTTAACTTTGCAATTGAGCCTCTGAGATTTGTTTTTATTTCATATTTTATATATAATAAATGATAAGTTTAATATGCGAAATCTATCCCACACCGTGGAACCCGCTCGAATTAGGGAAACCCGAGCCCAAAACCGGCTTGAACCCGTTGGTGCGGGTTGGGATTTATGTACCTATTATTGTTAGTTATATGTATGCCCTAGAGGCCATTACTATACATAGGATGTATATTGTGGTGGATGCTTGGACATATATAGGGATGACTTTCTTGCTCGATATGATAGTATGCTATCTGGTTACTCTTTACCTTAACGTGTACACTGATTGTCTCTCTGTTACATATTGGTAAAGCGCTTAGGATGTGTACTTGACTACCTGGACTATGATGCGGATCATACTAGTGGGGACGTGGTAGTCCATAAGTACATCCTTCAAAGTCCCTAGTCGTGGGTGTATCGAGACGGGGCATCGATATACCAGAGTAGACTAGCGTGTAGCCTCTCGGCCCATATAGATGGGCGATGGATGATCCCATATCCATTGGTGTTTGACATCAAAGATGATATACGGGTGCTCAGTGAAGACTGGGTACACTGGACGGACTCGCCGAGACTCCCAGATGGTATTATACCTTACGTCAGATGGCAGTTCTCTGGTGACACTGGTACAGGTTAGTCTGTATACCCGAGATCGTCATAGAGTCTTGTGTGATTCCCACTGTGCTTTGATTTCCACCTTACCACGTCCAAGAGGGCGTGCAAAACGGTGGTTTTTGGGTACAGTCCCGAGTCACATGGAGGCAATGAGCGATAGGAGGGGTTTCGTCTCTCCCGGTATAGGGAGTTGATGTTGCGCTGTGCTCGATTAGCTATAACAGGAAGTCCTTGGCCAAGGCTGCTTTTGGGATTTACTGATAAGTGTTACCAGTAGTTTCTCGACCCGTTATTAGCCTCATATCGACACGACTTATCGAGTTATTGGGGTCTGACGTTTAACACCCCTAGGCGAGATATGCGACATATCAGACGAACAGACCGGACTGTACGGTAGTGTTACTGGTTGGATTCACAGGAGTGTGAGCGGGCTTGCTCATTGATCTTCTGATCGCTCAATACCCGGGTGGCCGTTACGTTTAGCAGACCGCTTGCGGCTTGTGGGTGTTTGATATGATCATCACCTGCTGCCGGCGTATTGACGAGTCTTTAGAGTCCTACACAGGGGTTTCCTGGCTCAAGCGAAACGAAATAGGAGCGCATATGAGATATGTGCGGGACCCAGAATAATACCAGTATGTGATACTGTATTCTATTCTCGCGATTTGTATCATCGGTCGGTTATATGTGATATAGCCGGATTACCGAATCAAGTGTTGATTCGATACATTGATACACTTGATATTAGTCGGTTATATGCAGTATGACCGGATCATTAAATCAAGTGTTGATTTAGTGATTTAATATATAATTATATATTTGATATATTACTTTATATTAACTAGTATTGGTTCACTTAAGATTATTTTCTCACTAGATTGTGCATATTGTATATATGATATATTTTTGTGCACTTGTTTGTATCATGTTTGATGATACGTGCAAACTTGGGTTAGTGTATGCTTTAAACTATGATTAGGTTAATGGTTAGGGTTTGATTTACTCATTTATTTATTTATTTCTTTTGGCAAGAAACAAATATGGTGGCTTTCTTTGTTTTATTCTTGGAGTTTCATGAAGCTTCACCATTTTGTTTCTTCTTAAACCTAACCATTATCTAAATCCTAGTTTATTCTCTGCATGAGTCAAACTAACCCATGGTTGCTAAATGATAACCATCACTTGATTTGCAATGAGAAATTAATTCATTTTTCGTTTATTCTTTTTCTTTCTTCTTCTTCATCTTCTTCATGAAGAAAGAAAAAGCTTGCTAGAAAATTCTAAGTGATGATTCCAAGTGAGAAATCCAAATCCAAAGTGAACCCACTTCCTATTTCTTCATCCTCTATCACTTGCCATGTTGTAGAGGGTGTTTTCTTCACATGTTTCTTGACCTAGTGAAGATGGAGCTTGAGTTTGAGTCGTCTTGACGTAGATCATCTTCGGCCTCGAAGTCAATGACCTAGCCCGATCATTTCTCCGACGAAACCATCGCTAGAGTCCGGGATCCGATGATCGCAGCGAAGAGACGTCAACACGGAGCTTAAGAAATGGTGGAGCGGATCTACAAAGGTTGTATTTCCTTTCACTTATTAGCAAAGTTGTTTGCTTGCTTGTAGTTTCGCCTTTACTTCTAGTTAACGATCTATATTAGGGTTTCTCGGCACCGGAAAATTTTTGTTTGGCATGGTTGATGCCTTGTGAAACCTCTTGAGTGTGCCTAGTAACCCTACAGTGGTATCAGAGCCTAGCTAGAGCTTTATGCGTAGTGTCGACGATGTTAGAAATCCGATCGAACCCCGAAACCCTAACTTTTAACCCTCTCTGTACATTTTCTGAAAATGTGGATTTTTCAAAATTAAAAATATCCAAAAAAAACAGCAGGGTATTATAAGAGTTACTGTGAAGCACGTGAGCCCAAGTCAACTAAAGCTCCGCGGAACCGCGGCCCCACCCTTGCATGTGCGGCGGTTCCGCGGCCATAAAGTTGATTCTTGGCACTTGCTTTGCACAGTAATGTCCTATATTGATTCCTGTATTTTCTAGGAATTTTTAAAGTTTGCTCAAGAGTTGAGTTTTCTAGGTTGTATTGGGAGCTCGACGATTCGATCGGAATTTTTAACTTTGTCTGTGTTTTTCCGGATAATTTACAATATGTTAAAATGTTCGAGCGGATATAAATACCCAATTTTTCCCCTGCCGAGAAATTTCCAAGTGTTGGATTTTTCCGTAGTTTGAGAACGTTCTAAGTAGTGCAAGTAACGCGATGGACCCTCTAGAAGACAACAAACCTTAACTCGATTATGTGACCGTCTTGAACTGCCCTTTGAACCTTAGGGTTTGGGACAGTACGGCGTGCGACATGTGAGGCGTTGGCTTGACCCTTCTACGGCTGGACTGTTGGTACTGTGGCATGAAGTGAATGTTTTTAAACTTATTTCATGTGTTGAGTTATTTCGGGAAAACTTGGGCGTTTGATTGTTCGATCGGAAAGTTTATGTAACACTTTGAATTTCCGTTAGAATGTTTTTGTGATAATTAGTATTTGTGCATGTTATTATATTAGTGTACATAGGATTATTAGTTATTTTAGTCGTGTTAGCAAATTGGAAAAATTTTCTTTGTAGTGTACACTTACACACTAGCCATTTTTGTGACTTAGGGTTTTGGTAGCATGTTAACCATTCTTTTGTTGCATGGTTGCTAACTTATTCCCACCATTTTAAATCATATCATAACCCTTTTTTATAATTTCAAATCCTATTAAACAATGAGGCATGGTGGTTAGGTGAAGTTTGACCTTTAGACCATTTTCTTCCTCTCTCTCTCTTCTCTTCTCCCCCACTTCAGAATTCTGCAGCCTTCCAGCAGAGAAACCCCTTCTTCCTCCATCTTTTCTTCTCCTTTTTCATTTCCCTTTTGATCCTTACACAAAACCCTATACATATCAACTCATTTTCTTCACGAAACCATGGAAAAGTGAGGTTTTTGAGGTGTTCAAAGGCAAATCTGCACACTTGAGGGAAAAGCTGAGACTTTTGGTGTTTTACAAGGTTCTTAGAAGGTATTAACTCATGTTAGCACTCCTTTTCCTTAAACTTGTAGTATTGTTTAGCAAAAATCTCATTTTTGTGCATTTTTAGTGATATTAAAGGATATTTGTGTTTCACATGTTAGATTAGGCTTTTGTTAGTTTGGTTAGCTCTATTAGGTGTTATTAGAACTATTTTAGGTCAGGTTTGTTTCAGTTTGCACAGAAATACCATAAAGTTCCATTTTAGTGCAAAAGTGTGGATTTTAACTAGAAATAAGGCTCTGTAGGATCTGCTGCTACCCGAGATATTTCAGAGTGAAACTAGATGTTACTGTAGCATGTATGGGGGGTATAGAGTGCACACACCAAACCTGGGAGCCCACCCCCTACCCAGGCCGCCGGAATATTCATTCTGGCCATAATTTGCGGCCAGATGGGTGAGTTGGGATTTGGGGATTGGGCCACTGGAGTCTGCTGCTATGTGGGTTATTTTGGTATATATAGTTTTACATTATCATTTCTGTATCAAAATCTGGAGTAGAATACCCTACTTTCCATATTTTCAATCTTTCGCGACACGCATGATACGTGTGTGTGGGTTTGGGGTTTCTGCGTATCGTGACGCGTCGGAGTGGCTTCAGGCGCGTAATCACACGTTTTAGCGTATCGCGCACACGCGCGCTTGGTTCGCGACACGAGTTACTAGTTCGGCTTTAATGTCGTGTTTGTGTGACTTCAAGCTTATGTGTGATATATTGTGTAATTCTAGGTTCGCAGGCGAGTACGGCGGATGCCGCGCAGAAGGGAAAACAGGTTGTTGGCTATACCTAGCGAGAGACTACGGTGAGTAGATTTAACATCTACGGGGATATCGCCCGCATGGCGTTCTACGTCAGGACTGATAGGACCTTATAGCTACATTTACATACATTGACTGTTCATGGCTACTATTTAGTGCATACTGCATTCCCTGCTATATGTATATAAACTAGAATTAATAGAACACCGCACCCTTACTAACAGTTCATGTTGCACGAGCACTACCCTGCATGTTGCACACACAACGTTAGAATTGCCATGATATTCATACTTGATGCATATATCGCATCGAATCATTATGCTGTAGCTCATCTTTTATATGACTTAACATGATATTCATACTTGATGCACATATCACATCACATTTACTTGCATATTGGTTGGGATTACATGTGATTTCTGGATTTGGGAACCGTGGCCATTTTCAAATATGTAATCATTTAAAAACCCGGTTCCCTTGATATGATATTTCGATGCGCCCACCCTGTGTTTCCTCGGTGCTGGAGTGGTATATATTGAGAGAGGGTTGACCCGGACTGACGGATGCCCGATATATTGAGAGAGGGCTGACCCGGACTGACGGATGCCCGATATATTGAGAGAGGGCTGACCCGGACTGACGGATGCCCGATGTATTGAGAGAGGGCTGACCCGGACTGACGGATGCCCGATATATTGAGAGAGGGCTGACCCGGACTGACGGATGCCCGATGTATTGAGAGAGGGCTGACCCGGACTGACGGATGCCCGATGTATTGAGAGAGGGCTGACCCGGACTGACGGATGCCCGATGTATTGAGAGAGGGCTGACCCGGACTGACGGATGCCCGATGTATTGAGAGAGGGCTGACCCGGACTGACGGATGCCCGATGTATTGAGAGAGGGCTGACCCGGACTGACGGATGCCCGATATATTGAGAGAGGGCTGACCCGGATTGACGGATGCCCGATAGAGGAGGATTTGCGTGTCGATACTAGACACGAGTATTTATGTTATTTGGGTGCCGATGTTGGGCACTCGTGATTCTCAGGGATGTACAGGATTTGAGGGCCGATGGGAGTGCCGGTGTCTGGGTTGTTGGGATTTGCGGTGCATATATATAGTTATTCCACCTTGACATTCCATGTAGATGTTATATTCCCATGCTCAACATTCATTATTGCATCTCATCCTGTAGTTATATCACCTGATAGAGCACTTGCATGATTATTGTACATACTGCTTACCTCGCATTGATATCATCTGCTGGCATATGTTAGAGTAGCGCAGTACGTGCATGCTCGCGATTACCTTTATATGTTATTTCTATTCACGAGTTGGCAACTCACCCCCGTTGTGCCACAGTATTTGCAGGTAGCCCTTCGGAGTAGCCGTGGCAGGCTGCGCTTTGTATCTTTTGACACAGATACCCCCATAGTTGGTGTACTAGCTCTTTTGCTGATAGGTGGGTTTGCGCGGTATCTGTTTATCTTTCAGTTATGTATATTGTTGTATCTAGTATTCTCCATCTACCATGTATGTATTTGACTTAGAGACAGTGTGAGGACGATGATGTATATTATTGGTATCCTGGTGTCGAGCTCGTTGTGAGCCGACTTTTCTTATGCAGTTTTATTCTATCTGTGATGTTCCCACTTGTGGATCTTGATCTTCGCTACAGCGTCGTATATTGTTATCTTGGTGATTGTTTACTTAGATTTCTTAACATGTTAGTAAGTTCTTTCATTTTAAACTTATAACACTCTATACTTTTACTGATTTGATTTCTGGGTTTTCGGTTCACTTAGCCACGTTACGCCTGTAGACGTTACGTGGTTACTGTAGGGTTCCTAAGCACGCTAGTGAGGTCTCCTAAGCCATCAACCATGGCAATTTCAAAAATTATGGTGCCTACAAACCCTAAACTACGGATCGATAACTAGATGTCTAGGCGAACAAAGAACTAGTTAACACTTAACTAATGAGAAAACGGAAATACAACCTTTGTAGATCCGGTGCTCCACCTCCATAGCTCCGCAACGAGGTCCTCTCCGCTGTCCAAGTCAAATCCGGGCTCTAGGATCGGCTTCGTCGGAGAATGGGCAAGCTAGGTCGTCGATGTCCATGCCGAAGATGATCTACGTCGAGGCATCGCTAGATCAAGCTCACAACTTCACCAAGTCAAGAAACTTGTGAAGTAAACACACTCTACTACTTGGCAAGAGGTAGAGGATGAAGAAATAGGAAGTGGGTAGACTTTAGTTTTGGATTTCTCACTCTTTTCCAACAATCACCATTGATGGAGCTTGAGCTTCTTCAAAGAAGAAGATGAAGAAGAAGAAGAAAATGATAAGATAAGATAATTCTAAAATGAAAAGAATAATACATTCTTATCATCTTAGAACCATGGTTTAGTGTAGAAAATTAATCATGGTTGAGTGGTATGGTTAGGGTTAAGGATGAGATAAGAATAGTGGACTAAGTCAAAGCTTCATGAAGCTTTAACTAAACAACAAAAGAAGCCACCATCCTTTTCTCATTCTATTATTCATTTATCAAAAATAAATGGATAACTAAATAAGATAAATGAATAACTAAATAATAAACCCTAACCATTTCATTAACCAAGGTTTAATACTTTACACTTAACCAAAAAGCATGTATCATCAAACATGATACAAGCAAGTGCACAAAATCATATCACATATATAATGCGCACATCCGAGTGAGAAAATCCATCTTAAGTAAACCGATACTAGTTGATGCAAAGTAATATATCAAATATATAAATATGCATTAAATCATTAAATCAACACTTGATTCAATGACCCGGTTATGTCGCACACAACCGACTAGTATACAATATATCGGCTTATCGAATCAACGCTTGAATCGATAACTAGGTTATATCGCATACAACCATTCGATATATTTATCGCGAGAATAGAATACGGTATCACATACACGCATTATTCTCGGTCCCGCACATATCTCATATGCGCTCCTATTTCTTTTCGCTTGAGCCAGGAAACCTCTGTGTAGGACTCTAAAGACTCGTCAATACGCCGGCAGCGGATGATGATCATATCAAACATCCACAAGCCGCAAGCGGTCTGCTAAACGTAACGGCCACCCGGGTATTGAGCGATCTGAAGATCGACGAGCAAGCCCGCTCACACTCCAGTGAATCCGACCAGTAACACTACCGTACAGTCCGGTCTGATCGTCTGATATGTCGCATATCTTGCCTAGGGGTGGTAGACGTCAGACCCCAATAGCTCAATAAGTCGTGTCGATATGAGGTCTATAACTGTTCGAGAAACTACTGGTAACACTTACCAGTAAATCTCAGCAACCCTGGCCAGGGATTTCCTGTTATAGCCAATCGAACACGGCGCAACATCAACTCCCTATACCGGGAGAGACGAATCCCCTCCTATCGCTCATTGCCTCCATGTGACTCGGGACTGTACCCAAAAACCACCGTTTTGCACGCCCTCTTGGACGTGGTAAGATGGAAATCAAAGCACAGTGGGAACCACACAAGACTCTATGACGATCTCGGGTCAACAGACTACTCTGTACCAGTGTCACCAGAGAACTGCCATCTGACGTGAGGTATAATACCATCTGGGAGTTCTCGGCGAGTCCGTCCAGTGTACCCAGTCTCTACTGAGCACCCGTATATCATCTCTGATGTCAAACACCGATGGATATGGGATCATCCATCGCCCATCTGTATGGGTCGAGAAGGTACACGCTAGTCTACTCTGGTATATCGATGCCCCGTCTCGATACACCCACGACTAGGGACTTTGAAGGATGTACTTATGGACTACCATGTCCCTACTAGTATGATCCGCATCATAGTCCAGGTAGTCAAGTACAGATCCTAAGGGCTTTACCAACATGTAACAGAGAGACAATCAGCATACACGTTAAGGTAAAGGGTAACCAGATAGCATACTATCATGTCGAGCAAGAAAGTCCTCTCTATATATGTCCCAGCATCCACTACAATATACATCCTATGTACAGTAATGGCCTCTAGGGCATACATATAACTAACAATCTCCCACTTGCACTAGGGCCATCTGTAGCAGTGGTTGCAGTATCTCATACTCAACCATCCCATAAAAGTCTCTCTCTGGGAACAGGCCTTTGTGAGTTGATCCGCTGTGTTGTCCTCTGAGTCTACTCTCCTAACCTCGATCTCCCTGGAGATCAACCATCTCCATGATCAAGTGATGCTGCCTTAGAATATGTCTGGATCACTGATGGGACCTGCGTTCCTTGGCATAAGCCACAACTCCATTGTCACACAATGGAAGGAACATAGTTCATCTCATGAACCAATATACACCCAAACAGCCTCTTTGGTAGCATCTTAAGTAGCGATGTATCCTGCCTTTATCGTCTAGTATGTCACGGTATCTAGCTTGGAACTCTTCCAATATACCGTCCCTTTACTGAGGGTATAGACAATGCCTGTGACTGACATTCAGTCGTCTTTATCACCCAGGAACACTTCCAGTGATTCTCCCCAGGATCGATTGATACCATCTCACTACAACTAGTGAGAATCCTAACATCTATTTAGATCTATCTCATAGATCCAAAATCCAGGAGTTAGTAGGTATCACTTTGATCCTATATGGAGAATTATGGTGATAAGCGGAGATTGATCGAGCGTAGCATAGGAAACTCCTTCCTTATCAAGAGTATGTCATCCACGTACTCTACGAGGATCACCACCATACTCCCTACTACCTTTTTGTTTATACAAGGTTCATCTACCATTTTGATGATGTCAACTTCTTTAACTATCTCATCAAAACAGATGTTCCAACTCCGCGATGCCTGCTTTATCTTATAAAGCATCTTGCACACGTTTCCGCTGCTCCCACTGTCTACGAAGCCCTCTGGCTGTGTACTTATTGACGCTCTCTTCTAAATCATCATTTAGAAAAGCAGTCAAGACACCCAACCACCAGATATCGCAGTCATGGTATGTAGCCGTGACAAGTAGGATCTGGATGGACTTAAGCATAGCTACTGGAAAAGGTTTCATCATTATCCACGCCTGGTCGATGACGAAAACCTTTAACAATTCTAGCTTTGAAAGTCTCAACTTTTCCATCTACACCAAGTAATCTTCTCAAGATATACTTGCTCCTGATGGGGATTTAACCCTTCAGATATAGCAACCAAAGTCCATACTTCGTTGGTGTATAAGGATTCCATCTCAGATCGATAAGCATCCAGCCATTCTTACAGAGTCTCACTCTTGATGGCCAGCTCGAAACTAGTTGGGTCATCATCTCATGATGCACTCCTCGCTCCCACTGTCATAGAGAAACCGAAGTATCTCTCAGGTGGGTGAGGAACCCTACTAGATCGGCGGAGAGGCTGAGGTTCGTTGGAATCTACTGAATCCTTTGGTTCTATCAAATCATCTGATGTAGTTCGTATAGCTGGAACATTTCCAGTTCTACATTACAGTCTTTGCCTCGAGCTTGTCCGGATTTTGCTTTTAGACATAGGCCGGACAACCCCAAATCTTAACTAGCTTAAGACATGGGCTCTTCCCTTTCCATATCATATATGAAGTGGTAGGCAACTGATTCGATTCGAACCCTATTCAATAGGTATGCAGCTTCTCAAGTGCATAACTCCCTAAAGGAAACGGGTAACTCAGTAGTACTCATCATAGAGCACACCTTATCATATAGGGTGTGATTGCTCCGCCCTGATATACCATCGTGCTATGGTGTATACAGAGGAGTAATGCTGAGAGAGAATCTCATTCCCCTTTAGAATAGTCCAGTATTTCTGTGCTCAAGTATTCTCCTCCTTGATCTCATCATAGGACATAATACTTATACCCGTATTCTGGTTCTCTACTTCTCGCTTATATTCTGTGAATATCTCAAAAGGTTCGGACTTGTGTTTCAACAGGAACATAGGTCTGAATCTCGAAAGATCATCAGAGAATGTAATGAAGTATAAAGAACCAGTCCTGGCATGTGTAGACAGGGGACCTTACATACATCAACATGTATCATCCCAAGAGTTCACTAACTCTTTCTCTGTTTCCAATAAACAGAGCTAGTGTCATTTTATCTTTGTGACATGACTGGCGAGTTTCACAAGATGTAAGTTCAAACTAATTTAAATATGCATCTTTATGTAACTCTAGCCAGTCGGGTCGCATTGATCTGACCTAGTCTACAATACCTCAAGAAGGATTCGTTCATTTCTGAACTCTTCCTCTTGTGTGTGTTCCATATATTAAGAACTGTAGTTTGATTTAGAACATTAATGCTTTTAGATATCGTGCCTGAACCGATCAACTTTTGATATAGGAAATGTTCAAAACATTATCCAACAATACAAAATTATATCCTTTCTTTACTAATAAAGAGACTGATATGATTTTGTATATCAGGTTCGGTATCTAACAACATTCGTTCAGAATCAATGTATCGGTAATACAGGGTGACAGTGACCAACAGACTTGGCTGCAACATTTGCCCCGTTTTCTGCCTCATGAAACTTATCACCCGTTCTCAGTTCTCTACCTTTCTGTAGCCCTATGTAACAGATTACATATCTGGGATCCTGATCCGGTATCATATACCCAGGACGTAAAGGATACTGAGAAACAGTTCTGTATAATGAACACACCCGAAGATGATGCATCATCATGCACTCTCCTCGTTTGGGCGGCATGGGAAATCTGGTATTCCCCAATTTCCTGCTCTGTCTTATAACAATTATAAGTTGGAGCGGGACCAACGTTCCCCAGCTCAGTATAACAAGCGGGTTCGGTCAATATTCCGTATTATTATCTTGATTAAGGCGTGATATGGTCGCTACCTGGAGAGAGAGAGAAGAAAACACTCAGCGTGCGCTCTGTCAAGAATAGATTGGTTATTATTTTATCTAATCAGGATGGCTCCCACTGCTTTTTATCAAATCTTCCTTCAAACCCTAAAAGGAAAGACTAGCCGGGATTAATTACACACTACAAGTTCGCCAATCTTTCAGCCAGGCCAGTGTCGGTACTTTGAGGGAGGTCCCCCGTGCTTTCGCACGAACCTAATTAATGTAAACCTCGTTTTCCCAGAGGCGTAACCCTGTTAACACCTTTCTAGACACCTACTTGATCGGCTAATTGTAATGTGTAAAACTCTCCCAGGAGTAACTCTTACTCGCAGCGGGTATCGGGATCCAACTATCTCATAGAAGGTATGCAATCTCATTGCAAATCTCAACACTTGAAATTCCCGATAATATTTTGCCCCTAGCTCGCTATGACCTTGACGCATGCCAAACAACCCATAGTCTGCTAGTCAAGTTCAACCCGTACATTTCTTGATTGAATTAAACCCACCCGCACGACCCTTGACGCATGCCAAACAACGCCGTACGAATACCCTAATCCAATCGCATCATATGCTGGCAGATAAGCACTAGTTAGCTACCGTACACTACGCCTTGACGCATGCCAAACAACCGCAGCACGAATACTAACTAATACTTATCTGAAATGACGGAGGGCTACGACAGGTTTTTCTGAAAACCTATTGCTTAATGAACTTGATATCGTTGTAGAATCAAATGATTTTAAAATGGAGTGCTTTTGAGGCTTTTCTAGTTTTGCTAAAGGAGTCACTCCCGGTGAGGGGATCGTCGGTCTTTTCCTCGTCGAATGAGGTGCGGGATATATCATATATATCACTGTGCAAAGCAAAAACTCTTAAAAGCAATCAAAAGACAAACCGAGTGTGTAGCATCTGCCAGTTATTGCTAAAGGAGTCACTCCCGGTGAAGGGATCTCGGTCCTTTCCTCATCGAATAAGGTGCAGGATATATCATATATACCGCTGTGCAAAGTAAGAACTGTAGCTACTTGTTTTTATTTTGAAATTCGATTCTACAACATCTTAGGTTTTTTTTATTTCATTAATCACATTAATAAAGTCCCATCAATTATGTACCTAAACATAACAGATAAATACGACGTACACTTATGCCATCCGCATTCGCCTCGATGTCCCCTCATGCACCGTTAGGTTAGGTAACTAACGGCAGAGCGGGGCAGGGCTAGCGCGAGTGCAAAACATAAGTAACGTCAATATAATATATCATATATACTATATACTGTATCTATCACAGAACATCTCATGATCACATCACAGATATCGCAGCAGAAGAATCATATGAAATATTGGATATACTAGGACGTCCGTGTTTTCAATACGAGCCAGTATAAAACACGGATTCCACGGTCGTGATGAATAGCCAAACCCACACCCCTAGACCCCTACGAGAGCGGCAAGCAACCCTACCAATTCTAGAGTTAGGAGACCCGGACTCGACTCCTCGAGTTGGTCTCCCACTGGACTCCAGAACCCGGTTACTTGTGCTCCCCTCCTTGGGTCTATCCTAGTGCGGAAAAGTAAATAATATACAACAGGTGACAACTCCCGCAACCAGGAAGCGCCCCAATAAAAGAATATTACATACAAGTTTTTACATGAATGAAAATGAAAAACACTCATCTCACATAAAAACCCCCGGCTATTCAAACACGACGATCCAATATAACATATCCAGCAACACATAACATCTCATGTCATCAACGTAAGTAAATATGCGCATCCCAATTGTCGTTGACATATAGCAACGAAACCGGCGATATCACATATTACACATACGGTCACAGAAAAAAAATGTAAAACTACAACAGTTGGAATCCGCAATCTGCATAGACATCGCATGCCTAATCAAATGAATACCTTAGACATCGCATGCCTAACAATTATAAACCCCGCATTTTAGTCTCATTATCGAAAACACTTTTCAATATCAAGTCGGGCAATTCAACAAGATTCCCGACATCCTGATCGAATACTCGTCGCAAACTTCAGTAGGCGGCCGCACCCCCAATACCGGCGACGAAGTGCACCAAGGCGGAACACCGCTACCGCGAGCACCCGAACGGATGCTTTCGGCGACGGGGTTCTCCTACAGTCACTTGGTCGGGGCTATGGAGTGAAGCTGTCTATTAAGTTTACCCGGCGAGTATCCGCGTACGCTACGTGATTACGACGAACTTTTGATCACATCAAAATTCCGTGGCAACCGATCAAGTGAGACTAAATTGCTAGATTTACAACATTCATTCAGTTATCATATAACTTATTGTGAATTCCAATTATTGTATCCCATTCCGGATAAATAGAAAATGTTAAACTTTCCGATCGAACATTCTAACACCCAAGTTTTCCCGATACAGATCAACACATGAAATAAGTCTAACAACATTCAGTTCGTACCTCAGTACCAACGGTCCAGCCGTAGAAGGGTCAAGCCAACGCCTCACATGTGGCACGCCGTACTGCCCCAAACCCGAAGGTTCAAAGGGCAGTTCAAGACGGTCACATAATCGAGTTAAGGTTTGTGTCTTCTAGAGGGACCATCGCGTTACTTGCACTACTTAGAACGTCGTTAAACTATGGAAAAATCCAACACTTGGAAATTTCCCGACAGGGGAAAAATTGGGTATTTATATCCGGTCGAACTTTTTAACATATTCTTAGATTTATCCGGAAAGACACACAGACAAAATTTGATACCCCGATCGAAACACCGAATCCCCAAAACAACTGCAGAAATTTCAACTCTGGAATAAGTTTTAAAAATTCCCAGAAAATCCAGTACATAAAACTAAGAATTACTGTAAAAAAAATTTTAAAATTGGAGGTCGTACGGCCGCTCATCCGCGGCCTGAGACAACAGGAAGGCCGCGGATCCGCGCCTAGAATAATGAATTAACCCCTCAAATTTAAACAGTAATTCTTATATTATTTTACTGAGTTCTCTGAATATTTTTAATATGGAAAAATCCCTGTTTTTCAAAATCGTCCAGAGAGCAAGTTTGGTTTGGGATTTCGGATTCGTTCGGACTTCAAATTCCGTCTGGCCTTCGCCTAAAGCTCTAGCTAGGCTCTGATACCACTGTAGGGTTCCTAGGCACGCTAGTGAGGTCTCCCAAGCCATCAACCATGGCAATTTCAAAAATTATGGTGCCTACAAACCCTAAACTACGGATCGATAACTAGATGTCTAGGCGAACAAAGAACTAGTTAACACTTAACTAATGAGAAAACGGAAATACAACCTTTGTAGATCCGGTGCTCCACCTCCATAGCTCCGCAACGAGGTCCTCTCCGCTGTCCAAGTCAAATCCGGGCTCTAGGATCGGCTTCGTCGGAGAATGGGCAAGCTAGGTCGTCGATGTCCATGCCGAAGATGATCTACGTCGAGGCATCGCTAGATCAAGCTCACAACTTCACCAAGTCAAGAAACTTGTGAAGTAAACACACTCTACTACTTGGCAAGAGGTAGAGGATGAAGAAATAGGAAGTGGGTAGACTTTAGTTTTGGATTTCTCACTCTTTTCCAACAATCACCATTGATGGAGCTTGAGCTTCTTCAAAGAAGAAGATGAAGAAGAAGAAGAAAATGATAAGATAAGATAATTCTAAAATGAAAAGAATAATACATTCTTATCATCTTAGAACCATGGTTTAGTGTAGAGAATTAATCATGGTTGAGTGGTATGGTTAGGGTTAAGGATGAGATAAGAATAGTGGACTAAGTCAAAGCTTCATGAAGCTTTAACTAAACAACAAAAGAAGCCACCATCCTTTTCTCATTCTATTATTCATTTATCAAAAATAAATGGATAACTAAATAAGATAAATGAATAACTAAATAATAAACCCTAACCATTTCATTAACCAAGGTTTAATACTTTACACTTAACCAAAAAGCATGTATCATCAAACATGATACAAGCAAGTGCACAAAATCATATCACATATATAATGCGCACATCCGAGTGAGAAAATCCATCTTAAGTAAACCGATACTAGTTGATGCAAAGTAATATATCAAAGATATAAATATGCATTAAATCATTAAATCAACACTTGATTCAATGACCCGGTTATGTCGCACACAACCGACTAGTATACAATATATCGGCTTATCGAATCAACGCTTGAATCGATAACTAGGTTATATCGCATACAACCATTCGATATATTTATCGCGAGAATAGAATACGGTATCACATACACGCATTATTCTCGGTCCCGCACATATCTCATATGCGCTCCTATTTCTTTTCGCTTGAGCCAGGAAACCTCTGTGTAGGACTCTAAAGACTCGTCAATACGCCGGCAGCGGATGATGATCATATCAAACATCTGCAAGCCGCAAGCGGTCTGCTAAACGTAACGGCCACCCGGGTATTGAGCGATCTGAAGATCGACGAGCAAGCCCGCTCACACTCCAGTGAATCCGACCAGTAACACTACCGTACAGTCCGGTCTGATCGTCTGATATGTCGCATATCTTGCCTAGGGGTGGTAGACGTCAGACCCCAATAGCTCAATAAGTCGTGTCGATATGAGGTCTATAACTGTTCGAGAAACTACTGGTAACACTTACCAGTAAATCTCAGCAACCCTGGCCAGGGATTTCCTGTTATAGCCAATCGAACACAGCGCAACATCAACTCCCTATACCGGGAGAGACGAATCCCCTCCTATCGCTCATTGCCTCCATGTGACTCGGGACTGTACCCAAAAACCACCATTTTGCACGCCCTCTTGGACGTGGTAAGATGGAAATCAAAGCACAGTGGGAACCACACAAGACTCTATGACGATCTCGGGTCAACAGACTACTCTGTACCAGTGTCACCAGAGAATTGCCATCTGACGTGAGGTATAATACCATCTGGGAGTTCTCGGCGAGTCCGTCCAGTGTACCCAGTCTCTACTGAGCACCCGTATATCATCTCTGATGTCAAACACCGATGGATATGGGATCATCCATCGCCCATCTGTATGGGTCGAGAAGGTACACGCTAGTCTACTCTGGTATATCGATGCCCCGTCTCGATACACCCACGACTAGGGACTTTGAAGGATGTACTTATGGACTACCATGTCCCCACTAGTATGATCCGCATCATAGTCCAGGTAGTCAAGTACAGATCCTAAGGGCTTTACCAACATGTAACAGAGACAATCAGCATACACGTTAAGGTAAAGGGTAACCAGATAGCATACTATCATGTCGAGCAAGAAAGTCCTCCCTATATATGTCCCAGCATCCACTACAATATACATCCTATGTACAGTAATGGCCTCTAGGGCATACATATAACTAACAGTTAAGTGCCGGTCATGGGCCAAATTTTGGGTCGTGACAAAGTTGGTATCAGAGCGTAGGTTTTACCTTTCGGAGTGTAGGATGACCCTGGTATGATGGAGTAGGTAGCTGCAGCAGGGTAGCGTAGCGTGTGTATGTTTCGCGGCATACTCACGACACGGTACTCCGCCTACGCGACCTTAGGATTTATTGATTTAAATTCCTTCTTGAGTCTATGCATTCTTGCGATTCGATTTCCGTATCCTTATCGAATCCTATTGTTCCTTTTAGCCATTATGCCGCCAAAGACTACGAGGGCGCAGAGAGCGGCCGCGAGGGCCGATATTCGAGTTGACTCGTCCGAGACGAGTACTGATCTGGGTAGTATACCGGTTGTGCCCGAGCAGGCTGTTCCTGCCATGACAGATCAGATTGCTATGTTAGGGGCTGGTGTGCAGGAGATACGCCAGACGATGGGATCCAGCATGCAGGAGATGCGCCAGATGATGGGATCTCTAGTTGAGACACTTCGAGCGCAGCAACCAGAGGTAGTTCCACCCGTTGCAGAGACCGCGGTGGTACCCACAGTTCAGGCAGTTGCACCTGTGACTACAGAGGTTATTACAGTATCGCTGTCAGAGTTTATGAGGCTGAAGCCTCCAGTCTTCACAGGCACCGATGTGGCCGAGGACCCACAGTCTTTCATTGATAGGATGGCGCGGATATGTCGTTCACTTAGATGCGCAGATGCGAGATGGGTTGAGTTCGCGAGCTTTCTCCTGGAAGGTCTTGCGCAGAAATGGTGCGAATCAGTCGAGAAAGGTAGAGCAGCAGGTCTTCCTCCTATGACCTGGACCGAGTTTGTGGCACTATTCCTTGCCCGTTTTCTTCCCCAGAGTGTTAGGGATGCTAGAGCACGCAGGTTCGAGTCCTTACGCCAGACTCCGGAGATGTCAGTGGCAGAGTATGATGTGCTGTTCACTGAGCTATCAGTTTATGCTCCATACCTAGTGGCTACTGAGGAGTTGCGAGTCAAGAGATTTGTCCGAGGCTTGCTCACACCACTGTTCCTTGCGATCAGCGCGCAGCATTACGAGACATATGCAGCAGAAGTAGATGCAGCATTATTAGTTGAGGAGCGCCTTGCTGAGACTTCGGCAGTTCCAGAGCCGAAGAGAGTTCGTGCAGATACGTCAGTGCAGAGACGGCCTTTCCGGCGTCATGACAGGCACCTTGCAGGTGTCAGAGATTCGAGACGAGGCCAATTGTTTAACTCCTATCCCCAGGAGAGTCAGCGACCATCATCGGGATGTTTTCGCTGCGGGAGTTCTTATCATCGTGTACGAGATTGTCCTGAGTTACCCCGGAGGGAGGTAGCAGCACCGCACGTCACACTACCACCTTCACCACCCCAGACGGCGTTGCCTATTGTACCTACTGTTACTCCGCGTCAGACGCATGCACAGGGAGGTCGTGGTCACGGAGGATTTGTTCGTAGAGGACGAGGTGACCGAGGCAGGGGACAGCCAGCTACCGGCAGGGGACGGCCAGTCACCGGTGGAGGGCAGGCACGAGTTTTTGCCTTGACGGATCAGGACGCGCAGACGTCCAATGCGGTGGTCTCAGGTATCCTTCCAGTATGTTCGGTTGATGCACACGTATTATTTGATCCCGGATCCACGCACTCGTATGTATCCACACACTTTGTGCCGAGTTTGGGTAGAGAGTCCGGTTTGCTTGGTCAGCCGCTTGTTGTGACTACTCCTGTGGGTGAGTCGTTTGTTGCTAGGCACGTGTTCCGACCCTGTACCGTCCGTATTGGCGAGAGAGAGTTGCCGGTCGATTTGATCCTTCTTGAGATGTTGGACTTCGACGTTCTTTTGGGCATGGATTGGTTAGCCACGTGCTATGCTTCTGTTGACTGCCGCGAGAAGACAGTTAGATTTTGTTTTCCCGGCGAGTCGGTTTTTGTTGTGTTAGGGGACCATGGTGCCACCCCTCACAGTGTAATTTCTTCTTTTCGCGCTGGACAGCTTTTGCGGAAGGGGTGTCTGGGATTTCTCGCCTATGTTTGTGATACTAGAGCTACAGAGGTTCCGTTGGATCAGGTTCCGGTTGTTAGCGAGTTCCCTGATGTGTTCCCTGACGAGCTTCCTGGGCTACCGCCCGAGCGTGATATTTCTTTCTGTATTGACTTGGTTCCTGGCACGGGGCCTATTTCTGTAGCGCCTTATCGGATGGCCCCGGCGGAACTTAGAGAATTGAAGGGTCAGTTGCAAGATTTGCTGGATAAGGGACTTATTCGACCCAGTGTTTCTCCTTGGGGTGCTCCAGTCCTGTTTGTCAAGAAGAAGGACGACAGTATGCGTTTGTGTATCGACTACCGCCAGCTGAACAGGGTGACAGTGCGGAACAGATATCCTTTGCCACGCATCGACGATTTGTTCGACCAGCTTCAGGGGGCAGGATACTTTTCGAGGATCGATTTGCGATCGGGCTAACATCAGCTGCGGGTTCGACAGGAGGACATTCCTAGGACAGCCTTCCGCACACGTTACGGCCATTATGAGTTTTTGGTGATGTCGTTCGGACTCACCAACGCGCCAGCAGCATTTATGGACATGATGAACCGTATTTTCCGGCCGTATCTTAATCTGTTCATCATAGTGTTCATTGACGATATCTTGGTGTATTCTCGGAGTAAAGAGGAGCACGAGCAGCACCTGCGGATTACACTGCAGACCTTGAGGGAGCATCAGCTTTTCGCCAAATTCTCCAAGTGTGCTTTCTGGCTAGACAACGTAGACTTCTTGGGGCACGTGATTACACGAGATGGTATATGTGTCGACCCGAGGAAGATCGAGGCAGTTCGGAGTTGGCCTAGACCCACGTCAGTGACGGAGGTTCGCAGCTTTCTAGGGCTGGCAGGCTATTACAGGCGATTTGTGCAGGACTTCTCTCGCATTGCTACACCTTTGACCGGGTTGACCCGGAAGGGAGTTCGCTTCGATTGGACGGAGGAGTGTGAGCACAGTTTCCAGCGGCTACGGGCTCTACTGACTACGACACCAGTGCTATCATTGCCTTCAGGATCAGGCGGATTTGTGGTCTACTGTGATGCTTCACGAGTGGGGCTAGGGTGCATTTTGATGCAGCATGACAGGGTGATCGCGTATGCTTCGCGGCAATTAAAGAAACATGAACAGAATTACCCCACTCATGATCTGGAGATGGCTGCAGTGGTCTTTACACTTAAGATCTGGCGACATTATTTGTATGGAGAGTCGTGCCAGATATTCACTGACCACAAGAGCTTAAAGTATATATTTCAGCAGCGAGATCTGAACCTTAGACAGCGCCGATGGATGGAGTTAGTGAAGGACTACGATTGTGAGATCTTGTATCACCCGGGCAGGGCGAATGTAGTGGCGGATGCTTTGAGCAGGAGGCCCGGGGGTAGTCTGTCTTCTTTGAGCGCAGTGCAGAGGCAGTCGTCGGCAGATTGGCAGATCTTATGCGACAGCCGGGTACAGTTCGAGTATACACCGATTGGAGGACAGATTGCGCATGTTCGTGCACGCCTACAGTTGCTTGACCGCATACATGAGGCACAGCACAGTGATGACCGCTGTTCAGAGATCAGGACACAGATGGGACAAGGCAGATTTTCCGAGTTCGTGATCAATGATCAGGAGATATTACGATTTGGGACTAGACTGTGCGTACCGGATGCTGAGGGATTGCGGCGCGAGATTCTTGAGGAGGCACATCGATCGGTGTATAGTGTTCATCCCGGTTCCATCAAGATGTACCATGACTTGAGAGGTGTTTACTGGTGGGACGGAATGAAGAGAGACATCGCAGATTTTGTGTCGAGATGCCTGACTTGTCAGCAAGTCAAGGCTGAGCACCAGAGGCCCGCGGGAGAGCTGCAGCCGTTACCCATTCCGGAGTGGAAATGGGAACAGATATCTATGGACTTCATTGTAGGTCTACCCAGGACTAGTCGAGGGTATGACTCCATCTGGGTGATCGTGGATCGTTTGACGAAAGCGGCTCACTTCCTACCGGTGAAGACGACTTTCGGATTTTCTCAGTATGCCCAGATTTACATTGATGAGATTGTACGACTACACGGAGTTCCGACATGTATCGTGTCCGATAGAGGCACCCAGTTTACCAGCCGGCTATGGCAGAGGCTTCAGGAGGCTTTGGGCACTCGCTTGAGTTTCAGCACAGCATTCCATCAGCAGACCGACGGACAGTCAGAGCGGACTATTCAGACTCTCGAGGACATGCTCAGAGCATGCGTATTAGACTTCGGAGGTAGCTGGGATCATCATTTGCCCTTAGTAGAGTTCTCCTACAACAACAGCTACCAGGAGACCATTCAGATGGCACCGTTTGAGGCTCTTTATGGGAGGAGATGCAGATCGCCCACCTGTTGGACAGAGCTCAGTGAGAGCAGTATCTTAGGGCCGCAGATTGTGGAGGAGACGACCGCGAAGATCCAGTTGATTCGCGATAGGATGAGAGCAGCCCAGAGTAGGCAGAGGTCTTATGCGGACCGTCGTCGGTGCAGACTTGAGTTTTCTGTTGGTGATCATGTTTTCTTGAGGGTCTCCCCAATGAAAGGCGTGATGAGGTTTGGGAAGAAAGGGAAGCTTAGTCCCAGATATGTGGGCCCCTTCGAAATCCTCGAGCGTGTTGGTGCGGTTGCGTATCGGTTAGCCCTTCCGTCCAGTTTTCCAGACGTGCACCCCGTATTTCACGTTTCGATGCTCCGCAGATATCTTCATGATCCTTCGCATGCGATTCAGCACCCGACGATCCAGCTTGAGCGCGACCTTTCATATGCAGAGCAGCCGGTGAAGATCTTGGATCGACAAGTGAAGAAATTGAGGTCGAAAGAGATACCGTCCGTCAAGGTACTTTGGCGTGGCCAGAGCGGCGAGGAGGTCACTTGGGAGACCGAGAGCGAGATGAGGAAGAGGTATCCCTATCTTTTTGAAGTTGAGTATGATTAGATTTTTAAATTCGAGGACCGAATTTCTTTAAGGGGGGTAGATTGTAACACTTTGAATTTCCGTTAGAATGTTTTTGTGATAATTAGTATTTGTGCATGTTATTATATTAGTGTACATAGGATTATTAGTTATTTTAGTCGTGTTAGCAAATTGGAAAAATTTTCTTTGTAGTGTACACTTGCACACTAGCCATTTTTGTGACTTAGGGTTTTGGTAGCATGTTAACCATTCTTTTGTTGCATGGTTGCTAACTTATTCCCACCATTTTAAATCATATCATAACCTTTTTTTATAATTTCAAATCCTATTAAACAATGAGGCATGGTGGTTAGGTGAAGTTTGACCTTTAGACCATTTTCTTCCTCTCTCTCTCTTCTCTTCTCCCCCACTTCAGAATTCTGCAGCCTTCCAGCAGAGAAACCCCATCTTCCTCCATCTTTTCTTCTCCTTTTTCATTTCCCTTTTGATCCTTGTTCCCCTCCGAAAGACGGCGGCGACGTGAAGACGTCTTGCCTGAAGTTCGGGGCAGATGCTATTTGGTTTTATCCGTCTATCTCTCCGAAGATGCCGAGTTGATTTACGGCACCGTATATCGGAGGTTTAGACGGATGCGGCCGATGTAGCAGACTTCGTCAGATTCCCCCTCAGGGTGAGGGGTTTTTGATTGTGGGGACGCTCTTCCCTGCAGGCGCAAGCCCCTGCAGTTAATTACGCTACCGCATCGCGGTAACAACTTTCTCCTTCTCCAGAATTTCACTTCGTGTCGTATGTGTTTGTTTTATTTGTGGTTGCCCGTGGATTGTATACGGAGACTGAGTAATATCGTCGCCCGTAGGACGTGGATTAGTCCAAATCCGTATTTTGCTTAGATTTGGGTTCGGTGTTTTTAGTTTAAGGATGCATTAGTCGCGTTGCGACTAAGATCAACTTAAACGTTCGTCAAGGATACATTAGTCCTGTTTTGGGCTAAGATCGACTTGACGTAGTGATTGATTTAATTATCCGGCCGTCGGGACTCGTCACCTCTCTGACGTCGTTGAGGGATTACAACGACAGGCGTCTGAGGAGTTCGGAGATGTACCCTTGAGCCAAAGTTGGTTTGGGATTTTATTACTTATTTGAATATCTAAGGACACATTAACCGTATTTGGGGCTAAGATCAACTTAGACGGGACCGTTTAGATCCGACAAAAGAGCGTTTGGGCCCTATTGTGTCAGTTTAGGGACGTGGCGGTCCATATTCCAGTTTAGGGACGTGGTGGTCCATTATTAGTTTAGGGACGTTTCGGTCCGTCGCCAGTTTAAGGACGTAGTGGTCCATTATTAGTTTAGGGACGTTTCGGTCCGTCGCCAGTTTAAGGACGTAGTGGTCCAAATTAGTTTAGGGACGTTTCGGTCCGTTATTAGTTTAGGGACGTTTCGGTCCGTCGCCAGTTTAGGGACGTAGTGGTCCAATATTAGTTTAAGGACGTTTCGGTCCAATATTAGTTTAAGGACGTTTCGGTCCACGAGTTTAAGGACCCCGCAGTCCATATGGGTGTGTGGTCGTTGGGACTCGTCACCTCTTTGACGTCGTTGAGGAATTACAACGATAGATGTCAAAGGAGTTCGGAGATGTACCCTCGAACCGGTCGTAAATTGGTTTGGGAGAGCCATTTTGCTCAATCAATTTAATTTAAGGACTTGCAGCCAGGATTGGGTTAAGTCCAATTTTTTTTATTTATTTTAGGCTCTGCCTGACTAAAAGAATCAGTCCAAACAGGGCTCTATCCCTTTATTGTTTTGCAATTTGATTTAGGCCAGGCCCTTTTAAATAATGAGTTGCAGAAACTCAAGAATTTTCCAAACAGGGCTTTGCCCTTTTATCATTGCAATTTAATTTGGGCCAGGCCCTTTTAATTAATGAGTTGCAGAACCTCAAGGATTTTCCAAACAGGGCTTTGCCCTTTTATCATTGCAATTTAATTTGGGCCAGGCCCTTTTAATTAATGAGTTGCAGAACCTCAAGGATTTTCCAAACAGGGCTCTGCCCTTTTATTATTGCAATTTAATTTGGGCCAGGCCCTTTTAAAGGGTTGCGTTTGTGCAGAAACCCCAAGAAATTTTCAGGTTTAAGAACACAAGTGCATGGCACTTTTGATCTAAATTTGGATCAAAGGAAAACAAGTTCTTCTTGTTTTCCCAGATTTTACAGAACCAAGGGTTCATAACAAGTGCAAGGCACTATTTTTTTATTATTCATTTTTTTATCTTCTGTTCTTCAGAAATTTTACCTTCTCTTTTTTTTTTGTTCTTGATTAATCTTCAAGAGTTCTTTCTCTTCTTTTTTTTTCAGAAGTTTATCCTTCTCTTGATGATTCTACCTTTTTGATTTGAATGAGGTCTGGGCTCTTATTTATAGTGCTCACAAATTTGTTAAATTTGTTACCAAGATCTTTCCTGAATAATTTTGGGAATTTTCCCACCATTGGATCTCTGATCCAAGGGTCCCTGTTTTACAGAAGAACAGAAAATATTCACTTAAATTTTCATTCTGTTGCTGCGCAACTCACCAGCGCGTGACACGTGTCGCGCTGTCGTGCGCTTGCGCAGTTGCAATTGCGCAACTGCGCAGACACGTGTCGCGCTGTCGTGCGCTTGCGCAGTTGCAATTGCGCAACTGCGCAGACACGTGTCGTGCATCCGTGCGCTTGCGCAGTTGCAATTGCGCAACTGCGCAGACACGTGTCGCGCATCCGTGCGCTTACGCAACTGCGCAGACACGTGTCGCGCATCCGTGCGCTTGCGCAGTTGCGATTGCGCAACTGCGCAGACACGTGTCGCGCATCCGTGCGCTTGCGCAGTTAAGTCTTAATTATGTTTTCTGAAGAGCCTTGCTCTGATGGGACGCACTGTCTCGGGCGTTACGCTGCCGAATCAGCTTCTGCCATGTGGCAAATTGCGCGCTGCGCACGGGGACCGAAGCGTTGCTTCGAATTTTGAATTTTCAAAATTAAGTAGAGCCTTGCTCTGATTGGGGGAAACAGATGCCCCCCCACCGTTGCGCTCACGTGGCGCGCGCGTAAGTGCAGCGGTGGCAAGATCCTGACCGTCGGATCTAGGGATCAAGTGAACAGGCGCAGACGCCTATAAATAGGACCCTTGGTCCTTGGTAATTTTTTTACCATTCTCAAGAAATTGAATTTCAGAGCCTTGCTCTTACTTGAGAACTTCCAGAGCCTTGCTCTTGTGATTTCCTTAAGAACTTCCAAGTTCTAACTTCAGAACCATTATAGGTAAAATTAAATTAATTTAATTTAAATTAAACTTAATTAACAGAGCCTTGCTCTTATAGATCTTTGATCTAAAGGAAACCCCTTTGGGGTTTCTTCAACAGAGCCTTGCTCTTATAGATCTTTGATCTAAAGGAAACCCCTTTGGGGTTTTTATTCACAGAGCCTTGCTCTCAAAAATTTGCAGAGACTCTGTTCTTAGGTTTTAACCCATGAACAGAGCCCTGCTTCATAAATCAACTAGAAAACTTTTTTTTAAAAGTTTCCATGGATCTTTAAGATCCCAAAATTTTAATTCTTAGGAGTTATAAATTTTTATTACTACTGCAGAGCTAGGCTCTTTTTTAAGAAGTTTTATTCCTTTGAAACAGGAGTTTGACAAATGTCACTCTGTGGCAGAGCTTTGCTCTGAAAAGAGGAGATCTTCTCCTTGTCTCTAGGGGTCCCCCCCAATGAGGATATTCTCTTGGGGGTCTTTTTTATTGACTGATAGTCTCATCCAATGGTGGGATTGTCTTATCAAATGATGCGCCGTCATCTTGATTTTGTGGGTCCCCCTTTGGTCCCCTACCCGCTGCATCACAGTGTGGAGCAAGATTTTTATTTATTATTTTTTTTTTTTATCATTATTTTTTTTAAGGTTTAAGCGTCAGGCCACTAATGATATATATATATTTTATGCAGGAAAGATGTCTGACGACTTGTCTTTTCCCTTCGTTCGCTCAGAAGGAGGGTTCCCACATGCACCAGTGGACCGGGTAGTGTTCGCCTTGATTAAAGATCACGATCCTGAGTGCAAGAGACTTCACCTATGGGGAAGGTGGTACAGCCAGATTATCCAAGGCCGCCGCAGTTTTAGTTCCGCCTCGCATTCCGAACCCATAGTTACGATCCCCTATGCGGACAAACCCCCGGTGGAGTATGCCGTGGAGGTTAAAAATTGGAATTCAGACGACCTTCTCCAGCCTGCAATCGGCGCTATTCCGGTACAGCCGCCGCCGGCCATAGATATCTTGGGAAGGCGAATCTGTCAGGGTGAAGCACGCCCTTGGGGACAGGCTTACAATATTGGATTGAATCCGCGACCGCTTGCTGGATACCTGCCATGGGCCCGGTACATTTTAGTGGCGAAAAGAGCTCACCTGACGAAGATTGGTTTATACTCCGCCGTCTACGTCTCGCTTTTCGAGTATCCTACTCCTCCAACGTGGTGGACAAAGGCCTTCATTGAACAATGGAATATTCCCACACATACTTTCCTGGCAGCGGATAGGGAAGTTTCCATTTCTCTAGAGGAATTTGTTGAGCTTTCAGGTTTACCGGCGAGGGGGGAGCACTACGAAGAGCTGCTTCCTCCTGATGAGTACGTCTTTGCCACCAAGCAGGTGGTATTCGACTTAACTCCGGAAAATGCTATTCAGCATCAACATCCGGGCCTGGTGAAGGTATTAGAGATTTACGAGGAGCTTCATTTGGAATTGGGCGACCGAGGAGTTAGTTTTGCGGACTTCATTGCTCGTTTTATTCGCCCGGAATTTTTATCAGAGCAAGGTGAGAAGTTCGCCCAACTTGCTGATCCTTTTGGTTTCGGCCTGGACCGCCGACCTTCATCGGAAATTGATCAGCGAAGTTTTTACCTTCCCGGCACTGCTAGCGTCCCTTTCTCAGAGATCGCCGTTCCTGGCATGGATGAGGAGACCTTCTTCATCGGGTTCTTAGGTCTGTGGCTGTGCAGCTTCGCGCTTCCCATGCACCCACGCCTCATGCGGTCTTCTGTCTTTTACCCGGCGCATCGAATGGTGGCCGGTCTGCAGTTATCAGTGGGGATCGCCGGGTTGGCTTACCTCTACAATGGACTTAGCGTAGCGGCGGACGCTAATGAACCTGGGGTACAGCCTGCTAACTTCCCGATGCACTACTTCACTTCTTGGATGGAGCTGCATGTTCGAGGAGTGTTCGGTGCCCATAAAACTCCTCCGTTCTTTGAGAGATTCAAACTTCCAAGAATCATGCGATTGGTCGGGGCTTCCATCGTGTTTGCACCTCCGCGGGAGTCTAGGGGACTGCTTCTGCGTTCGCATCTAGTCGGGGCGAAGACCTCTTTTGTGGATAAGGTCATCACCATGGGTTCCGAGACCACTAAGTCGGTGGTGCCGCTGCGTGATGACTTTAAGGGCGGTGTTTCCGTGTTGAAGGCTTGGGAAATCCTCCACCTTTATTCCATTCGACCGGGCTACTTGGTATTCAGGCAAAATGAAACGGCCCTCTTCATGAGGTATAACCCGCATCGATTTGCCCGGCAATCGAGTTATAACCAAGGGATCCCGTTGGAAGCCTTCTTGGGAACACCTGCAGTCGGTCCAGAGGGGGTACGGAATGCGATGCATCACTTCATCCGGCTCAACACGGGCTCCTACTTTTTTATCAGTGAGCCCAGCTGTACCCCCAAGATACTCAATTCGTATGTGGCTCGGTACGCGCACGCGATGGGCCCAATCATCTTGATGGAGAAACGCCTACTGGTCGATCGTAGGGCTGCGCCTCCCGGCGGCGATCGCAAGGCTCCATTGCAGCCCAGGGTTCAGGTTATCCCTCCGACGAAAGAGGCCGGATCTGATCGACCACGCGTGTTGGCCCCTCCGCATGGACTGCCACTGCCTACTACGGTGGATGCCCCAACGGCGCCCCGCGCTCCGACAAAGACGGTTAAAGCGGCATCGCCGGAGTCGGGTGCAGGAGCGGACATCGGGACTCGCCGCCCGAAAGTGACTGCCAAAACTGGCAAGCGCAAAGCGGCTCCCAGTGGGTCCAAGGCTGGCGGGCAGAAAAAGAAGAAGTCCACTTTATCCCTCGACGCGATCCTTAACTTAGAGCCCGCGGCTCATCCTGCCGAGACTATATGCGAGTACGGCAGCAATAAGGGTTTCGTGGTGGACCCTGAGGACACCAATCTAGCCGCCGCCATTGCAGCTTCGGAGCGATCGGCGAGGCTCGAAGCAATGTTAAGCAGACTCGCTGAGTCAGGTAATCATCAGCCTCCTTATTTGTCATTTTATCCCACTTTTTATTATTATCTTTAGCTAATATTTGCCTCATTTTCAACAGGTGTTTCTACTGAAGAGGCCATTGCTGCCTCTCTGAAGACCTTCCAGGAGGAGGAGAAGAAGCGTACCCTAGCAAGCGTCGGTATGTTTTATCCCTTTCTCTTTTATACGGAAAGTTCGTTATCTTTTTATGATAGTTGACCTGACCTTCTCTTGTTTCTTTACAGGGGTTGTATTAATCGGCGCAAGGACCCTTCCCAAGCCCGTCATCGAAGTCCCAGCTCCGTCGAAGCTGCCGCAAGAGCCTCGGCTTGATGCAACAACGAGGGATGCTCTGAAAAATCTGGAGGCATCCCTCTACACGGATGAGGAGGCTTCGCTCAAGGAAGCCCTGATGGCATCTGTCTCATCGGCTCGAGAGGAGCGGAAGCGGTCCAGACGCGAAGCTAAGGCGCGCAGAGCTGCTCTGGCCGCAGGAGCGGGCCCTAGCACTGTTCCTCACGCTAGTACTCCTTCTGAAGAGCCCCCTGTGGCCCTGTCTACTGCTCGTCGGCAAGTTGCGCGCGCGGTTCGGAGTGCCAATGATAAATCCGCTTCAGGTAGTACTCCTTTCAGAGCCTTGTTGTATGACTTGTAAAACTATTGGCTTATACATATCTCATCTTGCAGGGTCAAGTCCAACTGAGGGGGAGGCGGAGACGACCGTCGAACCCAAGGGAGCGGAGGAAGCGGTACTCGCCGAACCCGAACCGACAGTGGACAACTTTGTCGAGGTCATGGGGCCTGGAGCCGAGATTGAGGAACCTACCGCGGAGAAGGTCATTGATGCCGCACCCGAAGTGGCGGCAGATGAGATGATTGTCTCAACCGAGCCGAAGGCGGTAGAGGGCGAGGTACTTGAGGCTGGGGACCTCATGGTGCCGATGGACGGAGCAGCTGTAATCGCTGATCCTGAGGGAGCAGCAGGTGAGGCGGCCATGATTCCTGAAGGTGAGCTAGGCGCTCCTTCTCAGGAATCTGGCAATGTTCCTATCTTGGCCCTCCCTGTCTATGGTTCCCCGCCGCCTGTAGAGCTTGAGAGCATAACAACGGTTCCCCTTGAGTCGGGTGATGAAGCTACAGGCGGTGGTCTTCCGTCAGTGGAGGAAGGGACTGCCTCAGTTTCTGCTGGCAGCTCGTCAGGTAAACTTTTGAGTCACCAGCGTTTCCCTTTTTTTTTATATATCTTGTGATCTCTTCTAACGAGCTTGTTCTTGCAGGTGCGGCCAGTACCGATGCTCCATTGCTCGAGGGGGCACCGTCAACTACTGCTTTGGCAGTAGTCACCTCCCCGTCTTCCCTTGTACCGTCACGGATGTTGGAAGGTATGGATTCACGACTCATGCATTAATCTTTCAAAAATGCAGCTTTTGTACTAACGTTACACTATTGTGCTTTTGCAGGAGTGCTTTTTGATCACTTATATCAAGTGTTGCTCCCGCACTTCTCTTTCCCATCCGAACTCGCTTCTCCCTCTAGTGGCGCCGGTAATATCTTTATTTACCCCCTTTTTTTTTTAGCAATGGGATGATTTCTGACTTTTCCTTTTCTTTATTGCAGTGCCACAAATCGAAGGAGGGGATGCAAGCCCTGTCGCGCTACCGGCCCTTCCGGGTTTGCCGTCCGCTGTACCTGGTATAGTAAATTTCCTTTTGGTAACCCTTCAACATCTTTTGAACCATCGTTTAACCCTGTTTTGTTTTGCAGCTATTGTTCCGGCTCCGGTCCCCTTCGAGGCTCGCGTCCTTTTACCGGCAGGCCCCTTTTTGAGACGTCCGTCTTCAAAGGGTGCGGTGATGAGTCTAGGCATGCTGAGCGGGTATATTGAAGAGCTCAGCATGGACGCTCTCCCTTCTGCTGTCGATTTCGCTGTGGATGTTAACCCAATGTTAGCGGCGCTCGTAACTTTTCACGACGAAGGCGTCGTTGAATCTTGGGTTAACCACTGCAGGGAGATCGAGGCCTGTCTGTACCGGCTGGAGTTGACGCGCCCTTCTCCCGAAGTTTTAGCTCTGAGCACCCAACGCACAACTTGGCTCGAGCAAAGCACTTCGCACTCCCGCCACTTGGAGCAAGAAGCAGCTCAAAGACTAAGGGAATGCCAAAAGACCTCAAACGAAACGGCCCATCTGCGCGCTGAGGTTGAGGCAAATGCTGCCCAAGTGAAGACTATCTTTGAGGGTCTCCTGGGGCGCATCTCCCACGGGCTAAACTTAAAGCGGAAGCTTGACGTGGCTGAGCGCAATGTCCCCAGTCGGGAGGCCGCTTATCAAGCCGTGAGGGAGCAGCTTGCATTGGTCTTGCGGCAACGAGCCCAAGTGGAGGCAGAGTTGACGGTGGCGGCCGAGCAGGAGAAGGCGTGGAAGGAGATATGCGAGCGATTGCTAGATTTGTGCAAGACGCTCCCTTCCGAGTAGCTGCCCTTGTATCAATATACTTGTAATTTTCTTTTTCTTTTTTTTGAATAAGATGTACACATTCTTTATTCTTTTATACGATTCGCCATGTACTTGATTGAATTGATAAATAAAGATACACATTTTTTTTTGCAATGTCTTGTATCATTTCTTTGCTTTCTCGCTTCTCTTATTATCAGCATGCTGTCTTGATAAACATGATTGACAGGTAACAGAGTAAGCATTTTGGTTTCTTCAAGATATAACGATGGCTTAGGCCGCAGGTTCGGATCTGCTGCCTAAGACTTTTCAACTCTATGAGCCGTGAGGGTCTCATAGAGACTTTTCTCCTTACAGATCGAGAGAATGTCGTAAGTGGATTTTCTCCTTAGGAATCGTGAGGATTCCCAAGTGTAGTTCTCTCTCATAGGTCGAAAGGATCTTATGAGAGAATTTCTCCCTCTTACGAGTCGAGAGGGCTCGTGAGCGGTTGTTTCCCTCTTTGTCGAGAATCGACTTCAGAGAGTGAGACCCGTGAATAGTATGCAAGAGACCATTTAGGATTGACTTGCAGGATCCCATTGCCCTTCTTACGAGTCGAGAGGGCTCGTAAGCGGTTGTTTCCCTCTTTGTCGAGAATCGACTTCAGAGAGTGAGACCCGTGAATAGTATGCAAGAGACCATTTAGGATTGACTTGCAGGATCCCATTGCCCTTCTTACGAGTCGAGAGGGCTCGTAAGCGGTTGTTTCCCTCTTTGTCGAGAATCGACTTCAGAGAGTGAGACCCGTGAATAGTATGCAAGAGACCATTTAGGATTGACTTGCAGGGTCCCATTGTTCAGGAAGCCAGTTTTTGAATCCTTACTGCCCGAGATGTGAGTCAGAGAAGCTCTCGTCACGGAGTGTTTGTATCCGTGAGTTGAGAAGTTTTGCGAGGGATTATTTGTTTCCCAAGCGCCAAGGATTATTTGTGTCCTTGGGGTTTGAAACGAGTCGATGGTTCCCACGGAGGCGCTGGTGGCTCTGCGAGTCGACGCGGATCAGAAGGCTCTCGTTAAGGAGTGTTTGTATCCGTGAGTTGAGAAGTTTTGCGAGGGATTATTTGTCTCCCAAGCGCCAAGGATTATTTGTTTCCTTGGGGTTTGAAACGAGTCGAGGATTCCTACGGAGGCACTGGTGGCTCTGCGGGTCGACGCGGATCAGAAGGCTCTCGTCAAGGAGTGTTTGTATCCGTGAGTCGAGGAGTTTGCTGGGATTATTTGTTTCCCAAGCGCCAAGGATTATTTGTGTCCTTGGGGTTTGAAACGAGTCGATGGTTCCCACGGAGGCGCTGGTTGCTCTGCGAGTCGACGCGGATCAGAAGGCTCTCGTCAAGGAGTGTTTGTATCCGTGAGTCGAGGAGTTTGCTGGGATTATTTGTTTCCCAAGCGCCAAGGATTATTTGTGTCCTTGGGGTTTGAAACGAGTCGATGGTTCCTACGGAGGCGCTGGTTGCTCTGCGAGTCGACGCGGATCAGAAGGCTCTCGTCAAGGAGTGTTTGTATCCGTGAGTCGAGGAGTTTTGCTGAAGTCACTGGCTTCTTCGGTTGAAATGAACCGTTGAGGTTTGGCTTCGTCGTTTGACGGAATCCGCTGGGGAAGTATGGTTCCTTCTTTGTTTACGCCCTTGGATTGTATACAGGGATCGATGTGATCTTAACTGTAGGGCCAAAGTTTTATCATTTCTTCTTTTTATTTTATTTTATTTCCGCGATGCTCTATCATTTCAGCTTTTATATCGCGAAGGTCGCGATTGCCCAATCATTTCGGCTATTTTTTGCGGTGCCCAATCATTTCGGCTATTTATTTTATTTTTACTCGTTGCTTTTCATTGCGAGTTGCCCAATCGTTTCGGCTGTTTTGTATACATACATTTTTACTTGCTGTTTTTTTTTATTGCAAGTCGCCCTTATCATTTCGGCTATTTCGTATGCATGAGCGGCCTACTGGCTTTCGCCATAAACCTGAAATTGGACACCGATTTCGGCATCAGCACCGCTGCGACTGGAATATTGCCAGGAGCGAATCATCATTTGCCTCCGTCATTGTCGAACAAAGGAGGCTTAGCGATCAGGGTTAGGGACCTGTCGACTAAGGCTTTCGATTTCATGAGCCGTGAGGGTCTCATAAAGGTATTTCTCCCTACAAGTCGTGAGGATCTTGCAGGTGTATTTTCTCCTTAGGAATCGTAAGGGTTCCAAAGTGTTTTGTTCCTCTGTAAGTCGTAAGGATCCTACAGGGGGGTTTTCTTCTTGTAAATCGAGAGGGCTTACAAGGGTTATGCGAACATATCCCCGGTCACGGATGGACCTTGGTTAGGGAAACGTTTATTCGTGCCCGTGGATTGTATACAAGGGTCACTATTGAACCACTTGTAGGGCGACATTGGAAGTTTGTGGGGGTTTGCTTAAGCACAGGTTTAGGTCTCTGTGACTTAAGACTTTCAAATCCTATGAGCCGTGAGGGTCCCATAAGAGAGTTCTCCTTACGAGTCGTGAGGATCTCGCAAGCGTATTTTCTCCTTAGGAATCGTGGGGATTCCTAAGTGTGTTGTTCCCTTGTAAGTCGTAAGGATCTCACGCAGGTGGTTTCTCCTTACAAGGTCGAGAGGACCTTATAAGTGTCTTTTAACGAGGTTGTGCCCTTTTGGGTTTTCACAAACACTCGCCGGTAGTCCTGCTGTTTTTACTCACGGAGCCCTTTCAGGTTTTCATCCGTGCCCATTTTGCTTATGGACATACCCCTTTTTTTTATTATTCTTTTTATTTTTATATATTTTTTAACGAGGCCGCGCCCTTTCGGGTTTTCACGAACACTCGCCGGTAGCCCTGCTGTTTTTACTTACGGAGCCCTTTTGGGTTTTCATCCGTGACCCTTTTGCTTATGGACATACCGTTTTTATTTATTATAATTTTTTTTTTTTGTCAGCCTAAGGATGCTGCGGTAGTAGTTTAAAGACGTTATGGTCTGCTATTAGTTTAAGGACATTTCGGTCCGCCGTTGAGAGGGCTGGCTACTGCTTATAAAGCCTGAGCTTAGGAAGATAGCGAGCGGACATAGTCGTCGTCATCTATCATTGACCTAAACTAAGGCTCGTTAAGCGTAGTATTTCTTTAGGAAGCGACCGTTTATTGGCCTGAAAGGCCTTTCACCGTGCATGTCCATGAGTAGATAGGCCCCGCCCTGGTAGACCTTCTCAATGATGTACGGTCCTTCATAGTTTGGCTCAAACTTTCCCCGCTTGGCGCGATTGGGGATCATGGGCCTTTTGACGACTAGCACGAGTTCGCCTTGGTGGAATGTCCTCGGGCGGCTCAATCTTTCATATGAGCGCGTCATCTTTGCTTTATAAGCTTCCAGATTTTGCTGTGCTAGAAGCCGGATTTCATCAAGGGCGTCAAGCTCTTCAAACCGAAGGTGAGCATTTTCTTCGTCCGTCAGCTCGTAGTGGACTGCCACTCGTAGAGAGGGTAATTCTATCTCGAGGGGGAGTACTGCTTCCGTCCCAAATACCAGCGCATATGGCGTTGTGTTTGTGGCCGTTTTAAAAGTAGTTCGATACGCCCAAAGAGCCTCTTGCAATCTTTCGTGCCAATCCCTCTTATTTCGCGACACTGTTTTCTTCATGATCTTCGTCAAGGTCTTGTTGAAGGCCTCAGCTAGACCGTTAGCTCGCGGATTATAAACTGAGGAATATCTCCAGTCTATATTGTGCTGTTGTGCAAAGCGGCTAATCTTATGACTTCGGTAGGCTGGCCCATTATCAGAGATGATCCTTCTTGGGGTTCCAAACCGGTATATGACATGCGTTTTGAAGAAATGGAGGATGTTCTCCGTCTTCACTTCCCTCAACGGTACCGCCTCTGCCCATTTGGAGAAGTAATCAGTCGTCGCCAAGATGAAACGATGTCCCTTTGATGATGCTGGTTCGATGGGGCCGACTATGTCAGTTCCCCACATTTCGAATGGCCAACTAGCCACTGTTGGATGCAATGGATTGGGATGCTGATGGATGAAGTCCCCATGAATTTGGCATGAATGACATTGCTTCGCATATTCGAGGCAATCCTGCGTCATCGTGGGCCAGTAGTAGCCCATCCGCTTTATCTTCAACTTCATCTTAGGGCCTGCTTGGTGGGAACCGCAGAGTCCGTCGTGAACTTCTTGGACGACCCTTCTCGCTTTGTCAGGTCCTAAGCATCTCAGCCACAGAGAATCGAATGACCTTTTGTACAGAGTATCATTGACGAAGGCGAAAGACAGAGCTCGTTTCGTAAGCTGATGTCTTGTGGACGCTTCTTCAGGTATTCGGTGGAACTTGAAGTAATCTATGAAGACTTCTCTCCAGTCCCCGGTATTTTCCCAGTCTTTTATTTGCAGGGTTGTCTCCTCTTTCGCTCCTTTTTCTTCAGACGATTCCGGAGATATTTCTGTTGGGGCGAGCACTCGACAGCTTTGTACCACGATTCTAACGTCGTCGAGGTTCTCGTCAGCCAGTTCTTTAGCAAGTTTGGCTAGTGCGTCCGCTTTGCTGTTTTCCGCTCGCGGTATGCTCTCCAAAGTGTAGGAGGGAATTTGGGTTAGCAGTTGTTGCACTTTCTCACCGTATTTCACCAACTCCGGTTTGCACGTTTGGTAGTCGCCGTTCACTTGACTGACGACCAGTTGGGAATCCCCATATATGAGTAGGTCTTCAATTCCCATGTCAATGGCGATCTCGAGGCCTGCTATCAAAGCCTCATATTCAGCTTCATTATTCGTTCTCGGCTCTGTCAAGGAGAAGGCGAATCGCATTATTCCTCCTTGTGGGGTTACGAAGATAAGACCTACCCCTGATTTGATCATGGGCGTATTTTGTTTATGCTTTTTCATGGAAGATGCTCCATCGAAATAAAGCTCCCACCGGGTATCACCACTGTCGATTGCATCAAACGCATGTCTGTCTGGCAAATCGCAATTTAAAGGAGAATCGGCAGGGATGGGATGCTCAGCAAGGAAGTCGGCGATGGCCTGGCCTTTTACTGCCCTGAGAGGTTGATATGTTATCGAAAATTCCATCAATAGCAGAGCCCATTTAGCGAGTTGTCCCGTCAATATGGCCTTTGACATTAGGTATTTAAGGGGGTCCACCTTTGAAATGAGACGGACCTCATGTGCCAACGCGTAGTGCCTAAGCTTTGTTATTGCGAAGATCAACGCCAGGCAGTGTTTTTCAATGGGAGAGTAGTTGCTTTCTGCCCCCAGCAGGACTCGACTTAAGTAGTAGAGTGCCCTTTCTTTCCCTTGATCGTTCTCTTGTGCCCATAATGCGCCTAAGGAACCTTCGAGGGCGGTTGTATAAAGAATAAGAGGCTTCCCCTTAACCGGAGCAGCCAACACCGGCGGGTTCTGCAGGTATTGTTTGATCTCATCCAGTGCGCCTTGGCATTTTTGATCCCAAACGAATGGGGTTCCTTTCTTCATCAGGTGACTATAAGGACGGCACTTTCCTGAAAGATTAGCGATAAACCGCCGAATGTATGCGAGCTTTCCTTGGAGAGACCGCAGCTGTTTAAGAGTTCTCGGCGGAGGCATTTCCATGATCGCTTTGATCTTTGACGGATCTATTTCAATACCTCGGTGTCGAACAACGAATCCCAGGAATTTGCCCGAGGAAACCCCGAACGCACATTTAAAAGGATTCATCTTCAAGTTGTACTGCCGAAGGCGTTGAAATACAGTCTTCAGATGCTCGAGATGTTCCTCGTATGATTTGCTTTTAACCACGAGATCGTCGATATAGCATTCAACGATTTCGTGTATAAGGTCGTCGAAGATCTTTGTCATGGCCCTCTGATAAGTAGCACCGGCGTTCTTCAAACCGAAGGGCATCACTTTATAACAAAATATACCAAGAGGAGTCCTGAAGGCTGTGTGCTTCTGGTCTTCGGGATGCATTTTTATTTGGTTATACCCCGACGAGCCGTCCATGAAGGAGAAAGTCTCATGAGTGGATGTGTTGTCTATCATCAGTTCGGTGACTGGCACTGGGAAATCATCTTTTGGGCAGGCTTTATTAAGATCCCGAAAGTCTACGCATACGCGCACTGTCCCATTTTTCTTCATCACTGGGACAATGTTGGCGATCCATTCAGGGTATTGAACTTCCTGGATGAAGCCAGAGTCTATCAGCTTTTTGACTTCGGCGTTGATGCTCATCTCAAGCTCGAGTCGCATTCTTCTTGGCGCCTGTTTGACTGGCTTGATGTCCGGGGATATCGCCAATTTGTGTACAGCAATTTCTGGATCTAGTCCCGGCATTTCGGAATAGTTCCACGCGAAGCAATCTTTGTGCTGTAGAAGCACATCCTTTAACGCGGCCACCCTTTCTTCAGATAGCAGCTCGCTGATGAATGTCGGTCGCGGGTCATTTGCCGTCCCCAACTCGATTTTCTTGAGGTTATCTGCAGTAGTGTGGATTCCATCCTCCAGTTCTTTCGGAGCTGGGGGAAATTCTGAGATTACCTCATCGCTGCCGCTTTCAAAGCACGAAGGAAGGTTGTTCATGTCCTCGGACCCTTCTTTTAATATTGTTATCACATGGCAGGTGCGAATTTTCTGCCAATCCCAATGCGGAGTTGGTTCTATCCTTGTGTTTTCGGGTTCGTGCTTTTGCGGCGGCGCTACCCTCCAACTGTCAGACAACGCAAATTTGCCAAGCTGATATTGGTCCTCAACCCAATTCTTAAAGGTGAAACAATCTTCAAGCGGATGCCCTACTACTCGATGGTAAGAGCAATAATTTGGGTTGGAGACTTCGCCTGCTTGCTCAGGGTGTTTAGACTTTGGCAGTGTAAGCATTTGATGTTTTAGAGCAAGATCAAGTATTTTCCTTGTTCTGTTCCGAGGAAATGAGTATGCTCGACCCATTTTCTTCATGAGGGCTAGGTCAATAACGCTCGACTCTCGGATGCGTGGCTTCTTAGCTCTGCTTTGTGGTTGTCGAGCACCTTTTCGGCCATTCGACCTATTTTTGCTTTCGCGTCGAACCCTTTTTGTAGCAGGCTGACGTGGGGCAGCATCTTCGTTCTTTACTGCCTGTCGAAGGAGACGCTGTGTCTTGGCTTTCTCATAGATTGCCATTTCACGATCGTGATCATCTCGGGCTTTTTGACTCGCATCCTTTATAAGTTTGCTCACCTGGTCTTTAGACGATGGACTGGGCGGTTTTGTGTCAGGAACTTTTGCTGATTCAGGATTAGCGTTCTTCCATTGAGCGTCAGCCTCTTCATCGAAGTCATACATGGCATAACAGCTGTTTATTAGCTCCCGTTTCTTTGAGCGAACATACCCGAGCCCTTTCGTTTCCGTTCTCCCGTTAGGCAGTTTGCATTGAGTTCCGGGAACGTTCCAGACCTTGTCATAGAATTTGGCTTTTCTGACGGTCTGTGTGAAGGACATCCCTTGGCGTTTCAGCAGTTTCTTCAAACCTTCGGTATAATATCTGGGAAGACGGATAGGCTGAAGCCTGTCGAGCGTGGGATCCGCGCCATGCCAAACTTCTTTCTCCACCTTGTTTTCTTCAGAACGGTAGAATAGGATTGCTCTCTCGCCTTCTCGTCCGGGAGGGACGTAAAACGTCAGTAATTCTTCCACACTGTTGGTGTTGAGTGTATCCAGTTCTTTGTAGTGTTCAAGCGGTACTATGGTTATCTGCAGGCTTCGCTCTTCATCAGCGGAAATCCGTATTGAAGGCCGAGCGGGGAATACGGCATGAACTTCATCTTCCGAATCACTGCCGAAGATCAATGAAGGAACGGATGGTCCTGGCCTGGTGGATTGGGATGGACCTGAATAAATTATATCCTCCTCCTCCTCGGTGTCGCTGCCGAAGACGGGGATGGTGGCGTTAGTTTTGTTCTCCGGTTTGTGACATCTTTCCGTGTCTTCAAAACTCGGTAAGAAGTATTTGGCATCTTCATACTTGCGAACTTCGTTTACGGAAAACGGATTCAACTCTCCTGCCACTGTGTACTCGAGGCCGTCCCTAGAATACTTCATGCACTGATGCTGTGTAGAAGGGATGATATTGTATTCGTGTAGCCATGGTCGGCCGAGCAGAGCATTGTAGCACGTCTTGGCGTCTATAACATGGAATTTGATGTCTGTGACGAGCACCCCGAAGCGTAGCGTCAATATCACAGATCCAAGAGTCTTTGAGGATTGGGAATCGAAACCGGAGATAGTGATTTTGTCCCGGGCGAGGTGTTGGACACTCATGCAAATCTCCTTTAACACTCGCACATTGAGTAAATTGACAGACGATCCGTTATCGACCAAGATTTTTCCTATCTTTATGTCATGGCAGTATCCTGAGACATAAAGGGGGCGATTGTGTTCACACGTCCCGAGGAGAAGGTCTTCATCACCAAAAGCAACGTCGGCTGTGTGCACCTCTTCCAATTCATCCTTCATCTTTTGTTCGGCTAGGAAGGCTTGGAACTGGTCCGGATCTTGCAGGGCCTTAATCAAAGAATCCCTCGCCTCTTTTGATAGCAATAGGGCATCAAGGACGCTGAGTTATGAAGGCAGTTTCCTCAGATGTGCCAAGACATTGTAATCCACTTTACTCCTCTTTGGGGGATTCTTGGCGGTTAACTCTTCCGCAACTTGGTCATCCAAAGCGATGTCTTCAGAGACCTTCTCTTTCCCTTTATTTTTCTTATTCAAGGGTCCGAGGTTCTTTTCGGGTAGCGTCCGATTGCGTAGCTGTATATTTTCGCAAGACTTCGGTTCTTCTTCTTTTCCCGAAGTGGATTCTTTGAAGAGGGGGCCAAGCTCCAGCTCCTCATCAGAGTCGCTCCCGAATGTAGGCACTTGTGACCCGGTAGTGTTAACCATGTGACAATTGCCGGCAGTTCTTTCAAGCTTTTTGGTCGTGTTTCTTTGCTCCCTACGAATTTTACGCTTTTCCCGTTTAAAGCGTTGTCGATTGGCGACGTATCCTTGCCACCATCCATTGAAAGCTTTGCAATCTTGGGTGGAATGCGAGACCTTCTGATGATATAAGCAATAAGAGGGGTGCATTTCTACCACGCCAGTAACTTTTTCTTCAGAGGGTGGTGGCTTCATGCCCATCGATATGGCCTTAGCAAACTTCTTTTTTATCTTGAATTGGCTTTTGTCAGCGATGGAGGCATTTTGCTCCAACGGGATCATTTCAGCTCCTTCCTCAAGTCGCTGACGCTTAGCCCTTTCGAATATAGCCGTCTCGCGTTCTCGATCAGCCTTGCTTTTCAACCGAGCTTCATTAAGAAACGCGCTAATCATTTCAACTGGTAACCCTGGGGTTCCTGATTCGGCATTTGCCCCCAGCGTCTCAGTGCCAGAGGTCTCTTCATCATTCGTGACTGAATGAGAGATCATATGACAGCTCGCCACATACCCCTCGGATTCGTCCGATGAACTTTCTCCCTCATCTTCTTTTTGGAAGACGTGATCAAGGAAATCTTGGAGCGTAATGGGAGTCCGCGCTTTTTGGTTGTACTCATCCAGCGCATCGATTTGCTTTTGTAAGTCCGTGCGCTTGTCACCAGGCTTAACGGGCTTCTTAGATTTCTTCTTCTTCTTTTTCGAAGATTTTGACGGCTGACTATGAGCGCTTGAACTGCCACCATCGGTCTTCGGAATCGGTCGTGGCTTCAACATCCCTTCAATAACCTGCGGTTCCAAGGGGTTCTTCCACTTGACCGCTGGGCAGGTCTGAAGATCATTTAGCATTCTCCTCGTTTTGGCTGATAATACAACCTCCCAGGGGGTTTCTTCAATAACGGAGCATGTTGCCCCCGGCGTATTCGTCCCTTTAGAGGTGTGGGGCTGCGGAGGATTCACCTTCCATTTGTCAGATAGCGCAAATTTGCCCTGACGGTACTGGTTCTCAAGCCAATTCTTGAAAACGTAGCAATCCTCAATTGGATGGCCTAGCACTCGATGATAAGGGCAGTAATTGGGCTCGTTGACGTCACCCGGTTGTGACGGACGTTTTGGATCTGGCAGATTTATGAGCCTGTTGCGCAATGCCAGCTCGAATAGCCTCCTTGTTTTATCACGGGGGAAGGAGTAAGCACGTCCCATCCTGTCCTCAAGGGGTACGTATGGGCGTGTATTGTTTGGACGAGCAGCCGGCTTCGAGTCGCTCGGTTGTTGTTGGGCATTAGCGACGATGATCGCTTTTCCCTTTCCTTTATCGTTTCGGGGGTCCGGCTTCGGGAGAGGGGGTTTATGGCCCATCTGGTCCATCTGCGCTAATTTGTCGATCAAAGCCTGGAAGGAAGTCGGCTTGAAGAACATCATGAACTGTGAGATGGTTGCCTGTGGATCAAGGGTTCCAACAAACATTCCCACCGCAGGGGCTTCTTCTATGCGCTGTTCACATTTAGACCATAGATTACGCCACCGTATAGCGTACTGAACCCACGTCTCGCCGGGTTTTACCCTGGCGTTAATCAGTGCCGTCATTGGGGTACGCTCGCTGGCACTTGCAAAACGTTGGGTGAAGAGCAGCTCCATCTCCGCAAAGGTTTTAATAGAGTCGTTGGGGAGCTCGGAATACCACTCGAAAGCCGTATCTGATAAGCTTCCAACAAATTGGCGCAGCAAGAGCTTGTCGTCGCCTCCAGTGTTACCACAAAGCGCCCTGAATTGGGCAACATGTTGATGGGGATTGCCGGTCCCTTTGTAAACATGAAACTTGGGAATAGTGTAACCCGGCGGGTACTTGATTTGGTCATACCAGCCCGGATATGGCCGCCCCGTTTTCACGATCTGACCGACTGCTTCAGTCGCCTGATGCACCCGTATTTGTTGGGCAATATATTCATCCAAATCAGCTTTTGATATGGTATCCTCTTTAGCTGCGGATAGAGCCGGTGGAGGATTCGATGTCTCTCCCCTATCATCTTCAAGAATGATCGGGGGATCTCCAGCAGGTGGATCTGGTTGAATCATCATACCCACCATATCCTGAAACAGGAGGGCCATTTTCTTTATGTTGGCTGCCTGTTCCGCAGCCTCTTTATCTTTCTTCTCTAGCACGCGCCGGAGGAATTCGGCGTCCGTCTCTTGTTCGTGACGTTCTTCTGAGGATGTTTCCGGGGTTTCTTTCGGCCCAGTGAGTGCAGCCATTGTGGTCATCATCTCCTGGAGCTTTTGTTGCTGCTCCTGAGCCTTGGTCACTGATCGGGTGAGCGGTCGGTGACCCGTAGAAGTACGGCTTTCTTCCTTTCCAGAAGCCATGTAAACCGTATGAACAATTATGCCCCCCGACTTGGGGCGTTTAGGTTCACCATTGTTAACTCTTGCTGCTGTTGCGGGAGCTTTCTCTGGCCTCCTTCTTTTGTGGGCCATCGAGTTTAAAGGAGCCGTTGGAGTGGGCATCCTAGCAACCGTCTCCCCCTGCTGTTTAATGGGGCAGTTTTTGTTATTTTCTACCTTCGCCCTTTTCTGGTGACGCAAGTGGTCTGGATCGATCACAGAGTCGTGAACCCTACGCCATACTTTATAAACTTTTGAGGATAGCCGTTGAGGGGGCTGTTCCTGCTTCGTCTCCGAAGCTTTTTCCATGGGCGGAGGAGACCTTTTCAATGTAGCAACCGGAGAGTTCTTTCTCACCTTCCTCAGCAATTCGAAGCTGTTCCCAGTTGGAACAGCAGCATTGACCTCCACCGCTGGAGCAGGTGGGGTTAGCCCTGAGGGGGAGTTGCCCCCTGCTTTCCTTACTCGCTGCCAATGGCGGCGTCGCGCACGACGAGCCGTTGGGACTGGCTCGGAAATCGAGATAGTTTCTTGTTGCCCCCTGTTTGGGTGTGGGGTAACTGTCGACGTCAGCCTATCGAAGACTGATGCTTTTTGACCAACTGGGGGAGGAGTGGGAACCGTCAGTCTTGTGAGGACCGACTCTCTGATGGGAGAAGCCGCTTTAACGACTTCCAAAGCAGCGGCCGTTGCCCTCTTTGGGACGGCCACTTTATAGTTCTGACCTAGCCTGGTGAAAAAGGAGGCTGTCGGTTTAGTAGCAGGCGACCCGTTGACAGGGGTCGTGGTAGCAGTGAGCCGGTCAAATACCGACTTCTTGTTCGCTTCTGGTGCGGATATCGGCATAGAGAAGCTTGCAGGGGGGACCATGGTCCCGAAAAATAGGCCGGTGGTGGCCTGGGTCACCTGCTCTACCGGCAGAGTAAGGAAAGAGGCCGCTTGGGGCCCATATGTTACACCTCTCGGTGAGGTGGAGCGTCCGTTGCAGTGGTGCTTCGCGCATTTGGTGCAGTGGGAATCCATGGATGCTTGAGTTCTGCGCCAGATAAAAGACCAAATCTTAGCAACTTGAAATCCGAAGACAACCATTTAACAAACCGCGATTGATTCGCGAAGACGACACACGAAGTGTGGAGTGGAAAGAGGAAAAGGTCCCACCGGGCGTGCCAGAATCTGTTCCCCTCCGAAAGACGGCGGCGACGTGAAGACGTCTTGCCTGAAGTTCGGGGCAGATGCTATTTGGTTTTATCCGTCTATCTCTCCGAAGATGCCGAGTTGATTTACGGCACCGTATATCGGAGGTTTAGACGGATGCGGCCGATATAGCAGACTTCGTCAGATTCTCCCTCAGGGTGAGGGGTTTTTGATTGTGGGGACGCTCTTCCCTGCAGGCGCAAGCCCCTGCAGTTAATTACGCTACAGCATCGCGGTAACAACTTTCTCCTTCTCCAGAATTTCACTTCGTGTCGTGTGTGTTTGTTTTATTTGTGGTTGCCCGTGGATTGTATACGGAGACTGAGTAATATCGTCGCCCGTAGGACGTGGATTAGTCCAAATCCGTATTTTGCTTAGATTTGGGTTCGGTGTTTTTAGTTTAAGGATGCATTAGTCGCGTTGCGACTAAGATCAACTTAAACGTTCGTCAAGGATACATTAGTCCTGTTTTGGGCTAAGATCGACTTGACGTAGTGATTGATTTAATTATCCGGCCGTTGGGACTCGTCACCTCTCTGACGTCGTTGAGGGATTACAACGACAGGCGTCTGAGGAGTTCAGAGATGTACCCTTGAGCCAAAGTTGGTTTGGGATTTTATTACTTATTTGAATATCTAAGGACACATTAACCGTATTTGGGGCTAAGATCAACTTAGACGGGACCGTTTAGATCCGACAAAAGAGCGTTTGGGCCCTATTGTGTCAGTTTAGGGACGTGGCGGTCCATATTCCAGTTTAGGGACGTGGTGGTCCATTATTAGTTTAGGGACGTTTCGGTCCGTCGCCAGTTTAAGGACGTAGTGGTCCATTATTAGTTTAGGGACGTTTCGGTCCGTCGCCAGTTTAAGGACGTAGTGGTCCAAATTAGTTTAGGGACGTTTCGGTCCGTTATTAGTTTAGGGACGTTTCGGTCCGTCGCCAGTTTAGGGACGTAGTGGTCCAATATTAGTTTAAGGACGTTTCGGTCCAATATTAGTTTAAGGACGTTTCGGTCCACGAGTTTAAGGACCCCGCAGTCCATATGGGTGTGTGGTCGTTGGGACTCGTCACCTCTTTGACGTCGTTGAGGAATTACAACGATAGATGTCAAAGGAGTTCGGAGATGTACCCTCGAACCGGTCGTAAATTGGTTTGGGAGAGTCATTTTGCTCAATCAATTTAATTTAAGGACTTGCAGCCAGGATTGGGTTAAGTCCAATTTTTTTTATTTATTTTAGGCTCTGCCTGACTAAAAGAATCAGTCCAAACAGGGCTCTGTCCCTTTATTGTTTTGCAATTTGCTTTGGGCCAGGCCCTTTTAAATAATGAGTTGCAGAAACTCAAGAATTTTCCAAACAGGGCTTTGCCCTTTTATCATTGCAATTTAATTTGGGCCAGGCCCTTTTAATTAATGAGTTGCAGAACCTCAAGGATTTTCCAAACAGGGCTTTGCCCTTTTATCATTGCAATTTAATTTGGGCCAGGCCCTTTTAATTAATGAGTTGCAGAACCTCAAGGATTTTCCAAACAGGGCTCTGCCCTTTTATTATTGCAATTTAATTTGGGCCAGGCCCTTTTAAAGGGTTGCGTTTGTGCAGAAACCCCAAGAAATTTTCAGGTTTAAGAACACAAGTGCATGGCACTTTTGATCTAAATTTGGATCAAAGGAAAACAAGTTCTTCTTGTTTTCCCTGATTTTACAGAACCAAGGGTTCATAACAAGTGCAAGGCACTATTTTTTTATTATTCATTTTTTTATCTTCTGTTCTTCAGAAATTTTACCTTCTCTTTTTTTTTTGTTCTTGATTAATCTTCAAGAGTTCTTTCTCTTCTTTTTTTTCCAGAAGTTTATCCTTCTCTTGATGATTCTACCTTTTTGATTTGAATGAGGTCTGGGCTCTTATTTATAGTGCTCACAAATTTGTTAAATTTGTTACCAAGATCTTTCCTGAATAATTTTGGGAATTTTCCCACCATTGGATCTCTGATCCAAGGGTCCCTGTTTTACAGAAGAACAGAAAAGATTCACTTAAATTTTCATTCTGTTGCTGCGCAACTCACCAGCGCGTGACACGTGTCGCGCTGTCGTGCGCTTGCGCAGTTGCAACTGCGCAACTGCGCAGACACGTGTCGCGCATCCGTGCGCTTGCGCAGTTGCAACTGCGCAACTGCGCAGACACGTGTCGCGCATCCGTGCGCTTGCGCAACTGCGCAGACACGTGTCGCGCACCCGTGCGCTTGCGCAGTTGCGATTGCGCAACTGCGCAGACACGTGTCGCGCACCCGTGCGCTTGCGCAGTTGCGATTGCGCAACTGCGCAGACACGTGTCGCGCTGCCATGCGTTTGCGCAGTTAAGTCTTAATTATGTTTTCTGAAGAGCCTTGCTCTGATGGGACGCACTGTCTCGGGCGTTACGCTGCCGAATCAGCTTCTGCCATGTGGCAAATTGCGCGCTGCGCACGGGGACCGAAGCGTTGCTTCGAATTTTGAATTTTCAAAATTAAGTAGAGCCTTGCTCTGATTGGGGGAAACAATCCTTACACAAAACCCTATACATTTCAACTCATTTTCTTCACGAAACCATGGAAAAGTGAGGTTTTTGAGGTGTTCAAAGGCAAATCTGCACACTTGAGGGAAAAGCTGAGACTTTTGGTGTTTTACAAGGTTCTTAGAAGGTATTAACTCATGTTAGCACTCCTTTTCCTTAAACTTGTAGTATTGTTTAGCAAAAATCTCATTTTTGTGCATTTTTAGTGATATTAAAGGATATTTGTGTTTCACATGTTAGATTAGGGTTTTGTTAGTTTGGTTAGCTCTATTGGGTGTTATTAGAACTATTTTAGGTCAGGTTTATTTCAGTTTTCACAGAAATACCATAAAGTTCCATTTTAGTGCAAAAGTGTGGATTTTAACTAGAAATAAGGCTCTGTAGGATCTGCTGCTACCCGAGATATTTCAGAGTGAAACTAGATGTTACTGTAGCATGTATGGGGGGTATAGAGTGCACAACCAAACCTGGGAGCCCACCCCCCTACCCAGGCCGCCGGAATATTCATTCTGGCCGTAATTTGCGGCCAGATGGGTGAGTTGGGATTTGGGGATTGGGTCACTGGAGTCTGCTGCTATGTGGGTTATTTTGGTATATATAGTTTTACATTATCATTTCTGTATCAAAATCTGGAGTAGAATACCCTACTTTCCGTATTTTCAATCTTTCGCGACACGCATGATATGTGTGTGTGGGTTTGGGGTTTCTGCGTATCGTGACGCGTCGGAGTGGCTTCAGGCGCGTAATCACACGTTTTAGCGTATCGCGCACACGCGCGCTTGGTTCGCGACACGAGTTACTAGTTCGGCTTTAATGTCGTGTTTGTGTGACTTCAAGCTTATGTGTGATATATTGTGTAATTCTAGGTTCGCAGGCGAGTACGACGGACGCCGCGCAGAAGGGAAAACAGGTTGTTGGCTATACCTAGCGAGAGACTACGGTGAGTAGATTTAACATCTATGGGGATATCGCCCGCATGGCGTTCTACGTCAGGGCTGATAGGACCTTATAGCTACATTTACATACATTGACTGTTCATGGCTACTATTTAGTGCATACTGCATTCCCTGCTATATGTATATAAACTAGAATTGATAGAACACCGCACCCTTACTAACAGTTCATGTTGCACGAGCACTACCCTGCATGTTGCACACGCAACGTTAGAATTGCCATGATATTCATACTTGATGCATATATCACATCGAATCATTATGCTGTAGCTCATCTTTTATGTGACTTGACATGATATTCATACTTGATGCACATATCACATCACATTTACTTGCATATTGGTTGGGATTACATGTGATTTCTGGATTTGGGAACCGTGGCGATTTTCAAATATGTAATCATTTAAAAACCCGGTTCCCTTGATATGATATTTCGATGCGCCCACCCTGTGTTTCCTCGGTGCTGGAGTGGTATATATTGAGAGAGGGCTGACCCGGACTGACGGATGCCCGATATATTGAGAGAGGGCTGACCCGGACTGACGGATGCCCGATATATTGAGAGAGGGCTGACCCGGACTGACGGATGCCCGATGTATTGAGAGAGGGCTGACCCGGACTGACGGATGCCCGATATATTGAGAGAGGGCTGACCTGAATTGACGGATGCCCGATAGAGGAGGATTTGCGTGTCGATGCTAGACACGAGTATTTATGTTATTTGGGTGCCGATGTTGGGCACTCGTGATTCTCTGGGATGTACAGGATTTGAGGGCCGATGGGAGTGCCGGCGTCTGGGTTGTTGGGATTTGCGGTGCATATATATATTTATTCCACCTTGACATTCCGTGTAGATGTTATATTCCCATGCTCAGCATTCATTATTGCATCTCATCCTGTAGTTATATCACCTGATAGAGCACTTGCATGATTATTGTACATACTGCTTACCTCGCATTGATATCATCTGCTGGCATATGTTAGAGTAGCGCAGTACGTGCATGCTCGCAATTACCTTTATATGTTATTTCTATTCACGAGTTGGCAACTCACCCCCGTTGTGCCACAGTATTTGCAGGTAGCCCTTCGGAGTAGTCGCGGCAGGCTGCGCTTTGCATCTTTTGACACAGATACCCCCATAGTTGGTGTACTAGCTCTTTTGCTGATAGGTGGGTTTGCGCGGTATCTGTTTATCTTTCAGTTATGTATATTGTTGTATCTAGTATTCTCCATCTACCATGTATGTATTTGACTTAGAGACAGTGTGAGGACGATGATGTATATTATTGGTATCCTGGTGTCGAGCTCGTTGTGAGCCGACTTTTCTTATGCAGTTTTATTCTATCTGTGATGTTCCCACTTATGGATCTTGATCTTCGCTACGGCGTCGTATATTGTTATCTTGGTGATTGTTTACTTAGATTTCTTAACATGTTAGTAAGTTCTTTCATTTTAAACTAATAACACTCTATACTTTTACTGGTTTGATTTCTGGGTTTTCGGTTCACTTAGCCGCGTTACGCCTGTAGACGTTACGTGGTTAAGTGCCAGTCACGGGCCAAACTTTGGGTCGTGACAGTTTAACATTATCTATTTATCCGGAATGTGATACAATAATTGGAATTCACTAGTAGTTATGAGATAACTAATATGAATGTTATAAACATAGCAGTTTAGTCTCACTTGATCGGTTGCCACGGAATTTTGATGCGATCAAAAGTCCGTCGCAATCACGTAGCATACGCGGATACTCGCCGGTAAACTTAATAGACAGCCATGCCCCATAGCCCCGACCAAGTGACTGTAGGAGAACCCCGTCGCCAAAAGCATCCGTTCGGGTGCTCGCGGCAGCGGTGTTCCGCCTTAGTGCACTTCGTCGACGGCATCCGGGGGTGCGGCCGTCTACTAAAGTTTGCGACGAGCATTCGATCAAAATGCCGGGAATCTTATTGAATTGCCCGACTTGATATTGAAAAGTGTTTTCGATAATGTGACTAAAATGCGGGGTTTATAATTGTTAGGCATGCGATGTCTAAGGAATTCATTTGGTTAGGCATGCGATGTCTAAAGTGTTTGCGGATTCCAACTGTTGTAGTTTTACACTTTCTTTTCTGTGACCGTAAGTGTAATATGTGATATCGCCGGTTTCGTTGCTATATGTCAACGACAATTGGGATGCGCACATTTACTTACGTTGATGACATGTGATGTTATGTGTTGCTGGATATGTTATATTGGATCGTCGCGTTTTGAATAGCCGGGGGTTTTATGTGAGATGAGAGTTTTTATTTTCATTCAAGTAAAATTTGTTGTATGTAATATTCTTTTATTGGGGCACTTCCAGGTTGCGGAAGATGTCACCCATTGTATATTATTTACTTTTCCGCACTAGGATAGACCCAAGGAGGAGGGCACAAGTAACCGTGTTCTGGAGTTCAGTGGGAGACCAACTCGAGGAGTCGAGTCCGGGTCTCCTAACTCTAGAATTGGTAGGGTTGCTTGTCGCTCTCGTAGGGGTCTAGGGGTGTGGGTTTGGCTATTCATCGCGACCGTGGAATCCGTGTTTTATACTGGCTCGTATTGAAAACACGGACGTCCTAATATATCCAATGTTTCATATGTTTCTTCTGCTGCGATATCTGTGATGTGATCATTTGATATTCTGTGATAAATACTGTATATAGTATATATGATATATTATATAGACGTTACTTATGTTTTACACCCGCGCTAGCCCTGCCCCGCCTGCCGTTAGTTACCTAACCTGACGGTGCACGAGGGGACATCGAGGCGAATGCGGATGGCATAAGTGTACGTCGTATTTATCTGTGATGTTTAGGTGACTTAAATGATGGGACTTCATTAATATGATTAATGAAAGAAAAGAAACCTAAAAGATGTTGTGGAATCGAATTTTCAAAAACAGGTAGCTACAGTTCTTGCTTTGCATCGCGGTGTTCCTTGTAGAACATCCTGCACCTTATTCGATAAGGAAAGGACCGAGATCCCTTCACCGGGAGTGACTCCTTTAGCAATAACTGGCAGATGCTACAACCCTCGGTTTGTCTTTTGATTGCTCCTATAGTTCTTGCTTTGCACAGCGGTATATATGATATATCCTGCACCTTATTCGATGAGGAAAGGGCCGACGATCCCTTCACCGGGAATGACCCCTTTAGCAAAACTAGAAAAGCCTCAAAAACACTCCATTTTAAAATTATTTGATTTTACAACGATATCAAGTTAATTACGCAATAGGTTTTCAGAAAAACCTGTCGTAGCCCTCCATCATTTCAGATAAGTAGTAGTTAGTATTCGTGTTGCGTTTGTTGGTCTTTGTCAAGGCGTAGTGTGCGGTAGCTCACTGGTGCTTATCTGCTTATGCATATGATGCAGATTGGGTTAGGGTAGTCGTGCGACCTTGTTGTCCTTTGTCAAGGGTCGTGCGGGTGGGTTTAATTCAATCAGGAAATGACGGGTTGAACTTGACTAGCATCCTATGGTTTGTTAGCCTTTGTCAAGGTCATAGGAGGTTAGGGGCAAAATTATCGGGAATTTCAAGTGTTGAAATTCGCAATGAGATTGCATACCTTCTATGAGATAGTTGGATCCCGATACCCACTGCGAGTAATTGTTACTCCTGGGAGAGTTTTACACATTACAATTAGCCGATCAAGTAGGTGTCTAGAAAGGTGTCAACGGGGTTACGCCTCTGGGAAAACGAGGTTTACATTAATTAGGTTCGTGCGAAAGCACGGGGGACCACCCTCAAAGTACCGACACTGGCCTGGCTGAAAGATTGGCGAACTTGTAGCGTGTAATTAATCCCGGCTAGTCTTTCCTTTTGGGGTTTGAAGGAAGATTTGATAAAAACAGTGGGAGCCATCCTGATTAGATAAAATAATAACCAATCTGATCTTGCAAGAGCGCACGCAGAGTGTTTTCTTCTCTCTATCTCCAGGTAGCGACCATGTCACGCCTTAATCAAGATAATAATACGGATACATTGACCGAACCCGCTTGTTATACTGAGCTGAGGAACGTTGGTCCCGCTTCAACTTATAATTGTTATAAGACAGAGCAGGAAATTTGGGATTACCAGAATTCCCGTGCCGCCCAAACGAAGAGAGTGCATGTTGATGCATCATCTTCGGGTATGTTCATTACAGAGAACTGTTTCTCAATGTCCTTTACGTCTTGGGTATATGATACCGGATCAGGATCCCACATATGTAATATATTACATGGGCTACAGAAAGGTAAAGAACTGAGAACGGGTGATAAGTTTCATGAGGCAGAAAATGGTGCTAGTGTTGCAGCCAAGTCTGTTGGTCACTGTCACCCTATATTACCAGAATACATTGATTCTGAACAAATATTATTAGATACCGAACCTGATATACAAAATCATGTCAGTCTCTTTATTTAGATAAAGAAGGATATAATTTTGTATTGTTGGATAATGTTTTGAACATTTCCTATATCAAGAGTTGATCGGTTCAGGCACGTTACCTAAAAGCATTAACATTCTAAATCAAACTACAGTTCTTAGTATATAGAACACACACAAGAGGAAGAGTTCAGATATGAACGAATCCTTCTTGAGGTATTGTAGACTAGGTCATGTCAATACGACCCGACTAGCTAAGTTATATTGAGATGCACATTTAAATCTGTTTGAATTTACATCTTGTGAAACTTGCCAGTCATGTCACAAAGATAAGATGACCATAGCTCTGTTTAATGGAAACAGAGAAAGAGTTAGTGAACTCTTGGGATGATACATATTGATGTATGAAGGTCCCCAGTCTACAAATGCCAAGACCGGTTCTTTGTACTTCATTAAATTCTCTCATGATCTCTCGAGATTCAGACATATGTTCCTGTTGAAACACAAGTCCGAAGCTTTTGAGATATTCACAGAATATAATTTAGAAGTAGAGAACCAAAAATGGGTATAAGTATTATGTTCTTTGATGTGATCAAGGAGGAGAATATTTGAGCACGGGATTCCTGGACTATTCTAAGAATGAGATTCTCTCTCAGCATTACTCCTCCGTATACACCACAGCACGTCGGTGTATCGGGACGGAGCAATCACACCCTATATGATATGGTGCGCTTTATGATGAGTACTACTGAGTTTCCTATTTTCTTTTAGGGAGTTATGCACTTATGAAGTTGCATACCTATTGAATAGGGTTCCGATCAAATCAGTTGCCTACCACTTCATATGAGATATGGAAAGGGAAGAGCCCATATCTTAAGTTTGTTAAGATTTGGGGTTGTCCGGCCTATGTCTAAAAGGCATAATCTGGACAAGCTCGAGGCAAAGTCAGTTCTGCAGAAGTTTGCTGGATATCCCAAACATACGCAAGGGAATATCTTCTACCTAACCGAGGAACAAAAATGTTTTGTTTCTCAGCATGCCACCTTTGTGAAAGGGAATTTCTTGTGAAGAAATTAGTGGACATGAGGTAGAACTGGAAATAGTTCCAGCTGGACAAACTGCAGCTGATGATTTAGTAAAACCAAAGGATTCAATAGAAACCAACGAACCTCAGCCTCTCCGCCGATCTAGTAGGGTTCCTCACCCACCTGAGAGTTACTTCGGTTTCTCTATGACAGTGGGAGCGAGAATTGCATCATGAGATGATGACCCAACTAGTTTCGAGCTGGCCATCAGGAGTGAGACTCTGTAAGAATGGCTGGATGTTTATCGATCTGAGATGGAATCCTTATACACCAACAAAGTATGGACTTTGGTTGCTATATCTGAAGGGTTAAATTCCCATCAGGAGCAAGTATATCTTGAGAAGATTACTTAGTGTACATGGAAAAGTTGAGACTTTCAAACCTAGACTCGTTAAAGGTTTGCATCATAGACCAGTTATGGCTAATGATGAAACTTTTTCTGGGGCCTATGCTTAAGTCCATCCAGATCGTACTTGCCACGGCTACATACCATGACTACGATATCTGGTGGTTGGGTGTCATGACTACTTTTCTAAATATTGATTTAGAAGAGAACGTCTATAAGTACACAGCCAGAGGGTTTCGTAAACAGTGGGAGCAGCGGAAACGTGTGCAAGATGTTTTATGTGATAAAGCAGGCATCACGGAGTTGGAACGTCTGTTTTGATGTGTTAGTCAAAGAGTTTGACATCATCAAAATGGTAGATGAACCTTGTATATATAAAAAGGTAGTAGGGAGTATGGTGGTGATCCTCGTAGAGTACGTGGATGACATACTCTTGATAGGGAAGGAATTTCCTATGCTACGCTCGGTCAATCTCCGCTTATCACAATGATTCTCCATATAGGATCAAAGTGATACCTACTAAATCCTGGGTTTTGGATCTATAAGATAGATCTAATTGGATATTAGGATACTCACTAGTTGTAGTGAGATGGTATCAAGTGGTCCTGGGGAGAATCACTGGAAGGGTTCCAGGGTGATAAGGACGACTGAATGTCAGTCACAGGCATTGTCTTTACCCTCAGTAAAGGGACGGTATGTTGGAAGAGTTCCAAGCTAGATACCGTGGCTTACTAGACGATAAAGGCTGGATACATCGCTACTTTAGATGCTACCAAAGAGGCTGTCTGGGTGTATATAAGTTCATGAGATGAATTTAGTTCCTCCCATTGTGTGACAATGGAGATGTGGCTTATGCCAAGGAACGTCCGTCCCATCAGTGATCCAGACATATTCTAAGGCAGTGTCACCTAATCATGGAGATGGTTGATCTCTGTAAGACTCGGTTCTTTTTATACGCCTAAAATCCGTATTTCCCTTTTAAACCAAACTTTGTTATTTAATTATTTTAAAGAAACCCCAAACCCTAAATCTTCACTTTTTCTATTCCCATAATTCACCCAGCCCACTTCTTTAATTAAGACCAAGCCCAAACTTCTTTTTCCTCGGCCCGTTTCATTTTTAAAACAAAACCCATTTCCCTATTTTTCTTCCCCTCATTTTATTTTCAGCCTCGGCCCATACCTTATAGTATTTATTCTTTGATTTTTCTTTCAATAAGCCGGCCCAGCAGCTTCCAGGCCCACTCCCTTTTATTTTTCCCATTTAATTTTCCTTTAAAAACCCCGGCCCGTTCTTCCTCAGCCCATCTCCTTTTATTAATTATTCTTTGATTTTCGCCAGCCCAGCCCACTTCCCCAGCAGCCCACTTCGCTTCACCCCCGACCCGACCCGCTTCTCCCATTCTCTTCCCCAACGGCTCTCTTTCCCGCCTCCTCCGCTCACGCCTGCGACCACGTCGCCCCCGCTTCTCGCCTCCGCCGACGCCCACGCTCGCGCGCGTTACTCCCACGACGCGCGCCTCGATCTCTACTCGCGATCACCCCACGCCTCTCTCTCATCTCATTCTTTCTCTCTCCCTCGTTCTTCTTCCTCCTCGAAACTCACCTGCAACCCATCCCCGCAACCAAGCTCAGCCACCATCGTCGTCGTCGGTAACCACCATCACCGACCACCTCATCCCTCTATCCACCTCCTCACTCGCCGACACCCCCTCCATCACCGGGGCTCGAGCTTGAGACGACCCTCTGCACACCCAAGCTCGAACTCCCGCGCCTTTCACCGGCACCCATGACGCCGGCGAGCCTCCCCTGCACCCATCACCGGCCACCCTGCGCCCCCTCGTCGACCGCATCATCATCATCATCACCATCATCGTCGCCATCATCACCTCTCTCTGCAACTCTCTCTGCTCCCCTCTCTCTGTGTCTCTCTCACCCTCTCTCTATTTCCCTCTCTTTCTCACTCCCTGATCTCTCCCCCTCTGTTCTCTCTCTCACTCTCTCTCTCTCTAAATTTCTCTCCCCCTCTCTCTCTGGTATGCTCTGTCTCTCTCTCTTTCTCTGCCTCCCTCTCTCTCTAATTCTCTCTATCTCTATCCCTCTCTGTCTCTCTCTTTCTCACTCTCTCTCTCTCTCTAAATCTCTCTCTCTCCTCCTTCCTACGCCTATTCCTTCAAACACCATTGCTTTTCCCTTGCCGTCGTCACCTTCTCATTCGACAACCGCCAGCCCGCACCCACGAGCCTCCTTGTTGCACCGCATCAACATCAAACCCAAGCTCGAGCCAAGGTCGAGACTTTTGTCACTAGTGTGCCGTGCCGGAATCGTCGTTGCCGTGCCGCACGTGTGTCATTGTCACTGCCGTGCGTCTCCAGGCAAGTTCTCTACTTGCTTCATGCTATTCTATTTATGTTACAAATCCAAACCGTATAAATCGCAATGTTACTATTCGTGATAACGTACATTTTTTTACCTGTTCGACGTATGGCCCCAATGAAAATACTTGCTTAATTTGACGGAACTCAATTGTATAATCTGGCCCGTATGACTGTGAGTGTAGTGTGTGAATTTCGTTGGATAATATGACCGTTAATGACTAAAACGACTACCCCCAAGTTTACTCGTAAAACTGGAATTTTCTTGTACCTGAAAACCGTTAAATTTACCATAAATTATATACATACTGGAATGATGCGTTCGAGGGCTTAAATCAAAGCCGACTCGATGAACTATAACCCTATGCAAGTTTCAAATTATTTCTGTACTCATACTGTGTCAATATTTGGATCGGAGTGCGACTCTGGACTGCAGTCCAGAGCGACTCCAGTTGTGATTTACTGTCCCGTATTGAACACCACCCTGTTTCCTTAACTCGTAGGTTGCAGAACTCTGCTGTTTATTATAGGTGAATCTGTTAGCTATATAATACAAGTGGTTTCACCCTGTTTCGTCATCATTTGCTATTTAACCTGTAATTTAAAAGATGGGGACGTATAACAGTCCCAACAGAATCAGAATTGACATACTAGTATTAAACAGTGTATATATCCTGACGTACAGATGCAATTGAGGGTCCGTCTATTGCGTTGAAAACCTAACTGAAAACCCTAGCTTTCGTTCAACTGTAGCATCGCTAAAATCTGATCCCAACTGGGATTAAAATGCGTTGCGAAACGGACTTCCGATTCTGAAACCGGATTTCCAGCCGTGAACGCTTAAAATGAAATGGCTATAATTAGTGATCCTGAAACCCGATTGGCATGAAACTAAATTCGATGGATAGATAGCTGAACATACTATTTATTCCCCGTTCATCGTTTCGCTAAACTGTAACCGTATGATTTATGATAAATTATGCAAGTGGTAGATTATTGATTCATGACACCCTAATCATGCTTTACATACTGTTTACGCATCATATCATACACATGTCACTGCATTGATAACCTAGTGATAACGTGCATTACCCAGGGTTAGGTATTAGTGATGATTGTGGCAAGTACGTTAGCGCTCGTGTATACGTGAATAAGTGAAAGTGATACGTACTTGTGCACAATCAGTGAACCCTATTATTCTATTGCATTGTCGACGTCTGTGGAACGCGTGTACGTGTGACTATAAGTGGTATGGGACACTTATGGAAGCTCATGCACGGGAGTCACAGATAAGGCACCAGACACTGCCATTTATGTTAGGTATTAGTCGGGACGTGCTTGATGGAGGCCCTGCCTCCAGTTCTCGTGCAGACTTGTCACAGACCGATTGGTATTTAGGGTTATGGTTAGCGTTTGATGTAGACCACGGGGTGTGGGGTAGTTTGAGTGTGAGTTCAACAGAATCTCGGGAGTCCCATGCCTGCTTATATATTTAGGGAGATATATGGAGATTTACAGAGTACATGATTATTACCGTGATATACATGTTGGGCCCCTGGTCCCTTGCCCTTGGGTTCTACCCTTGGGTGGAGGACACTCGCGAGTGGTTGACTCTCACACTTGGACTGACGATAGGCTTAGTGACCTGTACAGTGAGACTTAGAGACTGATAGGGATGATAGCATCGATATACATACATACTGTGTTGGCATACGTGGCATATCATTCTACTGCTTTTACTGTTCCGCTGCATTGGTTACTGCATGTTCATATCTATACCGTCATTGATTTACTGTTATAAATATCTATTATCACTGTTAGAATTGTCACATGAATTTATATATATACTATTACTATTGTGTCGCTTTGACGACTTGAGTATGCATGCTCAGTGTGAGGAGAAGATTTAGCCTGGACCAGGACTAGACGTATATCACAGACACCTCGACTTGCTATCCAGAGTTATATTCGTTTGTTTCCCCTCAGGTCAGTTCTTTACATTGTTTCATTCAGTTACTGCATTTCTCATTACCTGCGCATCATTTACTGCTTACCATGAAAAACTAGAAGCCGAAGTGTGACTACGGCAGGACATTTCCTTAACCGTAGGAGCATGGCTGGCCTTGTCAACTCCTCGTATTCCGTATTTTGGGAAGCGGGGCGTGACAATCTCCATGGTGATCGAGGTTGGGAGAGTAGACCAAGAGGACAACACGGCGGATCCACTCACAAAGGCCTTTTCCCAGAGAGAGACTTTTATGGGATGGTTGAGTATGAGATACTACAACCACTGCTATCAGATGGCCCTAGTGCAAGTGGGAGATTGTTTGTTATATGTATGCCCTAGAGGCCATTACTATACATAGGATGTATATTGTAGTGGATGCTTGGACATATATAGGGATGACTTTCTTGCTCGATATGATAGTATGCTATCTGGTTACTCTTTACCTTAACGTGTACACTGATTGTCTCTCTGTTACATGTTGGTAAAGCCCTTAGGATGTGTACTTGACTACCTGGACTATGATGCGGATCATACTAGTGGGGACGTGGTAGTCCATAAGTACATCCTTCAAAGTCTCTAGTCGTGGGTGTATCGAGACGGGGCATCGATATACCAGAGTAGACTAGCGTGCAGCTTCTCGGCCCATATAGATGGGCGATGGATGATCCCATATCCATTGGTGTTTGACATCAGAGATGATATACGGGTGCTCAGTGGAGACTGGGTACACTGGACGGACTCGCCGAGAACTCCCAGATGGTATTATACCTTACGTCAGATGGCAGTTTTCTGGTGACACTGGTACAGGTTAGTCTGTATACCCGAGATCATCATAGAGTCTTGTGTGATTCCCACTGTGCTTTGATTTCCACCTTACCACGTCCAAGAGGGCGTGCAAAACGGTGGTTTTTGGGTACAGTCCCGAGTCACATGGAGGCAATGAGCGATAGGAGGGGTTTCGTCTCTCCCGGTATAGGGAGTTGATGTTGCGCTGTGCTCGATTAGCTATAACAGGAAGTCCTTGGCCAAGGCTTTTTCTTTCTTTCCTCGCATTTCGCTTTTTGGGGATTTACTGATAAGTGTTACCAGTAGTTTCTCGACCCGTTATGAGCCTCATATCGACACGACTTATCGAGTTATTGGGGTCTGACGTTTACCCCCCTAGGCGAGATATGCGACATATCAGACGAATAGACCGGACTGTACGGTAGTGTTACTGGTTGGATTCACAGGAGTGTGAGCGGGCTTGCTCGTTGATCTTCTGATCGCTCAATACCCGGGTGGCCGTTACGTTTAGCAGACCGCTTGCGGCTTATGGGTGTTTGATATGATCATCATCTGCTGCCGGCGTATTGACGAGTCTTTAGAGTCCTACACAGGGGTTTCCTGGCTCAAGCGAAATGAAATAGGAGCGTATATGAGATATGTGCGGGACCGAGAATAATACCAGTATGTGATACTGTATTCTATTCTCGCGATTTGTATCATCGGTCGGTTATATGTGATATAGCCGGGTTACCGAATCAAGTGTTGATTCGATATATTGATACACTTGATATTAGTCGGTTATATGCAGTATGACCGGATCATTAAATCAAGTGTTGATTTAGTGATTTAATGTATAATTATATATTTGATATATTACTTTACATTAACTAGTATTGGTTCACTTAAGATTATTTTCTCACTAGATTGTGCACATTGTATATATGATATATTTTTGTGCACTTGTTTGTATCATGTTTGATGATACATGCAAACTTGGGTTAGTGTATGCTTTAAACTATGATTAGGTTAATGGTTAGGGTTTGATTTACTCATTTATTTATTTATTTCTTTTGGCAAGAAACAAATATGGTGGCTTTCTTTGTTTTATTCTTGGAGTTTCATGAAGCTTCACCATTTTGTTTCTTCTTAAACCTAACCATTATCTAAACCCTAGTTTATTCTCTACATGAGTCAAACTAACGCATGGTTGCTAAATGATAACCATCACTTGATTTTCAATGAGAAATTAATTCATTTTTCATTTATTCTTTTTCTTTCTTCTTCTTCATCTTCTTCATGAAGAAAGAAAAAACTTGCTAGAAAATTCCAAGTGATGATTCCAAGTGATAAATCCAAATCCAAAGTGAACCCACTTCCTATTTCTTCATTCTCTATCACTTGCCATGTTGTAGAGGGTGTTTTCTTCACATGTTTCTTGACCTAGTGAAGATGGAGCTTGAGTTTGAGTCGCCTCGACGTAGATCATTTTCGGCCTCGAAGTCAATGACCTAGCCCGATCATTTCTCCGACGAAACCATCGCTAGAGTCCGGGATCCGATGATCGCAGCGGAGGGACGTCAACACGGAGCTAAAGAAATGGTGGAGCGGATCTACAAAGGTTGTATTTCCTTTCACTTATTAGCAAAGTTGTTTGCTTACTTGTAGTTTCGCCTTTACTTCTAGTTAACGATCTATATTAGAGTTTCTCGGTACCGGAAAATTTTTGTTTGGCATGGTTGATGTCTTGTGGAATCTCTTGAGTGTGCCTAGAAACCCTACAATTATAGCGTGCGGGTTTCATGTGGATAGAAAACCCGTCCGTCCTAATGGGTTCGGGTTTATTTTGATCTAAAATCCGTCCAACCCGACCGTGCATAGCCAAGAGCAGGTTGGTAGTTTGTTACCTTTTTTTTTTCCTTTTTTTTTCCTGAAATAAGCGCTCCATTTTCGTTGAAAAAAGAAAAAAAGAAAAAAGAAAAAAAAGCCGTTTATTTATTTTCCATTCATTTCTTCGATCTCACCATTTGCCCCCCTTTCACTTTCCCTCGATCTCTCTTCCATTTTTCTCTTTAGAGTCTTCTATCAATGTCGATTGGGATCGCGAGAGAGGGAGATGGTTGAGTTTTTATTTTTTCCGAATCGTTGGCTGCTGACAGATTCAAGAAAAAAATATAGAGAAAAGGAAAAAAAGAAGGAGAAAGAGAGCATGTGTGATTTGGTGGCCCGCACGGGTCGACATCAGCAGCGATATAAGGATGGATATCGCCTTGTCGCGGGGTCAATCTTTCTCTCTCTCTCTCTTTCTCTTTTTACCATTCTAGGGTTTCTTTTTTCTATTTTTTTTATTGTTGTTGTTGATTTGATAGTAATTGCTAATCTTAATCTTATCATTGATCATTAATAGATTGTTTGTTTGATTGGTACTTACAAAGCATGGTGGGCTGAAATTGAAGTCAATGATGTAGGATGAAATCCCCCTAGTTTGCATGGATCTGATGAGATATTTGATATAAATGCATGGTTAATCTCAATTTTTTATGGTTGATCATCCATTGTTTGATTGATTGATGGGTGACTACAATGTGTGGTAGAATGAATTTGAATTGAATGATTTTGAGAGAGTAAGAAGGAAGGCCTGGTTGGTCACCCGTTTTAATTTTGGATGAATTGTAACCTGGTTTGGCATGGAGGGGGAGGGGGGGACCGGCATTGGCTTCTTGATTTGTAGTACTAGTAGGTCCTTTACTTAGTTGCTCGTCTTTCTATTTTGTCAAATCATTATTTTAGGGTTATTGGCTTATTTTCCGCTCATGTGTTATATCTCATCTAGCAGCTATCATCCCTCCAACTTGTTTATTAGTTCACAACTTTTGTGAGTCCAAAACATCTCAATCAGTTCTACTTCATTTTACCCCTATGGGAGTTATCTCCAGATTCTTATGAATACATTCATAAGTGACGAAAACAGTAAATCCTAGATATTTTTAGTCATCAATTTGCACGATAAGTGTATGCTTTTGTAAAGTTACATCTCATAAATTCTTTTTTTCCCCTGGCATATGAACTATTTTGTTTATTGTGAAGTTACATCAGGTCTTCTAGACTATAGTATTACGTTCTGCATAAAAGAGTGCATTCTATGGGATTTCCTTCTGCACAGTTTTTTTGAGGCTTTTACAAGCCTTCAAGCTTGCCTTCATTTGTAGGGCGCAAATGGTCGACGTGCGGTAGATTAGTAGTATATATTAGTAGGCATATTCTAAAGTTCGCTTTCTTCCTCAGGTGTATACCATTTCAATATGATGAGATTTGTGAAGCCGGAAGGAAGAAGAAGACCATTAAAGTTCTTATGATCGACTCGCCAAGTGGACCAGGTCTCTTGTTTCCAAAGGTATGACAATTTAACTCTTATATTGTTCTCTTTGTATCATTAATATAAAAATAATGGAAAAGTTACAAAGCACAAGATGTATCTTGTACCGTGTTGTCATTCCCATACTTGGATCTGGCTAAGCACTCTTCAGAATAACCTGCTCATGCTGATTATTTTTAGTTGATGACGGTGAGCATGTACTTGTTTACTTCCATACCTTATATAGGAAGCTACCCTGTGAAAATGCAAGGGATAGAGATAGTCACATACATATTTCCAAGCATGTAGCATGTTAGCTATCCTCTTGCCGGAAAAAAATGTTTGTAGGTTTCTGTTTCGAGTCGCCTTTACTTTTAACTCTTAATTTGCTGATGACAGTCCATTCATCATTACTCTCACTAAGTTGTCTCCGTATACAATCAATCAGTTGTTATGTACTTATATTCGTAACCCCACATTGGTACTAGAGGACCTTTTGGTTAAAGATCGAGCAGCGGTTTATTAATTCTAATTCCTTTTCCAAAAATTATGTCTAGCACAAGAATTGAGAATGATGAGTTTCAATCTTACTTTTACATAGTACAGTTCAGCATTTTGACCAGAGCACTATAATTTTCTTGCAATTGGTTTCTCACCTGATGTGTTTATGCTATGAATTGGTGGTTCCATGAGCGTGTCCAAACATATGCGTTGGCCTTTCTTGAGAATCAGCAGTGTCATTATTTGGACTGTGATGGCCTTCTACCTGTCTTCGGAAGTCTTGTTCAAGAACGAGAGATGATTTTATGAATTGAAGATGATACGAATAATGATTCTCTTCTTTATAAGAAACACCTTTTGCTTGGTATTGGGCTCTTTGAAGAATTTTTTAATCGCACTACATTGACTCTTTAATCTCCCCCCCCCACCCCCAAATTGATGCCCTCTTCTAGAATAAGTTGAGTGCCAATGCTAAAAAGTTCAAAAATATTTATGCTTGTAATAGAAATTTTAGTTAGGTTCAACTCAATTAAGGGAAATCAAACAAGTTGGGTGGCAGTGTGTCGCTGATTGCCCTGGGAGCCAATGGATGCGCTAATATTTATGAGCTGAGGGTGTGGCAGTAAAAGTCACATGGCGCTTATAGGAGTTCTATGTCTATTCCTGTGGCTGAGTCTCTAGGTGGTAGTCTAGGCAGTAGAATTTAACACATGGAGTATTCATGTCATTTTACTTCATGCAAGTTTTATGTAGCCTACCCCATATGCTTAAGATAAAAGCTTTATAAATATTGCATACTGTAGGATGACTGATAATTAACTTCTTTTTAAAATTAACTATCTATACTTTAGAATTAGTTTTATATTACCTGAATTCTTCTCCTAATGATTTAATAGTTGAAACGGCTACTAATATGTGTTTGAACTATAAGCAAATCAGGATTCTCCTTTTGGAGTTCTGTGACGAGTAAGATGCCCAGCATTACATCTTAGTTTCGTTAGCAATAAGTAGGTGACAAGAACTCCACCAAAGTTCTAAATATCGGATATCGGGTGCGTATCGGATATGTGTTTTTAATATCGGATAGAGGAAATCGGGCAATATCACGGCGATACGAGTTCATATCGGGTGGTCATATCGGATATCGATATCGGACGTATAGGGCGTAAATATCAAGCATGGGCATATTAAATATTGTGTATTAGTGATGTTAGTATTAAAAGATTGTATGAAATGTGTGAGAAGTAGATATGATGTTAGTAGACTGTAATTTTTCCTGGAGCAATGAATGATCCAACCCATGTTGGGTCTGTATAAAAAAAACTAAAAAAACATAAGTTTACTATTTATCTGAACAAGGATTGAAGAAGAAGAAAAGGGCACGTCAAGACTTGAGAGGAGAAGGGCTGGCTTCATCAAGACTTGAGAGGAGAAGGGCTGGCGATGGCGTTAGCGTCAAGAGAAAGGCGGGGGAGGCGTCAAGAGCATGGCGATGGCGTCGGCGATAGAAGAAGGGGGAGGCATCGAGCGGAGGAGGGGAGGGCTGGCGTCGAGAGGCGTCGAGACCTGAGAGAGAGAGGTGGGCAGGAGACAAGAGGCGTCGAGACTCGACAGAGAGGAGGAGGTGAAGGCATGGCTCGTCGAGGGTCGAGACTCGAGAGGATCATTCGGGTCGGGTTTAATCATGAACCAAATCACTTTATATACCATCTCGGGGCCGATATAATAACGATACGAGATACTCGATATCTCGCCCAATATTCCGATATTTCGACCGATATTGGCCCAAAACGAGATTTTTCCTGTCAATTAGTCTTTTATCCTTTCCTAATTGGTTGTAATATCATCAAGAGTTTGATAACAGTCTTAGTCAGATTAGGGCCCTTGATGTTGAAGCATTTCCAAGGGTAGAAAGTGTAGGCTGTGGATTTCGTTATCCACTACTAATTATTGAAGTCATCCAGAGATGCAGGTTATTAGTTTCAGTACTAACTGTTAGATATGTTGTTTGTTCTTGAAGCCCCTTATCCCTTCTTAGTAAGGAAAAAGTTGGAGAAATGTTTTTAATTTGATGGGCAAAACATAGGATCACAAATTATTTGGAGGGAAAATTGTGCAGGCCAAGAAAATCTTATCTTGTTCACACAAAATGGCCAGTCATGTTGAAGAAACATTTAAGATTGTTTTACAGAGGAAGGCACCGTTTATAGCACTTTCTTTTCTCTAACATCTAATCCTATTTATAGCCCTTGCTTTTCTCTAACATCTAATCCTATTAAGTCAAATATGGAGTCATATAGAAGGCATCATTAAAGTTTTTTTTGCGACAAAATGCGGTCAAGGCTTAAATTTATATGTATTCCTCCATGAATTAACTAATAAAAAGAATTCTATCCCCCCCCCCAAATTCCTTGTCATGGTATTAGAGCCATGTTTCGCCAAATCCTAACCACCGCCAACACCAAACCGTAGCCATCGCCAACCTCCACCATCAAACCTTAGCCGTGCCACTGCATCAGACCATGCCTCCGGATCCTTGTCATCACGTACCACCGCACCAGATCTTGCACCACCATACCAGATCACCGTACTAGATCACACCACCGCATCATATCACCACACCAGATCACACCACCGCACCAGATCGCGCACCACCGCACCAGATCACCGCACCACCGATGCACCAGATCGCCGCACCATCGCATCATATCGCCGCACCACCGTACCACCGTACCAGATCGCATCAGATCTCGCACCACCGCTGCATTACCATCGCATCACCAGTCATCACTGCATCCTGCATCACGCATCGTATTTATGATCTTATCCAGAACTGATCTGGATTCACATAATATTATCCAGACTTTTTCGTTGGCTGTTGGATGTCGTATGTTGATACGGATGTTGATTTGATTATGTTTGGTTGATCGTTATTTATTATTGGTTGATCATTGTTGGTTGTGGTTAATCCTTGCTGTTGGAATCATGTCAATGCCATCTGTCAGTAGAAGAAGTTTATTTACTTCGGCTGATTTTATTCCGATGGTATCGACAAAACTTAATGGTGATAATTATGCCTAATGGTCTGTTGCACAGTTGAAACCTTCTTGATTGGTAAACGGAAGTTGCATTACTTGCTGGAAAGTTCTCCCGCTAAGGACAAGAATGAGAAGAAATATGATGATGGGCTTGCTGTAGATGCGTAGATTCGAACTTGGTTGTAGAATAGCATGTAACTTAAGGTGAACAACAACGTTGTATTTTTGCATACGTCGAAAAAGATATGGGAGCAACTTAAAAATACATACTCGGGTTCTAGCAATATTGCATGTATTTATCAACTGTATCAGGATTATTTCCAGGTGGAGAAATGAGCGAACTCTCTTGAAGACCATTACTCGTCTTTCAATAGATTATGCCAGGAATCGGATTTATATCAGTTTATTTCTTTTAATGTTGCGGAGATGAAGAAGCGATGAAGAAGCAAATGTGAGATGCTGAATGTTGTGCGTTTTTTATCGAGTCTCCCCCGGAGTATGAGTCCGTTCGATCTGCTATTTTAGGGAGTTCAGTGATTTCGACCCTTTATGAAGTATTCTCCAGGTGACACCGTTCTGCCATGTCAGATCTCCCGTCTAATGTGCGTATAATGTGCGTGGTGATAGTAGTGTGGATAAGTCTGCATTGGTGATCACATCTGGCAGCACACGTGGTCATGGTCATGGCTATTTTCGTAGTGGTTGTGGTGGTAGTTGTGATGGAGGACATGGTCATGGTGGTGGTCGAGGTGAAAAGTTGTGCACACACTGTGGGAAATCAGGCCATTTTGTTGACTTTTGTTGGGTCTACATGGCAGACCTTCTGCTAATCATGTATCCTCTCAGGGTGATATATTGGAGTACCCGCAGCCACTGCTCCATCTGATGCGGTATCCTCGACATCAAAGATATCTATTTTTGAGGATGAGTATCATAAGCTCCTCTCTACTCAGCGGTCTGCTTTTGTTGCCACGGTAACCCATGCTTCATGTACTTCTATAGTTTTCCTTCACACCGACTACACAAAAATCGCATGTCACCTTGGTAAATGGATTTTCCTCCTCTATCACTAGAGGCGGGTCGGTACATCTATCTAAGGATCTTTCGTTTTCATCTGTTTATTTTGTGCCACGATTCCCTATTAGCTTATTGTCCGTTTGCAAACTTACGAGATCGTTGAACTGTTCTGTTACATTTTATCCTTCATATTTTGTCTTTCAGGATCTGCAGACCAGGAAGCTGATAGGTGGCGGGTATGAATCTCAAAGCCTTTATTATTTGAACACGGATGATGTTTTTTCTTCAGGCTCCACAGCTTTGTCCTCATCAGTTTATCCTCTTCAGCTCCATTGTCAGATGGGTCATCCCAATTTGAAGGTTATTCAGGGTTTATTCCTGCATCTTAGGTTAGTAAAATCACTTGATTTTGAGTCGTGTCAGTTTGGTAAATATCATCGTGCATCTTTTCCTATTTCTGAGAGTCGTATGTTGAACCCTTTTCATTTAGTGCATTCAGACATTTGGGGTATCTTCAATGGGCCATCATATTTAGGTTTTAAATATTTTGCCATATTTGTGAATGATTTTTCTCATATCACTTATTCTTACTTGATGAAAAATCGCTCTGAATTAAGTTATATATTTCATGTCTTTCATCTGGAAGTTCAAAACCAATTTGGTGTGCTGTCGAAAATCCTACGTACAGATAATGCAAAAGAATGTTTCTGATTATTTTAATAAATATTTTGCTGATAATGGGATTGTATATTTGACGTCTTGCTCATATACCTTTCAACAAAATGGGGTTGGTGAAAAGAAAATGTTTCATTTATTAGTAGTTGCTCGTTCTTTATTGTTTCATATACATGTTCCTAAGAAGTACTGAAGTGATGCTGTTTTAACGGCATGCTATCTTGTTAATCGTCCACCCACTGCTACTTTGGAAGGAAAGTCCCTTCATCATGTTTTGTTTCTATGGCTTTCACCTTTTCTACTAACTGTTAAAGTGTTCGGCAGTGTGTTTTATTCATAGACTTGCTCCCTTAGGAGATAAATTGGATCCTCGTGCCATTAAGTGTGTTTTCTTAGGGTACTCTCGACTTCAGAAAAGCTACAAATGATTTGACCCTATATTGAATAAACATTATGTTTCAGCAGATGTCACTTTTTTGACAATGTACCATATTTTTCTCCGTCAAGTGAATTTTCTACTGAACCATCGCTGTTGTTTCCTAATTGTTTCTCTTGTGGATGTTCTTTTGAGTCCTGAAGAACCGCAGGTTATTTCTACCAAACCACCAGTCCATCGTTTTTATTCACGAAGGCCACGATTACAGCCAGTTATTCAATCAGCTCCACAGTCTGTAGATTACATACAAACTCCACAATCTGACCTCGATCTTCCTATTGCGTTACGAAAAGGTACATGCTACTGTACTCATTCCATATCGAATTTTGTTTGCTACTCACAATTGTTATCCAGCTAACAGTCCTTTGTATCCTTCTTGTTATCAACTTGGTTTTTTACATGAAGTTTTGGGTCACCCTGGCTAGAAAAAGGCCATGAAGAAAGAAATGGATGCTATGTATGAGAATGGTATATGGGATTTGGTTCCTTTACTGTCTGGTAAATCATCAGTTGGATATCATTGGGTGTACACTATTAAATATCATCCTGATGGGACTATTGAGCGGCTGAAGGCTCGTCTTGTTGCTGAAGCCTATACACAGACATATGGAATTGATTATGCAGAGACGTTTTCTCCAATATCGAAGCTTCCGTGTGTGCGCATTCTGATTTCTTTAGCAGCAATTTGAATTGACCTTTATATCAATTGGATATTAAGAATGCATTTCTCCATGGTGACCTTGAAAAAGTATATATAGACCAACCACCTGGTTTCGTGGTTGAGGGGGAGACATGCAAAGTATGTAGACTGCGAAAAGCTATATATGGGCTCAAGCGGTCTCCTCAGGTTGGTTTGGTAGATTCAGTGCCGTTGTGCAGGAGTTTGGTTTATATCAGTGTAAGAGTGATTATACTATTTTTGTTGGATATAGGTGCCCTCAAGGCAATTATCGTAGTTGCAGGAATGCAATTATTGAATTCGATGAGGACCTATACTAAGAACAGTCTTATTCGAGATGATGGTATGCTATCTGGTTTGTATTTATCATTCATGAGCATACGTTTTATAACGCATCACTAATACATTATAATAAAGCCCATAGGATGTTTGCTTAACTACCAGGATTATGATAGAGATCTTACTAGTGGGGCTTGGGCAGCCTATAAGCACATTCTTAAAAGTCCCTAGTCGTAAGAGTATCGAGATTGGACATCAGTACTCCAGTTTAGACTAGTGTATATATTTCTTGATCCTGTAAGGGGCGATGGTTGATCCCATAGCCATTGATGTTTGACACCGAAGATTGTATACATGTGCTCATTAGATGAGATACACTGGACGGACTCGCTAAGAACTCCTAGATAGTATTATAACAGTCGTCAGATAGCAATTCTCTGGTGCCATGAGTATATAGTAGCATTTAGACCCAAGATTGCCATAGTGTCTTGTGTGTGTTTTCACTGTACTTTGATTACTACCTTACCACGGCTTTAAAGAGCCGCGCAAACAGGTTTTAGTTGGGTACAGTCCCGAACCACATGGAGGCGGTGAGTGGTCGAGAGAATTCGTTTCTCCCGGTACAGGGAGTTGATGTCGCATAGTGCACAGCTGGCTATGACCTAAAGTCCTTGTCCAAGACAGTCGAGATTTACTGATAAGTGTTATCAGTAGTTTCTTAGATGGTCACGAGCTTGACGTCAGCACGACTTATCGAGTTATTGGGAGTCTGACGGTTTCCACTTCCTAGACCCGATATGCGACAGTCTTAGACGAAGAGACCGGACTGTACGGTAAGTGTCAGTGATAGGCTCTAGCAGGGTATAGATGAGCTTGCTTGTCGACCGGGTTTTCGTTCAATACCTGGATAGCTGTTACGTACTGTTGGATATGTATGCCTTAGAGGCCTGTATTGTGTAGGATGCTAGGGATATGTTGGGTTTACCTAGCACCTCATGAAGGGTTTGGAAGCATCACATGTACCAAAGATTAAATTTTTAGGATGCTAAGTAAGCATACAAATAATCATTCCTAGAAAAATTAGGGTTTCAAAAACAACACTTCATCACAAGTAGATTAAGCTAGGTTTTGAGAGTACAACCTTTGTAGCTCCCTACGCTAGACTCCTCGGCTACCTGGGGTTTGGAAAAAGTCCGCTTGAACTCCTCTAGGTCCATGATGATCCACCCGGAATGCCCTTTGTCCAAGCTTGCAACTTCACTTTATCAAGAGAATGAAATGAAGCTAACACTCTAAACAAGTGGGCAAGACTTGTGTAGAATGGTGTTGTGGTGGCTTTTCTCACTTCAAAATCCTAACTTGATGAGTAATTTGCTCACTAGATAAATCTAGAGAGCAAAAGATGAAGGAGGAAGAAGATGGTGGCCTTTTAGAATAAGAGAAAAGATAAACTCACTTGAGAAAATAAAAAATATATCTATATATATTTTTTACCTCTCATCTCAAACCATGGTTGAGCAATAAGAATATTATTGAACTTGAGTTAAAACCCAAAAGGAAAGTTAATCCATGGTTAAATGGTGGGTGGGCATGATTAGGTCAAAGAAGAGTGTAGAAAGAAACCATGAATTATCGTTTCCTTTTTTCTTTTTGTTCTAAAACAAATGCAATAATAATTCATATATATAAAACCATGGCGTGAGTCTTATATTGCCACCATTTTCTTTGTATATACAACCATGAAGGATGATGTATGTATCTATGTGTGCATGCACATCCATATGTGCATGAATCAAGAAAGAATGCATACATCCAAAAATACAAGAAATGATTTCTAGTGAGAATCTAATGGTTAAATGATAAATCAACACTTGATTTATCAATTCGGCCATATCACATACGACCCAACCAAAAGCAAGCCGCCCGATTAATTACGGTATCTTATACGTGCATTTTGACCGGGTCCATGCGCATATCGCATATGCGCACCACAACGTTTCGCCTGGACTAGGTAACTCCTTTGTGGGACTCTAAGACTCGTCAATATGCCGGCAGTGGGTGATGATCATATCAAGCACCCCCAAGCCGCAAGCGGTCAGCTAAACGTAACGGCCACCCGGGTATTGAGCGATCAGAAGAAAACAAGCGAACCTGCTACAACTCCCGTCGAGCCAACCGGCAACACTACCCGTGCAGTCCGGTCTCCTCGTCTAATATGTCGCATATCAAGTCTAGGGGTGGTAAACGTCAGACCCCAATAACCGATAAGTCGTGCCGATGTGAGGCTCATAACGGGTCGAGAAACTACTGGTAACACTTACCAGTAAATCTCTAATCAGCTCTGGCCAGGGACTTCCCTGTTACGGCCAATCGAGCACAGTGCAACATCAACCCCCAATACCGGGAGAAACGAAATCCCTCATATCGCTCATTACCTCCATGTGACTCGGGACTGTACCCAAAAACCATCGTTTTGCACGCCCTCATGGACGTGGTAAGGTGGAAATCAAAGCACAGTGGGAATCACACAAGACTCTATGACGATCTCGGGTCTACAGACTAACCTGCACAAGTGTCACCAGAGAACTGCCATCTGACGTGAGGTATAATACCATCTGGGAGTTCTCGGCGAGTCCGTCCAGTGTACCCAGTCTCCACTGAGCACCCGTATACCATCTCTGATGTCAAACACCAATGGATATGGGATCATCCATTGCCCATCTCATGGGTCGAGAAACGTATACGCTAGTCTACACTGGTATATCGATGCCCCGTCTCGATACACCTACGACTAGGGACCTTGAAGGATGTACTTATGGACTACCATGTCCTCACTAGTATGATCCGCATCATAGTCCAGGTAGTCAAGTACACATCCTAAGGGCTTTACCAACATATAACTCTAAGACAGTATAAAGAGACAAGTATACATGTTAAGATAAAGAGCAACCAGATAGCATACTATCATATCGAGCAAGAAAGTCATCTCTATATATGTCCAAGCATCCAATATAATATACATCATCTGTACAATACTGGCCTCTAGGGCATACATACAACTAACAGGATATGTATGTACAGGACAATCTTGCTCAGGTGTATATAGTATATTATCTGAGTTATCTTTGTCTTAATATGCGTATTTCTTTCTCTTGCTGCTTTATATTGTTTACACATATTGATAAAGACTCGATACAGTAGTATACTATTTTGGTTTGTCTTTATCTTAATATGTGCATATGTTATACTCGATATCACATATGGCGGATACATGTTGATAAAGCCCGTAGGATTTTGCTTAACCACCAGCGTTATAATGGCGATCATATTTATGTGAGTTGGGTAGTCTATAAGCACATTCTTAAAGGTCCCAAGTCGTAGAAATATCAAAGACCGGGCATCGATATTTCAGAGTAGACTTGTGTATACGTGTCTAGACCCTGACGAGAGGCGGTAGTTGGTCCCGCTGCCATTGGTGTGATCACCTAAGATTGTATACATGTGCTCACTAGGGGTGAGTACACTGAACGGACTCGCCGAGAATCTCTAGATGGTATTATACCTATCGTCAGATAGCGGTTCTCAGGTGACATGAGTACAGATTAGTCTTAGGACCCGAGATCATCATTTGTCTCGTATGAGTTCTCAATATGCTTTGATCACTACCCTACCACGGTTCTACTGAGTCGTGCAAACATGTTTTGGTTGGGTACAGTCCCGAGACACATGGAGGCAGTGAGTGACTGTCAGGGATTCGTTTTTCCCGGTATTAAAAGTCGATATTGCACTGTGTCCGGTTGGCTAGAACCATAAGACCTTGGCCAAGACAGTTGAGATTTACTGATGGTTAGATCAGTAGTTTCTCGGATTGGTCCTGAGCCAAATCGACATGACTTATCGGGTCAGTAGGGGTCTGACGTTTACCACCCTCTAGATCCGGTATGCGATACTCTTAGATGAAGAGACCGGACTGTATGGAGATTGTCACGGATAGGCTTAGTAGGGGTCCGGATGAGCTTACTCGTCGGCTTTTCTTTTCGACAGGTGCCTGGGTTGCCATTACGTACAGCTGGTGCCGCGGACATGCTTGTTGTTAAACCCCGCTGCCAGCGTACTGTCGAGTCTTTAGAGTCCCACACATGGTTTCTTTGATCCAGGCAAAACGATGTGGTGGCCGTATGTTTATACGTGCAAGGTTTCGATCGAATGATAACACTAGCCGGCTTAGGATTAAACCGGATTATTAAATCAGGTATTGATTTAATAATTTACATATACACATTTCGATATATATATATTCTAGTGTCATCCAAGTTTTCGATCGAGCGGGTTTTCGATCGAACGATAATACTAGTCGGCTTAGGATTAAGCCGGATTATTAGATCAGGTATTAATTTAATAATTTACGTATACATATTTCGATATGTATATTCTAGTGTTATCCAGGGTTTTTGATCGGATGGTTGATAATACTAGCGGGTTTAGGATTAAGCCGGTTTGTTAAATCAGATATTGATTTAATACTAGTATTATATTAGCGGTATTATTCTATCTCTTATGGTTCATGTCATAGAATGGTTTGGTCATGTGCGACGCAGACCTATGGAAGCACCGGTTCGACAAATGGATACACTCGATATAGGCAATGTCAAAAGGGCGAAAGGGAGACTAAAGAAAACATGGATGGAGGTGATACGAAAAGATATGGTTGCCAAAGGCCTCAATGAAAGTATATTGTTCGATAGGAGTGAGTGGAGGCGGAGGATTCATGTATTGGACCCGGTGTGATTCTCATGTTGGTTTATGTAGCCTACTCCATATGCTTGGGATAAAAGGCTCAGTTGTTGTTTTGTTGTATTCTATCTCTTTCAGTATTCGTATTTTGGTACGATACGGGTACGTATATACGGTAGAATGTATTCCGTATTTATACGGAAAACATTATAGAAGGTGGACACCTCATTTTTGATCATTTATTCTTGTAAATGAAAATGAGGTGTAAAAGTGGTGAGGTGAGAATGGTGAGAACCATGTTTCAATAGTATTGACAAATGAATTGAATATTCATTTGTGCAAGCTATCATCTTCATCCCTACCATCTCATGAGTTGAGAATCAAGGGAGGAAGAGAGATAAAAATACATTAAAAAACTCACCACATCATCTTGGCAACCTAGATTAGCAAACTAGGTTGTTGAGCTGCTTCATTAGTGGAGCTAAGTTTGGATTACAAACTTTCAGGTGGATCATCTAGGACCGAGGAAGCCGGCCATCAAGGTTGATCTAGGAGACCCCAAGAAGCTTAAGAAGAGGAGTGAAGACCCGAAGGACACGGATCTTCTATCGTAACTCTTCTTTCATAGTAGATAAAACTCTTAGTAGTTTCTAGTTTATGGTTATGGTTTGATCACTTGGGTTAAGTTGATTGTGCTTGGTTAAAAATTTAATTTTTGTGTATTCTGCCTCTTTACTTCGATGTAGAGTGAGCACAACTCACCAATATGGTATTAGAGCCGGTCCATAAAGCTTAACTAGCTAGTTTGCACTAATTTAGAACTTCGTTCGACAAAATTATTCGAATCGCATTTCCAAAAACTTGCTCGCTGCTCGAATTTTAAAGTTCAAAAAATATTTTATGTCATATTAAAATTATGTGCATGCGATGTTAGAGCCAAGAAAAAAATTTGAGCTCCTAGTCACCAAATTGGACCGCTAATCCGCCGCCAAATAGGTCATTTGGCCGCGGATCCGCGGCCCAATTGTGGCTACGTTGCTCCAAATTTTTTCTGAGGTTCAAGTTCATGGAAATGTGATTTTTGGTATATTTGGTTTTTGCCCAGATTTGTTTGTGTACTGGTTTGTACATGGGGGTAAATGCGGAAAGTTTTAATCGATTGAAATTCTAAATTCTTACTTTTCTGTGTATTTGTTTCTGCGACCGTGAATATTACTGCGCGGTATAATCCGACTGATTACTATATGCACAATCAGACGGGTTTACGAACATGATATTCGCGTTGACGTTCTGTGTTGCACTGATGTTATGGATGGATTGTCGTGGTGGATAGCCTATAGTGCAATGGTAGATGTACAATGTTGATTCATTTGTATATTCATTATTGCGGGGCGAGCGTCTGACATGTGGACTGCTGTTTCTGCCAGTTTGTATATTCTTTTATTGAGACACGGTCGGGTCGTGGTCGATGTCACCGTTTGTATTATATGTTTTTCCTTTCTATACTAGGATTACACTGCGGAGGAGTGCTCGAATAGTCGGGTTCTAGAGGGCGACGAGCCCGCATCTCATGGCGTTGAGACGGAGGGTGCCTTACTCTAAAATTTGCGGGGTTATTCGCCGCACTCGTAAGGGGTATAGGATGACCCACGGAGGGGTTCTCAAGTTACCGGATTCCGTGAAGTGCTGGGTGACCCATTCACTTTGATGATTGGGGTTGCCTCACTTCCGGGATTGGCGGGTAATTTGCCGCACTCGTAGGGGTCTTGGTTTTTCATTGCACATGCTATTCACACAACCGGAGAACGTCGAGTTTCATTTGCGGCTCAAATGAAACCCGGGGGTCCTAAATTATCCGTTATTCTATGTTGCTTATTAATGTTCTGTGATGTTGCTTATATCATGCCTGGGACGAATGGTTATATATATATTTATATATACTAGTAGATGTATATGTTTTGCATCCGCTTTAGTCCTGCCCCCGCTCTGCCGTTAGTTAAGTAACCTGACGGGGCCCCGTGGCGAATGCGGATCGCATATACATACATTTTATTTTCGATCTTTTCTGGTGTGATAGGATTTAATCGATGGGACCGCGTTAATTTTAATTAATGCAAGAAAAAGAAACCTAAAAGATGTTGGAACAAATTTTGAAAAGCAATAGTCATACTCTTTTGCTTTGCATAGTGGTATTCGGTTAGGAATATCCAGCACCTCATTCGAGGAGGCAAGAGCCTAGATCCCTTCACGGGGAGTAGCCTCTTGAGCAAAAGTTTATGTTACTATAGAATACTCGGTTCAAAACCATTACTTTTCAAAAGCGGAGCCTAAACCACTCATTTTCAAAACTACTCGGTTCCTTCAACGATATCAAGTTCATTACGTTTAAAGTTTTTCGCCAAAAACCTGCCGTAGCCTTCCGTCATTTCAGAATAGGAATATTTAGTATTCGTGTTGCGTTTGTTGACCTAGTCAAGACGTGGTGTACGGTAGCTAAGTGGTGCTTTTCTGTGCATTGTAATGCGATTGGTTAGGACAGTCGTGCGGCCTTGTTGACCTAGTCAAGGGCACGTACGGGTGGGTTTAATGCAATCAAGAAAATGACGGGTTGAACTTGACTAGCGGTTTATGGTTTATTGACTTAGTCAAGGTCATAAACCGTTAGGGCAAAAACCACATCGAGAGTTTCAAATATACAGGAAACTTGCTAGTGTTGCATACCTTCTGGAGTGTGGTAACTAGAGAGGCTTCCATCTAGATTATCACACGATGATAGTTGGATCTCGATCCCATTGATGAGTAGAATTACTCTTGGGAGATATTTTTCACTTCACAATTAGCTAACCTATTAGGTGTCTAGAAAAGTGTTAACGAGCTTACGCCTCTGCGGAAACAAGGTTTATTTTAATTAAGTCCGTGCGAGAGCACGGGGAACCTCATTCGGAGTACCAACACTCACCTGGCTGAACGGTTAGCGAACTTATGAGGTGTGAATGATCCCGACTAGTTTCCCTTTTAAGGTTTGAAGGAAAATTCGAGGAAACAGTGGGAGCCATCCTGATTAGATAAACTAATAACCAATCTAATTTTGCAAGAGCGCACGTTGAGTGTTTCTTTTCTCTCTTTTCAGGTAGCAACCATTTCACGCTCTAATCAAGATAATAAAATATTTGATTTGACCGACCAGCTTGTTACACGGGGCTGGGAACGTCGGTTCGGCTCTAACTTGTGACAATTGTCACGAGTATAAGTAAGGGAAGGAGGACTGTAAGGAATTCCAGATAACCCTATTGAAGGAGAAGCATTCTAATGCATCTTCTTCGGGTGTATTTGTTATTGAAAACTGTTTTTCGGTCAACCCTAACTCCTGGGTACTAGATTCCGGGTCAGGATCTCATATCTGTAATTTTTTAAAAGGACTGAGAAAAAGTAGAATGGCTGGACCGGGTGATGTCCCTCAGATTGGGGAACGGAGCACAAGTTGATGTTACCGCCGTCGGTGAATATCAACTAGTATTGCCAAGCGACAATACTATGATTTTGAACAATTGTTACTATGTACCTTCAATGCTCTGTAACATCATATCAGTCTCTTTACTTGATAAAGATGGATATAACTTTGTTCTAGATAAAAATATCATGCATTTACCTTAATTAGGTATTGGTTGCAGAAGGTACACTTTGCAATGGTATCTATGTTCTTAATCAAAATTCAGTTTTCAATGTACAAAACACACGCAAGAGGAAGAGTTCAGATACGAACGAAACCTACTTGTGGCATTGTAGACTTGGTCATATCAATGAGAAAAGACTGGCCAAGTTACATAAGGATGGATTTCTGAATTCGTTCGAATTTTCGTCTTATGAAACTTTCCAGTCCTGTCTCAAAGGAAAGATGACCAAAACTCCGTTCACCGGACACGGAGAAAGAGCTACAGAGCTCTTGGGACTCATATACAGTGATGCATGTGGTCCGATGTCTATACATGCGAGGGGTGGGTTCTCGTACTTCATTACATTCATTGACGATCTCTCTCCAGGTTCGGGTATGTGTATCTTTTGAAACACAAATATGAAGATTTTAAGAAATTCAAAGATTATAAGAACGAAGTAGAGAGCCAGAATCGTAAAAGTATCAAGATCCTCAGATCTGATTGAGAAGGGAAATACTTAAGTACGGAATTCTTAGAATACCTGAAAGAAAATGGTATTCTCTCTCAGTTTACTCCTCCGTACACACCACAGCACAATGGTGTATCGGAGCGGAGGAACCGTACCCTTTTGGACATTGTTCGCTTCATGATGAGTAGTGCTGATCTGTCTCTTTCATTCTGGGGATATACGCTTCAAACAACGACATATCTATTGACTGTTCCATCCAAATCTGTACCTAAGACACCATTCGAAACATGGAATGGTAAAATACCGTATCTAAAAAGATTTAAGATATGGGGTTGTTCGGATTACGTTAAAAAGCATAATCCGGACAAACTGGAGGCACAATCAGTTTTATGTAAGTTTGTGGGATATCTAAGAAATGGTTATGGATATCTGTTCTACCACACCGAGGAACAGAAGATGTTTGTTGCTCAGCACGCTGTTTTCTTAGAAATGGAATTTCTTGCAAAAGAAATTAGTGGGAGCACGGTAGAACTGTAAGAAATTCTGGAGCCACAAACTGAAACTGAAAATTTAGTGGAACCAGAGAATTCAATAATTCCAGACGAACCTCAGCCATTCCACAGATCTAGTAGGATTTCTCGTCCGTCCGAGAGATACTACGGTTTTCTCATAGATGGGGATCGAGAGAATTGCATCTTGGAAGAATATGATCCTACTAGTTTCAAGCAGGCCATTAACAGTAGGGACTCTGGAAAATGGCATGATGCTATGAAATCCGAAATGGAGTCCATGTATACCAACAAAGTTTGGACTTTGGATGTTGCTCTTCCTGGAATAAAACCCGTTTGATGTAAGTGGATCTTCAAAAAGAAGATTGGTGTAGATGGACAGGTGGAAACCTATAAGGCTAGACTTGTTGTAAAAGGTTTTCGTCAAAGACCAAGAGTGGACTATGACGAAACCTTTTTTCCAGTGGCTATGCTGAAATCCATTCGGATCCTACTTCCCATTGCTGCCTATCATGATTATGATATCTGACAGATGGATGTTAAAACAGCTTTTCTAAATGGAAGTTTAGAAGAGTGCGTTTATATGGATCATCCAGAGGGATTCGTAGACAGTGGAGCAGCGGGAAGGTGTGCAAGTTGCTTAAATCCATTTATGGATTGAAGCTAAGTGTCTTGGAGCTGGAACATTTGTTTTGATGAGACAGTCAAGGAATTTGACTTCATCAAAAATGAGGATGAACCATGTATCTATAAGAAGATTGTAGGGAGAACTGTCGTATTCCTTGTCTTGTACGTGGATGCCATTTTATTGATAGGAAATGACATTCCTATGCTGCAATCGGTCAAGCTGTTCTTGTCACAAAAGTTCTCCATAAAGGATTTGGATGATGCCTCCTACATTTTGGGGATTAAGATTTACAGAGATAGATCCAAGAGATTGCTAGGACTTTCAGAGTCCAGGTACATAGAGACCATACTAAAGAAATTCAGTATGGAAGATTCTAAGCGTCGTAATATACCCGCATTGCACGGAATCACCCTTTCCAAAGAGATGTCTCCCAAGACTGATGAGGAGGGCTCACATGAGCACTACGCCTTACGCTTCGGCGGTAGAATCTATAATGTATACGATGCTGTGTACCAGACCAGATGTAGCATACGCACGTGATGAGCCGGTATTAGTCAAACCCGGGTGAGAATCATTGGACAGTTGTGAAGAATATTCTCAAGTACCTGAGAAGGACTAAGGAGATGTTCTTGATATACGGTAATGGAGACCTTCATGTCGAGTCCTTTACCGACTCAAGCTTCCAAAGTGACAAGGATAACAACAAGTCTGTCTCGGGTTTTGTCTTTACTCTCAACGGAGGGGCGGTGTGTTGGATGAGCACCAAACAAGACACCATCGCAGACTCGATGATGGAGGCTGAATACATTGCTGCGAACGATGCCGCAAAAGAAGCGGTCTGGATGAAGAAGTTCATTACTGAACTTGAGGTGGTTCTATCCATTATTAATCCAATACGTTTGTATTGTGATAACAATGGGGTTATATCTTTAGTGAAGGAACCACGGTCCTATCAGAAGTCCAAACACATCTTGAGACAGTATCACCTGATCAGGGAAATCGTAGATCGCTGGGAGATCGAGCTCTGGAGAGTAGATATGAAAAACAACACGGCGGGTCCATTTACCAAGGCCCTCCCTCAAGCGCAATTCGTGCGACTTTTTGAGATGTTGGGTATGCGATACGCCAACAACTGGCCGTAGAGCAGACGTTGGGTATTCGGTACGCCAATTACAGGTCTTAGTACAAGTGAGAGATTGCTGGATATGTATGCCCTAGAGGCCTGTATTGTATAGGATGCTAGGGATATGTATGTACAAGACAATCTGCTCAGTTGTATGTAGTATATTATCCAAGTTATTTTTGTCTTAATATGTGTTTCTTTTTCTTGCTGCTTTATATTGTTTACACATATTGATAAAGACCCGATACAGTAGTATACTATTTTGGTTTGTCTTTATCTTAACATGTGCATATGTTATACTCGATATCACATATGGCGGATACATGTTGATAAAGCCCGTAGGATTTTTCTTGACTACCAGCGTTATAATGGCGATCATACTTGTAGGAGCTGGGTAATCCATAAGCACATCCATAGAGGTCCCAAGTCATAGGAATATCGAGACCGGACATCGATATTTCAGAGTAGACTTGTGTATACGTCTCTAGACCCAGACGAGGGGCGGTGGTTGGTCCCACAGCCATTGGTGTGATCACCTAAGATTGTATACAGTTGCTCACTGGGGGTGAGTACACTGGATAGACTCGCCGAGAATCTCTAAATGGTATTATACCTATCGTCAGATAGCGGTTCTTAGGTGACATGAGTACAGATTAGTCTTAGGACCTGAGATCATCATTCGTCTTGTATGAGTCCCCACTGTGCTTTGATCACTACCCTACCACGGTTCTACTGAGTCGTGCAAACAGGTTTTGGTTGGGTACAGTCCCGAGCCACATGGAGGCAGTGAGTGACTGTCAGGGATTCGTTTTTTCCGGTATTGAGAGTCGATATTGCACTGTGTCCGGTTGGCTAGAACCATAAGACCTTGGCCAAGGCAGTTGAGATTTACTGATAGTTAGATCAGTAGTTTCTCGGATTGGTCCTGAGCTAAATCGACACGACTTTCGGGTCAGTAAGGGTCTGGCGTCTACTATCCCTAGACCCGGTATTCGATACTCTTAGACGAAAAGACCGGACTGTACGGAGATTGTCACGGATAGGCTTAGTAGGGGTCCGGATGAGCTTGCTCGTCGGCCTTCCTTTTCGATAGGTGCCTGGATAGCCGTTACGTACAGCTAGTGCCGCTTACGTGCTTGTGGTTAAACCTACTGCCAGCGTACTGTTGAGTCTTTAGAGTCCCCCACAGAAGGTTTCTCTGATCCAGGCAAAACGATGTGGTGTCCGTATGTTTATACGTGTAGGGTTTCGATCGAATGATAATACTATCCGATTTATGATTAAGCCGGATTATTAAATCAGGTATTGATTTAATAATTTACATATACACATTTCGATATGTATATTCTATTGTCATCTAGGTTTTCGATCGAGCAGGTTTTCGATCGAACGATAATACTAGCCGTCTTATGATTAAGCCGGATTATTAAATCAGGTATTGATTTAATAATTTACGTATACATATTTCGATATGTATATTCTAGTGTTATCCAGGGTTTTTGATTGGACGGTTGTTAATACTAGCGGGCTGAGGATTAAGCCGGTTTGTTAAATCAGATATTGATTTAATGCTAGTATTATATTAGTGGTATTATTCTATCTATTTCGATATTCGTATTTTTGTACGAATACAGGTATGTATATACGGTAGAATGTATTCCGTATTTAGACGGAAAATATTCTAGAAGGTGGACACCTCATTTTTGATTTATCCATTTAATCTTTTAAATGGAAATGAGGTGTAAAGGTGGTAAGGTGAGAATGATGAGAACCATGTTTCAATAGTGTTGACAAATGATTTGAATATTCATGTGTGCAAACTATTCAAGTCTGGTTGTGATTTTATATTGAAAAATTGAGATATACAAAATTATGGTTCATGATTTTTCACACAAGGGTTGATATCATTTCTCACCATGAGCTTCTCTCTCCTCACTTGTCTTTCTTGAGTTCATCTTCTTCTTCTTCCTCCGTACCATCTCATGAGTCGAGAATCAAAAGAGGAAGAGAGATAGAAATACACTAGAAAACTCACATCATCTTGGCAACCTAGATTAGCAAATTAGGTTGTTGAGTTGCTTAATTAGTGAAGCTAAGTTTGGATTACAAACTCTCGGGTGGATCATCTAGGACCGAGGAGGTCGGCCATCAAGGTTGATCTAGGAGACCTCAAGGAGCTTAAGAAAAGGAGTGAAGACCTGAAGGACATGGATCTTCTGGTGTAACTCTTCTTTCATAGTAGATAAAACTCTTAGTAGTTGATAGTTTAGGGTTATGGTTTGATCACTTGGGTTAAGTTGGTTGTACTTAAAAATTTAATTTTTGTGCATTCCGCCTCTACTTCGATGTATAGTGAGCACAACTCACCAACACGTACAACTAGTACCGCTGACGTGCTTGTAGGTTAACTCAGTTGGGGATTGATTTGAAAGTGTTTTGGATCAATCGTATTGTCGAGTCTTTAGAGTCCCACATATAGGGTTTTCCGGTTTTAGCAAAATGATTTAGTGCACGTACGTCGATACGTGCGGGGGTCCAATTAAACATGTGTATGTGATACTACATGTATTAATTGGACGGTTCATAATACTAGCCAGCGTATGATTAAGCCGGGTCATTAAATCAAGTTTTGATTTAATGATATTACTTATATATGATGCATATATAAACTAGTATTATTGTGCTCTTCTTACTCTTTTTTATTTTGTTACATAACATGTTATGTAACATGTCTTGTGCATGCTACTTTTTTGTACATGTGCATTTGTATATATAATAGTTTTTATACATTAATTTCTTTTTCTATTTCTCTCTTAAGTTTGCATGGCTAAGGATGAAGTGTAAGCAAGGTGGCATACATTCTCATATTTTATGCCATGTGGAAGGATTAAAGGAAAATGGTGGGTGGTATGGCTAGAAAAGGATTATTTTCTCTATGTATAACTTTCAACCATTTCTCTTTCATCCAAATGAGAGGAAAATTGAAAAGGAAGAGAAAGGAAGAAAAGTAGAGAGCAAGAGAGTACATACCATTATCTGCACCCTCTTATTTTATCTCTAGCAAAAATCAAGTGGGAGTTGCTTCATGTTGATGAAGTTGGAGCTAGCATCGGTGGCTCGCGTGGATCATTTTCGACGAAGCCGATCGGAGACCAAGCGTGATCCGGAGCGTCTCGGAGCCTAGCAAGGAGTCCAAGATCATCCATTGGAGCATATGAAGGTGTTTCAAAGGTTGTTTCTTCTTTTCCTAGCATTTTGTGTTTTGCAAGCTATGTGTGTCTATGGTGTGGGTTCTAGGTTTAAGAATGTTTTGCTCACTTGGAATTTTCATTTTTCGCTTATGCAAAGTTTATAAAACCCGCCCAGCGAGCACCACGTCCTTACAGTGGTATCAGAACCACTAGGCATTGGATGTCGACCCATGGGGGTTCTCACTGTGTGAGCGTGACTGGTTGGACCTGCGGGTTGTAGTTCTCGTGAGGGGACATGCGTAGAAAGTAGCTGCAGAGAGACCTATGGGCGCCACTGCCAACGTGGTATCAGAGCCAATCATAGACCTTAGCTTGCATTTGTACGAAGTTACAGTGTCGGATTATGAAACTTGCCGATTTCCAATTCCGGTTTTTAAGCCTTTGTTCTAACTTTTCAACTTCACCTGAAATTTTTTAAAATAGTTGCAGAGTGTTGTTTGTGCTTTTGATATGAACAGGGATGTAGCCTGGGAGCTATTGGCCCTAACCTGGCCGCTAATTTTTGCATTTTGGCCTCTAGTAGCGGCCATGATAGGGGAATTTTCTCCCATTTTTCTTCTGGGGCTTAAATACATGGAATTTGGATTTTTAGCATTGTTTATTTTTTCGCGAACCTTCAGCCTTTTTTTTCCGACTTATTTGGTGTTCCTACTCTCTGGGAGTCACATCTATCTCAAAAGAAGGAAGGGCATTCTATGATGAATCACCTTCCCCCCAGAATTCCAAATCCCATTGGCCGAATGGGTATCGCTGGGCTTCGTCTCGAACCAAGGAGGCATTCTGGCGGGAGGCCCCCGGCCCTATCCTTAGCTGTCTTTGGCTTACTTGATGGGGAAAGAACAGCTGAACAAGGAGTAATTCCAAGTCTAACTTTGAAAGATTTGATCTCGTTTGGTTTTTGGGATGTTCGGAAAGTTTTGTGATCGAAACTGTAACGTCGTTTTCCCGCATTTTTAGCATATGTGATGTCGCCTATTTGCTATATGTCAATTAGATGAATTTTCTCAGTAGTTATTTGCAATGGTTATGTTGATATATGATATTGTGCTGGGAACGGTTCGGATTGTCGTGAAATGAATAACCCCGTGCGGAATTGTGTGATGTGTTGTATTTAGATTTTTTATTCATGTTCAAAAGCGTATGTATGTTCATTTTTTCGGGACGAGCGTCTGGTTTGTGGCCGCTGTTTTCACCTGTATTATTCTTTTGTTGGGACTCGATCTAGTTGCGATCAATGTTATCGTTGTAATAATACAGGTTTAGGATTGTCCCGTGGTGAAGCACACTTGTCATCGGGCATCCGATCGCCATCTCAAGGAGTTTGAGACCGGGCCACCTTGTTATAGGATTGGCGGATGATACACCGCGCTTGTAGGGTGTACAGGTCCATCCACGACGGAGTGTCCGAGCTACCAGATTCAAGAAAGCGTTGGGTGGCACTCACGGCGATGAGGCAGGCTGCCTCGTTTTCTAGGATAGGTGGCTCATCGTACTCAGCGATATTGCTTTTGGCTGCGCACAGACTATTCACGCGACCGAGGAATGTCGCGTTTCGTTTGTGGCTCGAACGAAACGCGAGATTCCTGAGTGATCCGACCATTTCAATTCTGCGATGTTATTTTCAAGCATGCTGTAATGTGATTATTTGCGTGTGAGGATTATATTGATATATGTGATATATGATATATATAAATAAATGCTATATACGTTTTGTATTCGCGCTAGCCCCACCCCGCTCTGCCATAAGTTAGGCAACCTTACGGTGAAGACCCGGGGCCTGGGGCGAATGCAGATGGCGTATATGTGCATTCTATTTTTTTCATACTTTTTCTGTGATTGCGTGAGAAAAATGTTAGATAATGGTTATTTAAAAGATGGGATCGTATTAATTGGATTAATACAAAATAAAACAAAGCTATACGTTGTAGGAACCATTTTTTCTAATAGGAAGTTTTGATCGATTCTTTTGCTTAGCATTGAGGCATTCAGTTAGGAATGTTCTGCACCTCATTCAATAAGGAAAGAGCCTTGATCCCGTTACGGGGAGCTCTTTCTTGAGCAAAAGTTCGTGTCACTAAAATTGTTTTTATAGTCGTATTCTTTTGCTTTGCATTGAGATATTTAGTTAGGAATATCCAACACCTCATTCGATGAGGAAAGAGTCTAGGTCCATTTCCGGGGAGTTCACTCTTGAGCAAAAGTCTACACGACTATAAATTTTCAAACCCACTCGGTTTCTACGATGATATCAAGTTTATTATGTTGATGGTTTTCTTTAAAACCAGCCGCAGCCCTCTGTCATTTCAAGTAGAGTACTTAGTATTCATGCTGTGTTTGTTGACTCCGTCAAGGGATAGTGTTCGGTAGCTAAGTGATGTCTTCCTGGTTGCATACGATGCGATTGGTTAGGACAATTGTACGCTTTGTTGACTCCGTCAAGGGTGGTATGGGTGGGTCTAAATCAATCAGGAAATGACGGGTTGAACTTGACTAGCGACTTATGCTTTGTTGACTCTGTCAAGGTCATAAGCCGTTAGGGGTAAAAAGCCGATATCGGGAGTTTCAAGCGTTGAAACTTGCAATATGATTGCATACCTTCTATGGTGTGGGGTGATTTGTTGACTCCGTCAAAGTTACCACTCCATGATAGTTTGGGTCTCAATTCCCACCGTGAGTAATAGTTACTCCTGAGAGATTTTCTATACGAAATCCTGGTTAATTCTCCTTTTAAGGTTTGAAGGAGAATTCGACGGAACAATGGGAGTCATCCTGATTAGATGAATTAATCAACTAATCTAATCAAGGTTAGAGTGCGCACTGAGTGTTTTCTCTCTCTCTATGGTAGCGACCCTTGACTCTGTTGGAGATAGTGCCCTCAGAGTCAATTATTGGATCACAGGCACGTGATTGCAATGATTGAGGGAGGACCTATCCCGGTAGAACAGTCTTACTCGAGATGATAGTATGCTATCTGGTTTATCTTTATTATCGTGTACTGCTTTAGGTGACCTGACATGTCACTATTGCACGTTGATAGAGCCCTTAGGATTCTTGCTTGACTACCAGCAGTATGATGGCGATCATATACGTGGGAGCTGGTAGTCTATAAGCACATCCTTAAAAGGTCCCTAGTCGTAGGAGTTTCGAGACAGGGCATCGATACTCCATTAGTAGACTAGTGTATACAGTCGAGACCCCGACGAGGGGCGGTGGCCGGTCTCACGAGCCACTGGTGTCAGTTGGTTCACCTAAGATGTATACAGGTGCTCATTGGGTTATGAGTACACCGGACATGACTCGCCGGGAACCTGCTAGTTGGTCTTATACCAGATGTCAGATAGCAGTTCCCAGGTGACATGTGTACAGGTTAGTTCATCGACCTGAGATCGTCATTTGTCTCGTGTGAGTTCCCACTGTGCTTTGATTACTACCCTACCACGACTCAAAGGAGTCGTGCAAACAGGTTTTAGTTGGGTACAGTCCCGAGCCACATGGAGGCAGTGAGCGGATCTGCAGGGGTTCGTCTCTCCCGGTATTGGGGGTGAGGTCGCGCTGTGTCTAGGAGAGCCATTACGCAAAGCCCTCGGCCGAGGCAGGAGATTTACTGGTAGGTATTCCAGTAGTATCTCAGGGCGTTCTGGGCTACACTCCGACACGACTTGTACCGCTTTTGGGGGTCTGACTTTTACCAACCCCCTAGGCCCGCCATGCGATACTCATAGACGAACGGACCGGACTGTACGGATATTGTCACTGACAGGCTCAGTAGGGTGTCAGGATGAGTTCGCTCATCGACGTCCCTTTTGGTCAATAGCTGGTGGCCCGTCACGTATTGGCTAATACCTCTGACATGCTAGTGGTTAAATCCACAGCCATAGTATTGACGAGTCTTTAGAGTCCACCACACTTTCAGTTACTCAAGCTTTCGGGCGAAACGCTGTAGTGGCCGTATGGATATATGGCAGGGTTCGATCAGATACGTGCGGTATTGCACGGATCAGGATCGGACGGATATTACTAGCCGGCTTTGGTTTAAGCCGGATCCTAGTTTAGTACAGTGTAGATTTTGTCTCATTGCATTTATATCCGGTCGGTATACAGATGCGGGTGTGTATGCACAGTATCGGGGTTTTCCTGTAATTTATTACGGGACCAGTTTTCTGGAGTTGCCAGTTTGCATTTCGTTCCGGCCGGTTTTCCTTTGTTCTTTCCCGGCCGAACCTTTTGATGGAGGGTGTTATTTGCAAGTTTGCAAATAACACATTGTGGAGGGTTTTCATGCAAATAGTTTGATTATGAAAGCATCTTTTTTATTCCTTTCTTTTCTATCATCATTTCTTGTAAAAGGTGATTAGGATTGATTTGTGTTTGATGTGAGATTGTGATGATGGTGTTTGTATATGGTCACCCTCTCTCTTTTCCTACACTCACCTCCCTCTTGCTTATGTATTCTTTCCTCCACCATTCTAAAAGAATAAGGTTTTCATTTTTGAGAGAGAAGAAGATGAGAGTTTCATTCTTGATCTCATTTCATGCTAGAAAAATGCAAGCACCATTTTTCTTATCTTGATTCCTCCATCATCTTCAAAGGCAACAAAACCCCAAATGAGACATAGCTTCAACCCTACACATTCTACAGCAAATCTTGGACGCGTCGGCTAGCCTACTTCGCGCCCGAGTTGCTTCGGTATTGAGGTGGGAGCCTGTAAAAGATACAGGCGATGTGGTGCCCTTCCGGCGAGGAGGCGACGACCGGAGTTTCCGCAGGAGATCGGGATGGCGAGGAGAAGACCGGAGGACTCGGATCATTTGGTATACTTCTCTTCCCATCTCTTGTTTGCTAGTATAGGTTAATGGTTAACGATCCGGGTTTTATTGTCCGCGGTAGCGCCAGTTTTCAAGTAAGGAAAATTTTTGATTCCGCATTTTGGCCTCGGTAAGACGGCCGGGGCGCTGCCGTGGCGCAACATGGTATCAGAGCCACGCCATTAACCTTGTCTAGCTTGTTCTAATGCGTTTTACTTATCCGATCGACCAAAATCCCAAAAACCGTATTTTCCTTCACATCAGTTTCTGTCGAATTTTTTTGGTGTCCAAAAATTTTTCAGGTTGTCTCAGAATGATGTGCAGGGAGTTCTAAGAACACTGGAAAAATTCGACAACACGATCCCTCCGTACGACCGCGGAAACGCGGCCATTACCACTCTGGAGGCCGCGGATCCGCCGCATTATTGAGGGTTCATGTCATCATTTTTTTGCAGTGGGCTTGTGGGCTAAAAATAGGGGTTTTGGAATATTAAAATTGGGCCCAGATTTTCTGTGAGTGCTACAGTATTACTTGGGGGCCCACTTGTTAAAATTTGATCGATCGGATATTTTAAACACATTATTTCACAGTATTTATATTATATCTGCGACCGTGAATATCACTTGATCGGTAAATCCTGTCTAACTGCTATAGCCCGGTTAGACGGATTTGCGAACGTGATTTTCACGTTGATGTTCTGTGTTTATGCTGTGATGTTGCGGATCGGTCGTGGGGGATAGCCTGGATGCAATGCTAGTACAGTTTTGTTTTATATGTACATTTGATATTGCGGGGCGAGCGTCCGACATGTGGACTGCCGTCACTGCCTGTTTGTATTATTCTTTTGGGGCACGACCTGGTTGCGGTCGATGTACCCGGTGTATGTATATTTTACTTTCTGTACTTGGTTTACCCCGCGGAGGGGTGCACGGATAGCCTGGTTCTAGAGGGCAACGGGCCCGCATCTCATGGCATTGAGACGGAGGGGGCTTCACTCTAGGATTGGCGGGCTATTCGCCGCACTCGTAGGGGGTACAGGTTGACCCAGGAGGGGTGCCCAAGTTACCGGATTCCGTGAAGTGCTGGGTGGTCCATTCACGGAGCTGAAGGGGGCTGCCTCGCTTCAGGTTTTGGCGGGTGACTTGCCGCGCCCGTAGGGGTCTAGGATTTCATTGCACAGGCTATCCACACGACCAGGGGAACGTCGGGTTTCAGCAGCGGCTCTGTGAAACCCGGGGATCCCAGATATCTGTATTGTTCTGTGATGCTGTACATTTCTGTGATGTTGCTTTTTATCACGCCTTGAGCGAATACTATATATTGGTATATATATTAGTAGATGTTGTATATGTTTTTCATCCGCGCTAGTCCAGTCCCCGCTCTGCCGTTAGTTAGCTAACCTAACGGGTGATGACGGGACCCAGAGGCGAATGCGGATGGCATATACGTACGTCAGTATATTTTCGTTCTTTGTGGTGTGATCAATTGATGGGACTGCGTTGATTCGGATCAATGCAAGATAAACAAACCTATTCTGATGTTGTTGGAACATTTTTCAAAAAGCTGTTATTGCAAGGACGTTCACTTTTGTTTTGCATCGTGGTATTCATTTGGAATATCCTGCTCCTCAGTCGACGAGGCAAGGGCCGAGATCCCTTCACCGGGAGTGACCCCTTGGACAGAAGTTTGCGTCAGGGCATTAACTTCACTATAGCCGATTACTTTTGCTTTGCATCGTGGTATTCAGTTGGAATATCCTGCACCTCATTCTACGGGGAAAGAGCCGAGATCCCTTCACTGGGAGTGACCTCTTTAGCAAGGGTTTTCGTCACTATATTTTATAAAAGGCTATGCAGTTCCTTCAACGATATCAAGTTCATTACGTTAAAGGTTTTTCACCAAAAACCAGCCGTAGCCCTCCGTCATTTCCTACAGGTATTATTTGGTATTCGTGCTGCGTTTGTTGACCTAGTCAAGACGTAGTGTTCGGTAGCTAAGTGGTACTTGTTTGTTGCATAAGTGGGATTGGTTAAGACAGTCGTGCGGCCTTGTTGACCTAGTCAAGGGCACGTACGGGTGGGTTTAATGCAATCCAGAATAATGACGGGTTGAACTTGACTGGCGGTTTATGGTTTGTTGACCTAGTCAAGGTCATAAACCGCTTGGGGTAAAAACATCACATCGGGAGTTTCAAAAGAACTGAAACTTGCCAGATATGGGCATACCTTCTGGAGTGTGGTGACTTGAGTGGATTCCGTCAAGTTATCATGCGATAGTTGGATCCCGATTCCCACTGATGAGTTGGTTTACTCCTCGGGTGATCCCGACTAATTCTTCTTTCAGGTTTGGAGGAGAATTTGATGTTACAGTGGGAGGTTTCCAGATCAGATAAAGTGATAACCATTCTGATCTAGGTTAGAGTGCACGCTGAGTGTTTCTTTTCTCTCTCTCTTTGGCAGCGACCATTGACCCGACCCTGGACTATGACTCAGTGACCAAGTTGACCGAACCTTCTTAACACAGGCTTTTGGATTGTCAGAGTTGCAGACCTCATTGCCACTCCTACTTTTACCCTTTTCTCCAAGACACCCCGTATTACTACGAACGTCCACTTCCATTGGACAAAACCATCGTATGGTTATATACGAACTCGAAGGACTTCGAGGATGGTTTCTGGTTCTGGAGAAAACGAATAGGATTATTCAGTTGTCTTTTCTTTTCACCTTCTCTCATTGCGAGTACTCCTTGGTTTAGGAGATAGCACACCTATTACGCAAATTGGATAGTCTTCTTCCAAACCTTAGGCTGGTGCCGACCGGTAGGGAATGAAGAAAACCAATTAGCCTAAACGGTGTGCAGAAGGTATTAAGATTAAGACAAAGCAAGGGATTAGTAAGAGGGCAAAGTAAATTGCGACTGCTATTCACGACCGAACCAAGTATTTCTTCGCCAATCCTAAATCACCTTTGTATTTCTCCAGGACACTCCGTATCACTACGAAGATCCACAGTTTATTTGGATACTCCATCGTATGGTTATATACGAACTCGAAAGGAACTTGTTCCAGTTCGGGGATGGATTCTGGTTCAGGAGAAATAGGAATAAGGTTTATTCGGTTGTCTTTTATCTTCACATTCTCTCGCATTGCGAGTGCTCCTAGGACTAGGACAGTACACCCATTATGCTTATTGGATAGTCTTCTTCCAAACCATAGGCTGGTGCCGAACGGTAGGAAAGGAAGAAAACCATTTGGCCTAAGGGGTGTGCAGAAGGTAACGACTAAAGACATATAAAGGGATTTAGAGAGGTGGCAAAGAATTATGCGGTTATAGTTGTGAATCTGGATAATGGTAGAGGCATTACTAGGAATACCAGGATACCCCACCGAAACATTTCAATGTTTCAGTTTCACTGTGTAATGTTAAAAGAAAACTGATTTCCCGATAAGATACTTACTCGAGGGTATGTATTTACCAGGTATGATTCTCACATCTGTATGGTTTTACAGATGATGAGTGGGAGTAAGTTATTGGGAATTATGTGACCATCCTCATTATATCGGGATTCGTTGTAATTGGTGATATTTGAGGAAGCCACCTGGGTGGTTTGCCGGTCGGCAAATATATGGTTTTGAATATCCGCTGTTGTGCACCAATTTCAAATTGATATATCTGTACGTCTATTTTCATAGAGTGAGATATACCTTTTGATATTATGTCGATGACATTTACCTATATCAGTGGATGGTTAGGTAAGGAGCATCAAACAGCGGTGTAATTCTTCTTAACCATAAGTACAGTTTTCAACCTACGACGCACAGTGAAAGAGTTGTTAGGCTCAGCGGACTTATACAGAGTATTGTATATTGTCCAGCGTCCATCAGGACAGAGGGGTTGGTCCTCGTACTATATTCGGTTTACTTATGACTTCTCTAGATTTTAGACAGCTGTTTCGTGGAAACACAGGGTCTAAGTTTTGAGGAGTTATAGGTATTTGAATAGAGTAGAGAACCAGGTGTAGCAAGTATCGGGATTCTTCAAGGTGATCGAAGATGTAGATACTTGTGTATGGTATTCAGTTGATAGTAATGATAAAGAGAAATTGCTTCTCTTTCAGGTTACTCATAATTGGAAGCATTCCTAAGTTGAGTAACGCTAATCGGCCTCTCTTCCATTTAGTTGACATGCACTGGAGACAGCTGCATGATTTGAATCTGGTTCAATTAAATCAGTGCCTCTGGTTCTATATTGGGTATAGAACAGTTCGTATCTTAACGATGTTAAGGTACGGGGAGTTGTCCGGCTTATGATTAAAACCAGACACTGGACAACTCAAGGCGCGTTTCTGTAATGGCTGTTTGTGGGTTGACCCAGGCTATGACGAGGGTTGACTTTCTACCATCTGGCAGATCAATAGAAATATTGTTCTAGACTCGCCACAGTTTTATTAAAAATGGATTTTTTTTCAAAAACAGCAGTGGGAGTATGGTAGAACTGGAAGTGATTCCAGAACCGCAAACGATTACTGAAGATTTGATAAGGAACCTAAAGATTCAATTTGATTTGACATTCCATTGGCCACTCCGCAGATAAGGTGGGTAACCTCAGGCACTCGAGAGGTACTTCGGTATGCTCAAGGACGGTGGCAGGGAGGTTCTTGTTTACCCAGACTTACCATTGCTGTTGTTCCAGACTGTGAGACCCGGCAGGAGGATGAGTATAGCGTCGTTCTAAACTAGCTTTAGAAGTGTACGTCTATATGACTCTGCCAGAGGGTTGTCGTAGTCAGTGGGAGCAGCGGAAGCATTGGTGGACAGGTGGCTTATGTCTATTTATAGACTAAAGCAGATATAGCGGAGATAGATCATCTATTTCTGATGTGAAGTCATAGGTTTGACTTCATCAGAATAGGGGATGGATCTGTCAAGAAGGTAGTAGGGTGTAATGTCCTGGTATTTGGATGACATACACAGAGTAGGAAGTGATATTCCTATACTACGATCGGTTATATTTTGGTTGTCACACAGTGTTTTCTCCACACAGGACTTGGATATTATATCAGACATTCTGGTTACTAGATCTATGGTTTTAGATTTAGATTTGGGTGGTTTCCTAATCTGGGTACCTTGACAGCATTCTATGAGTATTTAGAATGGACGACTCCTGGCATGGTAGTGTACCTGCAGATGATGGAGTCACCCTCTCTAAAGGTGTCTTACAGACTAAAGGGGAGAGGGATACGCATGATTGACAGATCACTTGCTTAGGCAATTGAGTCAATCATGAGATGTCAAGTACCACACCAGATGTTGTTCTTGCAGTAGGTGCAATAAGTTGATATTGATCCAATCCTAGAGGAACAGTCGGAAGCAGTTTTAGAACATAAGTGGATGTTCTAGGGATATGATAACGACAGCCTCATTTGGGAGACAGTTATCATTCCAGGCTTCCAAGGTGACATGGATGGCAGAGTGGCTGTCAGAGTTGTAGTTTCTCCTTCCGACGAGGGGCAGTATTTTGGACAGGTGGTCCAAGGCAATACTGAGGGAGGCATGGCGCTGGGTACTGATTAATTTCAGTTATCGGTACAGTCTAAGAAGTTTGGATTTGGAGTTCATTTATGAACTAGGTCCCATCAGACATCCAGACATTCCAAGACAGGTATTGCTTATTTCGGGAGATGGTTTTCTCCGCGAACTTGAGATATAGAGAGACATAGAAAGAAACATCTAGGCGGATCCACTCACTGAGGCTTTTCCTCGAACGCAATAGTTTCGCAAACAGGCTTTGTGCGACTGACTAGTAGAGGAGTTGGGTGTTCGGTATCACACGGGCTGTGAGTATGCGACATCGCAATAATTAGCCTTGAGTGCAAGTGGGAGATTGTTGGAGATAGTGCCCTCAGAGTCAATTATTGGATCACAGGCACGTGATTGCAATGATTGAGGGAGGACCTATCCCGGTAGAACAGTCTTACTCGAGATGATAGTATGCTATCTGGTTTATCTTTATCATCGTGTACTGCTTTAGGTGACCTGACATGTCACTATTGCACGTTGATAGAGCCCCTAGGATTCTTGCTTGACTACCAGCAGTATGATGGCGATCATATACGTGGGAGCTGGTAGTCTATAAGCACATCCTTAAAAGGTCCCTAGTCGTAGGAGTTTCGAGACAGGGCATCGATACTCCATTAGTAGACTAGTGTATACAGTCGAGACCCCGACGAGGGGCGGTGGCCGGTCTCACGAGCCACTGGTGTCAGTTGGTTCACCTAAGATGTATACAGGTGCTCATTGGGTTATGAGTACACCGGACAGGACTCGCCGGGAACCTGCTAGTTGGTCTTATACCAGATGTCAGATAGCAGTTCCCAGGTGACATGTGTACAGGTTAGTTCATCGACCTGAGATCGTCATTTGTCTCGTGTGAGTTCCCACTGTGCTTTGATTACTACCCTACCACGGCTCAAAGGAGTCGTGCAAACAGGTTTTAGTTGGGTACAGTCCCGAGCCACATGGAGGCAGTGAGCGGATCTGCAGGGGTTCGTCTCTCCCGGTATTGGGGGTGAGGTCGCGCTGTGTCTAGGAGAGCCATTACGCAAAGCCCTCGGCCGAGGCAGGAGATTTACTGGTAGGTATTCCAGTAGTATCTCAGGGCATTCTGGGCTACACTCCGACACGACTTGTACCGCTTTTGGGGGTCTGACTTTTACCAACCCCCTAGGCCCGCCATGCGATACTCATAGACGAACGGACCGGACTGTACGGATATTGTCACTGACAGGCTCAGTAGGGTGTCAGGATGAGTTCGCTCATCGACGTCCCTTTTGGTCAATAGCTGGTGGCCCGTCACGTATTGGCTAATACCTCTGACGTGCTAGTGGTTAAATCCACAGCCATAGTATTGACGAGTCTTTAGAGTCCACCACACTTTCAGTTACTCAAGCTTTCGGGCGAAACGCTGTAGTGGCCGTATGGATATATGGCAGGGTTCGATCAGATACGTGCGGTATTGCACGGATCAGGATCGGACGGATATTACTAGCCGGCTTTGGTTTAAGCCGGATCCTAGTTTAGTACAGTGTAGATTTTGTCTCATTGCATTTGTATCCGGTCGGTATACAGATGCGGGTGTGTATGCACAGTATCGGGGTTTTCCTGTAATTTATTACGGGACCAGTTTTCTGGAGTTGCCAGTTTGCATTCCGTTCCGGCCGGTTTTCCTTTGTTCTTTCCCGGCCGAACCTTTTGATGGAGGGTGTTATTTGCAAGTTTGCAAATAACACATTGTGGAGGGTTTTCATGCAAATAGTTTGATTATGAAAGCATCTTTTTTATTCCTTTCTTTTCTATCATCATTTCTTGTAAAAGGTGATTAGGATTGATTTGTGTTTGATGTGAGATTGTGATGATGGTGTTTGTATATGGTCACCCTCTCTCTTTTCCTACGCTCACCTCCCTCTTGCTTATGTATTCTTTCCTCCACCATTCTAAAAGAATAAGGTTTTCATTTTTGAGAGAGAAGAAGATGAGAGTTTCATTCTTGATCTCATTTCATGCTAGAAAAATGCAAGCACCATTTTTCTTATCTTGATTCCTCCATCATCTTCAAAGGCAACAAAACCCCAAATGAGACATAGCTTCAACCCTACACATTCTACAGCAAATCTTGGACGCGTCGGCTAGCCTACTTCGCGCCCGAGTTGCTTCGGTATTGAGGTGGGAGCCTGTAAAAGATACAGGCGATGTGGTGCCCTTCCGGCGAGGAGGCGACGACCGGAGTTTCCGCAGGAGATCGGGATGGCGAGGAGAAGACCGGAGGACTCGGATCATTTGGTATACTTCTCTTCCCATCTCTTGTTTGCTAGTATAGGTTAATGGTTAACGATCTGGGTTTTATTGTCCGCGGTAGCGCCAGTTTCCAAGTAAGGAAAATTTTTGATTCCGCATTTTGGCCTCGGTAAGACGGCCGGGGCGCTGCCGTGGCGCAACAGACTCATCTTAAACTAAGGCCCGTTAACCATGTTGACCGACCTTTTTACAAACGATGGCTATGGAATGTCCGATTTACCAAATCCACGACATAGTTGCATGTGTCCTTATCTATCCTGCTTCCCCTTCTGCTAACTCCAAAACCCTCTGTATTCGGTACAGAGATTCATATTGCTTGGAAGGCCATCGTATGGTTAGATACGAACTCGATGAAATTGTTTCAGTTCGAGAGTGACCACTGGTTCTTGAGTAGATGAATTGTTCACTTGTCTCCCTTCTATCTTATCTCAAGTTTGAGAACCCCTTATTAGTAAGGAGGGTATACCAGTTACGCTTGTAGGATAATCTTTTTCCAATTTCGAAACTGGTGCTAAAGGAATGGAAAGAAGAAAACCAACTACCCTAAGTTCGGTATACAGAAGATAAGGTGGAGAGACATCAATAGGGGTTGAAGTGAGTGAAGGAAATTGCGACTACTATCATGAGCCTGGGTAATGAAAGAGGCAATACTATGAATACCCGACCACCCCCGAAACATTTTGATGTTTCGGATTTCCTGTGTGTGTGTTTTGGAAAACTGTTTCTCAATAAACTTCAACTCTTGGGTAAATAAATACCGGATTAGAATTCCACATCTGTAGGGCGTTACAGATGCTGGGAAGGAGCAGAGAATTGAGAATGATTGATTTTATCCTTAATGTCGGTTTTCGGAGCAATTGTTATTGAGGAAAATCACCAGGTTTTGCCTAATGGCAAACTATCGGTTTCTTGTAACCAAAAGAATGTTTTTCAATTAACAGCACACGGAAATTGAGTTAGTGAACTCTAGGGACTTATACATATTGATGTATGTTGTCTGATGTCTATACGGACATAGGGTTGGTACCAGGTATTTCGTATTGAGATTGTGATCTCTCAGATTGATCATCTGCGGGTGCGCTTCATGATAAGTAATGCTGAATCGTCTTTTTTCAATTAAGGGGATGCACCAGAAATAGATACATATCAATTGATATTGGGTCCACCTAAATAAGTGCCTCTGTTTCCATATGTGATATAGAATAGTATTCATCTTAAGGTGGTTAAGATATCGAGTTATCCGGTTTATACTTAAAATAATAATCCGGACAAACTCGAGACACGTTTTGGTAATAGCAGTTTGTGGGTTATCCCAAGATTTCGCAAGGGATGGCTTCTACCATTTTCAAGATCAAAAGTGTTTTCTTGACTCGCCACCTCTTTGGTAAAGGAATTTCTTGGAAAAGGAATTAGTGTGAGTATGGTGGAACTGGAAGTGATTCCAGAAGCACAAACGGTTACTGAAAATTTAGTAAAACCTGAAAATCCAATTAACCCTGACAGACCATAGCCACTCCGCAGATTTAGTAGGTGACTTAAGCCACCCGAGAAATATTTCGGTTTTCTCGTAGGCGGTGATTAGGAGGCTTGCATCATGTGATGACGACCCTACTAATTATCAGAAGGCCATAGAAAGTGGTGACTTCCGACTGATGGCTGATGTAGGGTGTTTTTCGTCACCCCATTGAGATGAGAATACGCGCGCGCTTGTCAGGCGCATTACAGATTCCCCCTGTCTAGGGTAGGCTGGGGTTTATTGATTGTTGAGATCCGAATCTTCGGCAGCCGCGGACTAAGCTGCCGTTAATTACCCCTCGCTTTTGGAGCGAAGGAACCTCCGATTGACGGGTCAAACTGGACATACGAACTCAATGCGATGCGTTGGTGTTTTTTTTTTTTGAATGTAAGTTCAACTCTAAAAAGATTTAATTGTGGAGTTAAACTCCAAAAGAATTTTAAATGGAGTTGAACTCCTAAAAAGATTTAATGTGGAGTTAAACTCCAAAAGTGTTTTAAAGGGAGTTTAACTTCAAAAGGAATTTTATTGTGGAGTTCAACTCCAAAAGAGTTTTTAAATGGAGTTAAACTCCTAAAAAGATTTAACGTAGAGTTGAACTCCCAAAAAGAATTTTATTGTGGAGTTAAACTCCAAAAGAATTTTAAATGGGCTTTTCCCCACTCACGTCAAGGGAAGGAGAGAGGCTTCCATTTAATGGGAGCCTCACATGCCCTCACGTGAGGGAGGCAAAAGGGGCTCCCATTAAATGGGAGCATTTCCCCCTCACGTGAGGGATGGGCCAAAGGGCTCCCATTAAATGGGAGCCTAACCCCTATGTGTCCTCACGTGAGGGGGACGGAGGGGCTCCCATTAAAAGGGACACGTGAGGGGGGCAAATGGGGCTCCCTTTTAATGGGAGCCTTTTCCCTCATGTGGCACCACGTGAGGGGGGCCGATGGGCTCCCATTAAAAGGGAGCCTTCCCCCTCACATGTCCTCACGTGAGGGGGGCAAAGGGGGCTCCCTTTTAATGGGAGCCTTTTCCCTCACGTGGCACCACGTGAGGGGGGCAAAAGGGGGGCTTTCAGTTAAATGGGAGACTTTTCCCCCACGTGACACCACGTGAGGGGGCAGAAGGGGGGCTCCCATTTTTCTTCTTCTTCATTTCTCTTCTTTTTTTTGAACTTTAAATGTGGAGTTCAACTCAAAAAGGATTTTTATTGTGGAGTTAAACTCCAGAAGAATTTTAAAAGAGAGTTGAACTCCGAAAGGATTTAATGTGGAGTTAAACTCCAAAAAAAAGATTTTTATTGTGGAGTGAAACTCCAAAAGAATTTTTGTAGTGGAGTTAAACTCCAAAAGAATTTTAAATGGAGTTCAACTCCAAAAAGATATTTATTTGGTGTGGAGTTAAACTCCACTAAATGGGGAGCCTTCCTATCACGTGAGAAGGAGGGACAGCTTCCACTTAGTGGAAGCTCCCCTCTTCCTCACGTGAAAGGAAGCAGGAGCTCCAAAAAGATTTTTTTTTTCTGTGATGGAGTTAAACTCCAAAAATATTTATTTGGAGTTAAACTCCCAAAACGATTTTATTCGGAGTTAAACTCTAAAAAAAAGGTTTTTATTATAGTTAAACTCCAAAATAATTTTATTTGTGGAGTTAAACTCCAAAAGATTTTCTCCTTTATCTTTTGAGAAGAAACCCAAATTGGGTTCTTTTGAAACTCCAAGATCTAGTTCTTGGATGATAAAAAAAGAGACCCTTTTTCTTCTCTTGATGGAGTCTTGGGAGGTGGGTTTATGGTAAAAGTTTATTTAGTTTTATAAAAAAAGAGAGCTAAGCTCATGATTCAATTGGAAAATGAAAAGGAAGAGAAAGAATTTGGGAGAGATAGGATGGAGGCATAAACCCTAGAGATTTGAGGAGAATGAATTATTATCTTTTTTTCTTTATTCATCATCATGTTGCCTTTTATAGGCTTACACATTTACATATAGTCCCTTGGGCTTTACAAAATGGCATTTTGCCCATCCCATGCCTCATGTGCTATTTCTTTTTGCACATAAGCCATGGGCTTTACAAAAATTTGTCTTTATGCCCATTCATGCATAAAAAATTACATTAAAATTATTTATTACATGATTTTTATGTTGGCATGGGGGAGGCCGGCCGCTTCATGTTCGGGCTTGACTCGGGCATGGGCCCACTTGACCTGGGCTTGCGCCCACTTGGCTTGGGGTTGACTTTGATTTTGACATGGGATGCAATTTTCGACCCCAATAAAGTGCCCCCATCAATAAATGCACACCACATATGTGAGTCGTGTGCATGAAATTGATGGATCTTCTTTCACGTGGAGGCGACTTGCTTTGGTTTCCACTTTTTGGGATGCACTGCCCTTTTACGACATGGACGGTCGACGCTTGACGCGTCTCCGAGACGGAGTGTCCGTGGTAGACGTTTCCCTGGCCCGGAGTGATTTGGTTCCCGATTTGTGGAAAGCCTGCACTGCCCTTTTTACGACATGAACGGTCGACGCCTGACGCGTCTCCGAGACGGAGTGTCCGTGGTAGACTTTCCCCTGGCCCGGAGTGATTTGGTTCCCGATTTATGGGAAGCCTGCACTTCCCTTTTTACGACATGGATGATCGACGCCTGACATGTCTCCGAAACGGAGTGTCCGTGGTTGACGTGTCCCCAAGGCAGAGTGTCTGTTTGACGTCCCCGGCGCGGGGTGTCGCTGGTCTACTTGACCTCGGTACGGAGTGTCATTGGTCGACTTGTCCCCGGTACGGAGTGTCGCTGGCTGTTCGACTTGTCCCCGGCACGGGGTGTCGCTGGTTGACCTGATTCCGAGGCGGAGCATGATTCTGACAGGGAGGTCGCTGGTCGACTTTTCCCCGGCGCGGAGTGTCGCTGTTCGACTTGTCCCCGGCACGGAGTGTCGCTGGTTGTTCGACTTGTCCCCAGCACAGAGTGTTGCTGGTTGTTCTACTTGTCCCTGGCACGGAGTGTCGCTGGTCGACGTTTCCCTGGCATGGAGTGTCGCTGGCTGACTTGTCCCCGGCGCAGAGTGTCGCTGGTTGACTTGATTCCGAGGCGGAGCATGATTCCGACAGGGAGGTCGCTGGTCGACTTGTCCCGGCGCGGAGTGTCGCTGTTCGACTTGTCCCTGGCATGGAGTGTCGCTGGCTGACTTGTCCCCGGCACGGAATGTCGCTGGTTGACCTGATTCCGAGGCGGAGCATGATTCCGACAGGGAGGTTGCTGGTCGACTTGTCCCCGGCGCGGAGTGTCGCTGGTCGACTTGTCCTCTGCGCGGAGTGTCGCTGTTCGACTTGTCCCCGGCACGGAGTGTCGCTGGTCGACGTTCGCTGGCTGTTCGACTTGTCCCCGGCACGGAGTGTCGCTGATCGACTTGTCCCCGGCACGGAGTGTCGCTGGTTGACTTGATTCCGAGACGGAGCATAATTCCGGCAGGGAAGGTAGATATCCCGAGGCGAAGCATGATTTCGACACGGGGTAAATTCTGGGAAGAAGCATGATTCTGCCGCAGAGGTTGTTGGTTTGATTTGATTTGGATTGACATCAGTATCGCTACACTGACACTGGAATATGTACCAGGAGCGAATCATCATCTGTCATGAGAGGATTTGTGGATTTGGTTTTGGTTTAGCATTTGCATTGCTGCACTGGAATAATGTCAGGAGCAACTCATCATTTGCCCCATGAGGATTTGGGCATTGGTTTTTGGGTCGGCATCAGCACTGCAACACTGGAATATGGTATCAGGAGCGAATCATTATTTGCCATGCTCATTGGGGAGCGATGGCTTAGGAGACAGGTTTAGGTTCTTTTCACCTAAGACTTTTCAATTTTATGAGCCGTAAGGGTCCCATAAAAGCATTTCTCCCTACGAGTCGAAAGGTTCCCGCATGTGTATTTTCTCCTTAGGAATCGTGCGGACTCCCAAGTGTGTTTTTCCTTTGTGAGTCGTAAGGATCCCATGAAGGTTTGTTCTCATGTATCGTGAGGACACGTGAGTCTTTCCTAATGGAGCGTAATTCCAAGGGCGGAGACCAGCCACGTAACTAGTGGTTGCGGTGGGGCATGGGTATGATGAGAATTATTTGAGCCCGTGGATTGTATACGGTAGTCAATTTGGGGACTGGCCGTAGGGCTGGAGGAATTTTGGAAAATTGGATTTTGGTTGACGTCTGCATCGCTGCACTGGAATATGGTACTAGGAGCGACTCATCATTCGCTGTTTGAGAGTTTGGATTTTGGTTGGTGTCTGCATCGCTGCACTGAAATATGGTACCAGGAGCGACTCATCATTCGCCGTTGGGGATTTGAGTTTTGGACGGGGAGCTTAGAGAAGATACCCGATGGAGCAGTTGTCAGGGGCACCGCTGGAGCTTGCCCGAGATGCTTTATTACTTTGTCGGTGTTGATGGCCTTGCCCCCAGTTGGGGCCAAGTAAAGTCGTTCAAATACCGACCTGCGTTCGAAGATGGCAATTTGAAATTTGTTAACCTGCACAAAGAAACATGATTTCAGTACATGCAATCGATATGTACATTGATTGAGTTCACATGAACGTTTAACCCGAAATATGGGAGGAGAGAGAGGTCCTACCGGGCGTGGCAGAATCTATAGGGTGTTTTTCGTCACCCCATTGAGATGGAAATACGCGTGCGCTTGTCGGCGCATTACAGATTCCCCCTGCCTAGGGTAGGCTGGGGTTTATTGATTGTGGGGAGCTTGTATGCGCTTGTCGGCGCATTGAGATGGAAACCCGGCTTATGATTCTTACCTACTGCTAGCGTATTGTCGAGTCTTTAGAGTCCCATATAGAAGGTTTTCGGGTTTTAGTAAAATGATGTTGTGCACGTACGGCGACACGTGCGGGGTCCAATTAAACATGTATATGTGATACATGTATTAATTGGACGGTTCATAATACTCGCCGGCTTATGATAAGCCGGGTCATTAAATCAAGTTTTGATTTAATTATATTATTTATATATGATGATGCATATATAAATTAGTATTATTGTGCTATTTTCACTCTTTTATTTTATTACATAATATGTTATGTAACATATAGTGTGCATGCTACTTTTTTTGTACATGTGCATTTGTATGTATAATAGTTTTTATACATTAATTTTTTTTCCTATCTCTCTTTCTTAATTTTGCATGGCTAAGGATGAGGTGTTTGCAAGGTGGCATACACTCTCATATCTTATGCCATGTGGAAGGATTAAAGGAAAAGGGTGGGTGATATGGCCAGAAAAGGATTATTTTCTCTAGCCATAACTTTCAACCATTTCTCTTTCATCCAAATGAGAGGAAAAATGAAAAGGAAGAGAAGTATAGTGCAAGAGAGTACACACCATTATCTACATCCGCTCATTTCATCTCTCGCAAAGATCAAGTGGGAGTTGCTTCATGTTGATGAAGTTGGAGTTAGCATCAGTGGTTCTTGCGTGGATCATCTTCGACAAAGCCGATCAGAGACCAAACGCGATCCGGAGCGTCTCGGAGCCTACCAAAGAGTCAGATCATTCATTGGAGCATATGAAGGTGTTTCAAAGGTTGTATCTCTTTTTCCTAGCATTTTGTGTTTTGCAAGCTGTGTGTCAGTGGTGTAGATTCTAGGTTTAAGGATGTTTTGCTCACTAGGAATTTTCGTTTTTCGCTTCCGCAAAGTTTTTAAAACCTACCCAGCGAGCATGACGTCCTTACAGTTTTTACACGAGTCATTTTTAGAAAAGAGAATTATATTAGTGATGTATGTTGATGATATTGTTATCAGTGGAGATGCTGATGAGATTGTTGTTCTTAAGAAATTTCTCCCAGCATCACTTCCATATAAAGGACTTGGGGTTATTGCGATATTTCTTGGGGATTGAGGTTGCACGCTCTTCAGAAGGTATTTGCTTGTCTCAGAAGAAATATGTCCTAAATATTCTAAAAGAGATTGGACTTTTGGGTACCAAGCCCATAGATACACTAATGTATTCTAATATGAAATTCTATGATGATCGATAAGAATTATTAGAAGATCCAGGAAGCTACCGTCGATTGGTTGGGAAGTTTAATTATCTTAGGATAACAAGACCAGACATCTCTTTTGCCGTTAGTGTGGTGAGCCAGTTTATGGATTCTCCAAGGGAGCCTCATTGGAGGGTAGTTATTCGTATTGTTTGTTATTTGAAGAATTCATCTGGTCAATGGTTAATTTACCGCGATCATAAAGATGTTCAACAGTTGATAGGATTTTGTGATGCTGATTGGACGGGATCTCCTACTGATAGGAGATCTACTATTGGCTATTGTACCTTTCTTGATGGTAATCTTGTATCGTGGAGAAGCAAAAAAAATCAGTTGTGACTAGATCAAATGCGGAGGCAGAATACCGTGCGAGTTAATTTGGATAACTAACATATTAAGTGAACTTGGATTTCAAATTCATTATCCTATTCCTCTCTTTTATGGCAATCAAGCGTATTCCATATTTCGTCTAATCCTGTTTTTCATGAGAGAACTAAGCATATTGAAGTCGATTGCTATTTTGTTCGGGAAAAGGAGAATAGATTTCTTAACCATCAATACATTGCAAGTAATGATCAACCAGCAAATATTTTCACAAAGGCATTGGGAAAATCAAGAATTGAATTTTTATGTAACAAGCGAGATCTACATGATATGTGATCAGCTTGAGGGGAGTGTTAGAGATAATTTGTCATAAAATAGTTGGGCTTTTGATATCAGATCCAAACCCGTATCCGTAAACTCTAGTATAAAGTTATATGTATTCCTTCATGAATTAGCTAATAAAAAGAATTCTATTCCCCCCCCCCTCAAATTCCTTTTCAATAACATTTGAGGGGCTTTCATAATTCTAATGACTAGTTGGCATCTTCAAAAGTTTCCAAGATCTTGGCGAGAAACCAAGCTGAGAAAAATTTAAAGCTTTTCTATTAAGAAATTATGTTCTTCTAACTGGCACATACAAGACCCAGAGGAGGAAGCATTTATGTATAGCAGAGCACATTCCCATGCGAGACAGAGATTATGAAAACTTGTTTTTTTGGTTGTCTTCTGCTCTGTGCATTGGGAATATGGTTTGAAATATCGGCCAATCCCGATCCGAGATAGCCGATTCCAGTCCAAATAGATTATGAAAACTTGTTTTTCGGTTGTCTTCTGCTATGTGTATTGGGAATATGGTTTGAAATCTTGGCTAATCTCGATCCGAGATGGCCGATTCCAATCAAAAAATTGACCGAGCCCTGAGACCGATACCGTCCGATACCGATTAATATTGGGGTTGTCATTTACATATTTGGTGGTTAGTTTTAAGTTTATTAATTTTTCGTGGGTTCATGAATAGGATAATGGGTTCACGAATGGTTAAATGGGTTTATTATAGGTTATTGGGTTACGACGGTTAGTTTGAAATTATTTATACAGTTTTAGACATCATTAATCACCAAAGAATTTACCAAATTACATAAAATTACTTTACCTGGTCATTTATTATTTTTTCAAATTCTTAAATATTCTTTTTTTCTCAAAAAATATAAACTCAATATTCCGATCCGAGACAGCCGAGAAGGCTGAGATTACGGAATTCCGATCCCAAAAGTTACCGTCCGATAGTGATCCCGATACCAAGATTTTAAACCTTGATTGTGAACTCCTGTTTATAGCACATGTAGTATCCTTAATTACCTAGCCAGCAATGTTTTTAGGTGGCAATCCTTCTTCTATGAGGCATTCCTTTAAGAAGGCCTGTATGGGTTCCTTTGTTTCTTTACCTAAGAGGGCGCAATACACTTTTACCTAGGTATATATGATTGATCCATCTGTTGTCTGTCTGTCCCATTTCTATCAGTTAAACAGAAGCAAGTAATTGTCTTGGTGCACTAACTTATTTTGTCATCATGTTTTGACAGGGAGGATGGGAAAATGATGAAACTGTTGAAGAGGCAGCTGTACGAGAAGCCATCGAAGAAGCAGGAGTTAGAGGAGATTTGAAGGTGAATTTTCGCATAATCATGCTTTTATACATATTCATCTTGGTGCAATAGTTTTGTTTCAGATAAGATGTTTCAAACTGACATATTATTTAGTATAAGTAAATAAAAAAAAGGTAAATAGAAATTTCAGTTTATTAATACATTATAGTTGTTACATAGCTTTTGTGCATTACTATTGGATAAGTTTTTATCTCTGTCCACTATGAGCCTAAATATCAATCTATGGCCCTTGCCAAATCAAAATCTACTACTGAATATTGCAAAATACTCGCCTAAAAGCCAGCTTGAGCTTGACAAAACATGCTGAGCTTGGCTGTGAACAACTTAAGTTCAGGTTTATCAATGTTATCTATTGTAAGCAACTTGAGGTTGACAGCTTGTTTGTAGCTTGTTTAAGCTGTCAACCAGAGTTGACTGTTGACCTTGTTTAAGTGTATTTCTTAAGATTAGGGCTGGGAAATGAACATGGTTCATATTGAAATTCTACTACTGGATTTCACGGTTTCCTCAAGCACCTACTTTTTTTTTTAATTCGAATATTTTCTTGATACATCTAGAACCATGGAAACAGCAAGATTTTAGCTAAAATCATATACACTGGCATATTTGAAAAACTTAAAACCATAAAATCCAGTAGTTAATGGCCTAATAGACTCTGGCTATAGTTGTTATTAAAATGTATGGTGCTTATCGAACTTCTGTGAAATTAAATTATCTTATCTAGTGTTAGAGCATAAAAGGTTAATCTTTAGCCTGAAAAGAACATTTGTTAATGAGCGCTGGTTGTTAGCTGCACTGAACTCTTAAATCTTTCATCCACACTGCACACATGCCCACACTGCACACTAACAAATGGATTATTAATTAAAGCCCATTTTAGTTATCATATTACTTGATGTATTTTAGTTGGAAGAAGAGGGGGGAGAGCAATTATTTCTTCTACTTTTCTTCTTCTTTTCTTCTTGGCTAACAAAAGAGAGATTTATGCGACACTTGTCATATTGTAATTAATGTTGGAAAGGTTGCATGGACACGGATAAAAGGACACATACATTATGCGATGCGACACGGAGACACGGCAAAATCCCAATATATATATATATATATATATATATATATATATATATATAAGAAACATAATACCATCACAGTAACACCATTTCAATATTTTTTGATTGTATTTATCAAAATGCAGCAAAGAACTAAGTTTTCAGCATAAATTCAGCAATTTCCGCAGAAAAAATACGATCTCAACAATTTTAAACCGTAGCTGACATAATTTTAACAATAATCATACGACAAACTATTATACTTAACATAATTTTAGTAAAATCATATAATTTCAGTATTTTTCTAACAACTTTAGCAAAAACCTTATATATTTCACCATAGAAAGGATATTAAGCAACTAAATTGAGTAAAATAGCAAGAAAAAAGTCAATAACTCAAAAAAGTTTAGCAAGATAAGGATTTTGATCGTCTTCAATTGAAAAAATAGGGTCGGCGCTGCTACAGAAATAACTTTTTGTCGTGATTGCACTAAAATGTGTTCTTAAAGCAGTCTCATTGACATGTGTCGGGCACGAATCCATTTCCGACACGGATACAACAGTCAAATAGACATGTCCGTGCTGGAATAACAAATTCAGCAATTTCCGCAGAAAAATACGATTTCAACAATTTGGAACCACAATACTCATAATGCATAATGTATATCCTTACAGAATGATAAATGGCACATCTCAACAAAGGCCAAATTTGGAATGAAGTCTAAAAATAGTGGTTTTGGCATTTTGTAACAAAGATTCCATATGCGAATATTCCAAAATAATCCATCTCTATAATATAATTTGGAATGAAGCCTTCTTATTTCTCCAAGGGACAGGAATAACACATTCTTATTCAGTGGCAATGACTTTTGTAATGTGAAGTGTTACCTGATGATGCGAAGAAGATCCAATTCTGCTAGCTTTGCATAGTTGAAGTTCATAATTAAATCCTATCGTGTTTTCTTTTAAATTTCCTATCCCAAATCTGTTAAAAGTTGACGCAAACTAAGAAGGATTAATGTGAGATTGAAATCTGGTCCTTGGATTGTCAAATAGACCATTGTGTCCAAGCCGACACCAGCATTTTCCCATTAAATTTTCAACTTCTTGGTCCCGGATACCTCAATGTGATGGCATTACCATACATCATAACATTATATGCATCCAAATATCTAACATCAAATTTCTGTAGGATACAGATATCTCCTTTATCAAATTATTGCTTTCTCAGCTCTTTCATTTTTTCCCAATATTTGTTGACCTCAGGAATTTTTGGAGGACTATATATTCAGAAGTAAGAGTCAACAGGACGGGTTCAGCCCAGAAGGATGGTGCAGGGCATATATGTTTGCCTTGCATGTTACGGAGGAGATGCCGTCGTGGCCTGAACAGAGCACTCGAAAGAGGCAATGGCGTACAATTTCTGAAGCTGCTCAACAATGCAGGCATAATTGGATGGAAGAAGCACTTCAAAAATTCTCAGAATGCTATGAAAATAATGCTTCTGCTGCTAATGGTGATGATACAGAAGAAGCATCAACAAACACTTCGTGTAGTAGCTGACCATTTTCTGCTCATTTATTTCTCTTCTTATTAATTGTTTTTAGGGGAAACATTAAACATCAGCATCACATTCTTTAAAATTTTTAGGTCCTGATTGTTTTTGGGTCAGTGGGTCATTCTTCTGATTATTTGTTTTTTATGTAATTTTGTTCGGTGGGAATACAGTTATGAATGTATTTTTCGAGTTAACAAACTGAATGCAAATACACCTTAGCTTTAGTAGACTTACCGTGGTGATAATTGCTCCCATAATTTCTGTATAGAATGTTCTTTCTTTTGAGGTCATACAAAATGCCTGTTCATCAAAATGTCTCAATATGCATGTTTATTTGTGCATGAGATATCGTAAGCAACCAATAATCATGAGATGAGTCTAGCGATCGTATAATCTACTGCTTGATAGGAGAGTAAGCTTTCAATATACAGCTAATTGATGAACGGTTGAATTCCTATCAGTGGATCGATCAGTGTTTCCCTATATGCATGTGTATATGATTCAGGAGGCATGATGGAAACCATCTGATTTTAGCAATATAAGGAACTTGCATGTTAAAATCCTATATATGTTATGGTACCGATTCAATCATCTTACATCTGCAAACATAGTACGGTCTCTCTTGAGTTGTATATTTGGAACATCAATGTACTGATCTATATCCCAACATATACACCACAAGTATGACATACAACATTTTCAAATTTAGCTGCATACAGATTTTTATTTTTTGAGAAACAGCAGCATACAGAATTGCTCCAACTGAATTCATCTCAGAAACACATTTACTCTTGCATTTTTTTTTCTTTTGCCTGTAATCACCATAAGGAAAAGGAACAAGTTGTTTAACTATGTCAGAAATAAATATTGCAAAAACAATTTGCATACATAATATGCTTCCTTCTTACAAAAAAGAACAAGGCAGATTCTCACTTAATTCAGAACAATGTATACGCAACCACTTTGACTCTGTACAACTTGCCCCCTTTAGCCGATATGAAAACCTGAAAGTGCTACATATAGAACATAAGCAGCATGAATATTCTACGATCTATTCTCTGTATGGAAAAAGCTGATCATTTGTGGTTTCGAATGCCATTTGAAGAAGAAGAAGAAGAAGAGTGAACCCTTCAGTTTTTTTGGTTGTAAAGAAACTATTCAGGCAAATACTCAGCTTTAACAAGATTATTGTAGCTATTGTTCATTCGTTTCTATAAGGAATTTTTTGGCAACTCCCTTGTGAAGAGAGTTGGAGTGTAATCACTGTCATTATAAAATCCATGGTATAAAAGAAGTGTTGCCTATAGAAGAATAGTTATTCTGTTTATGGGTTCTTTTGGGTGACAAGTTTGTAGGAATCTATGTAAGAACCCAAAATACAAAAAGAAAGAAATACATATCTATTCTGAGAAAATTCAGAAATACATATTTATTTTGAGAAAATTCAGCTAGGGTAGAATGCTTACCAATAGATCAAAAAAAAAAAAGAAAGAAAAGAAGCAGCAATCAATAAGACAAAAAGAAAAAAGGGAGGCGGCAATAGAGCAGTCCAACAACTCCCCTACAAAGTAATGTTAAACCATGATTGTTGCCATTGCTTCTGAGGAGGGGGAGATGTCATGTTAATTGTAAAGATTACACATGTAGTGGCTGAACCGGGAATTTGACACTTATTTGAAGAGGGTTGGTGGTAGGTCAAAAACCGGTTGTTAAACTTTGTCAGATATTTCTGGAGCTTTGTTACATAGCCAACCCTATATGGATAAAAAAGGTTTAGATGACGAGAATGATGATGATGATTATTTAGAATAGCAATCTATGCCTACTGTTCAATGTTGTGAAAAGCGGAAAATGTAGCGAACATGAGGACATATCTTAGGCTTGAGCAAGCTTGGTGGGACTATAGCATGCTAAGACTTTTGAAACTATTCAAAAAAATAAAATAATGGAAAATGTAGATTGTAGAAACATTTAGGAACAAAAGATAAACAGAACAGTAGAAGAGATATTTTTCTACTATAAACTCAACAGGGTTTATATGCAATAATAAAGATGTTAAATCGTTTAAGAAAAGAATAAAGAAGTCATAATATGAGGTCTAAAGGATAATGTTATACAGACAACAATGAGGTACATCATTTGATATGACGATTTGCAATTTACAATAGACCAAGAGCTTCGTCCTATTTTAACCCACTAAAAAGCAAGTTTAAGCGGGTCTTCAAGCACATAATGTAGGATTCCTAGACACACCCATGAGGTTCTACAAGTGATCAAACATGGCCAATTCAAAATTTTCATGTGCCAAAGAAACCCTAACGCTAGATCGTTAACTAGAGGTAAAGCGATGCAATGCAAGTTAACAACTTTTAACTAAAAGGGAAGTGACTACAACCTTTGTAGATCCGGTCCTCCACTTCCTTGGCTCCGTGATGACGTCCCTCCGCTATACACATCGGAATCCTAGACTCTCGCGGTGGTTTCGTCGAAGAAAAGATCGGGCTAGGTCGTCGACTTCGATGCCGAAAATGATCTACGTCGAGGCAACTCAAGATCAAGCTCCAATTTCACCAAGTCATGAAACTTGTGAAGAAAACACCCTATACTACTTGGCAAGTGGTAGAGGATGAAGAAATAGGAAGTGGATTCACTTTAGAATTGGATTTCTCACTCTTTTTCTCATTTCACCATTGAAGCTAGCAAGCTTCTTTCTTCTTTAAGAAGAAGAAGAAGAAAAAGAATATGATAATAATTATGAAAAAAAATAAATTCATTCTTATCATATTAGCAACCATGGTTTAGTGTAGAGAATAAACTAGGGTTAGGTGAATGGTTAGGTTTAGGAAAGAAACAAAGTGGTCAAAGTTTCATGAAGCTTCAAAGAAAAAACAAAAGAAGCCACCCTTTTGTTTCTTGCTTTAAAATGAATAAATAAAAATAAATAGTTTAGAAAAGATAACAAAACCCTAACCATTCACTTAAACATGGTTTAAACTAAACATACACCCAAACTTTCATGTATCATCAAACATGATATAATCAAGTGCACAAAAATATATCACATATACAATATGCACATCAAGTGAGAAAATCCTTTTTAAGTGAACCAATACTAGTTAATGCAAAGTAATATATCAAATATATAATTATACATTAAATCATTAAATCAACACTTGATTTAACGATCCGGTCATATCGCATATGACCGGCTAATATCCGATGTATCGACTTATCGAATCAATTCTCGATTCGATAACTAGGTTATATCGCATACAACCAATCAATACATTCATTGCGAGAATAGAATACGGTATCACATACACGCATTATTCTCGGTCCCGCACATATCTCATATGCGCTCCTATTTCGTTTCGCTTGAGCCAGGAAACCTCTGTGTAGGACTCTAAAAACTCGTCAATACGCCGGCAGTAGGTGATGATCATATCAAACACCCACAAGCCGCAAGCGGTCTGCTAAACGTAACGGCGACCCGGGTATTGAGCGATCAGAAGATCGACGAGCAAGCCCGCTCACACTCCTGTGAATCCAACCAGTAACACTTACCGTACAGTCCGGTCTGTTCGTCTGATATGTCGCATATCTCGTCTAGGGATGGTAAACGTCAGACCCCAATAGCTTGATAAGTCATACCGACGTGAGGTCCATAACATTCGTGAAACTACTGATAACACTTACCAGTAGATCACTGCAACCCTGGCCAGGGATTTCCAGTTATGGCCAGTCGTGCATAGCGCAATATCAACCCCCAATACCGGGAGAGACGAATCCCCTCCTATCACTCATTGCCTCCATGTGAATCGGGACTGTACCCAAAAACCATCTGTTTGCACGACTCAGTAGAGCCGTGGTAGGGTGGAAATCAAAGCACAGTGGGAGACACACAAGACTCTATGACGATCTCGGGTCAACAGACTAAGCTGTACCAGTGTCACCAGAGAACTGCCATCTGACGTGAGGTATAATACCATCTGGGAGTTCTCGGCGAGTCCGTTCAGTGTACCCAGTCACCACTGAGCACCCGCATACCATCTCTGATGTCAAACACCAATGGATATGGGGTCATCCATCGCCCATCACATGGGTCGAGAAGATATACGCTAGTCTACTCTAGAATATCGATGCCCCGTCTCGATATTACCACGACTAGGAACATTGAAGGATGTACTCATGGACTACCCAGGCCCCACTAGTATGATCTACATCATAGTCCTGGAAGTCGAGCACATATTCTAAGGGCTTTATCAACATGTAATAGAGAGACAGCAAGTATACATGTTAAGATAAAGAGCAACCAGATAGCGCACTATCATGTCGAGCAAGAAAGTCCTACCTATATATGTCCCAGCATCCACTACAATATACATCCAATGTACAGTAATGGCCTCTAGGGCATACATATAACTAACAATCTTCCACTTGCACTAGGGCCATCTGTAGCAGTAGTTGTAGTATCTAATACTCAACCATCCCCTAAAAGTCTCTCTTTGGGAAAAGGCCTTCGTGAGTGGATCCGCCGTGTTGTCCTCTGAGTCTACTCTCCTAACCTCGATCACCCTGGAGATCAACTATCTCCATGATCAGGTGATGCTGCCTCAGAATATGTCTGGGTCACTGATGGGACCAGGGTTCATGGGCCAAAACCACACATCCATTGTCATACAATGGTAGGAACCTAGTTCATCTTATGAACCAATATACACCCAAACTGCCTCTTTGGTAGCATCTTTAATAGCGATGTTACCCGCCTTTATCGTCTAGTTTGCCACGGTATCTAGCTTGGAACTCTTCCAACATACCGTCCCTTTACTGAGGGTAAAGACAATGCATGCGACTGACATTCAGTCGTCCTTATCACCCTGGAATCTTTCCAGTGATCCTCCGCAGGATCGATTGATACAATCTTACTACAGCTAGTGAGAATCCAAACATCCATTTAGATCTATCTCATAGATCCAAATCCCAGGATTTAGGAGGTATCATTTTGATCCTATATGGAGAATCTATGTGATAAGAGGAGATCGACCGATCGTAGCATAGGAAACTCCTTTCCTATCAAGAGTATGTTGTCCACGTACAATACGATGATCATTACCATACTCCATACTCCCCTTTTGTACATACAAGGTTCATCTACTATTTTGATGAAGTCAAACTCTTTGACTACCACATCAAAACAGATGTTCCAACTCCGCGATGCCTGCTTTATCCTGTAAAGCAACTTGCACATGTTTTCGCTGCTCCTACTGTTTACGAAGCCCTCTGGCTGTGTTCTTATAGACGTTCTCTTCTAAATCACTATTTAGAAAAGTAGTCATGGCACACAACCACCAGATATCGTAGTCATGGTATGTAGCAATGGTAAGTAGGATCTGGATGGACTTAAGTATAGTCCCTGGAAAAGGTTTCATCATTATCCACGCTTGGTTGATGACGAAAACCTTTAACAAGTCTAGCTTTGAAAGTCTCAACTTTTCCATGTACACCAAGTAATCTTCTCAAGATATACTTGCTCCTGATAGGAATTTAACCCTTCAGATATAGCAGCCAAAGTCCATACTTTGCTGGTGTACATGGATTCCATGTCAGATCGCTAAGCATCCAACCATTCTTACAGAGTCCCTACTCTCGATGGCCTGTTCGAAACTAGTTGGGTCATCATCTCATGATGCATTCCTCGCTCCCACTGTCATCGAGAAACCGAAGTATCTCTTAAGCGGATGAGGAACCCTACCAGATTGGCGGAGAGGCTGAGATTCGTTGGGAACTATTGAATCCTTTAGTTCTGTCAAATCAGCTGCAGTTTTGTATAGCTGGAACCTTTCCAGTTCTACAGAACTGACCTTGCCTCGATCTTGTCTGGATTTTTGCTTTTGACATAGGCCGGACAATCCCAAATCTTAACTTACTTAAGAGATAGGCTTTTCCCATACCATATCTTATATGGAGTGGTAGGCACTGATTTGATTCGAACCCAATCCAATAGGTATGCAGCTCTTAAGTGCACAACCCCAAAAGGAAATAGATAACTCAGTAGTACTCATCATAGAGCACACCACATCATATAGGGTGCTATTGCTCCGTCCTGATACACCGTTGTGCTGTGGTGTATTCAGAGGAGTAATACTGAGAGAGAATCTCATTTTCTTTTAGAATATCCAAGAATTCCATGAAGTATTCTTACCCCTGATCTTATCATAAGACATAATACTTATACCCGGTTTTTAGTTCTCTATTTCTAACTTATATTCTATGAATATCTCAAAAGGTTCGGACTTGTGTTTCAACAGGAACATATGTCTGAATCTTGAGAGATTATCAGAGAATGTAATGAAATACAAAGAACCGGTTTTGGCATGTGTAGACAGGGGATCTTACATACATCATCATGTATTAGTCCCAAGAGTTTTACTAACTCTTTCTCTGTTTCCAATAAACAGAGCTATGGTCATCTAATCTTTGTGACATGACTGGCAAGTTTCACAAGATGTAAATTCAAACTGATTTAAATATGCATCTAGAATGTAACTTAAGCTAGTCAGGTCACATTGATATGACCTAGTCTACAATGCCTCAAGAAGGATTCGTTCATATCTGAACTCTTCCTCTTGTATGTGTTCTGTATACGAGGAACTGTAGTCTGATTTAGAACATCAATGCTTTTAGATAACGTGCCTGAACCGATCAACTTTTGAAATAGGAAATGTTCAAAACATTATCCAACAATACAAAATTATATCCTTCTTTACTAATAAAGAGACTGATATGATTTTGTATATCAGGTTCGATATCTAATAGCATTTGTTCAGAATCAATGTACTGGTAATACAGGGTTACAGTGACCAACAGACTTGGCTGCAACACTTGCCCCGTTTTCTGTCTCATGAAACTTATCACCCGTTCTCAGTTTTTCTACCTTTCGGTAGCCCTATGTAACAGATTACATATCTGGGATCCTGATCCGGTATCAAATACCCAGGATTCAGAGGATACTGAGAAACAGTTCTTTATAATGAACACACCCGAAGGAGATGCATCTCATGCACTTTCTTCGTTTGGGCGGCATGGGAATTCTGGTATTTCCCTATTTCCTGCTCTGTCTTATAACAATTATAAGTTGGAGCGGGACCAACGTTCCCCAGCTCAGTATAACAAGCGGGTTCGGTCAATACATCCATATTATTATCTTGATTAAGGCGTGATATGGTCGCTACCTGGAGAGAGAGAAGAAAACACTCTGCGTGCGCTCTTGCAAGATTAAATTGGTTATATATTTTATCTAATCAGGATGGCTCCCACTGTTTTTATCAAATCTTCCTTCAAACCCTAAAAGGAAAGACTGGCCGGGATTAATTACACTCTACAAGTTCGCCAATCTTTCAGCCAGGCCAGTGTCGGTACTTTGAGGGAGGTTCCCCGTGCTTTCGCACGGACCTAATTACAGTAAACCTCGTTTTCCCAGAGGCGTAACCCCGTTGACACCTTTCTAGACACCTACTTGATCGGCTAATTGTAAAGTGCAAAACTCTCTCAGGAGTAACAATTACTCGCAGTGGGTATCGGGATCCAACTATCATATAGAAGGTATGCAATCTCATTGCAAATTTCAACACTTGAAACTCCCGATAAAGAATTTTACCCCTAGCATCTATGACCTTGGCTAAGGTCAACAAATCATAAGCACTAGTCAAGTTCTACCCGTCATTTCGTGATTAATTAGACCCACCCACATGACCCTTGGCTAAGGTCAACAAAGCCACATGACTGTCCTAACTAATCGCATCATATGCGGTGTAGGAAGACATCACTTAGCTACCGTACACTGTGCCTTGACTATGGTCAACAAACACAGCACGAATACTAAGTACTCTACTTCCTAAAATGACGGAGGGTTGCGAATGGTTTTTATGAAAACCTTTAACGCTTTGAACTTGATCTCGTTGCGGAATCAAATGGTTTTTAAATGGAATGTTTTTTAGGCTTTTCTAGTTTTGCTAAAGGGGTCACTCCCGGTGAAGGGATCGTCGGCCCTTTCCTCATGGAATGAGTTGCGGGATATATCGTATATATCACTGTGCAAAGCAGAAACTATAGAAGCGATCAAAAGACAAACCGAGGGTTGTAGCATCTGCCAGCTATTGCTAAAGGAGTCACTCCCGGTGAAGGGATCTCGGTCCTTTCCTTATCGAATAAGGTGCAGGATGTTCTACAAGGAACACCGCGATGCAAAGCAAGAACTGTAGCTACCTGTTTTATTTTGCAATTCGATTCCACAACATCAATTAGGTTTATTTTCTTTCATTAATCTCATTAATGAATATCCCATCATTTAAGTCCAAGTAAACATCACAGATAAATATAACGTACGCTTATGCCATCCGCATTCGCCTCGATATCCCGTCTGCACCGTTAGGTTAGGTAACTAACGCCAGAACGAGGCAGGGCTAGCGCGGGCGTAAAACATAAGCAACGTCTATATAATATATCATATATACTATATATAATATCTATCTGAACATATCACATGATTACATCACAGATATCGCAGCAGAAAATATCATATGAAATATTGGATATACTAGGACGCCCGTGTTTTTAATACGAGCCAGTATAAAACACGGATTCCACGGTCGTAATGAATAGCCAATCCCACACCCCTAGACCCCTACAAGAGCGGCAAGCAACCCTACCAATTCTAGAGTTAGGAGACCCGAACTCGACTCCTCGAGTTGGTCTCCCACTGGACTCCAGAACCCGATTACTTATGCCCTCCTCCTTGGGTCTATCCTAGTGCGGAAAAGTAAATAATATACAAAGGGTGACATCTTCCGCAACCTGGAAGTGCCCCAATAAAAGAATATTACATACAAGTTTTTACATGAATGAAAATGAAAAACACTCATCTCACATAAAAAAAACCCGGCTATTCAAACACGACGATCCAATATAACATATCCAGCAACACATAACAGCACATGTCATCAACGTAAGTAAATATGCGCATTCCAATTGTCGTTGACATATAGCAACGAAACCGGCGATATCACATATTACACTTACGGTCACAGAAAAGAAAGTGTAAAACTACAACAGTTGGAATCCACAACCTGCATAGACATCGCATGCCTAATCAAATGAATTCCTTAGACATCGCATGCCTAACAATTATAAACCCCGCATTTTAGTCTCATTATCGAAAACACTTTTCAATATCAAGTCGGACAATTCAGCAAGATTCCCGACATCCTGATCGAATGCTCGTCGCAAACTTTAGTAGACGGCTGCACCCCTGACGCCGTCGACGAAGTGCACCAAGGCGGAACACCGCTGCCGCGAGCACCCGAACGGATGCTTTCGGCGACGGGGTTCCCCTACAGTCACTTGGTCGAAGCTATTGGGTGTAGCTGTCTATTAAGTTTACCCGGCGAGTATCCGCGTACGCTACGTGATTGCGACGGACTTTTGATCACATCAAAATTCCGTGGCAACCGATCAAGTGAGACTAAACTGCTATGTTTATAACATTCATTCAGTTATCTCATAACTACTTGTGGATTCCAATTATTGTATCACATTCCAGATAAACAGAAAATGTTAAACTTTCCGATCGAACAATCGAACACCCAAGTTTTCCCGAAACAGCTTAACACATGAAATAAGTTTAAAAACATTCACTTCGTGCCTCAGTACCAACGGTCCAGCCGTAGAAGGGTCAAGCCAACGCCTCACATGTGGCACGCCGTACTGCCCCAAACCCTAAGATTCAAAGGGCAGTTCAAGACGGTCACATAATCGAGTTAAGGTTTGTTGTCTTCTAGAGGGACCATCGCGTTACTTGCACTACTTAGAACATCATTAAACTACGAAAAAATCCAACAATTGGAAATTTCCCGGCAGAGGAAAAAGTGGGTATTTATATCCGGTCGAACTGTCACGCCCCGCTTCCCAAAAATATGGAATACGGGAAGCGACGAAGGCCAGCCATGCTACCTACGGTAAGGAAAAGTCCTTCCATAGTCACATAAGGCTGTCTAGATTAACCTGTCAATATAAAATCCAAGAGCAAAAGAAATAATACTAATAATCATGCTGCAATGAAAACACAAGAATTCCTAAAAATGGGTCCACTAGATAATTGATGCAATTAAAGATCCAAAACAAAAGATTCGGAATAAAATAAGATCCGAAAAAGATACAAAAGTCCTAATGTCCTATAAGGGCGCACAAGCTAAAAGCTAAAAGTAAAGGAGAATAAACCTACGATTACTGATCTTCAGCAAGGTCCTGGTAGCCGCTCTGATCCTGCTCAGCCTGCAGATCTGACTCTAAACCTGAGATGGCAAATCTCAGGGATGTCAGAACATCCCAGCAAGTACTCAACGTATAAAGAGTGTGTAACATAAAAACAAGAATATATAAAAGTGAAGCCCGGTGCACAAGAAAGCATGTATATAAGTAATTAAATGCATTAACACTATGAAACATGTATGTAAGGGATCAGGTCATAACCTAACCGGCCACTAAAGAGTAAACTATCCTATCGTAAGCTTGAGTGTGTGCGTCAACCTCTGCAGGAGTATTCCTAACCCGAGAGTGGTGCCCCAGGGGCTAGGAAACACGGGCCCAACTGTGGAATGAACAAGAGACCGCTATAGCCCGGTACCGGCATGGGACTCCTGAGATCCTGTTGTACAACGCACACTCAAACTACCCCAACACCCACGTATGTATAGTTGCTATGGTAAATATTAAAATCACTAATTAAGAATGCTGAAAAGTCAGGAACTTGCAGTATAGTAAAAGTATGGAATTAAAACTGGTGAATAGTGGTGTCATGGCATGTAGTCCAGCATTCTAATTAATGATTTCACAAAAAAATAAATAATAAAGATCATGAATAAGCATGTCAAATCAAGGTGTTCTATACATGTAATCAACATGAGTCTCGAATGTGTATAAAGCATGTAAAAGGATTCATGTGCATAATATTCATGTCATAGCATTACATAAAGAAAAAGCAAGCAGCAGTCAGCAATGTATATTAGCAAGTGTTCCGATAAGGACAGATGATAAGACTGTGAAAGAAACCTCTTTCCTCTAATATCCAAACTTATACATGCTAAGAACTAATTTAGATAATTGTCGATTTTGCATCGACAGAAAGAAAAGAGCAAGGGTACTTGCCTGAGGATAGCGATCACGAAAACGATGTACGAAAATGCAAGCACGATCTCAGCTAAGGTGCGACTTTGGATCTGAGTTATATGATCCGCCTAGATAAATTTCATCGATTTAAATTATAAGTATCTACGTACAAAATTGTCACACAAAAATATTTCAATTTAGGGTTTGATACAAATTTTCCCTATTCAATTGCTCGCTGATTTCATACCATTTTATTCATTTATTCATTTCCCCCCCTTTTTTTCAGAACAGAACAGAACAGGGATCAAGAGTGCTTACAGGGGGAAATCGTCGCAGTTGCTAGGGTTCGGATGGTCCAAGGTCGAGTCGAGAGCACCCAGATCTGGAGATGGGAGCGGCCGCGAGGCGAAGACGAGGCTGCGTCGCTGCGAGGTCTTACGGTGTTGCTGCAGGGAAGTGATGATGAGGCTGAAGGAGATCTGCGTGATGGTGTCGTCGAAAGAGGGAGATTTCCAGCGAGGGAGCGACGAGGGCTTGCGTTGGGTTCGGGGAGATGGGTTGTTGCGGTCGGGGCTCGGGGTTGTAGTCGGGGTGAAGAGAGAGAAGGAGGAGGAGGGGAGTGAAGATCGAGGTCGGGGAGAAAGCGGCGACGGCGCGGCGCGGCGAAGGTTAGGGTTAGGGTTTCATGGGTGAGGGACGAGCGGCTGGGGAAAGAAAGAGAGAGAGAGATGCGGGTATGAGAGAGGGAGAGAGATTAAGTTGTGTGTGTGTGTGTATATAAATTATTTTATAAATAAAGATAGATATCTTTAATTGGTTGCATTTAGAGATTCGGTGCAGATTTTCTCGTTCTCATTTTAACAGTAAACAGATACGAAAAATATTATTTTGCTGTCGCTAAGAAAATATTATTTATATAATATAAAAACTGAATATTTTCCATATCAAAATTGTTTACAGAGAAAAATCTAAGTTAAATATTTTAGCGGCCAAATAAAAATTCAAAAATTTGGGGAAAGAATCTTGGTAAACTTTTGATTTAAGCCTTCAAATAGGGTTGTTACATCCTACCCACCTTACAAAAAAATTTCGTCCTCGAAATTGGAAGGACGACTACAAGATCAAGAAAACAGGTGTGGGTACTTTTGACGAATCGTGTCCTCGCGCTCCCAAGTAGATTCCCCGCGAGAACGTCCGCCCCAAGATACAAGAACTAAAGGGATGATCTTGTTTCTCAATACCTTCTCCTTACGGTCGACAATAGCTGTAGGTTGCTCTTCATACGAGAGATCGGTGCTCAAGGTTAATTCAGAGTGATCGAAAACATGACTGTCATCGCGAACGTACCGACGCAACTGTGATACATGGAATACGTCGTGCACACCAGCCAAAGAAGGTGGTAAGGCCAATCTGTAAGCCACTGCTCCAACGCGTTCCACAATCTCGAATGGTCTAATAAATCGGGGACTGAGTTTCCCACGACTACCGAATCTAATCACTCCTCGAGTCGGCGAAATCTTAAGGAAGGCATGATCCTCTACTCCAAACTCAAGAGGTCTTCGACTAGTATCTGCTCAGCTCTTCTGATGATCCTGTGCTGCCTTGATACGGTCCCTGATCAACTGGACCTTCTCAACTGTTTGGGTTACGAGCTCCGGTCCCAATAATCTTCGCTCACCCACATCATCCCAGCAAAGTGGAGAACGACATTTACGTCCGTAAAGTACCTCGAACGGTGCCATCTGGATACTCGCCTGATAGCTGTTATTGTACGAAAATTCCACCAAGTGAAGATGATCCTCCCATGATCCCTTGAAATCTAGCATACAGGCTCTCAACATATCTTCTAGTATCTGTATCGTACGTTCAGACTGTCCGTCAGTCTGGGGATGGTAAGCTGTGCTGTAGCGAAGACGAGTGCCTAAACTCTCTTGTAAGCTTCTCCAGAAATATGAGAGGAATCTCGTGTCTCGGTCCGATACTATAGTGATAGGCACCCCATGCAACCGTACGATCTTTTGCATATACTTCTCTGCCAATGTCTCCGTCGATTGTCCCACTCGAAAGGGTAGAAAATAGGCCGCCTTTGTGAGACGGTCGACGATGACCCAAATAGCATTATTGCCCTTTGGACTCCGTGGTAAAGCCGTCACGAAGTCCATAGTGATGTGTTCCCACTTTCACTGGGGAATGGGAAGTGGTTGCAATAGGCCGGCCACTCGCTGATGTTCGGCCTTCACCTGCTGGCACACTAAGCACTTCGACACATAGCGGGCAATCTCTCTCTTCATGCCATTCCACCAAAAGTGTTGTTTAACGTCCCTATACATCTTGGTACCACCCGGGTGCACCGAATAAGCTGAACTGTGTACTTCCTTCAACACTTCCTCTCGAACGTCGCCCTTTGGCACGCATAATCGACTGCCGAATCTTAAAGAGCCATCTTCGTGTATCAATAGGTCTGTTCTCAATCCTGCCTCTACTAACCCGCGGAGTTTCTGCAATTGCGGGTCCCCAGTCTGTGCAGCTTTAAAACGATCAACTAACGAAACTGCATCGGTAGTTGCCAATACTGTCCGGACGTCCCCTGCTCTACCACTTCTAGATTGAGCCTTCGAAATTCATCAATGAGTTCCTTCTGGCCAGTCAACCACATCGCTGTTGGTCTCCGACTGAGAGCATTCGGTACCACATTTACTTTCCCGGGATGATATTTCAAATCGATATCATAATCAGCCATGAACTCCAACCACCTACGCTGTCTCATATTTAGCTCCTTCTGCGTGAATACATATTTCAAGCTCTTATGGTCCGTAAAAATTTCCACTCGTTCTCCCAAAAGATAATGCCTCCAAATTTCCAAAGCAAAGATTACAGCGGCCAACTCTAAATCGTGAGTTGGGTAATTCTTCTCGTGCGTCCTCAGTTGACGCGAGGCATAAGCGACAACACTCCCACGTTGCATCAAGACACAGCCTAGCCCCTTACCGGAAGCGTCGCTATGAATCACCAGTCCTCCTGTCCCATCTGGTACGGTCAATATGGGTGCGGTTGTGAGTTTCTCCTTCAATAATTCGAACGCTCGGTTGCACTCTTCTGACCATACGAATGGTATCCCCTTTCGAGTAAGTCTTGTCAATGGCTCAGCCGCTCGTGCAAAATCTTTAACAAATCTGCGGTAGTAGCATGCGAGTCCCAAGAAACTTCTAATCTCTGCTACTGACTTCGGTGCTGGCCAATCCTTCACTGCTTCAATCTTCGCCGGATCTACTGATATACCGTCTCCAGAAACGATGTGGCCCAAAAATTGAACTTGTTCAAGCCAAAACTCGCATTTACTAAGCTTGGCGTAAAACTTTTCTTGTCTCAGTATCTGCAACACGATCCTCAAATGCTTGGCATGCTCCTCCTTGCTTTTGGAGTACACAAGAATGTCGTCGATGAAAACTACGACAAACTGATCAAGGTACTGGGAGAAAACTCGGTTCATTAAATCCATGAACACGGCTGGGGCATTAGTAACACCGAATGGCATTACCAAGAATTCATAATGACCGTATCGAGTTCTGAAGGCTGTCTTGCATACATCCTCCGTTTTAACACGAACTTGATGGTACCCCGACTGAAGGTCCAACTTAGAGAACACTCGAGCACCACACAATTGATCGAACAAATCATCGATCCGAGGTATAGGGTACTTGTTTTTAATCGTAACCCGGTTCAGCTCTCGGTAGTCGATGCACATGCGTAACGAGCCGTCCTTCTTTACTAGTAAAACTGGAGCGCCCCACGGAGAAGTACTCGGGCGAATGAATCCTTTGCTGAGGAGGTCTTCTATCTGCTTCTTCAATTCCGCTAATTCAACTGGTGCCATCCTGTAGGGTGACTTAGAAATTGGTGCCGTTCCTGGCAATAATTCTATCGAAAACCCTAAAGCACGAGGTGGGGGTAAGCCGGGTAAGTCCTCAGGAAAGACGTCCAAAAATTCCCGAACTACGACCGGTGCCGAACTCATATCAGCCTCTATTGATGCCAGTATGTCGCACGTCGGCTTTGCTCTAAACTTTATGGGTCCCAGAGATTTGCTCCCTCCAATGAACACGAACTCTGGGTGGTTAGGAATGCGAAAGTTTACAGTTTTGGTCCGACAATCAATATGTGCGTGAAAGGTGCCCAACCAATCCATTCCTAAGACGACATCATAACTACCGGTCCCAATCAACAGGAAATCTGCGAAAAGCTCTCTGCCGCAAATCACAACTGGACAAAGCTTGCACTCTAGGTTGGTGGTAACTACCCCATTTCCAGTGTGAATGTCCCAACCTCTAGTCAGTGTTTTGTGTGCAATAGAATGTGTTGTGGCAAAATTCAAAGACATAAAACAATGCGAAGCTCCGGAATCGAAAAGTGCTCTAGCAGGAACAGAACAAATTAGAACGGTAGCTGAAACGACATCCTCCGATGCTTCCGCCTGCTCAGCTGTCAGTGTAAAGGCCCGTCCCTGTCCACGACCTGTGTTTCCTCGCCTCTGATCAAAAAGTTGCTCCTGAGGGACAAGTCCTTTCTGAGGTTGGTTGCGCTCTGCTCTCCTTGGACAACTCCCAATCTGATGGTCACTAGCACCACAAATCAGACATAGACCCTTAGCGCGGCGGCAATTTCTCTCGACGTGTCCCGGTATCCGACAGTATCCACAAACCGTAGATTCCCGTTGTGGTGGGGTTGCAGTACGCTTCATCTGAAATCCTCCATGCTGTCTAATTGGAATCCTCCCTGAAGTTTGATTCACGGGCCGTTTGAATCTTCCACTCTGAAGTTTCTTCTTCTTATCCATAACTCTCTCAATTCTGCGGGCCGCATTTAATACCTCTGAATAAGTTCTCAGATCATGTGAAGCTAACTTCTCCTGTATTTCCAGAGTGAGACACTGTAAGAATCTTCTAGCCCTATCCTCTTCCTGGGCTACCATTGAAGGAGCAAAACGACTGAGTCGGATAAACTCGGCCGCTACCTCGTCCACTGTGCGATCTCTCTGACGAAGATTGATAAATTGCTGTTCCATTTCGATCCTGGCCGATTTAGGGAAGAATTTCTCAAGAAAAGCCGTAGAGAAATCAGTCCATGTAATCGGTTTCTCCAACATGTTCTCTTCTGCGAGCCACCAAATTCTAGCAATATCCTGCAGTTGAATCTTGCCTATATCCACTCTGTCCTCTTCAGGAAACCGGACAGCTGACAGCAAATTCCCCATGTCGACAACCCACTGCTCGGCATCCAGTGGTCCTCCTGCGCCAGTGAAAACTGCCGGCTGTAGTCTCCTGAAATCGGCGACGCTGCCCGGACGTCTACCTTCACGAACCTCAGCCACCTTGTTCAAGGCCGCAGTAGCGGTCTGCTGAGAAGCAAGTAGGCCCCCTTGTAGCAATTCGGTCTGCTGTTGTTGGCTCTCCAGCATGCCACGTATAACTCCAAGCAGTGCAGTATTGTTGTCACGTCTCCTATATACTCGCAAATTTTCTTCGGCCATGATTCTGAAGTTAAAACGAACAACGAGATTTAGCAACGAAAACGAGGTTTAAATTCAAAATATTAAAACTGAGTGAAGCAAAGAGATAATGAAATAATCAACTCAAGGAATACAGATCAAGTATAGGACTCTAAGTTACTCATACAGAATACCGTATTGTATCCATGCCGCGGTACATGGACACAATATCGTAACTCTATGTAAGTCGCCCGAATCCTACGGTCAGAGTCAACGGAATCTGCAGCATGACATACTGGGGAAAACCAAGACATGTGTTTCTAACCTAAAAGGTCGGTAGAACCAAGACTAACTTTGAAGTCGGCCTGGGCTCTGATACCAACAAAACCTTGTCATGCCCCGCTTCCCAAAAATATGGAATACGGGAAGCGACGAAGGCCAGCCATGCTACCTACGGTAAGGAAAAGTCCTTCCATAGTCACATAAGGCTGTCTAGATTAACCTGTCAATATAAAATCCAAGAGCAAAAGAAATAATACTAATAATCATGCTGCAATGAAAACACAAGAATTCCTAAAAATGGGTCCACTAGATAATTGATGCAATTAAAGATCCAAAACAAAAGATTCGGAATAAAATAAGATCCGAAAGAGATACAAAAGTCCTAATGTCTCATAAGGGCGCACAAGCTAAAAGCTAAAAGTAAAGGAGAATAAACCTACGATTACTGATCTTCAGCAAGGTCCTGGTAGCCGCTCTGATCCTGCTCAGCCTGCAGATCTGACTCTAAACCTGAGATGGCAAATCTCAGGGATGTCAGAACATCCCAGCAAGTACTCAACGTATAAAGAGTGTGTAGCATAAAAACAAGAATATATAAAAGTGAAGCCCGGTGCACAAGAAAGCATGTATATAAGTAATTAAATGCATTAACACTATGAAACATGTATGTAAGGGATCAGGTCATAACCTAACCGGCCACTAAAGGGTAAACTATCCTATCGTAAGCTTGAGTGTGTGCGTCAACCTCTGCAGGAGTATTCCTAACCCAAGAGTGGTGCCCCAGGGGCTAGGAAACACGGGCCCAACTGTGGAATGAACAAGAGACCGCTATAGCCCGGTACGAGCTGCCGGCATGAGACTCCTGAGATCCTGTTGTACAACGCACACTCAAACTACCCCAACACCCACGTATGTATAGTTGCTATGGTAAATATTAAAATCACTAATTAAGAATGCTGAAAAGTCAGGAACTTGCAGTATAGTAAAAGTATGGAATTAAAACTGGTGAATAGTGGTGTCATGGCATGTAGTCCAGCATTCTAATTAATGATTTCACAAAAAAAAAATAATAAAGATCATGAATAAGCATGTCAAATCAAGGTGTTCTATACATGTAATCAACATGAGTCTCGAATGTGTATAAAGCATGTAAAAGGATTCATGTGCATAATATTCATGTCACAGCATTACATAAAGAAAAAGCAAGCAGCAGTCAGCAATGTATATTAGCAAGTGTTCCGATAAGGACAGATGATAAGACTGTGAAAGAAACCTCTTTCCTCTAATATCCAAACTTATACAGGCTAAGAACTAATTTAGATAATTGTCGATATTGCATCGACAGAAAGAAAAGAGCAAGGGTACTTGCCTGAGGATAGCGATCACGAAAACGATGTACGAAAATGCAAGCACGATCTCAGCTAAGGTGCGACTTTGGATCTGAGTTATATGATCCGCCTAGATAAATTTCATCGATTTAAATTATAAGTATCTACGTACAAAATTGTCACACAAAAATATTTCAATTTAGGGTTTGATACAAATTTTCCCTATTCAATTGCTCGCTGATTTCATACCATTTTATTCATTTATTCATTTCCCCCCCCCTTTTTTTCAGAACAGAACAGAACAGGGATCAAGAGTGCTTACAGGGGGAAATCGTCGCAGTTGCTAGGGTTCGGATGGTCCAAGGTCGAGTCGAGAGCACCCAGATCTGGAGATGGGAGCGGCCGCGAGGCGAAGACGAGGCTGCGTCGCTGCGAGGTCTTACGGTGTTGCTGCAGGGAAGTGATGATGAGGCTGAAGGAGATCTGTGTGATGGTGTCGTCGAAAGAGGGAGATTTCCAGCGAGGGAGCGACGAGGGCTTGCGTTGGGTTCGGGGAGATGGGTTGTTGCGGTCGGGGCTCGGGGTTGTAGTCGGGGTGGAGAAGAGAGAGAAGGAGGAGGAGGGGAGTTAAGATCGAGGTCGGGGAGAAAGCGGCGACGGCGCGGCGCGGCGAAGGTTAGGGTTTCGTGGGTGAGGGACGAGCGGCGGGGGAAAGAAAGAGAGAGATGCGGGTATGAGAGAGGGAGAGAGAGAGATTAAGTTGTGTGTGTGTGTGTGTATACATTATTTTATAAATAAAGATAGATATCTTTAATTGGTTGCATTTAGAGATTCGGTGCAGATTTTCTCGTTCTCATTTTAACAGTAAACAGATACGAAAAATATTATTTTGCCGTCGCTAAGAAAATATTATTTATATAATATAAAAACTGAATATTTTCCATATCAAAATTGTTTACAGAGAAAAATCTAAGTTCAATATTTTAGCGGCCAAATAAAAATTCAAAATTTTGGGGAAAGAATCTTAGTAAACTTTTGATTTAAGCCTTCAAATAGGGTTGTTACACGAACTTTTTAAACATATTCTAAAATTACCCGGAAAAACACATAGACAAAATTAGACAATCCGATCGAATCTACGAACTTCCAATACAACCCAGAAAACTCAACTCCTGAGTGCAGATTAAAAATTCCCAGAGAACAGAGGAAACAGATACGGGCATTACTGTATAAAAATAAATCCCTAATCAGTACAGACGGCGGCGGAACCGCCGCAAAAGGAGGCTACTGCCGCGGTTCCGCGGTGCTACAGTGGAATTAGAGGTTCGTTTTCTGCAGTAACTCTTAGAATTTCCTGCTCTATTTTCTGAGCATTTTTAATTCACAAAAATCCACAGTTTTGAAAATTGTCCAGAGAGGGTTGAAAAATTAGGGTTTCGGGTTGGGTTTCTAACATCGTCTACGCATCGCTTAAGACTCTAGCTAGGCTCTGATACCACTGTAGGAACACACCCATGAGGTTCTACAAGTGATCAAACATGGCCAATTCAAAATTTTCATGTGCCAAAGAAACCCTAACGCTAGATCGTTAACTAGAGGTAAGACGATGCAATGCAAGTTAACAACTTTTAACTAAAAGAGAAGTGACTACAACCTTTGTAGATCCGGTCCTCCACTTCCTTGGCTCCGTGATGACGTTCCTCCACTGTACCCATCGGAATCCTAGACTCTCGCGGTGGTTTCGTCGAAGAAAAGATTGGGCTAGGTCGACTTCGATGCCGAAGATGATCTACGTCGAGACAACTCAAGATCAAGCTCCAACTTCACCAAGTCATGAAACTTGTGAAGAAAACACCCTATGCTACTTGGCAAGTGGTAGAGGATGAAGAAATAGGAAGTGGGTTCACTTTAGAATTGGATTTCTCACTCTTTTTCTCATTTCACCATTGAAGCTAGCAAGCTTCTTTCTTGAAGAAGAAGAAAAAGAATATGATAATAATTATGAAAAAAAATCATTCTTATCATATTAGCAACCATGGTTTAGTGTAAAGAATAAACTAGGGTTAGGTGAATGGTTAGGTTTAGGAAAGAAACAAAGTGGTCAAAGCTTCATGAAGTTTCAAAGAAAAAATAAAAGAAGCCACCCTTTTGTTTCTTGCCTTAAACTGAATAAATAAAAATAAATAGTTTAGAAAAGATAACAAAACCCTAACCATTCACTTAAACATGGTTTAAACTAAACATACACCCAAACTTTCATGTATCATCAAACATGATACAATCAAGTGCACAAAAATATATCACATATACAATGTGCACATCAAGTGAGAAAATCCTTTTTAAGTGAACCAATACTAGTTAATGCAAAGTAATATATCAAATATATAATTATACATTAAATCATTAAATCAACACTTGATTTAACGATCCGGTCATATCGCATATGACCGGCTAATATCCGATGTATCGACTTATCGAATCAATTCTCGATTCGATAACTAGGTTATATCGCATACAACCAATCAATACATTCATCGCGAGAATAGAATACGGTATCACATACACGCATTATTCTCGGCCCCGCACATATCTCATATGCCCTCCTATTTCGTTTCGCTTGAGCCAGGAAATCTCTGTGTAGGACTCTAAAGACTCATCAATACGCCGGCAGTAGGTGATGATCATATCAAACACCCACAAGCCGCAAGCGGTCTGCTAAACGTAACGGCCATCCGGGTATTGAGCGATCAGAAGATCGACGAGTAAGCCCGCTCACTCCTGTGAATTCAACCAGTAACACTTACCGTACAATCCGGTCTGTTCGTCTGATATGTCGCATATCTCGCCTAGGGGTGGTAAACGTCAGACCCCAATAGCTTGATAAGTCATGCCGACGTGAGGTCCATAACATTCGTGAAACTACTGATAACACTTACCGGTAGATCACTGCAACCCTGGCCAGGGATTTCCAGTTATGGCCAGTCGTACATAGCGCAACATCAACCCCTAATACCGGAAGAGACGAATCCCCTCCTATCGCTCATTGCCTCCATGTGAATCGGGACTGTACCCAAAAACCACCTGTTTGCACGACTCAGTAAAGCCATGGTAGGGTGGAAATCAAAGCACAGTGGGAGACACACAAGACTCTATGACAATCTCAGGTCAATAGACTAAGCTGTACCAGTGTCACCAGAGAACTGCCATCTGACGTGAGGTATAATACCATCTGGGAGTTCTCGGCGCGTCCGTTCAGTGTACCCAATCACCACTGAGCACCCGCATACCATCTCTGATGTCAAACACCAATGGATATGGGATCATCCATCGCCCATCACATGGGTCGAGAAGATATACGCTAGTCTACTCTGGAATATCGATGTCCCGTCTCGATATTCCCACGACTAGGAACATTGAAGGATGTACTCATGGACTACCCAGGCCCCACTAGTATGATCTACATCATAGTCCTGGAAGTCGAGCACATATTCTAAGGGCTTTATCAATATGTAATAGAGAGACAGCAAGTATACATATTAAGATAAAGAGCAACCAGATAGCGCACTGTCATGTCGAGCAAGAAAGTCCTACCTATATATGTCCCAGCATCCACTACAATATACATCCAATGTACAGTAATGGCCTCTAGGGCATACATATAACTAACACATAAAGATGGCCAAAGCGGGGTTTCTAGCCTCTGAAGCAGCATAGGATCCTATACTATCACTTTATGTAGAAACGAAGTGCATGGTGATCGCTTTTTACAACAATAATTTATAACGTCGCTTCTTAACAAGAAAAACACGAAACATGACTAAACTGCTACGCTTCACACTCACTCCCATTCTTGGACCACAAGACACCCCTTAAATCCAAGATCAATCGATCAAAGTGCATTCAATTGTCAGAAGAATTTAACATACAACTTCAATTGATTTCAACATTTCAGATCCACATCAGTCTTGCCAGATCCAAATGTTGGCCCTTTTTTCCTTGTATGGTATACAATACTTGTTGCCATCATTTTATTTGGTAATCTTGCTTCACCTGCTGCTTCTCAAGGTAAAATAATCCAAGGAAATTTATTGGTCTCCAATATCAGCTTCTTGAGGACCCGATGGAACAGGAAGATGATGCACCAAGGAAGAACTCGTGGACGAGCAGTGCAACAGAAATGTCTGATGCATTATTGTAATACTATGATCAAATATAGAATTTAATATGATTTCAGTTATTTAGCAAATTTAATATCTGCAAGAAAGTTATGCATGGAAATCTTTTATATTAGGTCGATTAGTTATATCTTTTTTTAGTGTTCGCTGGGTTAAGACTAAGAGATAAGCTTGTACTGGTTAGTTGTCATAAGTAATTTGTGATTTGGATTTTAAAGGCTGAATGAAAATTAGGGCGGTATTCATTTTCGATGAACATGAAACATTGAAGAATATTACAAAGGCTCATCTTTAACAATCCCTATGGACAGCTTACTCTTTTCTATTTTTCTATAGTAAGTTTCTTAATCCCTGAAAACCATGTAATGATTCAATGAAAACTTGTGATGATTCGATGACGTTAAGGTGGAACACTGATCAGACTCAAACTGATAAGGTACAAATCTGCAAACCGTCATTAAAATCAAGTGGCAAGTTAGCAATCGATGAAAATTTAGAAAACATGAGATGATATGCTGGAATGAGCAAAGAGATGATTTGATAATTTCTGGTGATCTGAGCATTATGGAAAAAAAGGAGAATGCTAAACAACATCAGTCAAAAAATAAGAAGATTTAATACAATATGTCATATTTCTAACAATGGTCAAGGTTTATCATCATTATGTGTCAGACACTTTAATCTGAATGCCTAGCGAACAAATAGCTAGAGAGTTGTTGTTATGCTATCAATGATAGTATACAAGACCTTATGCTCGATATAATGAAAACAAAATCTTGCTCCAGAAGACTATAACCTGGATAGGGAAACAAGACTAGAAATTTTTTAACAAGAAGAAATGAAATCAAAAGGAGTAATCAAATTTTCTTCTTCTTATAATCGAAAAGATTTCAAGTTAAACAAATAACATTCGACATCCACTCCCTTGAATATAACATAACCAGAGGCTCGACGCCATATTCTTCGTGCTGAGCTCCATATAGAACCAAATGCAACACCTACTTGGAGAACGACATTGAAGTGAAGATCATGAAGGGTGTTTTTCATCATCCCATTGAGATGGGAATACGCGCGCGCTTGTCAGGCGCATTACAGATTCCTCCTGCCTAGGATAGGCCGGGGTTTAATGATTGTGGGGATCCGAATCTCCGGCAGCCGCGGACTAAGCTACCGTTAATTACCCCATCTTTGGGGTGAGGGGACATCCGATTGACGGGTTAAATTGATCGTGCGAACTCAATGTGCAGCGTGCGTGTGTTGTGTTTTGAAAGGGGGTTTTAGATATATCGGGAGCCACGCAGAGTTTTTACGGGGGTCCCGCTACCCGGATAGCGGGCTTGGGGTCAAGAGGGCTAGCAGCCCCCTTGCGGGGTGCGGGGCAGCGCCCCGGCCCAAATTTTTTTGAGGAGGACAGTATTGTGGGGTGTGTGTGTATCTGTACATATATATACATGTATACATACATAAAAAAAAAAAAGGAAAAAGCGTCCAAAGGACGCGTGGGGTCAGCGTCTTGAGCGCTGTACGCTTAGGTATTGTGCGCTTAGGCGCTAGCGCGCCACGTGTAGGCATGTGAGCGCTTTACGCTTGAGCGCAGGCGCGTCACGTGTCGGCACGTGGGCGCTTTGCGCTTGAGCGCAGGCGCGCCACGTGGACGATTTGCGCTTGAGCGCAGGCGCGCCACGTGTCGGCACGTGGGCGCTTTGCGCTTGAGCGCACGGCGCTGGGGCGCTAAGCGCTCGAGCGCCACGTGTCGGCACGTGGGCGCTTGAGGACCGGCGAGAAAAGGGACTTTTAGTCCCAGAACCAGAAGCTATGCTTCAGAAAGGAAATAATATATATATATATATATATGGAGTTAAACTTCTTGGATGTTTTGAAGCTGATGAAGGGCTTCTCCCCTTGAACCCTAGTTCTTCCCCAAAGTGGGGATTCTAGAGATGGGTCTCCTTCTTCTTCCTTTGTTGGCCGGATCTTGAAGATCAAGAAGTAGGAGATTTTAAAAATCTCTCCTTTTTGAGATCTGATGGGAGATCTGAGTTCCCCTTTGTGGGTTTTGTGGTGGAAAACTACTTAGTTTTGGAAAAGAAAGAGTAAAACTCTTGATTTAATTCAAAAGAAATGAGAAGGTTTAGAACCTTGAAGAAGGAGAAAGAGGCACAAACCCTAGGTTTTTTGAGAGAATGAAAAAGTGTTCTTTTTTTATTCATCAAAATATTGCCTTATATAGGCTTACATATTTGCATATAGCCCCTTGGGCTTTACAAAATGGCATTTTGGCCATCTCATGGCTCATGTGCCATTTCTTTTTGCACATAAGCCATGGGCTTACAAAAATTTGGCTTTATGCCCATTCATGCATAAAAGATTACATAAAAATTATTTATTACATGAATTTTTTTTTATTTTGGTATGGCGGAAGGCCGGACGCTTTGTGTTCGGGCTCGACCTTGGCATTGGCCCACTTGCTTGGGCTTGGACCCATCTGGCTTGGGGTTGACCTTGACTTTGACTTGGTCAACCGGGGTGCAAATTTTGACTTCAACAAAGTGCCCCCCATCAATAAATGCACACCACATATGTGGGTCGTGTGCATGAATTGATGGATCTTCTTTCGCGTGGAGGCGACTTGCTTTGGTTCCCACTTTTTGGGATGCACTGCCCTTTTTACGACATGGACGGTCGACGCTTGACGCGTCTCCGAGATGGAGTGTCTGTGGTAGACGTTTCTCTGGCCCAGAGTGATTTGGTAGACGTGCCCCCGGCACGGAGTGTCGCTGGTCGTCTTGCCCCCGGCACGGAGTGTCGCTGATCGACTTGTCCCCGGCACGAAGTGTGTGTTGGACGTTTCCCCGATGCAGAGTGTCGTTGGTTGACGTTTCCTCGAGACGGAGTGTCTGCTTGACGTTTCCCCGTTACGGAGTGTCGGCTTGACGTTTCCCCGTTACGGAGTGTCGGTGGTTGACGTTTCCCCGAGACGGAGTGTCTGCTTGACGTTTCCCTGTTACGGAGTGTCTGCTTGACGTTTTCCCGTTACGGAGTGTTGTTGTTGGACGTTTCCCTGATGCGGAGTGTCTGTGTTGGACGTTTCCCCGATGCGGAGTGTCACTGGTTGACGTGTCCCCGAGACGGAGTGTCTGCTTGACGTTTCCCTGTTACGTAGTGTCTGCTTGACGTTTCCCTGTTACGGAGTGTCTGCTTGACGTTTCCCTGTTACGGAGTGTCGTTGTTGGACGTTTCCCTGATGCGGAGTGTCTGTATTGGACGTTTCCCCGATGCAGAGTGTCGCTGGTTGACGTGTCCCCGAGACGGAGTGTCTGCTTGACGTTTCCCCGTTACGGAGTGTCGGCTTGACGTTTCCTCGTCACGGAGTGTCGCTGTTGGACGTTTCCCCGGTACGAAGTGTCTGTTGTCGATGTGCCCCCGGCACGGAGTGTCTGCTTGATGTTTCCCCGAGACGGAGTATCGACTGGTTGACGTGTCCCCGAGATGGAGTGTCTGTTGTCGATGTGCCCCCGGCACGGAGCGTCTGCTTGACGTTTCTCCGAGACGGAGTATCGGCTGGTTGACGTGTCCCCGAGACGGAGTATCTGTTGTCGATGTGCCCCCGGCACGGAGTGTCTGCTTGACGTTTCCCCGAGATGGAGTATCGACTGGTCGACGTGTCCCCGAGATGGAGTGTCTGTTGTCGATGTGCCCCCGGCACGGAGTGTCTGTTGTCGATGTGCCCTCGGCACGGAGTGTCTGCTTGACGTTTCCCCGAGACGGAGTATCGACTGGTTGACGTATCCCCGAGATGGAGTGTCTGTTGTCGATGTGCCCCCGACACGGAGTGTATGCTTGACGTTTCCCCGAGACGAAGTATCGACTGGTTGACGTATCCCCGAGACGGAGTGTCTGTTGTTTGACGCAGAGGTCGATGTTGGAATTGGTTGGCTTGATTTGTTTGAGTTGAGTTGACATCAGCATCGCTACACTGGAATATGGTACCAGAAGCGAATCATCATCTGTCTTGAGAGGATTTGGGAATTGGTTTTTGTTTGGCATCTGCATTGCTGCACTGGAATAATACCAGGAGCAACTCATCATTTGCCCCGGAAAGATTTGGGAATTGGTTGCTTAGAAGACAGGTTTAGATCCCTATCACCTAAGGCTTTTCAATTTTATGGGCCGTAAGGGTCCCATAAAAGCATTTTCTCCCTACGAGTCGAAAGGATCCCGTAGGTGTATTTTCTCCTTAGGAGTCGTGGGGACTCCTAAGTGTGTTGCTCCTTTGTGAGTCGTAAGGATCTCACGCGGGAACTTTCTTCTCGCAAAGTCGAGAGGATTTTGTGAGTGCATTTCATCTCTTTTTCACGAGTTTGCGCCCTTTCGGGTTTTCACAAACTCGCCGGCAGTCCTGCTGTTTTTACTCACGGAGCCCTTTCGGGTTTTCATCCATGCCCATTTTGCTTGTGGACATACCATTTTTTTTTGGCCGGCGGGACTTTGAATGTGTTCTCACCGGTAGGACTTGGGAGAGATTGGGATTTGTTTTACGCCCGTGGATCGTATATGGTTTTGTAGGATGTATGATCCAGACCGTAGGGTCGAAAAAAATTTGGGACTTTGTTGGTGTCTGCATCGCTGCACTGGAATATAATACCAGGAGCGACTCATCATTCGCCGTTGGGGTATGTGATTTGGAATTTGGTTGGCGTCTGCATCGCTGCACTGGAATATGGTACCAGGAGCGACTCATCATTCGCCACTTGGGGTATGAGAAGCGATAGCTTAGGAGACAGGTTTAGATCAATATCACCTAAGGCTTTTCAATTTTATGGGCCGTGAGGGTCCCATAAAAGCATTTTCTCCCTACGAGTCGTAAGGATCCCGTAGGTGCATTTTCTCCTTAGGAGTCGTGAGGACCCCTAAGTGTGTTTTTCCTTTGTGAGTCGTAAGGATCTCACGCGGGGATTTTCTCCTCACGTATCGTGAGGACACATGAGTGGGTCTTCCTAATGGACCATAATTCCAAGGGCGGAGACCAGCCGCGTAACTGATGATTACGGTGGGGCATTGATATGATGAGAATTATTTGAGCCCGTGGATTGTATACGGTAGTCAATTTGGGGACTAACCGTAGGGCCGGGAGAATTTTGAAAAATTGAATTTTGTTGGCGTCTGCATCGTTGCACTGGAATATGGTACCAGGAGCGAATCATCATTCGCCGCTGTTTTTTTTGTTGTTTTGTTGTTTTTTTTTATTTTACCGCGATTGCTCTATCATTTCAGCTTTTCTTATCGCGAAGATCGCGATTGCCCCATCATTTCGGCTTTTATTCACGGTTGCCCCATCATTTCGGCTTTATTTTCATTTTTATTTTTACTCGCTGATTTTTATTGCGAGTTGCCCCATCATTTCGGCTTTATTTATTTTTCTTTTATTTACACATTTTTTTTTGTTTATTTACATTTTTTTTACATTCCTAGTTTTAACGACTTAGAGGTCGATTGTTTCCAGTTTAATGACGTGGTAGTCGACCATTTTCAGAGAAAGACAGATGTCTGAGAGAATCGGTTTCACGAAGAACTTCGGTCTCCGTTTGTATGAAATTGGCGGTCGCAGCTGGACTGTTTGTTAACACACCAGGGGATAATGGTATTTCTCCCGCCTTGTATTGTTTCTCGATCCAATCCTTGAAGATGCAACAGTCTTCAATAGTGTGCCCCAGCACTCGGTGGTATGGGCAAAAATTAGGATGATCAGTCCTGTTCGCTTCACTTAGCCTTTTTGGTTCTGGTAGCCGCAGGCCATTCTTCAGAGCAACTTTGAAAATTTTGCGGACCTTGTCCCTTCGGAAAGAGTAGATCTTTTTTCTTCTTTCCTCCAAAGTCGGCTCTCGAGATTTGTTAGTTTTTGCTCCGTCCGCTCTCTGCTTATTTAGAGAATCGGTGCTATTAGAACTCCCGCCCTTTCGGTTGTCATCCCTCCAAGGTTTCGGTCTGTTTGTGAACTGAAGATCCTGAGTGGACTCGGGCTTTGAGCGTTCCAACATTTGGATCTTTTTGGTCAGCTCTTGGAATGTTTTAAGGCCTGCGGTGCACAGGAAAGGTTTCATCCAGTCCTTCAGATTTTCAATAAGAAGACTGACGGATTGGTCTTGCTCCAATGGCGGTTCACATTTGACAAAGAGATTGCGCCATCGGACTATAAAATCCATGTTGCTTTCGTTGTTCTTTGGCTCGGTCCTTACAAGGTCGGCAATGGTGATTTTATCACTGACACTCATGAACCTTTGCTTGAACATGGATTCTATTTGAGCGAACGTCGTGATCGAGTCATCTGGTATGCTTGCATACCAATCGAAAGCAACATCCGTCAAGCTATTAACAAACTGACGGAGAAGGAGCGCATCATTGCCCCCAGTATTTGCGCACGATGCTTTAAATTGGGCAATGTGCCGGTTCGCATTTCCCGTCCCATCGAACCTTTCAAATTTGGGGACGACATAGCCAGTGGGAAACTCCACAAGATCGTACCGAGCAGGATATGGTCTCTCGCTACTGCTGGCATCATTTTGCTCTCCGGCTTCGGCTACCAATGTTTTGACTTTGTTGGCAACCAAATCCATGATTTGATCTTGAGTTAGCGGGTTGCTGTCATCGGCCGCCAAGACATTTCCCGAGACAGGATGCGACTGGCTTTCGTGCGGTCCGCCCACCTTTGGATTTGAGGGAATGGGCGCCAGCTGTCTCGAGACACCGTTTCCCGGTTCATGAGCAGAGCCCTACGCTTGGTTGGGCAGCTAAGAGGCAAGTTGGGCCGTAAGCCGTAAGACGTCATTTGTCAAGTCGTCGATCTTTGAGTAGAGCTTGGCCATCTCCTTGTCTTTGCTTCTGAGCTTTTTTCGGAGCTCTTGGAAAAGTTGCTGCTCTGCGGTCTTAGGCTGAAAGGTTGGCTCATCTTCGCTTTCCGAGCCCGACTCCTCATGGACCGGAGGGTCTTTCTGTCGATCCTCCTCATCAAGAGGGTTTTCATCACCCAGCAGAGGCGGCTGTTCTTAGGAAGCGGCAACCACATTCAAGCCAGATTGAATTTGAGATGTGGTGGCCCCGTCCTTACTCTTGCTGTGCGTGCCCACCACGTAGACAGTGCGGACCACATATCCAGCCATTTTCTCATCTTTGGCGGGGTAACCCTGTTCCTCGAACCTCATGAAATTCAGCCTAGCAGGAGCCCTAGCCCTTTTGTTAGCTCTGTACCTGAGCCTTTTCTGTCTTATCTTCTCGATTTTGAAGGCGTGGCGGGCATCCGTTATCCGGGAAGCCATTGTAAGTCGATTAGCGGGGAGCTTAGAGAAGACACCCGATCGAGCAGTTGTTAGGGGCACCGCCGGAGCTTGTTCGAGACGCGTTGTAGCTTTGTTGGTGTTGATGGCCTTGCCCCCAGCTGGGGCCAAGGAAAGTCGTTCAGACACCAACTTGCATTTGGATTGGGGCGCCCTCGAGATCACCACATTTGGCATCTTGCCTTTCGAGACCGGTTTGTCTGTCACCAGGGTTTGAGAAGCTGGGATGGCGTTAGCTGGCATGAACATAATAGAGCCAAATGGTAGCAGCGGCTCTTCCCATTGTAGTCCGAGACTGGCCGGAAGGACCGTCCTGGAGTCTATCTTCGTCGTGTAGGAGACGGGAGCCGTGCTGAGAGCTGAGTTCATCTTCGGAGACATTGTTGAAAAGCGATTTCTTGAAAACCTGCATGAAAGAGCATTATTTTAGTATAAATATAGATATGTACATTGATTGAGTTCGCATGAACGTTTATCCCGAAATATGGGAGGAGAGATTGGTCCCACCGGGCGTGCCAGAATCTGTACGGTGTTTTTCGTCCCCCCATTGAGATGGGAATACACACACGCTTGTCAGGCGCATTACAGATTCCCCCTGCGTAGGGTAGGCCGGGGTTTAATGATTATGGGGATCCAAATCTCCGGCAGCCGCGGACTAAGCTGCCGTTAATTACCCCTCGTCTTTGGGACGTGGGAATCTCCGATTAACGGGTTAAACTGATCATGCAAACTCAATGTGCAGCGTGCATGTGTTGTGTTTTGAAATAGGGTTTTGGATATATCGGGAGCCACGCAGAGTTTTTACGGGGGTCCTGCTACCTGGATAGCGGGCTGGGGGTCAAAGGGGCTAGCAGCCCCCTTGCGGGGTGCGGGGCAGCGCCCCGGCCCAAATTTTTTTTAGGGGGACAATATTGTGGAGTGTGTGTATCTGTACATATATATACATGTATACATACATAAAAAAAAGGAAAAAGCGTCCAAAGGACGCGTGGGGTCAGCACCTTGAGTGCTGTGCGCTTAGGTGCTGTGCGCTTAGGCGCTAGCGCGCCACGTGTCGGCACGTGAGCACTTTACGCTTGAGCGCAGACGCGCCACGTGTCGGCACATGGGCGCTTTGCGCTTGAGCGCAGGCGCGCCACGTGTCGGCACATGGGCGCTTTGCGCTTGAGCGCACGGCGCTGGAGCACAGGCGCGCCACGTGTCGGCACGTGGGCGCTTGGCGCTTGAGCGCTTGGGCGCCGGCGAGAAAAAGAGGCTTTTAGTCTCAGAACTAGAAGCTATGCTTCAGAAAGGAAATATTATATATATATATATATGGAGTTAAACTCCTTGGATATTTTGAAGCTGATGAAGGGCTTCTCCCCTTGAACCCTAGTTCTTCCCCAAAGTAGGGATTCTGGAGATGGGTCTCCTTCTTCTTCCTTTGTTGGCCGGATCTTGAAGATCAAGAAGTAGGAGATTTAAAAAATCTCTCCTTTTTGATATCTGATGGGAGATCTGAGTTTCCCTTTGTGGGTTTTGTGGTAGAAAACTACTTAGTTTTGGAAAAGAAAGAGTAAAACTCTTGATTTAATTCAAAAGAAATGAGAAGGTTTAGAACCTTGGAGAAGGAGAAAGAGGCACAAACCCTAGGTTTTTTGAGAGAATGAAAAGGTGTTCTTTTTTTATTCATCAAAATGTTGCCTTATATAGGCTTACATATTTGCATATAGCCCCTTGGGCTTTACAAAATGGCATTCTAGCCATCTCATGGCTCATGTGCCATTTCTTTTTGCACATAAACCATGTGCTTACAAAAATTTGGCTTTATGCCCATTCATGCATAAAAGATTACATAAAAATTATTTATTACATGATTTTTTTATTTTGGTATGGCGGAAGGCCGGACGCTTTGTGTTCGGGCTCGACCTGGGCATTGGCCCACTTGCTTGGGCTTGGGCCCACCTGGCTTGGGGTTGACCTTGACTTTGACTTGGTCAACCGGGATGCAAATTTTGACTTCAACAGATCAGAGCATAGCTGCAGGCGGAAAGAACCATATAGGGTTAGGCCAATTAAGCTTCTCCTTGCCATGTTCAAGCCTGAAGAAATGGATCCTTCCATCTAGCATATTATAAACTCCAGTACCGCCGATGGCATCTGGATCAATAAGGCTATGAAGATAAGAAGAGGTATTGGTAAAGTATATAGAGTTGGCACATAGATGGGAGAAAGGACGGACGCTGACCGTGACAGACGTATTTTCCCCTACAAAACAGGGCAAGGTCTCCTGTGCTCTTGATGTGGTTCCACCTAATATAATTGCCATACACATCAAGTTTGAACACCTTAAAATGGTCAGTCCTAAAACAATAATCGGCGATAGTCGCAAACATGCAGCACCTAATAGTTGGAAGATGTAGATTGTTACAATAGAGAGTTGGGCGCACAAATCAGAACATCGTTTTTCATTCAAAAGAAACTTTCAAGATTTCCTTGAAATGCTTCATACCAATTGAGAAGAAAAATCAACCAATCTTTGGCAACCAATCTAATTTACCCAAAATGGCCACAAAAGTGCATTCAAACCCTAAACCCTAACAATCAAAATTCTTACTTTCTTGGTTGGGGCAAACGACCCTTTCTGAGGAGGGAGAGCGAGTGCTCGGCTGTGTCGATGAGGTCGGCGATGTTGTGGCGGGAACGCTCCTCGCTTCCGAACAAGAAGATGGCGCGAGCCTCGGCTTTCTTGGCGAGGCGAGCGGCGAAGTTGAAGGGGAGATCGGGAGAGTTGAGGCTCCTCAAGATCTGACGATAGAGAGGAAAAACCCTAGCTCTGCTGCTCGCCAACTCCTCGGCTGTCGCCCAAATCAGTCCCTTCGCCATTGCTGATTATCTCCAAAGCACCAGCTGCGGATGCGATCCTTGTACAATTCGGATTCGATCCTTGCTATGGTACTAATTTTAGATCTGAACCGTTGGTTCAGTTGGCTCAAAATCCTCACCGCATATCACTTTAACTGTGGCTCCGCATGAGAAAACCTTCTTGGAATATTAGTTCTCTGAGCCAACGAATTCTTGTGCCATGAAATCAATATCTACTCAAGTTCATCAACAGCTAACCGGTATGATCATGTGTGCTTCAAACATCATAACAGTCGCTTTGTTGTCCAATGGTTACACCCACAACGTAATGAACTCAAGACCGACTTTGATGGCTCTCTTAAGAAATTCTCTATTACCGGAGTAGGTGTTTTGTTCCGCGACAATTAAGATCGTGTTCTACAAGCTAAGGGGTGGTATAACATTGCAGAATTTTAAAAGATTATTTTATGATTTAAATAATAATATAACGAGTTTTATTAAAATAATAACGTTTATAGATTTGAGTTTTTATAAATTAAAATACAATATATGTGCCTATAAAATTCTAAGCATGAATTTTATCAACTCATTTCTACTTAAGCTTATCATCTTAAATAATCTAGCATTCTTAACATTTCTCTTTTTTTAATTCTTTTCCTATATTAAAATTTGCCAATTTCTTTTAAAGTGAGTGAGAGAGAGAAAGAAGCATGGGAGGGAATTTAAAAATAAGGGATGGGCAAGGAGAATTTAAAAATGAGGTATGGGTGCCCATGTTGGATATAGTGCTCTCAAGGCAATTATTGTAATTACAGGCACGCGATTATGATAATTGAGGGAGGACCTATACAGATAGAATAATCTTACTCGAAATGATAGTATGCTATCTGGTTTGTCTTTATCATTGATGTGTACATGCTTTACTTATTATTACGTGTCGTTAATACATAATGATGAAGCCCGTAGGATTCTTGCTTGACTACCAGTATTATGATGGCGATCATATACGTGAGAGCTGGGTGGTCTATAAGAATATCTTTAAATATCCCTAGTCGTGGGAGCAACGAGACTGGGCATCGATATTTCGGAGTAGACTATTGTATACGTTTCGAGACCCCGACGAGGGGCGGTGGACAGTCTCACAAGCCATTGGTGTTATGTCACCTAAGATAGTATACATGTGCTCACTGGATGTGAGTACACTGGACGGACTCGCCGAGAACTTCTAGATGGTTTATACATATCGTCAGATGGAAGTTCTCAGGTGGCATGAGTACATGTTAGTCCTTTGACCTGAAGTCGTCATTTGACTCGTGTGAGTTCCCACTGTACTTTGATTACTACCCTACCACGGCTTAAAGAAGTCGTGCAAATAGGTTTTAGTTGGGTACAGTCCCGAGCCACATGGAGACAATGGTCGACTGTCAGGGATTCGTCTCTCCGAGTATTAGGAGTCAATGTCGCGCTGTGTTCAGTTGGCTATCACCAGAAATTCATGGCCACGGTAGGGGAGATTTACTGATAGTTGATCAGTAGTATCTCAGTTGGTGATGAGCTTGACTCAGACACGACTTATCGGGTTAATAGGGGTCTGACGTTATCCACCCCCTAAACCCGATATGCGATACTCTTTGATGAAGAGACCGGACTGTACGGAGATTGTCACATTCAGGCTCACTAGGGTAAGGACGCACTTGATTGTCGACCCCCCTTTCGACAACTACCTGGATAGCCGTTACGTACAGCTAGTGCCGTTGACGTGCTTGTGGTTAAACCCACTGCCAGCGTATTGTTGAGTCTTTAGAATCCCACACAGAGAGTTTTTCTGGTTCAGACGACAGATGTAGGAGCTGTACGATGGTACGTGCAGGGGTCCGATTAAATACATGTACGCGATACACGGATTTTAATCGGACGGTTGATAATACTAGCCGGCTTAGGATTAAGCCGGATTATTAAATCATGTTTTGATTTAATAATTTATATATGTATTTTGATACATATATTTTAGTATTATTGTCCACTACTTATTTTCTCTCTTTGGAGCTATCCGTATTTTTATACGGATACGCGTATATGTAGCGATACATATATCAGGCGAAGTATTCCGTATTTATACGGGAATACTCCTAGAAGAAAGACATCTCATATTTGATTTTCCTTTTTGGAAAATCAAATAAAGAAATGAGGTGTAATGTGAGGGAACATGAAGCATGGTTGTAGACATGTAGGAAAGCATGGCTTGGGATTTTTATATTGTTAAAACCATTAGTATTCACTATTGGTGGATGGTTGATGTTTTTGGTAGCCATTCTTTTCTACAAGTTCGACTTGATGATTTTCTTCATCTCCTCCAAGCATGCTTCCTCTTCTCCTTCACCTTTTTCTTCTTGCTCTCATTTTTTAGCATAGATTTAGAAAGAAATTTTTAGTGGAGTATTCCTACATCACCGATCATCCAAACCTAGCGATTTTGGATCGTCGGTTAGAGCCTCCTCCGCGTTCTCTCGGGTGGATCGTCTTCGGCAAGGGTGGTCGATTCTCAAGCGCGATCCCGGCGGCTACGAGCTTGGAGCGGTCTTCCACAATTTGGCGGACACGCGATAAAAGTTGTATTTCTTAAACCTTGCATGTTTTAGATTTCTAGTTTAGGGTGTTTAGATTGAATCCTGGGTTTGTGCGTCCGGCGCCCGCAAAAAGTTTTTGTTTTCGCTTCCGTCTCGCCCGCGGCTTCCGCGGCGTGGGCGCCGGATCCCAACATTGTATCAGAGCTATTAGGTAGGGATACTGACCCATGGGGGGTTCTCACTGTGGTGACAGTAGTGGCGAAGCACATGCTCTTACCTCCAGGGTGCCCTGTGCGGTTATATGGTCCGGCGGGTTGTAGTCCGTCGCAAGGGGATTACGTAAAAAGTAAATGCTGAGGGACCTATGGGCGCCACGACCAGTTTCCGCTGCGTCGACTGACCCAACATGGTTTCAGAGCCACCCAAACACCAAAAACTAGTGTTTGACGATGCTTCAGGTTTCAAAACCGAAAACTCCATTTTAAAAACCCAGTTTCTGTTCGAAATATTTTTGGTCTCTAAATTTTTTTTAAATAAGTGCAGAAGCTTACTCTACACTAGATAGTGACACACAATGAAAACGAGCGGATTTTATCATGATTGGGCCGGCGAGAATCTTGTTTTGGCCGGCCTCACCTTTTCACTATTCACATCTGGAGCTCGTTTTCATGCAGTGTCTTGGGTTTTGTAAATTGGTATTTTTGGTGTTGTTTGATTTGTCCCAAATTTCACTTTGTGTCATCTTACCTTTGGGACAACTCGGGAGTTTTAAAAACTCGAAACTTTTGCATCGTCGGTATCTGTGATGTTATATATGTGTTGCTGAACGTCGTTTAATTGCTATATATTCATTTAGACAAGGTTGCATACATTCTAGTGTTTCTTTCTTCTGCGGTTATATATATATATATATGGTTATAGTTTGTGCGGATTGTCATGATGGATACCCTTTTATGTAATGTTAGATGTACAGTTCAGATTCATTTGTATATTCATTATTGCGGGGCGAGCGTCCGACATGTGAACTGCCGTCACTGCCAGTTTGTAAATTCTTTTATTGGGGCATGACCGGGTTGAGGTTGATGTTGCCATTGTATACATATTTTCTTTTCTGTACTAGGATTACCCCACGGAGGAGTGATCGAATAGCCGAGTTCTAGAGGGCAACAGACCCGCATCTCATAGCGTTGAGACCGGGAGGGCTTTACTCTAGAATTGACGGGCTATTCACCGCACTCGTAGGGGGTATAGGTTGACCCACGGAGGGATGCTCAAGTTACTGGATTCCGTGAAGTGTTGGGTGGCCCAATCACTTTGCTGATTGGGGTTGCCTCACTTTGGGGATTAGCGGGTAACTTGCCGCACTCGTAGGGGTCTAGGATCTTCATTGCACTGGCAATCCACATGATCGGGGAACGTCGCGTCTCATTTATGGCTCAAATGAAACGCGGGGCTCCTAGATTATCCGCTATTTCATATTGTTGTTCGCATGCTTGTGATGATTTTATCTGCCTGTGATGACTATTAACAGCCTACGATGTTGATATATATATATATATATATTATATATATATTTAGTAGATGCTTCTATATGTTTTGCATCCGCGCCAGTCTAGCCCCCGATTTGTCGTTAGTTAAGTAACCTAACGGTGCATGACGGGGCCCCGTGGCGAATGTGGATGGCATATAAAAAGCATGTTATTTTGGTTGTGTCACGACCCGAAGGTACGGAACGTGACTGACACTTAAATTACGAGACGTCTCAAGGCGTAACGTAATCTAAGTAAGCCAAAGCCCAGAAATCTAAACCGTTAAACAAATAGAGTGAAGGAAAACTTGTTTTAAAGAAGGTGATTTTAACAAAATAAGTCGTATTAAACATTTCGAAAACATTAATTTTTTCCCGAAAATTTCGGCAGTCTCCTTTGTAAATACTGGCCCCGAAACGGGTACACCACAAAATATGCATAAGTAAAGAATAAAAGCATCCCCAAGCTGGAGCTAGCTTCTCACCAAAGGCGGAATCACAACCACACACAATATATATCATAATAGAGCAAATAAGCCTATAAAAGCACGAGGAAAATAAAACGTCTCGTCGGCTCAAGTGAGCTCGACACCAGAGAATAACACAAAAACTAATCTCACTGTCACATCTCTAGGTCACATAAAACAATGGTAGAAGCGGTAGATAAGGTAGATGGAGTGTACTAGATACAATAATAATACACAAGGTGGGATCCAAAAATATTCTCGCAACCCACCTACGAGCAAAGCCGCAAGTCCAAGCCAAAGAAGCAAGAGAAGAAGTTCGCCCGCCGCTACTGTGCTGACGGATCGGACCTGCAAGATACTGTGGCACAACGGGGGTGAGTTGCCAGCTCGTGGGTAGTAAGTAATATCAATAAGGCTATCGTATGCATGCATGCAATGCATCACATCCTACAAATATCAATACGATGCGATGCACTAGTATGAATGCAATATGAATGCATATCAAACAGGAAACTTGAATATACATGGTATGAGAAAATCTGTATTTTTATCTTAGAAAAACTTCTGTGCAGTAAACTGAAGTGTCATCAATTAAGTCAACAGAAAATCCGTGTCAAGCATCGACACAAAATATGTATATCCCAACATCTCAATGTCTCAGTATCTCAATATCTCAATATCTCGATGTCTCAATATCTCAATATCTCGGGCTCCGTCAGTCCGGATCGGCCCATACCATCAAATCTCACGACTATAGTCGGTATCCTCCGGATATCCGCCGCGTCAACAGTAACCGGTCGGTAGTGCTCCCCTGCCAGGCTCATCGTCATCCCTACGAAAACATTCTCGCCCCGGGGTACCATACCGGGTCCACCATGTACCCGCAGATGGTGCATCCCCCTCCTCGAATTGGGTATATGATACAGCTCAAGAACTGACAAAACACATGGTGGATGCCACACACATCATATCACGAGAAAACCGCAAATTTCTATTTTTAAAATGATAATATGTTTATAAAATTCTTGCGGTTTCCCCAAAATCCAGAAATCTCATAAATACGGAAATCCTCGAGAAGAATCACAATATGTAAACATGCCGGTGGTGATGGATGTATATGATACGATAATATATACCATGCGAAGTACGGCCAGAAGCTATGCATGAATCATGATGCAATGAGGTATGTATATATGACAAACAATCCTACGTCTCCATCCTGATGAAATGACTATACAAGTACAAGTCTACAGATCATATATGATGCAAATGTTTTAGATGCCAATTTAAGCAAGTTCTATAGTGTTCGTGGCATAGCAATTACCAAAGGCGTGTGTGTGTTCGTATGAATAGTGCACGTGCAGCATGAACCAATGGTAATGGTGCAAGTGTCCTATGAAATAATATCATATGTATTTAAGATGATGCAATGCAATGAGATGAATGACTAGGAGACTACGCATATAAATACAAGCACTACTAGAAATCCTAACTATCGGGTGCCTCGCGCCATCCAGACGATCCCCCCATAGATGTGTACATCTACTCACCGGGACGCCTCAGCTAAACTGATCCGATCACACCCTTGCCCTTCCGTGCCGCGTCCAACGTCTCTGCACCTGATCCTAGAATCGCACACAAGTAAATAAGAGAATTGATATATAAATAATCGTGGACACAAACGGTACAAAACAACCAACGCGCACTAACTAGACGCGCGCGCACTTAGTGCACAAAACGCGCTCGCGACAACACCACAAACCACAACTTGGGGTCGCTATATGTGGCAATCTCCAGACCTAAAACCCAATCGTACCAATTGCGCATTCACAACACACTAAATATTATATGAAATAGGTTGTATGTTATAAAAATCTCAAGCTAAATTGACATCTATTTATTTTAAAAACCTAGTAAGCAACACTTGATCATTTTAGTGCAAAACTATATGTTTTAACAAATATAGTGGCCACAATTCACACTTAATATCTTAATTAAGCCGCATAAACCTTAACCAAAATTTAATCTCACCTATTTACACACTAATCGTGAAATTAGTTTGCAAGCACACTTAATCCGGATAATTAGAAACCACCTTAACAAGGCATTCATCTAGATTAGGTTTGTACCCCTACTAGATAGCAAACTACACTTAACTAACTTAGTAATGATGTGAAAAACCCTAACTTTAGCTTAAACCCTTTTCTTTAAAATTTCAAACTTGCAATTAAAACCATATTAAAACCTAAATAAGTTAGATTAAAGAAATTAACCATAGGGTTAAGATTTATACCTCAACAAATTTGAGATCTAACTTGCAAACTTGGCCTCCCAAAATGGTTTCTTGCTTCAAGATCCAAGCTAGATTAGGTCAAGAACTTTTGGGTGAAGGTTTAACTATGAAATTGTGAGACTTTGTGTGGATTTTTGATGCAAAAATGAAGATTTTTGAAGTGGAAATGAGGTGGAGAAATGGGGGAGAAGCTGCTGGAAATTTTCGGCCAGCTTGGGAAAGAGAGGTGTGAGTGTGTGTGTGTGTGTATGATGTCATGTCAAACTCTCCCAATATCTCATATAATAATTCATTTATTTTTTAATTAAACTTTACCCTAGAATTCTCTAGAATCATGGAGAAAATTTAAAAAGAAAGGATATGTTGCAAACTTGATTTTTAGTTGTCATGGTGCACTAATGTTTAATTAACCCATTCTAATTTGTAATTTACACTAATTAAATGTATAAGTGAAAGGTTATAATAATTAATTAAAATAATTGGCTAAGAAAAAATATTTATGTAAACTTGCAATTTATAAGTGACCAATTAAATACCAAATACTAGCAATTACATAGTTAAAATAGGTATATTTAAGTCTATGTGGAAAAATAATTGTAACTAAGTTTTACGGAAAAGACGAGTTATATTACCGATTATCGAAAAATTCACCTAAACGATTTTTAAAACGTTACAATCTTCCCCCCTTAAAGAAATTCGGTCCCTGAATTTAAAATCTAACTACGCGTACCTTCGAAGAGATGGGGATATTTCTTTCTCATCTCGTCCTCGGCTTCCCACGTGACCTTTTCGCTGTTCGGCCACGCCAAAGAACCTTTACGGACGGTATGACCTTAAACTTCAGTTTCTTTACCTGCCGATTTAGAATGACTACCGGCTACTTGGAGAAAGAAAGGTCGCGCTCCAGCCGGATCGTTTGATACTGTAACGCGTGAGAGGGGTCACGAAGGTACTTGCGGAGCATCGATACATGGAACACGGGGTGAACATCTGGAAGGCTGGGTGGAAGAGCCAAACGATAAGAAACTGCGTCGATACGCTCGAGAATCTCAAAGAGACCCACATATCTGGGACTAAGCTTCCCTTTCTTTCGGAATCTCAACACGCCCTTCATCAGTGAAGCCCTCAAGAAAAGCATGATTGCCCACGGTAAACTTAAGTCTGCGTCGACGTCGGTCTGCATAAGATTTCTGCCTGCTCTGGGCCCCTCTCATCCTATCCCGGATCAACTGAATCTTTTCGGTCGTCTCCTACACAACATGAGGTCCCAAAATACTGCTCTCACTGAGCTCTGTCCAACAAACGGGCGATCGGCATCTCCTCCCATATAACGCCTCGAAGGGTGCCATTTGAATCTCCTCCTGGAAGCTGTTATTATAGGAAAACTCTATCAAGGGTAAGTAACAATCCCAACTGCCATCCAAAATCTAGAACGCAAGCTCGGAGCATGCCCTCAAGAGTCTGTATGGTCCGCTCTGATTGACCGTCGGTCTGCGAATAGAAAACTGTACTGAAACTCAATTGGGTGCCTAACGCCTCCTGAAGTTTTTGTCATAGTCGGCTGGTGAACTGGGTGCCTCGGTCGGACATAATACAAGTTGGAACACCGTGTAGTCGCACAATCTCATCAACATATATCTGAGCATACTGAACGAATCCGAAAGTGGCCTTGACTGGCAGAAAGTGAGCTGCTTCCGTCATTCGTTCTACAATCACTCAAATAGAGTCATACTCTCGACTGGTCCTAAGTAGAACCACAATAAATTCCATAGAAATTTGCTCCTATTTCCACTCCAGAATGGGCAAGGGTTGTAACTCTCCAGCTGGCCTCTGATGCTCGGCCTTGACTTGCTGACAAGTCAGCATCTCGAAACAAAATCTGTGATATCTCTCTTCATCCTTTCACACTAGTAGACATCTCTTAAGTCATGATACATCTTGGTGGAACCCGGATGAACACTATATGCTGACTGATGCGCCTCCTCTAAAATATTGCCTCTCAGTCCTTCGGAATCTGGTACACATAGTTGAGTCCCAAATCATAGTACTCCCTGATCATCAATCATGAACTCTGAATCTCTGCCCTGTCGAACCTGCTCCATGATCGCTGACAAACGAACGTCATCGAACTATGCCTCACCGATATGATCAAATAACCGTGGATTTGCATGGACACGAGCAAGCTGTCCCTCGGTCGACGTAAACTTGAACTGTACTCATCTGTCATATAGAATCTGCCCATCTGCAGTCGACTGTCTCTGAACTGTGCTCAAACAAGAAAAGCTACCCCGGGCCTTCGACTCAAAGCATCTGCCACAACATTCGCCTTGCCCGGACAATAAAAATACTCACAGTCATAGTCTTTCACTAGCCCCATCCAACGGCGTTGTCTCAATTTCAAATCTCGCTGCTGAAAGTTGTAGTGTCTCCAGATCTTAAGTGTAAAAACCACCGCAGTCATCTTTAAATCATGAGTGGGATAGTTCTGCTCGTGCTTCTTCAGCTGCCGAGAAGCATAAACGATGACCCTGCCGTGCTGCATCAACACACAGCCTAGCCCCACTCGAGAAGCATCACAATAGACCACAAAACCGCCCAATCTCGAAGGCAATGATAATACTGGTGCCGTAATCAAACGAGTCTTCAACTGCTGAATTTCTGCTCGCATGCCTCGGTCTAAACAAAAGGAACTCCCTTCCGAGTCAACCTGGTCAACGGTGCAGCTATACGAGAAGAATCCTGAATGAAATGTCGATAGTATTCGTCAAACCCAAAAGCTGCGAACCTCCGTCACTGATACAGGTCTGGGCCAGTGCTGAACGGCCTCGATCTTCTTCGGTTCCATACGTATACCATCTCTCGTAACTACGTGACCCCAGAAGTCAACACCATCCAACCATAAAACATACTTGGATAATTTAGCGAATAGCTGTTACTCCCTCAAAGTCTGCAACGAAATCCTCAAATACTGCCCAGGCTCCTCTCGGCTCCAAAAGTATACTAGGATGTCATCAATGAACACGGTGATAAATTGATCAAGAAACGACCTGAATATACGGTTCATCAAGTCCATAAATGCCGCTGGGGCATTGGTGAGCTCGAACGACATCACCAAGAACTCATAACGCCCGTAACGTGTGTGAAAAGCAGTCTTCGGAATATCATCCTTTCGAACCCGCAACTGGTGGTAACCTGATCGCAAATCAATCTTCGAGAAATGTCCCGCACCCTGGAGCTGATTGAACAAATCATCAATACGAGGTAAGGAATACCTGTTCCGCACAGTCACTCGATTCAACTGACGATAATAGATGCACAAATACAAACTGCCGTCTTTCTTCTTGACGAACAGGACAGGAGCTCCCCAAGGTGACGCACTCGGACGAACAAGCCCTTTATCCAGCAAATCTTGCAACTGATCCTTCAGTTCTTTAAGCTCCGCCGGGTCCGTCCGATATGGCGGTATAGAAAAAGGCACTGTGCCGAGAATCAAGTCAAAGTAGAACTTAATATCGCGCTCTGGCGACAAACCAAGCAACTTTTCAGGAAAGGAATCTTGAAATTCCCTCACAATCGGAACCTGGTCCGACAGGACCTCTACGGCTCCAACATCTCGTACATATACTAAGAATCCCTGACATCCTTTCCTCAAGAACGGAGTAGAGCGAAGAGAAGAATTCAAACTGGGAAAGGCGACTCTACGGTCTCCGTGAATAACAAGAACTGGCTCACTCGGAAAAACTAAATCTGACTGCTTTCTCGCGGCAGTCCACGGACGCATAGCATGTGGCTAACCAATCCATGCCCAGAAGAACGCCAAGGTCTAACATATCGATACGAATTAAATTGATAAAAGAATCCCTACCTCTGATACGAACAAAACAAACACGAACGAAAAATGTATCGAGCGACCAAAAGACTCGCCTACAGGAGAAATCACAACAAGCGACAGCTCAAACAGGGATGACTCTCAGTCCATTCTCGGTACAAGTGCATAGATACAGGTTCAAACAACAAATGAAATATGCACATCGAAAGAAAATACTGAAATAATACCTGTCACGATGTCTACCTAACCGCCTCTGAGCTGGCATACTAGTACAAGTCCGCTTCGGTCCAGAAACGACCGAAGTTTCAAAAATGCACTCCTCCAACAGCAAGGTCACGTCCATAGCAGCGGCATAAGTATCAAAATACTGGGCACCAATAGCAAGAAATAACTGCGTGTCTAGTCCCCGCATGACCCTCTTTATGCGTTTCTCTTCAGTGCCCACCAGGTAAGGAGCATATCGGGCCATTTAGTAAACTGAATGTCGTACTCGGACACTGTCATCCCTGAAGTCTTGCGCAAAGACTCAAAACTATGAGCTTGGGCATCTCGAACGCTCTCCGAAAGGAAACGAGCAAGAAATACAGCTGTGAACCCATCCCAAGTCATAGGAAGTAGATCTGCAGCTTGGCCTCTCTTAACCGACTCGCACCACGTCTGAGCAGGACCCCCTAGACGAAAACTGGCAAGCTCAACCCATATCTCGTCAGAACATCTCTGTGAACGACAAATCCTAGCCATCCTGTCGAGGATTGTCTACAGACCCTCCGCTGCATCTGTGCCGGTAAAAACTGGAGGCTTCAGCCTTATAAACTCCTGCAAGGATACGGAAATAATCTTGGTAACAATAGAAATAGCTGCCTGAGCAGCAGATACAATCACAGTCCCTGCAGTAAGAGGGACATCATCGGCTCTCGGAGCTCGGCTAGCCTCAACTAACAATCCAATCATCTGTCATAAGTTGTAAATACTCGACTCCATCCTAACTATCCGGCCTGGAAAAAGGCGGACCAATCTGTCCCTGAGGGGTAGGCGTACCGCCCTGATCGGTCCTCGTCTCAGACGAGCCCGCTCCAATCTCATCCCCGGTGGCAGCCCTCTGGTCCTCGTAGTCCCCGGCGGCATAGTGGCTGGAACAAGAAACTGGATTGATAGGAACATTGCGATCGAAACAAGAGGACATATGGAATCAAGGAAGGATGTACAAGCAATCATATATCCTAAGGTCACTTAGGCGGAGTACCGTATCGTAAGTATGCAGCGGAACATACACACGCTACTTCACTCTGCTTAAGTCACCTACTATATCTACCAAGGGTCATCCAACACTTATAAGGTAAAACCTAACGCTCTAATATCAACTTTGTCACGACCCGAAGGTACGGAACGTGACTGTCACTTAAATTACGAGACGTCTCAAGGCGTAACGTAATCTAAGTAAGCCAAAGCCTAGAAATCTAAACCGTTAAACAAATAGAGTGAAGGAAAACTTGTTTTAAAGAAGGTGATTTTAACAAAATAAGTCGCATTAAACATTTCGAAAACATCAAATTTTTCCTGAAAATTTCGGCAGAGTCTCCTTTGTAAATACTAGCCCCGAAACGGGTACAACACAAAAATATGCATAAGTAAAGAATAAAGGCATCCCCAAGCGAGAGCTAGCTCTTCGCCAAAGGCGGAATCACAACCATATGCAATATATATCATAATAGAGCAAATAAGCATATAAAAGCACGAAGAAAATAAAACGTCTCGTCGGCTCAAGTGAGATCGAAACTAGAGAACAACATAAAAAGTAATCTCACTGTCACATCTCTAGGTCAAATAAAACAATGGTAGAAGCGGTAGATAAGGTAGATGGAGTGTACTAGATACAATAATAATACACAAGGTGAGATCCAAAAATATCCTCGCAACCCACCTACGAGCAAAGCCGCAAGTCCAAGCCAAAGAAGCAAGAGAAGAAGTTCGTCCGCCACTACTATGCTGACGGGTCGGACCTGCAAGATACTGTGGCATAAAGGGGGTGAGTTGCCAGCTCGTGAGTAGTAAGTAACATCAGTGGCTATCGTAAGCATGCACGCAATGCGTCACATCCTACAAATATCAATACGATGCGATGCACTAGTATGAATGCAACATGAATGCATATCAAACACGAAACTTGAATATATATGGTATGAGAAAATCTGTATTTTTATCTTAGAAAAACTTCTATGCAGTAAACTGAAGTGTCATCAATGAAGTCAACAGAAAATTCGTGTCAAGCATCGACACAAAATATATATATCCCAACATCTCAATCTCTCAGTATCTCAATATCTCAATGTCTCAATATCTCAATATCTTGATGTCTCAATATCTCAATATCTCGGACTCCGTCAGTACGGATCGGCCCATACCATCAAATCTCACGACTATGGTTGGTATCCTCCGGATATTCGCCGCGTCAATAGTAACCGGTCGGTAGTGCTCCCCTGCCAGGCTCATCGTCATCCCCACAAAAACATTTTTGCCCCGGGGTACCATACTGGGTCCACCAAGTACCCACAGACGGTGCATCCCTCTCCTCGAATCGGGTATATGATACAGCTCAAGAACCGAGAAAACACATGGTGGACGCCACACACATCATATCATGAGAAAACCGCAAATTTCTATTTTTAAAATGATAATAAGTTTATAAAATTCTTGTGGTTTCCCCAAAATCCAGAAATCTCATAAATACGGAAATTCTTGAGAAGAATCACAATATGTAAACATGCCGGTGGTGATGGATGTATATAATACGATAGTATATACCATGCGAAGTACGGCCAGAAGCATGCATGGATCATGATGCAATGAGGTATGTATATATGCCAAACAATCCTACGTCTCCATCCTGATGAAATGACTATATAAGTACAAGTCTACAGATCATATATGATGCAAATGTTTTAGATGCTGATTTAAGCAAGTTTTATAGTGTTCGTGGCATAGCAATTACCAAAGGCGTGTGTGCGTTCGCATGAATAGTGCACATGCAGTGTGAACCAATGGTAATGGTGCAAGTGTCCTATGAAATAATATCACATGTATTTAAGATGATGCAATGCAATGAGATGAATGACTAGGAGACTACGCATATAAATACAAGCACTACTAGAAATCCTAACTATCGGGCGCCTCGCGCCATCCAGACGATCCCCCCATAGATGTGTACATCTACTCACCGGGACGCCTCGGCTAAACTGATCCGATCACAGCTTTGCCTTTCCACCCCGCGTCCGACGTCTCTGCACCCAATCCTAGAATCACACACAAGTAAATAAGAGAATAGATATATAAATAACCGCGGACACAAACGATACAAAACAACCAACGCACACTAACTACACGCGCACGCACTTGGTGCACAAAACGCGTTCGCGACAACACCTCAAACCACAACTAGGGGTCGCTATACGTGGCAATCCCCAAACCTAAAACCCAATCGTACCAATCGCGTATTTACAACACACTAAATATTATATGAAATAGGTTGTAGGTCATAAAAATCTCAAACTAAATTGACATCTATTTATTTTAAAAACCTAGTAAGCAACACTTGACCATTTTAGTGCAAAACTATATGTTTTAACAAATCTAGTGGCTACAATTCACCCTTAATATCTTAATTAAGCCGTACAAACCTTAACCAAAATTTAATCTTACCTATTTACACACTAATCATGAAATTAGTTTGCAGGCACACTTAATTCGGATAATTAGAAACCACCTTAACAAGGTATTCATCTAGATTAGGTTTGTAAACCCACTAGATAGCAAACTACACTTAACTAACTTAGTAATGATGTGAAAAACCCTAACTTTAGCTTAAACCATTTTCTTTAAAATTTCAAACTTGCAATTAGAACCATATTAAAACCTAAATAAGTTAGATTAAAGAAATTAACCAACAAATTAACCATAGGGTTAAGATTTATACCTTAACAAATTTGAGATCTAACTTGCAAACTTGGCCTCCCAAAATGGTTTCTTGCTTCAAGATCCAAGCTAGATTAGGTCAAGAACTTTTGGGTGAAGATTTAACTATGAATTTGTGAGACTTTGTGTGGATTTTTGATTCAAAAATTAAGATTTTTGAAGTGGAAATGAGGTGGAGAAATGGGGGAGAAGCTGCTGGAAATTTTCTGCCAGGTGGGGAAAGAGAGGTGTGAGTGTGTGCGTGTGTGTGGTGTCATGTCAAACTCTCCCAATATCTCATCTAATAATTCATTTCATAATTAATTTATTTTTTAATTAAACTTTACCTTAGAATTCTCTAGAATCATGGAGAAAATTTAAAAAGAAAGGATATGTTGCAAACTTGATTTTTAGTTGCCATGGTGCACTAATGTTTAATTAACCCATTCTAATTTTTAATTTACACTAATTAAATATATAAGTGAAAACTTATAATAATTAATTAAAATAATTAATTGAGAAAATTATTTCAGTAAACTAACAATTTATAAGTGACCAATTAAATACCAAATATTAGCAATTACATAGTTAAAATAGGTGTATTTAAGTCTATGTGGAAAAATAATTGTAACTAAGTTTTACGGAAAACACGAGTTATATTACCGATTATCGAAAAATTCATCTAAACGATTTTTAAAACGTTACAGGTTGTTTCTTTTGTGGCTTGGAAACATAAACTGATAGGAATGCATTATCGACATAATGCAAGGAAAAATAAACCTAAATGATGTTGTCGGAACCAATTTTAAAAACTACTCGGTTTTCTTCAAAACTTATAGTCGTATTCTTTTGCTTTGCATAGAGGTATTCGGTTAGGAATATCCCGCATCTCATCCTATGAGGTAAGAGCCTTGATCCCTTCATTGGGAATTCGCTCTTAAGCAAAATTATATGTTACTAGTTTTAAAATGCGGAGCTTAAACCACTCCATTTTAAAGCCACTCGAATTCCTTCAACAATATCAAGTTCATTACGTTAAAGGTTTTTTGCCAAAAACCAGCCGTAGCCCTCCGGTCATTTCAGATTAGTATTGCTTAGTATTCGTGCTGTGTTTGTTGACCTCGTCAAGGCGTAGTGTGCGGTAGCTCTGTTATACTTTTCTGTCACATGGATATGTGGATTGGTTAGGACAGTCGTTCAACCTTGTTGACCTCGTCAAAGGTCTGTGCGGGTGGGTCTAATGCAATCAAGATAGCGATGGGTTGAACTTGAGTAGGACCTTTTGACTTGTTGACCTCGTCAAGGTCACTTAGATCCTAGGGGCAAAAACCATATCGGGAGTTTCAAACATACAGAAAACTTGCCAGGCATGCGTATACCTTCTGGAGTGTGGTGACTTGAGTGGGTTCCGTCAGGTTAACACATGATGATAGTTGGGTCCCGATTCCCACTGATGAGTACGTATTACTCCCCGGGAGATTTTTCACTTAAATGATCCTGACTAGTTCTTCTTTTAGGGTTTGAAGGAGAATTCGAGGAAACAGTGGGAGCCATCCTGATCAAATAAAGTGATAACCAATATGATCTTGATAGAGTGCACGCTGAGTGTTTCTTTTCTCTCTCTCTGGTACAGCGACCCACGACTTACCTTAAAAACTCATGAACCAATTTAACCAAACCTTCTTACACCCTTTGTCTTTGGCTTGTCTTGATTCGCGACAATGTCGTATATATCCCTACCACTCTTACTTTACCCTTTGCATTTCTTCAGAGCATGTCATATCACTACGATGATCCATATTGCTTGGAACGACCATCGTATTGTTACATACGAACTCGAAGAAGTTACTTCAGTCGAGGATGGCCATAGGTTCTGAAGAAATTGAATAGGATTATTCGGTTGTCTCTTTCCTTTACCTTCTCTCAGGTTGCGAGAGCTCCTTGATTAAGAGAGTACACCTGTTATGCTTATTGGATAGTCTTCTTCTAAATCTTAGGCTGGTGCCGAAAGGTAGGGAAGGAAGAAAACCAGTTAGCATAGGAACGGTGTGCAGAAGATAAGAAGTAGAGACATATAAAGGGACTGAAGTGAGGGCAAAGGAAATTGCGACTACTGTCATGAATCTGGATAATGGAAAAGCGATTAATAGAAATACCTGACCATCCCCTATGAAACATTTTCATGTTTCAGTTTTTCTGTATACATGTAAAAGAGAACTGTTTCCCAATTAATTCTGACTTCACGGTAAGTATTTACTAGATTTGGATCTCACAACTGTACGGTATTACAGATGATGAGTAGGAGTAGAATATTGGGAAATGAGCGATTTGATCCTAAATATCGGAATTCGTTGTAATTGGTGATATTGGATTAAATCGCCTGGCTTTTGCTTGACGGCAAATATTTGGCTTCGAATAACCGTTGTTATGCACCGGATTTTAAAATGAAATATTTGTACCTTTATTTTTATAAAGTGAGATATATATTTTGAAAATTATGTTGTAAACATTTACCTTTATCAGTTGAGGATAGGGTAAGGTTAAATAACGGTGTAAGACATTCTTAACCAAGATACAGTTTTCAGTTTACAAACATAGAATTTGAGTTAGTATACTCTTGGGACTTATACATGAAAATGTATGTTGTCTAATATCCTTTAAGACAAAGGGATTGGTACTCTTACTTCATTCAGGATTACCTATGAGTTCTCTGGTTTTTGACACACATTCATAGTAATGCAAGGTCTAAAAATTTTGAGAAGTTTGTAGGTATAAGAATAAAGTAGAGAACCAAACGTTGGAAGTATCAAAATTCTTTGAGGTGATCGAAGATGTAGATACTTATGCTAGGTATTCTATCTTAGTAATATCGAGAACTTGATTCTTTCATAGGTTACTCATCCGTGGGCGCGCTCCATGATAAGTAATGTTGCATTGGACTTTTTCCATTAGGTAATATACACTGGAAACAGCTGCATGACTTTTGAATCTGCTTCCATCTAAATTAGTGCCTTGATTATATATGGATATAGAATGGTTACATATCTTCAGGTTGTTAAGATATGGAGTTATCCGGTTTCTGTCTAAAAGCAGAATCCGGACAAACTCGAGGCACGCTTCGGTAATAGCGGTTTGTGGGTTATCCCAAGCATTCACTAGTATTTTGTTTCTACCATTTTCAAGGTCAATGATTAAATTGTTCTTGACTAGCCACCATTTTATAAAAGGATCTTTTTGCAAAAGAAACTAATGGGAGTATGGTAGAATTGGAAGTGATTCCAGAACCACAAATGGGTACCGAAAATTTAGTAGAACCTAAGGATTCAATTGGACTTGACAAACCGTTAGCCACTCCACAGATTTTAGTAGGTGACCTCAGACACCCGAGAGACACTTCGGTTTTCTCGTAGACGGTGACAGGGAGGTCGGCATCATGGTGATGATGATCCTACTAGTTATCAGTAGGTCATAGGAAGTGGTAACTTCCAGGTGATCAGTGTTAGGAATATGTATGCCCTAGAGACCATTATTGTATATTATTGTATATTATAGTGGATGCTTGGACATATATATATATATATATATATATATATATATATATATAGGACTTTCTTGCTCGACATGATAGTATGCTATCTGGTTGCTCTTTATCTTAACATGTACACTTATTATACTGTCTCTCTGATACATGTTGATAAAGCCCTTAGGATGTGTACTTGACTACCAGGACTATGATACAGATCATACTAGTGGGGCCAGGGTGGTCCGCAAGTACATCCTTTAATAGTTCCTAGTCGAGGGAGTATCGAGACAGGGCATCGATATTCCCGAGTAGACTAATGTGTACGTTTCTTGACCCTGTATGGGGCGATGGATGATCCCACATCCATTGGTGTTTGACGTCAGAGATTGTACACAGGTGCTCATTAGAGAATGGGTACACTGAACATGACTCACCGAGAACTCCTAGATGGTATTATACCTATCGTCAGATAGCAGTTCTCTGGTGACACTGGTACAGGTTAGTCTATAGACCTGAGATCGTCATAGAGTCTTGTGTGGTTCCCACTGTGCTTTGATTTCCTCCCTACCATGGCTCAAAGGATTCATGCAAACAGGTGGATTTTGGGTATAGTCCCGAGTCACATGGAGGTAATGAGCGATAGGAGGAGTTTCGTCTCTCCCGGTGTAACACCTTAGAATGCGATTAGTGTTAATTAAGTGATAATGCGGGTTTTTAGTAAAAAGTTAACCAAAATAGTTTTTATATATTTTATAAAAATTTGTTAATATTTTATTATTATTTGTTTTGGCTTGCATACACATGTGCATGTTAACTTGGGGATTATGGAAGTGTTAACCATGCTTAAGTAGCCATTGCACCTTAACCCTCATGCCATTATGTTGCATGTATTTATTTAATTATTTAGTTTTTAAAACAAAGGGTTTGAATTAGGGTTGACTTGAGAGAGAGAGAGGGAGCGAGAGAGAGTTGACAATGGGAATGATGATGCATGAGGCAAGCATATGGAGCATTTAATGAGGAGAGAGAAGGGGCATGGCTCATCCTAACCTCACACCCCCATTTTTCTTCATCACCCTCACTCTCTCATTTTTCCCTTAACACTCATATACTCTCATTTCTTCTTCTCCTTCTCATTTTCCCCATCCCCAAACTGAAACCCTACCTAGTTCATCACTAAACCAAGCAAAATCATCACTAAACTTCATCTAAACCTTCACAAAGTCAAGTTAAGCCACTAAAGAGGACTTGGAGCATGGCAAGCTAAGGTTTTTGAGCAAGTGTGGTAAGGTAGTGATCTCTAACTGTTAATTATGTCTTTTTAATGTTGTGTTGCCTAGTAGTTGCTGTTTATAACACTAAAGTTATAGTTTTTGTGTAATATTGTATTTTTAGTGAGATATTGGTGTCTCTGTGATCTTCTATCACCACGATAGGTTACTATAAAATCTAGCAATGCAGTGGTTTTGTGTTAGAGGCCCTGAGTGTTCACCTGAAACCCGAACGCCACCCAACCTAGTAAAACCGACGAGATAGGGCTAAATTCCGGTGTCGCCAGATTTGTAGGGACCTGGGGGGTTGTGTTTTTTAGGGTAGTTACCTGGAGGCTATCCTGGGTGTTTGGTACTGCTTCATTTTTATGTATTGACTGTAGGCAAAATCTGGGACCACTTTGCTTATTTCTAGTGTTTCGGCAACGCGCGTTACGGTATCCGACACGGTTTGCGTACTTTGTGTAGCTTGCTGCACCTAGGTTTGATTTAGAATGTCGCTACACACGTTAGCCACTAAGCGAACACTTGAGAGTTTGTTGGAGTCGGTGCGTCGATCTAAACGTAGTTTGTATGTATTATTGAACGGTTTCTAAGTTGCACTTGTTATGTTTTGTGTGATATTAGGAGCGAGTGTGAGGACTTCAGACGCTACAAAGAAGGGAAAGCAGGTGATTGGATTTACTTAGCTCGAGATCATCGGTGAGTAGATTTAACATCTACGGGGGAATCACCCGTATGGCGTTAAGCGTCGAGGGCTAGATATGATGTTATAGCTACATGTTATATGCATATGAATTGATTGTGCATGAGCATCATTGCATACCATTACTTGCTGTACCTTGACTTAGTACTTATTGGACACTGCACCATTACCGACGGTTCATGTTGCACGAGCACTAAATTGTATGCCAGACACACACCGTTGGTAATTGCCATGACACACACGACATATACACATACGTGGTACTGCATTCATTATTGATATTGAGGCAGTTGTTCTTGTATCACCTTACTAAGGGAATATGTATTGTTCCGCCTTTACTATTATCAATAGTTAGACGTTGATTCTTGTTCTATTGTGCATATGAAATGCATCATGCATACATACCTACATGCATAAACACATACCTTGCTATAGCTACATATACACCTTTATATGATGTTGCATTTGACTTTGGAGAATGTGGGAACCGCATGATATTATTAAAAACTTGATTCATTTAAAAGAGCGGTTTTTCCTTGATGTGCTTATATTACTTTTCTATGTTGCATACATCATATTTAATGGATTTACGCATTGAGATATGAATTTCATGTGATTTATGGATTTGAGAACCGTGGTTATATTTCAAGAAAGTATGCATTATTTTGAAAACACGGTTTCTCTTGATATGATATTTCGATGCGTCCACCATGAGTTTTCTCGGTTCTGAGATTGGTTTTAGAAACCCGATTCGAGGAGATGGATGATCCGTTTGCGCGTTCTTGGTGGACCCAGTATGGTACCCCTGGGCAAGAAAGGTATGTTGTGCAGTAGAAAATGAGCCTGGCAGAGGGACTGCTACCTACCGGTGATAGTTTAGACCCGACGGTTATCCGGAGGATACCGACCAGAGTCGTGAGATGGATATGGGCCGATCCGGACTGACGGAGCCTGAGTTATGTGGATTTACGTGTCAATGTTGGACACGGGTTTTCATGATGTTTCGAGTGTCGATGTTGGGCACTCAGGTTGTTGGATATAGTGCCCTCAAAGTCGATTATTGGATCACAGACACGTGATTGCAGTGATTGAGGGAGGACCTATACCGGTAGGACAGTCTTACTCGAGATGATAGTATGCTATCTGTGTAAGTCCACGTTACCTCTCCCGGTACTTACGGGCTTGCGGAAATGATGAAAAACTATTTTCAAGAGGCGGTAACATGGACTCAAAAATACGGATCTTTGTTAAACAACTAACTAACAAACCTAACAAGAGTTTTACCTACTCGGTTAGGGGGTTATACCTTTCTTGAACTCCTTCGTCTTCAACTCTTTCCGGTGTACGGATCGGCCTCACCTCGTCGTCTCCTTGCGCTGAAGATGGATCCACCTGAAAGCTTCTACCTTTGGCTTCTTCTTCGAACTTGAAGAAACTAGAACACTAGGTTTGCTAAACCTTGTGAACTAGGATGAGTAGAGAAGTGATTTGGGTTTTCTTTTATCTCTAAGGCAATGTTTCTCAATTCATGAGAGGGTGTTGCCTTGAGCTAGAGAGAGAGCAAGAGGAAGAGCAAGAGGGAGAGCTCAAGCAAGAGAGAGAAAGAAAATGAGAGAATGAGTAACTCTTTTGCCATCCAAGCTCTCATAATCCAAAACCATGATTACTCATAATAGTAATTGAGTTTTATGTGATGGTTCAAGTCAAAATGGCCATATCATTTCATGCACTCATTTTGCAAAAACAAGCAAGCAAGCAAAAGTCTTTGCCATGAAATGATAGCCATTGTAATGATGATGGTCAACTAGTTCAACCTAGTCAACCGGTCAACAAGTCAACAAAGTCAACCTCTCATCTCAACCATGACACAATAATACTTAATTAATATTATCATTAATCATATTTCTTATTCTCATTAGGGTTTAGCAAAAGTCAATGGTCAACAGTCAACAGTCAACAACCCCAATGAGAATCCTCTGCCTCTGTCTCTCTGTCAACTGTGCATACACACCCGCATCCGCGTTCCGAGGAACACGAATGCAAATGAGATAAAACCAATCCCAAAACGTACACTAGGATCTGGCTTAAACCAAAGCCCGCTAGTGTTAACTGTCCGGACACCAAACGTGCACAAGTGCACGGATGTGACCGAACCCTGTCGCAAAACCATGCGACCTGTCGCAAAACCATACGACCTCTACTCTTTTGCCTAAAGGCGAATAGCTTTCTATGTGGGACTCTAAAGACTCGACACTACGCTGGCAGTGGGTTTAACCACAGACCGCAAGCGGCACTAGCTGTGCGTAACGGTCCTCAGGTAGATGCCGACAAGAAGACTGACGAGGTGAAACCCATCTGAACTCCTACTGAGCCTGAATGTGACAATCTCCGTATAGTCCGGTCTGTTCGTCTGATACATCGCATGGCGGGCCTAAGGGGCGGTAAACGTCAGTCCCCTACTAGCGGTATAAGTCGTGTCGGAGTGTAGCCCAGAACACCCTGAGATAATACTGGAAACCTACCAGTATATCTCGCTTGCCCTGGCCATGGACTACTCGTGTAATGGCTCTCCTAGACACAGCGCGATGTCAACCCCCAATACCGGGAGAGACGAATCCTGTCTAACCGTCACTGCCTCCAAGTGCTTCGGGACTGCACCCAAAAACTACCTGTTTGCACGACTCCTTTGAGATGTGGTAGGGTAGTAATCAAAGTACAGTGGGAACACACTCAAGGCGAAGTGACAGTGTCAAGTCAGCGGACTAAGCTGTACTCATGTCACCTGGGAACTGATAACTGACGATAGGTATAATACCAACCAACAGTTCCCGACGAGTCCTGTCCAGTGTACTCGTAACCTAACGAGCACCCGCATACTATCTCAAGTACGACGTACTGACGGCTGTGGGACAGATCGTCTCCCAAGCTGGGATAAGAAGCGCATACGCTAGTCTACTCCGGAGTATCGATGCCCTGTCTCGATAGTCCTGCGACTAGGGACCTGCATAAGGATGTGCTTATAGATTACCCAGCCCCCACGAGTATGACTGCCATCACAACGCTGGTAATCAAGCAAAGATCCTAAGGGCTCCACTAATGTGTAAAGGCGATATGCTAAAAGAAACACATGCACACATTAAAGCAGAAACAAACCAAGTAGCATACTACCATTTTGAGCAAGATTGTCAATACAAGGTGAATATCCCAAGGTTCCATTAAGTAATATACATACTAGTATGATACAGTAATGGCCTCTAGGGCATATACACTAACAATCTCCCACTTGCACTAAGGCCATGTACTGGCGTATCGAAGACCTATCATCTCGATCAGCCGCTCGAACTGAGTCTGGGGTAAGGCCTTCGTGAATGGATCAGCAGTGTTATCTTCCGTAGCAACTTTCCGAACCTCGATCTCCTGGCGACCCACGATCTCCCTGATCAGGTGATACCGCCTCAAGATGTGTCTGGACTTTTGATGGGACCTGGGTTCCTTCGCTAAAGCTATAGCTCCGTTGTTGTCACAATACAGCGGTATTGGATCAACAATGGTAGGAACCACCTGAAGCTCCGTGAGGAACTTCTTCATCCAGACAGCCTCTTTTGCAGCATCTGCAGCAGCGATATATTCCGCTTCCATCGTCGAGTCAGCAACGGTTTCCTGTTTGGAACTCTTCCAACACACCGCCCCTCCATAGAGGGTAAAGACATAACCCGACATGGACTTGGAATCATCCTTGTCACTCTGGAAGCTGGAGTCAGCAAAGGCCTCGATCTGGAGGTCTTTTCCGCCATACACCAAGAACATCTCCTTAGTCCTTCTCAGGTACTTGAGAATGTTCTTTACCGCTATCCAGTGTTTCTCCCCAGGGTTTGACTGATACCGGCTTACTACACTCAGTGCATAAGCTACATCTGGTCTGGTACACAACATCGCATACATTATAGAGCCTACCGCAGAAGCGTAGGGTATAATAGACATGCGATCCCTTTCCAAATCAGTCTTGGGAGACATCTCTTTAGAGAGGGTGATCCCGTGACAAGCCGGTAGATTACCGCCCTTGGAATCTTCCATACTGAATCTTTTCAGTATGGTGTCGATGTACCTAGACTGTGAGAGTCCTAATATCCTCTTGGATCTGTCATGATAGATCCAGATCCCTAGAATGTATGAGGCATCACCCAGGTCTTTCATGGAGAACCTGTGTGACAAGAACCCTTTGACAGATTGTAGCATAGGAATGTCATTTCCTATCAAGAGAATGTCATCCACGTATAAAACGAGGAATACTACAGTTCTTGCTACAAATCTACTATAGATGCATGGTTCTTCTGGATTTTTGATAAAGCAAAATTCCTTGACCGTATCATCAAAACAGATGTTCCAACTCCGTGATGCCTGCTTCAGTCCATATATGGACTTAAGCAACTTGCACACCTTTCCGCTGCTCCCACTCTGAATGAAACCCTATGGCTGGTCCATATAGACGCACTCCTCTAAATTTCCATTTAGAAAAGCGGTATTTACGTCCATCTGCCAAATCTCATAATCGTGGAAAGCAGCAATGGCAAGAAGGATCCGAATGGATTTCAGCATAGCCACTGGAGAAAAGGTTTCGTCATAGTCCAAGCCAGGTCTTTGATGGAAACCCTTTGCAACAAGTCTAGCTTTATAGGTCTCAACCTGTCCATTTACACCAATCTTCCTTTTGAAGATCCACTTGCATCCTACGGGTTTTACCCCATCTGGAGAAATGTCCAACGTCCATACTTTGTTGGTGTACATGGACTCCATTTCGGTCCGCATTGCATCCAGCCATTTTACCGAGTCAACGCTCTGAATGGCCTGCTGGAAGCTAGTCGGCTCATCATAATCAATGATGCAATCCTCTCTATCCCCGTCTATGAGAAAACCGTAGTATCTCTCGGGCAGATGAGACTGTCTACTACTCCTGTGGAGCGGCGTAGGAATGTCATGATCTTTCTAACCCTCTGGTTTTACTAAGCTTTCAGTAATAGCTCGCGGTTCTGGAATTTCTTCCAGTTCTATTGCGCTCCCACTTATCTGATTTTCCAAAAACTCAGTTTCCAAGAAGTGGGCATGTCGAGAAACAAAAATCTTTTGTTCCTCTTCGCAATAGAAGAAATATCCCTTGGAGTTCTTTGGATATCCCACAAACTTGCACTGTACTGAGCGTGCCTCGAGCTTGTCCGCATGCTGCTTTTTAATAAAAGCTGGACATCCCCATGTCTTAATGTGATTAAGATAGGGTCTCTTCCCACACCACATCTGATATGGTGTAGTAGGCACAGTCTTAGTTGGAACTCGGTTCAAAAGGTATGCAGCTGATTCTAGGGCATATCCCCAGAATAATCGCGGTAATTCAGCGTTACTCATCATGGACCGTACCATATCCAATAGGGTTCGGTTCCGTCTCTCCGATACACCGTTATGTTGCGGAGTGTATGAAGGAGTAAGCTGAGAGAGAATTCCATTCTCTTTTAAGTAATCCAGGAACTCGGCACTCAAGTATTCACCACCTCGATCCGATCTCAGTGTCTTGATACTTTTGCCTGTTTGTTTTTCTACTTCATTCTTATATTCCTGGAATTTTCCAAAGGCTTCGAATTTATGTTTCATTAAGAAGACATAACCGTACCTTGAAAAGTCATCCGTAAAAGTAATGAAGCAAGAATAACCGCTTCGTGCATGCGTAGACATTGGACCGCACACGTCGCTGTGTACGTGTCCCAAGAGCTCGCTCGCTCTTACTCCGTGTCCAGTGAACGGAGTCTTTGTCATCTTTCCTTTGAGACAGGATTGGCAAGTGGCATACGATTGATATTCGAACGGATTCAAATATCCTTCTGTATGTAACTTTGTCAACCTTCTCTCATTGATGTGACCCAGTCTACAATGCCATAAGAAAGTCTGATTTATTTCCGGAGACTTTCTTTTGTGTGTATTCTGGACATTGAAAATCTGTGGTTGGTTTAATATGTATATACCATTGCTCAATGTACCTGACCCAATCAGAACTTGATTAAGGTGAATGTTTACAACATTACTTACAAACGCAAATTCATAACCTTCTTTAGAAGTCAAAGCTACAGAAATGATATTACAAGTTGCGTTGGGTACAAAAAAGCAATTACGTAAAACCAAAATATGTCCATCTGACATTCCCAGGTGATAATCCCCCACGGCCTTAGCATCCATGCTAGCTCCGTTTGCAACTTTGAGGGTCATGTCACCTGCCTTCAAAAACCTACGGTTTCTCAACGCCTGCAAAGAATTACAGATATAAGATCCTGATCCGGTATCCAATACCCAGGAAGTAGAGTTTATTGATAGACAATTTTCAATAACATACACACCTGAAGCTGAAGCCGCAACTTGCTTCAGATCCTGTGTTCTGGCCTTCCAAGCCCTGCAATCTTTCTTCCAGTGCCCACTCTTATGACAGTAAAAGCACTCTTCCTTATCCACAAGCTTCCCCGCTTTCTTTGTTGCTTTTGCCTTTCCCTTCGTATCCACTTTACTAACACCGCCCCTTGGTTTGGCGGGGGTTTTCTTCTTCTTTCTCTTGGCTTTCGCCTTGGACCTAGAAGAGGAAGATCCTCCTACAAACAAAGTGGATGTTTCCCTACCTTTCTGTAGGGTGCCCTCTGCACTCCTTAGCATGTTGAGGAGCTCTGAAAGTTCAACTTCCTTTTCTTGCAAGTTGAAATTCAGGATGAACTGGGCGTAAGTGGAAGGAAGGGACTGAAGAATCAAGTCCGTATAGAGCTCATTCTCCAATGTGGTCCCAAGGTCCGCGAGCTCCTCTATGAAGCCAATCATCTTAAGCACGTGTTCCGCTACCGATGATCCGACGGCCAACCTTGCCGAAAACAACTTTTTCGACACTTCGTATCTGGCGATACGAGACTGCTCTCCATACAGTTCTTTTGTATGGAGAAATATGGATTCGAGGTCCATATTCTCGTGCTTCCTCTGATGTTCATTGTCCATAGAGGCAAGCACGAGGCACTTGGCCTTCGCACAATCGATATTCCAGGTCTTACGGATTTCCCTATCCGCGACGCTGGTTTTGGGACCTGGGACAGGGGGAGCTTTGGTGGTAAGAAGATACCCCAACTTGTCATAAGTGATTGCCATTTTGACATTCCTGAGCCAATCTTTGTAGTTTGGCCCTGTCAGTATGTTTTTATCTAGTAGTAACTTAAGTCCGGTCATGTCGATTAGTCGCTGCAATTAGGAGAGAGAGAAGAAACACTCAGCATGATGATCTTGCAAGTTTAGAGTGGTTTTTAATTTGTCTAAACAGGATGGCTCCCACTGTTTCTCGAATCCCTCCTCAAACCATAAAGGAAGAATTAGTCAGGATCAATCTCACCGTATAATACTTGCTTAACCGTTCAGCCAGGCTAGTGTCGGTACTTCGACGGAGGTTTTCCAACGCTTTCGCGAAGTTCCTTAATTTAAGAACCTCTTTTCCCTGGGGGCGTAGCCCCGCTAACACCTTTCTAGACACCTACTAGGTTTATAGCATTGATAGTTAAGTGAGAAATTTCCCGAGGAGTAGCATATACTCACAGTAGGATCGGGATCCAAATATCATCACGTGACAAAACTGAAGGAATCCTACCAGAATCATCACACTCCAAATGGTATGCAACACTAGCAAGTTTCAGTTCTTTTGAAACTCTCGATGTGGATTTTTGCCCCATGCTCTTATGACCTTGACTTTGGCCAACAAATCATAAGTCACATGTCAAGTTCTACCCGTCATTCTCCAGGTTAATTTGAGCCCACCCGCACATACCCTTAACTTTGGCCAACAAGGTAGAACGACTGCCCCAAACCAACACATCTATCTATGCTGCACATGAATACCCAATAGCTACCAATCACTATGTCTTGACTTTGGCCAACAAACATAGCTTGAATACTTATTGACCATTCATGTGAAACGACGGAGGGCTACGAATGGTTTTGGCGAAACCGTGAACGTAGTGAACTTGATATAATCGATGGAACGGGATAGCTTTCAAAAGGAGTGGTTCGTGCTCCGCATTTAAAAATTTGGTTTTGAAAAGAACCGAGTGGTTTTGAAAGTGTTCCAACGACTTTTACTTGGTTTATTTTTTTTTCTTGCATTAATTCCAATGCGTCCCATCATTTAATCCTACCATTGCAGAAAACAACCAAAATATGACGTACGCTTATGCCATCCGCATTTGCCACGGGGCCCCGTCATTACCCGTTAGGTTACTTAACTAACGACAGAGCGGGGGCTGGACTAGCGCGGATGCAAAACATAAGCAACGCCTAAATAGTTATCATATTTAGATATATTGCAATGATAGCCATTTCAGATCAAAGATGAACACATTGGATATACTAGGAATCCGCAATTCGTACGATCCTGTAACGAAAAGCGGATTACACGGTCGCGGTGAATAGCCAAACCCCATCCTAGACCCATACGGGTGCGGCAAACTACCCGCCAAGTACCCGAAGCGAAGCAACCTCCCTCAACTCGTGAGTAGGCCACTCGGCACTTCGAGATACCCGGTAGTTTGTGCACCCCACCTTGGGTCTATCCTAGGAGCAAAAACAGTAAAAAGAAATTATACAATGACGGCTACAACCCCGACCCGGTTGTGCGGCCATACAAATAATATTACATCAATTTACAAATTTACATGAATTGAAAGAAAAGAAAGCTCTCATCTCACAACCCCCGGCTATTCACCCGCGACAATCCAATGAATTCATATACACATACCATCAACACTACAGATCACAGATAGGTATAACCCCCACTAATCGACGTATAGCGATTAGCAGACGTTCAATACATATAACACATCACAGATATAAACCCGTTAGCATTAGTCTTTAGAAGTTCGATCAAAATATGGTTTTTTAGGCCCCAAACACAAATTTTTCTTTCTGTAAAATCTGGGCAGAAAAAACATATCCCAAAAATCCCAAAACAGCCCCAGAAAAACACTGCAGGAAACCTTTTCCACGACCGAGTCAACTCGGCCGCGGAACGGCGGCGGGAGCATGGTTCCGCCGCGTTTCCGCGACGCTTTGACCGAGTCGATGGACCAAATTTCTTGTGTGGGTTTTAAAAAGCCTGAGCCGATCTTTAGTGTCAGATTTATTACTTTTGGAACAGAGGAAAAAATCGGCAGAAACTAGATTTTACGGGCGTGTTTCGCGACTTTTTCTTCGATCGAACTTCTAGTTACTTTTGCTAACATGTTAGATAGTGTTTAACCTGGCTCTGATACCACTGTAAGTCCACGTTACCTCTCCCGGTACTTACGGGCTTGCGGAAATGATGAAAAACGATTTTCAAGTGGCGGTAACATGGACTCAAAAATACGGATCTTTGTTAAACAACTAACTAACAAACCTAACAAGAGTTTTACCTACTCGGTTAGGGGGTTATATCTTTCTTGAACTCTTTCATCTTCAACTCTTTCCGGAGTACGGATCGGCCTCACCTTGTCGTCTCCTTGCGCCGAAGATGGATCCACCTGAAAGCTTCTACCTTTGGCTTCTTCTTCGAACTTGAAGAAACTAGAACACTAGGTTTGCTAAACCTTGTGAACTAGGATGAGTAGAGAAGTGATTTAGGTTTTCTTTTATCTCTAAGGCAATGTTTCTCAACTCATGAGAGGGTGTTGCCTTGAGCTAGAGAGAGAGCAAGAGGAAGAGCAAGAGGGAGAGCTCAAGCAAGAGAGAGAAAGAAAATGAGAGAATGAGTAACTCTTTTGCCATCCAAGATCTCATAATCCAAAACCATGATTACTCATAATAGTAATTGAGTATTATGTGATGGTTCAAGTCAAAATGGCCATATCATTTCATGCACTCATTTTGCAAAAACAAACAAGCAAGCAAAAGTCTTTGCCATGAAATGATAGCCATTGTAATGATGATGGTCAACTAGTCCAACCTAGTCAACCGGTCAACAAAGTCAACAAGTCAACAAAGTCAACCCCTCATCTCAACCATGACACAATAATACTTAATTAATATTATCATTAATCATATTTCTTATTCTCATTAGGGTTCAGCAAAAGTCAACAGTCAACAGTCAACAGTCAACAACCCCAATGAGAATCCTCTGCCTCTGTCTCTCTGTCAACTGTGCATACACACCCGCATCCGCGTTCCGAGGAACACGAATGCAAACGAGATAAAACCAATCCCAAAACGTACACTAGGATCTGGCTTAAACCAAAGCCCGCTAGTGTTAACTGTCCGGACACCAAACGTGCACAAGTGCACGGATGTGACCGAACCCTGTCGCAAAACCATGCGACCTGTCGCAAAACCATGCGACCTCTACTCTTTTGCCTAAAGGCGAATAGCTTTCTGTGTAGGACTCTAAATACTCGACACTACGCTGGCAGCGGGTTTGTAACACCCGAGCCCAATGCTACTATTTTCAGTTACTGTTTGAGCATAATGTGGTACTCATTTCATTTAACTTGCTTGTTTGTTGCTTACTGTAAATTTTTACCCGGTAAATTCATTTCTGCATATAACAAATTTTGGCATCTAAAATAAAATTGAAAATATTCATCATGGCCTACTTGACACCCCTAGCCTCGTGGTAGCGTCCGTGCATTGTGTTCTCGTCCCGTTCAGTGAAACGGACGAGTTTGGATGGCTACGTGCACGTACGTGTGTCCGTTTTGGGGGTATGCTTTTTAATCATAAAACACTTAATTTTAAAATTTGGATCCCGCTTAAAATCCTATTATTTCAATTCAAATTTTTGGACTCGACCCGGGCGCGATTTGAAAATGTTTTATTTGGCGCCAAAATCCCAAATTTTAATATTATTAAAACCATCGCATATATTTTTCTAACTAACCTGATATCTTACTGTTCATTACCTATCTTTTAAATTTTTAAGTTAACCATATAATATTTTTACAATCTTTTATATCCTTCTCAATTTATTCTCTCAACCAATCGCAACCTCCCCTTTAATCCCGTGGGCCCCACTTTCCCTCTCTCCCTCTTCTCTCTCTCCACTTTTTCTCTCTCTATCTCCCCCTCATATATTCTCTCGTACTTCTCTTTATCATTCTTTCTCTTCTTACTTCATGTCTCGTTTCTCATTTTTTTAACTGTTCTTTTGTTGCCGGAATTCCGTCGTGCCGGTGACGTTTCTCGACGTTCCAGCGAGGTATCCAGACCCGTGTGGTTCCTTTGTTCGTCGTTTGGGTTCATTCCGTGAACCGTGCGCCCGTCGCGAGTTTTCCCCGCCGACGGTTAACGTTCCGTTTTCCCGATTCGCGACCCATCGAGGCAAGTTAATCTTGCTACATGCTATATAATTCATTTTATACCTATTTAAATAAATACCATACCTATAGTTTAAATCTAGTGCCCCATGTTTAATTTTATAACGTTTCGATGTTCCGTTTGCATCCGTTTATATCATATTAAATCTAGATCATGAAAACTTATCTTGTGACATACTAGATTACATTATACTGCATCCATATCATTTAAAATATATATCGTCGCAATATTTCTTATTATTATCTTTAATTAGTTTATAATCTGCATTTTATGATATTATATATTTAAAATATTATAGTTTGCACATGAAACGTCGTTGAAAAAGCGGATACGACAAATCTGAAATTTACTGTACACCTTACCGTATAAAATTCATTATAAATCATAGAAAAATCATTAGTATACGTTCTTTGGTTCGTTACGAAGCTAACTCAGAATAATATAACTCTATGAAATATTTACTTGCAAAATAAATTGTTTAAATAACGTAAAATGCAAATGAAAATGTCTCCAAACTGCTGTCCAGGGAAATTCCAGCAGCAAACTTTCAATTTCGAATGTTCATAACTTTTTGTAGGGACAACCTGAGATGCTTATACTTATAAAACTGAAAAGCTTATTGAATTATCTTTGTTTTGGTATAAGACACGTCCCTTTTGGAGAACGTTTGTTATTTTTAAGCTATTTTACAAATTAGGGTGACGCTGAATTTCTGAACGGAACTTTCTTGTGCATGGTTAATCAATACCACTTTTTTAGTTATTAATCGCTTTGAATATGCTATCCATATTAATATTATTCTATCAATATTTATATCACATATTGCTTAGTTGTACATCCCACATTACCATTTTATAGTTTTATAACTTTTCGGATACCCGTTTGCATCCATCGCATTTAAGATACATATAATTGCATCCATAGATCACATTACTACATAATAATGTGATATTAACGCTCCATGTTTAATAAATTGCATCCTAATTAATATTGGAACTATAAATGTAACCCTAATCGATAACTGTGCATCCATGTCCTTGAAATTATATCTATTTGCATATCATATTACATGTTCCAGTTTATTGTTCTGATAGTACTCATGCTTGTTTATTTATACACATGCTTATGTTAGTTTGATTATGAGCACCCACATGACATCTTGTGCTTCCTGACATAACCTGTTACACTTCCTACTATACCTGACATGGTACCGTGTACTGTTGACTTGACCGATGTACCATGACTCGACCCGTTACCTGATCTTGTGTCTAATGCCAACAAACCTGACATGTAGTCCTCATGGACCGTTCCTGTTGTCTATCCAGACAAACCTGCTTTTACCTGATCCTGTGTTGGCATTAGTCCTTGATTACTGAATACCTGACTTGACATACACAACTTGGGGGTATGGGGAAATCAAAAGTGTAAACTAAAGTGTAACTTAAAAGGGTATTGCTTGATCCGTGGTCCCGGGGGGTAACGGGACAGAGCCATTCGTGACTCTTACATTTTCCTGATCCGTGGTCCCGGGGGGTAACGGGACAGAACCACTATTGGTTCACATATTCCTGATCCGTGGTCCCGGGGGGTAACGGGACATATCCTTTGAGTTACATGGAGGATTACTCAAATTGATTTCAAAGACTTTAGAATAGAAAACCTGATAGAACAGTTTAGTTTACCCACTGCACGCTACCCTGTACTGGTATGATTCATATTATTGTTATTCTTGCTGTATTCATGTTTATATTACATTGCCTGCTACACTGTTCATATTATATTACTTGATGACATGACGCGCTGATGTCTGGGTTTTGCATGGCCCAGATTCCGTACCGCTGTTGCAGTCCGAGCAGGAGTACTTCAGCCAGCAGGCTAGGCTGTGAGTTCAGTAGTAGTTAGTTTTATTTCCTGCATTTATTTCCTGATGTGAGCCCGCATTATGGGACACACTTTTCAGTTATTTGTATTGGATCATTTGCTTCCGCATTTATTTATTATTGACTCCTGTTATTCTGGATTATGGACATGTTTTAGATAGTTTTATCTTGTTCTTGATATCTCTACAGCCGTAATGTGACTGTGGATGGATACTTCCTACCCACAGGTAGCATGGTTGGCTATGTCACGTGCCCAATCTAGCGTACTCTGGGAAGCGGGGCGTGACATGGTTCTTTTGGTATCAAAGCCATAGGATAGTCGGGTTGATTCTTTTGTAGTTGGGTATTGTACCCAATACACGAATCAGAATACCCGTGTTTAGGAAACATGTCCTGCCACCTTGACCGTTTTACCATTCTTGAATCACATTCTTCCTGATTATATCTTTTACGATGTGCAAACTTCCTTTGCATATCGATTCGAAAACCTGATTCCTTGTTATCTCTAGGACTTAGGCGACTTGGATGGAGTTATGTAATTGTGGCTATGATACCGCGGCATAGTTACAATGCGGTACTCTATTTAAGTATCTTGGAGTTCTAGCCTTGATCTATATTCAGAATCTATCATCATGCTAATGTTGGGTATTTTGAGTTCAGGATTATGGCCGGTAAGAAATTGAAGACATACCAGAGGCGTGTGGACGAAGCCGCCATGCTTGGAGTGATAAGAGGAATGCTGGAGAATCAAAGAAACAGACCGAGCTGATCCAGCTGCAAGCGGACTCGTTTCGGGAAGGTTTGCAGATCGTTTAGCAGTCTGTGAACAATGTTGGAGCTAGACCAGTTGACCGAGTAGGGACCGTAGCAGAATTCAGGCGGTTGGGTCCGTCTACATTTACTGGTTTAAAGGAGTCGTTGCCAGTGGAGCGGTGGCTAGTTGACACAGAGAACTTGCTTTTTGCGGCACAGATTCCAGATGACAAAAAGGTTGTTGTGGTACGCATTCAGCTAGTGGACTACGCCCGAGAATGGTGGCTTGTTGAGGAGAACCGTTTGCCCAAGCCGATCAAGTGGGCGGATTTTTCGAAGAGTCTCCTGGAGAAGTTCTTCCCGTGGACTGCACGGGAGGAAATGGAAGTGAAGTTCATCGGACTAAAGCAGAAGGGAGCACCCATAGATGTGCATGCGGCAGAATGGACGAGACTCAGTAGTTTCGCTGGACCTTTAGTTGCCAACGATGCAGACAGGGCACGGAGGTTCATGCGCAGCCTGGACGTGGACATCCAGAGGCAGATTGTCTCCCTGGGTTTGACCACTTTCTCACAAGTAATTGCGGCAGCCGAGAGCAGCAGAGTTTATCTGGGATATAGGGGAGTTTTTCTGTCGGGCCAGTCGAGTTTAGGGCTAGGCCGACAAATAATATTCTTGCATCAATGGAAGTGATGAAAGTAAAGAGCCGGCTGTTGTTCGTGATTCTATGGACGTGTTTGAAGATATATCGGGTTTACCGCCGAGGAGAGACGTGGAGTTCGCAATTGATCTTATTCCTGGTGCAGCACCAGTATCTAAAGCGTATTATCCAATGGCGCCAGTAGAGTTGGAAGAAGTAAAGAAACAGATTGCTGAATTGCTTGAAAAGGGTTGGATTCGAAGCAGTAACTCGCCTTGGGGAGCTCCAGTTCTTCTAGTAAAGAAGAAGGATGGCACAAGAAGGATGTGCATCGACTATCGAGAATTAAACCGGGTGACTATTAAGAACAAGTACCCTATCCCTCGCATTGGAGAACTTTTTGAGCAGCTTAGTGGTGCGAGGGTTTTCTCGAAGCTGGATTTGCGATCTGGATATCATCAGGTCCGAGTGAAAACAAAAGATATTTGCAAGACGGCGTTCCGAACTCGGTATGGACATTACGAGTACTTAGTGATGCCCTTCGGAGTAACGAATGCGCCGAAAGTATTCATGGACTTGAGGAACCGAATCTTTTCACCGTTCTTGGATCAGTTCATTGTGGTATTCTTTGACGATATTCTGGTTTACTCGAAAAGTTTTGAAGAGCATGCCGAGCATTTGAAGATCGCACTGCAGACGTTGAGACAGGAGAAATTGTATGCGAAGATGAGTAAGTGCGAGTTTTGGCTGGAGGAAGTATGGTTTTTGGGGCATGTTGTGTCTGGCGATGGAATTGCCGTCGATCCAGAAAAGATTGCAGCAGTTTGAGACTGGCCGATTCCAAAGAATGTTGCTGAGATAAGAAGTTTCCTTGGATTAGCCGGATACTACAGGAGATTTGTGGAGAACTTTGCTCGTCTGGCAGAGCCGTTGACCAAGCTTACGCGCAAGGAGGTACCTTTGTATGGACAGATAAGTGTGCGTTAGCTTTCGAGATGTTGAAGCAGAAGTTGATAACCGCCCCTATTCTGACCGTGCCAGACAATTCCGGAGGATTAGTGATTCACAGCGACGCATCTGGGAAAGGATTGGGATGTGTTTTGATGCAGCATAGGAAGGTTGTAGCATACGCATCGAGACAGTTGAAGACCCATGAAAAGAATTATCCAACTCATGACTTGGAGCTTGCGGCTGTGATTTTCGCTTGGAAGATTTGGAGACACTACCTTTTGGGCGAAAGAGTCGAAGTTTTTACAGATCATAAGAGCTTGAAGTATGTGTTCACACAGAAGGAGCTTAATATGAGGCAGCGTAGATGGTTGGAGCTGATGGCTGACTACGATCTTGATCTTAAGTACCATCCGGGGAAGGTCAATGTCGTGCCGGATGCGCTTAGTCGGTTACCGGCAATTCAGGTGTTAACTACGCAGAAGCAGCTCATTGAAGATTTTCTCAGATTTGACTTGGAGGTTGTGCTACCGCGTTCTACGGGACAGTTGATGCAGCTGCAAGTACAGTCGTCTTTGATTGAGAATATTAAAGCAGCTCAATCGCAGGATCCTAGACTGCAAAAGTTTCGAGAGCAGGTTGAAGCCGGGCTACGAACAGATTTATTGATCCACGAAGATGGTTCGTTGAGGTATGGTAGCCGTTTGTGTGTGCCAAAGGGTGATGTTCGTGAAGAGCTTTTGAAGGAGGCACACAGTTCAGCTTCTTCTGTACATCCAAGAGGCACAAAGATGTAACGAGATATTCGACAGCATTTCTGGTGGGAGGGCATGAAGCGGGAGATTGCTCGCTTTGTGGAAAAGTGCTTGGTGTGTCAGCAAGTTAAGGCTGAACATCAAAGGGTTGCTGGTTTATTGCAACCACTTCCGATTCCTCAGTGGAAATGGGAACATATAACCATGGATTTCGTGACGGCTTTACCGCGGAGTCCAAAAGGCAACAATGCAGTATGGGTAATTGTTGACCGATTGACCAAGGCAGCTCACTTTATTCCTTTTCGGGTTGGTCAATCAACAGAGACTTTGGCAGAGCGGTACATGCAGGAGATCGTAAGATTGCATGGAGTACCGGTGAGCATCGTGTCCGATCGGGACACTCGGTTCTTATCACACTTCTGGAGGAGTTTACAGGAAAGTTTGGGGACTCGATTGAAGTTTAGCACAACTTATCATCCTCAAACTGATGGTCAGTCGGAGAGAACGATCCAAACTCTTGAGGATATGTTGAGAACATGCAGGTTGGACTTCAAGGGGTCTTGGGAGGATCATCTACTTTTGGTGGAGTTGTCTTACAACAACAGTTTTCAGGCAACTATTCAGATGGCTCCATTTGAAGCTTTGTATGGTCGTAAATGCCGGTCACCTGTTTGTTGGGACGATGTCGGTGAACGAAGATTATTGGGACCAGATTTGGTTGTGCAGACAGTTGAGAAGGTTAACCCTATCAGAAATCATATGAAGGCAGCACAGAACCGACAGAAGAGTTGGGCAGATACGTCAAGAAGACCTCTGGAGTTCACCGTGGGTGATTTGGTATTCTTGAAGATATCACCGACTAGAGGGGTGATTCGTTTTGGAAGTCGAGGAAAGCTTAGTCCTCGATTCGTTGGACCCTTGAGATCGTGGAGCGTGTTGGTGAGGTAGCGTATTGTTTGGCGTTACCACAGTCCTTGGCAAATGTGCACGATGTGTTTCACGTATCTCAACTCCGTAAGTATGTCGAGATGAAACACACATTTTGGATCATTCGAAGCTAACAGTACGAGAAGGCTTGACTTTTGAGGAGCGACCGATTGAAATCATGGATCGAAGGGAAAAGGTTCTTAAGAACAAGGTTATCCCCCTTGTGCTTGTTTCTTGGGGTAATCGCTCGCATGGAGAGTCCACTTGGAAACGAGAAGATGAAATCCGACAGAAGTTTCCTCACCTTTTCTTGTAGTTATCTATCTTTGTATTCTTGGAATTTCGAGGACGAAATTCTTTTTGTAGTTGGGTATAATGTAACACCCGAGCCCAATGCTACTATTTTCAGTTACTGTTTGAGCATAATGTGGTACTCATTTCATTTAACTTACTTGTTTGTTGCTTACTGTAAATTTTTACCCGGTAAATTCATTTCTGCATATAACAAATTTTGGCATCTAAAATAAAATTGAAAATATTCATCATGGCCTACTTGACACCCCTAGCCTCGTGGTAACGTCCGTGCATTGTGTTCTCATCCCGTTCAGTGAAACGGACGAGTTTGGATGGCTACGTGCACGTACGTGTGTCCGTTTTAGGGGTATGCTTTTTAATCATAAAACACTTAATTTTAAAATTTGGATCCCGCTTAAAATCCTATTATTTCAATTCAAATTTTTGGACTCGACCCGGGCGCGATTTGAAAATGTTTTATTTGGCGCCAAAATCCCAAATTTTAATATTATTAAAACCATCGCATATATTTTTCTAACTAACCTGATATCTTACTGTTCATTACCTATCTTTTAAATTTTTAAGTTAACCATATAATATTTTTACAATCTTTTATATCCTTCTCAATTTATTCTCTCAGCCAATTGCAACCTCCCCTTTAACCCCGTGGGCCCCACTTTCCCTCTCTCCCTCTTCTCTCTCTCCACTTTTTCTCTCTCTATCTCCCCCTCATATATTCTCTCGTACTTCTCTTTATCATTCTTTCTCTTCTTACTTCATGTCTCGTTTCTCATTTTTTTAACTGTTCTTTTGTTGTCGGAATTCCGTCGTGCCGGTGACGTTTCTCGACGTTCCAGCGAGGCACCCCGACCCGTGTGGTTCCTTTGTTCGTCGTTTGGGTTCATTCCGTGAACCGTGCGCCCGTCGCGAGTTTTCCCCGCCGACGGTTAACGTTCCGTTTTCCCGATTCGCGACCCATCGAGGCAAGTTAATCTTGCTACATGCTATATAATTCATTTTATACCTATTTAAATAAATACCATACCTATAGTTTAAATCTAGTGCCCCATGTTTAATTTTATAACGTTTCGATGTTCCGTTTGCATCCGTTTATATCATATTAAATCTAGATCATGAAAACTTATCTTGTGACATACTAGATTACATTATACTGCATCCATATCATTTAAAATATATATCATCGCAATATTTCTTATTATTATCTTTAATTAGTTTATAATCTGCATTTTATGATATTATATATTTAAAATATTATAGTTTGCACATGAAACGTCGTTGAAAAAGCGGATACGACAAATCTGAAATTTACTGTACACCTTACCGTATAAAATTCATTATAAATCATAGAAAAATCATTAGTATACGTTCTTTGGTTCGTTACGAAGCTAACTCAGAATACTATAACTCTATGAAATATTTACTTGCAAAATAAATTGTTTAAATAACGTAAAATGCAAATGAAAATGTCTCCAAACTGCTGTCCAGGGAAATTCCAGCAGCAAACTTTCAATTTAGAATGTTCATAACTTTTTGTAGGGACAACCTGAGATGCTTATACTTATAAAACTGAAAAGCTTATTGAATTATCTTTGTTTTGGTATAAGACATGTCCCTTTTGGAGAACGTTTGTTATTTTTAAGCTATTTTACAAATTAAGGTGACGCTGAATTTCTGAACGGAACTTTCTTGTGCATGGTTAATCAATACCACTTTTTTAGTTATTAATCGCTTTGAATATGCTATCCATATTAATATTATTATATCAATATTTATATCACATATTGCTTAGTTGTACATCCCACATTACCATTTTATAGTTTTATAACTTTTCGGATACCCGTTTGCATCCATCGCATTTTAGATACATATAATTGCATCCATAGATCACATTACTACATAATAATGTGATATTAACGCTCCATGTTTAATAAATTGCATCCTAATTAATATTGGAACTATAAATGTAACCCTAATCGATAACTGTGCATCCATGTCCTTGAAATTATATCTATTTGCATATCATATTACATGTTCCAGTTTATTGTTCTGATAGTACTCATGCTTGTTTATTTATACACATGCTTATGTTAGTTTGATTATGAGCATCCACATGACATCTTGTGCTTCCTGACATAACCTGTTACACTTCCTACTATACCTGACATGGTACCGTGTACTGTTGACTTGACCGATGTACCATGACTCGACCCGTTACCTGATCTTGTGTCTAATGCCAACAAACCTGACATGTAGTCCTCATGGACCGTTCCTGTTGTCTATCCAGACAAACCTGCTTTTACCTGATCCTGTGTTGGCATTAGTCCTTGATTACTGAATACCTGACTTGACATACACAACTTGGGGGTATGGGGAAATCAAAAGTGTAAACTAAAGTGTAACTTAAAAGGGTATTGCTTGATCCGTGGTCCCGGGGGGTAACGGGACAGAGCCATTCGTGACTCTTACATTTTCCTGATCCGTGGTCCCGGGGGGTAACGGGACAGAACCACTATTGGTTCACATATTCCTGATCCGTGGTCCCGGGGGGTAACGGGACATATCCTTTGAGTTACATGGAGGATTACTCAAATTGATTTCAAAGACTTTAGAATAGAAAACCTGATAGAACAGTTTAGTTTACCCACTGCACGCTACCCTGTACTGGTATGATTCATATTATTGTTATTCTTGCTGTATTCATGTTTATATTACATTGCCTGCTACACTGTTCATATTATATTACTTGATGACATGACGCGCTGACGTCTGGGTTTTGCATGGCCCAGATTCCGTACCGCTGTTGCAGTCCGAGCAGGAGTACTTCAGCCAGCAGGCTGAGCTGTGAGTTCAGTAGTAGTTAGTTTTATTTCCTGCATTTATTTCCTAATGTGAGCCCGCATTATGGGACACACTTTTCAGTTATTTGTATTGGATCATTTGCTTCCGCATTTATTTATTATTGACTCCTGTTATTCTGGATTATGGACATGTTTTAGATAGTTTTATCTTGTTCTTGATATCTCTACAGCCGTAATGTGACTGTGGATGGATACTTCCTACCCACAGGTAGCATGGTTGGCTATGTCACGTGCCAAATCTAGCGTACTCTGGGAAGCGGGGCGTGACAGGGTTTAACCACAGACCGCAAGCGGCACTAGCTGCGCGTAACGGTCCCCAGGTAGATGCCGACAAGAAGACTGACGAGGTGAAACCCATCTGAACTCCTACTGAGCCTGAATGTGACAATCTCCGTACAGTCCGGTCTGTTCGTCTGATACATCGCATGGCGGGCCTAGGGGGCGGTAAACGTCAGTCCCCTACTAGCGGTACAAGTCGTGTCGGAGTGTAGCCCAGAACACCATGAGATAACACTGGAAACCTATCAGTATATCTCGCTTGCCCTGGCCAGGGACTACTCGTGTAATAGCTCTCCTAGACACAGCGCGATGTCAACCCCCAATACCAGGAGAGACGAATCCTGTCTAACCATCACTGCCTCCAAGTGCTTTGGGACTGCACCCAAAAACTACCTGTTTGCATGACTCCTTTGAGCCGTGGTAGGGTAGTAATCAAAGTACAGCGGGAACACACTCGAGGCGAAGTGACAGTGTCAAGTCAGCGGACTAAGCTGTACTCATGTCACCTGGGAACTGATAACTGACGATAGGTATAATACCAACCAACAGTTCCCGACGAGTCCTGTCCAGTGTACTCGTAACCTAACGAGCACCCGCATACTATCTCAAGTACGATGTACTGACGGCTGTGGGACAGACCGTCTCCCAAGCTGGGATAAGAAGCGCATACGCTTGTCTACTCCGGAGTATCGATGCCCTGTCTCGATAGTCCTGCGACTAGGTGTAAGTGCACGGCGGCGCCCCGGCCTCCATCCCGAGGCCAAATGCGGAAGCGGTGGTTAACTTTAATTTTTAAACCGGCACCACCGCGCACTATAAACCCGAATCGTGCCATTAACTAGTCCTAGCTAACTACAAGATGGGGAAGAGAGATATACCGAGTGATCCGTGTCCTCCGGTCTTCTCGTCGTCGTCCCGATCTCCCGCGGAAGCTCCGGTCTCCACCTCGTGGCCGGAAGGGCACCACGTCGCCTGCTTCTTTTATGGGCTCCCACCTCTATACCGAGGCAACTCGGGCACGAAGTTGGCGAGCCGACGTGCCCAAGGTTTGCTGTAGAATGTGTGTAGAACCATGTCTCATTTTAGGGTAGTGGATGTTGCCTTTGTGGTGGAGGAAAATGAACTTGGAGAGAGGTAAGAAAAATGTAGCATGTAAAGAATGAGATTAACATTTTTCTCACAACCAAAAGAGAAAGTCCCCTCCCCTCACTAGTGGCCGGCCCATGCATCAATATGGAGAGAGAGAGTGAATGAGGGAGTGTGTATGGATCAATAATGCAAGATGAGAATCAAAAGATATCATGAAGGGAAATGATCACAAAACCAAAACCACACTCCAAAACAACCATCATCTTTCCACAAGTCAAACCATGATGACAAGAAGAAGTCAAATAGTGGAGGAATAATCATGATACAACAAAATGCAAATAACACCCTCCACAAATGCTTATTTGCACAAATGCAAATAAGCCCTCCCCCACCAATCTTCGGCCATTGAAAGATACAAATGAAAATGGCCGAAACGGAAAGCAAACTGGCAACTCCAGAAAACTGGTCCCGTAATAAATTACAGGAAAAACCCCGATACTGTGTATACACACACCCGCATCTGTATTCCGACCGGATACAAATGCAATGAGACAAAGTCTACACTGTACTATACTAGGATCCGGCTTAAACCAAAGCCGGCTAGTATTATCCGTCCGATCATGATCCGTGCAATACCGCATGTATCAGATCGAACCCTGCCATATCTCCATACGGCCTCTACAGCGTTTCGCCCGAAAACTTGAGCAACTGAATGTGGGGGACTCTAAAGACTCGTCAATACTATGGCTGTGGATTTAACCACTAGCACGTCAGAGGTATTAGCCATACGTGACGGGCCACCAGCTATTGACCAAAAGGGACGTCGATGAGCGAACTCATCCTGACACCCTACTGAGCCTGTCAGTGACAATATCCGTACAGTCCGGTCCGTTCGTCTATGAGCATCGCATGGCGGGCCTAGGGGGTTGGTAAAAGTCAGACCCCCAAAAGCGGTACAAGTCGTGTCGGAGTGTAGCCCAGAACACCCTGAGATACTATACCTACCAGTAAATCTCCTGCCTCGGCCGAGGGCTTCGTGTAATGGCTCTCCTAGACACAGCGCGACCTCACCCCCAATACCGGGAGAGAAGAACCCCTGAAGATCCGCTCACTGCCTCCATGTGGCTCGGGACTGTACCCAACTAAAACCTGTTTGCACATCTCCTTTGAGCGTGGTAGGGTAGTAATCAAAGTACAGTGGGAACTCACACGAGACAAATGACGATCCCCAGGTCGATGAACTAACCTGTACACATGTCACCAGGGAACTGCTATCTGACGTCAGGTATAAGACCAACTAGCATGTTCCCGGCGAGTCCTGTCCGGTGTACTCATAACCCAATGAGCACCTGTATACATCTTAGGTGAACCAACTGACACCATTGGCTTGTTAGACCGGCCACCGCCCTTCGTCGGGGTCTCGAATGTACACACTAGTCTACTCTGGAGTATCGATGCCCTGTCTCGAAACTCCCACGACTAGGGACCTTTTAAGGATGTGCTTATAGACCCCAGCTCCCACTTATATGATCGCCCTCATACTGCTGGTGGTCAAGCAAGAATCCTAGGGGCTCTATCAACGTGTAATAGCGACATGTCAGGTCACCTAAAGTAGTACACGATGATAAAGATAAACCAGATAGCATACTATCATCTCGAGTAAGACTGTCCTACCGGGATAGGTCCTCCCTCAATCATTGCAATCACGTGCCTGTGATCCAATAATTGACTCTGAGGGCACTATCTCCAACAATCTCCCACTTGCACTCAAGGCTAATTATTGCGATGTCGCATACTCACAGCCCGTGTGATACCGAACACCCAACTCCTCTACTAGTCAGTCTCACAAAGCCCGTTTGCGAAACTATTGCGTTCGAGGAATAGCCTCAGTGAGTGGATCTGCCTTGATGTCTCTTTCTATGTCTCTCTATATCTCAAGTTCGCGGAGAAACCCATCTCTCGAAATGAGCAATACCTGTCTTAGAATGTGTCTGGATGTCTGATGGGACCTAGCTCATAAATGAACTCCAAATCCAAACTTCTTAGACTGTATCGTCAACTAAACTTAATCAGTATCCTGCGCCATGCCTCCCTCAGTATTGCCTTGGACCACCTGTCCAAAATACTGCCCCTCGTCAGAAGGAAAACCATAACTCTGACAACCTCCTTGTCGTCCATGTCACCTTGGAAGCCTGGAATGATAACTGTCTCCCGAATGAGGCTGTCGTTATCATATCCCTAGAACATCCACTTATGTTCTAAAACGTCTTCCGACTGTTTCTCCAGGATTGGATCAATGTCAACTTATTGCATCTAGTGCAAGAACAACATCTGGTGTAGTACTTGACATCTCATGATTGACTCAATTACCATAGCAAGTGATCTGCCAATCATGCACATCCCTCTCCCCTTTAGTCTATAAGACACCTTTAGAGAGGGTGGCTCCATTACCTGCAGGTACACTACCGTGCCAGGAGTCGTCCATTCTAAATACTCTTAGAATGCTGTCTAAGTACCCTGATTGGAAAACCACCCAAATCTAGATCTAAAGCCATAGATCTAGTAACCAGTATGTCAGATATAAAATCCATTTCCTTTGTGGAGAAACCACTGTGTGACGACCAAAATATAACTGATCGTAGTATAGGAGTTTCTTTTCCTACTCTGTGTATGTCATCCAAATACCAAGACATCACACCCTACTACCTTCTCAACAGATCCATCCCCTATTCTGATGAAGTCAAACCTATAACTGTCACATCAGAAATTGATGATCTATCTCCGCTATATCTGCTTTAGTCTATAAATAGACATAGGCTACATGTCCACCAATGCTTCCGCTGCTCCTACTGACCACGACAACCATCTGGCAAAGTCATATAGACGTGCTCTTCTAAAGCTAGTTTAGAACGACGCTATACTCATCCTCCTGCCGGGTCTCGCAGCCTGGAACAACAGCAATGGCAAGTGTGGGTAAACAAGAACCTCCCTGTCACCGTCCTTGAGGCTACAGGAGTACCTCTCGGGTGCCTGAGGTTACCCACCGTATCTGCGGAGTGGCCAATGGAATGTCAAACCAGATTGAATCTTTAGGTTCCTATCAAATCTTCAGTAATCGTTTGTGGTTCTGGAATCACTTCCAGTTCTACCATACTCCCACTACTGTTTTCTGAAAAAATCCATTTTTATTAAAACTGTGGCGAGTCTAGAACAATATTTCTATTGATCTGCCAGATGGTAGAAAGTCAACCCTCGTCACAGCCTGGGTCAACCCACAAACAGCCATTACAGAAACGTGCCTTGAGTTATCCAGAGTCTGGTTTTAATCATAAGACAGACAACTCCCCGTATCTTAACATCGTTAAGATATGAACTGTTCTATATCCAATATAGAACCAGATGCACTGATTTAATTGAACCAAATTCAAATCATGCAGCTGTCTCCAGTGCATGTCAACTAAATGGAAGGAGGCCGATCAGCGTTACTCAACTTAGGAATGCTTCCAATTATGAGTAACTTGAAAGAGAAGCAAGTTCTCTTAATCACTACTATCAACTGAATACCATACTCAAGTATCTACATCTTCGATCACTTTGAAGAATCCCGATACTTGCAATACCCGGTTCTCTACTTTATTCAAATACCTATAACTTCTCAAAATTCGGATCCTGTGTTTCCACGAAACACTTGTCTTAAAAACTAGAGAAGTCATAAGTAAACCGAATATAATACGAGGACCAACCCCTCTGTCCTGATGGACCCTGGACAACATACAATACTCTGTATAAGTCCCTTGAGTCTGATAACTCATTCACTGTGTGTCGTAGGTTGAAAACTGTACTTATGGTTAAGAAGAATTACACCGCTGTTTAATGCTCCTTACCCAACCATCCACTGATATAGGTAAATGTCATAGACATAATTTCAAAAAGGTATATCTCACTCTATGAAAATAGACGTACAGATATATCAATTTGAAATTGGTGCACAACAGCGGATATTCAAAACCAAATATTTGCCGACCGGCAAACAACCCAGGTGACTTCCTCAAATATCACCGATTACAACGAATCCCGATATAATGAGGACGATCACCTAATTCCCACTAACCTACTTCCACTCATCATCTGTAAAACCATACAGATGTGAGAATCATACCTGGTAAATACATACCCTGGAGTAAGGACTAATTGGGAAATCAGTTTTCCTTTAACAGTACACAGTGACACTGAAACATTGAAATGTTTCGATGGGGTATCCCGGTATTCCTAGTAATGCCTCTTCCAGATTCACGACTGTAACCGTATAATTCTTTGCCACCTCTCCAAATCCCTTTATATGTCTTTAGTCATTACCTTCTGCACACCCCTTAGGCCAAATGGTTTTCTTCCTTCCCTACCGTTCGGTACCAGCCTATGGTTTGGAAGAAGACTATCCAATAAGCATAATGGGTGTACTGTCCTAATCCTAGGAGCACTCGCAATGCAAGAGAAGGTGAAGATAAAAAACAACCGAATAAACCTTATTCTTATTTCTCCTGAACCAGAATCTATCCCCGAACTGGAACAAGTTCCTTTCGAGTTCGTATTAACCATACGATGGAGTATCCAATAAACTGTGGATCTTCGTAGTGATACGGAGTGTCCTGGAGAAATACAAAGGTGAAGTGGGAGTGGTAAAGAAATACCTGGTTTGGTCGTGAATATCAGTCGCAATTTACTTTGCCCTCCTTCTAATCCCTTTCTTTGTCTTTACATAATACCTTCTGTACACCATCGTTAGGCTAATTGGTTTTCTTCATTCCCTACCGGTCGGCACCTGCCTATGGTTTGGAAGAAGACAATCCAATTTGCGTAATAGGTGTACTATCTCCTAAACCAAGGAGTACTCGCAACCTGAGAGAACGTAAAAGGAAAAGACAACTGAATAGTCCTATTCGTTTTCTCCAGAACCGGAAACCATCCTCGAATAAATCCCTTCGAGTTCGTATATAACCATACGATGGTTTTGTCCAATGGAAGTGGACGTTCGTAGTAATACGGGGTGTCCTGGAGAAAAGGTAAAAGTAGGAGTGGCAATGAGGTTTGCAACTCTGACAATCCAAAAGCCAGTGTTTAAGAAGGTTTGGTTAATTTTGGTCTCTGAGTCATAGTCTTAGGGTCGGGTCAATGGTCGCTGCCAAAGAGAGAGAGAAAAGAAACACTCAGCGTGCACTCTAACCTAGATCAGAATGGTTACCAATTTATCTAATCTGGAAACCTCCCACTGTAATCTCAAATTCTTCTCCAAACCCAAAAGAAGAATTAGTCGGGATCACCCGAGAAGTAAACTAACTCATCAGTGGGAATCGGGATCCAACTATCATCGCATGATAACGTGACGGAATCCGCTCACGGTGTCACACTCCAGAAGGTATGCGCATATCTGGCAAGTTTCAGTTTCTTTAGAAACCCCCGATGTGATTTTTACCCCATGCTCTTATGACCTTGACTTTGGCCAACAAATCATAAGTCACATGTCAAGTTCTACCCGTCATTCTCCAGGTTAATTTGAGTCCATCCGTACCTACCCTTGACTTTGGCCAACAAGGCAGTACGACTGTCCCAAACCAACGCATCTATCTATGGTGCATCTGAATACCCAACAGCTACCAAACACTGTGCCTTGACTTTGGCCAACAAACACAGCTTGAATACTATTGACCACCCATATGAAACGATGGAGGGCTACGAATGGTTTCTGGCGAAAACCTTTAACGTAATGAACTTGATATCGTTGAAGGAACGGATAGCTTTTTAGAAAATATAGTGACGAAAACCTTTGCTAAAGAGGTCACTCCCGGTGAAGGGATCTCGGCTCTTTCCCCGTAGAATGAGGTGCAGGATATTCCAACTGAATACCACGGTGCAAAGCAAAAGTAATCGGCTATAGTGAAGTCATTGCCCTGACGCAAACTTTTTGTCCAAGGGGTCACTCCCGGTGAAGGGATCTCGGCCCTTGCCTCGTCGACTGAGGAGCAGGATATTCCAACTGAATACCACGATGCTAAACAAAGGAGAACGTCCTTGCAATAACAGCTTTTTGAAAAGTGTTCCAACAACATCAGATTAGATTTGTTTTTAACTTGCATTGATCCGAATCAACGCAGTCCCATCAATTGATCACACCACAAAGAACGAAAATAATATGACGTACGTATATGCTATCCGCATTCGCCACTGGGTCCCGTCATTACCCGTTAGGTTAGCTAACTAACGACAGAGCGGGGAATGGACTAGCGCGGATGCAAAACATATACAACATCTACTAATATATATACCAATATATTATATTTTGCTCAAGGCGTGATAAAAATGCAACATCACAGAAATGTACAGCATCACGAACAATACAGATATCTGGGATCTCCGGGTTTCACAGAGCCACTACTGAAACCCGACGTTTCCCTGGTCGTGTGGATAGCCTGTGCAATGAAATCCTAGACCCCTACGGGTGCGGCAAGTCACCCGCCAAAACCTAAAGCTAGGCAGCCCCCTTCAGCAACGTGAATGGATGACCCAGCACTTTACGGAATCCGGTAACTTGGGCACCCCTCCTGGGTCAACCTGTACCCACTACGAGTGCGGCGAATAGCCCGCCAATTCTAGAGTAAAGCCCCCTCCGTCTCAATGCCATGAGATGCGGGCTTGTTGCCCTCTAGAACCCGGCTATCCGTGCACCCCTCCGTGGGGCAATCCTAGTACAGAAAGTAAAATATACATACAACGGGTACATCGACAGCAACCTGGTCGTGCCCCAAAATAATAATACAAACAGGCAGTGACGGCAGTCCACATGTCGGACGCTCGCCCCGCAATATCAAATGTACATAATACAACAAAAACTGTACTACCACTGCAACCAGGCTATCCCCCACGACCGATCCGCAACATCACAGCAAAATCACAGAACATCAACGTGAAAGTCATGTTCGCAAATCCGTCTAACCGGGTTATAGCAGTTAGACAGGATTTACCGATCAAGTGACATTCACGGTCGCAGATATAATGTAAATACTGTGAAATAATGTGTTTAAAATATCCGATCGATCAAATTTTACCAAGTGGGCCCTCAAGTACTACTGTAGCACATCAAGAAATTCTGGGCCCAAAAAGAATGTTCCAAAAGCCCTATTTTCAAGTCAGGAGGCCTCTGTAAAAAATTGGTGCACTGATCAGTCAAAACAGCGGCGGAACCGCGGCCCAAGCATGGGTTTTGCCGCGGTTCCGCGGTCGAATAATGAGATCTCGCGACCAAATTTTTACAGTAGGCTTATGCTTCCCTGCACAGTATTCTGAGACTACCTGAAAAATTTTTCGAGACAAAAAAATTTTGACAGAAAACTGTTGTTTTGAAAAACACGGCTTTGGAACATTTGTTCGATCGAAAATGCAAAACACATTAGACAAAGCTAGACTATGTTAATGCCGAGGCTCTGATACCAATGTTAGTGCACGGCGGCGCCCCGGCCTCCATCCCGAGGCCAAATGCGGAAGCGATGGTTAACTTTAATTTTCAAACCGGCACCACCGCGCACTATAAACCCGGATCGTGCCATTAACTAGTCCTAGCTAACTACAAGATGGGGAAGAGAGATATACCGAGTGATCCGTGTCCTCCGGTCTTCTCATCGTCGTCCCGATCTCCCGCGGAAGCTCCAGTCTCCACCTCGTCGCCGGAAGGGCACCACGTCGCCTTCTTCTTTTACGGGCTCCTACCTCTATACCGAGGCAACTCGGGCACGAAGTTGGCGAGCCGACGTGCCCAAGGTTTGCTGTAGAATGTGTGTAGAACCATGTCTCATTTTAGGGTAGTGGATGTTGCCTTTGTGGTGGAGGAAAATGAACTTGGAGAGAGGTAAGAAATATGTAGCATGCAAAGAATGAGATTAACATTTTTCTCACAACCAAAAGAGAAAGTCCCCTCCCCTCACTAGTGGCCGGCCCATGCATCAATATGGAGAGAGAGAGTGAATGAGGGAGTGTGTATGGATCAATAATGCAAGATGAGAATCAAAAGATATCATGAAGGGAAATGATCACAAAACTAAAACCACACTCCAAAACAACCATCATCTTTCCACAAGTCAAACCATGATGACAAGAAGAAGTCAAATGGTGGAGGAATAATCATGATACAACAAAATGCAAATAACACCCTCCACAAATGCTTATTTGCACAAATGCAAATAAGCCCTCCTCCATCAATATTCGGCCATTGAAAGATACAAATGAAAATGGCCGAAACGGAAAGCAAACTGGCAACTCCAGAAAACTGGTCCCGTAATAAATTACAGGAAAAACCCCGATACTGTATATACACACACCCGCATCTGTATTCCGACCGGATACAAATGCAATGAGACAAAGTCTACACTGTACTATACTAGGATCCGGCTTAAACCAAAGCCGGCTAGTATTATCCGTCCGATCATGATCCGTGCAATACCGCACGTATCAGATCGAACCCTGCCATATCTCCATACAGCTTCTACAACGTTTCGCCCGAAAACTTGAGCAACTGAATGTGGGGGACTCTAAAGACTCGTCAATACTATGGCTGTGGATTTAACCACTAGCACGTCAGAGGTATTAGCCATACGTGACGGGCCACCAGCTATTGACCAAAAGGGACGTCGATGAGCGAACTCATCCTGACACCCTACCGAGCCTGTCAGTGACAATATCCGTACATGTCACGTCCCGAAAGTACGGAACATGACCGGCACTTAAACTACGAACGTCTCGAGGCGTACGTAATCTAAGTAAACCGAAAACCCAGAAATCCAAACCAAGAAAATAGTAGAGTGCAGGAAAAACAACTTAAAGCAAGTAATTTCAATAGCATAAGCCGAATTATGCGGTTTTTAAAACATCAAAATTTTACTGAAAATTTCGGCAGAGTCTCCTTTGTAAATACTGGCTCCCAAACGGGATACAACATGAATAGTATACGAAATCAATAAAAGGCATCCCCAAGCGGGAGCTAGCACTTCGTCAATCGACGGTCACAACCACACAAGCAATATAATATACAACGCCAACGGCGAGGATCAAAAACTCAAAAGGAAACTCAAAACCACCAGAAAAATAACGAGCGACTCTAAGGTCGAAAGAATAACCAACACTGGTCTCTATCTCAAAAAAAATACATGTTTGGTTGATGGAATTTACTAGATACAACTGAATAATATCATACAAGGTAAATAATGGGGGTATGATACAAGTAAACCCACCTACTAGCAAATCACCCGAATGAAACTATGCCCGCAAAGCCGTAAGGAAACCGGTACGGCAAACCTGCAAGAAACTGGGGCACAACGGGGGTGAGTTGCCAACTCGTGAATAGAAAAACATCTACGCACAGAAATCGCATAAATAACGCAATCCTAGGTCAATGATCATAATATATCCTCAAAATAAGTATATAACATGCAGCCTATAACAAGGCTAGGGTAAATATCTAACCCGAGTGTAATCTCATGTGCCCGTGTCAGTGCCTCAAGTAGCAATATATCATATGAATGAGGTATGAATGCATGAAACAGAATACATGTAAATGAAGAAACTGTTTTCATAAATTAGTGAGATTTCCTTCGTATTTTTAAACTGAGGTATCATAATGAAATCAGTATCAACAGTGTCTAGCATCGACACAAAACATAAATCTCACTGTCTCGAAATATCAATGTCTCAATCTCAATATCTAGGGCGCCGTCAGTCCAGACCGGCCCCTACCATCCATCTCAAGACCACGACGGTATCCTCCGGATATCCGACGCGTCGGGTAATATCACCGGTAGGTAGTGCTCCCCAGCCAGGCTCAACGTCAACACCACATTCCTCTTGCCCCGGGGTACCATACCGGGCCCACCATGTACCCGTGACGGTTCCTCCACTCCTCGACACGGATCTCCAAAACCACAGCAAACTCATGGTGGACGACACTTTACATCACTAGAAAACCGCATATTTTATATTTTAAAAGATCATAAGTTGTAAATTTTGCGGCTTTCCCCGAAATCCAGAAATATCATAAATCTCAAGAAATCATCACAAGTGCATATGTCAATGATAATGAACTAGGCATGAACAACTGAATAACAGTATGCATGAAGTGGTAGGTAATAACTACAATGTCTAATATGGCATATAGGGGAAGTACACTAATATCATGTCAACACTACTAGCTAACAATCTAAGTCAAGCAATTATATTCTCTAAAGTGTACGTGACATGGCAATTACCGATGAAGATGTGTGTGAGCCGGCAAGTAGGTGTACGTGGTACATACGCATCATCGGTAATGGTGCTGGTGTCCTAACAACATGATATCAATAATGGAATATGCAGCAAAATAAATATGCGAGGCAGAGCGAACAACAATAATGTGCGGGAGCTGAATACTAGACACAACGATAACTAATCTGCAATAATCTAATATAAGTCCTACGAATGGTGCCTTTTGAAATAACACGAATCATGGGGTTTTGAAAATAGGGGCTACGGTGTTTTTATGAAAAGATACGTCGTTTTTGAAATATCCGTAGATTCCCTTGAGCTGTCTTTAAAAATGCCCACGATTCGTTAGTTTTTGAAATAGGTAAGAAGTCTAATCTAATCTAACAACTACACTAGACTATACGGCTGAACTAACAAGCTGAACTACAGGTAAGGAAACCGCCTATCATCTGAGTCGATATATATACATACCTGTATATGTATAGTCGGTGATCCCGCCTCAATAATATCATATCCGATACCATATCTATAATCAGGCATCCCAAGTCAAGAGTGCGGATCAATCATCAATATAGCTCGTACGTAAATCCGTCGTACGGCATCCCAATCTGGGTACGGGTCAATATCACATTCTTCATACTATTCATCTGGTATCCTCTTTATCAAATATCATGATCGGGGTACTGATCTACGTCTAGTACCATACTGATACCGCCTACGTATGCATGGACGTGTGTGAAACACTACGTCAAGGACCCACTACAACGTCATGTCGTATCTAAGATACGAACCCTGCTATATCACCGATCTCACGGCCTCAAATCAAATCTCATCGACTCATTATAAATCCCAAGTACTATCATCCTCAATCCGTATGTGAACACATAGTCCCATACCCATGTGAACACATAACTATATAATCCCGTATAAGCGCAAATGAAAGAAGAAAGTATGCAAGTATGGGTGTGTGTGTGCATGTGTGGTGCGACCACTACTCTAGGGTTTCGCGACACCAAATCATCCAAGAACACCAAATATCTATATCATCGATAATATCAAACAAATTATAGTCAAAATATATATATATATATATATGTGTGTGTATACGTATTCGTATACATCACCACGAACTGCGGGGGTGCTATACGCCATCCACCCGACTTCTCCCCGTAGATATAAATCTACTCACCTGGTCCTCGCTTGCCGGTGCCGACGTCGCCACGCGCTTGCTTGCCGTCTTGAAGTCCACATGGGGTACCTACATATCACAACGTATCGTATCGCATAAAAACCCAATTCAAAATCGAAACGGCATACGAAAACTAAATCGGCACGCGTATCATGCATAGGTCAAAACCTATCGCCTACACATGCAAGAATAGTCAAACCAACCCTCGATGTCGATGTACGAACGTCAAACCATCGAGAAAAAAACCCAAACGCACCCCTTTGCGCATTCACAAACACTAATTATAATATGAAATAGGTTAGAATTCACAAAAACCTCAAACTCACTTTAAAAGCGATTTTTCCGAAAACCTAGTAAGCAAACTTTTCCATTTTTGTACAAAACTAAATGTTTTAATGATTTTAGTGGCTACAATGCTCACTAAATATCTTAACTAAGCCACCCAAACCATTACTAGATTTTAAACTTACTCATTTCCATAAATCCCAAAATTCTAGTTTGCAATTTAGCTTAAATAGTAAAATTCTAAAATACGATTTGCAAACTAGTTACTAGGTTTGATTTAACATGTCTTAATATGATAAATTACACACTTAAACCATGTTCAAATGATATACAACCCTAACTAGATTTAAATCTCACATATATATGCATTTCATAAAAACCTAGTTTACATAAAAGCTTATTTATTGCAAATCTTAAATTAACAAATTGCAACTAGCAACTAGATTAGGTTTTACATTCCCACAAGATGATAATCTACACTTGATTATCCTATTAGTGATGGTTAAACCCAAATTAGCTTCAAACCATACTCTTGAATTCTCAAATTAGCAACAAGAGCAAAATTAACACTTTAACAACTTAGCCTTAAGAAATTAACTAACTAATTAAGCAAAAATGGTTAGAATTTATACCCAATGAATTGAAGATCCACAAGCACACACATAGCCTCCCAAATTGGAATCTTGTTCCCTAGATCCATGCAATTTTGGCTATAGAGAAATGGGTAGGAGTCGGATTTTGATTTTGTGAGGGTTTGTGTTGATTTTTTTGTTGATTTTTTGAAGGAAAATGGAGGTGAAGGAAGATGGATACTTGGAGAATATGGGGGGGGGGGCTGTTTCTGGCCGAAAATGGGGAGGGTGAGGTGAGTGGGAGAGTGAGAGAGAGAGAGTGTTGGTTTCAAAGTCAAAGAAAAGTCAAAAGCCCATTCTTATACATTCTTTTATCCTTTCTTTTCCTTTTCTTTTCTTTTCTATGAAATTCAAGTGGGGACCAAAGAGGGGCTGCTGAATTCAGCCATGGGGATGAGTGAATGGGGGTGTGTGGGTGTGGGTACGGGTGTGGGGTGATGAAAAATGATAAATACAATACCCCAAACATCCATTTACGCTAAAAAAAAAGCCTTTTTTCTTCAATAATTTCTAAACCGTTTTGGCAAATGATTTCGTTCCAAAAACCACATGATAAATTTTTATTTAATGTTTTATGATGCACAAAATTTGTTTCAACTCATTCCAATTTGTAATTTTCCCTAATTAAATGTATTAGTGACGGCTTAAAATAATAATAAAATAATATTTTTTTTTCAGAAAATTTGAAATTTCACCAGCGGCTCAATAAACACCAAATAATAGCAATTACATAGCTAGAATATGTATATTTAATTTTTATAATAAGATATTTGTATTTTGACTTTTTACAGAAAACCCCCTTATTTTACCGTTTTTTCGAAATTCCACCGAAACGATTTTCAAAACGTTACAATCTTCCCCCCTTAAAGAAATTCGGTCCCCGAATTTAAATTCAAACTCCCCCAAATACTAAAACATCTAAGAAAACCCATCAAGTCGTCGGGGCTCCGAAATTATAAATACATAAAACAAGTCGTAGCGCAGCGCATGCGCTTGAAAAATGAGTATATAACTCAAATCAAAACTCCTCCAAGCATCCCGCGATCATCGGAGTCGTGGAGAAGACATCAATGCCAAATCCAAATCAAAACCAATATGATATAACTCAAAACTATAAATGTAAATATCGAATCTATATCTGTAAGCATCTGAAGGAAATGCATGCCAAATCTCTTTAAGTCGCTGTGCAACGCGTATAACACTGCACAGTGGCGGACGTCTACCATAAGAAAATAACTATATACATATATACTTTTGTTTGAAATGTACGTTCCGCCGTTTTGGAAACAATTTAGAAGGGTCTCCTTGTTTTCAACATTTCGTGTCATATCAGACACGTAGGTAAATACTGAGGCTATAGCTCGCTTTTGGAAATCCCTTCAATAACTATCAATGCATGCAAAATGTATTCAGGTACTGTCCTCTGACTAGTCCTGCTCAGTACGAAAACACATAGCAATATCATAAAAACGTACTGCTCTATACGAAATCAATCCCCAAAATATGCACATGAATGCTACGTGCGTCTGGTGCGCACGGAAATCAAAATCCATGAATGTGCCATACATGCGCACAGAAACAACACCTAAGTGCATCGGGTGTGCACGAAACATCTGTCGTAGGCAACATGTGTGCCTGACAGCAAAATCAGGTGCATCTAACATGCACGAAAAATCTCACTTTTGTGCATCTGGTGTGCACCAAAATCGCATCTCAAGACATGCGCTCAACATGCGTGAAAATCCAAATCAGGTGCATCCATCGCGCACGAAATCATGAAATCCAATATCAAGCGCCGAACGTGCGCAAAATCAATCAGGTGCACAAGGTGCACAAAACAAATATCGAGTATCATAATCGAAATCGAAGTCCAGTGCATCTAAGTGCACATAAGGCGTATCACTGCACTGCAAGCATATATAAACTATACCGAGTGCAGGAACGAAATCGTGTGCATGCATACGCACAAAACCAACTCAACTATTTAAAACCGTAATATCACAAACATGTGAAACTAAAGCACGAAAACGATATCAAGTGCAACACTGTGCAAAGGTCGTAAATCCTCAATCATCAAAATCAAATCATACGAATAAATCACCCAAAACATCGTAATCAATAATGGCGGAATAGTACTGCTCAAGCGCATCCTCTAAGAATCTCGGCAACTGTCGCGGTCACTAGTGGGACGTCTCGTCGATGATCATGAACTCTGTCCTGCTGGCGTGCGTAACCATGACCACTCCTGGGTCAAGGTCTTCACTGTGAATTACCAATCTTTCGGTCCATCGGCTCATCGGCCCTGTCAGGTGTGCTAACGGGGACGATTCCGTTCTGGCACTCCTCTGGTCATCTTTTGGTCAATCATCGCGACCACTCGTGAGACAGCATATCACTGGCGTCGGCCTCTGGCTCTCTGAATGTACGTGACACATCTGATCCTGGGTTCAAGTATCATTGCAGCAGTGTCCTGGAAGGAATCCTGCTCACGGTCTCTTCCATGTCTCGTCTTCTGCCAACTGTCCTGAAGTCATTGTCCTTTCCTATATCTGCATCTTGCTCTGTAACGGCTGCATACCCATCGCGACTCCTTCTGGAAGGTATATCCAGTACCATGCCTCGGCATGCGCATCGCCTCTCCGATGTCGGCGGAGTGGAACGTCATCTCATCTACATCTGGTGCGAACCTCTTACTTCACTTTTCTCTAATGTCGTCTGCTTTGGACTCGTCTCGTCGCGGCTGCATGGACTGAGCTCCAACGGCTATCCTTGTATCTGGAGTCTCCCAAGAATGCATCTCACCACCTAGCATCCGAATTAAGTCGAGTCATCCGATCGAGTCGTCAAAACCTCATAATCCCCCAAGAGCTCAACATCTTGGGCACAGTTTAATAGTATCGAGTACATACCACAGCATCGGTGGTCCAGCCGTAGAAGGGCAAACCCAAGCCTCACTAATGGCGCTGCAGAACTGCCGCAAACCCTAAGGTTCAAAGGCTTTCATACGGTCATTAAGTCGAGTTAGGGTTTCATTCTTCTAGAGGGACCATAGAATTGCCTGCATGTCTTTCCGAATACTTTAAACTTGGAATAGTAGGTTTCTGACATTCGATCGTCTCTGTCGACTCCCAACGTCTCCGCGTGAAGTCGTCTCTAGCTGGAATCAATCTATCTGATGACCTCGCATCGGGGTAAGCGAACGAACCACCTGTCCTAGTCATTCATCATCGGGTGACTAGCGACCTTCTATCATCTATTCGTACAACTCGCCCCGCCATAGTTCCAACATATGGGGCGATATCTCGTCGCTCGCAGCAACAACTGGCTCGCTCGTCTGCACGCTGAACAGTGCCTCAATCATCAGGAGTAAGCAACACACCAACGGTCATCAAAATCTGGCTGGCCTCTGTCAGTGGCTCAATTCTCTAGTGTCGATCAGCACATCCGAGTAACCTCATAAAGGCGATCCGCCAAACGCTCGCGGCGCGGAAACACAGTAAAAAGACACATCTCTGCAATCGTGTGTCGCCGGAATTTCATCCTGGTCAGTCCTCGTTCGTGACGAGCTTGTGCTGACCGCAACTCTAGCCGTAGCTCTCCCTGCCGGTAACCGTAGCAGCAAGACCAAACTGGTACCGATGAGGCTAGATCAGGAAGGAATATAATAGTGAACAAGGAAATGTACATCCTAAGGCTTCATAAGTGGAGTGGCGTGTCGTAAATATGCCGCGGAACATACCAACGGTACGTCACTCTACTTTAGTCACCTATTCCATCAACCAAGGGTCATCCTACGCTCCGAAGGTAAAACCTAACGCTCTGATACCAACTTTGTCACGTCCCGAAAGTACGGAACATGACCGGCACTTAAACTACGAACGTCTCGAGGCGTACGTAATCTAAGTAAACCGAAAACCCAGAAATCCAAACCAAGAAAATAGTAGAGTGCAGGAAAAACAACTTAAAGCAAGTAATTTCAATAGCATAAGCCGAATTATGCGGTTTTTAAAACATCAAAATTTTACTGAAAATTTCGGCAGAGTCTCCTTTGTAAATACTGGCTCCCAAACGGGATACAACATGAATAGTATACGAAATCAATAAAAGGCATCCCCAAGCGGGAGCTAGCTCTTCGTCAATCAACGGTCACAACCACACAAGCAATATAATATACAACGCCAACGGCGAGGATCAAAAACTCAAAAGGAAACTCAAAACCACCAGAAAAATAACGAGCGACTCTAAGGTCGAAAGAATAACCAACACTGGTCTCTATCTCAAAAAAAATACATGTTTGGTTGATGGAATTTACTAGATACAACTGAATAATATCATACAAGGTAAATAATGGGGGTATGATACAAGTAAACCCACCTACTAGCAAATCACCCGAATGAAACTATGCCCGCAAAGCCGTAAGGAAACCGGTACGGCAAACCTGCAAGAAACTGGGGCACAACGGGGGTGAGTTGCCAACTCGTGAATAGAAAAACATCTACGCACAGAAATCGCATAAATAACGCAATCCTAGGTCAATGATCATAATATATCCTCAAAATAAGTATATAACATGCAGCCTATAACAAGGCTAGGGTAAATATCTAACCCGAGTGTAATCTCATGTGCCCGTGTCAGTGCCTCAAGTAGCAATATATCATATGAATGAGGTATGAATGCATGAAACAGAATACATGTAAATGAAGAAACTGTTTTCATAAATTAGTGAGATTTCCTTCGTATTTTTAAACTGAGGTATCATAATGAAATCAGTATCAACAGTGTCTAGCATCGACACAAAACATAAATCTCACTGTCTCGAAATATCAATGTCTCAATCTCAATATCTAGGGCGCCGTCAGTCCAGACCGGCCCCTACCATCCATCTCAAGACCACGACGGTATCCTCCGGATATCCGACGCGTCGGGTAATATCACCGGTAGGTAGTGCTCCCCAGCCAGGCTCAACGTCAACACCACATTCCTCTTGCCCCGGGGTACCATACCGGGCCCACCATGTACCCGTGACGGTTCCTCCACTCCTCGACACGGATCTCCAAAACCACAGCAAACTCATGGTGGACGACACTTTACATCACTAGAAAACCGCACATTTTATATTTTAAAAGATCATAAGTTGTAAATTTTGCGGCTTTCCCCGAAATCCAGAAATATCATAAATCTCAAGAAATCATCACAAGTGCATATGTCAATGATAATGAACTAGGCATGAACAACTGAATAACAGTATGCATGAAGTGGTAGGTAATAACTACAATGTCTAATATGGCATATAGGGGAAGTACACTAATATCATGTCAACACTACGAGCTAACAATCTAAGTCAAGCAATTATATTCTCTAAAGTGTACGTGACATGGCAATTACCGATGAAGATGTGTGTGAGCCGGCAAGTAGGTGTACGTGGTACATACGCATCATCGGTAATGGTGCTGGTGTCCTAACAACATGATATCAATAATGGAATATGCAGCAAAATAAATATGCGAGGCAGAGCGAACAACAATAATGTGCGGGAGCTGAATACTAGACACAACGATAACTAATCTGCAATAATCTAATATAAGTCCTACGAATGGTGCCTTTTGAAATAACACGAATCATGGGGTTTTGAAAATAGGGGCTACGATGTTTTTATGAAAAGATACGTCGTTTTTGAAATATTCGTAGATTCCCTTGAGCTGTCTTTAAAAATGCCCACGATTCGTTAGTTTTTGAAATAGGTAAGAAGTCTAATCTAATCTAACAACTACACTAGACTATACGGCTGAACTAACAAGCTGAACTACAGGTAAGGAAACCGCCTATCATCTGAGTCGATATATATACATACCTGTATATGTATAGTCGGTGATCCCGCCTCAATAATATCATATCCGATACCATATCTATAATCAGGCATCCCAAGTCAAGAGTGCGGATCAATCATCAATATAGCTCGTACGTAAATCCGTCGTACGACATCCCAATCTGGGTACGGGTCAATATCACATTCTTCATACTATTCACCTGGTATCCTCTTTATCAAATATCATGATCGGGGTACTGATCTACGTCTAGTACCATACTGATACCGCCTACGTATGCATGGACGTGTGTGAAACACTACGTCAAGGACCCACTACAACGTCATGTCGTATCTAAGATACGAACCCTGCTATATCACCGATCTCACGGCCTCAAATCAAATCTCATCGACTCATTATAAATCCCAAGTACTATCATCCTCAATCCGTATGTGAACACATAGTCCCATACCCATGTGAACACATAACTATATAATCCCGTATAAGCGCAAATGAAAGAAGAAAGTATGCAAGTATGGGTGTGTGTGTGCATGTGTGGTGCGACCACTACTCTAGGGTTTCGCGACACCAAATCATCCAAGAACACCAAATATCTATATCATCGATAATATCAAACAAATTATAGTCAATATATATATATATATATATATATATGTGTGTGTGTGTATACGTATTCGTATACATCACCACGAACTGCGGGGGTGCTATACGCCATCCACCCGACTTCTCCCCGTAGATATAAATCTACTCACCTGGTCCTCGCTTGCCGGTGCCGACGTCGCCACGCGCTTGCTTGCCGTCTCGAAGTCCACATGGGGTACCTACATATCACAACGTATCGTATCGCATAAAAACCCAATTCAAAATCGAAACGGCATACGAAAACTAAATCGGCACACGTATCATGCATAGGTCAAAACCTATCGCCTACACATGCAAGAATAGTCAAACCAACCCTCGATGTCGATGTACGAACGTCAAACCATCGAGAAAAAAACCCAAACGCACCCCTTTGCGCATTCACAAACACTAATTATAATATGAAATAGGTTAGAATTCACAAAAACCTCAAACTCACTTTAAAAGCGATTTTTCCGAAAACCTAGTAAGCAAACTTTTCCATTTTTGTACAAAACTAAATGTTTTAATGATTTTAGTGGCTACAATGCTCACTAAATATCTTAACTAAGCCACCCAAACCATTACTAGATTTTAAACTTACTCATTTCCATAAATCCCAAAATTCTAGTTTGCAATTTAGCTTAAATAGTAAAATTCTAAAATACGATTTGCAAACTAGTTACTAGGTTTGATTTAACATGCCTTAATATGATAAATTACACACTTAAACCATGTTCAAATGATATACAACCCTAACTAGATTTAAATCTCACATATATATGCATTTCATAAAAACCTAGTTTACATAAAAGCTTATTTATTGCAAATCTTAAATTAACAAATTGCAACTAGCAACTAGATTAGGTTTTACATTCCCACAAGATGATAATCTACACTTGATTATCCTATTAGTGATGGTTAAACCCAAATTAGCTTCAAACCATACTCTTGAATTCTCAAATTAGCAACAAGAGCAAAATTAACACTTTAACAACTTAGCCTTAAGAAATTAACTAACTAATTAAGCAAAAATGGTTAGAATTTATACCCAATGAATTGAAGATCCACAAGCACACACATAGCCTCCCAAATTGGAATCTTGTTCCCTAGATCCATGCAATTTTGGCTATAGAGAAATGGGTAGGAGTCGGATTTTGATTTTGTGAGGGTTTGTGTTGATTTTTTTGTTGATTTTTTGAAGGAAAATGGAGGTGAAGGAAGATGGATACTTGGAGAATATGGGGGGGGGGGTGTTTCTGGCCGAAAATGGGGAGGGTGAGGTGAGTGGGAGAGTGAGAGAGAGAGAGTGTTGGTTTCAAAGTCAAAGAAAAGTCAAAAGCCCATTCTTATACATTCTTTTATCCTTTCTTTTCCTTTTCTTTTCTTTTCTATGAAATTCAAGTGGGGACCAAAGAGGGGCTGCTGAATTCAGCCATGGGGATGAGTGAATGGGGGTGTGTGGGTGTGGGTACGGGTGTGGGGTGATGAAAAATGATAAATACAATACCCCAAACATCCATTTACGCTAAAAAAAAAGCATTTTTTCTTCAATAATTTCTAAACCGTTTTGGCAAATGATTTCGTTACAAAAACCACATGATAAATTTTTATTTAATGTTTTATGATGCACAAAATTTGTTTCAACTCATTCCAATTTGTAATTTTCCCTAATTAAATGTATTAGTGACGGCTTAAAATAATAATAAAATAATATTTTTTTTTTTCAGAAAATTTGAAATTTCACCAGCGGCTCAATAAACACCAAATAATAGCAATTATATAGCTAGAATATATATATTTAATTTTTATAATAAGATATTTGTATTTTGACTTTTTACAGAAAACACCCTTATTTTACCGTTTTTTCGAAATTCCACCGAAACGATTTTCAAAACGTTACAGTACAGTCCGGTCCGTTCGTCTATGAGCATCGCATGGCGGGCCTAGAGGGTTGGTAAAAGTCAGACCCCCAAAAGCGGTACAAGTCGTGTCGGAGTGTAGCCCAGAACACCCTGAGATACTACTAGAATACCTACCAGTAAATCTCCTGCCTCGGCCGAGGGCTTCGTGTAATGGCTCTCCTAGACACAGCGCGACCTCACCCCCAATACCGGGAGAGACGAACCCCTGAAGATCCGCTCACTGCCTCCATGTGGCTCGGGACTGTACCCAACTAAAACCTGTTTGCACGTCTCCTTTGAGCGTGGTAGGGTAGTAATCAAAGTACAATGGGAACTCACACGAGACAAATGACGATCCCCAGGTCGATGAACTAACCTGTACACATGTCACCAGGGAACTGCTATCTGACGTCAGGTATAAGACCAACTAGCATGTTCCCGGCGAGTCCTGTCCGGTGTACTCATAACCCAATGAGCACCTGTATACATCTTAGGTGAACCAACTGACACCAGTGGCTTGTGAGACCGGCCACCGCCCCTCGTCGGGGTCTCGAATGTACACACTAGTCTACTCTGGAGTATCGATGCCCTGTCTCGAAACTCCCACGACTAGGGACCTTTTAAGGATGTGCTTATAGACCCCAGCTCCTATTTATATGATCGCCCTCATACTGCTGGTGGTCAAGCAAGAATCCTAGGGGCTCTATCAACGTGTAATAGCGACATGTCAGGTCACCTAAAGCAGTACACGATGATAAAGATAAACCAGATAGCATACTATCATCTCGAGTAAGACTGTCCTACCGGGATAGGTCCTCCCTCAATCATTGCAATCACGTGCCTGTGATCCAATAATTGACTTTGAGGGCACTATCTCCAACACTAGGGACCTGCATAAGGATATGCTTATAGATTACCCAGCCCCCACGAGTGTGACTGCCATCACAACGCTGGTAATCAAGCAAAGATCCTAAGGGCTCGACTAATGTGTAAAGGTGATATGCTAAAAGAAACACATGCACACATTAAAGCAGAAACAAACCAAGTAGCATACTACCATTTTGAGCAAGATTGTCAATACAAGGTGAATATCTCAAGCTTCCATTAAGTAATATACATACTAGTATGATACAGTAATGGCCTCTAGGGCATATACACTAACAATCTGGTTTGTCTTTATCATCGTGTACATGCTTTAGGTGACATTACAGATCAACATTACACGTTGATAGAGCCCTTAGGATTCTTGCTTGACTACCAGCAGTATGATGGCGATCATATACGTGAGAGTTGGGTAGTCTATAAGCACATCCTTAAAGTGTCCCTAGTCATGGGAGTTTCGAGACTGGGCATCGATACTCCATGAGTAGACTAGTGTATACGGATCGAGACCCCGACGAGAGGCGATGGCCGGTCTCACAAGCCATTGGTGTTAGTTGGTTCACCTAAGATGTATACATGTGCTCATTGGGTTATGAGTACACCGGACATGACTCGCCGGGAACATGCTAGTTAGTATTATACCTGTCGTCAGATAGCAGTTTCCTGGTGACATGTGTACAGGTTAGTCTATCGACCTGAGATCATCATTTGTCTCATATGAGTTCCCACTGTGCTTTGATTACTACCCTACCACGGCTCAAAGGAGTCATGCAAACAGGTTTTAGTTGGGTACAGTCCCGAGCCATATGGAGGAAGTGAGCGGATCGGCAGGGGATTCATCTCTCCCGGTATTGGGGGTGAGATCATGCTGTTAGTGTATATGTTAGTTATATGTATGCCCTAGAGGCCATTACTATACATAAGATGTATATTGTAGTGGATTCTTGGACATATATAGGGAGGACTTTCTTGCTCGACATGATAGTATGCTATCTAGTCACTCTTTACCTTAACATGTATACTGATTGTCTCTCCGTTACATGTTGGTAAAGCCCTTAGGATGTGTACTTGACTACCTGGACTATGACGCAGATCATACTAGTGGGGACATGGTAGTCCATAAGTACATCCTTCAAGGTCCCTAGTCGTGGGTGTATCGAAACGGGGCATCGATATACCAGAGTAGACTAGCGTATACCTTCTCGACCCATGTAGATGGGCGATGGATGATCCCATATCCATTGGCGTTTGACATCAGAGATGATATACGGGTGCTCAGTGGAGATTGGGTACACTGGACGGACTCGCCGAGAACTCCCAGATGGTATTATACCTTACGTCAGATGGCAGTTCTCTGGTGACACTGGTACAGGTTAGTCTGTAGATCCGAGATCGTCATAGAGTCTTGTGTGATTCCCACTGTGCTTTGATTTCCACCTTACCACGTCCAAGAGGGCATGCAAAACGGTGGTTTTTGGGTACAGTCCCGAGTCATATGGAGGCAATGAGCGATAGGAGGGGTTTCGTCTCTCCCGGTATTGGGGGTTGATGTTGCGCTATGCTCGATTGGCCGTAACAGGGAAGTCCCTGGCCAGGGCTGGTTTAGAGATTTACTGGTAAGTGTTACCAGTAGTTTCTCGACCCGTTATGAGCCTCATATCGGCACGACTTATCGGTTATTGGGGTCTAGCGTTTACCACCTCTAGACTTGATATGCGACATATCAGACGAGGAGACCGGACTGTATGGTAGTGTCATTGTCAGTCTTTTACAGGAGTTGGAGCGGGCTTGCTTGCCGATCTTCTGATCGTTCAATACCCGGGTAGCCGTTACGTCCAGCTAGTACCGCTGACGGCTTGTGGGTGCTTGATGTGATCATCACCTACTGCCGGCGTATTGACGAGTCTTTAGTCCTACATAGAGGTTTTACTGGCTCAGGCAAAACGAAATAGGAGCGCATATGTGATATGTGCGGGACCGAGAATAATGCGAGTATGCGATACCGTATTCAATTCTCGTGATGTTTATATCGATCGGTTATATACGATATAACCAGGTTATCGAATCAAGGGTTGATTCGATAAGTCGATACATTGGATGTTAGTCGGTTATATGTGATATAACCGGATTATTAAGTCAAGTGTTGATTTAATAATTTAGTGTATAATTGTATATGTGATATACTAATTTACATTAACTAACATTGGTTCACTTAAGTATTTGTTTTTCTCACTTGTGCACAACTTAATATATATGTGATATATATTTATTTGTGTTCATTTTGTATCATGGTTGTTGATACAACTTACATGGGTGTATAAGACTTATACCATACTAATTATAGTGTTAGGTTTTTATATTTATTAGGTTTTTATATTTAAAGTAATTCTAAAATTAGTGGATGATGAGCTCACATGCATGAAGCTTCATGAAGCTTAGGGTTGCATTGACTTAGTCTACTAGTTTTGTTTTACTTGAGATATTAATTAACTTAACCATTATAATGTAGCCATGGTTATGTCTCTATATGAGTTATTATATGATACCCACTCACCCATGGTTAGCTCTCTCTCTCTTGATTAGTTTTTCATTCTCATTTTTGAGCTCATCTTCTTCCTCCTTCAAATGCTTGCTAGAGTTTGATAAAGAGAGAGAAATATAGTGAGAAAAGAAATTCTAAAGTGTACCCATTTCCTATTTCATCATCCTCTACTAGATTAGCACTTTAGTTTAGGGTGTTTGCTTCACTAATTCTCTAGTTAGTGAAGTAGAAGCTTGAGTTCGTATTCCCTCGACGTAGATCATCTTCGGCCTCGAAGACTTCAAGCAATACCGTTGCTATCTTCTCATGGAGCCGTCCGAGAGTCCGGGAGTTCGATGATCGCAGCGAAGGAACTGCTACAAGGAGCTTATGAAGTGAAGGACCGATCTACAAAGGTTGTATTTTCTTCTTCACTTAGATAGTAAAGATGTTTACTTGCATTGTTTCGCCTAATCTCTAGTCTAAGATCTTGTTTAGGGTTGTTCGGCACGGCTAAAATTTTAATCGGGCATGGTTGATGCCTTGTAGAACCTTGTTAGAGTGCCTAATAACCCTACAGTATATGCCCTAAGGGCCAATATTGTATCATACTAGCTTGTATATTACTTAATGGAAGCTTGGGATATTCGCAGTTATATTAACAGTCTTGCTAAACATGGTAGTATGCTACTTAGTTTATATATATCTTAATATGTGTGTACGTATTGATAGAGCCTTTAGGATCTTGCTTGACTACCAGCGTTGTGATGGCAGTCACACTAATGGGGGCTGGGTAGTCTACAAGCACATCCATTTTCTGGTCCCTAGTCGTAGGATTATCGAGACAGGGCATCGATACTCCAGAGTAGACTAGTGTGTACGCTTCTCATCCCAGTTGGGGAGATGGTCTGTCCCACAGCCATCAGTACATCGCACTGGAGATAGTATATAGGTGCTCGTTGGGTTACGGGTACACCGGACAGGACTCGCAGGGAACTGTTGGTTGGTATTATACCCATCGTCAGTTAACAGTTCCCAGGTGACATGAGTACAGCATAGTCCGCAGACTTGACACTGCTGCTTCGCCTCGAGTGTGTTCCCACTGTTCTTAGATTGCTACCCTACCACGGCTCAAAGGAGTTATGCAAACAGGTAGCAGTTGGGTGCAGTCCCGAAGCACTTGGAGGCAGTGGCGGTTAGACAGGATCCGTCTCTCCCGGTATTGGGAGTTGATATCGCGCTGTGTCTGGAGAGCCATTACGCAAAGTCCCTGGCCAGGGCAAGCGAGATTTACTGGTAGGTTTTCCAGTAGTTTCTCAAGGTGTAATGGGCTTCGCTCCAACACGACTTTTACCGCTTTTAGGGGACTGACGCTTGCCGCCCCCTAGGCCCGATATGCGATAGTCCTATACGAACAGACCGGACTGTACGGAGATTGTCACATCAGGCTCAGTAGGAGTTCGGATGGGTTTCCTCATCGGCCTTCTTATCGACATCTACCTGGGGACCGTTACGTACAGCTAGTGCCGCTTGCGGTCTGTGGTTAAACCCACTGCCAGCGTAGTAGTCGAGTCTTTAGAGTCCCACACAGAGAGTTTCCCTGCTTCGGGCGAAACGATATAGAGGTCGTATGGTTTTACGACAGGGTTCGAACACGCACGTGCATTTATGCACGTACGATGTTCGGACAGTTTATACTAGCAGGCTTTGGTTTAAGACAGATTCTAGTATTGGATTATTGGATTTATACAGTCTCAGTATTTCCGTGTTTTCATGGATAGGAGGGGCGTTCTCGTAATTTGTCGAGAAGCTTCTAGAAGATTGATGAGTTGGAGGCTTAGGTGGAATTTGCATTAATTGGTTTAATGACTCATGGTGTGATTCATCCATAGGAGTTAATGATGCATTTATGGCTTAATGACTCATGGGATGAATCACACAAGGTGAGTTAATGAAGCATGATGATAATTATTATTTTTTATTCATTTAATAAATATCTTATGCTTCATATATTTACAATGAGACATTTTTCCAAGATCATTCTCACTCTCACATTCTTTCTCCTCAAGCTCTCTCTCTTCAAACCTTAACCCTAACCTTTCATGTGTTGAGATCAAGGGTTAACAAGACTAATTGATCCCTAATCCTATTCTATATCCTCTAGGTTGCTTTGATTAGCACTTTTAGTAACCTAGTTACCTCAAGTTAGAGGTCAAGCTTGGAGTAGTAGCTTTCGGGTGGATCTTCTATCACAAAGAGGAGGCCGACGAGGAGGTGGTCAACGAGAACAAGAAGGACTTGGTTTATTAGGTATAATCTTTTTTCATAGTAGCTAATCCCTCCTATGATGTTGTTAGTCAGGGTTTGGCAAAGATCCGTAAGTTAGTCGATGTTTGTTTTAAACAAAATGATTGTTTTACCTATTCCGCCTCCCCGCAACTCGTGGGGTGTCTAACGTTGACTTACACATGCTGTGTCTGGAGAACCATTACACAAAGTCCCTGTCCAGGGCAAGCGAGATTTACTGGTAGGTATTCCAGTAGTTTCTCAGGGTGTTCTGGGCTACACTCCGACACGACTTATACCGCTATTGGGGGTCTGACGTTTACCAGCCCCTAGGCCCGATATGCGATACACATAGACGAATGGACCGGACTGTATGGATATTATCACTGACAGGCTCAGTAGGGTTTCAGGATGAGTTCGCTCGTCAGCTTCCCTTTCGCTCAATACATGGGCAGCCGTTACGTACAGCTAGTGCCACTGACGTGCTTGTGGTTAAACCCACTACCAGCATATTGACGAGTCTTTAGAGTCCCCCACAGAAAGTTTCCCAAGTTCGGGAGAAACGTTATAGAGGCCGTATGGTTTTATGGCAGGGTTCGATCATATATGTGCACTTGTGCACGGATCATGATCGGACGGATCATACTAGTGGGCTTTGGTTTAAGCCGGATCCTAGTATTAGATTGTTGGAATATTTTTGTCTTGTTGTATTCGTATTCAGTCAGAATACGGATGCGGGTATGTATATACGGTTGAGGGGTAATCTTGTAATTCGTTACGAGACTACTTTTGAAGTCGCCAATTTCTTTTCTCGAATTAAACATTTTTGATTAATGTTTAATTATTGTGATATTGTGAGCCTTGTTTTTGGCCCATTTCCTTGCCAAAATTTCGTGAGCTTTTCATTGGGCAGTGGGTTTTTGGTGAGGTGGCTTGGAGTGGGTGAGACATTAATTGTGCATTGAATGTTCTTTGTATTTGGCTAGGATATTTAGCATTAGATATTTTGTTGTGAGGTGGGGCTGTTGCTTTGAGGGTGCAAGTTTCTTTTTGGTGTTGCTTGGCTTAATTCATTATTCACTCACCCACTAAAATAAATCCTCAGAGAGCACAATTCCAGTGAGCCCATTTTCGAGTGAAAAAGATTTTTTCATCCAAGGCAAAATCCTTTTCTCACAATTTCTCCATTGGCAACTTCATTTACCTCCACCCAAATCATTGGGTGCCTTGGGACAAAGTATTCACACACTATCTCTACTTCATCTTGGATATCTAGGCTAGCAAACTGGATGCCCGAGTTGTTTTGGTTTTGAGGCGGGAGCCCGTATAAAGAATCCTCGACGTGGAGCCAATTCGACGAGCGAGATCGGAGAGCGAACTTCGTCGGCGCAGCAGCGAGGAGCTTGGCGCAGAGATTGAAGACTGAAGGACATGGATCGACCAGTAAAATCTCTCCAAACTCTTTTACAGTTTACTAGTTTATGGTTAATGGCACGATCCGGGTTTTAGGGTTACGTTAGCGCCATTTTGAAAAGTTTTTATTCCGCATTTGGCCTCGGATTGATGGCCGGGGCGCTGACGTAGCCTTACATGGTATCAGAGCCAAACCATTAACTGCATTCTAGTTGGTTTAGATGATGTTAATGTATCAGAATCGAAACAGACTCGAAACATCACCCGATACATTGCAGTTTCTGTCGAATTTCAAAGTGTCTTCTAAAATTATTTAAACAACTGCTGAAGACTACTTAGATGACTACTAGAAAACACGAGCCCCTAACTCAAAAATAACGAGGAGGCTGACCATATTTTGCCCTCTGGGTTTGAATTTTTCAGTGTGCTTTAGTCTCTGTAATGTTGGTTCAGTGGTATTGTTTGTTTAGCCCAGTTTGGATATGGTTTTATCTAGTTGTTTGGGACTATTCGGGGGTTATTTCGAACTCGATAATTTCGAACATTGTCTAAAGTTCGCAGTACATACATTTCTATCTACGACCTTGAATGTCATTTGAGCGGTAAATCTTGTCTAATTGCTATAACTCTTTTAGACGGGTTTGCGAACGTGACAGTCACGTTGATATTCTGTGTTGTGCTGTGATGTTGCGGATTTGTCATGGTGGATAGCTTGCGTGCAATGGTAGTGCATTTTGGTTATATTTGTAAATTTGATATCGCGGGGCGAGCTTTCGACATGTGGACTGCCGTCACTGCCTGTTTGTATATTATTCTTTTGGGGCACGACCGCGTTGAGGTCGATGTACCCATTGTACATATTTTCTTTTCTGTACTAGGATTACCCCACGGTGGAGTGCATGGATAGCCGGGTTCTAGAGGGCAACGGGCCCGCATCTCATGGCTTTGAGACGGTGGGGGCTTCACTTTAGAATTAGCGGGCTATTCGCCGCATTCGTAGGGGGTACAGGTTGACCCAAGGTGGGGTGCTCAAGATACCGGATTCCATGAAGTGATGGGTGGTCCATTCACTTTGCTGAAGGGGGCTGCCTCCCTTAAGGTTTTGGCGGGTAACTTGCCGCACTCGTAAGGGTTTAGGTTTTCATTTCATAGGCTATCCACACGACCAGGGGAACGTCGGGTTTCAGTTGCGGCTCAAAGGAAACCGGGGCTCCCAGATTATCTGTATTGTTCTGTGATGCTTATTACTTTTCTATGATGTTGCATTTATCATGCCTGGAGTGATTATTATATATTGATATATATACTAGTAGATGTTGTAAATGTTTTACACCTGCGCTCGTCCAGACCCCGCTCTGTCGTTAGTTAAGTAACCTAACGGGTGATGATGGGACCCAGTGGCGAATGTGGATGGCAAATATGTACATCATATTTTCGTTCTTTTGTGGTGTGATTAATTGATGGGATTACGTTGATTCGTATCAATGCAAGGAAAACAGACCTATTCGATGTTGTTGGAACATTTTTCAAAAAGCTGTTATTACAAGGACGTTCTCTTTTGTTTTGCACAGAGGTATTCGGTTATGAATATCCAGCACCTCATTCGACGAGGCAAGGGCCGAGATCCCTTCATCGGGAGTTCCCCTTGGGAAGAAGTTTGCGTCAGGGTAATAAATTCACTATAGTCGATTACTTTTTTCTTTGCATCGCGGTATTCAGTTTGGAATATCTAGCACCTCATTCTACGGGGAAAGAGCCGAGGTCCCTTCACCGGGAGTGACCTCTTTAGCAAAGGTTTTTGCTACTATACATTTGTAAAAAGCTATCCGGTTCCTTCAACGATATCAAGTTCATTACGTTAAAGGTTTTTCGCCATAAAACATGTTGTGCCACGGCAGCGCCCCGGCTGTCTACTCGAGGCCAAAATGCGGAATCAAAATTTTTCTTAACTTTAAACCGGCGCTACCGCGGACAATATACCCGGATCGTAACCATTAACCTAATCCTAGCTAACAAGAGAGTGGGGTAGAATGCTATACCGAGCGATCCGTGTCCTTCGGTCTTCGTCTCCACTCCAATCTCCCGCGGAATCTCCGTCCGTCACCTCCTCGTCGAAACGGGCACCACATCGCCGAATTCTTTTACGGGCTCCCACCTCTGGACCGAGGCAACTCGGGCGCGAAGTTGGCTAGCCGACGCGTCCAAGATTTGCTGTAGATGTAGTGTAGAATACTATGTCTCTTTGGGGGTTTATGTTGCCATGGATGTGGAGGAATGAAGATAAGGAAAAATGGTGCTTTCATTTTTCCTAGCATGAATTGAGATGAAGAAAAATGCCACCACTCAAAAATGAATCTCTCTCATTCTCTCTTCCAAGAATGGCCGGCCTCTCTCAAATATGGGAGTGGGAAAAATCCATGAAGGGAGGTGAGTGTAGGAATCACAAAGGTGACCATAAGAGATGTAAGGATAATGAGGGATCAATGTCACACCAAAGCCAAATCATTTCCTATCTCATAAATGCACATCATGATGAACAAAGAAAGGAATCAAATGATTCTAGATTTATCATAATGCCACATATGCAAATAACACCTCCACAAAAGATAATTTGCACAACTGCAAATAACCCCCTCCATCGTAAAAGTCCGGCCGGGAAGGAACAAAGGAAAACTGGCCGGAACGGAATGTAAACCGGCAACTTCAGAAAACTGATCCCGTAATAAATTACAGGAAAACCCCGCTACTGTATATACATACCCGCATTTGTATTCCCACTGAATACAAATGCAAAGAGACAAAATCTACACTGTCTAATACTAGGATCCGGCTTAAACCAAAGCCGGCTAGTAAAAACCGTCCGATCACGATCCGTGCAATACCGCACGTATCTGATCGAACCCTGCCATATCTCCATACGGCCTCTACAGCGTTTCGCCCGAAACTTGAGTAACCGTGTGTGGTGGACTCTAAAAACTCGTCAATACTATGGCTGTAGATTTAACCACTAGCAAGTCAATACTATGTCTCTCTATATCTCAAGTTCGCGGAGAAAGCCATCTCCCGAAATGAGCAATACCTGTCTTGGAATGTCTGTTTGTCTGATGGGACCTAGATCATAAATGAACTCCAAATCCAAACTTCTTAGACTGTATCGTCAACTGAACTTAATCAGTATCCTGCGCCATGCCTCCCTCAGTATTCGTCTGGACCACCTGTCTAAAATACTGCCCCTCGTCAGAGGGAGAACTATAACTCTGACGGCCACCCTGTCGTCCAGGTCACCTTGGAAGCCTGGAATGATAACCGTCTCCTAAAGGAGGCTGCCGTTATCAAATCCCTAGAACACGCACTTATGTCCTAAAACTGCTTCCGATCGTTTCTCCAGGATTCGATTAATATCAACTTATTGCATCTACTGGAAGAACAACATCTGGTGTGGTACTTGACATCTCATGATTGACTCAATTGCCTAAGCAAGTGATCTGCCAATCATGCACATCCCTCTCTACTTTAGTTTATAAGACACCTTTAGAGAGGGTGACTCCATCACCTGCAGGTACACTACCATGCCGGGAGTCGTCCATTCTAAATACTCATAGAATGCTGTCAAAGTACCCAGATTGGGAAACCACCCAAATCTAGATCCAAAACCATAGATCCAGTAACCAGAATGTCTGATATAATATCCACGTTCTATGTGGAGAAACTACTGTGTGACAACCAAAGTATAACCGATCGTAGTGTAGGAACTTTACTTCCTACTCTGTGTATGTCATCGAATACTAGGACATCACACCCTACTACCTTCTTAACAGATCCATCCCCTATTCTGATGAAGTCAAACCTATGACTGTCATATCAGAAATAGATGATCTATCTCCGGTATATCTACTTTAGTCTATAAATAGACATAAGCCACCTGTCCACCAATGCTTCCGCTGCTCCCACTGACTACGACAACCCTCTGGCAGAGTCATATAAACGTACATTTCTAAAGCTAGCTCAGAACGACGCTATAATCATCCTCCTGCCGGGTCTCACAGTCTGAACAACAGCAATGGCAAGTCTGGGCAAACAAGAACCTCCCTGCCACCGTCCTTGAGTATACCGAAGTACCTCTCGGGTGCCTGAGGTTACCCACCATATCTGCGGAGCGGCCAATGGAATGTCAAACCAGATTGAATCTTCAGGTTCTTATCAAATCTTCCGTAATCGTTTGCGGTTCTGGAATCACTTCCAGTTCTACCATACTCCCACTACTGTTTTCTGAAAAAATCCATTTTTATTAAAACTGTGGCGAGTCAAGAACAATATCACTATTGATCTTCCAGATGGTAGAAAATTAACCCTCGTCATAGCCCGGGTCAACCCACAAACAGCCATTACAGAAACGTGCCTTGAGTCATCCAGAGTCTGGTTTTAAGCATAAGCCGGAAAACTCCCCGTACCTTAACAATGTCAAGATATGAACTGTTCTATATCCAATATAGAAACAGAGGCACTGATTTAATTGAACCAGATTCAAATCATGCAGCTGTCACCAGTGCATGTCAACTAAATGGAAAGAGGCCGATCAGCATTACTCAACTTAGGAGTACTTCCAATTATGAGTAACCTGAAAGAGAAGCAAGTTCTCTTAATCATTATTATCAACCGAATACTATCCGCAAGTATCTACATCTTCGATTACCTTGAAGAATCCCGATACTTGCAACTCTTGGTTCTCTACTTTATTCATACATCTATAACTTCTCAAAACTTAGACCCTGTGTTTCTACGATACACCTGTCTAAGAACTAGAGAAGTCATAAGTAAACCGAATATAGTACGATGACCAACCCCTCTGTCCTAATGGACACTGGACAATATACAATACTCTGTATAAGTCCCCTGAGTGTAATAACTCATTCCCTGTGTGTTGTAGGTCGAAAACTGTACTTATGGTTAAGAAGAATTACACCGCTGTTCAATGCTCCTTACCTAACCATCCACTGATACAGGTAAATGTCATAGACATAATTTCATAAAGGTACATCTCACTCTATAAAAATAGACGTACAGATATATCAATTTGAAATTGGTTAATAACAACGGATATTCAAAACCAAATATTTGCCGTCCGGCAAACAACCCAGGTGACCTCCTCAAATATCACCAATTACAACGAATTCCGATATAATGAGGATGATCACCTAATTCCCAATAACTTACTCCCACTCATCATCTGTAAAACCATACAGATGTAAGAATCAAACCTGGTAAATACATACCCTGGAGTAAGTGTCTAATTGGGAAATCAGTTTTCTTTTAACAGTGCACAGTGAAACTGAAACATTGAAATGTTTCGATGGGGCATCTCGGTATTCCTAGTAATGCCTCTTCCATTATCCAGATTCACAACTGTAACCGTATATCTCTTTTCCATCTCTCCAAATCCCTTTATATGTCTTTAGTCATTACCTTCTGTACACCCCTTTAGGCCAAATGGTTTTCTTCCTTCCCTACCGTTCGGCACCAGCCTATGGATTGGAAGAAGACTATCCAATAAGCATAATGGGTGTACTGTCCTGATCCTAGGAGCACTCGCAATGCGAGAGAAGGTGAAGATAAAAGACAACCGAATAAACCTTATTCCTATTTCTCCTGAACCAGAATCCATCCCCGAACTGGAACAAGTTCCTTTCGAGTTCGTATATAACCATACGATGGTTTTGTCCAATGGAAGTGGACGTTCGTAGTAATACGGGGTGTCCTGGAGAAAAGGGTAGAAGTAGGAGTGGCAATGAGGTTTGCAACTCTGACAATCCAAAAGCCAGTGTTAAGAAGGTTCGGTCAACTTGGTCACTGAGTCATAGTCTAGGGTCGGGTCAATGGTCGCTGCCAAAGAGAGAGAGAAAAGAAATACTCAGCGTGCATTCTAACCTAGATCAGAATGGTTATCACTTTATCTAATCAGGAAACCTCCCACTGTAACCTCAAATTCTTCTCCAAACCCGAAAGAAGAATTAGTCGGGATCACCCGAGGGGTAAACTAATTCATCAGTGGGAATCGGGATCCAACTATCATCGTATGATAACTTGACGGAATCCACTCAAGTCACCACACTCCAGAAGGTATGCGCATGCCTGGCAAGTTTCAGTTTCTTTAGAAACTCCCGATGTGTGTTTTTACCCCTAGGACCCAAGTGACCTTGACAATGCCAACATATCAAAGAGTCCTAGTCAAGTTCAACCCTTCATTATCTTGATTGCGTTAAACCCACCCGTACAAGTCCTTGACAATGACAACATAACCGTACAACTTTCCTAACCAATCCACTTATCCATGCGACAGAAAAGCATTACAGAGCTACCGAACACTACGCCTCGGCAATGCACGACATACGTAGCACGAATACTAAGCAATACTAATCTGAAATGACGGAGGGCTACGGCTGGTTTTTGGCGAAAAACCTTTAACGTAAGGAACTTGATATCGTTGAAGGAACTGGATAACTTTTTATAAAAATATAGTGGCGAAAACCATTTGCTAAAGAGGTCACTCCCGGTGAAGGGATCAAGGCTCTTTCCCCGTAGGATGAGGTGCAGGATATTCCAACTGAATACCACGATGCAAAGCAAAAGTAATCGGCTTTAGTGAAGTTATTGCCCTGATGCAAACTTCTGTCCAAGGGGTCACTCCCGGTGAAGGGATCTCGGCCCTTGCCTCGTCGACTGAGGAGCAGGATATTCCAACTGAATACCACTGTGCAAAACAAAAGCGAACGTCCTTGCAATAACAGCTTCTTGAAAAGTGTTCCAACAACATAAGAATAGGTTTGTTTAGCTTGCATTGATCCGAATCAACGCAGTCCCATCAATTGATCACACCACAAAAGAACGAAAATAATGATGTACGTATATGCCATCCGCATTCTCCACTGGGTCCCGTCATCACCCGTTAGGTTACTTAACTAACGACAGAGCGGGGACTGGACTAGCGCTGATGCAAAACATATACAACATCTACTAGTATATATATCAATATATAATATTAGCTCAAGGCGTGATAAAATGCAACATCACAGAAATGTAATAAGTATCACAGAATAATACAGATATCTTGGAACATCTGTTTTGATGTGTTAGTCAAAGAGTTTGACATCATCAAAATGGTAGATGAACCTTGTATAAACAAAAGGGTAGTAGGGAGTATGGTGTCGATCCTCGTAGAGTACGTGGATGACATACTCTTGATAGGGAAGGAGTTTCCTATGCTACGCTCGATCAATCTCCGCTTATCACAATGATTCTCCATAGAGGATCAAAGTGATACCTCCTAAATCCTGGATTTTGGATCTATGAGATAGATTTAATTGGATGTTAGGATTCTCACTAGTTGTAGTGAGACGGTATCAACCGATCCTGGGGAGAATCACTGGAAGGGTTCCAGGGTGATAAGGACGACTGAATGTCAGTCGCAGGCATTGTCTTTACCCTCGGTAAAGGGACGGTATGTTGGAAGAGTTCCAAGCTAGATACCGTGACATACTAGACGATAAAGGCTGGATACATCGCTACTTATGATGCTACCCTAGAAGCTGTTTGGGTGTATATTGGTTCATGAGATGAACTATGTTCCTACCATTGTGAGACAATGGAGTTGTGGCTTATGCCAAGGAACGCCGGTCCCATCAGTGATCCAGACATATTCTAAGGCAGTATCACCTGATCATGGAGATGGTTGATCTCCAGGGTGATCGAGGTTAGGAGAGTAGACTCAGAGGACAACACAGCGGATCCACTCACAAAGGCCTGTTCCCAGAGAGAGACTTTTATGGGATGGTTGAGTATGAGATACTTCAAACCACTGCTACAGATGGCCCTAGTGCAAGTGGGAGATTGTTAGTTATATGTATGCCCTAGAGGCCATTACTATACATAGGATGTATATTGTAGTGGATGCTGGGACGTATATAGGGAGGACTTTCTCGCTCGACATGATAGTATGCTATCTGGTTGATCTTTACCTTAACGTGTATACTGTTTGTCTCTCTGTTACATGTTGGTAAAGCCCTTAGGATCTGTACTTGACTACCTGGACTATGATGCGGATCATACTAGTGGGGACATGGTAGTCCATAAGTACATCCTTCAAAGTCCCTAGTCGTGGGTGTATCGAGACGGGGCATCGATATACCAGAGTAGACTAGCGTGTACCTTCTCGACCCATATAGATGGGCGATGGATGATCCCATATCCATCGGTGTTTGACATCAGAGATGATATACGGGTGCTCAGTAGAGACTGGGTACACTGGACGGACTCGCCGAGAACTCCCAGATGGTATTATACCTCACGTCAGATGGCAGTTCTCTGGTGACACTGGTACAGAGTAGTCTGTTGACCCGAGATCGTCATAGAGTCTTGTGTGGTTCCCACTGTGCTTTGATTTCCATCTTACCACGTCCAAGAGGGCGTGCAAAACGGTGGTTTTTGGGTACAGTCCCGAGTCACATGGAGGCAATGAGCGATAGGAGGGGATTCGTCTCTCCCGGTATATGGGGGTTGATGTTGCACTGTGTTCGATCGGCTATAACAGGAAGTCCCTGGCCAGGGCTGCTCAGAGAATTGCTGGTAAGTGTTACCAGTAGTTTCTCGACCCGTTATGAGCCTCATATCGACACGACTTATTGAGCTATTGGGGTCTGACGTTTACCACCCCTAGGCGAGATATGCGACATATCAGACGATCAGACCGGACTGTACGGTAGTGTTACTGGTCGGATTCACTGGAGTGTGAGCGGGCTTGCTCGTCGATCTTCAGATCGCTCAATACCCGGGTGGCCGTTACGTTTAGCAGACCGCTTGCGGCTTGTGGATGTTTGATATGATCATCATCCGCTGCCGGCGTATTGACGAGTCTTTAGAGTCCTACACAGAGGTTTCCTGGCTCAAGCGAAACGAAATAGGAGCGCATATGAGATATGTGCGGGACCGAGAATAATGCGTGTATGTGATACCGTATTCTATTCTCGCGATAAATGTATCGAATGGTTGTATGCGATATAACCTAGTTATCGATTCAAGCGTTGATTCGATAAGCCGATATATTGTATACTAGTCGGTTGTGTGCGACATAACCGGATCATTGAATCAAGTGTTGATTTAATGATTTAATGCATATTTATATATTTGATATATTACTTTGCATCAACTAGTATCGGTTTACTTTAAATGGATTTTCTCACTCGGGTGTGCGCATTACATATGCGATATGATTTTGTGCACTTGCTTGTATCATGTTTGATGATACATCCTTTTTGGTTAAGTGTAAAGTATTAAACCTTGGTTAATGAAATGATTAGGGTTTCTTATTTGTTATTCATTTATCTTATTTAATTATCCTTTTTATTTTTGATAAATGAATAAAAGAAATGAGAAAAAGAATGGTGGCTTCTTTTGTTCTTTAGTTGAAGCTTCATGAAGCTTTGTTCAAGTCAACCATCCTTATCTCATCCTTAACCCTAACCATTCCCACTAACCATGATTCATTCTCTACACTTAACTCTAGTTAAAATTATGATAAGAATTTTTTTTCTATTCATTTTCTTTTAACTTATCATAACTATTTCCTTCTTCTTCTTCATTCTTCAAGTGAAGAAAAGCAAGGTCCATCAATGGTGATTGTTGGAAAAGAGTGAGAAATCCAATTCTAAAGTCTACCCACTTCCTATTTCTTCATCCTCTACCTCTTGCCAAGTAGTAGAGTGTGTTTCCTTCACAAGACTTTAGGGTTTGGTGAAGGTGGAGCTTGATCTAGCGATGCCTCGACGTAGATCATCTTCGGCATGGACATCGACGACCTAGCTTGCCCATTCTCCGACGAAGCCGACTCTAGAGCCCGGATTAGATTTGGACAGCGGAGACGACCTCGTTGCGGAGCCGTGGAGGTGGAGGACCGGATCTACAAAGGTTGTATTTCCGTATTCTCATTAGTTAACTGTTAACTAGTTCTTGTTCGCCTAGACATCTAGTTATCGATCCGTAGTTTAGGGTTTGTAGGCACTGTAAAATTTTAATTTGCCATGGTTGATGGCTTGGGAGACCTCACTAGTGTGCCTAGGAACCCTGCAGTGGTATCAGAGCCTAGCTAGAGCCTTAGGCGAAGTCCAGACGGAAATTGAAGTCCGAACGAACTCGAAACCCCGATTCAAAGTTGCTCTCTGTACAATTTTTAAAATCTGGGATTTTTCAACATTAAAAATATTCAGAAAACTCAGCAGGCAATTATAAGAAATACTGTAAATTTCGTGCACCCAATTCCTTCAAAGAGCGGCGCTTCCGCGGCACAAGCTATGCTTGTGCGGCGGAAGAGCGGCCATTTTGTCGTTTTGTGCAGCTTGTTTTCTACAGTAATTCTTATTGTACTGTGCTGGTGTTTCTGGGAATTTTTAATAATTTTTCAAGAGTTGAAATTTCTGCAGTTGTTTTGGGGATTCGGTATTTCGATCGGGGTATCAAATTTTGTCTGTGTGGCTTTCCGGATAAATTTTAGAATATGTTAAAAAGTTCGACCGGATATAAATACCCAACTTTTCCCCTGTCGGGAAATTTCCAAGTGTTGGATTTTTCCGTAGTTTAACAACGTTCTAAGTAGTGCAAGTAACGCGATGGTCCCTCTAGAAGACACAAACCTTAACTCGATTATGTGACCGTCTTGAACTGCCCTTTGAACCTTCGGGTTTGGGGCAGTACGGCGTGCCACATGTGAGGCGTTGGCTTGACCCTTCTACGGCTGGACCGTTGGTACTGAGGCACGAACGGAATGTTGTTAGACTTATTTCATGTATTGAGCAGTATCGGGAAAACTTGGGTGTTCGATTGTTCGATCGAAAAGTTTAACATTTTCTATTTATCTGGAATGGGATACAATAATTGGAATTCACAATAGTTATGAGATAACTAAATGAATGTTATAAACACAGCAGTTTAGTCTCACTTGATCGGTTGCCACGGAATTTTGATGTGATCAAAAGTCCATCGCAATCACGTAGCGTACGCGGATACTCGCCGGGTAAACTTAATAGACAGCTTCACGCCATTGCCCCGACCAAGTGACTGTAGGAGAACCCCGTCGCCGAAAGCATCCGTTCGGGTGCTCCCGGTAGCGGTGTTCCGCCTTGGTGCACTTAGTCGCCGGTATTAGGGGTGCGGCCGTCTACTGAAGTTTGCGACGAGCATTCGATCAGGATGTCGGGAATCTTGTTGAATTGCCCGACTTGATATTGAAAAGTGTTTTCGATTTTGAGACTAAAATGCGGGGTTTATAAATGTTAGGCATGCGATGTCTAAGTAATTCATTTGATTAGGCATGCGATGTCTATGCAGATTGCGGATTCCAACTGTTGTAGTTTTACACTTTCTTTTCTGTGACCGTAAGTGTAATATGTGATATCGCCGGTTTCGTTGCTATATGTCAACGACAATTGGGATGCGCATATTTACTTACGTTGATGACATGTGATGTTATGTGTTGCTGGATATGTTATATTGGATCGTCGTGTTTGAATAGCCGGGGGTTTTTATGTGAGATGAGTGTTTTTCATTTTCATTCATGTAAAAACTTGTATGTAATATTCTTTTATTGGGGCGCTTCCAGGTTGCGGGAGTTGTCACCTGTTGTATATTATTTACTTTTCCGCACTAGGATAGACCCAAGGAGGGGAGCACAAGTAACCGGGTTCTGGAGTCCAGTGGGAGACCAACTCGAGGAGTCGAGTCCGGGTCTCCTAACTCCAGAATTGGTAGGGTTGCTTGCCGCTCTCGTAGGGGTCTAGGGGTGTGGGTTTGGCTATTCATCACGACCATGGAATCCGTGTTTTATACTGGCTCGTATTGAAAACACGGACGTCCTAGTATATCCAATATTTCATATGATTCTTCTGCTGTGATATCTGTGATGTGATCATGTGATGTTCTCTGATAGATACAGTATATAGTATATATGATATATTGTATAGACGTTACTTATGTTTTACACCCGCGCTAGCCCTGCCCCGCTCTGCCGTTAGTTACCTAACCTATCGGTGCACGAGGGGACATCGAGGCGAATGCGGATGGCATAAGTGTACGTCATATCTATCTGTGATGTTTAGGTAATTAAATGATGGGACTTCATTAATGTGATTAATGAAATAAAAGAAACCTAAGATGTTGTAGAATCGAATTTCAAAATTAAAACAGGTAGCTACAGTTCTTGCTTTGCACAGAGGTATATGTGATATATCCTGCACCTTATTCGATGAGGAAAGGACCGAGATCCCTTCACCGGGAGTGACTCCTTTAGCAATAACTGGCAGATGCTACACATTCGGTTTGTCTTTTGATTGCTTTTAAGAGTTTTTGCTTTGCACAGTGATATATATGATATATCCCGCACCTCATTCGACGAGGAAAGGACCGACGATCCCTTCACCGGGAGTGACTCCTTTAGCAAAACTAGAAAAGCCTAAAAAACACTCCATTTCAAAATTCATTCGATCCTACAACGATATCAAGTTCATTACGCAATAGGTTTTCAGAAAAACCTGTCGTAGCCCTCCGTCATTTCAGATAAGTGCTGTTTAGTATTCGTGCTGCGTTTGTTGACCTCCGTCAAGGCGCAGTGTGCGGTAGCTAACCAGTATTTATCTGCTTATGCATATGATGCAGATTGAGTTAGGGTAGTCGTGCGGCCTTGTTGACCTCCGTCAAGGGTCGTGCGGGTGGGTTTAATTCGATCAAGAAATGACGGGTTGAACTTGACTAGTAGCCTATGGTTTGTTGACCTCCGTCAAGGTCATAGGGTGCTAGGGGCAAAATATTATCGGGAATTTCAAGTGTTGAGATTTGCAATGAGATTGCATACCTTCTATGAGATAGTTGGATCCCGATACCCGCTGCGAGTAAGAGTTACTCCTGGGAGAGTTTTATACATTACAATTAGCCGATCAAGTAGGTGTCTAGAAAGGTGTTAACGAGGTTATGCCTCTGGGAAAACGAGGTTTACATTAATTAGGTTCGTGCGAAAGCACGGGGGACCTCCCTCAAAGTACCGACACTGGCCTGGCTGAAAGATTGGCGAACTTGTAGTGTGTAATTAATCCCGGCTAGTCTTTCCTTTTAGGGTTTGAAGGAAGATTTGATAAAAAAAGCAGTGGGAGCCATCCTGATTAGATAAAATAAAAACCAATCTATTCTTGACAGAGCGCACGCTGAGTGTTTTCTTCTCTCTCTCTCCAGGTAGCGACCATATCACGCCTTAATCAAGATAATAATACGGATTATTGACCGAACCCGCTTGTTATACTGAGCTGGGGAACGTTGGTCCCGCTCCAACTTATAATTGTTATAAGACAGAGCAGGAAATTGGGGATTACCAGAATTCCCGTGCCGCCCAAACGAAGAGAGTGCATGTTGATGCATCATCTTCGGGTGTGTTCATTATACAGAACTGTTTCTCAGTATCCTTTACGTCCTGGGTATGTGATACCAGATCAGGATCCCAGATATGTAATCTGTTACATAGGGCTACAGAAAGGTAGAGAACTGAGAACGGGTGATAAGTTTCATGAGACAGAAAACGGGGCAAGTGTTGCAGCCAAGTCTGTTGGTCACTGTCACCCTGTATTACGAATACATTGATTCTGAACGAATGTTATTAGATACCGAACCTGATATACAAAATCATATCTATCTCTTTATTAGTAAAGAAATGATAAAATTTTGTATAGTTGGATAATGTTTTGAACATTTCCTATATCAAAAGTTGATCGGTTCAGGCACGTTATCTAAAAGCATTAATGTTCTAAATCAAACTACAGTTCTTAGTATACGGAACACTCACAAGAGGAAGAGTTCAGAAATGAACGAATCCTTCTTGAGGTATTGTAGACTAGGTCAGATCAATGCGACCCGATTGGCTAGAGTTACATTTAGATGCATATTTAAATTAGTTTGAATTTGCATCTTGTGAAACTCGCCAGTCATGTCACAAAGATAAGATGACCATAGCTCCGTTTACTGGAAACACAGAAAGAGTTAGTAAACTCTTGGGATGATACATGTTGATGTATGTAAGGTCCCCTGTCTACACATACCAAGACTGGTTCTTTTTACTTCATTATGTTCTCTGATAATCTCTTTAGATTCAGACATATGTTCCTGTTGAAACATGAGTCCGAACCTTTTGAGATATTCACGGAATATAAGTTAGAAGTAGAGAACTAATACGGGTATAAGTATTATGTCCTTTGATGTGATCTAGGAGGAGAATACTTGAGCACGGAATTCCTGGACTATTCTAAAGGAGAATGAGATTCTCTCTCGGCATTACTCCTCCGTATACACCATAGCACGATGGTATATCGGGGCGGAGCAATCACACCCTATGTGATAAGGTGTGCTCTATGATGAGTATTACTGAGTCACCTATTTCCTTTTTGGGAGTTATGCACTTGAGAAGCTGCATACCTATTGAGTAGGGTTCAAATCAAATCAGTTGCCTACCACTCCATATGAGATATGGTATGGGAAGAGCCCATGTCTTAAGTCAGTTAAGATTTGGGGTTGCCCGGCCTATGTCTAAAAGCAAAATCCGGACAAGCTCAAGGCAAGGTCTGTTATGTACAACTGGAAGTGTTCCAGCTATACGAACTACAGCAGATGATTTGATAGAACCAAGGGATTCAGTAGATACCAACGAACCTCAGCCTCTCCGCCGATCTAGTAGGGTTCCTCACCCACTTGAGAGATACTTCGGTTTCTCTATGACAGTGGGAGCGAGGATTGCATCATGAGATGATGACCCAACTAGTTTCGAGCTGGCCATCGAGAGTAAGACTCTGTAAGAATGGCTGGATGTTTATCGATCTGAGATGGAATCCTTATACACCAGCAAAGTATGGACTTTAGCTGCTATATCTGAAGGGTTAAATCCCCATCAGGAGCAAGTAAATCTTGAGAAGATTACTTGGTGTAGATGGAAAGGTTGAGACTTTCAAAGCTAGACTTGTTAAAGGTTTTCGTCATCGACCAGGCGTGGATCATGATGAAACCTTTTCAAGTGACTATGCTTAAGTCCATCCAGATCCTACTTGCCACGGCTACATACCATGACTGCGATATCTGGTGGTTGGGTGTCTTGACTGCTTTTCTAAATAATGATTTAGAAGAGAGCGTCTATAAGTACACAGCCAGAGGGCTTCGTAGACAGTGGGAGCAGCGGAAACGTGTGCAAGATGCTTTATAGGATAAAGCAGGCATCGCGGAGTTGGAACATCTATTTTGATGAATTAGTCAAAGAGTTTGACATCATCAAAATGGTAGATGAACCTTGTATAAACAAAAGGGTAGTAGGGAGTATGGTGTCGATCCTCGTAGAGTACGTGGATGACATACTCTTGATAGGGAAGGAGTTTCCTATGCTACGCTCGATCAATCTCCGCTTATCACAATGATTCTCCATAGAGGATCAAAGTGATACCTCCTAAATCCTGGATTTTGGATCTATGAGATAGATTTAATTGGATGTTAGGATTCTCACTAGTTGTAGTGAGATGGTATCAACCGATCCTGGGGAGAATCACTGGAAGGGTTCCAGGGTGATAAGGACGACTGAATGTCAGTCGCAGGCATTGTCTTTACCCTCGGTAAAGGGACGGTATGTTGGAAGAGTTCCAAGCTAGATACCGTGACATACTAGACAATAAAGGCTGGATACATCGCTACTTATGATGCTACCCTAGAAGCTGTTTGGGTGTATATTGGTTCATGAGATGAACTATGTTCCTACCATTGTGAGACAATGGAGTTGTGGCTTATGCCAAGGAACGCCGGTCCCATCAGTGATCCAGACATATTCTAAGGCAGTATCACCTGATCATGGAGATGGTTGATCTCCAGGGTGATCGAGGTTAGGAGAGTAGACTCAGAGGACAACACAGCGGATCCACTCACAAAGGCCTGTTCCCAGAGAGAGACTTTTATGGGATGGTTGAGTATGAGATACTTCAAACCACTGCTACAGATGGCCCTAGTGCAAGTGGGAGATTGTTAGTTATATGTATGCCCTAGAGGCCATTACTATACATAGGATGTATATTGTAGTGGATGCTGGGACGTATATAGGGAGGACTTTCTCGCTCGACATGATAGTATGCTATCTGGTTGATCTTTACCTTAACGTGTATACTGTTTGTCTCTCTGTTACATGTTGGTAAAGCCCTTAGGATCTGTACTTGACTACCTGGACTATGATGCGGATCATACTAGTGGGGACATGGTAGTCCATAAGTACATCCTTCAAAGTCCCTAGTCGTGGGTGTATCGAGACGGGGCATCGATATACCAGAGTAGACTAGCGTGTACCTTCTCGACCCATATAGATGGGCGATGGATGATCCCATATCCATCGGTGTTTGACATCAGAGATGATATACGGGTGCTCAGTAGAGACTGGGTACACTGGACGGACTCGCCGAGAACTCCCAGATGGTATTATACCTCACGTCAGATGGCAGTTCTCTGGTGACACTGGTACAGAGTAGTCTGTTGACCCGAGATCGTCATAGAGTCTTGTGTGGTTCCCACTGTGCTTTGATTTCCATCTTACCACGTCCAAGAGGGCGTGCAAAACGGTGGTTTTTGGGTACAGTCTCGAGTCACATGGAGGCAATGAGCGATAGGAGGGGATTCGTCTCTCCCGGTATATGGGGGTTGATGTTGCACTGTGTTCGATCGGCTATAACAGGAAGTCCCTGGCCAGGGCTGCTCAGAGAATTGCTGGTAAGTGTTACCAGTAGTTTCTCGACCCGTTATGAGCCTCATATCGACACGACTTATTGAGCTATTGGGGTCTGACGTTTACCACCCCTAGGCGAGATATGCGACATATCAGACGATCAGACCGGACTGTACGGTAGTGTTACTGGTCGGATTCACTGGAGTGTGAGCGGGCTTGCTCGTCGATCTTCAGATCGCTCAATACCCGGGTGGCCGTTACGTTTAGCAGACCGCTTGCGGCTTGTGGATGTTTGATATGATCATCATCCGCTGCCGGCGTATTGACGAGTCTTTAGAGTCCTACACAGAGGTTTCCTGGCTCAAGCGAAACGAAATAGGAGCGCATATGAGATATGTGCGGGACCGAGAATAATGCGTGTATGTGATACCGTATTCTATTCTCGCGATAAATGTATCGAATGGTTGTATGCGATATAACCTAGTTATCGATTCAAGCGTTGATTCGATAAGCCGATATATTGTATACTAGTCGGTTGTGTGCGACATAACCGGATCATTGAATCAAGTGTTGATTTAATGATTTAATGCATATTTATATATTTGATATATTACTTTGCATCAACTAGTATCGGTTTACTTTAAATGGATTTTCTCACTCGGGTGTGCGCATTACATATGCGATATGATTTTGTGCACTTGCTTGTATCATGTTTGATGATACATCCTTTTTGGTTAAGTGTAAAGTATTAAACCTTGGTTAATGAAATGATTAGGGTTTCTTATTTGTTATTCATTTATCTTATTTAATTATCCTTTTTATTTTTGATAAATGAATAAAAGAAATGAGAAAAAGAATGGTGGCTTCTTTTGTTCTTTAGTTGAAGCTTCATGAAGCTTTGTTCAAGTCAACCATCCTTATCTCATCCTTAACCCTAACCATTCCCACTAACCATGATTCATTCTCTACACTTAACTCTAGTTAAAATTATGATAAGAATTTTTTTTCTATTCATTTTCTTTTAACTTATCATAACTATTTCCTTCTTCTTCTTCATTCTTCAAGTGAAGAAAAGCAAGGTCCATCAATGGTGATTGTTGGAAAAGAGTGAGAAATCTAATTCTAAAGTCTACCCACTTCCTATTTCTTCATCCTCTACCTCTTGCCAAGTAGTAGAGTGTGTTTCCTTCACAAGACTTTAGGGTTTGGTGAAGGTGGAGCTTGATCTAGCGATGCCTCGACGTAGATCATCTTCGGCATGGACATCGACGACCTAGCTTGCCCATTCTCCGACGAAGCCGACTCTAGAGCCCGGATTAGATTTGGACAGCGGAGACGACCTCGTTGCGGAGCCGTGGAGGTGGAGGACCGGATCTACAAAGGTTGTATTTCCGTATTCTCATTAGTTAACTGTTAACTAGTTCTTGTTCGCCTAGACATCTAGTTATCGATCCGTAGTTTAGGGTTTGTAGGCACTGTAAAATTTTAATTTGCCATGGTTGATGGCTTAGGAGACCTCACTAGTGTGCCTAGGAACCCTGCAAGTATTTCCGTGTTTTCACGGATGGGAGGGGCATTCTCGTAATTTGTCGAGAAGCTTCTAGAAGATTGATGAGTTGGAGGCTTAGGTGGAATTTGCATTAATTGGATTAATGACTCATGGTGTGATTCATCCAAAGGAGTTAATGATGCATTTATTGCTTAATGACTTATGGGATGAATCACACAAGGTGAGTTAATGAAGCATGATGATATTGTTATTTGTTATTCATTTAATAAATATCTTATGCTTCCTATATTCACAAATGAGATTATTATTCATATTCATTCTCACTCTCACCTTCTCTCTCCTCAAGCTCTCTCTCTTCAAAGAACTAACCCTAACCTCTCATGTGTTGAGATCCAAGAGTTAGTAAGACTAATAGATCCCTAATCCTATTCTATATCCTCTAGGTTACTTTGATTAGCACTCATAGCAATCTAGTTACCTCAAGTGAGAGGTTAAGTTTGGAGAAGTAGCTCTCGGGTGGATCTTCTATTACAACGAGGAGGCAGATGAGGAGGTGGTCTACGAGAACAAGAAGGACTTGATTCATTAGGTATAATCATCTTTCATAGTAGCTAATGACTTCTATGTTGTTGTTAGTTAGGGTTTGGCAAAGATCCGTAAAGTTAGTCGATGTTAGTTTAAACAAAATGATTGTTTTACCTATTCCGCCTCCCCGCATCATGTGGGGTGTCTAACGTCGACTTACAGTGGTATCAGAGCCTTGCTAAACCATAACTAACTTGTTGGAAAAGTCGTTAGAAATTCGATCGCAAAACGTACCCGAAAAAACATTATTTTCACATAGTTTCTGTCGATTTTAAAACGGGGTCTAAAAATTTTTCAGGGACCCTTATGAATATAAGCATGGAATTATAAGGTTACTGGAGAAATTTGGGATCTTGACTCGGCCAAACCACCGCGGAACCGCGGCTGATCCAAGCGATCTGCCGCGGATCTACGACCGAGTTGAAGCCGAGTCAGCCCAAATTTGCCCAGTAACTCTTCTGTTATGATTTTGTATTTTCTGGGATGTTTTGTTTCTGCTCAGGTTTCAGGTGCACAGAGAATTATTTGGAGTAGAATCATTTGTGTTTGCTTGATCGAAATTCTAAGATGTTTGGCTAACTTGATTATATCTGTGATTTGTTTAATGTGTTCGTAAACCTTCCCTAACTGCTAGTATGTCGGTTAGCAGGGGGTTGCACATTTCTGTAATGGTTTTTACTGGTTTGTGTTTGTAGACTTGTTGGATTGTCATGAATGGATAGCCGGGGATGTGAGACGAGTGTTTCTTTCATTCAAATGTAATTTGTAAGTTGTTGTAATATTCTTTTGCGGGGCACATCCGGGATGAGGTTGTTGCCACCGTTGTATTATTTCATTTACTGTTTTCTGCTCCTAGGATAGACCCAAGATGGGGTGCACAAACTACTCGGTACTTTGAAGTGTTTAGTGGCTTACTCACGTTGTTGAGGGAGACCGCTTCACTTCGGGTACTTGGCGGGTAGTTTTTCGTACCCGTAGGGGTCTAGGGTGGGGTTTTGGCTATTCATCGCGACTGTGTAATCTGTCTTTCTTTGTAGGCTCAAAAGGAATGCGGATTCGTAGAAAATCCAATATGTTCATCTGTGATCTGGAATGCCTATTATTGCGTCTGACGAATGTACAATATCTATATATGATAGCTATTAGACGTCACTTATGTTTTGCACCCGCGCTAGCCCAGCCCCCGCTTTGTCGTTAGTTAAGTAACCTAAAAGGGTGAATGATGGGGCCCAGTGGCGAATGCGGATGGCATAAGAGGACGTTGTATTTTCGTTGTTTTCTGCAATGATAGGTTAATTGATGGGACGTATTATATTAATGCAAAGAAAATAAACCAAAGTTGAATCGTTAGAACAGTTTAAAAGAAACCACTCGGTTATTTTTTAAACAGAAGATATTTTTAATTGCGGAGCTTAACCACTCCTTTTAAAAGCTATCAGGTTCCTTCGATCATATCAAGTTCACTACGTTCACGGTTTCGCCAAAACCATTCGTAGCCCTCCGTCATTTCATTTAGGTATTCAGTAGTATTCAAGCTATGCATTTTGACCAACGCCAAGGCATAGTGTTTGGTAGCTGCTGGGTATTCATTTGTTGCATGGATAGATGAGTTAGTTTGGGACAGTCGTATTATCATTTGGTCAACGTCAGGGGTATGTACGGATGGGTTCAAATTAACAAGATAATGATGGGTAGAACTTGACATGTGACTTATGACATTTTGACCAACGCCAAGGTCATAAGAGCATGGAGCAGAAATTTATATCGGGAATTTCTAAAGAAACTGAAATTTGCAAAGAGATGCATACCATTTGGAGTGTGATAATTTTGGTAGGATTCCTTCAGCTTTATCACACGATGATATTTGGATCCCGATCCTACTGTGAGTATCCGCTACTCATCAGGAGATTCGTCACTTAACGATCAATGCTATAAACCAAGTAGGTGTCGAGAAAGGTGTCAGCGGGGTTACGCCCCCAGAGAAAAGAGGTTATTTAATTAAGGAACTTCGCGAAAGCGTCGTAAAACCTCCCTCGAAGTACCGCCACCGGCCTGGTTGAACGGTTAAGCAAGTATTGTACGGCGAGAATAGTCCTGGCTAGTTCTTCCTTTTTGGTTTGAGGAGGGATTCGAGAAACAGTGGGAGCCATCCAGTTTAGATAAACTAAAAACCACTCTAAACTTGCAAGAGCATCATGCTAAAGTGTTCCCTCTCTCTCTCAATTGCAGCGACCCAGAACATGACAGGCCTTAAGTTACTATTAGATAAAAATATTTTGACAGGGTCAAACTATAAAGATTGGTTCCGGAATGTCAAGATGGCTTTAACTTATGACAAATTAGGGTATGTCCTTACTGCTAAGGCACCTGCTGTCCCTGGTCCAGAATCCAGTATTGCGGATAAGGAAATCCACAAGACCTGGGAGTTAGATTGCACGAAGGCCAAATGCATCGTGCTTGCCTCTATGAATAATGAACATCAGAGGAGGTACGAGGATATGGATCTTGAGTCCATATTTCTCCACACAAAGGATCTGTATGGAAGCAATCTCGTATAGCAAGATACGAGACCTCGAAGAACTTGTTTCAGTCGAGGCTGGCCGTCGGATCATCTGTAGGAGAACATGTCCTAAAGATGATTGGCTATATAGAAGAGCTTGCGGACCTCGGGACGACTTTAGAGAACGAGCTGTATACAGACTTGGTTCTTCAGCCCCTTCCTTCCACCTACGCCCAGTTTATTCTGAATTTCAACATTCAAGGAAAAGAAGTTGAACTTCCAGAACTCCTTAACATGTTGAGGAGTGCAGAGGGCACCTTGCAGAAGGCAAGGGAACCCACACTATGTTTGTTCGCGGTGCTTCCTCTTCCGGGTCCAAGGCAAGGGCCAAAGGAAGGAAGAAGAAGGCCGCTACCAAACCTAGAGGAGGTGATGGTAAGGTGGGAGTTAAGGGAAAGACAAAGGTTGCGGTACCAGTAGTGGCAAAGGACGAGTGCTTCCAGTGTCGTAGGAAAGGCCATTGGAAGAAAGATTGCAAAGCTTGGATTGCCAAGAACCAGGAATCGAAGCAAGCTGTGGCTTCGACTTCAGGTGTGTTAGTAATTGAAAATTGTCTGTCAATCAACTCTACTTCCTGGGTATTGGATACCGGATCAGGATCTCATATATGCAATTCATTGCAGGCATTGAGAAACCATAGAGTGCTGAAGGTTGGTGATATGACCTTCCAGGTTGCTAACAGAGCTAGCGTGGGTGCTGTGTCCGTAGGGGATTATCACCTTGGATTGACGAGTGGACATATTTTGGTTTTACATAACTGTTTTTGTGTACCCAGTTTAACGTGTAATATCATATCAGTATCGTTGTTATCAAAAGAAGGTTATGATTTCACGTTTGTAAGCGATGTTGTTAACATCCACCTTAATCATGGTTTGATTGGGTCCGGTACACTAGATAATGGTATATATATGTTGTCGGGACCCGGTTCTTGCTTACGGAACAAAATGCCACACGGAACAAAGTGCCACGCCAATTGTCATGCCAAGGGGGCGGGGGCCACCTCTTGAGTCCCTGGGACTCACTGTAGAACAATGGGGAATTTTCAGAACACATTCCGAAAGAGGACCAAACTGCATTATAAATGTAATGATACCACCTTCAATTACAAAGACGTCTTTTAAGTGAACCGGAACTACAGAGGCTTGAGAACTCCATAGTTTTTCGGAACACATTCCGAAAGAGGACCGAACTGCATTATAAATGTAATGATACCACTTTCAATTACAGAGGCGCCTTTTAAGTGAACTGGAACTACAGGGGCTTGAGAACTCCATAGTTAAGCATGCTCGGGCTAGGGAAGTCTTGGGATTGGTGACCTCCTGGAAAGTGGCCCTTAGTCGGGTCCGGTTCGCTCTAAAGGGAAAAAACCGTGCGGTTTCGGCCAGAGCGAACAATACCATCTGTACTGGGGCATGGGGCGTTACATTTATGGTGGCCCATACAGAGTAGGTCTGTGGTTCGAGAACGAACCATTGTTCAAAGGTGGGGAGAATGCCGGGACCCGGTTCTTGCTCACGGAACAAAGTGCCGCACAGAACAAAGTGCCACGCCAATTGTCATGCTAAGGGGGCGGGGGCCACCTCTTGAATCCGTGGGGACCACCTCTTGAGTCCCTGAGACTCACTGTAGAATAATGGGGAATTTTCGGAACACATTCCGAAAGAGAACCGAACTGCATTATAAATGTAATGATACTACCTTCAATTATAGAGGCGCCTTTTGAGTGAACCGGAACTACTGGGGCTTGAGAACTCCATAGTTAAGCGTGCTCGGGCCAGGGAAGTCTTGGGATGGGTGACCTCCTGGGAAGTGGCCCCTGGTCGGGTCCGGTTCGCTCTAAAGGGATAAAAGCCGTGCGGTTTCGGCCAGAGCGGACAATACCATCTGTACTGGGGCGTGGGGCGTTACATATGTTAAACCAATTACAAATTTTCAATGTCCAGAACACACTAAAAAGAAAGTCTCCAGATTTAAATAAGGCTTTCTTATGGCATTGTAGACTAGGTCACATCAATGAGACAAGGTTAACTAAGTTACATAGAGAAGGATATTTGGATCCGTTCGAATATCAATCTTATGCCACTTGTCAATCATGTCTCAAAGGAAAGATGACAAAGACTCCATTCACTGGACATGGAGTAAGAGCGAGCGAGCTCTTAGGACTCATACACAGCGATGTATGTGGTCCAATGTCTACACATGCAAGATGTGGTTTTTCATATTTCATTACTTTTACAGATGATTACCTTAGGTACGGATTCATTTTCTTGATGAAACATAAATCCAAGGCCTTTGAGAAATTCCAAGAATATAAGAATGAAGTAGAAAACCAAACCGGCAAAAGTATCAAGACACTGAGATCTGATCGAGGTGGTGAATACTTAAGTGCCGAGTTCCTAGGTTACCTAAAAGAGAAAGGAATTCTCTCTCAGCTTACTCCTCCATACACTCCACAACATAACGGTGTATCGGAGAGACGGAACCGAACCCTATTGGATATGGTACGTTCCATGATGAGTAATGCTGAGTTACTGCGATCTTTCTGGGGTTATGCACTAGAATCAGCTGCATATCTTTTGAACAGGGCTCCTACCAAGACTGTGCCTACCACGCCATATCAGATATGGAGTGGGAAGAAGCCCTATCTTTAGTATTTGAAGATATGGGGATATCCAGCTTTTGTTAAAAAGCAGCATGCGGACAAACTCGAGGCACGATCAGTACAGTGTAAGTTTGTGGGATATCCAAAGAACTCCAAGGGGTATTTCTTCTATTACGCAGAGGAACAAAATGTTTTTGTTTCTCATAATGCCCATTTTCTAGAACAGCAGTTTTTAGAAAAGGAAACAAGTGGGAGCGCAATAGAACTGGAAGAAATTCCAGAACCACAAACTACTACCGAAAGTTTGGTAGAACCAGTAGTTCAAGAAGAACAGGACATTCCCGCACCCCTCCGCAGGAGTAGTAGGCCGTCTCATCCGCCTGAGAGATACTACAGTTTTCTCATAGACGGGGATAGAGAAGATTGCATCATTGATAATGATGAACCTACTAGCTTCCAGCAGGCCATCTAGAGCGGCGACTCGGTAAGATGGCTGGATGCAATGCGGGCCGAGATGGAGTCTATGTACACCAACAAAGTATGGACTTTGGATTTTGCTCCAGGTGGGGTAAAACCCATAGGATGCAAATGAATCTTCAAGAAAAAGATTGGTGTAGATGGACAGGTGGAAACCTATAAGGCTAGACTTGTTGCAAAGGGTTTTCGTCAAAGACCTGGTTTGGACTATGACGAAACTTTTTCTCCAGTGGCTATGCTCAAATCCATTCGGATCCTTCTTGCTATTGCCGCCTTCCATGATTATGAGATCTGGTAGATGGACGTAAAGATGGCTTTTCTAAATGGTAATTTAGAAGAGTGCGTTTATATGGATCAGCCAGAAGGTTTCAATCAGAGTGGGAGCAGCGGGAAAGTGTGCAAGCTGCTTAAGTCCATTTATGGACTGAAGCAAGCATCGCGGAGTTGGAACATCTGTTTTGATGAAACGGTCAAGGAATATGACTTTATCAAAAATCCAGATGAACCATGTATATATAGTAAAATTGTAGCACGAACTGTCGTATTCCTCGTCTTGTACGTGGATGACATTCTCTTGATAGGAAATGACATTCCTATGCTACAATCTGTCAAAGGATTCTTGTCACACAGGTTCTCCATGAAAGACCTGGGTGATGCCTTTTACATTCTGGGGATCTGGATCTATCGTGATAGATCCAAGAGGATGTTGGGACTTTCACAGTCCAGGTATATCAACACTATACTGAAAAGATTCAGTATGGAAGATTCTAGGCGCGGTAGTTTACCGGCTTGTCACGGAATCACCCTCTCCAAAGAAATGTCTCCCAAGACTGATTTGGAAAGGGATCGCATGTCTATTATACCCTACGCTTCTGCGGTAGGCTCTATAATGTATGCGATGTTGTGCACCTGACCAGATGTAGCTTACGTGCCACGCCCCGCTTCCCAGTGTACGGCGAAGGGGACGCGACGAGGTCCGCTACGTATATACTCAGAAGTACATACGCTAAGCGTATCTAAGCAATATAAAATAAATACACAAGAGATAAGAAATAAAAAGAGCAGCAACTTTTATTTATTAACATTCTTTGTACAATACATGAAAGGAAATACAACTGAAATAAAAAGATGCCTAAACAGTGGCATAACAGGAAATGAAAAGTACAGAGAGGAAAAGTGTACAATGAAACTAAAGTGCAGGGTCTTCAGCAAACTTCTCCAAGTCTTCTTGCGATGGCTCGATCTCTGCCGGGTCCAAATCACCTGACGACATTCAAAGAAGAAAGAAATAGAATGTCGTCAGCGAACAGGTCGCTCGGTAAGTCCTAAGGATAAGGGAAGAATAGAAGAGACAGAGAGTACGAGAGAGAGAGAGAGAGAAAGAGAGAGTTGCTTTTACAGTTGTATTATATTGTTATATTGTTGTAGTATTGTGTTAACGCTATTGTTTGTAGCTTGGTACAGAAGGATGCCAGTGTATACGAGAGGAGTCTCACTTGCCCTGGAGACTAAGGTATCAGGAACTCAAGGAACCGTTTATGCCACGGTACAACAGCAATTGGATTCATGTTAGGTGTATTAAATCTGACCACCTCGTGCCACCTTTAACACCTTCCGTACCAATCTACCCCTTAAACCCCGCGATGTCTTGTTTGTATTGTTATTTTATAAATTGTATTGGTTGTATGATTGCTTGACTGACTGACCGAAACCATGATATCAGGAAATGGTTGTAACCGTAGAGTCATGTAAATGGAATAACTGAGAATCATGTAAAAAGAATATATATTCATGGTTCGGTTCAGTCAAGTTGTATAAATTGATAATTGTATTCATGGATTCATGTGTTCATTTTGAATTAGAATATTGTAGATTATAGATTGACTTGAATCATATTCAAGTAAGATTAATCAGACTCAAATCCGAGTCAGACAATCAGGAATGCGAATCGAAGTCTTATAATTGCTAGGGTCCTTAAGGTAATTTATAAAACTTGAGGGTTTTTTTTATGTAAAAATACTATTATATACTTTTCAAAATATGCCTCAAGTATTTATTGTTAGTTTTTTAGAGTTGTAATGAGGATGGATTTTATGTTGTGACATTTCTAGTGAAAATATCCTAGTTTTATAAATAAGGGTATTTATCTATAATATTGATTATTTGAAGTTCATGGTATTTTAGTGTAAAATTTATTCTTGTGATTTTTAGAAAAAGGTGGAAAATTTATATTATAATAAAATAGATATTTAAATGATAAATATACATATGTTTATACAAAAAATAATTTTAATAAATATTTTATATTCCAAAAATCTCATTTTCTTAAAATGTCGTATTTTAAACCTTTCGAGACCGAATGCTCCTTGCGGAGGTCTGAATCCCGCACTACTAGCCCGAGGGTGCGCGATAAATCGTACAATCCTGAACGGGTTTCCCAAACATTGGTTGTAACGGCGCTTTGCAAAGATTGTAAAATACTAATCCTTTAGAAAACGGTTTTATAAAGTAAATGGTATTTATTTGCAAAGTGTAATTTTCCGTATTTTAGATTCTAGGGTTTCCTAAGCCAATTAGCCTATTTCTAAATGGTCTAAACGACAAGTCGTTAGAAGCCTCAAATCGTCTCTTCACCGCCAATTGTGGCCAGGTAAGTACAAATGAGGAAAGGAGGGATCCGCTCACGAATCATGAGATGGGTCTTTTAAAATTACCTTTGCTCACTTGCCTAGCCTAGACACCACAAAGTCAGGTTTAGATAAACGATCGATGTCCACAACTTATCGTGTTTTCCTAATAAGAGGTATTTATTTAAAAGTGTATCAAAGCTAAACTTTTAGAATTGATTTTATTAAGAAAATGGTATTTAAATGAAAGTATTGTTTTTTTATCGTATTTTAAGTTTTGATGATATCGTTTAGGGTTGTATTTGCGTGTGTGTGGAGGTAGGTCATTACCTCGTGCTCTACTTTAAATGTATAGCAAAGTTAAGGGGTTAAATATGAAATCGAAACATGATGGTATTAAAGTGAAAAATACGATAAATTGGAAAGGTTATCATTTCATGTGATGAAACTTATTCAAATTGATTTTTAAAAGTTTAATAGTCAAGATAAAGATGTTTAAACATGAATGTATTGGTGAGAAGTGAACTTTTATAGAAAACCGAATCGAAAATCGGATTTGTTCCGATTCCGTCGGGTTTCGTAATTTCGTATTTTAGAGAAATAGAAAGGGGGATAGAATGGGACTTACGGGTTTCGATTAAGTAAAGGAGTGAAGGGGGGACTAGAGGGGTTGCCGAGGCGTTGCTTCGTCGTCGGTTGTTCCTAAAAACGTCGCCGGAATTTCCGCCGGAATTTCGTCGGAGTTTCGCCGCGAACTTGTTTTCACAGTACACAACTCTTGAGAAGATTTTGAGAAAGATAGCTTAGGATTTTGGGATGAGAGGGTAGAGGGTAAGGGGTGTATTTATAGGGTAGGCTAGGGTAATAAAAATGGAGTGAATGAGGTATAATTGCGTTTCTGGAACCGATCCAGACATTTAAAGTATACAGGGGGTATGAGAATACAAAAAGACACACTTTTCATTTTGGGGACTCGGCCGTCCAGCCGAGTCCGGCCGGCGGCGCCGGCCTGAGTCGGCCGGTCCGCCGGCCGACTCGGGGTGCCGGGATGTGGGGGGTCATAAGGTGAGAGCTCTGGTATTTTTAGTTTTTTTATGTTCAGTTCAACTTTTGGGAGTTACGGTGTGTGAACTGTTGGGCTTCCAAGGAATTTAAAACAAAAACAATATAAAAATAATGTGGGGCAGGGGATTTGAACTCTGGTGGCTTGGTTCAGTAGTGCAAGGTGTTACCAATGAGCTATAAGCTCCTTCTTGTAATTATGGTGTGAAATAATTACTTAAAGTGGTAACAGCAACATTAAATACCCCAAGTATACTTTAATTTTAAAACAATTTTATGTACACTAAAAATGGAGTTATTTAAAAACAAAGTAATTACTTATATATTGTGCTCAGGTTAAAATACTCCTTTATGGATTTTGAAAAAAAAATTTGTATAGAAAAGTGTATAGGAAAATTAGGGTTGTTACATTACGCACTGAGCGTGGTAAGCAGGTATCAGTCAGACCCAGGGGAGAAGCACTGGATAGCAGTAAAGAACATTCTCAAGTACCTGAGAAGGACTAAGGAGATGTTCTTGGTTTACGGCGGAAAAGACCTCAAGATCGAGGCCTTTGTTGATTCCAGCTTCCAGAGTGACAAGGATGGCTCCAAGTCCATGTCAGGTTATGTCTTTACCCTCAATGGAGGGGCGGTGTGCTGGAAGAGTTCCAAGCAGGACACCATTGCTGACTCGACGATGGAAGCGGAGTATATCGCTGCTTGCGATGCCGCAAAAGAAGCGGTCTGGATGAAGATGTTCCTCACAAAACTTCAGGTGGTTCCATCTATTGTTGATCCAATACCTCTGTATTGTGACAACAACGGGGCTATAGCTTTAGCAAAGGAACCCAGGTCCCATTAGAAGTCCAGACACATCTTGAGGCGGTATCACCTGATCAGGAAGATCATAGATCGACAGGAGATCGAGGTCCGGAGAGTTGCTACAGAGGAGAACACTGCAGATCCATTCACTAAGGCCTTACCTCAGATTCAGTTCGAGAGGCTACTCGAGATGATAGGTCTTCGATACACCAGTACATGGCCCTAGTGCAAGTGGGAGATTGTTAGTGTATATGCCCTAGGGGCCATTATTGTATCATACTAGCTTGTATATTACTTAATGGAAGCTTGGGATATTCACAGTTATATTAACAGTCTTGCTAAACATGGTAGTATGCTACTTGGTTTATGTCTATCTTAATATGTGTATCGCGAATACATATTGATAGAGCCCTTAGGATCTTGCTTGACTACCAGCGTTGTGATGGCAGTCACACTAGTGGGGGATGGATAGTCTACAAGCACATCCTTTTTCAGGTCCCTAGTCGCAGGATTATCGAGACAGGGCATCGATACTCCGGAGTAGACTAGTGTGTACGCTTCTCATCCCAGCAGGGGAAATGGTCTATCCCACAACCATTAGTACTTCGTACTGGAGATAGTATATAGGTGCTCGTTGGGTTACGGGTACACCGGACAGGACTCGCAGGGAACTGTTGGTTGGTATTATACCTGTCGTCAGTTAACAGTTCTTAGGTGACATGAGTACAGCATAGTCCGCAGACTTGACACTGCTGCTTCATCTCGAGTGTGTTCCCACTGTTCTTAGATTGCTACCCTACCACGGCTCAAAGGAGTCGTGCAAACAGGTAGCAGTTGGGTGCAGTCCAGAAGCACTTGGAGGCAGTGGCGGTTAGACAGGATTCGTCTCTCCCGGTATTGGGAGTTGATATCGCGCTGTGTCTGGAGAGCCATTACGCAAAGTCCCTGGCCAGGGCAAGCGATATATACTGGTAGGTTTTCCAGTAGCTTCTTAAGGTGTAATGGGCTTCACTCCGACACGACTTATACCGCTTTTAGGGGACTGACGCTTGCCTCCCTTCTAGGCCCGATATGCGATAGTCCTAGACGAACAGACCGGACTGTACGGAGATTGTCACATCAGGCTCAGTAGGAGTTCGGATGGGTTTCCTCATCGGCCTTTTTATCGACATCTACCTGGGGACCGTTACGTACAGCTAGTACTGCTTGCGGCCTTTGGTTAAACCCACTGCCAGCGTAGTAGTCGAGTCTTTAGAGTCCCACACAGAGAGTTTCCCTACTTCAGGAGAATCGATATAGAGGTCGTATGGTTTTACGACAGGGTTCGGACACATACGTGTTTTTACGCACGTACGATGTTCGGACAGTTTTTACTAGCGGGCTTTAGTTTAAGCCAGATTCTAGTATTAGATTATTGGATTTATAAAGTCTCAGTATTTCCGTGTTTTCACGGATGGGAGGGGCATTCTCGTAAGTTGTCGAGAAGCTTCTAGAAGATTGATGAGTTGGAGGCTTAGGTGGAATTTGCATTAATTGGATTAATGACTCATGGTGTGATTCATCCAAAGGAGTTAATGATACATTTATTGCTTAATGACTCATGGGATGAATCACACAAGGTGAGTTAATGAAGCATGATGATATTGTTATTTGTTATTCATTTAATAAATATCTTATGCTTCATATATTCACAAATGAGATTATTATTCATATTCATTCTCACTCTCACCTTCTCTCTCCTCAAGCTCTCTCTCTTCAAAGAACTAACCCTAACCTCTCATATGTTGAGATCCAAGGGTTAGTAAGACTAATAGATCCCTAATCCTATTCTTTATCCTCTAGGTTACTTTGATTAGCACTCATAGCAACCTAGTTACCTCAAATGAGAGGTTAAGCTTGGAGAAGTAGCTCTCGGGTGGATCTTCTATCACAACGAGGAGGCCGACGAGGAGGTGGTCTACGAGAACAAGAAGGAATTGATTCATTAGGTATAATTATCTTTCATAGTAGCTAATGACTTCTATGTTGTTGTTAGTTAGGGTTTGGCAAAGATCCGTAAAGTTAGTCGATGTTAGTTTAAACAAAATGATTGTTTTACATATTCCGCCTCCCCGCATCATGTGGGGTGTCTAACGTCGACTTACACATACCTTCTGGAATGTGATAACTTGAGTGGATTCCATCAGGTTATCATGCGAGGATAGTTGGATCCCGATACCCACTGATAAGTTGGTTTACTCCTCGGGTGATCCTGACTAATTCTTCTTTCAGGTTTGGAGGAGAATTTGAGGTTACAGTGGGAGACATCCTGATTTGATAAAGTGATTAATCATTCTGATCTAGGTTAAAGTGCACGCAGAGTGTTTCTTTTCTCTCTCTCTTTGGCAGCGACCATGGCCCGACCCTAGACTATAACTCAGTGACCAGGTTAACCGAACTTTCTTAGAACACTGGCTTTTGGATTGTCTGAATTGCATACATCATTGCCACTCCTTCTTTTACCCTTTGCATTTCTCCATAACACCCCGTATCACTACGAACATCCACTTCCATTGGATAAATCCATCGTATGGTTATATACGAACTCGAAGGAACTTGTTCCAGATTCGAGAATGGATTCTGGTTCTGGAGAGATTGAATAGGACTATTCAGTTGTCTTTTCCTTTTTCCTTCTCTCAGGTTGTGAGGGCTCCTAGGATTAGGAGAGGGTACACCTATTGTGCTTATTGGATAGTCTTCTTCTAAACCATAGGCAGGTGCCGAAAGGTAGGGAATGAAGAAAACCAATCAGCCTAAGTGTGGTGTGCAGAAGGTAATAAGTAAAGAAAAATAAAGGGATCAGAAAGAGGGCAAGATAAATTGCGACTGCTATCATTCACGACCAAACCGCGTATATACGGTTACAATCATTAATCTGGATAATTGAAGAGGCATTACTAGGAATACCCGGATACCCCTTCGAAACATTTTTCATGTTTCAGTTTCACTATGCGTTGTTAATAGAAAACTGATTTCCCAATTAGATCCTTACTCCAAGATATGTATTTATCAGGTTTGATTCTCACATCTGTATGGTTTTACAGATGATGAGTGGGAGTAAGTTATTGAGAATTAGGTGATCATCCTCATTATATCGGAATTCGTTGTAATTGGTGGTATTTGAGGAAATCGCCTTGGTTTTTTGCCGGACGACAAATATTTGGTTCTGAATATCCGTTGTTATGCACCAATTTCAAACTGATATATCTGTACGTTTATTTTATAAAGTGAGATATAACTTTTTGAAATTATGTCCATGACATTTACCTATATCAGTTGATGGTTAGGTAAGGAGCATTAAACAGCGGTGTAATTCTTCTTAACCATAGTACAGTTTTCAACCTACGACGCACAGGGTTTGAGTTATTCAACTCAGGGGACTTATACAGAGTATTGTATGTTGTCCAGTGTCTATTAGGACAGAGGGGTTGGTCCTCGTTCTATATTCTGTTTACTTATGACTTCTCCAGTTTTAGACACATGTTTCGTAGAAATACAATGTCCAAGTTTTGAGAAGTTATTGGTATAAGAGTAAAGTAGAGAACCCGTGTCGCAAGTATCGGGATTCTTCAAGGTGATCGAAGATGTAGATACTTGTGTGAGATATTCAGTTGATAGTAATGGTTTTGAGAACTTGCTTCTCTTTCAGGTTACTCATAGTTGGATGAACTCCTAAATTGAGTAATGCTGATCGGCCTCTCTCCATTTAGTTGACATGCACTGGAGACAGCTGCATGATTTGAATCTGGTTCCAATTAAATCAGTGCCTCTGTTTCTATATTGTATATAGAATGAATCATATCTTAACGATGTTAAGATATATGGAGTTGTCCGGCTTATGCTTAAAACCAGACTCTGGATAATTCAAGGCACGTTTCTGTAATGGCAGTTTGTGGGTTAACCCGAGGTATGACGAGGGTTGACTTTCTACCATCTGGAAGATCAATAGTGATATTATTCTTGACTCGGCACAGTTTTAGTAAAATGGACTTCTTCAGAAAACAGTAGTGGGAGTATGGTAGAACTGGAAGAGATTCCAGAACCGCAAACGATTACTGAAAATTTAATAGGACCTAAAGATTCAATCAGGTTTGACATTCTATTAGCCACTCCACAGATATGGTGGGTAACCTCAGGCACCCGAGAGGTACTCCGGTAGCCTCAAGGACGGTGACAGGGAGGTTCTTGTTTACCTACACTTGCCATTGCTGCTGTTCCAGACTATGAGACCCGGCAGAAGGATAAGTATAGCGTCGTTCTAAACTAGCTTTAGAAGTGCACGTGTATATGACTCTGCCGGAAGGTTGTTGTAGTCAGTGGGTGCAGCGGAAGCATAGTAGACAAGTAGCTTGTGTCTATTTATAGACTAAAGCAGATATAGAGGAGATAGATCATCTATTTTTGATGTGACAGTCATAGGTTTTGACTTCATCAGAATAGGGGATAGATCTGTTAAGAAGGTAGTAGGGTGTGATGTCCTGGTATCTGGATGACATACACATAGTAGGAAGTGAAATTCCTATACTACGATCGGTTATACTGTGGTTGTCATACAGTGGTTTCTCCACAAAATATATGGATGTTATATCAGACATTCTGGTAACTAGATCTATGGTTTTAGATCTAGATTTGGGTAGTGTCCCAATCTGGGTACTTAGACAGTATTCTAAAAGTATTTTAGAATGGATGGCTCCTGGCATGATAGTGTACCTGCAGGAGAAGGAGTCACCCTCTGTAAAGGTGTCTTACAGACTAACGGGGAGAGGGATGTGCATGATTGGCATATCACTTGCTTAGGCAATTGAGTCAATCATGAGATGTCAAGTACCACACTAGATGTTGTTTTTGCACTAGATGCAATAAGTCGATATCAATCCAATCCTGGAGAAACGTTAGGAAGCAGTTTTGGAACATAAGTGGATGTTCTAGGGATTTGATAACGGCAGCCTCCTTCGGGAGGCGGTTATCATTCGAGGCTTCCAAGGTGACCTGGATGACAGAGTGACCGTCAGAGTTATAGTTTTCTCTCTGACAAGGGGCAGTAGTTTGGAGAGGTGGTCCAAGCGGATACTGGGAGAGGCAATACTGATTATGTTCAGTTGACGATACAGTCTAAGAAGTTTGGATTTGGAGTTCATTTGTGAACTAGGTTCCATCAGATATCCAGACATATTCTAAGACAGGTATTGCTCAATTCGGGAGATGGCTTTCTCTGTGAACTTGAGATAAAGAGAGACATAGAAAGAAACATCATGGCGGATCCACTCACTGAGGCTATTTCTCGAAAGCAATAGTTTCACAAACGAGCTTTATGAAACTGATTAGTAGAGGAGTTGGGTGTTCGGTATCACACGGGCTGTGAGTATGCGACATCGCAATAATTAGCCTTAAGTGCAAGTGGGTGATTGTTGGATATAGTGCCCTCAAAGTCGATTATTGGATCGCAGGCACGTGATTGCAGTGATTGAGGGATGACCTATACCCGTAGGACAGTCTTATTCGAGATGATAGTATACTATCTGGTTTGTCTTTATTATCGTATACATGCTTTAGGTGACATTACAGATCACCATTACACGTTGATAGAGCCTTTAGGATTCTTGCTTGACTACCAGCAGTATGATGGCGATCATATACGTGAGAATTGGATAGTCTATAAGCACATCCTTAAAGTGTCCCCAGTCATGGGAGTTTCGAGACTAGGCACCGATACTCCATGAGTAGACTAGTGTATACGGATTGAGACCCCGACGAGGGGCGATGGCTGGTCTCGCATGCCATTGGTGGCAGGTTGTTCACCTAAGACGTATACAGGTGCTCATTGGGTTATGAGTACACCGGACAGGACTCGCCGGGAACATGCTAGTTAGTATTATACCTGTCGTCAGATAGCAGTTCCCTGGTGACATGTGTACAGGTTAGTCTATCGACCTGAGATCGTCATTTGTCTCGTGTGAGTTCCCACTGTGCTTTGATTACTACCCTACCACAGCTCAAAGGAGTCGTGCAAACAGGTTTTAGTTGGGTACAGTCCCGAGCCATATGGAGGCAGTGAGCGGATCGGCAGGGGATTCATCTTTCCCGGTATTGGGGGTGAGATCGTGCTGTGTCTGGAGAACCATTACACAAAGTCCCTGGCCAGGGTAAGCGAGATTTACTGGTAGGTATTCCAGTAGTTTCTCGGGGTGTTCTGGGCTATACTCCGACATGACTTATACCGCTAATGAGGGTCTAACGTTTACCAGCCCCTAGGCCTGATATGCGATACTCATAGACGAACGGACCAGACTGTACGGATATTGTCACTGACAGGATTAGTAGGGTTTCAGGATGAGTTCGCTCGTCAACTTTCCTTTCGCTCAATACATGGGCAGCCGTTACGTACAGCTAGTGCCACTGACGTGCTTGTGGTTAAACCCACTGCCAGTGTATTGACGAGTCTTTAGAGTCCCCCACAGAAAGTTTCCCAAGTTCGGACGAAACGTTGTAGAGGCCGTATGGTTTTATGGCAGGGTTCGATCATATACGTGCACTTGTGCACGGATCATGATCAGACGGATCATACTAGTGGGCTTTGGTTTAAGCCGGATCCTAGTATTAGATTGTTGGAATATTTTCGTCTCGTTGTATTCATATTCAGTCAGAATACGGATGCAGGTATGTATATACGGTTGAGGGGTAATCTTGTAATTCGTTACGAGACTACTTTTGAAGTTTCCAATTTCTTTTCTCGAATTAAACATTTTTTTATTAATATTTAATTATTGTGATATTGTGAGCTTTGTTTTTGGCCCATTTCCTTGCCAAAATTTCGTGAGCTTTTCATTGGGCAGTGGGTTTTTGGTGAGGTGGCTTGGAGTGGGTGAGACATTAATTGTGCATTGAATGTTCTTTGTATTTGGCTAGAATATTTAGCATTAGATATTTTGTTGTGAGGTAGGGCTATTGCTTTGAGGGTGCAAGTTTCTTTTTGATGTTGCTTGGCTTAATTCATTATTCACTCACCCACCAAAATAAATCCCCAGAGTGCATAATTCCAGTGAGCCCATTTTGGAGTGAAAAAGATTTTTTCATCCAAGGAAAAATCCTTTGCTCATAATTTCTCCATTGGCAACTTCATTTACCTCCACCCAAATCATTGGGTGCCTTGAGACAAAGTATTCACACACTATCTCTACTTCATCTTGGGTATCTAAGCTAGTAAACTGGATGCTCGAGTTGCCTCGGTTTTGAGGCGGGAGCCCGTATAAAGAATCCTCGACGTGGAGCCACTTCGACGAGCGAGATCGGAGAGCAAACTTCGTCGGTGCAGCAGCGAGGAGCTTGGCGCAGAGATTGAAGACCAAAGGACACGGATCGACCGGTATAATCTCTCCAAACTCTTTTACAATTTACTAGTTTACGGTTAATGGCATGATCCGGGTTTTAGGGTTACGTTAGCGCCATTTTGAAAAGTTTTTATTCCGCATTTGGCCTCGGATTGACGGCCGGGGCGCTGCCGTAGCCTTACACAGGTTCCATGAGATTTACGGATATGAGGGCCGATCAGAGTGACGACGCTTGAGGTGTTAGGATTTGGGGTGTCGTTGATGGACACCGGGTTTTTTCACGATGATGATTTATTGATGATGATATGTTTTATCCCACACTCAGTAGTTATTTGATATGCATTGTTTCATGTAGTTGTAGTACCCTGATGGTGTACCTTGATCATGATTGTTGCATATCCATATTGCCATACTTATGCTATCAGATTGCATGTGATAGATCATCGCTGTTCGTGCATACTTGCGATTATCTGTATGATGTTACTTACTATTCATAAGTTGGCAACCCACTCCCGTTGTGCCACAGTGTTTTGCAGGCTTGACCCTCAGAGTAGTCGCGGCAGGGCTCCTTATTGTATCTATTTCAGTGGATACTGCTACGGTTGGCTGTGAGGTCTTTTTGTTGTAGGTGGGTTTGCGGTTATTCGATTATATCCATTGTATATCTCATTGTATCTAGTACTCTCCATCTACCACTTTCATGTATTGACTTAGAGACGGGTTTGTTAGGATCGATATTGTATATTTTGTGACTCTGGGTGTCGTGCTCGTGGGAGCCGGCCTTTTCTTATAGCTTTATCTCTTTATGCTTTTTTCAATTTTATTGTCTATTTCTTCGCTACGGCATTGTATATATGCTTGTGATGATTGTTTCCGCCCTTGGACGTGATTTGCTCCCGTATGGGGACGATTTATTCCTGTGTTTGTACCCGTTTCGGGGCTAGTTTTACAAAGGAGGCGCTGCCAAATTTTTTAAGAAAATAAACTTAAGGTTTAAGATTTTTACTTGAGATTTCCAAATATTTTTAACAAGATTTTTATCACTTACTTCTTTTTATGGTTTATATTTCTGGGTTTTCGGCTTACTTAAATTGCGTTACGCCTGTTGACGTCACGTGGTTTAAGTGCCGGTCACGTGCCTAAATTTGGATCGTGACAAAGTTGGTATCAGAGCGTTAAGTTTTACCTTTCGAAGTGTAGGATGACCTTGGTATGATGGATTACTTAAGCAGAGTGATGTAGCGTGTGTATGTTTTGCGGAATACTTACGACACGGTACTCCGCCTAAGTGACCTTAGGACATATTGCTTGTAATTCCTTCGTTGATTTCCTTGTATCCTTATGATTCGATTTCTATGTTCTTATCGAATCCTATTGTCATTTCCGGCCATTATGCCGCCGAAGACTACGAGGGCGTAGAGAGCGGCCGTGAGAGCATAGGTCAGGGTAGGCTCGTCAGAGACGAGGACTGACCAGGGCGGTACGCCTATTCCACAGGAGCGGATTGATCCACCTTCGCTAGATCGTATTACTAGGCTAGAGGCCGGTATGCAGAATTTGCGCTAGATGATGGGGTCGTTGGTTGAGTCCAGTCGAGCGCAGAGACAGAAGGTTATCTCATGTATTATGGGGGCCGAGATAGCGCCTACGGTTCAGGCAGTCGTACCTACAGCTACGGAGGTTATCACTGTATCATTATCTGAGTTCATGAGGCTTCAGCCTCCGGTTTTCACCGGCACCGATACAGCTGAGGATCCCCAGTCGTTTATCGATCGGATGGCCAGGATCTATCGTTCTTTGAGATGCTCCGACGCGAGATGGGTAGAGTGTAAGTCCATGTTGCCCACCCCGGTGCTTATGGGGAGGCGGAATAGGTAAAAAACGATTTTTTTTCTCAACGCATCATGGACTAGAAACAAAGGATATTTGCTAAACAAAAACCTAGCAAACTGACTACAAGTTTAGCTACTCGGTTAGAAGGTTATACCTAGGTCTTGAACTCCTTCTCTTCTTGCTCCTTGGAGTGGTTTGAACGGCTCCTCCTCGTAGTCTTCTCTTTGCCGAAGAAGGATCCACCCGAAGGCCTCTACCTTGAGCTCCTACTTTAACCTAGAGGTAACTAAAGTGCTTGGCTTGCTAAACCTAGAACCCTAGAATGAGTAGAGAGGAGTTATGGTGGTTTTACCTCAAGAGCTCATGGTTCTCAACACATGAGAGATGAGAGCTTTGAGAGAGAGGAAGAGGATGAGCTAAAACTATGAGAGAGAGTGCAAGAAAAAAATGAGGATATTTTAGCAACCATACTCTCATATTATGAATAATGATAATAATAATAATAATTAAGAAATTGTGATGGTTAGTTTATGAATGACCATTTTCATTTCATCATTTAATGCATTTGCAAGAAACAAGAAGTATCTTTGAAATGAAATAATGATGGTCAACATGTCAACAATGGTCAACCGGTCAACAAAGTCAACAAGTCAACAAAAGTCAAATGTTCAACTCAACCATGGCACAATTATCTTTAATTAATATTATTGATCATATTTCTCATTTTCATTAGGGTTTAGAAAAAGTCAACTGTCAACAACCTTAATGAGAATCCTCTGCCTCTGCCTCTGTCAACTGTACTTACACACCCGCATCCGTGTTCCGAGGAACACGCTACAATGAGATAAAACCAATCCTAAAATATATACTAGGATCTGGATTAAACCAAAGCCCGCTAGTAATAACTTCCCGGACACCAAACGTGCACAAGTGCACGGATGTGAACGAACCCCGTCGCAAAACCATGCGACCTCTACTCTGTTTTGCCTAAAGGCGAACAACCCTCTGTGTGGGACTCTAAAGACCCGACACTACGCTGGCTGTGGGTTTAACCACAGGCCGCAAGCGGTACTAGCTGTATGTAACGGTCCCCAGGTAGATGCCGATAAGAAGACTGATGAGGTGAACCCATCCGAACTCCTACTGAGCCTGAATGTGACAATCTCCGTACAGTCTGGTCTGTTCATCTGAGAGTATCACATGTCGGGCCTAGGGGGGCGGTAAACGTCAGTCCCCTAATAGCGGTACAAGTCGTGTCGGAGTGTAGCCCAGAACACCCTGAGATAACACTGGAAACGCTACCAGTATATCTCGCTTGTCCTGGCCAGGGACTTTGTGTAATGGCTCTCCTGGACACAGCGCGATATCAACCCCAATACCGGGAGAGACGAATCCTGTCTAACCGTCACTGCCTCCAAGTGCTTCGGGACTGCACCCAACTACTACCTGTTTGCACGACTCATTTGAGCCGTGGTAGGGTAGTAATCTAAGAACAGTGGGAACACACTCGAGGCGAAGTGACAGTGTCAAGTCAATGGACTATGCTGTACTCATGTCACCTGGGAACTGATAACTGATGATAGGTATAATAGCAATGTTAGTTGTATGTATGCCCTAGAGGCCAGTATTGTACAGATGATGTATATTATATTGGATGCTTGGACATATATAAAGATGACTTTCTTGCTCGATATGATAGTATGCTATCTGGTTACTCTTTATCTTAACATGTATACTTGTCTCTTTAAACTGTCTTATGGTTACATGTTGATAAAGCCCTTAGGATATGTACTTGACTACTTGGACTATGATGCAGATCATACTAGTGGGGACATGGTAGTCCATAAGTACATCCTTCAAGGTCCCTAGTCGTGGGTGTATCGAGACAGGGCATCGATATACCAGTGTAGACTAGCGTATACGCTTCTCGACCCATGAGATGGGCGATGGATGATCCCATATCCATTGGTGTTTGACATCAGAGATGGTATACGGGTGCTCAGTGGAGACTGGGTACACTGGACGGACTCGCCGAGAACTCCCAGATGGTATTATACCTCACGTCAGATGGCAGTTCTCAGGTGACACTTGTACAGGTTAGTCTGTAGACCCGAGATCGTCATAGAGTCTTGTGTGATTCCCACTGTGCTTTGATCTCCACCTTACCACGTCCATGAGGGCGTGCAAAACGGTGGTCTTTGGGTACAGTCCCGAGTCACATGGAGGCAATGAGCGATAGGAGGGGTTTCGTCTCTCCCGGTATTGGGGGTTGATGTTGCGCTGTGCTCGATTGGCCGTAACAGGGAAGTCCCTAGCCAGGGCTGATCAGAGATTTGCTGGTAAGTGTTACCAGTAGTTTCTCGACCCGTTATGAGCCTCACATCGGCACGACTTATCGGTTATTGGGGTCTGACGTTTACCACCCCTAGACTTGATATGCGACATATCAGACGAACAGACCGGACTGTACGGTAAGTGTTACTGGTTGGATTCACAGGAGTGTGAGCGGGCTAGCTCGTCGATCTTCTGATCGCTCAATACCCGGATGGCCGTTACGTTCAGCAGACCGCTTGCGGTTTGTGGGTGCTTGATATGATCATCATCTGCTACCGGCGTATTGACGAGTCTTTAGAGTCCTACACAGAGGTTTCCTGGCTCAAGCGAAACGAAATAGGAGCGCATATGAGATATGTACGGGAGCGTGAATAATGCGTGTATGTGATACCGTATTTCATTCTCGCGATGAATGTATCGATTGGTTATATGCGATATAACCTACATATCGAATCAAGGATTGATTCGATAAGCCGATACATAGGATACTAGTCGGTTATATGCGATATGACCGGATCGTTAAATCAAGTGTTGATTTAATGATTTAATGTATAATTATATATTTGATATATTACTTTGCATTAACTAGTATTGGTTCACTTTAAATGGATTTTCTCACTTGATGTGCAAGAAGTATATATGATATACTTTTGTGCACATATTTGTATCATGTTTGATGATACTTGATCATGTGGTTAAGTGTAAAGGAATGAACCATGGTTAAGAGATGATTAGGGTTTTGGTTTTTCATTTATTTATTTGGAAAGGATTTAGATAAGAATGGTGGCTAAGTTTGTTTCTAGTTGAAGCTTCATGAAGCTTTGACTTCTTAACCATTCTTGTCTTCATGCTTAACCCTAACCCATCCAAGTAACCATGGTCTATTCTCTACACTCTACCCTAGTTAGTTTATGATAAGTATTCATTTATTTATTCATTTTAACTCAACACTTATCATAATTCTAGCTTCATCATCTTCTTCTTCAAGATAGAAAGCTTGATGCCATCAATGGCAACTTGAGATCTAAAGTGAGAAATCCAATTCTAAAGTGAACCCACCTCCTATTTCTTCACCCTCTACCTCTTGCCAAGTTGTTTTGGGTGTTTTCTTCACAAGTTTCACAACTTGGTGAAGTCGGAGCTTGAACTTGTGAAACCTCGACGTAGATCATCTTCGGCACGAAGCCGACGACCTAGTCCGCCCAATTCTCCGATGAAGCCGACGTTTGAGTTCGGGATTCGAGATGGACAGCGAGAGGACGCCTACATGGAGCTAAGGAAGTAGAGAACCGGATCTACAAAGGTTGTAGCCTCTCTCCTTTAGTTAAGATGTTAACTAGTTTCGTATTTCGCCTAATTTTCTAGTCAACGATCCGTATTAGGGTTTCTCGGCACCTGTAAAATTTGAAATTGGCATGGTTGATACCTTGTGAGACCTCTTGAGAGTGCCTAGGAACCCTACAGTGGTATCAGAGCCTAGCTAGAGCCTTAGGCGAAGTCTAGACATCGTTTGAAACCCGAACGAACCCGAAACCCTAAAACCCAAGTGCTCTCTGGATTTTTTCTAAAAACTGGGATTTTTCAAGATTAAAAATGCTTAAAAAATTCAGCAGGGAATTCTAAGAATTACGGTGCAAATTTTTTCCAATGAACAGTATATTGTGCGGCGGAACCGCGGCAGAAGCATGGCTTCTGCGGCGGTTCCGCGGCCTACTGATGACGTCAGCCCTCCTCCTTTGCACAGTAATTCATCATTTCAGCAGCTGAGTTTTATGGGTATTTTTAATATTTATTCCAGAGTTGAATTTTCTGGGATGTTTTAGAGCTTCGTTGTTTCGATCGGATTATCAAATTTCGTCTTTGTGTATTTCCGGATGACTTTAGAATATGTTAAAAAGTTCGACCGGATATAAATACCCAACTTTTCCCCTGCCGGAAAATATCCAAGTGTTGGATTTTTGTGTGGTTTAAGGACGTTCTAAGTAGTGCAAGTAATGCGATGGTCCCTCTAGAAGACAACAAACCTTAACTCGATTATGTGACCGTCTTGAACTGCCCTTTGAACCTTCGGGTTTGGGACAGTACGGCGTGCCACATGTGAGGCGTTGGCTTGACCCTTCTACGGCTGGACCGTTGGTACTGAGGCATGAAGTGAATGTCTTTGAACCTATTTCATGTGTTGAACGGTTTCGGGAAAACTTGGGTGTTCGAATGTTCGATCGGAAAGTTTAATATATTCTATTTATCTGGAATGGGATACAATAATTGGAATTCACAAACAGTTATGAGATAACTGAATGAATGTTATAAATCTAGCGGTTTAGTCTCATTTGATATTAAAAAGAGTTTTCGATAATGGGACTAAAATGCGGGGTTTATAACTGTTAGGCATGTGATGTCTAAGTATTTCATTTGATTAGGCATGTGATGTCTAAAGGGATTGCGGATTCCAACTGTTGTAGCTTTACACTTTCTTTTCTGTGACCGTAAGTGTAATATGTGATATCGCCGGTTTCGTTGCTATATGTCAATGACAATTGGGATGCGCATATTTACTTACGTTGATGACATGTGATGTTATGTGTTGCTGGATATGTCATATTGGATTGTCGTGTTTGAATAGCCGGGGGTTTTTATGTGAGATGAGTGTTTTTCATTTTCATTCATGTAAAAACTTGTATGTAATATTCTTTTATTAGGGCACTTCCAGGTTGCGGAAGTTGTCACCCTTTGTATATTATTTACTTTTTTGCACTAGGATAGACCCAAGGAGGGGAGCACAAGTAACCGGGTTCTAGGGTCCAGTGGGAGACCATCTCGAGGAGTCGAGTCCGGGTCTCCTAACCCTAGAATTGGAGGGGTTGCTTGCCGCTCTCGTAGGGGTCTAAGGGTGTGGGATTGGCTATTCATCACGACCGTGGAATCCGTGTTTTATACTGGCTCGTATTGAAAACACGGTCGTCCTAGTATATCCAATATTTCATATGTTTCTTCTGCTGCGATATCTGTGATGTGATCATGTGATGTTCTGTGATAGATACAGTATATAGTATATATGATATATTATATAGACGTTACTTATGTTTTGCACCCGCGCTAGCCCTGCCCCGCTCTGCCGTTAGTTACCTAACCTAACGGTGCACGAGGGGACATCGAGGCGAATGCGGATGGCATAAGTGTACGTCGTATTTATCTGTGATGTTTAGGTATTTAAATGATGGGACTTCATTAATGTGATTAATGAATGAAAAGAAACCTAAGATGTTGTAGAATCAAATTTCAAATAAAACAGGTAGCTACAGTTCTTGCTTTGCATAGCGGTATATATGATATACCCTGCACCTTATTCGATGAGGAAAGGACCGAGATCCCTTCACCGGGAGTGACTCCTTTAGCAATAACTGGCAGATGCTACACACTCGGTTTGACTTTTGATAGCTTCTATAGTTTCTGCTTTGCATAGTGATATATATGATATGTCCCGCACCTCATTCGACGAGGAAAGGGCCGACGATCCCTTCACCGGGAGTGACCCCTTTAGCAAAACTAGAAAAGCCTCATAAATCATTCCATTTCAAAACTTCATTTGATTCTACAACGATATCAAGTTCATTACGCAATAGGTTTTCAGAAAAACCTGTCGTAGCCCTCCGTCATTTCAGATAAGTACTAGTTAGTATTCGTGCTACGTTTGTTGACTATGTTAAGGCGTAGTGTGCGGTAGCTGACCAGTATTTATCTGCTTATGCATATGATGCAGATTGGATTAGGGTAGTCGTGCGACTTTGTTGACTATGTTAAGGGTCGTGCGGGTGGGTTTAATTCAATCAGGAAATGACGGGTTGAACTTGACTAGCACTTATGATTTGTTGACTATGTTAAGGTCATATAGCTGCTAGGGGCAAAATATTATCGGGAATTTCAAGTGTTGAAATTTGCAATGAGATTGCATACCTTCTATGAGATAGTTGGATCCCGATACCCACTGCGAGTAAGAGTTACTCCTGGGAGAGTTTTACACATTACAATTAGCCGATCAAGTAGGTGTCTAGAAAGGTGTTAACGAGGTTACGCCTCTGGGAAAACGAGGTTTACATTAATTAGGTTCGTGCGAAAGCACGGGGGACCTCCCTCAAAGTACCGACACTGGCCTGGCTGAAAGATTGGCGAACTTGTAGTATGTAATTAATCCCGGCTAATCTTTCCTTTTAGGGTTTGAAGGAAGATTTGATAAAAAGCAGTGGGAGCCATCCTGATTAGATAAGATAATAACCAATCTGATCTTGCACGAGCTTACACTAAAGTGTTTTCTTCTCTCTCTCTCCAGGTAGCGACCATTTCATGCCTTAATAAAGATAATAATTTGGATGTATTGACCGAACCCGTATGTTATACTGTGCTGGGGAACGTTGGTTCCGTTCTTTCCTATAAGAGTTATAGGACTGAACAGGATATAGGGGAATACCAGGATTCCCATGCCACCCGAATGAAGAAAGTACATGATGATGCATTTTCTTCGGGTGTGTTCGTTACAGAGAACTGTTTCTCCATTTGCTCTACGTCCTGGGTATTAGATACCGGGTCGGGATCCCATATATGTAATCAGTTACATGGGCTTAGGAAAGGTAGAGAACTTGGAGAAGGTGATAAAGACATTAAAGTTGGAAATGGTGCAATAGTTGCAGCTAAGACTGTCGGGGAATATCACCTTGCATTACCAACAGGTAATACATTGGTTCTGAACGAATGCTATTACATGCCGAACCTGATATGCAACATTATATCAGTTTCTTTATTAAGTAAAGAGAGATATAATTTTGTATTACAGGACAATGTTATGAACATTTTCCGTAACCAAAAGTTGGTTGGATCAGGCACGTTGTGCAATGGCATTTATGTTCTAAATCAATCCACAGTTCTAAGTATAACAAACACATACAAGAGGAAGAGTTCTGAACTGAACGAATCCTTCTTGTGGCATTGTAGACTGGGTCACATCAATGCGACACGACTGGCTAAGTTGCATAAGGATGGATATTTGAAACTATTCGAATTTTCATCTTATGACACTTGCCAGTCATGTCTCAAAGGCAAGATGACCAAAACTCCGTTTACGGGACATGGAGAAAGAGTTACCGAACTCTTAGGACTGATACATAGTGATGTATGCGGTCCTATGTCTACATGCCAGGGATGGTTCTTCATACTTCATTACATTCACTGACGATCTCTCTAGATTCGGATATGTGTTCCTGATGAAACACAAATCAGAAGCTTTTGAGAAATTTAGAGAATATAAACAAGAAGTCGAAAACCAAACCGGAAAAAGTATTAAAATCCTTCGATCTGATCGAGGAGGTGAATACTTGAGCAATGAATTTCTGGACTTCCTAAAAGAGAATGGGATTCTCTCTTAGCTGACTCCTTCATATACACCACAGCACAACGGTGTATCAGAACGGAGAAACCGCACCCTATTAGATATGGTGCGCTCTATGATGAGCACAGCTGAGTTACCTATTTCCTTTTGGGGATATGCGCTGGAGACAGCAACATACCTATTGAATCAAGTTCCATCTAAATCTGTACCTACCACACCATATGAGATATGGAGTGGGAAGAGACCATATTTTAAACGAGTTAAGATATGGGGTTGTCCGGCCTATGTCAAAAGGCAAAATCCAGACAAACTCGAGGCACGGTCAGTTCTTTGCAAGTTTGTGGGATATCCTAAGAATTCACAAGGGTATCTTTTCTACCATGCTGAAGAACAAAAGGTGTTTGTTTCTCAATATGCCACCTTTTTAGAAAAGGAATTCCTTGAAAAAGAAATTAGTGGCAAAGTGATAGAGCTGGAAGAAGTTCCAGATACACAAACCGTAACTGAAGATTTAGTGGAACCAGAGGATTCAGTAGCTCCCAATGAACCTCAGCCTCTCCGCCGATCTAGTAGGGTTCCTCGCCAACCTGAGAGATACTACGGTTTTCTCATGGACGGTGGGAGCGAGGATTGCATCATGGAGGATGATGACCCAACTAGCTTCGAGCAGGCCATCACGAGTAGGGACTCGGTGAAATGGCTGGATGCTATGCGGTCCGAGATGGAATCCATGTACACCAACAAAGTATGGACTTTGGAAGTTGCTCCTGAAGGGGTAAAACCCATTGGGATGAAATGGATCTTCAAGAAAAAACTTGGTGTAGATGGGAAAGTGGAGACTTTCAAAGCTAGACTTGTTGCAAAGGGTTTTCGTCAAAGACCAGGTGTGGACTATGACGAAACCTTTTCTCCAGTGGCTATGCTTAAATCCATCCGGATCATGCTTGCCATCGCTGCATATCATGACTACGAAATCTGGCAAATGGATGTTAAGACCGCCTTTCTAAATGGTGATTTAGAAGAGTGCGTATACATGACTCAGCCAGAGGGCTTCGTAGACAGTGGGAGCAGCGGGAAGGTGTGCAAGCTGCTTAAATCCATTTATGGATTAAAGCAAGCATCGCGGAGTTGGAACATCTGCTTTGACGTCGTTATCAAAGAGTTTGATTTCGTCAAAAATCCAGATGAACCTTGTATTTACAAGAAGGTAGCAGAGAGTAAGATTGTCTTCCTCGTATTGTACGTGGACGATATACTCTTGATAGGAAATGATATTCCTATGCTGCAATCGGTCAAGCTCTTCTTATCACAAAGATTCTCAATGAAAGATCTTGGTGATGCCTCCTGCATATTGGGGATCAGGATCTATAGAGATAGATCCAAACGGATACTGGGATTGTCCCAATCCAGGTACATTGACACCATACTAAAGAGGTTTAGTATGGAAGAATCCAAGCATGGGAACTTGCCCACGATCTCTGGAGTCACTCTCTCCAAAGAGATGTCTCCCAAGACTGATTTGGAGAGAGCTCGCATGCAAAGGATACCCTATGATTCGGCAGTGGGCTCTATCATGTATGTGATGCTGTGTACCAGACCCGATGTAGCATACTCACTAAGTATAGTGAGCAGGTATCAAGCTGATCCTGGAGAGAGTCACTGGAAAGCAGTGAAGAGCATTCTCAGGTACTTACGAAGGACTAAAGAGATGCTCTTGGTGTATGGTAATGGAGAACTCCAAGTGGAGTCCTTTACCGATTCGAGCTTCCAGAGTGATAAGGACGACTCTAAGTCGCAGTCGGGTTTTGTCTTTACCCTTTACGGAGGGGCGGTTAGCTGGAAGAGTTCCAAGCAGGAAACCGTGGCAGACTCAACGATGGAGGCTGAATACATCGCTGCCAACGATGCTGCTAAAGAGGCTGTCTGGATCAAGAAGTTCATTACTGAACTTGGAGTGGTTCCATCCATTGAGCATCCAATACCTTTGTATTGCGATAACAATGGAGCGGTGGCTTTGGCCAAGGAACCCAGGTCCCATCAGCGATCCAGGCATATTCTGAGGCGGTATCACTTGATCCAGGAGATAGTTGATCGCCGGGAGATCGAGGTCAGGAGAGTTGACACGAAGAACAACACGGCTGATCCACTCACGAAGGCCATTCCCCAGATACAGTTTGAGAGACTCTTCGGGATGCTCGGTATGCGATACTACAGCAGCTGGCCCTAGTGCAAGTGGGAGATTGTTAGTTGTATGTATGCCCTAGAGGCCAGTATTGTACAGATGATGTATATTATATTGGATGCTTGGACATATATAGAGATGACTTTCTTGCTCGATATGATAGTATGCTATCTGGTTACTCTTTATCTTAACATGTATACTTGTCTCTTTAAACTGTCTTATGGTTACATGTTGATAAAGCCCTTAGGATATGTACTTGACTACTTAGACTATGATGCAGATCATACTAGTGGGGACATGGTAGTCCATAAGTACATCCTTCAAGGTCCCTAGTCGTGGGTGTATCGAGACAGGGCATCGATATACCAGTGTAGACTAGCGTATACGCTTCTCGACCCATGAGATGGGCGATGGATGATCCCATATCCATTGGTGTTTGACATCAGAGATGGTATACGGGTGCTCAGTGGAGACTGGGTACACTGGACGGACTCGCCGAGAACTCCCAGATGGTATTATACCTCACGTCAGATGGCAGTTCTCAGGTGACACTTGTACAGGTTAGTCTGTAGACCCGAGATCGTCATAGAGTCTTGTGTGATTCCCACTGTGCTTTGATCTCCACCTTACCACGTCCATGAGGGCATGCAAAACGGTGGTCTTTGGGTACAGTCCCGAGTCACATGGAGGCAATGAGCGATAGGAGGGGTTTCGTCTCTCCCGGTATTGGGGGTTGATGTTGCGCTGTGCTCGATTGGCCGTAACAGGGAAGTCCCTGGCCAGGGCTGATCAGAGATTTGCTGGTAAGTGTTACCAGTAGTTTCTCGACCCGTTATGAGCCTCACATCGGCACGACTTATCGGTTATTGGGGTCTGACGTTTACCACCCCTAGACTTGATATGCGACATATCAGTCGAACAGACCGGACTGTACGGTAAGTGTTACTGGTTGGATTCACAGGAGTGTGAGCGGGCTAGCTCGTCGATCTTCTGATCGCTCAATACCCGGATGGCCGTTACGTTTAGCAGACCGCTTGCGGCTTGTGGGTGCTTGATATGATCATCATCTGCTACCGGCGTATTGACGAGTCTTTAGAGTCCTACACAGAGGTTTCCTGGCTCAAGCGAAACGAAATAGGAGCGCATATGAGATATGTGCGGGAGCATGAATAATGCGTGTATGTGATACCGTATTTCATTCTCGCGATGAATGTATCGATTGGTTATATGCGATATAACCTACATATCGAATCAAGGATTGATTCGATAAGCCGATACATAGGATACTAGTCGGTTATATGCGATATGACCGGATCGTTAAATCAAGTGTTGATTTAATGATTTAATGTATAATTATATATTTGATATATTACTTTGCATTAACTAGTATTGATTCACTTTAAATGGATTTTCTCACTTGATGTGCAAGAAGTATATATGATATACTTTTGTGCACATATTTGCATCATGTTTGATGATACTTGATCATGTGGTTAAGTGTAAAGGAATAAACCATGGTTAAGAGATGATTAGGGTTTTGGTTTTTCATTTATTTATTTGGGAAGGATTTAGATAAGAATGGTGGCTAAGTTTGTTTCTAGTTGAAGCTTCATGAAGCTTTGACTTCTTAACCATTCTTGTCTTCATGCTTAACCCTAACCCATCCAAGAAACCATGGTCTATTCTCTACACTCTACCCTAGTTAGTGTATGATAAGTATTCATTTATTTATTCATTTTAACTCAACACTTATCATAATTCTAGCTTCATCATCTTCTTCTTCAAGATAGAAAGCTTGATGCCATCAATGGCAACTTGAGATCTAAAGTGAGAAATCCAATTCTAAAGTGAACCCACCTCCTATTTCTTCACCCTCTACCTCTTGCCAAGTTGTTTTGGGTGTTTTCTGTAAGTGCACGGCGGCGCCCCGGCCGTCAATCCGACGGCCAAATGCGGAAGCGGTGATAAACTTAAATTTTTCTTGAACTGGCAAACCGCCGCGCACTAATACCCGGATCGAACCATTAACTAGTCCTAGCAAACTACAAGATAGGGAATAGAGATATACCGACTGATCCAAGTCCTCCGGTCTTCTCGTCATCGTCCCGATCTCCTGCGGAATGTCCTGTCTCCACCTCGTCGCCGGAAGTGCACCACATCGCCTACTTCTTTTACGGGCTCCTACCTCAATGCCGAGGCAACTCGGGCACGAAGCTGGCTAGTCGACGTGTCCAAGATTTGCTGTAGAATATAGTAGAACTAGTGACTCATTTGGGGTTTATGGAGGTGCCATTTTGGTGGAGGAAATGAGGTATGAACCTTTGTGGAGGAACTTGGGGATTTTTCTAGCATCAAGAGAGCAAAAATCCCCACTACAAAAATGGGCAACCCCTCCTTCATGCTTGGCCGGCCATAACTAGAGGAGGAGAAGAGAGAGGGGTGTGTGAGAGTGGAGCCATACTCATATATTGCAAGAGAGAGAGAGAGGAATGGTTATCATATGGAAAAATGATCACAAAGAAAACCCAACACTCAACCACCAAATCATGCAAAGAAATGATCACCAAAAGAGAACCTCACTCCACCACAACCATCATCAACAACCATGATGCTTACAAAGTCAAGCCATCATGAAGAGAAGAAGTCAAGGTCAATGAAAAGCTATCATGACACAAGAATATGCAAAGAAACCCTCCACAAATACTTATTTGCAACAATGCAAATAAGCCCTCCTCCACCAAACTTCGGCCAATGAACGATACAAAGGAAATCGGCCGAAACGGAAAGCAAACTGGCAACTCCAGAAAACTGGGCCCGTAATAAATTACAGGAAAACCCCGATACTGTGCATACACACCCGCATTTGTATTCCGACCGAAATACAAATGCAATGAGACAAAATCTACACTGTACTATACTAGGATCCGGCTTAAACCAAAGCCGGCTAGTATTATCCGTTCGATCCTGATCCGTGCAATACCGCACGTATCTGATCGAACCCTGCCATATATCCATACGGCCTGTAGTACAAACTGTCCGATCCTGATCCGTGCAATACCGCACGTATCCGATCGGACCCTGCCATATCTCCATACGACCTCTACAACTTTTCGCCCGAAAGCTGAGTAACTAAATGTGGGGGACTCTAAAGACTCGTCAACACCATGGTTGTGGATTTAACCACTAGCACGTCAGAGGTATAAGCAAATACATAACGGGCTACCAGGTATTGACTAAAAGGGACGTCTGTGAGCGAACTCAGCCTGTGTCATGACCCGAAAGTACGGAACATGACCGGCACTTAAACTACGAACGTCTCGAGGCGTACGTAATCTAAATAAACCGAAAACCCAGAAATCCAAACCAAGAAAAGTAGTAGAGTGCAGGCAAAACCAAATTAAAGCAAGTAGTTTCAATAGCATAAGCCGAATTATGCGGTTTTTAAAAGCATCAAAAATTTACTGAAAATTTCGGCAGAGTCTCCTTTGTAAATACTGGCCCCCAAACGGGATACAACATGAATAGTATACGAAATCAAGAAAAAGGCATCCCCAAGCGGGAGCTAGCTCTTCGTCAATCGACGGTCACAACCACACAAGCAATATAATATACAACGCCAACGGCGAGGATCAAAAACTCAAAAGGGAACTCAAAACCACCAGAAATATAACGAGCGACTCTAAGGTCGAAAGAATAAACAACACTGGTCTCTATCTCAATAGATACATGTTTGGTTGATGGAACTTCTAGATACAACAGAATAATGATATACAAGATATATAATGGGGGTATGATACAAGTAAACCCACCTACTAGCAAATCACCCAAATGAAACTGAGCCCACAAGCCGAAATGAAACCTGTACGGCAAATCTGCAAGAAACTGGGGCACAACGGGGGTGAGTTGCCAACTCGTGAATAGAAAAACATCTACGCACAGAAATCGCATAAATAACGCAACCTAGGTCAATGATCATAATATATCCTCAAATATAAGTATAACAGGCAGCCTATAACAATGACTAGGGTAATATCTAACCCGAGTAAAATTTCATGTGCCCGTGTCAGTGCCTCAGGTAGCAATATATCATATGAATGAGGTATGAATGCATGAAACAGAATACATGTAAATGAAGAAACTGTTTTCATAAATTAGTGAGATTTCCTTCGTATTTTTAAACTGAGGTATCATAATGAAATCAGTATCAACAGTGTCTAGCATCGACACAAAACATAAATCTCACTGTCTCGAAATATCAATGTCTCAATCTCAATATCTAGGGCGCCGTCAGTCCGGACCGGCCCCTACCATCCATCTCAAGACCACGACGGTATCCTCCGGATATCCGACGCGTCGGGTAATATCACCGGTAGGTAGTGCTCCCCTGCCGGGCTCAACGTCAACACCACATTCATCTTGCCCCGGGGTACCATACCGGGCCCACCATGTACCCGTGACGGTTCCTCCACTCCTCGACACGGATCTCCAAAACCACAGCAAACTCATGGTGGACGACACTTTACATCACTAGAAAACCGCAACATTTTATATTTTAAAAGATCATAAGTTGTAAATTTTGCGGCTTTCCCCGAAATCCAGAAATATCATAAATCTCAAGAAATCATCACAAGTGCATATGTCAATGATAATGAACTAGGCATGAACAACTGAATAACAGTATGCATGAAGTGGTAGGTAATAACTACAATGTCTAATATGGCATATAAGGGAAGTACACTAATATCATGTCAAAACTACCAGCTAACAATCTAAGTCAAGCAATTATATTCTCTAAAGTGTACGTGACATGGCAATTACCGATGAAGATGTGTGTGAGCCGGCAAGTAGGTGTACGTGGTACATACGCATCATCGGTAATGGTGCTGGTGTCCTAACAGCATGATATCAATAATGGAATATGCAGCAAAATAAATATGCGAGGCAGAGCGAACAGCAATAATGTGCGGGAGCTGAATACTAGACACAACGATAACTAATCTGCAATAATCTAATATAAGTCCTACGAATGGTGCCTTTTGAAATAACACGAATCATGGGGTTTTGAAAATAGGGGCTACGGTGTTTTTATGAAAAGATACGTCGTTTTTGAAATATCCGTAGATTCCCTTGAACTGTCTTTAAAAATGCCCACGATTCGTTAGTTTTTGAAATAGGTAAGAAGTCTAATCTAATCTAACAACTACACTAAACTATACGGCTGAACTAACAAGCTGAACTACAGGTAAGGAAACCGCCTATCATCTGAGTCGATACATATACATACCTGTATATGTATAGTCGGTGATCCCGCCTCAATAATATCATATCCGATACCATATCTATAATCAGGCATCCCAAGTCAAGAGTGCGGATCAATCATCAATATAGCTCGTACGTAAATCCGTCGTACGGCATCCCAATCTGGGTACGGGTCAATATCACATTCATCATACTATTCACCTGGTATCCTCTTTATCAAATATCATGATCGGGGTACTGATCTACGTCTAGTACCATACTGATACCGCCTACGTAAGCATGGACGTGTGTGAAACACTACGTCAAGGACCCGCTATAACGTCATGTCGTATCTAAGATACGAACCCTGCTATATCACCGATCTCACGGCCTCAAATCGAATCTCATCGACTCAGTTCAATCCCAAGTATCATCCTCAATCCGTATGTGAACACATAGTCCCATACCCATGTGAACACATAACTATAATGAATCCCATGAGCACATATCAATAGGAATGTATGCAAGTATGTATGTGTGTATGTGTAGTGCAACACTACCCTAGGGTTCGCAATGCTAAAATAATCCAACACACTAATATCCATCCTAAGCACCGTTATTAATCCCAAAAACATATAATAATTGTTGGTGTGTATACGCATCCGTATACACCACCACGGACTGCGGGGGTGCTATACGCCATCCACCCGACTTCTCCCCGTAGATATAAATCTACTCACCTGGTCCTCGCTAGCCGGTGCCGACGTCGCCACGCGCTTGCTTGTCGTCTCGAAGTCCACATGGGGGTACCTACATATCATAACGTACCATATCGCATTAAAACTAAATTCGAAATCGAAACGGCATACGAAAATCAAATCGGCACGCGTATCACGCATAGGTCCAAACCTATCGCCCACGCATGCAGGAATAGTCAAACCAACCCTCGATGTCGATGTACGAACGTCAAACCATCGAGAAAATCCAATCACACTCATTTGCACATTCACGAACACTAATTTTAATATAAACTAGGTTAAAACTCACAAAAACGCCAATTTCACTTAAAAAGTCATTTTTCCGAAAATCTAGCAAGCACAATTCGCCGTTTTTGTACAAAACACGATGTTTAAATGAATGTAGCGGCCAATATATTTATTAAATATCTTAAATAAGTCGTATAAACAATTTCCGGAATTTAATCTCATTAAATTCCAAAAATCCTAATATTCTAGTTTACAAAAATACCCTTTTTAACAATTTCAAAGCAAAATGCACAAACTACAATCTAGCTTAGAATTGCATGATCCAAAGCATTAAACCACACTTAATAAAGTTAATGAAGCCAAGAAAAACCTAATCACATTTCTAATCCCAAGAATTTAACAAATTTCAAAAACCTAGTAAGCAAATTAGCAAAATAACAAAATTTTTAAGCTAGCCATTAGCACTAGCTACTAAACTTGTATTAACATGACAACAAAGCCTAATTATAACACATAACCATACACCAATTTTATAAACCCTAACTTGCATTCAGTTTCACAACTTGAATTCCAAAACTTGCAATTAAACTCACATATCCAAATAACACTTAATTAAATTAGCTTAAGAATTTAGTAACAATTTAAGCAAAAAAAGTTTTAGAATTATACCCAAAAATATATGAAGGTCCACAAGACTCCATGGCCTCCCAAAATGCTCTATTTTCACAAGGATCCATGCTAAACGGGCTAAGCTAAAATGGGTAGGACTTTGATTTTGATTTTGTGGGATTTTTGGTGGATTTTTGATGCAATTTTTCATGAAGTTTTGAAGGGAAAAGAGAGGGGAAAATGGAGGGGAGGCTGCTGTGGGGAGAAGGAATTTTCGGCCAGAAAAGTGGGTGGGGGAGAGAGAGGGAGGTGAGGAAAATGGGGGGGGGGGAGACAAGGTCAAGGTCAAACAAAGTCAAAAGTCTAACTACTTCACTCATTTTCTTTTCTTTTTTTTCATTTCTTTTTCCTTGAAAATCAAGTGGGGAAAAATATGGTGGGTGCTGAATTCAGCCATGGGGAGGAGTAAGTGGGGGTGTGTGGGTGTGGGCACGGGTGTGGGGTGATGAAAAATGATAAATACAATACCCCAAACATACATTTACGCTAAAAAAAAGCCTTTTTTCTTCAATAATTTCTAAACCGTTTTGGCAAATGATTTCGTTCCAAAAACCACATGATAAATTTTTATTTAATGTTTTATGATGCACAAAATTTGTTTCAACTCATTCCAATTTGTAATTTTCCCTAATTAAATGTATTAGTGACGGTTTAAAATAATAATAAAATAATATTTTTTTTCAGAAAATTTGAAATTTCACCAGCGGCTCAATAAACACCAAATAATAGCAATTAAATAGCTAGAATATGTATATTTAATTTTTATAATAAGATATTTGTATTTTGACTTTTTACAGAAAACCCCCTCATTTTACCGATTTTCCGAAATTTCACCGAAACGATTTTCAAAACGCTACAATCTTCCCCCCTTAAAGAAATTCGGTCCCCGAATTTAAATTCAAACTCCCACAATTACTAAAACATCTAAAAAAAACCATCAAGTCGTCGGGCTCAGAAATCATAAATACATAAAACAAATCGTTGCACAGCGCATGCGCTTGAAAAATGAGCATATAACTCAAATCAAAACTCCGTCAAGCATCCCGCAATCATCGGAGTCATGGAGAAGTCATCAATGCCAAATCCAAATCAAAACCGATATGACATAACTCGAAACTATACATGTAAATATCGAATCTATATCTGTAAGTGTCTGAAGGAAATGCATGCCAATCTCTTTAAGTCGCTGTGCAACGCGTATAACACTGCACAGTGGCGGACGTATATCATAAGAAAATAACTATATATATATATACCTTTGTTTGAAATGTACGTTCCGCCGTTTTGGAAACAATTTAGAAGGGTCTCCTTATTTTAAACATTTCGTGTCATATCAGACACGTAGGTAAATACTGAGGCTATAGCTCGCTTTTTGGAAATCCCTTCAATAACTATCAATGCATGCAAAATGTATTCAGGTACTGTCCTCTGACTAGTCCTGCTCAGTACGAAAACACATAGCAATATCATAAAAACGTACTGCTCTATAAGAAATCAATCCCAAAATATGCACATGAATACTACGTGCGTCTGGTTCGCACGGAAATCAAAATCCATGAATGTGCCATACATGCGCACAGAAACAACATCTAAGTGCATCAGGTGTGCACGAAACATCTGTCGTAGGCAACATGTGTGCCTGACAGCAAAATCAGGTGCATCTGACATGCAAGAAAAAAAAATCTCGATTTAGTGCCTCTGGTGTGCACCAAAATCACCCTTCAAAACATGCGCCCAACATGTGCGAAAATCCAAATCAGGTGCATCTATCGTGCATGAAATCATGAAATCCAATATCAAGCGCCGAACGTGCGCAAAAGCAATCAGGTGCACAAGGTGCACAAAACAAATATCGAGTATCACAATCAAAATCGAAGTCCAGTGCATCTAAGTGCACAAAAGGCGTATCACTGCACTGCAAGCATATATAAACTATACCGAGTGCAGGAACGAAATCGTGTGCATGCATACGCACAAAACCAACTCAACTGTTTAAAACCGTAAAATCACAAACATGTGAAACTAAAGAACGAAAACGATATCAAGTGCAACACTGTGCAAAGATCGTAAATCCTCAATCATCAAAATCAAATCATACGAATAAATCACCCAAAACATCGTAATCAATAATGGCGGAATAGTACTGCTCAAGCGCATCCTCTAAGAATCTCGGCCAACTGTCGTGGTCACTAGTGGGACGTCTCGTCGATGATCATGAACTCTGTCCTGCTGGCGTGCGTAACCATGACCACTCCTGGATCAAGGTCTTCACTATGAATTACCGATCTTTCGGTCCATCGGCTCATCGGCCCTATCAGGTGTGCTAACGGGGACGATTCCGTTCTGGCACTTCTCTGGTCATCTCTTGGTCAATCATCGCGACCACTCGTAAGACAGCATATCACTGGCGTCGGCCTCTGGCTCTCTGAATGTACTTGACACATCTGATCCTGGGTGCAAGTATCATTGCAGCAGTGTCCTGGAAGGAATCCTGCTCACGGTCTCGTCCATGTCTCGTCTCTGCCAACTGTCCGGAAGTCATCGTCCTTTCCTATATCTGCATCTTGCTCTGGAACGACTGCATACTCATCGCGACTCCTTCTGGAAGGTAAATCCAAGTACTATGCCTCGGCATGCGCATCGCATCTCTGATGTCGGCGGAGTGGAACGTCATCTCATCTAGATCTGGTACGAACCTCTTACTTCACTTTTCTCTAATGTCGTCTGCTTTGGACTCGTCTCGTCGCGGCTGCATGGACTGAGCTCCAACGACTATCCTCATATCTGGAGTCTCCCAAGAATGCATCTCACCACCTAGCATCCGAATTAAGTCGAGCCATCCGATCGAGTCGTCAAAACCTTATAATCCCCCAAGAGCTCAACCTCTTGGGCACAGTTTAATAGTATCGAGTACATACCACAGCATCGGTGGTCCAGCCGTAGAAGGGCAAACCCAAGCCTCACTAATGGCGCCGTAGAACTGCCGTAAACCCGAAGGTTCAAAGGCTTTCACACGGTCATTAAGTTGAGTTAGGGTTTCATTCTTCTAGAGGGACCATAGAATTGCCTGCATGTCTTTCCGACTACTTTAAACTTGGATAATTAGGTTTCTGACATTCGATCGTCTCTGTCGACTCCCAACGTCTCCGCGTGAAGTCGTCTCTAGCTGGAATCAATCTATCTGATGACTTCGCATCGGGGTAAGCGAACGAACCACCTTTCCTAGTCATTCATCATCGGGTGACTAGCGACCTTCTATCATCTATTCGTACAACTCGCCCCGCCATAGTTCCAACATATGGGGCGATATCTCGTCGCTCGCAGCAACAACTGGCTCGCTCGTCTGCACGCTGAACAGTGCCTCAATCATCAGGAGTAAGCAACACACCAACGGTCATCAAAATCTGGATGGCCTCTGTCAGTGGCTCAATCCTCTAGTGTCGATCAGCACATCTGAGTAACCTCATAAAGGCGATCCGCCAAACGCTCGTGGCGCGGAAACACAGTAAAAAGACACATCTCTGCAATCGTGTGTCGCCGGAATTTCGCCCTGGTCAGTCCTCGTTCGTGACGAGCTTGTGCTGACCGTAACTCTAGCCGTAGCTCTCCCTGCCGTAACCGTAGCAGCAAAACCAAACTGATACCGATGAGGCTAGATCGGAATGAATATAATACTGAACAAGGAAATGTACATCCTAAGGCTTCATAAGTGGAGTGGCGTGTCGTAAATATGCCGCGGAACATACCAACGGTACGTCACTCTACTTTAGTCACCTATTCCATCAACCAAGGGTCATCCTACGCTCCGAAGGTTAAAACCTAACGCTCTGATACCAACTTTGTCACGACCCGAAAGTACGGAACATGACCGGCACTTAAACTACGAACGTCTCGAGGCGTACGTAATCTAAATAAACCGAAAACCCAGAAATCCAAACCAAGAAAAGTAGTAGAGTGCAGGCAAAACCAAATTAAAGCAAGTAGTTTCAATAGCATAAGCCGAATTATGCGGTTTTTAAAAGCATCAAAAATTTACTGAAAATTTCGGCAGAGTCTCCTTTGTAAATACTGGCCCCCAAACGGGATACAACATGAATAGTATACGAAATCAAGAAAAAGGCATCCCCAAGCGGGAGCTAGCTCTTCGTCAATCGACGGTCACAACCACACAAGCAATATAATATACAACACCAACGGCGAGGATCAAAAACTCAAAAGGGAACTCAAAACCACCAGAAATATAACGAGCGACTCTAAGGTCGAAAGAATAAACAACACTGGTCTCTATCTCAATAGATACATGTTTGGTTGATGGAACTTCTAGATACAACAGAATAATGATATACAAGATATATAATGGGGGTATGATACAAGTAAACCCACCTACTAGCAAATCACCCAAATGAAACTGAGCCCGCAAGCCGAAATGAAACCTGTACGGCAAATCTGCAAGAAACTGGGGCACAACGGGGGTGAGTTGCCAACTCGTGAATAGAAAAACATCTACGCACAGAAATCGCATAAATAACGCAACCTAGGTCAATGATCATAATATATCCTCAAATATAAGTATAACAGGCAGCCTATAACAATGACTAGGGTAATATCTAACCCGAGTAAAATTTCATGTGCCCGTGTCAGTGCCTCAGGTAGCAATATATCATATGAATGAGGTATGAATGCATGAAACAGAATACATGTAAATGAAGAAACTGTTTTCATAAATTAGTGAGATTTCCTTCGTATTTTTAAACTGAGGTATCATAATGAAATCAGTATCAACAGTGTCTAGCATCGACACAAAACATAAATCTCACTGTCTCGAAATATCAATGTCTCAATCTCAATATCTAGGGCGCCGTCAGTCCGGACCGGCCCCTACCATCCATCTCAAGACCACGACGGTATCCTCCGGATATCCGACGCGTCGGGTAATATCACCGGTAGGTAGTGCTCCCCTGCCGGGCTCAACGTCAACACCACATTCATCTTGCCCCGGGGTACCATACCGGGCCCACCATGTACCCATGACGGTTCCTCCACTCCTCGACACGGATCTCCAAAACCACAGCAAACTCATGGTGGACGACACTTTACATCACTAGAAAACCGCAACATTTTATATTTTAAAAGATCATAAGTTGTAAATTTTGCGGCTTTCCCCGAAATCCAGAAATATCATAAATCTCAAGAAATCATCACAAGTGCATATGTCAATGATAATGAACTAGGCATGAACAACTGAATAACAGTATGCATGAAGTGGTAGGTAATAACTACAATGTCTAATATGGCATATAAGGGAAGTACACTAATATCATGTCAAAACTACCAGCTAACAATCTAAGTCAAGCAATTATATTCTCTAAAGTGTACGTGACATGGCAATTACCGATGAAGATGTGTGTGAGCCGACAAGTAGGTGTACGTGGTACATACGCATCATCGGTAATGGTGCTGGTGTCCTAACAACATAATATCAATAATGGAATATGCAGCAAAATAAATATGCGAGGCAGAGCGAACAGCAATAATGTGCGGGAGCTGAATACTAGACACAACGATAACTAATCTGCAATAATCTAATATAAGTCCTACGAATGGTGCCTTTTGAAATAACACGAATCATGGGGTTTTGAAAATAGGGGCTACGGTGTTTTTATGAAAAGATACGTCGTTTTTGAAATATCCGTAGATTCCCTTGAGCTGTCTTTAAAAATGCCCACGATTCGTTAGTTTTTGAAATAGGTAAGAAGTCTAATCTAATCTAACAACTACACCAAACTATACGGCTGAACTAACAAGCTGAACTACAGGTAAGGAAACCGCCTATCATCTGAGTCGATACATATACATACCTGTATATGTATAGTCGGTGATCCCGCCTCAATAATATCATATCCGATACCATATCTATAATCAGGCATCCCAAGTCAAGAGTGCGGATCAATCATCAATATAGCTCGTACGTAAATCCGTCGTACGGCATCCCAATCTGGGTATGGGTCAATATCACATTCATCATACTATTCACCTGGTATCCTCTTTATCAAATATCATGATCGGGATACTGATCTACGTCTAGTACCATACTGATACCGCCTACGTAAGCATGGACGTGTGTGAAACACTACGTCAAGGACCCGCTACAACGTCATGTCGTATCTAAGATACGAACCCTGCTATATCACCGATCTCACGGCCTCAAATCGAATCTCATCGACTCAGTTCAATCCCAAGTATCATCCTCAATCCGTATGTGAACACATAGTCCCATACCCATGTGAACACATAACTATAATGAATCCCATGAGCACATATCAATAGGAATGTATGCAAGTATGTATGTGTGTATGTGTAGTGCAACACTACCCTAGGGTTCGCAATGCTAAAATAATCCAACACACTAATATCCATCCTAAGCACCGTTATTAATCCCAAAAACATATAATAATTGTTGGTGTGTATACGCATCCGTATACACCACCACGGACTGCGGGGGTGCTATACGCCATCCACCCGACTTCTCCCCGTAGATATAAATCTACTCACCTGGTCCTCGTTAGCCGGTGCCGACGTCGCCACGCGCTTGCTTGTCGTCTCGAAGTCCACATGGGGGTACCTACATATCATAACGTACCATATCGCATTAAAACTAAATTCGAAATCGAAACGGCATACGAAAATCAAATCGGCACGCGTATCACGCATAGGTCCAAACCTATCGCCCAAGCATGCAGGAATAGTCAAACCAACCCTCGATGTCGATGTACGAACGTCAAACCATCGAGAAAATCCAATCACACTCATTTGCACATTCACGAACACTAATTTTAATATAAACTAGGTTAAAACTCACAAAAACGCCAATTTCACTTAAAAAGTCATTTTTCCGAAAATCTAGCAATCACAATTCGCCGTTTTTGTACAAAACACGATGTTTAAATGAATGTAGCGGCCAATATATTTATTAAATATCTTAAATAAGTCGTATAAACAATTTCCGGAATTTAATCTCATTAAATTCCAAAAATCCTAATATTCTAGTTTACAAAAATACCCTTTTTAACAATTTCAAAGCAAAATGCACAAACTACAATCTAGCTTAGAATTGCATGATCCAAAGCATTAAACCACACTTAATAAAGTTAATGAAGCCAAGAAAAACCTAATCACATTTTTAATCCCAAGAATTTAACAAATTTCAAAAACCTAGTAAGCAAATTAGCAAAATAACAAAAATTTTAAGCTAGCCATTAGCACTAGCTACTAAACTTGTATTAACATGACAACAAAGCCTAATTATAACACACAACCATACACCAATTTTATAAACCCTAACTTGCATTCAATTTCACAACTTGAATTCCAAAACTTGCAATTAAACTCACATATCCAAATAACACTTAATTAAATTAGCTTAAGAATTTAGTAACAATTTAAGCAAAAAAAGTTTTAGAATTATACCCAAAAATATATGAAGGTCCACAAGACTCCATGGCCTCCCAAAATGCTCTATTTTCACAAGGATCCATGCTAAACGGGCTAAGCTAAAATGGGTAGGACTTTGATTTTGATTTTGTGGGATTTTTGGTGGATTTTTGATGCAATTTTTCATGAAGTTTTGAAGGGAAAAGAGAGGGGAAAATGGAGGGGGGGCTGCTGTGGGGAGAAGGAATTTTCGGCCAGAAAAGTGGGTGGGGGAGAGAGAGGGAGGTGAGGAAAATGGGGGGGGAGACAAGGTCAAGGTCAAACAAAGTCAAAAGTCTAACTACTTCACTCATTTTCTTTTCTTTTCTTTCATTTCTTTTTCCTTGAAAATCAAGTGGGGAAAAATATGGTGGGTGCTGAATTCAGCCATGGGGAGGAGTAAGTGGGGGTGTGTGGGTGTGGGCACGGGTGTGGGGTGATGAAAAATGATAAATACAATACCCCAAACATCCATTTACGCTAAAAAAAGCCTTTTTTCTTCAATAATTTCTAAACCGTTTTGGCAAATGATTTCGTTCCAAAAACCATATGATAAATTTTTATTTAATGTTTTATGATGCTCAAAATTTGTTTCAACTCATTCCAATTTGTAATTTTCCCTAATTAAATGTATTAGTGACGGCTTAAAATAATAATAAAATAATATTTTTTTCAGAAAATTTGAAATTTCACCAGCGGCTCAATAAACACCAAATAATAGCAATTACATAGCTAGAATATGTATATTTAATTTTTATAATAAGATATTTGTATTTTGACTTTTTACAGAAAACCCCCTCATTTTACCGATTTTCCGAAATTTCACCGAAACGATTTTCAAAACGCTACAATCTTCCCCCCTTAAAGAAATTCGGTCCCCGAATTTAAATTCAAACTCCCCCAATTACTAAAACATCTAAGAAAAACCATCAAGTCGTCGGGCTCAGAAATCATAAATACATAAAACAAATCGTTGCACAGCGCATGCGCTTGAAAAATGAGCATATAACTCAAATCAAAACTCCGTCAAGCATCCCGCAATCATCGGAGTCATGGAGAAGTCATCAATGCCAAATCCAAATCAAAACCGATATGACATAACTCGAAACTATACATGTAAATATCGAATCTATATCTGTAAGTGTCTGAAGGAAATGCATGCCAATCTCTTTAAGTCGCTGTGCAACGCGTATAACACTGCACAGTGGCGGACGTCTATCATAAGAAAATAACTATATATATATATACCTTTGTTTGAAATGTACGTTCCGCCGTTTTGGAAACAATTTAGAAGGGTCTCCTTATTTTAAACATTTCGTGTCATATCAGACACGTAGGTAAATACTGAGGCTATAGCTCGCTTTTTGGAAATCCCTTCAATAACTATCAATGCATGCAAAATGTATTCAGGTACTGTCCTCTGACTAGTCCTGCTCAGTACGAAAACACATAGCAATATCATAAAAACGTACTGCTCTATAAGAAATCAATCCCAAAATATGCACATGAATACTACGTGCGTCTGGTTCGCACGGAAATCAAAATCCATGAATGTGCCATACATGCGCACAGAAACAACATCTAAGTGCATCAGGTGTGCACGAAACATCTGTCGTAGGCAACATGTGTGCCTGACAGCAAAATCAGGTGCATCTGACATGCATGAAAAAAAAATCTCAATTTAGTGCCTCTGGTGTGCACCAAAATCACCCTTCAAAACATGCGCCCAACATGTGCGAAAATCCAAATCAGGTGCATCTATCGTGCGTGAAATCATGAAATCCAATATCAAGCGCCGAACGTGCGCAAAAGCAATCAGGTGCACAAGGTGCACAAAACAAATATCGAGTATCACAATCAAAATCGAAGTCCAGTGCATCTAAGTGCACAAAAGGCGTATCACTGCACTGCAAGCATATATAAACTATACCGAGTGCAGGAACGAAATCGTGTGCATGCATACGCACAAAACCAACTCAACTGTTTAAAACCGTAAAATCACAAACATGTGAAACTAAAGAACGAAAACGATATCAAGTGCAACACTGTGCAAAGATCGTAAATCCTCAATCATCAAAATCAAATCATACGAATAAATCACCCAAAACATCGTAATCAATAATGGCGGAATAGTACTGCTCAAGCGCATCCTCTAAGAATCTCGACCAACTGTCGCGGTCACTAGTGGGACGTCTCGTCGATGATCATGAACTCTGTCCTGCTGGCGTGCGTAACCATGACCACTCCTGGATCAAGGTCTTCACTATGAATTACCGATCTTTCGGTCCATCGGCTCATCGGCCCTATCAGGTGTGCTAACGGGGACGATTCCGTTCTGGCACTTCTCTGGTCATCTCTTGGTCAATCATCGCGACCACTCGTAAGACAGCATATCACTGGCGTCGGCCTCTGGCTCTCTGAATGTACTTGACACATCTGATCCTGGGTGCAAGTATCATTGCAGCAGTGTCCTGGAAGGAATCCTGCTCACGGTCTCGTCCATGTCTCGTCTCTGCCAACTGTCCGGAAGTCATCGTCCTTTCCTATATCTGCATCTTGCTCTGGAACGACTGCAAACTCATCGCGACTCCTTCTGGAAGGTAAATCCAAGTACTATGCCTCGGCATGCGCATCGCATCTCTGATGTCGGCGGAGTGGAACGTCATCTCATCTAGATCTGGTACGAACCTCTTACTTCACTTTTCTCTAATGTCGTCTGCTTTGGACTCGTCTCGTCGCGGCTGCATGGACTGAGCTCCAACGACTATCCTCATATCTGGAGTCTCCCAAGAATGCATCTCACCACCTAGCATCCGAATTAAGTCGAGCCATCCGATCGAGTCGTCAAAACCTTATAATCCCCCAAGAGCTCAACCTCTTGGGCACAGTTTAATAGTATCGAGTACATACCACAGCATCGGTGGTCCAGCCGTAGAAGGGCAAACCCAAGCCTCACTAATGGCGCCGTAGAACTGCCGCAAACCCGAAGGTTCAAAGGCTTTCACACGGTCATTAAGTTGAGTTAGGGTTTCATTCTTCTAGAGGGACCATAGAATTGCCTGCATGTCTTTCCGACTACTTTAAACTTGGATAATTAGGTTTCTGACATTCGATCGTCTCTGTCGACTCCCAACATCTCCGCGTGAAGTCGTCTCTAGCTGGAATCAATCTATCTGATGACCTCGCATCGGGGTAAGCGAACGAACCACCTTTCCTAGTCATTCATCATCGGGTGACTAGCGACCTTCTATCATCTATTCGTACAACTCGCCCCACCATAGTTCCAACATATGGGGCGATATCTCGTCGCTCGCAGCAACAACTGGCTCGCTCGTCTGCACGCTGAACAGTGCCTCAATCATCAGGAGTAAGCAACACACCAACGGTCATCAAAATCTGGCTGGCCTCTGTCAGTGGCTCAATCCTCTAGTGTCGATCAGCACATCTGAGTAACCTCATAAAGGCGATCCGCCAAACGCTCGTGGCGCGGAAACACAGTAAAAAGACACATCTCTGCAATCGTGTGTCGCCGGAATTTTGCCCTGGTCAGTCCTCGTTCGTGACGAGCTTGTGCTGACCGTAACTCTAGCCGTAGCTCTCCCTGCCGTAACCGTAGCAGCAAAACCAAACTGATACCGATGAGGCTAGATCGGAATGAATATAATACTGAACAAGGAAATGTACATCCTAAGGCTTCATAAGTGGAGTGGCGTGTCGTAAATATGCCGCGGAACATACCAACGGTACGTCACTCTACTTTAGTCACCTATTCCATCAACCAAGGGTCATCCTACGCTCCGAAGGTTAAAACCTAACGCTCTGATACCAACTTTGTCACGACCCGAAAGTACGGAACATGACCGGCACTTAAACTACGAACGTCTCGAGGCGTACGTAATCTAAATAAACCGAAAACCCAGAAATCCAAACCAAGAAAAGTAGTAGAGTGCAGGCAAAACCAAATTAAAGCAAGTAGTTTCAATAGCATAAGCCGAATTATGCGGTTTTTAAAAGCATCAAAAATTTACTGAAAATTTCGGCAGAGTCTCCTTTGTAAATACTGGCCCCCAAACGGGATACAACATGAATAGTATACGAAATCAAGAAAAAGGCATCCCCAAGCGGGAGCTAGCTCTTCGTCAATCGACGGTCACAACCACACAAGCAATATAATATACAACGCCAACGGCGAGGATCAAAAACTCAAAAGGGAACTCAAAACCACCAGAAATATAACGAGCGACTCTAAGGTCGAAAGAATAAACAACACTGGTCTCTATCTCAATAGATACATGTTTGGTTGATGGAACTTCTAGATACAACAGAATAATGATATACAAGATATATAATGGGGGTATGATACAAGTAAACCCACCTACTAGCAAATCACCCAAATGAAACTGAGCCCGCAAGCCGAAATGAAACCTGTACGGCAAATCTGCAAGAAACTGGGGCACAACGGGGGTGAGTTGCCAACTCGTGAATAGAAAAACATCTACGCACAGAAATCGCATAAATAACGCAACCTAGGTCAATGATCATAATATATCCTCAAATATAAGTATAACATGCAGCCTATAACAATGACTAGGGTAATATCTAACCCGAGTAAAATTTCATGTGCCCGTGTCAGTGCCTCAGGTAGCAATATATCATATGAATGAGGTATGAATGCATGAAACAGAATACATGTAAATGAAGAAACTGTTTTCATAAATTAGTGAGATTTCCTTCGTATTTTTAAACTGAGGTATCATAATGAAATCAGTATCAACAGTGTCTAGCATCGACACAAAACATAAATCTCACTGTCTCGAAATATCAATGTCTCAATCTCAATATCTAGGGCGCCGTCAGTCCGGACCGGCCCCTACCATCCATCTCAAGACCACGACGGTATCCTCCGGATATCCGACGCGTCGGGTAATATCACCGGTAGGTAGTGCTCCCCTGCCGGGCTCAACGTCAACACCACATTCATCTTGCCCCGGGGTACCATACCGGGCCCACCATGTACCCGTGACGGTTCCTCCACTCCTCGACACGGATCTCCAAAACCACAGCAAACTCATGGTGGACGACACTTTACATCACTAGAAAACCGCAACATTTTATATTTTAAAAGATCATAAGTTGTAAATTTTGCGGCTTTCCCCGAAATCCAGAAATATCATAAATCTCAAGAAATCATCACAAGTGCATATGTCAATGATAATGAACTAGGCATGAACAACTGAATAACAGTATGCATGAAGTGGTAGGTAATAACTACAATGTCTAATATGGCATATAAGGGAAGTACACTAATATCATGTCAAAACTACCAGCTAACAATCTAAGTCAAGCAATTATATTCTCTAAAGTGTACGTGACATGGCAATTACCGATGAAGATGTGTGTGAGCAGGCAAGTAGGTGTACGTGGTACATACGCATCATCGGTAATGGTGCTGGTGTCCTAACAGCATGATATCAATAATGGAATATGCAGCAAAATAAATATGCGAGGCAGAGCGAACAGCAATAATGTGCAGGAGCTGAATACTAGACACAACGATAACTAATCTGCAATAATCTAATATAAGTCCTACGAATGGTGCCTTTTGAAATAACACGAATCATGGGGTTTTGAAAATAGGGGCTACGGTGTTTTTATGAAAAGATACGTCGTTTTTGAAATATCCGTAGATTCCCTTGAGCTGTCTTTAAAAATGCCCACGATTCGTTAGTTTTTGAAATAGGTAAGAAGTCTAATCTAATCTAACAACTACACTAAACTATACGGCTGAACTAACAAGCTGAACTACAGGTAAGGAAACCGCCTATCATCTGAGTCGATACATATACATACCTGTATATGTATAGTCGGTGATCCCGCCTCAATAAGATCATATCCGATACCATATCTATAATCAGGCATCCCAAGTCAAGAGTGCGGATCAATCATCAATATAGCTCGTACGTAAATCCGTCGTACGGCATCCCAATCTGGGTACGGGTCAATATCACATTCATCATACTATTCACCTGGTATCCTCTTTATCAAATATCATGATCGGGGTACTGATCTACGTCTAGTACCATACTGATACCGCCTACGTAAGCATGGACGTGTGTGAAACACTACGTCAAGGACCCGCTACAACGTCATGTCGTATCTAAGATACGAACCCTGCTATATCACCGATCTCACGGCCTCAAATCGAATCTCATCGACTCAGTTCAATCCCAAGTATCATCCTCAATCCGTATGTGAACACATAGTCCCATACCCATGTGAACACATAACTATAATGAATCCCATGAGCACATATCAATAGGAATGTATGCAAGTATGTATGTGTGTATGTGTAGTGCAACACTACCTTAGGGTTCGCAATGCTAAAATAATCCAACACACTAATATCCATCCTAAGCACCGTTATTAATCCCAAAAACATATAATAATTGTTGGTGTGTATACGCATCCGTATACACCACCACGGACTGCGGGGGTGCTATACGCCATCCACCCGACTTCTCCCCGTAGATATAAATCTACTCACCTGGTCCTCGCTAGCCGGTGCCGACGTCGCCACGCGCTTGCTTGTCGTCTTGAAGTCCACATGGGGGTACCTACATATCATAACGTACCATATCGCATTAAAACTAAATTCGAAATCGAAACGGCATACGAAAATCAAATCGGCACGCGTATCACGCATAGGTCCAAACCTATCGCCCACGCATGCAGGAATAGTCAAACCAACCCTCGATGTCGATGTACGAACGTCAAACCATCGAGAAAATCCAATCACACTCATTTGCACATTCACGAACACTAATTTTAATATAAACTAGGTTAAAACTCACAAAAACGCCAATTTCACTTAAAAAGTCATTTTTCCGAAAATCTAGCAAGCACAATTCGCCGTTTTTGTACAAAACACGATGTTTAAATGAATGTAGCGGCCAATATATTTATTAAATATCTTAAATAAGTCGTATAAACAATTTCCGGAATTTAATCTCATTAAATTCCAAAAATCCTAATATTCTAGTTTACAAAAATACCCTTTTTAACAATTTCAAAGCAAAATGCACAAACTACAATCTAGCTTAGAATTGCATGATCCAAAGCATTAAACCACACTTAATAAAGTTAATGAAGCCAAGAAAAACCTAATCACATTTTTAATCCCAAGAATTTAACAAATTTCAAAAACCTAGTAAGCAAATTAGCAAAATAACAAAATTTTTAAGCTAGCCATTAGCACTAGCTACTAAACTTGTATTAACATGACAACAAAGCCTAATTATAACACACAACCATACACCAATTTTATAAACCCTAACTTGCATTCAATTTCACAACTTGAATTCCAAAACTTGCAATTAAACTCACATATCCAAATAACACTTAATTAAATTAGCTTAAGAATTTAGTAACAATTTAAGCAAAAAAAGTTTTAGAATTATACCAAAAAATATATGAAGGTCCACAAGACTCCATGGCCTCCCAAAATGCTCTATTTTCACAAGGATCCATGCTAAACGGGCTAAGCTAAAATGGGTAGGACTTTGATTTTGATTTTGTGGGATTTTTGGTGGATTTTTGATGCAATTTTTCATGAAGTTTTGAAGGGAAAAGAGAGGGGAAAATGGAGGGGGGGCTGCTGTGGGGAGAAGGAATTTTCGGCCAGAAAAGTGGGTGGGGGAGAGAGAGGGAGGTGAGGAAAATGGGGGGGAGACAAGGTCAAGGTCAAACAAAGTCAAAAGTCTAACTACTTCACTCATTTTCTTTTCTTTTCTTTCATTTCTTTTTCCTTGAAAATCAAGTGGGGAAAAATATGGTGGGTGCTGAATTCAGCCATGGGGAGGAGTAAGTGGGGGTGTGTGGGTGTGGGCACGGGTGTGGGGTGATGAAAAATGATAAATACAATACCCCAAACATCCATTTACGCTAAAAAAAAAGCCTTTTTTCTTCAATAATTTCTAAACCGTTTTGGCAAATGATTTCGTTCCAAAAACCACATGATAAATTTTTATTTAATGTTTTATGATGCACAAAATTTGTTTCAACTCATTCCAATTTGTAATTTTCCCTAATTAAATGTATTAGTGACGGCTTAAAATAATAATAAAATAATATTTTTTTCAGAAAATTTGAAATTTCACCAGCGGCTCAATAAACACCAAATAATAGCAATTACATAGCTAGAATATGTATATTTAATTTTTATAATAAGATATTTGTATTTTGACTTTTTACAGAAAACCCCCTCATTTTACCGATTTTCCGAAATTTCACCGAAACGATTTTCAAAACGCTACAGCCTGACAACCCTACTGAGCCTGTCAGTGACAATATCCGTACAGTCCGGTCCGTTCATCTATGAGTATCGCATGGCGGGCCTAGGGGGTTGGTAAAAGTCAGACCCCCAAAAGCGGTACAAGTCGTGTCGGAGTGTAGCCCAGAACACCCTGAGATACTACTGGAATACCTACCAGTAAATCTCCTTGCCTCGGCCGAGGGCTTCGTGTAATGGCTCTCCTAGACACAGCGCGACCTCACCCCCAATACCGGGAGAGACGAACCCCTGAAGATACGCTCACTGCCTCCATGTGGCTCGGGACTGTACCCAACTAAAACCTGTTTGCACGACTCCTTTGAGCCATGGTAGGGTAGTAATCAAAGTACAGTGGGAACTCACACAAGACAAATGACGATCCCCAGGTCGATGAACTAACCTGTACACATGTCACCAGGGAACTGCCATCTGACGTCTGGTATATGACCAACTAGCATGTTCCCGGCGAGTCCTGTCCGGTGTACTCATAACCCAATGAGCACCTGTATACATCTTAGGTGATCCAACTGACACCAGTGGCTTATGAGACCGGCCACCGCCCCTCGTCGGGGTCTCGACTGTATACACTAGTCTACTCTGGAGTATCGATGCCCTGTCTCGAAACTCTCACGACTAGAGACCATTTAAGGATATGCTTATAGACCCCAGCTCCCACTTATATGATCGCCCTCATACTGCTGGTGGTCAAGCAAGAATCCTAGGGGCTCTATCAACGTGTAATAGCAACTTGTCAGGTCACCTAAAGCAGTACACGATGATAAAGGTAAACCAGATAGCATACTATCATCTCGAGTAAGACTGTACTACCGGGATAGGTCCTCCATCAATCATTGCAATCACGTACCTGTGACCTAATAATTGACTCTGAGGGCACTATCTCCAACAATCTCCCACTTGCACTCAAGGCTAATTATTGCGATGTCGCATACTCACAGCCCGTGTGATACCGAACACCCAACTCCTCTACTAGTCAGTCTCACAAAGCTCGTTTGCGAAACTATTGCGTTCGAGGAATAGCCTCAGTGAGTGGATCCTCTTAGTTGTCTCTTTCTGTGTCTCTCTAAATCTCAAGTTCGCGGAGAAAGCCATCTCCCGAAATGAGCAATACCTGTCTTAGAATGTGTCTGGATGTCTGATGGGACATAGCTCATAAATGAACTCCAAATCCAAACTTCTTAGACTGTATCGTCAACTGAACTTAATCAGTGTCCTGCGCCATGCCTCCCTCAGTATTGCCTTGGACCACCTGTCCAAAATTCTGCCCCTCGTCAGAAGGAAAACTATAACTCTGACAACCTCCTTGTCGTCCATGTCACCTTGGAAGCCTGGAATGATAACTGTCTCCCGAATGAGGCTGTCGTTATCATATCCCTAGAACATCCACTTATGTTCTAAAACTGCTTCCGACCGTTTCTCCAGGATTGGATTAATGTCAACTTATTGCATCTATTGCAAGAACAACATCTGGTGTGGTACTTGACATCTCATGATTGACTCAATTGCCTAAGCAAGTGATCTGCCAATCATGCACATCCCTCTCTACTTTAGTCTATAAGACACCTTTAGAGAGGGTGACTCCATCTTCTGCAGGTACACTACCGTGCATGGAGTCGTCCATTCTAAATACCCTTAGAACGCTGTCTAAGTACCCAGATTGGAAAACCACCCAAATCTAGATCTAAAACCATAGATCTAGTAACCAGTATGTCTGATATGATATCCAAGTCCCATGTGGAGAAACTACTGTGTGACGACCAAAGTGTAACCGATTGTAGTATAGGAATATCAACTTCTACTCTGTGTATGTCATCCAGATACCAGGACATCACACCCTACTACCTTCTCAATAGATCCATCTCCTATTCTGAGGAAGTCAAACCCATGACTGTCACATCAGAAATAGATGATCTATCTCCGCTACATCTGCTTTAGTCTATAAATAGACATAAGCTACCTGTCCACCAATGCTTCCGCTGCTCCCACTGACTACGACAACCCTCTGGCAGAGTCATATACACGTACACTTCTGAAGCGAGTTCAGAATGACGCTATACTCATCCTCCCGCCGGGTCTCGCAGCCTGGAACAACAGCAATGGTAATTGTGGGTAAACAAGAACTTCCCTGTCACCGTCCTTGATGCTACCGTAGTACCTCTCGGGTGCCTGAAGTTACCCACCTTATCTGCGGAGTGGCCAATGGAATGTCAATCCAGATTGAATCTTTAGGTTCCTTATCAAATCTTCAGTAATCGTTTGTGGTTCTGGAATTACTTCCAGTTCTACCATACTCCCACTACCGTTTTTCTGAAAAAATCCATTTTTAATATAAAACTGTGGCGAGTCAAGAACAATATCGCTATTGATCTTCCAGATGGTAGAAAGTCAACCCGCGTCATAGCCTGGGTCAACCCACAAACAGCCATTACAGAAAACGTGCCTTGAGTTATCCAGAGTCTGGTTTTAAGCATAAACCGGACAACTCCCCGTACCTTAACATCGTTAAGATATGAACTGTTCTATATCCAATATAGAAACAGAGGCACTGATTTAATTGAACCAGATCCAAATCATGCAACTGTCTCCAGTGCATGTCAACTAAATGGAAGAAGGCCTATCAGCGTTACTTAACTTAGGAATGCTTCCAATTATGAGTAACCTGAAAAAGAAGCAAGATCTCTTTATCATTACTAACAACTGAATACCATACACAAGTATCTACATCTTCGATCACTTTGAAGAATCCCGATACTTGCTACACCTGGTTCTCTACTCTATTCAAATACCTATAACTTCTCCAAATTCGGACCCTGTGTTTCCACGAAACACCTGTCTAAAAACTAGAGAAGTCATAAGTAAACCGAATATAGTACGAGGACCAACCCCTCTGTCCTGATGGACTCCGGACAACATACAATACTCTGTATAAGTCCCTTGACTCTGATAACTCATTCACTGTGTGTCGTAGGTTGAAAACTGTACTTATGGTTAAGAAGAATTACACCGCTGTTTAATGCTCCTTACCTAACCATCCACTGATATAGGTAAATGTCACAGACATAATTTCAAAAAGGTATATCTCACTCTATGAAAATAGACGTACAGATATATCAATTTGAAATTGGTGCATAAAAGCGGATATTCAAAACCAAATATTTGCCGACCGGCAAACAATCCAGGTGATTTCCTCAAATATCACCGATTACAACGTATCCCGATATAATGATGATGATCACCCAATTCCCAATAACTTACTCCCACTCATCATCTGTAAAACCATACAGATATGAGAATCATACCTGGTAAATACATACCCGGGAGTAAGGACTAATTGGGAAATCAGTTTTCCTTTAACATTACACAGTGAAACTGAAACATTGAAATGTTTCGATGGGGTATCCCGGTATTCCTAGTAATGCCTCTTCCAGATTCACGACTGTAACCGTATAATTCTTTGCCACCTCTCCAAATCCCTTTATATGTCTTTAGTCATTACCTTCTGCACACCCCTTTAGGCCAAATGGTTTTCTTCCTTCCCTACCGTTCGGCACCAGCCTATGGTTTGGAAGAAGACTATCCAATAAGCATAATGGGTGTACTGTCCTAATCCTAGGAACACTCGCAATGCGAGAGAAGGTGAAGATAAAAGACAACCGAATAAACCTTATTCCTATTTCTCCTGAACCAGAATCCATCCCCGAACTGGAACAAGTTCCTTTCGAGTTCGTATATAACCATACGATGGAGTATCCAAATAAACTCTGGATCTTCGTAGTGATACGGAGTGTCCTAGAGAAATACAAAGGTGATTTAGGATTGGCGAATGAATACATGGTTTGGTCGTGAATAGCAGTCGCAATTTACTTTGCCCTCTTATTAATCCCTTGCTTTGTCTGAACTTAATACCTTCTGCACACCATCGTTATGCTAATTGGTTTTCTTCATTCCCTACCAGTCGGCACCTGCCTATGGTTTGGAAGAAGACTATCCAATTTGCGTAATAGGTGTACTATCCCCTAATCTAAGGGGTACTCAGAACCTGAGAGAAGGTAAAAGGAAAAGACAACTGAATAGTCCTATCCGTTTTCTCCAGAACCTGAAACCATCCTCGAATAAATTCCTTCGAGTTCATATCTAACCATACGATGGTTTTGTCCAATGGAAGTGGACGTTCGTAGTAACACGGGGTGTCCTGAAGAAAAGGGTAAAAGTAGGAGTGGCAATGAGGTTCGCAACTCTGACAATCCAAAAGCCAGTGTTTAAGAAGGTTCGGTCAACTTGGTCACTGAGTCATAGTCTTAGGGTCAGGTCAATGGTCGCTGCCAAAGAGAGAGAGAAAAGAAACACTCAGCGTGCACTCTAACCTAGATCAGAATGGTTACCAATTTATCTAATCTGGAAACCTCCCACTGTACCTCAAATTCTCCTCCAAACCTGAAAGAAGAATTAGTCGGGAACACCCGAGGAGTAAACCAACTCATCAGTGGGAATCGGGATCCAACTATCATCGCATGATAACGTGACGGAATCCGCTCACGTCATCATACTCCAGAAGGTATGCGCATATCTGGCAAGTTTCAGTTCTTTTGAAACTCCCGATGTGATTTCTGCCCCATGCTCTTATGACCTTGACTTTGGCCAACAAATCATAAGTCACATGTCAAGTTCTACCCGTCATTCTCCAGGTTGATTCAAATCCACCCGCACAAGCCCTTGACTTTGGCCAACAAGGCTATACGACTGTTCCAAACCAACGCATCTATCTATGCTGCATATGAATAACCAACAGCTACCAAACACTGTGCCTTGACTTTGGCCAACAAACACAGCTTGAATACTATTGACTACCCATATGAAACGACGGAGGGCTACGAATGGTTTCTGGCGAAAACCTTTAACGTAATGAACTTGATATCGTTGAAGGAACTGATAGCTTTTTAAAAGTATAGTGACGAAAACCTTTGCTAAAGAGGTCACTCCCGGTGAAGGGATCTCGGCTCTTTCCCCGTAGAATGAGGTGCAGGATATTCCAACTGAATACCACGGTGCAAAGCAAAAGTAATCGGCTATAGTGAAGTTAATGCCCTGACGCAAACTTCTGTCCAAGGGGTCACTCCCGGTGAAGGGATCTCGGCCCTTGCCTCGTCGACTGAGGAGCAGGATATTCCAACTAAATACCACGATGCAAAACAAAAGAGAACGTCCTTGCAATAACAGCTTTTTGAAAAGTGTTCCAACAACATCAGATTAGGTTTGTTTTTAACTTGCATTGATCCGAATCAACGCAGTCCCATCAATTGATCACACCAAAAAGAACGAAAATATACTGATGTACGTATATGCCATCCGCATTTGCCACTGGGTCCCGTCATTACCCGTTAGGTTAGCTAACTATCGACAGAGCGGGGACTGGACTAGCGCGGATGCAAAACATATACAACATCTACTAATATATATACCAATATATTATATTTCGCTCAAGGCGTGATAAAAATGCAACATCACAGAAAATGTACAGCATCACAGAAACAATACAGATATCTGGGATCCCCGGGTTTCACAGAGCCACTACTGAAACCCGACGTTCCCCTGGTCGTGTGGATAGCCTGTGCAATGAAATCCTAGACCCCTACGGGCGCGGCAAGTCACCCGCCAAAACCTGAAGCGAGCCAGCCCCCTTCAGCAACGTGAATGGACCACCCAGCACTTCACGGAATCCGGTAACTTGGGCACCCCTCCTGGGTCAACCTGTACCCCCTACGAGTGCGGCGAATATCCCGCCAATCCTAGAGTGAAGCCCCTTCCGTCTCAATGCCATGAGATGCGGGCTTGTTGCCCTCTAGAATCCGGCTATCCATGCACCCCTCCGCGGGGCAATCCTAGTACAGAAAGTAAAATATATATACAACGGGTACACCGACCGCAACCTGGTCGTGCCCCAAAATAATAATACAATCAGGCAGTGACGGCAGTCCACATGTCGGACGCTCGCCCCGCAATATCAAATGTACATAATACAACCACAACTGTACTAGCATTGCATCCAGGCTATCCCCCACGACCGATCCGCAACATCACAGCAATACACAGAACATCAACGTGAAAGTCACGTTCGCAAATCCGTCTAACCGGGCTATAGCAGTTAGACCGGATTTACCGATCAAGTGACATTCACGGTCGCAGATATAATGTAAATACTGTGAAATAATGTGTTTAAAATATCCGATCGATCAAATTTTAACAAGTGGGCCCCCAAGCACTACTGTAGCAGATCAGGAAATTCTGGGCCCAATATTAATATTCCAAAACCCCAATTTTAACCCCAGAAAGCCTCTGTAAAAAATTGGTGCAGCGAATCAAAAGTATTGCGGCGGAACCGCGGCGAGAAGGGGGTGTTTGCGGCGGTTCCGCGCTCCCACAGTGGAGTCACTTCATCGAATTTTTACAGAGCTCTTAGATTTTCCAGTACATCAATGTTTTACAACCTGAAAAATTTTTCGAGACCAAAAATTTTCAACAGAAACTGATGCTAGTGAAAATGTAGATTTTGGAATTTTGGTCGATCGGAAATGCAAAACACATTAAACCAAGCTAGACTATGTTAATGGTGAGGCTCTGATACCAATGTAAGTGCACGGCGGCGCCCCGGCCGTCAATCCGACGGCCAAATGCGGAAGCGGTGATAAACTTAAATTTTTCTTGAACTGGCAAACCGCCGCGCACTAATACCCGGATCGAACCATTAACTAGTCCTAGCAAACTACAAGATAGGGAATAGAGATATACCGACTGATCCAAGTCCTCCGGTCTTCTCGTCATCGTCCCGATCTCCTGCGGAATGTCCTGTCTCCACCTCGTCGCCGGAAGTGCACCACATCGCCTACTTCTTTTACGGGCTCCCACCTCAATGCCGAGGCAACTCGGGCACGAAGCTGGCTAGTCGACGTGCCCAAGATTTGCTGTAGAATATAGTAGAACTAGTGACTCATTTGGGGTTTATGGAGGTGCCATTTTGGTGGAGGAAATGAGGTATGAACTTTTGTGGAGGAACTTGGGGATTTTTCTAGCATCAAGAGAGCAAAAATCCCCACTACAAAAATGGGCAACCCCTCCTCCATGCTTGGCCGGCCATAACTAGAGGAGGAGAAGAGAGAGGGGTGTGTGAGAGTGGAGCCATACTCATATATTGCAAGAGAGAGAGAGAGGAATGGTTATCATATGGAAAAATGATCACAAAGAAAACCCAACACTCAACCACCAAATCATGCAAAGAAATGATCACCAAAAGAGAACCTCACTCCACCACAACCATCATCAACAACTATGATGCTTACAAAGTCAAGCCATCATGAAGAGAAGAAGTCAAGGTCAATGAAAAGCTATCATGACACAAGAATATGCAAAGAACCCCTCCACAAATACTTATTTGCAACAATGCAAATAAGCCCTCCTCCACCAAACTTCGGCCAATGAACGATACAAAGGAAATCGGCCGAAACGGAAAGCAAACTGGCAACTCCAGAAAACTGGTCCTGTAATAAATTACAGGAAAACCCCGATACTGTGCATACACACCCGCATTTGTATTCCGACCGAAATACAAATGCAATGAGACAAAATCTACACTGTACTATACTAGGATCCGGCTTAAACCAAAGCCGGCTAGTATTATCCGTTCGATCCTGATCCGTGCAATACCGCACGTATCTGATTGAACCCTGCCATATATCCATACGGCCTGCAGTACAAACTGTCCGATCCTGATCCGTGCAATACCGCATGTATCCGATCGGACCCTGCCATATCTCCATACGGCCTCTACAACTTTTCGCCCGAAAGCTGAGTAACTAAATGTGGGGGACTCTAAAGACTCGTCAACACCATGGTTGTGGATTTAACCACTAGCACGTCAGAGGTATAAGCCAATACATAACGGGCTACCAGGTATTGACTAAAAGGGACGTCTGTGAGCGAACTCAGCCTGACAACCCTACTGAGCCTGTCAGTGACAATATCCGTACAGTCCGGTCCGTTCGTCTATGAGTATCGCATGGCGGGCCTAGGGGGTTGGTAAAAGTCAGACCCCCAAAAGCGGTACAAGTCGTGTCGGAGTGTAGCCCAGAACACCCTGAGATACTACTGGAATACCTACCAGTAAATCTCCTTGCCTCGGCCGAGGGCTTCGTGTAATGGCTCTCCTAGACACAGCGCGACCTCACCCCCAATACCGGGAGAGACGAACCCCTGAAGATACGCTCACTGCCTCCATGTGGCTCGGGACTGTACCCAACTAAAACCTGTTTGCACGACTCCTTTGAGCCGTGGTAGGGTAGTAATCAAAGTACAGTGGGAACTCACACAAGACAAATGACGATCCCCAGGTCGATGAACTAACCTGTACACATGTCACCAGGGAATTGCCATCTGACGTCTGGTATATGACCAACTAGCATGTTCCCGGCGAGTCCTGTCCGGTGTACTCATAACCCAATGAGCACCTGTATACATCTTAGGTGATCCAACTGACACCAGTGGCTTGTGAGACCGGCCACCGCCCCTCGTCGGGGTCTCGACTGTATACACTAGTCTACTCTGGAGTATCGATGCCCTGTCTCGAAACTCTCACGACTAGGGACCATTTAAGGATATGCTTATAGACCCCAGCTCCCACTTATATGATCGCCCTCATACTGCTGGTGGTCAAGCAAGAATCCTAGAGGCTCTATCAACGTGTAATAGCAACTTGTCAGGTCACCTAAAGCAGTACACGATGATAAAGGTAAACCAGATAGCATACTATCATCTCGAGTAAGACTGTCCTACCGGGATAGGTCCTCCATCAATCATTGCAATCACGTACCTGTGACCTAATAATTGACTCTGAGGGCACTATCTCCAACAATTTCTTCACAAGTTTCACAACTTGGTGAAGTCGGAGCTTGAACTTGTGAAACCTCGACGTAGATCATCTTCGGCACGAAGCCGTCGACCTAGTCCGCCCAATTCTCCGATGAAGCCGACGTTTGAGTTCGGGATTCGAGATGGACAGCGAGAGGACGCCTACGTGGAGCTAAGGAAGTGGAGAACCGGATCTACAAAGGTTGTAGCCTCTCTCCTTTAGTTAAGATGTTAACTAGTTTCGTATTTCGCCTAATTTTCTAGTCAACGATCCGTATTAGGGTTTCTCGGCACCTGTAAAATTTGAAATTGGCATGGTTGATGCCTTGTGAGACCTCTTGAGAGTGCCTAGGAACCCTACAAGTAAACCAACAGTTCCCAGCGAGTCCTTTCCAATATACTCGTAACCTAACGAGCACCTGCATACTTTCTCCAGTACGATGTACCGATGGCTGTGGGACAGACCATCTCCCCTCCTGGGATGAGAAGCGTATACACTAGTCTACTCTGGAGTATCGATGCCCTGTCTCGATAATCCTATGGCTAGGGACCTGTATAAGGATGTGCTTGTAGATTACCCAGCCCCCACTAGTGTGACTGCCATCATAACGCTGGTAATCAAGCAAAGATCCTAAGGGCTCCACTAATGTGCATAGGCGATATGCTAAAAGAAACACATGCACACATTAAAGTAGAAACAAACCAAGTAGCATACTACCATTTCGAGCAAGATTGTCTATACAACTGTGAATATCCCAAGCTTCCATTAAGTATTATACAAACTAGTATGATACAGTAATTTCCTCTAGGGCATATACACTAACAATCTCCCACTTGCACTATGGCCATGTACTGGCGTATCGAAGACCTATCATCTCGATCAGCCGCTCGAATTGAGTCTGGGGTATGGCCTTCGTGAATGGATCTGCAGTGTTATCTTCTGTAGCAACCCTCCGAACCTCGATCTCCCGGAGATTCACGATCTCCCCGATCAGGTGATACCGCCTCAAGATGTGTTTGGACTTCTGATGGGACCTAGGTTCCTTCGCTAAAGCTATTGCCCCATTGTTGTCACAATACAGAGGTATTAGAGCAACAATGGACGGAACCACCTGAAGTTCTGTCAAGAACTTCCTCATCCAGACGGCTTCTTTTGCGGCATCAGATGCAGCGATATATTCCGCTTCCATCGTCGAGTCAGCAACGGTTTCATGTTTGGAACTCTTCCAACACACCGCTCCTCCATTAAGGGTAAAGACATAACCCGACATGGATTTGGAGTCATCCTTGTCACCCTAGAAGCTGGAGTCAGCAAAGGCCTCCATCTGGAGGTCTTTTCCGCCGTAAACCAAAAACATGTCCTTAGTCCTTCTCAGGTACTTCAGAATGTTCTTTACCGCTATCCAGTGTTTCTCCCCATGGTTTGACTGATACCGGCTTACCACATTCAGTGCATAAGCTACATCTCGTCTGGTACACAACATCACATACATTATAGAGCCTACCGTAGAAGCGTAGGGTATAATAGACATGCGATCCCTTTCCAAATCAGTCTTGGGAGACATCTCTTTGGAGAGGGTGATCCCGTGACATGCCGGTAAATTACCGCGCTTGGAATCTTCCATACTGAATCTTTTCAGTATGGTGTCGATGTACCTGGACTGTGAAAGTCCTAATATCCTCTTGGACCTATCACGATGGATCCGGATCCCCAGAATGTAAGTGGCATCACCTAGGTCTTTCATGGAGAACCTGTGTGACAAGAACCCTTTGACTGATTGTAGCATAGGAATGTCATTTCCTATCAAGAGAATGTCATCCACGTACAAAATGAGGAATACGACAGTTCATGCTACAACTTTATTATAAATACATGGTTCATCTGGATTTTTGATAAAGCCAAATTCTTTGAACGTTTCATCAAAACAGATGTTCCAACTCCGTGATGCCTGCTTCAGTCCATAAATGGACTTAAGCAACTTGCACACCTTTCCGCTGCTCCCACTCTGAATGAAACCCTCTGGCTGGTCCATACAGACACACTCCTCCAAATTTCCATTTAGAAAAGTGGACTTTACGTCCATCTGCCAAATCTCATAATCGTGGAAGGCAGCAATGGCAAGAAGGATCCGAATGGATTTGAGCATAGCCACTGGAGAAAAGGTTTCGTCATAGTCCAAACCAGGTCTTTGACGAAAACTCTTTGCAACAAGTCTAGCCTTATAGGTCTCAACCTGTCCATCTACACCAATCTTCCTTTTGAAGATCCATTTGCAGCCTACGGGTTTTACCCCTTCTTGAGCAACGTCCAAAGTCCATACTTTGTTGGTATACATGGACTCCATCTCGGTCCGCATTGCATCCAGCCATTTTACCGAGTCAGTGCTCTGAATGGCCTGCTGGAAGCTAGTCGGCTCATCATTATCAATGATGCAATCCTCTCTATCTCCGTCTATGAGAAAACCATAGTATCTCTCGGGCGGATGAGACTGCCTACTACTCCTGCGGAGCGGCGCAGGAATGTCCTGTTCTTTCGAACCCTCTGGTTCTACTAAGCTTTCAGTAATAGCTTGTGGTTCTGGAATTTCTTCCAGTTCTATTGCGCTCCCAATTATCTGATTTTCCAAAAATTCAGTTTCCAAGAAGCAGGCATGTCGAGAAACAAAAACCTTTTGTTCCTCTGCGCAATAGAAGAAATATCCCTTAGAGTTCTTTGGATATCCCACAAACCTGCACTGTACTGAGCGTGCCTCGAGTTTGTCCGCATGCTGCTTTTTTGTTGGAGATAGTGCCCTCAGAGTCAATTATTGGATCACAGGCACGTGATTGCAATGATTGAGGGAGGACCTATCCCGGTAGGACAGTCTTACTCAAGATGATAGTATGCTATCTGGTTTACCTTTATCATCGTGTACTGCTTTAGGTGACCTAATAGGTCGCTATTACACATTGATAGAGCCCCTAGGATTCTTGCTTTACTGTCAGCAGTATGAGGGCGATCATATACGTGGGAGCTGGTAGTCTATAAGCACATCCTTAAAAGGTCCCTAGTCGTGGGAGTTTCGAGACAGGGCATCGATACTCCAGAGTAGACTAGTGTATACAGTCGAGACCCCGACGAGGGGCGGTGGCCAGTCTCACAAGCCACTGGTGTCAGTTGGTTCACCTAAGATGTATACAGGTGCTCATTGGGTTATGAGTACACCGGACAGGACTCGCCGGAAACATGCTAGTTGGTCTTATACCTGACGTCAGATAGCAGTTTCCTGGTGACATGTGTACAGGTTAGTTCATCGACCTGAGGATCATCATTTGTCTCGTGTGAGTTCCCACTGTACTTTGATTACTACCCTACCACGCTCAAAGGAGACGTGCAAACTGGTTTTAGCTGGGTACAGTCCCGAGCCGCATGGAGGCAGTGAGCGGATCTTCAGGGGTTCGTCTCTCCCGGTATTGGGGGTGAGGTCGCGCTGTGTCTAGGAGAGCCAGAACATGAAAAGTCCTTGGCTAAGGCAGGAGATTTACTGGTAGGTATTCCAGTAGTATCTCAGGGTGTTCTGGGCTGATCTCTGACACGACTTGTACCGCTTTTGGGGGTCTGACTTTTACCAACCCCCTAGGCCCGCCATGCGATGCTCATAGATGAACGGACCGGACTGTACGGATATTGTCACTGACAGGCTCAGTAGGGTGTCAGGATGAGTTCGCTCATCGATGTCCCTTTTTGGTCAATAGCTGGTAGCCCGTCACGTATGGCTAATACCTCTGACGTGCTAGTGGTTAAATCCACAGCCATAGTATTGAAGAGTCTTTAGAGTCCCCCACATTCAGTTACTCAAGTTTCGGGCGAAACGCTGTAGAGGCCGTATGGAGATATGGCAGGGTTCGATCAGATACGTGCGGTATTGCACGGATCAGGATCGGACGGTTAATACTAGAGGCCGTATGGATATATGGCAGGGTTCGATCAGATACGTGCGGTATTGCACAGATCAGGATCGGACGGATAATACTAGCGGGCTTTGGTTTAAGCCGGATCCTAGTATAGTATAGTGTAGATTTTGTCTCATTGCATTTGTATTTCGGTCGAAATACAAATGCGGGTATGTATATACAGCTGCGGGGTTTTCCTGTAATTTATTACGGGATCAGTTTTTTGGAGTTGCCAGTTTGTTTTCCGTTTCAGCCATATTTCTTTGTATCTTTCATTGGCTGAAGATTGGTGGAGGAGGGCTTATTTGCAATTGTGCAAATAAGCATTTGTGGAGGGTGTTATTTGCATCTTGTTGTTTCATGATGATTCTACCACCATTGACTTTCCTTTGTTCATGATGGTTCATGATAGCTTGACTTTATGATGAGATGATGAGGTTGGTGGAGTGTGGGTTTTAGTTTGTGATCATTGTTTGTTATCATCACCCTTTCTCTCTCTTAGTTGAATGGTTGGCTCACTCTCTCACACATACACACCCTCTCTCATTCTTATTCCCATCCACAATAGGGGCCGGTTAAGTGAGGAGGGGCTGCCCATGTTTTTTGGTGGGGATTTTTGGTTCTCCCATGCTTGCAAAAATCCCCAAGTTCATCAAAAAATTCCACAAGTTCATTTCCTCCACCAAAGGCAACTTCCAATATACCCCAAATGAGACATATAGATCTTCACTTATTCTACAGCAAATCTTGGGCACGTCGACTCGCCAACTTCGTGCCCGAGTTGTCTCGGTCCAGAGGTGGGAGCCCGTAAAAGAAGCCGGCGACGTGGTGCCCTTCCGGCGACTTGGTGGAGACCGGAGATTCCGTGGGGAGATCGGGACGACGACGAGAAGACCGAAGGACACGGATCACTCGGTATATCTCTCTACCCCCTTCTCTAGATAGCTAGGACTAGTTTAATGGCACGATCCTGGTTTATAGTGCGCGGTGGTGCCGGTTTGTAAAGTTTAAAGTTTAGCACCGCTTCCGCATTCCGGCGTCGGATTGACGGCCGGGGCGCTGCCGTGCACTTACAGTGGTATCAGAGACTCGCCATTAACCTAGTCTAGCTTTGTCTAATGTGTTTACATTTCCGATCGAACAAAATTCCAAAAACCGCATTTTCATGTGCATCAGTTTCTGTCGAATTTTTTTTGGCTCCAAAAATTTTTCAGGTTGTTGCAGAATGATGTGCAGGGAATTCTAAGACTACTGTGAAATTTTGGTCACGTGAACACACTGTTCCACCGTGGAACCGCGGCCAAACCCATGCTTGGGCCGCGGTTCCGCCGCAAGATTTACTGTTCAGTGCATCAAAATTCCACAGAGAGTCTCTGTGTTGAAAATAGGGGTTTTGGAACATTCTTTTTGGGCCCAGATTTTCTGTGAGTGCTACAGTAGTGCTTGGGGCCCACTTGGGTAAATTTGATCGATCGAATATTTTAAACACATTAGTTCACAGTATTTACATTATATCTGCGATCGTGAGTGTCACTTGATCGGTAAATCCTGTCTAACTGCTATAGCCCGGTTAGACGGATTTGCGAACGTGACATTCACGTTGATGTTCTGTGATTGTGCTGTGATGTTGCGGATTGGTCGTGGGGGATAGCCTGGATGCAATGCTAGTATAGTTTTGGTTGTATTATGTACATTTGATATTGCGGGGCGAGCGTCCGACATGTGGACTGCCGTCACTGCCAGTTTGTATATTATTCTTTTGGGGCACGACCAGGTTGAGGTCGATGTACCCGTTATATGTATATTTTACTTTCTGTACTAGGATTACCCCAAGGTGGGGTGCACGGATAGCCGGGTTCTAGAGGGCAACAAGCCCGCATCTCATGGCATTGAGACGGAGGGGGCTTTACTCTAGAATTGGCGGGCTATTCGCCGCACTCGTAGGGGGTACAGGTTGACCTAGGAGGGGTGCCCAAGTTACCGGATTCCGTGAAGTGCTGGGTGGTCCATTCACGTTGCTGGAAGGGGCTGCCCCGTTTCAGGTTTTGGCGGGTAACTTTCCGCGCCCGTAGGGGTCTAGGATTTTATTGCACAGGCTATCCACACGACCAGGGGAACGTCGGGTTTCAGTAGTGGCTCTGTGATACCCGGGGATCCCAGATATCTGTATTGTTCTGTGATGCTGTACATTTCTGTGATGTTGCATTTTATCACGCCTTGAGCGAAATATTATATATTGATATATATACTAGTAGATGTTGTATATGTTTTGCATCCACGCTAGTCCAGTCCCCGCTCTGTCGTTAGTTAACTAACCTAACGGGTAATGACGGGACCCAGTGGCGAATGCGGATGGCATATACGTACGTCATTATTTTCGTTCTTTGTGGTGTGATCAATTGATGGGACTGCGTTGATTCGGATCAATGCAAGTTAAAAACAAACCTATTCTGATGTTGTTGGAACACTTTTTCAAAAAGCTGTTATTTCAAGGACGTTTTCTTTTGTTTTGCATCGTGGTATTTAGTTGGAATATCCTGCTCCTCAGTCAACGAGGCAACGGCCGAGATCCCTTCACCGGGAGTGACCCCTTGGACAAAAGTTTGCGTCAGGGCAATAACTTCACTATAGCCGATTACTTTTGCTTTGCATCGTGGTATTCAGTTGGAATATCCCGCACCTCATTCTACGGGGAAAGAGCCGAGATCCCTTCACCGGGAGTGACCTCTTTAGCAAAGGTTTTCGTCACTATAATTTTTAAAAGCTATCCAGTTCCTTCAACGATATCAAGTTCATTACGTTAAAGGTTTTCGCCAGAAACCATTCGTAGCCCTCCGTCATTTCAGTTAAATATTCGGTAGTATTCAAGCTATGTATTTTGACCTCACGCCAAGGCATAGTGATTGGTAGCTGCCGGGTATTTATCTGTTGCATAGATAGATGCGTTGGTTTGGGACAGTCGTACTACTATTTTGGCCTACATCAAGGGTATGTACGGGTGGGTTCAAATTAACCTGGACAATGACGGGTAGAACTTGACATGTGACTTATGATATTTTGACCTCACGCCAAGGTCATAAGTGCATGGGGCAAAAATCACATCGGGAGTTTCTAAAGAAACTGAAACTTGCCAGATATGCGTATACCTTCTGGAGTGTGATAACGTGAGCGGATTCCGTCACGTTATCATGCGATGATAGTTGGATCCCGATTCCCACTGATGAGTTGGTTTACTCCTCGGGTGATCCCGACTAATTCTTCTTTTAGGTTTGGAGGAGAATTTGACGGTACAGTGGGAGGTTTCCAGATTAGATAAATTGGTAACCATTCTGATCTAGGTTAGAGTGCACGCTGAGTGTTTCTTTTCTCTCTCTCTTTGGCAGCGACCATTGACCTGACCCTAGACTATGACTTAGTGACCAAATTGACCGAACCTTCTTAAACACTGGTTTTTGGATTGTCAGAGTTGCAAACCTCATTGCCACTCCTACTTTTACCCTTTTCTCCAGGACACCCCGTATTACTACGAACGTCCACTTCCATTGGACAAAACCATCGTATGGTTATATACGAACTCGAAGGAATTCATTCGAGGATGGTTTCCGGTTCTGGAGAAAACGGATAAGACTATTCAGTTGTCTTTTCATTTTACCTTCTCTCAGGTTGCTAGTGCTCCTTGGTTTAGGAGACAGTACACCTATTACGCAAATTGGACAGTCTTCTTCCAAACCATAGGCAGGTGCCGAACGGTAGGGAATGAAGAAAACCAATTAGCATAACGATGGTGTACAGAAGGTATTAAGTAAAGACATATCAAGGGATTAGTAAATTGCGACTGATATTCACGACCAAACCAAGTATTTCTTCGCCAATCCTAAAATCACCTTTGTATTTCTCCAGAACACTCCGTATCACTACGAAGATCCACAGTTTATTGGATACTCCATCGTATGGTTATATATGAACTCGAAAGGAACTTGTTCCAGTCCGGGGATGGATTCTGGTTCAGGAGAAATAGGAATAAGGTTTATTCGGTTGTCTTTTATCTTCACCTTCTCTCGCATTGCGAGTGCTCCTAGGATTAGGACAGTATACCCATTATGCTTATTGGATAGTCTTCTTCCAAACCATAGGCTGGTGCCGAAAGGTAGGGAAGGAAGAAAACCATTTGGCCTAAAGGGGTGTGCAGAAGGTAATGACTAGAGACATATAAAGGGATTTGGAAAGGTGGCAAAGAATTATACGGTTACAGTCGTGAATCTGGATAATGGAAGAGGCATTACTAGGAATACCGGGAAACCCCTACGAAACATTTCAATGTTTCAGTTTCACTGTGTACTGTTAAAAGAAAACTGATTTCCCAATTAGTCCTTACTCTAGGGTATGTATTTACCAGGTATGATTCTCACACCTGTATGGTTTTACAGATGATGAGTGGGAGTAAGTTATTGGGAATTGGGTAATCATCCTCATTATATCGGGATTCGTTGTAATCGGTGATATTTGAGGAAGTCACCTGGGTTGTTTGCCGGATGGCAAATATTTGGTTTTGAATATCCGTTATAATGCACCAATTTCAAATTGATATATCTGTACGTCTATTTTTATAGAGTGAGATATACCTTTTTGAAATTATGTCCGTGACTTTTACCTATATCAGTGGATGGTTAGGTAAGGAGTATTAAACAGCGGTGTAATTCTTCTTAACCATAAGTACAGTTTTCAACCTACGACACACAGGGAATGAGTTATTAGACTCAAGGGACTTATACAGAGTAATGTATGTTGTCCAGCGTCCATGAGGACAGAGGGGATGGTCCTCGTACTATATTCGGTTTACTTGTGACTTCTCTAGTTTTTAGACAAGTGTTTCGTAGAAACGCAAGGTCCGAATTTTGAGAAGTTATAGGTATTTGGATAAAGTAGAGAACCAGGTATTGCAAGTATCGGGATTCTTCAATGTGATCGAAGATGTAGATACTTGTGTATGGTATTCAGTTGATTGTAATGACTAAGAGAACTTGCTTTTCTTTCTGGTTACTCATAATTGGAAGCATTCCTAAGTTGAGTAACGCTGATCGGCCTCTTTCCATTTTAGTTGACATGCACTGGGGACAGCTGCATGATTTGAATCTGGTTCAATTAAGTCAGTGACTCTGTTTCTGTATTGGATATAGAACAGTTCATATCTTAACGATGTTAAGGTACGGGGAGTTGTCCGGCTTATGCTTAAAACCAGACTCTGGATAACTCAAGGCACATTTCTGTAATGGCTGTTTGTGGGTTGACCCAGGCTATGACGAGGGTTGACTTTCTACCATCTGGAAGATCAATAGTGATATTGTTCTAGACTCGCCACAGTTTTAATAAAAATGGATTTTTTCAGAAAACAGTAGTGGGAGTATGGTAGAACTGGAAGTGATTCCAGAACCACAAACGATTACTGAAGATTTGATAGGAACCTAAAGATTCAATCTGGTTTGACATTCCATTGGCCACTCCGCAGATACGGTGGGTAACCTCAGGCACCCGAGAGGTACTCCGGTAGCCTCAAGGACGGTGACAGGGAGGTTCTTGTTTACCCAGACTTGCCATTGCTGTTGTTCCAGGCTGCGAGACCCGGCATGAGGATGAGTATAGCATCGTTGTAAACTAGCTTTAGAAGTGTACGTGTATATGACTCTGCCAGAGGGTTGTCTGTCACGACACGAAAATTTGGCACGTGACGGCCCTAATACTACGCAACGCCTACAGACGTAACGCAGTAAAAGAAAGCCAAAACCCAGAAATCTAAACCATAAAAATACGGAAAAGATAATAAAAGTTTTTGAAACATTTGAAATCACAACCCAAATTCTTTAAAAGAGTCCACTTTCTTTCTTTAAAATTTTGGCAGCACCCCTTTTGTAAAAACTAACCCCAAAATGGGTACAACAAATAAAGATAAATAAAGCATCCCCAAACGGGAGCAAAAACACGCCCAACGGCGGAAAACAAACACCACAACAAATATACGACGCCGTAGCGAAGAAATAAGAGACAAAAGAAAGGAACTGTATAAAAGGCAACAAACCACAATAATATACAATATCGTCCTCACCAAGTCTCTAAGTCACAACATAATAGTAGATGGAGAGTACATGATACAACGAATATACAATACAAAATACAGATAACCACCAAAACCCACCTAAGCAAAACGGCACACTGTGAGTCGATGCGGTATCTGTAGCAAAAGATGATAGATGAATAGCCAGCCTCGACTACTCTGGGGAAACACCTGCAAACACTGTGGCACAACGGGGGTGAGTTGCCAACTCGTGAATAGTAAATAACATATGCAGGTAATCGCAGGAATGTACGTACAGCATGAATCTAAGATATGCAATTTACAGTAATAACAGGTCATATGAATGCAGAATAATGGAAAGTACACCAGCAAGTACAACCAATATAATAAAGAAATAATGATATGACAACAGTATGCAATAACCATGCAATAGGGATATGAGAATGTAAATGTGCAACACTTATGAAAGGTACACTAACAGGTACTACTAATACATGAAACAGTGCACAAATAGATAAAGGTGAGGTATGGAGTGAAATATGTCATTCCCACGGAATCCTGACATCGTGGTAGGATCACAATCCAGCAAGATAAATCAAATCCCAATTCCTCAAATCAGCCCCAAAATTGGCTCTCATATCAACTAAGTATCACATCTCCTCAATTACACAATATCAAGTATATCTCGTATATCCCGAATGTACAACATCAAGAAGATCTCACATAATCGAATGTACAATCATCAAGTATATCTCACATATCTCGTATGTACAAATCAGCAATCTCATAAATATCCTGTATCGAAAATCAAATGAATCACCTATATCCCAAATCAAATTATCAAGTAAAATCTAACATCCTAAATATAATGACATAATAAATATGATGAGGTCAATACACATATATTAGCGTCCCATTCCACTAATATTGGTGTAAGGGTATATATAACAGCGGATAAATCCGCTGTCATATATACAAGGAGTAATTAGAAATATCATGAAACCAATGTGCCAAGCATCGACACAGAAATACTGATCTATCATATGCCGTCTCCCAGACTAACATCCTGATAGGTATGTATCATACGCTATCCCGAAAGCTCGAGTGCCTAGCTCTGACCCTCGCCTCTCGACGTATCCATACGTACATGACTCCCGTCGGTATCCACATGATAGCCGCTGAGTCATTGGTCCTGTCACCGGAAAGTATGGTGGAGGAGGGCTTATTTGCAATTGTGCAAATAAGCATTTTTGGAGGGTGTTATTTGCATCTTGTTGTTTCATGATGATTCTACCACCATTGACTTTCCTTTGTTCATGATGGTTCATGATAGCTTGACTTTGTGATGAGATGATGAGGTTGGTGGAGTGTGAGTTTTAGTTTGTGATCATTGTTTGTTATCATCACCCTTTCTCTCTCTTGCTTGAATGGTTGGCTCACTCTCTCACACATACACACCCTCTCTCATTCTCATTCCCATCCACAATAGGGGCCGGCCAAGTGAGGAAGGGCTGCCCATGTTTTTTGGTGGGGATTTTTGGTTCTCCCATGCTTGCAAAAATCCCCAAGTTCATCAAAAAATTCCACAAGTTCATTTCCTCCACCAAAGGCAACTTCCAATATACCCCAAATGAGACATATAGATCTTCACTTATTCTACAGCAAATCATGGGCACATCGACTCGCCAACTTCGTGCCCGAGTTGCCTCGGTCCAGAGGTGGGAGCCCGTAAAAGAAGCCGGCGACGTGGTGCCCTTCCGGCAACTTGGTGGAGACCGGAGATTCCGCGGGGAGATCGGGACAACGACGAGAAGACCGAAGGACACGGATCGCTCGGTATATCTCTCTACCCCCTTCTCTAGATAGCTAGGACTAGTTTAATGGCACGATCCGGGTTTATAGTGCGCGGTGGTGCCGGTTTGTAAAGTTTAAAGTTTAGCACCGCTTCCGCATTCCGGCGTCGGATTGACGGCCGGGGCGCCGCCGTGCACTTACATTTTTGACAAAAGCTGGACATCCCCATATCTTAATGTTCTTAAGATAGGGTTTCTTCCCACTCCACATCTGATATGGTGTGGTATGCACTGTCTTAGTTGGAACTCGGTTCAAAAGGTATGCAGCTGATTCTAGTGCATATCCCCAGAATGATCGCAGCAACTCGGCGTTACTCATCATGGAACGTACCATATCCAATAAGGTTCGGTTTCGTCTCTCCGATACACCATTATGTTGTGGGGTGTATGGAGGAGTAAGTTGAGAGAGAATTCCATTCTCTTTTAAGTAACCCAGGAACTCGGCACTCAAGTATTCACCACCTCGATCAGATCTTAGTATCTTGATGCTTTTGCCTGTTTGTTTTTCTACTTCATTCTTGTATTCCTGGAATTTTTCAAAGGCTTCAGATTTATGTTTCATTAAGAATACATATCCGTACCTTGAAAAATCATCCGTAAAAGTAATGAAGTAAGAATAACCGCTTCGCGCATGTGTAGACATTGGACCGCATACATCGCTGCGTATGAGTCCCAAGAGCTCGCTCGCTCTTACTCCGTGTCCAGTAAACAGAGTCTTTGTCATCTTTCCTTTGAGACATGATTGACAAGTTGCATATGATTGATATTCGAACGAATCCAAATATCCTTCTTTATGTAACTTAGTCAACCTTCTCTCATTGATGTGACCCAGTCTACAATGCCATAAGAAAGCATGATTTATTTCCGGAGACTTTCTTTTATGTGTATTCTGGACATTGAAAATCTGTGGTTGGTTCAATACGTATATACCGTTGCTTAATGTACCCGACCCAATCAGAACATGATTAAGGTGAATGTTTACAACATTGCTTACAAATGCAAAATCATAACCTTCTTTAGACATTAAAGATACAGATATGATATTACAAGTCGCACTGGGTATAAAATAACAATCACGCAAAACCAAAACATGTCCATCTGACAATCCCAAGTGATAGTCCCCCACGGACTCAGCATCCATGCCAGCTCCGTTTGCAACTCTGAGGGTCATATCACCTGCCTTCAAAACCCTACGCTTTCTCAGTGCATGCAAAGAATTACGGATATGAGATCCTGATCCGGTATCCAATACCCAGGAAGTAGAGTTTACTGATAGACAGTTTTCAATAACATACACACCTGAAGCCGAAGCCACAACTTGCTTTGGGTCCTGGTTCTTGGCCTTCCATGCCCTGCAATCTTTCTTCCAGTGTCCTTTCTTATGACAATAAAAGCACTCTTCTTTCCCCACAAGCTATCCCGCTACCTTTGCCATTTTTGCCTTTCCCTTGGCTTCCACTTTACTAACACCGATCCTTGGTTTGGTGGGGGCTTTCTTCTTTTTTCCTTTGGCTTTCGCCTTGGACCTAGAAGAAGAAGGTCCTCCAACAGACAAAGCGGGTATTTCCCTTACTTTCTTCAGGGTGCCCTCTGCACTCCTCGACATGTTAAGGAGTTCCGGAAGTTCAACTTCCTTTCCTTGCATGTTGAAGTTCAGGATAAACTGGGCGTAAGTGGAAGGAAGGGACTGGAGAATCAAGTCAGTGTAGAGCTCGTTCTCTAACGTGGTCCCGAGGTCCGCGAGCTCTTCAATGTAGCCAATCATCTGAAGCACATGTTCCGCTACAGATGATCCGACGGCCAATCTCCCTGAAAACAACTTTTTCAAGACTTCGTATCTTGCGATACGGGATTGCTCTCCATACAGATCCTTTATATGGAGAAATATGGATTCTAGGTCCATATCCTCGTGCCTCCTCTGATGTTCATTGTCCATAGAGGAAAGCACGATGCACTTGGCCCTCGCGCAATCAATCTCCCAGGTCTTACGGATTTCCTTATCCGCGATGCTGGATTAAGGACCTGGGATAGGGGGAGCTTTGGTGGTAAGAAGATACCCCAACTTGTCATAAGTGATTGCCATTTTGACATTCCTGAGCCAATCTTTGTAGTTTGGCCCTGTCAGTATATTTTTTTCTAGTTGTAACTTAAGTCCGGTCATGATGTTTGGTCGCTGCAATTAGGAGAGAGAGAAGAAACACTTTAGCATGATACTCTTGCAAGTTTAGAGTGGTTTTTAGTTTGTCTAAACAGGATGGCTCCCACTGTTTCTCGAATCCTTCCTCAAACCAAAAAGGAAGAATTAGCCGGGATCAATCTTACCGTACAATACTTGCTTAACCGTTCAGCCAGGCCAGTGTTGGTATTTGAGGGAGGTTTTACGACGCTTTCGCAAAGTTCCTTAATTAAATAACCTCTTTTCCCTGTGGGCGTAGCCCCGCTAACACCTTTCTAGACACCTACTTGGTTTATAGCATTGATCGTTAAGTGAGAAAGTTCCCGAGGAGTAGCATATACTCACAGTAGGATCGGGATCCAAATATCATCGTGTGATAAAACTGAAGGAATTCTATCAGAACCATCACACTCCAAATGGTATGCAGCACTAGCAAGTTTCAGTTTCTTTAGAAACTCCCGATGTGGATTTTTGCCCCATGCTCTCATGACCTTAACTTTGGCCAACAAATTATAAGTCACATGTCAAGTTCTACCGGTCATTTTCCAGGTTAATTTGAATCCACCCGTACCTACCCTTGACTTTGTCCAACAAGGCAGTACGACTGTCCCAAACCAACGCATCTATCTATGCTACATATGAATATCCAATAGCTACCAATCACCATGCCTTGACTTTGGCCAACAAACACAGCTTGAATACTATTGACTATCCATATGAAATGACGGAGGGCTATGAATGGTTTTGGTGAAACCGTGAACGTAGTGAACTTGATATAATCGAAGGAACGTGATAGCTTTTAAAAGGAGTGGTTCAAGCTCCGCGTTTTAAAAGTTTTCTGTTTTGAAAAGAAACCGAGTGGTTTTGAAATTGTTCCAACGACTTTACTTTGGTTTATTTTCTTGCATTAATTTAATGCGTCCCATCAATTAATCCTACCATTGCAGAAAACAACGAAAATATGACGTACGCTTATGCCATCCGCATTCGCCACGGGGCCCCGTCATCACCCGTTAGCTTACTTAACTAACGACAGAGCGGGGGCTGGACTAGCGCGGATGTAAAACATAAGCAACGCCTACTAGATATCATATATAGATATATACATTCGTCAGATGCAATGATAGCCATTCCAGATCACAGATGAACACATTGGATATGCTAGGAATCCGCGTTTCGTTCGAGCCTGCAACGAAGAACGGATTACACGGTCGCGATGAATAACCAAAACCCCACCCTAGACCCCTACCGGTGCGGCAAACTACCCGCCAAGTACCCGAAGTGAAGCAACCTCCCTCAACAACGTGAGTAGGCCACTCGGCACTTCAAGGTACCCGGTAGTTTGTGCACCCCACCTTGGGTCTATCCTAGGAGCAAAAACAGTAAAAGAAATAATATACAATGGCGGCTACAACCTCATCCCGGATGTGCGGCCAAAAAAATAATATTACATCAATTTACATATTACAGCAAATGAAAGAAAAAGAAACTCTCATCTCACAAAACCCCCGGCTATTCATCCGCGACAATCCAACAAGTTCATATACACAATCCAACAACATTACAGATCACAGATATGCACAACCCCCACTAATCGACGTATAGCGATTAGTTGACGTTCAGTGCATATATCACATTACAGATATAACCATTTAGCAAAAGTTTGTAGAACTTCGATCAAAACACCAATTTGTAACTACCCAAACACAACTTTGTTCTCTGGAAATTCTGGGCAGAAACAAAATACTTTAAAAATCACAAAACGTCAAAATAAGAAGACTGCAACAAATCCGAGCCGCGACCGAGTTGACTCGGCCGCGGATCCGCGGCGAAACGCATGGTTTAGCCGCGCTTCCACGGCGGTTTGGTCGAATCGTGGGCTTGTTTTACTTGTGTGTTCCTAGAAAACCCTGCACGGATTTTTAAGATGTGTGGAAATATTTTTAGGGCTGTTTAAAAAATCGGCAGATACTTGAGAATTTTGACGTGTTTTGCGATTTTTTCTCGGATCGAAATTCTAAATACTTTGCTAATATGCTAGTTGTTGTTTAGCTAGGCTCTGATACCACTGTAAGTCCACGTTGCCCACCCCGGTGCTTACAGGGAGGCGGAATAGGTAAAAAACGAATTTTTCCCCTCAAGGAAACATGGACTAGAAATAAAGGATCTTTGCTAAACAAAAACCTAGCAAACTGACTACAAGTTTAGCTACTCAGTTAGAAGGTTATACCTAGATCTTGAACTCCTTCTCTTCTTGCTCCTTGGAGTGGTTTGAACGGCTCCTCCTCGTAGTCTTCTTTTTGCCGAAGAAGGATCCACCCGAAGGCCTTTACCTTGAGCTCCTACCTCAACCTAGAGGTAACTAAAGTGCTTGGCTTGCTAAACCTAGAACCCTAGAATAAGTAGAGAGGAGTTATGGCGGTTTTACCTTAAGAGCTCATGGTTATCAACACATGAGAGATGAGAGCTTTGAGAGAGAGGAAGAGGATGAGCTAAAACTATGAGAGAGAAAGTGCAAAAAAAGAGAGGATATTTTAGCAACCATACTCTCATATTAGGAATAATGATAATAATAATAATAATAATAATTAAGAAATTGTGATGGTTAGTTTATGAATGACCATTATCATTTCATCATTTAATGCATTTGCAAGAAACAAGAAGCATCTTTGAAATGAAATGATGATGGTCAACATGTCAACAATGGTCAACCGGTCAACAAGTCAAAAAAAGTCAAATGTTCAACTTAACCATGGCACAATTATCCTTAATTAATATTATTGATCATATTTCTCATTTTCATTAGGGTTTAGAAAAAGTCAACGGTCAACAACCCTAATGAGAATCCTCTGCCTCTGTCTCTGTCAACTGTGCATACACACCCGCATCCGTGTTCCGAGGAACACGATACAATGAGATAAAACCAATCCCAAAACATATACTAGGATCTGGCTTAAACCAAAGCCCGCTAGTAATAACTGCTCGGACACCAAACGTGCACAAGTGCGCGGATGTGAACGAACCCCGTCGCAAAACCATGCGACCTCTACTCTGTTTTTCCCAAAGGCGAACAGCCCTCTGTGTGGGACTCTAAAGACTCGACACTACGCTGGTAGTGGGTTTAACAACAGGTCGCAAGCGGTACTAGCTGTACGTAACGGTCCCCAGGTAGATGCCGATAAGAAGACTGATGAGGTGAACCCATCTAAACTCCTACTAAGCCTGAATGTGACAATCTCCGTACAGTCCGGTCTGTTCGTCTGAGAGTATAGCATGTCGGGCCTAGGGGGCGGTAAACGTCAGTCCCCTAATAGCGGTACACGTCGTTTCGGAGTGTAGCCCAGAACACCCTGAGATAACACTGGAAACACTACCAGTATATCTCACTTGCCCTGGCCAGGGACTTTGTGTAATGGCTCTCCTAGACACAGTACGATATCAACCCTCAATACCGGGAGAGACGTATCCTGTCTAACCGTCACTGCCTCCAAGTGCTTCGGGACTGCACCCAACTACTACCTGTTTGCACGACTCATTTGAGCCGTGGTAGGGTAGTAATCTAAGAACAGTGGGAACACACTCGAGGCGAAGTGACAGTGTCAAGTCAACGGACTATGCTGTACTCATATCACCTAGGAACTGATAACCGATGATAGGTATAATACCAAACCAACAGTTCCCAGCGAGTCCTGTCCAGTGTACTCGTAACCTAACGAGCACCTGCATACTTTCTCCAGTACGACGTACTGATGGCTGTGGGACAGACCATCTCCCCTCCTGGGATGAGAAGCGTATACACTAGTCTACTCTGGAGTATCGATGCCCTGTCTCGATAATCCTACGACTAGGGACCTGTATAAGGATGTGCTTGTAGATTACCCAGCCCCCACTAGTGTGACTGCCATCACAACGCTGGTAATCAAGCAAAGATCCTAAGGGCTCCACTAATGTGCATAGGCGATATGCTAAAAGAAACACATCCACACATTAAAGTAGAAACAAACCAAGTAGCATACTACCATTTCGAGCAAGATTGTCTATACAACTGTGAATATCCCAAGCTTCCATTAAGTAATATACAAACTAGTATGATACAGTAATGGCCTCTAGGGCATATACACTAACATAGAGTTCGCGAGTTTTTGTCTGGACGGTCTTGCCTAGACCTGGTGCGAGTCTTTAGAGAGGGGCCGAGCCGCATGTCTTTCTCCTATGACCTGGGCTGAGTTCGTGACGGTTTTTCTTGCCCGTTTTCTTCCGCAGAGCGTCAGGGATGCTCGAGCTCGCAGTTTTGAGTCGTTATGCCAGACTCCGGGTATGACGGTAGCAGAGTACGATGTTCAGTTTACTCAGCTATCTGTGTATGCTCCATATTTGGTGGACACTGAGGAAATGAGGATCAAAAGATTTGTGCGTGGCCTGATTACCCAGTTGTTCCTCGCTATCAGCGCCCAGCATTTTGACACATATGCAGCCGCAGTGGACGCAACCCTACTGGTTGAGGAGCGTCTTTCCGAGACTTTGGTCGTTCCGGAACCGAAGAGGGTTCGTACTGGTGTATCAGCCCGGAGACAGATGTATAGACGCCGCGACAGATTTCGTTCAGGTCGTGGGAGTAGCAGAGGCTTGGGACGAGGTCAGCTATTTAGCTCTTATCCCCAGGTGGGTCAGCAGTCATCGTCTGGATGTTTCCGGTGCGGGTGTTTTTATCATCGCGTCAGAGATTGTACCGAGGCACGTGAGGACGAGGCAGCCGTATCACATGTTACCTTACCACCTTCTCCACCTCAGAGAGCGTTGCCCCCCTTACGCCTGTTGTTGCTCCGCGTCAGACTTATGCTGTAACGTTTCAGAAAAAATAAAATATTATTTTTGGGAAATTGTATAATTGAATAATAAATATTATGAATATTTTAATGTGTGGAGATTTGTTTTAATGGTTATGGTAAAATTAAATACCGATAAATTGGGAAATATTTGGAAATTTATATTATTGATTTTGAAAGAGATTATAAGAATGGTGCGTTCATAGATTTCTTATAATTAATTATATTTTATATTAATGCTAAACTCGATTAATTTTCACTAATCTTGCATTAAACTTGATTTTTGCATCATGACATGCAACAAAACTTGTTTCATTTTTGAACCATGGTATTTTGTTTTCTTTTATATGTATATGGGGTTTTAATTGTTTTGGGTTTAAAAAGAAAAGAAAAGACAAAGAAAAGGATAAAGTATTGAGGTATGGGCAAGAGAGAGAGAGAGAGAGAGAGAGAGGAGAGGGGTCTTCATTGACCATGGCTCATTGTTATTCATTCATCATCTTCATCATTTCCCTCCCCTTCTCCTCACTTTGTGTAACTCTTCGAAAACCGTTTAGGCAGTTTTTCGGTAATCGGCTAATTTTTCAGCTTTTTCCGTAAAAAGTCAAAATAGATATTTTTCATTATAGACCTAATTATACAAAATTTAGATAAGATATTACTATAATTTGGTCACTAAAATGTCACTTAAAATTTTCTAGTTAAAATACATTAAATTAGTGATAAATACAAATTTAATTAGGTAAATTACACACTTAGGAAATATTATAAACTAAATTATAGTGTAAATAAATTGTATCATGACTTTGCAAGATAGTAGCTTTATGGTTTGAAATTAATCAAAAAAATGAATTAAAATGGGGTTTTTTGTGAAAAAGTTGATGTGAGAGCATTAAATGAGCTTGTAAGTGACATTTTAGTGACCAAATTATAGTAATATCTTATCTAAATTTTGTATAATTAGGTCTATAATGAAAAATACCTATTTTGACTTTTTACGGAAAAAGCTGAAAAATTAGCCGATTACCGAAAAACTGCCTAAACGGTTTTCGAAGGGTTACAATCTTCCTCCCTTAAAGAAATTCGGTCCCCGAATTTAGAATTTAACTACACGTACCTTCAAAAATATGGGGTTATCTCTTCCTCATCTCGACCTCGGTCTCCCAGGTGACCTCCTCGCTATTCGGGCCACGCCAAAAGACCTTGACGGACGGTATAACCTTCGATCTCAATTTCTTCACCTGCCGATCCAGAATGACCACCGGCTGCTCGGTGAATGAAAGATCACGCTCTAGCTGGATCGTCTGGTGCTGAATCGCATGGGAAGGATCATGAAGGTACTTGCGGAGCATCGAGACATGGAATACGGGGTGAACATCGGAGAAGCTGGGCGGAAGAGCTAACCGATAAGCAACTGGACCAACACGCTCTAGGATCTCGAAAGGACCAACATATCTAGGACTCAGCTTCCCTTTCCGCCCAAATCTCATCACACCTTTCATCGGAGAGACCTTCAGGAAAACATGATCGCCAACAGCGAACTCGAGTCGGCGACGGCGCCTGTCAGCATATGATTTCTGCCTGCTCTGTGCCGCTCTCATCCTGTCCCGAATCAGCTGTATCTTCTCAGTCGTCTCCTGTACGATCTGCGGCCCTAAAACACTGCTCTCCCTGAGCTCTGTCCAACATACAGGCGATCGACATCTCCTCCCATATAAAGCCTCGAAAGGTGCCATCTGAATCGTCTCCTGGAAGCTATTATTGTAGGAAAACTCGATCAAAGGGAAATGACGATCCCAGCTACCACCGAAATCTAAAACACAAGCTCTGAGCATGTCCTCAAGAGTCTGAATAGTACGCTCCGACTGACCGTCAGTCTGAGGATGAAAGGCTGTGCTAAAACTCAATCGGGTGCCCAAAGCTTCCTGAAGTTTCTGCCACAATCGGCTGGTAAACTTGTAGGGTTCCTAGGCACACTAATGAAGTCTCACAAGTGATCAAACATGCACAAATCAAATTTTACAAGTGCCTACAAATCCTAATACGGATCGTTAACTAGATATATAGGCGAAGCAAGCATGTAATCGAATTAAATGCTAAGGGAAAGTGACTGCAACCTTTGTAGATCCGGTCCACCACTTCCTAAACTCCGCGATGATCTCCCTCCGCTGTCCAAATCGAACCCTTGACTCTAGCATTGGCATCATCGAAGAATGGGCGGGCTTGATCGTCGGTTCGATGCCGAAGATGATCTACGTCGAGGCATCACAAGAACAAGCTCCAACTTCATCAAGCCTTGAAAAATTGTGAAGGAAACACCCTATACTACTTGGCAAGAGGTAGAGGATGAAGAAATAGGAAGTGGGTACACTTTAGAATTGGATTTCTCACTTGTTTTGGCTAGTTGCCATTAAAGGTTGCAAGCTTTTTCTTTTGTTGAAGAAGAAGAAGATGAAGGAAAATAATATGATAAGTATATTTAAATTATCAAATAAAATGATACTTATCATGATAGTAACCATAGTTAGGTGTAGAGAATAAACCATGGTTAGGGTTAATGGTTAGGTTTAGGAAAAGAACAAGAATGGTCAAGATTTCAACATTTCATGAAGTTTCCACAAAACTACAAAAAAGCCACCATTCTCTTTATCTTTTCCAAAAAGAAATAAATAAATAAATCAATAGATAAATGAATAAGATAAAAGTAAACCCTAACCACTAACTTAACCATTGCTTAATTCTTTACACAAACCTAAGCTTGCATGTATCATCAAACATGATACAATCATGTGCACAAAATATATCACATATACAATGTGCACAAACCAAGTGAGTAAATCCATTTAAAGTGAACCAATACTAGTTAATGCAAAGTAATATATCAAATATATAATTATACATTAAATCATTAAATCAACACTTGATTCAATGATCCGGTCATGTCGCATATAACCGGCTAGTATCCAATGTATCGGCTTATCGAATCAATCCTTGATTCGATAACTAGGTTATATCGCATACAACCATTCGACACATTCATCGCGAGAATGAAATACGGTATCACATACACGCATTATTCTCGGTCCCGCACATATCTCATATGCGCTCCTATTTCGTTTCGCTTGAGCCAGGAAACCTCTGTATAGGACTCTAAAGACTCGTCAATACGCGGTAGCGGATGATGATCATATCAAGCACCCACAAGCCGCAAGCGGTCTGCTAAACGTAACGGCCACCCGGGTATTGAGCGATCAGAAGATCGACGAGCAAGCCCGCTCACACTCCTGTGAATCCAACCAGTAACACTTACCGTACAGTCCGGTCTGTTCGTCTGATATGTCGCATATCTCGCCTAGGGGTGGTAAACGTCAGACCCCAGTAGCTCGATAAGTCATGCCGACTTGAGGTCCATAACATTCGTGAAACTACTGATAACTCTTACCAGTATATCATTGCAACCCTGGCCAGGGATTTCCTGTTATGGCCAGTCGAGCATAGCACAACATCAACCCCCAATACCGGGAGAGACGAATCCCCTCCTATCGCTCATTGCCTCCATGTGAATCGGGACTGTACCCAAAAACCACCTGTTTGCACGACTCAGTAGAGCCGTGGTAGGGTGGAAATCAAAGCACAGTGGGAGACACACAAGACTCTATGACGATCTCGGGTCAACAGACTAAGCTGTACCAGTGTCACCAGAGAACTGCCATCTGACGTGAGGTATAATACCATCTGGGAGTTCTCGGCGAGTCCGTTCAGTGTACCCAGTCTCCACTGAGCACCCGCATACCATCTCCGATGTCAAACACCAATGGATATGGGATCATCCATCGCCCATCACATGGGTCGAGAAGATATACGCTAGTCTACTCTGGAATATCGATGCCCCGTCTCGATATTCCCACGACTAGGAACAATGAAGGATGTACTCATTGACTACCCAGGCCCCACTAGTATGATCTGCATCATAGTCCTGAAAGTCGAGTACACATCCTAAGGGCTTTATCAACATGTAATCAGAGAGACAGAAAGTATACATGTTAAGATAAAGAGCAACCAGATAGCGTACTATCATGTCGAGAAAGAAAGTCCTACCTATATATGTCCCAGCATCCACTACAATATACATCCAATGTACAGTAATGGCCTCTAGGGCATACATATAACTAACAATCTCCCACTTGCACTAGGGCCATCTGTAGCAGTGGTCGCAATATCTAATACTCAACCATCCCATATGAGTCTCTCTCTAGGAAAAGGCCTTCGTGAGTGGATCCGCCGTGTTGTCCTCTGAGTCTTCTCTCCTAACCTCGATCACCCTGGAGATCAACTATCTCCATGATCAGGTGATGCTGCCTCAGAATTTGTCTGGGTCACTGATGGGACCAGGGTTCCTGTCACGACCCGAAAGTACGGAACGTGACTGGCACTTAGATTACGAGGCGTCTAAAGGCGTACCATAACCTAAGTCAGCCAAAGCCCAGAAATCTAACCCAAAATCAAAAGAGAGTGAAGGAAAACCTTAAATGAAAACGGTTTTTAAATCAATTAAGTTGCATATAATCCAAAAAAAAACATTAAAAATTTCTGAAAATTTCGGCAGAGTCTCCCCTGTATTTTCTAACCCCCAAAATGGGTACAACAAGATAATAAACCTGTAATCATAAAAATGGCATCTCCAAGCGGGAGCTAGCTCTTCGCCCAAGGCGGATCATAACCACATGCAATATAATAGTAATATCAAGAAAAAGAGCATAAAAGAAATGCAAAATACCAGAAAACACATCGCCGGCTCAAGTGAGCTCGACCCAAAAGAAACCACAAATATACAAACCTCTCAGTCTCGTCACTAGGTCGCATATACAATATATAAAGTGGTAGATGGAGAATACTAGATACAATGATAAAGCAAAAGATATAAAATATGCTCGCAACCCACCTACGGGCGATGTCGCGAGTCTGAGCAAAAGGAACTGATGATAAGATAGCCCGCCGCTACACGAGTGACGGGTCCGACCTGCAAGACACTGTGGCACAACGGGGGTGAGTTGCCAGCTCGTGAGTAGAATATAACATCTAGTAAGGCAATCGTAAGAATGCACGCAATGCGGAACAACATGTATGTCCATATGTGATATAATAACTCTAGTATGCATGCACATGTATGCAATATCTTTTCTAACTCTTTAAGTGTTTTAAATGTTAAAGTTACTGCATTCTTAACTTTTAGAAAATGAATGTCTGCATAATAGCTAAATATCATCAAGAAATCCTCTGAAAAACCCGTGTCAAGCATCGACACCAAATAGGAATCATATCTGTCTCAATATCGGGCTCCGTCAGTCCGGATCGGCCCATATCATAAATCTCACGACGACGGTCGGTATCCTCCGGATATCCGCCGCGCCAGACATCACCGGTAGGTAGTCTTCCCCTGCCAGGCTCATCGTCTACAACTCGATCTTCTTGCCCCGGGGTACCATACCGGGCCCACCATGTACCCGAGACGGTTCATCCACTCCTCGAATCGGGTCTCGAAATCCAACAGAAAACATGAAAATTCATGGTGGACGACACATACATCACGAGAAAACCGCAACTTTGTTTTAAAAATGATAAATATAAGCTTTTGTTAAATTCTTGCGGTTTTCCCCAAAATCCAGAAATCGCAGCAAAACTGAAATCCTCAAGAAAATCATAATGTCCACATGTTATATATGATAAGTGTCTATGATATCAATGTATATGATGTGAGTTTGGCTAAAAATCTATTTAAATATGATGGAAATGCGAGGTATATGCATGCGATGCAATCTCAATATCAGGCATGAATGCAAATGGCGTTATTAAGTTAAACAGGTTCTATAGTGCACGTGGCATGGAAATTACCAAAGGCGTGTGTGTCACATGAATAGTGCGCGTGCAACAGATGCCAATGGTAATGGTGTTCGTGTCCTACGAAGTGATATCGCATTAGTATAGATAAATGTCCATGCAATATAATATACTGTTCACTATAAGGGTATGCAGTGTACATGAATGGATAAGCTAGCTAATAATATAAATCTTGCAAAAGTAGGGTAATCCTAACTAGGGGGGGCGCCTCGCGCCATCCAGACGATTCCCCCATAGATGAATATATCTACTCACCAGAAATTCCCGCTAATCTGATCCGGCCACCGCTTTGCCTTTACGCGCCGTGTCCGATGTTTCTCCGACCGATCCTATATTTGCACAATACCAAGCATAAGATTACAAAACCTAACACAATGCAAGTCACAACATACAATTATCCACGCTCTCGTATTAATCATAGCATGCACTCGGTGCGCGGAAAAACGCACGAAAATCGCTAATCGTTAAACTAGAATTGTCATTTCGGGAAAATCGACTAAACTACAACCCGACTAGACGAAACCCCGCGTTCGCGCATTCTAATAATCCTATACGAAGCTAATAATATTGCTAACCTAACGCAAATTGAACGCATTCTATTTTTCGTAATAATCTAGCAAGCAAATTCAACGCCGATTCAATGCAAACATCGATATTTTGTCGATTTAGCGAGCATATAAATACACCATTAACCACTACAACCAATTAGAAACCCAAAGCCCTAATTTAATCCTAACAACTATGCTTCAAACCCTAGTTTTAAAATCAATCCTTCTCTTGATTTTTCCTAAACAACATTTACCACTTAAACTAATATTTAGAATTTCAATTCTAGCATAATTAAACCACAAGTTAACAAAAAGATTAGAATTTTCACCTCTCAAGCTTGAACCCTAGCTTGATCAAGTCACCAAGAAGCCTCCTTTCATCTAGTTTTTGAACCAATTTGGGTAGAAGAGAGAGTGGTTTAGGGTTTGGGTTTGAATGGAGATGGAAATTTATGAATTTAAATGGATTTTTAGCAAGGAAAAAGAAGTAAAATGAAGTGATGAAGTGGGGAAAACTGCAGGTGAGGGGTCGGCCAGCAGGTGGGGAAGGGAAATGGGGGTTTTTTGGAGAAGTTTCTAGGTCTATAACCATCATAAGTTATTATTTAATGCTTTCATGTCAACCTTTTTACAAAAAAACCCATTTTTACTTCATTTTTCATTAAATTTCCCACCTTTAAACCAAAAGTTTGCAAGACATGATACAATTTTATTAACACCATATTTTAGCTTATAAAGACTCCTAATTAAGAAATTTACCTAATTAAATTTGTATTTATCCCTAATTTAATATATTTAAAAAGGCTTAAAATAATAAAAAAAATAATTAATTACGATTTTTTTTTATTTAACTAGAAAATTATAAATGACATTTTAGTGACAAAATTATAGTAATATCTTATTTAAATTTTGTATAATTAGGTCTACAATGAAAAATATCAATTTTGACTTTTTACGAAAAAAGCCGAAAAATTAGCCGATTACCGAAAAACTGCCTAAACGATTTTCGAAGGGTTACAATCTTCCCCCCTTAAAGAAATTCGGTCCCCGAATTTAAAATTTAACTACACGTACCTTCAAAAATATGGGGATATCTCTTCCTCATCTCGACCTCGGTCTCCCAGGTGACCTCCTCGCTGTTCGGGCCACGCCAAAGGACCTTGACGGACGGTATAACCTTCGACCTTAATTTCTTCACCTGCCGATCCAAAATGACCACCGTCTGCTCGGTGAAAGAAAGATCAGGCTCTAGCTGGATCGTCTGGTGCTGAATCGCCTGGGAAGGATCATGAAGGTACTTGCGGAGCATCGAGACATGGACTACGGGGTGAACATCGGGGAAGCTGGGCGGAAGAGCTAACCGATAAGCGACTGGACCAACACGCTCTAGGATCTCGAAAGGACCAACATATCTAGGACTCAGTTTCCCTTTCCGCCCAAATCTCATCACACCCTTCATCGGAGAGACTTTCAGGAAAACATGATCGCCAACAGCGAACTCGAGTCGGCGACGACGCCTGTCAGCATATGATTTCTGCCTGTTCTGTGCCGCTCTCATCCTGTTCCGAATCAGCTGTATCTTCTCGGTCGTCTCCTGTACAATCTGCGGCCCCAAAATACTGCTCTCCCTGAGCTCTGTCCAACATACAGGCGATCGGCATCTCCTCCCATATAAAGCCTCAAAAGGTGCCATCTGAATCGTCTCCTGGAAGCTATTATTGTAGGAAAACTCGATCAAAGGCAAATGACGATCCCAGCTACCACCGAAATCCAAAACATAAGCTCTGAGCATGTCCTCAAGAGTCTAAATCGTACGCTCCGACTGACCGTCAGTCTGTGGATGAAAGGCTGTGCTAAAACTCAATCGGGTGTTCAAAGCTTCCTGTAGTTTCTGCCACAATCGGCTGGTAAACTGGGTGCCACGGTCGGACACGATGCAAGTCGGAACGCCATGCAGTCGCACTATCTCATCGATATAAACCTGGGCGTACTGAGAAAATCCAAAAGTGGTCTTCACTGGCAGAAAGTGAGCCGCTTTCGTCAGTCGATCCACAATCACCCAAATAGAGTCATACCCTCGACTGGTCCTGGGTAGACCCACAACGAAGTCCATGGAGACCTGCTCCTACTTCCACTCAGGGATGGGCAAAGGCTGTAACTCGCCGGATGGCCTCTGATGCTCGGCCTTGACTTGCTGACAAGTCAGGCATCTGGACACAAAGTCTGTAACATCCTTCTTCATCCCGTCCCACCAGTAAACCTCTCTCAAATCACGGTACATTTTGGTGGAACCCGGATGCACACTGTATACTGATCTATGTGCCTCCTCGAGAATATCACGCCTCAGTCCCTCTGAATCTGGCACACACAGTCGAGTCCCAAATCGAAGTATCCCCTGATCATCAATCACGAACTCAGAAACTCTGCCCTGCCGAATCTGCTCAATAATCTCTAATGTACGGGCATCGCCGGACTGTGCCTCGTGGATACGGTCAAGTAACTGTGGGCGTGCTCTGAAATGGGTCAGCTGTCCCCCTGTAGGAGTAAACTCGAACTGCACTCTGCTGTCACATAACACCTGCCAATCCGCCGACGACTGCATCTGTACTGCGCTCAAACAAGATAAGCTACCTCCGGGCCTCCTACTCAAAGCATCTGCCACCACATTCGCCTTGCCCGGATGGTATAGAATCTCGCAGTCATAATCCTTCACCAGCTCCATCCAACGGCGCTGTCTCAGGTTCAAATCTCACTGCTGGAAGATATACTTCAAACTCTTGTGGTCAGTGAATATCTGGCATGACTCACCGTATAGGTAATGTCTCCAGATCTTGAGTGCAAACACCACTGCAGCCATCTCTAAATCATGGGTGGGGTAGTTCTGCTCGTGTTTCCTCAGCTGCCGAGAAGCATACGCGATAACTCTGTCGTGCTGCATCAATACACAGCCCAGCCCCACTCTAGAAGCATCATAATATACCACGAACCCGCCTGATCCTGAAGGCAATGCTAACACTGGAGCAGTAGTCAGACGAGTCTTCAACTGCTGGAAGCTATCCTCACATGCCTGGGTCCAATCAAAAGGAACCCCCTTCCGGGTCAACCCGGTCAAAGGTGCAGCAATGCGGGAGAAATCCTGGACAAAACGTCGATAATAGCCGGCCAGACCTAGAAAACTGCGAACCTCTGTAACTGATACTGGTCTAGGCCAACGCTGAACTGCCTCGATCTTCTTCGGGTCCACACAAATACCATCTCTCGTCACCACATGACCCAAGAAGTCGACACTGTCTAACCAGAATGCGCACTTGGAGAATTTGGCGAACAGCTGATGCTCACTCAAGGTCTGCAATGTGATACGTAAGTGCTGCTCATGCTCCTCCCGGCTCCGAGAATAAACCAAGATGTCGTCAATGAACACAATGATGAACTGATCGAGATACGGCCTGAATACGCGGTTCATCAAATCCATAAATGCTGCCGGGGCATTGGTGAGCCCGAACGATATCACCAAGAACTCGTAATGACCATATCGAGTACGGAAGGCAGTCTTCGGAATATCCTCCTTCCGAACCCGCAACTGGTGATAACCTGACCGTAAATCAACCTTCGAGAAAAACCCTGCACCCTGGAGCTGATCAAATAAGTCATCAATGCGGGGTAGGGGATACCTGTTCCGCACAGTAACCCGGTTCAGCTGACGATAATCAATGCATAAACGCATACTCCCGTCCTTCTTCTTAACAAACAAGACGGGAGCACCCCAAGGTGACACACTCGGTCGGATAAGCCCTTTGTCCAGCAAGTCCTGTAACTGATCCTTTAGCTCTCTCAGCTCCGCCGGGGCCATCCGATAAGGAGGTATAGAAATAGGCCCCGTGCCAGGGATCAATTCAATACAGAACTCAATCTCGCGCTCTGGTGGCAGACCAGGCAGCTCGTCAGGGAATACATCAGGAAACTCTCTCACAACAGGGACCTGGTCCAACGGAACCTCTGTGGAGCTAGTATCACAAATATAGGCTAAGAATCCCTGACACCCTTTCCTTAAGAGCTGACCAGCGCGAAGAGATGAAATCAAGCTGGGAAGGGTAGCGCTACGATCTCCCCGAATAATAAGAACCGGCTCGCCAGGAAAACTGAATCTGACTGCTTTTTCACGGCAGTCCACGGATGCATAACAGGTGGCTAGCCAGTCCATACCAAGAAGAACGTCAAAGTCTAGCATATCGAGGAGAATCAAATCAACTGAAGAATCTCTCTCCCCGATACGAACGGAACATGATCGGTACACAAAACGGGCAACAAAAGACTCGCCTACCGGGGTAATAACGACAAGCGGCTGATCTAACGGAGAAGACTCTCGGCCCAACCTCGGTGCAAAATACGTGGATACATAGGAATGTGTGGAGCCTGGATCAAATAATACCCGTGCATCAAAAGAACATACTGGCAGAGTACCTGTCACGACGGCATTGGATGCCTGTGCATCCTGAGGAGTCAACGCGAACACTCGGGCCTGTCTACCACTAATAGCTGGCTGTCCTCTGCCTCTACCTCGGCCTCTGCCTCTGCCTCTGCCTCTGTCGCCTCGTCCTCTCGGAACCGGACCGCCACGCCCACGGCCTCTAGAAGCATCTGACTGACGTGGAGCATCGTCAGGAGTAGGAAGTAAAGCTCTCTGAGAAGGTGGTGAGGGTGGTAAAGTCACATGCGGGACTGTCGCCGTGCCCTGGCGTCCCATGGTACAGTCTCTGACACGGTGGTACTGACTCCCATATCGAAAACATCCTGGAGACGACTGCTGGGTCTGTGGATACGAACCAAATAACTGACCTCGTCTCAATCCTCTACCTCCACCATCTCCCGGAAATAATCTATCACGATGTCTGCCCATCTGCCGCTGAGCTGGCGTATCAGTACGGATCCTCTTCGGCCCTGGAACGACCGGAGTCTCAGAAATACGCTCCTCCAAAAGTAAGGCTGCATCCATCGCTGCTGCGTATGTATCAAAGTGCTGGGTGCCGATGGCAAGGAATAGCTGTGTATCAAGCCCTCGCACGAACCTCTTTATTCTCTTCTCTTCCGTGTCGACTAGGTACGGAGCATATCGAGACAACTGGGTAAACTGTATATCATACTCCGACACTGTCATCCCAGGAGTCTTGCGCAAAGACTCAAAACTACGGGCTCGAGCATCTCGGACACTCTCCGGAAGAAAACGGGCAAGAAATGCAGCTGTAAACTCATCCCAAGTCATAGGAGGCAGACCTGCAGCTCGGTCTCTCTCTACTGAATCGTACCATGTCTGGGCAAGACCCTCCAGACGAAAACTCGCAAACTCCACCAATCTATCATCAGAACACCTCAACGAACGGCAAATCCGAGCCATCCTATCAAGAAATGCCTGTGGGTCCTCTGTCGCATCTGTACCGGTAAAAGCTGGAGGTCTCAATCTCATGAAATCCTGTAGTGAAACAGGGATAGTCTCCGTAGTAGCAGCAGGAGTGACCATCTGTGCAGCAGGTACGATCGTGGTCTGTGCGGTGGAAGGAACGTCCTCGGATCTCTGTGCCCGGCTGGACTCAACTAAAGATCCCATCATCTGCCGCAACTCTTGCATGCCGGCCTCTAGTCTGGCAATACGGTCAGGATAAGGCAGATCAGTATGACCCTGAGGGGTAGGCGTATCATCCCGCTCGATCCTCGCCTCAGACGGGCCCGCCCGAATCTCATCCCAAGCGGCAGCCTGCTGAGCTCTCGTAGTCTTGGACGGCATCGAAGCTAGAATAAGAAAAAGGACTGATAAGATCATTGCAATTGAATCAAGGAATGCAAGGAATCAAGAAAGGAAATACAAGCAATTATGTCCTAAGGTCACTTAGGCGGAGTACCGTATCGTAAGTATGCCGCGGATCATACCCACGCTACGCCACTCTGCTTAAGTCACCTACTCCATCTACCAAGGTCGTCCTACACACAGGAAGGTAAAACCTACGCTCTGATACCAACTTTGTCACGACCCGAAAGTACGGAACGTGACTGGCACTTAGATTACGAGACGTCTAAAGGCGTACCATAACCTAAGTCAGCCAAAGCCCAGAAATCTAACCCAAAATCAAAAGAGAGTGAAGGAAAACCTTAAATGAAAACGGTTTTTAAATCAATTAAGCTGCATAGAATCCAAAAAAAACATCAAAAATTTCTGAAAATTTCGGCAGAGTCTCCCCTGTATTTTCTAACCCCCAAAATGGGTACAACAAGATAATAAACCTGTAATCATAAAAATGGCATCTCCAAGGGGGAGCTAGCTCTTCGCCCAAGGCGGATCACAACCACATGCAATATAATAGTAATATCAAGAAAAAGAGCATAAAAGAAATGCAAAATACCAGAAAACACATCGCCGGCTCAAGTGAGCTCGACCCAAAAGAAACCACAAATATACAAACCTCTCAGTCTCGTCACTAGGTCGCATATACAATATATAAAGTGGTAGATGGAGAATACTAGATACAATGATAAAGCAAAAGATATAAAATATGCTCGCAACCCACCTACGGGCGATGTCGCGAGTCTGAGCAAAAGGAACTGATGATAAGATAGCCCGCCGCTACACGAGTGACGGGTCCGACCTGCAAGACACTGTGGCACAACGGGGGTGAGTTGCCAGCTCGTGAGTAGAATATAACATCTAGTAAGGCAATCGTAAGAATGCACGCAATGCGGAACAACATGTATGTCCATATGTGATATAATAACTCTAGTATGCATGCACATGTATGCAATATCTTTTCTAACTCTTTAAGTGTTTTAAATGTTAAAGTTACTGCATTCTTAACTTTTAGAAAATGAATGTCTGCATAATAGCTAAATATCATCAAGAAATCCTCTGAAAAACCCGTGTCAAGCATCGACACCAAATAGGAATCATATCTGTCTCAATATCGGGCTCCGTCAGTCCGGATCGGCCCATATCATAAATCTCACGACGACGGTCGGTATCCTCCGGATATCCGCCGCGCCAGACATCACCGGTAGGTAGTCTTCCCCTGCCAGGCTCATCGTCTACAACTCGATCTTCTTGCCCCGGGGTACCATACCGGGCCCACCATGTACCCGAGACGGTTCATCCACTCCTCGAATCGGGTCTCGAAATCCAACAGAAAACATGAAAACTCATGGTGGACGACACATACATCACGAGAAAACCGCAACTTTGTTTTAAAAATGATAAATATAAGCTTTTGTTAAATTCTTGCGGTTTTCCCCAAAATCCAGAAATCGCAGCAAAACTGAAATCCTCAAGAAAATCATAATGTCCACATGTTATATATGATAAGTGTCTATGATATCAATGTATATGATGTGAGTTTGGCTAAAAATCTATTTAAATATGATGGAAATGCGAGGTATATGCATGCGATGCAATCTCAATATCAGGCATGAATGCAAATGGCGTTATTAAGTTAAACAGGTTCTATAGTGCACGTGGCATGGAAATTACCAAAGGCGTGTGTGTCACATGAATAGTGCGCGTGCAACAGATGCCAATGGTAATGGTGTTCGTGTCCTACGAAGTGATATCGCATTAGTATAGATAAATGTCCATGCAATATAATATACTGTTCACTATAAGGGTATGCAGTGTACATGAATGGATAAGCTAGCTAATAATATAAATCTTGCAAAAGTAGGGTAATCCTAACTAGGGGGGGCGCCTCGCGCCATCCAGACGATTCCCCCATAGATGAATATATCTACTCACCAGAAATCCCCGCTAATCTGATCCGGCCACCGCTTTGCCTTTACGCGCCGTGTCCGATGTTTCTCCGACCGATCCTATATTTGCACAATACCAAGCATAAGATTACAAAACCTAACACAATGCAAGTCACAACATACAATTATCCACGCTCTCGTATTAATCATAGCATGCACTCGGTGCGCGGAAAAACGCACGAAAATCGCTAATCGTTAAACTAGAATTGTCATTTCGGGAAAATCGACTAAACTACAACCCGACTAGACGAAACCCCGCGTTCGCGCATTCTAATAATCCTATACGAAGCTAATAATATTGCTAACCTAACGCAAATTGAACGCATTCTATTTTTCGTAATAATCTAGCAAGCAAATTCAACGCCGATTCAATGCAAACATCGATATTTTGTCGATTTAGCGAGCATATAAATACACCATTAACCACTACAACCAATTAGAAACCCAAAGCCCTAATTTAATCCTAAAAACTATGCTTCAAACCCTAGTTTTAAAATCAATCCTTCTCTTGATTTTTCCTAAACAACATTTACCACTTAAACTAATATTTAGAATTTCAATTCTAGCATAATTAAACCACAAGTTAACAAAAAGATTAGAATTTTCACCTCTCAAGCTTGAACCCTAGCTTGATCAAGTCACCAAGAAGCCTCCTTTCATCTAGTTTTTGAACCAATTTTGGTAGAAGAGAGAGTGGTTTAGGGTTTGGGTTTGAATGGAGATGGAAATTTATGAATTTAAATGGATTTTTAGCAAGGAAAAAGAAGCAAAATGAAGTGATGAAGTGGGGAAAACTGCAGGTGAGGGGTCGGCCAGTAGGTGGGGAAGGGAAATGGGGTTTTTTTGGAGAAGTTTCTAGGTCTATAACCATCATAAGTTATTATTTAATGCTTTCATGTCAACCTTTTTACAAAAAAACCCATTTTTACTTCATTTTTCATTAAATTTCCCACCTTTAAACCAAAAGTTTGCAAGACATGATACAATTTTATTAACACCATATTTTAGCTTATAAAGACTCCTAATTAAGAAATTTACCTAATTAAATTTGTATTTATCCCTAATTTAATATATTTAAAAAGGCTTAAAATAATAAAAAAAATAATTAATTACGATTTTTTTTTTATTTAACTAGAAAATTATAAATGAAATTTTAGTGACAAAATTATAGTAATATCTTATTTAAATTTTGTATAATTAGGTCTACAATTAAAAATATCAATTTTGACTTTTTACGAAAAAAGCCGAAAAATTAGCCGATTACCGAAAAACTGCCTAAACGATTTTCGAAGGGTTACAGTTCCAGGGCCGAAGCCACACTTCCATTGTCATACAATGGCAGGAACCTAGTTCATCTTATGAACCAATATACACCCAAACTGCCTCTTTGGCAGTATCATTAATAGCGATGTTACCAGCCTTCATCGTCTAGTTTGCCACGGTATCGAGCTTGGAACTCTTCCAACATACCGTCCCTTTACTGAGGGTAAAGACAGTGCCTGTGACTGACATTCAGTCGTCTTTATCACCCTGGAACACTTCCAGTGATTCTCCCCAGGATCGATTGATACAATCTCACTATACCTAGTGAGAACCCCAATATCCCTTTAGATCTATCTCATAGGTCCAAATCTCAGGATTTAAGAGGTATCATCTTTATCCTATTTGGAGAATCCTTGTGATAATAGGAGATTGACCGATCGTAGTATAGGAAACTCTTTTCCTATCAAGAGTATGTTGTCTACGTACAATACGAAGATGACCACCTTACTCTCTACTACCCTTTTGTATATACAAGGTTTGTCTACCTTTTGATGAAGTCAAACACTTTGACTATCACATCAAAACAGACGTTCCAACTCCGTGATGCCTGCTTCATTATATAAAGCAACTTGCACACGTTTCCGCTGCTCCCACTGTTTACGAAGACCTCTGGCTGTGTTCTTATAGACGTTCTCTTCTAAATCAGTATTTAGAAAAGCAGTCAGGGCACCCAACCACCAGATATCGTAGTCATGGTATGTAGCAATGTTAAGTAGGATCCGGATGGACTTAAGCATAGTCACTTGGAAAAAGGTTTCATCATTATCCATGCCTGGTTGATGACTAAAACCTTTAATAAGCCTAGCTTTGAAAGTCTCAACTTTTCCATCTACACCAAGTAATCTTCTCACGATATACTTGCTCCTAATGGGGATTTAACCCTTCAGATATAGCAGCTAAAGTCCATACTTTGCTGGTGTATATGGATTCCATCTCAGATCGCTAAGCATCCAGCCATTCTTACAGAGTCCCTACTCTCGATGGCCTGCTCAAAACTGGTTGGGTCATCATCTCATGATGCAATTCTCGCTCCCACTGTCATCGAGAGACCGAGGTATCTCTCAGGCGGATGAGGAACCCTACTAGATCGGTGGAGAGGCTGAGGTTCGTCGGAAACTATAGAATCTTATGGTTCTGTCAAATCATCAACTGCAGTTTTGTATAGCTGGAACCTTTCCAGTTCTACAGAACTGATCCTGCCTCGATCTTGTCCGGATTTTGCTTTAAACATAGGCCGGACAACCCCAAATCTTAACTCGCTTAAGAGATGGGTTCTTCCCATACCATATCTCATATGGAGTGGTAGGCACTGATTTGATTCAAACCTAATTCAATAGGTATGCAGCTTCTCAAGTGCATAACCCCAAAAGGAAATAGGTAACTCAGTAATACTCATCATAGAGCACACCATATCTAATATTATGCAATTGCTCCGCCCTGATACACCGTTGTGCTGTGGTGTATTCAGAGGAGTAACACTGAGAGAAAATCTCATTCTCTTTTAGAATAGTCCAGGAATTCTATGCACAAGTATTCTCCTCCCTGATCTTATCATAGGACATAATACTTATACCCGTATTTTGGTTCTCTACTTCTAACTTATATTCTGTGAATATCTCAAAAGGTTCGGACTTATGTTTCAACAGAAACATATGACTGAATCTTGAGAGATTATCAGAGAATATAATGAAGTATGAAGAACCAGTCCTGGCATGTGTAGACAGGAGACCTTACATACATCATCATGTATCAGTCCCAAGAGTTTACTAACTCTTTCTCTGTTTCTAATAAACAGAGCTATGGTCATCTAATCTTTGTGACATGACTGGCAAGTTTCACAAGATGTAAATTCAAACTGATTTAAATATGCATCTAAAATGTAACTTCAGCCAGTCGGGTCACATTGATGTGACCTAGTCTACAATGCCTCAAGAAGGATTCGTTCATTTCTGAACTCTTCCTCTTATGTGTGTTCTGTATACTAGGAACTGCAGTTTGATTTAGAACGTCAATGCTTTTAGATAACGTGCCTGAACCGATCAACTTTTGATATAGGAAATGTTCAAAACATTATCCAACAATACAAAATTATATCATTCTTTACTAATAAAGAGACTGATATGATTTTGTATATTAGGTTCGGTATCTAATAGCATTTGTTCAGAATCAATGTATTCGTAATACAGGGTGACAGTGACCAACAGACTTGGCTGCAACACTTGCCCCGTTTTCTGCCTCATGAAACTTATCACCCGTTCTCAGTTTTTCTAACTTTTTGTAGCCCTATGTAACAGATTACATATCTGGGATCCTGATCCGGTATCAGATACCCAGGATGCATAGGATACTGAGAAATAGTTCTGTATAATGAACACACCCGAAGGAGATGCATCATATGCACTTTCTTCGTTTGGGCGGCATAGGAATTCTGGTATTCCCCTATTTCCTGCTCTGTCTTATAACAATTATAAGTTGGAGCGGGACCAACGTTCCCCAGCTCAGTATAACAAGCGGGTTCGGTCAATACATCCATTTTATTATCTTGATTAAGGCGTGATATGGTCGCTACCAGGAGAGAGAGAGAAGAAAACACTCAGCGTGCGCTCTTGCAAGATTAGATTGGTTATTTATTTTATCTAATCAGGATGGCTCCCACTGTTTTTTATCAAATCTTCCTTCAAACCTTAAAAGGAAAGACTAGCCGGGATTAATTACACTCTACAAGTTCGCCAATCTTTCAGCCAGGCCAGTGTTGGTACTTTGAGGGAGGTTCCCCGTGCTTTCGCACGGACCTAATTACAGTAAACCTCGTTTTCCCAGAGGCGTAACCCCGTTGACACCTTTCTAGACACCTACTTGATCGGCTAAATGCAAAGTGCAAAACTCTCCCAGGAGTAACAATTACTCGCAGTGGGTATCGGGATCCAACTATCATATAGAAGGTATGCAATCTCATTGCAAATTTCAACACTTGAAACTCCCGATAAAGATTTTTACCCCTAGCACCTATGACCTTAACTATGGTCAACAAATCATAAGTACTAGTCAAGTTCTACCCGTCATTTCGTGATTAATTAGACCCACCCACATGACCCTTAACTAAGATCAACAAAGTCACGCGACTGTCCTAACTAATCGCATCATATGCGGTGTAGGAAGACATCACTTAGCTACCGTACACTGTGCCTTGACTATGGTCAACAAACACAGCACGAATACTAAGTACTCTACTTCCTAAAATGACGGAGGGTTGCGAATGGTTTTTATGAAAACCTTTAACGCTTTGAACTTGATCTCGTTGCGGAATCAAATGGTTTTTAAATGGAATGTTTTCGAGGCTTTTCTAGTTTTGCTAAAGGGGTCACTCCCGGTGAAGGGATCGTCGGCCCTTTCCTCGTCGAATGAGGTGCGAGATATATCATATATATCACTGTGCAAAGCAGAAACTATAGAAGCAATCAAAGGACAAACCGAGTGTGTAGCATCTGCCAGTTATTGCTAAAGGAGTCACTCCCGGTGAAGGGATCTCGGTCCTTTCCTCATCGAATAAGGTGCAGGATGTTCTATAATGAACACTGCGATGCAAAGCAAGAACTGTAGCTATCTGTTTTTATTTTGAAATTCGATTCCACAACATCAATTAGGTTTATTTTCTTTCATTAATCTCATTAATGAATATCCCATCATATAATTCCACCTAAACATCACAGATAAATATAACGTACGCTTATGCCATCCGCATTCGCCTCGATGTCCCGTCTGCACCGTTAGGTTAGGTAACTAACGGCAGAGCGGGGCAGGGCTAGCGCGGATGTAAAACATAAGCAACGTCTATATAATATATCATATATACTATATACAATATCTGTCACAGAACATCACATGATCACATCACAGATAAATCACAGCAGAAGAAACATATGAAATATTGGATATATTAGGACGTCCGTGTTTTCAATACGAGCCAGTATAAAACACGGATTCCACGGTCGTGATGAATAGCCAATCCCACACCCCTAGACCCCTACGAGAGCGGCAAGCAACCCTACCAATTCTAGGGTTAGGAGACCCGGACTCGACTCCTCGAGATGGTCTCCCACTGGACCCTAGAACCCGGTTACTTATGCTCCCCTCCTTGGGTCTATCCTAGTGCAGAAAAATAAATAATATACAAATGGTGACAACATCCGCAACCTGGAAGTGCCCCAATAAAAGAATATTACATACAAGTTTTTACATGAATGAAAATGAAAAAACACTCATCTCACATAAAAACCCCCGGCTATTCAAACACGACGATCCAATATAACATATCCAGTAACACATAACATCACATGTCATCAACGTAAGTAAATATGCGCATCCCAATTGTCGTTAACATATAGCAACGAAACCGGCGATATCACATATTACACTTACGGTCACAGAAAAGAAAGTGTAAAACTACAACAGTTGGAATCCGTAACCTCCTCAGACATCGCATGCCTGACCAAATGAAATACTTAGACATCGCATGCCTAACAATTATAAACCCCGCATTTTAGTCTCATTATTGAAAACTCTTTTCAATATCAAGTCGGGCAATTCAACAGGATTCCCGACATTCTGATCGAATGCTCGTCGCAAACTTTAGTAGACGGCCGCACCCCCGAAACCGTCGACGAAGTGCACCAAGGCGGAACACCGCTACCGCGAGCACCCAAACGGATGCTTTTGGCGACGGGGTTCTCCTACAGTCACTTGGTCGGGGCTATGGAGTGAGGCTGTCTATTAAGTTTACCCGGTGAGTATCCGCGTACACTACGTGATTGCGACGGACTTTTGATCACATCAAAATTCCGTGGCAACCGATCAAGTGAGACTAAAGTGCTATGTTTATAACATTCATTCAGTTATCTCATAACTACTTGTGAATTCCAATTATTGTATCACATTCCGGATAAATAGAAAATGTTAAACTTTCCGATCGAACAATCGAACACCCAAGTTTTCCCGATACAGCTCAACACATGAAATAAGTCTAACAGCATTCAGTTCGTGCCTCAGTACCAACGGTCCAGCCGTAGAAGGGTCAAGCCAACGCCTCACATGTGGCACGCCGTACTGCCCCAAACCCGAAGGTTCAAAGGGGAGTTCAAGACGGTCACATAATCGAGTTAAGGTTTGTTGTCTTCTAGAGGGACCATCGCGTTACTTGCACTACTTAGAACGTCGTTAAACTACGGAAAAATCCAACAATTGGAAATTTCCCGGCAGGGGAAAAAGTGGGTATTTATATCCGGTCGAACTTTTTAACATATTCTAAGATTATCCGGAAAAGCACACAGACAGAATTAGACAATCCGATCGATATACCGAGTCCCCAATACAACCCAGAAAATGAAACTCTGGAAAAAAATATTAAAAATCCCCAGGAAAACCAGCACAGACAACTAAGAACTACTGTGCAAAATTGGATGCACAAAATGACAAACGGGCCGCGGAACCGCCGCATGAGCAAGCTCATGCCGCGGTTCCGCCGCACTTTAGTTGAATCACGGGCACGTGCTGCACAGTTTTTCTTAAAATTCCCTGCTGAATTTTCTGAATATTTTTAATTCACAAAAATCCACATTTTACAGAAATGTCCAGAGAGCATGTTAAATATTGGGGTTTTGGGTCGATCGGACATCTAATTCCGTCGGGACTTCGCCTAAGGCTCTAGCTAGGCTCTGATACCACTGTAGGGTTCCTAGGCACACTAATGAAGTCTCACAAGTGATCAAACATGCACAAATCAAATTTTACAAGTGCCTACAAACCCTGATACGGATTGTTAACTAGATATATAGGCGAAGCAAGCATGTAATCGAATTAAATGCTAAGGGAAAGTGACTACAACCTTTGTAGATCCGGTCCACCACTTCCTAAACTCCGCGATGATCTCCCTCCGCTGTCCAAATCGAACCCTTGACTCTAGCATTGGCATCATCGAAGAATGGGCGGGCTTGATCGTCGGTTCGATGCCGAAGATGATCTACGTCGAGGCATCACAAGAACAAGCTCCAACTTCATCAAGCCTTGAAAAATTGTGAAGGAAACACCCTATACTACTTGGCAAGAGGTAGAGGATGAAGAAATAGAAAGTGGGTACACTTTAGAATTGGATTTCTCACTTGTTTTGGCTAGTTGCCATTAAAGGTTGCAAGCTTTTTCTTTTGTTGAAGAAGAAGAAGATGAAGGAAAATAATATGATAAGTATATTTAAATTATCAAATAAAATGATACTTATCATGATAGTAACCATAGTTAGGTGTAGAGAATAAACCATGGTTAGGGTTAATGGTTAGGTTTAGGAAAAGAACAAGAATGGTCAAGATTTCAACATTTCATGAAGTTTCCACAAAACTACAAAAAAGCCACCATTCTCTTTATATTTTCCAAAAAGAAATAAATAAATAAATCAATAGATAAATGAATAAGATAAAAGTAAACCCTAACCACTAACTTAACCATTGCTTAATTCTTTACACAAACCTAAGCTTGCATGTATCATCAAACATGATACAATCATGTGCACAAAATATATCACATATACAATGTGCACAAACCAAGTGAGTAAATCCATTTAAAGTGAACCAATACTAGTTAATGCAAAGTAATATATCAAATATATAATTATACATTAAATCATTAAATCAACACTTGATTCAATGATCCGGTCATGTCGCATATAACCGGCTAGTATCCAATGTATCGGCTTATCGAATCAATCCTTGATTCGATAACTAGGTTATATCGCATACAACCATTCGACACATTCATCGCGAGAATGAAATACGGTATCACATACACGCATTATTCTCGGTCCCGCACATATCTCATATGCGCTCCTATTTCGTTTCGCTTGAGCCAGGAAACCTCTGTGTAGGACTCTAAAGACTCGTCAATACGCCGGTAGCGGATGATGATCATATCAAGCACCCACAAGCCGCAAGCGGTCTGCTAAACGTAACGGCCACCCGGGTATTGAGCGATCAGAAGATCGACGAGCAAGCCCGCTCACACTCCTGTGAATCCAACCAGTAACACTTACCGTACAGTCCGGTCTGTTCGTCTGATATGTCGCATATCTCGCCTAGGGGTGGTAAACGTCAGACCCCAGTAGCTCGATAAGTCATGCCGACTTGAGGTCCATAACATTCGTGAAACTACTGATAACTCTTACCAGTATATCACTGCAACCCTGGCCAGGGATTTCCTGTTATGGCCAGTCGAGCATAGCACAACATCAACCCCCAATACCGGGAGAGACGAATCCCCTCCTATCGCTCATTGCCTCCATGTGAATCGGGACTGTACCCAAAAACCACCTGTTTGCATGACTCAGTAGAGCCGTGGTAGGGTGGAAATCAAAGCACAGTGGGAGACACACAAAACTCTATGACGACCTCGGGTCAACAGACTAAGCTGTACCAGTGTCACCAGAGAACTGCCATCTGACCTGAGGTATAATACCATCTGGGAGTTCTCGGCGAGTCCGTTCAGTGTACCCAGTCTCCACTGAGCACCCGCATACCATCTCCGATGTCAAACACCAATGGATATGGGATCATCCATCGCCCATCACATGGGTCGAGAAGATATACGCTAGTCTACTCTGGAATATCGATGCCCCGTCTCGATATTCCCACGACTAGGAACAATGATGGATGTACTCATTGACTACCCAGGCCCCACTAGTATGATCTGCATCATAGTCCTGGAAGTCGAGTACACATCCTAAGGGCTTTATCAACATGTAATCAGAGAGACAGAAAGTATACATGTTAAGATAAAGAGCAACCAGATAGCGTACTATCATGTCGAGCAAGAAAGTCCTACCTATATATGTCCCAGCATCCACTACAATATACATCCAATGTACAGTAATGGCCTCTAGGGCATACATATAACTAACAAAACTGGGTGCCCCGGTCGGACACGATGCAAGTCGGAACACCATGCAGTCGCACTATCTCATCAATATAAACCTGGGAATACTGAGAAAATCCAAAAGTGGTCTTCACTGGTAGGAAGTGAGCCGCTTTTGTCAGTCGATCCACAATCACCCAAATAGAGTCATACCCTCGACTGGTCCTGGGTAGACCCACAATGAAGTCCATGGAGACCTGCTCCCACTTCCACTCAGGGATGGGCAAGGGATGTAACTCGCCGGCTGGCCTCTGGTGCTCGGCCTTGACTTGCTGACAAGTCAGGCATCTCGACACAAAGTCTGTAATATCCTTCTTCATCCCGTCCCACCAGTAAACCTCTCTCAAATCATGGTACATCTTGGTGGAACCTGGATGAACACTGTATACTGATCTATGTGCCTCCTCGAGAATATCACGCCTCAGTCCCTCAGAATCTGGTACGCACAGTCGAGTCCCAAATCGAAGTATCCCCTGATCATCAATCATGAACTCAGAAACTCTGCCCTGCCAAATCTGCTCAATAATCTCTAAAATACGGGCATCGCCGGACTGTGCCTCGCGGATACGGTCAAGTAACTGTGGGCATGCTCTGAAATGGGCCAGCTGTCCCCCGGTAGGAGTAAACTCGAACTGCACTCTGCTGTCACATAAAACCTGCCAATCCGCCGTCGACTGCATCTGTACTGCGCTCAAACAAGATAAGCTACCTCCGGGCCTCCTACTCAGAGCATCTGCCACCACATTCGCCTTGCCCGGATGGTATAGAATCTCGCAGTCATAATCCTTCACCAACTCCATCCAACGGCGCTGTCTCAGGTTCAGATCTCGCTGCTGGAAGATATACTTCAAACTCTTGTGGTCAGTGAATATCTGGCACGACTCACCGTATAGATAATGTCTCCAGATCTTAAGTGCAAATACCACTGCTGCCATCTCTAAATCATGGGTGGGGTAGTTCTGTTCGTGTTTCCTCAGCTGCCGAGAAGCATACGCGATAACTCTGTCGTGCTGCATCAATACACAGCCCAGCCCCACTCGAGAAGCATCACAATATACCACAAACCCGCCTGATCCTGAAGGCAATGCTAACACTGGTGCAGTAGTCAGACGAGTCTTCAATTGCTGGAAACTATCCTCACATGCCTGGGTCCAATCAAAAGGAACCCCCTTCCGGGTCAATCCGGTCAACGGTGCAGCAATGCGGGAGAAATCCTGGACAAAACGTCGATAATAGCCGGCCAGACCTAGAAAACTGCGAACCTCTGTAACTGATACCGGTCTAGGCCAACGCTGAACTACCTCGATCTTCTTCGGGTCCACACAAATACCATCTCTCGTCACCACATGACCCAAGAAGTCGACACTGTCTAACCAGAATGCGCACTTGGAAAATTTGGCAAACAGCTGATGCTCCCTCAAAGTCTGCAATGTGATACGTAAGTGCTGCTCATGCTCCTCCCGGCTCCGAGAATAAACCAAGATGTCGTCAATGAACACAATAATGAACTGATCGAGATACGGCCAGAATACGCGGTTCATCAAATCCATAAATGCTGCCGGGGCATTGGTGAGCCCGAACGACATCACCAAGAACTCATAATGACCATATCGAGTACGGAAAGCGGTTTTCGGAATATCCTCCTTCCGAACTCGCAACTGGTGATAACCTGACTGTAAATCAACCTTCGAGAAAAACCCTGCACCCTGGAGCTAATCGAATAAGTCATCAATGCGGGGTAGGGGATATCTGTTCCGCACAGTAACCCGGTTCAGCTGACGATAATCAATGCATAAGCACATACTTCCGTCCTTCTTCTTAACAAACAGGATGGGAGCACCCTAAGGTGACACACTCGGTCGGATAAGGCGGATCAGTATGAACCTGAGGGGTAGGCGTATCATCCCGCTCGATCCTCGCCTCAGACGAGCCCGCTCGAATCTCATTCCTAGCGGCAGCCCGCTGAGCTCTCGTAGTCTTTGGCGGCATCGAAGCTGGAATAAGAAACAGGACTGATAAGAACATTGCAATTGAATCAAGGAATGCAAGGAATCAAGAAAGGAAATACAAGCAATTATGTCCTAAGGTCACTTAGGCGGAGTACCGTATCGTAAGTATGCCGCGGATCATACCCATGCTATGCCACTCTGCTTAAGTCACCTACTCCATCTACCAAGGTCGTCCTACACTCAGAAAGGTAAAACCTACGGTCTGATACCAACTTTGTCACGACCCGAAAGTACGGAACGTGACTGGCACTTAGATTACGAGACGTCTAAAGGCGTACCGTAACCTAAGTCAGCCAAAGCCGAGAAAAATCTAAACCAAAATCAAAAGAGAGTGAAGGAAAACCTTACATGAAAACAATTTTTAAATCAATTAAGTTGCATAGAATCCCTTTTTTAAAAACATCAAAAATTTCCGAAAATTTCGGCAGAGTCTCCCCTGTAAATTCTATCCCCCAAAATGGGTACAACAAGATATATATAACCTGAAATCATAAAATGGCATCCCCAAGCGGGAGCTAGCTCTTCGCCCAAGGCGGATCACAACCACACGCAATATATATATGCAATATCCAGAAAAGAGCATAAAGCAAAGCAAAATGTAAGAAAACACAACGTCGGCTCAAGTGAGCTCGACCCAAAAGAAACCACATATACACAAATCTCTCAGTCTCATCACTAGGTCGCATATACAAATAAAAAGTGGTAGATGGAAGATATCACTTCGTAGGACACGAACACCATTACCATTGGCTTCCGTTGCACGCGCACTATTCATGTAACACACACGCCTTTGGTAATTGCCAAGCCACGAGCACCATAGAACCTGTTTAGCTTAGTGTCACCACTTGCATCATACATGATTTATGAAATTGCATAGCATGTATATACCTCGCATCATCATCATACTTACATAGATTTCCAGCCACAATTCACATCGCATACCTTGATATTATAGACATTTATCATATATAACATGTTGGACATTATGATTTTCTTGAGGATTTCAGTATTGCTGCGATTTCTGGATTTTTGGGGAAAACCGCAAGAATTTAACAAAAGCTTATATTTATCATTTTTAAAACAAAGTTGCGGTTTCCTCGTGATGTATGTGTCGTCCACCATGAGTTTTCATGTTTTCTGTTGGATTTCGAGACCCGATTCAAGGAGTGGATGAACCGTCTCGGGTACATGGTGGGCCCGGTATGGTACCCCGGGGCAAGAAGATCGAGTTGTAGACGATGAGCCTGGCAGGGGAAGACTACCTACCGGTGATGTCTGGCGCGGTGGATATCCAGAGGATACCGACCGTTGTCGTGAGATTTGATGACATGGGCCGATCCGGACTGACGGAGCCCGATATTTTGAGACATTGATACAGTGAGACTTTGAGACAGAGGTGATTTCATATTTGGTGTCGATGCTTGACACGGTTTTCAGATGATTTCTTGATGGTATTTAGCTATTATACAGATATTCTTTTTCTAAAGTTAAGAATGCAGAACTCTTAGCATTTAAAACACTTAAAGATTTAGTAATGACATTGCATACATGTGCATGAATACTAGAGGTATTACATCACATCTGGACATACATGCTGTGACGCATTTGCGTGCATTCTTACGATTGCCTTACTAGATGTTATATTCTACTCACGAGCTGGCAAATCACCTCCGTTGTGCCATAGTGTCTTGCAGGTCGGACTCATCAGCCTAGTAGCGGCGGCTTATCTTGTTAGTGACTTCTTTTGCTCAGACTCGCGACATTGCTCGTAGGTGGGTTGCGAGTGCACTTTATTTCTTTTTGCTCTATCGTTGTATCTAGTATCCTCCATCTACCACTTTTTATTTGTATATGCGACCTAGTGATGAGACTGAGAGATTTGTGTATATGTGGTTTCTTTTGGGTCGAGCTCACTTGAGCCGACGTTGTGTTTTCTTACATTTTGCTTTGCTTTATGCTCTTTTCTGGATATTGCATATATATATATATTGCGTGTGGTTGTGATCCGCCTTGGGCGAAGAGCTAGCTCCCGCTTGGGGATGCCATTTTATGATTTCAGGTTATATATATCTTGTTGTACCCATTTTGGGGGATAGAATTTACAGGGGAGACTCTGCCGAAATTTTCGGAAATTTTTGATGTTTTTAAAAAAGGGATTCTATGCAACTTAATTGATTTAAAAATCGTTTTCATGTAAGGTTTTCCTTCACTCTCTTTTGATTTTGGTTTAGATTTTTCTGGGCTTTGGCTGACTTAAGTTACGGTACGCCTTTAGACGTCTCGTAATCTAAGTGCCAGTCACGTTCCGTACTTTCGGGTCGTGACACTTGGCTTCCCTCTCCCTCCACCACCTCAAACTCCTCACTACAACCCTAAAACCACATCAAAACACTTCATTCCCTTCACAAAAATTGTGCACAAGCTCATTACAAGCATGATGGATCAATAAAGTTTGGATTTTGAGCACTTGGGGCAACTTAAGAAAATTCTTGAGTTGCTAAATGAGGTATTTTCTTCACCATTAGTGTAGTAATCCTTTTCCTTTAGCATATAAACTAGTTTAGAATCCTTTTAGTAAGGTTTAGTGAACTTGGAAAATTCCAAGTTGAGCTTTAGGTGTTATAATGAATGGAAAGGGTGCAATTAAGGTTTAGTAGTGATCTTAAACCCCCATAGTGATTGAAACTAGATACTTAAACCCGAGACTTGAACTTAGAAATCCCGATATCGTATTTTGTTGACTTTGGTGATGTGTTTTGGAGATCTGCTATCACCCGGGGACCTTAAAAATTTTATAGCGATTACCGTGAGTCGTGCAGGTGACATGGAAGATAACCTAGAGACCCGAGCCCAAACTCCTTCATCCAGGCCATAGATTTAACCCCTTTGGCCGCAAATTGCGGCCTGGGTACTTCCATTTTGGTTCGTGCTTGGTCCATAGCTCCATTTTTAGAATTAGACCCTCCACATATGAAAAAATGGCTAATTTCACCTGAAACAAAATCTGGAAGTGTTTTCTTATGTTGCTGCTTTGGTTTTGCGACTATTTATGACTTGGATTTTAGTATTTGGGTTTTGACTCGGTGGTGTGATGTTTGCACGTCAATCTTGAGGGATGTTTGGTTATTCTTGCATGCGTAGACCATAGGTTCTAACCTATGCGTGTTTCGTTTTGGTTTTCATGTGCGATTCTGTTTACGATACTATGTGTTATATATGTAGGCACCCTCATGTGGACTTCGGACGACGAGGAAGAGAATGGCGACATCGACTTCGGCAAGCAAGGATCAAGGTGAGTAGATATATATCTACGGGGGAAGTCGGGTGGATCGCGTATAGCACCCCCTCAGTTCGTAGTGTAGCATATGATATATTATGTATTTATATACGGATATGTGTTATGTGGAGTGTTACTTATTAGCAAGAAGATATTAGAAGAGCATGTGATAGTTTTAGTGTAATTGGTAGAAAACGTTTTTAGTTAGTTTCGTAGTCGCGAACCCTAGAATAAGATTGACACACACACACATGCACACACGTGTTATATGTTGGTGTATATGATATATGTATATATATATAAGTATGTGGATGTGTTGCTATATATATATATACATATGTATACCCGTATGATGAGGATAGTATATGATACTTGGAGATGAGTCGATGTGATTGGGCATGATGCCGTGAGATCGGTGATGTGATTGGGTTGTGTTATGAGATACGACATATTATATTAGCGGATTGATGGGCGATGTGTTTTCACACACACGCGGATATATATTGATGGTATCGGCATGTACTAGACTTAGATCAGTACCCTGTTCATGATATTATAATAATGATACCATATGGATATTGAGGTATATGCGATAGGAGACCCGTACCCCGATTTTGGGATGCCGTACGATGGGTTTACCGTACGAGATATAATTATGATAATAGATCCGCACTCTTGATTCGAGGATGTCGTATTATATATTTTATCGTATGTGACGCTATTGAGGCGGGATCACCGACTACTAGATATATATATCGACTCAGACTTAGGTGGATTTCCTTACCCTTTGGTTAGTCTCTTAGCTTGTCCTGTAGTTTACTTAGTAGATGTTAGAGTTGGACGCGAGCCATACTTATTTCCAAAACTAACGAATCGTGAGTATTTTAAAGACAGGCCAAGGGATACTACGGATATTTCAAAGGACATACATTTTCTTAAAAACACCGTAGCCCTTATTTTCTAAACACCGCGATTCGTGCGATTTCAGACAACAAAAACTGTATGACTCATATATAGAAGTGTATATTCTTTATTGTTGCTTTTACTATTTATTCTCCGTTTATTCATATTGTTCATATTGCATTTGTCACGACCCGAAATTTGGCACGTGACGGCCCTTAAACTACGCAACATCTACAGGCGTAACGCAATTTAAGTAAGCCGAAACCCAGCAATCTAAACCATCAAAAGTAGTAAGAAAGAGATAATAGTATTTTCAAAACCTTTGAAATCTCAACCCAACTTCTTTAAAGTCCAACTTTTCTTCCTTTAAAATTTTGGCAGCACCTCCTTTGTAAAAACCAACCCCAAAAATGGGTACAACATAAATATAAGTAAAGCATCCCCAACGGGAGCAAATCCACGCCAAACGGCGGAAAACAACCACCACAAGAAAATATACGACGCCGTAGCGAAGAAATAAAAGACGATATAAATAAAAGTGAATAAAAGACATCCCAAGTCACAAAATAATATACAATATCGTCCTCACATCTCGTCTCTAAGTCAAAACATGATAATGGTAGATGGAGAGTACAAGGTACAAGATAACAATAAACAACAACTGATAGCCGCAAAACCCACCTATAGCAAAACCGTGCACAGTCAGCCGAAGCGGTATCTGCAGCAAAAGATGACACGAGAGATGAAAAGCCTGCCGCGACTGCCCTGGGGAAACACCTGCAAACGCTGTGGCATAACGGGGGTGAGTTGCCAACTCGTGAATAGTAAATAACATATGCAGGTAATCGCAAGTATGCACGTACAGCGCGAATCTAACATATGCAAGCTGATAGCAATAAATGGTCATATGTATGCAACAGTCATGAAAGGTACTCTAGCAGGTACGTCTAATACATGAAGCAATAATATGACAATCTGTATTCAACAGTCATGTAAGGTACTATATCAGGTACAACTAATACATGAAGCAATGATATGACAATGTATATATGCAACAGTCATGAAAGGTACTCTAGCAGGTACAACTAATATATGAAGCAATACATATAAAATAAATGCGAAGTATGGGATGAAACATGTCATTTCCACGGAATCCTGACATCGTGGCAGGACCAAAGTCCATCAAGAGAATCCAAATCCCATTTTCCTCAAATCAGCCCCCAAATTGGCTCTCATATCATGTAAGTCTCATAAATCCTGAATGTACAATATCAAGTAAATCTCATATATCCTGAATGTACAATATCAAGTCAATCTCATATATATCCTCTATCCAATTATCAAGTAAATCTCGTATATCCTAAGTGTCCAATATCAAGTAAATTTCATATATCCAGTAAGTCTCAGGGAATCCTAAATGATCCAAAACAACGAATCTTAAGTGCCAAACAACGACACTTATGATCCAAAACATATTTATACGTCCTTCGAATCTTAAGTGCCAAACACCGACACTCTCAATCCCGTATCGGTATTATACGTCCTTCGAATCTTAAGTGCCAAACACCGACACTCTCGATCCCGTATCGGTATTATACATCCTTCGAATCTTATGTGCCAAACACCGACACTCTCGATCCCCATATCGGTATTAAAACAAATCTCAGAGTGGATGCATCCAAATATCAAGTAAGAATAAGAATACTTGCATAATTTCATGAAACCACCACAGTCCTCAAATCTAGAAAATATCAAGTAATGAATAAGTATAAATGCATGAATCAATACACATATATTAGCGTCCCATTCCACTAATATATGTATATAGGAATTGATTGAAACGAATTCTTGTTTGTGTAGTTGGAAATTGTAAAGAAATCACAACCAAAAATTATTTTGACCGCAATCAATAACGGTGTCGGATGTAGCGCGTTAGTAAGTGTGGATCGTCCACAGGGAAAGTGTAATCGTTCGTCTTTTGAATTAGATGAGTAGAAACTTTAAAGAAAAGAAAACAAAACAATTCATGATTTATATTTGAAGTTCAAGAATTAGAAAATATAGATCTAATAATCAAGAAAAAAGAATAGAATCAAGAATTGAGAGTTTGATGATTTTTCCAACCAAATATCAAGAATCGAAATGAGGCTCGTAGGAATCGATCGGATCTATAGATGTGATGTAATCTTACATTGACGTATTCTTATCCTTCGATGAATTGATACTAGATCGATGATGATCGACAAGAATTAGGGATTTCTAGTGAAACTAGGGTTTCATCTTATCCCTTGTTCTTTCGTCGATATCATTCACATTCTAGCCTCTAGTAAATTCAAGAAACGATCGTAGAACCCTAATTTCGAGCGATAACAATCAAGAAAGCATCGCAACGAAACTAGATCATCGATTCTTGAACTTGCTAGGGTTTACAAAACTCGTAGGACTCAAGAATCGTTTAAAGATTTGTTACATCATCATTCTATTGATCGTCTCGACTCCTTAACGAGCGGAGTTTTACTCGAACATCACAACAAGAACTACAATTACAAATTGAGATCGAATCATAATGCAAGAATTTAAAGAAAGCAAGATTAAAGAATTTCACCTTTTATTTATATCAACAATTTCATTACATTCGCTCAAGAACTACAAGAGGAAGAACTCGATTGTCGATTTGGCTTCGCTCGTCCCCGTGAGTCGCGGATCGGCTTGGATCACTTGCTCGGTTGGAGATCGGCTCCGCTCCTAAAAGGTTGAAGGGATTATTGCTTGATTGGTACTCAAGATCTTGAATTTGGAGTGGAATTAGGGTTAGGGTTTCGCACAAGTCTTGTCACTAGACTTGTGGAAGAAGATGAAGAATTGAAGAAGACTTAGGATTAATGAAAGATTAGCCAAGATTAGCCATTAACCCTAGGTCTAGGCTTCTATTTATAGACTTCCCCAAACCCTAGATCTAGGATTAGAATTTGAATTTCCCTCCAAAAGTTAGTTAGAGGAGATTTGAATTTCCCTCCAAAAGTTTGTTGAGGAGAGCTTCTAGATGTGGTTAGTTAGGAGCTTAATCAAGATTAGCTTAATTAATCATCTTTGCTGATCTGGAAGAAGCTTCGAGATAATTCTGGAGTTTAAAGCATATGAAAGGAATGTGGGCCCTGAGATAAGAGTTCTGCATAGAAAATGGAGCGCTGACGTGGCAATACCGCCGCGGAACCGTGGCGCAAGCCGGCTCCCGCCGCGGTTCCGCGGCCATGTTGGAGGCTTGGGGCTTGGGACTTCTGGTGCTGATTTGGGCTGACTTGTGGGCCTTTCTTTGATATGTTGATTTTTATATTTCCTTTTGAATTGCTACCAGATCTGAAATCATTGAGTTGGCGTATTTTTGATCAGCTCTTTTGGCTCTGCTCCTGCAATTTCCTGCACAAATCTCGACACAAGTGTTGCGCAATACAGGGATGATGCGATGCCATGATAAACACACAATTTCCTCAGAAATGTCGGTTTTAGAGTCTAACACATGCAATTTGATATTTTACGACTGGTTTGCTAATATGTGAAATATGAATGCCGAACACTTCTAGATGAGTGCAAATGATAGGGAAATTGCTGTGTTAAAAATACATTATTTTCGACTGATCAAATTCCCCCAAACTTATTTTCGATCATCTCGAGCGAACTGTTTTATTAAAAAGAGAAGGAGAAAATAAAGAAAGGGAAAAACTAACTAGCACACTTTCGTAGGCAACCCGATTGCACTGAGCACGTGCAACAAGCCTTTAAACCTTTAGGTGTCCCTAGTAGGAGGAGTGTTGTCTCCTGAGGGTTTTCAGCGGATTGCACCCACAAAATCCAATAATAAAAGAAAGATCATGAATATTACATTTAAAGAAAAGAATTGTAAAAGAAAAACTTTGAAAATTAGGGTTTCCAACTAAGCTAGCTTTTCGGTTGTCATGAGCCCTATCTTAATGGTCATGAAAAGATGTTAGAAATCACGTCCTCCCTTAATAAAACATCGTCTTATTCTTCATTCCTATATTTCTTCCAAACATCGATCATATCATCCTGCGTGTGTGTAAAGACATCCCTACACCCGGAGAATTCAATTCAAGCTATCATACTCTTGCCCATGAGCCTCAGTACTTTTTAATTAATGAATATTAGGATTGCTCACACACTTTCATGCGACCGTTAATACTTCTTGAGGTACTAATCGACCGATTACTCCTGTGCTTGCTTACTTGGTGTATTTTCCTCGTCTTGCACCACCTAAGGCTTAGCAGTGACTCCCAGACCAGTTGGCCTTAGGGCACTAGGTGAAGAGGCACCCTCGCTATTTTTTTTATTGCCCTTGGTGATAACAAAACCAGTGTCCATTTTTCTCACCACTTTATATTTTCTTCATTTTTTTTATTTCCTTCATACTTTTGGTTTTAAGACAAGAGCATTTCAAGGTATCCTCTACTATCCCGGGCTTTAAGACGTGTGTAAGTGCGAATAGCAGGGTATCAACGTTCAAAATGTTTGGCTTCCAGAATAGAAACTATTTTTCAGACTTATTTTTATCCTCAGATTAGTGACGTCTTTTATCTTACTAACCCTTGGGACAACGGCTCATAACTACTTATTACTAGTTCGTATAAGAAAACTTCTAATTTTCTTAGTTTTCTTAAATTTTTCTAATCTCATGGATGTAATTTTTCACTATCTAATCTTTTATTATCTTATTTATGTACAAAATAATTTTTTTTCTGAAATTTTTTAAATTTTTATAGGTTTTGAAAAATGTTTTGTGCTTATGCAAATGATATGCAAATGATGCGAAAATAAGCACAAACCTCCCCCAAACTTGTTTTCAACAGTGTCCTCACTGTTGCCATCTGCTAAATCTCGAAAAACCTGTAAGCTTGGGAGGAATTTATTAGTGGGGGCAAAATATTTAAGTGAAGAACCTCCCCCAAACTTATTGTTGGCTCATCATTTTGTAAAAATTTTCTTTTCAAGAGCCCGATTATACCCCCCCAAACTTGAGTTATGCAATGTTAATCTTTTGAAAATCATATGAGGGGGGTCAAGAATCATTGGTCGATGCCAAGCTTTGCAAAGATCGAAAGTTAACACCAACCATTCAAAATTTTTATCAATGCAGTGCTCTGGTTGGTGGAAGAAGAAGTGGGGAAAGGTTAAGTGGTGGAAGAGAGTGTGTGTGTGTCTCATTTTGGAGAGACGATGCAGTGAATGTGATGGATTACTCGCATTCTTTTTACAGTTCAGAGGAAGGGGAGGAGGTTCAATTTCATTGAGTAGGACATGATTCATCTCAACACCCGTGTCATTCAAAAATGCGAGTTCATCAGCGAAGATCTCCTCAAAAGTTCCATCAATACCCCGATGAATAATGTCATCACAAAGTGCGGGGTGATCTTCAGACTCTAAAAGCAGTTCATAATCAGTGTTAGTTGTTGACCCGGACATCTCGGTGGAAGAGTCCGTATGTGTATGATACATAGTTGGGTCAAAAAATAACGTATGAAAAGAGTCAAGATCGGTATCAGGAGGATCATCAAATTCGCTGCTGTCGACCTCCATTAAGTCGACAGAACAGACCTGAGCAGTAGGTTCGGAGGGTACACTTCCCAACTTGTAAATGTTCAGCTCTATTGACCTATTCCTGAAAGATAGGGTCATAGAACCGTTACGACAGTTGATAATAGCATTGGAAGTGGTCAAAAAGGGGCAACCTAGAATCACCGGAATTTGATTCCGTGGGTTCGCTACAGGCTGTGTATCAAGTACAATAAAATCCAAAGGGAATATAAATTCCCCGATTTTTATTAACACATCCTCCAGTTCACCCCGAGGTTTAGTGATTGATCGGTCAGCCATTTGGAGAGTTATGTTCGAAGGCTTTAACACTCCGATACCTAGTTGCTCATAGACTGAGTATGGAAGCAAGTTAACACTAGCGCCAAGGTCTAGTAGAGCACGGTTAATGTGTTTTCCCCGATAGAAATGGAAATAATAGGACAGCCAGGGTCCTTACATTTCCTCGGTAATTGCTGGGGGAAAGCCGTGTCTACTGTTTTTGCCATGAATATCTTCTTGGGCACTTAAGTCTTCCTCTTCCTAGTACACAAGTTCTTAAGAATTTTCGCATAGGACGGAACTTGTTGAATAGCATCTAGGAGAGGGATGTTGATGCTAACTTCCTTAAACATGTCCACAATCTTCTCCATTTGGGCATCATATTTCTTGGGCATCAACCTATTTGGAAATGGAGCTCTATCAATAAGTGTTGGGTCCAACATTTGTGGAGAAGTTTGTGGGGGTGGAAAAGATGAGGTGGGTGGAGGGTTCGAGCCTTTGGGAAAACGGAGAATAGGCTCGGAAGAAGAAGGTAAGTTAGACGAAATAGGGTAAGAAGTAGAAGTGTGAGAGGAAGTGGAAGTGGAAGCCGGGGTGTTAATGATCAATTCATCATTATCAATTTGTTCACCCGAATGATTGTCTAGCACTCTTCCAGATCTCAACGTTGTAAAAGAGTCCACATTAGTGCAATGTGAAGGTCCAGGATCAGGTACGGGTTGAGATGGAAGATTCCCTTCTTCTCTAGCACTTATTTCGGCTGTTATTCGTTCAATTTGTGCTTCCATTGATTTGATATTCTCATTCTGAGTGAGAATGATCTTTATCATATTATCGATGGAAGATTGAAAACTTGCCGACTCTTGGATGGACTGTTTCATGAAAGTAACCAAGGTTTGCACCAGTGCAGAGGTATTATCAGTACCGGCCAATTGCAAAGAGTTTTCATGTATTGTAAAAGTGTTGGCAGGATTTTGAAAATTTTGCGGTTGGAAGGGGTGCTGACTCAATTGAAGTGGTGGTTGCTGTTGTGGTGGAGGGACCCTTTGAAAATTGTTTAGGATTGGAACCGTGTTTTGAGATTGTGATTGGTTCCAAGCAAAGTTCGGGTGATTCCTCCAATCTTGATTATATGAGGAAGAAGAGGGATAGTTTCCAGGTCTTTGCTGAAGTGCAGCATTAGTGTGACCTTGAAACGGTACATTCAAAGGACATTCTTCCGTCAAATGTGAAGGGTTTGAACAGCAGCCACACACGGTTTTGGGAAGTGTGGATTGGTTTAGGGAGGCTGAAGAGATTTTGTTTTCTATAGCGTCAAGTTTCCTTTGTATTCGGCCATTTCGGCTTTCACGGTGACGGAAACATCGAGCTGATTAACATCTTCCCTAGGCGGTAGTGGTTTAACACTTTCCCATTGTGATGTGTTTTGAGCTAAATCTTCTAGGTATTTCCAAGCTTCACCATCATCTTTAGATAGGAATTGGCAATGATACATGGTTTCAAGCATCTGTCTAGTAGTGAGATCAATACCCTCATAGATAATTCGACACAACTCCCATCTGGAGATTCCGTGATGAGGGCATTGGATAAGAAGATCCTTGAACCGTTTAAAGCATTTCCAAAATGGTTCATTGGGAAGTTGGGTAAATTTAGAGATTTCGCTCCGAACACGGGCGGTCTTGTGATTGGGATAAAATTTCTTAAGGAATGCTGCAACGAATTCGTCCCATGTTGAAATAGAATGTGCGGGTGTGATGTAAAGCCACTTCTCGGCTAAATCGCACAAAGTAAATGGGAGAAGACGTAAACGCAGAGCATCCAAAGACAGTTGTGAATTTCCCATCAAAACACATACGTTTTCAAATTTGGAAATAAACACGTATGCGTTTTCAGAATCAAGACCGTGAAATTTGGGTAACAGTTTGATGAATTGGGGGTTGATTTCAAAATTTTTCCCGTTGGCAGGTGGTATAGAAAGACAGGTGGGAAGGGTAACACGTGTAGGATAGTATCTCTCTTGGAGAGAAATGCGTGGAAGATTCTGCGCACCTGCGGGCGGTGGCAGAGTAGTGTTAAAGTTTGATGGATTTGGGTCCATCGCGGTTGTGGTGGGTGGTGGGGGAGAAGACGAAGAATTACCGACTCTGGGGTCGATAAATGAAACGCGGACCAGACGGGAAATGGAATCCCGTGTCCAGCCTAACATTGTGCTAAACGGTTGTAGCACAAGTGGCAGCGTTGGTATAATTAGAGGAAATGATGAATGCGGTGTTTGTTTTCAAAATATACGAATTTTTGAAAAAAAATGATGCAACACAACAAATGCAACAAGCAAAACCTAATTCTAGGGGTCACCTAGGTCAAAACTCTAGACCGCTCCTAACTGCCAAAAGACAAGTCGCAGGATAAATCCTCCACTGCTCTTTGTCCCCCTGTGGCCAGGTAAGTGGGAAGGTACTCCACTACGTAAGTAGTGGGCCTAATTAATAACCACTAGCCTTCGACACACTTTTCTTAGACACCATAAGAAAACGCGGATAAGCAATGAATTACCCACGGCCTTCTTCTGTCCTAAGTGAGCGCGACAGTCCTTAAAGTCATCTCTAGATATTTTTTAGTTAATTAGGGTAAATGCGGATGCAAATTTTGCGATTTTCGGGGCTTAGGAAGGGTAATGAACTCCCCACCTAATCTGGATTTGGTCTTTGCCCCTTAATTTCCGTATTAATTATGCAAACAACCACAAAAATCAAAACAAGCACAATTTAATTTTTCTTTTTGCGCGCTGCGATTTTTGCAAAGAAGCCTGCAGAAATTTGTTAGTTGGAGCTAAAAAGAGGAGAGAGGAGAAAGTAAGGAGTTACCTGAAGAAGTTTGGTGCAGTAACTCCTTGAGGAGACCGCGGTTCCGCCGCAGATGGTAGGTCAGGACCGCGGAAACGCGGCTGTTTGAAGGGAACACTGCACAAAATTTTATCAGAGAGTTTCTGTAGACTCCCTCAGCTCTCTGGTGTTTTCAGAAAATTTTTATCCAGCTCCAATGATTCCAGATTTCCTCGCACAAATCACAACAACTCGTATTAGTGTTTGCGCGAATTTTGATCTAAAAATTATAATGGAATAAATCTTTCAACTCAAATTTCAAAATACGAACAATTAGCGCACTATCCCCGGCAACGGCGCCATTTTGATTGTATGTTTTTCTTGTGTTGTGTTTGAATCGAATCAAATGATCTCCGGCAACGGCGCCATTTGATTGTAAAGAATTCTTGATGTGTAGTGTGTATCAACTCAAATGATCCCCGGCAACGGCGCCATTTGATTGTAAAAAATTCTTGTGATGTGTGGTTGGAAATTGTAAAGAAATCACAACCAAAAATTATTTTGACCGCAATCAATAACGGTGTCAGATGTAGCGCGTTAGTAAGTGCGGATCGTCCACAGGGAAAGTGTAATCGTTCGTCTTTTGAATTAGATGAGTAGAAACTTTAAAGAAAAGAAAACAAAACAATTCATGATTTATATTTGAAGTTCAAGAATTAGAAAATATAGATCTAATAATCAAGAAAAAAGAATAGAATCAAGAATTGAGAGTTTGATGATTTTTCCAACCAAATATCAAGAATCGAAATGAGGCTCGTAGGAATCGATCGGATCTATAGATGTGATGTAATCTTACATTGACGTATTCTTATCCTTCGATGAATTGATACTAGATCGATGATGATCGACAAGAATTAGGGATTTCTAGTGAAACTAGGGTTTCATCTTATCCCTTGTTCTTTCGTCGATATCATTCACATTCTAGCCTCTAGTAAATTCAAGAAACGATCCCTTCGAATCTTAAGTGCCAAACACCGACACTCTCGATCCCGTATCGGTATTATACGTCATTCGAATCTTATGTGCCAAACACCGACACTCTCGATCCCCGTATCGGTATTAAAACAAATCTCAGAGTGGATGCATCCAAATATCAAGTAAGAATAAGAATACTTGCATAATTTCATGAAACCACCACAGTCCTCAAATCCAGAAAACATCAAGTAATGAATAAGTATAAATGCATGAATCAATACACATATATTAGCGTCCCATTCCACTAATATATGTATATAGGAATATATAACAGCGTCCCATTCCACTGTTATATATACTTATGAGTAAAAATATCAAAGAACATCATATGAAATCCATGAATGTAATATATGCAACATGAAACAGTAATATGAGGATATAAAGGAAAAACCGCTATTTAGCTGCAACAAGTTAATATATATATCATGCGGTTCCTAATTTCTCCAAGTCTATATAACATCAAATAAAGGTAGACATGTAGCTACAACCAGATATGTGTGTAAACATGAAGGTATAGTAAGGTATATGTATCTACCTATCAATAATGATATAATATACCCTCCAAGTATAAGTGAAGTATGTACGCAAGGTATACATGTAGCTATGTCATTAAGTGTGTTAGTTGTATGTATGCCCAAGAGGCCAGTATTGTATAGATGATGTATATTATATTGGATGCTTGGAAATATATATAGAGGATTTTCTTGCTCGATATGATAATATGCTATCTGGTTGCTCTTTATCTTAATATGTATACTAGTCCCTTGATTCTGTCTTATGGTTACATGTTGGTAAAGCCCTTAGGATGTAAACTTGACTACCAGGACTATGATGCAGATCATACAAGTGGGGACATGGTAGTCCATAAGTTCATCCTTTAATGTTCCTAGTCGTGGGTGTATCGAGAGAGGGCATCGATATACCAGAGTAGACTAGTGTATACGCTTCTCGACCCATGAGATGGGCGATGGGTGATCCCATATCCATTGGTGTTTACATCAGAGATGGTATACGGGTGCTCAGTGGAGACTGGGTATACTGGACGGACTCGCCTAGAACTCCCAGATGGTATTATACCTCACGTCAGATGGCAGTTCTCTGGTGACACTTGTACAGGTTAGTCTGTAGACCCGAGATCGTCATACAGTCTTGTATGATTCCTACCGTGCTTTGATTTCCACCTTACCATGTCCAAGAGGGCATGCAAAATAGTGGTTTTTGGGTACAGTCCCGAGTCACATGGAGGCAATGAGCGATAGGAGGGGTTTCGTCTCTCCCGGTATTGGGGGTTGATGTTGCGCTGTGCTCGATTGGCCATAACAGGGAAGTCCCTGGCTAGGGTTGATTTAGAGATTTACTGGTAAGTGTTACCAGTAGTTTCTCGACCCGTTATGAGCCTAACATTGGCACGACTTATCGCTTATTGGGGTCTGACGTTTACCACCCCTAGACTTGATATGCGACATATTAGACGAGGAGACCGGACTGTACGGGAAGTGTTACCGTCAGGCTTTTGCAGGAGTTGGAGCGGGCTTGCTTGCGATCTTTTGATCGCTTAATACCCGAGTAGCCGTTACGTCCAGCTAGTACCGCTGACGGCTTGTGGGTGCTTGATGTGATCATCACCTACTGCCGGCGTATTGACGAGTCTTTAGAGTCCTACATAGAGGTTTTACTGGCTCAGGCAAAACGAAATAGGAGCGCATATGTGATATGTGCGGGACCGAGAATAATGCGTGTATGTGATACCGTATTCTATTCTCACGACTTTTGTATCAGCCGGTTATATGTGATATAGCCGGGTTATCGGATCAAGTGTTGATTCGATAAGTTGGTACATTTTGTGTTAGTCGGTTATATGTGATATAACCGGATTATTAAGTCAAGTGTTGATTTAATAATTTAGTGTACAATTGTATATGTGATATACTAATTTACATTAACTAACATTGGTTCACTTAAGCATTTGTTTTTCTCACTTATGCACAACTTAATATATATGTGATATATATTAATTTGTGTTTTGATTTATGTATCATGGTTGTTGATACAACTTTCATGGGTGTACAAGACTTACACCATGCTAATTATGATGTTGGGTTTAGTATTTTAAACTAATTACAAAATTAGTGGAAAATTGGAAAAATGCATGAAGCTAGTAGAAGCTTGTGGATGCATTGACTAAGTCCACTAGGTTTGTTTTACTTTAGATATTTGTTAACCCAACCATGTTAATTAGCCATGGTTATGTCTCTACATGAATTAGTATATGATACTCACTCACCATGGTTAGCTCTCTCACTTGATCATTATCCTCATCTCATTCTAGTTCATCTTCTTCCTCAAGCTCGAAAAGCTTGCTAGGTTTTGATTAAGTGAGAAAGTAAAGTGAGAAAACAAATTCTAAAGTGAGCCCACTTCCTATTTCTTCATTCTCTACTAGACTAGCACTTTAGTTTAGGGTGTTTGCTTCACTAATTCTCAAGTTAGTGAAGTAGAAGCTTGAGCTAGCATTCTCTCGACGTAGATCATCTTCGGCATCGAAGACTTCAAGCAAGAACGTTCCATTCTCCTTGTGAAGCCATGCAAAGGTCCGGGAGAACCACGATCGTAGCGAAGGGACTACTACAAGGAGCTTATGAAGTGAAGGACCGATCTACAAAGGTTGTATTTCGATTTCACTTAGAAAGTAAATAGTTTACTTTGTTTCCGTATTATATTTCTAGCTAACGATTCTAGTTTAGAGTTCCTTTTCACGGCAATTTTTTAAAATGGCATGGAAGATGCCTCCCGAAACCTCGCTGTCGTCGAGAGGAACCCTACAAAGTGTGTATATACCGATCGCCAATGGTACAATACCCTATAGGTATATAGGTAGCTAGTATGTAAGCATGACAAGGCATATGTGTAAGCATGTAGGTATACAGGTATGCTATATGTCATATGCATAAAGAATTATGAATCAATGTCACAATGTCCCTAACCCAACAATATCATATCTATATGTGTGTTGTGTGTGTCATGGAAATTATTGACGGTGTGTGTGGCATACAATCAGTGCTCGTGCAACATGAGCCGTCAATAATAGCGCAGTGTCCTAAGGGTACAAGTCCAAGCACAACAAATACTAGGTAATAAGGTGTATGCACAACTCTATATATGAAATAGAATATGCGACAATATATAGCATCTCTAGCCTAGACGCATAACGCCATGCGGGTGATTCCCCTATAGATGTTAAATCTACTCACCAACGCTCCTGGCTAAGTAAAGCCTACCACTCGCTTTCCCCTGTTCGCAGTGCCCGAAGTCCCCGTCTGCGATCCTGAACACATATAACAATAAAGCAAGTGTATATAAGCAATCGATCAAAAATACGTATAACTACGTTTGACCGACACACCAACTCCAAACATACCCTCGAGTGTCCGTTTAGTGGCTAACGCGCGTAGCGACACTACGAAACAAACTCAAAAGTAAAAGCTACACAAAGACACGAACGGCATCTGCACGACCCTAGCTAGGAACGCAAAGCGACACAACTACCAAGTCTAGACCCTGATCGTACCGACCGCACATTCATAACACAAGATATAGCGTGGAATCAATATACATCATGTCACAACGTCAAAAGAAGCCCAAGCCTAAAATATCCGTAAATCTAGTAAGCAGTATTTATCATTTTAGCACAAAACTACAAGTTTTACCAAAACTAGAGTTTGCAAACATCACAAAATAGCAAGGTTAAACCATTTAAACCTTTACTAAAATTTTAGATTTCACTAAATAGGATTAGCAAAAGTTAAGTTTGTTAATTAACTTAATTATCCGATTAGGAAAATATCATTTAACAAATTAGCAACTTGATTAAGTTTTCATCAAGCTTAACATATTAATTAACCATTTCACTAATCAAAATCCTAACTTGATTATCAAAAAGATATCTTGAATTTCAAATATGAATTTAAAAGCATAAATTCAACATCTAATTAAGCTAATTAAAGGTATTAAGCAACAAAAAGAGATTAGGGTTAATGTTTTATACCTTCCAAGAACACAACTTGAAACAAGAACAATCCACATTTTTGCCTCCAAAATCCTCACTAGAATGAAGATCCAAGCAAGTTTTGTGAAGAAGAATGAATGTTTTGGATTATATTTGAATTTCTATGAATTAATTTGGATTTTTCATGATTTTTGAAGCTTTAAAAATGAAGAAATGAGTTTAGAAAAAGAGAGGGAAGCAAGGGGAGAGAGATTTCGGCCAAGGAGGAAGAACTAGGGTTTGTGTGGAGTTGTGTGTAATTTTCTAGAAGAAAAATGCAATAATTGGATAATAAAACAAAAAGCTTTATGTTTACATTATCTTTTCTTTTACAAAAATCATTTAATTCCACCAAAAATCAAGATATTTTGGAGAGATGGTTCTAAACATAATTCTAGTGATTAACTTACTATAGAATCCCATTTGTAGTAATTAACCCGCATAAAAAAATAATTACCACTAATAAAGTGCGCAAATAAAGTATTAAAATAATATTTTATTAGGGAAAAATTCTATGTGAACCAAAACTTTCCATTGACCTCCAAAGTTCGCGCACTAGCTTTATTCTAGCCAAACTAGGTGCCGGCAAGTCAATATTGAAGTTTGATCACAATCGGGTTAAAACGGAAAATACCGACAATTTTACCCTAAAACGGAAAAATTCGCAAAACGATTTCTAAAATGTTACAGCATTGCATGCTTGTACTTGTGATTCTTGTTTATTATGAACCCATGCTGTCAGGACACTAGCACCATTACCGATGATGCGTATGTTCACAATCACTTGTTTGCCGGCTCACACACATTCTCATCGGTAATTGCCATGACACGTACACTTTAGAAATATTACTTCATTGATATCGCTTGCTAGTTGATAGTTCCGATACATCATTACGGTGCTAGTTTAGATATTGCATTCTTTATTAGATACCCATGCATGTTTATATATTCATTTGTCATGTAATATTATAGGGCCAGTCCGGATTGCCGGAGCCCGGTATTCACTATTATTGACTCTTCATTTTTGGATTTCGGATTTTCCATGAGATTTCTGGATTTGGAGAAACCGCAAGATTTTATAAACTCATTTATCATTTTCAAAAGATAAAAAGTGTGGTTTTCTCGTGATATGATGTGAGATACGTCCACCAAGAGTTTTCTCGGCTCTTGAGCGATATCATACACCCGATTCGAGGAGGAGGAACCATCTATGGGTGCATGGTGGACCCGGAGCGGCACCCCGGGGCAAGATGGTCGCAGATGATGGCGTTGAGCCTGGCAGGGGAGCACTACCGACCGGTTATTTGTGACGCGGAAGATATCCGGAGGATACCGACGTAGTCGTGAGATTTGATGATTTGGGCCAGTCCGGATTGCCGAAGCCCAGGGCCAGTCCGGATTGCCGGAGCTCGAGATATTGAGACTTTGAGATACCGAGACTTTATGATATGGGCCAGTCCAGATTGCCGGAGCCCGAGATATTTAGATATTGAGACATATGTTTTGTGTCGATGCTTGACACGGATTTCTCTGTTGATTTCATTGATGATACTCGGTTTTTATATAGAAATCTCACTGAGAGATGAAAACAGTTTTCTCATTTAGGTGTATTCTGTTTTCATGCATTCATACATCATATATATGATATGTTGTTACCTGAGGCACTGACACGAGCACTTGATATTACACTTATGTGTAGATGTTCAGGGTTATTTTTTTTATGAGGATATTATCGTATGACCTAGGATTGAGTTATACATGCGATTTCTGCTCGGTGATGTTTTGTACTCACGAGTTGGCAATCCACCCCCGTTGTGCCACAGTTTCTTGCAGGTTTTACCGTACAGGTTTCCTTGGCGGCTTGCTGGCACACTGCTTCCTTCCAGGTGATTGCTTTGGTAGGTGGCTCACTCGTATCGTGACCACCATTGTACCTTATATAGTTTTAGTTCTATCTAGTAACTCCATCAACCAGACTTGTATATATTTCAGATTTAGAAAACCAGTTGTTATTCTTTCGACCTTAGAGTCGCGCTTTTATTATTATGGTTTCCTGGTGGACTTTGGTTTTCTTCTGAGTTTTGATCCTCGCCCTTCGGCGTGTATATTATATTGTTTGCGTGGTTGTGTCCGCCAATTGGCGAAGAGCTAGCTCCCGCTTGGGGACGCTTTTATTCATTATATATATTTCATGTGTTGTACCCATTTGGGGCCAGTATTTACAAAGGAAACTCTGCCGAAATTTTCAGAAAAGACTTGAGGTTTTAAAAATGCATTCTACGGCTTATTTTATTTAAAACCACTCGCTTTAAAACAAGTTTTCCTTCACTTCTTTAAAAAATGGTTTAGATTTCTGGGCTTTTGGCTTACTTGAATTAGGTGTGGTCCTATAGACTTCACATGATTCAAGTGCCAGTCACGTGCTATTACGGGTCGTGACATATGCTCAGAGAGGTCATGGTCACGGAGGTTTTTTTCAGGGAGGACGTGATGGCAGAGGCGGAGGACAGTCAGTTGCCGGTAGAGGGCAGGCTCGAGTATTTGTAAGGCTACGGCAGTGCCCCGGCCGTCAATCCGAGACCAAATGCGGAACAAAAACTTTTTAAACTGGCGCTATCGTAACCCTAAAACCGGATCGTTCCATTAACCGTAAACTAGTAAGCTGTAAAAGAGTTTGAGAGATTATACCGATCGATCCGTGTCCTTCGTTCTTCAATCTCTGCACCAAGCTCCTCGCTGCTGCGCCGACGAAGTTCGCTCTCCGATCTCGCTCGTCAAAGTGGCTCCACGTTGAGGATTCTTTAGACGGGCTCCCGCTTCAAACCGAAGCAACTCGGACATGAAGTTTGCTAGCCGACATGTCCAAGGTGAAGTAGAGATAGTATGCGATAACTTTGTCTTAATACACTTTAGGATTCTCAACACATGAGAGGGATAGAGTAGAGGTTGAAGAAGAAGCCATTGATGAAGAAGTTGTAAGAACAAGAAAAGCTAGAGAAGAAAGTGGCATTGCTTGTCCCGTGTGAGATGAATTGTGTGAGCTCTCTTGATCTCTCAAGACCAAACCCAAGCCTTATGTAGCTACCCCATCTCACTCCACAATTAATCCTACACAATAAATCAATAATGAAAATAGAAACGGTACAAAAATAACACCATGAGTCACCAAATTAGTACATGCCACATTCAATACTCTAGGACAAAACTTGCACTCATAATTTCCATACAATTAAACATTTAAACCAAAATGTTTAATCCAAAAAGAGAATGGAAACTTCTAAACTAAACTCGTGACGGATCACAAGAATACCCCTCATCTGTATATACATACCTGCATCCGCATTTAGATTGAATACGAATATAACGAGACGAAAGTAATCCAACCAATTTAATACTAGGATTCGGCTTAAACCAAAGCCCACTAGTATGATCCGTCCGATCATGATCCGTGCACGAGTGCAAGTATATGATCGAACCCTTCCATAAAACCATACAGCCTCTACAACGTTTCGCCCGAACTTGGGAAACTGTCTGTGGGGGACTCTAAAGACTCGTCAATACGCTGGCAGTGGGTTTAACCACAAGCACGTCAGTGGTACTAGCTGTACGTAACGGCTGCCTATGTATTGAGTGAAAGGGAAGCTGATGAGCGAACTCATCCTGAAACCCTACTGAGCCTATCAGTGACAATATCCGTACAGTCCGGTCCGTTCGTCTATGAGTATCGCATATCGGGCCTAGGGGGCTTGTAAACGTCAGACCCCCAATAGCGGTATAAGTCGTGTCGGAGTGTAGCCAAGAACACCCTGAGAAACTACTGGAATACCTACCAGTAAATCTCACTTACCCTGGCCAGGGATTTCATGTAATGGCTCTCCAGACACAGCGCGATCTCACCCCCAATACCGGGAGAAACGAATCCCCTGCCGATCCGCTCACTGCCTCCACGTGGCTCGGGACTGTACCCAACTAAAACCTATTTGCACGACTCCTTTGAGCCGTGGTAGGGTAGTAATCAAAGCACAGTGGGAACTCACACGAGACAAATGACGATCTCAGGTCGATGGACTAACCTGTATACATGTCACCAGGGAACTGCTATCTGACGATAGGTATAATACTAACTAGCATGTTCCCGGCGAGTCTGTCCAGTATACTCATAACCCAATGAGCACCTGTATACATCTTAGGTGAACCAAATGACACCAATGGCTTGTGAGACCGACTACCGCCCCTCGTCGGGGTCTCGACTGTATACACTAGTCTACTAATAGAGTATCGATGCCCAGTCTTGAAACTCCCACGACTAGGGACACTTTTAAGGATGTGCTTATAGACTACCCAACTCTCACGTATATGATTGCCATCATACTGCTGGTAGTCAAGCAAGAATCCTAAGGGCTAGTGATCTGTAATGTCACCTAAAGCATGTACATGATGATAAAGACAAACCAGATAGCATACTATCATCTTGAGTAAGACTGTCCACCGGTATATGTCCTCCCTCAATCATTGCAATCACGTTCTTGCGATCCAATAATTGAATTTGAGGGCATTATATCCAACAATCTTCCACTTGCACTTAAGGCTAATTATTGCGATGTCGCATACTTACAGCCCGTGTGATACCGAACACCCAACTTCTCTACTGATCAGTCTCACAAAGCTTGTTTGTGAAACTATTGCGTTCGAGAAATAGCCTCAGTGAGCAGATCCGCTCTGATGTTTCTTTCTATGTCTCTCTTTATCTCAAGTTCGCGGAGAAAGCCATCTCCCGAATTGAGTAATACCTGTCTTAGAATATGTCTGGATATCTGATGGGACCTAGTTCACAAATAAACTCCAAATCCAGCAAACTTCTTAGAATGTATCGTCAACTGAATTTAATCAGTATCCTGCACCATGCCTCCCTCGGTATCCGCTTGGACCACCTGTCCAAACTACTGCCCCTCGTCGGAGGGAAAACTATAACTCTGATATCAGGCATTTTGGTAACTAGATCTATGGTTTAGATCTTGATTTGGGAAGTGTCCCAATCTGGGTACTTAGACAGTATTCTAAAGGTGTTTTAGAATGGACGACTCCTAGCATAGTGGTGTACCTGCAGATGATGGAGTCACCCTCTCTAAAGGTGTCTTACAGACTAAAGGGGAGAAGGATGTGCATGATTGGCATATCACTTGCTTAGGCAATTGAGTTGATCATGGGATGTCAAGTACTACACCAGATGTTGTTTTTGCACTAAGTGCAATAAGTTGATATTAATCCAATCCTGGAGAAACGTTCGGAAGCAGTTTTAGAACATAAGTGGATGTTCTAGGGATTTGATAACGACAGCCTCCTTCGGGAGACGGTTATCATTCCAGGCTTCCAAGGTGACCTGGATGACAGAGTGATTTTATCCATATCCTATATGGAGAAACCACTGTGTGACAACCACAGTATAACCGATCATAGTATAGGAATTTCACTTCCTACTCTGTGTATGTCATCCAAATACCAGGACATCACACCCTACTACCTTCTTAACAGATCCATCCCCTATTCTGATGAAATCAAAGCCCATGACTTTCACATCAGAAATAGATGTTCAATCTTCGATATATTTGCTTTAATCTATAAATAGACATAAGCTACTTGTCCACTACGCTTCCGCTGCTCTCACTGACTACGACAACCCTTTGGCAGAGTCATATACACGTGCACTTCTAAAGCTAGTTTAGAACGACGCTATACTCATCCTCCTGCCGGGTCTCATAGTCTAGAACAACAGTAATGGCAAGTCTGGGTAAACAAGAACCTTCCTGTCACCGTCCTTGAGGATACCAGAATACCTCTCGGGTGGCTGAGCTTACCCACCATATCTGCGGAGTGGCTAATGGAATGTCAAACCTGATTGAATCTTTAGGTCCTATTAAATTTTCAGTAATCGTTTGCGGTTCTGGAATCACTTCCAGTTCTACCATAATCCCACTACTGTTTTCTGAAAAGTCCATTTTACAAAAACTGTGGCGAGTCAAGAACAATATCACTATTGATCTTCCAGATGGTAGAAAGTCAACTCTTGTCATAGCCCAGGTTAACCCACAAACAGCCATTACAGAAACGTGCCTTGAGTTATCCAGAGTCTGTGTCACGACCCGAAATAGCATGTGACTGGCACTTGAATCATATGAAGTCTATAGGACCCCATCTAATTCAAGTAAGTCAAAATCCCAGAAATCTAAAACCATTTTAAAGAGTAAATAAGGAAAACTAGTTTTAAGAAGTAAGAAAACATGTTTAAAAATAAGGTTTTAAAATGAGTAAGCCGAACATGCATTTTAAAAATCTCTAGTCTTTTCTGAAAATTTCGGCAGAGTTTCCTTTGTAAATACTGGCCCCAAACGGGGTACAACATGAATAGTATATATACAATGATAAAAGGCATCCCCAAGCGGGAGCTAGCTCTTCGTCAATCGACGGTCACAACCACGCAAGCAGTATAATATACAACGCCGAATGGCGAGGATCAAAACTCAAAGGAAAACTCAAAATCAGCATGAAAACCATAATACTACAACGCGCGACTCTAAGGTCGAAATAATACATAACTAGTTTTCTAAGTCTGAAACATTATACAAGTTTGGTTGATGGAATTTCTAGATACAACTGAATAATACATATACAATGGTGGTTCTGATACAAAAGAAGCCGCCTACCAAAGCAATCACCCAGAAAGGAAGCAATGTGCCAGAAAAGCCGCAATGGAACCTGTACGACAAAACCTGCAAGAACTGTGGCACAACGGGGGTGAGTTGCCAACTCGTGAGTAGAAAACACCACAGAGCAGAAATCATATGTATGACACAATCCTAGGTCAATACGATCATATATATATATATATATATATATATATATATATATATATATATATAAACCTCAAATGAAAAAGTCTGAAGCATGATAAGGTGGAAATGTAACATTTATACATGAGTGTAATGCCAAGTGCTCGTGCCAGTGCCTCAGGTAATAACATATCATCAATATGAGGTATGATCAATGTCGACTATATCATGAAGTCTATAAGTATGTAGATATCATCCAACTATGTGATCAATATCATCAATATCCACTATATGTATGTGGAAATCGTCCACGTCTCACCCAATGACAATAAACATCATGCATGTAAATATCATAAAGCATATGCATGGAGGTATAAGGATATAATCAACATGTGTCCCTCGCGACACATCAAAATCATGGAACCGGAGTGTCCAGCATCGACACTCGAAAACATCATGAAAGCTGTGCCCAGCATCGACACGTAAATCCTCACATATCGGGCTCCGTCAGTCCGGATCGGCCCATATCATCTCTCGACTCCGGTCGGTATCCTCCGGATATCCGCCGAGCCCAAATAATATCACCGGTAGGTAGTAGTCCCTCTGCCAGGCTCACTGTCTACCACACAGCGATCCGTTCTCACCCCGGGGTACCATACCGGGTCCACCATGTACCCACAATCGGCCTCATCCGCCTCCTCGAATCGGGTTTCACATGTCGCTCTCAGAACCGAGAAAACACATGGTGGACGCACTGAAATATCATATCAAGGGTAACCGGGTTTTAAAAACAATTACATACTCTCTTTTCAAATACCCACGGTTCCCAAATCCAGAAATATCATGGAAACAACATATCTCAATGCGTATAATCAAAAAGCATGATGTATGCGATATGTAAAAGAATGTAAGCATATCAGTATATCATGCAACATGGAATAGTAATATGCACATATCGAGGGAAACCGCTCTTTTAAAATGAATCAGTTTTAAAGAGTATCTTGCGGTTCCCAAATCTCTAATCAAGCCATGCAAGGGATCATATCCTGAACGCAACAGTCCTACAGTGTAGTGACATGGCAATTATCGATGATGAAGTGTGTGAGCCGGCAAGCAGGTGTACGTGGAATATATGCATCATCGATAATGGTGCTGGTGTCCTAACAGCATGGTTTTAATATAACAATAAACATATTTCAACATGTAATGCGATGAGAAAAGCAAGTATATGCGGCAAATGGATAATAAACACAACAGTGCAGTATCTACATCAATGTATCTATCTCATACTGTTTTGCCATTTGAAAGAAGACGAATCAGGGTTTTTAGGAAAATAAGGGCTACGGTGTTTTTAAGAAAAGATGCGTCTTTTGAAAATATCCGTAGAATCCCTTTGCCTGCCTTTAACTACTCCCGATTCGTTAGTTTTTGAAATAGGTATGACATCGGCCTAGCCTAACATCTACTAGCAAATCTACAGCTCTAACTAGCAAGTCAGTCAGGAGGGGTATGGAAACCACCTAATATGAGTCAATATATATATATATATATATAAATATAATAGTCGGTGATCCCGCCTCAAAGGTACCGCGTATGGTACAATATCATATGACATCCTCGAGTCATGCGTGCGGATCTATCATCAATATAAAGCTCGTACGGCAAGTCATCGTACAGCATCCCAAATTTGGGTACGGGTCAATGTCACATCCATCTCATCAATTATCTGGTATCCTTATCATCATATCTCATGATCTGGGGTACTGATCTAAGTCTAGTACAACTGATACCATCTATATAAATGCGTGTGTAAACACACGTCCAAAGGCCCCCTAAAATCTCATGTCGTATCCCAAATACGAATCACATTATATTACCGATCTCACAGCACTATGCCTAAAGTCATCGACTCATCTCCAAATATCATCCACTATCCTCATCATCCAGGTATAAGTATAACAAATAAGCATGTGTGTGTGTGCGGGTGTAAACCTATTCTAGGGTTCGCCACTAGGAACTATACTAGTTTACGACTACACCCTAATCTAACCATAGTACACCTAATCTCATCTCAATTATCCATATCGCACCTAATGCCATCAAACATATATATAGTATGTATATAGTATACTAAACCTCGAACTGCGGGGGTGCTATACGCCATCCACCCGACTTCCCTCGTAGATATAATCTACTTACCTTGCATCCTGCGTGTCGGTGTAGATGTCGCCTTCATCTTATTCCTCGTATGAAGCCTTCGAGAAGGTACCTACAAGGTAACACAATCGCAAAATCATCTTAAAATCACATCGAGAAAACCAAACGACGCGCTAAGGCCTATAGGTTAGAACCTTTGGACTACGCTTTCAAAACCATCAAACAATCCTCGATATTGTCGTATAAACGCCAAGTAATCGAGGTAAAACGCAATTATACAAATCCAGAATTTAAAATACGCAATACGAAAACACGAAGCAACTATAGAAAAGGGTCCCGGATTTCACCCTAGGTCAAATTAGACAATTTTGCAAATACCAAGGGTCTAGTGTACATGAAATAAAGCTTCAGAACCAACACGAGCAAAAATGGTAGGACCCAGGCCGCAATTTGCGGCCAATTGGATTAAATCTGCGGCCAGTTTGGGGAATTAGGGGCTAGGGTTTTGGTGGTAGCTTCCTACTTGCCTGCATGTATCACTGCCCTTGCAAAATAATTTTCAGAGTCTCGGGGTGATAGCAGATTTCATTTAACCCTCACAGAATCCACAAATTTTCGATATCGGCTTTTCTAAATCCGTATTCCGGGTTTCTAGTCTCTGGTTTAGGCCTGGATTCTAGCACTAAGGGGTTTGTGTGGCTTCCACTGAGCTCAACTTCACATCGCAACTCTCAAATTCCTTTAACCCTAACTAGAATTCTTCTAAGTCCACAAAATCACACGATATCGGTTCTATCATAACATGGGGGTAAAAGTAATGCAAATACTAATCTAAAGGTTCAGAAATTACCTTATTTGGCAACTCAAGAAAATTCTTGAGTTGCCCCAAGTGGCCAAAATCCTTGCTTTCTTGGTCCAATGTGCTTCCCTTGAGCTTGTGCATTCTTTTTGTGAAATGGGACTTGGGTTTTGAGTTGATTTTCATAGAGTTTTGTGGCTTGAAGATGGAGGAGGAGGGGGAGGCAGCAGCAGCAGCAGCAACAAGAGGAGGGGAGAGGGAATGAGTGAAGGAAAATGATGGGGGATGGCTCAAGACAAGGTTGACCCCTCACACTCTCTTTCTCTCTCTCACCCATACCTCACACTATTCCATTCTTTATTCAATTTCTTTTCTTTTCTAATCCATTTTCCTTCTCTCCTCAATAGTAAACCCAAAATAAAAGCCATGCAAAAATGTAACAAGTGTAAAAATGATACGGTGCAACGTTTTGCACAAAATACGCTTAAAGCGTGATTAACGATTTTTTTAATCGCGATTAGCACTAAACTAGTGTCAAACTAATCATAAAAACATAAAATTTGCATAATTCACATAAAACACCCTCTTTTAATAATTTCTATAATTTTCAAATTTTTCCTAATTTATCAGTATTTAATTATACCGCCTTATTTAAAATATTCAATATTTTATTATTAAATTATAAAAATTCCCCAAAATAATATTTTATTTTTTTGAAATGTTACAGTTTTGTTTTAAGCATAAGTCGGACAACTCCATATACCTTAACATCGTTAAGATATGATCCATTCTATATACAATATAGAAACAGAGGCACTGATTTAATTGGACCCAGATTCAAATCATGCAGCTGTCTCCAGTGCATGTCAACTAAATGGAGAGAGGCCGATCATCATTACTCAACTTAGGAGTGCATCCAAATATGAGTAACCTGAAAGAGAAGCAAGTTCTCAAAACCATTACTATCAACTGAATATCAAACACAAGTATCTACATCTTCGAATACCTTGAAGAATCCCGATACTTGCAGCACGTGGTTCTCTACTTTATTCTTGTACCTAAAATTTCTCAAAACTTGGACGTTGTATTTCTACGAAACACGTGTCTAAAACTTGAGAAGTCACAAGTAAACAGAATATAGTACGAGGACCAACCCCTCTGTCCCAATAGACACTGGACAACATACAATACTTTGTATAAGTCCCCTGAGTTGAATAACTCAAACCCTGTGCGTTGTAGGTTGAAAACTGTACTATGGTTATGAAGAATTACACCGCTGTTTAATGATCCTTACCTAACCATCAACTGATATAGGTAAATGTCATGGACATAATTTCAAAAAGTTATGTCTCATTTTATAAAATAAACGTACAGATATATCAATTTGAAATTGGTGCATAACAACGGATATTCAAAACCAAATATTTTCCGTCCGGCAAAAACCCAGGTGATTTTCTCAAATATCACCAATTACAACGAATCCCGATATAATGAGGATGATCACCTAATTCCCAATAACTTACTCCCACCCATCATCTGTAAAACCATACAGATGTTAGAATCATACCTGGTAAATACATACCCTGGAGTAAGGATCTAATTGGGAAATCAGTTTTCTATTAATAATGCATAGTGAAACTGAAACATGAAAATGTTTCGAAGGGGTATCCGGGTATTCCTAGTAATGCCTCTTCCATTATCCAGATTCATGACTGTAACCGTATATTTCCTTGCCATCTCTCCAATTCCCTTTATTTGTCTTTACTCATTACCTTCTGTACACCATCCTTAGGCTAAATGGTTTTCTTCCTTCCCTACCGTTCGGCACCAGCCTATGGTTTGGAAGAAGACTATCTAATAAGCATAATAGGTGTACTCTCCTAATCCTAGGAGCACTCGCAACCTGAGAGAAGGTAAAGATAAAAGACAACTGAATAAACCTTATTCCTATTTCTCCTGAACCAGAATCCATCCCCGAACTGGAACAAGTTCCTTCGAGTTCGTATATAACCATACGATAGATTTATCCAATGGAAGTGGATGTTCATAGTGATACGGGGTGTTCTGGAGAAATACAAAGGTGAAGTAGGAGTGGCGATGAAATACGTGGCTTGGTCGTGAATGATTACAGTCGCAATTTACTTTGCCCTCTTTCTGATCCCTTTATTTGTCTTTACTTATTACCTTATGTATACCACACTTAGGCTAATTGGTTTTCTTCATTCCCTACCTTTCGGCACTCGCCTATGGTTTGGAAGTAGACTATCTAATAAGCGCAATAGGTGTACCCTCTCTTAATTCTAGGAGCCCTCACAACCTGAGAGAAGGTAAAGGGAAAAGACAACTGAATAGTCCTATTCAATCTCTCCAGAACCAGAATCCATCCTCGAATCTGGAACAAGTTCCTTCAAGTTCGTATATAACCATACGATGGATTTATCCAATGGAAGTGGATGTTCATAGTAATACGGGGTGTTCTGGAGAAATGCAAAGGGTAAAAGAAGGAGTGACAATGATGTATGCAACTCAGACAATCCAAAAGCCAGTGTTTTAAGAAAGTTCGGTTAACTTGGTCACTGAGTCATAGTCTAGGGTCGGGTCATAGTCGCTGCCAAAGAGAGAGAGAAAAGAAACACTCTGCGTGCACTCTAACCTAGATCAGAATGGTTAATCACTTTATCTAATTAGGATGTCTCCCACTGTATCCTCAAATTCTTCTCCAAACCTTGAAAGAAGAATTAGTCGGGATCACCCGAGGAGTAAATCAACTCATCAGTGGGAATCGGGATCCAACTATCATCGCATGATAACCTGATGGAATCCACTCAAGTTATCACACTCCAGAAGGTATGCGCATGCCTGGAAAGTTTCCTGTATGTTTGAAACCCCCGATGTGATTTTTACCCCATGCACTTATGACCTTGACGAAGGTCAACAAATCATAAGTCACATGTCAAGTTCTACCTGTCATTGTCCAGGTTAATTTGAACCCACCCGTACAAGACCTTGACGAAGGTCCACAAGGCTATACGACTGTTCCAAACCAACACATCTATCTATACAACAGAAAGGTAACAAGCAGCTACCATACACTATGCCTTGATGAAGTCCAACAAACATAATATGAATACTAAGTGCTACCCGTCTGAAATGACGGAGGGCTACAAATGGTTTTTGGCAAAAAACCTTTAAAGTAATGAACTTGATATCGTTGAAGGAACCAGATAGCTTTTTACAAATATATAGTGGCGAAAATCTTTGCTAAAGAGGTCACACCCGGTGAAGGGATCTCGGCTCTTTCCCCGTAGAATGAGGTGCAGGATATTCCAACTGAATACCGCGATGCAAAGCAAAAAGTAATCAACTATAATGAAGTTATTACCCTGACGCAAACCTCTGTCCAAGGGGTCTGTCCCGATGAAGGGATCTCGGCCCTTGCTTTGTAGAATGAGGTGCAGGATATTCTAACTGAATACCACTGTGCAAAACAAAAGAAAACGTCATTGTAATAACAGCTTTTTGAAAAATGTTCCAACAATATCGAATATGTTTGTTTTCCTTGCATTGATCCGAATCAACGCAGTCCCATCAATTAATCACACCATAAAAGAACGAAAATATGATGTACGTATATGCCATCCGCATTCGCCACTGGGTCCCGTTATCACCCGTTGGGTTACTTAACTATCGACAGAGCGGGGACTGGACTAGCGCGGGTGTAAAACATATACAACATCTACTAGTATATATATCAATATACAATAATCGCTCCAGGCGTGATAAATGCAACATCACAGAAAAGTAATAAGCATCACAGAACAATACAGATAATCTGGGAGCCCCGGGTTTCCTTTGAGCCGCAAGCGAAACCCGACGTTCGCCTGGTCGTGTGGATAGCCTATGCAATGAAACCTAGACCCCTACGAGTGCGGCAAGTTACCCGCCAAAACCTGAAGTTAGGCAGCCCCCTTCAACAAAGTGAATGGACCACCCAGCACTTCACGGAATCCGGTAACTTGAGCACCCCTCCTTGGGTCAACCTGTACCCCCTACGAGTCCGGTGAATAGCCCGCCAATTCTAGAGTGAAGCCCCCTCCATCTCAGAGCCATGAGATGCGGGCCCGTTGCTCTCAAGAACCCGGCTATCCGTGCACTCCACCGTGGGGTAATCCTAGTACAGAAAAGAAAATATGTACAACTGGTACATCGACCTCAACCCGGTCGTGTCCCCAAAAAATAATATACAAACAGGCAGTGACGGCAGTCCACATGTCGGACGCTTGCCCCGCGATATCAAATGTACAAATAAAACTAAACTGTACTAACATTGCACCCAAGCTATCCACCACGACAAATCCGCAACATCACAGCACAACACAGAACATCAACGTGAATGTCACATTCGCAAACCCGTCTAAAAGAGCTATAGCAATTAGACAAGATTTACCGCTCGAATGACATTCACGGTCGCAGATAGAAATGTATGTACTGCAAAATTTAAACAATGACATTCACGGTCGCAGATAGAAATGTATGTACTGCAAACTTTAAACAATGTTAGAAAATATCGAGTTCGATATAACCCCTAATAGCCCCCAAACAAGTAGATAAAACCATATCCAAACTGGGCTAAACAAACAATTCCACTGAACCAACATTACAGAGAACAGACCAACACCCAAATACGAAGCCCGGACTCAACAGTCTGGCCGAGCTCGCCGGCCCAAGGAGCAATGAGCTCGGTTTTTTAGTGAGGGAATCCGCTCGTATTTGGTCTATGGTCTTATGGTCATGTCAGTAGTCTTCTGCAATTGTTTAAATAATTTTTGAAGATACTTTTAAAATCGACAGAACCATGAATGTGCAGGGCACTGAAATTGAGTCATTTCGATTTCGATACTTTAACATTGTCTAAACCAACCAGTATACGGTTAATAGTTTGGCTCTGATACCATGTAAGACTATGGCAGCGCCCCGGCCGTCAATCCGAGGCCAAATGCGGAACAAAAACTTTTTAAACTGGTGCTATCGTAACCCTAAAACCCGGATCGTTCCATTAACCGTAAACTAGTAAACTGTAAAAGAGTTTGGAGAGATTATACCGATCGATCCGTGTCCTTCGGTCTTCAATCTCTGCACCAAGCTCCTCGCTGCTGCGCCGACGAAGTTCGCTCTCCGATCTCGCTCGTCGAAGTGGCTCCACGTCGAGGATTCTTTATACGGGCTCCTGCTTCAAACCGAAGCAACTCGGACATGAAGTTCGCTAGCCGACATGTCCAAGGTGAAGTAGAGATAGTATGTGATAATTTTGTCTCAATACACTCTAGGATTCTCAACACATGAGAGGGATAGAGTGGAGGTTGAAGAAGATGCCATTGATGAAGAAGTTGTGAGAACAAGAAAAGCTAGAGAAGAAAGTGGCATTGCTTGTCTTGTGTGAGATGAATTGGGTGAGCTCTCTTGATCTCTCAAGACCAAACCCAAGCCTTATGTGGCTGCCCTCTCTCACTCCACAATTAATCCCACACAATAAATCAATAATGAAAATAGAAACGGTACGAAAATAACACCATGAGTCACCAAATTAGCACATGCCACATTCAATACTCTAGGACAAAACTTGCACTCACAATTTCCATACAATTAAACATTTAAACCAAAATGTTTAATCCAAAAAGAGAATGGCAACTTCTAAAGTAAACTCGTGACGGATCATAAGAATACCCCTCATCTGTATATACATACCTGCATCCGCATTCAGACTGAATACGAATACAACGAGACGAAAGTAATCCAACCAATCTAATACTAGGATCCGGCTTAAACTAAAGCCCACTAGTATGATCCGCACGATCATGATCCGTGCACGAGTGCACGTATATGATCGAACCCTTCCATAAAACCATACGGCCTCTACAACATTTCGCCCGAACTTGGGAAATTGTCTGTGGGGGACTCTAAAGACTCGTCAATACGCTGGTAATGGGTTTAACCATAAGCACGTCAGTGGTACTAGCTGTACGTAACGGCTGCCCATGTATTGGGTGAAAGGGAAGCTAATGAGCGAACTCATCCTGAAACCCTACTGAGCCTGTCAGCGACAATATCCGCACATTCCGGTCTGTTCGTCTATGAGTATCGCATATCGGGCCTAGGGGGCTGGTAAACGTCAGACCCCCAATAGCGGTATAAATCGTGTCGGAGTGTAGCCCAGAACACCCCGAGAAACTACTGGAATACCTACCAGTAAATCTCACTTACCCTAGCCAGGGATTTCGTGTAATGGCTCTCCAGACACAGCGCGATCTCACCCACAATACTGGGAGAGACGAATCCTCTACCGATCCGCTCACTGCCTCTATGTGGCTCGGGTCTGTACCCAACTAAAACCTGTTTGCACGACTCCTTTGAGCCGTGGTAGGGTAGTAATCAAAGCACAGTGGGAACTCACACGAGACAAATGCCGATCTCAGGTTGTTGGACTAACCTGTACACATGTCACCAGGGAACTGCTATCTGACGATAGGTATAAAACCAATGAGCATGTTCCCGGCGAGTCTGTCCGGTGTACTCATAACCCAATGAGCACCTGTATACATCTTAGGTGAACCAAATGACACCAATGGCTTGTGAGACCGACCACTGCCCCTCGTCGGGGTCTCGACTGTATATACTAGTTTACTAATGGAGTATCGATGCCCAGTCTCGAAACTCCCACGACTAGGGACACTTTTAAGGATGTGCTTATCATCAGTTGATTTGAGATCGGGTTATCATCAGTTGCGGAGTTCGGAATGATGGCATTCCGAAGACTGCTTTTCGTACGCGCTACGGGCATTATGAGTTTTTAGTGATGTCGTTCGGACTCACCAATGTCCCAGCAACGTTCATGGATTTGATGAACTAGATTTTCAGGCCGTTCCTCGACCAGTTCATTATTGTGTTTATTGATGAAATTCTGGTTTATTCCAAGAGTCGAGAGGAGCATGAGCAGCACTTGAGGATTGCTTTGCAGACATTGAGAGAGCACCGGCTGTTTGCTATATTCTCGAAGTGTGCCTTCTGTCTTGATAGTGTTGACTTCCTGGGTCATGTGGTTACGGGAGACGGTATTCGTGTGGACCCGAGGAAGATCGAGTCCGTACAGCTTTGGCCCAGACCTGTATCAGTGACAGAGGTCCGCAGCTTTTTGGGCTTAGCCGGTTACTACCGCCGTTTCATGCAGGACTTCTCGAGTATCGCTGCACCGCTGACCGGACTGACCAGGAAAGGGGTTCCTTTTCTTTGGACTGAGGCATGCGAGCTGAGTTTTCAGCAGTTGAAGACTCGGTTGACGACTGCACCAGTTTTATCCTTGCCTTCTGGATCGGGCGGCTTTGTCATTTACTGTGATGCTTCTCGAGTGGGGATCGGTTATGTATTGATGCAGCATGATAGAGTTATCGCTTATGCTTCCTGGCATTTGAAGAAGCACGAGCAGAATTATCCCACTCATGATCTTGAGATGGTCGCAATGGTCTTTGCGCTTATGATTTGGAGACACTACTTGTACGGGGAGTCGTGTCAGATTTTCATGGACCACCAGAGCTTAAAGTACATCTTCCAGCAGTGGGATCTGAATTTGAGACAGCGTCGTTGGATGGAGCTCGTGAAGGATTATGATTGTGAGATCCTTTATCACCCCGGCAAGGCGACTGTGGTAGCTGATGCTTTGAGTTGTAGGCCCGGGGGTAGCTTGTCCCAGTTGAGCGCAGTGCAGAGATAGTCTTCTACAGATTGGCAGATCTTGTGCGATAGTAGAGTACAGTTTGAGTTCACTTCCACTGGGGGACAGCTTGCTCACGTCCGCGCCCGTCCACTTTTATTTGATCGTATTCGTGAGGCACAGCCCGACGATGGCCGTTTGTCTGAGATTCTTGAGCATGTTCGGCAGGGTAGAGATTCGGAGTTCTTGATTGATGACCAGGGTGCGCTACGTTTTGGGACTCGTTTGTGTGTACCTGCTGGTGGGTTGAGACGCAAAATCCTAGAGCAAGTAGATCAGTCAGCTTATAGTGTTCACCCAGGTTCCACCAAGATGTATCGTGACTTGAGAGATATCTACTGGTGGGCAGGGATGAAGAATGATGTTTCAGATTTTGTTTCGAGGTACCTGACTTGTCAGTAAGTCAAAGCTGAGTATTTGAGACCAGCAGGAGAGTTGCAGTCTTTACCCATTCCGGAGTGGAAACGGGAACAGATCTCCATAGATTTCGTTGTAGGTTTACCCAGGTCTAGTCGAGGGTATGACTCCATTTGGGTGATTGTTGACCGGTTGACGAAAGCGGCTCACTTCCTTCCAGTGAAGACCACTTTCGGTTATGCTCAGTATGCTTAGTTGTACATTGATGAGATTATGCGTTTGCACGGCGTTCCCACATGCATCGTATCCGACAGGGGCACCCAGTTCACTAGCCATCTTTAGCAGAAGCTTCAGGAAGCTTTGGGTACCCGATTGAGTTTTAGCACCGCTTTCCATCCGCAGACCGATGGTCAGTCAGAGCGGACTATACAAACTCTGGAGGATATGCTTTCTACGTGCGTGCTTGATTTTGGTGGCAGTTGGGATCGTCACTTGCCATTGATAGAGTTCTCCTACAATAACAGTTATCAAGAGACGATTCAGATGGCACCTTTTGAGGCTTTGTATGGTAGGAAGTGTCGATCGTCAGTCTGTTGGACCGAACTCAGCGAGAGCAGGATTTTGGGACCGAAGCTAGTTCAAAAGACTATAGAGTAGATCCAGTTGATTCAGGATAGAATGAGAGCAGCTCAGTGCAGACAAATGTCTTATACCGACCGTCGTCGTCGCAGGCTCGAGTTCACAGTGGGGGATCATGTATTCCTACGGATTTCTCCGATGACGGGCGTGATGAGATTTGGGAAGAAAGGGAAGCTTAGTCCCAGATTTGTGGGTCCTTTTGAGATCCTTGAGCGAGTTAGTACCGTTGCCTATCGTTTGGCACTTCCGCCCAGTTTTCCGGATGTTCACCCCGTATTCTATGTATCGATGCTTCGCAAGTGCCTTCATGACCCTTCTCACATGATTCAGCACCAGACCATTCAGCTAGAGCGCGATCTTTCGTTCACCGAGCAACTGGTAGTTATATTGGATCGGCAGGTGAAGAAACTTCGGTCAAAGGTCTTGCCATTTGTGAAGGTTCTTTGGCGTGACCCGAATAGTGAAGAGGTCACTTGGGAGGCCGAGAGCGAGATGCGAAATAAATCTCCTCATCTCTTTGAAGGTACGCATAGTAAGATTTTAAATTCGGGGACCGAATTTCTTTAAGGGGGGAAGATTGTAACACCTTAGAATGCGATTATTGTTAATTAAGCGATAATGCGGGATTTTAGTAAAAAGTTAACCAAAATAGTTTTCACATATTTTATAAAAATTTGTTAATATTTTATTATTATTTGTTTTGGCTTGCACACATATGTGCATGTTAACTTGGGGATTATGGAAGTGTTAACCATGCTTAAGTAGCCATGGCACCTTAACCCTCATGCCATTATGTTGTATGTATTTATTTAATTATTTAGTTTTTTAAACAAAGGGTTTGAATTAGGGTTGACTTGAGAGAGAGAGGGAGAGAGAGTGAGAGTTGACAATGGGAATGATGAGGTATGGGGCAAGCACGGGGAGCATTTAATAAGGAGAGAGAAGGGGCATGGCTCATCCTAACCTCACACCCCCATTTTTCTTCACCACTCTCACACTCTCATTTTTCCCTTAACACTCATAAACTCTCATTTCTTCTTCTCCTTCTCATTTTCCCCATCCCCAAACTGAACCCTACCTAGTTCATCACTAAACCAAGCAAAATCATCACTAAACTTCATCTAAACCTTCACAAAGTCAAGTTAAGCCACTAAAGAGGACTTAGAGCATGGAAAGCTAAGGTTTTTGAGCAAGTATAGTAAGGTAGTGATCTCTAACTGTTAATTAGGTCTTTTTAATGTTGTGTTGACTAGTAGTTGCTGTTTAGAACACTAAAGTTATAGTTTTTTTTTATGTAATATCGTATTTTTAGTGAGATATTAGAGTCTCTGTGATCTGTTATCACCACGATAGCTTACTGTAAAATCTAGCAATGCAGTGGTTTTGTGTTAGAGGCCTTGAGTGTTCACCTGAAACCCGAACCCCACCCAACCTAGTAAAACCGGCGAGATAGGGCTAAATTCCGGCGTCGCCGGATTTGTAGGGACCTGGGGGGTTGTGTTTTTGAGAGTAGCTGTTTTTGAGAGTAGCTACCTGTAGGCTATCCTGGGTGTTTGGTACTGCTTGATTTTTATGTATTGACTGTAGGCAAAATCTGGAACCATTTTGCTTATTTCTAGTGTTTCGGCAACGCACATTACGGTATCCGACACGGTTTGCATACTCTGTGTAGCTTGCTGCACTTAGGTTTGATTTAGAATGTCGCTATACACGTTAGCCACTAAGCGAACACTTGAGAGTTTGTTGGAGTCGGTGCGTCGATCTAAATGTAGTTTGTATGTATTATTGAACGGTTTTTAAGTTGCACTTGTTATGTTTTGTGTGATATTAGGAGCGAATGCGAGGACTTTAGACGCTATAAAGAATGAAAAGCAGGTGGTTGGATTTACCTAGCTCGAGATCATCGGTGATCACATTTAACATCTACGGTGGAATCGTTCGCATGGCGTTAAGCGTCGATGGCTAGATATGATATTATAGCCATATGTTATATGCATATGAGTTGATTATGCATGAGTATCATTGCATACCATTACTTGTTATACCTTGACTTAGTACCTATTGGACACTGCACCATTACTGACGGTTCATGTTGCACGAGCACTAAATTGTATGTCACACACTGTAACATTTTAGAAATATAAAATATTATTTTTGGAAATTAATATTAAAATAATATATTTCGCGAAAACTATTCGGTTTGCGAATTTGGGGTTTTCGTAAAATGGTATAAATATATACCAATATTTAGGAAATAATTGGAGATTAAAATGATTTATTCATTTAAAAATATATTTATCGGAATTAGGCATTTTTATAATTAATTATATGCAAGTTTAAATTAAACTCGATTGGTGCACTCCTAATCACGATTATGCCAAATCCGTATTTTTAATTAGTCATGACTAGTGCACCATGTTATGTTGCACTATTGTTGCATGTTGTGTTATTTTTGTTGTTTCGTGTTGCGTTTAGTTTTTGTGAGAAAGAGAGAAGAACAAATAGATGCCATGGTTGATAAAAGAAAAAAGGAAAAGAAAAGTCAATGGCATGGGAGGAGAGAGAAGAGAGAAAGAGGGGACAAAATGATGGCATGGGAGCATGCCATGAGAGAGAATGAGAGAGAGAGAGAGAGAGAAGGGGGTATGGCTCCACCCTTAGCCTTGACCCTTCCCTATTTTTCCTTCCTCATTTTCATTATTTCCTTCATCATCTTCTTCAACTTCTTCATTTCCCTCCTCCACCTCCTCCACCTCCTCCACCCTCATGTTTCATCTCCAATCCTTCACCAAAACCCTATACTCCCTTCATTAAAAAGATGCACAACTTCATCCTCAACACTTTGGACCTTTCAAGCTTGGATTTTGAAGACTTTGAGCAACTCAAGAAAATTTTTGAGTTGCCAAATGAGATATATTTCTAGACTTTAGTTAAGTTATTGTGTTTAGTTTATCCTGTTGTTAGTTTAGAGTTAAACCGATATGATTTGATGATCTTGGAAATTTCCAAGTTGATGTTTAGTGGTTTTTGTGGACTTGTAAAGAGGTAATGGAGGTGTAGTGAGTGTCGTAGGACCTTAGTGATGATTTTCCTGACCTGGGCCAGAGAATCGAACCCAATACACGAACTTAGAAACTTTCTGTGTCGGTTTTGTGACATTTTTGGAGGTCTACAGGGAATCTGGAGCAACCCGGGACTTTTATAAAAAAATCAAACATATACATTAACCTAGTTAGACCAATAGGAGACCACCACGAGAAGACGAGAACCATAATCCAAGGTGGGGCCGGCAGGGGCGGTTACTGTAGCAGTTAGACCGGCTAAAATTTAGGCATTGGTGTTGGGGTTTTGCCTGTAGCTCACATACCTTATAACATAGCTACTGTATTTTTTGTTTTGTTCCAGATTACATGAGGCAAAATCTGGGAGCGTTTGAGTTAATAACATCAATGGTTTTCCGATTTCTAAAACATGGATTTTTGGCATTTAATTGTGGATTTGGTCGTTGGACGTTTTTATGTCAACGACGAGGGTTCTGTGATTGTTTTTGCATTTGTAGTCTATAGGTTCTAACCTATAAGCAATTCGTGTGCCGTATCGGTTTTCGGATATTGATTTTAATAGCATTTCGATTGTGTGTTGATATGTAGGTACCTTCACGTGGACTTCCGAGACGACGAGGCACATCGACTTCGGCCTAGCGAGGAGTATTGCAGGTGAGTAGATTTATATCTATGGGGGAAGTCGGGTGGATGGCGTATAACACCCCCGCAACCATTGATATGTGATTTATAATTTGGAGACAAGATATGCCACGACTTAAGGTTATAGTTTATGGTTTAGTGTGAAATGATATGATAGAAATGATGTCTCGAATTGATATATAAGGATGTGAAACGTGAATGTGAATCACGATATATATACATATATAGTTGCAAGAGAATAAGTATGAGATTATAGTGGCATGTTATGAGGTTGATAAATACGATATGAGATTAATAAGATGACTTGATGTGAGATATTGATGTGATGAAAGGAGTATACGGTGAAATATGATGACTTGGTTTGATATGTCGTTATACGGATGCGAGGCGATATGAGATATTGATACCTTTGTCAGGTCCAATGATATGGGATTGATACGGATGTGGCCTGAGATATAGGTATATATATAATTATGATAATAATGAGTGATATGCCGTACGAGACTTAGATCCGTACCCTCATTGTTGTATAGGTTGATAGAATCCCTACTCTGTTTGTTGTCGCTGTACGATGGTTTACCACACACGATGTTTTACCGGATGATTGATCCATACCCTTGACTAGAGGATGCCATACGATGGATTATACCGTACGTGATGATGTGAGGCAGTATTCCGATTGATAGATTCACCGACTCGGATATGTGATAGATATTTAATCCATGTCTACACCGCTTAGTTTAGCTTTTACGTAGATGTTAGATTAGATACCTATACCTTATAGCATTGCGCTCATGATTTACTTTCTGTTACGTTCATGATATTCTCATTGCATTACATATACTTGTGCTAGTACACCTACACAATTATCGATGATGCGTATGTTACACTTACACAGATTGTCGGCTCACACTTCATCATCGATAATTGCTATGTCACTTACACAGTAGAATTGATACATCATGATATTACTCTTAATTATTCAGTTCTGTCACATGACTCGTTGGCATGATATATTGCTATGCTCACATCACTATTCTATGTTGCATGATATACTGATATGCTCACATTTCTGTTCTATGTTTGCATACATCATGCTTTACGATTATATGCATTGAGATACTGTTTTCATGAGATTCTGGATTTGAGAGCCGTGGTTATATTTCAAAAGAAAGTATGTATTGTTTTAAAAACCCGGTTTCTCTTGATTTGATATTTCGAGACGTCCACCATGTGTCTTCTCGGTTATGAGCAATGTGATACCCGATTCGAAGAGCTGGATGAGCCGTTTGCGGGTACATGGTGGACCCGATATGGTACCCCGGGGCAAGAAAGAGATGTTGTGCAGTAGACGATGAGCCTGGCAGAGGACTACTACCTACCGGTGATAATATTTGGGCTCAGAGGTTATCCGGAGGATACCGACAGGAGTCGTGAGATGATATAGGCCGATCCGGACTGACGGAGCCCGTGAGCCGATCCGGACTGACGGAGCCCGAGATATGAGGATTTATGTGTCGATGTTGGACACGGGTTTCATGATATTTCGAGTGTCGATGTTGGACACTCAGGTTCCATGATTTTGATGTGTCGTTGATGGACACACGTTGGTTGATATCCTCGTATTTACATGCATATGTTTTCATGTTGTTGTGTTATTAATGGACACGTGGATGACATCCACATGCATACATGCATTGATTATATTATTGGCATATATGCAGATACGGCGACCCTAGATATCATAGTATTACCTTTATGATATAGTTGATCTAGGAGTGGTTGTTTTATTTGATTTCTACCTGCTGATGTTTTCTACTCACGAGTTGGCAACTCACCCCCGTTGTGCCACAGTTCTTGTAGGTTTGACCGTGTGGATCAGTATCGGTATCGCTGGCACACCGCTTGCTTTCGGCTGATTGCTTTAGTAGGTCGGACATTTGGATCGTGCCCACTCTTGTATTATTATTCCTGTTGTATCTAGTTAACCGCATCAAATCAGAAAATAGTATTTGTATAAGTAGTAAGACTTAGAAAGACTTGTGGTTGCGAGACTTAGAGCGATGGGTTATATGTTCGCTTGGTGGGTTGATGTCTTGCTTTATTTACCTTATCCTTTATGTTGATCTTCGCCATTGGGCGTCGTATAGTTATATTTCTGTCTTGCGTGGATGTGATTTCGCCGATTGGCGAAGTGCTTGTAGGGTTCCTAGGCACTCTCAAGAGGTCTCACAAGGCATCAACCAGGCCAATTTCAAATTTTACGGGTGCCGAGAAACCCTAATACGGATCGTTAACTAGAAATTTAGGCGAAAAACTAAACTAGTTAACAACTTAACTAAAGGAGAGAGGCTACAACCTTTGTAGATCAGGATATCCACTTCCTTGGCTCCACGTAGGCATCCTCTCGCTGTCCATCTCGAATCCTGGACTCAATCGTCGGCTTGATCGGAGAAATGGGCAGACTAGGTCGTCGGCTTCGTGCCGAAGATGATCTACGTCGAGGCATCACAAGTTCAAGCTCCGACTTCACAAATTTGTGAAACTTGTGAAGAAAACACCCAAAACAACTTGGCAAGAGGTAGAGGGTGAAGAAATAGGAGGTGTGTTCACTTTAGAATTGGATTTCTCACTTTAGAACTCAAGTTGCCATTGATGGCATCAAGCTTTCTTTCTTGAAGAAGAAGGAGAGAGAATGAAGCTAGAATATGATAAGTGTTGAATTAAAATGAAAAATAAATCAATAATTATCATAAGCTAACCATAGTTGAGTGTAGAGAATAGACCATGGTTACTTGGATGGGTTAGGGTTAAGCATGAAGACAAGAATGGTTAAGAAGTCAAAGCTTCATGAAGCTTCAACTAGAAACAAATAAAGCCACCATTCTCATCTAAACCATTTCCAAATAAATATATGAACAAATAAATAAATAAATGAAAAAGCAAAACCCTAATCATCTCTTAACCATGGTTTAATTCTTTACACTTAACCAAATGATCAAGTATCATCAAACATGATACAAATATGTGCACAAAAAGTATATCACATATACTTCTTGCACATCACGTGAGAAAATCCATTTAAAGTGAACCAATACTAGTTAATGCAAAGTAATATATCAAATATATATAATTTTACATTAAATCATTAAATCAACATTTGATTTAACGATCCGGTCATATCGCATATAACCGACTAGTAACCTATGTATCGGCTCATCGAATCAATCCTTGATTCGATATCTAGGTTATATCGAATATAACCAATCGATACATTCATCGCGAGAATGAAATACGGTATCACATACACGCATTATTCTCGGTCCTGCACATATCTCATATGCGCTCCTATTTCGTTTCGCTTGAGCCAGGAAACCTCTGTGTAGGACTCTAAAGACTCGTCAATACGCCGGTAGCAGATGATGATCATATCAAGCACTCACAAGCCGCAAGCGGTCTGCTAAACGTAACGGCCATCCGGGTATTGAGCGATCAGAAGATCGACAAGCTAGCCCGCTCACACTCCTGTGAATCCAACCAGTAACACTTACCGTACAGTCCGGTCTGTTCGTCTGATATGTCGCATATCAAGTCTAGGGGTGGTATACGTCAGACCCCAATAACCGATAAGTCGTGCCGATGTGAGGCTTATAACGGGTCGAGAAACTACTGGTAACACTTACCAGCAAATCTCAGATCAGCCCTGGCCAGGGACTTCCCTGTTACGGCCAATCGAGCACAGCGCAACATCAACCCCCAATACCGGGAGAGACGAAACCCCTCCTATCGCTCATTGCCTCCATGTGACTCGGGACTGTACCCAAAGACCACCGTTTTGCACGCCCTCATGGACGTGGTAAGGTGGAGATCAAAGCACAGTGGGAATCACACAAGACTCTATGACGATCTCGGGTCTACAGACTAACCTGTACAAGTGTCACCTGAGAACTTCCATCTGACGTGAGGTATAATACCATCTGGGAGTTCTCGGCGAGTCCGTCCAGTGTACCCAGTCTCCACTGAGCACCCGTATACCATCTCTGATGTCAAACACCAATGGATATGGGATCATCCATCGCCCATCTCATGGGTCGAGAAGCGTATACGCTAGTCTACACTGGTATATCGATGCCCCGTCTCGATACACCTACGACTAGGGACCTTGAAGGATGTACCTATGGACTACCATGTCCCTACTAGTATGATCTGTATCATAGTCCAGGTAGTCAAGTACACATCCTAAGGGCTTTACCAACATGTAACTATAAGACAGTATAAAGAGACAAGTGTACATGTTAAGATAAAGAGTAACCAGATAGCATACTATCATATCGAGCAAGAAAGTCATCTCTATATATGTCCAAGCATCCAATATAATATACATCATCTGTACAATACTGGCCTCTAGGGCATACATACAACTAACAATCTCCCACTTGCACTAGGGCCAGCTGCTGTTGTATCGCATATCGAGCATCCCGAAGAGTCTCTCAAACTGTATCTGGGGAATGGCCTTCGTGAGTGGATCCGCCGTGTTGTTCTTCGTGTCAACTCTCCTGACCTCGATCTCCCGGCGATCAACTATCTCCCGGATCAGGTGATACCGCCTCAGAATATGCCTGGATCGCTGATGGGACCTGGGTTCCTTGGCCAAAGCCACCGCTCCATTGTTATCGCAATACAAAGGTATTGGATGCTCAATGGATGGAACTACACCAAGTTCAGTAATGAACTTCTTGATCTAGACAGCCTCCTTAGCGGCATCGTTGGCAGCGATGTATTCAGCCTCCATCGTCGAGTCTGCCACGGTTTCCTGCTTGGAACTCTTCCAGCTAACCGCCCCTCCGTAAAGGGTAAAGACAAAGCCCGACTGCGACTTAGAGTCGTCCTTATCACTCTGGAAGCTCGAATCGGTAAAGGACTCCATTTGGAGTTCTCCGTTACCATACACCAAGAGCATCTCTTTAGTTCTTCGTAAGTACTTGAGAATGCTCTTCACAGCTGTCCAGTGACTCTCTCCAGGATCAGCTTGATACCTGCTCACTATACTTAGTGAGTATGCTACATCGGGTCTGGTACATAGCATCGGATACATGATAGAGCCTACAGCCGAAGCATAGGGTATCCCTTGCATGCGAGCTCTCTCCAAATCAGTCTTGGGAGACATCTCTTTGGAGAGAGTGACTCCAGAGATCGTGGGCAAGTTTCCACGCTTGGAATCTTTCATACTAAACCTTTTTAGTATGGTGTCAATGTACCTGGATTGGGACAATCCCAATATCTGTTTGGATCTATCTCTATAGATCCTAATTCCCAATATGCAGGAGGCATCACCAAGATCTTTCATTGAGAATCTTTGTGATAAGAAGAGCTTGACCGATTGCAGCATAGGAATATCATTTCCTATCAAGAGTATGTCGTCCATGTACAATACGAGGAAGACAACCTTACTCTCTGCCACCTTCTTGTAAATACAAGGTTCATCTGGGTTTTTGACGAAATCAAACTCTTTGATAACGATGTCAAAGCAGATGTTCCAACTCCGCGATGCTTGCTTTAATCCATAAATGGATTTAAGCAGCTTGCACACCTTTCCGCTGCTCCCACTGTCTACGAAGCCCTCTGGCTGAGTCATGTACACGCACTCTTCTAAATCACCATTTAGAAAGGCGGTCTTAACATCCATTTTCCAGATTTCATAATCATGATATGCAGCGATGGCAAGCATGATCCGGATGGATTTAAGCATAGCCACTGGAGAAAAGGTTTCGTCATAGTCCATACCTGGTCTTTGACGAAAACCCTTTGCTACAAGTCTAGCTTTGAAAGTCTCCACTTTCCCATCTACACCAAGTTTTTTCTTGAAGATCCACTTGCTCCCGATGGGTTTTACCCCTTCAGGAGCAACATCCAAAGTCCATACTTTGTTGGTGTACATGGATTCCATCTCGGACCGCATAGCATCCAGCCATTTCACCGAGTCCCTACTCGTGATGGCCTGCTCGAAGCTAGTTGGGTCATCATCCTCCATGATGCAATCCTCGCTTCCACCATCCATGAGAAAACCGTAGTATCTCTCAGGTTGGCGAGGAACCCTACTAGATCGGCGGAGAGGCTGAGGTTCATTTGGAGCTGCTGAATCCTCTGGTTCCACTAAATCTTCAGTTTGAGTTTGTGTAGCCGGAATTTCTTCCAGTTATACCATATCCCCACTAATTTCTTTTGCAAGAAATTCCTTTTCTAAAAAGGTGGTATGTCGAGAAACAAACACTTTTTGTTCCTCTGTATGGTAGAAAAGATATCCATGTGAATGTTTGGGATATCCCACAAACTTGCATAGAACTGACCGTGCCTCGAGCTTGTCCGGATTTTGCCTTTTGACATAGGCCGGGCAACCCCATATCTTAACTCGTTTAAGACATGGTCTCTTCCCACTCCATATCTCATATGGTGTGGTAGGTACAGATTTAGTTGGAACTTGATTCAATAGGTATGCTGCTGTCTCAAGCGCATACCCCCAGAAGGAAATAGGTAACTCAGCTGTACTCATCATAGAGCGCACCATATCTAATAGGGTGCGATTCCTCCGTTCTGATACACCGTTGTGCTGTGGTGTATATGGAGGAGTCAGCTGAGAGAGAATCCCATTCTCTTTTAGGAAGTCCAGGAATTCATTGCTCAAGTATTCACCTCCTCGATCAGATCGAAGGATTTTAATACTTTTTCCGGTTTGGTTCTCAACTTCTTGTTTATATTCTCTAAATTTCTCAAAAGCTTCTGATTTGTGTTTCATCAGGAACACATACCCGAACCTAGAGAGATCGTCAGTGAATGTAATGAAGTATGAAGAACCATCCCTGGCATGTGTAGACATAGGACCGCATACATCACTATGTATCAGTCCTAAGAGTTCAGTAACTCTTTCTCCGTGTCCTGTAAACGGAGTTTTGGTCATCTTGCCTTTGAGACATGACTGGCAAGTGTCATAAGATGAAAATTCAAACGGATTCAAATATCCATCCTTATGCAACTTAGCCAGTCGTGTCGCATTGATGTGACCCAGTCTACAATGCCACAAGAAGGATTCGTTCAGTTCAGAACTCTTCCTCTTGTGTGTGTTAGTTATGCTCAGAACTGTTGATTGATTTAGAACATAAATGCCATTGCACAACGTGCCTGATCCAACCAACTTTTGGTTACGGAAAATGTTCATAACATTGTCCTGTAATACAAAATTATATCCCTCTTTACTCAATAAAGAAACCGATATAATGTTGCATATCAGGTTCGGCATGTAATAGCATTCGTTCAGAACCAATGTATTACCAGTTGGTAATACAAGGTGATATTCCCCGACAGTCTTAGCTGCAACAATTGCACCATTTCCAACTCTAATGTCTTTATCACCTTCTCCAAGTTCTCTACCTTTTCTAAGCCCATGTAACTGATTACATATATGGGATCCTGACCCGGTATCTAATACCCAGGACGTAGGGCAAATGGAGAAACAGTTCTCTGTAACGAACACACCCGAAGAAAATGCATCATCATGTACTTTCTTCATTCGGGTGGCATGGGAATCCTGGTATTCCCCTATATCCTGTTCAGTCCTATAACTCTTATAGGTAAGAACGGAACCAACGATCCCCAGCACAGTATAACATGCGGGTTCGGTCAATACATCCATATTATTATCTTTATCAAGGCATGAAATGGTCGCTACCTAGAGAGAGAGAGAAGAAAACACTTTAGCGTAAGCTCGTGCAAGATCAGATTGGTTATTATCTTATCTAATCAGGATGGCTCCCACTGGTTTTTATCAAATCTTCCTTCAAACCCTAAAAGGAAAGACTAGCCGGGATTAATTACACACTACAAGTTCGCCAATCTTTCAGCCAGGCCAGTGTCGGTACTTTGAGGGAGGTTCCCCGTGCTTTCGCACGGACCTAATTAAAGTAAACCTCGTTTTCCCAGAGGCGTAACCCCGTTGACACCTTTCTAAACACCTACTTGATCGGCTAATTGTAATGTGTAAAACTCTCCCAGGAGTAACTCTTACTCGCATTGGGTATCGGGATCCAGCTATCTCATAGAAGGTATGCAATCTCATTGCAAATTTCAACACTTGAAATTCCCGATAACATTTTGCCCCTAGCGTCCTATGACCTTGACAAAGGCCAACAAATCATAGCATGCTAGTCAAGTTCAACCCGTCATTTCTTGATTGAATCAAACCCACCCGCACGGCCCTTGACAAAGGCCAACAAGGTCGTACGACTACCCTGAAACAATCTGCATCATATGCATAAGCAGATAATCACTATTCAGCTACCGCACACTACGCCTTGACAAAGGCCAACAAACGCAGCACGAATACTAAACAGTTCTTATCTGAAATGACGGAGGGCTACGACAGGTTTTTCTGAAAACCTATTGCGTAATGAACTTGATATCGTTGTAGAATCAAATGAAGTTTTGAAATGGAGTGATTTTGAGGCTTTTCTAGTTTTGCTAAAGGGGTCACTCCCGGTGAAGGGATCGTCGGCCCTTTCCTCGTCGAATGAGGTGCAGGATATATCATATATATCACTGTGCAAAGCAAAACTCAAAAACAATCAAAAGCAAACCGAGTATGTAGCATCTGCCAGTTATTGCTAAAGGAGTCACTCCCGGTGAAGGGATCTCGGTCCTTTCCTCATCGAATAAGGTGCAGGGTATATCATATATACCGCTATGCAAAGCAAGAACTGTAGCTACCTGTTTTATTTAAAATTTGATTCTACAACATCATTTGGTTTCTTTTCTTTCATTAATCACATTAATGAAGTCCCATCATTTTAATACCTAAACATCACAGATAAATACAACGTACACTTATGCCATCCGCATTTGCCTCGATGTCCCCTCGTGCACCGTTAGGTTAGGTAACTAACGACAGAGCAGGGCAGGGCTAGTGCGGGTGCAAAACATAAGTAACGTCTATATAATATATCATATATACTATATACTGTATCTATCACAGAACATCACATGATCACATCACAGATATCGCAGCAGAAGAAACATATGAAACATTGGATATACTAGGACGTCCGTGTTTTCAATACGAGCCAGTATAAAACACGGATTCCACGGTCGTGATGAATAGCCAATCCCACACCCCTAGACCCCTATGAGAGCGGCAAGCAACCCTACCAATTCTAGGGTTAGGAGACCCGGACTCGACTCCTCGAGTTGGTCTCCCACTGGACCCCAGAACCCGGTTACTTGTGCTCCCCTCCTTGGGTCTATCCTAATGCGGAAAAGTAAATAATATACAAAAGGTGACAACTTCCGCAACCTAGAAGTGCCCCAAATAAAAGAATATTACATACAAGTTTTTACATGAATGAAAATGAAAAACACTCATCTCACATAAAAACCCCCGGCTATTCAAACACGACGATCCAATATAACATATCCAGCAACACATAACATCACATGTCATCAACGTAAGTAAATATGCGCATCCCAATTGTCGTTGACATATAGCAACGAAACCGGCAATATCACATATTACACTTACGGTCACAGAAAAGAAAGTGTAAAACTACAACAGTTGGAATCCGCAACCTCTTTAGACATCACATGCCTAATCAAATGAAATACTTAGACATCACATGCCTAACAGTTATAAACCCCGCATTTTAGTCTCATTATCGAAAACTCTTTTCAATATCAAGTGAAACTAAACCGCTAGATTTATAACATTCATTCAGTTATCTCATAACTGTTTGTGAATTCCAATTATTGTATCCCATTCCGGATAAATAGAATATATTAAACTTTCCGATCGAACATTCGAACACCCAAGTTTTCCCGAAACCGTTCAACACATGAAATAGGTTCAAAGACATTCACTTCATGCCTCAGTACCAACGGTCCAGCCGTAGAAGGGTCAAGCCAACGCCTCACATGTGGCTCGCCGTACTGCCCCAAACCCGAAGGTTCAAAGGGCAGTTCAAGACGGTCACATAATCGAGTTAAGGTTTGTTGTCTTCTAGAGGGACCATCACGTTACTTGCACTACTCAGAACGTCCTTAAACCACAGAAAAATCCAACACTTGGAAATTTTCCGGCAGGAGAAAAGTTGGGTATTTATATCCGGTCAGACTTTTTAACATATTCAAAAAAATGATCCGGAAAGCACTTAGACAAAGTTCGATAATCCGATCGAAACGTTGATTCCCAATACAAACCCAGAACACTCAACTCTTGAGTCAAATTAAAAATTCCCAGAAAATTCAGCATAATAAAATAGTAATTACTGTGCAAACCCGGATTGATGATGTCATCATATTGCCGCGGAACCGCCGCAGAAGCCAGGCTTCTGCCGCGGTTCCGCCGCACTATTTACTGTTCATGGGATAAATTTTGCATCGTAATTCTTAGATTTCCCTGCTGAATTTTTTAAGCATTTTTAATATGGAAAAATCCCAGATTTTAGAAAAAGTTCAGAGAGCACTTGGGTTTTAGGGTTTCGGGTTCGTTCGGGTTTCAAACGTCGTCTAGACTTCGCCCAAGGCTCTAGCTAGGCTCTGATACCACTGTAGGGTTCCTAGGCACTCTCAAGAGGTCTCACAAGGCATCAACCATGCCAATTTCAAATTTTACGGGTGCCGAAAAACCCTAATACGGATCGTTAACTAGAAATTTAGGCGAAAAACTAAACTAGTTAACAACTTAACTAAAGGAGAGAGGCTACAACCTTTGTAGATCCGGATATCCACTTCCTTGGCTCCACGTAGGCATCCTCTCGCTGTCTATCTCGAATCCTGGACTCAATCGTCGGCTTGATCGGAGAAATGGGCGGACTAGGTCGTCGGCTTCGTGCTTAAGATGATCTACGTCGAGGCATCACAAGTTCAAGCTCCGACTTCACAAATTTGTGAAACTTGTGAAGAAAACACCCAAAACAACTTGGCAAGAGGTAGAGGGTGAAGAAATAGGAGGTGGGTTCACTTTAGAATTGGATTTCTCACTTTAGAACTCAAGTTGCCATTGATGGCATCAAGATTTCTTTCTTGAAGAAGAAGGAGAGAGAATGAAGCTAGAATATGATAAGTGTTGAATTAAAATGAAAAATAAATCAATACTTATCATAAGCTAACCATAGTTGAGTGTAGAGAATAGACCATGGTTACTTGGATGGGTTAGGGTTAAGCATGAAGACAAGAATGGTTAAGAAGTCAAAGCTTCATGAAACTTCAACTAGAAACAAATAAAGCCACCATTCTCATCTAAACCATTTCCAAATAAATAAATGAACAAATAAATAAATAAATGAAAAAGAAAAACCCTAATCATCTCTTAACCATGGTTTAATTCTTTACACTTAACCAAATGATCAAGTATCATCAAACATGATACAAATATGTGCACAAAAAGTATATCACATATACTTCTTGCACATCAAGTGAGAAAATCCATTTAAAGTGAACCAATACTAGTTAATGCAAAGTAATATATCAAATATATATAATTTTACATTAAATCATTAAATCAACATTTGATTTAACGATCCGGTCATATCGCATATAACCGACTAGTAACCTATGTATCGGCTCATCGAATGAATCCTTGATTCGATATCTAGGTTATATCGAATATAACCAATCGATACATTCATCGCGAGAATGAAATACGGTATCACATACACGCATTATTCTCGGTCCTGCATATATCTCATATGCGCTCCTATTTCGTTTCGCTTGAGCCAGGAAACCTCTGTGTAGGACTCTAAAGACTCGTCAATACGCCGGTAGCAGATGATGATCATATCAAGCACTCACAAGCCGCAAGCGGTCTGCTAAACGTAACGGCCATCCGGGTATTGAGCGATCAGAAGATCGACGAGCTAGCCCGCTCACACTCCTGTGAATCTAACCAGTAACACTTACCGTACAGTCCGGTCTGTTCGTCTGATATGTCGCATATCAAGTCTAGGGGTGGTATACGTCAGACCCCAATAACCGATAAGTCGTGCCGATGTGAGGCTCATAATGGGTCGAGAAACTACTGGTAACACTTACCAGCAAATCTCAGATCAGCCCTGGCCAGGGACTTCCCTGTTACGGCCAATCGAGCACAGCGCAACATCAACCCCTAATACCGGGAGAGACGAAACCCCTCCTATCGCTCATTGCCTCCATGTGACTCGGGACTGTACCCAAAGACCACCATTTTGCACGCCCTCATGGACGTGGTAAGGTGGAGATCAAAGCACAGTGGGAATCACACAAGACTCTATGACGATCTCGGGTCTACAGACTAACCTGTACAAGTGTCACCTGAGAACTGCCATCTGACGTGAGGTATAATACCATCTGGGAGTTCTTGGCGAGTCCGTCCAGTGTACCCAGTCTCCACTGAGCACCCGTATACCGTCTCTGATGTCAAACACCAATGGATATGGGATCATCCATCGCCCATCTCATGGGTCGAGAAGCGTATACGCTAGTCTACACTGGTATATCGATGCCCCGTCTCGATACACCTACGACTAGGGACCTTGAAGGATGTACCTATGGACTACCATGTCCCCACTAGTATGATCTGTATCATAGTCCAGGTAGTCAAGTACACATCCTAAGGGCTTTACCAACATGTAACTATAAGACAGTATAATGAGACAAGTGTACATGTTAAGATAAAGAGTAACCAGATAGCATATTATCATATCGAGCAAGAAAGTCATCTCTATATATGTCCAAGCATCCAATATAATATACATCATCTGTACAATACTGGCTTCTAGGGCATACATACAACTAACAGTGCTAGCTCCCGCTTGGGGATGCCTTTTATATTATCATGTATATGTGGTTTTGGATCAAATTATACAAGGGAGGTGCTGCCCAAATTTTTAAAAGACGAAACATGTTTTTCAACTAGTAAAATCCACTTGCACTTTTCATGTTCCATTAATTATGCATTTAAGAAAATTTTTGATTTTCATCATACCTTTATTTCAAAACTTCACCTCTTTTATTTTCTTAAAAAGGTTTAGATTTCTGGGCTTCGGCTTACTTGAATTACGTTACGCCTATAGACGTTGCATGATTTAAGTGCCGGTCACGAACTAAATTTTCGGGTTATGACAAAGTTGGTATCAGAGCGCTAGGTTTAACCTTGGTTCGAGTCTAGGTTTGACTATGTGGAGTCTGGGGCGTAATCTATTTCGGAACCTATGCTTGACCTTACGGAACTTAGACTTGAACAGGGGGTATTAGACCCGAACTTTCGTTACATAGGTTGATCCTGATTGATGGAGTAGGTAACTCAAGTTGAGTGACGTACCGTGCGTATGTTCCGCGACATACTTACGATACGATACTCCGCTTAAGTGACCTTAGGATGTGCATATCTTGATATCAGTGATTCTCTTCGTTCCTATGATCATACATCCATTTGAGATCCTTGATTCTATTCGTTCCAATGATCATACTCTCATTGATTCCGTTCCTTCTTATGAACATGTATCCATTCTGGATCTGCTGATTCCTTTTGTTCCTTTGATATATCTTCATCGATACATGCTTGAGGTTCCTGTCAACATGGTTTGAACGTAGATTGAACTGCTGCTAGTGATACGGTCAGGGCGAGCTAGTCATGGACGAGGACTGACCATCTTGTTTTCTGGTGACATGGGAATGTCTCGATTTGGTGTTTGTGTTGTGACCTCTCGTTTGATGCGAGTGTTCGGTTTTGCACCGGATGATCGGGCCACTGATAGAGGATGCCTGTTGTGAGAGGACTGTTGATGTACAGTCTACCTCAGAGTTTGTTATGTCGTCTACCCTGCAGACAGATGATCCAGCTGTTGCTGAGATTGATGGGATGTCACTTCCAGAGCTTATGAGCTGAGATCACTGGAGCTTTCAGGCAGAGATGCGACAGAAGATAACTAGTCTATCTTGAGTTGAGAGACGAAGGTGATTCGTCTGATTTGATGCGCCGACGCAGGCCCAGTTGAGTTGAAGATTTCTATTGTGGAGTATCTTATTCAGATCTAGAGTAGATCGATCCAGAGATGATGTTGTTCGTTGGATGCTCTGATAGGAGATCAGTAAGTTGACCAGTTTCAAATAGAAGGACCTCACCCAGATGCGTTGTGAATTGATCGAGAGCGGATGAATAAAGTATATTCCTCCGATGGTTGGGACGAGTTCCCAAGGACGTGTTCGGCTATTTATCTTCTACAGAGTGATGAAGATACCGAGTTCATAATTTCGAGTCCGTGTGAGAGACTCCGGATTGACTGTAGCCGAGAACAATTGCAGTACGCAGATAGCATGACGTGACATCGAAGTGGACGATAATAAAGACGAGTGGGACAAGAGGTTCGTGCGAGATGTTAACGAGCTGTCATTACTCCCCGTTGAGATTAGAGATCTGATATGTATACAGATACGTTGGGATACGGACAGTTCCCGAGGAAAATATGTGCTGAGAACGCAGATGTCCAGAAGACGAGAAAAGATTATGCAAGAGTACCAGCCTCCGTACAGTTCGGCATAGGCGAGATCGGAAGAGACCTTGAGCAGGTTCCTTCCAGGACACTGCTGCGATAAGATTTGCACCGAGGATCAGTTATGTCACATGTATTCAGAGGGCCGGAGGCCGACGCCAGTGACGTGTTGCTTTAAGAGTGGTCATAATAATTGGCCGAGAGATGACCAGAGGAGTGCCAGGGCGGAATCGTTTCAGTTAGTACACCTGACCGGGACGACGAGCCGATGGATTGCGAGATTGTTAATCCACAGAGAAATGAGGACCCAGAGATAGAGGACGCCAGACCGTGAGCAGGAGGCAAGCGGATGTTCTTGCTCTGCCGGTCTTGGGCGCACCGACAGCTTTTTGATATTGTAGGAGGTGTACCTCAATGTCATTTGTTGCGATTTGCGTTTGTGATCCGAGCATCACACTTTTATCGCTTGGATTGAGTTTTGATGATTGAGTTTCATGATATTATTTTCGTGCACCAAGGCTGCACCTACCGGGTATTTACATAGTTGTTGCACTTGATATATGTTTTATATATCACTACATCGGGTTGCGATTTGTGCATATCTATTGCACTTGATGCCGATTTTGTGCCTTGGTAGCACGTGGTTATGATTTCGTGGATTTCATACGATTGATTTGATTTTGTGCATGTGGTACGCATTCGATTTGATTTTTGCACTCGGTATAGCTCACATGTGCTTGCAGTGCATTGATACGTGTTTTGAGCATGCAGTTGCACACGTTTATGATTTTATACACCTTGGTACACTCGGTGTTGCTTTTATACGAATTTGAGTTATTGATAAGATTTCGTGCATTTGTTGCACCAGATGGGTATTTCGTGCATTGGTTGCATTAGATTTATACTCCGTACATTGGCTGCACCCGATTTATGTCTTTGAGCATTTGTTTTACGAGGTTTATGTTTTTGTGCGCGTTTGCACTTGACATTCGTTTTTGTGCACTTTACCGCACTGGACATTTATACGGACCTGACGCGCTTGGGTTGGATTTGTGCGCATATTAGGCGCTTGGTATTGGATTTTGTGCGCATCGGATGCACTTGATTTAGATTTCATTCGTGCATGACGGATGCACTTGATTTGGATTTTCGCGCATGTTGGGCGCATGATATGAGATGTGATTTTTTGCATACCGGATGCACTCGATTGGGATTTTCATTCGTGCATGTTAGTTGCACTGGGTTGAGGTTTTCGTGCACTCTAGGTGCACTTGATGTTATTGTCATGCACACCAGTTGCATTTGACAGATATTTTTGTGCACAACGGTTGCACTTAGTTTGGTTTTGTGCACATTCGTAGCACTCGTATTTGGCTTTGATTTCCGTGCGCACCAGACGCACGTGATTGTTGGATACGCCTTTTGAGGCTGATTTAGCTCTTGAGCACTTTGTTTTCATGATGTGCACTATATTATGTAGTAGCCGAACATGACTGATCTGAAGACAGTACCTGAGTACTTTGCATGCATTAAAAGTTTAACAAGAGGTTTTCAAAAAGGAGCTATAGTCTCGCTATTTCCTACGTGTCTGCGAGCTACACGAACATTTACAAAGAAAAACCTTTTGGGATATTTCAAAAGGGCGGAACGTATATTTGAGCAAAACATATATGAACGTATATTTATTACTTTAAAAATGAGCGTCCATCACTTGTGCCGTGAGTTACGCATCACACGGCGATTCAGAAAAGATTTTGCATGCGTTTTATTCAGTTTTAGGAGATTTTTCCAAGGATGCGTACTATATACGTATTATAGTATTCGACTAGTGTATATTGGATTTTAGTAGTGGATTTCGAGATCTGTATCTCTATTGTAACTCCGATGATTTCGTTACGCTTGACGGAGTTCGACCTAGAGTTTTATACTCATTTTCATGCGCACTTTATGCGCTGTGGTATTCTATATCTTCCGTGACTTCGGAGCCCCGTTGATTTGAGCTGATTATTGAAATGTTTTAGCATTTGGGGGTTTAAATTTAAATTCGGGGACCGAATTTATTTAAGGGGGGGAAGATTGTAACATTTCAGAAATATAAAATATTATTTTTGGAAATTAATATAGAAATAATATATTTCGCGAAAACTATTCGGTTTGCGAATTTGGGGTTTTCGTAAAATGGTATAAACATATATCAATATTTGGGAAATAATTGAAGATTAAAATGATTTATTCATTTAAAAATATATTTATCGAAATTGGGCATTTTTATAATTAATTATATGTAAGTTTAAATTAAACTCGATTAGTGCACTATTAATCATGATTATGCCAAATCCGTATTTTTAATTAGTCATGGCTAGTGCACCATGTTATGTAGCATTGTTGTTGCATGTTGTGTTATTTTGGTTGTTTCGTGTTGCATTTAGTTTTTGTGAGAAAGAGAGAAAAACAAATAGATGCCATGGTTGATAAAAGATAAAAGGAAAAAAAAGTCAATGGCATGGGAGGAGAGAGAAGAGAGAGAGAGAGAGAGGGGACAACATGATGGCATGGGAGCATGCTGTAAAGTTCTTAGGCACTAGAACAAGGTTGTACAAGGCATCAACCGTGCCAAAATTAAATTTTTCAAGTGCCAAACAACCTAAGCAAGGATCTTTACTAGAGAATTAGGGTTAACAATGAACAAGTAAACAACTTTACTTCTAAGAGTTAGGGATTACAACATTTGTAGTCCGTTCCTTCGCTTCATAAGCTCCGAGTTGAGATCCCTTCGCTGCGATCATCAAGTTCCCACACTCTTGAGAGGCTCCATGAAGTGAATGATGCATGCTTGCTAGTAATCTTCACAATCAAAGATGATCTACCTTGAGAAATCTCAAACCCAAGCTATTACTTCACTAATGAGGCATTAGTGAAGCTAACACACTAATCTATATGGCTAGTATAGAAGAGGATGATGAAGTAGGAATTTTGCTCTCTTTAGTTTTCTTTTTCTCACATAATATTCTTCACAAATGAAAGCTAGAAAGCTTTTGTGAGAGGAAGAAGAAGATGAATTGTGATGAATGAAAATGAATTATTGTTGAGGTTAGAAATGCAACCAAGGGTTAAGGATGTCATACTTAACCCTTGTACAGAATTAACCATAGGCTAGGGTTAAAAGGTTAGGTTAACAAATATCAAGGATAAAACAAAGAGGGTGGACTTTGTCAAAGCAACATGAAGCTTCTCCAAAACTTATCCATCCAAATAAGAATTAAACCTAAAAGAAAATGTTAACCCAAAATTTAAACCCTAGTATGGTTTAATCTCTAAACCCTAGTAGCATTTATAACCCTAACATGTTACAATATTATATATCACACATATAATATATAATGTAACAAAAGAAAATAATACAATTAACATATATCACATATATATCAATGTATTATCTAGTGAGAAAAAGAATCATTTAAGTGAGCTTATATCAGTTAATGTAATGTAATATATCATATATATAATTATGCATTAAATTATTAAATCAACACTTGATTTAATAACCCAGCTATATTTCATATAACCGACAAATATAATATTCATCTTTTTATCGAATCAACACTTGATCCGATAACCCGACTATATCACATATACCCAGCCGATATCACATATTGCAGGAATCGAATATGGTATCACATACACGTATTATTCTTGGTGCCGCACATATCACATATGTGCTCCTACTCCGTTTTTCCTGAGCCATGAAACCTCTGTGTAGGACTCTAAAGAATCATCAATACGCCGGCAGTAGGTGATGATCAAATCAAACACCCACAAGCTGCAAGCGGTCAGCTAAACGTAACAGACACCCAGGTATTGATCGATCAGAAGATCAACAAGCAACCCTGTACACACTCCTGTGAATTCAATCAGTAACACTCCCGTACAGTCCGGTCTCTTCGTCTGATATGTCACATATCCAGTTTAGGGGTTGTAAACGTCAGACCCCAGTAACCGATAAGTCGTGTCGATATGGGGCTCATAACGGTCGAGAAACTACTGATAACACTTACCAGTAAATCTTCATATCAGCCCTGGCCAGGGACTTCCAGTTATGGCCAATCGAACACAGCGCAACATCAACCCCCAATACCGGGAGAGACGAAACCCCTCCTATCGCTCATTGCTTCCATGTGATTCGGGACTGTACCTAAAAGCCACCCTTTTGCACGTCCTCTTGAACGTGGTAAGGTGGAAATCAAAGCACAGTGGGAATCACACATGACTCTTTGACGATCTCGGGTCTACAAACTAACCTGTACCAGTGTCACCGGAGAACTGCTATCTGACGATAGGTATAATACCATCTAGGAGTTCTCGGCGAGTCCGTTCAGTGTACCCAATCTCCACTGAGCATCCGTACACTATCTTTGATGTCATACACCAATGGATTTGGGATCATCCATCGCCCATCAAATGGGTCAAGATGAGTATACGCTAGTCTACTCTGGAGTATCGATGCCCTGTCTCGATACACACTCGACTAGGAACAGTTATAGGATGTACTCTTAGACTACCCTGGCCTCACTAGTATGATCTGCATCATAGTCCAAGTAGTCGATTACATATCCTAAGGGCTTTATCAACATGTGAGAGCAAGACAGTAAATCAATACAAGTCAACATGCTAAGACAAAGTGAAACCAGATAGCATACTATCATGTCGAGTAAGAAAGTCCTCTCTATATATATCCAAGCATCCATTATAATATACATCATATGTACAACAATGACTTCTACGGCATATACATAACTAACAATCTCCCACTTGCACTAAGACCAGCTGTTGTAGTATCTCATACCCAACAACCCGAATAGTCTCTCAAAATGTATCTGGGGTATGGCCTTCGTGAGTGGATCCACAGTGTTGTCCTTCGTGTCAACTCTCCTGACCTCGATCTCACGGCGATCAACTATCTCCCGGATCAGGTGATACCGCCTCAGAATATTCCTGGATCTCTGATAGGATCTGGGTTCCTTGGCCAAAGCCACAGCTCCATTGTTATCATAATACAAAAGTATTGGATGCTCAATGGACGGAACCACTCCAAGTTTAGTAATGAACTTCTTCATCCAGACAGCCTCTTTGGCAGCATCGTTGGCAGCGATGTATTCAGCCTCCATCGTCGAGTCTGCCACGGTTTCCTGTTTGGAACTCTTCCAACAAACCGCCCCTCCATTGAGGGTAAAGACAAATCCCGATTGCGACTTAGAGTCGTCCTTATCATTTTGGAAGCTCGAATCGGTAAAGGACTCCACCTGGAGTTCTCTATTACCATACACCAAGAACATCTCCTTAGTCCTTCTCAAGTACTTGAGAATGTACTTCAAAGCTGTCCAGTGACTCTCTCCTGGATCTGCTTCATACCTGCTCACTACACTTAGTGAGTATGCTACATCGGATCTGGTACATAGTATCGCGTACATGATAGAGCCTACTGCCGAAGCATAGGGTATCCTTTGCATGCGAGTTCTCTCCAAATCAGTCTTAGGAGACATCTCTTTGGAGAGAGTGAGTCCAGAGATCGTGGGTAAATTCCCACGCCTGGATTCTTCCATACTAAACCTCTTTAGTATGGTGTCAATGTACCTGGATTGGGACAATCCCATTATCCTTTTAGATCTATCTCTATAGATCCTAATCCCCAAAATGTAGGATGCATCACCTAGATCTTTCATAAGAATCTATATGATAAGAAGAGCTTGACCGAGTGTAGTATAGGAACATCATTTCCTATCAAGAGTATGTCATCCACGTACAATACGAGGAAGACAACCTTACTCTCTGCAACCTTCTTGTATATACAAGGTTCATCTACGTTTTTGATGAAGTCAAACTCTTTGACTACTATATCGAAACAGATGTTCCAACTCCGCGATGCTTGCTTTAACCCGTAGATGAATTTATGCAGCTTGCACACCTTTCCGCTGCTCCCACTGTCTACGAAGCCCTCTGGCTGAGTCATGTACACGTACTCCTCTAAATCACCATTTAGAAAGGCGGTCTTAACATCCATCTGCCAGATTTCATAGTCATGGTATGTAACAATGGCAAGTAGGATCCGGATGGACATAAGCAGAGCCACTGGAGAAAAGGTTTCATCATAATCCACACCTGGTCGTTGACGAAAACCCTTTGCAACAAGTCTAGCTTTGAAAGTCTCAACTTTTCCATCTACACCAAGTTTCTTCTTAAAGATCCATTTTCTCCCAATGGGTTTTAACCCTTCAGGAGCAACTTCCAAAGTCCATACTTTGTTGGTGTACATGGATTCCATCTCAGATCGCATTACATCTAGCCATTTCACAGAGACTCCACTCGTGATGGCCTGCTCGGAGCTAGTCGGGTCATCATCTTCCATGATGCAATCCTCGCTCCCACCGTCTATGAGAAAACCGTAGTATCTCTCAGGTGGATGAGGAACCCTACTAGATCGGCGGAGCGGCTGGGGTTCATTGGGAACTACTGAATCCTGTAGTTCCACTAAATCTTCAGTTGCAGTTTGTGCTGCTGGAACTTCTTCCAGCTCTACCTCTTCGCCACTAATTTCTTTTGCAAGAAATTCCTTTTCTAAAAAGGTGGCATGTTGAGCATCAAACACCTTTTGCTCCTCACTGTGGTAGAAAAAATATCCATAAGAATTCTTTGGATACCACAAACTTGTAGAGAACTGATCGTGCCTCGAGTTTGTCTAGATTTTGCCTTTTGACATAGGCCGGACAACCCCATATCTTAACTCGTTTAAGATATGGTCTCTTCCCACTCCATATCTCATATGGTGTGATAGGTACAGATTTAGATGGAACTTGATTCAATAGGTATGCTGCTGTCTCAAGCGCATAACCCCAAAAGGAAATAGGTAACTCAGCGGTGCTCATCATAGAGCGCACCATATCTAATAGGGTGCGATTTCTCCGTTCCGATACACCATTGTGCTGTAGTGTATAAGGAGGAGTAAGCTGAGAGAGAATCCCATTCCCTTTTAGATAGTCTAGGAACTCATTACTCAAGTATTCTCTTCCTCGATCAGATCGAAGAATCTTAATACTTTTACCCGTTTGGTTCTCTACTTCGTGCTTATATTCTTTGAATTTCTCAAAAGCTTCAGACTTGTGTTTCAACAGGAACACATGTCCGTATCTTGAGATATCGTCAGTGAATGTAATGAAGTACGAAGAACCATTCCTGGCATGTATAGACATGGGACCGCATACATCACTATGTATCAGTCCCAAGTGTTCCTTAACTCTTTCTCCGTGTCCACTAAACGGAGTTTTGGTCATTTTGCCTTTGAGACATGACTGGCAAGTGTCATAAGATGAAAATTCGAACGGATTCAAATATCCATCCTTATGTAACTTAGCTAGTCGTGTCACATTGATATGACCTAGTCTACAATGCCACAAGAAGGATTCGTTCATTTCTGAATTTTTCCTCTTGTGTGTGTATTGTACATTAAGTACTGTTGTCACGTCCCGAAAGTACGGAACATGACCGGCACTTAAACTACGAAACGTCTCGAGGCGTACGTAATCTAAGTAAACCGAAAACCCAGAAATCCAAACCAAGAAAAGAAGTAGAGTGAAGGAAAACCAATTTAAAACAAGTAGTTTTAATAGCATAAGCCGAATTATGCGGTTTTTAAGAACATCAAAATTTACTGAAAATTTCGGCAGAGTCTCCTTTGTAAATACTGGCTCCCAAACGGGATACAACATGAATAGTATACGAAATCAATAAAAAGGCATCCCCAAGCGGGAGCTAGCTCTTCGTCAATCGACGGTCACAACCACACAAGCAATATAATATACAACGCCAACGGCGAGGATCAAAATTCAAAAGGAAACTCAAATCCACAAGAAAACCGCAGAAAAATAACGGGCGACTCTAAGGTCGAAGGAATAACATCACTGGTCTCTATCTCAAAATAAATACATGTTTGGTTGATGGAATTTACTAGATACAACGGAATAATATTATACAAGGTAATATGATGGGTACGATATAAGAAAAACCCACCTACTAGCAAGTCACCCGAATGAAACTGAGCCCGCAAAGCCGTAATTAAACCTGTACGGCAAAACCTGCAAGAAACTGGGGCACAACGGGGGTGAGTTGCCAACTCGTGAATAGAAAAACATCTACGAATAGAAATCGCATGTATGACGCAATCCTAGGTTATACGATCAATATACATCCTCAAATATATATAACCAGCAGCCTATAACAAGGCTGGGGTAAATATCTAACCCGAGTGTAATCTTATGTACCCGTGTCAGTGCCCAAGGGTAGCAATATATCATATGAATGAGGTATGAATGCAAGAAAACAGAATACATGTAAATGAAGAACTGTTTCCATAATTTAGTGAGATTTCCTTTGTATTTTTAAAATGAGGTATCATAATGAAATCAGCATAAAACAGTGCCTAGCATCGGCACAAAACGTAATCCCAATATCTCGATATCTCTGTATCACAGTCTCTGTACCTCAATATCTAGGGCGCCGTTAGTCCAGACCGGCCCCTACCATCCATCTCAAGACCACGACGGTATCCTCCGGATATCCGACGCGCCGGGTAAAATCACCGGTAGGTAGTGCTCCCCTGCCAGGCTCACATCGTCATCATCACGCGCTTCTTGCCCCGGGGTACGTTACCGGGTCCACCATGTACCCGAAACGGTTCATCCGCCTCCTCGAATCGGGTCTCGAAATCCATCAGCAAACTCATGGTGGACGACTCATACAGCATGGGAAAACCGCACTTTTTATTTTAAAGAGAGAAAGAAGCTTATATAAGTTTTGCGGTTTTCCCCCAAAACCAGAAAATCTCATAGAAATCCGAATCCAATCCTCAATAGCATGTAAACAGTGCATATCGGCATAAAAATCCATGAATGTGGCATAACAATGAATATTAACATGCATGAAGTAACAAGTAATATCTACAATGTCTAATCTAGCATATAAGGCGAGTACACTAATATCATGTCTAAATTATTAGCTAACAACCTATGTCAATGCAATAGTATTTCTAAAGTGTACGTGGCATGACAATTACCGATGAAGATGTGTGTGAGCCGGCAAGTAAGTGTACGTGGTATATACGCATCATCGGTAATGGTGCTGGTGTCCTAACAGCATGATATCAATAATGTAGTACGAAACATAATATAAGCATGCGATGCGAAGCGAACCACAATAATGAGCGGAAGCTAAAAACTAGACGCAACTATAACTAATCTGCATTAATCTAATATAAGTCCTACAAATGGTGCCTTTTGAAATAACACGAATCATGGGGTTTTGAAAATAGGGGCTACGGTGTTTTTATGAAAAGATACGTCTTTTGAAATCTCCGTAGGATCCCTTGGGCTGTCTTTTAAAATACCCACGATTCGTTAGTTTTTGAAATAGGTAAGAATCGAATCTAATCTAACAACTAAACTAAACTAAAGGGCTAAGCTAACCAGCTGGACTACAGGTAAGGAAACCGCTTAACATTTGAGTCGATGTATATACATACCTGTATATATATTAGTCGGTGATCCCGCCTCAATAATATCATATCCGATACCATATCTATAATCAGACATCCCAAGTCAAGAGTGCGGATCAATCATCAATATATAGCTCGTACGTAAATCCGTCGTACGGCATCCCCAAATCTGGGTACGGGTCAAAGTCACACCAATCACACTATTCATTTGGTATCTTCTTTATCAAATATCATGATCCGGAATAATGTCCTACGTCTAGTACAATATTGAAGCCATCTATGTATGCATGCGGGTGTAAGAATTACTACGTCAGAAGACCCGCTAAAACATCATGTCGTATCTCAATACGAACCAAATCACATCACCGATCTCCTAGCCTCAAGCCCAATCTCATCGACTCATCTCAAATTCCAAATACTATCCTCAAATCCAGTATATGAACACATAGTCCCATACCATGTGAACACATAAATATATATTCCCATACACGCACATATGAAATAAGGAATGTATGCAAGTATGTATATGTGTGTATGTGTAAGTGTAGTGCACCCACTACCTAAGGTTTCATAACCATGCACCAATCCAACACCAATATCCATCTAAAATCATCAATAATAAATCCTAACAACATATCATAAATTGTTGGTGTGTATACGCATCCGTATACATCACCACGGACTGCGGGGGTGCTATACGCCATCCACCCGACTTCTCCCCGTAGATATAAATCTACTCACCTGGTCCTCTCTAGCCGGTGCCGATGTCGCCACGCGCTTGCTTGTCGTCTCGAAGTCCACATGGGGATACCTACATATCATAACGCATCATATCGCATTAAAACTAAATTCGAAATCGAAACGGCATACGAAAATCAAATCGGCTCGCGTATCACGCATAGGTCCAAACCCATCGCCTACGCATGCAAGAATAGTCAAACCAACCCTCGATGTCGATGTACAAACGTCAAACCACCGAGAAAAATCCAATCACACTCATTTGCACATTCACGAACACTAATTTTAATATGAACTAGGTTAAAACTCACAAAAACCCCAATTTCACTTAAAAAGTCATTTTTCCGAAAATCTAGCAAGCACAATTCGCCGTTTTTGTACAAAACATGATGTTTAAATGAATGTAGCGGCCAATATACTTATTAAATATCTTAAATAAGTCATAGAAATAATTTCCGGAATTTAATCTCATTAAATTCCAAAAACCCTAATATTCTAGTTTACAAAATACCCTTTTTAACAATTTCATAGCAAAAATGCACAAACTACAATTTAGGTTGGATTTCCATGAACTAAAGTGTTAAACTACACTTAATAAAGTTAATAATATGATAAAAACCCTAACCATATTTTTAATCTCATATTTCGAATTAAATCAAAAAAACTAGTTTGCAACAAAAAGCTTAATTTGGACATTTTTCAAGTAACAACTTGTAATTAACAACTAGATTAGTTTTCTACAAAACTAAATATGTTAATCCACCTCACTAAACCATACACAATCAAACACAACTCATTTCCATAACAAACCCTAACTTGAAATCTTTAATCATGCAATTAAACTCACATAAACCAAATTAACACTTAATTAAATTAGCTTTAAGAAATTAGTAACAAATTAAGGAAATATGTTTTAGAATTATACCCAAAAACATTTGAAGATCCACAAGCATCCATGGCCTCCCAAAATGCTCTCTTTTCACAAAGATCCATGCTACACGGGCTAAGCTACAATGGGTAGGAGTCGGATTTGGGTTTTGGGATTTTTTTGATGGATTTTGGGGCAATTTTTGATGAAGTTTTGAAGAGAAAAGAGAAGGGAAATGGGGGGGGGCTGTTGCTGCAGTAGGAGAGGGTGGGGTCGGCTGGAATGGGAGGGGGAGAGGAGAGAGAGGGAGGTAGAGAAAGTGGGGGGAGAAGTCAAAGTCAATTCAAGGTCAAAGGTCCACCTCATTTCTCCATTTTCTTTTCTTTTCTTTCATTTCTTTTCCTTTGAAATTCAAGTGGGGAAAAAGATGGGGGCTGCTGAATTCAGCCAAGGGGTGAAGTGAATGGGGGTGTGTGGGTGTGGGTACGGGTGTGGGGTGATGAAAAATGATAAATACAATACCCCAAACATCCATTTATGCTAAAAAAAAGCCTTTTTTCTTCAATAATTTCTAAACCATTTTGGCAAATGATTTCGTTCCAAAAACCACATGATAAAATTTTATTTAATGTTTTATGATGCACAAAATTTGTTTCAACTCATTTCAATTTGTAATTTTCCCTAATTAAATGTATTAGTGACGGCTTAAAATAATAATAAAATAATATTTTTTTCAGAAAATTTGAAATTTCACCAGCGGCTCAATAAACACCAAATAATAGCAATTACATAGATAGAATATGCATATTTAATTTTTATAATAAGATATTTGTATTTTGACTTTTTACAGAAAACCCCCTTATTTTACCGATTTTTCGAAATTTCACCGAAACGATTTTCAAAACGTTACAATCTTCCCCCCTTAAATAAATTCGGTCCCTGAATTTAAATTCAAACTCCCCCAAATACTAAAACATCTAAGAAAAACCATCAAGTCGTCGGGGCTCCGAAATTGTAACTACATAAAACAAATCGTAGCGCAGCGCATGCGCTTGAAAAATGAGCATATAACTCAAATCAAAACTCCGTCAAGCATCTCGCAATCATCGGAGTCATGGAGAAGACATCAATGCCAAATCCAAATCAAAACCAATATGACATAACTCGAAACTATACATGTAAATATCGAATCTATATCTGTAAGTATCTGAAGGAAATGCATGCCAAATCTCTTTAAGTCGCTGTGCAGCGCGTATAACACTGCACAGTGGCGGACGTCTATCATAAGAAAATAACTATATACATATATACCTTTGTTTGAAATGTACGTTCCGCCGTTTTGGAAACAATTTAGAAGGGTCTCCTTGTTTTAAACATTTCGTGTCATATCAGATACGTAGGTAAATACTGAGGCTATAGCTCGCTTTTTGGAAATCCCTTCAATAACTATCAATGCATGCAAAAATATATTCAGGTACTGTCCTCTGACTAGTCCTGCTCAGTACGAAAACACATAGCAATATCATAAAACGTACTGCTCTATACGAAATCAATCTCAAAATATGCACATGAATGCTACGTGCGTCTGGTGCGCATGGAAATCAAAATCCATGAATGTGCCATACATGCGCACAGAAACAACATCTAAGTGCATCAGGTGTGTACGAAATATCTGTCGTAGGCAACATGTGTGCCTGACAGCAAAATCAGGTGCACCTGACATGCACGAAAAATTCTCAATTTAGTGCATCTGGTGTGCACCAAAATCACCCTTCAAAACATGCGCCCAACATGCGTGAAAATCCAAATCAGGTGCATCCATCGTGCACGAAATCATGAAATCCAATATCAAGCGCCGAACGTGCGCAAAATCAATCAGGTGCACAAGGTGCACAAAACAAATATCGAGTATCACAATCGAAATCGAAGTCCAGTGCACACTGCAAGCATATAATAACTATACAGAGTGCAGGAACCAATTCGTGTGCATGCATACGCACAAAACCAACTCAACTGTTTAAAACCGTAAAATCACAAACATGTGAAACTAAAGCACGAAAACAATATCAAGTGCAACACTGTGCAAAGATCGTAAATCCTCAATCATCAAAATCAAATCATACGAATAAATCACCCAAAACATCGAAATCAATAATGGCGGAACAGTACCGCTCAAGTGCATCCTCTAAGAATCTCGGGCCAACTGTCGCGGTCACTAGTGGGATGTCTCGTCGATGATCATGAACTCTGGCCTGCTGGTGTGCGTAACATGACTACTCCTGGGTCCAAGTCTTCTCCGTGGATTACCAATCTCACAATCCATCGGCTCATCGGCCCTGTCAAGGCAGCATATCACTGGCGTCGGCCTCTGGCTCTCTGAATGCACGTGACACATCTGATCCTGGGTGCAAATATCATTGCATCAGTGGCCTGGAAGGAATCCTGCTCACGGTCTATTCCATTTAGGGTTCCTAGGCACTCCCAAGAGGTCTCACAAGGCATCAACCATGCCAATTTCAAATTTTACGGTGCCGAGAAACCCTAGACTACGGATCGTTAACTAGAAGTCTAGGTGAAAAAGAAACTAGTTTACATCTAAACTAAAAGAACGGAAATACAACCTTTGTAGATCCGGTCCTCCACCTCCACGGCTCCGTGATGAAGTCCTCTCCGCTGTCCAAATCAAAATCCGGGCTCTAGCGTCGGCTTCATCGGAGAAATGGGCGGGCAAGGTCGCCGGCTTCGTGCCGAAGATGATCTACGTCGAAGCATCACAAGATCAAGCTCCCACTTCACCAAGTCATGAAACTTGTGAAGGAAACACACTCTACTACTTGGCAAGAGGTAGAGGATGAAGAAATAGGAAGTGGGTTCACTTTAGAATTGGATTTCTCACTCATTTTCATCAATCACCATTGATGAAGAAAGGTTTTCTTCAAGTGAAGAAGAAGAAGAAGATGAAGATAATTGTTATGATAAGTTAAATAAAATAGAATAGAAAATGAAAACTTATCATAAACAAAACCATAGTTAGGTGTAGAGAGTGGACTATGGTTAAATGGAGTGGTTAGGGTTAAGCATGAGACAAAATGGTGACTTAGTCAAAATCTTCATGAAGCTTCAAGAAAGAACAAAGAAAGCCACCATTTTTCTCTTTTGCTATTAATTTCCAAAACTAATAAATAAATAAAAGAATGAATAAGCAAAACCCTAATCATCATTTTAACCATGGTTTAGTTCTTTACACTTAACCAAATAAGCATGTATCATCAAACATGATACAATCATGTGCACAAAAGTATATCACATATACAACTTGCACAATTCAAGTGAGAAAATCCATTTAAAGTGAACCAATACTAGTTAATGTAAAGTAATATATCAAATATATAATTATACATTAAATCATTAAATCAACACTTGATTCAATGATCCGGTCATGTCGAACATAACCGACTAGTATTCAATGTATCGACTTATCGAATCAACGCTTGAATCAATAACTAGGTTATATCGCATACAACCATTCGATACATTCATCCCGAGAATAGAATATGGTATCACATACACGCATTATTCTCGGTCCCGCACATATCTCATATGCGCTCCTATTTCGTTTTGCTTGAGCCAGGAAACCTCTGTGTAGGACTCTAAAGACTCGTCAATACGCCGGCAGCAGATGATGATCATATCAAACACCCACAAGCCGCAAGCGGTCTGCTAAACGTAACGGCCACCCGGGTATTGAGCGATCAGAAGATCGACGAGCAAGCCCGCTCACACTCCAGTGAATCCAACCAGTAACACTACCGTACAGTCCGGTCTGATCGTCTGATATGTCGCATATCTCGCCTAGGGGTGGTAAACGTCAGACCCCAATAGCTCGATAAGTCGTGTCGATATGAGGTCTATAACTATTCGAGAAACTACTGGTAACACTTACCAGTAAATCTCAGCAACCCTGGCCAGGGATTTCCTGTTATAGCCAATCGAACACAGCGCAACATCAACCCCCTATACCGGGAGAGACGAATCCCCTCCTATCGCTCATTGCCTCCATGTGACTCGGGACTGTACCCAAAAACCACCGTTTTGCACGCCCTCTTGGACGTGGTAAGATGGAAATCAAAGCACAGTGGGAACCACACAAGACTCTATGACGATCTTGGGTCAACAGACTACTCTGTACCAGCGTCACCAGAGAACTGCCATCTGACGTAAGGTATAATACCATCTGGGAGTTCTCGGCGAGTCCGTCCAGTGTACCCAGTCTCTACTGAGCACCCGTATATCATCTCTGATGTCAAACACCAATGGATATGGGATCATCCATCGCCCATCTGTATGGGTCGAGAAGGTATACGCTAGTCTACTCTGGTATATCGATGCCCCGTCTCGATACACCCACGACTAGGGACTTTGAAGGATGTACTTATAGACTACCATGTCCCCACTAGTATGATCCGCATCATAGTCCAGGTAGTCAAGTACATATCCTAAGGGCTTTACCAACATGTAATAGAGAGACAATCTGTGTACACGTTAAGGTAAAGATCAACCAGATAGCATACTATCATGTCGAGCAAGAAAGTCCTCTCTATATATGTCCCAGCATCCACTACAATATACATCCTATGTATAGTAATGGCCTCTAGGGCATACATATAACTAACATTCCATGCCTCGTCTCTGCCAACTGTCCGGAAGTCGTTGTCCTTTCTTATATCTGCATCTTGCTCTGGAACGACTGCATACTCATCGCGACTCCTTCTGGAAAGTAAGTCCAAGTACCATGCCTCGGCATGCGCATCGCATCTCTGATGTCGGCGGAGTGGAACGTCATCTCATCTAGATCTGGTACGAACCTCTTACTCCACTTTTCTCTAATGTCGTCTGCTTCGGACTCGTCTCGTCGTGGCTGCATGGACTGAGCTCCAACGGCTATCCTCGTATCTGGAGTCTCCCAACAATGCATCTGACCACCTAGCATCCGAATTAAGTCGAGCCATCCAATCGATTCGTCAAAACCTCATAATCCCCCAAGAGCTCAACATCTTGGGTGCAGTTTAATAATATCGAGTACATACCACAGCATCGGTGGTCCAGCCGTAGAAGGGCAAACTCAAGCCTCACTAATGGCGCCACAGAACTGCCGCAAACCCTAAGGTTCAAAGGTTTTCACACGGTCATTAAGTCGAGTTAGGGTTTCATTCTTCTAGAGGGACCATAGAATTGCCTGCATGTCTTTCCGACTACCTTAAACTTGGAATAATAGGTTTCTGACATTCGATCGTCTCTGTCGACTCCCAACGTCTCCGCGTGAAGTCGTCTCTAGCTGGAATCAATCTATCTGATGACCTCGCATCGGGGTAGGCGAACGATCCACATGTCCTAGTCATTCATCCTCGATGACTAGCGACCTTCTATCATCTCTTAGTACAACTTATACTGCAATAGCTCCAACATCTGGGGCGATATCTCGTCGTTCGCAGCAATAACTGGCTCACTCGTCTGCATGCTGAACCGTGCCTCAATCATCAGGAGTAAGCAACACACCAACGGTCATCAAAATCTGGCTGGCTTCCATCATTGGCTCAATTCTCTAGTGTCGATCAGCACCTCCGAGTAACCTCATAAAGGCAATCCGCCAAACGCTCGTGGCGCGGAAACACAGTAAAAAGACACATCTCTGCAATTGGGTGTCGCCGGAATCACGCCCTGGTCAGTCCTCGTTTGTGACGAGCTCCTGTTGACCGCAACTCTAGCCGTAGCTCTCCCTGCCCGAAATCGTGGCAGCAAAACCAAACTGGTAACGATGAGGCTAGATTAGAAAGGAATATAATACTGAACAAGGAAATGTACATTCTAAGACTTCTTAAGTGGAGTGGCGTGTCGTAAATATGCCGCGGAACATACCAACGGTACGTCACTCTACTTTAGTCACCTATTCCATCAACCAAGGGTCATCCTACGCTCCGAAGGTTAAAACCTAACGCTCTGATACCAAATTTGTCACGTCCCGAAAGTACGGAACATGACCGGCACTTAAACTACGAAACGTCTCGAGGCGTACGTAATCTAAGTAAACCGAAAACCCAGAAATCCAAACCAAGAAAAGAAGTAGAGTGAAGGAAAACCAATTTAAAACAAGTAGTTTTAATAGCATAAGCCGAATTATGCGGTTTTTAAGAACATCAAAATTTACTGAAAATTTCGGCAGAGTCTCCTTTGTAAATACTGGCTCCCAAACGGGATACAATATGAATAGTATACGAAATCAATAAAAAGGCATCCCCAAGCGGGAGCTAGCTCTTCGTCAATCGACGGTCACAACCACACAAGCAATATAATATACAACGCCAACGGCGAGGATCAAAATTCAAAAGGAAACTCAAATCCACAAGAAAACCGCAGAAAAATAACGCGCGACTCTAAGGTCGAAGTAATAACATCACCGGTCTCTATCTCAAAATAAATACATGTTTGGTTGATGGAATTTACTGGATACAACGAAATAATATTATACAAGGTAATATGATGGGTACGATACAAGAAAAACCCACCTACTAGCAAGTCACCCGAATGAAACTGAGCCCGCAAAGCCGTAATTAAACCTGTACGGCAAAACCTGCAAGAAACTGGGGCACAACGGGGGTGAGTTGCCAACTCGTGAATAGAAAAACATCTACGAATAGAAATCGCATGTATGACGCAATCCTAGATCATACGATCAATATACATCCTCAAATATATATAACCAGCAGCCTATAACAAGGCTAGGGTAAATATCTAACCCGAGTGTAATCTCATGTACCCGTGTCAGTGCCCAAGGATAGCAATATATCATATGAATGAGGTATGAATGCATGAAAACAGAATACATGTAAATGAAGAACTGTTTCCATAATTTAGTGAGATTTCCTTTGTATTTTTAAAATGAGGTATCATAATGAAATCAGCATAAAACAGTGCCTAGCATCGGCACAAAACGTAATCCCAATATCTCGATATCTCTGTATCACAGTCTCTGTACCTCAATATCTAGGGCGCCGTCAGTCTAGACCGGCCCCTACCATCCATCTCAAGACCACGACGGTATCCTCCGGATATCCGACGCGTCGGGTAAAATCACCGGTAGGTAGTGCTCCCCTGCCAGGCTCACATCGTCATCATCACGCGCTTCTTGCCCCGGGGTACCTTACCGGGTCCACCATGTACCCAAAACGGTTCATCCGCCTCCTCGAATCGGGTCTCGAAATCCATCAGCAAACTCATGGTGGACGACTCATACAGCATAGGAAAACCGCACTTTTTATTTTAAAGAGAGAAAGAAGCTTATATAAGTTTTGCGGTTTTCCCCCAAAACCAGAAAATCTCATAGAAATCCGAATCCAATCCTCAATAGCATGTAAACAGTGCATATCGGCATAAAAATCCATGAATGCGGCATAACAATGAATATTAACATGCATGAAGTAACAAGTAATATCTACAATGTCTAATCTAGCATATAAGGCGAGTACACTAATATCATGTCTAAATTATTAGCTAACAACCTATGTCAATGCAATAGTATTTCTAAAGTGTACGTGGCATGACATTACCGATGAAGATGTGTGTGAGCCGGCAAGTAAGTGTACGTGGTACATACGCATCATCGGTAATGGTGCTGGTGTCCTAACAGCATGATATCAATAATGTAGTACGAAACATAATATAAGCATGCGATGCGAAGCGAACCACAATAATGAGCGGAAGCTGAAAACTAGACGCAACTATAACTAATCTGCATTAATCTAATATAAGTCCTACAAATGGTGCCTTTTGAAATAACACGAATCATGGGGTTTTGAAAATAGGGGCTATTGTGTTTTTATGAAAAGATACGTCTTTTGAAATCTCCGTAGGATCCCTTGGGCTGTCTTTTAAAATACCCACGATTCGTTAGTTTTTGAAATAGGTAAGAATCGAATCTAATCTCACAACTAAACTAAACTAAAGGGCTAAGCTAACCAGCTGGACTACAGGTAAGGAAACCGCCTAACATCTGAGTCGATGTATATACATACCTGTATATATATTAGTCGGTGATCCCGCCTCAATAATATCATATCCGATACCATATCTATAATCAGACATCCCAAGTCAAGAGTGCGGATCAATCATCAATATATAGCTCGTACGTAAATCCGTCGTACGGCATCCCCAAATCTGGGTACGGGTCAAAGTCACACCAATCACACTATTCATTTGGTATCTTCTTTATCAAATATCATGATCCGGAATAATGTCCTACGTCTAGTAGAATATTGATGCCATCTATGTATGCATGCGGGTGTAAGAATTACTACGTCAGAAGACCCGCTAAAACATCATGTCGTATCTCAATACGAACCAAATCACATCACCGATCTCCTGGCCTCAAGCCCAATCTCATCGACTCATCTCAAATTCCAAATACTATCCTCAAATCCAGTATATGAACACATAGTCCCATACCCATGTGAACACATAAATATATATTCCCATACACGCACATATGAAATAAGGAATGTATGCAAGTATGTATATGTGTGTATGTGTAAGTGTAGTGCACCCACTACCTAAGGTTTCATAACCATGCACCAATCCAACACCAATATCCATCTAAAATCATCAATAATAAATCCTAACAACATATCATAAATTGTTGGTGTGTATACGCATCCGTATACATCACCACGGACTGTGGGGGTGCTATACGCCATCCACCCGACTTCTCCCCGTAGATATAAATCTACTCACCTAGTCCTTGCTAGCCGGTGCCGATGTCGCCATGCGCTTTCTTGTCGTCTCGAAGTCCACATGGGGGTACCTACATATCATAACGCACCATATCGCATTAAAACTAAATTCGAAATCGAAACGACATACGAAAATCAAATCGGCACGCGTATCACGTATAGGTCCAAACCCATCGCCTACGCATGCAAGAATAGTCAAACCAACCCTCGATGTCGATGTACAAACGTCAAACCATCGAGAAAAATCCAATCACACTCATTTGCACATTCACGAACACTAATTTTAATATGAACTAGGTTAAAACTCACAAAAACCCCAATTTCACTTAAAAAGTCATTTTTCCGAAAATCTAGCAAGCACAATTCGCCGTTTTTGTACAAAACATGATGTTTAAATGAATGTAGCGGCCAATATACTTATTAAATATCTTAAATAAGTCATAGAAACAATTTCCGGAATTTAATCTCATTAAATTCCAAAAACCCTAATATTCTAGTTTACAAAATACCCTTTTTAACAATTTCATAGCAAAAATGCACAAACTACAATTTAGGTTGGATTTCCATGAACTAAAGTGTTAAACTACACTTAATAAAGTTAATAATATGATAAAAAACCTAACCATATTTTTAATCTCATATTTCGAATTAAATCAAAAAAACTAGTTTGCAACAAAAAGCTTAATTTGGACATTTTTCAAGTAACAACTTGTAATTAACAACAAGATTAGTTTTCTAGAAAACTAAATATGTTAATCCACCTCACTAAACCATACACAATCAAACACAACTCATTTTCACAACAAACCCTAACTTGAAATCTTTAATCATGCAATTAAACTCACATAAACCAAATTAACACTTAATTAAATTAGCTTTAAGAAATTAGTAACAAATTAAGCAAAAATGTTTTAGAATTATACCCAAAAACATTTGAAGATCCACAAGCATCCATGGCCTCCCAAAATTCTCTCTTTTCACAAAGATCCATGCTATACGGGCTAAGCTAAAATGGGTAGGAGTCGGATTTGGGTTTTGGGATTTTTTTGATGGATTTTGGGGCAATTTTTGATGAAGTTTTGAAGAGAAAAGAGAAGGGAAATGGGGGGGGGGGCTGTTGCTGCAGTAGGAGAGGGGGGGTCGGCTGGAATGGGAGGGGGAGAGGAGAGAGAGGGAGGTAGAGAAAGTGGGGGGAGAAGTCAAAGTCAATTCAAGGTCAAAGGTCCACCTCATTTCTCCATTTTCTTTTCTTTTCTTTCATTTCTTTTCCTTTGAAATTCAAGTGGGGAAAAAGATGAGGGCTGCTGAATTAAGCCAAGGGGAGAAGTGAATGGGGGTGTGTGGGTGTGGGTACGGGTGTGGGGTGATGAAAAATGATAAATACAATACCCCAAACATCCATTTACGCTAAAAAAAGCCTTTTTTCTTCAATAATTTCTAAACCGTTTTGGCAAATGATTTCGTTCCAAAAACCACATGATAAAATTTTATTTAATGTTTTATGATGCACAAAATTTGTTTCAACTCATTCCAATTTGTAATTTTCCCTAATTAAATGTATTAGTGACGGCTTAAAATAATAATAAAATAATATTTTTTTCAGAAAATTTGAAATTTCACCAGCGGCTCAATAAACACCAAATAATAGCAATTACATAGCTAGAATATGTATATTTAATTTTTATAATAAGATATTTGTATTTTGACTTTTTACAGAAACCCCCCTTATTTTACCGATTTTTCGAAATTTCACCGAAACGATTTTCAAAACGTTACAACTGTAGTTTGATTAAGAACGTATATGCCATTATTTAATGAGCCTGATCCAATCAAATTTTGATTCAGGAAAATGTTCATAATATAATCCTGTACTGCAAAATTAAATCCTTCTTTACTCAATAAAGAAACTGATATAATATAGCATATCAGGGTCGGAATGTAATAGCATTCATTCAGAATCAATGTATTACTATTTGGTAACACAAGGTGATATTCGCCAACTGCTTTAGCTGCAACATTTGCACCATTCCTTACTTTTACAGAATGATCACCCTCTCCCGGTTCTCTACTTTTCCGTAGCCCATGTAACATATTACATATATGGGATCCTGATCCGGTATCTAATACCCAGGACGTAGAGTGAACTGAGAAACAGTTCTCGATAACAAACACACCCGAAGAAGATGAATCATCATGCTTATTCTTCGTTTGGGCGGCATGAGAATCCGGATATTCCCCTAATTCTTGTTCAGTCTTATAACACTTATAAGAAAAAACGGAACCAACGTTCCCCTGCTCAGTATAATAAGTGGGTTCGGTCAATACATCCATATTATATCTTGATTAATGCCTGACATGGTCGCTACCTGGAGAGAGAGAGAAGAAAACACTTTAGTGTATGCTCTTGCAAGATAAGATTGGTTATTATCTTATCTAATCAGGATGGCTCCCACTGTTTTTATCAAATCTTCTTTCAAACCCTAAAAGGTAAGACTAGCCAGGATTAATTACACTTTACAAGTTCGCCAATCTTTCGGCCATGCCAGTGTTGGTACTTTGAGGGAGGTTCCCCGTGCTTTCGCACAGACCTAATTAAAATATACCTCGTTTTCCTAGAGGCATGATCCCGTTAACACCTTTCTAGTCACCTACTTGATTGGCTAATTGTCATGTGTAAAACTCTCCCAGGAGTAACTCTTACTCGCAGTGGGTATCGGGATCCAACTATCTCATAGAAGGTATGCAATCTCATTGCAAATTTCAACACTTGAAATTCCCGAAAATGTTTTTGCCCCTAGCGATCTATGACCTTGACAAGGTCAACAAACCATAAATCGCAAGTCAAGTTCAACCCGTCATTTCCTGATTGAATTAAACTCACCCGCATGATCCTTGACAAGGTCAATAAGGCCGTACGACTACCCTAATCCAATCACATCTCACGGTTTAGCAGATAAACACTAATTAGCTACCGTACACTACGTCTTGACAAGGTCAACAAACGCAGCACGAATACCAAGTAGGATTTATCTGAAATGACAGAGGGCTACGACAGGTTTTTCAGAAAACCTTTTGCGTAATGAACTTGATATCGTTGTAGAAACAAGTGATTTTTGAAAAGGAATGTTTTTGAGGCTTTTACTAGTTTCGCTAAAGAGGTCACTCCCGGTGAAGGGATCTCGGCTCTTTCCTTATCGAATAAGGTGCGGGATATTTCAAAAATATCACCGTGCAAAGAAAAAAACTATAGAAGCAATAAAAAACAAAACCGAATGAGTTGTAGCATCTGCTAGTTTCGCTAAAGAGGTCACTCCCGGTGAAGGGATCTCGGCTCTTTCCTTATCGAATAAGGTGCTGGATATTCTACAAGGAATACCTCTATGCAAAGCAAAAAACTAGAGCTACCCTTTTTTTTATAAATTTGATTCTACAACATCTTTTAAGTTTCTTTTTCTTTCATTAATCTCATTAATGAATCCCATCATTTATGCTTCCTAAGCAACACAGAAGAAATGAAAATACCACGTACGTTTATGCCTCCGCATTCGCCTTAATGTTCCGTTATGCCCTGTTAGGTTACTTAACTAACGGCATACCGGGACGGGACTAGCGCGGGTGCAAAACATAAGCAACATTTATTATATATCATATATACAATAATAAAGCATTCGTTTCAGGCAAATAATATGATCACATCATATAATATCAGTAGCAGAAGATAAAATATGAAATATTGGATATACTAGGAGGTCCTTGTTTTATTTTAAGCCTGTATAAAACATGGATTCCACGGTCGCGATGAATAACCAAACCCATATCCCTAGACCCCTACGAGAGCGGAAAGCAACCCTACCAATTCTAGGGTTAGGAGACCCGGTCTCGACTCCTCGAGATGGCCTCCCACTGTACCCTAGAACCCGGTTATTTGTGCTCCCCACCTGGGTCTATCCTAATGCGGAAAAGTAAATAATATACAATGGTGACATCATCCTCAACCCGGAAGTGCCCCAATAAAAGAATATTACATACAATGAATTTTACATGAATGAAAATAAAAACCCTCATCTCACATAAAACCCCCGGCTATTCTAAACACGACAATCCAATATAACATATCACAGCAACACATAACATCTCATGTCATCAACGTAAGTAAATATGCGTATCCCAATTGTCGTTGATGTATAGCAACGAAACCGGCGATACACCTCATATTACACTTACGGTCGCAGAAAAGAAAATGTAAAACTACAACATTTTGAATCCACAATCATTTAAGACATCGTAAACCCGAAATATCATATATTGCGGATTTCATGCCTAACAATATGAATTCCACATATTGTATCACATTACAGAAAGATAGACGATGTTAAATAATTCGATCGAAACAACGAATTCCCAAAATTCCCAGAAAGCTCAACACTTGAGCATAATTAAAAATTCCCAGAAGCATGCCCCAGTACCTACGAAACTACAGCTGAAGGGCCCGACCCAAGCCTCTTAAGTGGCGCCGCGGATCCGCCGCCAAAACCGAGGTTTAGCCGTGGATCTGCGGTCACTTAGACGAGTTAGGGTTTCGTTCTTCATGTGTGTCCATAGAATTCCCTGCATGTTTTTTTGAATATTTTTAACATGGAAAAATCCAACTTTTTGAAAAATTTCCAGAGATAGGGTCCAAAATGAGTTTTCGGGGTTCGATCGGACTTTTAGTTTCGCCTACGCAACGCCTAATGCTCTAGCTAGGTTCTGATATTATTGTAAGGTTCTTAGGCACTAGAACAAGGTTCTACAAGTCATCAACCATGCCAAAATTAAAATTTTCAAGTGCAAAACAACCTAAGCAAGGATCTTTACTAGAGAATTATGGTTAACAATGAACAAGTAAACAACTTTACTTCCAAGAGTTAGGGATTACAACCTTTGTAGTCCCTTCCTTCGCTTCATAAGCTCCGAGTTTAGGTCCTTTCGCTACGATCATCAAGTTCCTACACTCTTGAGAGGCTCCATGAAGTGAATGATGCATGCTTGCTAGTAATTTTTACAATCAAAGATGATCCACCTTGAGGAATCTCAAACCTAAGCTATTACTTCACTAATGAGGTATTAGTGAAGCTAACACACTAATCTATATGGCTAGTATAGAAGAGGATGATGAAATAGGAATTTTTCTCTCTTTAATTTTCTTTTTCTCACATAATATTCATCACAAATGAAAAGCAAGAAAGCTTTTGTGAGAGGAAGAAGAAGATGAATTGTGATGAATGAAAATGAATTATTGTTGAGGTTAGAAATGCAACTAAGGGTTAAGCATGTCATGCTTAACCCTTGTAGAGAATTAACCATAGGCTAGGGTTAAAAGGTTAGGTTAAGAAATATCAAGGATAAAACAAAGAGGGTGGACTTTGTCAAAGCAACATGAAGCTTCTCCAAAACTTATCCATCCAAATAAGAATTAAACCTAAAAGAAAATGTTAGCCCAAAATTTAAACCCTAGCATGGTTTAATCTCTAAACTCTAGTTGCATTTGTAACCCTAACATGTTACTGTAAGTCGACGTTGTACACCCCACTACTTGCGGGGAGGCGGAAATATGAAAAACAATCATTTTGTTTGAAGCAACATCGACTAACCGAAAGGATCTTTGCTAAATTATAACTAACACTAACATAGGAGTTGTTAACTACTATGAAAAGAGCTTATACTTAATGAACCTAGTTCTTCGTCTTCTCGTTATCCACTTCCTCGTCGGCCTTCTCTATGTAATAGACGATCCACCCGAGAGCTTCTACTCCAAGCTTTGCCTCTAATCTTGAGATAACTAGGTTTTTTTAGTTGCTAATCAAAGACACCTAGATGATATAGAGTATGGTTATGGATTAAATAGTCTAGCTAATCCTTGATCTCAACACATGAGAAGGTAGGATTAGGGTTTGAAGAGAGAGAGAGAGCTTGAGGAGAGAGAAGGTGAGCAAGATTATGATGAAAATGTTTCTCACTTCTAATATATCATGAAGCATAAAGAAAATCAAATAAATAAATCTAAATGATTTATCATCATGCTTTATTTAATATATGCAATGAATCATCAAGTGAGTCATTAAGCAATAAATGCTTCATTTACTCACTTGAATGATTCATCTAATGAGTCACAAATGCATTTAATGTAAATGCCACCTAAACCCTCAAGTCACCATACTTCTAGAAGCTTCCCGCTAAATTACGAGAACGCCCCTCCTATCCGTGAAAACACGGAAAAACTTTAGACTGTATAAATCCAATAAACCGATACTAGAATCTGGCTTAAACCAAAGCCGTCTAGTAAAAACTGTCCGAACATCGTACGTGCGTTTAAACACGTATGCGTCCGAACCCTTGTCGTAAAACCATACGACCTCTATATCGTTTCGCCAGGAGCAGGGAAACTCTCTGTGTGGGACTCTAAATACTCGACTACTACGCTGACAGTGGGTTTAAACAAAGATCGCAAGCGGCACTAGCTGTACGTAACGGTTCCCAGGTAGATGTCGATAAGAAGGCCGATGAGGAAACCCATCCGAACTCCTACTGAGTCTGATGTGACAATCTCCGTACAGTCCGGTCTGTTCGTCTAGGACTATCGTATATCGGGCCTAAGGGGGCGGCAAGCGTCAGTCCCCTAAAAGTGGTATAAGTCATGTCGGAGCGAAGCCCATTCCACCTTGAGAAACTACTGGAAAACCTACCAGTAAATCTCGCTTGACCTGGCCAGGGACTTTACGTAATGGCTCTCTGACACAGCGCGATATCAACTCCCAATACCGGGAGAGACGAATCCTGTCTAACCGCCAATGCCTCCAAGTGCTCGGGACTGCACCCAACTGCTACCTGTTTGCATGACTCCTTTGAGCCATGGTAGGGTAGCAATCTAAGAACAGTGGGACACACTCGAGGCGAAGTAGCAGTGTCAAGTCTGCGGACTATGCTGTACTCATGTCACCTAGGAACTGTTAACTGACGACGGGTATAATACCAACCAACAGTTCCCCGCGAGTCCTGTCCGGTGTACCCGTAACCCAACGAGCACCTGAATACTATCTCCGGTACGACGTACCGATGGCTGTGGGACAGACCATCTCCCCAACTGGGATGAGAAGCGTACATACTAGTCTACTCCGGAGTATCGATGCCCTGTCTCGATAATCCTATGACTAGGGACCTGAAAAAGGATGTGCTTGTAGACTACCCAGCTCCCACTAGTGTGACTGCCATCACAACGCTGGTAGTCAAGCAAGATCCTAAGGGCTCTATCAATACGTAAACACATATTAAGAAAGATAAAACCAAGTAGCATACTACCATGTTTAGCAAGACTGTTATATAACTGTGAATATCCCAAGCTTCCATTAAGTAATATACAAGCTAGTATGATACAATAATGGCCCCTAAGGCATATACACTAATAATCTCCCACTTGCACTAGGGCCATGTACTGACATATCGAAGACCGATCATCTCGAGTAGCCTCTCGAACTGAATCTGAGATAATGCCTTTGTGATTGGATCAGCAATGTTCTCCTCTGTAGCAACTCTCCGGACCTCGATCTCCCGGCGATCTACGATCTCCCTGATCAGGTGATACCGCCTTAAGATGTGTCTGGACTTCTGATGGGACCTGGGTTCCTTTGCTAAAGCTATAGCTCCGTTGTTGTCACAATACATAGGTATTGGATCAACAATGGTAGGAACCACCTGAAGTTCTGTTAGGAACTTCTTCATCCAGACCGCTTCTTTTGCGGCATCGTTAGCAGCAATATACTCCGCTTCCATCGTCGAGTCTGCAACGTTTCCTGCTTGGAGCTCTTCCAGCACATCGCCCCTCTATTGAGGGTAAAGACATAACCCGACATGGACTTGGAGTCATCCTTATCACTCTGGAAGCCAGAATCAACAAAGGCCTCGATCTTGAGGTCTTTTCCGCCGTAAACCAAGAACATCTCCTTAGTCCTTCTCAAGTACTTGAGAATGTTCTTTACTGCTATCCAGTGCTTCTCCCCTGGGTCTGACTGATACCGGCTTACCACGCTCAGTGCGTAAGCTACATCTGGTCTGGTGCACAACATCGCATACATTATAGAGCCTACTGCAGAAGCGTAGGGTATAATAGACATGCGTTCCCTTTCCAAATTAGTCTTGGGAGACATCTCTTTGGAGAGGGTGATTCCGTGACAAGCCGGTAGATTTCCGCGCTTTGAATCTTCCATACTGAATCTTTTCAGTATAGTGTTGATATACCTGGACTGCGAAAGTCCCAACATCCTCTTGGATCTATCACGATAGATCCGAATCCCCAGAATATAAGAGGCATCTCCCAGGTCTTTCATGGAGAACCTGTGTGACAAGAATCCTTTGACAGATTGTAGCATAAGAATGTCATTTCCTATCAATAGAATGTCATCCACGTACAAGACGAGGAATGCAATAGTTCGTGCTATAATTTTACTATATATACATGGTTCATCTGGATTTTTGATAAAGTCATATTCTTTGACCGTTTCATCAAAATAGATGTTCCAACTCCGCGATGCCTGCTTTAGTCCATAAATGGACTTAAGCAACTTGCACACTTTCCCGCTGCTCCCACTCTGATTGAAGCCTTCTGGCTGATTCATATAGACGCATTCTTCCAAACTACCATTTAGAAAAGCCGTCTTTACGTCCATCTGCCAGATCTCATAATCATGGAAGGCAGCAATGGCAAGAAGGACCCGAATGGATTTGAGCATAGCCACTGGAGAAAAAGTCTCGTCATAGTCCAAACCAGGTCTTTGACGAAAACCCTTTGCAACAATTCTAGCCTTATAGGTTTCCACCTGTCCATTTACACCAATCTTTTTCTTGAAGATCCATTTGCATCCTATGGGTTTTACCCCATCTGGAGCAAAGTCCAAAGTCCATACTTTGTTGGTGTACATGGACTCCATTTCGGTCCGCATTGCTTCTAGCCATCGTACCGAGTCACCGCTCTGGATGGCCTGCTGGAAGCTAGTAGGTTCATCATCATCAATGACGCAATCCTCTCTATCCCCATCTATGAGAAAACCGTAGTATCTCTTAGGCGGATAAGGCGGCCTACTACTCCTCCGGAGGGGTGCGGGAATGTCCTGTTCTTCTTGAACTACTGGTCATACCAAACTTTCAATAGTAGTTTGTGGTTCTGGAATTTCTTCCAGTTCTATTTCGCTCCCACTTGTTTCCTTTTCTATAAACTGCTGTTCTAGAAAATAGGCATTACGAGAAACAAAAACCTTTTGTTCCTCTGCGTAATAGAAATAATACCCCTTGGAGTTCTTTGGATATCCCACAAACTTACACTGTACTGATCGTGCCTCGAGTTTGTCTGCATGCTGCTTTTTAACAAAAGCTGGAATACCCATATCTTCATTTGCTGAAGATGGGGTTTCTTCCCACTCCACATCTGATATGGCGTGGTAGGCACAGTCTTGGTAGGAGCCCTGTTCAGAAGATATGCCGCTGATTCTAGCGCATAACCCCAGAAAGATCGCGGTAACTCAACATTACTCATCATGGAACGTACTGTTAGGTTTACCTAGCACCTCAAGAAGGGTTTGGAAGCATCACATGTCACAAAATCAAATTTTTAAGGTGCTATGTGAACATACAAAGAATCATCACTAGAATTTTAGGGTTTCTTAAACTTGACAACATCACAAGTAGGAAAAACTAGGTTTTTGAGAGTACAACCTTTGTAGCTCCCCACGCTAGACTCCTTGGCCACTTGAGGGTTGAAAAAGGTTCGCTTGAGGTCTTCTAATATCCACGACGATCCACCCGAAGCTCCTTTGCCCAAAGCTCCTTGCTTTACCCGATATGTGAAAGAAGTAAAGCAAACACCCTACACAAACCGGCTAGATGTGTGTAGTATGATGATGTGGTTGTTTTTCTATAATCAAAACTCTTTCTTTTATCAACCTCACTTAAAGAAAATAATCAAGAGAGGAAGAAGATGGTAGCTTTTCTTTCTCACAAAAGGAAAAGAGATGAGAATGAATAATTATGAAATGAGAAAGAATAATAATATATATATATTTTAATTCCTTCTCACTTCAACCATGGTTAGAATTATCTAGATCTTTTCCAAAATGAGTTCAAAGCAAAAGGATAATTAAGTCAAGGTTAATAAGTGGTTGAAACATGGTCAAAGATGATAAACTCTAATCTCTTGTGAATTATCATTTTCTTTTTACAAAATGAAAAATAAATAGATAATTCTATCATGTAAGTCTTGCATTGCCACTAAACTTGTATCAACAACCATGATACTATGTATGCATGTATGTATCCATGCACATCATCATGTGCATACATGCATGCATACAAAATAGAAAAAGAGTTTGATTAAAGAATTAATCTAAAAGTCATTTGTAAAATCAACACTTGATTTTGCAAACCGGTCATATCACATACGACCCGACCAATAGAAAATGCCCGATTAATATACGGTATCACATATCCGTATTTAATCGGGTCCCCGCGCATATCTCATATGCACACCACATCTTTTCGCCTGAGCCAGGAAACTTCATTGTGGGACTCTAAGACTCGTCAATACGCCGGCAGTAGGTAATGATCATATCAAATACCTACAAGCCGCAAGCGGTCAGCTAAACGTAACGGCCACCCGGGTATTGAGCGATCAGAAGAAAACAAGCGAATCTGTTACAACTCCCGTCGAGCCAACCGGCAACACTACCGTACAGTCCGGTCTCTTCGTCAGATATGCTGCATATCGAGTCTAGGGATGGTAACGTCGACCCCAATAACTCAATAATTCGTGCCAATGAATGGTCTATAACAGATCGAGAAACTACCGATAACACTTATCAGCAAATCCCAACAGCCCTGGCCAGGGACTTACTGATATAGCCAGTCGAGCACAGCACAGCATCAACTCCCAATACCGGGAGAGACGAAACCCCTCCTATCGCTCATCGCCTTCGTGTGTCTCGGGACTGTACCCAACGGCCACCTGTTTGCACGACTCAGTAGAGCCGTGGTAGGGTGGTAATCAAAGTACAGTGGGAGAACAAACAAGACTCTATGACGATCTTGGGTCTACAGACTAACCTGCACCAGTGTCACCTGAGAACTGCTATCCGACGATAGATATAATTCCATATAGGAGTTCTCGGCGAGTCCGTCCAGTGTACCCAGTCACCACTGAGCACCCGTATACGATCTCGAAGTCAAACATCGATGAATGTGGGAACATCCATCGCCCATCATATGGGTCTAGTATCATATACGCTAGTCTACTCTGGTATATCGATGCCCCGTCTCGATACACCTGCGACTAGGGACATTCCAGGATATGCTTATAAACTACTGATGTCCCACTAGTATGATCTCTATCATAATCACAGTAGTCAAGTCAATATCCTCAGGGCTTTATCAACATGTATGAATGAATAAAAGCATGGTCAAATCAACATGTCAGATAAAGAATAACCAGATAGCATACTATCATGTCGAGCAAGAATGTACGCTGAACACACACACACACACACACACGTATAAATACATCCACTATCACATAATAGCCTCTAGGACATACATATATCCAACACGTACCATATCCAATAGGGTTCGATTCCTTCTCTCCGATACACCGTTATGCTGTGGAGTGTATGGAAAAGTAAGCTGAGAGAGAATTCCTTCTCTTTTAGGTAACCTAGGAACTCGGCACTTAAGTATTCACCACCTCGATCAGATCTTAGTGTCTTGATACTTTTGCCGGTTTGGTTTTCTACTTCATTCTTATACTCTTGGAATTTCTCAAAAGCCTCGGATTTATGTTTCATCAAGAAAATGAATCCGTACCTAGAGTAATCATCCGTAAAAGTAATGAAATAGGAAAAACCACCTCTTGCATGTGTAGACATTGGACCACATACTGTTAGTGTATATGCCCTAGAGGCCATTACTGTATCATACTAGTTTGTATATTACTTAATGGAAGCTTGGGATATTCACCTTGTATAGACAATCTTGCTCAAAATGGTAGTATGCTACTTGGTTTGTTTCTACTTTAATATGTGCATGTGTTTCTTTTAGCATTTTGCTTATACATATTAGTAGAGCCCTTAGGATCTTAGCTTGATTACCAGCGTTGTGATGGCAGTCACACTCGTGGGGGCTGGGTAATCCACAAGCACATCCTTATACAGGTCCTTAGTCGTAGGACTATCGAGACAGGGCATCGATACTCCGGAGTAGACTAGCGAATGCGCTTCTCATCCCAGCAGAGGAGACGGTCTGTCCCACAGCCGTCAGTACGTCGTACTTGAGATAGTATGCGGGTGCTCGTTAGGTTACGAGTACACTGGACAGGACTCATCGGGAACTGATTGGTTGGTACTATACCTATCGTCAGTTATCAGTTCCCAGGTGACATGAGTACAGCTTAGTCCGCTGACTTGACACCGTCACTTCGCCTCGAGTGTATTCCCACTGTACTTTGATTACTACCCTACCACGGCTCAAAGGAGTCGTGCAAACAGGTAGTAGTTGGGTGCAGTCCCGAAGCACTTGGAGGCAGTGACGGTTAGACAGGATTCGTCTCTCCCGGTATTGGGGGTTGATATCGCGCTGTGTCTAGGAGAGCCATTACACAAGTAGTCCTTGGCCAGGGCAAGCGAGATATACTGGTAGGTTTCCAGTGTTATCTCAGGGTGTTCTGGGATACACTCTGACACGACTTGTACCGCTATTAGGGGACTGACGTTTACCACCCCCATAGGCCCGCCATGCGATATTCTCAGACGAACAGACCGGACTGTACGGAGACTGTCACATTCAGGCTAAGCAGGAGTTCAGATGGGTTCACCTCGTCCGTCTTCTTATCGGCATCTACCTGGGGGCCGTTACGCACAGCTAGTGCCGCTTGCGGTCTGTGGTTAAACCCACTGCCAGCGCAGTGTCGAGTCTTTAGAGTCCCACACAGAGTGCTATTCGCCTTTAGGCAAAAGAGTAGAGGTCGCATGGTTTTGCGACAGGGTCGGTCACATCCGTGCACTTGTGCACGTTTAGTGTCCGGGCAGTAATTACTAGTGGGCTTTGGGTTAAGCCAGATCCTAGTATACGTTTTGGGATTGATTTTATCTCGTTTGCATTCGTGTTCCTCGGAACGCGGATGCGGGTGTGTATGCACGGTTGACAGAGACAGAGGCAGAGGATTCCCATTAGGGTTGTTGACTATTGACGTTTGCTAAACCCTAATGAGAATATAAAATATGATTAATGATAATTAAGTATTATTGTGCCATGGTTGGGTTAAAAGGTTGACTTTGTTGACTTTGTTGACCGGTTGACTAGGTTGGACTTGTTGACTACCATCATTACTATGGCTATCATTTCATGCAAAGACTTTTGCTTGCTTATTTGTTCACACATTGCATTTAATGCATGAAATGATATTGCCTTTTGATATGATGATAACCATCACATAATACTCAATTATCATTATATGTTATGATGCTTTTGGATTATGAGAGCTTGGATGGCAAAAGAATTATTCATTCTTTCATTTCATTTCTCTCTTGCTCAAGCTCTCTCCCTCTTCCTCTTGCTCTCTCTAGCTCAAGGCAACTCCCTCTCATGAGTTGAGAAACATTGCCCTAGAGATAAAAGATAACCCATATCACTTCTCTACTCATCCTAGTTCACAAGGTTTAGCAAACCAAGTGTTCTAGTTTCTTCTAGTTTGAAGTAGAAGCCAAAAGGTTGAAGCTTTCGGGTGGATCCATCTTCGGCGCGAGGAGACGACGAGGTGAGGCCGATCCGACCACCGCAACGAGTTGAAGACGAAGGAGTTCAAGTTAAGGTATAACCCCCTAACCGAGTAGGTAAAACTCCTAGTTAGGTTGTTAGGTAGTTGTTTAACAAAGATCCGTATTTTGAGTCTATGTTACCACCCTAAGAAAAATCGTTTTTCACCATTTCCGCAACCCCAAAGAACCGGGGAAGGGTAGCATGGACTTACACATACATCGCTGTGTATGAGTCCTAGGAGCTCGCTCGCTCTTACTCCATGTCCAGTGAATGGAGTCTTTGTCATCTTTCCTTTGAGACATGATTGACAAGTGGCATAAGTTTGATATTCGAACGAGTCCAAATATCCTTCTCTATGTAACTTAGTTAACCTTGTCTCATTGATGTGACCTAGTCTACAATGCCATAAGAAAGCTTTATTTAAATCTGGAGACTTTTTTTTTAGTGTGTTCTGGACATTGAAAATTTGTAATTGGTTTAAGACATATATACCATTATCTAGTGTACCGGACCCAATCAAACTATGATTAAGGTGGATGTTAACAATATCGCTTACAAACGTGAAATCATAACCTTTATTTGATAACAAGGAAACTGATATGATATTACACGTTAAACTAGGTACACAAAAACAGTTATGTAAAACCAAAATATGTCCACTCGTCAATCCTAGGTGATAATCCCTACGGACACAGCTCCCACGCTGGCTCCGTTAGCAACCTGGAGGGTCATATCACCAACCTTCAGCACTCTACGGTTTCTCAGTGCCTGCAATGAATTGCATATATGAGATCCTGATCCGGTATCCAATACTCAGGAAGTAGAGTTGATTGACAGACAATTCTTAATTACAAACACACCTGAAGTCGAAGCCACAGCTTGCTTCGGTTCCTGGTTCTTGGCGTTCCACGCCTTGCAATCTTTCTTCCAGTGCCCTTTCCTATGACAATGGAAGCACTCATCCTTGGCCACTACTGGTACCACAATCTTTTTCTTTCCCTTCGCTCCCACCTTACTAACACCTCCTCTAGGTTTTGTGGCGGCCTTATTCTTCCTTCCTTTGGCCCAAGTCTTGGACCCGGAAGAAGAAGCACTGCGAACAAACATAGCGGGTGTATCTCTTGCCTTCTGCAAGGTGCCCTCTGCACTCCTCAACATGTTAAGGAGTTCTAAAAGTTCAACTTCTTTTCTTTGAATGTTGAAATTCAGAATAAACTGGGCGTAGGTGGAAGGAAGGGACTGGAGAATCAAGTCTGTAAAGAGCTCATTATCCAAAGTCGTCCCAAGGTCTGCGAGCTCTTTTATATAGCCAATCATCTTTAGGACATGTTCTCCTACCGATGATCCGACGGCCAACCTTGCCTGAAACAAGTTCTTTGAGGTCTCGTATCTTGCTATACGAGATTGCTCTCCATAAAGTTCCTTTGTATGGAGAAATATGGCATCTAGATCCATATCCTCATGCCTCCTCTGATGTTCATTATTCATCGAGGCAAGCACGATGCACTTGGCCTTCGCGCAATCTAACTCCCAGGTTTTGCGGATTTCCTTATCCGCATTACTGGATTTGGGACCAGGGACTGCAGGTGGCTTAGCGGTGAGGACATACCCCAATCTGTCATAGGTCAAAGCCATTTTGATATTCCGCAGCCAATCTTTATTGTTTGGCCCTGTCAATATATTTTTCTCTAGTAGTAACTTAAGTCCTGTCATTATTTGGGTCGCTGCAATTAGGAGAGAGAGAGAGAACACTTTAGCATGATGCTCTTGCAAGTTTAGAGTGGTTTTTATTTTATCTAAACTGGATGGCTTCCACTGTTTCTCGAATCCCTCCTCAAACCAAAAAGGAAGAACTAGCCAGGACTATTCTCACTGTACAATACTTGCTTAACCGTTCAGCCAGGCCGGTGTCGATACTTCGAGGGAGGTTTTCCAACGCTTTCGCGAAGTTCCTTAGTTAAATAACCTTTTTTTTTCTGGGGGCATAGCCCCGCTGACACCTTTCTCGGCACCTACTTGGTTTATAGCATTGATCGTTAAGTGACGAATCTCCTGATGAGTAGCATATACTCACAGTAGGATCGGGATCCAAATATCATCGTGTGATAATGCTGAAGGAATCCTACCAACATTCATCAAACTCCAAATGGTATGCATCTCTTTGCAAATTTCAGTTTCTTTAGAAATTCCCGATATAAATTTCTGCCCCATGCTCTTATGACCTTGGCTTTGGTCAAAATGTCATAAGTCACATGTCAAGTTCTACCCATCATTATCTTGTTAATTTGAACCCATCCGTACATATCCCTGACTTTGGTCAAATGATAATACGACTGTCCCAAACTAACTCATCTATCTATGCAACAAATGAATACCCAGCAGCTACCAAACACTATGCCTTGACTTTGGCCAAAATGCATAGCTTGAATACTACTGAATACCCAAATGAAATGACGGAGGGCTACGGATGATTTTGGTGAAACCGTGAACGTAGTGAACTTGATATGATCGAAGGAACCTGATAGCTTTTAAAAGGAGTGGTTAAAGTTCCGCAATAAAAAAAATATCCTTTGTTTTAAAATAACCAAGTGGTTTCTTTTAAACCGTTCCAACGATTCAACTTTGGTTTATTTTCTTTGCATTAAAATAATGTGTCCCATCAATTAACCTATCATTGCAGAAAACAACGAAAATACAACGTTCTCTTATGCCATCTGCATTCGCCATTGGATCCCGTCATCGCCCGTTAAGTTACTTAACTAACGACAGAGCGGGGGCTGGGCTAGCGCGGGTGTAAAACATAAGTGACGTCTAAATAGATATCATATATAGATATTGTACATTCGTCAGACGCAATAATATGCATTCCAGATCACAGATGAACATTATTGGATATACTAGCAATCCGCGTTTCCTTTGAGCCTGCAACGAAAGACGGATTACACAGTTGTGATGAATATCCATTACCCCACCCTAAACCCCTACGGGTACGGCAAACTACCCGCCAAGTACCCGAAGTGAAGCGGTCTCCCTCAACAACGTGAGTAGGCCACTAAACACTTCAAAGTACCCGGTAGTTTGTGCACTCCACCTTGGGTCTATCCTAGGAGCAAAAACAGTAAAAATGAAATAATACAACGGTGGCTACAACCGCAACCTGAATGTGCCCCGCAAAATAATATTACAACATATTACAATTACATCGAATGAATGAATATTAAAACACATCTCAAACCCCGGCTAATCATCACAACAATCTAATCAAGTTCATAATCACAAACAGTAAATCATTACAGAAATGTGCAACCCTCTACCAACCGACATACTAGCAGTTATGGGAGGTTTGCGAACACATTATACAGTTCATAGATCTAATCTAATTAGCCAAACATCGTATAATTTCGATCGAGCAAACACATTAGATTCTACTCTAAAACTTCTCTGTGCACCTGAGAATTGAGCAGAAAATAAACATTCCAGAAATAACAAAAACATCACAGAAGAGTTCTGGGGAATTTTGGGCTGACTCGGCCCCAACTCGGCCGTGGATCCACGGTCGATCGCTTGGATCGGCCGCGGTTCCGCGGCGCGTTGGCCGATTCAGTAACCTAAATTTCTCCAGTATTCTTAGGATTTCCTGCTTGTAATTTTAGAGGTCCCTGAAAAATTTTTAGACCTCATTTTAAATTCGACAGAAACTTGGTGATTTCGATGTTTTTTCCGGTTCGTTTTGCGTTCGAAATTCTAACAACTTTGCTAATAAGTTAGTTATTGTTTAGCGAGGCTCTGATACCATTGTAAGTCGACGTTGTACACCCCACTACTTGCGGGGAGGCAGAAATATGAAAAACAATCATTTTGTTTGAAGCAACATCGACTAACCGAAAGGATCATTGCTAAACTATAACTAACACTAACATAGGAGTTGTTAACTACTATGAAAAGAGATTATACCTAATGAACCTAGTCCTTCGTCTTCTCGTTATCCACTTCTTCGTCGGCCTCCTCTATATAATAGACGATCCACCCGAGAGCTTCTACTCCAAGCTTTGCCTCTAATCTTGAGGTAACTAGGTTTCTTTAGTTGCTAATCAAAGACACCTAGATGATATAGAGTATGGTTATGGATTAAATAGTCTAGCTAATCCTTGATCTCAACACATGAGAAGGTAGGACTAGGGTTTGAAGAGAGAGAGCTTGAGGAGAGAGAAGGTGAGCAAGATTATGATGAAAATGTTTCTCACTTCTAATATATCATGAAGCATAAAGAAAATCAAATAAATAAATCTAAATGATTTATCATCATGCTTTATTTAATATATGCAATGAATCATCAAGTGAGTCATTAAGCAATAAATACTTCATTAACTCACTTGAATGATTCATCTAATGAGTCACAAATGCATTTAATGTAAATGCCACCTAAACCCTCAAGTCACCATACTTCTAGAAACTTCCCGCCAAATTAAGAGAACGCCCCTCCTATCCGTGAAAACACGGAAAAACTTTAGACTGTATAAATCCAATAAATCGATACTAGAATCTGGCTTAAACCAAAGCCGGCTAGTAAAAACTGTCCGAACATCGTACGTGTGTTTAAACACGTATGCGTCCGAACCCTTGTCGTAAAACCATACGACTTCTATATCGTTTCTCCTGGAGCAGGGAAACTCTCTATGTGGGACTCTAAAGACTCGACTACAACGCTGGCAGTGGGTTTAACCACAGACCGCAAGCGGCACTAGCTGTACGTAACGGTTCCCAGGTAGATGTCGATAAGAAGGCCGATGAGGAAACCCATCCGAACTCCTACTAAGCCTGATGTGACAATCTCCGTACAGTCCGGTCTGTTCGTCTAGGACTATCGCATATCGGGCCTAGGGGGGTGGCAAGCGTCAGTCCCCTAAAAGCGGTATAAGTCGTGTCGGAGCGAAGCCCATTGCACCTTGAGAAACTACTGGAAAACCTAACAGTAAATCTCGCTTGCCCTGGCCAGGGACTTTGCGTAATGGCTCTCTGACATAGCGCGATATTAACTACCAATACCGGGAGAGACGAATCCTGTCTAACCGCCACTGCCTCCAAGTGCTCGGGACTGCACCCAACTGCTACCTGTTTGCACGACTCCTATGAGCCGTGGTATGGTAGCAATCTAAGAACAGTGGGACACACTCGAGGTGAAGTAGCAGTGTCAAGTCTGCGGACTATGATGTACTCATGTCACCTGGGAACTGTTAACTGATGACGAGTATAATACCAACCAACAGTTCCCCGCGAGTCCTGTCCGGTGTACCCGTAACCCAACAAGCACCTGTATACTATCTCCAGTACGACGTACTGATGGCTGTGGGACAGACCATCTCCCCAACTGGGATGAGAAGCATACACACTAGTCTACTCCGGAGTATCGATGCCCTGTCTCAATAATCCTACGACTAGGGACCTGAAAAAGGATGTGCTTGTAGACTACCCAGCTCCCACTAGTGTGACTGCCATCACAACGTTGGTAGTCAAGCAAGATCCTAAGGGCTCTATCAATACGTACACACATATTAAGATAGATAAAACCAAGTAGCATACTGCCATGTTTAGCAAGACTGTTATATAACTGTGAATATCCCAAGCTTCTATTAAGTAATATACAAGATAGTATGATACAATAATGTCCCCTAGGGCAAATACACTAACAGTTACAATATTATATATCACATATATAATATATAATGTAATAAAAGAAAATAATAGACTAATATAATATGCATCTTTTTATCGAATCAACACTTGATCCGATAACCCGACTATATCACATATACCCGGCCGATATCAAATATCGCGGGAATCGAATACGGTATCACATACACGTATTATTCTCGGTGCCGCACATATCACATATGTGCTCCTACTCCGTTTTGCCTGAGCCAGGAAACCTCTGTGTAGGACTCTAAAGAATCGTCAATACGCCGGCAGTAGATGATGATCATATTAAACACCCACAAGCTGCAAGCGGTCAGCTAAATGTAACAGCCACCCATGTATTGATCGATCAGAAGATCAACAAACAAGCCTATACACACTCCTGTGAATCCAATCAGTAATACTCCCGTACAGTCCGGTCTCTTCGTCTGATATGTCACATATCCAGTCTAGGGGGGTAAACGTCAGACCCCGGTTACTGATAAGTCGTGTCAATATGAGTCTCATAATGGGTCGAGAAACTACTGATAACACTTACCAGTAAATCTCCATATCAGCCCTGGCCAGGGAAATCCAGTTATGGCCAATCGAACACAACGCAACATCAACCCCCAATACCGGGAGAGACAAAACCCCTCCTATCGCTCATTGCCTCCATGTGATTCGGAACTGTACCCAAAAGCCACCCTTTTGCACGTCCTCTTGAACGTGGTAAGGTGGAAATCAAAGCACAGTGGGAATCACACAAGACTCTATGACGATCTCGGATCTACAGACTAGCCTGTACCAGTTTCACCGGAGAACTGCTATCTGACGATAGGTATAATACCATCTAGGAGTTCTCAGCGAGTCCGTTCAGTGTACCCAGTCTCCACTGAGCACCCATACACCATCTTTGATGTCAAACACCAATGGATATTGGATCATCCATCGCCCATCAAATGGGTCAAGATGCGTATACGCTAGTCTACTCTGGATTATCGATGCCCTATCTCGATACACACTCGACTAGGAACAGTTATAGGATGTGCTCTTAGACTATCCTGGCCCCACTAGTATGATATGCATCATAGTCTAAGTAGTCGAGTATATATCCTAAGGGTTTTATCAACATGTGAGAGCAAGACAGTAAATCAATACAAGTCAACATGTTAAGACAAAGTGAAACCAGATAGCATACTATCATGTCGAGCAAGAAAGTCTCTCTATATATATCTAAGCATCCATTATAATATACATCATATGTACAACAATGGCCTCTAGGGCATATACTTAACTAACACATGCCATGAGAGAGAATGAGAGAGAGAGAAGGGGGTATGGCTCCACCCTTAGCCTTGACCCTTCCCCATTTTTCTTTCCTCATTTTCATTATTTCCTTCATCATCTTCTTCAACTTCTTCATCTCCCTCCTCTACCTCCTGTACCCTCATGTTTCATCTCCAATCCTTCACCAAAACCTTATACTCCCTTCATTAAAAAGATGCAAAACTTCATCCTCAACACTTTGGACCTTTCAAGCTTGGATTTTTGAACACTTTGAGCAACTCAAGAAAATTCTTGAGTTGCCAAATGTGGTATATTTCTAGACTTTAGTTAAGTTATTGTGTTTAGTTTATCCTGTTGTTAGTTTATAGTTAAACCAATATGGTTTGATGATCTTGGAAATTTCCAAGTTGGTGTTTAGTGGTTTTTGTGGACTTGTAAAGAGGTTATGGAGGTATAGTGAGTGTTGTAGGACCTTAGTGATGATTTTCTTGACCTGGGTCAGAGAACCGAACCCAACACACGAACTTAGAAACTTTCCGTGTCGGTTTTTTGACATTTTTGGAGGTCTACAGGGAATCTGGAGCAACCCGAGACCTTTATAAAAAAATCAAACATATACATTCATCTAGTTAGACCAATAGGAGACCACTACGAGAAGACGAGACCCAAACTCCAAGGTGGGGCCGGCGGGGGCGGTTACTATAGCAGTTAGGCCAGCCAAAATTTGGGCATTAGTGTTGGGGTTTTGCCAGTAGCTCACATACCTTATAACATTGCTACTGTATTGTAACATTTTTGAAATCGTTATACGAATTTTTCCGTTTTAGGGTAAAATAGTCGGTATTTTCCGTTTTAACCAATTTTGATCAAACTTCCGTATAAACTTGCCGGCATCTAGTTTAGCTAAAATAAAGCTAGTGCGCGAAATTTGGGGGTCAATGGGAAGTTTTGGTTCAAATAGATTTTTCCCTAATAAAATATTATTTTAAGTGGTAAATTATATACGTAAATTATGGTAATTACTTCTAATGAGAATCATTGCTAATCTAATCACTAGAATTAGTTTAAAACCTTCTTTTTTAATATCTTGATTTTTTTGTGATGACTAATGGTTTAAATTTTAAAAAGAAAATAAAGAAGGAAAAGGTGGCAAAAAGGACTTTAAAGCATTAATTACCATTTATTGCTATTTTTAGCTTGAATTTTCTTTACCATTTTTCACAAAACCCCCCCCACTTGAAGTAGTCGAGCCCCCCATTTTTGCCCTTCCCTTTCTCTTGCTCATTTTCATCTCATTCAAGCTTATAAAATCACCAAAAATCCCCAAATAATCCTACCAAATTCCTAAATAAATCATTACCCATTATTCTTCATCTCTAATCTAACTCGTATCTTCATGAAAAAGTATCATTTTGGAGGGTTAATTTTGGTGATGTTGAAAAAATTGAGATCTTGTTTATGAGGTATAAATCCTAACCCTAATCCTAATTTGTTGCTTAATTCTTTAAGCATTCTTAATTAAGTGTTTATTATAGCTTTAAAATTTATGTTTAAATTAATTCATGATAATAATTGTGAAATCAAGTTAGGGTTTTGTTGTGATTAAATGGTTAATCATGAAGTGTTAACTTGGAAACTTTATTCAATTTGTGAGTATGATAATTGTTAAATTCCTATTTGTCTAATTGAGTTAATTAGCAAACTAGGTTTTACTAAACCATGTTTTGGATTAGAATAAAATATGGAATTGGTTTGGAACACTTAATTAGATCGCTTTATGATAATTGTGATCGCTAGAATTTGTGTACACATTTAGCTTTGTGCTAAAATGATATAACTGCTTACTAGCTTTTCGGTAAAATTTGACGTGGGTTTTAAATCAAAACGGAGATGACGTAAATATTAATAACTACGATATTTATTGTGTTTGTAAATGCGTATTAGTATTATTGGGTTTTAATGTAGAAGTTTTCATGTATAGCGACCCTATTTAGGGTTTTGGCTATGTTTACGGTATTTGGATTCTTGGTTTGAGTTTTGGATGTGGTATTTGGTCGTTGGAAGTTTGTATGTCAACGATAAGGGTAGTTGATTGTTTTGCATGTGTAGGCTATAGGTTCTAACCTATGAGCGCACCGCGTGCCGTATTTTGGATTTCAGAATTTGATGTTAATAGCGCTGCGAATTCGTATTGATTGTAGGTACATTCGCGTGGATTCCGAGACGACGAAGCGCATCGACTACGTCTAAGCGAGGAGTTTACCAGGTGAGTAGATTTATATCTACCGGGGAAGTCGGGTGGATGGCGTATAGCACCCCCGCAAATATTGGATTGAAAGATCATTGATTATTATATCCTGATAAATGATATGCGATGGACATGATTGTAGGAATTGCAAGATAATATGATAGAAGTGGACACTAGTGAACATATTGGTTTAGGAGAATATGAAATGATAAGTGAATCATGATAGATATGAATTAAAAGAGAACAAGTGTGATGTTCATTTAATGTGATGTGAGATATTAATGTTATGGACGAGTATACAATGTGATATGATGACTAGTGTGATATGTCGTTATATGGATTCGAGTCGATATGTGATTGTTGATACCTTTGTAGGTCCCCTGATACGAGATTGACATGGATGTAACCTGAGAGATAGGTATATATTTTTATCGATAATGATTGCATAATGAGTGATATGCCGTATGAGACTTAGATCCGTACCCCCGATGTTGTATAGGTTGATAGAATCCCTATTTGGTTAATGCCGCCGTACGTTATATTACCGTACGCGATGAGTTTTACTTGTTGATTTATCCATACCTTGGATTAGAGGATGTCGTACGATGGATTGTACCGTACGTGATGTTTTGAGGCTGGATACCGATTGATAGATTCACCGACTCGGTCTTGTTGATATGTATACCTTATAGAATTTGATTCACTATATGCATTGTGCTGCATTCATGCTATTCTCATTGCATTTCTTATGCCTGTGCTAGTACACCTACACCATTATCGATGATGCGTATGTTACACTTACACAGATTGCCGGCTCACACACTTCATTATCGATAATTGCTATGTCACTTACACAGTAAAATTGCTACATCATGCTATGTTATACTGCCATGTTCACATCACTATGCTAGGTTGCATGATATACTGACATGTACACCCACATACTTTGCTACAGCTACATGTACATCATGCCTATATACTGACATGTATACCCCTAAGTGGTATATATCTTGCTATAGTTGCATATACCCCTAAGTGGTATTGCATTGATATGTGATATTGAGACGTTGACTATTGCGCCATTGCACTTATGAGATGCATCATACATACTTGATTACATGTAGATATTTATACCTTGCTACAATTACATGTACACTTCATATGATACTGCACTTGTTTTCGGAGGATTTGGGAACCGCAAGATATATTTTAAAGCCGGATTCATTTAAAAGAGCGGTTTTCCCTCAATATGCTCATATTGTTGTTTTATGTTGCATATATCGGTTTTCATGGATTTACGCATTGAGATATGGATTTCATGTGATTTATGGATTTGAGAACCGTGGGGGTATTTCAAGAAATTATGTGTTGTTCGAAAACTCGGTTTCTCTTGATATGATATTTCAGTGCGTTCACCATGTGATTTCTCGGTTCTGAGATTGGCATGTGAAACCCGATTCGAGGAGCGGGAGGCACCGTCTACGGGTACATGGTGGACCCATTATGGTACCCCGGGGCAAGTGGTGATTTCGTGGTGTAGACGATGAGCATGACAGATGGACCATTACCTACCGGTGATAGTATTTAGACTCGGCGGTTATCGTAGGGATACCGACCGGAGTGATGTACGGACATGACGTCAGGGCCAGTCTTGGTGACAGCGCCTGAGTTATGAGGATTTACGTGTCGATGTTAGACACGGGTATTCATGATGTTTCGGGTGTCGGTGATAGACACCCAGGTTTCCATGATTTGATGTGGCATTGATGGACACACATTCTTTGATATCCTCATATTTACCTGCATATGCTTTTATGATATTTACATGCAGGAGTTGTTGTGTCAGTGGTTGACGCGTGGACGTAATCCACTGCATACATGCATTGATTTTATTGTTGGACGAGAACCACCTGCATACAGGAATTGATTCATTGTTGAGTGATATACACTTGCTGTTAGGCATTTATATGGTGTTGGCACATATGCAGATACGGTCACCCTAGATATCATAGTATTACCTTTATGATATAGTTGACCTAGGAATCGTTGTTTATTTCGATTTCTACCTGTTGATGTTTTCTACTCACGAGTTGGCAACTCATCCCCGTTGTGCCACAGTTCTTGCAGGTTGTCCGCATGGATCAGTTGCGGCACGTTGGCATACAGCTGTTTTCGGGTGACTTCCTTGTGGTAGGTGGTACATGTTGGATCGTGCCCCTCTTGTATTCATTTTTCATATTGTATCTAGTCACTCCATCAAATCAGAAACTAGTAATTGTATATGATGCAGACTTAGAAGACTTGTAGTTGCGAGACTTGAGCGATGGGTTTTTATGTTCGCTTTTGGGGTTGATGTCTTGCTTTACTTTATTTCCTTGTGTGGATCTTCGCCGTTGGGCGTCATATACTTGTTATTTATACTTGTGGTGGTTGTTTCCGCCGTTGGGCGTGATTTTCTCCCGTTTGAGGATGCTTTATATTATTCTGTGTTGTACCCGTTTTCGGGGTTAGTTTTTACAAGGGAGGTGCTGCCCAAATTTTCAAAAGACAAAAGATGATTTACTATACCTTTATTTTAAGCTTCACCTCTTTATTTCTTAAAAAGGTTTAGATTTCTGGGTTCAGCTTACTTGAATTACGTTACGCCTGTAGACGTCGCGTGATTTAAGTGCTGGTCACGAGCTTATATTTTGGGTCGTGACAAAGTTGGTATCAGAGCGCTAGGTTTAACCTTAGTTCGAGTCTAGGTTTGACTATGTGGGGTCTAGGGCATATGTATTTTGGAACCTAGGCTTGACCTTATGGAACTTAGACTTGAAAAAGGGGGTATTAGACCCGAACTTTCGTTTCATATGCTGACCCTGATTGATGGAGTAGGTAGCTTGAGTAGAGTGACGTACCGTACGTATCTTCCGCGGCATATTTACGATACGATACTCCACTTAAGTGACCTTAGGATGTACATATCTTGAGACTGGTGATTCTCTGCGTTCCTTTGATTATACATCCATTGAGATACTTGATTTTATTCTCTTCCATGATCATACTCTCAGTGATTTGACTCCTCTTTATGATCATATATTCCTTCTTGATCTGTTGTTTTATTTCATCACTTGATCTTTTTCCGTCGATACTTGTTTGAGGTTCCTGTCACTATGGTTTGAGCACAGATTGAGCTGCTGCTGGTGATGCGGTCAGGGCGAGCTCGTTGTGGATGAGGACTGACCATCGTATTTTCTGGTGACATGGGAACGTATCGATGTGGTGTTGTATTGTTGTGACCCCTCGTGTGAGACGAGTGCGGTTTTGTACCGGATGACCGGGCCTTTGTTAGAGACTGCCTGTTGGGAGAGGACTGTTGATGTACAGCATACCCCTGAGATTGTGATGTCATCTACCGTGCAGACAGATGACCCAGCCATTGCTGAGATTGATATGATGCCGCTTCCAGAGCTTAAGAGCTGAGATCGCTGGAGCTTTCAGGCAGAGAGGTGACAGGTGATAGCTAGTCTAGCTTGAGTTGTGAGACGAAGGTGATTCGTCTGATTGATGCGCCGACGCAGGCCCAGTTGAGTTGAAGATTTCCTGTGTTGAGAGTCTTACTCAGATCTAGTGTAGATCAATCCGGCGATGACGTTGTTCGTCGGATGTTCCGATATGAGATCGGTAAGCTGACCAGTTTTAGATAGAAGACCTCACCCAGATGTGTTGTGAGTTGATCGAGAAACGGATGAGTTTTGAGTCAAGTGGACGATAATAAGGACGAGTGGATCAAGAGGTTCGTGCGAGATGTTAACGAGTTGTTGTTACTCCCCGTTGAGATTAGAGATCGGATATGTATATATAGGCGTTGAGATACGGCCAGTTTCCGAGGAAAAGTTGTGCTGAGAATGCAGATGTCCAGAGAACGAGAAAGATTATGTAAGAGTACCAGCCTCCGTATAGTTCGGCGTAGGCAAGATCGGAAGAGACCTTGAGCCGGTTCCTTCCATGACACTGCTGCAATAAGATTTGCACCGAGGACCAGATGTGTTACGTGTATTCTGAGGACCCAGAGACAGAGGACGCCAGACCGTGGGCAGGAGGAGAGCGGATGTTCTTGCTCTGCCAGTTTGGGCGCACCGACTTTCTTCGACATTGTAGGAGGTGTACCTCAATGCCATGTGTTGTGATTTGCGTTGTGATCCGAGTATCACGCTTATATCGCTTGGATTTGAGTTTCATGATATTTCGTGCACCATGGCTGCAGCTACTGGGTATTTACATTTCGTGCATAGTTGTTGCACTGAATATATGTTTTACACACTGTTGTATTGGTTCGTGATTTGTGCATATCTATTTGCACTTGATATTGATTTTGTGCCTTAGCTGCACATGTTTATGATTTCGTGGATTTCATACAGTTGATTTGATATGTGCGTGTGGTACGCACTCGATTTGATTTTAGCACTCGGTATAGCTCATATGTGCTTGCAGTGATTGATACGTGTTTTATGCACGCAGTTGCACACTTTTATGATTTTTATACACCTTGGTACGCTCGTGTGGTTTTCATACGCATTTGAGTTATTGATGGTATTTCGTGCACGGGATGCACATGATTTGATATTTCGTGCACTGGATGCACATGATTGGTATTTCGTGCATTGGTTGCACTCAATTTATGCCTTTGAGCATTCATTTTACCGGATTTGTGTTTTCGTACGCGTGCATACTTGATGTTTGTTTTCGTGCATGCTACTGCACTTGATGCTTATTACGGACCGGACGCGCTTGGGTCGGATTTTGCGCATATTAGGCGCTTGATTTAGATTTTTTTTATTCGTGCATGTGGGATGCACTTGATTCAGATTTTATTTGTGCATGACGGCTGCACTTGAGTTGGATTTTCGCGCATGTTGAGCGCATGATATGAGATGTGATTGGTGCACACCGGATGCACTCGATTGGGGTTTTCGTTCGTGCATGACAATTGCACTGGTTGAGATTTTCGTGCACTATAGATGCACTAGATGTTGTTGTCGTGCACACCTGTTTGTCACGACCCAAAGTTTGGCCCGTGACCGGCACTTAACCACATAACGTTTACAGGCGTAACGCGACTAAGTGAACCGAAAACCCAGAAATCAAACCAGTGAAAGTATAGAGTGATATAAGTTTTAAATGAAAGCACTTACTAACATGTTAAGAAATCTAAGTAAACAATCACTAAGATAACAATATACGACGCCGTAGCGAAGATCAAGATCCACAAGTGGCAACATCACAGATAGAATAAACTGCAAGTACAGCCGGCTCACAACGAGCTCGACACCAGAATACAAATAATATACATCACCGTCCTCATACTGTCTCTAAGTCAATACATACATGGTAGATGGAGATTACTAGATACAATAATGTACATAACTGAAAGATAACAGATACCGCGTAAAACCCACCTATCAGCAAAAGAGCTAGTACACCAACTATGGGGGTATCTGTGTCAAAAGATGCAAAACGCAGCCTGCCGCGACTACTCCGAAGGGCAACCTGCAAACACTGTGGCACAACGGGGGTGAGTTGCCAACTCGTGAATAGAGATGACATATAAAGGTAATCGCGAGCATGTACGTTCTGCGCTACTCTATCATATGCCAACAGATGATATCAATATGTGATAAGCAGTATGTGCAATAATCATGCAAGTGCTCTATCAGGTAATATAACTACAGGATGAGGTACAATAATAAATGCTGAGCATGGGCAATATAACATCTACACGGAATGTCAACGTGGAATATATAATCGGTGTCCATCAATGCACCCAGATCCCCCAAATAGCTCAGGCACCGGCACTCTCATCGGCCCTCAAATCATGTAAATCTCTGAGAATCCCGAGTGCCCAACATCGGCACCCAAATATCATAAATACTCGTGTCTAGCATCGACACACAAATCCTCATCCATCGGGCCCCGTTAGTCCGGGTCAGCCCACGGCCTCCGTCTGCGGTATCGGCCCTCGGCCCCGGCAGTCCGGATCACCCCGCATCCATCTATAGACTCTGATCAGTATCCTCCGGATAACTGTCAGGTCCAACCAATCACCGGTAGGTAGTATTCCCTCTGCCAGGCTCACCGTCTACTACATAGCGAAACCGTTCTCGCCCCGGGGTACCATACCGGGTCCACCATGTACCCGTAATCGGCCTCGTCCATCTCCTCAATTCGGGTTCACATATATCACTCTAGCACCGAGGAAACACATGGTGGACGCACCGAAATATCATATCAAGGGAACCGGGTTTTTAAATGATTACATATTTGAAATAGCCACGGTTCCCAAATCCAGAAATCACATATAATCCAAAACAATATGCAAGTCAATGATCCGATATGATATGTGCATCAAGTATGAATATCATGTCAAGTCACATAAAGATGAGCTACAACATAATGATCCGATGTGATATATGCATCAAGTATGAATATCATGTCAAGTCACATAAAGATGAGCTACTACATAATGATCCGATGTGATATATGCATCAAGTATGAATATCATGTCAAGTCACATAAAGATGAGCTACTACATAATGATCCGATGTGATATATGCATCAAGTATGAATATCATGTCAAGTCACATAAAGATGAGCTACTACATAATGATCCGATGTAAATTCTACAGTGTGAGTGTCATGGCAATTACTAACGGTGTGTGTGTAACATGCAGGATAGTGCTCGTGCAACATGAACCGTTAGTAAGAGTGCGGTATTCTATCAATTCTAGTTTATAGACATACATCAGGGAATGTGGTATGCACTAAATAGTAGCCATGAACAATCAATGTATGGAAATGTAGCTATAAGATCCTATCAGCCCTGACGTAGAGCACCATGCGGGCGATATCCCCGTAGATATTAAATCTACTCACCGTAGTCCCTCGCTAGGTATAGCCGACGACTTGTTCCCCTCCTTCGCGGCGCCCGTCGCACTCGCCTGCGAATCCTATAATTTCACAACGTATCACTCATAAGCTCAAACCGTACAAACACGACATTTAAAGTCAACTAGAAACCCGTGTCTCAAACCAAGCGCGCGTGTGCGCGATACGCTAAAACGTGTGATTACGCACCTGAAGCCACTCCGACTCGTCGCGATACGCAGAAACCCCAAACCCACACATACGTATCACGCGTATCGCGAAAGATTAAAAATACGGGAAATAGGGTATTCTACTCCAGATTTTGATACAGAACAGATATTATAAAAATATATATACCAAAATACTCCACATAGCAGCAGACTCCAGTGGACCAAACCCCAACCCCCATCTCACCCATCTGGCCGCAAATTGCGGCCAGAACGAATATTCTGGTGGCCTCACTTGGGAATTGGGCTCCCAGGTTTGGTGTGTGTGTTAGTTATATGTATGCCCTAGAGGCCATTACTATACATAGGATGTATATTGTAGTGGATGCTGGGACATATATAGGGAGGACTTTCTTGCTCGACATGATAGTATGCTATCTGGTTGATCTTTACCTTAACGTGTATACTGATTGTCTCTCTGTTACATGTTGGTAAAGCCCTTAGGATGTGTACTTGACTACCTGGACTATGATGCGGATCATACTAGTGGGGACATGGTAGTCCATAAGTACATCCTTCAAAGTCCCTAGTCATGGGTATATCGAGACAGGGCATCGATATACCAGAGTAGACTAGCGTATACCTTCTCGACCCATACAGATGGGCGATGGATGATCCCATATCCATTGGTGTTTGACATCAGAGATGATATAGGGGTGCTCAGTGGAGACTGGGTACACTGGACGGACTCGCCGAGAACTCCCAGATGGTATTATACCTTACGTCAGATGGCAGTTCTCTGGTGACACTGGTACAGAGTAGTCTGTTGACCCGAGATCGTCATAGAGTCTTGTGTGGTTCCCACTGTGCTTTGATTTCCACCTTACCACGTCCAAGAGGGCGTGCAAAATGGTGGTTTTTGGGTACAGTCCCGAATCACATGAAGGCAATGAGTGATAGGAGGGGATTCGTCTCTCCCGGTATAGGGAGTTGATGTTGCGCTGTGTTCGATTGGCTATAACCGGAAATCCCTGGCCAGGGTTGCTGAGATTTACTGGTAAGTGTTACCAGTAGTTTCTCGAATTGTTATAGACCTCAGATCGACACGACTTATCGAGCTATTGGGGTCTGACGTTTACCACCCCTAGGCGAGATATGCGACATATCAGACGATCAGACCGGACTATACGGTAAGTGTTACTGGTTGGATTCACAGGAGTGTGAGCGGGCTTGCTCGTCGATCTTCTGATCACTCAATACCCGGGTGGCCGTTACGTTTAGCAGACCGCTTGCGGCTTGTGGGTGTTTGATATGATCATCATTTGCTGCCGGCGTATTGACGAGTCTTTAGAGTCCTACACAGAGGTTTCCTGGCTCAAGCGAAACGAAATAGGAGCGCATATGAGATATGTGCGGGACCGAGAATAATGCGTGTATGTGATACCGTATTCTATTCTCACGATGAATGTATCGATATAGTTGTATGCGATATAACCTAGTTATCGAATCAAGGATTGATTCGGTAAGCCGATACATAGGATACTAGTCGGTTATATGCGATATGACCGGATCGTTAAATCAAGTGTTGATTTAATAATTTAATGTATAATTATATATTTGATATATTACTTTGCATTAACTAGTATTGGTTCACTTTAAATGGATTTTCTCACTTGAATGTACAAGTTGTATATGTGATATACTTTTTGTGCAAATGATTGTATCATGTTTGATGATACATGTTTACTTGGTTAAGTGCAAAGAATTAAACCATGGTTAAACTAATGATTAGGGTTTTGTTTATCCATTACTTATTTATTCATTTATTTATTTGTTTATTCTTTTTGGAAAATAATAAGCATAAAGAAAAATGGTGGCTTTCTTTGGATGCATGTTGAAGCTTCATGAAGCTTTGACTAAGTGACCATTTTGTCTTCATGCTTAACCCTAACCATTCCTTCTAACCATGATTTATTCTCTACACTTGACCATAGTTGCCATATGATAAGTATTGTTTTATTTTTTTTTTGAGAATAACACTTACCAGTAAATCTCAGCAACCCTGGCCAGGGATTTCCGGTTATAGCCAATCGAACACAGCGCAACATCAACTCCCTATACCGGGAGAGACGAATCCCCTCCTATCGCTCATTGCCTTCATGTGATTCAGGACTGTACCCAAAAACCACCGTTTTGCACGCCCTCTTGGACGTGGTAAGGTGGAAATCAAAGCACAGTGGGAACCACACAAGACTCTATGACGATCTCGGGTCAACAGACTACTCTGTACCAGTGTCACCAGAGAACTGCCATCTGACGTAAGGTATAATACCATCTGGGAGTTCTCGGTGAGTCCGTCCAGTGTACCCATTCTCCACTGAGCACCCGTATATCATCTCTGATGTCAAACACCAATGGATATGGGATCATCCATCGCCCATCTGTATGGGTCGAGAAGGTATACCCTAGTCTACTCTGGTATATCGATGCCCTGTCTCGATATACCCATGACTAGGGACTTTGAAGGATGTACTTATGGACTACCATGTCCCCACTAGTATGATCCGCATCATAGTCCAGGTAGTCAAGTACACATCCTAAGGGCTTTACCAACATGTAACAGAGAGACAATCAGTATACACGTTAAGGTAAAGATCAACCAGATAGCATACTATCATGTCGAGCAAGAAAGTCCTCCCTATATATGTCCCAGCATCCACTACAATATACATCCTATGTATAGTAATGGCCTCTAGGGCATACATATAACTAACAATCTCCCACTTGCACTAGGGCCATCTGATAGCAGTGGTTGTAGTATCTCATACTCAACCATCCCGGAAAAGTCTCTCTCTGGGAAAAGGCCTTTGTGAGTGGATCCGCCGTGTTGTCCTCTGAGTCTACTCTCCTAACCTCGATCACCCTGGGGATCAACTATCTCCATGATTAGGTGACACTGCCTTAGAATATGTCTGGATCACTGATGGGACGGACGTTCCTTGGCATAAGCAACAACTCCATTGTCACACAATGGGAGGAACTAAGTTCATCTCATGAACATATATACATCCAGACTGCCTCTTTGGTAGCATCTTAAGTAGCGATGTATCGAGCCTTTATCGTCTAGTATGCCACGGTATCTAGCTTGGAACTCTTCCAACATACCGTCCCTTTACTGAGGGTAAAGACAATGCCTGTGACTGACTTTCAGTCGTCCTTATCACCCTGGAACCCTTCCAGTGATTCTCCCCAGGATCGGTTGATACCATCTCACTTCAACTAGTGAGAATCCTAATATCCAATTAGATCTATCTCATAGATCCAAAACCTAGGATTTAGGAGGTATAACTTTGATCCTATATGGAGAATTATTGTGATAAGCGGAGATTGACCGAGCGTAGCATAGGAAACTCCTTCCCTATCAAGAGCATGTCATCCACGTACTCTACGAGGATCGTCACTATACTCCCTACTACCTTTTTGTATATACAAGGTTCATCTACCATTTTGATGATGTCAAACTGTTTGACTACTACATCAAAATAGATGTTCCATCTCCGCGATGCCTGCTTTATCCTATAAAGTATCTTGCACACGTTTCCGCTGCTCCCACTGTCTACGAAGCCCTCTGGCTGTGTACTTATAGACGCTCTCTTCTAAAACATCATTTAGAAAAGCTGTCATGACACCCAACCGCCAGATATCGTAGTCATGGTACGTAGCCGTGGCAAGTAGGATCCGGATGGACTTAAGCATAGCCACTGGAAAAGGTTTCATCATTATCCATGCCTGGTCGATGAAGAAAACCTTTAACAAGTCTAGCTTTGAAAGTCTCAACTTTTCCATCTATACCAAGTAATCTTCTCAAGATATACTTGCTCCTGATGGGGATTTAACCCTTCAGATATAGCAACCAAAGTCCATACTTTGTTGGTGTACATGGATTCCATCTCAGATCGCAAAGCATCCAGTCATTCTTACAGAGTCACTACTCTCGATGGCCAGCTCGAAACTAGTTGGGTCATCATCTCATGATGCCATCCTCTCTCCCACTGTCATAGAGAAACCGAAGTATCTCTCAGGTGGGTGAGGAACCCTACTAGATTGGCGGAGAGGCTGAGGTTCATTGGTATTTACTGAATCCTTTGGTTCTACCAAATCATCTGCTGTTGTTTGTATAGCTGGAACCTTTCCAGTTGTACATAACAGACCTTGCCTCGAGTTTGTCCGGATTATGCTTTTAGACATAGGCCGATCAACCCCAAATCTTAACTAACTTAAGAGATGGGCTCTTCCATTATCATATCAAATATGAAGTGGTAGGCAACTGATTTGATTTGAACCCTATTCAATACGTATGCAGCTTCTCAAGTGCATAACTCCCAAAAAGAAATAGGTAACTCAGTAGTACTCATCATAGAGCACACCTTATCATATAGGGTGTGATTGCTCCGCCCCGATATACCATCGTGCTATGGTGTATACGGAGGAGTAATGCTGAGAGAGAATCTCATTCTCCTTTAGAAAAGTCCAGAAATTCCGTGCTCAAGTATTCTCCTCCTTGATCACATCAAAGGACATAATACTTATACCCGTATTTTGGTTCTCTACTTCTAACTTATATTCTGTGAATATCTCAAAAGGTTCGGACTTGTGTTTCAACAGGAACATAGGTCTGAATCTCGAAAGATCATCAAAGAATGTAATGAAGTATAAAGAACCGGTCTTGGTATATGTAGACAGGGGACCTTACATACATCAACATGTATCATCCCAAGAGTTCACAACTCTTTCTCTGTTTCCAATAAACAGGGCTATGGTCATCTAATCTTTGTGACATGACTGGCAAGTTTCACAAGATGTAAATTCAAACTGATTTAAACATGCATCTAAAATGTAACTTCAGCCAGTCGGGTCGCATTGATATGACCTAGTCTACAATGCCTCAAGAAGGATTCGTTCATATCTGAACTCTTCTTCTTGTGTGTGTTCTGTATACTAAGAACTGTAGTTTGATTTAGAACATCAATGCTTTTAGATAACGTGCCTGAACCGATCAACTTTTGATATAGGAAATGTTCAAAACATTATCCAACTATACAAAATTTTATCATTTCTTTACTAATAAAGAGACAGATATGATTTTGTATATCAGGTTCGGTATCTAATAACATTCGTTCAGAATCAATGTATTGGTAATACAGGGTGACAGTGACCAACAGACTTGGCTGCAACTCTTGCCCCGTTTTCTGCCTCATGAAACTTATCACCCGTTCTCAGTCCTCTACCTTTCTGTAGCCCTATGTAACAGATTACATATCTGGGATCCTGATTTGGTATCACATACCCAGGACGTAAAGGATACTGAGAAACAGTTCTCTGTAATGAACACACCCGAAGATGATGCATCATCATGCACTCTCTTCGTTTGGGCGGCACGGGAATTCTGGTAATCCCCAATTTCCTGCTCTGTCTTATAACAATTATAAGTTGGAGCGGGACCAACGTTCCCCAGCTCAGTATAACAAGCGGGTTCGGTCAAATATCTGTATTATTATCTTGATTAAGGCGTGATATGTTCGCTACCTGGAGAGAGAGAGAAGAAAACACTCAGCGTGCGCTCTTGCAAGAATAGATTGGTTATTATTTTATCTAATCAGGATGGCTCCCACTGCTTTTTATCAAATCTTCCTTCAAACCCTAAAAGGAAAGACTAGCCGGGATTAATTACACACTACAAGTTCGCCAATCTTTCAGCCAGGCTAGTGTCGGTACTTTGAGGGAGGTCCCCCGTGCTTTCGCACGAACCTAATTAATGTAAACCTCGTTTTTCCAGAGGCGTAACCCCGTTGACACCTTTCTAGACACCTACTTGATCGGCTAATTGTAATGTGTAAAACTCTCCCAGGAGTAACTCTTACTCGCAGTGGGTATCGGGATCCAACTATCTCATAGAAGGTATGCAATCTCATTGCAAATTTCAACACTTGAAATTCCCGATAATATTTTGCCCCTAACCTCCTATGACCTTGACAAAGGCCAACAAACCATAGGATGCTAGTCAAGTTCAACCCGTCATTTCCTGATTGAATTAAACCCACCCGCACGGCCCTTGACAAAGGCCAACAAGGTCGCACGACTACCCTAATCCAATCTGCGTCATATGCATAAGAAGATAAGCACCAGTTAGCTACCGCACACTGCGCCTTGACAAAGGCCAACAAACGCAGCACGAATACTAACTACTACTTATCTGAAATGACGGAGGGCTACGACAGGTTTTTCTGAAACCCTATTGCGTAATGAACTTGATATCGTTGTAGAATCAAATGATTTTAAAAAGGAGTGTTTTTGAGGCTTTTCTAGTTTTGCTAAAGGAGTCACTCCCGATGAAGGGATCGTCGGTCCTTTCCTCGTCGAATGAGGTGCGGGATATATCATATATATCACTGTGCAAAGCAGAAACTATAGAAGCAATCAAAAGACAAACCGAGTGTGTAGCATCTGCCAGTTATTGCTAAAGGAGTCACTCCCGGCGAAGGGATCTCGGTCCTTTCCTTATCGAATAAGGTGCAGGATATATCATATATACCGCTGTGCAAAGCAAGAACTGTAGCTACCTGTTTTATTTTGAAATTCAATTCTACAACATCTTTAGGTTTCTTCTTGCTTTCATTAATCATATTAATGAAGTCCCATCATTTAAAGTACCTAAACATCATAGATAAAAACGACGTACACTTATGCCATCCGCATTCGCCTCGATGTCCCCTCGTGCATCGTTAGGTTAGGTAACTAACGGCAGAGTGGGGCAGGGCTAGCGCGGGTGTAAAACATAAGTAACGCCTATATAATATATCATATATACTATATAAAGTATCCATCATAGAACATCACATGATCACATCACAGATATCGCAGCAGAAGAATCATATGAAATATTGGATATACTAGGACGTCCGTGTTTTCAATACGAGCCAGTATAAAACACGGATTCCACAGTCGCGATGAATAGCCAAACCCACACCCCTAGACCCCTACGAGAGCGGCAAGCAACCCTACCAATTCTAGAGTTAGGAGACCCGGACTCGACTCCTCGAGTTGGTCTCCCACTGGACTCCAGAACCCGGTTACTTGTGCTCCCCTCCTTGGGCCTATCCTAGTGCGGAAAAGTAAATAATATACAAAGGGTGACAACTTCCGCAACCTGGAAGTGCCCCAATAAAAGAATATTACATACAAGATTTTACATGAATGAAAATGAAAAACACTCATCTCACATAAAAACCCCCGGCTATTCAAACACGACGATCCAATATAACATATCCAGCAACACATAACATCACATGTCATCAACGTAAGTAAATATGCGCATCCCAATTGTCGTTGACATATAGCAACGAAACCGGCGATATCACATATTACACTTACGGTCACAGAAAAGAAAGTGTAAAACTACAACAGTTGGAATCCGCAACATCCTCAGACATCGCATGCCTGACTAAATGAATTCCTTAGACATCGCATGCCTAACAATTATAAACCCCGCATTTTAGTCTCATTATCGAAAACACTTTTCAATATCAAGTCGGGCAATTCAACAAGATCTTCCTGACATCCTGGTCGAATGCTCGTCGCAAACTTCAGTAGGCGGCCGCACCCCCGACGCCGTCGACGAAGTGCACCAAGGCGGAACACCGCTGCCGTGAGCACCCGGACGGATGCTTTCGGCGACGGGGTTCTCCTACAGTCACTTGGTCGGGGCTATGGAGTGAGGCTGTCTATTAAGTTTACCCGGCGAGTATCCGCGTACACTACGTGATTGCGACGGACTTTTGATCACATCAAAATTCCGCGGCAACCGATCAAGTGAGACTAAAGTGCTATGTTTATAACATTCATTCAGTTATCTCATAACTACTTGTGAATTCCAATTATTGTATCACATTCCAGATAAATAGAAAATGTTAAACTTTCCGATCGAACAATCGAACACCCAAGTTTTCCCGAAACAGCTCAACTGATGAAATAAGTTCAAAGACATTCACTTCGTGCCTCAGTACCAACGGTCCAGCCGTAGAAGGGTCAAGCCAACGCCTCACATGTGGCACGCCGTACTGCCCCAAACCCGAAGGTTCAAAGGGCAGTTCAAGACGGTCACATAATCGAGTTAAGGTTTGTTGTCTTCTAGAGGGACCATCGCGTTACTTGCACTACTTAGAACGTCATTAAACTACGGAAAAATCCAACACTTGGAAATTTCCCGACAGGGGAAAAATTGGGTATTTATATCCGGTCGAACTTTTTAACATATTCAAAAATTATCCGGAAAAACACATAGACAGAGTTTGACAATCCGATCGAATAAACGAATCCCCAAAACAACCCCAGATAATTCAACTCTTGAATAATATTTAAAAATACCCAGAGAACTCAGCACTGAATAAAGGAAGTTACTGTGCAAAATTGGGAGGATGACGTCATACTTTTGCCGCGGAACCGCCGCATAAGCTAGGCTTATGCCGCGGTTCCGCCGCACTCTTGAAGTATCTTTTGTCAAATTTTGCACCGTAATTCTTATAATTCCCTGTTGAATTTTTTAAGCATTTTTAATCTGGAAAAAACCCAGTTTTTGAAAAAAGTCCAGAGAGCATGATCGGGTTCGGGTTTCGGGTTCGTTCGGATTTCAAACTTCGTCTACGCATCGCCTAAGGCTCTAGCTAGGCTCTGATACCACTGTAGGGTTCCTAGGCACACTAATGAGGTCTCACAAGGCATCAACCATGCCAATTTAACATTTTACATGTGCCGAGAAACCCTAATACGGATCGTTAACTAGAATTTTAGGCGAAAGATGCAACTAGTTAACAACTTAACTAAAAGAACGGAAATACAACCTTTGTAGATCCGGTCCTCCACCTCCATAGCTCCGCAATGAAGTCTCCTCGCTGTCCAAATGGAATCCCGGGCTCTAGCGTCGGCTTCATCGGAGAAATGGGCGGGCAAGGTCGTCGGCTTCGTGCCGAAGATGATCTACGTCGAGGCAACACAAGTTCAAGCTCCAACTTCACCAAGTTGTGAAACTTGTGAAGAAAACACCCTATACTACTTGGCAAGAGGTAGAGGATGAAGAAATAGGAGTTAGGTTCTCTTTAGAACTGGATTTCTCACTCAATTACTCAAGTTGCCATTGATGAAGCAAGCTTTCTTCATCTTTGAAGAAGAAGAAGATGATGAAAAGAATTATGATAAGTTATTGAGTGAGAAATCCAGTTCTAAAGAGAACCCAACTCCTATCATAATTCTTTTCATCATCTTCTTCTTCTTCAAAGATGAAGAAAGCTTGCTTCATCAATGGCAACTTGAGTAATTGAGTGAGAAATCCAGTTCTAAAGAGAACCCAACTCCTATTTCTTCATCCTCTACCTCTTGCCAAGTAGTATAGGGTGTTTTCTTCACAAGTTTCACAACTTGGTGAAGTTGGAGCTTGAACTTGTGTTGCCTCGACGTAGATCATCTTCGGCACGAAGCCGACGACCTTGCCCGCCCATTTCTCCGATGAAGCCGACGCTAGAGCCCGGGATTCCATTTGGACAGCGAGGAGACTTCATTGCGGAGCTATGGAGGTGGAGGACCGGATCTACAAAGGTTGTATTTCCGTTCTTTTAGTTAAGTTGTTAACTAGTTGCATCTTTCGCCTAAAATTCTAGTTAACGATCCGTATTAGGGTTTCTCGACACATGTAAAATGTTAAATTGGCATGGTTGATGCCTTGTGAGACCTCATTAGTGTGCCTAGGAACCCTACAGTGTGCACTCTATACCCCCCATACATGCTACAATAACATCTAGTTTCACTCTGAAATATGTCGGGTAGCTGCAGATCCAACAGAACCCTATTTCTAGTTAAAAACCCCACTTTTGCACTAAATTGAAACTTTATGGTATTTTCCTAAAATCTAAAGCAAACCCAAGTCTAGAATCACACTAACAACTCATTACTAAGCTAATCAAGCCACAACAACATAAATTTTAACATATCATCACTAAATCCCTTCAATATCACTAAAGTTGCACAAAAGGTGACATTTTGAAACTAAACATGCAAGTTATGGAGATAGGGTGCTGGAGTGAGATTTATACCTTCAAAAGACCCTAGGAAACACCAAACATTCCATCTCCTTCTTCAAGTATGCAGATTTGCCTCCAATCATCTCAAAAACTCATTTTTCCTAAGGTTTTGTGAAGGAAAAGATTGGTTTTTGTGTAGGATTTTGTGTAGAGATCAAAGAGAAGTGAAAAGGAGAGGGAAAAGTGAAGAAAAGCTAGGGTTTTGCTGCTAAATTTCTGCTGGATTCAGAAATGAGGAGAAGAGAGAGAAGAGAGAAAGAAAAGGGGGTCAAAAGTCAAGTTCTCACCTAACCACCATGCCTCATTTGTTTATTTGGATTTTAGAATTCAAAAAGGGGTTTTGTTTTGATTAAAGGGTGGGGAATTAACAAGGAAACATGCAAGGAAAGAATGGCTAACACTTTAACCTAGGTCAAGGAAAATTATGCTAAGTGTGCATGTGTGCACTAACACAAGAAAATTCCCAATTAGGGTAAACACGACTAATTTATAACTAATAATCCTATGAACACATATATAATAACACGTACAATTACTAATTATCACGAAAAACATTCTAACGGAAATTCAAAGTGTTACAATCTACCCCCCTTAAAGAAATTCGGTCCCCGAATTTAAAAATTTAACTATACGCACCTTCAAAAAGATGGGGATACCTCTTCCTCATCTGGCTCCCGGTCTCCCAAGTGACCTCCTCGCCACTCTGGCCACGCCAACGTACCTTGACGGACGGTATCTCTTTCGACCTCAATTTCTTCACTTTTCGATCAAAGATCATCACCGGCTGCTCTGTATAGGAAAGGTCGCGCTCAAGCTGGATCGTCGGGTGCTGAATCGCATGCGAAGGATCATGAAGATATCTGTGGAGCATCGAAACATGAAATACGGGGTGCATGTCTGGAAAACTGGGCGGAAGGGCTAATCGATACGCAACCGCACCAACATGCTCGAGGATCTCGAAGGGGCCCACATATCCGGGACTAAGCTTCCCTTTCTTCCCAAACCTCATCACGCCTTTCATTGGGGAGACCCTCAAGAAAACATGATCACCAACAGAAAACTCAAGTCTACACCGACGACGGTCCGTATAAGATCTCTGCCTACTATGGGCTGCTCTCATCCTATAGCGAATCAACTGGATCTTCGCGGTCGTCTCTTCCACAATCTGCGGCCCTAAAATACTGCTCTCGCTGAGCTCTGTCCCACAGGTGGGCGATCTGCATCTCCTCCCATAACGAGCCTCAAACGGTGCCATCTGAATGGTCTCCTGGTAGCTGTTGTTGTAGGAGAACTCTACTAAGGGCAAATGATGATCCCAACTACCTCCGAAGTCTAATACGCATGCTCTGAGCATGTCCTCGAGAGTCTGAATAGTCCGCTCTGACTGTCCATCGGTCTGCGGATGGAATGCTGTGCTGAACTCAAGCGAGTGCCCAAAGCCTCCTGAAGCCTCTGCCATAGCCGGCTGGTAAACTGGGTGCCTCTATCGGATACGATACATGTCGGAACTCCGTGCAGTCGTACAATCTCATCAATGTAAATCTGGGCATACTGAGCAAACCCGAAAGTCGTCTTCACCGACAGGAAGTGAGCCGCTTTCGTCAAACGATCCATGATCACCCAGATGGAGTCATACCCTCGACTAGTCCTGGGTAGATCCACAATGAAGTTCATAGAAATCTGCTCCCATTTCCCTTCCGGAATGGGTAACGGCTGTAGCTCTCCCGCGGGCCTCTGGTGCTCAGCCTTGACTTGCTGAAAAGTTAGGCATCCCGACACAAAATCTACGATGTCTCTCTTCATTCCGTCCCACCAGTAAACACCTCTCAAGTCATGGTACATCTTGGTGGAACCGGGATGAACACTATATACCGATCGATGTGCCTCCTCAAGAATCTCACGCCGCAATCCCTCAGCATCTGGTACGCACAGTCTAGTCCCAAATTGTAATATCCCCTGACCATCGATCACGAACTCGGAAAATCTTCCCTGTCCCATCTGTGTCCTGATCTCAGAACAGCGGTCATCACTGTGCTGTGCCACATGTATACGGTCAAACAAATGTGGGCGTGCACGAACCTGCGCAATCTGTCCTCCGATCGGCGTAAACTCGAACTGTACCCGGCTATCGCATAAGATCTGCCAATCTGCCGACGACTACCTCTACACTGCGCTCAAATAAGATAGACTATCCCGGGCCTCCTGCTTAAAGCATCCGCCACTACATTCACCCTGCTCGGGTGATACAAGATCTCACAATCGTAGTCCTTCGCTAACTCCATCCATCGGCGCTGTCTAAGGTTCAGGTCTCGCTGCTGAAATATATGCTCTAAGCTCTTGTGGTCAGTGAATATCTGGCAAGACTCTCCATACAGATAACGTCGCCAGATCTTAAGTGCAAAGACCACTGCAGCCATCTCCAGATCATGAGTGGGGTAATTCTGTTCATGTTTCTTTAATTACCGCGAAGCATACGCGATCACCCTGTCATGCTGCATCAAAACGCACCCTATCCCCACTCGTGAAGCATCACAGTAGACCATAAATCCGCCTGATCCTGAAGGCAATGATAGCACTGGTGTCGTAGTCAGTAGAGCCCGTAGCTGCTGGAAACTGTGCTCACACTCCTCCGTCCAATCGAAGCGAACTCCCTTCCGGGTCAACCCGGTCAAAGGTGTAGCAATGCGAGAGAAGTCCTGCACGAATCGCCTGTATAGCCTGCCTGCCCTAGAAAGCTGCGAACCTCCGTCACTGACGTGGGTCTAGGCCAACTCCGAACTGCCTCGATCTTCCTCGGGTCTACACATATACCATCTCGTGTAATCACGTACCCCAAGAAGTCTACGCTGTCTAGCCAGAAAGCACACTCTGGAAATTTGACGAAAAGCTGATGCTCCCTCAAGGTCTGCAGTAATCCGCAGGTGCTGCTCGTGCTCTTCTCTACTCCGAGAATACACCAAGATATCGTCAATGAACACTATGATGAACAGATCAAGATACGGCCAGAAAATGCGGTTCGTCAAGTCCATGAATGCTGCTGGCGCGTTGGTGAGTCCGAACGACATCACCAAAATATCATAATGGCCGTAGCGCGTGCGGAAAGCTGTCCTAGAAATATCCTCCTGTCGAACCCGCAGCTGATGGTAGCCTGATCGCAAATCGATCCTCGAAAAGTATCCTGCCCCCTGAAGCTGGTCGAACAAATCGTCGATACGTGGCAAAGGATACCTGTTCCGCACTGTCACCCTGTTCAGCTGGCGGTAGTCGATATACAAACGCATACTGTCGTCCTTCTTCTTGACAAACAGGACTGGAGCACTCCACGGAGAAACACTGGGTCGAATAAGTCCCTTATCTAGCAAATCTTGCAACTGACCCTTCAATTCTCTAAGTTCCGCCGGGGCCACCCAATAAGGAGGTACGGAAATAGGCACCGTGCCAGGAACCAAATCAATACAGAAAGAAATGTCACGCTCGGGCGGTAGCCCAGGAAGCTCGTCAGGGAACATATCAGGGAACTCACTAACAACCGACACCTGATCCAACGGAACCACTATAGCTCTAGTATCGCAAATATAGGCGAGAAATCCCTGACATCCCTTCCTCAAAAGCTGTTCCCGCGTGAAAAGAAGAAATCACACTGTGAGGGGTGGCCCCACGGTCCCCCAACACAACAAAAACTGACTCGCCGGGAAAACAGAATCTAACTGTCTTCTCGCGGCAGTCAACAGAAGCATAGCACGTGGCTAACCAATCCATTCCCAAAAGAACGTCGAAGTCCAACATCTCAAGAAGGATCAAATCGACCGGCAACTCTCTCTCGCCAGTATGGACGGTACAGGATCGGAACACGTGACTAGCGACAAACGACTCTCCCACAGGAGTAGTCACAACAAGCGGTTGACCAAGCAAACCGGACTCTCTACCCAAACTCGGCACAAGGTGTGTGGATACATACAAGTACGTGGAAACATACGAGCACAAGGATCCGGATCAGACAATACGTGTGCAACAAAGGACATACTGAAAGAGTACCTGAAAGCTCTGCGTTGGACGCCCTCGCGTCCCGATGAGTCGAAGCGAAAACTTATGCCTGTCCTTCATCTGCGACTGACCGAACTCCTCCTCTACTAACCTGACCCCTCTGCGCGAACCCTCCGTGTCCACGACGTCTCAGAATACGACCCTGACGTAGTGTGAAGGAACACTGCCTGATAAGGTGTTGAAGGCTCCCACATCGTAAACATCTACGCGCTGGCTGCCGTCCTCCCTGGGGATGAGAGCCAAACAACTGTCCTCGTCCTAAGCCTCTGCTCTGGGCTGGTACATCAGTACGATTCCTCAACTGTTCTGGAACTCTCACGGTCTCTGGAAGACGTGTCCCGTAAACTGGAGCTGCCCCCACCGGTGCTATGTAGGGGACGGAATACTGCATGATGATCACAAGGAACAACTGGGTAACAGGGGTGACAACCACCTGTCGCTGCGCTCGAACGACCTCTACCAACGAGCTCATCGCCTGGCGTAAGCCCTGCATCTCTACCACTAGTCTAGCGATCTGAGCTGTCGTAGGGGGAACAATCTGTCCTTGTACAACAGGAGTACTACTCGGATTAGTCCTCGTCTCAGATGAATCAACTCGAACCTCGGCTCTCACGGCCGCTCTCTGCACCCTCGTAGTCCTGGGCGGCATAATGGCTGAAAAGAAGGTAGGATTCGAAGAGGATACAGAAATCGAATCACAAGGATGTATACAATCATGAGGGAATTTCAATCAATAAGTCCTAAGGTCGCGTAGGCGGAGTACCGTGTCGTGAGTATGCCGCGGAACATACGCATGCTATGCCACTCTGCTGCAGCTACCTACTCCATCATACCAGGGTCATCCTACACTCCGAAGGTAAAACCTACGCTCTGATACCAACTTTGTCACGACCCAAAGTTTGGCCCGTGACCGGCACTTAACCACGTAACGTCTACAGGCGTAACGCGACTAAGTGAACCGAAAACCCAGAAATCAAACCAGTGAAAGTATAGAGTGATATAAGTTTTAAATGAAAGCACTCACTAACATGTTAAGAAATCTAAGCAAACAATCACCAAGATAATAATATACGACGCCATAGCGAAGATCAAGATCTACAAGTGGGAACATCACAGATAGAATAAACTGCAAGTACAGCTGGCTCACAACGAGCTCGACACCAGAATTCAAATAATATACATCACCGTCCTCACACTGTCTCTAAGTCAATACATACATGGTAGATGGAGATTACTAGATACAATAATGTACATAACTGAAAGATAACAGATACCGCGTAAAACCCACCTATCAGCAAAAGAGCTAGTACACCAACTATGGGGGTATCTGTGTCAAAAGATGCAAAACGCAGCCTGCCGCGACTACTCCGAAGGGAAACCTGCAAACACTGTGGCACAACGGGGGTGAGTTGCCAACTCGTGAATAGAGATAACATATAAAGGTAATCGCGAGCATGCACGTACTGCGCTACTCTATCATATGCCAACAGATGATATCAATATGTGATAAGCAGTATGTGCAATAATCATGCAAGTGCTCTATCAGGTAATATAACTACAGGATGAGGTACAATAATAAATGCTGAGCATGGGCAATATAACATCTACAGGGAATGTCAACGTGGAATATATAATCGGTGTCCATCAATGCACCCAGATCCCCCAAATATCTCAGGCGCCGGCACTCTCATCGGCCCTCAAATCCTGTAAATCTCTGAGAATCCCGAGTGCCCAACATCGGCACCCAAATATCATAAATACTCGTGTCTAGCATCGACACGCAAATTCTCATCCATCGGGCCCCGTTAGTCCGGGTCAGCCCACGGGCTCCGTCTGCGGTATCGGCCCTCGGCCCCGGCAGTCCGGATCACCCCGCATCCATCTATCGACTCTGATCAGTATCCTCCGGATAACTATCAGGTCCAACCAATCAGCGGTAGGTAGTAGTCTCTCTGCCAGGCTCACCGTCTACTACACAGCGAAATCGTTCTCACCCCGGGGTACCATACTGGGTCCACCATGTACCCGTAATCGGCCTCATCCATCTCCTCGATTCGGGTTCACATATATCACTCTAGCACCGAGGAAACACATGGTGGACGCACCGAAATATCATATCAAGGGAACCGGGTTTTTAAATGATTACATATTTGAAATAGCCACGGTTCCCAAATCCAGAAATCACATATAATCTAAAACAATATGCAAGTCAATGATCCGATATGATATGTGCATCAAGTATAAATATCATGTCAAGTCATATAAAGATGAGCTACAACATAATGATCCGATGTGATATATGCATCAAGTATGAATATCATGTCAAGTCACATAAAGATGAGCTACTACATAATGATTCGATGTGATATATGCATCAAGTATGAATATCATGTCAAGTCACATAAAGATGAGCTACTACATAATGATCCGATGTGATATATGCATCAAGTATGAATATCATGTCAAGTCACATAAAGATGAGCTACTACATAATGATCCGATGTAAATTCTACAGTGTGAGTGTCATGGCAATTACTAACGGTGTGTGTGTAACATGCAGGATAGTGCTCGTGCAACATGAACCGTTAGTAAGAGTGCGGTGTTCTATCAATTCTAGTTTATATACATACATCAGGGAATGTGGTATGCACTAAATAGTAGCCATGAACAGTCAATGTATGGAAATGTAGCTATAAGATCCTATCAGCCCTGACGTAGAGCGCCATGCCGGCGATATCCCCATAGATGTTAAATCTACTCACCGTAGTCTCTCGCTAGGTATAGCCGACGACTTGTTCCCCTCCTTCGCGGCGCCCGTCGCACTCCCCTGCGAATCCTATAATTTTACAACATATCACTCATAAGCTCAAAACCGTACAAACACGATATTTAAAGTCAACTAGAAACCCGTGTCGCAAACCAAGCGTGCGTGTGCGCGATACGCTAAAACGTGTGATTACGCACCTGAAGCCACTCCGACTCGTCGCGATACGCAGAAACCCCAAACCCACACACACGTATCACGCGTGTCGTGAAAGATTAAAAATACGGGAAATAGGGTATTCTACTCCAGATTTTGATACAGAACAGATATTATAAAAATATATATACCAAAATACTCCACATAGCAGCAGACTCCAGTGGACCAAACCCCAACCCCCATCTCACCCATCTGGCCGCAAATTGCGGCCAGAACGAATATTCCGGCGGCCTCACTTAGGAATTGGGCTCCCAGGTTTGGTGTGTGCACTCTATACCCCCCATACATGCTACAGTAACATCTAGTTTCACTCTGAAATATGTCGGGTAGCAGCAGATCCAACAGAACCCTATTTCTAGTTAAAAACCCCACTTTTGCACTAAATTGAAACTTTATGGTATTTTCCTAAAATCTGAAGCAAACCCAAGTCTAGAATCACACTAACAACTCATTACCAAGCTAATCAAGCCACAACAACATAAATTTTAACATATCATCACTAAATCCCTTCAATAGCACTAAAGTTGCACAAAAGGTGACATTTTGAAACTAAACATGCAAGTTATGGAGATAGGGTGCTAGGAGTGAAATTTATACCTTCAAAAGACCCTAGAAAACACCAAACATTCCAGCTCCTCCTTCAAGTATGCAGATTTGCCTCCAATCATCTCAAAAACTCATTTTTCCTAAGGTTTTGTGAAGGAAAAGAGTGGTTTTTGTGTAGAGATCAAAGAGAAGTGAAAAGGAGAGGGAAAAGTGAAGAAAAGCTAGGGTTTTGCTGCTGAATTTCTGCTGGATTCAGAAATGAGGAGAAGAGAGAGAAGAGAGAAAGAAAAAGGGGTCGAAAGTCAAGTTCTCACCTAACCACCATGCCTCATTTGTTTATTTGGATTTTAGAATTCAAAAAGGGATTTTGTTTTGATTAAAGGGTGGGGAATTAACAAGGAAACATGCAAGGAAAGAATGGCAAACACTTTAACCTAGGTCAAGGAAAAATTATGCTAAGTGTGCATGTGTGCACTAACACAAGAAAATTCCCAATTAGGGTAAACACGACTAATTTATAACTAATAATCCTATGAACACATATATAATAACACGTACAATTACTAATTATCACGAAAAACATTCTAACGGAAATTCAAAGTGTTACACTGTTGCACTGGAAGGATTCTTTCGTGCACACCATTTGCACTTAGATTTGCTTTCGTGCATATTGGAACTTGTATTTGGGTTTGATTTCCGTGCGCACCAGACGTACGTGATTGTTGGATACGCCTTTTGAGGCTGATTTTGCTTTTGAGGACTTTGTTTTCATGATGAGGCCCTATACTTTGTAGTACCCTAACAGGACTGATCCAAGGACGGTACCTGTGTACTTTGCATGCATAAAAAGTTTACCAAGATGTTTCAAAAAGAAGTCATAGTCTCGTTATTTCTTACGTGTCTACGTGTGACACGAAAGTTTACAAAAGAAAATTTTTGGGATATTTTAAAAAGGGCGGAACATATATTTTGAGCAAAACTTATATGAGAGTATATTATTACTTTACAAATGAGCGTCTGTCATTTGTGCTGTGAGTTACACATCACACTGCAATTCAGAAAAAGATTCTGCATATGTTATTTCAGTTTTTGGAGATTTCTCAAAAAGGATGGGTAATATATATCTATTATGGTATTTGATTAGTGCATATGGTATTTCGGTAGTGGATTTGAGATTTGTATCTCCTTTGTTACTCCGATGATATGCATACAAGTCCGTTGATTTGCATGACGCTTGACGGAGATCGGTTTTGAGTTTAGTACTCATTTTTCCGGCGCGCAGGATGCGCTGTGGTTTTCTGTTTCTTCCGTTATTTCGGAGCCCCGTTGATTTAGCTGTTTATTGCAATGTTTTAGCATTTGGGAGTTTAAATTTAAATTTAAATTCGGGGACTGAATTTCTTTAAGGGGGGAAGATTGTAACGTTTCTGAAATCGTTATATGAATTTTTCCGTTTTAGGGTAAAATAGTCGGTATTTTCCGTTTTAACCGATTTTGATCAAATTTCCGTATAAACTTGCCGGCACCTAGTTTACCTAAAATAAAGCTAGTGCGCGAACTTTGGGGGTCAATGGGAAGTTTTGGTTCAAATAGATTTTTTCCCTAATAAAATATTATTTTAAATGGTAAATTATACACGTAAATTGTGGTAATTACTTCTAATGAGTATCATTGCTAATCTAATCACTAGAATTAGTTTAGAACCTTATTTTTTAATATCTAGATTTTTTTGTGATGACTAATGGTTTAAATTTTAAAAAGAAAATAAAGAAGGAAAATGTGGCAAAAAGGACTTTAAAGCATTAATTACCATTTATTGCTATTTTTAGCTAGAATTTTCTTTACCATTTTTCACAACCCCCCCCCCCCCCCACTTGAAGTGGCCGAGCCTCCCATTTCTGCCCTTCCCTTTCTCTTGCTCATTTTCATCTCATTCAAGCTCATAAAATCACCAAAAATCCTCAAATAATCCTACAAAATTCCTACATAAATCATTACCCATTATTCTTCATCTCTAATCTAGCTCGGATCTTCATGAAAAAATATCATTTTGGAGGGTTAATTTTGGTGATGTTGAAAAAATTGAGATCTTGTTTATGAGATATAAACCCTAATCCTAATTTGTTGCTTAATTCTTTAAGCTTGCTTAATTAAGTGTTTATTATAGCTTTAAAGTTTATGTTTAAATTAATTCATGATAATAATTGTGAAATCAAGTTAGGGTTTTGTTGTGATTAAATGGTTAATCATGAAGTGTTAACTTGGTAACTTTATTCAATTTGTGAGTATGATAATTGTTAAATTCCTATTTGTCTAATTGAGTTAATTAGCAAACTAGGTTTTACTAAATCATGTTTTGGATTAGAATAAAATATGGAATTGGTTTAGAACATTTAATTAGGTCGCTTTATGATAATTGTGATCGCTAGAATTTGTGTAAACTTTTAGCTCTGTGCTAAAATGATATAACTGCTTACTAGCTTTTCGGTAAAATTTGACATGGGTTTTAAATGAAAATGGAGATGGCGTAAATATTAATACCTACGATATTTATTGTCTTTGTTAATGCGTATTAGTATTATTGGGTTTTAATGTGGCAGTTTTCATGTATAGCGACCCTATTTAGGGTTTTGGCTATGTTTACGGTATTTGGATTCTTGGTTTGAGTTTTGGATGTGGTATTTGGTCGTTGGATGTTTGTACGTCAACGACAAGGGTAGTTGATTGTTTTGCATGTGTAGGCTATAGGTTCTAACTTATGAGCGCACCACGTGCCGTATTTTGGATTTCGGAATTTGATGTTAATAGCGTTGCGAATTCGTATTGATTGTAGGTACATTCGCGTGGATTCCGAGACGACGAAGCGCATCGATTACGGCTAAGCGAGGAGTTTAGCAGGTGAGTAGATTTATATCTACCGGGGAATTCGGGTGGATGGCGTATAGCACCCCCGCAAATATTGGATTGAAAGATCATTGATTATTATATCCTGATAAATGATATGCGATGGACATGATTGTAGGAATTGCAAGATAATATGATAGAAGTGGACACTAGTGAACATATTGGTTTAGGAGAATATGAAATGATAAGTGAATCATGATAGGTATGAATTAAAAGAGAACAAGTGTGATGTTCATTTAATGTGATGTGAGATATTAATATGATGGACGAGTATACGATGTGATATGATGAACTAGTATGATATGTCGTTATATGGATTCGAGTCGATATGTGATTGTTGATACCTTTGTAAGTCCCCTGATACGAGATTGACATGGATGTGACATGAGAAATAGGTATATATTTTTATGGATAATGATTGCATAATGAGTGATATGCCGTACGAGACTTAGATCCGTACCCCCGATGTTGTATAGGTTGATAGAATCCCTATTTGGTTAATGCCGCCGTACGTTAGATTACCGTACACGATGAGTTTTACTTGTTGATTTATCCATACCCTAGATTAGAGGATGCCGTACGATGGATTGTACCGTACGTGATGTTGTGAGGCTGGATACCGATTGATAGATTCACCGACTCGGTCTTGTTGATATGTATACCTTATAGCATTTGATTCACTATATGCATTGTGCTGCATTCATGCTATTCTCATTGCATTTCTTATGCCTGTGCTAGTACACCTACACTATTATCGATGATGCATATGTTACACTTACACAGATTGCCGACTCACACACTTCATCATCGATAATTGCTATGTCACTTACACAGTAGAATTGCTACATCATGCTATGATATACTGCCATGTTCACATCACTATGCTAGGTTGCATGATATACTGACATGTACACCCACATACTTTGCTACAGCTACATGTACAGCATGTCTACATACTGACATGTATACCCCTAAGTGGTATATATCTTGCTATAGTTGCATATACCCCTGAGTGGTATTGCATTGACATGTGATATTGAGACGTTGACTATTGCGCCATTGCACTTATGAGATGCATCATACATACTTGATTACATGTAGATACTTATACCTTGCTACAGTTACATGTACACTTCATATGATGCTGCACTTGTTTTCAGAGGATTTGGGAACCACAAGATATATTTTAAAGCTGGATTCATTTAAAAGAGCGGTTTTCCCTCAATATGCTCATATTGTTGTTTTATGTTGCATATATCAGTTTTCATGGATTTACGCATTGAGATATGGATTTCATGTGATTTATGGATTTGAGAACCGTGGGGGTATTTCAAGAAATTATGTGTTGTTTAAAAACCCGGTTTCTCTTGATACGATATTTCAGTGCGTCCACCATGTGATTTCTCGGTTCTGAGATTGGCATGTGAAACCCGATTCGAGGAGCGGGAGGCACCGTCTGCGGGTACATGGAGGACCCGGTATGGTACCCCGGGGCGAGTGGTGATTTCGTGGTGTAGACGATAAGCCTGACAGAGGGACCACTACCTACCGGTGATAGTATTTGGACTCGGCGGTTATCGTGGGGATACCGACCGGAGTGATGTACGGACATGACGTTAGGGCCAGTCTTGGTGACAGCGCCTGAGTTATGAGGATTTACGTGTCGATGTTAGAAACGGGTATTCATAATGTTTCGGGTGTCGGTGATAGACACCCAGGTTTCCATGATTTGATGTGGCATTGATGGACACACATTCTTTGATATCCTCATATTTACCTGCATATGCTTTTATGATATTTACATGCAGGAGTTGTTGTGTCAGTGGTTGACACGTGGATGAGATCCACTGCATACATGCATTGATTTTATTATTAGAAGAGATCCACCTGCATACATGCATTGATTCATTGTTGAGTGATATACACTTGCTGTTAGGCATTTATATGGTGTTGGCACATATGCAGATACGGTCACCCTAGTTATCATAGTATTACCTTTATGATATAGTTGACCTAGGAATCGTTGTTTATTTCGATTTCTACCTGTTGATGTTTTCTACTCATGAGTTGGCAACTCATCCCCGTTGTGCCACAGTTCTTGCAGGTTGTCCGCATGGATCAGTTGTGGTATCGTTGGCACACAGCTGTTTTCGGGTGACTTGCTTGTGGTAGGTGGTACATGTTGGATCGTGCCCTTCTTGTATTCATTTTTCATATTGTATCTAGTCACTCCATCAAATCAGAAACTAGTAATTGTATGATGCTGTTCATCACAGAATACTGCATTTTATACCGCCCATTCTTACGCTCGGTTGTTTATAGGTAGGTGCTTTTAATCCGTGTTTGTTACATATTTGCAGGATACAGGTTCTCGGTTCGAAAACGGTGAAATTCATGGAAAACACGACAAAATCCGGGTTCCTGCCAACCACTGAGAAAACACGGTCTCCGCTCGTCATCCGTATGTTGCCAGATACCAGTTTAGGAAGACAAAATGTCAAATCAATGTCACCTTCATGCACAAGGCTCAATGGCAACAACAAGTTCCAAGAAATCTACGCGGAGCTCGAGGCAATCATGACAAAAGCATCCACAAAAGTCCACCTTTCCTCAACAGAAATTCTGGAAGAAATGTGAAAGTATTTTCAGAAAATACATATACCAGACAAGAGGGGACAGAAGACCAGGGAAGCACCCAAAGTACGATGACTCAACTCATCAATAAGGCCGCGGATCCGCGGCCAAAGGGGGGTATTGGCCGCGGATCCGCGGCCATGTGGACCCCTCTCACTGTCAACTTTTGGGGGCTTTTTGGTAATCTTATTAGGTGGCAGATTGTTGCCTTAGGTTTTCATTTCCCTGCCTATAAATACAGCAGATCTGAGCCAAGCCAAGGGTCATTCTTTGTTCTCCATTCTTTTGTAGTTTTAGTTCTTTTTCTTCTTCTTCTTCATTCTTTTTCCATGAAAATTGTAGTGAGAGCTTTTTGAGTGGGAGATTAATGAAGATGAGGTTTTTGTATCTTTCTCTTGTGTTTCTTCTTCCCCTTGAGATTCTTGCTTTCCCTTGATCATTCAACCTCTTCATTGAGCTTGAATGGTTAAGGGTTAGTTATTGATCTCAAGGGTCGTATTTTCTTACGGAATTAGCGCTTCAATTCACATGCGTTCTCTACCCTTCTCTTGATCTTGCAACCTCTTGATTGAGCTTGCAAGTTTAAGGGTTGGCTATTGATCCCATGCTTGTCTTGAGTTCTACTTTCTTGTTCTTTTTATTGTTTATTTATTACTTGCATTTTTCATTCTTGCTTTACTTTCTTGCAATTTAATTCCATGCACTTTAATTACTTGTAATCTTTTCTTTTCTTTGTTCTTTTCTTTTTGTTCTCTCTTTTTGGTTCTTTCTTGTGAATGAATGTAATTATTATTGTTAAGAAGAAATACGGTATTATAAGTTAACATTTCTTTACCCATTTCCTTTTCCCGTATTTTCCATTGAACTCCGCCCAAACGATACGCAAGCGCTCCGATAGGCACCGTACCCTGACAAGGTAACGGTGATTCCTAACCGCGACCGGTTGCGTTCGGTTTGGCCGGAGGCGAAAGCAAGAGACAAGAACGGAAGGACAAGGGTAAATAAGCCGTATTCCACGAATACCGCGCTTAAATCCCCTAATCCACGTTGTTGCCGATTGCTCTAGCTTCAATTGGTCAAGACTCGGCTCAAAGGTTTTGAGTACGGATTTCTTTAGCTTACAATCTCGTATTTTCTTTTCTTAACAACTTTATACTTGCAAATAAACACATAGGTTAGAAACAAACATACACAAATTCTTTATTGACTCGTCTAAAACAAGAAAGGACATACAACCATCTCCCTGTGGATAGACCCGTGCTCAACCGGCTAGCTGCATAGCGACACCGTCTTGATTGCGGTTAACTTAAATTCTTTCAATCAAATGGTGCCGTTGCCGGGGAGACGGTAGCGTATTTTATTTCTTGTTATTCGGGTTAATATTCTTTTTGTATATATTTATAAAAGAAAAAGAAAAAAATAATATTCTTTTTGTTTTTTTTTGATCATTTTTGTGGGCAAGTGTGCAGATTTTTGCGTATTTGCAAACTGCGATTGTGGGAGCAAAGTGTGCATTCAAGGCTAAGGTGATTGCAAAGTACGGTGCCAAAGATCCGGGTAGTTTGACCCGCGCAAGCGAACTTTTCAAGCTTACCGGATTTGATTCAACGGGGGTTTCCTAACCCAAAACTTAACGGTACGTACTTTACTAACACCTTCTTCTCAAATCCGACGCTTCCAATATACTACTCTTTGCAGGATTCTTTGCAAGTTCGCTAGCAAACGCTAAAAAATTGACTAACCCGTATTTGTTGCAGTGCCGCGCTTAAACTAAAAAACGATTTTTTGATTCTTTATAGAATTTTTATTGAATTGCGCATTGCATCAATTAATACGGACTTAAGGGCAAGCGAACCCCACAATATACGGTAAAGGATTTCATCACCTTTTCCGTGGCCCACAAATCACGAACTTGAGCATAACGTTTACCCGCACAAAAATTAAAAGAAACTAGACTTTAAGCCTTAAGGACTTCGCGCTCACTAGGAGAAGTTAACTGTGTTTAGAACCTTGCTTAACGGTATATTGTTTACGGGGTGTCTAGGAAAGTGTTAACGGCGCAACCGCCAAAAGAGAAAGGGTTATTTAATTAAGGAACTTCGCGAAAGCGTTGGAAAACCTCCCCTTATCTCTGCACTTACCTGGCCTCGTGATCAGTGTATCTTGAGCCTGTTTCTCGACACAGTTTTACTTCGACAATCAAGTTCTGGAGCAGGTCTAGTTGACCTAGGTGAACCCTAGAACGATTAGGTGTGTGGTATTTTTGTGTCGTGATTGTTTTTGTCCATATTCTTTTTTGTGTGTATATTTCATTCTTTTGTTAATATATATAAACTAAAAAAAAATAAATATCACATTCTTTTTCCCTTCCTTTTCTCTACCTTTCTTTCTCTCTCTTCATATCATGGGTACCCCACCTCGAAAAACTCTTGCCGAACTTTGGTACCCACAACCAGACATTACTTCATACGGTTCTTGTTTTGGTCGAACTTCAAACGACCCCTCCATGCCAAAAATTTCTTTGAAAGATCGGATAGACGCATCTAGGACGAACAACTGGACCCCGCAATCCACTTCGTACCAACCGTTTCAAACATTCACCCCTTCTTGCGTTGATACACCTTTTGAAAGTCCAGTTGTAAACCCGAGACCAATGTCTCTTGCTGAACGAATTGAACAATCCCGTAGCCGATCTTTCACTCCTTTCACCACTTCAAATTCTTGGGATCAACAGTTCCATTCACCTTCTTATCCAAATGTTGATCCTACTCCTGTCCAGCCATTCCATTCCTACCAATCCTACCCTACTTTTGCACCTTCCCTAGACATTGCTTCAGAACCGCCGTTTGGGAGTTTTCAGTATCCAAACAACTTTGAATCTTTTACTGAAACCCCTTCACAACCCATGTCTAGTCTGGAACAGTCGTTGGAAGACTTTAGGGTAGCGTCAAGCCAGCAAATGATGGATTTGAATGCGTCCATGGCCGCCCTCATACAACCTAGTGATCCGGTAGCTAGTTTTCAACTAGCTCCAAATTTTTCAATGTATGATGAGGCGGCAGGACAGGCTGTGAATTTGAGTGGAGAGAGTGAGATGTACCCCCTTCCAAATCAAACCTACCCGTCCCAAATTGAATCCCACAACTCCTGTTTTGAAAGTCTATCGAGTGTCCCACATGCTTTATCAATTGAAGATAGAATGATTAATGAGTTGTACGACTTTGTAGTGTTTGATTTACCTAATTGTGAAGGGTCCCTTCCAAGTGAAACCAATTCCAAACCTTTTGACCTCTACACCTCCACTTTAGAACCTGAATCGATTGATATCCATGATTTTGTTGAGGTGTCAGAGAATTTTGATTTTCACTTGATTAAGGATATTGACGCCGGGAATATTTTGGATAATGAACCCGTAGATTTGGCTGAGTTTATCTCTTCAAATCATTATCCCGAGTCATTAAATGTTTTTCCCGAACCCCATATGCGTCCGGAATTTGAAGAGAAGTGCATGGATGTGCTAAACTTTGAGGAGAATTTTGAGGATAGTTTTGAGGATGAACCAGTTTTGCTTGATGAGTCGGATTTTCCAATTCATCCTGTTCCTTCCACTGACTGTGTACACCCTCCTGAACCTTTAACCGATAACCTTCCTCAATCACTTCCCCCCACCCTTTCCATCGTTCCGACCTTGCAAGAACCCGTCACACTTTCATTTCGTATGTCTGGTCTACCAAGTTCGGCGTACCCATGGTTTCTCTCGAATCTTGAGGGATTTGACCCTATTTCTCGACGAGTTTATAGATTAGCACAATCGCTTTTTACACATCGCTCATCACAAATTGTGCTAATCTATTTACTCCATTTGCACCCTCAAGTTCGTATTCCACTTCTTTTTCCTTTCCGCCATTCTTCTTCCTCTCATATACCGAGACCGTATCCCGCTTCTCTTCGCATACGGTCTCGAGTATTGTCCATCTCTTTTCTCTACGCCTTCTTCCACCAACCGGTACATTATAGCGATAAAATCTTTGAATGGTTGGTGTTAACTTTTGGCCTGTGTAAGGCCTTGTATAGCTTGATACTGTTCTTTCCCCCTTAATCCTGAATTTCAACGCTTAACAGTGGAAACACTGTTTTACTTAAGTTTGGGGGGGACACCTTTTTTGTATATATTTTTTGGTTTTTCTTTTTGTATATAATTTGTTTTTAGGGGGAGCGCCGACAATTTTGACCCTCTTGGTATAGCCTGACATTGAGGGCACTGTCAAGTTTAAGTTTGGGGGTGTGCTCGGTAAGCTTTCTTCCTTCGCATTCATTTGTATATTTTGCATTTGCATACCTTATTTAAAAACCCAAAAAAAATCGAAAATTTTCCAAAAATATAAAAACTTTGTCGTCAAGTTAGCTAATAGGGTAACTTAGATCTTTATTCCGAAAGATTAGTTGATATGATAGAAATAACTAAATTCTAGGCTTAGAAATTGAAAACCCTAAAAATAACCCTCATTCCGTCTAACTTTGGTATGTATACGTCCTTACAGTTTTTTTTGAGAAATATGTAATCTTGAGTTCAGTTCTTTAGTTAAGTCAAGATGAAGGGAAAGTATTGAAGCTTTACTGAAGGATAAGTCTGAAAAATAGTTTCTTTTCTTGAGTTCAAATTTAGAAAGTATATACCCTACAAACTGCACATACACGCACCTTGAAACTTGGGATAGTAGAGGATACCTAGATATACTCTTGCCTGAAAGCCTAGTATGAAAGAAAAAACGGTATTTAAAGCTAAACACCAAAAGAGCATATTGAAAAATATATCCGGTCTTGAAAAAGAAAAAGAAAAAGAAAAAAAGAAAAAAATAGAATAAAGTCAAGACCTGGAAACTGCTATTTACGCTTTAATGTTCACACATTCAGTAATCGGTCGTTAGTGCCTCAAGAAGCATTAATAGTCGCATGAAAGATGTGTGAGCAAATCCGTCCATCCTTAATGAAAAGAAGTAGTATTAGGTATTAGGGCAAGGGTATTATAGCTTGAATTGAATTCTTAAGTGTAGGGGTGCAAATTTACACACACGCAGGGGTATACAATCGATGTTTGAATAAAAGATAGAAATAAAGAATAAGACTTGTGTTTTCTGTAAAGGTGATAAAAATCCCTAATTTGAGGCCGCACTTTAGAAGGAAAACTCAGGAGAACCAACATCTTTCTAAACTTTTTTGGAACGTATAGGACCTAAAGTTAAATAGATAGGAGGTGTGAAAAATAAGGGTTGGATATTTCTAACTTAGGATGATAGAATTTCTAACGTAAATACTGAACTGTAGGAGTAGAATCTATGTTAACTTATGACACTAGCTTGACGGGATTTTGTGGGTGTAATCCGCTGAAAACCCTCAGAAGACAACACTCCTCCTACTAGGGACACCTAGAGGTTTAACGGCTTGTTGCACGTGCTCAGTGCAATCGCGTTCCCTGCGAAAGTGCGGTTAGGATTTTATTTTTTGTGAATAATTGGTTTTGCTCGGGACGAGCAAAAGTTAAGTTTGGGGGTATTTGTTCATCACAGAATACTGCATTTTATACCGCCCATTCTTACGCTCGGTTGTTTATAGGTAGGTGCTTTTAATCCGTGTTTGTTACATATTTGCAGGATACAGGTTCTCGGTTCGAAAACGGTGAAATTCATGGAAAACACAACAAAATCCGGGTTCCTGCCAACCACTGAGAAAACACGGTCTCCGCTCGTCATCCGTATGTTGCCAGATACCAGTTTAGGAAGACAAAATGTCAAATCAATGTCACCTTCATGCACAAGGCTCAATGGCAACAACAAGTTCCAAGAAATCTACGCGGAGCTCGAGGCAATCATGACAAAAGCATCCACAAAAGTCCACCTTTCCTCAACAGAAATTCTGGAAGAAATGTGAAAGTATTTTCAGAAAATACATATACCAGACAAGAGGGGACAGAAGACCAGGGAAGCACCCAAAGTACGACGACTCAACTCATCAATAAGGCCGCGGATCCGCGGCCAAAGGCGGGTATTGGCCGCGGATCCACGGCCATGTGGACCCCTCTCACTGTCAACTTTTGGGGGCTTTTTGGTAATCTTATTAGGTGGCAGATTGTTGCCCTAGGTTTTCATTTCCCTGCCTATAAATACAGCAGATCTGAGCCAAGCCAAGGGTCATTCTTTGTTCTCCATTCTTTTGTAGTTTTAGTTCTTTTTCTTCTTCTTCTTCATTCTTTCTCCATGAAAATTGTAGTGAGAGCTTTTTGAGTGGGAGATTAATGAAGATGAGGTTTTTGTATCTTTCTCTTGTGTTTCTTCTTCCCCTTGAGATTCTTGCTTTCCCTTGATCATTCAACCTCTTCATTGAGCTTGAATGGTTAAGGGTTAGTTATTGATCTCAAGGGTCGTATTTTCTTACGGAATTAGCGCTTCAATTCACATGCGTTCTCTACCCTTCTCTTGATCTTGCAACCTCTTGATTGAGCTTGCAAGTTTAAGGGTTGGCTATTGATCCCATGCTTGTCTTGAGTTCTACTTTCTTGTTCTTTTTATTGTTTATTTATTACTTGCATTTTTCATTCTTGCTTTACTTTCTTGCAATTTAATTCCATGCACTTTAATTACTTGTAATCTTTTCTTTTCTTTGTTCTTTTCTTTTTGTTCTCTCTTTTTGGTTCTTTCTTGTGAATGAATGTAATTATTATTGTTAAGAAGAAATACGGTATTATAAGTTAACATTTCTTTACCCATTTCCTTTTCCCGTATTTTCCATTGAACTCCGCCCAAACGATACGCAAGCGCTCCGATAGGCACCGTACCCTGACAAGGTAACGGTGATTCCTAACCGCGACCGGTTGCGTTCGGTTTGGCCGGAGGCGAAAGCAAGAGACAAGAACGGAAGGACAAGGGTAAATAAGCCGTATTCCACGAATACCGCGCTTAAATCCCCTAATCCACGTTGTTGCCGATTGCTCTAGCTTCAATTGTTCAAGACTCGGCTCAAAGGTTTTGAGTACGGATTTCTTTAGCTTACAATCTCGTATTTTCTTTTCTTAACAACTTTATACTTGCAAATAAACACATAGGTTAGAAACAAACATACACAAATTCTTTATTGACTCGTCTAAAACAAGAAAGGACATACAACCATCTCCCTGTGGATCGACCCGTGCTCAACCGGCTAGCTGCATAGCGACACCGTCTTGATTGCGGTTAACTTAAATTCTTTCAATCAGATGCAGACTTAGAAGACTTGTAGTTGCGAGACTTGAGCGATGGGTTTTTATGTTCGCTTTTGGGGTTGATGTCTTGCTTTACTTTATTTCCTTGTATGGATCTTCGCCGTTGGGCGTCTTATACTTGTTATTTATACTTGTGGTGGTTACTTCCGCCGTTGGGCGTGATTTGCTCCCGTTTGGTGATGCTTTATATTATTCTGTATTGTACCCGTTTTCGGGGTTAGTTTTTACAAGGGAGGTGCTGCCCAAATTTTCAAAAGACAAAAAATGATTTACTATACCTTTATTTCGAAGCTTCACCTCTTTATTTCTTAAAAAGGTTTAGATTTCTGGGTTCAGCTTACTTGAATTACGTTACGCCTGTAGACGTCGCGTGATTTAAGTGCTGGTCGCGAGCTTATATTTTGGGTCGTGACATGTATTTTTTGTTTTGTTCCAGATTACATGAGGCAAAATCTGGGAGCGTTTGAATTAATAATAGCAATGGTTTTCCAATTTCTAAAACTTGGATTTTTGGCATTTAATTGTGGATTTGGTCGTTGGACGTTTGTACGTCAAGGGCGAGGGTTCTGTGATTGTTTTTGCATTCATAGGCTATAGGTTCTAACCTATAAGCAATTCGTGTGCCGTATCGGTTTTCGGATATTGATTTTAATAGCATTTCGATTGTGTGTTGATATGTAGGTACCTTCGTGTGGACTTCCGAGACGACGAGGCACATCGACTTCGGCCTAGCGAGGAGTATTGCAGGTGAGTAGATTTATATCTACGGGGGAAGTCGGGTGGATGGCGTATAGCACCCCTGCAACCATTGATATGCGATTTATAATTTGGAGACAAGATATGCCACGACTTAAGGTTATAGTTTATGGTTTAGTGTTAATGATATGATAAAAGGATGTATCGAATTGATATATAAGGATGTGAAACGTGAATGTGAATCACGATACATATACATATGTAGTTGCAAGAGAATAAGTATGAGATTATAGTGGCATGTTATGAGGTCGATAAATACGATATGAGATTAATAAGATGACATGATGTCAGATATTGAAGTGATGAAAGGAGTATACGGTGAAATATGATGACTTGGTTTGATATGTTGTTATACGGATGCGAGGCGATATGAGATATTGATACCTTTGTCAGGTCCAATGATATGAGATTGATATGGATGTGACCTGAGATATAAGTGTATATATATATATATAATTATGATAATAATGTGTCACGACTGAAAATTCGGCACGTGACCGGCACTTAAACCACGAAACGTCTACAGGCGTAACGCAATTTAAGTAAGCCGAAACCCAGAAATCTAAACCATCAAAAGTAGTAAGTTATGATAACATTGTTGAAAACATTTGGAAATCTCAAGTAAAAATCTTTAAAGTTTAAATCATTTTCTTAAAAATTTCGGCAGCACCTCCTTTGTAAAAACCATCCCCGAAACAAACATAAGATGTAAATAAAACAACATATGATATAAATAAAACATCCCCAAATGGGAGTAATCACGCCTAACGGCGGAAACAACCACCACAAGTATAATATACGACGCTGTAGCGAAGAAATGGACAATATAAGTGAAAAACAGCAAAAGATAAAATTGCATAAAAGACGGCTCACACAAGCTCGACACCCAGATTCACAAAATATACAATATCGTCCTCACAACTCGTCTCTAAGTCAATACATGAAATGGTAGATGGAGAGTACTAGATACAATAATAGATATACAATGAAATATAAAGTCGGATAACCGCAACCCACCTACAGCAAAACGGCTCACAGCCAACCATAGCGGTATCCGCTGCAAAAAGACATAATAAGATAGCCCCTGCCGCGACTACTCTGAGGGTCAACCTGCAAAACACTGTGGCAAAACGGGGGTGAGTTGCCAACTCGTGAATAGTAAGTAACATAATACAGGTAATCACAGGTATGCACGTACTGCGATACCCTATTACATGTAATCTGATAGTATCAATATGGAAATCTGGGTATGCAACAATCATGAAAGGTACTCTATCAGGTACTACAAATACATGATGCAATGCATATCAATAAATGCTGAGTATGAGATAAAACATATCATCATCACGAATCATCATCGTGGAAAAACCCGGTGTCCATCAAATATACCCCGAATCCCAATACCTCAGGCGCCGTCGCTCCGATCGGCCCTCATATCCTGTAAATTTCATGGAACCTGAGTGCCCAACATCGGCACTCGAAAACATCATGAAATACTCGTTTCCAACATCGACACGTAAATACTCATCTCTCAGGCACCGCATACCAGATCGGCCCTCAACATATCTCATGTCATAAACCCCAAACGGTACCCTCCGGATATCCGTCGGGCTCTATACTATCACCGTTAGGTCATACTCCCTCTGCCAGGCTCATCGTTTACACCATGAAAATCATCTCTCGCCCCGGGGAACCATACCGGGTCCACCATGTACCCGCATACGGTGCCTCCCGCTCCTCGAATCGGGTTTCTAACACAAGTCTCAGAACCGAGAAAACTCATGGTGGACGCTCTAAAATATCATATCAAGAGAAACCGGCTTTTCAAAACAATGCATACTTTCTTGAAATAATACCACGGTTCTCAAATCCATAAATCACATGAAATCCGTATCTCAATGCGTAAATCCATGCAATATGATATATGCAACATAAAACCGTAATATGAGCATATCAAGGGAAAACCGCTCTTTTAAATGAATCCAGTTTTTAAATGTGTCATGCGGTTCCCAATTTCTCCAATATCATATAAAGGTGTACATGTAGCTATGTTTGCACGATGTATCTCATATGCGCAATAAAACAATAATCCATATGTCAATATCAATAACAAGTACAATATGATATAAGTGTATAGGTTGTGAGTGTCATGGTAATTACCGACGGTGTGGGTGTAGCATACAATTTAGTGCTCGTGCAAAATGAACCGTCAGTAATGGTGCAGTGTCTACTAGGTACTAGGTCAAGGCATAACAAGTAATGGTATGTATGATGCTCATGCACAATCAACATATATGAATATAAACATACGACTATAATATCCTATCAAGCCCTGACGCATAACGCCATACGGACGATTTCCTCGTAGATGTTAAATCTACTCACTGTCATCTCGAGCAAGGTATATCTAACCACCTGCTTCCCTTTCTTCGCAGCGTCCGAAGTCCCCGCCTGCGATCCTATTAACACATAAAACATAGCAAGGCAAAACTTAGAAATCGACCAATAATACACACAAACTACGCTTAGACCGACGCGCCGACTCTAAAAACTCACAAGTGATCACTTAGGGGCTAACGTGTGTGGCGACACTACTAAAACAAATCCTACGAGCAGAAATCACGCGAAGCACAAAAACTGAGTCGGACACCGTATCGCGAGTCGATGTAACACTAAAAACTAGCTAAACGATCCTAGATTTTACCCACTGTCACAACTTAAAAATCTAGCAGTACCAAATACTGTAAAACCACTGCAGACAGCTACCCACAAAATTACAACTTCCCAGTCCACCGTACGGCCGAGCTCGCCGGATTTCCTTGCAGTGTCGCCGGCCAAAACCGGTCAGATGGGGTCGGGGTCTCAGGTAAATACTTAGGGTCTCTAGCACTACGCTACTACCCTGCATGTTTTCACAGTGAACACTCGGGGTCACAGTAGGTTACATATATCCTAAAACGACACTAAAACTACGATACGTGTACAAAAACTATATCTTTATCGTTCTAACTGAAACTACAAAGCAACACAACAAATCATAAACTCCTAATTAACAGTTTAGAATCACTACCTTCCCAAACTTGCCCAAAACCCTAGCTTTCCATTCTCCAAGTGATCCTAGTGTCTTGGCTTGGCTTTATGGAGGGTTTAAGTGAAGTTTAGTGGAGATTTGGTGTGGTTTGTGAGGGTTGGGTTAGGGTTTCAGTTGAGGGGTAAGGGAGTGAATGAGGTGAAGGAAATATGAGAAGGAGAAAACAAATGAGAGTGAGAGTGAGGGGATGAGGGTGTATGCATGAGGGTGAGGGGTTTAGGAATGAGGGGTGAGTTTAGCACAAGCCATGCCTCCCTCCCCTCTCTCCTCATTAAATGCATGGCATGCTTTCCATGCCTCATCATGCCCTCTCTCTCTCAAGTCAACCTAATATAAAACCGTTTTTAATTTAAAATTTGAAAACTAATTAATTTAATTAAATACATAAAACTTAATTAAAATGGGTTTAAGGTGCCATGGCTACTTAAGCATGGTTAACCCCCCAATTAACCCTATGTTAACTTGCACATGTGTGTGCAAGCCCGAAATAAATATTAATAAAATATTCATTAATTTTTATAAAATATTTGAAAACTACTTTGGTAAAATTTTTACTAAAAACCCGCATTATCATTTAATTAATACTAATCGCAAATCTAAGGTGTTACAATCTTCCCCCTTAATGAAATTCGTCCTCGAATTTAAAAATCTTAATATGCATACCTTCAAAGAGATGGGGGAATTTCTTCCGCATCTCTCTCTCGGCCTCCCAAGTGACCTTTTCACTATTCGGGCTACGCCAAAGAACCTTCACAGATGGCAAGAACTTTGACCGAAGTTTCTTCACCTATCGATCCAATATCAGTACTGGCTGCTCGGTGAACGAAAGATCGTGTTCTAGCTGAACGGTCTGGTACTGAATCATGTGAGAACGGTCATGAAGGTATTTGCGAAGTATCGACACATGGAATACGGGGTGAACATCCAGAAAACTGGGTGGAAGTGCCAAATGATAGGCAACGGTACCAACTCGCTCAAGGATCTCGAAAGGACCTACAAATATGGGACTAAGCTTCCCTTTCTTCCCAAATCTCATCACGCCCTTCATCGGAGAAATCCGTAGGAATACATGATCCCCCATTGCGAACTCGAGCCTGCGACGACGACGATCGGCATAAGACTTCTGTCTGCACTGGGCTGCTCTTATCCTATCCTGAACTATCTGAATTTTCTCCATATTCTCTTGAACTAGATGGGGTCCTAAAATACTGCTCTCGCTGAGTTCGGTCCAACAGACTGGCGATCGACACTTTCTACCATACAAAGCCTCAAAAGGTACCATCTGAATCGTCTCCTGATAACTGTTATTGTAGGAGAAATCTATCAATGGAAAGTGACGATCCCAACTGCCACCAAATTGAAGCACGCACGCACAAAGCATATCCTCTAGAGTTTGTATAGTCCGCTCTGACTAACCATCGGTCTGCAGATGGAAAGCGGTGCTAAAGCTCAAACGGGTACCCAAGGCTTCCTGAAGCTTCTGCCAGAGATGGCTAATGAGTTGGGTGCTCCTATCGGATACAGTGCATGAAGGAACTCCATGCAAACGCACAATTTCATCAATGTACAACTGAGCATGACCGAAAGTGGTCTTCACTGGAAGGAAGTGATCCGCTTTCGTCAACCGGTCAACAATCACCCAAATGGAGTCATACCCTCGACTAGACATGGGTAGACCTGCAACGAAGTCTATGGAAATCTACTCCCATTTCCACTCCGGAACGGGAAAAGCCTGCAACTCTCCTGCCGGTCTCTGATGCTCAGCCTTGACTTGCTGTCAAGTCAGGCACCTCGAAACAAAATCCGAAACATCACTCTTCGTCCCTGCCCACCAGTAGATATCTCTCAAGTCACGATACATCTTGGTGGTGTTAGTTATATGTATGCCCTAGAGGCCATTACTGTACATTGGATGTATATTGTAGTGGATGCTGGGACATATATAGGTAGGACTTTCTTGCTCGACATGATAGTACGCTATCTGGTTGCTCTTTATCTTAACATGTATACTTTCTGTCTCTCTATTACATGTTGATAAAGCCCTTAGGATGTGTACTCGACTTCCAGGACTATGATGCAGATCATACTAGCGGGGCCTGGGTAGTCCATGAGTACATCCTTCAATGTTCCTAGTCATGGGAATATCGAGACGGGGCATCGATATTCCAGAGTAGACTAGCGTATATATTCTCGACCCATGCGATGGGCGATGGATGATCCCATATCCATTGGTGTTTGACATCAGAGATGGTATACGGGTGCTCAGTGGAGACTGGGTACACTGAACGGACTCGCCGAGAACTCCCAGATGGTATTATACCTCACGTCAGATGGCAGTTCTCAAGTGACACTGGTACAGCTTAGTCTGTTGACCGAGATCGTCATAGAGTCTTGTGTGTCTCCCACTGTGCTTTGATTTCCACCCTACCACGGCTCTACTGAGTCATGCAAACAGGTGGTTTTTGGGTACAGTCCCGATTCACATGGAGGCAATGAGCGATAGGAGGGGATTCGTCTCTCCCGGTATTGGGGGTTGATGTTGCGCTATGCACGACTGGCCATAACAAGAAATCCCTGGCCAGGGTTGCAGTGATCTACTGGTAAGTGTTATCAGTAGTTTTACACATGTTATGGACCTCACGTCAGCATGACTTATCAAGCTATTAGGGTCTGACGTTTACCACCCCTAGGCGAGATATGCGACATATCAGACTAACAGACCGGACTGTACGGTAAGTGTTACCGGTTGGATTCACAGGAGTGTGAGCGGGCTTGCTCGTCGATCTTCTGATCTCTCAATACCCTGGTGGCCGTTACGTTTAGTAGACCGCTTGCGGCTTGTGGGTGTTTGATATGATCATCATCTGCTGCCGGCGTATTGACGAGTCTTTAGAGTCCTACATAGAGGTTTCCTGGCTCAAGCGAAACGAAATAGGAGCGCATATGAGATATGTGCGGGACTGAGAATAATGCGTGTATGTGATACCGTATTCTATTCTCGCGATGAATGTATCGATTGGTTGTATGCGATATAACCTAGTTATCGAATCAAAGATTGATTCGATAAGCCGATACATTGGATATTAGTCGGTTATATGCGATATGACCGGATCGTTAAATCAAGTGTTGATTTAATGATTTAATGTATAATTATATATTTGATATATTACTTTACATTAACTAATATTAGTTCACTTTAAATGGATTTTCTCACTTAAAATACACAAGTTGTATATGTGATATACTTTTGTGCACTTGTTTGTATAATGTTTGATGATACATGCAAACTTGGGTTTGTGTAAGACTTAAACCTTGGTTAAGTAAATGGTTAGGGTTTTATCATATTCTCTTGATTATTTTAGTTTATTTATTTATTCTTTATTTTAGGAAAAGAAAATGATATGGTTGCTTCTTTTGTTCTTTTCTTAGAAGTTTCAAGAGGCTTTGACCATTCTTGTTCTTTTCCTAAACCTAACCATTCACATAACCTTAGTTAGTTCTCTACACTTGACCATGGTTGTGTATATGATACATATGATTTTATTTCCTATTTTTATAATACCGATGATATCCTTTTTCTTCTTCTTCTTCTTCATCAACAAGAAGAAAAGCTTGCCTCCATCAATGGCAACTTGAGAAAAAGAGTGAGAAATCCAATTCTAAAGTGAACCCACTTCCTATTTCTTCATCCTCTACCACTTGTCAAGTAGTATAGGGTGTTTTCTTTACAAGTTTCATGGCTTGGTGAAGTTGGAGCTTGATCTTGTGTTTCCTCGACGTAGATCATCTTCGGCATCGAAGTCGACGACTTAGCCCGATCAATTCTTCGATGAAACCACCGCGAGAGTCCGGGATCCGAAGGGTACAGCGGAGGGTCGTCAACACGGAGTTAGAGAGGTGGAGGACCGGATCTACAAAGGTTGTTGCCCCTTCCCTTTTAGTTAAAGTAGTTAACTTGCATTGCATCGCCTATACATCTAGTTAACGATCCGTATTAGGGTTTGTAGGCACAAGGAAAAATTATAATTGGCCATGTTTGATCACTTATGAGACCTCATTAGTGTGCCTAGGAACCCTACAATGGTATCAGAGCCTAGCTAGAGCCTTAGACGATGCGTAGACGGAGTTTGAAGTCCGATCGAACCGAAACCCTAACTCCAAATTGCTCTCTGGATATTTTTCAAAAATTGGGTTTTTTCCAGATTAAAAATTCTTTAAAAATTCAGCAGGAAGATCTAAGAATTATGGTGCAAAACGAGCCCCTGAATCATCTAAACCGCCGCGGAACAGTGGCAGAAGCATGGCTTCTGCGGCGGTTCCGCGGCCGTATGGTCACATTGCCCAATAATTTTTGCACAGTAATTCCTATATTTTGGTTCTGGATTTTCTGGGATTTTTTAAATATCACTCAAGAGTTGAGTTTTCTGGGTTGTATTGGGAGTTCGTAAATTCGATCGGATTATCAAACTTTGTCTATGTGTTTTTCCGGGTAATTTTAGAATATGTTAAAAAGTTCGACCAGATATAAATACCCACTTTTTCCCCTGCCGGGAAAATTCCAATTGTTGGATTTTCCCATAGTTTAATGACGTTCTAAGTAGTGCAAGTAACGCGATGGTCCCTCTAGAAGACAACAAACCTTAACTCGATTATGTGACCGTCTTGAACTGCCCTTTGAACATTCGGGTTTGGGGCAGTACGGCGTGCCACATGTGAGACGTTGGCTTGACCCTTCTACGGCTGGACCGTTGGTACTGAGGCACGAAGTGAATGTTTTTATACTTATTTCATGTGTTGAGCTGTTTCGGGAAAACTTGGGTGTTCGATTGTTTGATCGGAAAGTTTAACATTTTCTATTTATCCGGAATGTGATACAATAATTGGAATTCACAAATAGTTATGAGATAACTAAATGAATGTTATAAATCAAGCACTTTAGTCTCACTTGATCGGTTGCCACGGAATTTTGATGTGATCAAAAGTCCGTCGCAATCACGTAGCGTACGCGGATACTCGCCGGGTAAACTTAATAGACAGCCTCACCCCATAGCCCCGACCAAGTGACTGTAGGAGAACCCCGTCGCTGAAAGCATCCATTCGGGTGCTCGCGGTAGCAGTGTTCCGCCTTAGTGCACTTCGTCGACGGTATCGGGGGTGTGGCCGCCTACTAAAGTTTGCGACGAGCATTCGATCAGAATGTCGGGAATCCTGTTGAATTGCCCGACTTGATATTGAAAAGTGTTTTCGATAATGAGACTAAAATGCGGGGTTTATAATTGTTAGGCATGCGATGTCTAAGGAATTCATTTGATTAGGCATGCGATGTCTAAAGAGGTTGCGGATTCCAACTGTTGTAGTTTTACACTTTCTTTTCCGTAAGTGTAATATGTTATATCGCCGGTTTCGTTGCTATATGTCAACGACAATTGGGATGCGCATATTTACTTACGTTGATGACATGTGATGTTATGTGTCGCTGGATATGTTATATTGGATCGTCGTGTTTGAATAGCCGGGTTTTTTTTATGTGAGATGAGTGTTTTTCATTTTCATTCATGTAAAAACTTGTATGTAATATTCTTTTATTGGGGCACTTCCAGGTTGCGGAAGATGTCACCTTTTGTATATTATTTACTTTTCCGCATTAGGATAGACCCAAGGAGGGGAGCACAAGTAACCGGGTTCTAGGGTCCAGTGGGAGACCATCTCGAGGAGTCGAGTCCGGGTCTCCTAACCCTAGAATTGGTAGGGTTGCTTGCCGCTCTCGTAGGGGTCTAGGGGTGTGGGATTGGCTATTCATCACGACCGTGGAATCCGTGTTTTATACTGGCTCGTATTGAAAATACGGACGTCCTAGTATATCCAATATTTCATATGATATTTTCTGCTGTGTTATCTGTGATGTCATCATGTGATTTGTTCAGATAGATATAGTATATAGTATATATGATATATTATATAGACATTGCTTATGTTTTACACCCGCACTAGCCCTGCCTCGCTCTGGCGTTAGTTACCTAACCTAACGGTGCAGACGGGACATCGAGGCGAATGCGGATGGTATAAGCGTACGTTATATTTATCTGTGATGTTTAGGTGGACTTAAATGATGGGATATTCATTAATGAGATTAATGAAAGAAAATAAACCTAATTGATGTTGTGGAATCGAATTTCAAAAAATAAAACAGGTAGCTACAGTTCTTGCTTTGCATCGCGGTGTTCATTGTAGAACATCCTGCACCTTATTCGATGAGGAAAGGACCGAGATCCCTTCACCGGGAGTGACTCTTTTAGCAATAACTGGCAGATGCTACAACCCTCGGTTTGTCTTTTGATTGCTTCTATAGTTTCTGCTTTGCACAGTGATATATATGATATCTCCCGCACCTCATTCGACGAGGAAAGGGCTGACGATCCCTTCACCGGGAGTGACCCCTTTAGCAAAACTAGAAAAGCTTCAAAAACATTCCATTTAAAAACCATTTGATTCCGCAACGAGATCAAGTTCAAAGCGTTAAAGGTTTTCACAAAAAACCATTCGCAACCCTCCGTCATTTTAGGAAGTAGAGTACTTAGTATTCGTGCTGTGTTTGTTGACCTTAGTTAAAGCACGGTGTACGGTAGCTAAGTGATGTCTTCCTACACCGCATATGATGTAATTAGTTAGGACAGTCGCGTGACTTTGTTGACCTTAGTTAAGGGTCATGTGGGTGGGTCTAATTAATCACGAAATGACGGGTAGAACTTGACTAGTACTTATGATTTGTTGACCATAGTTAAGGTCATAAGTGCTAGGGGTAAAAATCTTTATCGGGAGTTTCAAGTGTTGAAATTTGCAATGAGATTGCATACCTTCTATGTGATAGTTGGATCCCGATACCCACTGCGAGTAATTGTTACTCCTGGGAGAGTTTTGCACTTTACAATTAGCCGATCAAGTAGGTGTCTAGAAAGGTGTCAACGGGGTTACGCCTTTGGGAAAACGAGGTTTATTGTAATTAGGTCCGTGCGAACGCACGGGGAACCTCCCTCAAAGTACCGACACTGGCCTGGCTGAAAGATTGGCGAACTTGTAGAGTGTAATTAATCCCGGCTAGTCTTTCCTTTTAAGGTTTGAAGGAAGATTTGATAAAAACAGTGGGAGCCATCCTGATTAGAAAAAAAATATAACCAATCTATTCTTGCTAGAGCGCACGTAGAGTGTTTTCTTATCTCTCTCTCTAGGTAGCGACCATATCACGCCTTAATCAAGATAATAATACGGATTATTGATCGAACCCGCTTGTTATACTGAGCTGGGGAACGTTGGTCCCGCTCCAACTTATAATTGTTATAAGACAGAGCAGGAAATAGGGGAATACCAGAATTCCTATGCCGCCCAAACGAAGAAAGTGCATATGATGCATCTCCTTCGGGTGTGTTCATTACAAAGAACTGTTTCTCAGTATCCTCTGCATCCTGGGTATTTGATACCGGATCAGGATCCCAGATATGTAATCTGTTACATAGGGCTACAAAAAGGTAGAAAACTGAGAACGGGTGATAAGTTTCATGAGACAGAAAACGGGGCAAGTGTTGCAGCCAAGTCTGTTGGTCACTGTCACCCTGTATTACCAGTACATTGATTCTGAACAAATGCTATTAGATACCGAACCTGATATACAAAATCATATCAGTCTCTTTATAAGTAAAGAAATGATAAAATTTTGTATTGTTTGATAATGTTTTGAACATTTCCTATTTCAAAAGTTGATCAGTTCAGGCACGTTATCTAAAAGCATTGACGTTCTAAATCAAACTACAATTCCTCGTATACAGAACACACACAAGAGGAAGAGTTCAGAAATGAACGAATCATTCTTGAGGCATTGTAGACTAGGCCATATCAATGCGACCCGACTGGCTGAAGTTACATTTTAGATGCATATTTAAATCAGTTTGAATTTACATCTTGTGAAACTTTCCAGTCATGTCACAGAGATAAGATGACCATAGCTCTGTTTATTGGAAACAGAGAAAGAGTTAGTAAACTCTTGGGACTGATACATGATGATGTATATAAGGTCTCATGTCTACACATGCCAGGACACGTTCTTTGTACTTCATTATGTTCTCTGATGATCTCTCAAGATTCAGACATATGTTCCTGTTGAAACATAGGCCCGAAGCTTTTGAGATATTCACAGAATATAAGTTAGAAGTAGAGAACCAATAACCGGGTATAAGTATTATATCCTATGATGAGATCAGGGAGGAGAATACTTGTGCATGGAATTCCTGGACTATTCTAAAGGAGAATGAGATTCTCTCTCAGCATTACTCCTCCGTATACACCATAGCACGATGGTATATCGGGGCGGAGCAATTGCACCCTATTCGATATGGTGCGCTCTATGATAAGTACTACTGAGTTTCCTATTTCCTTTTAGGGAGTTATGCACTTATGAAGTTGCATACTTATTGAATAGGGTTCGATTCAAATCAGTGCCTACCACTCCATATAAGATATGGTATGGGAAGAGCCTATCTCTTAAGTTAGTTAAGATTTGGGGTTGTCCGGCCTATGTCTAAAGCAAAATCCAGACAAGATCGAGGCAAAGTCAGTTCTGTAGAACTGGAAAGGTTCCAGCTATACAAAACTGCAGCTGATGATTTGACAGAACCAAAGGATTCAATAGTTCCCGACGAACCTCAGCCTCTCCGCCGATCTGGTAGGGTTCCTCATCCGCCTGAGAGATACCTCGGTTTCTCGATGACAGTGGGAGCGAGGAATGCATCATGAGATGATGACCCAACTAGTTTCGAGCAGGCCATCGAGAGTAGGGACTCTGTAAGAATGGTTGGATGCTTAGCGATCAGAGATGGAATCCATGTACACCAACAAAGTATGGACTTTGGTTGCTATATCTGATAGGTTAAATTCCCATCAGAAGCAAGTATATCCTGAGAAGATTACTTGGTGTAGATGAAAAAGTTGAGACTTTCAAAGCTAGACTTGTTAAAGATTTTAGTCATCAACCAGGCGTGGATAATGATGAAATCTTTTCAGGGGACTATTGTTGGAGATAGTGCCCTCAGAGTCAATTATTAGGTCACAGGTACGTGATTGTAATGATTGAGGGAGGACCTATCCCGGTAGGACAGTCTTACTCGAGATGATAGTATGCTATCTGGTTTACCTTTATCATCGTGTACTGCTTTAGGTGACATGATACGTCGCTATTACACGTTGATAGAGCCCCTAGGATTCTTGCTTGACCACCAGCAGTATGAGGGCGATCATATAAGTGGGAGCTGGGGGTCTACAAGCATATCCTTAAAAGGTCCCTAGTCGTGGGAGTTTCGAGACTGGGCATCGATACTCCATTAGTAGACTAGTGTATACAGTCGAGACTCCGACGAGGGGCGGTGGCCGGTCTCACAAGCCACTGGTGTCTGTTGGTTCACCTAAGATGTATACAGGCGCTCATTGGGTTATGAGTACACCGGACAGGACTCGCCGGGAACATGCTAGTTGGTCATATACCAGACGTCAGATGGCAGTTCCCTGGTGACATGTGTGCAGGTTAGTTCATCGACCTGGGGATCGTCATTTGTCTCGTGTGAGTTCCCACTGTACTTTGATTACTACCCTACCACGGCTCAAAGGAGTCGTGCAAACAGGTTTTAGTTGGGTACAGTCCCGAGACACATGGAGGCAGTGAGCGTATCTTCAGGGGTTCGTCTCTCCCGGTATTGGGGGTGAGGTCGTGCTGTGTCTAGGAGAGCCATTACACAAAGTCCTTGGCCAAGGCAAGGAGATTTACTGGTAGGTATTCCAGTAGTATCTCAGGGTGTTCTGGGCTACACTCCGACACGACTTGTACCGCTTTTGGGGGTCTGACTTTTACCAACCCCCTAGGCCCGCCATGCGATACTCATAGACGAACGGACCGGACTGCACGGATATTGTCACTGACAGGCTCAGTAGGGTGTCAGGATGAGTTCGCTCATCGACGTCCCTTTTAGTCAATAGCTGGTGGCCCGTCACGTATTGGCTTATACCTCTGACGTGCTAGTGGTTAAATCCACAGCCATTGTATTGACGAGTCTTTAGAGTCCACCACACTTTCAGTTACTCAAGCTTTCGGGCGAAACGCTGTAGAGGCCGTATGGAGATATGGCAGGGTCCGATCAGATACGTGCGGTATTGCACGGATCAGGATCGGACGGTTTTGTACTAGTGGCCGTATAGTTATATGGAAGCGTTCGATCAGATACGTGCGGTATTGCACGGATCAGGATCGGACGGATATTACTAGCCGGCTTTGGTTTAAGCCGGATCCTAGTATAGTACAGTGTAGATTTTGTCTCATTGCATTTGTATCCGGACGGAATACAGATGCGGGTGTGTATGCACAGTATGGGGGTTTTCCTGTAATTTATTACGGGACCAGTTTTCTGGAGTTGCCAGTTTGCATTCCGTTCCGGCCGGTTTTCCTTTGTTCTTTCCCGGCCGGACTTTTCAGATGGAGGGTGTTATTTGCAATTGTGCAAATAACATTTGTGGAGGGGGTATCTTGCATATTGGTGGTATCATGATGGCTTTTCATGATGAGATCCTTTTTCTTTCTTTTCTTTGCTTTATGAGATTAGAAATGAAAAGAGGTTTGATGTTGATTTAGTGATGATTATGTTTTAGGTTGTGGTCACCACTTTTTGCATCCTACACTCACCTCCCTCTTGTTATCATTTTGTTTTTGCTCCACCATTTTTCATTCTCACTTGATGAGAGGTTTTTGTTCATGGTTGAGAAAAAGAAAGAGAGAAAGAAAAGAGTTTCATCTTCATCCTTGAGAGTGTTTCATTTGATTGATCTCATTTCATGTTAAGAAAAATGCAAGCACCATTTTTTTTGTCTTGTTTCCTCCATCATCCACAAATGGCAACCAAACCCCAAAAGAGACTATGATTCTACACTACACTTCCTACAGCATATCTTGAGCATGTCGATTTGCCGGCTTCATGCGCGAGTTGCCTCGGTATTGAGGTGGGAGCCCGTAAAAGTACCCGGCTTCGTGGTGCCCTTTCCGACGAGGAGGAGATGGACGGAGATCCCGCGAGGAGATCGGAGTGGAGATGAAGACCGGAGGACTCGGATCGTATGGTATACATCTCTTCTCATCTTGTAGTTAGCTAGATATAGTTTAATGGCACGATCCGGGGTTTAGTGCGCGGTGGTGCCGGTTTGCTAAGTCCGCAAAATTACATAAAGTTTATCACCGTTTCCGCGTTTGGCCGTCGGTTTGACGGCCGGGGCGCCGCCGTGCACTTACAGTGGTATCAGAGCCTCGCCATTAACTTAGTCTAGCTTTGTGTAATGTGTTTGCATTTCCGATCGATCAAAAAGTTCCAAAACTGCATTTTAGTTCGCATCAGTTTCTGTTGAAAATTTTTGGTCTCGAAAATTTTTTCAGGTTGTAAAATATTGATGTACTGGAAAATCTAAGAGTTCTGTAAAAATTTGACGAAGTAACTCCACAGTTGGAGCGCGGAACCGCCGCGAAAACCCCATTTGTGCGGCCCTTCCGCCGCGCACTATTCACATCACTTCACCATTTTTTTACAGAGGCCTTCTGGGCTTATAATATGGGCTTTGGAATATTAAAGTTGGGCCAATTGTTTCTGTGAGTGCTACAGTTTTCTTTGGGGCCCACTTGTTAATTGTTTGATCAATCGAAAATTTTTTAAACACATTTTTCACAGTATTTACATTATATCTGCGACCGTGAATGTCACTCGATCGGTAAATCCGGTCTAACTGCTATAGCCCGGTTAGACGGATTTGCGAACGTGACTTTCACGTTGATGTTCTATGTATTTGCTGTGATGTTGCGGATCGGTCGTGGGGATAGCCTGGATGCAATGCTAGTACAGTTTTGTTGTATTATGTACATTTGATATTGCGGGGCGAGCGTCCGACATGTGGACTGCCGTCACTGCCTGTTTGTATTATTCTTTTTGGGGCACGACCTGGTTGCGGTCGATGTACCCGGTGTATGTATATTTTACTTTCTGTACTAGGGTTACCCCGTGGAGGGGTGCACGGATAGCCGGGTTCTAGAGGGCAACGGGCCCGCATCTCAGGGCATTGAGACGGAGGGGCTTCAGTCTGGAATTGGCGGGCTATTCGTCGCACTCGTAAGGGGTACAGGTTGACCCAGGAGGGGTGCCCAAGTTACCGGATTCCGTGAAGTGCTGGGTGGTCCATTCACGGTGCTGAAGGGGGCTGCCTCGCTTCAGGTTTTGGCGGGTGACTTGCCGCGCCCGTAGGGGTCTAGGATTTCATTGCACAGGCTATCCACACGACCAGGGGAACGTCGGGTTTCAGTAGTGGCTCTGTGAAACCCGGGGATCCCAGATATCTGTATTGTTCTGTGATGCTGTACATTTCTGTAATGTTGCATTTCTTTTCACGCCTAGAGCGAAATATAATATATTGGTATATATATTAGTAGATGTTGTATATGTTTTTCATCCGCGCTAGTCCAGTCCCCGCTCTGCCGTTAGTAAGCTAACCTAACGGGTGATGACGGGACCCAGTGGCGAATGCGAATGGCATATACGTACGTCAGTATATTTTCGTTCTTTGTGGTGTGATCAATTGGTGGGACTGCATTGATTCGGATCAATGCAAGTTAAACAAACCTAATCTGATGTTGTTGGAACACTTTTCAAAAAGCTGTTATTGCAAGGACGTTCACTTTTGTTTTGCATCGCGGTATTCATTTAGAATATCCTGCTCCTCAGTCGACGAGGCAAGGGCCGAGATCCCTTCACCGGGAGTGACCCCTTGGACAGAAGTTTGCGTCAGGGCATTAACTTCATTATAGCCGATTACTTTTGCTTTGCACAGTGATATTCGGTTATGAATATCCTGCACCCCATTCTACGGGGAAAGAGCCGAGATCCCTTCACCGGGAGTGACCTCTTTAGTAAAGGTTTTCGTCACTATATTTTCTAAAAAGCTATCCGTTCCTTCAACGATATCAAGTTCACTACGTTAAAGGTTTTCGCCAGAAACCATTCGTAGCCCTCCGTCGTTTCATATGGGTAGTCAATAGTATTCAAGCTGTGTTTGTTGGCCTTAGTCAAGGCACAGTGTTTGGTAGCTATTGGGTATTCATATGCTGCATAGATAGATGCGTTGGTTTGGGACAGTCGTATAGCCTTGTTGGCCTTAGTCAAGGGCTTGTACGGGTGGGTTCAAATCAACCTGGACAATGACGGGTAGAACTTGACATGTGACTTATAATTTGTTGGCCTTAGTCAAGGTCATAAGAGCATGGGGCAGAAATCACATCGGGAGTTTCAAAAGTACTGAAACTTGCCAGATATGCGCATACCTTCTGGAGTGTGATACCGTGAGCGGATTCCGTCACGTTGTCATGCGATGAGAGTTGGATCCCGATTCCCACTGATGAGTTGGTTTACTCCTCGGGTTACCCCGACTAATTCTTCTTTCAGGTTTGGAGGAGAATTTGAGGTACAGTGGGAGGTTTCCAGATTAGATAAATTGGTAACCATTCTGATCTAGGTTAGAGTGCACGCTGAGTGTTTCTTTTCTCTCTCTCTCTGGCAGCGACCGTTGACCCGACCCTAGACTATGACTCAGTGACCAAGTTGACCGAACCTACTTAACACTGGCTTTTGGATTGTCAAAGTTGCAGACCTCATTGCCACTCCTACTTTTACCCTTTTCTCCAGGACACCACGTATTACTACGAACGTCCACTTCCATTGGACAAAACCATCGTATGGTTATATACGAACTCGAAGGTTTTCGAGGATGGTTTCTGGTTCTGGAGAAAACGGATAGGATTATTCAGTTGTTTTTTCCTTTTACCTTCTCTCAAGTTGTGAGTACTCCTTGGTTTAGGAGATAGTACACCTATTACGCAAATTGGATAGTCTTCTTCCAAAGCTTAGGCTGGTGCCGACCGGTAGGGGATGAAGAAAACCAATTAGCATAACGATGGTGTGCAGAAGGTATTAAGTTCAGACAAAACAAGGGATCAGTAAGAGGGCAAAGTAAATTGCAACAGATATTCACGACCAAACCAAATATTTCGTTACCACTCCCACATCACCTTTCTATTTCTCCAGGACACTCCGTATCACTACGAAGATCCACAGTTTATTTGGATATTCCATCGTATGGTTATATACGAACTCGAAAGGAACTTGTTCCAGTTCGGGGATGGATCCTGGTTCAGGAGAAATAGGAATAAAGTACATTCAGATGTCTTTTATCTTCACCTTCTCTCGCGTTGCGAGTGCTCCTAGGATTAGGACAGTACACCCTTTATGCTTTTTGGATAGTCTTCTTCCAAACCATAGGCTGGTGCCGAACGGTAGGGAAGGAAGAAAACCAATTGGCCTAAAGGGGTGTACAGAAGGTAAAGACTAAAGACATATGAAGGGATATGGAGAGGTGGCAAAGAATTATACGGTTATAGTTGTGAATCTGGATGATGGAAGAGGCATTACTAGGAATACCAGGATACCCCATCGAAACATTTCAATGTTTCAGTTCAACTGTGTACTGTTAATGGATAACTGATTTCCCGATTAGACACTTACTCCAGGGTATGTATTTACCAGGTATGATTCTCACATCTGTATGGTTTTACAGATGATGAGTGGGAGTAAGTTATTGGGAATTGGGTGATCATCCTCATTATATCGGGATTCGTTGTAATCGGTGATATTTGAGGAAGTCACCTGGGTAGTTTGCAGGTCGGCAAATATTTGGTTTTGAATATCCGCTGTTATGCACCAATTTCAAATTGATATATCTGTACGTCTATTTTCATAGAGTGAGATATACCTTTCTGAAATTATGTCTACGACATTTACCTATATCAGTGGATGGTTAGGTAAGGAGCATTAAACAGCGGTGTAATTCTTCTTAACCATAAGTACAGTTTTCAACCTACGACGCACAGTGAATGAGTTGTTAGACTCAGTGGACTTATACAGAGTATTGTATATTGTCCAGTGTCCACTAGGACAGAGGGGTTGGTCCTCGTACTGTATTCTGTTTACTTATGACTTCTCTAGTTCTTAGACAGGTGTTTCGTAGAAACACAGGGTCGAAGTTTTGAGAAGTTATAGGTATAAGAATAAAGTAGAGAACCAGGTGTTGCAAGTATCGGGATTCTTCAAAGTGATCGAAGATGTAGATACTTGTGTATGGTGTTCAGTTGATAGTAATGATTAAGAGAACTTGCTTCTCTTTCAGGTTACTCACAATTGGAAATGCTTCCTAAGTTGAGTAACGCTGATCGGCCTCCTTCCATTTAGTTGACATGCGCTGGGGACAGCTGCATGATTTGAATCTGGTTCAATTAAATCAGTGCCTCTGTTTCTATATTGGATATAGAACAGTTCATATCTTAATGATATTAAGGTACGGGGAGTTGTCCGTGTTAGTGTATATGCCCTAGAGGCCATTACTGTATCATACTAGTTTGTATATTACTTAATGGATGCTTGGGATATTCACCTTGTATATACAATCTTGCTCAAAATAGTAGTATGCTACTTGGTTTGTTTCTACTTCAATGTGTACATGTGTTTATTTTTGTATATCGCCTATACACATTAGTAGAGCCCTTAGGATCTTTGCTTGATTACCAGCGATGTGATGGCCGTCACACTAGTGGGGCTGGGTAATCTATAAGCACATCCTTATGCAGGTCCCTGGTCGCAGGACTATCGAGACAGGGCATCGATACTCCGGAGTAGACCAGCGCATGCGCTTCTCATCCCAGTGTGGGAGACGGTCTGTCCCACAGCCGTCAGTACGTCGTACTTGAGATAGTATGCGGGTGCTCGTTAGGTTACGGGTACACTGGACAGGACTCGTAGGGAACTGACTAGTTGGTATTATACCTATCGTCAGTTATCAGTTCCCAGGTGACATGAGTGCAGCTTAGTCCGCTGACTTGACACTGTCACTCCGCCTCGAGTGTGTTCCCACTGTACTTTGATCACTACCCTACCACGGCTCAAAGGAGTCGTGCAAACAGGTAGTGGTTGGGTGCAGTCCCGAAGCACTTGGAGGCAGTGACGGTTAGACAGGATTCGTCTCTCCCGGTATTGGGGGTTGACATCGCGCTGTGTCTAGGAGAGCCATTACACGAGTAGTCCCTGGCCAGGGCAAACGAGATATACTGGTAGGTTTCCAGTGTTATCTCAGGGTGTATTGGGCTTCACTCCGGCACGACTTGTACCGCTTTTGGGGGACTGACGTTTACCGCCCCCTAGGCCCGCCATGCGATGTATCAGACGAACAGACCGGACTGTACGGAGAATGTCACACTCAGGCTCAGTAGGAGTTCAGATGGGTTTCGCCTCGTCGGTCTTCTTGTCGGCATTACCTGGGGACCGTTACGCACAGCTAGTGCCGCTTGCGGTCTGTGGTTAAACCTACTGCCAGCGTAGTGTCGAGTCTTTAGAGTCCCACACAGAAAGCTTTTCGCCTTTAGGCAAAAGAGTAGAGGTCGCATGGTATTGCGACAGGTCGCATGGTTTTGCGACAGGGTTCGGTCACATCCGTGTACTTGTGCACGTACAGTGTCCGGACAGTTTACACTAGCGGGCTTTGGTTTAAGCCAGATCCTAGTGTACCTTATGGGATTGGATTTATCCAGTTTGCATTCGTGTTCCTCGGAACGCGGATGCGGGTGTGTATGCACAGTTGACAGGGAGGCAGAGGCAGCGGATTCTCATTAGGGTTGTTGACAGTTGACCGTTGACTTTTTGACTTTATGCTCAACCCTAATGAGAATATGATATGTGATTAACTATTATATTAATTAAGTGTTATGGTGATATGGTTGTTGACTTGTTGACTTTTGTTGACTTGTTGACTTTGGTGACTTGTTGACTTTTGTTGACTTGTTGACCGGTTCACTAGGCTTGACTAGTTGACCATCATGATAACCATGGTTATCATTTCATGCCAAAGACTTTTTCTTGCTTGCTCATTTGAGTAAAATGAGTGCATGACATGATAAGCTTATGGTTGCTTCAAACCATCACATAAGACTTTTTTGATATGATGAGTTATGATCACTTTGGATTATGAGAGGGTGAAAGACAAAAGAGTTGCTCATTCTTTCTTGCTCATTCTCTCTCTTGTTCTTGAGCTCTCCTCTTGCTCTCACCCTCAACCTCTTGCTCCCTCTCTTGATCTATGGTTCTCTTGTCTCATGAGTTGAGAATCAAGAACCATAGATAAAATCCCATTCTATTTCCTCTCTACTCATTCTAGTTCACTAGGTTTAGCAAACCAAGTGAACTAGTTTCTTCAAAGAACGAAGAAGGAGCTAAAGGTTGGAGCTTTCAAGTGGATCTATCTTCGGCGTACGGAGACAACGAGAAGGAGCCATCGAACCACCATCGGAGCTTGAAGAGAAGGAGTTCAAGTTTAGGTATAACCATCTTCATCCGAGTAGCTAACTCTCTTTAGCATAGTTTGCTAGTTTTAGTTTAGACAACGATCCCGACCTAGCTTAGTCCATGTTGCCTCTTGCGTTAAAATTTTGATTTTATACCGTTTCCGCCTCCCCGTAAGAACCGGGGGTCGCAACGTGGACTTACAGTGGTATCAGAGCCTAACTAAACTTAAACTAGCTTGGTAGTGAAGTGTAACGAAGTTCGGAACCGGAAAAATCCAAAAACCAAACTTTACAAAAACCTGAGTTTCTGTTGAAATATTTTCTGGTCAAAATGAAAAACTTTATACTTGTAAATTCGGCTCAGGGTTTTGTGTGAACACCTAAGAAAAACGATACAGTGACTCGTCTAAACTGCCGCCCTTCCGCCGCGTGAGCCTTCTTAGCCGCCGCGGAACAGCCGCGAGTTGTTGTCTTCTCTGCATCGTTTTTCGTGCAGTGTGTTTGTGTGTTGGTTTTGGGATTTTTAAAATATATTATATGTGCCCAGATTGTCCAGAAAAGAAATTTCCTTTTGGGGTCCTATAATTCCGTATTTTTTCCGAACTTCACTGCACTTTGACTATGATGGTTATATCTGTGATGCTTGCATGTATTGAACGTCGGCTAATCGCTATAAGTCGATTAGTCGGGGTTATACATGATCTGTAATGTGCTGGAATGTGTATATGAATGTGTTGGACTGTCGCGGGTGAATAGCCGGGGTGGATGTGAGATGAGCTTTTGTTTTTCTTTCATTCATTGTAAATGTAAATTGATGTAATAATATTATTTGTTTGGCCGCACAACCGGGTCGGGGTTGTAGCCGTCATTGTATAATTCTTTTTACTGTTTTTGCTCCTAGGATAGACCCATGGAGGGGTGCACAAACTACCGAGTACTTGGCGGGTAGTTTGCCGCACCCGTAGGGGTCTTGGGTGGGGTATTTGGCTATTCACCGCGACCGTGTTATCCGCTTTTCGTTTCAGGCTCGAAAGGATTGCGGATTGCTAGTATATCCAATGCATTCATCTGTGATCTGTAATGTCTATCATTGCTTACTATTTAGGCGTTGCTTATGTTTTACAGACGCGCTAGCCCAGCCCCCGCTCTGTCGTTAGTTAAGTAACCTAACGGGTAATGACGGGGCCCCGTGGCGAATGCGAATGGCATAAGCGTACGTCATATTTTGGTTGTTTTCTGCAATGGTAGGATTAAATGATGGGACGCATTAAAAGAACTAATGCAAGAATATCACGCATTAAAAGAACTAATGCAAGCAAAACATGCATTAAAAGAACTAATGCAAGAAAATAAACCAAGTATAGGTCGTTGGAACATTTTCGAAAAACCACTCGGTTCTTTTCAAAACAAACTTTTAAAATGCGGAGTTTGAGCCACTCCATTTAAAAGCTATCTCGTTCCATCGACTAAATCAAGTTCACTACGTTCACGGTTTCGCCAAAACCATTCGTAGCCCTCCGTCGTTTCATATGAATATTCAACAGTATTCAAGCTGTGTTTGTTGGCCTTAGTCAAGGCACAGTGTTTGGTAGCTGGTGGGTATTCATATGTTGCATAGATAGAATGCGTTGGTTTGGGACAGTCGTATTACCTTGTTGGCCTTAGTCAAGGGTATATACGGGTGGATTCAAATTAACCTGGACAACGACGGGTAGAACTTGACATGTGACTTATGATTTGTTGGCCTTAGTCAAGGTCATAAGAGCATGGGGCAAAAATATACATCGGGAGTTTCATAAGTACTGAAACTTGCTAGATTTGCATACCATTTGGAGTGTGATGATTCTGGTAGGATTCCTTCAGTTTCGTCACGCGATGATATTTGGATCCCGATCCTACTGTGAGTATATGCTACTCCTCGGGAAATTTCTCACTAAACGATCAATGCTATAAACCTAGTAGGTGCCTAGAAAGGTGTTAGCGGGGCTACGCCCCCAGGGAAAAGAGGTTCTTTAATTAAGGAACTTCGCGAAAGCGTTGGAAAACCTCCCTCGAAGTACCGACACCGGCCTGGCTGAACGGTTAAGCAAGTATTGTACGGTGGGATTGATCCTGACTAATTCTTCCTTTATGGTTTGAGGAGGGATTCGAGAAACAGTGGGAGCCATCCTGTTTAGACAAACTAAAAACCACTCTAAACTTGCAAGAGCATCATGCTGAGTGTTTCTTCTTCTCTCTCTTAATTGCAGCGACCCTGTGACCACGCCTAGGTTACATCTAGATAATAATATGACTGAACCTGACTGTTATGACTGGCAAAGGTCTGTCCAGATGTCCATTGCCCATGACAAGCTGGAACGCCTCTTAACTAATCAAAACCCTGCTGTCTCAGGTCCAGTTTCCCCTGTCACGGATGTTCACATCCGCAGGACATCGGAAAAGGATTGTGCGAAAGCCAAGTGCCTCGTGTTAGCCTCAGTTGATGGTGCAAACCAGAGGCAGCACGAGAAGATGGACTCAGTTTCTATCTTCCTCCATAACAAAGTTTTATATGGAGAGCAATCTCGTATCGCAAGATATGAGACCTCGAACGAATTGCTTCAAGCGAGGTTGGCAGTCGGGTCATCTGTAAGGGGCAACGTCCTTACAGAGACCAGCTATATTGAGCTCACGGACCTGGAGACCACGTTGGCGAATGGGTCAAGTACTGACCTAATTCAACAGTCCCTGCCCTCTGCTTATACCCTGAAAGAAACCAGGGAAGAAAAAGGAAAAACAAGGGCAAAAGTTTCAGGACTGGATATAGTAAAAGAGGGACGTTCCTATTGTAACGGGAATGAACTATGGCAGAAAGATTGCAGGGCTTGTATAGCCAGTAGCCAGAATTCGAAGCATGTTGTGGCTTCGGCTTCGAGTGTGTTTGTAATTGAGAACTGTTTGTCAGTTAACCCTACTTCCTGGGTATTGGATACCGGATCAGGATCTCATATCTGTAATTCGTTACAGGGTCTGAGAAACCGTGGGGTTATCAGGAAAGGTGATATGACTCTCAGGGTTGCTAACGGAATGAGCATGGATGCTGTATCCGTAGGGGAATATCACCTAGGACTGACAACTGGGCAGATATTGATTCTGCGTGACTGTTTGTATGTACCAGGTGCGACTTGCAATATCATATCTGTATCCTTACTTTCTAAGGAAGGATATGATTTTGCTTTTGTAAGCGATGTAGTAAACATCCACCTAAATCAAGCACTGATTGGGTCAGGTACATTAAATAATGGTATATACGTATTGAATCAAGCTCAGATATTCAGCGTCCAGAACACACTTAAAAGAAAGTCTCCAGAATTAAATCAGGCTTTCTTATGGCATTGTAGACTGGGTCACATCAATGAGACACGGTTGACTAAGTTACATAAAGAAGGATACTAGGATCCGTTCGAGTACCAGTCTTATGCCACTTGTGAATCCTGTCTCATGGGAAAGATGACAAAGACTCCGTTCACTGGACACGGAGTAAGAGCGAGCGAGCTCTTGGGACTTATACACAGTGACGTGTGTGGTCCAATGTCTACACATGCGCGAAGCGGTTATTCATACTTCATTACTTTCACAGATGATTTCTCTAGGTTTGGACATGTCTTCTTAATGAAGCACAAATCCGAGGCCTTTGAGAAATTTCGAGAATATAAGAATGAAGTAGAAAAACAAACAGGCAAAAGTATCAAGATCCTAAGATCGGATCGAGGTGGAGAATACTTAAGTGCCGAGTTTCTGGACTACTTAAAAGAGAATGGAATTCTCTCTCAGCGTACTCCTCCATACACACCACAACACAACGGTGTATCGGAAAGAAGGAATCGAACCCTATTAGATATGGTTCGTTCCATGATGAGTAAGGCTGAGTTACCGCGATCTTTCTGGGGTTATGCACTGGAAACAGCTGCACATCTCTTGAACCAAGTTCCTACTAAGACAGTGCCTACCACACCATACCAGATGTGGAGTGGGAAGAGACCCTGTCTTAAATCCTTTAAGACATGGGGATGTCCGGCTTTTGTAAAAAAGCAGCATGCGGACAAGCTCGAGGCACGCTCAGTACAGTGCAAGTTTGTGGGATACCCAAAGAACTCCAAGGGGTATCTTTTCTATTACGCAGAGGAGCAAAAAGTCCTTGTTTCTCGTCATGCCCGCTTCTTGGAAACTGAGTTTTTAGAAAATCAGATAAGTGGGAGCGCAATAGAACTGGAAGAAATTCCAGAACCACAAGCTATTACTGAAACCTTAGTAGAACCAGAAGGTTCAGGGGAACCGGACATTCCTACGCCGCTCCGCAGGAGTAGTAGGCAGTCTCATCCGCCCGAGAGATACTACGGTTTTCTCATAGACGGGGATAGAGAGGATTGCATCATAGATTATGATGAGCCTACTAGCTTCCAGCAAGCCATTCAGAGCGGTGACTCGGTAAAATGGCTGGATGCAATGCGGACCGAGATGGAGTCCATGTACACCAACAAAGTTTGGACTTTGGACTTTGCTCCAGAAGGGATAAAACCCGTAGGCTGCAAATGGATCTTCAGAAAGAAGATTGGTGTAGATGGGCAGGTTGAAACCTATAAAGCTAGGCTCGTTGCAAAGGGTTTTCGTCAAAGACCTGGTTTGGACTATGACGAGACTTTTTCTCCGGTAGCCATGCTTAAATCCATTCGGATCCTTCTTGCCATTGCTGCCTTCCACGATTATGAGATCTGGCAGAAGGACGTTAAGACGGCTTTCCTAAATGGAAATTTAGAAGAGTGCGTCTATATGGATCAGCCAGAGGGTTTCAATCAGAGTAGGAGCAGCGGTAAAGTATGCAAGTTGCTCAAGTCCATCTATGGACTTAAGCAGGCATCGCGGAGTTGGAACATCTGCTTTGATGATACTGTCAAAGAATTCGACTTTGTCAAAAACCCAGATGAACCATGCATTTACAGTAAGATTGTAGGGAGAAATGTGGTATTCCTCGTCTTGTACGTCGATGACATTCTCCTAATAGGAAATGATATTCCTATGCTACAGTCAGTCAAAGGATTCTTGTCACAGAGGTTCTCCATGAAGGACCTGGGCGATGCCAACTACATTCTGGGGATCCAGATCTATCGTGTGTAAGTCCATATTGCGACCCCCGGTTCTTACGGGGAGGCGGAAACGGTATAAAATCAAAATTTTTATCGCAAGAGGCAACATGGACTAACTTATGGTCGGGATCGTTACCTAAACTAAAACTAGCAAACTAAGCTAAAGATGTTTAGCTACTCGGATGAAGATGGTTATACCTAAACTTGAACTCCTTCTCTTCAAGCTCCGGTGGTGGTCCGATGGCTCCTTCTCGTCGTCTCCGTACGCCGAAGATAGATCCACTTGAAAGCTCCAACCTTTAGCTCCTTCTTCGGTCTTTGAAGAAACTAGTTCACTTGGTTTGCCAAACCTAGTGAACTAGAATGAGTAGAGAGGAAAATAGAATGGGATTTTATCTATGGTTCTTGATTCTCAACTCATGAGACAAGAGAACCATAGATCAAGAGAGGGAGCAAGAGGTTGAGGGTGAGAGCAAGGGGAGAGCTCAAGAACAAGAGAGAGAATGAGCAAGAAAGAATGAGGCTCTCTTTTCTCTCTCACCCTCTCATAATCCAAAGTGATCATAACTCATCATATCAAAAAAGTCTTTTGGTGATGGTTAGAAGCAACCATAAGGTTATCATATCATGCACTCATTTTACTCAAAAAGCAAGCAAGAAAAAAAAGTCTTTGGCATGAAATGATAACCATGGTTATCATGATGGTCAACTAGTCAAGCCTAGTCAACCGGTCAACAAGTCAACAAAAGTCAACAAGTCACCAAAGTCAACAAGTCAACAAAAGTCAACAAGTCAACAACCATATCACCATAATACTTAATTAATATAATAGTTAATCACATATCATATTCTCATTAGGGTTGAGCAAAAAGTCAAAAGTCAACGGTCAACTGTCAACAACCCTAATGAGAATCCACTACCTCTGCCTCCCTGTCAACTGTGCATACACACCCGCATCCGCGTTCCGAGGAACACGAATGCAAACTGGATAAATCCAATCCCATAAGGTACACTAGGATCTGGCTTAAACCAAAGCCCACTAGTGTAAACTGTCCGGACACTGTACGTGCACAAGTGCACGGATGTGACCGAACCCTGTCGCAAAACCATGCGACCTGTCGCAATACCATGCGACCTCTACTCTTTTGCCTAAAGGCGAAAAGCTTTCTGTGTGGGACTCTAAAGACTCGACACTACGCTGGCAGTGGGTTTAACCACAGACCGCAAGCGGCACTAGCTGTGCGTAACGGTCCCCAGGTAATGCCGACAAGAAGACCGACGAGGCGAAACCCATCTGAACTCCTACTGAGCCTGAGTGTGACATTCTCCATACAGTCCGGTCTGTTCGTCTGATACATCGCATGGCGGGCCTAGGGGGCGGTAAACGTCAGTCCCCCAATAGCGGTACAAGTCGTGCCGGAGTGAAGCCCAATACACCCTGAGATAACACTGGAAACCTACCAGTATATCTCGTTTGCCCTGGCCAGGGACTACTCGTGTAATGGCTCTCCTAGACACAGCGCGATGTCAACCCCCAATACCGGGAGAGACGAATCCTGTCTAACCGTCACTGCCTCCAAGTGCTTCGGGACTGCACCCAACCACTACCTGTTTGCACGACTCCTTTGAGCCGTGGTAGGGTAGTGATCAAAGTACAGTGGGAACACACTCGAGGCGGAGTGACAGTGTCAAGTCAGCGGACTAAGCTGTACTCATGTCACCTGGGAACTGATAACTGACGATAGGTATAATACCAACTAGTCAGTTCCCGACGAGTCCTGTCCAGTGTACCCGTAACCTAACGAGCACCCGCATACTATCTCAAGTACGACGTACTGACGGCTGTGGGACAGACCGTCTCCCACACTGGGATAAGAAGCGCATGCGCTGGTCTACTCCGGAGTATCGATGCCCTGTCTCGATAGTCCTGCGACCAGGGACCTGAATAAGGATGTGCTTATAGATTACCCAGCCCCCACTAGTGTGACTGCCATCACAACGCTGGTAATCAAGCAAAGATCCTAAGGGCTCCACTAATGCGTATAAGTGATATACTGAAATAAACACAAGTACACATTGAAGTAGAAACAAACCAAGTAGCATACTACTATTTTGAGCAAGATTGTATATACAAGGTGAATATCCCAAGCATCCATTAAGTAATATACAAACTAGTATGATACAGTAATGGCCTCTAGGGCATATACACTAACAATCTCCCACTTGCACTAAGGCCATGTACTGGCGTATCGAAGACCTATCATCTCGATCAGCCGCTCGAACTGAGTCTGGGGCAGGGCCTTGGTGAATGGATCAGCAGTGTTATCTTCTGAAGCGACTCTCCGAACCTCGATCTCCTGGCGATCCACGATCTCCCTGATCAGGTGATACCGCCTCAAGATGTGCCTGGATCTCTGATGGGACCTGGGTTCCTTCGCTAATGCTATAGCCCCGTTGTTGTCGCAATACAGAGGTATTGGATCAACAATGGACGGAACCACCTGAAGTTCTTTCAAGAACTTCCTCATCCAGACAGCTTCTTTTGCGGCATCAGATGCAGCGATGTATTCCGCTTCCATCGTCGAGTCTGCAACGGTTTCTTGTTTGGAACTCTTCCAACACACCGCCCCTCCATTGAGGGTAAAGACAAAACCCGACATGGACTTGGAATCATCCTTGTCACTCTGGAAGCTGGAGTCAGCAAAGGCCTCGATCTGGAGGTCTTTTCCGCCATACACCAAGAACATCTCCTTAGTCCTTCTCAGGTACTTGAGAATGTTCTTTACCGCTATCCAGTGTTTCTCCCCAGGGTTTGACTGATACCGGCTTACCACACTCAGTGCATAAGCTACATCCGGTCTGGTACACAACATCGCATACATTATAGAGCCTACCGCAGAAGCGTAGGGTATAATAGACATGCGATCCCTCTCCAAATCAGTCTTGGGAGACATCTCTTTAGAGAGGGTGATCCCGTGACAAGCTGGTAGGTTACCACGCTTGGAATCTTCCATACTGAATCTTTTCAGTACGGTGTCGATGTACCTGGACTGTGAAAGTCCTAATATCCTCTTGGATCTGTCACGGTAGATCCGGATACCCAGAATGTATGAGGCATCACCCAGGTCTTTCATGGAGAACCTGTGTGACAAGAACCCCTTGACAGATTGTAGCATAGGAATGTCATTTCCTATTAAGAGAATGTCATCCACGTATAAAACGAGGAATACTACAGTTCTCGCTACAAATCTACTATAGATGCATGGTTCATCTGGATTTTTGATAAAGCCAAATTCTTTGACCGTCTCATCAAAGCAGATGTTCCAACTCCGCGATGCCTGCTTTAGTCCATAGATGGACTTAAGCAACTTGCACACCTTTCCGCTGCTCCCACTCTGAATGAAACCCTCTGGCTGGTCCATATAGACACACTCCTCTAAATTTCCATTTAGAAAAGCTGTCTTTACGTCCATTTGCCAGATCTCATAATCGTGGAAGGCAGCAATGGCAAGAAGGATCCGAATGGATTTCAGCATGGCTACTGGAGAAAAGGTTTCGTCGTAGTCCAAGCCAGGTCTTTGACGAAAACCCTTTGCTACCAGCCTAGCTTTATAGGTCTCAACCTGTCCATCTACACCAATCTTCCTTTTGAAGATCCACTTGCATCCTACGGGTTTTACCCCGTCTGGAGCAATGTCCAACGTCCATACTTTGTTGGTGTACATGGACTCCATTTCGGTCCGCATTGCATCCAGCCATTTCACTGAGTCAACGCTCTGAACGGCCTGCTGGAAGCTAGTAGGCTCATCATAATCTATGATGCAATCCTCTCTATCCCCGTCTATGAGAAAACCGTAGTATCTCTCGGGCGGATGAGACTGCCTACTACTCCTGCGGAGCGGCGTAGGAATGTCCTGTTCTGTTGAACCCTCTGGTTCCATCAAGCTTTCAGTAACAGTCTGTGGTTCTGGAATTTCTTCCAGTTCTACTGCGCTCCCACTTATTTCTTTTTCTATGAACTGGTGTTCTAGAAAGTGGGCATGTCGAGAAACAAGAACTTTTTGTTCCTCTTCACAGTAGAAGAAATATCCCTTGGAATTCTTTGGATATCCCACAAACTTGCACAGTACTGAGCGTGCCTCGAGCTTGTCCGTATGCTGCTTTTTGACAAAAGCTGGACTTCCCCATATCTTAATGTGATTAAGATGGGGTCTCTTCCCACACCACATCTCAAATGGCGTGGTAGGCACAGTCTTAGTGGGAACTCGGTTCAAAAGGTATGCTGCTGATTCTAGCGCATATCCCCAGAATGATCGCGGCAACTCAGCGTTACTCATCATGGACCGCACCATATCCAATAGGGTGCGGTTCCGTCTCTCCGATACACCGTTATGTTGCGGGGTGTATGGAGGAGTAAGCTGAGAGAGAATTCCGTTCTCTTTTAAATAGTCCAGGAATTCGGCACTTAAGTATTCTCCACCTCGATCCGATCTTAGAATCTTAATACTTTTGCCGGTCTGTTTCTCTACTTCATTCTTATACTCCTGGAATTTTCCAAAGGCCTCGGACTTATGTTTCATTAAGAAGACATAACCGTACCTTGAGAAGTCATCCGTAAAAGTAATGAAGTAAGAATGTCCGCTTCGGGCATGTGTAGACATTGGACCGCACACGTCACTATGTACGAGTCCCAAGAGCTCGCTCGCTCTTACTCCTTGTCCAGTAAATGGAGTCTTTGTCATCTTTCCTTTGAGACAAGATTGACAAGTGGCATACGATTAATATTTGAACGCATTCAAATATCCTTCTGTATGTAACTTAGTCAACCTTCTCTCATTGATGTGACCCAATCTACAATGCCATAAGAAAGTCTGATTTATTTCTGGAGACTTTCTTTTGTGTGTATTCTGGACATTAAAAATCTGTGGTTGGTTTAATACGTATATACCATTACTCAGAGTACCTGACCCAATCAATACTTGATTAAGGTGAATGTTTACAACATTACTTACAAACGCAAATTCATAACCTTCTTTAGAAACTAAAGATACAGAAATGATATTACAAGTTGCGTTGGGTACAAAAAAGCAATTACGCAAAACCAAAACATGTCCATCTGACATTCCCAGGTGATAGTCCCCCACGGCTTTAGCATCCATGCTAGCTCCGTTCGCAACTTTGAGGGTCATGTCACCTGCCTTCAAAACCCTACGGTTTCTCAACGCCTGCAAAGAATTACAGATATGAGATCCTGATCCGGTATCCAATACCCAGGAAGTAGAGTTTATTGAAAGACAGTTTTCAATAACATACACACCTGAAGCTGAAGCTGCAACCTGCTTCAATTCCTGTGTTCTGGCCTTCCAGGCCCTGCAATCATTCTTCCAGTGTCCTTTCTTATGACAATAGAAGCATTCTTCCTTATCCACAAGCTTCCCCGCTATCTTTGTTGCTTTGCCTTTTCCCTTCGTATCCACTTTACCAACACCGCCCCTTGGTTTGGCGGGGGCCTTCTTCTTCTTTCCCTTGGCTTTCGCCTTGGACCTAGAAGAAGATGATCCTCCTACAAACAAAGTGGATGTTTCCCTACCTTTCTGTAGGGTGCCCTCTGCGCTCCTCAGCATGTTGAGGAGCTCTGATAGTTCAACCTCTTTTTCTTGTAGGTTGAAGTTCAGTATAAACTGGGCGTAAGTGGAAGGAAGGGACTGGAGAACTATATCCGTATATAGCTCACTCTCCAATGTGATCCCTAGGTCAGCGAGCTCCTCAATGAAGCCGATCATCTTTAGCACATGCTCGGCTACTGATGATCCGACGGCCATTCTTGTCGAAAATAACTTTTTCGACGCTTCGTATCTTGCGATACGTGATTGCTCTCCATACAGTTCTTTTGTATGGAGCAATATGGACTCCATGTCCATATTCTCATGCCTCCTCTGATGTTCGTTGTCCATCGAGGCAAGCAGGAGGCACTTGGCCTTTGCGCTATCAATCTCCCAAGTCTTGCGGATTTCCTTATCCGCGACGCTGGAAGTTGGACCAGGGACAGGGGGAGCTTTGGTGGTAAGAAGATACCCCAGCTTGTCATAAGTGATTGCTATCGTGACATTCCTGAGCCAATCTTTGTAGTTTGGCCCTGTCAGTTTGTTTTTATCTAGGAGTAACTTAAGTCCAGTCATGTTGATTGGTCGCTGCAATTAGGAGAGAGAAGAAGAAACACTCAGCATGATGCTCTTGCAAGTTTAGAGTGGTTTTTAGTTTGTCTAAACAGGATGGCTCCCACTGTTTCTCGAATCCCTCCTCAAACCATAAAGGAAGAATTAGCCGGGATCAATCCCACCGTACAATACTTGCTTAACCGTTCAGCCAGGCCGGTGTCGGTACTTCGAGGGAGGTTTTCCAACGCTTTCGCGAAGTTCCTTAATTAGAGAACCTCTTTTCCCTGGGGGCGTAGCCCCGCTAACACCTTTCTAGGCACCTACTAGGTTTATAGCATTGATCGTTAAGTGAGAAATTTCCCGAGGAGTAGCATATACTCACAGTAGGATCGGGATCCAAATATCATTGCGTGACGAAACTGAAGGAATCCTACCAGAATCATCACACTCCAAATGGTATGCAAATCTAGCAAGTTTCAGTACTTATGAAACTCCCGATGTGGATTTTTGCCCCATGCTCTTATGACCTTGACTTTGGCCAAAATATCATAAGTCACATGTCAAGTTCTACCCGTCATTATCCAGGTTAATTTGGATCCATCCGTACCTACCCTTGGCTTTGGCCAAAATGGCAGTACGACTGTCCCAAACCAACGCATCTATCTATGCTACACATGAACACCCAATAGCTACCAATCACTGTGCCTTGACTTTGGCCAACATACACAGCTTGAATACTATTGACTATTCATGTGAAACGACGGAGGGCTACGGATGGTTTTGGCAAAACCGTGAACGTAGTGAACTTGATATGGTCGATGGAACGAGATAGCTTTTAAATGGAGTGGCTCAAACTCCGTATTTTAAAAGTTTGTTTTGAAAAGAACCGAGTGGTTTTTCGAAAGTGTTCCAACGACTTTAACTTGGTTTATTATCTTGCATTAGTTCTTTTAATGCGTGATATTCTTGCATTAGTACTTTTAATGCGTCCCATCATTTAACCCTACCATTGCAGAAAACAACCAAAATATGACGTACGCTTATGCCATTCGCATTCGCCACTGGGCCCCGTCATTACCCGTTAGGTTACTTAACTAACGACAGAGCGGGGGCTGGGCTAGCGCGTCTGTAAAACATAAGCAACGCCTAAATAGTAAGCAATGATAAACATTTCAGATCACAGATAAATACATTGGATATACTAGTAATCTGTAATTTGTACGAGCCTGTAACAAAAACAGATAACACGGTCGCGGTGAATAGCCAGAATCCCACCCAAGACCCCTACGGGTACGGCAAACTACCCGCCAAGTACCCGAAGCGTAGCAACCTCCCTCATCTCCATGAGTAGGCCACTCGACACTTCGGCATACCCGGTAGTTTGTGCACCCCTCCACGGGTCTATCCTAGGAGCAAAAACAGTAAAAAGAAATTATACAATGACGGCTACAACCCCGACCCGGTTGTGCGGCCAAACAAATAATTATTACATCAATTTACAAATTTACATGAATTGCAAGAAAAGTAAACTCTCGTCTCACAACCCCCGGCTATTCACCCGCGACAATCCAACATATTTATATACACATTCCAGCACATTACAGATCATGTATAACCCCGACTAATCGACTTATAGCGATTAGCCGACGTTCAATACATGCAAACATCACAGATATAACCATCATAGTCAAAGTGCAATGAAGTTCGGAAAAAATACGGAATTATAGGACCCCAAAAGGAAATTTCTTTTCTGTAAAATCTGGGCACATATAATATATCTCAAAAATCCCAAAACCAACACAGACACACACTGCACGAAAAACGACGCACTAAAGACAACAAACCGCGGCGCTTCCGCGGCGGCCAAGAAGGGTCACGCGGCGGAAGCGCGGCGGTTTAGACGAATTGGTGAATCGTTTTTCATGGGTGTTCTAACAAAACCCTGAGACGAATTTAGGAGTATGAAGTTTTTCATTTTGACCAGAAAAAAATTCAACAGAAACTCAGTTTTTGTAGTTTTCCGGTTTTGTGATTTTTTCGGTTCCGAACTTCGTTACACTTTACTACCTAGCTAGTTTAAGTTTAGTTAGGCTCTGATACCACTGTAAGTCCATATTGCGACCCCCGGTTCTTACGGGGAGGCGGAAACGGTATAAAATCAAAATTTTTATCGCAAGAGGCAACATGGACTAACTTATGGTCGGGATCGTTACCTAAACTAAAACTAGCAAACTAAGCTAAAGATGTTTAGCTACTCGGATGAAGATGGTTATACCTAAACTTGAACTCCTTCTCTTCAAGCTCCGGTGGTGGTCCGATGGCTCCTTCTCGTCGTCTCCGTACGCCGAAGATAGATCCACTTGAAAGCTCCAACCTTTAGCTCCTTCTTCGGTCTTTGAAGAAACTAGTTCACTTGGTTTGCCAAACCTAGTGAACTAGAATGAGTAGAGAGGAAAATAGAATGGGATTTTATCTATGGTTCTTGATTCTCAACTCATGAGACAAGAGAACCATAGATCAAGAGAGGGAGCAAGAGGTTGAGGGTGAGAGCAAGGGGAGAGCTCAAGAACAAGAGAGAGAATGAGCAAGAAAGAATGAGGCTCTCTTTTCTCTCTCACCCTCTCATAATCCAAAGTGATCATAACTCATCATATCAAAAAAGTCTTTTGGTGATGGTTAGAAGCAACCATAAGGTTATCATATCATGCACTCATTTTACTCAAAAAGCAAGCAAGAAAAAAAAGTCTTTGGCATGAAATGATAACCATGGTTATCATGATGGTCAACTAGTCAAGCCTAGTCAACCGGTCAACAAGTCAACAAAAGTCAACAAGTCACCAAAGTCAACAAGTCAACAAAAGTCAACAAGTCAACAACCATATCACCATAATACTTAATTAATATAATAGTTAATCACATATCATATTCTCATTAGGGTTGAGCAAAAAGTCAAAAGTCAACGGTCAACTGTCAACAACCCTAATGAGAATCCACTACCTCTGCCTCCCTGTCAACTGTGCATACACACCCGCATCCGCGTTCCGAGGAACACGAATGCAAACTGGATAAATCCAATCCCATAAGGTACACTAGGATCTGGCTTAAACCAAAGCCCACTAGTGTAAACTGTCCGGACACTGTACGTGCACAAGTGCACGGATGTGACCGAACCCTGTCGCAAAACCATGCGACCTGTCGCAATACCATGCGACCTCTACTCTTTTGCCTAAAGGCGAAAAGCTTTCTGTGTGGGACTCTAAAGACTCGACACTACGCTGGCAGTGGGTTTAACCACAGACCGCAAGCGGCACTAGCTGTGCGTAACGGTCCCCAGGTAATGCCGACAAGAAGACCGACGAGGCGAAACCCATCTGAACTCCTACTGAGCCTGAGTGTGACATTCTCCATACAGTCCGGTCTGTTCGTCTGATACATCGCATGGCGGGCCTAGGGGGCGGTAAACGTCAGTCCCCCAATAGCGGTACAAGTCGTGCCGGAGTGAAGCCCAATACACCCTGAGATAACACTGGAAACCTACCAGTATATCTCGTTTGCCCTGGCCAGGGACTACTCGTGTAATGGCTCTCCTAGACACAGCGCGATGTCAACCCCCAATACCGGGAGAGACGAATCCTGTCTAACCGTCACTGCCTCCAAGTGCTTCGGGACTGCACCCAACCACTACCTGTTTGCACGACTCCTTTGAGCCGTGGTAGGGTAGTGATCAAAGTACAGTGGGAACACACTCGAGGCGGAGTGACAGTGTCAAGTCAGCGGACTAAGCTGTACTCATGTCACCTGGGAACTGATAACTGACGATAGGTATAATACCAACTAGTCAGTTCCCGACGAGTCCTGTCCAGTGTACCCGTAACCTAACGAGCACCCGCATACTATCTCAAGTACGACGTACTGACGGCTGTGGGACAGACCGTCTCCCACACTGGGATAAGAAGCGCATGCGCTGGTCTACTCCGGAGTATCGATGCCCTGTCTCGATAGTCCTGCGACCAGGGACCTGAATAAGGATGTGCTTATAGATTACCCAGCCCCCACTAGTGTGACTGCCATCACAACGCTGGTAATCAAGCAAAGATCCTAAGGGCTCCACTAATGCGTATAAGTGATATACTGAAATAAACACAAGTACACATTGAAGTAGAAACAAACCAAGTAGCATACTACTATTTTGAGCAAGATTGTATATACAAGGTGAATATCCCAAGCATCCATTAAGTAATATACAAACTAGTATGATACAGTAATGGCCTCTAGGGCATATACACTAACATCGTGATAGATCTAAAAGGATGTTGGGACTTTCACAGTCAAGGTACATCGACACCATACTGAAACGATTCAGTATGGAGGATTCCAAGCGCGGTAATCTACCGGCTTGTCACGGAATCACCCTCTCCAAAGAGATGTCTCCCAAGACTGATTTGGAAAGGGCTCGCATGTCATCAATACCCTACGCATCTGCGGTAGGCTCTATTATGTATGCGATGTTATGTACCAGACCAGATGTAGCATACGCATTGAGCGTTGTAAGCCGGTATCAGTCGGACCCAGGGGAGAAACACTGGATAGCAGTAAAGAACATTCTCAAGTACCTGAGAAGGACTAAGGAGATGTTCTTGGTGTATGGCGGAAAAGACCTCCAGATTGAGGCCTTTGCTGACTCCAGCTTCCAGAGTGACAAGGATGACTCCAAGTCCATGTCGGGTTATGTCTTTACCCTCAATGGAGGGGCGGTTTGCTGGAAGAGTTCCAAGCAGGAAACCGTTGCTGACTCAACCATGGAAGCGGAGTACATAGCTGCTTGCGATGCCGCAAAGGAAGCTGTCTGGATGAAGAAGTTCCTCACGGAACTTCAGGTGGTTCCTACCAGTGTTGATCCAATACCGCTATATTGTGACAACAACGGCGCTATAGCTTTAGCGAAGGAACCAAGGTCCCATCAGAAGTCCAGGCACATTTTGAGGCGGTTCCACCTGATCAGGGAGATCATTGATCGCCAGGAGATCGAGGTAAAGAGAGTAAAATCAGAAGATAACACTGCAGATCCATTCACCAAGGCCTTGCCCCAGACTCAGTTCGAGCGGCTGATCGAGATGATAGGTCTTCGATACGCCAGTACATGGCCTTAGTGCAAGTGGGAGATTGTTAGTGTATATGCCCTAGAGGCCATTACTGTATCATACTAGTTTGTATATTACTTAATGGATGCTTGGGATATTCACCTTGTATATACAATCTTGCTCAAAATAGTAGTATGCTACTTGGTTTGTTTCTACTTCAATGTGTACATGTGTTTATTTTTGTATATCGCCTATACACATTAGTAGAGCCCTTAGGATCTTTGCTTGATTACCAGCGATGTGATGGCCGTCACACTAGTGGGGCTGGGTAATCTATAAGCACATCCTTATGCAGGTCCCTGGTCGCAGGACTATCGAGACAGGGCATCGATACTCCGGAGTAGACCAGCGCATGCGCTTCTCATCCCAGTGTGGGAGACGGTCTGTCCCACAGCCGTCAGTACGTCGTACTTGAGATAGTATGCGGGTGCTCGTTAGGTTACGGGTACACTGGACAGGACTCGTAGGGAACTGACTAGTTGGTATTATACCTATCGTCAGTTATCAGTTCCCAGGTGACATGAGTGCAGCTTAGTCCGCTGACTTGACACTGTCACTCCGCCTCGAGTGTGTTCCCACTGTACTTTGATCACTACCCTACCACGGCTCAAAGGAGTCGTGCAAACAGGTAGTGGTTGGGTGCAGTCCCGAAGCACTTGGAGGCAGTGACGGTTAGACAGGATTCGTCTCTCCCGGTATTGGGGGTTGACATCGCGCTGTGTCTAGGAGAGCCATTACACGAGTAGTCCCTGGCCAGGGCAAACGAGATATACTGGTAGGTTTCCAGTGTTATCTCAGGGTGTATTGGGCTTCACTCCGGCACGACTTGTACCGCTTTTGGGGGACTGACGTTTACCGCCCCCTAGGCCCGCCATGCGATGTATCAGACGAACAGACCGGACTGTACGGAGAATGTCACACTCAGGCTCAGTAGGAGTTCAGATGGGTTTCGCCTCGTCGGTCTTCTTGTCGGCATTACCTGGGGACCGTTACGCACAGCTAGTGCCGCTTGCGGTCTGTGGTTAAACCCACTGCCAGCGTAGTGTCGAGTCTTTAGAGTCCCACACAGAAAGCTTTTCGCCTTTAGGCAAAAGAGTAGAGGTCGCATGGTATTGCGACAGGTCGCATGGTTTTGCGACAGGGTTCGGTCACATCCGTGTACTTGTGCACGTACAGTGTCCGGACAGTTTACACTAGCGGGCTTTGGTTTAAGCCAGATCCTAGTGTACCTTATGGGATTGGATTTATCCAGTTTGCATTCGTGTTCCTCGGAACGCGGATGCGGGTGTGTATGCACAGTTGACAGGGAGGCAGAGGCAGCGGATTCTCATTAGGGTTGTTGACAGTTGACCGTTGACTTTTTGACTTTATGCTCAACCCTAATGAGAATATGATATGTGATTAACTATTATATTAATTAAGTGTTATGGTGATATGGTTGTTGACTTGTTGACTTTTGTTGACTTGTTGACTTTGGTGACTTGTTGACTTTTGTTGACTTGTTGACCGGTTCACTAGGCTTAACTAGTTGACCATCATGATAACCATGGTTATCATTTCATGCCAAAGACTTTTTCTTGCTTGCTCATTTGAGTAAAATGAGTGCATGACATGATAAGCTTATGGTTGCTTCAAACCATCACATAAGACTTTTTTGATATGATGAGTTATGATCACTTTGGATTATGAGAGGGTGAAAGACAAAAGAGTTGCTCATTCTTTCTTGCTCATTCTCTCTCTTGTTCTTGAGCTCTCCTCTTGCTCTCACCCTCAACCTCTTGCTCCCTCTCTTGATCTATGGTTCTCTTGTCTCATGAGTTGAGAATCAAGAACCATAGATAAAATCCCATTCTATTTCCTCTCTACTCATTCTAGTTCACTAGGTTTAGCAAACCAAGTGAACTAGTTTCTTCAAAGAACGAAGAAGGAGCTAAAGGTTGGAGCTTTCAAGTGGATCTATCTTCGGCGTACGGAGACAACGAGAAGGAGCCATCGAACCACCATCGGAGCTTGAAGAGAAGGAGTTCAAGTTTAGGTATAACCATCTTCATCCGAGTAGCTAACTCTCTTTAGCATAGTTTGCTAGTTTTAGTTTAGACAACGATCCCGACCTAGCTTAGTCCATGTTGCCTCTTGCGTTAAAATTTTGATTTTATACCGTTTCCGCCTCCCCGTAAGAACCGGGGGTCGCAACGTGGACTTACAGTCCGGTTTATGATTAAAACCAGACACTGGACAACTCACGGCACGTTTCTGTAATGGCTGTTTGTGGGTTGACCCAGGCTATGACGAGGGTTGACTTTCTACTATCTGTACGAACAATAGCGATATTGTTCTAGACTCGCCACAGTTTTATTAAAAATGGATTTTTCAGAAAACAGTAGTGGGAGTATGGTAGAACTGGAAGTGATTCCAGAACCACAAACGATTACTGAAGATTTGATAAGGAACCTAAAGATTCAATCTGGATTGACATTCCATTGGCCACTCCGCAGATAAGGTGGGTAACTTCAGGCACCCGAGAGATACTACGGTAGCCTCAAGGACGGTGACAGGGAAGTTCTTGTTTACCCACAATTACCATTGCTGTTGTTCCAGGCTGCGAGACCCGGCGGGAGGATGAGTATAGCGTCGTTCTAAACTAGTTTTAGAAGTGTACGTCTATATGACTCTGCCAGAGGGTTGTCGTAGTCAGTGGGAGCAGCGGAAGCATTGGTGGACAGGTAGCTTATGTCTATTTATAGACTAAAGCAGATGTAGCGGAGATAGATCATCTATTTCTGACGTGACAGTCATGGGTTTGACTTCATCAGAATAGGGGATGGATCTGTTGAGAAGGTAGTAGGGTGTGATGTCCTGGTATCTGGATGACATACACAGAATAGGAAAAGAAACTCCTATACTACAATCGGTTATACTTTGGTCGTCACACAGTGGTTTCTCCACACAGGACTTGGACATTATATCAGACATACTGGTTACTAGATCTATGGTTTTAGATCTAGATTTGGGTGGTTTCCCAATCAGGGTACTTGACAGCATTCTAAGAGTATTTAGGATGGACGACTCCTGGCACGGTAGTGTACCTGCAGGTAATGGAGTCACCCTCTCCAAAGGTGTCTTACAGACTAAAGGGGAGAGGGACGTGCATGATTGGCAGATCACTTGCTTAGGCAATTGAGTCAATCATGAGATGTCAAGTACCACACCAGATGTTGTTCTTGCACTAGATGTAATAAGTTGACATTAATCCAATCCTGGAGAAACAGTCGGAAGCAGTTTTAGAACATAAGTGGATGTTCTAGGGATATGATAACGACAGCCTCATTCAGGAGACAGTTATCATTCCAGGCTTCCAAGGTGACATGGACGACAAGGAGGTTGTCAGAGTTATAGTTTTCCTTCTGATGAGGGGCAGTATTTTGGACAGGTGGTCCAAGGCAATACTGAGGGAGGCATGGCGCGCAGGATACTGATTAAGTTCAGTTGACGATACAGTCTAAGAAGTTTGGATTTGGAGTTCATTTATGAGCTAGGTCCCACAGACATCCAGACACATTCTAAGACAGGTATTGCTCTTTTCGGGAGATGGCTTTCTCCGCGAACTTGAGATATAGAGAGACATAGAAAGAAACAACTAAGCGGATCCACTCACTGAGGCTATTCCTCGAACGCAATAGTTCCGCAAACGAGCATTGTGAGACTGACTAGTAGAGGAGTTGGATGTTCGGTATCACACGGGCTGTGAGTATGCGACATCGCAATAATTAGCCTTGAGTGCAAGTGGGAGATTGTTGGAGATAGTGCCCTCAGAGTCAATTATTAGGTCACAGGTACGTGATTGTAATGATTGAGGGAGGACCTATCCCGGTAGGACAGTCTTACTCGAGATGATAGTATGCTATCTGGTTTACCTTTATCATCGTGTACTGCTTTAGGTGACATGATACGTCGCTATTACACGTTGATAGAGCCCCTAGGATTCTTGCTTGACCACCAGCAGTATGAGGGCGATCATATAAGTGGGAGCTGGGGGTCTACAAGCATATCCTTAAAAGGTCCCTAGTCGTGGGAGTTTCGAGACTGGGCATCGATACTCCATTAGTAGACTAGTGTATACAGTCGAGACCCCGACGAGGGGCGGTGGCCGGTCTCACAAGCCACTGGTGTCTGTTGGTTCACCTAAGATGTATACAGGCGCTCATTGGGTTATGAGTACACCGGACAGGACTCGCCGGGAACATGCTAGTTGGTCATATACCAGACGTCAGATGGCAGTTCCCTGGTGACATGTGTGCAGGTTAGTTCATCGACCTGGGGATCGTCATTTGTCTCGTGTGAGTTCCCACTGTACTTTGATTACTACCCTACCACGGCTCAAAGGAGTCGTGCAAACAGGTTTTAGTTGGGTACAGTCCCGAGCCACATGGAGGCAGTGAGCGTATCTTCAGGGGTTCGTCTCTCCCGGTATTGGGGGTGAGGTCGTGCTGTGTCTAGGAGAGCCATTACACAAAGTCCTTGGCCAAGGCAAGGAGATTTACTGGTAGGTATTCCAGTAGTATCTCAGGGTGTTCTGGGCTACACTCCGACACGACTTGTACCGCTTTTGGGGGTCTGACTTTTACCAACCCCCTAGGCCCGCCATGCGATACTCATAGACGAACGGACCGGACTGCACGGATATTGTCACTGACAGGCTCAGTAGGGTGTCAGGATGAGTTCGCTCATCGACGTCCCTTTTAGTCAATAGCTGGTGGCCCGTCACGTATTGGCTTATACCTCTGACGTGCTAGTGGTTAAATCCACAGCCATTGTATTGACGAGTCTTTAGAGTCCACCACACTTTCAGTTACTCAAGCTTTCGGGCGAAACGCTGTAGAGGCCGTATGGAGATATGGCAGGGTTCGATCAGATACGTGCGGTATTGCACGGATCAGGATCGGACGGTTTTGTACTAGTGGCCGTATAGTTATATGGCAGCGTTCGATCAGATACGTGCGGTATTGCACGGATCAGGATCGGACGGATATTACTAGCCGGCTTTGGTTTAAGCCGGATCCTAGTATAGTACAGTGTAGATTTTGTCTCATTGCATTTGTATCCGGACGGAATACAGATGCGGGTGTGTATGCACAGTATGGGGGTTTTCCTGTAATTTATTACGGGACCAGTTTTCTGGAGTTGCCAGTTTGCATTCCGTTCCGGCCGGTTTTCCTTTGTTCTTTCCCGGCCGGACTTTTCAGATGGAGGGTGTTATTTGCAATTGTGCAAATAACATTTGTGGAGGGGGTATCTTGCATATTGGTGGCATCATGATGGCTTTTCATGATGAGATCCTTTTTCTTTCTTTTCTTTGCTTTATGAGATTAGAAATGAAAAGTGGTTTGATGTTGATTTAGTGATGATTATGTTTTAGGTTGTGGTCACCACTTTTTGCATCCTACACTCACCTCCCTCTTGTTATCATTTTGTTTTTGCTCCACCATTTTTCATTCTCACTTGATGAGAGGTTTTTGTTCATGGTTGAGAAAAAGAAAGAGAGAAAGAAAAGAGTTTCATCTTCATCCTTGAGAGTGTTTCATTTGATTGATCTCATTTCATGTTAAGAAAAATGCAAGCACCATTTTTTTTGTCTTGTTTCCTCCATCATCCACAAATGGCAACCAAACCCCAAAAGAGACTATGATTCTACACTACACTTCCTACAGCATATCTTGAGCATGTCGATTTGCCGGCTTCATGCGCGAGTTGCCTCGGTATTGAGGTGGGAGCCCGTAAAAGTACCCGGCTTCGTGATGCCCTTTCCGACGAGGAGGAGATGGACGGAGATCCCGCGAGGAGATCGGAGTGGAGATGAAGACCGGAGGACTCGGATCGTATGGTATACATCTCTTCTCATCTTGTAGTTAGCTAGATATAGTTTAATGGCACGATCCGGGGTTTAGTGCGCGGTGGTGCCGGTTTGCTAAGTCCGCAAAATTACATAAAGTTTATCACCGTTTCCGCGTTTGGCCGTCGGTTTGACGGCCGGGGCGCCGCCGTGCACTTACAACTATGCTTAAGTCCATCTAGATCCTACTTGCCATTGCTACATACCATGACTACGATATCTGGTGGTTGAGTGCCATGGCTACTTTTCTAAATAATGATTTAGAAGAGAACGTCTATAAGAACACAACCAGAGGGCTTCGTAAACAGTGGGAGCAGCGGAAACGTGTGCAAGATGTTTTATGTGATGAAGCAGGCATCGCGGAGTTGGAACATCTGTTTTGATGAGTTAGTCAAACAGTTTGACATCATCAAAATGGTAGATGAACCTTGTATATACAAAAAGGTAGTAGGGAGTATGGTAGTGATCCTCGTAGAGTACGTGGATGACATACTCTTGATAGGGAAGGAGTTTCTTATACTACGCACGGTCAATCTCCTCTTGTCATAAGGATTCTCCAAATAGGATAAAGGTAATACCTCCTCGATCCTGGGGAGAATCACTGGAAAAGTTCCAGGGTGATAAGGACGACTGAATGTCAGTCACAGGCATTGTCTTTACCCTCAGTAAAGGGACGGTATGTTGGAAGAGTTCCAAGCTACATACCGTGGCAAACTAGACGATAAAGGCTGGTAACATCGCTATTAAAGATATTACCAAAGAGGCAGTTTGGGTGTATATTGGTTCATGAGATGAACTGGGTTCCTACCATTGTATGACAATGGAAGTGTGGCTTCGGCCCAGGAACCCTCGTCCTATCAGTGACCCAGACATATTCTGAGGCAGCATCACCTAATCATGGAGATAGATGATCTCCAGGGTGATCGAGGTTAGGAGAGTAGACTCAGAGGACAACACGGCGGATCCACTCACAAAGGCTTTTTCCCAGAGAGAGACTTATATGGGATGGTTGAGTATGAGATACTGCAACCACTGCTACAGATGTCCTTAGTGCAAGTGGGAGATTGTTAGTTATATGTATGCCCTAGAGGCCATTACTGTACATTGGATGTATATTGTAGTGGATGCTGGGACATATATAGGTAGGACTTTCTTGCTCGACATGATAGTACGCTATCTGGTTGCTCTTTATCTTAACATGTATACTTTCTGTCTCTCTATTACATGTTGATAAAGCCCTTAGGATGTGTACTCGACTTCCAGGACTATGATGCAGATCATACTAGTGGGGCCTGGGTAGTCCATGAGTACATCCTTCAATATTCCTAGTCGTGGGAATATCGAGACGGGGCATCGATATTCCAGAGTAGACTAGCGTATATCTTCACGACCCATGCGATGGGCGATGGATGATCCCATATCCATTGGTGTTTGACATCAGAGATGGTATACGGGTGCTCAGTGGAGACTGGGTACACTTAGCGGACTCGCCGAGAACTCCCAGATGGTATTATACCTCACGTCAGATGGCAGTTCTCTGGTGACACTGGTAAAGCTTAGTCTGTTGACCCGAGATCGTCATAGAGTCTTGTGTGTCTCCTACTGTGCTTTGATTTCCACCCTACCACGGCTCTACTGAGTTGTGCAAACAGGTGTTTTTTGGGTACAGTCCCGATTCACATGGAGGCAATGAGCGATAGGAGGGGATTCGTCTCTCCCGGTATTGGGGGTTGATGTTGCACTATGCACGACTGGCCATAACAGGAAATCCCTGGTCAGGGTTGCAGTGATCTACTGGTAAGTGTTATCAGTAGTTTTACACATGTTATGGACCTTACGTTAGCATGACTTATCAAGCTATTGGGGTCTGACGTTTACCACCCCTAGGCGAGATATGCGACATATCAGACTAACAGACCGGACTGTACGGTAAGTGATACCGGTTGGATTCACAGGAGTGTGAGCGGGCTTGCTCTTCGATCTTCTGATCGCTCAATACCCGGGTGGCCGTTACGTTTAGCAGACCGCTTGCGGCTTGTGGGTGTTTGATATGATCATCATCTGCTGCCGGCGTATTGACGAGTCTTTAGAGTCCTACACAGAGGTTTCCTGGCTCAAGCGAAACGAAATAGGAGCGCATATGAGATATGTGCGGGACCGAGAATAATGCGTGTATGTGATACCGTATTCTATTCTCGTGATGAATGTATCGATTGGTTGTATGCGATATAACCTAGTTATCGAATCAAAGATTGATTCGATAAGCCGATACATTGGATATTAGTCGGTTATATGCGATATGACCGGATCGTTAAATCAAGTGTTGATTTAATGATTTAATGTATAATTATATATTTGATATATTACTTTACATTAACTAATATTAGTTCACTTTAAATGGATTTTCTCACTTGAAATACACAAGTTGTATATGTGATATACTTTTGTGCACTTGTTTGTATAATGTTTGATGATACATGCAAACTTGGGTTTGTGTAAGATTTAAACCTTGGTTAAGTAAATGGTTAGGGTTTTATCATCTTCTCTTGATTATTTTAGTTTATTTATTTATTCTTTATTTTAGGAAAAGAAAATGATATGGTTGCTTCTTTTGTTCTTTTCTTAGAAGTTTCAAGAGGCTTTGACCATTCCTGTTCTTTTGCTAAACCTAACCATTCGCATAACCTTAGTTAGTTCTCTACACTTGACCATGGTTGTGTATATGATAAGTATGATTTTATTTCCTATTTTTATAATACTGATGATATCCTTTTTCTTCTTCTTCTTCATCAACAAGAAAAAAAGCTTGCCTCCATCAATGGCAACTTGAGAAAAAGAGTGAGAAATCCAATTCTAAAGTGAACCCACTTCCTATTTCTTCATCCTCTACCACTTGCTAAGTAGTATAGGGTGTTTTCTTCACAAGTTTCATGGCTTGGTGAAGTTGGAGCTTGATCTTGTGTTGCCTCGACGTAGATCATCTTCGGCATCGAAATCGACGACCTAGCCCGATCAATTCTTCGATGAAACCACCGCGAGAGTCCGGGATCCGAAGGGTACAGCGGAGGGTCGTCAACACGGAGCTAGAGAGGTGGAGGACCGGATCTACAAAGGTTGTAGCCCCTTCCCTTTTAGTTAAAGTAGTTAACTTGCATTGCATCGCCTATACATCTAGTTAACGATCCGTATTAGGGTTTGTAAGCACAAGGAAAAATTAGAATTGGCCATGTTTGATCACTTGTGAGACCTCATTAGTGTGCCTAGGAACCCTACAGGTGGAACCTGGGTGAACACTATAAGCTGACTGATGTGCCTACTTTAGGATCTCGGGTCTCAACCCATCGGTATCAAGTACACACAAACGAGTCCCAAAACGCAGCACACCCTGGTCATCAATCAAGAACTCCGAATCTCTACCCTACCGAACATGCTCACGAATCTCAGAAAAACGGGCATCAGCGGGCTGTGCCTCACGAATACGATCTAGTAGAAGTGGACGGGCGTGCACATGAGAAAGCTGTCCCCCAGTGGAAGTGAACTCAAACTGTACTCTGCTGTCGCACAAGATCTGCCAATCTGCAGAAGACTGTATCTGAACTGCGCTCAACTGGGACAAGCTACCCCCGGGCCTACGACTCAAAGCATCAGCTACCACATTAGCCTTGCCCGGGTGATAAAGGATCTCACAATCATAATCCTTCACAAGCTCCATCCAACGGCGCTGGCTCAAATGAAAGGTTACGCTAGTGCCCCGGCCAACTTCCGTGACCAAATGAGGAACAAATTTTATTTTAACGATTGAAACTTGGCACTAGAAAAACATTTAACCCGGATCTTACCATAAACCTAACTAGCAAAACTAAAGTGGTGCTATCTACTATGATGAAGAAATCTCACCAAGTGACCCAAGTCCTTCGGTCTTCTTTCCTCGTCATGTGCTCCAAGTAGCCTCCTTGAACTTGTTCGATCTCCATTTCCGGCTCCATCGGTCCTCCGGGATCAAGCTTGTTCTCCGGCCTTCCTTTGTCGTAGATGATCCACCCGAAGGATATGATCCATGGCTTTAGCTCCTCACAATATGTCAAATGGAGCAACTAGAGAACTTGGGTTGCTAAACCAAGTAGTCTAGGATGTAGTGTGATGATCTAAGTGTTTGCTATCTCTTTCTAGCCTCTTCACTTGTTTCTCAACTCATGAGAATGGTAGTGAAAAGGAAGAAGATGAAGGTGGAGGAAAACCAAGAGGAGGGAGGAGATGAAGAGAAAATGGGAGCTCAAGAAAAATGAAGCATGCAAGTGAGAGAAATTCAACACCAGGGTTTTGTGTATGAATTCTTTCAATAAACAATTAACAACCATGCTTCAATAGTAACTCCAAATGAATTGAAAATTCATTTGTTAACTATTAAAGCATGGTTATCACCATTCCTCCCAAACCTCACACTTTCCACCTCATTTTCCATTTATCAAATAAATGGAAAAGCATATTGAGGTGGCCACCTTCTAGAAGGTAATCTGTAATAAATACGGATTACAGTCTGCTGTATATACATATCTGCATTCGGATAAAAAAAACTCGAATGCCCAAAGAGATAGAATAACACGGAGAACGTAATACTAGAATATACATATCGAAATACATATATGTAAACTATTAAATCAATACCTGATTTAATAATCTGGCTCATACCCGAGCCGGCTAGTATTACCAACTGTCCGATCGAAAGTCTGAGTACAAAGTACATCGATCAAGACCCCGCACGTATCCAATACGGCTACTACATCATTTCGCCTGGACCAGGGAAACCCTCTGTGTGGGACTCTAAAGACTTGACAGTACGCTGGCAGTGAGTTACCGGATAAATCCATAAACACAAGCACGTCAGTGGTACTAGCTGTACGTAATGGCTACCTGTCGAAAAGGAAGGCCGACGAGCAAACTCATCCGGATCCCTACTGAGCCTATCTGTGAAAATCTACGTACAGTCCGGTCTCTTCGTCTGAGAGTATCGCTTACTGAGTCTAGGGGGTGGTAAACGTCAGACCCTAACAACCTGGTAATTCATGCTGATGTGGCTCAGGACCAATCCGAGAAACTACTGATTAGCCTATCAGTAATTCCCAACGGCCTTGGCCAAGGTCTTATGGTCCTGACCAATCGAACACAGTGCGATATCGACTCCCTATACCGGGAGAGACGAATCCCCGACAATCGCTCACTGTCTCCATGTGGCTCGGGACTGTACCTAACCAAAACCTGTTTGCACGACTCAGTAGAGCCGTGGTAGGGTAGTGATCAAAGCACAGTTGGAACTCACACGAAACAAATGCCGATCTCAGGTCTAAAGACTAACCCGTACTCATGTCATCTGAGAACTTCCACCTGACGATAGGTATAGTACCATCTGGAAGTTCTCGCCTAGTCCGTCCGGTGTACTCACCCCCAGTGAGCACCTGTATACGATCTTAGGTCTAAAGACCAATGGTTGCGGGACCAAACCATCGCTTCTCTTCGGGGTCTAGAAACGTATACACTAGTCTACTCTGGAATATCGATGCCCAGTCTCGATACTCCCATGACTAGGGACCATTTAAGGATGTGCGTACCGACTACCCAGCTCCCACAACTATGATCGCCATCACAATGCAGGTAGTCTAGCATTGATCCTACGGGCTTTATCAACATGTATAAAAGATATGTAATAGAAAGTAAAACATACACATGTTAAGATAAAGTCAAACCAAATAGCATACTATCATATCGAGCATGACTGTCCTGTACATATATATGTCCAAGAATCCATATGTATACATATACAATAATGGCATCTAGGGCATACATATCCAACAATCTCCCACTAGCACTAAGGCCATATATTGGCGTACCGAGTATCCAACGTCTGCTCTAGAGCCAGCTGTTGGCGTACCGCATACCGAACATCTCAAAAAGTCTCTCGAACTGTGCTTAAGGAAAGGCCTTGGTGAATGGATCCGCAGTGTTGTCTTTTGTATCCACTCTCCGGACCTCAATCTCCTGGTGATCTACGATCTCCCTGATCAGGTGATACCGCCTTAAGATGTGCCTGGATTTCTGATGGGACCGTAGTTCCTTCACTAAAGCTATAGCCCTATTGTTATCGCAATACAAAGGTATTGGGTCAACAATGGACGGAACTACCTGAAGTTCAGTTAGGAACTACCTGAAGTTTTCTTCATCCAGACCGCTTCTTTTGCGGCATCGCTTGCAGCAATGTATTCAGTCTCCATCGTCGAGTCTGCGACAGTGTCCTGTTTGGAACTCCTCCAACACACCGACCCTCCATTGAGGGTAAACACAAAACCCGAAACAGACTTGCTGTCATCCTTGTCACTCTGGAAGCTTGAGTCGGTAAAGGACTCGACCCTGAGGTCTCCATTACCGTAAACCAGGAACATCTCTTTAGTCCTTCTCAGGTACTTGAGAATGTTCTTCACTGCCGTCCAGTGGTCCTCACCTGAGTCTGACTGATACCGGTTCACCATGCTTAGCGCGTAAGCTACATCTTGTCTTATACATAGCATCGCATACATTATAGATCCTACTGCCGAAGCGTAGGGATAGTGCTCATGCGAACCCTCTCATCGTCATTCTTGGGAGACATCTCCTTGGAGAGGGTGATTCCGTGCAATGCGGGTATGTTATCGAACTTGGAATCTTCCATACTTAATCTCTTTAGTATGATCTCTATGTACCTGGACTGCGAAAGTCCCAATAATCTCTTAGATCTATATCTGTAGATCTTGATCCCCAGAATGTACAATGCATCACCTATGTCTTTCATGGAGAACCTTTGTGATAAGAATAGCTTGACCGATTGTAGCATAGGAATGTCACTTCCTATCAAAAGAATGTCGTCCACGTACAAGACTAGGAACACGACAGTTCGTCCTACAATCTTCTTATAAATACAAGGCTCATCCTCGTTCTTGATGAAGTCAAATTCCTTGACTGTTTCATCAAGACAGATGTTCCAGCTCCGCGATGCCTGCTTTAATCCATAAATGGATTTAAGCAACTTGCACACCTTCCCGCTGCTCCCACTTTCTACGAAACCTTCCGGCTGATCCATGTAAACACACTCTTCTAAACTTCTGCTTAGAAAAGCCGTTTTTATTTCCATCTGCCAGATGTCATAGTCATAGAAGGCAGTAATAGCAAGTAGGATCCGAATGGATTTGAGTATAGCCACTGGAGAAAAGGTTTCGTCATAGTCTATACCTGGTCTTTGATGAAAACCTTTTGCAACGAGTATAGCCTTATAGGTTTCAACCTGCCCATCTACACCAAGTTTCCTTTTGTAGATCCATTTCCATCCAACGGGTTTTACCCCAGGTGGAGCAATATCTAAGGTCCACACTTTATTGGTGTACATGGACTCCATTTCGGATCGCATAGCATCCAGCCACTTATCATAGTCTCTACCGATAATGGCCTGCCTGAAACTGGTAGAGTCATCTTCTTCCAAGATGCAATCTTCTCGATCCCCGTCTATGAGAAAACCGTAGTATCTCTTGGGCGGATGAGAAACCCTACCAGATCTGCGGAGTGGCTGAGGTTCGTCTGGGGCTATTGAATTCTCTGGTTCTACCAAACCTTCAGTTACAGTTTATCCTTCTGGAATTTCTTCCAGTTCTACCGTGCTCCAACAAATTTCTTTTGCAAGAAATCCCTTCTCTAAGAATACGGCGTGGCGAGCAACAAACACCTTTTGTTCCTCGGTGCGGTAGAACTCATATCCATGTGAATGCTTAGGATATCCTACAAACTTACAAAGAACTGATCGTGCCTCAAGCTTATCCGGATTTTGTTTTTTAACATAAGCCGGACATCCCCATAGCTTAATAAAATTAAGGTATGGTCTTTTCCCCTTCCATGTTTCTTATGGAGAGGTAGGCACGGATTTGGTCGGAACTCTATTCAATAGATATGCCGCTGTCAAAAGTGCATGTCCCCAAAATGAAAGAGGTAACTCGGCGTTACTCATCATGGAGCGAACTATGTCCAATAGGGTACGGTTCCTCCGCTACGACTCCGATACACCGTTGTGCTGTGGTGTATACGGAGGAGTAAGCTGAGAGAATTCCATTCTCTTTTAGGTAATTTAGGAATTCCGTGCTTATGTACTCCCCTCCTCTGTCTGATCGGAGGATCTTAATATTTTTGCCAGTCTGGTTCTCTACTTCGTTTCTGAATTCTTTGAATTTCTCAAAAGCTTCAGATTTGTGTTTCATAAGATACACATATCCGAACCTAGAGAGATCGTCAGTGAATGTGATGAAGTACAAGAACCCACCCCTTGCATGTATAGACATTGGACCACATACATCGCTGTGTATGAGTCCCAAGAGCTCTGCTGCTCTTTCTCCGTGTCCGGTGAATGGAGATTTGATCATCTTTCCTTTGAGACAAGATTGACAAGTTTCATAAGATGAAAATTTGAACGTATTCAAAAGTCCATCTTTTTGCAACTTACTCAGTCTTTTCTCTCCGATATGACCAAGTCTACAATGCCACAAGTAGGATTCGTTCACATCCGAACTCTTTCTCTTGCGTGTGTTTTGTATGCTAAGAACCGTGTTTTGATTAAGAACATAGATACCATTACACAGTGTACCTTTTGCATCCAATACCCGATTAAGGTAAATGTTCATGATATTTCTATCAAGAAAGAACTTATATCCATCTTTATCAAGTAAAGAAACTGATATGATGTTGCAAACCATGGAAGGTACATAGTAGCAGTTGTTCAAAATCATAGTATTGCCTTTTGGCAATGTTAGGTGATATTCACCGATGGCAGAAGCATCAACTTGTGTTCGGTTCCCTACTCTGAGGGACATATCACCATGTCCAACCATCCTACTTTTTCTCAGTCCCCGTAATAAATTACAGATATGAGATCCTGATCCAGTATCGAGTACCCAAGAGGTAAGACTGACTGAAAAACAGTTCTCAATAATAAGAACACCTGAAGGAGACACAATAGTATGTTTCTTCTTCGATGGGGTCATCAAGGAATTCAAACAATCCTCTTTCCCTTGCTCATACTCATGACTGTTGTCATAAGTTAGAGCTGAACCGACGTTCCCTAGCCCCGAATAAGAATTCGGATCGGTCAAGCTATACATTTTTTTTATCTTGATTAGGGCGTGAAATGGTTGCTACCTGGAGAGAGAAAAGAAACACTCAGCGTGCGCTCTTGCAAGATTAGATTGGTTATTAGTTTATATAATCAGGATGGCTCCTACTATTTCCTCAAATTCTTCGAAGAACTAGTCAGGATTAATCGCACGTCACAATACTTGCTTAACCTTTCAGCCAGGCTAGTGTCGGTACTTCGAGGGAGGTTTTCCTACGCTTTCGCGAAGTTCCTTAATTACATAACCTCTTTTTCCTGGAGGAGTAGCCCCGCTAACACCTTTCTAGACACCTACTTGGTTTATAGCATTGATTGTTTAGTAAAATAATGTCCCGAGAGTAATCCTACTCATCAGTGGGATCAGGATCCAACTATCATTGTGTGATAACCTAGATGGAATCCACTCTAGTCACCACACTCCAGAAGGTATGCTAAATCTGCAAGTTTCCTGTATGTTTGAAACTCCCGATGTGGTTTTTGCCCCAGGCGTCTTATGAACTTGACGGAAGCCAACAAATCATAAAGCGCAAGTCAAGTTCTATCCATCATTATCCAGATTAATTTAGAACCACCCATACTCTCCCTTGACAGATGCCAACAAGGCTGTATGACTGTCCTAAACTAATGCATCTCAATGCTATAAATAAGTATTATTCAGCTACCGTACACTATGCCTTGACGGATGCCAACAAACACAGCACGGATACTAAATACTACTTATCTGAAATGACGGAGGGCTACGGCTGGGTTTCTGGCAAAAAACCCGTTAACGTAATGAACTTGATATCGTTGAAGGAACCTGAGCAATTTTGAAAAGGAGTGGTTTAAGCTCCGCCTTTTTTGAAAAATTTCTGCTTTTGAAAAAAACCCGAGTAATCTACAATACAGACTTTTAGCTCAAGAGGTCACTCCCTGCGAAGGGATCTCGGCTCTTGCCTCGTAGAATGAGGTGCTGGATATTCATGACTGAATAGCACTATGCAAAGCAAAAGAATATAACTGTAGTTTTTTGAAATTTGTTCCAACAACATCTTTTAGGTTTATTTTCTTGCATTAATCAAAATTAATGCGGTCCCATCAATTAACCTATCACACCAGAAAGGAACGAAAATAAAATGTACGTATATGCCATCCGCATTCGCCACGGGGCCTGTCATCACCCGTTAGGTTACTTAACTGACGACAGAGCGGGGGCTGTACTAGCGCGGGTGCAAAACATATACAACATCTATTCTTGTGTGTGTGTGTGTGTGTGTGTGTGTGTGTGTGTAAGTATATACAACATTCGTCCCAGGCATGATAAAAATCAACATCATAGAATCTCAGCCAATAATACAGAACGGTGGATAATCTAGGAGCCCTGGGTTTCATTTGAGCCGCAAATAAAACCTGACGTTCCCGGTCGTGTGGATAGCCTGTGCAATGAAAACCTGGACCCCTACGAGCGCGGCAAGTTACCCGCCAATCCCAGAAGTGAGGCAACCCCCTTCAACAAAGTGAATGGGCCACCCAGCACTTCACGGAATCCGGTAACTTGGGCACCCCTCCGAGGGTCATCCTATACCCCCTACGAGTGCGGCGAATAGCCCGCCAATTCTACAATGAAACCCCCTCCATCTCAACGCTATGAGATGCGGGCTTGTTGCCTTTTAGAACCCGGCTATTCGTGCACTCCACCGCGGGGTAATCCTAGTACAGAAAAAGAGAATAGTATGTACAAATGGTGACATCGGCCTCAACCCGGTCGTGCCCAAAATAATATACAATCCGGCAAAGACGGCAGTCCACAAGTCGGACGCTCGTCCCGCAATAACAAATATACAAATGAATATAAACTGTACTGCTAACATTGCACCATATGCTATCCACCACGACAATCCAACCACAATATCAGCACAATCACAGAAACATCAACGTGAATGTCACGTTCGCAAATCCGTCTAAAAGAACATATAGCAGATAGACGGGTTTACCGATCAAATGACATTTACGGTCGCAGATGCTAATCTAAGTACTGATAACAAAATACGTATTTTAAAATTTTGATCGACTAAAATTTTCCAAGTGGGCCCCAAGTTCTAATCCAATACTGAAACAAATCTGGGCCAAAAACCAAACATCCCCAAAACCATAATTCCAACAACTAGAGCAACTATAGAAATTTGGAGCAGTGAAGCCAAATTTTGGCCGCGGAACCGCCGCAAACATGCATGTTTCGCGGCGTTTCCGCGGTAGAATTATGGCTTCATGCTCTCAAATTTCTTGAGCTGCTCTAGAAAACCCTGCATGAATTTCTGATGCACTGAAAATGATTTTTCGACAACTTTAAAAATTCGACAGAAACTACAAAATTGGAATTGCGGTTTTGAAAATTTCGGTCGATTGATATTCTAAACATGTTAAAAAAAGCTAGTATAGGTTTTATGGGGTGGCTCTGATACCATGAAAGGTTACGCTAGTGCCCCGACCAACTTCCATGACCAAATGCGGAACAAAATTTTTTCTAACGATTGAAACCTGGCACTAGAATAACATTTAACCCCGATCTTACCATAAACCTAACTAGCAAAACTAAAGTGGTGCTATCTACTATGATGAAGAAATCTCACCAAGTGACCCAAGTCCTTCGGTCTTCTTTCCTCGTCATGTGCTCCAAGTAACCTCTTTGAACTTGTTCGATCTCCATTTCCGGCTCCATCGGTCCCCCGGGATCGAACTTGTTCTCCGGCCTTCCTTTGTCGTAGATGATCCACCCGAAGGATATGATCCATGGCTTTAGCTCCTCAAAATATGTCAAATGGAGCAACTAGAGAACTTGGGTTGCTAAACCAAGTAGTCTAGGATGTAGTGTGATGATCTAAGTGTTTGCTATCTCTTTCTAGCCTCTTCACTTGTTTCTCAACTCATGAGAATGGTAGTGAAGAAGAAGAAGATGAAGGTGGAGGAAAACCAAAAGGAGGGAGGAGATGAAGAGAAAATGGGTGCTCAAGGAAAATGAAGCATGCAAGTGAGAGAAATTCAATACCAAGGTTTTGTGTATGAATTCTTTCAATAAACAATTAACAACCATGCTTCAATAGTAACTCCAAATGAATTGAAAATTCATTTGTTAACTATTAAAGCATGGTTATCACCATTCCTCCCATACCTCACACTTTCCACCTCATTTTCCATTTATCAAATAAATGGAAAAGCATAATGAGGTAGCCACCTTCTAGAAAGTAATCTGTAATAAATACGGATTACAGTCTGCTGTATATACATACCTGCATTTGGATAAAAAATACTCGAATGCCCTAAGAGATAGAATACCAAGAAGAACGTAATACTAGAATATACATATCGAAATACATATATGTAAACTATTAAATCAATACCTGATTTAATAATCCGGCTCATACTCGAGACGGCTAGTATTACCAACTGTCCGATCGAAAGTCCGAGTACAAAGTACATCGATCGAGACCCTGCACATATCCAATACGTCTACTACATCATTTCGCTTGAACAAAGGAAACCCTCTGTGTAGGACTCTAAAGACTCGACAGTACGTCGGCAGTGAGTTACCGGATAAATCCATAACCACAAGCACGTCAGTGGCACTAGCTGTACGTAACGGCTACCTGGGTACCTGTCAAAAAGGAAGGCTGACGAGCAAACTCATCCGGGTCCTTACTGAGCCTATCTGTGACAATCTACGTATAGTCCGGTCTCTTCGTCTGAGAGTATCGCATACCGGGTTTAGGGGGTGGTAAACGTCAGACCCTGACAACCTGGTAATTCATGCTGATGTGGCTCAGGACCAATCCGGAAAACTACTGATCAACCTATCAGTAAATCCCAACTGCCTTGGCTAAGGTCTTATGGTCCTGACCAATCAAACACAATGCGATATCGACTCCCTATACTGGGAGAGACGAATCCCTGACAATCGCTCACTGCCTCCATGTGGCTCGGGACTGTACCCAACCAAAACCTGTTTGCACGACTCGGCAGAGCTGTGGTAGGGTAGTGATCAAAGCACAGTTGGAACTCACATGAGACAAATGCCGATTTCAGGTCTAAAGACTAACCTGTACTCGTGACGGTTAGACAGGATTCGTCTATCCCGGTATTGGGGGTTGACATCGCGCTGTGTCCAGGAGAGCCATTACACGAGTAGTCCGTGGCCAGGGCAAGCGAGATATACTGGTAGGTTTCCAGTGTTATCTCAGGGTGTTCTGGGCTACACTCCGACATGACTTGTACCGCTATTAGGGGATTGACGTTCACCGCCCCTAGGCCCGCCATGCGATGTATCAGACGAACAGACCGGACTGTACGGAGACTGTCACATACAGGCTCAGTAGGAGTTCAGATGGGGTTACCTCGTCGGTCTTCTTATCGGCATCTACCTGGGGACTGTTACGTACAGCTAGTGCCGCTTGCGGTCTGTGGTTAAACCCACTGCCAGCGTAGTGTCGAGTCTTTAAAGTCCCACACAGAGAGCTATTCGCCTTTAGGCAAAATGAGTTGAGGTCGCATGGTTTTGCGACAGGGTTCGTTCACATCCGCGCACTTGTATACGTTTGCTGTCCGGAAAGCTTATACTAGCGGGCTTTGGTTTAAGCCGGATCTTAGTATATAATTTGGGATTGATTTTATCTCATTGTATTCGTGTTCCTCGGATCACGAATACGGGTGCGTATGCACAGTTGCTTGAGACAGAGGGAGAGGACTTTGATTAGGGTTAATGACCATTGTCATTTTATTAACCCTAATGCTTATGTGTGTATTATGGTTAATTGATATTAGTTTAATATAATTGTGCATGGTTATGGTTGTTGACCATTTGACATTCTTGACTTGTTGACCTAGGTTGACACTTTGACCATCATCATTTCATTTGGAAGATGCTCTTTGATCCTTGCAATTTGCATTAAAAATGAAATGATAATGGTCATGTCTTGATTAAGCCATGACAATTATCTTACTAATTATCAATTTATAATAATTCACACATATATGTGAGAATGCTTCATATTTTCTCTCATTCTATCATATACTTTCTCTCTCTTGCTCTTCCTCTTCCTCAAGCTCTCCCCTCTCATGTGTTGAGAAACACTTGAGCTTGAGAAAAACCACTTCTTGATTATCTCTACTCTCATCTAGGGTTCTAGGATTAGCACTTCTAGCACCCTAGTTACTTCTAGCTTGGAGTTGAAGCCAAAGGTTGAGGCTTTCGGATGGATCCTTCTTCGACGTGAGAAGACGACAAAGGCGATCCCTTTCTACTACTCCAAGGAGCAAGGAGAGAAGGACATAAAGCCCTAGGTATAACCATTCTACCCTTTAGCTAGTTTCTAGTTAGCTTTAGCAAGTTTTTGTTTAGCAAAGATCCGACTTTGTCTAGTCCATGTTGCCTAGAGTAGTAAAAATCCGATTTTTATTCCGTTTTCCGCCTCCCCGCAAGCACCAGGGTGGGCAACGTGGACTTACAATATCTTCACAAAATATCAAGCCAAAGACAAAGTCAAAGCTTCATGAAGCATCATGGAAACTTCATGCAAAAGCTAACCCTAATCCAAATCCTAAACAAGTTTAAACCCTAAACCATTGTTAAATTTGTAACCCTAACATGTTACAATATTATATATCACATATACAATATATTTTGTAACAATAGAAAATAATACAATTAACATATATCACATATATATCAATGCATTATCCCGTGAGAAAATGAATCAATAAAGCGAGCTTATATTAGTTAACGTAACATAATATATCACATATATAATTATACATTAAATCATCGAATCAACACTTGATCCGATAACCCGGCTATATTACATATAACCGACTAATATAACATGTACCATTTCATCGAATCAACACTTGATCCGATGACTCGGTTATATCATATATACCCGGCCGATATCTCATATCGCGAGAATAGAATACGGTATCTCATATCGTGTTATTCTCGGTCCCGCACATATCACATATGTGCTCCTACTCCGTTTTTCCTAAGCCAGGAAACCTCTGTGTAGGACTCTAAAGAATCATCAATACGCCGGTAGTAGGTGATGATCATATCAAACACCCACAAGCTACAAGCGGTCAGCTAAACGTAACAGCCACCCAGGTATTGAGCGATTAGAAGATCAACAAGCAAGCCTGTACATTCTCCTGTGAATCCAATCGGTAACACTCTCATACAGTCCGGTCTCTTCATCTAATATGTTGCATATCTAGTCTAGGGGTGGTATACGTCAGACCCCAGTAACCGATAAGTCGTGTCGATATAAGGCTCATAACGGGTCGAGAAACTACTGATAACTCTTACCAGCAGCACTCCATATCAGCCTTGGCCAGGGACTTCCAGTTATAGCCAATCGAACACAGCACTACATCAACTCCCAATACCGGGAGAGACGAAACCCCTCCTATTGCTCATTGCCTCCATGTCATTCGGGACTGTACCCAAAAGCCACCGTTTTGCATGCCTTCTTGGACGTGGTATGATGGAAATCAAAGCACAGTGGGAATGACACAAGACTCTATGATGATCTCGGGTCTACAGACTAACCTGTACCAGTGTCACCGGAGAACTGCTATCTGACGATAGGTATAATACCATTTAGGAGTTCTCGGTGAGTCCGTTCAGTGTACCCAGTCTCCAATGAGCACCCGTACACCATCTTTGATATCAAGCACCGATGGATATGGGATCATCCATCGCCCATCATATGGGTCAAGATGCGTATACGCTAGTCTACTCTGGTGTATCGATTCCCTGTCTCGACACACCCTCGACTAGGAACAATTATAGGATGTACTCTTTGACTACCCTGGCCCCACTAGTGTGATCTCATCATAGTCCCAGTAGTTGAGTACATATCCTAAGGGCTTTATCAACATGTGAGAGCAAGACAGTAAACTAATACAAGTCAACATGTTAAGACAAAGTGAAACCAAATAGCATACTATCATGTCGAGCAAGAAAGTCCTCTCTATATATATACCTAAGCATCCACTATAATATACATCATATGTACAACAATGGCCTCTAGGGCATATATATAACTAACAACCTCCCACTTGCACTAAGGCCAGGTGTTGTAGTATCTCATACCCAGCATCCCGAATAATCTCTCAAACTGTATCTGGGGAATGGCCTTCATGAGTGGATCCGCTGTGTTGTCCTTCGTGTCAACTCTCCTGACCTCGATCTCGCGGCGATCAACTATCTCCCGGATCCGGTGATACCGCCTCAGAATATGTCTGGATTTCTGATGGGACCTGGGTTCCTTGGCCAAAGCCACAGCTCCATTGTTATCACAATACAAATGTATTGGATGCTCAATGGAAGGAACCACACCAAGTTCAGTGATGAACTTCTTCATCCAGACAGCTTCTTTGGCAGCATCGTTGGCAGCGATGTATTAAGCCTCCATCGTCGAGTCTGCCACGGTTTCTTGCTTAGAACTCTTCCAACAAACCGCCCCTCCATTTAGGGTAAAGACAAATCCCGATTGCGACTTAGAGTCGTCCTTATCACTTTGGAAGCTTGAATCGGTAAAGGACTCCACCTGGAGTTCTCCGTTACCATACACCAAGAACATCTCTTTAGTCCTTCGCAAGTACTTGAGAATGTTCTTCACAGCTGTCCAGTGATTCTTTCCTGGATCTGCTTGATACCTACTCACTACACTTAGTGAGTATGCTACATCGGGTCTGGTACATAGCATCGCGTACATGATAGAGCCTACTGCTGAAGCATAGGGTATGCCTTGCATGCGAGTTCTCTCCAAATCAGTCTTAGGAGACATCTCGTTGGAGAGAGTGAGTCCAGAGATCGTGGGTTGGTTCCCACGCTTGGATTCTTCCATACTAAACCTCTTTAGTATGGTGTCAATGTACCTGAATTGGGACAATCCCAGTATCCTCTTGGATCTATCTCTATAAATCCTAATCCCCAAAATGCAAGAGGCATCACCTAGATCTTTCATTGAGAATCTATGTGATCAGAAGAGCTTGACCGAGTGCAGCATAGGAACATTATTTCCTATCAAGAGTATGTCATCTACGTACATTACGAGGAAGACAACCTTACCCTCTGCAACCTTCTTGTAAATACAAGGTTCATCTATGTTCTTGATGAAGTCAAACTCTTTGATTACCACATCAAAATAGATGTTCCAACTCCGCGATGCCTACTTTAACCTGTAGATGGATTTAAGCAGCTTGCACACCTTTCCGCTGCTCCCACTATCTACGAAGCCTTCTGGCTGATTCATGTACACGCACTCCTCTAAATCACCATTTAGAAAGGCGGTCTTAACATCCATTTGCCAGATTTCGTAGTCATGGTATGCAGCAATGGAAAGTAAGATCCGGATGGACTTAAGCATAGCCACTGGAGAAAAGGTTTCGTCATAATCCATACCTGGTCGTTGACGAAAACCCTTTGCAACAAGTCTAGCTTTGAAAGTCTCCACTTTTCCATCTACACCAAGTTTCTTCTTAAAGATCCACTTGCTCCCAATGGGTTTTACCCCTTCAGGAGCAACTTCCAAAGTCCATACTTTGTTGGTGTACATGGATTCCATCTCAGATCTCATTGCATCCAGCCATTTCACAGAGTCACCACTCGTGATGGCCTGCTCGAAACTAGTCGGGTCATCATCTTCCATGATGCAATCCTCGCTTCCACCATCAATGAGAAAACCGTAGTATCTCTCAGGTGGATGAGAAACCCTGCTGATCGACGGAGAGGCTGGGCTTCGTCGGGAACTACTGAATTCTCTGGTTCTACCAAATCATCTTTCGTAGTTTGTGTTGCTGGAACTTCTTCCAGTTCTACCTCCTCGCCACAAATTTCTTTTGCAAGAAATTCCTTTTTCTAAAAAGGTGGCATGTCGAGAAACAAACACCTTTTGTTCCTCAGTGTGGTAGAAGATATACCCTTGTGAGTTCTTGGGATATCCTATAAACTTGCATAGGACAGACCTTGCCTCGAGTTTGTCCGGATTTAGCCTTTTGACATAGGCCGGACAACCCCATATCATAACATACTTAAGAGATGGTCTCTTCCCTTTCCATATCTCATATGGAGTGGTAGGCACTGATTTGGTAGGAACCATATTCAATAGGTGTATGACTGTCTCAAGCGCATACCTCCAGAAGGAAATAGGTAACTCAGTATCACTTATCATAGAGCGTACCATATCTAATAGGGTGTGATTCCTCCGCTCTGATACACCGTTGTGCTGTGGTGTATAAGGAGGAGTAAGCTGAGAGAGAATCCCATTCTCTTTTAGATAGTCCAGAAACTCATTGCTCAAGTATTCTCCTCCTCGATCAGATCGTAGGATCTTAATACTTTTGCCCGTTTGGTTCTCTACTTCGTGCTTATATTCTCTGAATTTCTCAAAAGCTTCAGACTTGTGTTTCATCAGGAACACATGTCCGTATCTAGAGAGATCGTCAGTGAATGTAATGAAGTAGGAAGAACCGTTCCTGGCGTGTGTAGACATAGGACCGCATACATCACTATTTACCAGTCCTAACAGTTCCGTAACTCTTTCTCCTTGTCGACTAAACGGAGTCTTGGTCATTTTCCCTTTGAGACATGAATGGCAAGTATCATAAGATGATAATTCGAACGAATTCAAATATCCATCCTTATGTAACTTAGCTAGCCGTGTCGCATTGATATGACCAAGTCTACAATGCCACAAGAAGGATTCGTTCATTTCTGAACTCTTCCTCTTGTGTGTGTTTTGTACATTAAGGACTGTAGTTTGATTGAGAACATATATGCTATTAAATAACGAACCTGATCCAATCAACTTTTGATTCAGGAATATGTTCATAACATTATCCTGTACTACAAAATTATATCCTTCTTTGCTCAATAAAGAAACTGATATAAGATTGTATATCAGGGTCGGAATGTAATAGCATTCGTTCAGAACCAATGTATTACCATTTGGTAACACAAGGTGATATTCACCAATTGCTTTGGCTGCAACATTTGCACCATTCCCTACTCTTACGGAATGATCACCCTCTCCCAGTTCCCTACCTTTACGTAGCCCATGTAACATATTACATATATGGGATCCCGATCCGGTATCTAATACCCAGGACGTAGAGTGAACTGAGAAACAGTTCTCGATAACTAACACACCTGAAGAAGATGCATCAGCATGCTTATTCTTCGATTGGGTGGCGTGAGAATCCAGATATTCTCCTATTTCTTGCTCAGTCTTATAATACTTATAAGAAAGAACGGGACCAACGTTCCCCTGCTCAGTATAATAAGCAGGTTCAGTCAATGCATCCATATTATTATCTTGATTAAGGCCTGACAGGGTCGCTACCTGGAGAGAGAGAGAGAAGAAAACACTTTAGCATATGCTCTTGCAAGATTATATTGGTTATTATCTTATCTAATCAGGATGACTCCCACTGCTTTTTATCAAATCTTCCTTAAAACCCTAAAAGGTAAGATTAGCCGGGATTAATTACACCTTACATGTTCGCCAATCTTTCAGCCAGGCCAGTGTTGGTACTTTGAGGGAGGTTCCCCGTGCTTTCGCATGGACCTAATTAATATAAACCTCGTTTTCCCAGAGGCATAACCCTGTTAACACCTTTCTAGACACCTACTTGATCGGCTAATTGTCCTGTGTAAAACTCTCCCAGAAGTAACTCTTACTCGCAGTGGGTATCGGGATCCAACTATCTCATAGGAGGTATGCAATCTCATTGCAAATTTCAACACTTGAAATTCCCGATAATATTTTACCCCTAACGTGCTATGACCTTGACGAATGCCAACAAATCATAGTCTGCTAGTCAAGCTCAACCCGTACATTTCTTGATTGAATTAAACCCAGCCGTACGTCCCTTGACGAAAGCCAACAAAGCCGCAAGTCTACCCTAACCCAATCTCATCATATGTTACAGATAAGCAATAGTTAGCTACCGCACACTACGCCTTGACGAAAGCCAACAAACGCAGCACGAATACTAAGTATTACCTATCTGAAATGTCGGAGGGCTACGCAGGTTTTTCAAAAAACCTATTGCGTAATGAACTTGATATCGTTGTAGAAACAAGTGATTTTGATGTAAGTCCAAGTTACCTCTCCCGATACTTACGGGCTTGCGGAAATGATGAAAAATGATTTTTCTTTTGGTGGTAACATGGACTCAAAATACGGATTTTTGTTAAACAACTATCTAACAATTCTAACAAGAGTTTTACATACTCGGTTAGGGGGTTATACCTTAACTTGAACTCCTTCGTCTTCAACTCCTTGCGGTGGTCGGATCGGCCTCACCTCGTCATCTCCTCGCGCTGAAGATGGATCCACCCGAAAGCTTCTACCTTTGGCTTCACTTCAAACTAGAAGAAACTAGAACACTTGGCTTGCTAGACCTTGTGAACTAGGATGAGCAGAGGAGTGTGTTGGGTTTTATCTCTATGGTTCTTGCTTCTCAACACATGAGACAAGTGAACCATGAACTAGAGAGAGAGCAAGAGGAAGAGGGAGAGCTCAAGCATGAGAGAGAAAGGAAATGAAAAAATGAGCAAGACTTTTTCCATCCAAGCTCTCATAATCCAAAATCATGATAACAAGTAATAATAATTGAGTATTATGTGATGGTTGTTATCATATCAAATGGCAATATCATTTCTTGCATTAAATGCAATTTGTGAACAAAACAAGCAAGCCAAAGTCAATGCCAAGAAATGATAGCCATTGTCATGATGGTGTCAACAAATCCAACCTAGTCAACCGGTCAACAAAGTCAACAAGTCAACAAGGTCAACCCTTCAACCCAACCATGTCATAATAATACTTAATTAATATTATTGTTTAATCATATTTCTAATTCTCATTAGGGTTTAGCAAAAGTTAACAGTCAACAACCCTAATGAGAATCCTCTGCCTCTGTCTCTCTGTCAACTGTGCAACACACCCGCATCCGCGTTCCGAGGAACACGAATACAAATGAGATAAAACCAATCCCAAAACATACACTAGGATCTGGCTTAAACCAAAGCCCGCTAGAGATAACTGCCCGGACACTAAACGTGCACAAGTGCACGGATGTGACCGGACCCTGTCGCAAAACCATGCGACCTCTACTCTTTTGTCTAAAGGCGAATAACTCTCTGTGTGGGACTCTAAAGACTCGACACTACGCTGGCAGTGGGTTTAACCACAGACCGCAAGTGGCACTAGCTGTACGTAACGGCCCCCAGGTAGATGCTGATAAGAAGACTGACGAGGTGAAACCCATCTGAACTCCTACTGAGCCTGAATGTGAAAATCTCCGTACAGTCCGGTCTGTTCGTCTGAGACATCGCATGGCGGGCCTAAGGGGCGGTAAACGTTAGTCCCCTAATAGTGGTACAAGTCATGTCGGAGTGTAGCCCAGAACACCCTGAGATAACACTAGAAAGCTACCAGTATATCTCGCTTGCCCTGGCGAGGGACTACTTGTGTAATGGCTCTCTTAGACACAGCGCGATATCAACCCCCAATACCGGGAGAGACGAATCCTGTCTAACCATCACTGCCTCCAAGTGCTTCGGGACTGCACCCAACTGCTACCTGTTTGCATGACGCCTTTGAGCCGTGGTAGGGTAGTAATCAAAGTACAGTGGGAACACACTCGAGGCGAAGTGACAGTGTCAAGTCAGTGGACAAAGCTGTACTCATGTCACCTGGGAACTGATAACTGACGATAGGTATAGTACCAACCAATCAGTTCCCGACGAGTCCTGTCCAGTGTACTCGTAACCTAACGAGCACCAGCATACTATCTCAAGTACGACGTACTGACGGCTGTGGGACAGACCGTCTCCCCTGCTGGGATGAGAAGCGCATACGCTAGTCTACTCCGGAGTATCGATGCCCTGTCTCGATAGTCCTACGACTAGGGACCTGTATAAGGATGTGCATGTGGATTACCCAGCCCCCACGAGTGTGACTGCCATCACAACGCTGGTAATCAAGCAAAGATCCTAAGGGCTCCACCAATGTGTATAGGTGATATACTAAAAGAAACACCTGTACACATTAAAGTAGAAACAAACCAAGTAGCATACTACCATTTTGAGCCAGATTGTCTATACAACTGTGAATATCGCAAGCTTCCATTAAGTAATATACAAACTAGTATGATACAGTAATGGCCTCTAGCTCATATACACTAACAAACTCCCACTTGCACTAAGGCCATGTACTGGCGTATCGAAGACCTATCATCTCGATCAGCCGCTCGAACTGAGTCTGGGGTAAGGCCTTCGTGAGTGGATCAGCAGTGTTATCTTCCGTAGCAACTCTCCGAACATGGATCTCCTGGCGACCCATGATCTCCCTGATCAGGTGATACCGCCTCAAGATGTGTCTGTATTTCTGATGGGACCTGGGTTCCTTCGATAAAGCTATAGCCCTGTTGTTGTCGCAATACAGAGGTATTGGATCAACAATGGACGGAACCACCTGAAGTTCCATTAAGAACTTCCTCATCCAGACGGCTTCTTTTGCGGCATCTGCAGCAGCGATATATTCCGCTTCCATCGTCGAGTCAGCAACGGTTTCCTGTTTGGAACACTTCCAACACACCGCCCTTCCATTGAGGGTAAAGACATAACCCGACATGGACTTGGAATCACCCTTGTCACTTTGGAAGCTGGAGTCAGCAAAGGCCTCGATCTGGAGGTCTTTTCCGCCATACACCAAGAACATCTCCTTAGTCCTTCTCAGGTACTTGAGAATGTTCTTTACCGCTATCCAGTGCTTCTCCCCAGGGTTTGACTGATACCGGCTTACCACACTCAGTGCATAAGCTACATCTGGTCTAGTAAACAACATCGCATACATTATAGAGCCTACCGTAGAAGCGTAGGGTATAATAGACATGCGATCCCTTTCCAAATCAGTCTTGGGAGACATCTCTTTGGAGAGGGTGATCCCGTGACAAGCCGGTAGATTACCGCACTTGGAATCTTCCATACTGAATCTTTTCAGTATGGTATTGATGTACCTGGACTGTGAAAGTCCTAATATCCACTTGGATCCGGATCCCCAGAATGTAAGAGGCATCAACCAGGTCTTTCATGGAGAACCTGTGTGACAAGAACCCTTTGACAGATTGTAGCATAGGAATGTCATTTCCTATTAAGAGAATGTCATCCACGTATAAAACGAGGAATACAACAGTTCTTGCTACAAATCTATTATAGATGCATGGTTCATCTGGATTTTTGATAAAGCCTAATTCTTTGACCGTCTCATCAAAACAGATGTTCCAACTCCGCGATGCCTGCTTTAGTCCATAGATGGACTTAAGCAACATGCACACCTTTCCGCTGCTCCCACTCTGAATGAAACCCTCTGGCTGGTCCATATAGACACACTCCTCTAAATTTCCATTTAGAAAAGCGGTCTTTACGTCCATCTGCCAAATCTCATAATCGTGGAAGGCAGCAATGGCAAGAAGGATCCGAATGGATTTCAGCATAGCCACTGGAGAAAAGGTTTCGTCATAGTCCAAACTAGGTCTTTGAAGAAAACCCTTTGCAACAAGTCTAGCGTTATAGGTCTCAACCTGTCCATCTACACCAATTTTCCTTTTGAAGATCCACTTGCATCCTACAGGTTTTACCCCATCTGGAGCAACGTCCAACGTCCATACTTTGTTGGTGTACATGGACTCCATTTCGGTCCGCATTGCATCCAGCCATTTTACCGAGTCAACGCTCTGAATGGCCTGCTGGAAGCTAATCGGCTCATCACTATCAATGATGCAATCCTCTCTATCCCTGTTTATGAGAAAACCATAGTATCTCTCGGGCGGATGAGACTACCTACTACTCCTGCGGAGCGGCACGGGAATGTCCTGATCTTTCGAACCCTCTGGTTCTACTAAGCTTTCAGTAATAGCTCATGGTTCTGGAATTTCTTCCAGTTCTATTGCGCTCCCACTTATCTGATTTTCCAAAAACTCAGTTTCCAAGAAGTGGGCATGACGAGAAACAAAAACCTTTTGTTCTTCTTCGCAATAGAAGAAATATCCCTTGGAGTTCTTTGGATATCCCACAAACTTGCACTGTACTGAGTGTGCCTCGAGTTTGTCCGCATGCTTCTTTTTGACAAAAGCCGGACATCCCCATGTCTTAATGTGCTTAAGATAGGGTTTCTTCCTACACCACATCTGATATGGTGTGGTAGGCACGGTCTTAGTTGGAACTCTGTCCAAAAGGTATGCAGCTGATTCTAGTGCATATCCCTAGAATGATCGCGGTAACTCGGCGTTACTCATCATGGAACGTACCATATCCAATAGCGTCAGGTTCCGTCTCTCCGATACACCGTTATGTTGCGGAGTGTACGGAGGAGTAAGCTGAGAGAGAATTCCATTCTCTTTTAGGTAATCCAGGAACTCGGCACTCAAGTATTCACCACCTCGATCAAATCTCAGTGTCTTGATACTTTTGCCGGTTTGTTTTTCTACTTCATTCTTATATTCCTGGAATTTTCCAAAGGCTTCAGATTTATATTTCATTAAGATGACATATCCGTACCTGAAAAGTCATCCGTAAAAGTAATGAAGTAAGAATAACCGCTTCGCGCATGTGTAGACATTGGACCGCACACATCGCTGTGTACGAGTCCCAAGAGCTCGCTCGCTCTTACTCTGTGTTCAGTGAATGGAGTCTTTGTCATCTTTCTTTTGAGACAGGATTGACAAGTTGCATACGATTGATATTCGAACGGATCCAAATATCCTTCTGTATGTAACTTCGTCAACCTTCTCTCATTGATGTGACCCAGTCTACAATGCCATAAGAAAGCCTGGTTTATTTCCGGAGACTTTCTTTTTTGTGTATTCTGGACATTGAAAATCTGTGGTTGGTTTAATACGTATATACCATTGCTAAATGTACCTGACCCAATCAGAACTTGATTAAGGTGAATGTATACAACATTGCTTACAAATGCAAATTCATAACCTTCTTTAGATAATAAAGATACAGAAATGATATTACAAGTTGCATTAGGTATAAAATAGCAATTACGCAAAACCAAAACGTGTCCATCTGACAATCCCAGGTGATAGTCCCCCACGGACTCAGCATCCATACCAGCTCAGTTTGCAACTCTTAGGGTCATATCACCTGCCTTCAAAACCCGACGCTTTCTCAGTGCCTGCAAAGAATTACAGATATGAGATCCTGATCCGGTATCCAATACCCAGGAAGTAGAGTTTATTGAAAGACAGTTTTCAGTAACATACACACCTGAAGCCGAAGCCGCAACTTGCTTCGGATCCTGGGTTCTGGCCTTCCAAGCCCTGCAATCTTTCTTCCAGTGTCCCTTCTTATGACAATAGAAGCATTCTTCCTTTCCCACAAGCTGCCCCGCTATCTTTGTTGCCTTTGCTTTTCCCTTCGTATCCACTTTACTAACACCGCCCCTTAGTTTGGCGGGGGCTTTCTTCTTCTTTCCCTTGTTTTTGCCTTGGAATTAGAAGGGGAAGATCCTCCTACAAACAAAGTGGATGTTTCCCTACCTTTCTGTAGGGTGCCCTCTGCACTCCTCAGCATGTTGAGAAGCTCCGGAAGTTCAACTTCTTTTCCTTGCAAGTTGAAGTTCAGGATAAACTGGGCGTAAGTGGAAGGAAGGGACTGGAGAATCAAGTCCATATAGAGCTCGTTCTCTAACGTGGTCCCAAGGTCTGCGAGCTCCTCAATGAAGCCAATCATCTTAAGCACGTATTCCGCTACCGATGATCCGATGGCCAATCTTGCCGAAAACAGCTTTTTTGACACTTCGTATCTGGCGATACGAGATTACTCTCCATACAGTTCTTTTGTATGGAGAAATATGGATTCGAGGTCCATATTCTCGTGCCTCCTCTGATGTTCATTGTCCATAGAGGCAAGCACGAGGCACTTGGCCTTCGCACAATCAATCTCCCAAGTCTTACGGATTTCCTTATTCGCGACGCTGGAGGTGGGACTTGGGACAGGGGGAGCTTTGGTGGTAAGGAGATACCCCAGCTTGTCGTAAGTGATTGCCATTTTGACATTCCTGAGCCAATCTTTGTAGTTTAGCCCTGTCAGTATGTTTTTATCTAGAAGTAACTTAAGTCCGGTCATGACGATTGGTCGCTGCAATTAGGAGAGAGAGAAGAAACACTCAGCATGATGCTCTTGCAAGTTTAGAGTGGTTTTTAATTTGTCTAAACTGGATGGCTCCCACTGTATCTCGAATTCCTCCTCAAACCAAAAAGGAAGAATTAGTCGGGATTAATCTCACCGTACAATACTTGCTTAACCATTCAGCCAGGCCAGTGTTGGTACTTCGAGGGAGGTTTTCCAACGCTTTCGCGAAATTCCTTAATTAAATAACCTCTTTTCCCTGGGGGCGTAGCCCCGCTAACATCTTTCTAGACACCTACTTGGTTTATAGCATTGATCGTTATGTGAGAAATTTCCCGAGGAGTAGCATATACTCACAGTAGGATCGGGATCCAAATATCATCGCGTGACAAAACTGAAGGAATCCTACCAGAATCATCACACTCCAAATGGTATGCAGCGCTAGCAAGTTTCTGGTTCTTTAGAAACTCCCGATGTGGATTTTTGCCCCATGCTCTTATGACCTTGACTTTGGCCAACAAATCATAAGTCGCATGTCAAGTTCTACCCGTCATTCTCCAGGTTAATTTGAACCCACCCGTACCTACCCTTGACTTTGGCCAACAAGGCAGTACGACTGTCCCAAACCAACACATCTATCTATGCTACACATGAATACCCAATAGCTACCAATCACTATGCCTTGACTTTGGCCAACAAACATAGCTTGAATACTATTGACTATCCATGTGAAACGATGGAGGGCTACGAATGGTTTTGCCAAAATCGTGAACGTAGTGAACTTGATATAATCGATGGAACGAGATAGCTTTTAAAAAAAAGGAGTGGCTTAAGCTCCGCATTTAAAAGTTGTTTTTGAAAAGAAACCGAGTGGTTTTTGAAATTGTTCCAACGACTTTACTTGGTTTATTTTCTTGCATTAATTTTTAACGCGTCCCATCATTGAATCCTACCATTGCAGAAAACAACCAAAATATGACGTACGCTTATGCCATCCGCATTCGCCACGGGGCCCCGTCATTACCCGTTAGGTTACTTAACTAACGACAGAGCGGGGGCTGGACTAGCGCGGATGCAAAACATAAGCAACGCCTAAATAGATATCATATATAGATATACAGCAATGATAGCCATTCCAGATCACAGATGAACACATTGGATATACTAGGAATCCGCATTCCGTACGAGCCTGTAACGGAAAGCGGATTACACGGTCGCGGTGAATAGCCAATACCCCACCCTAGACCCCTACGGGTGCGGCAAACTACCCGCCAAATACCCGAAGCGAAGCAACCTCCCTCAACGACGTGAGTAGGCCACTCGGCACTTCGAGGTACCCGGTAGTTTGTGCACCCTCTCCATGGGTCTATCCTAGGAGCAAAAACAGTAAAAGAAATTATACAATGACGACTACAACCTCATCCCGGTTGTGCGGCCAAATAAATAATATTACATCAATTACAAATTTACATGAATTGAAAGAAAAAGAAAACTCTCATCTCACAACCCCTGGCTATTCATCCGCGACAATCCAATGAATTTATATACACATATCATCAACATTACAGATCACAGATATGTATAACCCCCACTAATCGACATATAGCTATTAGCAGACGTTCAATACATATATCACATCACAGATATAAACCCATTAGCTTAAGTCTTTAGAAGTTCGATCAAAATACGGATTTTTAAGCCCCAAAAACAAATTTTGCTTTCTGGAAAATCTGGGCAGAAAAAACAAATTGTAAAAATCCCAAAACATCCTACTAAACACACTGCAAGAAAATTCGCCCACGGCCGAGTCAACACGGCCGCGGATCCGCGGCGGGAGCATGCTCCTGCCGCGGTTCCGCGGCGGTTTGACCGAGTCCCTTGACCAATTTTCTACAGTGTGTTATAAAAAGCCTGAGCCGATTTTTAGTGTAAGATTTATTATTTTTTGAACAAGAAAAAAAATCGGCAGAAACTATACTTTTCGGGAGTGTTTCGTGACTTTTTCTCCGATCGAACTTCTAGTTACTTTGCTAACATGTTAGATAGTGTTTAACTAGGCTCTGATACCACTGTAAGTCCACGTTACCTCTCCCGGTACTTACGGGCTTGCGGAAATGATGAAAAACGATTTTTCTTTTGGGGGTAACATGGACTCAAAATACGGATTTTTGTTAAACAACTATCTAACAATCCTAACAAGAGTTTACCTACTCGATTAGGGGGTTACCTTAACTTGAACTCCTTCGTCTTCAACTCCTTGCTGTGGTCGGATCGGCCTCACCTCGTCGTCTCCTCGCGCCGAAGATGGATCCACCCGAAAGCTTCTACCTTTAGCTTCACTTCAAACTAGAAGAAACTAGAACACTTGGCTTGCTAGACCTTGTGAACTAGGATGAGTAGAGGAGTGTGTTGGGTTTTATCTCTATGGTTCTTGCTTCTCAACACATGAGACAAGTGAACCATGAACTAGAGAGAGAGCAAGAGGAAGAGGGAGAGCTCAAGCATGAGAGAGAAAGGAAATGAAAGAATGAGCAAGACTTTTGCTATCCAAGCTCTCATAATCCAAAATCATGATAACAAGTAATAATAATTGAGTATTATGTGATGGTTGTTATCATATCAAATGGCAATATCATTTCTTGCATTAAATGCAATTTGTGAACAAAACAAGCAAGCCAAAGTCAATGCCAAGAAATGATAGCCATTGTCATGATGGTGTCAACAAATCCAACCTAGTCAACCGGTCAACAAAGTCAACAAGTCAACAAGGTCAACCCTTCAACCCAACCATGTCATAATAATACTTAATTAATATTATTGTTTAAACATATTTCTAATTCTCATTAGGGTTTAGCAAAAGTCAACAGTCAACAACCCTAATGAGAATCCTCTGCTTCTGTCTCTCTGTCAACTGTGCAACACACCCGCATCCGCGTTCCGAGGAACACGAATACAAATGAGATAAAACCAATCCCAAAACGTACACTAGGATCTGGCTTAAACCAAAGCCCGCTAGAGATAACTGCCCGGACACTAAACGTGCACAAGTGCACGGATGTGACCGGACCCTGTCGCAAAACCATGCGACCTCTACTCTTTTGCCTAAAGGCGAATAGCTCTCTGTGTGGGACTCTAAAGACTCGACACTACGCTGGCAGTGGGTTTAACCACAGACCGCAAGCGGCACTAGCTGTGCGTAACAGCCCCCAGGTAGATGCCGATAAGAAGACTGACGAGGTGAAACCCATCTGAACTCCTACTGAGCCTGAATGTGACAATCTCCGTACAGTCCGGTCTGTTTGTCTGAGAATATCGCATGGCGGGCCTAGGGGGCGGTAAACGTCAGTCCCTTAATCGCGGTACAAGTCATGTCGGAGTGTAGCCTAGAACAACCTGAGATAACACTGGAAACCTACCAGTATATCTCGCTTGCCCTGGCCAGGGACTACTTGTGTAATGGCTCTCCTAGACACAGCGCGATATCAACCCCCAATACCGGGAGAGACGAATCCTGTCTAACCGTCACTGCCTCCAAGTGCTTCGGGACTGCACCCAACTGCTACCTGTTTGCACGACTCCTTTGAGCCGTGGTAGGGTAATAATCAAAGTACAGTGGGAACACACTCGAGGCGAAGTGACCGTGTTAAGTCAGCGGACTAAGCTATACTCATGTCACCTGGGAACTGATAACTGATGATAGGTATAGTACCAACCAATCAGTTCCCGACGAGTCTGTCCAGTGTACTCGTAACCTAACGATCACCCGCATACTATATCAAGTACGACGTACTGACGGCTATGGGACAGACCGTCTCCCCTGCTGGGATGAGAAGCGCATACGTTAGTCTACTCCGGAGTATCGATGCCCTGTCTCGATAGTCCTACGACTAGGGACCTGTATAAGGATGTGCTTTTGGATTACCCAGCCCCCACGAGTGTGACTGGCATCACAACGCTGGTAATCAAGCAAAGATCCTAAGGGCTCCACCAATGTGTATAGGTGATATACTAAAAGAAACACATGTACACATTAAAGTAGAAACAAACCAAGTAGCATACTACCATTTTGAGAAAGATTGTCTATACAATTGTGAATATCCCAAGCTTCCATTAAGTAATATACAAACTAGTATGATACAGTAATGGCCTCTAGGGCATATACACTAACAATTGAAAAGGAGTGTTTTTGAGGCTTTTCTAGTTTCGCTAAAGAGGTCACTCCCGGTGAAGGGATCTCGGCTCTTTCCCCATCGAATAAGGTGTTGGGTATATCATATATACCACGGTGAAAAGCAAGAACTATTGAAGCAATCAAAAACTAAACCGTGAGTTTGTAGCATCTACCAGTTTAGCTAAAGTGGTCACTCCCGGTGAAGGGATCTCGGCTCTTTCCTCATCGAATAAGATGCAGGGTATATCATATATACCGCTATGCAAAGCAAAACTGTAGCTACCCTTTTTATAAAGTTTTGATTCTACAACATCTTTTAGGTTTCTTTTCTTTTATTAATCTCATTAATATATCCCATCAGCTTATGCTTCCTAAGCATCACAGAAGAAACGAAAGCAGTAATATTTATATATCAGCATATATATATAGTATAAGCATTCGTCTCAGGCAGTAATATGATCTCATCACAGAACATTGCAGCAGAAGAACATATATGAAATATTGGATATACTAGGATGTCCGTGTTTTTAATACAAGCCTGTATAAAACACGGATTCCACGGTCGCGATGAATAGCCAAACCCACATCCCTAGACCCCTACGAGAGCGGCAAGCAACACTGCCAATTTTAGGGTTAGGAGACCCGGTCTCGACTCCTCGAGATGGCCTCCCACTAGACCCTAGAACCCGGTTACTTATGCTCCCCTCCTTGGGTCTACCTAATGCGGAAAAGTAAATAATATACAATGGTGACATTAACCTCATCCCGGAAGTGCCCCAATAAAAGAATATTACATACAAATGAATTTTACATGAATGAAAATAAAAAAACCCTCATCTCACATAAAACCCCCGGCTATTCAGAACACGACGATCCAATACAACATATCACAACAACACATAATATCTCATATCATCAACGTAAGCAAGTATGCGTATCCCGATTGTCGTTGATGTATAGCAACAAAGCCGGCGATACCCCACATACTACGCTTACGGCCACAGAAAAGAAAGTGTAAAACTACAACATTTGGAATCCACAATCACTTTAGATATCTTAAATCCGAAATATCACATACTTCGCATTTCATGCCTAACTGTATGAATTCCACATATTGTATCGCATTCCAGATAAATAGACATTATTAAAATTTTTGATAGAATAATCAAATATCTAAGATTTCCCAAATAGCTCAACACTTGAGCGGAGTTCAAATAATCCAAGAATATGTCACAGTACCAATGGTCCAGCCGTAGAAGGGTCAAGCCAACGCCTCACATGTGGCACGCCGTACAGCTCCAAACCCTAAGGTTTAAAGGTGATTCAGACGGTCATATAATCGAGTTAAGGTTTGTGTTCTTCTAGAGGGTCCACCGCGTTACTTGTACATTTTTCCAAAAGATTCAAACTCAAGAAAAATTCAACACTTGAAAGTTTTTTGTGTCGGGAAAAAATGAGTTAATGATATCCGTTCGAACATTTTAATACTTTCTAAAATATCCGAAAAACAGAACGAAATTAAACTATCCGATCGAATCAACGAATTCAAAATAATCCCTAGAAAACTCAACACTTAAGTCTGATTAAAAATACCCAGAATCATGTACAAGTACCTACGGGTGTACTGTGCCAAAAAGCTAACCCTAACTCTACTGTGCTGCCGCGGAATCGCCGCAGAAGACATGGTACGGCCGCGGTTCCGCGGCGCTTTAGTGGAGTTTTGGTGTCGTTTTGCATAGTAACTCATAGAATTCCCTGCTGATTTTTTTGAGTATTTTTAATGCAGAAAAATTCACATTTTTACAAAATTTCCAGAGAGGGGGTCATTTTTTACGTATCGGGGTTCGATCGGACTTTTAACTTCGTATACACGTCGCCTAATGTTCTAACTTGGCTCTGATACCACTGTAGGGTTCCTAGGCACTCTTACAAGGGTTAATAAGGCATCAACCATGCCCGAATAAAATTTTAGACATGCCGAACAACCCAAAGACGGGATCTTTGCTTGATAATTAGGGTTTCACATGTAAGTAAACATCTTTACAACTAAAAGTGAGGGATTACAACCTTTGTAGTCTGCTCCTTCGCTTCATAAGCTCTGAGTAGAACTCCCTTCGCCGTGATCCATGATCTCCCGGACTCAAGAGAGGCTCCACAACTCGAACGATCCATGCTAGCTTGTAGTCTTCCTTTTCTCCGATGATCTACCTCGAAGTTTCTATAACTCAAGCTCACTCTCTCTCTAATGAGGGGAACACCCTAATCTAATTGGCTACATTAGATGACGATGATGGAGTAGTATTTGTGCTCTCTTTTAATATCAAATTCTCACTTTAATTCATCACCTAAAGAAAAACTAGAAAGCTTTCTCAAAGCTCAAAGAAAGAAGAAGAAGAATATGAATGGATAATTCTTTTTGTGATGAATAATGAATTATTGTAGTGGTTACAAATCTAACCAAGGGTTAAGCATGAAGGAGTTAACCCTTGTAGAGAATTAACTTGAGTTAATGGTTTGGATTGGGTTAACATAATATCTTCACAAAATATCAAGCCAAAGACAAAGTCAAAGCATCATGAAGCTTCATGGAAGCTTCATGCAAAAGCTAACCCTAATCAAATTCCTAACCAAATTTAAACCCTAAACCACTGTTAAATTTGTAACCCTAACATGTTACAATATTATATATCACATATACAATATATTTTGTAACAATAGAAAATAATACAATTAACATATATCGCATATATATCATTGTATTATCCCGTGAGAAAATGAATCAATAAAGCGAGCATATATTAGTTAACGTAACGTAATATATCACATATATAATTATACATTAAATCATCGAATCAACACTTGATCCGATAACCCGGCTATATTACATATAACCGACTAATATAACATGTACCATTTCATCGAATCAACACTTGATCCGATGACCCGGTTATATCACATATACCCAGCCGATATCTCATATCGCGAGAATAGAATACGGTATCTCATATCGTATTATTCTCGGTCCCGCACATATCACATATGTGCTCCTACTCCGTTTTTCCTGAGCCAGGAAACCTCTGTATATAACTCTAAAGAATCGTCAATACGCCGGCAGTAGGTGATGATCATATCAAACACCCACAAGCTGCAAGCGGTCAACTAAACGTAACAGCCACCCAGGTATTGAGCGATCAAAAGATCAACAAGCAAGCCTATACATTCTCTTATGAATCAAATGTAAGTCCATGCTACCTCTCCCGGTACTTACGGGCATGCGGAATTTGGTAAAAAACGATTTTTATAGAGGTGGTAACATGGACCTATAACCCGGATCTTGGTTAAACATCTAACTAACAACCTAACTACGAGTTTCTAACTACTCGGTTAGGGGGTTATACCTTGCTTGTCTTGAACTCCTTCGTCTTCAAGCTCCGATGGTGGTCCGGATTGGCTTCTTCCCGTCGTCTCCGTACGCCGAAGATAGATCCACCTGAAAGCTCCAACCTTTGGCTCCTTCTTCGAACTTTGAAGAAACTAGTTCACTCGGTTTGCTAAACCTTGTGAACTAGAATGAGTAGAGAAGAGTTTGTGTGGGATTTTATCTATGGTTCTTGATTCTCAACTCATGAGACAAGAGAACCATAGATTAAAGAGAGGGAGCAAGAGCAAGAGGGTGAGAGCAAAACAAGAGAGCTCAAGAACAAGAGAGAGAATGAGCAAGAAAGAATGAGCAAGTCTTTTGTCTCTCACCCTCTCATAATCCAAAGTCATCATAACTCATTATACCAAATCAAGTGTTATGTGATGGTTGAAGCAACCATAACCATATCATTTCATGCACTCATTTTGCACAAATGAGCAAGCAAGCAAAAGTCTTTGCCATGAAATGATGGCTATGGTTATCATCATGGGCAACTAGTCAAGCCTAGTCAACCGGTCAACAAAGTCAACAAGTCAACAAAAGTCAACAAGTCAACAAAGTCAACAAAAGTCAACAACCATGTCACCATAATACTTAATTAATATAATAGTTAATCTCATATCATATTCTCATTAGGGTTGAGCAAAAAGTCAAATAGTCAACGGTCAACTGTCAACAACCCTAATGAGAATCAGCTGCCTCTGTCTCCCTGTCAACTGTGCATACGCACCCGCATCCGCGTTCCGAGGAACACGAATGCAAACTGGATAAATCCAATCCCAAAACGTACACTAGGATCTGGCTTAAACCAAAGCCCGCTAGTGCAAACTGTCCGGACACTGTACGTGCGCAAGTGCACGGATGTGACCGAACCCTGTCGCAAAACCATGCGACCTGTCGCAAAACCATGCGACCTCTACTCTTTTGCCTAAAGGCGAAAAGCTTTCTGTGTGGGACTCTAAAGACTCGACACTACGCTGGCAGTGGGTTTAACCACAGACCGCAAGCGGCACTAGCTGTGCGTAACGGTCCCCAGGTAGATGCCGACAAGAAGACTGACGAGGTGAAACCCATCTGAACTCCTACTGAGCCTGAATGTGACATTCTCCGTACAGTCCGGTCTGTTCGTCTGATACATCGCATGGCGGGCCTAGGGGCGGTAAACGTCAGTCCCCCAATAGCGGTACAAGTCGTGCCGGAGCGAAGCCCAAAACACCCTGAGATAACACTGGAAGCCTACCAGTATATCTCGTTTGCCCTGGCCAGGGACTACTCGTGTAATGGCTCTCCTAGACACAGCGCGATGTCAACCCCCAATACCGGGAGAGACGAATCCTGTCTAACCGTCACTGACTCCAAGTGCTTCGGGACTGCACCCAACTACTACCTGTTTGCACGGCTCCTTTGAGCCGTGGTAGGGTAGTAATCAAAGTACAGTGGGAACACACTCGAGGCGAAGTGACAGTGTCAAGTCAGCGGACTAAGCTATACTCATGTCACCTGGGAACTGATAACTGACGATAGGCATAATACCAACTAGTCAGTTCCCGACGAGTCCTGTCCAGTGTACCCGTAACCTAACGAGCACCCGCATACTATCTCAAGTACGACGTACTGACGGCTGTGGGACAGACCGTCTCCCACACTGGGATGAGAAGCGCATGCGCTGGTCTACTCCGGAGTATCGATGCCCTGTCTCGATAGTCCTGCGACTAGGGACCTGCATAAGGATGTGCTTATAGATTACCCAGCCCCACTAGTGTGACGGCCATCACATCGCTGGTAATCAAGAAAAGATCCTAAGGGCTCCACTAATGTGTATAGGCGATATACAAAAATAAACACATGTACACATTGAAGTAGAAACAAACCAAGTAGCATACTACTATTTTGAGCAAGATTGTATATACAAGGTGAATATCCCAAGCTTCCATTAAGTAATATACAAACTAGTATGATACAGTAATGGCCTCTAGGGCATATACACTAACAATCTCCCACTTGCACTAAGGCCATGTACTGGCGTATCGAAGACCTATCATCTCGATCAGCCGCTCGAACTGGGTCTGGGGTAGGGCCTTGGTGAATGGATCTGCAGTGTTATCTTCTGAAGCGACTCTCCGAACCTCGAACTCCTGGCGATCCACGATCTCCCTGATCAGGTGATACCGCCTCAAGATGTGCCTGGATCTCTGATGGGACCTGGGTTCCTTCGCTAAAGCTATAGCCCCGTTGTTGTCGCAATACAGAGGTATTGGATCAACAATGGACGGAACCACCTGAAGTTCTTTCAAGAACTTCCTCATCCAGACAGCTTCTTTTGCGGCATCAGATGCAGCGATGTATTCCGCTTCCATCGTCGAGTCTGCAACGGTTTCTTGTTTGGAACTCTTCCAACACACCGCCCCTCCATTGAGGGTAAAGACAAAACCCGACATGGACTTGGAATCATCCTTGTCACTCTGGAAGCTGGAGTCAGCAAAGGCCTCGATCTGGAGGTCTTTTCCGCCATACACCAAGAACATCTCCTTAGTTCTTCTCAGGTACTTGAGAATGTTCTTTACCGCTATCCAGTGTTTCTCCCCAGGGTTTGACTGATACCGGCTTACCACACTCAGTGCATAAGCTACATCCGGTCTGGTACACAACATCGCATACATTATAGAGCCTACCGTAGAAGCGTAGGGTATAATAGACATGCGATCCCTCTCCAAATCAGTCTTGAGAGACATCTCTTTAGAGAGGGTGATCCCGTGACAAGCCGGTAGGTTACCGCGCTTGGAATCTTCCATACTGAATCTTTTCAGTACGGTGTCGATGTACCTGGACTGTGAAAGTCCTAATATCCTCTTGGATCTATCACGATGGATCCGGATCCCCAGGATGTATGAGGCATCACCCAGGTCTTTCATGGAGAACCTGTGTGACAAGAACCCCTTGACAGATTGTAGCATAGGAATGTCATTTCCTATTAAGAGAATGTCATCCACGTATAAAACGAGGAATACTACAGTTCTCGCTACAAATCTACTATAGATGCATGGTTCATCTGGATTTTTGATAAAGCCAAATTCTTTGACCGTCTCATCAAAGCAGATGTTCCAACTCCGCGATGCCTGCTTTAGTCCATAGATGGACTTAAGTAACTTGCACACCTTTCCGCTGCTCCCACTCTGAATGAAACCCTCTGGTTGGTCCATATATACACACTCCTCTAAATTTCCATTTAGAAAAGCGGTCTTTACGTCCATTTGCCAGATCTCATAATCGTGGAAGGCAGCAATGGCAAGAAGGATCCGAATGGATTTCAGCATGGCTACTGGAGAAAAGGTTTCGTCATAGTCCAAGCCAGGTCTTTGACGAAAACCCTTTGCTACCAGCCTAGCTTTATAGGTCTCAACCTGTCCATCTACACCAATCTTCCTTTTGAAGATCCACTTGCATCCTACGGGTTTTACCCCGTCTGGAGCAATGTCCAACGTCCATACCTTGTTGGTGTACATGGACTCCATTTCGGTCCGCATTGCATCCAGCCATTTCACTGAGTCAACGCTCTGAACAGCCTGCTGGAAGCTAGTAGGCTCATCATAATCTATGATGCAATCCTCTCTATCCCCGTCTATGAGAAAACCGTAGTATCTCTCAGGCGGATGAGTCTGCCTACTACTCCTGCGGAGCGGCGTAGGAATGTCGTATTCTTTTGAACCTTCTGGTTCCACTAAGCTTTCAGTAATAGTCTGTGGTTCTGGAACTTCTTCCAGTTCTATTGTGCTCCCACTTATCTGGGTTTCCAAAAACTCAGTTTCCAAGAAGCGGGCATGCTGAGAAACAAAAACCTTTTGTTCCTCAGCAGAATAGAAAAGATACCCCCTGGAGTTCCTTGGGTATCCCACAAACTTACACTGTACTGAACGCGCCTCAAGCTTGTCCGCATGCTGCTTTTTTACAAAAGCTGGACATCCCCATACCTTAAGATACTTAAGACAGGGTTTCTTCCCAGTCCACATCTGATATGGGGTGGTAGGCACTGTCTTGGTGGGAGCCTTGTTCAAGAGATACGTAGCTGCTTCTAGTGCATATCCCCAGAATGATCGCGGTAACTCAGCGTTACTCATCATGGACCGAACCATATCCAATAGGGTTCGGTTCCGTCTCTCCGATACACCATTATGTTGCGGAGTGTATGGAGGAGTAAGCTGAGAGAGAATACCATTCTCTTTTAAGTAATTCAGGAATTCGGCACTTAAGTATTCTCCACCTCGATCCGATCTTAGAATCTTGATACTTTTGCAGGTTTGTTTCTCTACTTCATTCTTATACACCTGGAATTTTCCAAAGGCTTCGGACTTATGTTTCATTAAGAAGACATAACCGTACCTTGAGAAGTCATCCGTAAAAGTAATGAAGTAGGAATAGCCGCTTCGAGCATGTGTAGACATTAGACCGCACACGTCACTGTGTACGAGTCCCAAGAGCTCGCTCGCTCTTACTCCATGTCCAGTAAACGGAGTCTTTGTCATCTTTCCTTTGAGACAGGATTGACAAGTGGCATACGATTGATATTTGAACGGATTCAAATATCCTTCTGTATGTAACTTAGTCAATCTTCTCTCATTGATGTGACCCAGTCTACAATGCCACAAGAAAGTCTGATTTATTTCCGGAGACTTTCTTTTGTGTGTATTCTGGACATTGAAAATCTGTGGTTGGTTCAATACGTATATACCATTACTCAATGTACCTGATCCAATCAGAACTTGATTATGGTGAATGTTTACAACATTACTTACAAACGAAAATTCATAACCTTCTTTAGAGACTAAAGATACAGAAATGATATTACAAGTTGCGTTGGGTACAAAAAAGCAATTACGTAAAACCAAAACATGTCCATCTGACATTCCCAGGTGATAGTCCCCCACGGCTTTAGTATCCATGCTAGCTCTGTTCGCAACTCTGAGGGTCATGTCACCTGCTTTCAAAACCCTACGGTTTCTCAACGCCTGCAAAGAATTACAGATATGAGATCCTGATCCGGTATCCAATACCCAGGAAGTAGAGTTTATTGAAAGACAGTTTTCAATAACATACACACCTGAAGCTGAAGCTGCAACCTGCTTCAATTCCTGTGTTCTGGCCTTCCAGGCCCTGCAATCATTCTTCCAGTGTCCTTTCTTATGACAATAGAAGCATTCTTCCTTATCCACAAGCTTCCCCGCTTTCTTTGTTGCTTTAGCTTTTCCCTTCGTATCCACTTTACTAACACCGCCCCTTGGTTTGGCGGGGGCTTTCTTCTTCTTTCCCTTGGCTTTCGCCTTGGACCTAGAAGAAGAGGATCCTCCTACAAACAAAGTGGATGTTTCCCTACTTTCCTGTAGGGTGCCCTCTGCGCTCCTCAGCATGTTGAGGAGCTCTGAAAGTTCAACTTCTTTTTCTTGCAAGTTGAAGTTCAGTATAAACTGGGCGTAAGTGGAAGGAAGGGACTGGAGAACTATGTCCGTATAGAGCTCACTATCTAATGTGGTCCCTAGGTCCGCGAGCTCCTCAATGTAGCCGATCATCTTTAGCACGTGCTCGGCTACTGATGATCCGATGGCCATCTTTGCCGAAAATAACTTTTTCGACGCTTCGTATCTTGCGATACGAGATTGCTCTCCATACAGTTCTTTTGTATGGAGAAATATGGATTCAAGGTCCATATTCTCGTGCCTCCTCTGATGTTCGTTGTCCATCGAGGCAAGTACGAGGCACTTGGCCTTCGCGCTATCAATCTCCCAAGTCTTGCGGATTTCCTTATCCGCGATGCTGGAAGTGGGACCAGGGACAGAGGGAGCTTTGGTGGTAAGAAGATACCCCAGCTTGTCGTAAGTGATTGCCATCTTGACATTCCTGAGCCAATCTTTGTAGTTTGGCCCTGTCAGTATATTTTTATCTAGAAGTAACTTAAGTCCAGTCATGTCGATTGGTCGCTGCAATTAGGAGAGAGAAGAAGAAACACTCAGCATGATGCTCTTGCAAGTTTAGAGTGGTTTTTAGTTTGTCTAAACAGGATGGCTCCCACTGTTTCTCGAATCCCTCCTCAAACCATAAAGGAAGAATTAGTCGGGATCAATCCCACCGCACAATACTTGCTTAACCGTTCAGCCAGGCCGGTGTCGGTACTTCGAGGGAGGTTTTCCAACGCTTTCGCGAAGTTCCTTAATTAAAGAACCTCTTTTCCCTGGGGACGTAGCCCCGCTAACACCTTTCTAGGCACCTACTAGGTTTATAGCATTGATCGTTTAGTGAGAAATTTCCCGAGGAGTAGCATATACTCACAGTAGGATCGGGATCCAAATATCATCGCGTGACGAAACTGAAGGAATCCTACCAGAATCATCACACTCCAAATGGTATGCAAATCTAGCAAGTTTCAGTACTTATGAAACTCCCGATGTGGATTTTTGCCCCATGCTCTTATGACCTTGACGAAGGTCAACAAATCATAAGTCACATGTCAAGTTCTTCCCGTCATTATCCAGGTTAATTTGAATCCACCCGTATATACCCTTGACGAAGGTCAACAAGGTAATGCGAATGTCCCAAACCAACGCATCTATCTATGCTACATATGAATACCCAACAGCTACCAATCACTATGCCTTGACGAAGGTCAACAAACACAGCTTGAATACTATTGAATATTCATACGAAATGACGGAGGGCTACGAATGGTTTTGGCGAAACCGTGAACGTAGTGAACTTGATATAGTCGATAGAACGAGATAGCTTTTAAAAGGAGTGGCTCAAGCTCCGCATTTAAAAGTTGGTTTTGAAAAGAACCGAGTGGTTTTTCGAAAGTGTTCCAATGACTTTAATTGGTTTATTATCTTGCATTAGTTCTTTTAATGCGTGATATTCTTGCATTAGTTCTTTTAATGCGTCCCATCATTTAATCCTACCATTGCAGAAAACAACCAAAATATGACGTACGCTTATGCCATTCGCATTCGCCACTGGGCCCCGTCATTACCCGTTAGGTTACTTAACTAACGACAGAGCGGGGGCTGGGCTAGCGCGTCTGTAAAACATAAGCAACGCCTAAATAATATCATATATAGATATACTGCAATGATAAACATTTCAGATCACAGATGAATGCATTGGATATACTAGGAATCTGTAATTCGCATGAGCCTGTAACGAAAAACAGATTACACGGTCGCGGTGAATAGCCAATACCCCACCCAAGACCCCTACGGGTGCGGCAAACTACCCGCCAAGTACCCGAAGCGTAGCAACCTCCCTCATCTCCATGAGTAGGCCACTCGACACTTCGGCATACCCGGTAGTTTGTGCACCCCCTCCATGGGTCTATCCTAGGAGCAAAAACAGTAAAAAGAAATTATACAATGACGGCTACAACCCCGACCCGGTTGTGCGGCCATACAAATAATTATTACATCAATTTACAAATTTACATGAATTGAAAGAAAAGAAAACTCTCGTCTCACAACCCCCGGCTATTCACCCGCGACAATCCAACACATTCATATACACATTCCATTAACATTACAGATCACATATTTGTATAACCCCCACTAATCGACATATAGCGATTAGTAGACGTTCAATACAAATATCACATTACAGAAATACCCGTTAGCTTAAGTCTTTTAGAAGTTCGATCAAAAATACGGATTTTCGGGACCCCAAAAATAAAATTTTCGTTCTGGAAAATCTGGGCAGAAAATATATATTCCAAAAATCCCAAAATACCCCTACAAGTACACTGTAGCAAAGAAACACCAGAGAGGGGCCAAGGAGGCCGCGGAACCGCGGCAATAGCAAGCTATTGCCGCGTTTCCGCGGTCGTTTAGGGGGAACTCTTGGTGATTTTTCTACAGTAGCTTTTAAAAACCCTGAGCCGATTTTAGAGATGAAAATAATCAACTTTTGAACAGTATAAAAATCGACAGAAAGTTCGAATTTCGGGGTTCGTTTTCGGGACTTTTTCTTTGATCGATCTTCTAGTTACTTGCTAACATGTTAGATAGAGTTTAACTAGGCTCTGATACCACTGTAAGTCCATGCTACCTCTCCCGGTACTTACGGGCATGCGGAATTTGGTAAAAAACGATTTTTATAGAGGCGGTAACATGGACCTATAACCCGGATCTTGGTTAAACATCTAACTAACAACCTAACTACGAGTTTCTAACTACTCGGTTAGGGGGTTATACCTTGCTTGTCTTGAACTCCTTCGTCTTCAAGCTCCGATGGTGGTCCGGATTGGCTTCTTCCCGTCGTCTCCGTATGCCGAAGATAGATCCACCTGAAAGCTCTAACCTTTGGCTCCTTCTTCGAACTTTGAAGAAACTAGTTCACTCGGTTTGCTAAACCTTGTGAACTAGAATGAGTAGAGAAGAGTTTGTGTGGGATTTTATCTATGGTTCTTGATTCTCAACTCATGAGACAAGAGAACCATAGATTAAAGAGAGGGAGCAAGAGCAAGAGGGTGAGAGCAAAACAAGAGAGCTCAAGAACAAGAGAGAGAATGAGCAAGAAAGAATGAGCAAGTCTTTTGTCTCTCACCCTCTCATAATCCAAAGTCATCATAACTCATTATACCAAATCAAGTGTTATGTGATGGTTGAAGCAACCATAACCATATCATTTCATGCACTCATTTTGCACAAATGAGCAAGCAAGCAAAAGTCTTTGCCATGAAATGATGGCTATGGCTATCATGATGGTCAACTAGTCAAGCCTAGTCAACCGGTCAACAAAGTCAACAAGTCAACAAAGTCAACAAAAGTCAACAACCATGTCACCATAATACTTAATTAATATAATAATTAATCTCATATCATATTCTTATTAGGGTTGAGCAAAAAGTCAAATAGTCAACGGTCAACTGTCAATAACCCTAATGAGAATCAGCTGCCTCTGTCTCCCTGTCAACTGTGCATACGCACCCGCATCCGCGTTCCGAGGAACACGAATGCAAACTGGATAAATCCAATCCCAAAACGTACACTAGGATCTGGCTTAAACCAAAGCCCGCTAGTGCAAACTGTCCGGACACTGTACGTGCGCAAGTGCACGGATGTGACCGAACCCTGTCGCAAAACCATGCGATCTGTCGCAAAACCATGCGACCTCTACTCTTTTGCCTAAAGGAGAAAAGCTTTCTGTGTGGGACTCTAAAGACTCGACACTACGCTGGCAGTGGGTTTAACCACAGACCGCAAGCGGCACTAGCTGTGCGTAACGGTCCCCAGGTAGATGCCGACAAGAAGACTGACGAGGTGAAACCCATCTGAACTCCTACTGAGCCTGAATGTGACATTCTCCATACAGTCCGGTCTGTTCGTCTGATACATCGCATGGCGGGCCTAGGGGGCGGTAAACGTCAGTCCCCCAATAGCGGTACAAGTCGTGCCGGAGCGAAGCCCAAAACACCCTGAGATAACACTGGAAGCCTACCAGTATATCTCGTTTGCCCTGGCCAGGGACTACTCGTGTAATGGCTCTCCTAGACACAGCGCGATGTCAACCCCCAATACCGGGAGAGACGAATCCTGTCTAACCGTCACTGCCTCCAAGTGCTTCGGGACTGCACCCAACTACTACCTGTTTGCACGGCTCCTTTGAGCCGTGGTAGGGTAGTAATCAAAGTACAGTGGGAACACACTCGAGGCGAAGTGACAGTGTCAAGTCAGCGGACTAAGCTATACTCATGTCACCTGGGAACTGATAACTGACGATAGGCATAATACCAACTAGTCAGTTCCCGACAAGTCCTGTCCAGTGTACCCGTAACCTAACGAGCACCCGCATACTATCTCAAGTACGACGTACTGACGGCTGTGGGACAGACCGTCTCCCACACTGGGATGAGAAGCGCATGCACTGGTCTACTCCGGAGTATCGATGCCCTGTCTCGATAGTCCTGCGACCAGGGACCTGCATAAGGATGTGCTTATAGATTACCCAGCCCCACTAGTGTGACGGCCATCACATCGCTGGTAATCAAGCAAAGATCCTAAGGGCTCCACTAATGTGTATAGGCGATATACAAAAATAAACACATGTACACATTGAAGTAGAAACAAACCAAGTAGCATACTACTATTTTGAGCAAGTTGTATATACAAGGTGAATATCCCAAGCTTCCATTAAGTAATATACAAACTAGTATGATACAGTAATGGCCTCTAGGGCATATACACTAACATCAAATCAGTAACACTCCCGTACAGTCCGGTCTCTTCGTCTAATATGTTGCATATCTAGTCTAGGGGTGGTATACGTCAGACCCCAGTAACCGATAAGTCGTGTCGATATAAGGCTCATAACGAGTCGAGAAACTACTGATAACTCTTACCAGCAGCACTCCATATCAGCCCTGGCCAGGGACTTCCAGTTATAGCCAATCGAAGATAGCACAACATCAACTCCCAATACCGGGAGAGACGAAATCCCTCCTATCGCTGATTGCCTCCATGACATTCGGGACTGTATCCAAAAGCCACTGTTTTGCACGCCATCTTGGACGTGGTATGATGGAAATCAAAGCACAGTGGGAATGACACAAGACTCTATGACGATCTCGGGTCTACAGACTAACCTGTACCAGTGTCACTGGAGAACTGCTATCTGACGATAGGTATAATACCATTTAGGAGTTCTCGACGAGTCCGTTCAGTATACCCAGTCTCTACTTAGCACCCGTACACCATCTTTGATGTCAAACACCGATGGATATGGGATCATCCATCGCCCATCATATGGGTCAAGATGCGTATACGCTAGTCTACTCTGGTGTATCGATGCCCTGTCTCGACACACCCTCGACTAGGAACAATTATAGGATGTACTCTTTGACTACCCTGGCCCCACTAGTATGATCTCATCATAGTCCCAGTAGTTGAGTACATATCCTAAGGGCTTTATCAACATGTGAGAGCAAGACAGTAAACTAATACAAGTCAACATGTTAAGACAAAGTGAAACCAAATAGCATACTATCATGTCGAGCAAGAAAGTCCTCTCTATATATATCCAAGCATCCACTATAATATACATCATATGTACAACAATGGCCTCTAGGGCATATATATAACTAACATAATATAGATGCTTATTGCAACTAGTGCAAAAGCAAGATCTGGTGTTGTACTTGACATCTCATGATTGACTCAATTGCCTAAGCAAGTGATATGCCAATCATGCCAATCCCTCTCCCCTTTAGTCTGAAATGCATCCTTTAGAGAGGGTGACTCCATCACCTGCAGGTACACCACCAAGCCAGGAGTCAACCATTCTAAAATACATTTAGAATATTGTCAAGTACCCTAATTGGGACACTTTCAAAATCTAGATCTAAAACCATAGATCTAGTCACCAGAATCCCTGATATTATATCCATATCCTATGTGGAGAAACACCATGTGACAACCACAGTATAACCGATCGCGGTATAGGAATTTCACTTCCTATAAAGTGCATGTCATCCAAATATCAGGACATTACACCCTACTACCTTCTTATCAGATCCATCTCCTATTCTGATGAAGTCAAAGCCTATGACTGTCACATCAAAAATAGACGATCTATCTCCGCTATAACTGCTTTAGTCTATAAATGGTCATAAGCTGCTTGCTCACTATGCTTCCGCTGCTCCCACTGACTACAACAACCCTCTGGCAGAGTCATATACACGTGCACTTCTAAAGCTAGTTTAGAATGACATTATACTCATCCTCCTGCCGAGTCTTATAGTCTAGAGCAGCAGCAATGGAAAGTCTGGGTAAATAAGAACCTCCCTGTCACCGTCTCTGAGAAGACCGAAGTACTTCTCGGGTGCCTAAGGTTACCCACCAAATCTGCGGAGTGGCTAATGGAATGTCAAAACCAATTGAATCTTTAGGTTCTATTAAATTTTCAGTAATCGTTTATGGTTTTAGAATCACTTCCAGTTCTACCATACTCCCACTAATGTTTTCTGAAAAGAATCATTTTTTACTAAAACTGTGGCGAGTCATGAAAAATATAAATATTGATCTTCATGATGGTAGAAAATTAACCCTCTTCAAAGCCCGGGATAACCCACAAACTGCCATTACTGAAACGTGCCTACAATTTTTTCAGATTCTGGTTTTAAGCATTAGCCGGACAACTCCATATACCTTAACATCGTTAAGATATGAATCCATTCTATATATCTATATAGAAACAAAGGCACTGATTTAATTTGAACCAGATTCAAAATCATGCATCTGTCTCTAGTGCATATCAACCAAATGGAAGGAGGCCAAGCATCATTACTCATCAAGGAATGCATCCACGTATGAGTAACCTGAAAGAGAATCAAGTTCTCAAAACTATTACTTACAACGGAATACCTTACATAAGTATCTACATCTTCGATCACCATGAAGAATCCTGGTACTTGCAACACATGGTTCTCTATTTTATTCTTATATCTATAACTTATCAAAATCCAGACCTTGTATTTCAATGAAATACGTATCTAGAACTGGAGAAGTCATAAGTAAACATAATATAGTACAAGTACCAACCCCTTTGTCCTAATAGACACCGGACAACATACAATACTTTGTACAAGTCACCTGAGTTTAATAACTCAAACCCTGTGCGTCGTAGGTTGAAAAACTGTACTATGGTTAAGAAGAATTACACCGCTGTTGAATGCTCCTTACCTAATCACCAACAGATATAGATAAATGTCATAGACATAATTTCAAAAAGTTATATCTCGCTTTATAAAATAAACGTACAGATATATCAGTTTGAAATTGGTGCATAACAATCGGATATTCAAAACCAAATATTTGCTGTCAGGCAAAAACCCAGGTGATTTCCTCAAATATCACCAATTACAATGAATTCTGATATAATGAGGATATAATCACCTAATTCCCAATATCTTACTCCCACTCACCATTTGTAACACTATACAAATGTGAGAAACGAATCTGGTAAATACATATCCTGGAGTTAGACTCCAATTGGGAAAACGGTTTTCAGTTATCACCGCACAGCCAAACTGAAACATGAAAATGTTTCGAAGGGGTAGCTGTTAGGAATATGTATTCCCTAGAGGCCATTATTGATGATATAGTGGATGCTTGGACATATATACAGAGGACTTTCTTGCTCGACATGATAGTATGCTATCAGGTTACCTTTATCTTAACATGTAGACTGGTATTTATACTGTCTGTCACTTACATGTTGATAAAGCCCTTAGGATATGTACTTGACTACCAGAACTATGATGAGATCATACTAGTGGGGACAGGGTGGTCCAAAAGTACATCCTTTAATCAGTTCCTAATCGTGGGAATATCGAGACTAGGGCATCGATATTCCAGAGTAGACTAGTGTGTACGTTTCTTGTCCCTTATAGGGCGATGGTTGATCCCACAACCATTGGTGTGTGACATCAAAGATTGTACACAGGTGCTCATTGGAGAATGGGTACACCGAACGGACTCGCCGAGGACTCCTATATAGTAGTATACCTATGGTCAGATCGCAGTCCTCTGGTGACACGGGTACAGGTTAGTCTGTAGACCCGGGATCGTCATAGAGTCTTGTGTGGCTCCTACTGTGATTTGATTTCCACCCTTCCATGGCTCAAAGGAGGCGTGCAAACAGGTGGATTTTGGGTACAGTCCCGAGTCATATGGAGGCAATGAGCGATATGAGGGGTTTCGTTTCTCCCGGTATTGGGGGTTGATGTTGCGCTATGCTCGATTGGCTATAACTGGAAGTCCCTGGCCAGGACTGCTGCTGAGATTTACTGATAAGAGTTATCGGTAGTTTCTTAAAACGTTATTGGCCAGACATCGGCATGACTTATCACGTTACTGGGGCGTGACGTTTACCACCCCTAGACATGATATGCGACATATCAGATGAAGAGACCGGACTGTACGGTAGTGTTACTTATAGGCTTCATGGATTGTATGGATGAGCTTGCTTGTTGATCTTCATATCGCTCAATACCCGGGTAGCCGTTACGTCCAGCTAGTACCGTTGACGGCTTGTAGGTGATTGATGTGATCATCACCTACTTCTGGCGTATTGACGAGTCTTTAGAGTCCTACACAGAAGTTTCCTGGTTCGAGCGAAACGAAGTAGGGCACATATGTTGATATGTGCGTGGGCCTGATTAAATATGAGTATGTGATACCGTATTATAATTTGGCAGTTATCTGATGTCGGTCAGGTTATATATGATATAACCGGTTTATCGAATCAAGTGTTGGTTTGATAATGTGATATTCAGATTAATGATATTAGTCGGTTACATGTGATATAACTGGATTATTAGATCAAGTGTTGATTTAATAATGTGATATATATTATATGTGATATAATTATATCTTAACTAATATTATTAGCTCACTAATTGCTTTATATATATATATATATATATTAATGCATATTTGATATATATATAAATATATAAATATATATATATATATATTATATGAAGCATGGCATGTTTTTCTATTTTTAGAAAATAGAAAAATGAGGTGTAAATTGTGGAGATATTTGTGGAATAAGCAAGGCATGGGTTTTATTATTTGTATATTAGTCTTGACTCACTATTCAAGCATGGTTGCTATTTAGAATTGCAATTTTATTCCATGCTTGAATAAGTGAGGAAAGAGAAAGCCATTTTGAGTTTAGTCTCATCATTTTCATTCTTCATGTCTTAGCCATTTTTTCTTGAGCTCTTGCTTCCTCTTGCTCTATACAAATTTCTTCACCTCACTTCCAAGTTCAAACCCTCACATGTGATGTGAATCATTGAACTTGTGAAAACCCTAGTGAGCAAATTAAACCCCTATTTCACCATTACACATTAGATTAGCAATTTGATGTGGAGTATTGCCTTCACTAATGAGATTAGTGAAGGGTTATCTTGAGCTTGTGGACTTCGGGTGGATTGTCTTTGGCGTGAAGATCATGAAGGAGGTTCTTTCATCTTGAAGAGGAGCCTAGTAGAGTCGCGTGGACTTTAACCCGGAGCTATTGAAGAGAAACACTCAAACTACAAAGGTTGTATGCTCTTTTCTTTCCTTTAGTTCCTCACATCACAAAGGCAAACCCTAATAATCTAGTAAAGATCTTGTTACTCTAACTTAGCACGTAATAAAATTAAAATTTGGCATGCTTGATGCCTCTAGAACCTCATGGTGGTGCTATGGTCGACTATCATGGTATCAGAGCCAAGCTAGAACATTTGGGTAACTTGTAGTGACGTTAGAAATCCGCCGTTTTTGTCGCACAAAAACTGCCGATAAAAACAGTTTCAAAAATGATGTTTTGAGTTGTTTGCACACCCCGCGGGCTCACGGTTTGAACCGAGAAGCCGTGGGGTGGAGCATGCACACCCCGAGGACACCCCAGGCGGGGGACCAGACGCCGGACCCACACCCCAAGACCACCACAAGGTGGCCTTGAGGGTGGGTAACCCGAGAGCACCCCAACTGGATGCTCTCGGGTCTGCCTACCCTAGGGGCACTTCGTGGTGGCCCCCAAGGGTGGATACCCCCTCGAGGCCCCCCATTCGACAGTTAATTTTAGGAGCTTCGCCTCCACGAAGATTCGGGCGGGTTTTGAGTTCGTTTTGACTCCCGGATTGGCTTAAAACGATCGGTTTTTGAACTTTAGCTCACTGGATTTTTCATGTCTTGGAAAAATTGGTTAAGTTTGCTAATTGCGTGTGGAATTCTAATGTCGCGGGTACTTTACAAGCTTTGTGATGTGTGTGATACAATTATTAGAATCCGGATTAATTAGTTTTATGAAAACTAGTTAGTATATTGTAAACCTAGCCGTTTAGTCTCAATTGATTGATTGTCATGAAGTTTTGATTCGGATCAAAACTCCATCGCAATTGCGTATTGTACGCGATCACTAAGTCGGGAATCTTGTTGAATTATCCGACAACCAATTGAAAAGTGTTTTCAATTTGAGACTAAAATGCAAGTTTTATAAGTTAGGCATGAAATCCAAAATATAAGATATTCCGGGTTTATGATGTCTAAGGATATTGCGGATTCTAATTATTGTAGTTTTCTGTTTTCTTTTCTGCGACCGTAAGTGTAATATGTGGGGTATCCTAATCTCGTTTATATATGTCAACAAGTATTGGGGATACACATATTTGCTTACGTTGATGATATGTGATATCATGTGTTGTTGTTGATATGATATATTGGATCGTCGTGAAAGAATAGCCGGGGGGTTATATGTGAGATAAGAGTTTTTATTTTCATTCATATAAAATCTGTATATAATATTCTTTTATTGGGGAACTTCCGGGTTGAGGATGATGTCACCACTGTTGTATATTATTTACTTTTTTGCAATAGGATAGACCCAAGACGGGGAGCACAAGTAACGGGGTTCTAAAGTCCAGTGGGAGACTATCTCAAGGAGTTGAGACCGGGTCTCCTAACTCTAGAATTGGTAGGGTTACTTGACGCTCTCGTAGGGGTCTAGAGATGTGGGTTTGGCTATTCATCACGACCGTGGAATCCGTGTTTTATATTATTGGTTAAATTTAAAACACGGACATCCTAGTATATCCAATATTTCATATGTTGCTTCTGCTACTTGATTCTGTGATGTTGATCATATAACTGCGTGAGACGAATGTAATGTAAGTCGATGTACAACACCCCAATACTTGTGGGGAGGCGGAATTTTCAAAAACGAACTTGTTTAGTGAACAAACATCGACTAACCGCTTGAATCGAAGCTAAACGATAACTAACTTAAAACATAGAGTTTCTATGCTACTATGTTTAGGGATTATACCTAACGAATCGTGTCCTTCGTCTTTGCGAACTCCACCTCCTCCTCGGCCTTCTCGAAGTAGTAGACGATCCACCCGAGAGCTTTACTCCAAGCTTAGCCTCTAAACTTGAGGCAACTAACCTTCTTTAAGTGCTAATCAAAGAAGCTAGGTGATATAGAGTGAGGGTTATAGTTTAATTAGTCTAACTAATCCTTGTACTCAACACATGAGAGGGGAGGATTAGGGTTTGAAGAGGGAGAGCTTGAGGAGAGAGAAGGTGAAGATAATAGTGAAGTGAGAAGAATGAGTTATCATAATATATATCAAGCATTTCTTTTTATCAAGAAAAGAAAAGAAATCATTTTACAACCATGCTTGATAAATATCTTGTGGTGATTCATCTCCATGAGTCATTAAGCAATTATGAAGCATTAATGACATGGATGAATCATCCATATGACTCACTAATCTCATTCAATGTATATGCCACCTAAACCTCCTTAGTCACCATCTTCTAGAAGCTTCTCGCGCAATTACGAGAACGCCCCTCCTTTCCGCAAAAATACGGAAAAACTTTAGACTGTATAAATCCAATAACCGGATACCAGTAACTGGCTTAAACCAAAGCCGACTGGTAAAAACTGTCCGAAAGTCGTACGTGCGAAAACACACATATGCGTCCGAACCCTTGTCGTAAAACCATACGACCTCTATATCGTTTCGCCTGGAGTAGGGAAACTCTCTGTGTGGGACTCTAGAGACTCGACTACTACGCTGGCAGTGGGTTTAACCACAGACCGCAAGCGGCACTAGCTGTACGTAACGGTCCCCAGGTAGATGTCGATAAGAAGGCCGATGAGGGAACCCATCCGAACTCCTACTGAGTCTGATGTGACAATCTCCATACAGTCCGGTCCGTTCGTCTTAGACTATCGCATATCGGGCCTAGGGGCCGGCAAGCGTCAGTCCCCTAATAGCGGTATAAGTCGTGTCGGAGGGAAGCCCATTACACCCTGAGAAACTACTGGAACCTACCAGCAAATCTCGCTTGCCCTGGCCAGGGACTTTGCGTAATGGCTCTCTGACACAGCGCGATATCAACCCCCAATACCGGGAGAGACGAATCCTGTCTAACCGCCACTGCCTCCAAGTGCTCGTGACTGCACCCAACTGCTACCTGTTTGCACGACTCCTTTGAGCCGTGGTAGGGTAGCAATCTAAGAACAGTGGGACACACTCGAGGCGAAGCAGCAGTGTCAAGTCTGCGGACTATGCTGTACTCATGTCACCTGGGAACTGTTCACTGACGACTGGTATAAAACCAACCAACAGTTCCCTGTAAGTCCTGTCCGGTGTACCCGTAACCTAACGAACACCTGCATACTATCTCCAGTACGACGTACTGACGGCTGTGGGACAGACCATCTCCCCAACTGGGATGAGAAGCGTACACACTAGTCTACTCCGGAGTATCGATGCTCTGTCTCGATAATCCAACGACAAGGGACCTGAATAAGGATGTGCTTGTAGACTACCCAGCCCCCACTAGTGTGACTGCCATCACAACGCTGGTAGTCAAGCAAGATCCTAAGAGCTCTATCAATACGTATACTCACATATTAAGATAGAAAAACCAAGTAGCATACTACCATGTTTAGCAAGACTGTTATATACATGTGAATATCCCAAGCTTCCATTAAGTAATATACAAACTAGTATGATACAGTAATGACCTTCTAGGGCATAAACACTAACAATCTCCCACTTGCACTAGGGCCATGTACTGGCATATCGAAGACCGATGATCTCGAGTAGCCTCTCGAATTGAATCTGAGGTAGGGCCTTCGTGAATGGATCAGCAATGTTCTCTTCAGAAGTAACTCTCCGAACCTCGATCTCCTGACGATCAATGATCTCCCTGATCAGGTGATACCGCCTCAAGATGTGTCTGGACTTCTGATGGGACCTTGGTTCCTTCGCTAAAGTTATAGCTCCGTTGTTGTCGCAATACAGAGGTATTGGATCAACTATGGTAGGAACCACCTGAAGTTCTGTTAGGAACTTCTTCATCCAGACTGCTTCTTTTGCCGCATCGCAAGCAGCTATATACTCCGCTTCCATCGTCGAGTCAGCAACGATGTCATGCTTGGAGCTCTTCCAGCACACCGCCCCTCCATTGAGGGTAAAGACATAACCCGACATGGACTTGGAATCGTCCTTATCACTTTGGAAGCCGGAATCAGCAAAGGCCTCCAACCTGAGGTCTTTTCCGCCGTAAAACAAGAACATCTCCTTAGTCCTTCTCAGGTACTTGAGAATGTTCTTTACTGCTATCCAGTGCTTCTCCCCTGGGTCTGACTGATACCGGCTTACCACGCTCAGTGCGTTGTAAGTGCACGGCGGCGCCCCGGCCGTCAATCCGACGGCCAAATGCGGAAGCGGTGATAAACTTTAATTTTTCTTGAACTGGAAAACCGCCGCGCACTAATACCCGGATCGAACCATTAACAAGTCTAAGCTAACTACAAGATAGGGAAGAGAAGTATACCGACAGATCCGAGTCCTCCGGTCTTCTCGTCGTCGTCCCGATCTCCTGCGGAATGTCCCGTCTCCTCCTCGTCGCCGGAAGTGCACCACATCGCCTACTTCTTTTACGGGCTCCCAACTCAATGCCGAGGCAACTCGGGCACGAAGCCGGCTACTCGACGTGCCCAAGATTTGCTGTAGAATGTGTGAAGAACCATGTCTCACTTTGGGTTTGTGGAATTGCCTTTTTAGTGGAGGAAAAGAACTTGGAATTTTGGAGAGTCTTGTTGTGTGATTTTTGGAGCATGAAGAGAACCAAAAATGCCACACCAAAAATCAATCAACCCCCCACAAGGGATGGCCGGCCCATGTATATCAAAGAGAGAGGGAAAAGTCAAGGGGGAGGTGACCATATCAATCATGCAAGAGAGAGAGAGAGGAATGGTTATCATAAGGAATAATGATCACAAAGAGACACCAACACTCAACAACCAAATCATGCAAAGAAATGATCACCAAAAGAGAACCTCACTCCACCACAATCATCATGAAAACCATGTCATATGAAAGTCAAGCCATGATGGAGAAGTCAAGAAGTCAAGGTCAAGGAATGGTGCAACCATCATGACACAAGAATATGCAAAGACCCCCTCCATAAACACTTATTTGCAACAATGCAAATAAGCCCTCCTCCACCAATCTTCGGCCAATGAACGATACAAAGGAAATCGGCCGAAACGAAAAGCAAACTGGCAACTCCAGAAAACTGGTCCCGTAATAAATTACAGGAAAACCCCGATACTGTGCATACACACCCGCATTTGTATTCCGACCGAAATACAAATGCAATGAGACAAAATCTACACAGTACTATACTAGGATCCGGCTTAAACCAAAGCCGGCTAGTAATATCCGTTCGATCCTGATCCGTGCAATACCGCATGTATCTGATCGAACCCTGCCATATATCCATACGGCCTATAGTACAAACTGTCCGATCCTGATCCGTGCAATACCGCACGTATCTCCATACGGCCACTGCCATATCTCCATACGGCCTCTACAACCTTTCGCCCGAAAGATGAGTAACTGAAATGTGGGGGACTCTAAAGACTCATCAACACCTTGGTTGTGGATTTAACCACTAGCACGTTAGAGGTATAAGCCAATACATAACGGGCCACCAGGTATTGACCAAAAGGGATGTCTGTGAGCGAACTCAGCCTGACACCCTACTGAGCCTGTCAGTGACAATATCCGTACAGTCCGGTCCGTTCGTCTATGAGCATCGCATGGCGGGCCTAGGGGGTTGGTAAAAGTCAGACCCCCAAAAGCGGTACAAGTCGTGTCGGAGTGTAGCCCAGAACACCCTGAGATACTACTGGAATACCTACCAGTAAATCTCCTTGCCTCGGCCGAGGGCTTCGTGTAATGGCTCTCCTAGACACAGCACGACCTCACCCCCAATACCGGGAGAGACGAACCCCTGAAGATACGCTCACTGCCTCCATGTGGCTCGGGACTGTACCCAACTAAAACCTGTTTGCACGACTCCTTTGAGCCGTGGTAGGGTAGTAATCAAAGTACAGTGGGAACTCACACGAGACAAATGACGATCCCCAGGTCGATGAACTAACCTGCACACATGTCACCAGGGAACTGCCATCTGACGTCTGGTATATGACCAACTAGCATGTTCCCGGCGAGTCCTGTCCGGTGTACTCATAACCCAATGAGCACCTGTATACATCTTAGGTGATCCAACTGACACCAGTGGCTTGTGAGACCGGCCACCGCCCCTCGTCGGGGTCTCGACTGTATACACTAGTCTACTATGGAGAATCGATGCCCTGTCTCGAAACTCTCACGACTAGGGACCTTTTAAGGATATGCTTATAGACCCCCAGCTCCCACTTATATGATCGCCCTCATACTGCTGGTGGTCAAGCAAGAATCCTAGGGGCTCTATCAACGTGTAATAGCGACGTGTCAGGTCACTTAAACAGTACACGATGATAAAGGTAAACCAGATAGCATACTATCATCTCGAGTAAGACTGTCCTACCGGGATAGGTCCTCCCTCAATCATTGCAATCACGTACCTGTGATCCAATAATTGACTCTGAGGGCACTATCTCCAACAATCTCCCACTTGCACTCAAGGCTAATTATTGCGATGTCGCATACTCACAGCCCGTGTGATACCGAACACCCAACTCCTCTACTAGTCAGTCTCACAAAGCTCGTTTGCGAAACTATTGCGTCCGAGGAATAGCCTCAGTGAGTGGATCCGCTTTGTTGTCTCTTTCAATGTCTCTCTATATCTCAAGTTCGCGGAGAAAACCATCTCCCGAAATGAGCAATACCTGTCTTAGAATGTGTCTGGATGTCTGATGGGACATAGCTCATAAATGAACTCCAAATCCAAAACTTCGTAGACTGTATCGTCAACTGAACTTAATCAGTATCCTGCGCCATGCCACCCTCAGTATTGCCTTGGACCACCTGTCCAAAATACTGCCCCTCATCAGAAGGAAAACTATAACTCTGACAACCTTCTTGTCGTCCAGGTCACCTTGGAAGCCTGGAATGATAACTGTTTCCCGAATGTGGCTGTCGTTATCATATCCCTAGAACATCCACTTATGTTCTATAACTGCTTCCGACTGCTTCTCCAGGATTGGATTAATGTCAACTTATTGCATCTAGTGCAAGAACAACATCTGGTGTGGTACTTGACATCTCATGATTGACTCAATTGCCTAAGCAAGTGATATGCCAATCATGCACTTCCCTCTCCCCTTTAGTCTGTAAGACACCTTTAGAGAGGGTGACTCCATTACCTGCAGGTACACTACCGTGCATGGAGTCGTCCATTCTAAATACTCTTAGAATGCTGTCTTAGTACCCTGATTGGGAAACCACCCAAATCTAGATCTAAAACCATAGATCTAGTAACCAGTATGTCTGATATAAAATCCAAGTCCCATATGGAGAAACTACTGTGTGACGACCAAAGTATAACCGATCGTAGTATAGGAGTTTCTTTTCCTACTCTGTGTATGTCATCCAAATACCAGGATATCACACCCTACTACCTTCTCAACAGATCCATCCCCTATTCTGATGAAGTCAAACCCATGACTGTCACGTCAGAAGTAGATGATCTATCTCCGCTACATCTGCTTTAGTCTATAAATAGACATAAGCTACTTGTCCACCAATGCTTCCGCTGCTCCCACTGACTACGACAACCCTCTGGCAGAGTCATATACACGTACACTTCTGAAGCGAGTTCAGAACGACGCTATACTCATCCTCCCGCCGGGTCTCGCAGCCTGGAACAACAGCAATGGTAATTGTGGGTAAACAAGAACTTCCCTGTCACCGTCCTTGAGGCTACCGGAGTACCCCTCGGGTGCCTGAAGTTACCCACCGTATCTGCGGAGTGGCCAATGGAATGTCAATCCAGATTGAATCTTTAGGTTCCTTATCAAATCTTCAGTAATCGTTTGTGGTTCTGGAATCACTTCCAGTTCTACCATACTCCCACTACTGTTTTCTGAAAAAATCCATTTTTATTAAAACTGTGGCGAGTCTAGATCAATATTGCTATTGTTCATCCAGATGGTAGAAAGTCAACCCGCGTCATAGCCTGGGTCAACCCACAAACAGCCATTACAGAAACGTGCCTTGAGTTGTCCAGTGTCTGGTTTTAAGCATAAGCCGGACAACTCCCCGTACCTTAACATCGTTAAGATATGAACTGTTCTATATCCCATATAGGACCAGAGGCACTGATTTGATTGAACCAGATTCAAATCATGCAACTGTCTCCAGTGCATGTCAACTAAATGGAAGGAGGCCGATCAGCGTTACTCAACTCAGGAATGCTTCCAATTATGAGTAACCTGAAAGAGAAGCAAGATCTCTTAGTCATTACTATCAACTTAATACCATACACAAGTATCTACATCTTCGATCTCTTTGAAGAATCCCGATACTTGCTATACCTGGTTCTCTACTCTATTCAAATACCTATAACTTCTCCAAATTCGGACCCTGTGTTTCCTACGAAACACCTGTCTAAAAACTAGAAAAGTCATACGTAAACCGAATATAGTACGAGGACCAACCCCTCTGTCCTGATGGACCCTGGACAACATACAATACTCTGTATAAGTCCCTTGAGTCTGATAACTCATTCACTGTGTGTCGTAGGCTGAAAACTGTACTTATGGTTAAGAAGAATTACACCGCTGTTTAATGCTCCTTACCTAACCATCCACTGATATAGGTAAATGTCGTAGACATAATTTCAGAAAGGTATATCTCACTCTATGAAAATAGACGTACAGATATATCAATTTGAAATTGGTGCATAACTGCGGATATTCAAAACCAAATATTTGCCAACCGGCAAACAGCCCAGGTGATTTCCTCAAATATCACCGATTACAACGAATCCCGATATAATGAGGATAATCACCCAATTCCCAATAACTTACTCCCACTCATCATCTGTAAAACCATACAGATGTGAGAATCGTACCTGGTAAATACATACCCTGGAGTAAGTATCTAATTGGGAAATCAGTTTTCCTTTAACAGTACACAGTGAGACTGAAACATTGAAATGTTTCGATGGGGTATCCCGGTATTCCTAGTAATGCCTCTTCCAGATTCACGACTGTAACCGTATAATCCTTTGCCACCTCTCCAAATCCCTTCATATGTCTTTAGTCTTTACCTTCTGCACACCCCTTTAGGCCAAATGGTTTTCTTCCTTCCCTACCGTTCGGCACCAGCCTATGGTTTGGAAGAAGACTATCCAATAAGCATAATGGGTGTACTGTCCCAATCCTAGGAACACTCGCAATGAGAGAGGGTGAAGATAAAAGACAACCGAATAAACCTTATTCCTATTCCTCCTGGACCAGAATCCATCCCCGAACTGGAACAAGTTCCTTTCGAGTTCGTATATAACCATACGATGGAGTATCCAATAAACTGTGGATCTTCGTAGTGATACGGAGTGTCCTGGAGAAATACAAAGGTGATGTGGGAGTGGTAACGAAATACCTGGTTTGGTCGTGAATATCTGTTGCAATTTACTTTGCCCTCTTACTAATCCCTTGCTTTGTCTGAACTTAATACCTTCTGTACACCATCGTTAGGCTAATTGGTTTTCTTCATTCCCTACCGGTCGGCACCAGCCTAAGGTTTGGAAGAAGACTATCCAATTTGCGTAATAGGTGTACTATCTCCTAAACCAAGGAGTACTCGCAACCTGAGAGAAGGTAAAAGGAAAAGACAACTGAATAATCCTATCCGTTTTCTCCAGAACCTGAAACCATCCTCGAATAAATTCTTTCATGTTCGTATCTAACCATACGATGGTTTTGTCCAATGGAAGTGGACGTTCGTAGTAAAACGGGGTGTCCTGGAGAAAAGGGTAAAAGTAGGAGTGGCAATGAGGTTTGCAACTCTGACAATCCAAAAGCCAGTGTTAAGAAGGTTCGGTCAACTTGGTCACTGAGTCATAGTCTTAGGGTCGGGTCAATGGTCGCTGCCAAAGAGAGAGAGAAAAGAAACACTCAGCGTGCACTCTAACCTAGATCAGAATGGTTACCAATTTATCTAATCAGGAATCCTCCCACTGTACCTCAAATTCTCCTCCAAACCTGAAAGAAGAATTAGTCGGGATCACCCGAGGAGTAAACCAACTCATCAGTGGGAATCGGGATCCAACTATCATCGCATGATAACGTGACGGAATCCGCTCACGTCATCACACTCCAGAAGGTATGCGCATATCTGGCAAGTTTCAGTTCTTTTGAAACTCCCGATGTGATTTCTTCCCCATGCTCTTATGACCTTGACGAAGGCCAACAAATCATAAGTCACATGTCAAGTTCTACCCATCATTCTCCAGGTTGATTTGAACCCACCCGCACAAGCCCTTGACGAAGGCCAACAAGGCTATACGACTGTCCCAAACCAACGCATCTATCTATGCTGCAGAAAGGCAACAAGCAGCTACCATACACTATGCCTTGACGAAGGCCAACAAACATAGCATGAATACTACGTGCTACCCGTCTGAAACGACGGAGGGCTACGAATGGTTTCTGGCGAAAACCTTTAACGTAAAGAACTTGATATCGTTGAAGGAACTGATAGCTTTTTAAAAATATAGTGACGAAAACCGTTGCTAAAGAGGTCACTCCCGGTGAAGGGATCTCGGCTCTTTCCCCGTAGAATGGGGTGCAGGATATTCCAACTGAATACCACGGTGCAAAGCAAAAGTAGTCGGCTATAGTGAAGTTAATGCCCTGACGCAAACTTCTGTCCAAGGGGTCACTCCCGGTGAAGGGATCTCGGCCCTTGCCTCGTCGACTGAGGAGCAGGATATTCCAAGTGAATACCACGATGCTTAACAAAAGTGAACGTCCTTGCAATAACAGCTTTTTGAAAAGTGTTCCAACAACATCAGATTCGGTTTGTTTTTAACTTGCATTGATCCGAATCAACGCAGTCCCATCAATTGATCACACCAAAAAGAACGAAAATATACTGATGTACGTATATGCCATCCGCATTCGCCACTGGGTCCCGTCATTACCCGTTAGGTTAGCTAACTAACGACAGAGCGGGGACTGGACTAGCGCGGATGCAAAACATATACAACATCTACTAATATATATACCAATATATTATATTTCGCTCAAGGCGTGAATAAAAAGCAACATCACAGAGAATGAACAGCATCACAGAAACAATACAGATATCTGGGATCCCCGGGTTTCACAGAGCCACTGCTGAAACCCGACGTTCCCCTGGTCGTGTGGATAGCCTGTGCAATGAGATCCTAGACCCCTACGGGCGCGGCAAGTTACCCGCCAAAACCTGAAGCGAGGCAGCCCCCTTCAGTGCCATGAATGGACCACCCAGCACTTCACGGAATCCGGTAACTTGGGCACCCCTCCTGGGTCAACCTGTACCCCCTACGAGTGCGGCGAATAGCCCGCCAATCCCAGAGTGAAGCCCCCTCCGTCTCAATGCCATGAGATGCGGGCTTGTTGCCCTCTAGAATCCGGCTATCCGTGCACCCCTCCGCGGGGCAATCCTAGTACAGAAAGTAAAATATACATACAACGGGTACATCGACCGCAACCTGGCCGTGCCCCAAAACAATAATACAATCAGGCAGTGACGGCAGTCCACATGTCGGACGCTCGCCCCGCAATATCAAATGTACATAATACAACCACAACTGTACTAGCATTGCATCCAGGCTATCCCCCACGACCGATCCGCAACATCACAGCAAAAACAAAACATCAACGTGAAAGTCACGTTCGCAAATCCGTCTAACCGGGCTATAGCAGTTAGACCGGATTTACCGATCGAGTGACATTCACGGTCGCAGATATAATGTAAATACTGTGAAATAATGTGTTTAAAATATCCGACCGATCAAATTTTAACAAGTGGGCCGCAAAACAATACTGTAGCAGTTAAAGAAATTATGGGCCCAATATTAATATTCCAAAAACCCCAATTTAACCCCAGAAGCCCACTGGAGAACTTTGGCCCATTGATCTCTCTGAACTGCCGCGGAACCGCGGCCCAAGGTAGGGTTTGGCCGCGGTTCCGCGCTCCACATAAGAGATCACTTTGCCGAACTTTTCCAGTGGCCTTATATCTTCCTGTACAGTACTTTTATACAACCTGAAAAAATTTTCGAGACTGAAAAATTTCAACAGAAACTGATGCTAAAGGAAATGCGGGTTTTGGGATTTTTGATCGATCCGAATTGCAAACACATTAAACCAAGCTAGACTAAGTTAATGGCGAGGCTCTGATACCACTGTAAGTGCACGACGGCGCCCCGGCCGTCAATCCGACGGCCAAATGCGGAAGCGGTGATAAACTTTAATTTTTCTTGAACTGGCAAACCGCCGCGCACTAATACCCGGATCGAACCATTAACAAGTCTAAGCTAACTACAAGATAGGGAAGAGAAGTATACCGACAGATCCGAGTCCTCCGGTCTTCTCGTCGTCGTCCCGATCTCCTGCGGAATGTCCCGTCTCCTCCTCGTCGCCGGAAGTGCACCACATCGCCTACTTCTTTTACGGGCTCCCACCTTAATGCCGAGGCAACTCGGGCACGAAGCCGGCTACTCGACGTGCCCAAGATTTGCTGTAGAATGTGTGAAGAACCATGTCTCACTTTGGGTTTGTGGAATTGCCTTTTTAGTGGAGGAAAAGAACTTGGAATTTTGGAGAGTCTTGTTGTGTGATTTTTGGAGCATGAAGAGAACCAAAAATGCCACACCAAAAATCAATCAACCCCCCACAAGGGATGGCCGGCCCATGTATATCAAAGAGAGAGGGAAAAGTCAAGGGGGAGGTGACCATATCAATCATGCAAGAGAGAGAGAGAGGAATGGTTATCATAAGGAATAATGATCACAAAGAGACACCAACACTCAACAACCAAATCATGCAAAGAAATGATCACCAAAAGAGAACCTCACTCCACCACAATCATCATGAAAACCATGTCATATGAAAATCAAGCCATGATGGAGAAGTCAAGAAGTCAAGGTCAAGGAATGGTGCAACCATCATGACACAAGAATATGCAAAGACCCCCTCCATAAACACTTATTTGCAACAATGCAAATAAGCCCTCCTCCACCAATCTTCGGCCAATGAACGATACAAAGGAAATCGGCCGAAACGAAAAGCAAACTGGCAACTCCAGAAAACTGGTCCCGTAATAAATTACAGGAAAACCCCGATACTGTGCATACACACCCGCATTTGTATTCCGACCGAAATACAAATGCAATGAGACAAAATCTATACAGTACTATACTAGGATCCGGCTTAAACCAAAGCCGGCTAGTAATATCCGTTCGATCCTGATCCATGCAATACCGCACGTATCTGATCGAACCCTGCCATATATCCATACGGCCTATAGTACAAACTGTCCGATCCTGATCCGTGCAATACCGCACGTATCTCCATACGGCCTCTGCCATATCTCCATACGGCCTCTACAACCTTTCGCCCGAAAGCTGAGTAACTGAAATGTGGGGGACTCTAAAGACTCATCAACACCTTGGTTGTGGATTTAACCACTAGCACGTTAGAGGTATAAGCCAATACATAACGGGCCACCAGGTATTGACCAAAAGGGACGTCTGTGAGCGAACTCAGCCTGACACCCTACTGAGCCTGTCAGTGACAATATCCGTACAGTCCGGTCCGTTCGTCTATGAGCATCGCATGGCGGGCCTAGGGGGTTGGTAAAAGTCAGACCCCCAAAAGCGGTACAAGTCGTGTCAGAGTGTAGCCCAGAACACCCTGAGATACTACTGGAATACCTACCAGTAAATCTCCTTGCCTCGGCCGAGGGCTTCGTGTAATGGCTCTCCTAGACACAGCACGACCTCACCCCCAATACCGGGAGAGACGAACCCCTGAAGATACGCTCACTGCCTCCATGTGGCTCGGGACTGTACCCAACTAAAACCTGTTTGCACGACTCCTTTGAGCCGTTGTAGGGTAGTAATCAAAGTACAGTGGGAACTCACACGAGACAAATGACGATCCCCAGGTCGATGAACTAACCTGCACACATGTCACCAGGGAACTGCCATCTGACGTCTGGTATATGACCAACTAGCATGTTCCCGGCGAGTCCTGTCCGGTGTACTCATAACCCAATGAGCACCTGTATACATCTTAGGTGATCCAACTGACACCAGTGGCTTGTGAGACCGGCCACCGCCCCTCGTCGGGGTCTCGACTGTATACACTAGTCTACTATGGAGAATCGATGCCCTGTCTCGAAACTCTCACGACTAGGGACCTTTTAAGGATATGCTTATAGACCCCCAGCTCCCACTTATATGATCGCCCTCATACTGCTGGTGGTCAAGCAAGAATCCTAGGGGCTCTATCAACGTGTAATAGCGACGTGTCAGGTCACTTAAACAGTACACGATGATAAAGGTAAACCAGATAGCATACTATCATCTCGAGTAAGACTGTCCTACCGGGATAGGTCCTCCCTCAATCATTGCAATCACGTACCTGTGATCCAATAATTGACTCTGAGGGCACTATCTCCAACATGCGTAAGCTACATCTGGTCTGGTGCACAACATCGCATACATTATAGAGCCTACCGCAGAAGCGTAGGGTATAATAGACATGCGTTCCCTTTCTAAATCAGTTTTGGGAGACATCTCTTTGGAGAGGGTGATTCCGTGACAAGCCGGTAGATTACCGCGCTTAGAATCTTCCATACTGAATCTTTTCGGTACAGTGTCGATATACCTGGACTGCGAAAGTCCCAACATCCTCTTGGATCTATCAAAATAGATCCGGATCCCCAGAATGTAAGAGGCATCACCCAGGTCTTTCATGGAGAATCTGTGTGACAAGAATCCTTTGACAGATTGTAGCATAGGAATGTCATTTCCTATCAATAGAATGTCATCCATGTACAAGACGAGGAATACGACACTTCTGGCTACAACTTTACTATATATGCACGGTTCATCTGGATTTTTGATAAAGTCATATTCTTTGACTGTCTCATCAAAACAGATGTTCCAACTCCGCGATGCCTGCTTTAGTCCATAAATGGACTTAAGCAGCTTGCATACTTTCCCGCTGCTCCCACTCTGATTGAAACCTTCTGGCTGATCCATATAGACGCTCTCTTCTAAATTTCCATTCAGAAAAGCCGTCTTTACGTCCATCTGCCAGATTTCATAATCATGGAAGGCAGCAATAGCAAGAAGGACCCGAATGGATTTGAGCATAGCCACTGGAGAAAAAGTTTCGTCATAGTCCAAACCAGGTCTTTGACGAAAACCCTTTGCAACAAGTCTAGCCTTATAGGTTTCCACCTGTCCATCTACACCAATCTTTTTCTTGAAGATCCATTTGCATCCTATGGGTTTTACCCCATCTGGAGCAAAGTCCAAAGTCCATACTTTGTTGGTGTACATGGACTCCATTTTGGTCCGCATTGCATCTAGCCATCGTACCGAGTCGCCGCTCTGGATGGCCTGCTGGAAGTCAGTAGGTTCATCATCATCTATGATGCAATCCTCTCTATCCCCATCTATGAGAAAACCGTAGTATCTCTCAGGCGGATGAGACGGCCTACTACTCCTGCGGAGGGGTGCGGGAATGTCCTGTACTTCTTGAACTTCCGGTTCTACCAAACTTTCAGTAGCAGTTTGTGGTTCTGGAATTTCTTCCAGTTCTACTACGCTCCCACTCTTCTGATTTTCTAAAAATTCAGTTTCTAAGAAGCGGGCATGACGAGAAACAAAAACCTTTTGTTCCTCTGCGTAATAGAAAAAATATCCCATAGAGTTCTTTGGATATCCCACAAACTTACACTCTACTGAGCGTGCCTCGAGCTTGTCCGGATGCTGTTTTTTTACAAAAGCTGGACATCCCCATGTCTTCAGGTACTGAAGATAGGGTTTCTTCCCACTCCATATCTGATATGGTGTGGTAGGCACAGTTTTGGTTGGAACTCTGTTCAAAAGATATGTCGCTGATTCTAGCGCATAAACCCAGAAAGATCGCGGTAACTCAGCATTACTCATCATGGATCGTACCATATCTAATAGGGTTCGATTCCGTCTCTCCGATACACCATTGTGCTGTGGAGTGTATGGAGGAGTAAGCTGAGAGAGAATTCCTTTCTCTTTTAGGTAACCTAGGAACTCGGCACTTAAATATTCTCCACCTCGATCAGATCTCAGTGTCTTAATACTTTTGCCTGTTTGGTTTTCCGCTTCACTCTTGTATTCCTGGAATTTCTCAAAGGCCTCGTATTTATGCTTCATTAAGAAGACATATCCAAACCTAGAGAAATCATCTGTAAAAGTAATGAAGTAGGAATAACCACCTCTCGCATGTGTAGACATTGGACCACATACATCGCTGTGTATAAGTCCTAAGAGCTCGCTCGCTCTTACTCCTTGTCCAGTAAATGGAGTCTTTGTCATCTTTCCTTTGAGACAAGATTGAAAAGTGTCATAAGTTTGATATTCGAACGAGTCCAAATATCCTTCTCTATGCAACTTAGTCAACCTTCTCTCATTGATGTGACCCAGTCTACAATGCCATAAGAAAGCTTTATTTAAACCTGGAGACTTTCTTTTTAGTGTGTTCTGGACATTGAAAATTTGGAGTTGGTTTAAAACATATATACCGTTATTTAGTGTACCGGACCCAATCAAACCATGATTAAGGTGGATGTTAACAACATCTCTTACAAACGTGAAATCATAACCTTTATTTGATAACAAGGAAACTGATATGATATTACACGTTAAGCTTGGTACAAAATAACAGTTATGTAAAACCAAAATGTGTCCACTCGTCAATCCTAGGTGATAATCCCCGACGGACGCAGCTCCCACGCTAGCTCCGTTAGCAACCTTTAGGGTCATATCACCTTCCTTCAGCACTCTACGGTTTCTCAGTGCCTGCAAAGAATTGCAAATATGAGATCCTGATCCGGTATCCAATACCCAGGAAGTAGAGTTGATTGACAGACAATTCTCAATTACAAACACACCTGAAGTCGAAGCCACAGCTTGCTTCGGTTCCTGGTTCTTGGCGTTCCACGCCTTGCAATCCTTCTTCCAGTGCCCTATCCTGTGACAATGGAAGCACTCATCCTGGCCAACTACCGGTACCGCAAACTTTTTCTTTCCCTTCCCTCCCACCTTACTAACACCTCCTCTAGGTTTGTTGGCGGCCTTCTTCTTCCTTCCTTTGGCCCTAGCCTTGGACCCGGAAGAAGATGCACCGCTAACAAACATAGCGGGTGTTTCCCTTGCTTTCTGCAAGGTGCCCTCTGCACTCCTTAACATGTTCAGGAGTTCCGGAAGTTCAACTTCTTTTCTTTGAAGGTTGAAGTTCAGGATAAACTGGGCGTAGGTGTGAGGAAGGGACTGGAGAATAAGGTCTGTATAGAGCTCATTATCCAAAGTCGTCCCAAGGTCTGCGAGCTCTTCAATATAGCCGATCATCTTTAGGACATGTTCTCCTACTGATGACCCGACAGCCAACCTCGCTCGAAACAAGTTCTTAGAGGTCTCGTATCTTGCTATACGAGATTGCTCTCCATAAAGTTCCTTTGTATGGAGAAATATACCATCTAGGGTCATATCCTCGTGCCTCCTATGATGTTCATTGTTCATAGAGGCAAGCACGATGCACTTGGCTTTCGCGCAATCTAAATCCCAGGTTTTGCGGATTTCCTTATCCGCATTGCTGGATTTGGGACCAGGGACAGCAGGTGCCGTAGCGGTGAGGACGTACCCCAATTTGTCATAGGTCAAAGCCATTTTGACATTCCGCAGCCAATCTTTATAGTTTGGCCCTGTCAGTATATTTTTCTCTAAAAGTAACTTAAGTCCAGTCATTTTCAGGGTCGCTGCAATTAGGAGAGAGAGAAGAAAACTCTTTAGCATGATGCTCTTGCAAGTTTAGAGTGGTTTTTAGTTTATCTAAACTTGATGGCTCCCACTGTTTCTCAAATCCTTCCTCAAACCATAAAAGAAGAATTAGCCAGGACTATTTTCACCGTACAATTCTTGCTTAACCGTTTAGCCAGGCTAGTGTCGATACTTCGAGGGAGGTTTTCCAACGCTTTCGCGAAATTCCTTAATTAAATAACCTCTTTTCTCTGGGGGCGTAACCCCGCTGACACTTTTCTGGACACCTACTTGGTTTATAGCATTGATCGTTAAGTGACGAATATCCTGATAAGTAGCATATACTCACAGTAGGATCGGGATCCAAATATCATCGTATGATAATGTTGAAGGAATCCTACCAACATTCATCAAACTCCAAATGGTATGCATCTCTTTGCAAATTTCAGTTTCTTTAGAAATTCCCGATATAAGTTTTTGCCCCATGCTCTTATGACCTTGACGTATGCCAACAAATCATAAGTCACATGTCAAGTTCTGCCCATCATTATCTTGTTAATTTGAACCCACCCGTATATACCCTTGACGTAATCCAACAAGGTAATGCGACTGTCCCAAACCAACACATCTATCTATGCAACAAATGAATACCCCAGCAGCTACCAAACACTATGCCTTGACGTAAGCCAACAAGCATAGCTTGAATACTACTGACCATCCATAAGAAATGACGGAGGGCTACGACTGGTTTTGGCGAAACCGTGAACGTAGTGAACTTGATATAACCGAAGGAACCTGATAGCTTTTAAAAGGAGTGGTTAAGTCTCCGCATTTAAAAATATCTGTTTTAAAATTAACCGAGTGGTTTCTTTTAAATTGTTCCAACGATTTAAATTTTGGTTTGTTTTTCTTTGCATTATAGATAATGCGTCCCATCATTAACCTATCATTGCAGAAAACAACGAAAATACAACGTCCTCTTATGCCATCCGCATTCGCCACGGGGTCCCGTCATCACCCGTTAGGTTACTTAACTAACGACAGAGCGGGGGCTGGGCTAGCGCGGGTGTAAAACATAAGTGACGTCTAAATAGCTATCATATATAGATATTGTACATTCGTCAGACGCAATAATAGGCATTCCAGATCACAGATGAACTTTATTGGATTTGCAAGTAATCCGTGTTTGTTTTGAGCCTGCAACAAAAGACGGATTACACAGTTGTGATGAATAGCCATTACCCCACCCAAGACCCCAACGGGTACAGAAAACTACCCACCCGGCAGTTTATGCACCCTACCTCGGGTCTGTCCTAGGAGCAAAAACAGTAAAATGAAATAATACAACGGTGGCTACAACCGCAACCTGGATGTGCCCCGAAAAATAATATTACAACAAATTACATTTACATCAAATGAATTAAATAATAACCAATCACATAACCCCGGCTAATCATCACAACAGTCCAACACAGTTCATATCCACAAACAGTAAAAACCATTACAGAAATGTGCAACCCCCTGCCAACCGACATACTAGCAGTTAGGGGAGGTTTACGAACACATTATACAAACACAGATATAATCCAACAAGCAAATACTGTATAATTTCGACCGATTAAACACTTTTAATTTTGCTCCAATACTGCTCTGTAAATCTGAAACCTGAGCAAAAATAAAATATTCCAGAAAATACCAAATATCACAGAGAAGCAACACAGAAAATTTGGGTTCCTGAATCGCCAACTCGGCGGCGGAAGCGCGGTGGATCGGTGCGATCCGCCGCGGTTCCGCGGCGTTTTAGGCAATTCAGGGGCCCAAATTTCTTGGGTGTTCTTCTACTGTCTTTTTAAGCTTTCTGAACCTCCCTGAAAAATTTTAGGACTTCATTTAAAATTCGACAGAAACTAGTGATTTCGGGGTTTTCCGGTTTCGTTTTTTCCGTTCGAAATTCATACAAATTTGCAAGTAAGTTATTTATTGTTTAGTGAGGCTCTGATACCAATGTAAGTCGATGTACAACACCCCAATACTTGTGGGGAGGTGGAATTTTCAAAAACGAACTTGTTTAGTGAACAAACATCGACTAACCGCTTGAATCGAAGCTAAACGATAACTAACTTAAAACATAGAGTTTCTATGCTACTATGTTTAGGGATTATACCTAACGAATCGTGTCCTTCGTCTTTGCGAACTCCACCTCCTCCTCGGCCTTCTCGAAGTAGTAGACGATCCACCCGAGAGCTTTACTCCAAGCTTAGCCTCTGAACTTGAGGCAACTAACCTTCTTTAAGTGCTAATCAAAGAAGCTAGGTGATATAGAGTGAGGGTTATGGTTTAATTAGTCTAACTAATCCTTGTACTCAACACATGAGAGGGGAGGATTAGGGTTTGAAGAGGGAGAGCTTGAGGAGAGAGAAGGTGAAGATAATAGTGAAGTGAGAAGAATGAGTTATCATAATATATATCAAGCATTTCTTTTTATCAAGAAAAGAAAAGAAATCATTTTACAACCATGCTTGATAAATATCTTGTGGTGATTCATCTCCATGAGTCATTAAGCAATTATGAAGCATTAATGACATGGATGAATCATCCATATGACTCACTAATCTCATTCAATGTATATGCCACCTAAACCTCCTTAGTCACCATCTTCTAGAAGCTTCTCGCGCAATTACGAGAACGCCCCTCCTTTCCGCAAAAATACGGAAAAACTTTAGACTGTATAAATCCAATAACCGGATACCAGTAACTGGCTTAAACCAAAGCCGACTGGTAAAAACTGTCCGAAAGTCGTACGTGCGAAAACACACGTATGCGTCCGAACCCTTGTCGTAAAACCATACGACCTCTATATCGTTTCGCCTGGAGTAGGGAAACTCTCTGTGTGGGACTCTAGAGACTCGACTACTATGCTGGCAGTGGGTTTAACCACAGACCGCAAGCGGCACTAGCTGTACGTAACGGTCCCCAGGTAGATGTCGATAAGAAGGCCGATGAGGGAACCCATCCGAACTCCTACTGAGTCTGATGTGACAATCTCCATACAGTCCGGTCCGTTCGTCTTAGACTATCGCATATTGGGCCTAGGGGGGCGGCAAGCGTCAGTCCCCTAATAGCGGTATAAGTCGTGTCGGAGGGAAGCCCATTACACCCTGAGAAACTACTGGAACCTACCAGCAAATCTCGCTTGCCCTGGCCAGGGACTTTGCGTAATGGCTCTCTGACACAGCGCGATATCAACCCCCAATACCGGGAGAGACGAATCCTGTCTAACCGCCACTGCCTCCAAGTGCTCGGGACTGCACCCAACTGCTACCTGTTTGCACGACTCCTTTGTGTTAGTTATATGTATGCCCTAGAGGCCATTACTGTACATAGGATGTATATTGTAGTGGATGCTGGGACGTATATAGGGAGGACTTTCTTGCTCGACATGATAGTATGCTATCTGGTTGAACTTTACCTTAACGTGTATACTGATTGTCTCTCTGTTACATGTTGGTAAAGCCCTTAGGATGTGTACTTAACTACCTGGACTATGATGCGGATCATACTAGTGGGGACATGGTAGTCCATAAGTACATCCTTCAAAGTCCCTAGTCGAGGGTGTATCGAGACGGCGCATCGATATACCAGTGTAGACTAGCGTATACCTTCTCGACCCATACAGATGGGCGATGGATGATCCCATATCCATCGGTGTTTGACATCAGAGATCATATACGGGTGCTCAGTAGAGACTGGGTACACTGGATGGACTCGCCGAGAACTCCCAGATGGTATTATACCTCACGTCAGATGGCAGTTCTCTGGTGACACTGGTACAGAGTAGTCTGTTGACCCGAGATCATCATAGAGTCTCGTGTGGTTCCCACTGTGCTTTGATTTCCATCTTACCACGTCCAAGAGGGCGTGCAAAACGGTGGTTTTTGGGTACAGTCCCGAGTCACAGGGAGGCAATGAGCGATAGGAGGGGATTCGTCTCTCCCGGTATAGGGAGTTGATGTTGCGCTGTGTTCGATTGGCTATAACAGGAAATCCCTGGCCAGGGTTGCTGAGATTTACTGGTAAGTGTTACCAGTAGTTTCTCGAATAGTTATAGACCTCATATCGACATGACTTATCGAGCTATTGGGGTCTGACGTTTACCACCCCTAGGCGAGATATGCGACAGATCAGACGATCAGACCGGACTGTACGGTAGTGTTACTGGTTGGATTCACTGGAGTGTGAGCGGGCTTGCTCGTCGATCTTCAGATCGCTCAATACCCGGGTGGCCGTTACGTTTAGCAGACCGCTTGCGGCTTGTGGATGTTTGATATGATCATCATCCGCTGCCGGCGTATTGACGAGTCTTTAGAGTCCTACACAGAGGTTTCCTGGCTCAAGCAAAACGAAATAGGAGCGCGTATGAGATATGTGCGGGACCGAGAATAATACGGTATGTGATACTGTATTCGATTCTCGCAATGTGACATTGATCGGTTATATGCGATATAGCCGGGTTATCGGATCAAGTGTTGATTCGATAAGTTGTTACTGATGATACCAGTCGGTTATGTGCAACATGACCGGATCGTTAAATCAAGTGTTGATTTAATGATTTAATGCATAATTATATATTTGATATATTACTTTGCATTAACTAGTATTGGTTCACTTTAAATGGATTTTCTCACTCGGGTGTGCACATTTCATATGCGATATGATTTGTGCACTTGCTTGTATCATGTTTGATGGTGCATGCCCTTTTTGTTAAGTCTATAGAATTAAACCTTGGTTAATGGAATGGTTAGGGTTTACAATTTGATTATTCATTTTATTCATTTGTTTATTCTTTTTGGAAAAGAAAATGAGCATGAGAAAATGGTGGCTTTCTTTAAATGCTTCATGAAGCTTCATGAAGTCTTTGACTTTGCAATCATTTTTGTCTCATGCTTAACCTAACCATTCCACTAAACCATGATTGATTCTCTACACCTAACTATGGTTTAATTATGATAAGAATGAATTTCTTTTCTCATTTTTATTATTCTTATCATAATAACATTCTTCTTCTTCTTCATTTTTCAAGTGAAGAAAACCTAAGTCCATCAATGGTGATTGATGATTAAGAGTGAGAAATCCAATTCTAAAGTCTACCCACTTCCTATTTCTTCATCCTCTACCTCTTGCCAAGTAGTAGAGTGTGTTTCCTTCATAAGTTTTCATGACTTGGTGAAGGTGGAGCTTGATCTTTCGATGCCTCGACGTAGATCATCTTCGGCATGGACATCGACGACCTAGCTTGCCCATTCTCCGACAAAGCCGACGCTTGAGCCCGGATTTGATTTGGACAGCGGAGAGGACCTCGTTGCGGAGCTATGGAGGTGGAGCACCGGATCTACAAAGGTTGTATTTCCGTATCTTGTAGTTAAGTGTTAACTAGTTAGCTTTTTCGCCTAGAAAACTAGCAAACGATCCGTAGTCGGGTCTCTCGGCACCCGTAAAAATTTATTATGGCATGTTCGATGCTTTGTGAGACCTCATTAGGGTGCCTAGGAACCCTACAGTGGTATCAGAGCCTAGCTAGAGCCTTAGGCGAAGTCTAGACGGATTTTGAACTCCGAACGAACCCGAAATCCCAACACACCCATGCTCTCTGTCCAATTTTCAAAAACAGGGATTTTTCAGTATTAAAAATCTGCAAAAAGATAAGCAGGAAATTCTAAGGTATACTGTGAAATTCGTGAACCTAAGTCCACTAAGAAGGCGCGGATCCGCGGCATGAGCATGGCTCATGCGGCGGATCCGCGGCCGTACGACTTAAATGTTTAAATATTTTTACACAGTAATCCTTAGTTTTATGTGCTGGTTTTCCTGGGTATTTTTGATATTTTTTCAAGAGTTGAATTTCTGCAATTGTTTTGGGGATTCGGTGTTTCGATCGGGGTATCAAATTTTGTCTGTGTGGCTTTCCGGATAAATTTTAGAATATGTTAAAAAGTTCGACCGGATATAAATACCCAATTTTTCCCCTGTCGGGAAATTTCCAAGTGTTGGATTTTTCCGTAGTTTAACGACGTTCTAAGTAGTGCAAGTAACGCGATGGTCCCTCTAGAAGACAACAAACCTTAACTCGATTATGTGACCGTCTTGAACTGCCCTTTGAACCTTCGGGTTTGGGGCAGTACGGCGTGCCACATGTGAGGCGTTGGCTTGACCCTTCTACGGCTGGACCGTTGGTACTGAGGTACGAACTGAATGTTGTTAGACTTATTTCATGTGTTGATCTGTATTGGGAAAATTTGGGTGTTCGATTGTTCGATCGGAAAGTTTGACATTTTCTATTTATCCGGAATGGGATACAATAATTGGAATTCACAATAGTTATGAGATAACTAAATGAATGTTATAAACATAGCACTTTAGTCTCACTTGATCGGTTGCCACGGAATTTTGATATGATCAAAAGTCCGTCGCAATCACGTAGCGTACGCGGATACTCGCCGGGTAAACTTAATAGACAGCCTCACTCCATAGCCCCGACCAAGTGACCGTAGGAGAACCCCGTCGCCGAAAGCATCCGTATGGGTGCTCGCGGTAACGGTGTTCCGCCTTGGTGCACTTCGTCGACGGTATCGGGGGTGCAGCCGCCTACTGAAGTTTGCGACGAGTATTCGATCAGTATTTCGGGAATCCTGTTGAATTGCCCGACTTGATATTGAAAAGTGTTTTCGATAATGAGACTAAAATGCGGGGTTTATAATTGTTAGGCATGCGATGTCTAAGTAATTCATTTGGTCAGGCATGCGATGTCTGAGGTGGTTGCGGATTCCAACTGTTGTAGTTTTACACTTTCTTTTCTGTGACCGTAAGTGTAATATGTGATATCGCCGGTTTCGTTGCTATATGTCAACGACAATTGGGATGCGCATATTTACTTACGTTGATGACATGTGATGTTATGTGTTGCTGGATATGTTATATTGGATCGTCGTGTTTGAATAGCCGGGGGTTTTTATGTGAGATGAGTGTTTTTCATTTTCATTCATGTAAAAACTTGTATGTAATATTCTTTCATTGGGGCACTTCCAGGTAGCGGAAGTTGACACCGTTTGTATATTATTTACTTTTCTGCACTAGGATAGACCCAAGGAGGAGGGCACAAATAACCGGGTTCTGGAGTCCAGTGGGAGACCAACTCGAGGAGTCGAGTCCGGGTCTCCTAACTCTAGAATTGGTAGGGTTGCTTGCCGCTCTCGTAGGGGTCTAGGGGTGTGGGTTTGGCTATTCATCGCGACCGTGGAATCCGTGTTTTATACTGGCTCGTATTGAAAACACGGACGTCCTAGTATATCCAATATTTCATATGATTCTTCTGCTGCGATATCTGTGATGTGATCATGTGATGTTCTGTGATAGATACAGCATATAGTATATATGATATATTATATAGACGTTACTTATGTTTTACACCCGTGCTAGCCCTGCCCCGCTCTGCCGTTAGTTACCTAACCTAACGGTGCGCGAGGGGACATCGAGGCGAATGCGGATGGCATAAGTGTACGTCGTATTTATCTGTGATGTTTAGGTACTTAAATGATGGGACTTCATTAATATGATTAATGAAATAAAAGAAACCTAAGATGTTGTAGAATCGAATTTCAAAATAAAACAGGTAGCTACAGTTCTTGCTTTGCACAGCGGTATATGTGATATATCCTGCACCTTATTCGATGAGGAAAGGACCGAGATCCCTTCACCGGGAGTGACTCCTTTAGCAATAACTGGCAGATGCTACACACTCGGTTTGTCTTTTGATTGCTTTTAAGTGTTTTTGCTTTGCACAGTGATATATATGATATATCCCGCACCTCATTCGACGAGGAAAGGACCGACGATCCCTTCACCGGGAGTGACTCCTTTAGCAAAACTGGAAAAGCCTAAAAAACACTCCATTTCAAAAATCATTCGATCCTACAACGATATCAAGTTCATTACGCAATAGGTTTTCAGAAAAACCTGTCGTAGCCCTCCGTCATTTCAGATAAGTTGTATATAGTATTCGTGCTGCATTTGTTGGCTTTCGTCAAGGTGCAGTGTGCGGTAGCTATATGCTGCTTATCTGCTAGCATACGATGCGATTGGATTAGGGTAGTCGTGCGGCTTTGTTGGCTTTCGTCAAGGGTCGTGCGGGTGGGTTTAATTCGATCAAGAAATGTACGGGTTGAACTTGACTAGCGGGCTATGGTTTGTTGGCTTTCGTCAAGGTCATAGCACGTTAGGGGCAAAATATTATCGGGAATTTCAAGTGTTGAAATTTGCAATGAGATTGCATACCTTCTATGAGATAGTTGGATCCCGATACCCGCTGCGAGTAAGTGTTACTCCTGGGAGAGTTTTATACATTACAATTAGCCGATCAAGTAGGTGTCTAGAAAGGTGTCAACGGGGTTACGCCTCTGGGAAAACGAGGTTTACATTAATTAGGTTCGTGCGAAAGCATGGGGGACCTCCCTCAAAGTACCGACACTGGCCTGGCTGAAAGATTGGCGAACTTGTAGTGTGTAATTAATCCCGGCTAGTCTTTCCTTTTAGGGTTTGAAGGAAGATTTGATAAAAAGCAGTGGGAGCCATCCTGATTAGATAAAATAAAAACCAATCTATTCTTGACAGAGCGCACGCTGAGTGTTTTCTTCTCTCTCTCTCTAGGTAGCGACCATATCACGCCTTAATCAAGATAATAATACGGATTATTGACCGAACCCGCTTGTTATACTGAGCTGGGGAACGTTGGTCCCGCTCCAACTTATAATTGTTATAAGACAGAGCAGGAATTTGGGGAATACCAGATTTCCCGTGCCGCCCAAACGAAGAGAGTGCATGATGATGCATCATCTTCGGGTGTGTTCATTATACAGAACTGTTTCTCAGTATCCTTTACGTCCTGGGTATGTGATACCAGATCAGGATCCCAGATATGTAATCTGTTACATAGGGCTACAGAAAGGTAGAGAACTGAGAACGGGTGATAAGTTTCATGAGACAGAAAACGGGGCAAGAGTTGCAGCCAAGTCTGTTGGTCACTGTCACCCTGTATTGTCAATACATTGATTCTGAACGAATGTTATTAGATACCGAACCTGATATACAAAATCATATCTATCTCTTTATTAGTAAAGAAATGATAAAATTTTGTATTGTTGGATAATGTTTTGAACATTTCCTATATCAAAAGTTGATCGGTTCAGGCACGTTATCTAAAAGCATTAATGTTCTAAATCAAACTACAGTTCTTAGTATACGGAACACACATAAGAGGAAGAGTTCAGAAATGAACGGATTCTTCTTAAGGCATTGTAGACTAGGTCATATCAATGCGATCCGACTGGCTGAAGTTACATTTAGATGCATATTTAAATCAGTTTGAATTTACATCTTGTGAAACTCGCCAGTCATGTCACAGAGATAAGATGACCATAGCTCCGTTTATTGGAAACGGAGAAAGAGTTAGTAAACTCTTGGGATGATACATGTTGATGTATGTAGGTCCCCAGTCTACACATGCCAAGACCGGTTCTTTGTACTTCATTACATTCTCTGATGATCTTTCGAGATTCAGACCTATGTTCCTGTTGAAACACAAGTCCGAACCTTTTGAGATATTCACAGAATATAAGATAGAAGTAGAGAACCAATAAGGGTACAAGTATTATGTCCTTTGATGTGATCAAGGAGGAGAATACTTGAGCACGGAATTCCAGGACTATTCTAAAGGAGAATGAGATTCTCTCTCAGCATTTCTCCTCCGTATACACCATAGCACGATGGTATATCGGGGCGGAGCAGATACACCATATTTGATATGGTGTGCTCTATGATGAGTAATACTGAGTTACCTTTTTCCTTTTGGGAGTTATGCACTTATGAAGCCGCATACCTATTGAATAGGGTTCGAATCAAATCAGATGCCTACCACTTCATATGTGAAATGGAAAGGGAAGAGCCCATGTCTTAAGCTAGTTAAGATTTGGGGTTGTCCAGCCTTTGTCTAAAAGCAAAATCCGGACAAGCTCGAGGCAAGGTTAGTTATGTAGAACTGGAAATGTTCCAGCTATACAAACTACAGCAGATGATTTGGTAGAACCAAAGGATTCAGTAGATTCCAACGAACCTTAGCCTCTCCGCCGATCTAGTAGGGTTCCTCACCCGCCTGAGAGATACTTCTGTTTCTCTATGACAGTGGGAGCGAGGACTGCATCATGAGATGATGACCCAACTAGCTTCGAGCTGGCCATCAGGAGTGAGACTCTGTAAGAATGGCTGGATGTTTAGCGATCTGAGATGGAATCCTTATACACCAGCAAAGTATGGACTTTAGCTGCTATATCTGAAGGGTTAAATCCCCATCAGGAGCAAGTATATCTTGAGAAGATTACTTGGTGTACATGGAAAAGTTGAGACTTTCAAAGCTAGACTTGTTAAAAGTTTGCATCATTGACCAGGCGTGGATTATGATGAAACCTTTTCTAAGGAGCTATGCTTAAGTCCATCCAGATCCTACTTACCACGGCTACATACCATGACTACGATATCTGGTGGTTAGGTGTCTTGACTGCTTTTCTAAATGATGATTTGGAAGAGAGCGTCTATAAGTACACAGCCAGAGGGCTTCGTAGACAGTGGGAGCAGCGGAAACGTGTGCAAGATGTTTTATAGGATAAAGCAGGCATCGCGAAGTTGGAACATCTGTTTTGATGAAGTAGTCAAAGAGTTTGATATCATCAAAATGGTAGATGAACCTTATATAAACAAAAAGGTAGTAGGGAGTATGGTGGTGATCCTCGTAGAGTACGTGGATGACATACTCTTGATAAGAAAGGAGTTTTCTTATGCTACGCTCGATCAATCTCCGTCTGTCACAATGATTCTCCACATAGGATCAAAATGATACCTCCTAAATCCTGAGTTTTGGATCTATGAGATAGATTTAATTGGATGTTAGGATTCTCACTAGTTGTAGTGAGATGGTATCAATCGATCCAGGGGAGAATCACTGGAAGTGTTCCAGGGTGATAAGGACGACTGAATGTCAGTCGCAGGCATTGTCTTTACCCTCAGTAAAGGGACGGTATGTTGGAAGAGTTCCAAGCTAGATACCGTGGCATACTAGACGATAAAAGCAGGATACATCGCTACTTAAGATGCTACCAAAGAGGCTGTTTGGGTGTATATTGGTTCATGAGATGAACTACGTTCCAACCATTGTGAGACAATGGAGTTGTGGCTTATGCCAAGGAACGTCCGTCCCATCAGTGATCCAGACATATTCTAAGGCAGTATCACTTGATCATGGAGATGGTTGATCTCCAGGGAGATCGAGGTTAGGAGAGTAGACTCAGAGGACAACACAGCGGATCCACTCACAAAGGCCTGTTCCCAAAGAGAGACTTTTATGGGATGGTTGAGTATGAGATACTGCAACCACTGCTATCAGATGGCCCTAGTGCAAGTGGGAGATTGTTAGTTATATGTATGCCCTAGAGGCCATTACTGTACATAGGATGTATATTGTAGTGGATGCTGGGACGTATATAGGGAGGACTATCTTGCTCGACATGATAGTATGCTATCTGGTTGAACTTTACCTTAACGTGTATACTGATTGTCTCTCTGTTACATGTTGGTAAAGCCCTTAGGATGTGTACTTAACTACCTGGACTATGATGCGGATCATACTAGTGGGGACATGGTAGTCCATAAGTACATCCTTCAGAGTCCCTAGTCGAGGGTGTATCGAGACGGGGCATCGATATACCAGTGTAGACTAGCGTATACCTTCTCGACCCATACAGATGGGCGATGGATGATCCCATATCCATCGGTGTTTGACATCAGAGATCATATACGGGTGCTCAGTAGAGACTGGGTACACTGGACGGACTCGCCGAGAACTCCCAGATGGTATTATACCTCATGTCAGATGGCAGTTCTCTGGTGACACTGGTACAGAGTAGTCTGTTGACCCGAGATCGTCATAGAGTCTCGTGTGGTTCCCACTGTGCTTTGATTTCCATCTTACCACGTCCAAGAGGGCGTGCAAAACGGTGGTTTTTGGGTACAGTCCCGAGTCACATGGAGGCAATGAGCGATAGGAGGGGATTCGTCTCTCCCGGTATAGGGAGTTGATGTTGCGCTGTGTTCGATTGGCTATAACAGGAAATCCCTGGCCAGGGTTGCTGAGATTTACTGGTAAGTGTTACCAGTAGTTTCTCGAATAGTTATAGACCTCATATCGACACGACTTATCGAGCTATTGGGGTCTGACGTTTACCACCCCTAGGCGAGATATGCGACAGATCAGACGATCAGACCGGACTGTACGGTAGTGTTACTGGTTGGATTCACTGGAGTGTGAGCGGGCTTGCTTGTCGATCTTCAGATCGCTCAATACCCGGGTGGCCGTTACGTTTAGCAGACCGCTTGCGGCTTGTGGATGTTTGATATGATCATCATCCGCTGCCGGCGTATTGACGAGTCTTTAGAGTCCTACACAGAGGTTTCCTGGCTCAAGCAAAACGAAATAGGAGCGCGTATGAGATATGTGCGGGACCGAGAATAATACGGTATGTGATACTGTATTCGATTCTCGCAATGTGACATTGATCGGTTATATGCGATATAGCCGGGTTATCGGATCAAGTGTTGATTCGATAAGTTGTTACTGATGATACCAGTCGGTTATGTGCAACATGACCGGATCGTTAAATCAAGTGTTGATTTAATGATTTAATGCATAATTATATATTTGATATATTACTTTGCATTAACTAGTATTGGTTCACTTTAAATGGATTTTCTCACTCGGGTGTGCACATTTCATATGCGATATGATTTGTGCACTTGCTTGTATCATGTTTGATGGTGCATGCCCTTTTTGTTAAGTCTATAGAATTAAACCTTGGTTAATGGAATGGTTAGGGTTTACTATTTGATTATTCATTTTATTCATTTGTTTATTCTTTTTGGAAAAGAAAATGAGCATGAGAAAATGGTGGCTTTCTTTAAATGCTTCATGAAGCTTCATGAAGTCTTTGACTTTGCAACCATTTTTGTCTCATGCTTAACCTAACCATTCCACTAAACCATGATTGATTCTCTACACCTAACTATGGTTTAATTATGATAAGAATGAATTTCTTTTCTCATTTTTATTATTCTTATCATAATAACATTCTTCTTCTTCTTCATTTTTCAAGTGAAGAAAACCTAAGTCCATCAATGGTGATTGATGATTAAGAGTGAGAAATCCAATTCTAAAGTCTACCCACTTCCTATTTCTTCATCCTCTACCTCTTGCCAAGTAGTAGAGTGTGTTTCCTTCACAAGTTTTCATGACTTGGTGAAGGTGGAGCTTGATCTTTCGATGCCTCGACGTAGATCATCTTCGGCATGGACATCGACGACCTAGCTTGCCCATTCTCCGACAAAGCCGACGCTTGAGCCCGGATTTGATTTGGACAGCGGAGAGGACCTCGTTGCGGAGCTATGGAGGTGGAGCACCGGATCTACAAAGGTTGTGTTTCCGTATCTTGGAGTTAAGTGTTAACTAGTTAGCTTTTTCGCCTAGAAATCTAGCAAACGATCCGTAGTCGGGTCTCTCGGCACCCGTAAAAATTTATTATGGCATGTTCGATGCCTTGTGAGACCTCATTAGGGTGCCTAGGAACCCTACACTTTGAGCCATGGTAGGGTAGCAATCTAAGAACAGTGGGACACACTCGAGGCGAAGCAGCAGTGTCAAGTCTGCGGACTATGCTGTACTCATGTCACCTGGGAACTGTTCACTGACGACTGGTATAAAACCAACCAACAGTTCCCTGTGAGTCCTGTCCGGTGTACCCGTAACCTAACGAGCACCTGCATACTATCTCCAGTACGACGTACTGACGGCTGTGGGACAGACCATCTCCCCAACTGGGATGAGAAGCGTACACACTAGTCTACTCCGGAGTATCGATGCTCTGTCTCGATAATCCAACGACCAGGGACCTGAATAAGGATGTGCTTGTAGACTACCCAGCCCCCACTAGTGTGACTGCCATCACAACGCTGGTAGTCAAGCAAGATCCTAAGAGCTCTATCAATACGTATACTCACATATTAAGATAGAAAAATCAAGTAGCATACTACCATGTTTAGCAAGACTGTTATATACATGTGAATATCCCAAGCTTCCATTAAGTAATATACAAACTAGTATGATACAGTAATGGCCTTCTAGGGCATAAACACTAACATGTATGTAGCGTCTTGAAAAGTCGTTTTGGTGTTTTCTTGAAATTCGGTGAAAATTCGGTATTTTTCCGAAAACCGTCTTTCTCGATATTTTGCAGTTTAGGGCTATTATACTTAAAGTGGATAGGTAATTACTTGTTTTTAGTGACTAATGAGTTAATTATGAAATTTTGGTCATTTAAAAATTTTTCCCTATTTTTCATTTTTTAAATATTATTTTAAGCCGGTAAGAAAATACATTAAATAAGCGATAAATACAAATTTTTCCGGACTAATTTTAATCTCTAAAATTATGATAATTATATTCTAGTGATAACATGAATTTTTAGTAATTTATTTTGATTTTTTTCAAATTTTTATGATTTGAAACGAAATTATTGAATATTTGGGCTAAAACTTGCAATTTTTGAGTTGTAGGGGGCCTTTTTGCATAAAATTTCTTTTGTAACACCCCTCTATCTTTTCCCTCAGCCCAAGAACAGCCCAAACCTTGGCCAACTCCAGAAATTTCTGGCCTCTCTTTCTTGAGTTGTTTCTTGAGTTGAATTTCATGGTTTATGGTTTTATTTTAATTATAATTGATAAAGTATGATACATTTGACTTTAGAAACTTGACCATGACTTTCCCCACTTGCCCACACCCTCCCCCATTCCCCTCCTCTGGCCGAAACCTGCACCATTTCCACCTCCATTATTTTTCCTTCTCTTTCTCTCTCATTTTCTTCAAAAGTTGCAACAAAATTCAATAAAAATCCATAAATCCTTCTCTTTTTCAACACAAAATCCTTGTGCTACCTCTTCTCAAGCTTAATATAGTTGAAATCATGTGGAAAGGAGGCATTTTTGGAGCAAACTTTCTTGCTTGATCCATTGATCAAGAGGTATATTTCCTATCTTGTTAAATCCTTTGTTTAAGTGCTTATATTATAGGGTTTAGTGATAATTTAGTGTAGTTAATCTAGATTTCTTAGACTTTGTTTGAAAATTGAGACTAGGGTTTGAAGCCATAATAGTTAATTAAGTATTTTATAGTTAATCTAGTTGTTAATGACTAATCTATTTGGTTACCTTGTTGATATAGTTTTCAATTATGCTAATTTGATTAAATTAGAAGTGTGAAATTTGCTTTTTAGGATTTTCAAGAAAAGGTTTTTGTATGGAAATGGTATTTGAAACATGATTAGTGAGTTGATTAAACCTAATTTGTGTTGATTAAACCTAATTTAGTGATTAAACCTAATTTGCTATCTAGTGTTTTGCTAACCTTAATCTAAGTGGTTAATTTGCTTATTAGGCTAAAATATAGTGTTAAATTAAGGTTTTCATTTATAGTTTGGTTTATGTTTGCTAAGTACAAAAATCAAGAGAAGGTTTTGTTATGTAAATTAGGTTTTTAAGCCTAGTTAATGGTTTAGAATTTGTGTATTGGCTAGCTATTTGGTTAGTTTGGATGTTGGTGTTGGGTGGTGTTGACTTTGTCGCTAAATTGTCGATGTTTGCATCATATTGCAATTTCTGCTTACTAGATTTTTATAAAAGTTATGTGATGAATTAATTGTGGCATCTTGATGATTGTAATGGCTTGTCCTACGACTTTTAGGATGCGTGAGTGCGGTTTTTGGGTAGTCGGGTTTTAGTTTTGCCGGGTGACCCAAATCGGCGTTTTTCGGCAGTTTTTGCGATTTTCGCGTGTGTCCGTGCACTTTGTGCACGTTGTACCTAGCTAGCGAACTTTAGTAGTTTCGTTGGGGTTTTGCGTCGTTCTTGATACGTAACCTTATGTTTGGTATTGATGTAAATTCCAGGTTCGGTCGCGGAGACGTCAGACGCGGCGCGAAAGGGAAAGGCGGTGATTGGACACAGCTAGCCAGGGATCCCGGTGAGTAGATTTAACATCTACGGGGGACGATCGTCTGGATGGCGCAAGTCGCCCGATAGATTTAGTAAACTGGAAAATAGTAAATTGGATAATCACTTGTGACATTAGAATAATAATACTGGCATGATAATTGCTGCAATTAGATCAATAGGTTATACCCATATATGCAAACTCAATTGTAGGACACATGCACCATTACCAGGTTTTTTATGCAGCACGAGCACTATTCATGTTTACACACACCCTGGTAATTGCCATGCCACCACACTAGATAACCTTTAATTTAAACCTTTTACTAATTGATACTTAAATTGTGCTATTTCCTTAAAATGAAATCGTAGGATTGCTATTCATGTGCATGTACTTCATCATATTCATTGTTCATGCTTAATACATTAATCACACATCGCAACTTGATTATTGATATCATACGCATTCATTAGCATTGATATATGCATTTATGAGGATTTCTTGAGATTTTATGATATTGCTGGATTTCGGGGGAAAGCCGCAAAATTTCCAAACTTATGATATTTTTAAAACATGTAAATTGCGGTTTTCTAGTGATGTAAGTGTCGTCCACCATGAGTTTTCTGTGGATTTGGAAATCCGTGTCGAGGAGTGGAGGAACCGGCACGGGTACATGGTGGGCCCGGTAAGGTACCCCGGGGCAAGAGGAATGTGGTGATGACGTTGAGCCTGGCAGGGGACGGATTACCTACCGGTGACTGTTTGGGACGGCGGATATCCAGAGGATACCGACCGTGGCCGCTAGATGATGAGATATTGATATTTGAGATGGGTCAGCCGGACGGCTGAGGCCAGCGATACATTTATGAGATTTGAGACAGCTTTTGGGGTGTCGTTGCTGGACACCGGTTTTCGTCGATTCATTGACATTTGCTGGCATTCTAAAAGAGTTTCAAAAACAACATCTGATAAAATATTTTTATATATAAACCTATTGAGACCTCAGATGTCCATATTGCATACATACTCGCCATTATGTCCTGCCTTACCTGTATATAGATGCTAGGATGCTTGTGTGCATGCATTCGATAGCCTGTGTAAATGTTATTTATTACTCACGAGTTGGCAACTCACCCCCGTTGTGCCATAGCCTGTTGCAGGTCCGCTCCGTCAGTTCAGTAGCGGCGGGTGCGCTTGCTTCTTTTGCCTCTTTTGCCTGGACTCGAGATTTGCTCATAGGTGGGTTATGTTAATATTTTTGTACCACTTGTATATTCTTTGTATCTAGTGTACTCCATCTACTGTTCTACCAGATTATTGTATATTGACCTAGAGATGAGACTGTGAGGTTTGTGGATTTTATGGATTTTATACTGTATCTGGGGTCGAGCTCACTTGAGCCGACATGCTACTTTTTCATGCTTCCTTATGCTTTATTATGCTTATTGTCATTTACATTGCGTGGGATTTGTGACCGCCGTATGGCGAAGAGCTAGCTCCCGCTTGGGGATGCCTTATTTTGTGGATTCATGTATATATTTTGTTGTACCCATTTTTGGGGGTCAGTATTTACAAAGGAGACTCTGCCGAAATTTTCGGGAAAAATTTGTATTGTTTTTAAAAAGTGTTTTACATGACTTATTTGATAACTCGCTTTCAATTGATTGGGTTTTCTTCACTCTTTTGCTTAACTGGTTTTGTTTTCTGGGCTTTGGCTTACTTATTTTACGAACGCCTTTAGACGTTTCGTAAACTTAAGTGCCAGTCACGTTCCGTACCCTGCGGGTCGTGACAAAGTTGGTATCAGAGCGATAGGTTTTACCTTTGTGAGTGTAGGATGACCCTTGGTAGATGGAGTAAGTGACTTAAGCAGGGTAACGTAGCGTGCGTATGTCCGCGGCATACTTACGATACGGTACTCCGCCTAAGTGACTTTAGGATATACTTGCTTGAAAAATTTCTTCTTCAATTCCGTGTATCCTATGATCCTATTGCACTGTCCTTATTATCCTTTTCCTGTACCAGCCACTATGCCGCCGAAGGCTACGAGGGCACAGAGGGCTGCCGTCCGAGACGAGATTCGAGCTGGCTCGTCCGAGACTAGGACTGAGCAGGGTGGTATGCCTACGCCGCAGAGACAGACTGATCCGCATTCCCCAGGTCGCATGGATAGGCTTGAGTCCGGTATGGAGGAGCTGCGACAGATGATAGGAGGCATGCAGGAGTTACAACAGATGGTGGAATCGTTAGTAGAGGTCAATCGAGCACAGAGATCGGATATTACTCCCCCTGCAGTCGTTTCGAGACCGAGTCGGATTCGCACTGATATGTTAGCACCTAGGAGGGTTCGCAGAGGCCGTGGTGGATTCTTTAGGGGCCAGTTATATCGCCTTCACCCATATGGTCAGCAGCCATGGTTAGGATGTTTTTGGTGTGGTAGCCTGCATCATCGTATCAGAGACTGTCCGGTGAGACGACAGGGAGCAGCGACAGTTCCGCATGTGACCCTACCACCATCACCACCCCCTCCTCAGAGAGCCCTACTTTCTACCCCAGGCGATGCTCCACGCCAGTTCGGTGCACCGAGAGGCCGAGGACGTGGCGGTCCTGTTCAGAGAGGACGAGGAGGCAGAGGCCGAGGTCGAGGTCAGCCCGCTATCGGTGGAGGACAGGCCCGAGTTTTTGCTTTGACACCGCAGGATGCGCAGGCATCCAATGCCGTTGTGACAGGTACTTTGCCAGTTTGTTCTTTCAATGCACGGGTATTATTCGACCCAGGTTCCACACATTCGTACGTCTCTACACACTTTGCACCGATGTTGGGCCGTGAGTCGTCGTCGTTAGATCAGCCGCTTGTTGTTGTTACTCCGGTAGGCGAGTCGTTTGTCGCTCGGTTTGTATTTCGTTTGTGTTCCGTTCGTATCGGGGAGAGGGATTCATCAGTTGATTTGATACTCCTCGATATGTTGGACTTTGATGTGCTTCTGGGCATGGATTGGCTAGCCACTTGTTATGCTTCGGTGGACTGCCGTGAGAAGGCAGTCAGTTTTAGCTTTCCGGGAGAGCCAGTCCTTGTTATTCAGGGAGACCGTCGTGTCGCCCTTCCCAGCTTAATTTCGTCTCTTCGCGCTGGTCAGCTCTTGCGGAAGGGATGTCTTCTTAGCGTTTGTTTGTGATACTCGAGCTGCAGAGGTTCCGTTGGACCGGGTCCCGATAGTTTGTGAGTTCCCTGATGTCTTCCCTGATGAGCTACCTGGGCTACCGCCTGAGCGCGATGTTGAGTTCTGCATTGATTTGATTCCTGGTTCGAGGGCCTATTTCTATACCGCCTTATCGGATGGCCCCGGCAAGAGCTTCGAGAGCTGAAGGAGCAGTTGCAGGATTTGTTGGATAAGGGGCTTATTCGACCGAGTGTTTCTCCGTGGGGTGCTCCGGTCCTGTTTGTCAAGAAGAAGGATGGAAGTTTGCGCTTAAGTATCGACTACCGCCAGCTGAACAAAGTTACCGTTCGGAACAGATATCCGTTGCCGCGCATTGATGATTTTGTTCGACCAGCTTCAGGGTGCGGGGTATTTTTCGAGGATCGACTTGCGATCAGGATACCATCAGCTGCGAGTTCGACAGGAGGATATACCGAGGACAGCTTTCCGTACACGCTATGGCCACTACGAGTTTTTGGTGATGTCGTTCGGACTCACCAACGCCCCAGCAGCATTCATGGATTTGATGAACCGTACATTCAGGCCGTATCTTGACTTGTTCATCATCGTGTTTATCGACGATATCTTGGTGTACTCCCGGAGCAGAGAGGAGCACGAGCAGCACTTGCGGATTACGTTACAGACTCTGAGGGAGCCACCAGCTGTTCGCGAAGTTCTCCAAGTGTGCTTTCTGGCTGGACAGCGTCGGATTCTTGGGTCACGTGGTTACGAGAGACGGCATTTGTGTGGACCCGAAGAAGATTGAGGCTGTTCAGCAGTGGGCCCCGACCTACATCGGTTACTGAGATCCGTAGTTTTCTAGGCTTGGCAGGCTACTACAGGCGTTTGTTCCGGACTTCTCCCGTATAGCTGCACCGTTGACCGGTTTGACCCGGAAGGGAGTTCCTTTCGTCTGGACGGAGGAGTGCGAGCGCAGTTTTCAGCAGCTGCGGACTTGTTTGACTACGGCGCCGGTATTATCTTTACCTTCGGGATCAGGCGGATTTGTTGTCTACTGTGATGCTTCGCGAGTGGGATTAGGATGCGTTTTGATGCAGCATGGCCGGGTGATCGCTTATGCTTCTCGGCAGTTGAAGAAGCATGAACAGAACTACCCCACTCATGATTTGGAGATGGCTGCAGTGGTCTTTGCACTGAAGATTTGGCGACATTACCTTTACGGCGAGTCGTGTCAGATATTCACCGATCACAAGAGCTTAAAGTACATATTTCAGCAGCGAGACCTGAACCTCAGACAGCGTCGTTGGATGGAGTTGGTGAAAGACTACGACTGCAAGATCTTATATCAACCCCGGCAAGGCGAATGTGGTGGCAGATGCGTTGAGTAGGAGGCCCGGGGGTAGTCTATCCTTTTTGCGCGCAGTTCAGAGGCAGTCGTCAGCAGATTGGCAGATGTTATGCGACAGCCGAGTTGAGTTCGAGTTCACTCAGACAGGGGGACAGCTCGCGCATGTTCGTGCACGCCCACAGTTGCTTGACCGTATATATGAGGCACAGCGCAGTGACGACCGTTGCTCAGAGATCATGGCACAGGTGGGACAGGGCAGATTTTCCGAGTTCGTGGTTGACGATCAGGGGATTTTACGATATGGATCTAGATTGTGCGTACCAGATGCTGATGGATTGCGGCGCGACATTCTTGAGGAGGCACACCGATCAGTGTATAGTGTCCACCCCGGTTCCACCAAGATGTACCATGATATGAGAGAGACCTACTGGTGGGACGGGATGAAGAGGGACATTGCGGAGTTCGTTTCGAGATGCCTGACTTGTCAGCAAGTCAAGGCCGAGCACCAGAGGCCCGCAGGAGAGCTACAGCCGTTACCCATTCCGGAGTGGAAATGGGAGCAGATTTCGATAGACTTCATTGTGGGTCTACCCAGGACCAGTCGAGGGTACGACTCCATCTGGGTGATCGTGGATAGATTGACGAAAGCGGCTCACTTCCTTCCAGTGAAGACGACTTTCAGCTTCGCTCAGTATGCTCAGCTCTATATTGACGAGATCGTGCGACTACATGGCGTACCGACTTGTATCGTGTCAGATCGAGGCACTCAGTTCACCAGCCGACTTTGGCAGAGACTTCAGGAGGCTTTGGGCACTCGTTTGAGCTTCAGCACAGCGTTTCATCCGCAGACAGATGGACAGTCAGAGCGGACCATTCAGACTGTCGAGGACATGCTCAGAGCGTGCGTTTTAGACTTTGGTGGTAGCTGGGATCGTCATTTACCTCTAGTGGAGTTCTCCTACAACAACAGCTTCCAGGATACTATTCAGATGGCACCTTTCGAGGCATTGTATGGGAGGAGATGCAGATCGCCCGTTTGTTGGACAGAGCTCAGCGAGAGCAGTATTTTGGGGCCGCAGCTTGTTGAGGAGACGACAGCGAAGATACAGTTGATCCGAGACCGGATGAGAGCGGCTCAGAGCAGGCAGAAATCGTATGCAGACAGGCGCCGTCGCAGATTAGAGTTCGCAGTTGGCGACCATGTTTTTCTGAAGGTCTCACCGATGAAGGGCGTGATGCGTTTTGGGCGAAAGGGGAAGCTTAGCCCTAGATTCGTAGGTCCCTTCGAGATCCTCGAGCGTGTCGGCGCTGTTGCATATCGTTTGGCTCTTCCACCCAGCTTTCCCGATGTTCACCCCGTTTTTCATGTTTCGATGCTCCGCAAGTACCTTCACGACCCTTCGCATGCGATTCAGCACCCGACAGTCCAGCTAGAGCGCGACCTTTCTTTTGCAGAGCAGCCGGTGGCCATCCTGGATCGGCAGGTGAAGAAGTTGAGGTCGAAGATTATACCAACCGTCAAGGTCCTTTGGCGTAGCCCAAGCAGCGAGGAGGTTACCTGGGAGACCGAGGGCGAGATGAGGAAGAAATATCCCCATCTCTTTGAAGGTACGCGTAGCTATATTCTTAAATTCGGGGACCGAATTTCTTTAAGGGGGGAAGATTGTAGCGTCTTGAAAAGTCGTTTTGGTGTTTTCTTGAAATTCGGTGAAAATTCGGTATTTTTCCGAAAACCGTCTTTCTCGATATTTTGCAGTTTAGGGCTATTATACTTAAAGTGGATAGGTAATTACTTGTTTTTAGTGACTAATGAGTTAATTATGAAATTTTGGTCATTTAAAAATTTTTCCCTATTTTTCATTTTTTAAATATTATTTTAAGCCGGTAAGAAAATACATTAAATAAGCGATAAATACAAATTTTTCCGGACTAATTTTAATCTCTAAAATTATGATAATTATATTCTAGTGATAACATGAATTTTTAGTAATTTATTTTGATTTTTTTCAAATTTTTATGATTTGAAACGAAATTATTGAATATTTGGGCTAAAACTTGCAATTTTTGAGTTGTAGGGGGCCTTTTTGCATAAAATTTCTTTTGTAACACCCCTCTATCTTTTCCCTCAGCCCAAGAACAGCCCAAACCTTGGCCAACTCCAGAAATTTCTGGCCTCTCTTTCTTGAGTTGTTTCTTGAGTTGAATTTCATGGTTTATGGTTTTATTTTAATTATAATTGATAAAGTATGATACATTTGACTTTAGAAACTTGACCATGACTTTCCCCACTTGCCCACACCCTCCCCCATTCCCCTCCTCTGGCCGAAACCTGCACCATTTCCACCTCCATTATTTTTCCTTCTCTTTCTCTCTCATTTTCTTCAAAAGTTGCAACAAAATTCAATAAAAATCCATAAATCCTTCTCTTTTTCAACACAAAATCCTTGTGCTACCTCTTCTCAAGCTTAATATAGTTGAAATCATGTGGAAAGGAGGCATTTTTGGAGCAAACTTTCTTGCTTGATCCATTGATCAAGAGGTATATTTCCTATCTTGTTAAATCCTTTGTTTAAGTGCTTATATTATAGGGTTTAGTGATAATTTAGTGTAGTTAATCTAGATTTCTTAGACTTTGTTTGAAAATTGAGACTAGGGTTTGAAGCCATAATAGTTAATTAAGTATTTTATAGTTAATCTAGTTGTTAATGACTAATCTATTTGGTTACCTTGTTGATATAGTTTTCAATTATGCTAATTTGATTAAATTAGAAGTGTGAAATTTGCTTTTTAGGATTTTCAAGAAAAGGTTTTTGTATGGAAATGGTATTTGAAACATGATTAGTGAGTTGATTAAACCTAATTTGTGTTGATTAAACCTAATTTAGTGATTAAACCTAATTTGCTATCTAGTGTTTTGCTAACCTTAATCTAAGTGGTTAATTTGCTTATTAGGCTAAAATATAGTGTTAAATTAAGGTTTTCATTTATAGTTTGGTTTATGTTTGCTAAGTACAAAAATCAAGAGAAGGTTTTGTTATGTAAATTAGGTTTTTAAGCCTAGTTAATGGTTTAGAATTTGTGTATTGGCTAGCTATTTGGTTAGTTTGGATGTTGGTGTTGGGTGGTGTTGACTTTGTCGCTAAATTGTCGATGTTTGCATCATATTGCAATTTCTGCTTACTAGATTTTTATAAAAGTTATGTGATGAATTAATTGTGGCATCTTGATGATTGTAATGGCTTGTCCTACGACTTTTAGGATGCGTGAGTGCGGTTTTTGGGTAGTCGGGTTTTAGTTTTGCCGGGTGACCCAAATCGGCGTTTTTCGGCAGTTTTTGCGATTTTCGCGTGTGTCCGTGCACTTTGTGCACGTTGTACCTAGCTAGCGAACTTTAGTAGTTTCGTTGGGGTTTTGCGTCGTTCTTGATACGTAACCTTATGTTTGGTATTGATGTAAATTCCAGGTTCGGTCGCGGAGACGTCAGACGCGGCGCGAAAGGGAAAGGCGGTGATTGGACACAGCTAGCCAGGGATCCCGGTGAGTAGATTTAACATCTACGGGGGACGATCGTCTGGATGGCGCAAGTCGCCCGATAGATTTAGTAAACTGGAAAATAGTAAATTGGATAATCATTTGTGACATTAGAATAATAATACTGGCATGATAATTGCTGCAATTAGATCAATAGGTTATACCCATATATGCAAACTCAATTGTAGGACACATGCACCATTACCAGGTTTTTTATGCAGCACGAGCACTATTCATGTTTACACACACCCTGGTAATTGCCATGCCACCACACTAGATAACCTTTAATTTAAACCTTTTACTAATTGATACTTAAATTGTGCTATTTCCTTAAAATGAAACCGTAGGATTGCTATTCATGTGCATGTACTTCATCATATTCATTGTTCATGCTTAATACATTAATCACACATCGCAACTTGATTATTGATATCATACGCATTCATTAGCATTGATATATGCATTTATGAGGATTTCTTGAGATTTTATGATATTGCTGGATTTCGGGGGAAAGCCGCAAAATTTCCAAACTTATGATATTTTTAAAACATGTAAATTGCGGTTTTCTAGTGATGTAAGTGTCGTCCACCATGAGTTTTCTGTGGATTTGGAAATCCGTGTCGAGGAGTGGAGGAACCGGCACGGGTACATGGTGGGCCCGGTAAGGTACCCCGGGGCAAGAGGAATGTGGTGATGACGTTGAGCCTGGCAGGGGACGGATTACCTACCGGTGACTGTTTGGGACGGCGGATATCCAGAGGATACCGACCGTGGCCGCTAGATGATGAGATATTGATATTTGAGATGGGTCAGCCGGACGGCTGAGGCCAGCGATACATTTATGAGATTTGAGACAGCTTTTGGGGTGTCGTTGCTGGACACCGGTTTTCGTCGATTCATTGACATTTGCTGGCATTCTAAAAGAGTTTCAAAAACAACATCTGATAAAATATTTTTATATATAAACCTATTGAGACCTCAGATGTCCATATTGCATACATACTCGCCATTATGTCCTGCCTTACCTGTATATAGATGCTAGGATGCTTGTGTGCATGCATTCGATAGCCTGTGTAAATGTTATTTATTACTCACGAGTTGGCAACTCACCCCCGTTGTGCCATAGCCTGTTGCAGGTCCGCTCCGTCAGTTCAGTAGCGGCGGGTGCGCTTGCTTCTTTTGCCTCTTTTGCCTGGACTCGAGATTTGCTCATAGGTGGGTTATGTTAATATTTTTGTACCACTTGTATATTCTTTGTATCTAGTGTACTCCATCTACTGTTCTACCAGATTATTGTATATTGACCTAGAGATGAGACTGTGAGGTTTGTGGATTTTATGGATTTTATACTGTATCTGGCGTCGAGCTCACTTGAGCCGACATGCTACTTTTTCATGCTTCCTTATGCTTTATTATGCTTATTGTCATTTACATTGCGTGGGATTTGTGACCGCCGTATGGCGAAGAGCTAGCTCCCGCTTGGGGATGCCTTATTTTGTGGATTCATGTATATATTTTGTTGTACCCATTTTTGGGGGTCAGTATTTACAAAGGAGACTCTGCCGAAATTTTCGGGAAAAATTTGTATTGTTTTTAAAAAATGTTTTACATGACTTATTTGATAACTCGCTTTCAATTGATTGGGTTTTCTTCACTCTTTTGCTTAACTGGTTTTGTTTTCTGGGCTTTGGCTTACTTATTTTACGAACGCCTTTAGACGTTTCGTAAACTTAAGTGCCAGTCACGTTCCGTACCCTGCGGGTCGTGACAATGTAATATTATATATATATGATATATAATAAACGTTGCTTATGTTTTGCACCCGCGCTAGTCCAGACCCCGCTCTGCCGGTAGTTAAGTAACCTAACAGTGCATGACGGGGCCCCGAGGCGACTGCGGATGGCATAAGCATACGTTCTATTTTCGTTTCATTTTCTGTAATGTTTAGGAAACATTAATTGATGGGACTTCATTAATGATATTAATGAAAAGAAAGAAATCAAAAGATGTTGTAGACTCAAATTTTCAAAAAGGGTAGCTCTAGTTATTGCTTTGCATAGTGGTATTTCTTGATGAATATCCAGCACCTCATTCGATGAGAAAAGAGCCAAGATCCCTTCATCCGAAGTGGCCTCTTTAGCGAAACTAGAAAATGCTACAACCAACTCGGTTTTTTTTTTGATTGCTTCTCCAGTTCTTGCTTTGCATAGTGGTATTCATGAATATCCAGCACCACATTCGATGAGTAAAGAGCCGAGATCCCTTCACCGGGAGTGACCTCTTTAGCGAAACTAGCAAAAGCCTAAAAAACACTCCTTTCAAAATCACTAGATTCTACAACAATATCAAGTTCATTACGCTCATGGCTTTCTTAAAAATTTGCGTAGCCCTCCGTCATTTCAGATAAGTACTATTTGAAAGTCGACCTTAACACTACCATAAGGTTCTAGAGGCATCATGCATGCCACATTTTAATTTTTATTAGGTGCTAAGTTAGACTAACAAGATCATTACTAGATTATTAAGGTTTGCCTTTGTGATGTGATTAACTCAAGAGAAGAAAAGAGCATACAACCTTTGTAGTTCGAGTCCTTCTCTTCTATAGCTCCTGTTTGAAGTCTACGCGACTCTACAAGGCTCCTCCTTGAGTTGAACGACCCTCCTTCATGATCTTCGTGCCAAAGATGATCCACCCGAAGTTCCTCTAACCCAAGCTAACTCTATACTAAACTCCTTTAGTGTAGCAAACACACCATACCAAATTTCTAGTTTGGAATGGGATGGTGAAGTAGGGGATGTTAAAAGCTCACAAGATTGTGTTCAAGCTTCATGATTCACATCTCATGTCAGGGTTGAAGCTTGAACCATGTCAATTGATGAAGAAGATGAAGCTAGAGAGCAATCATGGGAGCAACTCAAGAAAAATGGCTAAGTGTTGAGAATGAGACTAGAATGAATGGCAAATCTTGACCCCTACTCATTCAAGCATGGAATTCTGCAATTTAAAATTTCAACCATGCTTGAATAGTGAGTCAAGATGAATAAACTATGAATAAAGCCCATGCTTGCAACCATGCTCTCATTTTCCACCTCTTTTCTATTTTTCTCAAAAATAGAAATCATGCCATGCTTCATTATTATATATATATATATCATATATATATATTAATATATATATAATGAAGAATAATTAGTGAGTTAATGATATTAGTTAAGATATAATTATATCACATATAATATATATCACATTATTAAATCAACACTTGATTTAACAATCCGGTTATATCACATATGGCCGACTAATATCATTCATCTGTATATCACATTATAAAATCAACACTTGATTCGACAATCTGGTTATATCACATATAACCGAATCGATAACAGATAACTGTCAGATTATAATACGGTATCACATACTCATATTTAATCAGGCCTACGCACATATCAACATATGTGCCCTACTTCGTTTTGCTCGAACCAGGAAACTTCTGTGTGGGACTCTAAAGACTCGTTAATACGCCAGCAGTAGGTGATGATCACATCAATCACCTACAAGCCATCAGCTGTACTAGCTAGACGTAACGGCTACCCGGGTATTGAGCGATATAAAGATCAACAAGCAAGCTCGTTCATACTCTCCATGAAGCTTATCAGTAACACTACCGTACAGTCCGGCCTCTTCGTATGATATGTCATATATCATGTCTAGGGGTGGTAAACGTCAGTCTCCAGTAACGTGATAAGTCATGCCGATGTCTGGCCTATAACGGTTGGAGAAACTACTGATAACTCTTATCAGTAAATCTCAGCAGCAGCCCTGGCTAGGGACTTCCAGTTATAGCCAATCGAGCATAGCGCAAAATCAACCCCCAAAACCGGGAGAGACGAAACCCCTCATATCGCTCATTGGCTCCATGTGACTCAGGACTGTATCCAAAATCCACATGTTTCCATGACTCCTTTGAGCCGTGGTAGGAAGGAAATCAAAGCACAGTGGGAGCCACACAAAACTCTATGTTGATCTCGGGTCTACAGACTAAACTGTACCTGTGTCACCAGAGGACTGCTATCTGTGTAACATTTTGAAAATTTAGAAATAAATAAAATTAATTAATTAAATAATAAAATATCAATTTAAAAAGTTATTAAAACAAAATAGGATATTTTCATAAGTAGTATGTGAAACAAATTAAATTGAAATTTTAGTATGTAACAAGAATCAATTACAAAGGTTTTAGTGATAAATTTAGCTTCATTTTAATAAAAGGGTGTTTATATAATAACATAGGTAGTGAAGGGTCTTTTTGTAAAGTTTAGGGAAAATGTGCAAATTTGAAATTTTGAGGGTGTAAGTGGGAAAAGGGGTAGATGATGTTTTAGCTCATAATTTATATCAAAATAAATCAATTTTGGAGTGATAATGCATTTCCACCACCTACTTGCATGCACACTTCATTTCACAACACCTCCTCCTTGCATGAGAATGGTACACCCTTGTTATTGACACCTCCTCCTACACCTCACTCTTCCCTTTTACCATATATATTGTGTTCAGATCATTTTAACAGATTAAAATTCAGAAAATTTCATGTTTTAAAGACAACTAAGAACAAGCAAAGAAGAATAAAAGAAAAGAGAGAAGAGAAGAAGAACTAGTCTAAGGAGTTCACCATCAAGCTAGGAACTAGGAGCTTGTGCATCTTGGAGGGAGATCATCCAGCAATTCTTTGTAGGTAATATCTTTAAGCACTGTAGGAATTAGTTCTGTAACTGGTTTAACGTTGAAATCGAATATCGATAAAATCGTATTTTTGGTAAAATTTAGCTCTTTAGTAATCTGCTATTAGTCAGAGTAAAATCAACTTAACCAAACAATGCCTAAATATTGTATGTTGGACCTAGAACAAACCCTAGAAGCATGAACTAAGGAGCTCGGATTTGGGCCGGCGACCTATAGGAGAACTCCGGCGTCGCCGGATTTTTGGTGGACTTTGGGGTTTTGGGTAGGTATCTATATCATTGTTAGGATATTTTGGTATTGTTTAAAATAGTTAATTTAACTGTATATAAAATCTGGGAACTAATATCGGAAAAGGGATCAAAGTTCTAAAGTATGACACGGTAAATTTGTAACGTATTCTGATTTCTGTTACGAAACAGCGTTGGGTTAAATTCCAGTTAAAATGAGTGTTAGATTGTTTGCAATAGTCGTACGTATTGTAATTAGAACGTACAATGTGTATTTCATGTTTTCACCGTATCGAAGTTAGCCGTTTCCTTATACAAGTAAATTTCGATGTTAGATTCAAATACGGGAACTTCGGAGGCCGCAAGGAAAGGAAAATGATCGGCGATTTCTGAGTAGTTTACGACGAATTCCGGTGAGTAAACTAAACATCTACCGGGGGATCTTGTAAAGATGGCATGATACGCCCGTAGTTAGATTTAAATTCAAGTTTTGCTTTTGTATGTTAACTTTATCATATGCATTCTTAAATCTATATATATACCTCCAGGATTAATATTTGTTAGAACACTGCACCATTATCGACGAGTTATGCCGCACATGCACATATCTACATGTTACACTACACCTTGTCGATATTAACATGTAACTTCACACTTAGAAATTATTCTGTTAAAAAGGATTCTTATCGTACCTTAAGTATCAATATTCGTAGAAATTAGCATATATGACATCATATTTTGTATTCCAGTATTAGTAGTTGATATAAGAGGCATTTGTATTATTGAGGATTTATGAGTTTAAGTTTTCCTATACTATTACGAAAAATCAGTGATTTTCATGATTATGTGTCACGTCCACCATGATATGTCGTTTTTATGATTTGGTTTTATTCCGGACCGAGTTGGGGGTCATACGGTTACGGATTTACAATTTTATCTAGACTGAGTTGGTGGCCATACAGTTGGATATATGGTGGACCCGATCGAGACCCTGGGGCAGGAAAGCTGTACTTTAGGTGGGGAGCCTAACGAGGATACTCGATTCCGAAGACAGTTATGAAACACGGCAGATATCTAGATGATACCGACCGGTGTTATTGATTACAGGATCGTACGAGGAATGATGCCTGATGAAATACCGAAGATTTGTGTCGATGTTAGGCACGTAGAAAAATGAATATGATTTGGAAAATAATTGATGAGATTTCAGTTTTGATTCATATATGGAGTGTTACATATTCATTCCTCCACTTGTTATTATGTATCGCATTCACTATTGTTGAAATTAGTTTTAGTTCGTCATATTTACATTATCAACCGTTATATGTTAGTTATATTCACTGAGTTGGAAACTCACTCCCGTTGTGCCATAGTTTCTTGCAGGGGTAGAGTGGACGGTTAGCCGCAGTGCAGATCCACTTATCAGCTATTATCCACTTATCAGCCAGAGGACTTCATCAAACTCTTTGACTACCACATCAAAACTGACGTTCCGACTCCGCGATGCCTGATTTATCCCATAAAACAACTTGCACACGTTTCCGCTGCTCCCACTGTCTACGAAGCCTTCTGGCTGTGTACTTATAGATGCTCTCTTCCATATCTCTATTTAGAAAAGCAGTCCTGACACCCAACCGCCAGATATCGTAGTCATGGTATGTAGCAATGGCAAGTAGGATCTGGATGGACTTAAGCATAGCTTTGAAAGTCTCAACTTTTCCATGTACACCTAGTAATCTTCTCAAGATTTACTTTCTCCTGGTGAGGATTTAACCCTTTAGATAAAGCAACCAAAGTCCATACTTTGTTGGTGTATATGGATTCCATCACAGATCGCTAAGCATCCAGCCATACTCACAGAGTCTCCACTCTTGATGGCCTGCTCGAAACTAGTTGGGTCATCATCTCATGATGCAATCCTCGCTCCCACTTGTAGGGTTCCTAGGCACTCTTACAAAGGTCCATAAGTGTCACGACCCGAAAGTACGGAACATGACCGGCACTTAAACTACGAATGTCTCGAGGCGTACGTAATCTAAGTAAACCGAAAACCCAGAAATCCAAACCAAGAAAAGTAGTAGAGTGAAGGAAAACCAATTTAAAATCAAGTAGTTTTAATAGCATAAGCCGAGTTATGCGGTTTTAAAAACATCAAGTATTTCCTGAAAATTTCGGCAGAGTCTCCTTTGTAAATACTGGCTCCCAAACGGGATACAACATGAATAGTATACGAAATCAATAAAAAAGCATCCCCAAGCTGGAGCTAGCTCTTCGTCAATCGACGGTCACAACCACACAAGCAATATAATATACAACGCCAACGGCGAGGATTAAAATTCAATGGAAACTCAAAACCACAAGAAAACCACAGAAAAATAACGCGCGACTCTAAGGTCGAAGGAATAACATCACTGGTCTCTATCTCAAAATAAATACATGTTTGGTTGATGGAACTTCTAGATACAACAGAGTAATAATATACAAGTTATATAATGGGGGGTACGATATAAGTAAACCCACCTACTAGCAAATCACCCGAAGGAAACTATGCCCGCAAGCCTTAAAGAAACCTGTACGGCAAACCTGCAAGAAACTGGGGCACAACGGGGGTGAGTTGCCAACTCGTGAATAGAAAAACATCTACGGAAAGAAATCGCATAAATAACGCAACCTAGGTCAATGATCATAATAAATCCTCAATTATATATATAACATGCAACCTATAACAAGGCTAGGGTAAATATCTAACCCGAGTGTAATCTCATGTGCCCGTGTCAGTGCCTCAGGTAGCAATATATCATATGAATGAGGTATGAATGCATGAAAACAGAATACATGTAAATGAAGAAACTGTTTTCATAATCTAGTCAGATTTCCTTTGTATTTTTAAAATGAGATATCATAAATGAAATCAGCATAAAACAGTACCTAGCATCGGCACAAAACGTAACCCCAATATCTCGATATCTCTGTATCACAGTCTCTGTACCTCAATATCTCGAAATCTCAATGTCTCAATCACAATATCTAGGTCGCCGTCAGTCCAGACCGGCCCCTACCATCCATCTCAAGACCACGACGGTATCCTCCGGATATCCGACGCGTCGGGTAAAATCACCGGTAGGTAGTGCTCCCCTGCCAGGCTCACATCGTCATCATCACGCGCTTCTTGCCCCGGGGTACCTTACCGGGTCCACCATGTACCCGAAACGGTTCATCTGTCTCCTCGAATCGGGTCTCGAAATCCATCAGCAAACTCATGGTGGACGACTCATACATCATGTGAAAAACCGCACTTTTTATTTAAAAAGAGAGAAATCAGTTTATATAAGTTTTGCGGTTTCCCCCCCCCAAATACAGAAAATCTCATGGAAATCCGAATCCAAATCATCAATAGCATGTAAAACCATGAATATAGGCATAACAATGAATAACAGTATGCATGAAGTGGCAAGTAATAACTACAATGTTAAGCTGACATATAAGGCAGGTACACTAATATCATGTCAAAGTACTAACTAACAAGCTAAGTCAAGCAATAATCTTTTCTAAGGTGTACGTGACATGGCAATTACCGATGAAGATGTGTGTGAGCCGGCAAGTAAGTGTACGTGGTACATAAGCATCATCGGTAATGGTGCTGGTGTCCTAACAATATGATATCAACATTGCAATAAGAAATTATAACATAAGTATGCGATGCGAAGCGAACCACAATAATAAGCGGGAGCTGAATACAAGACGCAACTGTAACTAACCTGCATTAATCTAATATAAGTCCTACAAATGGTGCCTTTTGAAATAACACGAATCATGGGGTTTTGAAAATAGGGGCTATGGTGTTTTTTATGAAAAGATACGTCTTTTGAAATATCCGTAGGATCCCTTGGGCTGTCTTTTAAAATACCCACGATTCGTTAGTTTTTGAAATAGGTAAGAATCGAATCTAATCTAATAACTAAACTAAACTAAAGGGCTAAGCTAACAAGCTGGACTACAGGTAAGGAAACCGCCTAACATCTGAGTCGATCCATATACATACCTGTATATATATATTAGTCGGTGATCCCGCCTCAATAATATCATATCTGATACCATATCTACAATCAGACATCCCAAGTCAAGAGTGCGGATCAATCATCAATATAGCTCGTACGTAAATCCGGCGTACGGCATCCCAAATCTGGGTACGGGTCAATATCACATTCATCATACTATTCACCTGGTATCCTCTTTATCAAATATCATGATCGGGGTACTGATCTACGTCTAGTACAATACTGATACCGCCTAAGTATGCATTCACGTGTGTGAAACACTACGTCAAGACCCGTTACAACGTCATGTCGTATCTCAAATACGAACCCTGCTATATCACCGATCTCACGGCCTCAAATCAAATCTCATCGACTCATCTTAAATCCCAAGTACATCCTCATTATCCATGCATGTGTATATGAATGTACATATGCATAGTCCCATACCCACGCATATATACATATATACACATCCCAATCTACGCACAAGAAAGTAAAGTATGCAAGTCTGTGTGTGCGTATGTGGGTATAACAACTACTCTAGGGTTTCGCAACTAACCCAAAGGTACTCCATGAACACATAAACATAACATGAATGAACATTCTCGTATCATAAGACACCTATATAAACATATATATATATATGAGCTACACTACGGACTGCGGGGGTGCTATATACCATCCACCTGACTTCTCCCCGTAGATATAAATCTACTCACCTGGTCCTCGCTAGCCGGTGCCGACGTCGCCACGCGCTTGCTTGTCGTCTCGAAGTCCACATGGGGGTACCTACATATCACAACGCATCGTATCGTATTAAAATCCGACTCATGACCAAAATGACACACGAATCCCACATAGGTCAAAACCTATGGTTGCCTTCACAAATCGACCCAAAACCCCTTGACGTCGGCGTACAAATGCCAAACCATCGAGAAAGCTCCCAACACACTCATTTGTACAATTACAAGCACTAATTATAAAATAAAATAGCTTAAAATTCACAAAAACCCCAATTTCACTTAAAAAGTCATTTTCCCGAAAATCTAGGAAGCACAAATCACCGTTTTAGTACAAAACTCGATGTATAAACGAATCTAGCGGCCACAATATTCACTAAATATCTTAAATAAGTCATAAAAACAATTCCCATAATTTAATCTCATTAAATTCCAAAAACCCTAAAATTCTAGTTTACAAAATACCTAAATTTGACAATTTCATAGCAAAAAAGTACAAACTACAATCTAGCTTAGATTTGCATGATCTAAAGCATTAAACTACACTTAATAATGTTAATGAAGTCATGAAAAACCTAATTAGATTTTTAGTCTAACATTTACAATAAATTTCCAAAACCTAGTTTGCATAAAATTCCAATTTTAACAATTTCAAGCATCAATTAGTAAACTAGCAATTAGGTTAGTTTTAGCATAACATTAATATGTCAAAAATATCACACAACCATAATCTCACATCATAAAACCCTAAGTTGCATTCAAAACCCTTTCTTGAAAGTTAAATCTTTAATATCAAAACCACAATTAACTCCTAATTAAACACATAATAGCTAGATTGAAGTAATCAAACAATAACTTATGCAAAATGCTAAAATTATACCTCACAAAATTAGAGACCTAGCACCAAAATCTTGGCCTCCAAATTGCTCTCTTGATCCATGATCCACACTAGAATAGGTCAAGAAGAAATGGGTAGAGATTGGATTTTGATTTTGTGGGATTTTTGTGTTGATTTTTGGGCATTTTGTGGAATTTTTTTGTGGTGAAAGAGGGGAGAATAAGGGGAGGGCTGCTGCTGATTTGGGGAGAGGGGGGGCTCGGCTAGGGGATGGGGAGAGGGGAGAGAGAGTGTGGGTTGAAAGAATGATACAATTTCCAAGTCAACAAAGTCATGCCCCATTTTATTAATTCCATTTTCTTTTCTTTGACTTTTTCTTTAAGTGGGGCCAACTTTGGGGATTGGGGAAGCCCATTTTCGGCCAGAAAAAGGGGGAGGTGGAGGTGGTGTGTGAGTGTGTGAAGCAATGAACACCAAACACCAATTCAATATGCACCAAATCCTTTTTATTTTCACAAAATAAGCATTTTTCTTCAATATTTTCTAAACCGTTTTGGCAAACGATTTCGTTTCAAAAACGACATGATAAAATTTTATTTAATGTTTTATGATGCACAAAATTTGTTTCAACTCATTCCAATTTGTAATTTTCCCTAATTAAATGTATTAGTGACGGCTTAAAATAATAATAAAATAATTTTTTTTTCAGAAAATTTGAAATTTCACCAGTGGCTCAATAAACACCAAATACTAGCAATTACATAGCTAGAATATGTATATTTAATTTTTATAATAAGATATTTGTATTTTGACTTTTTACAAAAAAACCTCTTATTTTACCGATTTTCCGAAATTTCACCGAAACGATTTTCAAAACGCAACAATCTTCCCCCCTTAAAGAAATTCGGTCCCCGAATTTAAATTCAAACTCCCCCCAAATACAAAAACATCTAACCAAAACCATCAAGTCGTCGGGGCTCCGAAATCATAAATACATCAAACAAATCGTAGCGCAGCGCATGCGCATGAAAAATGAGCATATAACTCAAAATCAAAACTCCGTCAAGCATCCCGTAATCATCGGAGTCATGGTAAAGACACAAATGTCAAATCCAATACAAAACCAATATGATATAACTCGAAACTATACACGTAAATATCAAATCTATGTATGTAAATATCTGAAGGAAATGCATGCCAAATCTCTTAAAGTCGCTGTGCAATGCGCATAACACTGCACAGTGGCGGACGTCTATCATAAGGAAATAATCGTATACATATATACCTTTTGTTTGAAATGTACGTTCCGCCGTTTTGGGAAAAAATTTAGAAGGGTTTCCTTGTTTTAAACGTTTCGTGTCGTATCAGACACGTAGGTAAATACTGAGACTATAGCTCGCTTTTTGGAATTCCCTTCAATAGCTATCAATGCATGCAAAATACATTCAGGTACTGTCCTCTGACTAGTCCTGCTTAGTACGAAAACACATCGCAATTATCATAAAAAAAACGTACTGCTCTATAAGAAATCAATCCCAAAATATGCGTATGAATACTACGTGCGTCTCGTGCGCACGACAATCAAAATCCATATACGTGCCATACAAGTGCACAGAAATAAGATCTAAGTGCATCGGGCGTGCACAAAGCATCTGTCGTAGGCAACGTGTGTGCCTGACAGCCAAATCAGGTGCATCTGACATGCACGAAAAAAAAATCTCGATTTAGTGCATCTGGTGTGCACCAAAATCGCATCTCAAGACATGCGCGAAAACCCAAAACCAGGAGCATCCATCATGCACGAAATCATGAAATCTAATATCAAGCGCCGAACATGCGCAAAATCAAATCAGGTGCACAAGGTGCACAAAACAAATATCGAGTATCACAATCGAAATCGAAGTCCAGTGCATCTAAGTGCACAAAAGGCGTATCACTGCACTGCAAGCATATATAAACTATACAGAGTGCAGGAACCAAATCGTGTGCGTATATATGCACAAAATCAACTCAAATGTCTAAAACCGTAAAATCACAAACATGTGAAACCAAAGCACGAAAACGATATCAAGTGCAACACTGTGCAAAGATCGTAAATCCTCAATCATCAAAATCAAATCATGCAAATAAATCACCCAAAACATCGAAATCAATAATGGCGGAATAGTACCGCTCAAGCGCATCCTCTAAGAATCTCGGGCCAACTGTCGCGGTCACTAGTGGGACGTCTCGTCGATGATCATGAACTCTGGCCTGCTGGTGTGCGTAGCAATGACCACTCCTGGGTCAAGGTCTTCACTATGAATTACCAATCTCTCGGTCCATCGGCTCATCGGCCCTGTCAGCTGTGCTAACGGGGATGATTCCGTTCTGGCACTTCTCTGGTCATCTCTCGGTCAATCATCGTGACCACTCGTAAGACAGCATATCACTGGCGTCGGCCTCTGGCTCTCTGAATGTACGTGACACCTCTGATCCTAGGTGCAAGTATCATTGCAGCAGTGTCCTGGAAGGAATCCTGCTCACGGTCTCTTCCAGGTCTCGTCTCTGCCAACTGTCCGGAAGTCATCGTCCTTTCCTATATCTGCATCTTGCTCTGGAACGACTGCATACTCATCGCGACTCCTTCTGGAAGGTAAATCCAAGTACCATGCCTCGGCATGCGCATCGCATCTCTGATGTCGGCGGAGTGGAACGTCATCTCATCTAGATCTGGTACGAACATCTTACTTCACTTATCTCTAATGTCGTCTGCTTTGGACTCGTCTCGTCGCGGCTGCATGGACTGAGCTCCAACGGCTATCCTCGTATCGGGAGTCTCCCAAGAAATGCATCTCACCACCTAGCATCCGAATTAAGTCGAACCATCCGATCGAATGTCAGAAACCTATTATTCCAAGTTTAAAGTAGTCGGAAAGACATGCAGGCAATTCTATGGTCCCTCTAGAAGAATGAAACCCTAACTCGACTTAATGACCGTGTGAAAGCCTTTGAATCTTAGGGTTTGCGGCAGTTCCACGGCGCCATTAGTGAAGCTTGGGTTTGCCCTTCTACAGCTGGACCACCGATGCTGTGGTATGTATTTATTTTGTAAACTAGAATTTTAGGGTTTTTGGAATTTAATGAGATTAAATTATGGGAATTGTTTTTATGACAAAAAAATTGCTCTCTTGATCCATGATCCACACTAGAATAGGTCAAGAAGAAATGGGTAGAGATTGGATTTTGATTTTGTGGGATTTTTGTGTTGATTTTTGGGCATTTTGTGGAATTTTTTTGTGGTGAAAGAGGGGAGAACAAGGGGAGGGCTGCTGCTGATTTGGGGAGAGGGGGGGCTCGGCTAGGGGATGGGGAGAGGGGAGAGAGAGTGTGGGTCGAAAGAATGATACAATTTCCAAGTCAACAAAGTCATGCCCCATTTTATTAATTCCATTTTCTTTTCTTTGACTTTTTCTTTAAGTGGGGACAACTTTGGGGATTGGGGAAGCCCATTTTCGGCCAGAAAAAGGGGGAGGTGGAGGTGGTGTGTGTGTGTGTGAAGCAATGAACACCAAACACCAATTCAATATGCACCAAATCCCTTTTATTTTCACAAAATAAGCCTTTTTCTTCAATATTTTCTAAAACGTTTTGGCAAACGATTTCGTTTCAAAAACCACATGATAAAATTTTATTTAATGTTTTATGATGCACAAAATTTGTTTCAACTCATTCCAATTTGTAATTTTCCCTAATTAAATGTATTAGTGACGGCTTAAAATAATAATAAAATAATTTTTTTTCAGAAAATTTGAAATTTCACCAGTGGCTCAATAAACACCAAATACTAGCAATTACATAGCTAGAATATGTATATTTAATTTTTATAATAAGATATTTGTATTTTGACTTTTTACAAAACCTCCCCTTATTTTACCAATTTTCCGAAATTTCACCGAAACGATTTTCAAAACGCTACAATAAGGCATCAACCATGCCCGAATAAAAATTTAGACGTGCCGAACAACCCAAAGCCTGGATCTTTGCTAGATTATTAGGGATTAACATGCAAGCAAACAACTTTACAACTAAGTGTGAGGGATTACAACCTTTGTAGTCCGCTCCTTCGCTTCATAAGCTCCGAGTAGAAGTCTCTTCGCCGCGATCCACGATCTCCCGGACTCAAGAGAGGCTCCACAACTCGAACGATCTATGCTAGCTTGTAGTCTTCCTTTTCTCCGATGATCTACCTCGAAGTTTCTATAACTCAAGCTCTCTCACTCTAATGAGGTGAACACCCTAATCTAATTGGCTATATTAGATGAGGATGATGGAGTAGTATTTCTGCTTTCTTTTTATATCAAATTCTCACTCTTAAACATCACAAAATGAAAACCAAGTAAGCTTTCTCAAAGCTCAAGGTGGAAGAAGAAGAAGAAATAATGCATTAAACCTTTTGTGATGAATAATGAAATGATATATGATTAATAATGTAACCATGGTCAACCATGACTAGGCTAACTCATGTAGAAAATTAACTAGGGCTAGGGTTTGGGTTGGGTTAAACAATGAGTCACTCGAAAATATCAACCATAATATCTTAACTCATGACAAAAGAAAAAACTTCTAGAATGTTCATGAATGAACTAACCCAATTCAAACCCTAACCTTGTTTAATCTCCACTAAACATGTTTCATTAGTAATCATATCATGTTACAATAATATATATCACATATATATTATATATTTGTAACAAAAGAAAATAATACAATTAATATATATCGCATATATATCAATGTATTATCCAGTGAGAAAATGAAATAATAAAGCGAGCCAATATTAGATAATGTAATGCAATATATCATATATATTATTATACATTAAATCATCGAATCAACACTTGATTCGACAATCCGGCTATATCGAATATAACCGACTAATATATCATGTACCGATTCATCGAATCAACACTTGATCCGATGACCCGGCTCATATCTAAATATAGCGAGAATATAATACGGTATCTCATATCGCATTATCCTCGGTCGTGCACATATCACATATATGCCCCTACTCCATTTTGCCTGAGTCAAGAAACCTCTGTGTAGGACTCTGAAGAATCGTCAATACGCCGGTAGCAGGTGATGAACATATCAAACACCCACAAGCTGCAAGCGGTCAGCTAAACGTAACAGCCACCCAGGTATTGAGCGATCAGAAGATCAACAAGCTAGCCTGTACATTCTCCTGTGAATCCAATCAGTAACACTCCCATACAGTCCGGTCTCTTCGTCTGATATGTTGCATATCTAGTCTAGGGGTGGTATACGTCCCCCAGTAATCGATAAGTCGTGTCGATGTGAGGCTCATAACGGGTCGAGAAACTACTGGTAATACTTACCAGTAAATCTCTATATCAGCCCTGGCCAGGGACTTCCAGTTATAGCTAATCAAACACATCACAACATCAACTCCCTATACTGGGAGAGACGAATCCCCTCCTATCGCTCATTGCCTCCATGTGATTCGGGACTGCACCCAAAAGCCACCGTTTTGCACGCCCTATTGGACGTGGTAAGGTGGAAATCAAAGCACAGTGGGAATCACACAAGACTCTATGACGATCTCAGGTCTACAGAGTACCCTGTACCAGTGTCACCGAAGAACTGCCATCTGACGTGTGGTATATCACCATCTGGGAGTTCTCGGCGAGTCCGTCCAGTGTACCCAGTCTCCACTGAGCACCCGTACACCATCTCTGATGTCATAACACCGATGGATATGGGATCATCCATCGCCCATCATATGGGTCAAGATGCGTATACGCTAGTCTACTCTGGTGTATCGATGCCCTGTCTCGATACACCCTCGACTAGGAACAATTATAGGATGTACTCATCGACTACCGTAGCCCCACTAATATGATCTCATCATAGTCCCAGTAGTCGAGTACATATCCTAAGGGCTTTATCAACATGTGAGAGCAAGACAGTAAACATATACATGTCAACATGTTAAGAAAAAGGAAAACCAAATAGCATACTATCATGACGAGCAAGAAAGTCCTCTCTATATATATCCAAGCATCCATTATAATATACATCATATGTACAACAATGGCCTCTAGGGCATATACATAACTAACACCACTGTCATAGAGAAAACCGAAGTATCTCTCAGGTGGGTGAGGAACCCTACTAGATCGGCGGAGAGGCTGAGGTTCGTTGGAAACTATTGAATCCTCCGGTTCTACCAAATCATCAGCTGCAGTTTGTATAGCTGGAACTTCTTCCAGTTCTACCTCATGACCACTAATTCCTTCACAAGAAATTCCCTTTTTCTCAAAATGGTGGCATGCCGAGAAATAAAATACCTTTTGTTCCTCGGTTCGGTAAAAGATATTCCCTTATTTATGCTTGGGATATCCAACAAACTTCCACAGAACTGACCTTGCCTCGAGCTTGTCCGGATCATGCTTTTGACATAGGCCGGACAACCCCAAATCTTAACATCCTTAAGAGATGGGCTCTTCCCATACCATATCACATATGGAGTGGTAGGCACCTGATTTGATTAGAACCCTAATCAATAGGTATGCTGCTTTACAAGTGCATAACCCCAAAAAGGAAATAGGCTACTCAGTAGTACTCATCATAGAGCACACCATATCACATAGGGTGCGATAGCTCCGCCCCGATACACCGACGTGCTGTGGTGTAGACGGAGGAGCAATGCTGAGAGAGAATCTCATTCTCCTTTGGAATAGTCCAGGAATTTCGTGCTCAAGTATTCTCCTCCCTGATCACATCAAAGGACATAATACTTATACCCGTTTTGGTTCTCTACTTCTAACTTATATTCTTTGAATATCTCAAAAGGTTCAGACTTGTGTTTCAACACGAACACATGTGCGAATCATGAGAGATTCTCAGTGAATGTAATGAAGTACAAAGAACCATTCCTGACATTTGTAGACAGGGGACTTACATACATCAGCATGCATCAATCCCAAGAGTTCACTAACTCTTTTTCTGTTTCCAATAAACGGAGCTGTGGTCAACTTATCTTTGTGACATGACTGGATAGTTTCATAAGATGTAAATCCAAACTGATTTAAATATGCATCTTTATGTAACTTCAGCTAGTCGGGTCACATTGATATGACCTAGTCTACAATGCCTCAAGAAGGATTCATTCATTTCTGAACTATTCCTCTTGTGTATGTTCTGTACTTTAAGAACTGTGGTTTGATTTAGAACGTCTATGCTTTTAGATAACGTGCCTGAACCGATCAACTCTTGATATAGGAAATGTTCAAAACATTGTCCAACAATACAAAATTATATCCTTCTTTACCAATAAAGATACTGATATGATGTTGTATATCAGGTTCGGTATCTAATAACATTCGTTCAGAATCAATGTATTTGGTAATACAGGGTGATAACTACCGACAGATTTGGCTGCAACAATTGCACCATTTTTAACTCTTAAAACTTATCACCCTTTCTCAGTTTTCTACCTATCTGTAGCCCATGTAACATTTTACATTTGCGGGATCCTGATCCGGTATCTCATACCCAGGACGTAAAGGATACTGAGAAATAGTTCTTGGTAATGAACACACCCGAAGATGATGTATCAGCATACACTTTCTTCGTTTGGGCGTTACGGGAATTCTGGTAATCTCTTATTTCCTGCTCGGTCTTATAACAATTATAAGTTGCAGCAGGACCAACGTTACCTAGCGTAGTATAACAAGCAGGTTCAGTCAATACATCCGTATTATTATCTTGATTAAGGCGTGACATGGTCTCTACCTGGAGAGAGAGAGAAGAAAACACTCAGTGTATGCTCTTGCAAGATTAGATTGGTTATTAATATATCTAATCAGGATGGCTCCCACTGTTTTAGTCAAATCTTCCTTCAAACCCTAAAAGGAAAGACTAGCCGGGATTAATTACACCCTACAATTTCACCAATCTTTCAGTCATGCTAGTGCCGGTACTTTGAGGGAGGTTCCCCGTGCTTTCGCACGGACTTAATTAAAATAAACCTCATTTTCCCAAGGGCGTAACCCCGTTGACATCTTTCTAGACACCTACTTGATCGGCTATTTGTAATTTATACTCTCCCAGGAGTAACTCTTACTCGCAGCGGTATCAGGATCCAACTATCTCATAGGAGGTATGCAATCTCATTGCAAATTTCAACACTTGAAATTCCCAATAATATTTTACCCCTATCATCCTATGATCTTGATGAAAGCCAACAAACCATAGGCTGCTAGTCAAGTTCAACCCGTCATTTCCCGATTGAATTAAACCCACCTACACGGCCCTTGGCGAAAGCCAACAAAGTCGTATGACTACCCTTACTCAATCGCATCATATGCTTATGCAGATAAGCATAAATAGCTACTGCACGCTACGCCTTGACGAAAGCCAACAAACGTAGCACGAATACTATGAAGTACTTATCAGAAATGACGGAGGGCTACGACAGGTTTTTAAGAAAACCCTTTGCCTAATGAACTTGATATCGTTGTAGAATCAAATGATTTAATTGGAGTGTTTTTGAGGCCTTTGCTAGTTTTGCTAAAGAGGTCACTCCCGGTGAAGGGATCGTCGGCTCTTTCCTTATCAAATAAGGTCCAGGATATTCACAATACCACTATGCAAAGCAAAAACTAAAAAAGCAATCAAAAGACAAAACCGAGGGTTGTAGCATCTGCCAGTTATTGCTAAAGAGTTCACTCCCGGTGAAGGGATCTCGGCTCTTTCCTTATCGAATAAGGTGCTGGATGTCCTACAAAGAACACCGCTATGCAAAGCAATAACTAGAGCTACCTGTTTTTGAAAATTCGATTCCACAACATCTTTAGGTTTCTTTTATTTCATTAATCTCATTAATGAAGTCCCATTTTATTATGCTTCACATGCATCAGATATGAAACGAAATCAACAATATATAATATATATCTCATATATATAATATAAGCATTCATCTCAGGCAGTAATATAATCTCATCACAGAACATAAATGAAATATTGGATATACTAGGAGGACCGTGTTTTAATATGAGCCTGTATAAAACACGGATTCCACGGTCGCGATGAATAGCCAATCCCACACCCCTAGACCCCTACGAGAGCGGCAAGCAATCCTACCAATTCCAGAGTTAAAAGATCCGGTCTCGACTCCTCGAGATGGTCTCCCACTGGACCCTAGAACCCGGTTACTTGTGCTCCCCGCCTTGGGTCTATCCTAATGCGGAAAAGTAAATAATATACAATGGTGACATCATCCTCAACCCGGAAGTGCCCCAACAAAAGAATATTACATACAATGAATTTTGCATGAATGAAAATAAATACCCCCATCTCACATAAAACCCCCGGCTATTCAAAACACAATGATCCAATATAACATATCCAAGCAACACATAACATCACATGTCATCAACGTAAGTAAATATGCGTATCCCAATTGTCGTTGACATATAGCACCGAAACCGGCGATACACCACATATTACACTTACGGTCGCAGAAAAGAAAGAGAAAAACTACAACAGTTGGAATCCGCAACCACCGTAGACATCACATGCCTAACCAAATGAATTCCTTAGACATCGCATGCCTAACAATTATATACCCCGCATTTTAGTCTCGGTCTCGAAAACACTTTTCAATATCTAGTCGGGCAATTCAACAAGATTCCTGACATCTTGATCGAATACTCATCGGAAACTTTAGTAGACGGCCGCACCCCCGGTGCCGTCGACGAAGTGCACTAAGGCGGAACACCGCTGCCGCGAGCACCCAAACGGATGCTTTAGGCGACGGGGTTCTCCTACAGTCACTTGGTCATGGCTATAGGGCGTGGCTATCTATTAAGTTTACCCGGTGAGTATCCGCGTACGCTACGTGATTGCGACGGACTTTTGATCGCATCAAAATCTCGTGGCAACCTATCAAATGAGACTAAATTGCTAGATTTATAACATTCAAACTAGTTATCTCATAACTATATTCGTGGATTCCAAATATTGTATCACATTCCAGAATATCATGACGATGTTTAACGTTTCGATCGAATCAACATACACCCACGTTTTACCCCAAGAGCTCAACACTAGAGCAAAGTTACAAATACCCATAATCGCGCCACAGTGTCTATGGTCGAACCGTAGAAGGAGTTAACCAACGCCTCACCTATGACACCACGGAACTACGGCAAACCCGAAGGTTCGTTCGCAGTTCCGTGGGCATAGAATCGAGTTAAGGTTATTATGATCTTCTAGAGGGTCCATAGGATACTTGCACGACTTTTGAATATAAAGTTAACTTAGGAAAATTACAACACTTGGAAATTTCAGCGGGGTAGAAAGTGTGGTGTTCGATGTTCGTTCGAACTGTTAAAAATAGTCAAGGTTACCAATACAGTGTTAAATAATACGACTACGAAGCACTACGAATTATCCCCAAGTCAAACTAATCATCACATGAAAATTGGGCTAAATAAATAATACTAGGAAACCCAAAATGGAGTCAAATGAGCACAGGAGCAATACGGGAGCCAGAGGAAGTGGTGGGGCCGGCCTAGCCGGAATTTGCCTTAGAGTGGCCGGTCCAAAACCGAGGACCCCCCTCCCCCCCCCCCCCCCGTATTTCACCCATGTTCATATTTTGCTCCAGAGACCATTCTGCACCTGTTTGAAAATTTTTTAAAACACTTTTTTGAAAATTTCCAAAGAGCAAAATAGGGTATTCATAATATCGTTTTAGAAGTGATTTTCATTTTCGTAATTGTTATAACACTGTATCTAGAATTCTAGTTTGGCTCTGATACCACTGTTGGACTTCCCTTGCACCTAGTCTAGGGTTTGGTAGCATCACACATGCCACATTAAAATTTAGAGAGTTGCAAAGCAAGCAAACCATGAATCATGCTAGAATTTCAAGGATAACAAGTTTGTATCACATACAAAGAAGTAAAGAGATAGGGATTACAACCTTTGTAGTCCGTTCCTTCGCTTCATAAGATCCGTGTTGAGGTCCCTTCGCTGCGATCATCATGAACTCCAACTCTCGAGATGCTCCATGAAGAGAATGATGCACCTTGCTTCAAGACTTCACTAATCCAAGATGATCTACTTTGAAGAATATCAAACCCAAGCTCTTGCTTCACTAATCAAGTATTAGTAAAGCAAACACCCTAATCTAAGTGGCTAGAATATATGAGGATGATGAAGTAGGAATTTTGCTCTCTTTTGTTTTCATATTTTCACTCATTATCATCACTTATGAAAAAGCTAGTGAAGCTTTACATCAAGAAGAAAGAAGAAGAAGATGAAGCAAATACTTTTGTGATGAATAATGAAAATTACTGTTGTGGTTACAAATGAACTATGGGTTAAGAATGATAGAGTTAACCCTTGTAGAGAATAAACTAGAGTCTAAGGTTTGGGTTGGGTTAATAAATATCAACACAAAATATCAAAGGTCAAAGTCAAAACTTCATGAAGCTTCATGAAAGCTTCATCCAAGCTTAACCCTAATCCAAACCTTAACCATGTTTAAACTCCATAAAACATGTTGCATTTATAACCCTAACTTGTTACAATATATATATAATATATGTTGTAACAAAAGAAAATAATACAATTAACATATATCGCATATATATCAATGTATTATCCCGTGAGAAAATGAATCAATAAAGCGATCTTATATTAGTTAATGTAATGCAATATATCTTATATATAATATACATTAAATTATCGAATCAACACTTGATCCGATAACCCGGCTATAATACATATAACCGACTAATATAACATGTACCATTTCATCGAATCAACACTTGATCCGATGGCCCGGCTATATCACATATACCCGGCCGATATCTCATATCGCGAGAATAGAATACGGTATCTCATATCGTATCATTCTCGGTCCCGCACATATCACATATGTGCTCCTACTCCTTTTTGCCTGAGCCAGGAAACCTCTATGTAAGGACTCTAAAAAATCGTCAAACGCCGGCAGTAGGTGATGATCATATCAAACACCCACAAGCTGCAAGCGGTCAGCTAAACGTAACAGCTATCCAGGTATTGAGCGATCAGAAGATCAACACGCAAGCCTGTACATTCTCCTGCGAATCCAATCAGTTACACTCCCATACAATCCGGTCTCTTCGTCTGATATGTCGCATATCTCGCCTAGGGGTGGTAAACGTCAGACCCCAGTAGCTTGATAAGTCGTGTCAATATGAAGTCCATAACAGTTCGAAAAACTACTGATAACACTTACCAGTAAATCTCAGCAACCCTGGCCAGGGATTTCCAGTTATAGCCAATCGAACACAGCACAGCATCAACTCCCTATACCGGGAGAGACGAAACCCCTCCTATCGCTCATTGCCTCCATGTGATTCGGGACTGTACCCAAAAGCCACCGTTTTGCACGCCCTCTTGGACGTGGTATGATGGAAATCAAAGCACAGTGGGAATCACACAAGACTCTATACGATCTCGGGTCTACAGACTAACCTGTACCAGTGTCACCAGAGAACTGCCATCTGACGTGAGGTATAATACCATCTGGGAGTTCTCAGCGAGTCCGTCCAGTGTACCCAGTCTCCACTGGGCACCCGTATACTGTCTCTGATATCAAATACCAATGGATATGGGATCATCCATCGCCCATCTACATGGGTCGAGAAGCTATACGCTAGTCTATTCTGGTATATCGATGCCCTGTCTCGATACATCTATGACTAGGAACAATTGAAGGATGTACTTAGCGACTACACTGTCCCCGCTAGTATGATCTGCATCATAGTCCTGGTAGTCAAGTACTCATTCTAAGGGCTTTATCAACATGTAACATAGAGACATTCAGAGTACATGTTAAAATAAAGAGCAACCAAATAGCATACTATCATGTTGAGCAAGAAAGTCCTCTATATATATGTCCAAGCATCCGCTACAATATACATCGTATGTACAGTAATGGCCTCTAGGGCATATATATCACTAACACTATGTAGTAACCTTTTCTTTTGGTATTGTATATTGAATCTAGAATATCTCCATCAGACCCTATATTATGACTTAGAATGAGAGGTGGTTATATCTATATTATTTGGCAGATGAGATCGTTTAGTTATGTTAAATGATATTTTTTTTACTTGTCTCTGAGATTCTTATTGATATCATATAAAGTTGTATAGTTATTTCCGTTGTTGACATTGATGCTCCCAACCAGGGATGTAACCAAATTAAACACTGTATACTTACTTTTATTACTATTTCAATATGAAGTTACGGTTAAAATCTTAAATACTTAAAACCGCGATTTTTACTTAAAAACTAAATTTTTCCTAAAGTTCTGCAAAAAGGGTTTTGATCTTGGTTTTTGGCTTACTCAGATTATGTAGATATCTTTAGATATTATACAATCTAAGTGCCGGTCACATCCAAACTTTGGGTCATGACAAAGTTGGTATCAGAGCTTAGGATTAACCTTACGGAAATCGATTGGTGAGTTAAGGTAAGTCGATTTGAGTTCGTTATGTAGATGACCTTTGGTTTGATGGAGTAGGTGAACTAGGATGAGTGCAGTACCGTACGTATGTTCCGCGGCATATTTACGTTACAATACTCAGCCTAACTAACCTTAGGATGTATATCTTGATTTATTCTTCCTTTGACTCTCTGATATCGATTATCCATATTCGTATGCCTTATCAACTCTCGTTCTTGTTCCAGTTGCTATGGCTACGAGAGCTAGGCGAGCCGCAGCCAGAGTGCAGCTAGAGCGAATCCGCCTGTGACGGCGACTGTTACACCGGACATTCCGGCGGTGCATGAGCATGTTGATCCTCCTCCAGATCGACTGACTAGGATAGAGGAGGGCATATTAGGATTGCAACACGTGGTAGGACAGTTGGCTGAAGCCACTCGAGTACAGAGACAGGACCAGGCACCGACCATGGTAGAGACCGATGTACAGCCCGTGCAGGCAGTCGCACTTGTAGATACGAGGGTGATGGAGGTATCACTTCCAGAGTTTATGAGGTTAAGACCTCCGGTATTTACAGGGACCGATGTAGCGAAGGATCCTCGGTCCTTTCTTGATAGGATGGCGAGGATCGGTAGATCATTGCGATGTTCTGATGTGAGGTCAGTTGAGCTGACTAGCTTTCGATTGGAGGGACTCGCACATGAGTGGTGTGAGTCGATGGAGAAAGGGTGAGCCACTGGTCTTCCTCAGATGTCGTGGACCAAGTTCTCTGACGTTTTTCTTGCTAGGTTTCTTCCACAGAGTGTGAGGGACGCAAGAGCTAGCAGTTTTGAAGCGTTGCGGAAATCTGCGAGTATGTCGGTGGCAGATTATGATTTACGATTCACCCAGTTGTTGCGCTATGCTCCATACTTAGTTCCTACGGAGGAGCTTCGGGTGAAGAGGTTCATAAGGAGTTTGGATACGCGGTTGTTTCTTGCTATAGGCTTCCAGTATTTCGATACTTATGCGCAGGCCATGGATGCAGCTATGCAAGTAGAGGAGCGTTGGAGCGATGTAGTGATTGTTCCGGAGACAAAGAGGATTAGACCGATTGGGTCAATGACTAAACAGTTTGGCAGAGGTAGAGGCAGGTACGCTCCAGGACGTAGTATCGGACGAGGTTGGACCCAGGGACAGATGTTCGGTTCATACCCCGATGATCAGAGGACCCCATTTACACGTTACAGTTGCGGACTTCCAGGGCATATGGCTAGAGAGTGTACACGCCATGGTGGGATTGTTACACCGCAGGCTGCTTTACCCCCTCCACCTTCTACTCTGATGGACTTCCTTCCTCCCCCAGTTAGCACTATGCGCCAGACGGTTGCTCCATGAGGCCGAGGTTATGCAGGATGCCTCCAGAGAGGTCGAGGAGATAGTGGCAGAAGACGATAGGATGCGGGCAGGGGCAAGGCACGAGTTTTTGCACTGACTCCACAGGATGCCCAGGCATCAAATGCAGTTGTGACAGGTACTCTTGCAGTATGTTCCTTAGATGCACATATTTTATTTTATCCCGGTTCTATACATTCTTATGTATCTTCATGCTTTGCACTTTCTCTGCGGAGAGAGTCGTCGTTGTTAGTGTTACTGTTAGTGGTGATTACTCCGGTGGGAGATTCTTTTATAGCTCGACATGTATTCAGGTCATGTTCAGTACGTATTGGTGATAGGGATTCTTTAGTTGATCTGATTCTCCTGGATATGTTATATTTTGATATACTTCTTGGTATGGATTGGTTGGCCGCTTGTCACGCTTATATAGATTGTCGGGGAAAGGCGGTCAGATTCAGTTTTCCGGGTGAACCAATCTTTGTTGTGCAAGGAGACTGTAATATAACTCCTGCCAACATGATTTCTGCTCTTTGTGCGGGACGACTCTTGAAGAAAGGTTGTCATGGGTTCTTAGCTTTTGTTCAGGACTTAGGAGTCGCCGAAGTCCCGTTGGACCAAGTTCCGATCGCACGAGAATTTCCGGATGTATTTCCTGCTGAATTACCAGGATTGCCACCCGATCGTGATATCGAATTTTGTATCGACTTGATTCCGGGTGTGGGGCCTATTTCCATACCACCCTATCGGATGGCCCCGACGGAGTTGAAAGAACTCAAAAGCCAGTTGCAAGAGTTGTTAGATAGAGGACTTGTTCGTCCAAGTGTATCGCCGTGGGGAGCTCCTGTTTTGTTTGTTAGGAAGAAGGATGGTAGCATGAGATTGTGCATAGACTACAGGCAGCTGAATCGAGTCACTGTGCGAAATAGGTATCCACTACTTCGTATCGATGACTTGTTCGATCAGCTGCAGGGAGCTGGCTACTTCTCAAAGATTGATTTGCAGTCAGGATATCACCAGTTGAGGGTTCGGAAGGATGACATTCCGAAGACTGCTTTTCGCACACTTTATAGGCATTACGAATTTCTGGTGATGTCGTTCGGACTCACCAACGCCCCAGCAGCTTTCATGGATATGATGAACCGTATCTCAGGCCATTCCTTGATCAGTTCATTATAGTATTCATTGATGATATTCTTGTTTATTCCCAGAGTCGGGAGGAGCACGAGCAGCATTTGCGCATCACGTTGCAGACCTTGAAGGAGCATCAGTTGTTCGCTAAATTCTCCAAGTGTGCTTTCTGGCTGGATAGTGTAGATTTCTTGGGTCACGTAGTTACGAGAGATGGGATACGTGTGGACCCAAAGAAGATCGAAGCGGTACAGCACTGGCCCAGACCTGTGTCAGTTACCGAGGTTCGTAGTTTCTTGGGTTTGGCAGGTTATTACCGACGTTTTGTGCAGGATTTTTCTCGGATCGCTGCACCGTTGACCGGATTGACTAGGAAGGAAGCTCCATTTCTTTGGACTGATGCATGTGAGCAGAGTTTCCAGCAGTTGAAGACTCGCTTGACGACTGCACCAGTCTTATCTTTACCTTCTGGGCCAGGTAGCTTTGTCGTGTATTGTGATGCCTTTAGAGTGGGTTTAGGCTGTGTGTTGATGCAGCACGGCAGGGTTGTAGCTTATGCTTCTCGGCAGTTGAAGAGGCACGAGCAGAACTACCCCACTCATGATTTGGAGATGGCTGTAGTAGTTTTCGCACTGAAGATTTAGAGGCATTACTTGTATGGAGAGTCGTGCTAGATTTTTACAGATCATAAGAGCTTGAAGTATATTTTTCAGCAGAGGGATCTGAATCTAAGGCAGCGTCGATGGATGGAACTTGTGAAGGATTACGATTGTGAGATTTTGTATCATCCAGGCAAAGCGAATGTTGTAGCAGATGCTTTGAGTCGGAGGCCTGGAGGTAGCTTATCTCATGTGCGCACCTTGCAGAGACAGTCTTCTACAGACTGGCAGATTCTATGTGATAGTCGTGTACAGTTTGAGTTCACATTGATAGGAGGACAGCTAGCACATGTTCGCACCCGTCCTCAGCTATTGGATCGTATTCGATAGACATAGCCCGCAGATGCTCGTATATCGGAGATTATGGACCAGGTTAGACAGGGCAGAGAGTCGGAGTTCGTGATAGATGACCGTGGAGTATTACGTTTTAGGACTCGTCTTTGTATGCCAGAGTCGGATGGACTGAGACGTGAGATTTTAGAGGAAGCCCGTCGATCATCATACAGTATTCATCCTGGTTCCACCAAGATGTATCATGACTTGAAGGTTGTTTATTGGTGGGAAGGAATGAAGAGGGATGTTGCAGAGTTTGTTTCGAGATGCTTGACTTGTCAGCAAGTCAAGACCGAACACCAGAGGCCTGCAGGAGAGTTGCAGCCATTGCCCATTCCGGAATGGAAATGGGAACAGATTTCCATGGATTTCGTTATGGGTCTACCCAGGACTAGTAGAGGGTATGATTCCATCTGGGTGATTGTAGATAGATTGACAAAGGCAGCTCACTTTCTTCCGGTAAGGACGATGTATGGGTTTGCGCAGTATGCTCAGATTTATATCGACGAGATCGTACGATTGCATGGAGTTTCGACGTGCATAATATCCGATAGAGGTACCCAGTTTACCAGCAGGCTATGAAAGAAACTTCAAGAAGCACTTGGTACACGATTGAGGTTTAGTACAGCTTTCCACCCACAGACAGATGGTCAGTCAGAGCGGACCATTCAGACTCTAGAGGATATGCTTCGAGCTTGCAGCCTTGATTTCGGTGGTAGTTGGGATCATCACTTAACTTTGATAGAATTCTCATACAACAACAGTTTTCAGGAGACGATCCAGATGGCCCCTTTGAAGCTTTGTATGGGAGGAAATGTCGATCACCCGTTTGCTGGACGGAACTGAGCGAGAGTAGCATTTTGGGACCGCAGATAGTACATGAGACTACGGAAAAGATTCAGTTGATACGGGACAGAATAAAGGCGGCCCAGTGCAGACAGAAATCATATGAAGATCGACGATGTCGTAGACTCGAGTTTCAGGTGGGAGATCATGTATTCCTTCGGGTATCTCCAACGAAAGGTGTGATGCGTTTCGGGAAAAAGGGGAAGCTCAGCCCCAGATATGTCGGACCTTACGAGATTCTGGAGAGAGTGGGTGCTGTAGCTAATTGTTTAGCACTTCCACCGAGTATTCCCGATGTGCATCCGGTATTTCATGTGTCTATGCTTCGCAAGTATCTTCACGATTCTTCTCACGCGATCCAGCATCAGACCTTACAGCTTGAGCCGGATTTATCCTACACAGTGCAGCCAGTAGCTATTCTTGACCGGCAGGCAAAGAAACTGAGATCAAGGGTACTTCCATCTGTAAAGGTTCTTTGGTGAGGAACGAATCGTGAGGAGATTACTTGGGAGACTGAGAATGCGATGCGAAAGAAATTTCCATATCTTTTTGGAGGTACGTCTAGTTAAGTTTTAAATTCGGGGACCGAATTTTCTTAAGGGGGAATATTGTAACATTTTGAAAATTTAGAAATAAATAAAATTAATTAATTAAATAATAAAATGCCAATTTAAAAAGTTATTAAAACAAAATAGGACATTTTCATAAGTAGTATGTGAAACAAATTAAATTGAAATTTTAGTATGTAACATGAATCAATTACAAGGGTTTTAGTGATAAATTTAGCTTCATTTTAATAAAAGAGTGTTTATATAATAACATAGGTAGTGAAGGGTCTTTTTGTAAAGTTTAGGAAAAATGTGCAAATTTGAAATTTTGATGGTGTAAGTGGAAAAAGGGGTAGATAATATTTTAGCTCAGAAATTATATCAAGATAAATCAATTTTGGAGTGATAATGCATTTCCACCACCTACTTGCATGCACACTTCATTTCACAACACCTCCTCCTTGCATGAGAATGGCACACCCTTATTGTTGACACCTCCTCCTACACCTCACTCTTCCCTTTTACCATATATATTGTGTTCAGATCATTTTAACCGAGTAAAATTCAGAAAATTTCATGTTTTAAAGAAAACTAAGAACAAGCAAAGAAGAATAAAAGAGAAGAGAGAAGAGAAGAAGAACTAGGCTAAGGAGTTCACCATCAAGTTAGGAACTAGGAGCTTGTGCATCTTGGAGGGAGATCATCCAGCAATCCTTTGTAGGTAATATCTTTAAGCACTGTAGGAATTAGTTCTGTAACTGGTTTAACGTTGAAATCGAATATCGATTAAATCGTATTTTTGGTAAAATTTAGCTATGTAGTAGTCTGCTATTAGTAAGAGTGAAATCAACTTAACCATAAAATGCCTAAATATTGTATGTTGGACCTAGAAAAAACCCTAGAAGCACGAGCCAAGGGGCTCGGATTTGGGCCGGCGACCTATAAGAGAATTCCAGCGTCGCCGGATTTTTGGTGGACTTTGGGGTTTTGGGTTTTTGGGTAGGTCTCTGTATCATTGTTAGGATATTTTGGTATTGTTTAAAATAGTTAATTTAATTGTATATAAAATCTGGGAACTAATATCGGAAAAGGGATCAAAGTTCTAAAGTATGACACGGTAAATTTGTAACGCGTTCTGTTTTCTGTTACGAAACAGCGTTGGGTTAAATTCCAGTTAAAATGAGTGTTAGATTGTTTGCAATAGTCGTACATATTGTAATTAGAACCTACAACGTGTATTTCATGTTTTCACCGTATCGAAGTTAGCCGTTTCCTTATACAAGTAAATTTCGATGTTAGATTCAAATACGGGAACTTCGGAGGCCGCAAGGAAAGGAAAAGGATTGGCGATTTCTGAGTAGTTTACGACGTATTCTGGTGAGTAAACTAAACATCTACCGGGGGATCTTGTAAAGATGGCGTGATACGCCCGTAGTTAGATATATAATTCAAGTTTTGCTTTTGTATGTTAACTTTATCATATGCATTCTTAAATCTATATATATACCTCCAGGATTAATATTTGTTAGAACACTGCACCATTATCGACGAGTTATGCCACACATGCACATATCTACATGTTACACTACACCTTGTCGATATTAACATGTCACTTCACACTTAGAAATTATTCTGTTAAAAATGATTCTTATCGTACCTTAAGTATCAATATTCGTAGAAATTAGCATATATGACATCATATTTTGTATTCAGTATTAGTAGTTGATATAAGAGGTATTTGTATTATTGAGGATTTATGAGTTTAAGTTTTCCTATACTATTACGAAAAATCAGCGATTTTCATGATTATGTGTCACGTCCACCATGATATGTCGTTTTTATGATTTGGTTTTATTCCGGACCGAGTTGGGGGTCATACGGTTACGGATTTACAATTTTATCTAGACTGAGTTGGTGGCCATACTGTTGGATACATGGTGGATTGTCACGACCCGAAATAGCCTGTGACTGGCACTTGAATCATATGAAGTCTACAGGACCACATCTAATTCAAGTAAGCCAAAAGCCCAGAAATCTAAAACCATTTTAGGTAAGAAGAAACTTATTTTAAAACGAGTCATTAAAAGCATAAGCTGAATTATGCGTTTTTAAAATATCAAGTCTTTTCTAAAAATTTCGGCAGAGTTTCCTTTGTAAATACAGGTCCCGAACGGGGTACAACATAATAAAGCATATATAATGATAAAAGGCATTCCCAAGCGGGAGCTAGCTCTTCGTCAATCGACGGTCACAACCACTCAAGCAAATAATATACAACGCCGAAGGGCGAGGATCAAAACTGAAAAGGAAACTCAAAATAGCATGAAATCCATAGTTATACAACGCGCGACTCTTAGGTCGAAAGAATAACAACTCTAGTCTCTAAGTCTGAAATAATACATGTTTGGTTGATGGAGTTTCTAGATACAACTGAATATAAATAAATACAATGGTGGTCACGATGCAAGTGAACCCACCTACCAAAGCAAATTGCCCGGAAAGGAAGCAGTGTGCCAGCAAAGCCGTAACGGAACCTGTACGGCAAAACCTGCAAGAAACTGTGGCACAACGAGGGTGAGTTGCCAACTCGTGAGTAGAAAACATCACAGAGCAGAAATTGTATGTAAGAAGCAATCCTAGGTCATACGATAAAATATATCCTCAAATGATAAGTCTGAAGCATGAAAAGGTGGCAAGGGTAAACATTTATACATAAGTGTAATCCCAGTGCTCGTGTCAGTGCCTCAGGTAGAAATATATCATATGTATAAGATATGAATGTAATGTAATGAAATGAGTGAGACAACTATTTACTATTTTTAATGAGATATCTGTATGTATATAAAACGGGTAACATCAATTAAATCAACAGGGAAATCCGTGTCAAGCATCGACACAAAACATAAATCCCATAATGAATTAAATGAAGCATGGTTGATATTATGATAGATATTATTATTGTGATATTTTCATGCTTCATAATATTCACAAATGAGTCAAGATTCATTTCATTATCACAAACACTTTCTCTCTCCTCAAGCTCTCTCTTCTTCATCTTAACCCTAAGTGTCTCATGAGTTGAGAATCATAGGGTTAGTGAGGCTAAATAATCCTTAATCACTCTCTATATTATCTAGGTCACTTAGATTAGCACTCTAAGCCACTTAGTTACCTCATCTTAGAGGTTAAAGCTTGTAGTAGGCACTCTCGGGTGGATCTTCTTCAAACTTGAGGAGGCCGACGAGGAGGAGAATAACAAGAACAAGAAGGACTAGTATCTTGAGGTATAATCATCTTTCATTGTAGTTACAACTCCTAGTTAGATTGTTAGTTAGGGTTTAGCAAAGATCCTTATGCATAGTCGATGTTACCTTGATTAAAATGATCGTTTTTACTTATTCCGCCTCCCCGCATCTCTTGGGGTATGTAACATCGACTTACAGTGGTATCAGAGCCTAGCTAAATCATAACTAACGTGTTGGCAAAGCCTTTAGAAATTCTATCACGGTTTAATCCCGAAAACACGACTTTTTGACACACTTTCTGTTTTTAAATTCTCGTCTAAAATTTTTTTCCGAGACCTGAAAAATACGTGCAGGGTTTTTGGAGATCACTGAAGAAATTTGGGCGCCTAAATCGGTGAGACGACCACGGAACCACGGCCAAAACAAGAGTTCTGCCGCAGATCCGCGACCGAGTCGACTCCGAGTTGGTCCAAATTTTCTCAGGTGGTCTACTGTGTTGATGTTGGGTTTTCTATGATATTTTGTTTCTGCTCAGGATTTTTGTGTACAGTGTAGTACTTTGAGTAGATTCAAATCTTGTTATTGATCGAAATTCTAAAAACTTTGGCTAATTGGTTTATATCTGTATTGTGAATAATGTGTTCGTAAACTTCCGCTAATTGCTATATGTCGGTTAGTTGGGGGTTGCACATTTCTGTGATGGTTTCATTGGTTTGTGGATATGGACTTGTTAGATTGTCGTGAATGAATAGCCGGGGATGTGAGGTTATATATTCTTTCATTCAATTATAAATTGTAAATTGTTGTAATATTCTTTTGCGGGGCACATCCGGGTTGAGGTTGTAGCCACCGTTGTATAATTTCATTTACTGTTTATTGCTCCTAGGATAGACCCAAGGTGGGGTGCACAAACTACCGGGTACCTTGAAGTGCTAAGTGGCCTACTCACGTTGTTGAGGGAGACTGTTTCACTTCGGGTACTTGGCGGGTAGTTTGCCGCACCCGTAAGGGTCTAGGATGGGGTTTGGCTATTCATCGCGACCGTGTAATCCGTTTTTCGTTGCAGGCTCAAACGAAATGTGGATTCCTAGTATATCCAATATGTTCATCTGTGATCTGGAATGCCTATTATTGCGTCTAACGGATGTACATATCTATATATGATATCTAGTAGGCGTTGCTTATGTTTTGCATCCGCGCTAGCCCAGCCCCCGCTCTATCGTTAGTTAAGTAACCTAACGGGTGAATGACGGGACCCAGTGGCGAATGCGGATGGCATAAGCGGACGTTGTATTTTCATTGTTTTCTGCAATGATAGGTTAATGATGGGACTGCATTAGATTAATGCAAAGTATACAAACCAAAGCTGAATCATTGGAACAGTTTTAAAACCACTCGGTTTTTCAAAACAGTAAAACTCTTAAAATACGGAGTTTAAGCCACTCATTTTAAAAGCTACCAGGTTCCTTCGATTACATCATGTTCACTACGTTCACGGTTTCGCCAAAACTATCCGTAGCCCTCCGTCATTTCAGTTAGATATTCAGTAGTATTCAAGCTATGTATTTTGACCTTCGCCAAGGCATAGTGATTGGTAGCTGCTGAATATTTATCTGTAGCATAAATAGATGCGTTGGTTTGGGGCAGTCGTACTGCTATTTTGGCCTCCGTCAAGGGTATGCACGGGTGGGCTCAAATTAACCTGGATAATGACGGGTAGAACTTGACATGTGACTTATGATATGTTGGCCTTCGTCAAGATCATAAGAGCATGGGGAAAAAATCCACATCGGGAGTTTCTAAAGAAACTGAAACATGCTAGTGTTGTATACAATTTGGAGTGTGATAATTTTTGTAAGATTCCTTCAACTTTATCACACGATGATATTTGGATCCCGATCTTACTGTGAGTATATGCTACTCATCGGGAGATTTTTTCACTTAACGATCAATACTATAAACCAAGTAGGTGTCAAGAAAGGTGTTAGTGGGGCTACGCCCCCAGGGAAAAGAGGTTATTTAATTAAGGAACTTCGCGAAAGTGTCGTAAAACCTCCCTTGAAGTACCGACACTGGCCTGGCTGAACGGTTAAGTAAGTATTGTACGGTAAGATCAATCCTGACTAATTCTTCTTTTATGGTTTGAGGAAGGATTCGAGAAACAGTGGGAGCCATCCTGTTTAGATAAACTAAAAACCATTCTAAACTTGCAAGAGCATCATGCTAAAGTGTTTCTTCTCTCTCTCCTAATTGCAGCGATTAGAACATGACGGGCCTTAAGTTATTATTAGATAAAAATATTTTGACAGGGCCAAACTATAAAGATTGGTTTAGGAATGTCAAGATGGCAATCACTTATGACAAATTGGGGTATCTACTTACTACTAAATCCCCCGCCGTCCCAGGTCCAGAATCCAGTATCGTGGATAAGGAAATCCACAAGACCTGGGAGATTGACTGCGCGAAAGCCAAATGCATCATGCTTGCCTCTATGAACAATGAACATCAGAGGAGGAACGAGAATATGGATCTTGAATCTATATTTCTCCACACCAAGGAACTGTATGGAGAGCAATCTCGTATCACCAGATACGAGACCTCGAAGAAGTTATTTCATTCGAGGCAGGCCGTCGGATCAACTGTAGGGGAGCCCTCCTTAAGATGATTGGCTACATTGAGGAGCTCGCGGACCTCGGGACCACGTTAGAGAACGAGCTGTATACAGACTTGGTTCTCTGGTCCCTTCCTTCCACCTAAGCCCAGTTTATCTTGAATTTCAATATTCAAGATAAAGAAGTTGAACTTCCGGAACTCCTCAACATGTTGAGGAGTGTAGAGGGCACCCTGCAGAAAGCAAGGGAAACACACACTCTGTTTGTTGGTGGTGCTTCTTCTTCTAGGTCCAAGGCGAAAGCCAAAGGAAAGAAGATGAAGACCCCTACCAAACGGAGAGGAGGTGTTAGTAAGGTGGAAGCCAGGGGAAAGGCAAAAGTGGCAGGGACAATAGCAGGAAAGGACGAGTGCTTCTACTTTCATAGGAAGGGCCATTGGAAGAATGATTGCAAAGCTTGGAACGCCAAGAACTAGGACCCGAGGCAAGTTGTGGCTTCGGCTTCAGGTGTGTTTATAATTGAAAACTGTCTGTCAATCAACTCTACTTCCTGGGTATTGGATACCGGATCAGGATCTCATATATGCAATTCTTTGCAGGCATTGAGAAGCCATAGAGTTCTGAAGACCGGTGATATGACCCTCAGGGTTGCTAACGGAGCGAGCGTGGATGCTGTGTCCATAGAGGAATATCACCTTGGATTGACGAGTGGACATATTTTGGTTTTGCGCAACTGTTTTTGTGTACCAAGTTTATCTTGTAATATCATATCAGTATCTTTGTTATCAAATGAAGGTTATGATTTTACATTTGTAAGCGATGTTGTGAACATCCACCTTAATCATGGTCTGATTGGGTCAGGTACTCTAAACAATGGTATATACATATTAAACCAATTATAAGTTTTCAATGTCCAGAACACACTTAAAAGAAAGTCTCCAGATACAAATCATGCTTTCTTATGGCATTGTAGACTAGGTCACATCAATGAGTCAAGGTTAACTAAGTTACATAAAGAAGGATATTTGGATCCGTTCGAGTATAATTCTTATGCAACTTGTCAATCATGTCTCAAAAGAAAGATGACAAAGACTCCGTTCACTGGACACGGAGTAAGAGCGAGCGAGCTTTTGGAACTCATACACAGCGACGTGTGTGGTCCAATGTCTACACATGCAAGAAGTGGATATTCATATTTCATTACTTTTACAGATGATTTCTCTAGGTATGGACATATTTTCTTAATGAAACATAAATCCGAGGGCTTTGAGAAATTCCGAGAATATAAGAATGAAGTAGAAAAACAAACCGGCAAAAGTATCAAGACACTGAGATCTGATCGAGGTGGTGAATACTTAAGTGCCGAGTTCCTGGATTACTTAAAAGAGAATGGAATTCTCTCTCAACTTACTCCTCCATACACACCACAACACAACGGTGTATCGGAGAGAAGGAACCGAACCTTATTGGATATGGTATGTTCCATGATGAGTAATGTTGAGTTACCGCGATCATTCTGGGGCTATGCACTAGAATCCGCTGCATATCTTTTGAACAAGGTTCATTCCAAGACTGTGCCTACCACACCATATCAGATGTAGAGTGGGAAGAAACCCTATCTTCAGTATCTCAAGATATGGGGATGTTCAGCTTTTGTTAAAAAGCAGTATGCGGACAAACTCGAGGCACGATCAGTACTGTGCAAGTTTGTGGGATACCCAAAGAACTCCAGGGGGTATTTTTTCTATAACGCAGAGGAACAAAAGGTTTTTGTTTCTTGTAATGCCCACTTTCTGGAACATCAATTTCTAGAAAAAGAAACAAGTGGGAGCGCAATAGAACTGGAAGAAATTCCAGAACCACAAACTATTACTGAAAGCTTGGTAGAACTAGAAGTTCGAAAAGAAAAGGACATTCCCGCACCACTCCGCAGGAGTAGCAGGCTTTCTCATCCGCCTAAAAGATACTACGGTTTTCTCATAGACGGGGATAGAGAGGATTGCATCATTGATAATGATGAACCTGCTAGCTTCCAGCAAGCCATTCAGAGCAGCGATTTGGTAAAATGGTTGGATGCAATGCGGAACGAAATGGAGTCTATGTACACCAACAAAGTTTAAACTTTGGACATTGCTCCAGCAAGGGTAAAACCCATAGGCTGCAAATGGATCTTTAGAAAGAAGATTGGTGTAGATGGACAGGTTGAAACCTATAAGGCTAGACTTGTTGCAAAGGGTTTTCGTCAAAGACCTGGTTTGGACTATAACGAAACCTTTTCTCTAGTGGCTATGCTCAAATCCATTCAGATCCTTCTTTCCATTGCTGCTTTCCACGATTATGAGATTTGGCAGGACGTAAAATCCGCTTTTCTAAATGGAAATTTAGAAGAGTGTGTCTATATGGACCAGCCAGAGGGTTTCATTCAGAGTGGGAGCAGCGGGAAAGTGTGCAAGTTGCTTAAATCCATCTATGGACTAAAGCCGGCATCGCGGAGTTGGAACATCTGTTTTGATGAAACGGTCAAAGAATTTGACTTTATCAAAAATCCTGATGAGCCATGTATTTATAGTAAGTTTGTAGCACGAACTTTCGTATTCCTCGTCTTGTACGTGGATGACATTCTCTTGATAGGAAATGACATTCCTATGCTACAATCTGTCAAAGGATTCTTGTCACACAGGTTCTCTATGAAAGACTTGGGTGATGCCTTTTTCATTCAGGGGATCCAGATCTATCGTGATAAATCTAAGAGGATGTTGGGACTTTCGCAGTCCAGGTACATTGGCACCATACTGAAAAGATACAGTATGGACGATTCTAAGCGCGGTAATTTACCGGCTTGTCACGGAATCACCCTCTCGAAAGAGATGTCTCTCAAGACTGATTTGGAAAGGGATCGCATGTCTATTATACCCTACACTTCTGCGGTAGGCTCTATAATGTATGCGATGTTATGTACCAGACCAGATGTTGCTTACGCACTGAGCGTGGTAATCCGGTATCAGTCAAACCCAGGGGAGAACCACTGGACAGCAGTAAAGAACATTCTTAAGTACCTGAGAAGGACTAAGGATATGTTTTTGGTTTACGGCGGAAAAGACCTCCAGATCGAGGCCTTTGCTGACTCCAGCTTCCAGAGTGACAAGGATGACTCCAAGTCCATGTCGGGTTATGTCTTTACCCTCAATGGAGGGGCGGTCTATTGGAAGAGCTCCAAGCAGAACACCGTTGGTAACTCAACAATGGAAGCGGAGTACATAGCTGCTTGCGATGCCGTAAAAGAAGCAGTCTGGATGAAGAAGTTCTTAACAGAACTTCAGGTGGTTCTGTCCTTGTTGATCCAATACCTCTGTATTGTGAGAACAATGGGGCTATAGCATTAGCGAAGGAACCCAGGTCCCATCAGAAGTCCAGACACATCTTGAGGCGGTATCACCTGATCAGGGAGATCGTGGATCGCCGAGAGATCAAGGTTCGGAGAGTTGCTACAGAGGAAAACACTGCAGATCCATTCACAAAGGCCATCCTTCAAACACAGTTCGAGAGGCTATTCAAGAAGATAGGTCTGTGATACGCCAGCACATGGCCCTAGTGCAAGTAGGAGATTGTTAGTGTATATGCCCTAGAGGCCATTATTGTATCATACTAGATTGTATATTACTTAATGGAAGCTTGGGATATTCACAGTTGTATTGACAGTCTTTCTCAAAATGGTAGTATGCTACTTGGTTTGTATCTATCTTAATATGTGTATATGTTTCTTTTAATGTATCGCTAATAAATATTGATAGAGCCCTTAGGATCTTTGCTTGACTACCAGCGTTGTGATGGCGGTCACACTAGTGGGGGTTGGGTAGTCTACAAGCACATCCTTATACAGGTCCCTAGTCGTAGGATTATCGAGACTGGGCATCAATAATCTGGAGTAGACTAGTGTATACTCTTCTCATCCCAGCAGGGGTGAAGGTCTGTCCCACAGCCATTAGTACATTGTACTGGAGATAGTGTGCAGGTGCTCGTTAGGTTACGAGTACACCGGACAGGACTCGTAGGGAACTTTTGGTTGGTATTATACCTATCGTCTGTTAGTGATATGTATGCCCTAGAGGCCATTACTGTACATACGATGTATATTGTAGTGGATGCTTGGACATATATAGTGAGGACTTTCTTGATCGACATGATAGTATGCTATCAGGTTGCCCTTTATCCTAACATGTACCCTGATAGTCTCTATGTTACATGTTGCTAAAGCCCTTAGGATGAGTAATTGACTACAAGGACTATGATGTAGATCATACTAGTGGGGACAGTGTAGTCGCTAAGTACATCCTTCAAATGTTCCTAGTTGTAGGTGTATCGAGACAGGGCGTCGATATACCAGAGTAGACTAGCGTATGCTTCTCGACCCATGTAGATAGGCGATGGATGATCCCCTATCCATTGGTGTTTGACATCAGAGACAGTATACGGGTGCTCAGTGGAGACTGGGTACACTGGACGGACTCGCCGAGAACTCCCAGATGGTATTATACCTCACGTCAGATGGCAGTTCTCCGGTGACACTGGTACAGGTTAGTCTGTAGACCCGAGATCGTCATAGAGTCTTGTGTGATTCCCACTATGCTTTGATTTCCATCATACCACGTCCAAGAGGGCATGCAAAATGGTGGCTTTTGGGTACAGTCCCGAATCACATGGAGGCAATGAGCGATAGGAGGGATTTCGTCACTCCCGGTATAGGGAGTTGATGTTGCGCTGTGTTCGATTGGCTATAACTGGAAATCCCTGGCTAGGGTTGTTGAGATTTACTGGTAAGTGTTATCAGTAGTTTCTCGAACTGTTATGGACCTCATATAAACATGACTTATCAAGCTACTGGGGTCTGACGTTTACCACCCCTAGACGAGATATGCGACATATCAGATGAAGAGACCGAACTGTACGTGAGTGTTACCGATTGGATTCGCAGGAGAATGTACAGACTTGCTTGTTGATCTTCTGATCGCTCAATACCTCGGTAGCTGTTACGTTTAGCTGACCGCTTGCAGCTTGTCGGTGTTTGATATGATCATCACCTTATGCCGGCGTAGTGACGATTCTTTAGAGTCCTACACAAAGGTTTCCTGGCTCTGGTAAAATGGAGTAGGAGCACATATATGATATGTGCAGGACCGAGAATAATACGTGTATGTGATACCATATTAGATTCTCGCGATATGTGATATCGGCAGGGTATATGTGATATAGCCGGGTCATCGGATCAAGTGTTGATTTGATGAACTGATACAGATTATATTAGTCGGTTATTTGTGAAATAGCTGGATTATCGAATCAAGTGTTGATTCGATAATTTAATGTATAATTATATATTTGATATATTATATTACATTAACTAATATAAGCTCACTTAAAGATTCTTTTTCTCACATGGATAATACATTGATATATATGAGATATATGTTAATTGTATTATTTTCTTTTGTTACTATATATATTATATATGTGATATATAATATTGTAACATGTTAGGCTTAAAATTGCAACTAAGGTTTTGAGAATAAAACATGTTAGGGTTTGGATTAGGGTTAATGTTATGGATAAGCTTTGTGGAAGCTTCTTGAAGCTTTGACTTTAGTCTTCATCCTAAGATATTTTGTGAAGATATTTGTTAACCCAACCCAAACCTCAACCCATGGTTTATTCTCTACAAGGGTTAAGGATGTGATCTTTAACCCATGGTTGCAATTCTAATCTCACACAATGATTCATTATTCAACACAAAAGAAATTCTTCTTCTTCTTCCTCTTGAAAAAAGCTTTCTAGCTTTTGGTGTTATGATAAAATATTGTGAGATAAAGAAAACAAAAGGGAGCTAAATTCCTACTTCATCATCCTCATCTATTCTAGCCACTTAGATTAGGGTGTTTGCTTTGCTAATACTTGATTAGTGAAGCAATAGCTTGGGTTTGAGATTCTTCATGATAGATCATCTTAGTTGTTGAAGACTGGAAGCAATCTTGCATCTTTCTCTTCATGGAGCCTCTCTAGACTCCGGGTACATGATGATCGCGGCGAAGGGACCTCAACACGGTGCTTATGAAGCGAAGGAACCGACTAAAAAGGTTGTAATCTCTAACTCTTAGAAGTAAAGTTGTTTACTTGCTTTGTTAACCCTAAGTCTCTAGTTAAGATCTGGGTTAGGGTTTGTTTAGCACCCCAAAAATTTTAAAGTAGCATGATTGATGCTTGCCAAAACCTTGCTAAGGTGCTAAGCTAACCCTACAGTGGTATCAGAGCCAAGCTAGAGCATTAGGCGTTGTCTAGACGAAGTTTGATGTCCGATCGAACTCCGAAACCCCGGAAAATCCCACTTTCTGGAAAAAAAATTCAAAAGTTGAAATTTTTCATATTAAAAATACTCAGAAAATCATGCAGGGAATTCTAAGAATTACTGTGAAGTACGAAGCCATAACTCGCTCAAGAGACCGCGGAACCGCGACCAAACCATGCGTTTGGCGGCGGTTCCGTGGCCAACTTTAGGAGTTATGGGCTAATACTTCATGACTTTATTCTTGGGTACTTTTTCATGCTTCTGGGAATTTTTAATTCTACTCAAGTGTTGAGCTTTCTCGGAAATATTGGGAGCTCATTGATTCGATCGGAAAGTTTAACTTCGTTTAAGATTTTCGGGTTATTTAGAACGTGTTAAAAAGTTCAAACGGATATCAATAACTCACTTTTTCCCCTGTCGGAAAACTTTCAAGTGTTGGATTTTTCCTGAGTTTAAAACTTTCAGAAAATCATACAAGCGAATTTGTGGACCCTCTAGAAGAACGTAACCATAACTCGATTGTGTGACCATCAAAACCGCCACTGAACCATATGGTTTGTGGTAGTTTAGCGTTGCCACATGTGAGGCGTTGGTTTGACCCTTCTACGGCTGGTTCATAGCGGCTGTGACATGTTCTGGGACTTTTTGAACTCCGCTCAAGTGTTGAGCTATTTAGGAAATCATGGGTGTTTGTTTATTCAATCGGAAAGTTTAACATTGTCTATTTATCTGGAATGTGATACAATATTTGGAATTCACATGTAGTTATGAGATAACTAATTGGAATGTTATAAATCTAGCACTTTAGTCTCATTTGATCGATTGCCACGGGATTTTCATGCGATCAAAAGTCCGTCGCAATCACGTAGCGTACGCGGATACTCGCCGGGTAAACTTAATAGATAGCCACGTCCCATAGCCCCGACCAAGTGACTGTAGGAGAACCCCGTCGCCAAAAGCATCCGTTCGGGTGCTCGCGGCAGCGGTGTTCCGCCTTAGTGCACTTCGTCGACGGTATCGGGGGGTGCGGCTGTCTACTAAAGTTTCCGACGAGCATTCGATCAGAATGTCGGGAATCTTGTTGAATTGCCCGACTAGATGTTGAAAAGTGTTTTCAAGATTGAGACTAAAATGCGGGGTTTATAATTGTTAGGCATGCGATGTCTAAGGAATTCATATGGTTAGGCATGAAATCCAAAGTATGAGATACGTTGGGTTTGTGATGTCTAAGGTGGTTGCGGATTCCAACTGTTGTAGTTTTTCACTTTCTTTTCTGCGACAGTAAGTGTAATATGTGGTGTATCGCCGGTTTCGTTGCTATACATCAACGACAACTGGGGTACTCATATTTACTTACGTTGATGATATGAGATATTATGTGTTGCTGTGATATGTTATATTGGACTGTCGTGTTCTGAATAGCCGGGGGTTTTATGTGAGATGAGGGATTTTATTTTTTCATTCATGTAAAATTCATTTGTATGTAATATTCTTTTATTGGGGCACTTCCGGGTTGAGGATGATGTCACCATTGTATATTATTTACTTTTCCGCATTAGGATAGACCCAAGGCGGGGAGCATAAGTAACCGGGTTCTAAGGTACAGTGGGAGACCATCTCGAGGAGTCGAGACCGGGTCTCCTAACTCTAGAACTGGTAGGGTTACTTGCCGCTCTCGTAGGGGTCTAGGGGTGTGGGATTGGCTATTCATCGCGACCGTGGAATCCGTGTTTTATACAGGCTCGTATTAAAACACGGACCTCCTAGTATATCCAATATTTCATATATGTTCTTCTGCTGCAATGTTCTGTGATGAGATCATATTACTTCCTGAGATGAATGTTTATATTATATATATGAGATATATGTTATATTGCTGATTTCGTTTCAAATGTGATGCTTGTGAAGTATAATAAAATGGGACTTCATTAATGAGATTAATGAAATAAAAGAAACCTAAAGATGTTGTGGAAACTTGTTTAAAAACTGGTAGCTCTAGTTCTTGCTTTGCATAGAGGTATTCCTTGTAGAATATCCAGCACCTTATTCGATAAGGAAAGAGCCGAGATCCCTTCACCAGGAGTGACCTCTTTAGCGAAATTAGCAGATGCTACAAACACGGTTTGTCTTTTGATTGCTTTTATAGTTTTTGCTTTGCATAGTGGAATTTGTGAAATATCCTGCACCTTATTCAATAAGGAAAGAGCCGAGATCCCTTCACCGGGAGTGACCTCTTTAGCGAAACTAGTAAAAGCCTAAAAAATCACTCATTTTCAAAATCACTCGATTCTACAACGATATCAAGTTCATTATGCAAAAGGTTTTCTTAAAAACCAGTCGTAGCCCTCCGTCATTTCAGATAAGTACTAGTTAGTATTCGTGCTACGTTTGTTGGCTTTCGTCAAGGCGTAGTGTGCGGTAGCTATTTATGCTTATCTGTATAAGCATATGATGCGATTGAGTTAGGGTAGTCGTTCGACTTTGTTGGCTTTCATCAAGGGTCGTGCGGGTGGGTTTAATTCAATCGGCAAATGACGGGTTGAACTTGGCTAGTAGCCTATGGTTTGCTGACTTTCGTCAAGGTCATAGGATGCTAGGGATAAAATATTATTGGGAATTTCAAGTGTTGAAATTTGCAATGAGATTGCATACCTCCTATGAGATAGATGGATCCCGATACCTGCTGCAAGTAAGTGTTACTCCTGGGAGAGTTTTACACATTACAATTAGCCGATCAAGTAGGTGTCTAGAAAGGTGTCAACGGGGTTATGCCTCTGGGAAAATGAGGTTTAGTTTAATTAGGTCCGTGCGAAAGCACGGGGAACCTCCCTCAAAGTACCGGCACTGGCCTGGCTGAAAGATTGGCGAACTTGTAGGGTGTAATTAATCCCGGCTAGTCTTTCCTTTTATGGTTTGAAGGAAGATTTGACTACAACAGTGGGAGACGTCCTGATTAGATATATTAATAACCAATCTAATCTTGCAAGAGCATACGCTGAGTGTTTTCTTCTCTCTCTCTCTCTTCAGGTAGCAACCATGTCACGCCTTGATCAAGATATTAATACGGATGTATTGACCGAACTCACTTGTTATAATGCGCTAGGGAACGTTAGTCCTGCTCCAACTTATAATTGTTATAAGACCGAGCAGGAAATAGGGGATTACCAGAATTCCCGTGCCGCCCAAACGAAGAAAGTGCATGCTGATGCATCTTCTTTGGGTGTGTTCATTGCCGAGAACTGTTTATCAGTATCCTTTACGTCCTGGGTATGAGATACAGGATCAAGATCCCGCAAATGTAATCTGTTACATGGACTACAGATAGGTAGAGAACTGAGAACGGGTGATAAGTTTCAAGAGTTAGAAACGGTGCAATTGTTGCAAGCCAAGTCTGTTAGCAGTTATCATCCTGTATTACCAAATACATTGATTCAGAACAAATGTTATTAGATACCGAACCTGATATACAACATCATATCAGTCTCTTTATTAGTAAAGAAGGATATAATTTTGTATTTTTGGATAATGTCTTGAACATTTCCTATATCAAGAATTGATCGGTTCAGGCACGTTATCTAAAAGCATATACGTTCTAAATCAAACTACAGTTCTTAATGTACAGAACACACACAAGAGGAAGAGTTCAGAAATGAACGAATCCTTCTTGAGGTATTTGTAGACTAGGTCATATCCACTGCGACCCGATTAGCTAAGTTACATTTAGATGCATATTTAAATCTGTTTGAATTTACATCTTATGAAACTTGCCAGTCATGTCACAAAGATAAGATGACCACAGCTCCGTTTATTGGAAACAAAAAAAGAGTTAGTGAACTCTTGGGATTGATACATGATGATGTATGTAAGGTCCCATGTATACACATGCCAGGACCGGTTCTTTGTACTTCATTACATTCACTGATTATCTCTCAAGATTTGAACATATGTTCCTGTTGAAACACAAGTCTGAACCTTTTGAGAAATTCAATGAATATAAGTTAGAAGTAGAGAACCAAAACCGGTATAAGTATTATGTTCTTTGATGTGATCAGGGAGGAGAATACTTGTGCACGGAATTCCTGGACTATTCTAAAGGAGAATGAGATTCTCTCTCAGCATTACTCCTCCGTATACACCACAGCACGTCGGTGTATCGGGGCGGAGCAATCGCACCCTATGAGATTTGGTGTGCTCTTGATGAGTATTACTGAGTCGCCTATTTCCTTTTGGGGGTTATGCACTTATGAAGCTACATACCTATTGAATAAGGTTCCAATCAAATCAGGTGCCTACCACTCCATATGTGATATGGTATGGGAAGAGCCCATCTCTTAAGGATGTTAAGATTTGGGGTTGTCCGGCCTATGCCAAAAGCAAAATCCGGACAAACCCGAGGCAAGGTCAGTTCTATGGAAATTTGTTGGATATCCTAAGCATTTTCAAGGGAATATTTTCTACCTAATCGAGGAACAAAAGGTGCTTTATTTCTCGGCATGCCACCTTTTTGAGAAAAAAGGAATTTCTTGTGAAGAAATTAATGGTCATGAGGTAGAACTGGAAAGAGTTCCAGCTATACAAACCGCAGCTGATGATTTGGTAGAACCGGAGGATTCAATAGTTTCCGACGAACCCCAGCCCCTCCGCCGATCGGGTAGGGTTCCTCATCCACCTGAGAGATACTTCGGTTTCTCTATGACAGTGGGAGCGAGGATTGCATCATGAGATGATGACCCAACTTGTTTCGAGCAGGCCATCAAGAGTGAGGAGTCTGTGAGTATGGCTGGATGCTTAGCGATCTAAGATGGAATCCATATACACCAGCAAAGTATGAACTTTGGTAGCTTTATCTGAAGGGTTAAATCCCCATCAGGAGAAAGTATATCTTGAGAAGATTACTAGGTGTACATGGAAAAGTTGAGACTTTCAAAGCTATGCTTAAGTCCATCCAGATCCTACTTGCCATTGCTACATACCATGACTACGATATCTGGCGATTGGGTATCAGGACTGCTTTTCTAAATAGTGATTTAGAAGAGAGCGTCTATAAGCACATATCCAGAGGGCTTCGTAGACAGTGGGAGCAGCGGAAACATGTGCAAGTTGTTTTATGGGATAAATCAGGCATCGCGGAGCTGGAACATCTGTTTTGATGTGGTAGTCAAAGAGTTTGACTTCATCAAAATGGGAGATGAACCTTGTATATACAAAAAAGGTAGTAGGGAGTATGGTGGTGATCCTCGTATAGTACGTGGATGACAAACTCTTGATAGGGAAGGAGTTTCCTATGCTACGCTCCTTCAATCTCCTCTTATCACAAGGATTCTCCATATAGGATCAATGTGATACCTACTAAATCCTGGATTTTGGGTCTATAAGATAGATCTAAATGGATGTTAGGATTCTCGCTAGGTGTAGTGAGATGGTATCAATCGATCCTGGGAAGAATCACTGAAATGGTTCCAGGGTGGTAAGGTAGACTGAATGTCAGTCACAGGCATTGTCTTTACCCTCAGTGGAGGGATGGTATGTTGGAAGAGTTACAAGCAAGATACCGTGACACACTAGATGATTAAAGGCAATATACACCGTTACCAAGGATACTACCAAAGAGGCAGTCTGGATATATATTAGTTCATGAGATGAACTTCGTTCCTACCATTGTGTGACAATGGAGCTGTGGCTTACGCCTAGGAACCCCCGTCCCATCAGAGGTCCAGACATATTCTTAGGCAGTACCACCTGATCATGGAGATGGATGATCTCCATGGAGATCAAGGTCAGGAGAGTAGATACAGAGGACAACAACGTGGATCCACTCATAAAGGCCTATTTCCCAGTAGAGACTTTTATGGGATGGTTGAGTATGAGATACTTCAACCACAGCTGATTGTTGGGTATATAATACTACAACAGATGGACCTAGTGCAAATGGGAGATTGTTAATGATATGTATGTCCTAGAGGCCATTACTGTACATACGATGTATATTGTAGTGGATGCTTGGACATATATAGTGAGGACTTTCTTGCTCGACATGATAGTATGCTATCAGATTGCCCTTTATCTTAACATGTACTCTAATAGTCTCTATGTTACATATTGCTAAAGCCCTTAGGATGAGTACTTGACTACTAGGACTATGATGCAGATCATACTAGTAGGGACAGTGTAGTCTCTAAGTACATCCTTCAAATGTTCCTAGTCGTAGGTATATCGAGACAGGCATCGATATACCAGAGTAGACTAGCGTATGCTTCTTGACCCATGTAGATGGCGATGGATGATCCCATATCCATTGGTGTTTGAAATCAGAGACAGTATACGGTGCTCAGTGGAGACTGGGTACACTGGACGGACTCGCCGAGAACTCCCAGATGGTATTATACCTCACGTCAGATGGCAGTTCTCCGGTGACACTGGTACAGGTTAGTCTGTAGACTCGAGATCGTCATAGAGTCTTGTGTGATTCCCATTGTGCTTTATTTTCTATCATCCCACGTCCAAGAAGGCGTGCAAAACGGTGGCTTTTGGGTACAGTCCCGAATCACTTGGAGGCAATGAGCGATAGGAGGAGTTTCGTCTCTTCCGGTATAGGGAGTTGATGTTGCGTTGTGTTCGATTGGCTATAACTGGAAATCCCTGGCCAGGGTTGCTGAGATTTACTGGTAAGTGTTATCAGTAGTTTCTTAAACTGTTATGGACCTCATATCGACACGACTTATCAAGCTACTGGGGTCTGACGTTTACCACCCCTAGGCGAGATATGCGACATGTCAGACGAAGAGACCGGACTGTACGGGAGTGTTACTGATTAGATTCGCAGGAGAATGTACAGGCTTGCTTGTTGATCTTCTGATCGTTCAATACTTGGGTAGCTGTTACGTTTAGCTGACCGCTTGCAGCTTGTGGGTGTTTGATATGATCATCACCTACTGCCGGCGTATTGACAATTCTTTAGAGTCCTACACAGAGGTTTCCTGGCTCAGGCAAAACGAAGTAGGAGCACATATGTGATATGTGCGGGACCGAGAATAATACGTGTATGTGATACCGTATTAGATTTTCATGATATGTGATATCGGCCGGGTATATGTGATATAGCCGGGTCATCGGATCAAGTGTTGATTCGATGAACTGATACAGATTATATTAGTCGGTTATTTGTGAAATAGCCGGATTATCGGATCAAGTGTTAATTCGATAATTTAATGTATAATTATATATTTGATATATTATATTACATTAACTAATATAAGGTCACTTAAAGATTCTTTTTCTCACATGGATAATACATTGATATATATGAGATATATGTTAATTGTATTATTTTCTTTTGTTACTATATATATTATATATGTGATATATAATATTGTAACATGTTAGGGTTAAAATTTCAACTAAGGTTTTGAGAATAAAACATGTTAGGGTTTGGATAGGGTTAATGTTATGGATAAGCTTTGTAGAAGCTTCTTGAAGCTTTGACTTTAGTCTTCATCTTAAGATATTTTGTGAAGATATTTGTTAACCCAACCCAAACCTCAACCCATGGTTTATTCTCTACAAGGGTTAAGGATGTGATCTTTAACTCATGGTTGCAATTCTAACCTCACACAATGATTTATTATTCAACATAAAAGAAATTCTTCTTCTTCTTCCTCTTGAAAAAAGCTTTCTAGCTTTTGGTGTTATGATGAAATAATGTGAGATAAAGAAAACAAAAGGGAGCTAAATTCCTACTTCATCATCCTCATATATTCTAGGCACTTAGATTAGGGTGTTTGCTTTGCTAATACTTGATTAGTGAAGCAATAGCTTGGGTTTGAGATTCTTCAAGGTAGATCATCTTAGTTGTTGAAGATTGGAAGCAAGCTTGCATCTTTCTCTTCATGGAGCCTCTCTAAAGTCCGGGTACATGATAATCGCGACGAAGGGATCTCAACACGGAGCTTATGAAGCGAAGGAACTGACTACAAAGGTTGTAATCCCTAACTCTTAGATGTAAAGTTGTTTACTTGCTTTGTTAACTCTAAGTCTCTAGTTAAGATCTTGGTTAGAGTTTATTTAGCACCCCAAAATTTTTTAAAGTAGCATGATTGATGCTTGCCAAAACCTTGCTAAGGTGCTAAGCTAACCCTACATCGTCAGTTAGCAGTTCCTAGGTGACATGAGTACAGCTTAGTCCGTTGACTTGACACTGCTGCTTCGCCTCAAGTGTGTTCCCACTGTTCTTAGATTTCTCTCCTACCACGGCTCTCCTGTTTCGTGCAAACAGGTAGCAGTTGGGTGCAGTCCCGAAGCACTTGGAGGCAGTGGCGGTTAGATAGGATTCGTCTCTCCCGGTATTGGGGGTTGATATCGCTCTGTGTTTGGAGAGCCACTACGCAAAGTCCCTGGCCAGGGCAAGCGAGATTTACTGGTAGGTGCTCCAGTAGTTTATCAGGGTGTAATGGGCTACACTCCGACACGACTTATACCGCTATTAGGGGACTGATGCTTGCCGCCCCTAGGCCCGATATGCGATACTCTTAGACGAACAGACCGGACTGTATGGAGATTGTCACATACAGGCTCAGTTGGAGTTCGGATGGGTTTCCTCATCGGCCTTCTTTTCGATATCTACCTGGGAACCGTTACATACAGCTAGTACCGCTTGTGGCCTATGGTTAAACCCACTGCCAGCATAGTGTCGAGTATTTAGAGTCCCACACAGAGGGTTTCCCTGCTTCGGGCGAAACGATATAGAGGTTGTATGGTTTTACGACAGGGTTCGAACATATACGTGTACTTGTACACGTATGATATTCGGACAGATTATACTAGCGGGCTTTGGTTTAAGCCAGATCCTAGTATTAGATTGTTGGATTTATTTAGTCTCTGTATATCCGTGTTTTTCGTAAATACGGATGGGAGGGGCATTCTCGTAATTTGTCGGGAAGCTTCTAGAAGAAGGTGACTCATTAGGGTTTATTTCTTTTTGATTTAAACTTAATGAGGTGGAGGAGATGAGGTGTTGCTTTCATTAAATGAACCATGACTCATGAGATGATTCATCTAATTAATTAAATGAAGTATGGTTGATATTATGATAGATATTATTATTGAGATATTTTCATGCTTCACAATATTCATAAATGAGTCAAGATTCATTTCATTATCACAAACACTTTCTCTCTCCTCAAGCTCTCTCTTCTTTATTTTAACCCTAAGTGTCTCATGAGTTGAGAATCATAGGGTTAGTGAGGCTAACAAATCCTTAATCACTCTCTATATTATCTAGGTCACTTAGATTAGCATTCTAAGCCATTTAGTTACCTCATCTTAAAGGTTAAAGCTTGTAGTAGGCACTCTCGGATGGATCTTCTTCAAACTTGAGGAGGCCGATGAGGAGGAGAACAACAAGAACATGAAGGACCAGTATCTTGATATATAGTCATCTTTCATAGTAGTTACAACTCCTAGTTAGATTGTTGGTTAGGGTTTAGCAAAGATCTTTATGCATAGTCGATGTTACCTAGATTAAAATGATCGTTTTTACTTATTCTGCATCCCTGCATCTCGTGGGGTGTGTAACGTCGAATTACACCGATACCCACTGCGAGTAAGAGTTACTCCTGGGAGAGTTTTGTACTTTACAATTAGCTAATCAAGTAGGTGTCTAGAAAGGTGTCAACGGGGTTATGCATCTAGGGAAACGAGGTTTATTTTAATTAAGTCCGTGCGAAAGCACGAGGAACCTCCCTCGGAGTACCGACAGCTGCCTAGCCGAACGATTGGCGAACCTGTAGGGTGTAATTAATCCCAGCTAATCTTACCTTTTAGGGTTTGAAGGAAGATTTGAAAAAAACAGTGGGAGCCATCATGATTAGATAAAATAACCAATCTAATCTTGTAAAGAGCGCACGCAAAGTGATTATCCTTCTCTCTCTCTCCTGGTAGTGACCAATGAAATGCCTTAATCAAGATAATAATATGGATGTATTGACCGAACCTACTTATTATACCGGGCTAGGTTCCGCTCTATGTTATGATTGTCATAAGTCTGAGCAAGGAATAGGGGAATATACTGAATCCCACGCCCCCCAAACGAAGAATAAGCATGTTGATGTATTGTCTTCGGGTGTGTTCGTAACCAAGTATTGTTTCTCAGTTACCTCTACGTCCTGGGTATTGGATATCGGATCAGGATCCCACATATGTAATTTGTTACATGGGCTATAGATAGGTGGAGAACTGGGAAAGGGTGATATGTCTCTAGTATTAGAGAATGGTGCAATTGTTGCTGCCAAAGCAGTTGGCAGATATCACCTGATGTTACCAACTGGTAATACATTGATTCTTAGCGACTGTTATTTCGTAACAATAATATTGTGAATATTTTCCTAAATCAAGTGTTGATTGAGTTAGGTATGTTGTATAATAGTGTACGCGTTCTGAATCAAACTACAGTTCTAAACGTATAGAACACACACAAGAGGAACAGTTCAGAAATGAACGATGCCTTCTTGAGGCATTGTAGACTAGGTCATATCGATGAAACAAGACTAGCTAAAGTTCCATAAGGATGCATATTTGAATCCGTTCGAATTTACATCTTATGAAACTTGCTAGTCATGTCTCAAAAACTAGGTGACCAAATCACCGTTTACTGGAAATGGAGAAAGAGCTACTGAACTCTTGGACAGATCCATAGTGATGTATACAGTCCTATGTCTACATATGCCAGGGATGGTTCCGCGTACTTTATTATATTCACCGATGTTCTCTCAAGATACAGACATGTGTTCTTGTTGAAACACAAAACTGAATCTTTTGAGAATTTCAAGGAATATAAGTACAAAGATGAGAACCAGATGGGTAAAGGTATTCAAATCCATCGATATGATCGGGGAGAAGAATACTGGAGCACGGAATTCCGAGACTATTTAAAAGAGAATGAGATTCTCTCTCAGCTTACTCCTCCGTATACACCAGAGCACAACGGTATATCGGGGTGGAGGAATCGCACCCTATGAGATATGGTGCGCTTTATGATGAGTACTGCTGAGTTGCCTATTTCCTTTCAGGCACATGCACTTGAGAAGATGCATACCTATTGAATAAAGTTCCGATCAAATCCGTTTCCTACCACTCCATATGAGATATGGAATGTGAATAGACCATCTCTTAAACGAGTTAAGATATGGGGTTATCCGGCCTATGTTGAAAAGCAAAATCCGGACAAGCTCGATACAAGGTCAATTCTTTGAAAGTTTGTAGGATATCCCAACCATTCGCGAGGGTATATCTTCTACCATACCGAAGAACAAAAGATGTTTTGTTTCTCGACATGCCACCTTTTTAGGAAAGGAATTTCTTGTGGAAGAAATTAGTGGCGATGAGGTAGAACTGGAAGTAGTTCCAGCAAACACAAACTATAACTGACGATTTGTTGGAACCAAAGGATTCAATAGTCCCCGACGAACTGCAGCCACTCTGCAAATCTAGTTGGGTTCCTCATCTACTTGAGAGATACTACGGTTGTCTCGTAGACGGTGGGAGCGAGGATTGCATCATGGAGACGATAACCCAATTAGTTTCAAGAAGGCCATCACAAGTGGAGACTATGTGAAAGGGATGGATGCTATGCAATCTGAGATGGAATCCATGTACACCAACAAAGTATTGACTTTGGATGTTGCTCCTGAAGGGGTAAAACCTATCGGGAGCAAGAGAATCTTTGAGAAAGATAATTTGGTGTAGATGGAAAAGTTAAGACTTTCAAAGCTTGACTTGTTGCTAAGCTTAAGTCCATCAAGATCCCACTTTCCATTGCTGCATACCATGACTATGATATCTGGCAGACTGCACGTCAAAACCGCTTTTCTAAATGGTGATTTAGAATAGAGCATGTATATGACACTTCCAGAGGGCTTCGTAGACAGTGGGAGAAGCGGAAGCATGTGCAAACTACTTAAATCCATCTACGGGTTAAAGCAGGCATCGCGGAGACGGAACATCTGTTTTAATGAAGCTGTCAAAGAGTTTGACTTCATCAAAAAGGTAGATGAACCATGTATAAATAAGAAGGTTGTAGAGAGTATGGTTGTATTCCTCGTATTGTACGTAAATGACATACTCTTGATAGGAAACGATGTTCCTATTCTACACTCGGTCAAGCACCTCTTATCACACAGGTTCTCCATGAAAGATCTAACTGATGTCTCCTACATCCCGGGGATATAGATTTATAGAGATAGATCTAAATGTATTTTGGATTGTCCCAATCCAGGTACATAGACGCCATGCTAAAGGGGTTTAGTATGGATGATTCTAAGCGTGGTAATGTACCCGCCTTTCCAGGAATCACTCTCTCCAAAGAGATGTCTCTCGAGACTGATTTGGAGAGGGCTCGCATACAAGGGATACCCTATGCTTTGGCAGACGGGTCAATCATGTATGCGATGTTATGTACCTGACCAAATGTAGCTTACTCACTAGGTGTAGTGAATAAGTATCGAAAAGATCTTTGAGAAAACCACTGGACAGCTGAAGAACATTCTTAAGTGCTTGAGAAGGACTAAAGAGATGTTCTTAGTGTATGGTAACGGTGAACTCCAGATGGAGTCCTTTACCGATTCGAGCTTCCAGAGTGATAAGGACGACTGAAAGTCAGTCTCGGTTTTTTTCTTCACCCTCAGTTGGAGGGACGATATGTTGGAAGGGTTCCAAGCTATATACCGTAGCACACTCGTTGATAGAGGCTAATTACATCGCTACCAACGATGCTGCCAAAGAGGTTGTCTGGATAAATAGAGTTCATGAGATGTACTAGGTTCCTACCATTGATCATCTAATACCTGTGTATTGGGATGACAATGGAGTTGTGGCTTTGGCCTAGGAATCCCGGTCCCGTCAGCGATCCAGACATATTCTTAAACAGTATCACCTGATCAGGGAGATAGTTGATATCCGGGAGATCGAGGTCAGGAGAGTTGACACAGAGGATAACTCAGCGGATCCACTCACCGAGTCCATTCCCAGATGCTATTCGAGAGACTTTTGGGACGTTGGATATGAGATACTATAACAACTGGCCTTAGTGCAAGTGGTGTTAATGATGTTTGCCCTAGAGGCCATTATTGTATCATACTGGTTTGTATATTACTTAATGGAAGCTTGGGATATTCAAAGTTGTGTTGACAGTCTTGCTCAAAATGGTAGTATGCTACTTGGTTTGTTTCTACTTCAATATGTGCATGTGTTTCTTTTAGCATATCGCTTATACATATTAGTAAAGCCCTTAGGATCTTTGCTTGATTACCAGCGTTGTGATGGAAATCACACTAGTGGGGGATGGGTAATCTACAAGCACATCCTTATACAGGTCCCTAGTCATAGGATTATCGAGACGGGGCATCGATACTCCGGAGTAGACTAGTGTATACGCTTCTCACCCCAGCAGGGGAGATGGTCTGTCCCACGGCCATTAGTACGTCTTACTGGGGATGGTATACAGGTGCTCATTAGGTTATGAGTACACTGGACATGACTCGTAGGGAATTGTTGGTGGGTATTATACCTATCGTCGGGTAGCAGTTCCCAGGTGACATGAGTACAGCTTAGTCCGTCGACTTGACACTGCTCTTTCGCCTTAAGTGTGTTATCACCGTACTTTTATTACTACCCTACCATGGCTCAAAGGAGTCATGCAAACATGTAGTAGTTGGGTGCAGTTCCGAAGCACTTGGAGGCAGGGGCGGTTAGATAGGATTCGTCTCTCCGGTATTGGGGGTTGATATCGCGCTGTGTTTGGAGAGCCATTACGCAAAGTCCCTGGCCAGGGCAAGCGAGATTTACTGGTAGGTATTCCAGTAGTTTCTCAGGGTGTTCTGAGCTACACTCTTCCACGACTTATTGCGCTATTAGGGGTCTGACGATTATTGCCCCCTAGGCCCGATATGCGATACTCTTAGACCAACAGACCGAACTGTACAGAGATTGTCATATGCAGTCTCAGTGGGAGTTCGGATGGGTTTGCTCATCGGTCTTTTTATCGACAGATACCTGGGTAGCCGTTACGTGCATCTAGTACCACTTGCGGCTTGTAGTTAAACCCACTGCCAGCGTACTATCGAGTCTTTAGTGTAGGGTTACTAGGCACTGTTATAAGGGTCTATAAGGAATCATCCATGCCCGATTTAAAATTTAGACGTGCCGAACAACCCTAACCAAGACTTTAGACAAGAGATTAGGCGAAACAAATAGCAAGTAAACAACTTTACTTCTAAGAGTTAGGGATCACAACCTTTGTAGTCCGTTCCTTCACTTCTAAAGCTCCGTGTTGAGGTCCCTTCACTGCGATCATCGAGTATCCGGACTCTAGAGAGGCTCCACAAAAGAAAGATGCAAGCTTGCTTCCAATCTTCGATAACAAAGATGATCTACCTTGAAGAAACTCAAACCCAAGCTCTTGCTTTGCTAATCAAGTATTAGCAAAGCAAACACCCTAATCTAAGTTGCTAGAATAGATGAGGATGATGAAGTAGGAATTTAGCTCTCATTTATTTTCTATTTCTCACTCATTTTCATCACTTCATAAAAAGCTAGAAAGCTTTTTATGCAAGGAAGAAGAAGAAGAATAACCAAAAACCTTTTGTGATGAATAATGAAACTCAAGTATGAGGTTAGAAATGCAACCATGGTTAAGAAAGAAAAGTTAACCCATGTAGAGATTTAACTAGGGTAAAGGGTTGGGTTGGGTTAAGGAAATATCTATGCAAAATATCCAAGTCAAAGTCAAAGCTTCAAGAAGCTTCAAGAAGGTTTAATCCTAATCCAAACCTTAACCATGTTTAAACTCCACAAAACATGTTGCATTTGTAACCTTAATATGTTACAATATTATATATCACATATACAATATTTATTGTAACAAAATAAAATAATACAATTGTAGGGTGTTTTTTGTTACCCCATTGAGATGGGAATACGTGCGCGCTTGTCAGGCGTATACTACAGATTCCCCCTGCCTAGGGTAGGCCGGGGTTTAATGATTGTGGGGATCCGAATCTCCGGCAGCCGTGAACTAAGCTACCGTTAATTACCCCTTGCCTTTGGGGCGAGGGAACCTCCGATTGACGGGTTAAACTAGTCATGCGAACTCAATGTGCAGTGTGCATGTGTTGTGTTTTGAAAGGGGGTTTTGGATATATCGGGAGCCACGCAGAGTTTTTACGGGGGTCCCGCTACCCGTATAGCGGGCTGGGGGTCAAGGGGGCTAGCAGCCCTCTTGCGGGGTGCGGGGCAGCGTCCTGTTAGAAATTTTTTTCTAACAGGGACAGTGTCGTAGAGTATGTGTGTGTGTAAATATGTATGCATATGTATATATATGTGTATATATATATATAAAAAGAGGGGGAAAAGACATCCAAAGGATGCGTGGGGGCCAGTGCCTCGAGCGCTGTGCGCTTAGGTGCTGTGCGCTCAGGCGCTAGAGTGCCACGTGTCGGCACGTGGGCGCTCTGCGCTTGAGCGCTGAGCGCTGGAGCGCAAGCACGCCACGTGTCGGTACGTGGGCACTTTGCGCTTCAGCGCCTGACGCTTGAGCGCAAGTGCGCCACGTGACGGTACGGGAGCGACTTGCGCTTGAGTGCTGGGCGCTTGAGCGCAAGCGCGCCATGTTGTTAGTTATATGTATGCCCTAGAGGCCATTACTGTACATATGATGTATATTGTAGTGGATGCTAGGACGTATATAGGGAGGACTTTCTTGCTCGACATGATAGTATGCTATCTGGTTGATCTTTACCTTAACGTGTATGCTGATTGTCTCTCTGTTACATGTTGGTAAAGCCCTTAGGATCTGTACTTGACTACCTGGACTATGATGCGGATCATACTAGTGGGGACATGGTAGTCCATAAGTACATCCTTCAAAGTCCCTAGTCGTGGGTGTATCGAGACGGGGCATCGATATACCAGAGTAGACTAGCGTGTACCTTCTCGACCCATACAGATGGGCGATGGATGATCCTATATCCATTGGTGTTTGACATCAGAGATGATATACAGGTGCTCAGTAGAGACTGGGTACACTGGACGGACTCGCCGAGAACTCCCAGATGGTATTATACCTCACGTCAGATGGCAGTTCTCTGGTGACACTGGTACAGAGTAGTCTGTCGACCCGAGATCGTCATAGAGTCTTGTGTGGTTCCCACTGTGCTTTGATTTCCATCTTACCACGTCCAAGAGGGTGTGCAAAACGGTGGTTTTTGGGTACAGTCCCGAGTCACATGGAGGCAATGAGCGATAGGAGGGCATTCGTCTCTCCCGGTATAAGGGGTTGATGTTGCGCTGTGTTCGATTGGCTATAACAGGAAATCCCTGGCCAGGGTTGCTGAGATTTACTGGTAAGTGTTACCAGTAGTTTCTCGAACAGTTATAGACCTCATATCGACACGACTTATTGAGCTATTGGTGTCTGACGTTTACCACCCCTAGGCGAGATATGCGACATATCAGACGATCAGACCGGACTGTACGGTAGTGTTACTGGTCGGATTCACTGGAGTGTGAGCGGGCTTGCTCGTCGATCTTCAGATCGCTCAATACACGGGTGGCCGTTACGTTTAGCAGACCGCTTGCGGCTTGTGGGTGTTTGATATGATCATCATCTGCTGCCGGCGTATTGACGAGTCTTTAGAGTCCTACACAGAGGTTTCCTGGCTCAAGCGAAACGAAATAGGAGTGCATATGAGATATGTGCGGGACCGAGAATGATACCAGTATGTGATACTGTATTCAATTCTCGCGATGTGACATTGATCGGTTATATGCGATATAGCCGAGTTATCGGATCAAGTGTTGATTCGATAAGTTGTTACTGATGATACCAGTCGGTTATGTGCGACATAACCGGATCATTGAATCAAGTGTTGATTTAATGATTTAATGCATAATTATATATTTGATATATTACTTTGCATTAACTAGTATCGGTTCACTTTAAATGGATTTTCTCGCTCGGGTGTGCACATTGTATATACGATATAGTTTTGTGCACATACTTGTATCATGTTTGATGATACATGGTTTTTGGTTAAGTGTATAGAATTAAACTATGGTCAAGATGATGATTAGGGTTTTGCATATTCTTTTAATTATTTGCTTATTCATTTTGGAAAATAATTAAAGCATAAAAGAAGAAAAACAAAATGGTTTTCTTTCTTTATTCTTCATGAAGCTTATTGAAGCTTCATGAAACTTTGACCACTTAACCATTTTGTCTTCTTCTTTTGACCCTAACCATAGATCTAACCTAAGTTAATTCTCTACACCTAACCATGGTGAAAATTATGATAAGATTATTATTCTTTTCTATTCTAAAAACTTATGATAACTTTTATCATCTTCTTCCTCTTCTTCTTCTTCATGAAGATAGCTTACTTCATCAATGGTGAATTGAGCAAATGAGTGAGAAATCCAATTCTAAAGTCTACCCACTTCCTATTTCTTCATCCTCTACCTCTTGCCAAGTAGTAGAGTGTGTTTCCTTCACAAGTCATCATGGTTTGGTGAAGGTGGAGCTTGATCTAGCGATGCCTCGACGTAGATCATCTTCGGTATGGACATCGACGACCTAGCTTACCAATTCTCCGACGAAGCCGACGCTAGAGCCCGGATTTGATTTGGACAGCGGAGAGGACCTCGTTGCGGAGCTATGGAGGTGGAGCACCGGATCTACAAAGGTTGTATTTCCGTATCTTGTAGTTAAGTGTTAACTAGTTATCTTTTTCGCCTAGTTTTCTAGCAAACGATCCGTAGTCGGGTTTCTCGGCACCGTTAAAATTTTAATTTGGCATGATCGATGCCTTGTGAGACCTCTTGAGAGTGCCTAGGAACCCTACAGTGGTATCAGAGCCTAGCTAGAGCCTTAGGCGAAGTCCAGACGGAATTTGAAACCCGAACGAACCCGAAACCCACAACCGAGAATGCTCTCTGGACATTTTTGAAATATCTGGATTTTTCCAAATTAAAAATTCGTAAAAAATTCAGCAGGGAAAAATAAGAATTACGATGCAAAAATTTTGTCATGAACAGTAATAACGGCGGCGGAACAGCGGCAGAAGCCTGGCTTCTGCGGCGGTTCCGCGGCAAGATGATGACGTCATCACTCACTTTTTGCACAGTAATTTCTATTTTAATATGCTGAGTTTTATGGAAATTTTTAATATTCAGTCAACAGTTGAGTTTTCTAGGGTTGTTTTGGGGATTCGAATGTTCGATCGGATTATCAAATTTTGTCTGTGTGGCTTTCCGGATAAATTTTTTAGAATATGTTAAAAAGTTCGACCGGATATAAATACCCAATTTTTCCCCTGTCGGGAAATTTCCAAGTGTTGGATTTTTCCGTAGTTTAACGACGTTCTAAGTAGTGCAAGTAACGCGATGGTCCCTCTAGAAGACAACAAACCTTAACTCGATTATGTGACCGTCTTGAACTGCACTTTGAACCTTCGGGTTTGGGGCAGTACGGCGTGCCACATGTGAGGCGTTGGCTTGACCCTTCTACGGCTGGACCGTTGGTACTGAGGCACGAACTGAATGTTGTTAGACTTATTTCATGTGTTGATCTGTATCGGGAAAACTTGGGTGTTCGAATGTTCAATCGGAAAGTTTAACATTTTCTAATTATCTGGAATGGGATACAATAATTGGAATTCACAAGAAGTTATGAGATAACTAAATGAATGTTATAAACGTAGCAGTTTAGTCTCACTTGATCGGTTGCCACGGAATTTTGATGTGATCAAAAGTCCGTCGCAATCACGTAGCGTACGCGGATACTCGCCGGGTAAACTTAATAGACAGCCTCACTCCATAGCCCCGACCAAGTGACTGTAGGAGAACCCCGTCACCGAAAGCATCCGTCCGGGTGCTCGCGATAGCGGTGTTCCGCCTTGGTACACTTCGTCGACGGTATCGGGGGTGCGGCCGTCTACTGAAGTTTGCGACGAGCATTCGATCAGGATGTCGGGAATCTTGTTGAATTACCCGACTTGATATTGAAAAGTGTTTTCGATAATGAGACTAAAATGCGGGGTTTATAATTGTTAGGCATGCGATGTCTAAGAATTTCATTTGATTAGGCATGCGATGTCTATGGAGGTTGCGAATTCCAACTGTGGTAGTTTTACACTTTCTTTTCTGTGACCGTAAGTGTAATATGTGATATCGCCGGTTTCGTTGCTATATGTCAACGACAATTGGGATGGACATATTTACTTACGTTGATGACATGTGATGTTATGTGTTGCTGGATATGTTATATTGGATCGTCGTGTTTGAATAGCCGGGGGTTTTTATGTGAGATGAGTGTTTTTCATTTTCATTCATGTAAAAAACTTGTATGTAATATTCTTTTATTTGGGGCGCTTCCAGGTTGCGGAAGTTGTCACCGTTTGTATATTATTTACTTTTCCGCACTAGGATAGACCCAAGGAGGGGAGCACAAGTAACCGGGTTCTGGAGTCCAGTGGGAGACCAACTCGAGGAGTCGAGTCCGGGTCTCCTAACTCTAGAATTGGTAGGGTTGCTTGCCGCTCTCGTAGGGGTCTAGGGGTGTGGGTTTGGCTATTCATCACGACCGTGGAATCCGTGTTTTATACTGGCTCGTATTGAAAACACGGACGTCCTAGTATATCCAATATTTCATATGATTCTTCTGCTGCGATATCTGTGATGTGATCATGTGATGTTCTGTGATAGATACAGTATATAGTATATATGATATATTATATAGACGTTACTTATGTTTTACACCCGCGCTAGCCCTGCCCCGCTCTGCCGTTAGTTACCTAACCTAACGGTGCACGAGGGGACATCGAGGCGAATGCGGATGGCATAAGTGTACGTCGTATTTATCTGAGATGTTTAGGTACTTAAATGATGGGACTTCATTAATGTGATTAATGAAATAAAAGAAACCTAAGATGTTGTAGAATCGAATTTCAAAATAAAACAGGTAGCTACAGTTCTTGCTTTGCACAGAGGTATATGTGATATATCCTGCACCTTATTCGATGAGGAAAGGACCGAGATCCCTTCACCGGGAGTGACTCCTTTAGCAATAACTGGCAGATGCTACACACTCGGTTTGTTTTTTGATAGCTTTTAAGAGTTTTTGCTTTGCACAGTGATATATGTGATATATCCCGCACCTCATTCGACGAGGAAAGGACCGACGATCCCTTCACCGGGAGTGACTCCTTTAGCAAAACTAGAAAAGCCTCAAAAACACTCCATTTCAAAATTCATTCGATCCTACAACGATATCAAGTTCATTACGCAATAGGTTTTCAGAAAAACCTGTCGTAGCCCTCCGTCATTTCAGATAAATCCTGTTTAGTATTCGTGCTGCGTTTGTTGACCTTGTCAAGGCGCAGTGTGCGGTAGCTAACCAGTATTTATCTGCTTATGCATATGATGCAGATTGGGTTAGGGTAGTCGTGCGGCCTTGTTGACCTTGTCAAGGGTCGTGCGGGTGGGTTTGATTCAATCAAGAAATGACGGGTTGAACTTGACTTGCGGTCTATGGTTTGTTGACCTTGTCAAGGTCATAGATCGTTCGGGGCAAAATATTATCGGGAATTTCAAGTGTTGAAATTTGCAATGAGATTGCATACCTTCTATGAGATAGTTGGTTCCCGATACCCGCTGCGAGTAAGAGTTACTCCTGGGAGAGTTTTATACATTACAATTAGCCGATCAAGTAGGTGTCTAGAAAGGTGTTAACGAGGTTACGCCTCTGGGAAAACGAGGTTTACATTAATTAGGTTCGTGCGAAAGCACGGGGGACCTCCCTCAAAGTACCGACACTGGCCTGGCTGAAAGATTGGCGAACTTGTAGTGTGTAATTAATCCCGGCTAGTCTCTCCTTTTAGGGTTTGAAGGAAGATTTGATAAAAAGCAGTGGGAGCCATCCTGATTAGATAAAATAATAACCAATCTATTCTTGACAGAGCGCACGCTGAGTGTTTTCTTCTCTCTCTCTCCAGGTAGCGACCATATCACGCCTTAATCAAGATAATAATACGGAATATTGACCGAACCCGCTTGTTATACTGAGCTAGGGAACGTTGGTCCCGCTCCAACTTATAATTGTTATAAGACAGAGCAGGAAATAGGGAAATACTAGAATTCCCGTGCCGCCCAAACGAAGAGAGTGCATGCTGATGCATCATCTTCGGGTTTGTCCATTATACAGAACTGTTTCTCAGTATCCTTTACGTCCTGGGTATATGATACCGGATCAGGATCCCAGATATGTAATCTGTTACATAGGGCTACAGATAGGTAGAGAACTGAGAACGGGTGATAAGTTTCATGAGGCAGAAAACGGGGCAAGTGTTGCAGCCAAGTCTGTTGGTCACTGTCACCCTGTATTACCAATACATTGATTCTGAACGAATGTTATTAGATACCGAACCTGATATACAAAATCATATCAGTCTCTTTATTAGTAAAGAAATGATAAAATTCTGTATTGTTGGATAATGTTTTGAACATTTCCTATATCAAAAGTTGATTGTATCAGGCACGTTATCTAAAAGCGTTGATGTTCTAAATCAAACTACAGTTCTTAATATATGGAACACACACAAGAGGAAGAGTTCAGAAATGAACGGATCCTTCTTCAGGCATTGTAGACTAGGTCATATCAATGCGACCCGACTAGCTGAAGTTACATGTAGATGTATATTTAAATCAGTTTGAATCTACATCTTGTGAAACTTGCCAGTCATGTCACAAAGATATAATGACACCAGCTCTGTTTATTGGAAACAGAGAAAGAGTTAGTCAACTCTTGGGATGATACATGTTGATGTATGTAGGTCCCCTGTCTACACATGCCAAGACCGGTTCTTTATACTTCATTACATTCTCTGATAATCTCTCAAGATTCAGATATATGTTCCTGTTGAAACACAAGTCAGAACCTTTTGAGATATTCACAGAATATAAGTTGGAAGTAGAGAACCAATACGGGTATAAGTATTATGTCCTTTGATGAGATCAAGGAGGAGAATACTTGAGCACGAAAATCCTGGATTATTCTAAAGGAGAATGAGATTCTCTCTCAGCATTACTCCTCCGTATACACCATAGCACGATGGTATATCGGGGCGGAGCAATAACACCTTATATGATAAGGTGTGCTCTATGATGAGTACTACTGAGTTACCTATTTCCTTTTTGGGAGTTATGCACTTAAGAAGCTGCATACCTATTGAATAGGGTTCGAATCAAATCAGTTGCCTACCATTTCATATGTGATATGGAAAGGGAAGAGCCCATGTCTTAAGCTAGTTAAGATTTGGGGTTGACCGGCCTATGTCTGAAAGCAAAATCCGGACAAGCTCAAGGCAAGGTCTGTTATGTAGAACTGGAAATGTTCCAGCTATACAGACTGAAGCTGATGATTTGATAGAACCAAAGGATTCAGTAGATTCCAACGAACCTCAGCCTCTCCGCCGATCTAGTAGGGTTCCTCACCCACCTGAGAGATACTTCTGTTTCTCTATGACAGTGGGAGCGAGGATTGCATCATGAGATGATGACCCAACTAGTTTCGAGCTGGCCATCAGGAGTGAGACTCTGTAAGAATGGCTGGATGCTTAGCGATCTGAGATGGAATCCTTATACACCAACAAAGTATGGACTTTGGTTGCTATATCTGAAGGGTTAAATCCCCATCAGGAGCAAGTATATCTTGAGAAGATTACTTGGTGTAGATGGAAAAGTTGAGACTTTCAAAGCTAGACTTGTTAAAGGTTTTCGTCATTGACCAGGCGTGGATTATGATGAAACCTTTTCTAAGGATCTATGCTTAAGTCCATCCAGATCCTACTTACCACGGCTACATACCATGACTACGATATCTGGTGGTTGGGTGTCTTGACTGCTTTTCTAAATGATGATTTGGAAGAGAGCGTCTATAAGTACACAGCCAGAGGGCTTCGTAGACAGTGGGAGCAGCGGAAACGTGTGCAAGATGTTTTATAGGATAATGCAGGCATCGCGGAGTTGGAACATCTGTTTTGATGAAGTAGTCAAAGAGTTTGATATCATCAAAATGGTAGATGAACCTTGTATAAACAAAAAGGTAGTAGGGAGTATGGTGGTGATCCTCGTAGAGTACGTGGATGACATACTCTTGATAAGAAAGGAGTTTTCTTATGCTACGCTCGATCAATCTCCGTCTGTCATAATGATTCTCCACATAGGATCAAAATGATACCTCCTAAATCCTGAGTTTTGGATCTATGAGATAGATTTAATTGGATGTTAGGATTCTCACTAGTTGTAGTGAGATGGTATCAATCGATCCTGGGGAGAATCACTGGAAGTGTTCCAGGGTGATAAAGACGACTGAATGTCAGTCGCAGGCATTGTCTTTGCCCTCAGTAAAGGGACGGTATGTTGGAAGAGTTCCAAGCTAGATACCGTGACATACTAGACGATAAAGGCTAGATACATCGCTACTTAAGATGCTACCAAAGTGGCTGTCTGGGTGTATATTGGTTCATGAGATGAACTTAGTTCCTCCCATTGTGTGACAATGGAGTTGTGGCTTATGCCAAGGAACGTCCGTCCCATCAGTGATCCAGACATATTCTAAGGCAGTATCACTTGATCATGGAGATGGTTGATCTCCAGGGAGATCGAGGTTAGGAGAGTAGACTCAGAGGACAACACAGCGGATCCACTCACAAAGGCCTGTTCCCAGAGAGAGACTTTTATGGGATGGTTGAGTATGAGATACTACAACCACTGCTACAGATGGCCCTAGTGCAAGTGGGAGATTGTTAGTTATATGTATGCCCTAGAGGCCATTACTGTACATATGATGTATATTGTAGTGGATGCTAGGACGTATATAGGGAGGACTTTCTTGCTCGACATGATAGTATGCTATCTGGTTGATCTTTACCTTAACGTGTATGCTGATTGTCTCTCTGTTACATGTTGGTAAAGCCCTTAGGATCTGTACTTGACTACCTGGTCTATGATGCAGATCATACTAGTAGGGACATGGTAGTCCATAAGTACATCCTTCAAAGTCCCTAGTCGTGGGTGTATCGAGACGGGGCATCGATATACCAGAGTAGACTAGCGTGTACCTTCTCGACCCATACAGATGGGCTATGGATGATCCCATATCCATTGGTGTTTGACATCAGAGATGATATACGGGTGCTCAGTAGAGACTGGGTACACTGGACGGACTCGCCGAGAACTCCCAGATGGTATTATACCTCACGTCAGATGGCAGTTTTCTGGTGACACTGGTACAGAGTAGTCTGTCGACCCGAGATCGTCATAGAGTCTTGTGTGGTTCCCACTGTGCTTTGATTTCCATCTTACCACGTCCAAGAGGGCGTGCAAAACGGTGGTTTTTGGGTACAGTCCCGAGTCACATGGAGGCAATGAGCGATAGGAGGGGATTCGTCTCTCCCGGTATAGGGGGTTGATGTTGCGCTGTGTTCGATTGGCTATAACAGGAAATCCCTGGCCAGGGTTGCTGAGATTTACTGGTAAGTGTTACCAGTAGTTTCTCGAACTGTTATAGACCTCATATCGACACGACTTATTGAGCTATTGGGGTCTGACGTTTACCACCCCTAGGCGAGATATGCGACATATCAGACGATCAGACCGGACTGTACGGTAGTGTTACTGGTCGGATTCACTGGAGTGTGAGCGGGCTTGCTCGTCGATCTTCAGATCGCTCAATACCCGGGTGGCCGTTACGTTTAGCAGACCGCTTGCGGCTTGTGGGTGTTTGATATGATCATCATCTGCTGCCGGCGTATTGACGAGTCTTTAGAGTCCTACACAGAGGTTTCCTGGCTCAAGCGAAACGAAATAGGAGTGCATATGAGATATGTGTGGGACCGAGAATGATACCAGTATGTGATACTGTATTCGATTCTCGCGATGTGACATTGATCGGTTATATGCGATATAGCCGAGTTATCGGATCAAGTGTTGATTCGATAAGTTGTTACTGATGATACCAGTCGGTTATGTGCGACATAACCGGATCATTGAATCAAGTGTTGATTTAATGATTTAATGCATAATTATATATTTGATATATTACTTTGCATTAACTAGTATCGGTTCACTTTAAATGGATTTTCTCGCTCGGGTGTGCACATTGTATATACGATATAGTTTTGTGCACATACTTGTATCATGTTTGATGATACATGGTTTTTGGTTAAGTGTATAGAATTAAACTATGGTCAAGATGATGATTAGGGTTTTGCATATTCTTTTAATTATTTGCTTATTCATTTTGGAAAATAATTAAAGCATAAAAGAAGAAAAACAAAATGGTTTTCTTTCTTTATTCTTCATGAAGCTTATTGAAGCTTCATGAAACTTTGACCACTTAACCATTTTGTCTTCTTCTTTTGACCCTAACCATAGATCTAACCTAAGTTAATTCTCTACACCTAACCATGGTGAAAATTATGATAAGATTATTATTCTTTTCTATTCTAAAAACTTATGATAACTTTTATCATCTTCTTCCTCTTCTTCTTCTTCATGAAGATAGCTTACTTCATCAATGGTGAATTGAGCAAATGAGTGAGAAATCCAATTCTAAAGTCTACCCACTTCCTATTTCTTCATCCTCTACCTCTTGCCAAGTAGTAGAGTGTGTTTCCTTCACAAGTCATCATGGTTTGGTGAAGGTGGAGCTTGATCTAGCGATGCCTCGACGTAGATCATCTTCGGTATGGACATCGACGACCTAGCTTACCAATTCTCCGACGAAGCCGACGCTAGAGCCCGGATTTGATTTGGACAGCGGAGAGGACCTCGTTGCGGAGCTATGGAGGTGGAGCACCGGATCTACAAAGGTTGTATTTCCGTATCTTGTAGTTAAGTGTTAACTAGTTAGCTTTTTCGCCTAGTTTTCTAGCAAACGATCCGTAGTCGGGTTTCTCGGCACCGTTAAAATTTTAATTTGGCATGATCGATGCCTTGTGAGACCTCTTGAGAGTGCCTAGGAACCCTACACATGTGTCGGCAGGGGGGCGACTTGCGCCTGAGCGCTTGCGCTGGAGCGCAAGTGCGCCACGTGTCGGCACGGGGGCGACTTGCGCTCGAGCGCTTGCGCTTGAGCGCCAGCGAGCCACGTGTCGGCACCTGGGCGACTTGCGCTCGAGCGCTTGCGATTGAGCGCCAGCGCGCCACGTGTCGGCACCGGGGCGACTTGCGCTCGAGCGTTTGCACTTGAGTGCAAGCGCGCCACGTGTCGGCACGCGGGCGCTCTGCGCTTGAGCGCCGGCGAGAAAAGGAGGCTTTTAGCCTAGAACCAGAAGCTATGCTTCAAGAAGGAATTATATATATATATATATATATATATATATATATAGAGAGAGAGAGAGAGAGAGTTAAACTCCTCGGATGTTTTGAAGCTGATGAAGGGGGTTCTTCTTCTTCCTCCTGTTGTTTGGCCGGATCTTGAAGATCAAGAAGTAGGAGATTTTAAAAATCACTCCTTTTTGAGATCTGATTGGAGATCTGAGTTCCCCTTTGTGGGTTTTGTTGTGGAAAACTACTTAGTTTTGGAAAAGAAAGAGTAAAACTCTTGATTTAATTAAAAAGAAATGAGAAGGTTTAGAACCTTGGAGAAGGAGCAGGAGGCACAAAGAACCCTAGATTTTGGGGGAATGAAAAGTGTCTTTTATTCATCATCATGTTGCCTTTTATAGGCTTACATATTTACATATAGCCCCTTCGGCTTTGCAAAATGGCATTTTGCCCATCCCATGGCTCATGTGCCATTTCTTTTTGCACATAAGCCCAAGAATTTGGCTTTATGCCTATTTTATTTACATTCATGCATAAAAAATTACCTAAAAATTATTTATGACATGATTTCGTTATTGGCACGGGGAGGCTGGCCGCGGGCTCGACTTGGGCATGGGCCCTCTTGACCTGGGCTTGGGCCCACCTAGCTTGGGGGTTGACCTTGACTTTGACTCGGTCAACCGGGGTGTAAATTTTTACCCCAACAAATTGCCCCCCATCAATAAATGCACACCGCACATGCGGGTCGTGTGCATGAAATTGATGGATCTTCTTTCACGTGGAGGCGACTTGCTTTGGTTCCCACTTTTTGGGATGCACTGCCCTTTTTACGACGTGGACGGTCGACGCTTGACGCGTTTCCGAGACAGAGTGTCCGTGGTAGACTTTTCTCTTGCCCGGAACGATGCTTTGTAGGAAGCCTGCACTGCACTTTTTGCGACATGGACGGTCGACGCTCTGATCCGGAGCGATTTGGTAGACGTGTCCCCGGCATGGAATGTCGCTGTTGGACGTTTCCCTGATGCGGAGTGTTTGTGTTTGACGTTTCCCCGATGCAGAGTGTCGCTGGTTGACATGTCCCCACGACGGAGTGTCTGTTGTCGATGTGCCCCCGGCACGGAGTGTCTGCTTGACGTTTCCCCGAGGCGGAGTATCGGCTGGTTGACGTTTACCTGATGCGGAGTGTCTGTGTTGGACGTTTCGCCGATGCAGAGTGTCGCTGGTTGACGTGTCCCCTACACGGAGTGTCTGTTGTCGATGTGCCCCCGGCACGGAGTGTCTGCTTGACGTTTCCCCGAGGCGGAGTATCGGCTGGTTGACGTTTCCCTGATGCGGAGTGTCTGTGTTGGACGTTTCCCTGATGCAGAGTGTCGCTGGTTGACGTGTCCCCGGCACGGAGTGTCGCTGATCGACTTTTCCCCGGCACGGAGTGTCGCTGATCGACTTTTCCCCGGCTCGGAGTGTCGGGTTGACTTTTCCCCGGCACGGAGTGTCGCTGATCGAATTTTCCCCGGCGCGGAGTGTCGGGTTGACTTTTCCCCGGCACGGAGTGTCGCTGATCGACTTTTCCCCGGCGCGGAGTGTCGCGGGTTGACTTTTCCGCGGCACGGAGTGTCGCTGATCGACTTTTCCCCGGCGCGGAGTGTCACTGGTTGACTTTTCCCCGGCACGGAGTGTCGCTGATCGACATTTCCCCGGCGCGGAGTGTCGGGTTGACTTTTCCCCGGCACGGAGTGTCGCTGATAGACTTTTCCCCACCGCGGAGTGTCGGGTTGACTTTTCCCCGGCACGGAGTGTCGCTGATGGACTTTTCCCCGGCGCGGAGTGTCGCTGGTTGACTTTTCCCCGGCACGGAGTGTCGCTGATCGACTTTTCCCCGGCGCGGAGTGTCCCTGGTTGACTTTTCCCCGGCACGGAGTGTCGCTGATCGACTTTTCCCCGGAGCGGAGTGTCGGGTGGACTTTTCCCCGGCACGGAGTGTTGCTGATGGACTTTTCCCCGGCGCGGAGTGTTGGGTTGACTTTTCCCCGGCACGGAGTGTCGCTGATGGACTTTTCCCAGCGCGGAGTGTCGCTGGTTGACTTTTCCCCAGCACGGAGTGTCGCTGATCGACTTTTCCCCGGCACGGAGTGTCACTGGTTGACTTTTCCCCGGCACGGAGTGTCGCTGATCGACTTTTCCCCGGCACGGAGTGTCGCTGATGGACTTTTCCCCGGCGCGGAGTGTCGGGTTGACTTTTCCCCGGCACGGAGTGTCGCTGATGGACTTTTCCCCGGCGCGGAGTGTCGCTGATGGACTTTTCCCCAGCGCGGAGTGTCGCTGGTTGACTTTTCCCCGGCACGGAGTGTCGCTGATCGACTTTTCCCCGGCGCGGAGTGTCCCTGGTTGACTTTTCTCCGGCGCGGAGTGTCGGGTGGACTTTTCCCCGGCACGGAGTGTCGCTGATGGACTTTTCCCCGGCGCGGAGTGTTGGGTTGACTTTTCCCCGGCACGGAGTGTCGCTGATGGACTTTTTCCCGGCGCGGAGTGTCGCTGGTCGACTTTTCCCCGGCACGGAGTGTCGCTGATCGACTTTTCCCCGGCGTGGAGTGTCGGGTTGTTTTAATTCCGAGGCGGGGCATAATTCCGGCAGGGAAGGTAGATATTCCGAGGCGAAGCATGATTTCGACACGGGGTAAATTCTGGGACAGAGCATGATTCCGCCATAGAGGTCGTTGGTTTGATTTGATTTGGGTTGACATCAGCATCGCTACACTAGAATATGGTACCAGGAGCGAATCATCATCTGTCTTGAGAGGATTTGGGAATTGTTTTTTTTTGTTTGGCATCTGCATTGCTACACTGGAATAATGCCAAGAGCAACTCATCATTTGCCCCGGGAGGATTTGGATTTGGTTTGTTATTTGGCATCTGCATTGCTGCACTGGAATAATGCCAGGAGCAACTCATCATTTTCCCCGGGAGGATTTGGGAATTGGTTTTGTTTTAGCATCTGCATTGCTACACTGGAATAATACCAGGAGCAACTCATCATTTGCCCCGGAAGGATTTGGGAATTGGTTTTGTTTTGGCATCTGCATTGCTGCACTGGAATAATGCCAGGAGCAACTCATCATTTGCCCCGAGAGGATTTGGGAGTTGGTGGCTTAAGAGACAGGTTTAGATCCCTATCACCTAAGACTTTTCAATTTTATGGGCCGTAAGGGTCCCATAAAAGCATTTTCTCCCTACGGGTCGTAAGGATCCCTTAGGTGTATTTTCTCCTTAGGAGTCGTGGGGACTCCTAAGTGTGTTGCTCCTTTGTGAGTCGTAAGGATCTCACGCGGGAATTTTCTCCTCATAAAGTCGAGAGGACTTCGCGAGTGCATTTTTTTTTGAGGGATCGGGATTGTTTTACGCCCGTGGATTGTTTACGGTTTTGTAGGATGTATGATCCAGACCGTAGGGCCGGAAAAATTTCAGGACCTTGTTGGCGTCTGCATCGCTGCACTGGAATGTGGCACCAGGATCGATTCATCATTCGCCATTGGGGTATGGGATATGGAATTTGGTTGGCGTCTGCATCGCTGCACTGGAATATGGTACCAGGAGCGACTCATCATTCGCCACTTGGGGGTTGGAGAGCGATGGCTTAGGAGAAAAGTTTAGATCCCTATCACCTAAGACTTTTCAATTTTATGGGCCGTGAGGGTCCCATAAAAGCATTTCCTCCCTACGAGTCGTAAGGATCTCGCAGGTGTATTTTCTCCTTAGGAGTCGTGAGGACTCCTAAGTGTGTTTTTCCTTTGTGAGTCGTAAGGATCCCACAAAGGTTTGTTCTCCTCATGTATCGTGAGGACACATGAGTGGATTTCCCTCGTTCCCAGTTTAATGACTTAGAGGTCGACTGTTTCCAGTTTAATGACTTAGCGGTCATCTGTTTCCAGTTTAAAGACTTAGGGGTCTGTGGTGCCCAGTTTAACGACTTAGCGGTCATCTGTTTCCAGTTTAACGACGTGGTGGTCATCTGTTTCCAGTTTAACGACTTGGAGGTCATCTGTTTCCAGTTTAACGACTTGGTGGTCATCTGTTTCCAGTTTAACGACTTGGTGGTCATCTGTTTCCAGTTTAACGACTTAGAGGTCATTTGTTTCCAGTTTAACGACTTGGTGGTCATCTGTTTCCAGTTTGACGACTTGGTGGTCATCTGTTTCCAGTTTAGAGACTTAGAGGTCTACTGTTTCCAGTTTAACGACTTAGAGGTCATTTGTTTCCAGTTTAAAGACTTAGAGGTCACCTGTTTCCAGTTTAACGACTTGGTGGTCATCTGTTTCCAGTTTAAATACTTAGGGGTCTATTGATGGCGAGCTTGGAATTTTGGGGTAGGGGCCGGCATCAGCGTTGCTAACACTGAAGCAGAGGTGCCAAGAGCAATTCATCATTTGCCTACTCTTGTTGGCGGAGCGATGGCTTAGGAGACGGGTTTAGGTCCCTATCGCCTAAGGCTTTTCAATTTTATGGGCCGTGAGGGTCCCATAAAAGCATTTTCTCCCTGCGAGTCGTGAGGATCCCGCAGGTGTATTTTCTCCTTAGGAGTCGTAAGGACTCCTAAGTGTGTTTTTTCTTTGTGAGTCGTAAGGATCCCACAAAGGTTTGTTCTCCTTATGTATCGTGAGGACACATGAGGGGGTCTTCTCAATGGAGCATAACTCCAAAGACGGAGACCAGCTGCGTAACTGGTGATTACGGTGGCGCATGGGTATGATGAGAATTATTTGAGCCCGTGGATTGTATACGGCAGTCAATTTGGGGACTGGCCGTAGGGCTGGAAGAATTTTGAAAAAATGGATTTTTGTCGGCGTCTGCATCGCTGCACTGGAATATGGTACTAGGAGCAACTCATCATTCGCCAGTTGTTTTGTTTTTTTGTTGTTTTTTTTTGTTTTTTTTTTTGTTTTTTTTTGTTTTACCGCGATTGCTCTATCATTTCAGCTTTTCTTATCATGAAGGTCGCGATTGCCCTATCATTTCGGCTATTTATTCGCGGTTGCCCCATCATTTCGGCTTTATTTTCATGTTTATCTTTACTCGCTGATTTTTATTGCGAGTTACCCCATCACTTCGGCTTTTCTTTATTTTTCTTTTATTTACACATTTTTTTTGTTTATTTACATATATATGTATACATATATTTTTACATTCCCAGTTTAACGACTTAGAGGTCGACTGTTCCCAGTTTAACGACGTGGGGGTCATTTTTGCTTATCCCAGCTCCTTGAACTTTGATCTTGGCGGAGCTGTGTTGATGACCTAGCTCTGTGGCTTGCCGATACATCCGAGGATTTTGAGGTCTTTCCCAGCTTATATTGGTCCTCTGCCCAATCTTTGAAAATATAGCAGTCTTCGATGGTATGACCCACCACTCTATGATATGGGCAGTATATGGGATTGCCGGTCATGTTCATTTCCTGTGGCCTCTTTGGAACAGGCAGTTGCAGACCGTTGCTCAAGACGTCCATGAATATTTTGCGGACTTCATCCCTCCTGAAGGAGTATACCTTCTTCTTTCTCTCCATTGGAGTAGGTGCCTTTGCTGATGCTGGTCCTCGAGGCCGATCGGTCTTTGGTTCGCCTTTTTCAGATAATGGCACATGTCTGGGAGGATTAGGTTCCCGAAAGGCTTCGGTCTTCATTTGCATGAAATCGGCGGTCGTAGCTTGACTGTTTGCTAACGCGCCTTTAGACAGTTCTATCTCTCCCGTCCTGTATTGCCTTTCGACCCAATCTTTGAAGACAAAGCAGTCCTTAATGGCATGACCTATCACCCTGTGATAGGGGCAATATTTTGGGTCGTCGGTCATATTCTCTTCTTGCGGTCTCTTTGATTCTGGCAATTGTAGACCGTTTCTTAGGGCGTCCCTGAATATCTTGTGGACCGTTTCCCTCTTGAAGGAATAGACCTTTTCCAGCTTCTCTTTCAGAGGCGATTCCCCCCTGGCGTATGTATCGGAGGGACTGGAGACTGATTGCGGCCGTTTTTTGCAAAGGCGCTCCGCTTTTAGGTTGAAAGGGATATCAGTTGGCTGCCCCCGGGTATCAATCCCTGGCGCATGCGCCAAAATTTGATTCTGTTGGAATTGCAATCGGGCGACTTGGGTCGCGAGATCTGCTACGACGTTTGCCAGCTCGTCGACTTTGGAATAGACCTCGGCCATCTTCTCATCCCTGTCGTGAAATTGCCTTTGAAGCCATTGGAATAATGCTTGTTTTGTATTTCCGGCTATGACAACCGGGTAATTTTTATTGCCTGAGCTCAATTCCGCAGGAACCACAGGCTCTTCTGGCTTATCGGCCTGAGCGGGCTTTTCATCATTTAGATCCAGCCGATGCTGGGTAGCGTCAACCATATCATCACCATGGCTGTGAAGAAGAGGAGGGTTCGTTTCTTCATATCCGGCCATGTAGACAGTGTGGATAACACATTCAGCCATTCTTTCATCACTGGCGGCTGGTTTCGTGGAGCGGTCCGGGCTTTGGAAATTCATAAATTTTAACATGGCCAGAGCCCTAGCCCTTTTGTTGGCTCTATATCTGAGCCGCTTCTGCCTCAGCTTCTCTGCCTTAAGCACTTGGCAGGCTTCTGCTCTTCGGGAAGCCGCCATAGGCCGAGCGATTGGGATGCTTGAGAAGACATCTGCCCGCGTGTCCGTCGAAGGTATCGTCTGGGCTTGCCCATGACGTCTGGCAACTTCTTTTGTTCCGATGGCTTTGCCCCCGGTTGGGGCCATGGAAAGCCGTCCAGACACCGATTTGCGTTTGGGTTGGGGCGCCCTCGAGATTACCACATTCGGTCTCCTGCCTTTCGAGAACGGTCTGTCTGTTGCTGGAGCTTGAGGAGCTGGGATGGCGTTAGCTGACACGAACAGGATAGAGCCGAATGGTAGCGGCTCCTCCTCGCATTGTCGCCCTAGACTGGCCGGAAGGACCGTCCTGGAGTCCATCTTCATCGTATAGGAGACGGGAGTAGTGCTGAGAGCTGAGATCGTCCTTGGAGACATTGTTGGAGAGTGATTGCTTAAAAACCTGCATGAAAAAGCATTATTTTAGTTTAAATATAAGTATGTATATTGATTGAGTTCGCATGAACGTTTAACCCGAAATATGGGAGGAGAAATTGGTCCCAGCGGGCGTGCCAGAATCTGTAGGGTGTTTTTCGTCACCCCATTGAGATGGGAATACGTGCGCGCTTGTCAGGCGTATACTACAGATTCCCCCTGCCTAGGGTAGGCCGGGGTTTAATGATTGTGGGGATCCGAATCTCCGACAGCCGCGAACTAAGCTACCGTTAATTACCCCTCGCCTTTGGGGCGAGGGAACCTCCGATTGACGGGTTAAACTAGTCATGCGAACTCAATGTGCAGTGTGCGTGTGTTGTGTTTTGAAAGGGGGTTTTAGATATATCGGGAGCCACGCAGAGTTTTAACGGGGGTCCTGCTACACGTATAGCGGGCTGGGGGTCAAGGGGGCGAGCAGCCCCCTTGCGGGGTGCGGGGCAGCGCCCCGTTAGAAATTTTTTTCTAACAGGGACAGTGTCGTGGAGTATGTGTGTGTGTAAATATGTATGCATATGTATATATATATGTATATATATATATAAAAAAAAGAAGGGGAAAAGACATCCAAAGGATGCGTGGGGGCCAGCGCCTCGAGCGCTGTGCGCTTAGGCACTAGAGTGCCACGTGTCAGCACGTGGGCGCTCTGCGCTTGAGCGCTGAGCGCTTGAGAGCAAGCGCGCCACGTGTCGGTATGTGGGCACTTTGCGCTTCAGCGCCTGACGCTTGAGCGCAAGTGCGCCACGTGTCGGTACGGGAGCGACTTGCGCTTGAGCGCTGGGCGCTTGAGCGCAAGCGCTCCACGTGTCGGGATGGGGGCGACTTGCGCTTGAGTGCTTGCGCTGGAGTGCAAGTGCGCCACGTATCGGCACGGGGGTGACTTACGCTCGAGCGCTTGCGCTTGAGCGCCAGCGCGCCACGTGTCGGCACCGGGGTGACTTGCGCTCGAGCGCTTGCGCTTGAGCGCCAGCGCGCCACGTGTCGGCACCGGGGCGACTTGCGCTCGAGCGCTCGCGCTTGAGTGCAGGCGCGCCACATGTCGGCATGCGGGTGCTCTGCGCTTGAGCGCCGGCGAGAAAAGGAGGCTTTTAGCCTAGAACCAGAAGCTATGCTTCAAGAAGGAATTATTTATTATATATATATATATAGAGAGAGAGAGAGAGAGTTAAACTCCTAGGATGTTTTGAAGCTGATGAAGGGGATTCTTCTTCTTCCTCCTGTTGTTTGGCCGGATCTTGAAGATCAAGAAGTAGGAGATTTTAAAAATCACTCCTTTTTGAGATCTGATGGGAGATCTGAGTTCCCCTTTGTGGGTTTTGTGGTGGAAAACTACTTAGTTTTGGAAAAGAAAGAGTAAAACTCTTGATTTAATTCAAAAGAAATGAGAAGGTTTAGAACCTTGGAGAAGGAGCAGGAGGCACAAAGAACCCTAGATTTTGGGGGAATGAAAAGTGTCTTTTATTCATCATCATGTTGCCTTTTATAGGCTTACATATTTACATATAGCCCCTTGGGCTTTGCAAAATGGCATTTTGCCCATCCCATGGCTCATGTGCCATTTCTTTTTGCACATAAGCCATGGGCTTACAAGAATTTGGCTTTATGCCCATTTTATTTACATTCATGCAAAAAAAATTACATAAAAATTATTTATGACATGATTTCGTTATTGGCATGGGGAGGCTGGCCGCGGGCTCGACTTGGGCATGGGCCCTCTTGACTTGGGCTTGGGCCCACCTAGCTTGGGGGTTGACCTTGACTTTGACTCGGTCAACCGGGGTGTAAATTTTTACCCCAACAACAATTAACATATATCGCATATATATCAATGTATTACCCGAATGAGAAAAAGAATCTTTTAGTGAGCTTATATTAGTTAATGTAATTTAATATATCAAATATATAATTATACATTAAATTATCGAATCAACACTTGATCCGATAATCCGGCTATTTCACAAATAACCAACTAATATAATCTGTATCAGTTCATCGAATCAACACTTGATCCGATGACCCGGCTATATCACATATACCCGGTCGATATCTCATATCGTGAGAATCTAGTACGGTATCACATACACGTATTGTTCTCGGTCCCGCACATATCATATATGTGTGATTGTTAGGGATTCTGCGTGTTCAAGTTTTAGTTAAATACCGCAATCAAGACGGTTTCGCTTGTAGCTAGCCGGTTGAGTACGGGTCGTCTGCAGGGAGATGGGAGTCTTTTTCTATGTGTTTTAACGAGTTAAGTCCGAGAGTCCAGATTTTTTTGTGATTATCTAAGTGTTTAAAATGGTATGTAAAGAGATCTTGTTAGGGTTAGGATTAGGTTAGTTTGAGTTAGGAGTCTCCCACAACTTTCGTTGCCCCCTCTTAATATCGGTGTTACGGTAATCGGCAACAACGGGGATTAGCACGACTAGGAAGGAACTTGCGAGTATAACCTAGGCTTTCCAACGCATAAGTTCTTCCTTTTGGTGCTTGTCCGTCCGTTCTTGGCTCTTAGCCATAACCTCCGGTTAATTCAACCACAACCGGTCTCACTACGGAATCACCGCTATCATGTAGGATAGGGTGCCGTAAGGAGCGGACTGTGGTTCAATTAACGGGAGTCGAATTAAGCTGTTGGGTAAGGAAAGAGTGAGAGAGATTTTCTTCTCTCAAACTTCCCTTATCCTACCCTAACAAGTATGAAACTACTCACACATCATGATACGGAAAAATAAAACAAAACAAAAGAGGAAGATAGAAAGAAAGAGATTAGAAGATAACAACTAGCTATTTGCGACCTCACCTTGGCGAGGATCAAGCGTAAGCATCATGGTTGTTTTAAGGATAATGAAAAGAGAGAAGAAAGAAACAACAAGAAAAATAACAACAACTAAGTTAACAAATGAAAATTACAACAATTAACAAGAGAATAAGACAAGCATAATAATAAACGGTTCTTCTTTATTCATCATTCTTCACTCACAAGCTCACTACAAGTTTTAATGGAGAAGAGATGAGAAGAGGAAGAAGAAACACAACTAAACCTAGAAAAGAAAATACAAGATTCTGGACCCTTTCCTTCACAAAGTTCTGGGCTATTTATAGGCTGAAAAATGAAAACCTAGGGCAACCACCAGAACACAAATAAAAAGACCAAAACACCCCTGGAAAAGTTTTGTCTGCCGCCACCATACGGCCGCGGATCCGCGGCCTAAGCACGCGTAGGCCGCGGTTCCGCGGCCTAATGGAGGAGTTGACTCCTCGAATTTTGTGGGCCCCCCTGGTCTGATGTTGTCTGTGGTTTGGCATATGTGTTTTCTGAAAATACTTCCACATTTCTTCCAGAATTTCTGTTGAGGGAAAGGTGTTTTGAAGTGGACTTTTTGTCATGATTTCCTCGAGCTCCACGTAGATTTCTTGGATCTTGTGCTGCCATTGAGCCTTGTGCATGAAAACGACATTGATTTAACATTTTGTCTTCTTAAACTGTATCTGGCAACATACGGATGAAGAGCGGAGACCATGTTTTCTCAGTGGTTGGCAGGAACCCGGATTTTGTCGTGTTTTCCATGAATTTCACCGTTTTAGAACCGAGAACCTGTATCCTGCAATTGACTAGCAAACACGGCTCAAGAGTATCTACCGATAAGCAATGTGATAAAAATTGGGCGGTATAAAAATACAAAAATCTGATATGAACAAATACCCCCAAACTTATCATTTGCTCGTCCCGAGCAAAGCCAATTTATTCACAAAAAATTTCCTAACCTCACTTTCCCAGGGAACGCGATTGCACTGAGCATGTGCAACAAGCCGTTAAACCTCTAGGTGTCCCTAGTAGGAGGAGTGTTGTCTCCTGAGGGTTTTCAGTGGATACTACCCACAAAATCCGGTCAAGCTAGTTTTGTAAAATAATTAAGATTCAAACCCTAAAGTTTTGTTTCAGAAAATAACAATTCTATTATCCTAAGTCTAGACTATCGAACCTTTATTTTTCACACCTCGCTTCTTATTTAACTACAGCTTTTATATGTCTTTACGTGCAGTGCAAATAGTGTCGTTAAGTTTCAGAAGGGTCGAATAAAGTCATCATGTCACACAATAAAGCCCTGATAACAATTTTAAAAGGATCACACAAGTTTTATAAAGAGTTAAGCATTTTTCAAGTTCCGTTTTCCAGTAAAGTTTCAACTTCAGAATTTCTATTTTCCTTAACAAGAAACTAGGTCTTATTTTTCACTCCACCTTTTTCTTGTTTTCATTTCATACACACCTCTGTGAACGTGCAATAGTCTTTATCATAGAATAAAACCTTCATATCTCCGCTAAAATTTTTATAAAAGCCTGTCTTTTATCAAGATTATTCTCACACAAAGAACCGTTAGGAATTTTAACTCGGAGAGAACACTTGCTTGACTTTGTTTTTATCTGGACTTTCTAGGCTTCTTAGCGAGCTTTGGGCCAATGCACCCAAACCAGTTGGTTTTAGGGCATTAGGTGTAGAAACACCCCAGGGGACTTAATTACTCAAGTTACCTAGGTCCAAAAACAAAAGACAGTTTGGCGTGAAAATCAGATGATTTAGTACGAACGGAGATATAACCGGCAGTTCAGTTATTTTTTGGATAAAAGACGTGTTTAGTGGGTTTTGGTGTGTAATCATTCCAATCAAGTTCCAGATGGGTTATTTTTCAGACTTAGTTCCAATTAAGGCATCAATAACATTCCTTCATATTCGCTTTACTTCATAAACTATTCTTGACATTACTTATTTCAGAACAAACCTATTTGATCCTCAGAAAATCATTTATCTATTTAAAAGTTTTTAAACATAAAAGACTTGTCATCTAATTCCCAAAAACTCACGACACGTGTAGTGTGATATAAAGACGTATATCAGCTATAGTTAACTTTAAAGGAGGGTTATCTTTCAGGTTTTCAAAATCTAAACATAAGATTTAGTTATTCTTATTTTATCAAACAAAACCGTCGAAATGTTGAATCAGAGTCCTCCTACTAGCTAACTTGATAGAAAAGTTTTTATGTTTTTAGAAAATTTTCAGATTTTTATGGATTTTATGGATTTAAATATGCAGATGCAAAATATACATATGAATGCGAAGGTAAGAAATGCGTACCGAGCGTACCCCCAAACTTAAACTGGACAGTGTCCTCACTGTCATTGCATGAAGAGATCATTTGAAGGGTCAAAAATGTCGGTTAGCGATACACAATTTTTATTTTTTTGTTTTTGTTTTTGAAGAAAAGAAAAAGACTATACACAAATATATACAAAATGGTTTGTACATACCCCCAAACTTATTTGGAACAGTGTCCACTGTTCTTGGCTGGATAACCGAAGTTTGGAGGTAGGCAGAGGAAGATCATGCAGGGTAAACCGGCTCCTGTAAGAACAGGAGCTCCTCTGTTGGTTCGGCGCTAAGGTACGGTTTGCATCGGTGTCCGTTCACTTTGAAAAATGAACCGTCCTTTGGATTTTCCAAATCCACAGCGCCCTGCGGATACACATTCCGCACAAAATACGGCCCTTTCCAGCGAGACCTGAGCTTTCCAGGATGGAAGTGAAGTCGGGTGTCGTAAAGCAGTACCTGCTGACCAGGTACGAAGGTTTTGCGCAAAAGGTGTTTATCGTGAAACACCTTCGTTCGGTTCTTAACGACAACCGCGTTATCGTAAGCCTCATCCCTAAGCTCGCTTAATTCGTTCAACTGCAGCTTCCGATGGCTGCCCGCATCTTCGAGAGACAGATTCAGCTCCTTTATCGCCCAAAATGCGCGATGCTCTATTTCGACAGGTAGGTGGCAGGCTTTTCCGTACACAAGCTGATAGGGAGACATGCCAAGGTCGGTCTTATAAGCGGTTCGAAATGCCCAAAGGGCATCAGTGAGTTTCAGCGACCAATCCTTACGGTTCTTGGAAACCGTCTTCTCCAGTATCTGCTTGATTTGCCGATTTGAAACTTCGGCCTGCCCGCAGGTTTGGGGGTGGTAGGGCGTAGAGAGCTTATGATTAATGGAGTATTTCCGCATCAAGGCCTCGAAAGTCTTGTTGCAGAAATGACTTCCATTGTCGCTAATGATCGCTCGGGGGTGCCCAAACCGGGAGAAAATGTTTTCTTTAAGGAACCTAACGACAACCTTGTTGTCGTTAGTCCGGCTGGGCACAGCCTCGACCCATTTAGAGACGTAATCAACAGCGAGAAGGATGTACAAGTTCCCGAAAGAGCTGGGAAACGGCCCCATGAAATCTATCCCCCAAACATCGAAAATCTCCACAACCAAGATCGGTTGGAGCGGCATCTCATTCCTCCGGGATATCCGGCCCATGTGTTGGCACCGGGAGCAAGTCTTGCAATAGTCGTGAGCGTCTTTGAAGAGTTGTGGCCAGTAGAAACCACATTGCAAGATCTTCTCAGCTGTCTTTCTGGGGCCAAAATGCCCGCCACACGCTTGATCGTGACAAAATGACAGCACACTCTTGAATTCCTCGTCACGGACACACCGACGAATAATCTGGTCGGGACAGTACTTGAACAGATAGGGTTCGTCCCAGTAAAAGTGTTTTACTTGGGATAAGAAGCGAAGTCTGTCCTGACTTGACCATTCAGTCGGTAGTAATCCTGTGGCCAAATAGTTCACAATATCTGCGAACCAGGGTTCGCAAGATACTGTCAAGAGTTGCTCATCCGGGAAAACGTCGTTGATCGGAATTGGAAGCGAAGGCGAAGAAGGAAGTCGTGAGAGATGGTCGGCAACCACGTTTTCACATCCTCGTTTGTCCTTAATGACAAGGTCAAACTCCTGAAGCAAGAGGATCCAACGGATTAATTTTAGCATCTTTCTTCGCAAAAGATGGCGCAGAGCAGAATGGTCGGTGTAGACAATGACTGGAGAGCCGATGAGGTAGGGCCAGAACTTTTCTAAGGCAAATACAACAGCTAAGAATTCCTTCTCAGTTGTTGTATAATTGAGTTGGGCGTCGTTCAGGGTTCGGCTCGCATAATAGATTACGTGCGGCATCTTGTTGATGTATTGTCCAAGGACAGCACCAATGGCAAAGTCGGATGCATCGCACATAATCTCGAATGGGTGCGTCCAGTCAGGTGAAGAAAGAACGGGAGCAGAAGTGAGTGAGCTTTTTAGTGACTCGAAGGCAGTCACACAGCTCGAGTTGAAGTCGAATGGCGTATCCTTGGCCAGCAAAAGAGTCAAGGGCCTAGCAATCTTGCTAAAGTCCTTGATGAACCGTCTATAGAAACCGGCATGGCCAAGGAAGGCTCGGATATCTCTGACGCATCGGGGAGGAGGTAGATTGGAAATGACCTCAATCTTTGCTTTGTCAACCTCTATGCCATTTTGCGAGATGATATGTCCTAAGACAATACCTTCGCGCACCATGAAGTGGCATTTCTCCCAATTCAAAGTGAGATTCTTGTCCTTACATCGGGTAAGGACAGCGTCAAGATGCAGCAAACACTCGTTGAAGGAATCGCCGAAGATGGAGAAGTCATCCATGAAAATCTCCAGAAATTTTTCCACCATGTCTGAGAAAATTCCCATCATACACCGCTGGAAGGTAGCGGGCGCATTGCATAACCCAAAGGGCATGCGTCGATATGCAAACGTGCCGAAAGGACAAGTGAAAGTGGTCTTGTCCTGGTCTTTTTCGGCGATGGGAATTTGATTATAGTCGGAGTATCCATCAAGAAAACAGTAGTACTCGTGTCCGGCCAATCGTTCAAGCATCTGGTCAATGAAAGGTAGCGGAAAGTGGTCTTTCCGCGTTGCGGCGTTGAGTTTTCTGTAATCGATGCATACTCGCCACCCAGTTTGGGTGCGAGTAGGGATTAACTCGTTCGCCTCGTTAGTTATGACCGTGATGCCCGACTTCTTGGGGACAATGTGGATGGGGCTAACCCACTGGCTATCAGAGATAGGGTAAATGATACCACTATCTAGACATTTTACGATCTCCTTCTTCACAGCCTCTTTCATGACTGGATTGAGACGTCTTTGTGGATCCCGGGCTGGTTTGGCATCATCCATCAGATGAATGTGATGCTCAACGATCAGGGGACTAATCCCCTTGATGTCCGCCATGGACCAGCCAAAAGCTTTCCTGTTGCTGTGCAAGACCGCGAGAAGGGCTTTCTCTTGCTCGGGAGCTAGAGAAGCCGAAATGATGACAGGGAGGGTCTCGTTCTCACCTAAGTAAGCGTACTTAAGGTGAGACGGCAAAGGCTTGAGTTCGAGCGTTGGAGGTGAAACGATGGAAGGCAAGATTGGTGCAAAGGTCTCGAACTCAAAGGACTCCAGCAAAGGTTCAAAACGAGTGTAGGCAACCGAGTTGGATGGTTCAGGTAACTCATCCAGAAAGTCGAAGGATTCAAACTTGGGTTGTGCGCGGTTAAGATCGTTCGAGAACGTAAAACACTCGTAGTCGTTGTCGGGCGCAGAAACGGCAGCAGGTTCGAAGAGAAACGCACTAGTGGCGTCAAGATTATCGTGATCAAACAGAAACTCCTCGAATTCACACTCTTCTGGGGTGATCTCCTGGATCGAGCAGACGTCCAGTATATGAGCATTAGGTTCGGCGGGCTGATTCCCCAACCTAAAAATGTTGAGTTCAATCGTCATGTTTCCAAAAGAGAGGTTCATCGAACCATTGCGACAATTGATCACAGCATTTGAGGTTGCAAGAAATGGGCGACCGAGTATCACCGGAATTTGATTCCGGGGGTTAGCTACAGGCTGTGTGTCTAATACAATGAAGTCAACGGGGAATATGAAGTCCCCGACTTTTATTAACACATCCTCTAGCTCACCCCTAGGATGGGTGATCGATCGGTCGGCCATTTGGAGAGTGCAGTGCGTGGGTTTCAGCTCTCCGACGCCTAATTGCTCGTATACTGAATACGGAAGCAGGTTAACACTGGCACCAAGATCTAATAGTGCGCGGTTGATGTTCTTATCCCCAATAGTAATTGAAATCGTAGGACAGCCAGGGTCCTTCCGTTTTTGTGGTAAAGATTGGGTAAGAGCATCACTCACAGCACTAGCCAAGAAAAATTTCTTGGGTACCTGAGACTTCCTCTTTTTCGTGCACAAGTCTTTTAGGATTTTCGCATAAGATGGGACTTGTTGGACAGCATCTAAAAGAGGAATGTTAATGTTAACCTGCTTAAATAACTCCAGAATCTTCTCCATTTGAGGATTTTGTTTATTAGAGCTCAACCGGTTTGGAAATGGGACATTTTTAAAATTGGTTGAGTCTAATGCTTGTGGAGGAGATTGTGGAGTTGGAACGGATCCCAGAACAGGTGTTTCCGTGGAGTGAGAAGTGGGTCCATTCAAAGCAGAAGAGGAGGAAGGAGAGCCTTGTGAAGAACGGAGAATAGGCTCAGAAGACGAAGAAGAAGAAGAAGAAGAAGAAGAAGCGGCTGGGGTGTCATCGTTGATCCGTTTGCCAATGTTGTTTTGCAGCATCCTTCCCGATCTCAGTGTGGTCACGGCACTCACATTATGGTTCTGTTGTTCAAGAGCAACATGTACATTCTGTGGGTGACCGGGATTTGGGAGTGGTTGGGACGGGAGCTTCCCCTTCTCTCGCTCGCTTAAGGCCGCGTTCAGCAGTGCAATCTGGGCCTCGATGGTCTTGATGCTTTGCCCGTGTGTGGCAGTGTGTTGCACTAAAGATTGAATGGAAGACTGGATGTTTGCGGTGGATTGAGTCGATTGTTTGACGAACGCCTCCAGACTTCGTTCGAGCGAGGAAACCTTATCGTTGTTTGACGGAACAAAGTTGTTTGGTGGAAAAGAATTGTTGGGTGCAAAGTTGTTCGTCTGATTTTGGAAAGGTTGGGGTTGGAAGGGTTGCTGAAACTGCTGTTGAGTTTGTTGTTGCGCTTGTTGTTGCGGCGGAAGGGGCCTTTGGAAATTGTTTCCTTGGAATTGATTCTGATTCTGATTCCAGGCGAAATTGGGGTGGTTCCTCCAACCGGGATTGTAGGTGGAAGAGTATGGATCATTCCTCGGTCTTTGCTGAAATGCAGCATTAACCTGATCCTGTCCTTACGATGATGGATTGTAAGGACACTCTTCGGTTAAGTGAGAAGGATCGGAACAACAAGCGCAGATGGTACGAAGGGGAAGAACAGAGGTAGGAGCAGGAGAAGAGAATTTGCTCTCTATCGCTTCAAGTTTTCTCGTTATTGCGGCCATTTCAGCTTTCATCGCAATAGAGACGTCAAGTTGGTGAATTCCTACCCTAGACTGACCGGTAGAAGTGGAGGTAGAAGAAGAAGAAGTCGGTCTGGTGCTCTCCCATTGTAGCGTTTGCTCCGCAAGGTCGTCAAAGAACTGCCACGCTTCCTCGTCGGATTTCGATAGGAAGTGGCCCTGACAGATGGTTTCCAACAACTGCTTCGTTGCTGGGTTCAGGCCCTCATATAAGGTTTGGCAGAGTTGCCATTTCTCTATACCGTGGTGAGGACACTGAACAAGAAGGTCTTTGTACCGGTCAAAGCACTTCCAGAAGGGTTCAGAAGGAAGCTGAGAGAATTGGTTGATTTCATTGCGAATCCTTGCGGTTTTATGATTCGGATAGAACTTTTTGAGAAACGCTTTAACAAACTCGTCCCAACTGGTTATGGAATGGGAAGCGGTGCTATACAGCCATTTTTCAGCAAGATCGCATAAAGTGAACGGAATGACCCGTAGACGTATAGCATCGTCCGACAGCTGGGTGGTTTTCATCATGGCACAGACGTTTTGAAATTTATTGATGAAGATATAGGCATCTTCAGATTCAAGCCCATGAAATCGTGGAAGCATGTTGATGAAGTGAGGCTTAATTTCAAAATTATCCCCATTGGCCGGTGGAAGAGAAAGGCAGGTGGGAAGTGCAGAACGGGTGGGATAGAAACGATCCTGGAGCGCAATTCGCGGCGGCGCTACAACAGGCGGGTGTGGTGGGTTATTGGTCTCCGTAGGAGGTGGAGCCAATCCAGGGGTGGTCAAAGAGATGTTCAGATTAAATCCTGACATCGCGGAAGAAGAGGTCGGTGAAAGTGAAGTTGAAGGCGAAGATGTATGAACAGAATTCCGGTCAACGTCGGAATTGGCCGGCAAAGGAAGGGGTGAAAGAGGAGTGGACGGAGTATCGACGTCTGAGTCGATCGCGTAGTCGGTAGCGACTAACGTAACGCGGACTAGACGGGCGCTAGTGTCCCGAGTCCAAGCGGACATACACTAAACGAGTTTAGTATAGTCAAAGCGGAGAAGGTGAGGGTAAGAAAACGTCAATGGAGAAAGGCGATGGGTGTGAAAAATGGATTTTGGCGACAAAGGGCAAGTTTTTATAAAAGTTTTTGATTTTTTTCTTTTTTTTTTTAGAAAGAGCTTTACAGAAATATGTACGGACTTACGACTTTAAGCAATCACAAACAAGATATGCACAATCACACCTAGATCTAGTGTCTCCTAGGTCTGCTAGACCTGCTCCAGAACTTGATTGTCGAAGCAAAACTGTGTCGAGAAACGGGCTTAAAAATACACTGATCACGAGGCCAGGTAAGTGCAGAGATAAGAGGAGGTTTTCCAACGCTTTCGCGAAGTTCCTTAATTAAATAACCCTTTCTCTTTTGGCGGTTGCGCCGTTAACACTTTCCTAGACACCCTGTAAACAATATACCGTTAAGCGAGGTTCTAAACACGGTTTAACTTCTCCTAATGAGCGCGAAGTCCTTAGGGCTGAAGTCTAGTATTTTTTAATTACAATGGACAATGCATATGCTTTTGTGATTTTTGGGGTCCTGGGAAGGGTGATGAAATCCCCACCCAATCTGAATTGGTTTCAAGCCCCTTAAGTCCGTATTAAAGAATGCAAAGTGGTAACAAATCAACTGCAAATAATTTTTATTTTTAGCGCGGCGCAAAGAATCCTGCATAAGAACAGTTTATTGGAAAAGGGAAGAGAGTTTGCGCAAAGAAGGCTGCAGAAAACACAGTTTATTGGAGTCCAGAGGAGTGGGGAGGAGAACAGAGACTTACCCAGAGATTTTGGGGCCCTGAAGCCACCAAGTGGCCGCGGATCCGCGGCCTAAGCTTCCTTATGCCGCGGTTCCGCGGCTATATGGTGGGATTGGGCTTCTGAAATTTTTGGGAGTGTTCTGTTTGGTGTCCTCTGCTTGTCTGGATGTGATGAATTTTGACTTGCTTACTGTATCTGCTCCAGATTTTTACAGTAGACCGTTTGCTTCGTTTTGATCCGTCGCGGTGTAGCCGCGAAATGTGGGTCTATCTTCCCACGTCTTTGGCACTGAACTTGAACTCCGTATTTTCTACGTCTTGGCCACTGAACTCGAACTTTGTATTTTCCTTCACACTTGCACAAAAACTAATCAAAAATAACAAAATGATTTTTTTTTTACAAAGTATATTTTTTTTTGTTTTTTGGTTATATTCACAAGTTAACCCGAAATTACATAAGGAAATAAACTACCGTCTCCCCGGCAACGGCGCCATTTGATTGTTAGGGATTCTGCGTGTTCAAGTTTTAGTTAAATACCGTAATCAAGACGGTTTCGCTTGTAGCTAGCCGGTTGAGTACGGGTCGTCCGCAGGGAGATGGGAGTCATTTCTATGTGTTTTAACGAGTTAAGTCCGAGAGTCCAGATTTGTTTGTGATTATCTAAGTGTTTAAAATGGTATATAAAGAGAGCTTGTTAGGGTTAGGATTAGGTTAGTTTGAGTTAGGAGTCTCCCACATCTTTCGTTGCCCCCTCTTAATATCGGTGTTACGGTAATCGGCAACAACAGGGATTAGCACGACTAGGAAGGAACTTGCGAGTATAAGCTAGGCTTTCCAACGCATAAGTTCTTCCTTTTGGTGCTTGTCCGTCCGTTCTTGGCTCTTAGCCATAACCTCCGGTTAATTCAACCACAACCGGTCTCACTACGGAATCACCACTATCATGTAGGATAGGGTGCCGTAAGGAGCGGACTGTGGTTCAATTAACGGGAGTCGAATTAAGCTGTTGGCAAGGAAAGAGTGAGAGAGATTTCCTTCTCTCAAACTTCCCTTATCCTACCCTAACAAGTATGAAACTACTCACACATCATGATACGGAAAAATAAAACAAAACAAAAGAGGAAGATAGAAAGAAAGAGATTAGAAGATAACAACTAGCTATTTGCGATCTCACCTTGGCGAGGATCAAGCGTAAGCATCATGGTTGTTTTAAGGATAAAGAAAAGAGAGAAGAAAGAAACAACAAGAAAAATAACAACAACTAAGTTAACAAATGAAAATTACAACAATTAACAAGAGAATAAGACAAGCATAATAATAAACGGTTCTTCTTTATTCATCATTCTTCACTCACAAGCTCACTACAAGTTTTAATGGAGAAGAGATGAGAAGAGGAAGAAGAAACACAACTAAACCTAGAAAAGAAAATACAAGATTATGGACCCTTTCCTTCACAAAGTTCTGGGCTATTTATAGGCTGAAAAATGAAAATCTAGGGCAATCACCAGAACACAAATAAAAAGACCAAAACACCCCTGGAAAAGTTTTGTCTGCCGCCACCATACGGCCGCGGATCCGCGGCCTAAGCACGCGTAGGCCGCGGTTCCGCGGCCTAATGGAGGAGTTGACTCCTCGAATTTTGTGGGCCCCCCTGGTCTGATGTTGTCTGTGGTTTGGCATATGTGTTTTCTGAAAATACTTCCACATTTCTTCCAGAATTTCTGTTGAGGGAAAGGTGTTTTGAAGTGGACTTTTTGTCATGATTTCCTCGAGCTCCGCGTAGATTTCTTGGATCTTGTGCTGCCATTGAGCCTTGTGCATGAAAACGACATTGATTTGACATTTTTTCTTCTTAAACTGTATCTGGCAACATACGGATGAAGAGCGGAGACAGTCTCCATGAAAACTGTCTGTGGTTTGGCATATGTGTTTTCTCAGTGGTTGGCAGGAACCCGGATTTTGTCGTGTTTTCCATGAATTTCACCGTTTTAGAACCGAGAACCTGTATCCTGCAATTGACTAGCAAACACGGCTCAAGAGTATCTACCGATAAGCAATGTGATAAAAATTGGGCGGTATAAAAATGCAAAAATCTGATATGAACAATGTGCTCCTACTCCGTTTTGCCTGAGCTAGGAAACCTCTGTGTAGGACTCTAAAGAATCGTCAATACGTCGGCAGTAGGTGATGATCATATCAAACACCCACAAGCTGCAAGCGGTCAGCTAAACGTAACAGCCACCCAGGTATTGAGCGATCAGAAGATCAACAAGCAAGCCTGTATATTCTCCTGTGAATCCAATCAGTAACACTCCCGTACAGTCCGGTCTCTTCGTCTGATATGTCGCATATCTCGCCTAGGGGTGGAATACGTCAGACCCCAATAGCTTGATAAGTCGTGTCGATATGAGGTCCATAACAGTTCGAGAAACTACTGATAACGCTTACCAGTAAATCTCAGCAACTCTGGCCAAGGATTTCTAGTTATAGCCAATCGAACACAGCGCAACATCATCTCCCTGTTAGTTATATGTATGCCCTAGAGGCTATTACTGTACATAGGATGTATATTGTAGTGGATGCTGGGACATATATAGGGAGGACTTTCTTGCTCGACATGATAGTATACTATCTGGTTGCTCTTTACCTTAACGTGTACACTGATTGTCTCTCAGTTACGTGTTGGTAAAGCCCTTAGGATGTGTACTTGACTACCTGGACTATGATGCGTATCATACTAGTGGGGACATGGTAGTCCATAAGTACATCCTTCAAGGTCCCTAGTCATGGGTGTATCGAGACGGGGCATCGATATACCAGAGTAGACTAGCGTATACCTTCTCGACCCATACAGACGGGCGATGGATGATCCCATATCCATTGGTGTTTGACATCAGAGATGATATACGGGTGCTCAGTGGAGACTGGGTACACTGGACGGACTCGCCGAGAACTCCCAGATGGTATTATACCTTACGTCAGATGGCAGTTCTCTGGTGACTCTGGTACAGGTTAGTCTGTAGACCCGAGATCGTCATAGAGTCTTGTGTGATTCCCACTGTGCTTTGATTTCCACCTTACCATGTCCAAGAGGACGTGCAAAATGGTGGTTTTTGGGTACAGTCCCGAATCACATGGAGGCAATGAGCGGTAGGAGGGGATTCGTCTCTCCCGGTATAGGGAGTTGATGTTGCACTGTGTTCGATTGGCTATAACCGGAAATTCCTGGCCAGGGTTGCTGAGATTTACTAGTAAGTGTTACCAGTAGTTTCTCGAACTGTTATAGATCTCATATCGACACGACTTATCGAGCTACTGGGGTCTGACGTTTACCACCCCCAGGCGAGATATGCGACATATCAGACGAACAGACCGGACTGTACGGTAAGTGTTACTGGTTGGATTCACAGGAGTGTGAGCGGGCTTGCTCGTCGATCTTCTGATCGCTCAATACCCGGGTGGCCGTTACGTTTAGCAGACCGCTTGCGGCTTGTGGGTCCTTGATATGATCATCATCTGCTGCGGGCGTATTGACGAGTCTTTAGAGTCCTACACAGAGGTTTCCTGGCTCAAGCGAAACGAAATAGGAGCGCATATGAGATATGTGCGGGACCGAGAATAATGCGTGTATGTGATACCGTATTTTATTCTCGTGATGAATGTATCGATTGGTTGTATGCGATATAACCTAGTTATCGAATCAAGGATTGATTCGATGAGTCGATACATTGGATATTAGTCGGTCATATGCGATATGATCGGATCGTTAAATCAAGTGTTGATTTAATGATTTAATGTATAATTATATATTTGATATATTACTTTAATTAACTAGTATTGGTTCACTTAAAATGGATTTTCTCACTTGATGTGCACATTGTATATATGATATAGTTTTGTGCACTAGTTTGTATCATGTTTGATGATATATGCAAGTTTGGGTGTATGTTTACTTTAAACCATGTTTAAGTGAATGGTTAGGGTTTTGTTATTTTTTCTTAACTATTTATTTTATTTATTTATTTTTGGGGAAGAAAAGAAATGGTTACTTCTTTTGTTTGTTTCCTTGAAGCTTCAAGAAGCTTTGACCATTCTTGTTTCTTTCCTAAAGCTAACCATAGTTTACTCTCTACACTCAACCATGGTTGTATTATGATAAGAATAACTTGGATTTTCTTTTTGAAATAATCCTTTTTATTCTTTCATCTTCTTCATCTTCATCAAGCTTCATGAAAGCTTTCTAGCTCCAATGGTGCCTTGAGAAAAAGAGTGAGAAATCCAATTCTAAAGTGAACCCACTTTCTATTTCTTCATCCTCTACCACTTGCCATGTAGTATATGGTGTTTTCTTCACAAGTTTCATGACTTGGTGAAGTTGGAGCTTGATCTTGAGTTGCCTCGACGTAGATCATCTTCGGCATCGAAGTCGACGACCTAGCCCGATCATTTCTTCGACGAAACCACCGCGAGAGTCCGGGATCCGATGATCGCAGCGAAGGGACATCGTCACGGAGCTAAGGAAGTGGAGGACCGGATCTACATAGGTTGTAGTCTCTTTCACTTAGCAGTAAAGTTGTTTACTAGCTAGTAGTTTCGCCTATTCTCTAGTTAACGATCTAGTTTAGGGTTTCTCGGCATCGGAAATTTTTGAATTTGGCATGTTTGATGCCTTGTGAGACCTCAGTAGTGTGCCTAGGAACCCTACAGTGGTATCAGAGCCAAGCTAGAGCCTTAGACGATGAGTAGACAAAGTTAGAAAGCCGATCGAACCCGAAACCCTAATTCAAGACCCCTTCTCTGTAAATTTTTTCAAAACTGTGATTTTTGTGAATTAAAAATATGCAGAAAAATCAGCAGGGTTTTCTAGGAGTTACTGTGAAACACGTGTCCCTAACACCTCTAAAACGCCGCGGAACCGCGGCCTTACCATGCTATTGGCGGCGGTTCCGCGGCCGTCTGTAAAGATTAGGTACAAATTTTTTCACAGTAACCTCCCTTTGTGATTCCTGATTCTTCTGGAAATTTTTAATTATACTCAAGAGTTGAGTTATCCGGGGTGTGTTGGGGACTCGATGATTTGATCGGATATTTTAACTTTGTTTTGAGTTTCCGGATATTTTAGAACATGTTAAAAAAAGGTTCGACTTGATAAAAATACCAAATTTTTCCCCTGTCCGGAAATTTCCAAGTGTTGGATCTTTCCGTAGTTCAAGAACGTTCGAAGTAGTGCAAGTAACGTGATGGACCCTCTAGAAGACAACAAACCTTAACTCGATTATGTGACCGTCTTGAACTGCCCTTTGAACCATAGGGTTTGGGGCAGTACGGCGTGCCACATGTGAGGCGTTGGCTTGACCCTTCTACGGCTGGACCGTTGGTACCGAGGCACGAAATGAATGTTTTTAAACTTATTTCATGTGTTGAGCTGTTTCGGGAAAACTTGGGTGTTTGATTGTTCGATCGGAAAGTTTAACATTTTCTATTTATCTGGAATGTGATACAATATTTGGAATTCACAAGTAGTTATGTGATAACTAATATGAATGTTATAAACATAGCACTTTAGTCTCACTTGATCGGTTGCCACGGAATTTTGATGCGATCAAAAGTCCGTCGCAATCACGTAGCGTACGCGGATACTCGCTGGTAAACTTAATAAATAGCCATGCCCCATAGCCCCGACCAAGTGACTGTAGGAGAACCCCGTCGCCAAAAGTATCCGTTCGGGTGCTCGCGGCAGCGGTGTTCCGCCTTGGTGCACTTTGTCGACGGCGTCGGGGGTGCGGCCGCCTACTAAAGTTTGCGACGAGCATTCGATCAGGATGTCGGGAATCTTGTTGAATTGCCCTACTTGATATTGAAAAGACTTTTCGATAATGAGACTAAAATGCGGGGTTTATAATTGTTAGGCATGCGATGTCTAAGGAATTCATTTGATTAGGCATGCGATGTCTATGCGAGTTTGCGGATTCCAACTGTTGTAGTTTTACACTTTCTTTTCTGTGACCGTAAGTGTAATATGTGATATCGCCGGTTTCGTTGCTATATGTCAACGACAATTGGGATACGCATGTTTACTTATGTTGATGACATGTGATGTTATGTGTTGCTGGATATGTTATATTGGATCGTCGTGATTGAATAGCCGGGGTTTTTTATGTGAGATGAGTGTTTTTTCATTTTCATTCATGTAAAAACTTGTATGTAATATTCTTTTATTGGGGCACTTCCAGGTTGCGGAAGTTGTCACCATTTGTATATTATTTACTTTTCCGCACTAGGATAGACCCAAGGAGGAGAGCACAAGTAACCGCGTTCTGGAGTCCAGTGGGAGACCAACTCGAGGAGTCAAGTCCGGGTCTCCTAACTATAGAATTGGTAGGGTTGCTTGCCGCTCTCGTAGGGGTCTAGGGGTGTGGGTTTGGCTATTCATCGCGACCGTGGAGTCCATGTTTTATACTGGCTCGTATTGAAAACACGGACGTCCTAGTATATCCAATGTTTCATATGATTCTTCTGCTGCGATATCTGTGATGTGATCATTTGATATTCTGCGATAAATACTGTATATAGTATATATGATATATTATATAGACGTTAGTTATGTTTTACACCCGCGCTAGCCCTGCCTCGCTCTGTCGTTAGTTACCTAACCTAACGGTGCACGAGGGGACATCGAGGCGAATGCGGATGGCATAAGTGTACGTCGTATTTATCTGTGATGTTTAGGTGATTTAAATGATGGGACTTCATTAATGTGATTAATGAAAGAAATGAAACCTAATGATGTTGTGGAATCGAATTTTCAAAAACAGGTAGCTACAGTTCTTGCTTTGCATCGCGGTGTTCCTTGTAGAACATCCTGCACCTTATTCGATAAGGAAAGGGCCGAGATCCCTTCACCGGGAGTGACCCCTTTAGCAATAACTGGCAGATGCTACAACCCTCGGTTTGTCTTTTGATTGCTCCTATTGTTCTTGCTTTGCACAGCGGTATATATGATATATCCTGCACCTTATTCGATGAGGAAAGGGCCGACGATCCCTTCATCGGGAGTGACCCCTTTAGCAAAACTAGAAAAGCCTAAAAAACACTCCATTTTAAAATCATTTGATTCTACAACGATATAAAGTTCATTACGCAAAGGGTTTTCTTAAAAACCTGTCGTAGCCCTCCGTCATTTCAGATAAGTAATAGTTAGTATTCGTGCTGCGTTTGTTGACTCAGTCAAGGCGTAGTGTGCGGTAGCTGATTAGTGCTTATCTGCAAAGCATATGATGCGATTGGATTAGGGTAGTCGTGCGGCCTTATTAACTCAGTCAAGGGTCGTGCGGGTGGGTTTAATTCAATCGGGAAATGACAGGTTGAACTTTACTTGCGGTCTATGGTTTGTTGACTCGGTCAAGGTCATAGATCGCTTGGGGCAAAATAATATCGGGAATTTCATGTGTTGAAATTTGCAATGAGATTGCATACCTTCTATGAGATAGTTGGATCCCGATACCCGCTGCGAGTAAGAGTTACTCCTGGGAGAGTTTTACACATTACAATTAGCCGATCAAGTAGGTGTCTAGAAAGGTGTCAACGGGGTTACGCCTCTGGGAAAACGAAGTTTACATTAATTAGGTTCGTGCGAAAGCACGGGGGACCTCCCTCAAAGTACCGACACTGGCCTGGCTGAAAGATTGGCGAACCTGTAGCGTGTAATTAATCCCGGCTAGTCTTTCCTTTTAGGGTTTGGAGGAAGATTTGATAAAAAACAGTAGGAGCCATCCTGATTAGATAAAATAATAACCAATCTGATCTTGCAAGAGCGCACGCAGAGTGTTTTCTTCTCTCTCTCTCTTGGTAGAGACCATATCACGCTTTAATCATGATAATAATACGGATACATTGACCGAACCCGCTTGTTATACTGAGCTGGGGAACGTTGGCCCCGCTCCAACTTATAATTGTTATAAGACAGAGCAGGAATTAGGGGAATACCAAGATTCCCATGCCGCCCAAACGAAGAAAGTGCATGAGATGCATCTCCTTCGGGTGTGTTCATCACATAGAACTATTTCTCAGTATCCTTTACGTCCTGGATATGAGATACCAGATCAGGATCCCGCATATGTAATCTGTTACATGGGCTACAGTAAGGTAGAGAACTGAGAACAGGTGATAAGTTTCATGAGACAGAAAACGGTGCAAGTGTTGCAGCCAAGTCTGTTGGTCACTGTGACCCTGTATTACCAATATATTGATTCTGAACAATTGCTATTAGATACCGAACCTGATATACAAAATCATATCAGTCTCTTTATTAGTAAAGAAATGATAAAATTTTGTATTGTTGGATAATGTTTTGAACATTTCCTATATCAAAAGTTGATCGGTTCAGGCACGTTATCTAAAAACATTGATGTTCTAAATCAAACTACAGTTCTTAGTATACAGAGCACACACAAGAGGAAGAGTTCAGAATTGAACGATTCCTTCTTGAGGTATTGTAGACTAGGTCAGATCAATGTGACCCGACTAGCTAAAGTTATATTTAGATGCATATTTAAATCAGTTTGAATTTACATCTTATGAAACTTGCTGGTCATGTCACAAAGATAAGACGACCATAGCTCTGTTTACTGGAAACAGAGAAAGAGTAAGTGAACTCTAGGGACTGATACATGATGATGTATGTAAGGTCCCCTGTCTACACATTCCAAGACCGGTTCTTTGTACTTCATTACATTCTCTGATAATCTCTCAAGATTCAGACATATGTTCCTGTTGAAACATAAGTCCGAACCTTTTGAGATATTCACAGAATATAAGTTAGAAGTAGAAAACCAAAATACGGGTATAAGTATTATGTCCTATGATGAGATCAGGGAGGATAATACGAGTGCATGGAATTCTTGGACTATTCTAAAGGAGAATGAGATTCTCTCTCAGCATTACTCCTCCGTATACACCATAGCACAACGGTATATCGGGGCGGAGCAATAGCACCCTATGTGATATGGTGTTCTCTATGATGAGTACTACTGAGTTTCCTATTTCCTTTTGGGAGTTATGCACTTGAGAAGATGCATACCTATTGAATAGGGTTCAAATCAAATCAGTTGCCTACCACTTCATATGTGATATGGAAAGGGAAGAGCGCATATCTTAAGTTTGCTAAGATTTGGGGTTGTCCAGCCTATGCCTAAAAGCAAAATCCGGACAAGCTCGAGGCAAAGTCTGTTATGTAGAACTGGAAATGTTCCAGCTATACGAAACTACAGCTGATGATTTGACAGAACCAAACGATTCAATAATCCCCGAAGAACCTTAGCCTCTCCGCCGATCTAGTAGGTTTCCTCATCCGCCTGAGAGATACTTAGGTTTCTCGATGACAGTGGGAGCGAGGATTGCATCATGAGATGATGGCCTAACTAGTTTCGAGCTGGCCATCAGGAGTGAGACTCTGTAAGAATGGCTGGTTGCTTAGCGATCTGAGATGGAATCCATGTACACCAACAAAGTATGGACTTTGGTTGCTTTATCTGAAGGGTTAAATCCCCACAAGAAGCAAGTATATCTTGAGAAGATTACTTGGTGCACATGGAAAAGTTGAGACTTTCAAATCTAGACTTGTTAAAGGTTTGCATCATTGACTAGGTATGGATTATGATGAAACCTTTTCTAAGGAGCTATGCTTAAGTCCATCCAGATCCTACTTGCCACGGCTACATACCATGAATACGATATCTGGTGGTTGGGTGTCATGACAGCTTTTCTAAAATGATGTTTTAGAAGAGAGTGTCTATAAGTATACAGCCAGAGGGCCTCGTAGACAGTGGGAGCAACGGAAATGTGTGCAAGATGTTTTATGTGATAAAGCAGGCATCACGGAGTTAGAACGCCTGTTTTGATGTGTTAGTCAAAAAGTTTGACATCATCAAAATGGTAGATGAACCTTGTATAAACAAAAGGGTAGTAGGGAGTATGGTGGTGATCCTCGTAGAGTACGTGGATGACATACTCTTGATAAGAAAGGAGTTTCCTATGTTACGCTCGGTCAATCTCCGCTTATCACAATAATTCTCCATATAGGATCAAAGTGATACCTCCTAAATCCGGGGTTTTGGATCTATGAGATAAATCTAATTGGATGTTAGGATACTCACTAGTTGTAGTAAGATGGTATCAATTGATCCTGGGGAGAATCACTAGAAAGGTTTCAGGGTGATAAGGACGACTGAATGTCAGTCACAGGCATTGTCTTTACCCTAAGTGGAGGGACGGTATGTTGGAAGAGTTCCAAGCTAGATACCGTGGCAAACTAGACGATAAAGGCAAGATACATCGTTACCAAAGATGCTACCAAAGAGGAAGTCTGGGTGTATATTAGTTCATGAGATGAACTTCGTTCCTCCCATTGTGTGACAATGGAGTTGTGGCTTATGCCAAGGAACGCCCGTCCCATCAGTGATCCAGACAAATTCTAAGGCAGTGTCACCTGATCATGGAGATAGTTGATCTCCAGGGTATCGAGGTTAGGAGAGTAGACTCAGAGGACAACACGGCGGATCCACTCACAAAGGCCTTTTCCCAGAGAGAGACTTTTATGGGATGGTTGACTATGAGATACTACAACCACTGCTACAGATGGCCCTAGTGCAAGTGGGAGATTGTTAGTTATATGTATGCCCTAGAGGCCATTACTGTACATAGGATGTATATTGTAGTGGATGCTGGGACATATATAGGGAGGACTTTCTTGCTCGACATGATAGTATGCTATCTTGTTGCTCTTTACCTTAACGTGTACACTGATTGTCTCTCAGTTATGTGTTGGTAAAGCCCTTAGGATGTGTACTTGACTACCTGGACTATGATGCGGATCATACTAGTGGGGACATGGTAGTCCATAAGTACATCCTTCAAGGTCCCTAGTCGTGGGTGATCGAGACGAGGCATCGATATACAAGAGTAGACTAGCGTATACCTTCTCGACCCATACAGATGGGCGATGGATGATCCCATATCCATTGGTGTTTGACATCAGAGATGATATACGGGTGCTCAGTGGAGACTGGGTATACTGGACGGACTCGCCGAGAACTCCCAGATGGTATTATACCTTACGTCAGATGGCAGTTCTCTTGTGACACTGGTACAGTTTAGTCAGTAGACCCAAGATCGTCATAGAGTCTTGTGTGATTCCCACTGTGCTTTGATTTCCACCTTACCACGTCCAAGAGGGCGTGCAAAACGGTGGTTTTTGGGTACAGTCCCGAATCACATGGAGGCAATGAGCGGTAGGAGGGGATTCGTCTCTCCCGGTATAGGGAGTTGATGTTGCACTATGTTCGATTGGCTATAACCGGAAATCCCTGGCCAGGGTTGCTGAGATTTACTGGTAAGTGTTACCAGTAGTTTCTCGAACTGTTATAGACCTCATATCGACACGACTTATCGAGCTACTGAGGTCTGACGTTTACCACCCCCAGGCGAGATATGCGACATATCAGACGAACAGACTGGACTGTACGGTAAGTGTTACTGGTTGGATTCACAGGAGTGTGAGCGGGCTTGCTCGTCGATCTTCTGATCGCTCAATACCCGGGTGGCCGTTACATTTAGCAAACCGCTTGTGGCTTGTGGGTACTTGATATGATCATCATCTGCTGCCGGCGTATTGACGAGTCTTTAGAGTCCTACACAGAGGTTTCCTGGCTCAAGCGAAACGAAATAGGAGCACATATGAGATATGTGCGGGGCCAAGAATAATGCGTGTATGTGATACCATATTTTATTCTCGCGATGAATGTATCGATTGGTTGTATGTGATATAACCTAGTTATCGAATCAATGATTAATTCGATGAGTCGATACATTGGATATTAGTCAGTCATATGCGATATGACCGGATAGTTAAATCAAGTGTTGATTTAATGATTTAATGTATAATTATATATTTGATATATTACTTTACATTAACTAGTATTGGTTCACTTAAAATGGATTGTCTCACTTGATGTGCACATTGTATATATGATATAGTTTTGTGCACTATTTTGTATCATGTTTGATGATACATGCAAGTTTGGGTGTATATTTAGTTTAAACCATGTTTAAGTGAATAGTTTGGGTTTTATTATCTTTTCTTAACTATTTATTTTATTTATTTATTTTTGGGGAAGAAAAGAAATGGTTGCTTCTTTTGTTTGTTTCCTTGAAGCTTCAAGAAGTTTTGACCATTCTTGTTTCTTTCCTAAACCTAACCATTCACCTAACCATAGTTTACTCTCTACACTCAACCATGGTTGTATTATGATAAGAATGACTTGGATTTTCTTTTTGAAATAATCCTTTTTATTCTTTCATCTTCATCATCTTCATCAAGCTTCATGAAAGCTTTCTAGTTCCAATGGTGCCTTGAGAAAAAGAGTGAGAAATCCAATTCTAAAGTGAACCCACTTCCTATTTCTTCATCCTCTACCACTTGCCATGTAGTATAGGGTGTTTTCTTCATAAGTTTCACGACTTGGTGAAGTTGGAGGTTGATCTTGAGTTGCCTCGACGTAGATCATCTTCGGCATCGAAGTCGACGACCTAGCCCGATAATTTCTTCGACGAAACCACCGCGAGAGTCCGGGTTCCGATGATCGCAGCGAAGGGACATCGTCACGGAGCCAAGGAAGTGGAGGACCGGATCTACAAAGGTTGTAGTCTTTTTAACTTAGGAGTAAAGTTGTTTACTAGCTTGTAGTTTCGCCTATTCTCTAGTTAACGATCTAGTTTAGGGTTTCTCGGCACCGGAAATTTTTGAATTTGGCATGGTTGATGCCTTGTGAGACCTCAGTAGTGTGCCTAGGAACCCTACACTCCCTATACCGGGAGAGACGAATCCCCTCCCATCACTCATTGCCTCCATGTGATTCGGGACTGTACCCAAAAGCCACCTTTTTGCACGCTCTCTTGGACGTGGTATGATGGAAATCAAAGCACAGTGGGAATCACACAAGACTCTATGACGATCTCGGGTCTACAGACTACTCTGTACCAGTGTCACCAGAGAACTGCCATTTTACGTGAGGTATAATACCATCTGGGAGTTCTCAGCGAGTCCGTCCAGTGTACCCAGTCTCCACTGAGCACCCGTATAGCTTCTCTGATGTCAAACACCAATGGATATGGGATCATCCATCGCCCATCATATGGGTCAAGAAGCGCATACGCTAGTCTACTCTGGAGTATCGATGCCCTGTCTCGGTACTCCCACGACTAGGAACATTTGAAGGATGTACTTGGCGACTAAACTAACCCCACTAGTATGATCTGCATCATAGTCCTGGTAGTCAAGTACTCATCCTAAGGGCTTTATCAACATGTAACATAGAGACAATTAGAGTACATGTTAAGATAAAGAGCAACCTGATAGCATACTATCATGTCGAACAAGAAAGTCCTTCTTATATATGTCCTAGCATCCACTACAATATACATCGTATGTACAGTAATGGCCTCTAGGGCATACATATAACTAACAATCTCCCACTTGCACTAAGGCCATCTGTTGTGATATCGCATACCCAACAATCAGCTGTGGTTGAAGTATCTCATACTTAACCAACCCTTAAAAGTCTCTACTGGGAAATAGGCCTTTGTGAGTGGATCCGCGCTGTTGTCCTCTGAGTCTACTCTCCTAACCTTGATCTCCCTGGAGATCAACCATCTCCAAGATCAGGCGATACTGCCTAAGAATTATATCTGGATTTATGATGGGACGAGGGTTCCTTGGCATAAGCTACAACTCCATTGTCACACAATGGTAGGAACTAAGTTCATCTCATGAACTATTATATATATATCCAGACTGCCTCTTTGGTAGCATCCTTGGTAGTGATTTATCCTGCCTTTATCGTCTAGTAAGTCACGGTATCTAGCTTGGAACTCTTCCAACGTACCGTCCCTCTACTGAGGGTAAAGACAATGCCTGCGACTGACATTCAGTCGCCCTTATCACCCTGGAACCTTTTCCAGTGATTCTCCCCAGGATCGATTGATCCCATCTCACTACAACTAGTGAGAATCCTAACATCCATTTAGATCTATCTCATAGATATAAAACTTAGGATTTAGGAGGTATCACTTTGATCCTATTTGAAGAATCTTTGTGATAAGAGGAGATTGACCGAGCGTAGCATAGGAAACTCCTTCCCTATCAAGAGTATGACATCCATGTACTCTACGAGGATCACCACCATACTCTCTACTACTTTTTTGTATATACAAGGTTCATCTACCATTTTGATGAAGTCAAACTCTTTGACTACTACATCAAAACAGACGTTCCAACTCCGCGATGCCTGATTTATCACATAAAACATCTTGCACATGTTTCCGCTGCTCCCACTGTCTACGAAGCCTTCTGGCTGTGTACTTATAGACGCTCTCTTCCAAATCATCATTCAGAAAAGAAGTCATGACACCCAACCGCCAGATATCGTAGTCATGGTATGTAGCCATGGCAAGTAGGATCTGGATGGACTTAAGCATAGCTTTGAAAGTCTCAACTTTTCCATGCACACCAAGTAATCTTCTCAAGATATACTTACTCCTGATGGGGATTTAACCTTCAGATAAAGCAACCAAAGTCCATACTTTGTTGGTGTATAAGGATTCCATCTCAGATTGCTAAGCATCCAGCCATTCTTACAGAGTCCCACTCCTGATGGCCTGCTCGAAACAAGTTGGGTCATCATCTCATGATGCAATCCTCGCTCCCACTGTAGTTGAGAAACCGAAGAATCTCTCAGGTGGATGAGGAACCCGACCAGATCGGTGGAGAGGCCGAGGTTCGTTAGAAACTATTGAATCCTCCGGTTCTACCAAATCATCAGCTGCAGTTTATATAGCTGGAACTCTTTCCGGTTCTACCTCATGACCACTAATTTCTTCACAAGAAATTCCTTTTGACAAAGGTGGCATGCTGAGAAACAAAAACACCTTTTGTTCCCCAGGTTGGTAGAAGATATTCCTTTGCGAATGCTTGGGATATCCAACAAACTTCCACAAAACTGACCTTGCCTCGAGCTTGTCCAGATTTTGCTTTTAAACATAGGCCGGACAACCCCCAATCTTAACATCTTTAAGATATGGGATATTCCCATTCCATATCACATATGGAGTGGTAGGCTACTGACTTGATTGGAACCCTATTCAATAGGTATGCAGCTTCTCAAGTGCATAACTCCCAAAAGAAAATAGGCAACTCAGTAGTACTCATCATAGAGCACACCATATCACATAGGGTGTGATTGCTCCGCCCCGATACACCGACGTGCTGTGGTGTATACGGAAGAGTAATGCTGAGAGAGAATCTCATTCTCCTTTAGAATAGTCCAGGAATTCCATGCTCAAGTATTCTCCTCCTTGATCTCATCAAAGGACATAATACTTAATCCCGTTTTTGGTTCTCTACTTCTAACTTATATTCATTGAATTTCTCAAAAGTTCCAGACTTGTGTTTCAGCAGGAACATATGTCCGGATCTTGAGAGATAATCAGTGAATGTAATGAAGTATAAAGAACCGGTCTTGGCATGTATAGACAGGGGACCTTCATACATCAGCATGTATCAATCCCAAGAGTTCACTAACTCTTTCTCTGTTTCCAATAAACGAAGTTGTGGTCACCTTATCTTTGTGACATGACCGGCAAGTTTCACAAGATGTAAATTCAAACTAATTTAAATATGCATCTAAATGTAACTTCAGCTAGTCGGGTCGCATTGATATGACCTAGTCTACAATGCCTCAAGAAGGATTCGTTCATTTCTGAACTCTTCCTCTTGTGTGTGTTCTGTATGTTAAGAACTGTGGTTTAATTTAGAACGTCTATGCTTTTAGATAACGTGCCTGAACCGATCAACTCTTGATATAGGAAATGTTCAAAACATTATCCAACAATAAAAAATTATATCCTTCTTTACTAAATAAAGAGATTGATATGATGTTGTATATCAGGTTCGGTATCTAATAACATTCGTTCAGAATCAATGTATTCTGGTAATACAGGGTGATAACTGCCAACAGACTTAGCTTGCAACAATTGCACCATTTCCAACTCTTAAAACTTTATCACCCGTTCTCAGTTCTCTACCTATCTGTAGCCTATGTAACAGATTACATATGCGGGATCCTGATCCGGTATCTCATACCAGGACGTAATAGGATACTGAGAAACAGTTCTCGGTAATGAACACACCCGAAAATGATGCATCAGCATGCACTTTCTTCATTTGGGCGGCACGGAGTTCTAGTAATCCCCAATTTCCTGCTCTGTCTTATAACAATTATAAGTTGGAGCGGGACCAACGTTCCTTAACGCAGTATAACAAGCGGGTTTGGTCAATACATCTGTATTATTATTTTGATTAAGGAGTGACATAGTCGCAACCAAGAGAGAGAGAGAAGAAAATGTAGGGTTCATAGGCACTCTAACAAGGTTCTTGTCACGACCCGAAAGAGTACGTGACTGGCCCTTGCACCATATGAAGTCTATAGGTCTCCATCTGATCCAAGTAAGCCAAAAGCCCAGAAATCTAAAACCATTTTAAGAGTAAGTAAAGAAAACTGGTTTAAAGAAGTGAAGAAAAACATGTTTGAAGTCAAGGTTTTTAAATAACTAAGCCGATTATGCATTTTAAAATGTAAAGTCTTTTCTAAAAATTTCGGCAGAGTTTCTTTTGTAAATACTGGCCCCGAACGGGGTAAAACAAGAACAATATATATGCAATGAAAAAAGGCATCCCCAAGCGGGAGCTAACTCTTCGTCAAACGACGGTCACAACCACGCAAGCAATATAATATATAACGCCGAATGGCGAGGATCAAAACTCAAAAGAAACCCAATAAGCATGAAAACCGTAATACTGCTAAGCGCGACTCTAAGGTTGAAATAATACAACACTAGTGTCCAAGTCTGAAACAATATACAAGTTTTGGTTGATGGAATTTCTAGATACAACTGAATAATACAAGTACAATGGTGCTTCGGATACAAACGAACCTACCTACCCAAGCAAATCACCCGCAAAAGAAGCAGTGTGCCAGAAATGCCGCAATGGAACCTGTACGGCAAACCTGCAAGAACTGTGGCACAACGGGGGTGAGTTGCCAACTCGTGCATAGAAAACATCTACAAGCAGAAACTGAATGCATAACATAATCCTAGGTCAATACAATCAGATATAAAAACCTCAAGAATAAGCCTGAAGCATGATAAGGTGGCAAAGTAACATCTAATCGTGTATGTAGTGCCAAGTACCCGTGCCAGTGCCTCAGGTAACAACATGTCATACATATAAGGTATGTCTGCATGAAGTAAATATGATGAAGTATCGAAATAAATATCAATACACATATATTAGCGTCCCATTCCACTAATATTAGTGTAAGGGTATATATAACAGCGCCCTCATACCCTGTTATATATACAAATGCAGTATGATCAATGTAATAAAAGTCTGTATGTGATCAATGTCTCTATGTATGTGAATCCTATCCACCTGTCATCCAATGACAATGAGCATCATGCTTGTAAATGTGAGGATATAATCAAAATCATGGAAACATCATGAAACCTGTGCCTAGCATCGGCATGTAAATCCTCGTCCATATGGGGCTCCGTCTGCGGTATCGGCCCTCGGCCCCGGCAGCACGGGTCAACCCATATCCATCTCTCAACTCCGGTCGGTATCCTCCCGATATCCGCCAAGTTCAAATACAATCACCGGTAGGTACTCGCCCACCTCCAGGCTCAATCGGCATAATCCTTCGATCATCTTGCCGAGGGGAACCATACCGGGCCCCACCATGTACCTTCATACGGCACACACTCCTTGAATGGGGTATATAATCAGAACCAATAAATTTCATGGTGGCTGCGCAAATATCATATCAAGGAAACTGGGTTTCTCAAATAAGTACATACTCTCCTTTGAAATTATCCACGGTTCCCAAATCCAGAAATATCATGAAAACGAATATCTCAATGCGCATAATCAGAAAGCATGATGTATGTGACATATAATTGAGATGCAAGTATAACAGTATTTCATGCAACATAGAATAGTGGTATGCACACACAAAGTCATATCCTAATGCAATAATACTACTGTGTAGTTACATGGTAATTATCGATGATGAAGTGTGTGAGCCAGCAAGCAAGTGTACGTGGAACATATGCATCATCGATAATGGTGTTGGTGTCCTAACAGCATGATTGCAATATAGAAATAAACACATGCAACGCGATGCGGAATCGAATAATCAATGCAACAGTGAAGAATCTACACCAATATGTACATGTCATGCAGTGGTGCCATTTGAAATAAGACGAATCGGGGTTTTTGGTAAAATAAGGGTTACGGTATTTTTAAGAATAGATACGTCTTTTGAAAATACCCGTATTATCTCTTTACTTGTCCTTAAAATACTCCCGATTCGTTGGTTTTGAAATAGGTATGACTTGGGTCTAGTCTAACATCTACTAAGCCAAGTCCATCAGGAGGTGTATGGAAACCACCTAAATCTGAGTCGATATATATATATATATATATATATATAATAGTCAGTGATCCCACCTCAATAGTATCGCGTACGATACAGTACATCATCTGACATCCTCGAGTTATGAGTGCGGATCTATCATCAATATAAAGCTCGTACGGTAAATTATCGTACGACATCCCAATAGCTTGGTACGGGTCAATATCACAATCAGCTCATCAATTATTTGGTATCCTCATCATCATATCACATAATCTGGGGTACTGATCTAAGTCTAGTACAACTGATACCATCAATAGAACTGTGTATGTAAACACACGTCCAAAGGCCCGCTAGAGATCACATGTCGTATCCCAAATACGAATCATATCAAAACACCGATCTCGCGGCACAATGCCCAATATCATCGACTCATCTCAAATGTCGTCCAATATCATCAAACACAGTGCAAGTATAACGAATATGCAAGGGTGTGCGTGTAGGTGTAAATCTATTCTAGGGTTCGCGACTATAAACTACACTAGTTGCTTCTAACCCTAAACTATCCATAATACACCTATCACAATATCCACGACACACTATAACTATTAAAAATATATCAACTACGGACTGCGAGGGTGCTATACGCCATCCACCCGACTTCCCCCGTAGATATAATCTACTCACCCTGCGTCTCCGTTGTCGACGTCACCACGCGTTTGCTTGTCGTCCTGAAGTCTTTATGGGGTACCTACACATTAACGTATCGCAAATGCGTATCAAAACCAAATCCAAACTAAAACGGCATACGAATCCTAAAATGATACGCTATGATCTATACGTTAGAACCTATGGACAACGCCTTCCAAAACCAACAACAACCCTCGATATCGTCGTATAAATGCCAAATAGTCGAGATAAAACACAATACACAAATTCAGATTTAAAAATACGGAATACGGAAACACGACAACAACAAAGGAAATAGGCTCCAGATTTCACCCTAGGTCAAATTAGACAAATCTATACATACCAGGGGTCTAATCTATACATGTAGGAGCAGCAGAACCAAAACGAGCCAATATGGGGTAGGTCTGGCCGCAAATTGCGGCCAAACAGAATAAATCTGCGGCTGGGAAAATGAGTTAGGGGCTGGGGTCTTGTGTGGTGATTCTAAGATGCCTGCACGTCTCACTGTCCAATCAATTTAATTTTTAGAGTCTCGGGGTAAAAGCAGATTCAATGTAACCATCACAGATTTCACAAATTCTCCAATATCGTATCCATAAATCCGTATTCCGGGTCTTAAGTCTCAGGTTTGGGTCTAAATTCCAGCACTAGGGTGCTTGTATGGTCTCCACTGAACTCAATTTCCCATCACAACTCATAATTTCCTCAAACCCTAGCTAGGTTTTCTTTAAGTCCACAAACACACACAATATTGGTTCTAAACTAGCATGAGGGTATAAGAATTGCAAAAACTAATCTAATGGTCCAGAAAATACCTCACTTGGCAACTCAAGAATTTTCTTGAGTTGCCCCTAGTAGCCAAAATCCTTGCTTTCTTGGTCCAATGTGTAGATCTTGAGCTTGTGCACATTTTTAATGAAATGGAGATAGGGTTTTGGTAATATTTGTGAGATGATTTGGGGCTTGAAGAGGGGAGGGAGAAGAGGGGCAGCAACATCAGCTGAGAATGGAGAAATGAAGAGGGAGAGAGAGAGAAGAGGAAAATGAGAGGGAGAGAGAAATCCAAGTCAAAATACACCATGCCTCATTAATGCTCATGTTTTTTCTTTTCCTTTTCCTTTTCCTTTTTTTCTTTTCTTATTCTCTTAAAATCCTTCTCCCATGAATAGTAAACCCAAAGTGAAACCATGGCAAGAAAAATGCACAGGTGTGATAAAAATGATATGTGTATGTTTTGCACAAAAATGCTAAAAAACCGATTAGCGATTTTTAATCGCGATTAGTACTAAATTAGCATATAACTAATCGTAAAAACTTAAAATGGCATAATTCTATAAAATAACCTATTTTAGAATTTTCCATAATTTTCCAAATTTTTCTGTATTTAATTACACCTAATATTAAAATATTCAATAAAATAATATTAAATTATAAAAATTCCCAAAAAATAATATTTTATTTTTTTGAAATGTTACAATCTTCCCCTCGTAAATAAATTCGGTCCCCGAATTTAAATTTAAACCCCCAAATACTAAAACATTTCAGTAAAAATCCAAATTGTCGGGGCTCCGAAAACATCAATACATAAAACACATCATAGCGCAATACATGCGCATAAGTAATGAGCAGATAACTCAAAATCGAAACTCCGTCGAGCATCCTGCAATCATCGGAGTCATTGTAAAGACACAATGTCAAAACCAAAACAGAACCAGTATGATGTACGTCAAAATTATACATGTATATATGAAAGCTATATGTGTAAATAACTAAGTAAATACATACAAAAGTATGCGGGTACTGTCCTCTGACTAGTCCCGCTTAGTATGAAAACGCATAGCAAATATCATAAAACGTAATGCTCCATAAGAATCAATCCTAAAACGTACATAAGAATACCCCGTGCGTCTGGTGTGCACGGAGAACAAAATCCATATATGTGCCAAACATGTGCACAAAACAACATCTAGGTGCAACTGGTGTGCACGAAACATCTGTCATAGGCAACGTGTGTGCCTGACAGCCATGTCTGGTGCATCTGATATGCACAAAGAATCCCGATTTAGTGCATCTAGTGTGCACCAAAATCGTATCTCAAAACATGCGCGAAAATCCAAAATCGACGGTATACAATACAGCTCACTCAAAATCAGGTATACCGCGGTGTATAAACTCACAACCATGTGCATCAGCGTGCACAAATCAAATCAAAACACTAAAGGTGCACGAAAACTATGCTGGGAGCGTAAATCAAATCACTGGCATAAATAGGCATGAAATCACAATCAATACCTCAACGTAATAACTATGCACAAAATATAAATACCCATTGGGTGAAACCATGGTGCATAAAAACAAATATCATGAAACTCAGCCATCAAGACTAAATCAAGGAAACAGAACGCCCAAAATACCGAAATCCAAGATGACGGATACGTGATAATCGAATCACAAAATCACAAACCATAAATACCGTCGCCGGTAGTCCCTCCTTCAAAGTCGAGAAGGTGTCGGTGCATCCAATGCTAGCAGCGCAAGATATCTACTTGCCTCTTGCTCACGGTCTGACGTCCTTTGCCTCCGGGTCCTTATCTTCTCTGTGGATTACCAATCTCATAATCAATCGGCTTATCGGCCCTGTCAGGTGTGCTAACGGGGACGATTCCGTTCTGGCACTTCTCTGGTCATCTCTCGGTCAATCCTCACGACCACGCGTAAAGCAGCATGTCACTGGCGTCGGCCTCTGTCTCTTTGAATGCACATCACATCTGATCATGGATGCAAATGTCAATGCAGCAGTGTCCTGGAAGGAATCCCGCTCAAGGTCTCTTCCGATCTTGCCTATGCCGGTCTGTACGGAGGTTGGTACTCTTGCATAATCTCTTCTTGCTCGATGGACATCTGCGTCCTTAGCACAGCATTCCCTCGGAAATTGGTCGCATCCCAACGCCTCTGTAAGCATATCAGGTCTCCGGTCTCGACGGAAAGTAATGACAGCTCGTCAGCGTCTCGTACGAACCTCTTATCCGCTTGTCTATATTACCGTCCACTTCGACGTCACGTCTCTATCGGCGCACTGCAATGTTCTCGGCTACGGTCCATCCGAAGTCTCTCACATATCTCTTTTCTGCCGAATTGCCCAGAAGTCATCGTCCATTGTCGAAGCTAATTCTTGTTCCGGAATGGCTGCATACTCATCGCGCCTTTTTCTGGAAGATATATCCATAATAATGCCTCTGCGTGCGTATCGTATCTCTGATGTCAGCGGAAGGGAACGTCATCTCGTCGAAATCTCTTGCGAACTCTTTACTTCACTCTGCTTCAATGTCGACCGATTCAGACTCATCTCATCGTGGCTGCATGGACTGTGCTCCAACGGCTATACTCGTATCTGGAGTCTCCCAAGTAAAGCATCCTATCACATGATATCCAAATGATGTCGAATCTTTCGATCGACTCGTCAGAACCTCATAATCCCCCAAGAGATCAACATCCTGAGTACAGTTTAATAGCATCGAGTACATGCCACAGCGTCGGTCGTCCAGCCGTAGAAGGGTAAAGCCAAGCCTCACAAATGGCGCCGCGGAACTGCCGCAAACCGTAAGGTTCAAAGGCTTTCACATGGTCATTAAGTCGAGTTAGGGTTTCATTCTTATAGAGGGTCTATGGAATCGCCTGCATGTCTTTCCGTATACTTTAAACTTGGAAATGGGCTCCTGACATTCGATCGTCTCTGTCGACTCTCAACGAACCTGCGTGAAGTCATCTCTAGCTGGAATCAATCTATCTGATGACCTCGCATCGGGGTAAGCGAACGAACCACATGTCCTAGTCATTCATCCTCAGGTGACTAGCGACTCACTATCATCTCTCTAAGTATATACTCATGCTGCAGTAGCTCCAATCATCTGGGAGATATCTCGTCGTTTGCAGCAGCAACTGGCTCGTTCGTCTGTACGCTGAACAGCGCCTCAATCCTCCAGGAAAAGCGTTACATTGGTGGTCCTATCTAAATCGGTCTGCTCTAGATCTGAGTAAGACTCTCCACACTGGAAATCTTCAACTCAACTGGGCCTGCTCCGGCGCATAAATCGGACGAATCACCTTCGTCTCTCAAATCGGGTAGACAAGCTATCATCTGTCTCATATCTTCCTGGAAACTTCGGCGATCTCAACTAGTAAGTTCCGGAAGCGACATCCTGTCAATCTCAGCAACAGCTGGTCCATCTGTCTGCACGGTAGGCGACATCATAATCTCTGAGGTATGCTGTACATCAACGGTCCTCTCTCAACTGGCAGCTCTAACAATGGCCCGATCATCTGGCGCAAAACTAAGCACTTGCCTCCACTAGAGGTCACAATCACCAATACTAACTCGAGACGTTCCCATGTCACCAGAAAACACAATGGTCGGTCTTCATACCAGATGAGCTCGCCCTGACCGTAACCCTAGCAGCAGCCCAAACTGCGCTCAAACATGGCGACAGGAACCTCAACCGAGTATCGAAGAGAGCAGATCAATGGCAAGAAAGAAAACAATGGATCCAGAGTGGATACATGATCATAAGAAGAAACAACATCAATGAAGGTATGATCATGGAACTAATAGAATCGAGGATCTCAAATGGATGTATAATCATGGATATGAAGAGAATCACTGATCTCGAAAATATGTACATCCTAAGGTTCCTTAAGTGGAGTGGCGTGTCGTAAGTATGCCGCGGAACATACCCACGGTACGTCACACTACTTTAGTCACCTATTCCATCAACCAAGGGTCATCCTACGTGACGAATGTTCGGGTCTAATACCCCCTCGACTAAGTCTAAATTCCGTAAGGTCAAGCCTAAGTTCCGTGTATATATAGACGCCCTAGGCTCCACATAGTCAAACTTAGACTCAAACCAAGGTTAACCTAGCGCTTTGATACCAACTTTGTCACGACCCAAAAGAGCACGTGACTGGCCCTTGCACCATATGAAGTCTATAGGACTCCATCTGATCCAAGTAAGCCAAAAGCCCAGAAATCTAAAACCATTTTAAGAGTAAGTAAAGAAAACTGGTTTAAAGAAGTGAAGAAAAACATGTTTGAAGTCAAGATTTTTAAATAACTAAGCCGAATATGCATTTTATAATGTAAAGTCTTTTCTAAAAATTTCGGCAGTGTTTCTTTTGTAAATACTGGTCCCGAACGGGGTACAACAAGAACAATATATATGCAATGAAAAAAGGCATCCCCAAGCGTGAGCTAGCTCTTCGTCAAACGACGGTCATAACCACGCAAGAAATATAATATACAACGCCGAATGGCGAGGATCAAAACTCAAAAGAAACCCAAAAAGCATGAAAACCGTAATACTGCTAAGCGCGATTCTAGGGTCGAAATAATACAACACTAGTGTCTAAGTCTGAAACAATATACAAGTTTTGGTTGATGGAATTTCTAGATATAACTGAATAATATAAGTATAATGGTGCTTCGGATACAAACGAACCCACCTACCCAAGCAAATCACCCGCAAAAGAAGCAGTGTGCCAGAAATGCCGCAATGGAACCTGTACGGCAAACCTGCATGAACTGTGGCACAACGGGGGTGAGTTGCCAACTCGTGAATAAAAAACATCTACAAGCAGAAACTGAATGCATGACATAATCCTAGGTCAATACAATCATATATAAAAACCTCAAGAATAAGCCTGAAGCATGATAAGGTGGCAAAGTAACATCTAATCATGTATGTAGTTCCAAGTACCCGTGCCAGTGCCTCAGGTAATAACATGTAATATATATAAGGTATGTCTGCATGAAGTAAATATGATGAAGTATCGAAATAAATATCAATACACATATATTAGCGTCCCATTCCACTAATATTGGTGTAAGAGTATATATAACAGCGCCTTCATACCCTGTTATATATACAAATGCAGTATGATCAATGTAATAAAAGTCTGTATGTGATCAATGTCTGTATGTATGTGGATCCCGTCCACCTGTCACCCAATGACAATAAGCATCATGCATGTAAATGTGAGGATATAATCAAAATCATGGAAACATCATAAAACCTGTGCCTAGCATCGGCACGTAAATCCTCGTCTATATGGGGCTCTGTCTGCGGTATCGGCCCTCGGCCCCGGCAGCACGGGTCAACCCATGTCCATCTGTCAACTCCGGTCGGTATCCCCCGGATATCCGCCGAACTCAAATACAATCACCGGTAGGTACTCGCCCACCTCCAAGCTCAATCGGCATAATCCTTCGATCATCTTGCCGAGGGGAACCATACCGGGCCCCACCATGTACCCTCATATGGCACACACTCCTCGTATGGGGTATATATATAATCAGAACCGATAATTTTCATGGTGGCTGCGCAAATATCATATCAAGAAAACCGGGTTTCTCAAATAAGTACATACTCTCCTTTGAAATTATCCATGGTTCCCAAATCTAGAAACATCATGATAACGAATATCTCAATGCGCATAATCAGAAAGCATGATGTATGTGACATATAATTGAGATGCAAGTATAACAGTATATCATGCAACATAGAATAGTGGTATTCACACACAAAGTCATATCCTGATGCAATAATACTACTGTGTAGTGACATAGCAATTATCGATGATGAAGTGTGTGAGCCGGCAAGAAAGTATACGTGGAACATATGCATCATCGATAATGGTGCTGGTGTCCTAACAGCATGATTGCAATATAGAAATAAACACATGCAATGCGATGCGGAATCGAATAATCAATGCAACAGTGAAGAATCTACACCAATATGTACATGTCATGCACTGGTGCCATTTGAAATAAGACGAATCGGGGTTTTTGGTAAAATAAGGGTTACGGTGTTTTTAAGAACAGATACGTCTTTTGAAAATACCCGTATAATCCCTCTACTTGTCCTTAAGATACTCCCGATTCGTTGGTTTTGAAATAGGTATGACTCGGGTCTAGTCTAACATCTACTAAGCCAAGTCCATCAGGAGGTGTATGGAAACCATCTAAATCTGAGTCGATATATATATATATATATATATATATATATATATATATATAATAGTCAGTGATCCCGCCTCAATAGTATCGTGTACGATATAGTACATCATCTGACATCCTCGAGTCATGAGTGCGGATCTATAATCAATATAAAGCTCGTACGGTAAATCGTCGTACGGCATCGCAATAGTTGGGTACGGATCAATATCACAATCAGCTCATCAATTATTTGGTATCCTCATCATCATATCACATAATCTGGGGTACTGATCTAAATCTAGTACAGTTGATACCATCAATAGAACCGCGTGTGTAAACACACGTCCAAAGGCCCGCTAGAGATCACATGTCGTATCCCAAATACGAATCATATCAAAACAACGATCTCGCGGCACAATGCCCAATATCCTCGACTCATCTCAAATGTCGTCCAATATCATCAAACACAGTGCAAGTATAACGAATATGCAAGGGTGTGAGTGTAAGTGTAAATCTATTCTAGGGTTCGCGACTATGAACTACACTAGTTGCTTCTAACCCTAAACTATCCATAATACACCTATCACAATATCCACGACACACTATAACTATTAAAAATATATCAACTACGGACTGCGGGGGTGCTATACTCCATCCACCCGACTTCCCCCGTAGATATAATCTACTCACCTTGCGTCTTCGTTGTCGACGTCACCACGCGTTTGCTTGTCGTCCCGAAGTCTTCATGGGGTACCTACACATTAACGTATCGCAAATGCGTATGAAAACCAAATCCAAACTAAAACGGCATACGAATCCCAAAACGATACGCTATGATCTATAGGTTAGAACCTATGGACAACGCCTTCCAAAACCTACAACAACCCTCGATATCGTCGTATAAACGCCAAATAGTCGAGGTAAAACACAATACACAAATTCAGATTTAAAAATAATGGAATGCGAAAACACGAATCCAAAAGAGCAACAAAGGAAATAGGCTCCAGATTTCACCCTAGGTCAAATTAGACAAATCTATACATACCAGGGGTCTAATCTATACATGTAAGAGCAGCAGAACCAAAACGAGCCAATATGGGGTAGGTCTGGCCTTAAATTGCGACCAAACAGAATAAATTTGTGGCCGGGAAAATGAGTTAGGGGCTGGGGTCTTGTGTGGTGATTCTAGGGTGCCTGCACATCTCACTGTCCAATCAATTTAATTTTCAGAGTCTCGGGGTAAAAGCAGATTCAATGTAACCATCACAGATTTCACAAATTTTCCGATATCGTATCCATAAATCCGTATTCCGGGTCTTAAGTCTCAGGTTTGGGTCTAAATTCCAGCAATAGGGTGCTTGTATGGTCTCCACTGAACTCAATTTCCCATCACAACTCATAATTTCCTCAAACCCCAACTAGGTTTTCTTTAAGTCCACAAACACACACAATATCGGTTCTAAACTAGCATGAGGGTATAAGAATTGCTAAAACTAATCTAATGGTCCAGAAAATACCTCATTTGGCAACTCAAGAATTTTCTTGAGTTGCCCCTAGTAGCCAAAATCCTTGCTTTCTTGGTCCAATGTGTAGATCTTGAGCTTGTGCACACTTTTAATAAAATGGAGATAGGGTTTTGGTGATGTTTGTGAGATGATTTGGGGCTTGAAGAGGGGAGGGAGAAGAGGGGCAGCAGCTTCAGCTGAGAATGGAGAAATGAAGAGGGAGAGAGAGAGAGAAGAGGAAAATGAGAGGGAGAGAGAAATCCAAGTCAAAATACACCATGCCTCATTAATGCTCATGTTCCCTCTTTTTCTTTTCCTTTTCCTTTTTTTCTTTTCTTATTCTCTCAAAATCCGTCTCCCAAGAATAGTAAACCCAAAGTGAAACCATGGCAAGAAAAATGCACAAGTGTGATAAAAATGATATGTGTATGTTTTGCACAAAAATGCTAAAAAACCGATTAGCGATTTTTAATCGCGATTAGCACTAAATTAGCATATAACTAATCGTAAAAACATAAAATGGCTTAATTCTATAAAATAACCTATTTTAGAATTTTCCATAATTTTTCCAAATTTTTCTGTATTTAATTACACCTAATAATAAAATATTCAATAAAATAATATTAAATTATAAAAATTCCCAAAAAATAATAATTTATTTTTTTGAAATGTTACAGTTCTACAAGGCATCAACCATGCCCGAATCAAATTTTTCAAGTGCCGAACAACCCTATGCAAGATCGTTTACTAGAGATAAGGCGAAACTAAAAGCAAGCAAACAACTTTACTGCTAAGTGAAAGGGATTAAAACATTTGTAGATCCGGTCCTTCACTTCATTAGCTCTGTGTAGATGTCCCCATCGCTGCGATCATGAACTCCGGACTCTAGAGAAGCTTCACGAGAAGAACGAACGTGTTTGCTTCGATGACTTCGAGGCCGAAGATGATCTATGACGGGGAGACACTAACTCAAGCTATTCCTTTACTAGGTCATGAACTTTGTGAAGAGAACACACTCTACTATATGGCAAATGGTAGAGGATGAAGAAGTAGGAAGTGGGCTCACTTTAGAATTGATTTTCTCACACTTTTTCTCATGGCACCATTAAAGCTAGCAAGCTTTTCATGGAGCTTGATGAAGAAGAAGAAGAAAGGATAATTCATCCAAATGAAAACTTATCCTTTTAATTATTGCACCATGGTTGATTTAAGCCCTCATGCTTAACTCATGTAGAGAATTAACCAAAGTATGAGGTTAAGGGTTGGGTTAACTAATATCCTAAGGAATGACAAAAGAGTTGACTTTGTCAATGTTTCTTCAAGCTTCATGAAGCTTGATAACTTTGACCAAAGTCTCATCTCTTTTGTTATTTGTTAGGAAATTAGTAAACCCTAATTTAACCTTGATTTGGTTTAAGTCTCATACACCCAACTTGTATGTATCATCAAGCATGATACAAACATGTACACTTGCATATATCGCATATAAACAATGTGCACATTCTAGTGAGAAAATAAATCATAAGTGAGCTAATTCTAGTTAATGTAATGTATTATATCAAATATATAATTATACATTAAATTATTAAATCAACTCTTGATTTAATAATCCGGCTATAACCGACTAATATCAATAGTAACAACTTATCGAATCAACACTTGATCCGATAACCCGGTTATATCGCATACAACCGATCAATGTCACAAATCGCGAGAATAGAATATGGTATCTCATATCGTATCAATCTCGGTCCCGCACATATCATATATGTGCTCCTACCCCGTTTCGGTTGAGCCAGGAAACCCCTGTGTAGGACTCTAAAGACTCGTCAATACGCTGGTAGTAGGTGATGATCATATCAAACACCCACAAGCCGCAAGCGGTCTGCTAAACATAACGGCCACCCGGGTATTGAGCGATCAGAAGATCAACAAGCAAGCCCGCTAGTACTCCTGCGAATCCAATAAGTAACACTACCGCACAGTCCGGTATGTTCGTCTGATATGTCGCATATCTCGCCTAGGGGTGGTAAACGTCAGACCCCAATAGCTTGATAAGTCATGCCGATGTAAGGTCCATAACAAGCATGAAACTACTGATAACACTTACCAGTAAATTGTTAGTGTATATGCCCTAGAGGCCATTATTGTATCATACTAGTTTGTATATTACTTAATGGAAGCTTGGGATATTCACCTTGTATATACAATCTTGCTCAAAATAGTAGTATGCAACTTGGTTTGTTTCTACTTCAATATGTACATGTGTTTATTTTAGTATATCACCTATACACATTAGTGGAGCCCTTAGGATCTTTGCTTGATTACCAGCGTTGTGATGGCAGTCACACTAGTAGGGGCTGGGTAATCTATAAGCACATCTTTATGCAGGTCCCTAGTCGCAGGACTATCGAGACAGGGCATCGATACTTTGGAGTAGACTAGCGTATGCGCTTCTCATCCCAGTATGGGAGATGGTCTGTCCCACAGCCATCAGTACATCGTACTGGAGATAGTATGCGGGTGCTCGTTGGGTTACGAGTACACTGGACAGGACTCGTCGGAAACTGTTGGTTGGTACTATACCTATCGTCAGTTATCAGTTCCCAGGTGACATGAGTACAGCTTAGTCCGCTGACTTGACACTGTCACTTCGCCTCGAGTGTGTTCCCACTGTACTTTGATTACTACCCTACCACGGCTCAAAGGAGTCATGCAAACAGGTAGTTTTTGGGTGCAGTCCCGAAGCACTTGGAGGCAGTGACGGTTAGACAGGATTCGTCTCTCCCGGTATTCGGGGTTGACATCGCGCTGTGTCTAGGAGAGCCATTACACGAGTAGTCCCTGGCCAGGGCAACCGAGATATACTGGTAGGCTTCCAGTGTTATCTCAGGGTGTATTGGGCTTCACTCCGACACGACTTGTACCGCTATTAAGGGACTGACGTTTACTGCCCCCCTAGGCCCGCCATACGATGTATCAGACGAACAGACCGGACTGTACGGAGACTGTCACATTCCGGCTCAGTAGGAGTTCAGATGGGTTTCACCTCGTCAGTCTTCTTGTCGGCATCTACCTGGGGACCGTTATGCATAGCTAGTGCCGCTTGCGGTCTGTGGTTAAACCCACTGCCAGCGTAGTGTCGAGTCTTTAGAGTCCCACACAGAAAGCTATTCGCCTTTAGGAAAAAGAGTAGAGGTCGCATGGTTTTGCGATAGGTCGCATGGTTTTGCGACAGGGTTCGGTCACATCCGTGCACTTATGCACGTACAGTGTCCGGACAGTTAACACTAGCGGGCTTTGGTTTAACCTAGATCCTAGTGTACGTTTTGGGATTAGTTTTATCCAGTATGTATTCGTGTTCCTCGGAACGCGGATACGGGTGTGTATGCACAGTTGACGGAGAGACAGAGGCAGAGGATTCTCATTAGGGTTGTTGACCGTTGACTGTTGACTATTGACTTTTTGCTCAACCTAATGAGAATATCATATGTAATTAACAATAATATTAATTAAGTATTATAGTGACATGGTTGTTGAGGGGTTGACTTTGTTGACTTGTTGACTTGTTGACCGGTTGACTAGGTTGGACTAGTTGACCATCATGATGACAATGGCTATCATTTCGTGGCAAAGACTTTTGCTTGCTTGTTCTCTTGTGCAAAATAAGTGCATGAAATGATATGGCTATTGTAGCTTAAACCATCACTAATACTTGATTGCTATTATGGGTTATGATGGTTTTGGATTATGAGAGCCAAGAGAGAAAAGTCTTGCTCATTCTTTCATTTCCTTTCTCTCTCTTGTGTTCTTGAGCTCTCATCTTCTTCCATTTGCTTTCCCTCTCTTTAGTCTATGGTTCACTTGTCTCATGTGTTGAGAACCAAGAACCATAGAGAAAAATCCCAACACACTCTTCTCTACTCACTCTAGTTCACAAGGTTTAGCAAACCGAGTGAACTAGTTTCTTCAAAGCTCGAAGAAGAAGCCAAAGGTAGAAGCTTTCAGGTGGATCGATCTTCGGCGCAAGGAGACGACGGGGTGAAGCCGATCCGGACAACCATCGAGGCTTGAAGACGAAGGAGTTCAAGAAAGAAAGGTATAACCCCCTAACCGAGTAGTTAACAACTCCTAATTAGGTTGTTAGTTAGATATTTAACAAAGATCCGGTTTTGAGTCCATGTTACAGCCTCTAGAAAATTGTTTTTCACCAAATTCTGCATGCCTGAAAGTACCGGGAGAGGTAGCATGGACTTACAGTGGTATCGGAGCCTAGTTAAACTCTATCTAATATGTTAGCAAAGTAACTAGAAGATCGATCAAAGAAAAAGTCACGAAACGAACCCGATATGTCAAGTTTCTATCGATTTTTTTTCTGTTCAAAAATTGATAAATTTCATCTTAAAAATCGGCTCAGGCTTTTTATTAAATAACCACGAAATTTGGTCCCACGAACCGATCAAAGCGCCGCGGAAACGCGGCGGGAGCACGCTCCCGCCGCGGTTCCGCGACCGAGTTGACTCGGCCGAGGTCCAAACTTTGTGCAGTGTTTTTCTGGGGTTGTTTTGGGATTTTTGGAATATGTCTTTTCAGCCCAGATTTTCCAGAACGAAAATTTTGTGTTTGGGGCCTAAAAATCCGTATTTTTGATCGAACTTCTAAAGACTTAAGCTGACGGGTTTTTATCTGTGATGTGATATTTGTATTGAACGTCTGCTAATCGCTATATGTCGATTAGTGGGGGTTATAAAAATCTGTGATCTGTAATGTCATTGGAATGTGTATATGAATTCATTGGATTGTCGCGGGTGAATAGCCGGGGGTTGTGAGACGAGAGTTTTCTTTTCTTTCAATCCATGTAAATTTGTAAATTGATGTAATAATTATTTGTATGGCCGCACAACCGAGTCGGGGTTGTAGCCGTCATTGTATAATTTCTTTTTACTGTTTTTGCTCCTAGGATAGACCCATGGAGGGGTGCACAAACTACCGGGTATCCCGAAGTGCCGAGTGGCCTACTCACGGAGTTGAGGGAGGTTGCTTCGCTTCGGGTACTTGGCGGGTAGTTTGCCGCACCCGTAGGGGTCTTAGGTGGGGTATTGGCTATTCACCGCGACCGTGTAATCTGCTTTTCGTTACAGGCTCGTGCGAATTGCGGATTCCTAGTATATCTAATGTGTTCATCTGTGATCTGAAATGGCTATCATTGCAATATATCTATATATGATATTATTTAGGCGTTGCTTATGTTTTACAGCCGCGCTAGCCTAGCCCCCGCTCTGTCGTTAGTTAAGTAACCTAACGGGTAATGACGGGGCCCCGTGGCGAATGCGAATGGCATAGGCGTACGTCATATTTTGGTTATTTTCTGCAATGGTAGGATTTAATGATGGGACGCATTAAAAGAACTAATGCAAGAATAACACGCATTAAAAGAACTAATGCAAGAAAATAAACCAAGTAAAAGTCGTTGGAACACTTTGAAAAACCACTCGGTTCTTTTCAAAACCAAACATTTAAATGCGGAGCATGAACCACTCCTTTTGAAAGCTATCTCGTTCCATCGATTATATCAAGTTCACTACGTTCACGGTTTCGCCAAAACCATTCGTAGCCCTCCGTCGTTTCATATGAATGGTCAATAGTATTCAAGCTATGTTTGTTGGCCAAAGTCAAGGCATAGTGATTGGTAGCTATTGGGTATTCATGTGCAGCATAGATAGATGTGTTGGTTTGGGGCAGTCGTTCTACCTTGTAGGCCAAAGTCAAGGATATGTGCGGGTGGGCTCAAATTAACCTGGAGAATGACGGGTAGAACTTGACATATGACTTATGATTTGTTGGCCAAAGTCAAGGTCATAAGAGCATGGGGCAAAAATCCACATCTGGAGTTTCAAAAGAACTGAAACTTGCTAGTGTTGCATACCATTTGGAGTGTGATGATTCTGGTAGGATTCCTTCAGTTTCGTCACGCGATGATATTTGGATCCCGATCCTACTGTGAGTATATGCTACTCCTCGGGAAATTTCTCACTTAACGATCAATGCTATAAACCTAGTAGGTGTCTAGAAAGGTGTTAGCGGGGCTACGCCCCCAGGAAAAAGAGGTTCTTAAATTAAGGAACTTCACGAAAGCGTTGGAAAAGCTCCCTCGAAGTACCGACACTAGCCTGGCTGAACGGTTAAGCAAGTATTGTACGGTGAGATTGATCTTGACTAATTCTTCCTTTTTGGTTTGAGGAGGGATTCGAGAAACAGTGGGAGCCATCCTGTTTAGACAAACTAAAAACCATTCTAAACTTGCAAGAGCATCGTGCTGAGTGTTTCTTCTCTCTCTCCTAATTGCAGCGACCAATCGACATGACTGGACTTAAGTTACTCCTAGATAAAAACATACTGACAGGGCCAAACTACAAAGATTGGCTCAGGAATGTCAAAATGGCAATCACTTACGACAAGCTGGGGTATATTCTTACCACTAAAGCTCCCCCTGTCCCAGGTCCCAAAACCAACGTCGTGGATAAGTAAATCCGTAAGACCTGGGAAATCGATTGCGCGAAGGCCAAGTGCCTCGTGCTTGCCTCTATGGACAACGAACATCAGAGGAGGCACGAGAATATAGACCTCGAATCCATATTTCTCCATACAAAAGAACTGTATGGAGAGCAGTCTCGTATCGCAAGATACGAAGTGTCGAAGAAGTTATTTTCGGCAAGGTTGGCCGTCGGATCATCGGTAGCGGAACACGTGCTTAAGATGATTGGATACATAGAAGAGCTCGCGGACCTTGGGACCACGTTGGAGAATGAGCTCTATACGGACTTGATTCTCCAGTCCCTTCCTTCCACTTACGCCCAGTTTATCCTGAACTTCAACTTACAAGAAAAGGAAGTTGAACTTTCAGAACTCCTCAACATGCTGAGGAGCGCAGAGGGCACCCTGCAGAAAGGTAGGGAAACATCCACTTTGTTTGTAGGAGGATCTTCCTCTTCTAGGTCCAAGACGAAAGCCAAGGGAAAGAATAAGAAAGCCCCCGCCAAACCAAGGGGCGGTGTTAGTAAAGTGGATACGAAGGGAAAAGCAAAAGCAAAAGCAACAAAGAAAGCGGGGCAGCTTGTGGATAAAGAAGAATGCTTCTATTGTCATAAGAAGGGACACTGGAAGAATGATTGCACGGCTTGGAAGGCCAGAACACAGGAACTGAAGCAGGTTGCGGCTTCAGCTTCAGGTGTGTATGTTATTGAAAACTGTCTTTCAATAAACTCTACTTCCTGGGTATTGGATACCGGATCAGGATCTCATATCTGTAATTCTTTGCAGGCGTTGAGAAACCGTAGGGTTTTGAAGGCAGGTGACATGACCCTCAAAGTTGCAAACGGAGCTAGCATGGTTGCTAAGGCTGTGGGGGACTATCACCTGGGAATGTTAGATGGACATGTTTTGGTTTTGCGTAATTGCTTTTTTGTACCCAACGCAACCTGTAATATCATTTCTGTATCTTTGGTTTCTAAAGAAAGTTATGAATTTGCGTTTGTAAGCAATGTTATAAACATTCACCTTAATCAAGTTCTGATTGGGTCAGATACATTGAGCAATGGTATATACGTATTAAACCAACCACAAATTTTCAATGTCCAGAATACACACAAAAGAAAGTCTCCGGAAATAAATCAGACTTTCTTATGGCATTGTAGACTGGGTCACATTAATGAGAGAAGGTTGACGAAGTTACATACAGAAGGATATTTGAATCCGTTCGAATATCAATCGTATGCCACTTGTCAATCCTGTCTCAAAGGAAAGATGACAAAGACTCCGTTCACTGGACACGGAGTAAGAGCGAGCGAGCTCTTGGGACTCATACACAGCGACGTGTGCGGTCTAATGTCTACACATGCGCGAAGCGGTTATTCTTACTTCATTACTTTCACGGATGACTTTTCAAAGTACGGTTATGTCTTCTTAATGAAACATAAGTCCGAAGCCTTTGGAAAATTCCAGGAATATAAGAATGAAGTAGAAAAACAAACCGGCAAAAGTACCAAGATTCTAAGATCGGATCGAGGTGAAGAATACTTGAGTGCCGAGTTCCTGGACTATTTAAAAGAGAACAGAATTCTCTCTCAGCTTACTCCTCCATACACTCCGCAACATAACGGTGTATCGGAGAGACGGAACCGAACCCTATTGGATATGGTACGGTCCATGATGAGTAACGCTGAGTTACCGTGATCATTCTGGGGATATGCACTAGAATCAGCTGCATACCTTTTGAACCGAGTTCCAACTAAGACTGTGCCTACTACACCATATGAGATGTGGTGTGGGAAGAGACCCTATCTTAATCACATTAAGACATGGGGATGTCCAGCTTTTATGAAAAAACAGCATGCGGACAAGCTCGAGGCACGCTCAGTACATTGCAAGTTTGTGGGATATCCAAAGAACTCCAAGGGATATTTCTTCTATTGCGAAGAGGAACAAAAGATTTATGTTTTTCGTTATGCCCACTTCTTGGAAACTGAATTTTTGAAAAATCAGATAAGTGGGAATGCAATAGAACTGGAAGAAATTCCAGAACCACGAGCTATTACTGAAAGCTTAGTAAAACCAGAGGGTTCGAAAGATCAGGACATTCCTGCGCCGCTCCGCAGAAGTAGTAGGCAGTCTCATCCGCCTGAGAGATACTATGGTTTTCTCATAGACGGGGATAGAGAGGATTGCATCATGGATTATGATGAGCCAACTAGCTTCCAGCAGGCCGTTCAGAGCGTTGACTCGGTAAAATGGCTGGATGCAATGCGGACCGAAATGGAGTTCATGTACCAACAAAGTATGGACGTTGGACATTGCTCCAGATGGGGTGAAACCCGTAGGATGCAAGTGGATCTTCAAAAGGAAGATTGGTGTAGATGGACAGGTTGAGACCTATAAAGCTAGACTGGTTGCAAAGGATTTTCGTTAAAGACCTGGTTTGGACTATGAAGAGACCTTTTCTTCAGTAGCTATGCTGAAATCCATTCGGATCCTTCTTGCCATTGCTGCCTTCCACGATTATGAGATTTGGCAGATGGACGTAAAGACCGCTTTTCTAAATGGAAATTTAGAGGAGTGTGTCTATATGGACCAGCCAGAGGGTTTCATTCAGAGTGGGAGCAGCGGAAAAGTGTGCAAGTTGCTTAAGTCCATCTATGGACTAAAGCAGGCATCGCGGAGTTGGAACATCTGCTTTGATGAGACAGTCAAGGAATTTGGCTTTATCAAAAATCCAGATGAACCATGCACCTATAGTAGATTTGTAGCGAGAACTGTAGTATTCCTCGTTTTATACGTGGATGGCATTCTCTTAATAGGAAATGACATTCCTATGGTACAATCTGTCAAGGGGTTCTTGTCATACAGGTTCTCCATGAAAGCCTGGGTGATGCCTCATACATCCTGGGGATCCGGATCCATCGTGATAAATCCAAGAGGATATTAGGACTTTCACGGTCCAGGTACATCGACACCATACTGAAAAGATTCAGTATGGAAGATTCCAAGCGCAGTAATCTACCGGCTTGTCACAGAATCACCCTCTCTAAAGAGATGTCTCCCAAGACTGATTTGGAGAGGGATCGCATGTCTATTATACCCTACGCTTCTGCGGTAGGCTCTATAATGTATGCGATGTTGTGTACCAGACCGGATGTAGCTTATGCACTGAGTGTGGTAAGCCGGTATCAGTCAAACCCTGGGGAGAAACACTGGATAGCGGTAAAGAACATTCTCAAGTACCTGAGAAGGACAAAGGAGATGTTCTTGGTGTATGGCGGAAAAGACCTCCAGATCGAGGCCTTTGCTGACTCCAGCTTCCAGAGTGACAAGGATGATTCCAAGTCTATGTCGGGTTTTGTCTTTACCCTCAATGGAGGGCGGTGTGTTGGAAGAGTTCCAAACAGGAAACCGTTGCAGACTCGACGATGGAAGCGGAATACATCGCTGCATCTGATGCCGCAAAAGAAGCTGTCTGGATGAGAAAGTTCTTGAAAGAACTTCAGGTGGTTCCATCCATTGTTGATCCAATACCTCTGTATTGCGACACCAACGGGGCTATAGCTTTAGCGAAGGAACCCAGGTCCTATCAGAGATCCAGACACATCTTGAGGGGGTATCACCTGATCAGGGAGATCGTGGATCGCCAGGAGATCGAGGTTCGAAGGGTTGCTTCAGAAGATAACACTGCAGATCCATTCACCAAGGCCTTGCCCCAGACTCAGTTCGAACGGCTGATCGAGATGATAGGTCTTCGATACGCCAGTACATGGCCTTAGTGTAAGTGGGAGATTGTTAGTGTATATGCCCTAGAGGGCATTATTGTATCATACTAGTTTGTATATTACTTAATGGAAGCTTGGGATATTCACCTTGTATATACAATCTTGCTCAAAATAGTAGTATGCTACTTGGTTTGTTTCTACTTCAATGTGTACATGTGTTTATTTTAGTATATGACCTATACACATTAGTGGAGCCCTTAGGATATTTGCTTGATTACCAGCGTTGTGATGGCAGTCACACTAGTGGGGGCTGGGTAATCTATAAGCACATCCTTATGCAGGTCCCTAGTCATAGGACTATCGAGACAGGGCATCGATACTCCGGAGTAGACTAGCGCATGCGCTTCTCATCCCAGTGTGGGAGATGGTCTGTCCCACAGCCATCAGTACGTCGTACTGGAGGTAGTATGCAGGTGCTCGTTGGGTTACGAGTACACTGGACATGACTCGTCGGGAACTGTTGGTTGGTACTATACCTATCGTCAGTTATCAGTTCCCAGGTGACATGAGTACAGCTTAGTCCGCTGACTTGACACTGTCACTTCGCCTCGAGTGTGTTCCCACTGTACTTTGATTACTACCCTACCACGGCTCAAAGGAGTCGTGCAAACAGGTAGTTTTTGGGTGCAGTCCCGAAGCACTTAGAGGCAGTGACGGTTAGACAGGATTCGTCTCTCCCGGTATTGGGGGTTGACATCGCGCTGTGTCTAGGAGAGCCATTACACGAGTAGTCCCTGGCCAGGGCAAGCGAGATATACTGGTAGGCTTCCCGTGTTAACTCAGGGTGTATTGGGCTTCACTCCGACACGACTTGTACCGCTATTTGGGGACTGACGTTTACCGCCCCCCTAGGCCCTCCATGCGATGTATCAGACGAACAGACCGGACTGTACGGAGACTGTCACATTCAGGCTCAGTAGGAGTTCAGATGGGTTTCACCTCGTCAGTCTTCTTGTCGACATCTACCTGGGGACCGTTACGCACAGCTAGTGCCACTTGCGGTCTGTGGTTAAACCCACTTCCAGTGTAGTGTCGAGTCTTTAGAGTCCCATACAGAAAGCTATTCGCCTTTAGGCAAAAGAGTAGAGGTCGCATGGTTTTGCGACAGAGTTCGGTCACATCCGTGCACTTATGCACGTACAGTATCCGGACAGTTAACACTAGCGGGCTTTGGTTTAAGCCAGATCCTAGTGTACGTTTTGGGATTGGTTTTATCCAGTATGTATTCGTGTTCCTCGGAACGCGGATGCGGGTGTGTATGCACACTTGACGGAGAGACAGAGGCAGAGGATTCTCATTAGGGTTGTTGACCGTTGACTGTTGACTATTGACTTTTTGCTCAACCCTAATGAGAATATCATATGTAATTAACAATAATATTAATTAAGTATTATAGTGACATGGTTGTTGAGGGGTTGACTTTGTTGACTTGTTGACTTTGTTGACCGGTTGACTAGGTTGGACTAGTTGACCATCATGATGATAATGGCTATCATTTCATGGCAAAGACTTTAGCTTGCTTGTTCTCTTGTGCAAAATGAGTGCATGAAATGATATGGCTATTTTAGCTTAAACCATCACTAATATATGATTGCTATTATGGGTTATGATGGTTTTGGATTATGAGAGCCAAGAGAGAAAAGTCTTGCTCATTCTTTCATTTCCTTTCTCTCTCTTGTGTTCTTGAGCTCTCATCTTCTTCCTCTTGCTCTTCCTCTCTTTAGTCTATGGTTCACTTGTCTCATTTGTTGAGAACCAAGAACCATAGAGAAAAATCCCAACACACTCACCTCTACTCACTCTATTTCACAAGGTTTAGCAAACCGAGTGAACTAGTTTCTTCAAAGCTCGAAGAAGAAGCCAAAGGTAGAAGCTTTCAGGTGGATCGATCTTCGGCGCAAGGAGACGACGGGGTGAAGCCGATCCGGACAACCATCGAGGCTTGAAGACGAAGGAGTTCAAGAAAGAAAGGTATAACCCCCTAACCGAGTACTTAACAACTCCTAGTTAGGTTGTTAGTTAGATATTTAACAATGATCCGGTTTTGAGTCCATGTTACCGCCTCTAGAAAATTGTTTTTCACCAAATTCCGCATGCCCGAAAGTACCGGGAGAGGTAGCATGGACTTACATAAATCAGCGCAACCCTGGCCAGGGATTTCCAGTTACGGCCAGTCGAGCATAGCGCAACATCAACCCCCAATACCGGGAGAGACGAATCCCCTCTTATCGCTCATTGCCTCCATGTGAATCGGGACAGTACCCAAAAACCACCTGTTTGCATGACTCGGTAGAGCCGTGTTAGGGTGGAAATTAAAGCACAGTGGGAGACACACAAGACTCTATGACGATCTCGGGTCAATAGACTAAGCTGTACCAGTGTCACCAGAGAACTGTCATCTGACGTAAGGTATAATACCATCTGGGAGTTCTCGGCGAGTACGTTCAGTGTACCCAGTCACCACTGAGCACCCGCATACCATCTCTGATGTTAAACACCAATGGATATGGGATCATCCCTCGCCCATCACATGGGTCAAGAAGATATACGCTAGTCTACTCTGGAATATCGATGCCCCATCTCGATATTCCCACGACTAGGAACATTGAAGGATGTACTCATTGACTACCCAGGCCCCACTAGTATGATCTACATCACAGTCCTGGAAGTCAAGTACACATCCTAAGGGCTTTATCAACATGTAATAGAGAGACATCAAGTATACATGTTAAGATAAAGAGTAACCAGATAGCCTACTATCATGTCGAGCAAGAAAGTCCTACCTATATACGTCCCAGCATCCACTACAATATACATCTCATGTACAGTAATGGCCTCTAGGGCATACATATAACTAACAATCTCCCACTTGCACTAGGGACATCTGTAGCAGTGGTTGCAGTATCTCATACTCTGGGAAAAGGCCTTTGTGAGTGGATCCTCCGTGTTGTCCTCTGAGTCTACTCTCCTAACCTCGATCACCCTGGAGATCAACTATCTCCTTGATCAGGTGATGCTGCCTCAGAATATGTCTGGGTCACTGATGGGACCGGGGTTCATGGGCCGAAGCCACACTTCTATTGTCTCACAATGGTAGGAACCTAGTTCATCTCATGAACTAATATACACCCAAACTTCCTCTTTGGTAGTATCTTTGATAGCGATATCACCAGCCTTTATTGTCTAGTTCGCCACGGTATCTCGCTTGGAACTCTTCCAACATACCGTCCCTCTACTGAGGGTAAAGATAATGCCTGCGACTGACATTCAGCCGTCCTTATCACACTGGAACTTTTCCAGTGATTCTCCCCAGGATTAATTGATATCATCTCACTACACCTAGTGAGAATCCTAATATCCATTTAGATCTATCTCATAGATATAAAATCTAGGATTTAGGAGGTATCGCATAGATCCTATATAGAGAATCCTTGTGATAAGAGGAGATTGACCGTTCGTAGCATACGAAACTCTTTTCCTATCAAGAGTATGTTGTCCACGTACAATACGAGGATGACCACCTTACTCTCTACTATCTTTTTGTATATACAAGGTTCATCTACCATTTTGATGAAGTCAAACTCTTTGACTACCACATCAAAACAGATGTTCCATCTCCGCGATGCCTGCTTTATTACATAAAACATCTTGCACATGTTTCCGCTGCTCCCGCTGTTTACGAAGCCCTCTGGCTGTGTACTTATAGACGTTCTCTTCTAAATCAGTATTTAGAAAAATAGTCATGACACCCAACCACCAGATATCGTAGTCATGGTATGAAGCAACGGCAAGTAGAATCCGGATGGACTTAAGCATAGCTACTGGAAAAGGTTTCATCATTATCCACGCCCGGTCGATGACGAAAACCTTTAACAAGTCTAGCTTTGAAAGTCTCAACTTTTCCATCTACACCAAGTAATCTTCTCAAGATATACTTGTTAGTTATATGTATGCCCTAGAGGCTATTACTGTACATTGGATGTATATTGTAGTGGATGCTTGGACATATATAGGGAGGACTTTCTTGCTCGACATGATAGTATGCTATCTGGTTGATCTTTACCTTAACGTGTATACTGTTTTTCTCTCTGTTACATGTTGGTAAAGCCCTTAGGATGTGTACTTGACTACCTGGACTATGATGCGGATCATACTAGTGGGGACATGGTAGTTCATAAGTACATCCTTCAAAGTCCCTAGTCGTGGGTGTATCGAGACGGGGCATCGATATACCAGAGTAGACTAGCATGTACCTTCTCGACCCATACAGATGGGCGATGGATGATCCTATATCCATTGGTGTTTGACATCAGAGATGATATACGGGTGCTCAGTAGAGACTGGGTACACTGGACGGACTCGCCGAGAACTCCCAGATGGTAATATACCTCACGTCAGATGGCAGTTCTCTGGTGACACTGGTACAGAGTAGTCTGTTGACCCAAGATCGTCATAGAGTCTTGTGTGGTTCCCACTGTGCTTTGATTTCCATCTTACCACATCCAAGAGGGCGTGCAAAACGGTGGTTTTTGGGTACAGTCCCGAGTCACATGGAGGCAATGAGCGATAGGAGGGGATTCGTCTCTCCCGGTATTGGGGGTTGATGTTGCGCTGTGTTCGATTGGCTATAACAGGAAATCCCTGGCCAGGGTTGCTGAGATTTACTGGTAAGTGTTACCAGTAGTTTCTCGAATTGTTATAGACCTCATATCGACACGACTTATCGAGCTATTGGGGTCTGACGTTTACCACCCCTAGGCGAGATATGGAACATATCAGACGATCAGACCGGACTGTACGGTAGTGTTACTGGTTGGATTCACTGGAGTGTGAGCGGGCTTGCTCGTCGATCTTCTGATCGCTCAATACCCGGGTGGCCGTTACGTTTAGCAGACCGCTTGCGGCTTGTGGGTGTTTGATATGATCATCACCTGCTGCCGGCGTATTGACGAGTCTTTAGAGTCCTACACAGAGGTTTCCTGGCTCAAGCGAAACGAAATAGGAGCGCATATGAGATATGTGCGGGACCGAGAATGATACCAGTATGTAATACTGTATTTGATTCTCGCGATTTATGACATTGATCGGTTATGTGCGATATAGCCGGGTTATCGGATCAAGTGTTGATTCGATCAGATGTTACTGTTGATATTAGTCGGTTATATGCGATATGACCGGATCATTAAATCAAGTGTTGATTTAATGATTTAATGCATAATTATATATTTGATATATTACTTTGCATTAACTAGTATCGGTTTACTTAAGATGGATTTTCTCACTCGAATGTACACATTGTATATGTGATATACTTTTGTGCACTTGCTTGTATCATGTTTGATGATACATGTTTGCTATGGTTTTTGTGTAAAGATCAAACCATGGTTACAAGATAATGGTTAAGGTTTTGCTTTATTTATTTATTTATTTCTTTCTTTTTGGCAAAAGGAAAATGGTGGCTAATTTTGTTTGTTTGTTGAAGTTTCAAGAAGCTTTGAAAAAGTCCACAATTTTTGTTTTATGCCTAACCTAACCATTCACCTAACTATAGTTTGCTCTCTACACATAACCATGGTTGGATTATGATAAGTTTTGATTTTCTTTTCTATTTTAAAATAACTTATCATAAGACATATCATCTTCTTCATCTTCTTCACTTCATGAAGAAAGCTTGCTACTCCAATGGCAAATGATGAAAACTAGTGAGAAATCCAAAACCAAAGTCTACCCGCTTCCTATTTCTTCATCCTCTACCTCTTGCCAAGTAGTATAGGGTGTTTCCTTCACAAGTTTTCATGGCTTGGTGAAGGTGGAGCTTGATCTAGCGATGCCTCGACGTAGATCATCTTCGGCATGGACATCGACGACCTAGCTCGCCATTTCTCCGACGAAGCCGACGCTAGAGCCCAGGAATTCATTTGGACAGCGAGGGGACTTCGTTGCGGAGCTATGGAGGTAGAGCACCGGATCTACAAAGGTTGTATTTCCGTATTCTTGTAGTTAAGTGTTAACTAGTTTATGTTTCGCCTAGAATTCTAGCCGACGATCCGTATTAGGGTTTCTCGGCACCTATATTTTTTGAAATTGGCATGGTTGATGCCTTGTGAGACCTCCTTGGAGTGCCTAGGAACCCTACAGTGGTATCAGAGCCTAGCTAGAGCCTTAGGCGATGCGTAGACGGAGTTAGAAGTCCGATCGACCCGAAACCCCGACTTGAAAGTGCTCTCTGGACATTTTCTGTTTTCGTGGATTTTTGAGAATTAAAAATATGCAGAAAAATCAGCAGGAAATTATAAGAATTACGGTGCAAAAAGTAACTAATGATCCTTCAAAAGTGCGGCGGAACCGCGGCATTAGCATGCTAATGCGGTGGTTCCGCGGCCGTTTTGTCTTATTAGGCATTCAATTTTGCACAGTAATTCCTATTTTGCAGTGCTGGTTTTCCTGGGAATTTTTTTTTATCTGAAATCAAGAGTTGAGTTTTTTGGGTTGTATTAGGAGTTCGTACATTCGATCGGATTGTCTAATTTTGTCTATGTGTTTTTCGGATATTTTAGAATATGTTAAAAATTTCGACCGGACATAAATACCCACTTTTTCCCTTGCCGGAAAATTTCCAAGTGTTGGATTTTTCCGTGGTTTAAGGACGTTCTGAGTAGTGCAGGTAACGCGATAGTCCCTCTAGAAGACAACAAACCTTAACTCGATTATGTGACCGTCTTGAACTGCCCTTTGAACCTTAGGGTTTGGGGCAGTACGGCGTGCCACATGTGAGGCGTTGGCTTGACCCTTCTACGGCTGGACCGTTGGTACTGAGGCATGAAGTGAATGTCTTTGAACTTATTTCATTCGGTTGATCGGGAAAACTTGGGTGTTCGATTGTTCTATCGAAAAGTTTAACATTTTCTATCTTATCCGGAATGTGATACAATAATTGGAATTCACAATAAGTTATGAGATAACTGAATGAATGTTATAAACATAGCACTTTAGTCTCACTTGATCGGTTGCCACGGAATTTTGATGTGATCAAAAGTCCGTTGCAATCACGTTGTGAACGCGGATACTCGCCGGTAAACTTAATAGACAGCCTCACTCCATAGCCCCGACCAAGTGACTGTAGGAGAACCCCGTCGCCGAAAGCATCCGTTCGGGTGCTCGCGGTAGCGGTGTTCAGCCTTGGTGCACTTCGTCGACGGTATCGGGGGTGCAGCCGTCTACTGAAGTTTGCGACGAGCATTCGATCAGGATGTCGGGAATCTTGTTGAATTACCCGACTTGATATTGAAAAGTGTTTTCGATTTTGAGACTAAAATGCGGGGTTTATAATAGTTAGGCATGCGATGTCTAAGGTATTCATTTGATTAGGCTTGCGATGTCTATGAAGGTTGCGGATTCCAACTGTTGTAGTTTTACACTTTCTTTTCTGTGACCGTAAGTGTAATATGTGATATCGCCGGTTTCGTTGCTATATGTCAACGACAATTGGGATGCGCATATTTACTTACGTTGATGACATGTGATGTTATGTGTTGCTGGATATGTTATATTGGATCGTCGTGTTTGAATAGCCGGGGGTTTTTATGTGAGATGAGTGTTTTTCATTTTCATTCATGTAAAAAACTTGTATGTAATATTCTTTTATTGGGGCACTTCCAGGTTGCGGATGATGTCACCTTTTGTATATTATTTACTTTTCCGCACTAGGATAGACCCAAGGAGGGGAGCACAAGTAACCGGGTTCTGGAGTCCAGTGGGAGACCAACTCGAGGAGTCGGGTCCGGGTCTCCTAACTCCAGAATTGGTAGGGTTGCTTGCCGCTCTCGTAGGGGTCTAGGGGTGTGGGTTTGGCTATTCATCACGACCGTGGAATCCGTGTTTTATACTGGCTCGTATTGAAAACACGGACATCCTAGTATATCCAATATTTCATATGATTCTTCTGCTGCGATATCTGTCATGTGATCATGTGATATGTTCTGTGATAGATACTGTATATAGTATATATGATATATTATATAGATGTTACTTATGTTTTACACCCGTGCTAGCACTGCCCCGCTCTGCCGTTAGTTACCTAACCAACGGTGCACGAGGGGACATCGAGGCGAATGCGGATGGCATAAGTGTACGTCGTATTTATCTGTGATGTTTAGGTAATTAAATGATGGGACTTCATTAATGTGATTAATGAAATAAAAGAAACCTAAGATGTTGTAGAATCGAATTTCAAAAATAAAACAGGTAGCTACAGTTCTTGCTTTGCACAGCGGTATATGTGATATATCCTGCACCTTATTCGATGAGGAAAGGACCGAGATCCCTTCACCGGGAGTGACTCCTTTAGCAATAACTGGCAGATGCTACACACTCGGTTTGTCTTTTGATTGCTTTTAAGAGTTTTTGCTTTGCACAGTGATACATATGATATATCCCGCACCTCATTCGACGAGGAAAGGACCGAAGATCCCTTCACCGGGAGTGACTCCTTTAGCAAAACTAGAAAAGCCTCAAAAGCACTCCATTTTAAAATCATTTGATTCTACAACGATATCAAGTTCATTACGCAATAGGTTTTCAGAAAAACCTGTCGTAGCCCTCCGTCATTTCAGATAAGTCCTATTTAGTATTCGTGCTACGTTTGTTGACCTCCGTCAAGGCGTAGTGTGCGGTAGCTAACTAGTATTTATCTGCTTATGCATATGATGCAGATTGGATTAGGGTAGTCGTGCGGCCTTGTTGACCTCCGTCAAGGGTCGTGCGGGTGGGTTTAATTCGATCAAGAAATGACGGGTTGAACTTGACTAGTAGCCTATGGTTTGTTGACCTCCGTCAAGGTCATAGGACGCTAGGGGCAAAATATTATCGGGAATTTCAAGTGTTGAAATTTGCAATGAGATTGCATACCTTCTATGAGATAGTTGGATCCCGATACCCGCTGCGAGTAATTGTTACTCCTGGGAGAGTTTTACACATTACAATTAGCCGATCAAGTAGGTGTCTAGAAAGGTGTCAGCGGGGTTACGCCTCTGGGAAAACGAGGTTTACATTAATTAGGTTCGTGCGAAAGCACGGGGGACCTCCCTCAAAGTACCGACACTGGCCTGGCTGAAAGATTGGCGAACTTGTAGTGTGTAATTAATCCCGGCTAGTATTTCCTTTTAGGGTTTGAAGGAAGATTTGATAAAAAGCTGTGGGAGCCATCCTGATTAGATAAAATAAAAACCAATCTATTCTTGCAAGAGCGCACGCTGAGTGTTTTCTTCTCTCTCTCTCCTGGTAGCAACCATATCACGCCTTAATCAAGATAATAATACGGAATATTGACCGAACCCGCTTGTTATACTGAGCTGGGGAACGTTGGTCCCGCTCCAACTTATAATTGTTATAAGACAGAGCAGGAAATTGGGGAATACCAGATTTCCCGTGCCGCCCAAACGAAGAGAGTGCATGCTGATGCATCATCTTCGGGTGTGTTCGTTACACAGAACTGTTTCTCTGTATCCTCTACGTCCTGGGTATGAGATACCAGATCAGGATCCCAGATATGTAATCTGTTACATAGGGCTACTGCTAGGTAGAGAACTGAGAACGGGTGATAAGTTTCATGAGGCAGAAAACGGGGCAAGTGTTGCAGCCAAGTCTGTTGGTCACTGTCACCCTGTATTCCAAATACATTGATTCTGAACGAATGTTATTAGATACCGAACCTGATATACAAAATCATATCTATCTCTTTATTAGTAAAGAAAGGATATAATTCTGTATTGTTGGATAATGTTTTGAACATTTCCTATATCAAAAGTTGATCGGTTCAGGCACGTTATCTAAAAGCATTGATGTTCTAAATCAAACTACGGTTCTTAGTATATGGAACACACACAAGAGGAAGAGTTCAGAAATGAACGAATCCTTCTTAAGGCATTGTAGACTAGGTCATATCAATGTGACCCGACTAGCTGAAGTTACATATAGATGCATATTTAAATCAGTTTGAATTTACATCTTGTGAAACTCGCCAGTCATGTCACAAAGATAAGATGACCATAGCTCTGTTTAATGGAAACAGAGAAAGAGTTAGTTGAACTCTTGGGATGATACATGTTGATGTATGTAGGTCCCCTGTCTACACATGCCAGGACTGATTCTTTATACTTCATTACATTCTCTGATGATCTTTCGAGTTTCAGACCTATGTTCCTGTTGAAACACAAGTCCGAACCTTTTGAGATATTCACAGAATATAAGCGAGAAGTAGAGAACCAAAATACGGGTATAAGTATTATGTCCTTTGATGAGATCAAGGAGGAGAATACTTGAGCACGGAAATCCTGGACTATTCTAAAAGGAGAATGTGATTCTCTCTCAGCATTACTCCTCCGTATACACCATAGCACGATGGTATATCGGGGTGGAGCAATCACACCCTATATGATAAGGTGTGCTCTATGATGAGTACTACTGAGTTACCTATTTCCTTTTTGGGAGTTATGCGCTTGAGAAGCTGCATACCTATTGAATAGGGTTCGAATCAAATCAGTTGCCTACCACTTCATATTTGATATGATAAGGGAAGAGCCCATCTCTCAAGTTAGTTGAGATTTGGGGTTGTCCAGCTTATGTCTGAAAAGCAAAATCCGGACAAGCTCGAGGCAAGATCTGTTATGTACAACTGGAAAGGTTCCAGCTATACAAACAACAGCAGATGATTTGGTAGAACCAAACGATTCAGTAGATTCCAACGAACCTCAGCCTCTCCGCCGATCTAGTAGGGTTCCTCACCCATCTGAGAGATACTTCGGTTTCTCTATGACAGTGGGAGAGAGGATTGCATCATGAGATGATGACCCAACTAGTTTCGAGCAGGCCATCGAGAGTGAAGACTCTGTAAGAATGGCTGGATGCTTAGTGATCTGAGATGGAATCCTTATACCCCAACAAAGTATGGACTTTGGTTGCTATATCTGAAGGGTTAAATCCCCATCAGGAGCAAGTATATCTTGAGAAGATTACTTGGTGTAGATGGAAAGGTTGAGACTTTCAAAGCTAGACTTGTTAAAGGTTTTCGTCATCGACCAGGAGTGGATAATGATGAAACCTTTTCCAGTACCTATGCTTAAGTCCATCCAGATACTACTTGCCACGGCTACATACCATGACTACGATATCTGGTGGTTGGGTGTCATGACTGCTTTTCTAAATGATGATTTGGAAGAAAGCGTCTATAAGTACACAGCCAGAGGGCTTCGTAGACAGTGGGAGCAGCGGAAACGTGTGCAAGATGTTTTATAGGATAAAGCAGGCATCGCGGAGTTGGAACATCTATTTTGATGGATTAGTCAAAGAAGTTGAGATCATCAAAATGGTAGATGAACCTTGTATAAACAAAAAGGTAGTAAGGAGTATGGTGATGATCCTCGTAGAGTACGTGGATGACATACTCTTGATAGGAAAAGAGTTTCCTATGCTACGCTCGATCAATGTCCGCTTATCACAATGATTCTCCATATAGGATCAAAGTGATACCTCCAAAATCCTGGATTTTGGATCTATGAGATAGATCTAAATGGATGTTAGGATTCTCACTAGTTGTAGTGAGATGGTATCAATTGATCCTGGGGAAAATCACTGGAAGTGTTCCAGGGTGATAAAGACGACTGAATGTCAGTCACAGGCATTGTCTATACCCTCAGTAAAGGGACGGTATGTTGGAAGAGTTCCAAGCTAGATACCGTGACAAACTAGACGATAAAGGCAAGATACATCGCTACTTAAGATGCCACCCTAGAGGCTGTTTGGGTGTATATTGGTTCATGAGATGAACTATGTTCCTACCATTGTGAGACAATGGAGTTGTGGCTTATGCCAAGGAACGCCGGTCCCATCAGTGATCCAGACTTATTCTAAGGCAGTATCACCTGATCATGGAGATGGTTGATCTCCAGGGTGATCGAGGTTTGGAGAGTAGACTCAGAGGACAACACAGCGGATCCAATCACAAAGGCCTGTTCCCAGAGAGAGACTTTTATGGGATGGTTGAGTATGAGATACTACAACCACTGCTACAGATGGCCCTAGTGCAAGTGGGAGATTGTTAGTTATATGTATGCCCTAGAGGCCATTACTGTACATTGGATGTATATTGTAGTGGATGCTTGGACATATATAGGGAGGACTTTCTTGCTCGACATGATAGTATGCTATCTGGTTGATCTTTACCTTAACGTGTATACTGTTTGTCTCTCTGTTACATGTTGGTAAAGCCCTTAGGATGTGTACTTGACTACCTGGACTATGATGCGGATCATACTAGTGGGGACATGGTAGTCCATAAGTACATCCTTCAAAGTCCCTAGTCGTGGGTGTATCGAGACGGGGCATCGATATACCAGAGTAGACTAGCGTGTACCTTCTCGACCCATACAGATGGGCGATGGATGATCCCATATCCATTGGTGTTTGACATCAGAGATGATATACGGGTGCTCAGTAGAGACTGGGTACACTGGACGGACTCGCCGAGAACTCCCAGATGGTAATATACCTCACGTCAGATGGCAGTTCTCTGGTGACACTGGTACAGAGTAGTCTGTTGACCCGAGATCGTCATAGAGTCTTATGTGGTTCCCACTGTACTTTGATTTCCATCTTACCACGTCCAAGAGGGCGTGCAAAACGGTGGTTTTTGGGTACAGTCCCGAGTCACATGGAGGCAATGAGCGATAGGAGGGGATTCGTCTCTCCCGGTATAGGGGGTTGATGTTGCGCTGTGTTCGATTGGCTATAACAGGAAATCCCTGGCCAGGGTTGCTGAGATTTACTGGTAAGTGTTACCAGTAGTTTCTCGAATTGTTATAGACCTCATATCGACACGACTTATCGAGCTATTGGGGTCTGACGTTTACCACCCCTAGGCGAGATATGCGACATATCAGACGATCAGACCGGACTGTACGGTAGTGTTACTGGTTGGATTCACTGGAGTGTGAGCGGGCTTGCTCGTCGATCTTCTGATCGCTCAATACCCGGGTGGCCGTTATGTTTAGCAGACCGCTTGCGGCTTGTGGGTGTTTGATATGATCATCACCTGCTGCCGGCGTATTGACGAGTCTTTAGAGTCCTACACAGAGGTTTCCTGGCTCAAGCGAAACGAAATAGGAGCGCATATGAGATATGTGCGGGACCGAGAATGATACCAGTATGTGATACGGTATTTGATTCTCGCGATTTGTGACATTGATCGGTTATGTGCGATATAGCCGGGTTATCGGATCAAGTGTTGATTCGATCAGATGTTACTGTTGATGTTAGTCGGTTATATGCGATATGACCGGATCATTAAATCAAGTGTTGATTTAATGATTTAATGCATAATTATATATTTGATATATTACTTTGCATTAACTAGTATCGGTTTACTTAAGATGGATTTTCTCACTCGAATGTACACATTGTATATGTGATATACTTTTGTGCACTTGCTTGTATCATATTTGATGATACATGTTTGCTATGGTTTTTGTGTAAAGATCAAACCATGGTTACAACATAATGGTTAGGGTTTTGCTTTATTTATTTCTTTCTTTTTGGCAAAAGGAAAATGGTGGCTAATTTTGTTTGTTTGTTGAAGTTTCAAGAAGCTTTGAAAAAGTCCACCATTTTTGTTTTATGCCTAACCTAACCATTCACCTAACTATAGTTTGCTCTCTACACATAACCATGGTTGGATTATGATAAGTTTTGATTTTCTTTTCTATTTTAAAATAACTTATCATAAGACATATCATCTTCTTCATCTTCTTCACTTCATGAAGAAAGCTTGCTACTCCAATGGCAAGTGATGAAAACTAGTGAGAAATCCAAAACCAAAGTCTACCCACTTCCTATTTCTTCATCCTCTACCTCTTGCCAAGTAGTATAGGGTGTTTCCTTCACAAGTTTTCATGGCTTGGTGAAGGTGGAGCTTGATCTAGCGATGCCTCGACGTAGATCATCTTCGGCATGGACATCGACGACCTAGCTCGCCATTTCTCCGACGAAGCCGAAGCTAGAGCCCAGGAATTCATTTGGACAGCGAGGGGACTTCGTTGCGGAGCTATGGAGGTGGAGCACCGGATCTACAAAGGTTGTATTTCCGTATTCTTGTAGTTAAGTGTTAACTAGTTTATGTTTCGCCTAGAATTCTAGCCGACGATCCGTATTAGGGTTTCTCGGCACCTAGATTTTTTGAAATTGGCATGGTTGATGCCTTGTGAGACCTCCTTGGAGTGCCTAGGAACCCTACAATACTTGCTCCTGATGGGGATTTAACCCTTCAGATATAGCAGCCAAAGTCCATACTTTGTTGGTGTACATGGATTCCATCTCAGATCGCTAAGCATCCAGCCATTCTTACAGAGTCCCCACTCTTGATGGCCTGCTCGAAACTAGTTGGGTCATCATCTCATGATGCAATCCTCTCTCCCACTGTCATCGAGAAACCGAAGTATCTCTCACGCGGATGAGGAACCTTACTAGATCGGCGGAGAGGCTGAGGTTCGTCGGAGACTATTGAATCCTTTGGTTTTATTAAATCATCAGCTGTAGTTTGTATAGCTGGAAATCCTTCCAGGTCTACAGAACTGACCTTGCCTCGAGCTTGTCCGGATTTTGCTTTTGACATAGGCCGGAGAACCCCAAATCTTAACTTGCTTAAGAGATAGGCTCTTTCCATACCATATCTCATATGGAGTTGTAGGCAGTGATCTGATTCGAACCTAATTCAATAGGTATGCAGCTTCTTAAGTGCATAACCCCTAAAAGAAAACAGGTAACTCAGTAGTACTCATCATAGAGCGCACCATATCATATAGGGTGTGATTGCTCCGCCCCAATACACCGACGTGCTTTGGTGTATACGGAGGAGTAATGCTGAGAGAGAATCTCATTCTCCTTTAGAATAGTCAGGGAATCCCGTGCTCAAGTATTCTCCTCCCTGATCGGATCAAAGGACATAATACTTATATCCGTTATTGGTTCTCTACTTCTAACTTATATTCGGTGATTATCTCAAAAGTTTTGGACTTGTGTTTCAACAGGAACATGTGTCCGAATCTTGAGAGATCATCATTGAATGTAAGGAAGTACAAAGAATCAGTCCTGGCATATGTAGACTGGGGACCTTCATACATCAGCATGTATCAATCCCAAGAGTTCACTAACTCTTTCTCTGTTTCTAGTAAACGGAGCTATGGTCATCTTATCTTTGTGACATGACTGGCAAGTTTCATAAGATGTAAATTTAAACTGATTTAAATATGCATCTAAATGTAACTTAGCTAGTCGGGTCGCATTGATATGACCTAGTCTACAATGCCTCAAGAAGAATTCGTTCATTTTTGAACTCTTCCTCTCGTGTGTGTTCTGTATACTAAGAACTGTAGTTTGATTTAGAACGTCAATGCTTTTTGATATCGTGCCTGAACCGATCAACTCTTGATATAGGAAATGTTCAAAACATTATCCAACAATGCAAAATTATATCCTTTCTTTACTAGTAAAGAGACTGATTCGGTATCTAATAACATTCGTTCAGAATCAATGTATTCTGGTAATACAGGGTGATAGTGACTAACAGACTTGGCTGCAACACTTGCACCGTTTCCTGTCTCATGAAACTTATCACCCGTTCTCAGTTCTCTACCTTTCTTTTGCCCATGTAACAGATTACATATGCGGGATCCTGATCTTAACTTACTTAAGAGATAGGCTCTTCCCACACCATATCTTATATGGTGTGGTAGGCACTGATTTGATTCGAACCCAATCCAATAGGTATGCAGCTTCTTAAGTGCACAACCCCAAAAAGAAATAGATAACTCAGTAGTACTCATCATAGGGCACACCACATCATATAGGGTGCTATTGCTCCGCCCTGATACACCATTGTGCTGTGGTGTATTCAGAGGAGTAATACTGAGAGAGAATCTCATTTTCTTTTAGAATATCCAAGAATTCCATGAAGTATTCTCCTCCCTGATCTTATCATAGGACATAATACTTATACCCGGTTTTTTGTTCTCTATTTCTAACTTATATTCTATGAATATCTCAAAAGGTTCGGACTTGTGTTTCAACAGGAACATATGTCTGAATCTTGAGAGATTATCAGAGAATGTAATGAAATACAAAGAACCGGTCTTGGCATGTGTAGACAGGGGATCTTACATACATCATCATGTATTAGTCCCAAGAGTTTTACTAACTCTTTCTCTGTTTCCAATAAACAGAGCTATGGTCATCTAATCTTTGTGACATGACTGGCAAGTTTCACAAGATGTAAATTCAAACTTATTTAAATATGCATCTAGAATGTAACTTAAGCTAGTCAGGTCACATTGATATGACTTAGTCTACAATGCCTCAAGAAGGATTCGTTCATATCTGAACTCTTCCTCTTGTATGTGTTCTGTATACGAGGAACTGTAGTCTGATTTAGAACATCAATGCTTTTAGATAACGTGCCTGAACCGATCAACTCTTGATATAGGAAATGTTCAAAACATTATCCAACAATGCAAAATTATATCCTTTCTTTACTAGTAAAGAGACTGATATGATGTTGTATATCAGGTTCGATATCTAATAACATTCGTTCCGAATCAATGTATTCTGGTAATACAGGGTGATAGTGACTAACAGACTTGGCTGCAACACTTGCACCGTTTCCTGTCTCATGAAACTTATCACCCGTTCTCAGTTCTCTACCTTTCTTTTGCCCATGTAACAGATTACATATGCAGGATCCTGATCCGGTATCTAAAACCCAAGATGTAGAGGATACAGAGAAACAGTTCTTTATAATGAACACACCCGAAGAAGATGCATCATCATGCACTTTCTTCGTTTGGGCGGCACGGGAAATCTGGTATTCCTTAATTTCTTGCTCGGTCTTATAACAATTATAAGTTGGAGCGGGACCAATGTTCCCCAGCTCAGTATAACAAGCGGGTTCGGTCAATACATCCATATTATTATCTTGATTAAGGCGTGACATGGTCGCTACCTGGAGAGAGAGAGAAGAAAACACTCTGTGTGCGCTCTTGCAAGATTAGATTGGTTATATATATTTTATCTAATCAGGATGGCTCCCACTGTTTTTATCAAATCTTCCTTCAAACCCTAAAAGGAAAGACTAGCCGGGATTAATTACACTCTACAAGTTCACCAATCTTTCAGCCAGGCCAGTGCCGGTACTTTGAGGGAGGTTCCCCATGCTTTTGCACGGACCTAATTAAAATAAACCTCGTTTTCCCAGGGGCGTAACCCCGTTGACACCTTTCTAGACACCTACTTGATCGGCTAATTGTAAAGTGCAAAACTCTCCCAGGAGTAACAATTACTCGCAGTGGGTATCGGGATCCAACTATCTCATAGAAGGTATGCAATCTCATTGCAAATTTCAATACTTGAAACTCCCGATAAAGGCTTTTACCCCTAGCACCTATGACCTTGGCTATGGTCAACAAATCATAAGCACTAGTCAAGTTCTACCCGTCATTTCGTGATTAATTAGACCCACCCACATGACCCTTGGCTAAGGTCAACAAAGTCACATGACTGTCCTAACTAATCGCATCATATGCGGTGTAGGAAGACATCACTTAGCTACCGTACACTGTGCCTTGACTATGGTCAACAAACACAGCACGAATACTAAGTACTCTACTTCCTAAAATAACGGAGGGTTGCGGATGGTTTTTAAGAAAACCTTTAACGCTTTGAACTTGATCTCGTTGCGGAATCAAATGGTTTTTAAATGGAGTGTTTTTGAGGCTTTTGCTAGTTTCGCTAAAGAGGTCACTCCCGGTGAAGGGATCTCGGCTCTTTCATCGTCGAATGAGGTGCAGGATATTCACAATACCACTATGCAAAGCAAGAACTAGAAAAGCAGTCAAAAGACAAACCGAAGGTTGTAGCATCTGCTAGTCATTGCTAAAGAGGTCACTCCCGGTGAAGAGATCTCGGCTCTTTCCTCGTCGAATGAGGTACTGGATGTTCTACAAGGAACACCGCTATGCAAAGCAATAACTAGAGCTACCTTATATTTGAAATTCGATTCCACAATATCTTTTAGGTTTATTTTCTTTCATTAATCTCATTAATGAATGTCCCATCATTTAAGTCCACCTAAACATCACAGATAAATACAACGTACGTTTATGCCATCCGCATTCGCCTCGATGTCCCGTCTGCGCCGTTAGGTTAGGTAACTAACGACAGAGCGGGGCAGGGCTAGCGCGGGTATAAAACATAAGCAACGTCTATATAATATATCATATATACTATATACAATATCTATCTGAACAAATCACATGATCACATCACAGATAACGTAGCAGAAAATATCTTATGAAATATTGGATATACTAGGACGTCCGTGTTTTATTTTGAGCCTGTATAAAACACGGATTCCACGGTCGTGATGAATAGCCAATCCCAGACCCCTAGACCCCTACGAGAGCGGCAAGTAACCCTTCCAATTCTAGAGTTAGGAGACCCGGACTCGACTCCTCGAGATGGTCTCCCACTGGACCCTAGAACCCGGTTACTTGTGCTCCCCACCTTGGGTCTATCCTAATGCGGAAAAGTAAATAATATACAATGGTGACATCATCCTCAACCCAGAAGTGCCCCAATAAAAGAATATTACATACAAGTTTTTTACATGAATGAAAATGAAAAACACTCGTCTCACATAAAAAACCCCGGCTATTCAAACACGACGATCCAATATAACATATCTAACAACACATAACATCACATGTCATCAACGTAAGTAAATATGCGCATCCCAATTGTCGTTGACATATAGCAACGAAACCGGCGATATCACATATTACACTTACGGTCGCAGAAAAGAAAGTGTAAAACTACAACAGTTGAAATCCGCAACCTCCTTAGACATCGCATGCCTAACCAAATGAATTCCTTAGACATCGCATGCCTAACAATTATAAACCCCGCATTTTAGTCTCATAATCGAAAACTCTTTTCAATATCAAGTCGGGCAATTCAACAAGATTCCCGACATCCTGATCGAAAGCTCGTCACAAACTTTAGTAGACGGCCGCACCCCCGTATGCCATCGATGAAGTGCACTAAGGCGGAACACCGCTGCCGCGAGCACCCGAACGGATGCTTTTAGCGATGGGGTTCTCCTACAGTCACATGGTCGGGGCTATAGGGCGTGGCTATCTATTAAGTTTACCCGGCGAGTATCCGCGTACGCTACGTGATTGTGACGGACTTTTGATCACATCAAAATCCCGTGGCAACCGATCAAATGAGACTAAACTGCTATGTTTATAACATTCAAATTAGTTATCTCATAACTACTTGTGGATTCCAAATATTGTATCACATTCCAGATTAATAGACAATGTTAAACTTTCCGATCGAATAATCAAACACCCAAGTTTTCCCAAATAGCTCAACACTTGAGGGGAGTTTAAAAACATCCATTTCATGCCACAGTACCAACGGTCCAGTCGTAGAAGGGTCAAGCCAACGCCTCACATGTGGCACGCCGTACTGCCCCAAACCCTAAGGCTCAAAAGGCAGTTCAAGACGGTCACATAATCGAGTTAAGGTTTGTTGTCTTCTAGAGGGTCCATCGCATTACTTGCACGACTTAGAACGTTCTTAAACTACGGAAAAATCCAACACTTGGAAATTTTCCAGCAGGGGAAAAAGTGAGATATTGATATCCGGTCGAACGTTTTAACACGTTCTAAATTACCCAGAAAAACACATAGACGAAGTTAAACTTTCCGATCGAATCAACGAACTCCCAATACAACCCAGAAAACTCAACTGTTGAGTATAGATTAAAAATTCCCAGAAGAAACAGGAAACTACTACGGGCATTACTGTAGGAAAACGGATCCTTAACCATTACATACGGCCGCGGAACCGCCGCCAAAAGCAGGGTAAGGCTGCGGTTCGGCGGCGCTACAGTAGAATTAGGCATTCGTTTTGTACAGTTATCCTTATATTTCCCTGCTCTATTTTCTGAGCATTTTTAATTAGGAAAAATCCACAGTTTTAAAAAATGTACAGAGAAGGGCATAGATTAGGGTTTCGGGGTTCGATCGGATTTCTAACTTCGTCTATACTTCGTCTAAAGCTCTAGCTAGGCTTTGATACCACTATAGGGTTCCTAGGCACTCTAACAGGGTTTGACAAGGCATCAACCATGCCCGAATCAAATTTTTCAAGTGCCGAACAACCCTATGCAAGATCGTTTACTAGAGATAAGGCGAAACTAAAAGCAAGCAAACAACTTTACTGCTAAGTGAAAGGGATTACAACCTTTGTAGATCCGGTCCTTCACATCATTAGCTCCGTGTAGATGTCCCCATCGCTGCGATCGTGAACTCCGGACTCTAGAGAAGCTTCACGAGAAGAATGAACGTGCTTGCTTCGATGACTTCGAGGCCGAAAATGATCTACGTCGGGGAGACACTAACTCAAGCTATTCCTTCACTAGGTCATGAACTTTGTGAAGAGAACACACTCTACTATATGGCAAGTGGTAGAGGATGAAGAAGTAGGAAGTGGGCTCACTTTAGAATTGATTTTCTCACACTTTTTCTCATGGCACCATTAAAGCTAGCAAGCTTTTCATGGAGCTTGATGAAGAAGAAGAAGAAGAAAGGATAATTCATCCAAATGAAATCTTATCCTTTTAATTATTGCACCATGGTTGAGTTAAGCCCTCATGCTTAACTCATGTAGAGAATTAACCAAAGTATGAGGTTAAGGGTTGAATAACTAATATCCTAAGGAATTTCAAAAGAGTTGACTTTGTCAATGTTTCTTCAAGCTTCATGAAGCTTGATAACTTTGACCAAATTCTCATCTCTTTTGTCATTTGTTAGGAAATTAGTAAACCCTAATTTAACCTTGATTTCATTTAAGTCTCATACACCCAACTTGTATGTATCATCAAGCATGATACAAACATGTACACTTGCATATATCGCATATAAACAATGTGCACATTCTAGTGAGAAAAAAAATCATAAGTGAGCTAATACTAGTTAATGAAATGTAATATATCAAATATATAATTATACATTAAATTATTAAATCAACTCTTGATTTAATAATCCGGCTATAACCAAGTAATATCAATAGTAACAACTTATCGAATCAACACTTGATCCGATAACCCGGCTATATCGCATACAACCGATCAATATCACAAATCACGAGAATAGAATACGGTATCTCATATCGTATCAATCTCGGTCCCGCACATATCACATATGTCCTCCTAACCCGTTTCGCTTGAGCCAGGAAACCCCTGTGTAGGACTCTAAAGACTCATCAATTCGCCGGTAGTAGGTGATGATCATATCAAACACACACAAGCCGCAAACGGTCTGCTAAACGTAACGGCCACCCGGGTATTGAGCGATCAGAAGACCAACAAGCAAGCCCGCTAGTACTCCTACGAATCCAATCAGTAACACTACCGCACAGTCCGGTCTGTTCGTCTGATATGACGCATATCTCGCCTTGGGGTGGTAAACGTCAGACCCCAATAGCTTGATAAGTCATGCCGATGTAAGGTCCATAACAAGCATGAAACTACTGATAACACTTACCAGTAAATTAGTGCAACCCTGGCCAGGGATTTCCAGTTATGTCCAGTCGAGCATAGTGCAACATCAACCCCCAATACCGGGAGAGACGAATCCCCTCCTATCGCTCATTGCCTCCATATGAATCGGGACTGTACCCAAAAACCACCTGTTTTCACAACTCAGTAGAGCCGTGGTAGGGTGGAAATCAAAGCACAGTGGGAGACACACAAGACTCTATGACGATCTCGGGTCAACAGACTAAGCTGTACCAGTGTCACCAGAGAACTGCCATCTGACGTAAGGTATAATACCATCTGGGAGTTCTCGGCGAGTCCGTTCAGTGTACCCAGTCACCACTGAGCACTCGCATACCATCTCTGATGTCAAACACCAATGGATATGGGATCTGTTAGTTATATGTATGCCCTAGAGGCCATCACTGTACATTGGATGTATATTGTAGTGGATGCTGGGACATATATAGGTAGGACTTTCTTGCTCGACATGATAGTATGCTATCTGGTTGCTCTTTATCTTAACATGTATACTTTCTGTCTCTCTGATTACATGTTGATAAAGCCCTTAGGATATGTACTCGACTTCCAGGACTATGATGCAGATTATACTAGTGGGGCCTGGGTAGTCCATGAGTACATCCTTCAATGTTCCTAGTCGTGGGAATATCGAGACGGGGCATCGATATTCCACAGCAGACTAGCGTATATCTTCTCGACTCATGTGATGGGCGATGGATGATCCCATATCCATTGGTGTTTGACATCACAGATGGTATGCGGGTGCTCAGTGGAGACTGGGTATACTGAACGGACTCGCCGAGAACTCCCAGATGGTATTATACCTCACGTCACATGGCAGTTCTCTGGTGACACTGGTACAGCTTAGTCTGTTGACCTGAGATCGTCATAGAGTCTTGTGTGTCTCCCACTGTGCTTTGAATTCCACCCTACCACGGCTCTACTGAGTCGTGCAAACAGGTAGTTTTTGGGTACAGTCCCGATTCACATGGAGGCAATGAGCGATAGGAGGGGATTCGTCTCTCCCGGTATTGGGGGTTGATGTTGCGCTATGCACGACTGGCCATAACAGGAAATCCCTGGCCAGGGTTCTAGGGATATACTGGTAAGAGTTATCAGTAGTTTCACGATTGTTATGGACCTCACGTCGGCATGACTTATCGAGCTATTGGGGTCTGACGTTTACCACCCCTAGGCGAGATATGCGACATATCAGACGAACAGACCGGACTTTACGGTAAGTGTTACTGGTTGGATTCACAGGAGTGTGAGCGGGATTGCTCGTCGATCTTTGATCGCTCATTACCCGGGTGGCCGTTACGTTTAGCAGACCGCTTGAAGCTTATGGGTGTTTGATATGATCATCACCTGCTGCCGGCATATTGACGAGTCTTTAGAGTCCTACACAGAGGTTTCATGGCTCAAGCGAAACGAAATAGGAGCGCATATGAGATATGTGCAGGACCGAGAATAATGCATGTATGTGATACCGTATTCTATTCTCGCGATGAATGTATCGATTAGTTGTATGCGATATAACCTAGTTATCGAATCGAAGATTGATTCGATAAGTCGATACATTGGATACTAGTCGGTTATATGCGACATGACCGGATCATTGAATCAAGTGTTGATTTAATGATTTAATGTATAATTATATATTTGATATATTACTTTACATTAAGTAGTATTGGTTCACTCAAGATTGACTTTCTCACTTGAAATGCACAAGTTGTATATGTGATATATTTTTGTGCACTTGTTTGTATCATGTTTGATGATATATGCAAACTTGGGTTTGTATGAGACTTAAACCATGTTTAGTGAATGGTTAGGGTTTCATTTTACTTATTTATTTATCTATTTATTTTGGTTAAAAGAAAAAGGAAAACAAAATGGTTGCTTTCATACAAGAAGCTTCTTGATGCTTCATGCATCTTTGACTAAGTGACCATTTTTGTCTTCATCTCCTAACCCTAACCATTCAACTAAACCCTAGTTAATTCTCTATACTAAACCATGGTTGCAAATATGATAAGTATCATTTTATTTTCTATTTTCAAAATACTTATCATATTCTTCTTCTTTTTCTTCTTCTTCTTCTTCTTAAACAAGAAAAAAGCTTGCTACCATTAATGGCAACATGAGAAAAAGAGTGAGAAATCCAATTCTAAAGTGAACCCACTTCCTATTTCTTCATCCTCTACCACTTGCCAAGTAGTATAGGGTGTTTTCTTCACAAGTTTCATGACTTGGTGAAGTTGGAGCTTGATCTTGAGTTGCCTCGACGTAGATAATCTTCGGCATCGAAGTCGACGACCTAGCCCGATCATTTCTCCGACGAAACCTTCGCCAGAGTCCGGATTCCGATAGGTACAGCGGAGGGACGTCATCACGGAGCCTAGGAAGTGGAGGACAGGATCTATAAAGGTTGTAGTCACTTTCCTTTAGTAGTAAAGTCGTTTACTTGCTTGCATCGCCTTATCATCTAGTTAACGATCCGTATTAGGGTTTGTAGGCACATGAAAAAAATTTGAATTGGGCATGTTTGATCTGTTGTGAGACCTCATTAGTGTGCCTAGGAACCTAACAGTGGTATCAGAGCTACTAGGCATTGGATGTCGACCTATGGGGGGTTCTCACTGTGTGACAGTGTGGCGAAGCATAGGCTCTTACCCACAGGGTATCCCGAGACCGGAAGGTGTTCCGGCGGGTTGTAGTCCTCGCGAGGGGGCATGCGTAAAAAGTAGCGGCTGAGGGACCCGTTGGTGCCACTGCGACCCCATTGGATGGGGTGGCTGCCTGACCAACAGTGGTATCAGAGCCTAGCTAGAGCCTTAGGCGATGCGTAGACGATGTTAGAAACCCGATCGAACCCCGAAACCCTAGATTTCAACCCTCTCTGGACATTTTTTCAAAAACTGGGTTTTTTCCAAATTAAAAATTCTTAAAAAATTCAGAAGGAAGTTTTAAGAATTACAGTGCAAAACGAGCTCCTGAATCATCTAAACCGCCGCGGAACCGCGGCAGGAGCCTAGCTCCGGCGACGGTTCCGCGGCCGTACGGTCGCATCATCCATAAATATCTGCACAGTAATTCCTATATTTTGGTGCTGTATTTTCTGGTAATTTTTAAATATCACTCAAGAGTTGAGTTTTCTGGGTTGCATTGGGAGTTTGTAAATTCGATCGGATTATCAAACTTTGTCTATGTGTTTTTCCGGGTAATTTTAGAATATGTTAAAAAGTTCGACTGGATATAAATACCCATTTTTCCCCTGCCAGGAAATTTCCAATTGTTGGATTTTTCTGTAGTTTAATAACGTTCCAAGTAGTGCAAGTAACGCGATAGTCCCTCTAGAAGACAACAAACCTTAACTCGATTATGTGACCGTCTTGAACTGCCCTTTGAACCTTAGGGTTTGGGGCAGTACGGCGTGCCACATATGAGGCGTTGGCTTGACCCTTTTACGGCTGGACCGTTGGTACTGAGGCATGAAGTGAATGTCTTTGAACCTATTTCATGTGTTGAGCTGTTTCGGGAAAACTTGGGTGTTCGATTGTTCGATCGGAAAGTTTAACATTTTCTATCTTATCCAGAATGTGATACAATAATTGGAATTCACAAATAGTTATGAGATAACTAATATGAATGTTGTAAACATAGCAGTTTAGTCTCACTTGATCGGTTGCCGTGGAATTTTGATGTGATCAAAAGTCCGTCGCAATCACGTAGCGTACGCGGATACTCGCCGGGTAAACTTAATAGACAGCCTCACCCCATAGCCCCGACCAAGTGACTGTAGGAGAACCCCGCGCCGAAAGCATCCGTTCGGGTGCTCACGGTAGCGGTGTTCCACCTTAGTGCACTTCGTCGACGGTATCGGGGGGTGCGGCCGCCTACTAAAGTTTGCGACGAGCATTCGATCAGAATATCGGGAATCTTGTTGAATTGCCCGACTTGATTTTGAAAAGAGTTTTCGATAATGAGACTAAAATGCGGGGTTTATAACTGTTAGGCATTCGATGTCTAAAGAGGTTGCGGATTCCAACTGTTGTAGTTTTACACTTTCTTTTCTGTGACCGTAAGTGTAATATGTGATATCGCCGGTTTCGTTGCTGTATGTCAACGACAATTGGGATGCGCATATTTACTTACGTTGATGACATGTGATGTTATGTGTTGCTGGATATGTTATATTGGATCGTCGTGTTTGAATAGCCGGGGGGTTTTTATGTGAGATGAGTGTTTTTCATTTTCATTCATGTAAAAACTTGTATGTAATATTCTTTTATTGGGGCACTTCCAGGTTGCGGAAGATGTCACCGTTGATGTATATTATTTACTTTTCCGCATTAGTATAGACCCAAGGAGGGAAGCACAAGTAACCGGGTTCTAGGGTCCAGTGGGAGACCATCTCGAGGAGTCGAGTCCGGGTCTCCTAACCCCGGAATTGGTAGGGTTGGTTGCCGCTCTCGTAGGGGTCTAGGGGTGTGGGATTGGCTATTCATCACGACCGTGGAATCCGTGTTTTATACTGGCTCGTATTAAAAACACGGACGTCCTAGTATATCCAATATTTCATATGATATTTTCTGCTGCGTTATCTGTGATGTGATCATGTAATTTGTTCAGATAGATATAGTATATAGTATATATGATATATTATATAGACGTTGCTTATGTTTTACACCCACGCTAGCCCTGCCTCGCTCTGGCGTTAGTTACCTAACCTAACGGTGCAGACGGGACATCGAGGCGAATGCGGATGGCATAAGCGTACGTTATATTTATCTGTGATGTTTAGGTGGACTTAAATGATGGGATATTCATTAATGAGATTAATGAAAGAAAATAAACCTAATTGATGTTGTGGAATCGAATTTCAAAATAAAAACAGGTAGCTACAGTTCTTGCTTTGCATCGCGGTGTTCCTTGAATAACATCCTGCACCTTATTCGATAAGGAAAGGACCGAGATCCCTTCGCCGGGAGTGACTCCTTTAGCAATAACTGGCAGATGCTACAACTCTCGGTTTGTCTTTTGATTGCTTCTATAGTTTCTGCTTTGCAAAGTGATATATATGATATATCCCGCACCTCATTCGACGAGGAAAGGGCCGACGATCCCTTCACCGGGAGTGACCCCTTTAGCAAAACTAGAAAAGCTTCAAAAACATTCCATTTAAAAACCATTTGATTCCACAACGAGATCAAGTCAAAGCGTTAAAGGTTTTCATAAAAACCATTCGCAACCCTCCGTCATTTTAGGAAGTAGAGTACTTAGTATTCGTGCTGTGTTTGTTGACCATAGTCAAGGCACAGTGTACGGTAGCTAAGCGATGTCTTCCTACACGGCATATGGTGCGATTAGTTAGGACAGCCGCGTGACTTTGTTGACCTTAGTTAAGGGTCATGTGGGTGGGTCTAATTAATCACGAAATGACGGGTAGAACTTGACTAGTGCTTATGATTTGTTGACCATAGTTAAGGTCATAGGTGCTAGGGGTAAAAACCTTTATCGGGAGTTTCAAGTGTTGAAATTTGCAATGAGATTGCATACCTTCTATGTGATAGTTGGATCCCGATACCCACTGCGAGTAATTGTTACTCCTGGGAGAGTTTTGCACTTTACAATTAGCCGATCAAGTAGGTGTCTAGAAAGGTGTCAACGGGGTTACGCCTCTGGGAAAACGAGGTTTATTGTAATTAGGTCCGTGCGAAAGCACGGGGAACCTCCCTCAAAGTACCGACACTGGCCTGGCTGAAAGATTGGCGAACTTGTAGAGTGTAATTAATCCCGGCTATTCTTTCCTTTTAGGGTTTGAAGGAAGATTTGATAAAAACAGTGGGAGCCATCCTGATTAGATAAAATATATAACCAATCTAATCTTGCAAAAGCGCACGCAGAGTGTTTTCTTCTCTCTCTCTCTCCACGTAGCGACCATATCGCGCCTTAATCAAGATAATAATATAGATGTATTGACCGAACCCGCTTGTTATACTGAGCTGGGGAACGTTGGTCCCGCTCCAACTTATAATTGTTATAAGACAGAGCAGGAAATAGGGAAATACCAGAATTCTTATGCCGCCCAAACGAAGAAAGTGCATATGATGCATCTCCTTCGGGTGTGTTCATTACAAAGAACTGTTTCTCAGTATCCTCTGCATCCTGGGTATTTGATACCGGATCAGGATCCCAGATATGTAATCTGTTACATAGGGCAACAAAAAGGTAGAAAAACTGAGAACGAGTGATAAGTTTCATGAGAAAGAAGACGGGGCAAGTGTTGCAGCCAAGTCTGTTGGTCACTGTCACCCTGTATTACCAATACATTGATTCTGAACAAATGCTATTAGATACCGAACCTGATATACAAAATCATATCAGTCTCTTTATTAGTAAAGAAATGATAAAATTTTGTATTGATGGATAATGTTTTGAACATTTCCTATATCAAAAGTTGATCGGTTCAGGCACGTTATCTAAAAGCATTGACGTTCTAAATCAAACTACAGTTCCTAGTATAAAGAACACACACAAGAGGAAGAGTTCAGATATGAACGAATCATTCTTGAGGCATTGTAGACTAGGTCATATCAATGCGACCCGACTGGCTGAAGTTACATTTTAGATGCATATTTAAATCAGTTTGAATTTACATCTTGTGAAACTTGCCAGTCATGTCACAAAGATTAGATGACCATAGCTCCGTTTACTAGAAACAGAGAAAGAGTTAGTAAACTCTTGGGACTGATACATGATGATGTATGTAAGGTCTCCTGTCTACAAATGCCAGGACTGGTTCTTTGTACTTCATTATATTCTCTGATAATCTCTCAAGATTCAGTCATATGTTCCTGTTGAAACATAAGTCCGAAGCTTTTGAGGTATTCACAGAATATAAGTTGGAAGTAGAGAACCAAAATACGGGTATAAGTATTATGTCCTATGATAAGATCAGGGAGGAGAATACTTGTGCATGGCATTCCTGGACTATTCTAAAAGAAAATGAGATTCTCTCTCTGTATTACTCCTCTGAATACACCACAGCACAACGATGTATCGGGGTGGAGCAATCGCACCATATTAGATATAGTGTGCTCTATGATGAGTACTACTGAGTTACCTATTTCCTTTTGGGGTTGTGCACTTGAGAAGCTGCATATCTATTGAATAGGATTCAAATCAAATCAGTGCCTACCACTCCATATAAGATATGGTATGGGAAGAGCCTATCTCTTAAGTAAGTTAAGATTTAGGATTGTCTGGCCTATGTCTAAAGAAAAATCCGGACAAGATCGAGGCAAGGTCAGTTCTGTAGAATTGGAAAGGTTCCAGCTATACAAAACTGCAACTGATGATTTGATAGAACCAAAGGATTCAATAGTCCCCGACGAACCTCAGCCTCTCCGCCGATCTGGTAGGGTTCCTCACCTTCCCGAGAGATACTTCGGTTTCTCGATGACAGTGGGAGCGAGGATTGCATCATGAGATGATGACCCAACTAGATTCGAGCAGGTCATCGAGAGTAGGGACTCTGTAAGAATGGCTGGATGCTTAGCGATATGAGATGGAATCCATATACACCAACAAAGTATGGACTTTGGTTGCTAAATCTGAAGGGTTAAATCCCCATCAGGAGCAAGTATATCTTGAGAAGATTACTTGGTGTAGATGGAAAAGTTGAGACTTTCAAAGCTGGACTTGTTAAAGGTTTTCGTCATCAACCAGGCATGGATAATGATGAAACCTTTTCTAGGGACTATGCTTAAGTCCATCCAGATCCTACTTGCCATTGCTGCATACCATGACTACGATATCTGGTGGTTGGGTGCCATGACTGCTTTTCTAAAATGATGATTTAGAAGAGAACGTCTATAAGAACACAGCCAGAGAGCTTTGTAAACAGTGGGAGCAGCGGAAACGTGTGCAAGTTACTTTACAGAATAAAGAAGGTATCGCGGAGTTGGAACGTCTGTTTTGATGTGGTAGTCGAAGTGTTTGACTTCATCAAAATGGTAGATGAACCTTGTATGTACAAAAAGGTAGTAGAGAGTAAGGTGGTCATCCTCGTATTGTACGTGGATCATATACTCTTGATAGGAAAAGAGTTTCCTATACTACGCTCGGTCAATCTCCGCTTATCACAAGGATTCTCCAATAGGATCAAAGTAATACCTCCTAAATCCTGAGTTTTCATCAATGAGATAGATGTAATTGGATGCTAGGATTCTCACTAGATATAGTGAGATGGTATCAATCGATCCTGGGGAGAATCACTGGAAGGGTTCCAGGGTGATAAAGATGACTGAATGTCAGTCACAGGCATTATCTTTACCCTCAGTAAAGGGACGGTATGTTGGAAGAGCTCCAAGCTAGATACCGTGGCAAACTAGACGATAAAGGATGGATACATCTCTACTTAAGATACTACCAAAGAGGCTGTCTTGGTGTATATTAGTTCATGAGATGAACTCGGTTCCTACCATTGTATGACAATGGAAGTGTGGTTTCGGCCCAAGAACCCTGGTCCCATCAGGGACCCAGACATGTTCTGAGGCAGCATCACCTGATCATGGAGATAGTTGATCTCCAGGGTGATCGAGGTTAGGAGAGTAGACTCAGAGGACAACACGGCGGATCCACTCACAAAGGCCTTTTCCTAAAGAGAGACTTTTAGGGGATGGTTGAGTATTAGATACTACAACTACTGCTACAGATGGCCCGAGTGCAAGTGGGAGATTGTTAGTTATATGTATGCCCTAGAGGCCATCACTGTATATTGGATGTATATTGTAGTGGATGCTGGGACATATATAGGTAGGACTTTCTTGCTCGACATGATAGTATGCTATCTGGTTGCTCTTTATCTTAGCATGTATACTTTCTGTCATTCTGATTACATGTTGATAAAGCCCTTAGGATGTGTACTCGACTTCCAGGACTATGATGCAGATCATACTAGTGGGGCCTGGGTAGTCCATGAGTACATCCTTCAATGTTCCTAGTCGTAGGAATATCGAGACAGGGTATCGATATTCCAGAGTAGACTAGCGTATATCTTCTCGACCCATGTGATGGGCGATGGATGATCCCATATCCATTGGTGTTTGACATCAGAGATGGTATGAGGGTGCTCAGTGGAGACTGGGTACACTGAACGGACTCGCCGAGAACTCCCAGATGGTATTATACCTCACGTCACATGGCAGTTCTCTGGTGACACTGGTACAGCTTAGTCTGTTGACCCGAGATCGTCATAGAGTCTTTTGTGTCACCTACTGTGCTTTGATTTCCACCCTACCAAGGCTCTACTGAGTCGTGCAAACAGGTGGTTTTGGGGTACAGTCCCGATTCACATGGAGGCAATGAGCGATAGGAGGGGATTCGTCTCTCCCAGTATTGGGGGTTGATGTTGCGCTATGCACGACTGGCCATAACAGGAAATCCCTGGCCAGGGTTGCAGTGATATACTGGTAAGAGTTATCAATAGTTTCACGATTGTTATGGACCTCACGTCGGCATGACTTATCGAGCTATTGTGGTCTGACGTTTACCACCCCTAGGCGAGATATGCGACATATCAGACGAACAGACCGGACTGTACGGTAAGTGTTACTGGTTGGATTCACAGGAGTGTGAGCGGGCTTGCTCGTCGATCTTCTGATCGCTCAATACCCGGGTGGCCGTTACATTTATCTGACCGCTTGCGGCTTGTGAGTGTTTGATATGATCATCACCTGCTGCCGGCGTATTGACGAGTCTTTAGAGTCCTACACAGAGGTTTCCTGGCTCAAGCGAAATGAAATCGGAGCGCATATGAGATATGTGCGGGACCGAGAATAATGCGTGTATGTGATACCGTATTCTATTCTCGCGATGAATGTTTCGATTGGTTGTATACGATATAACCAAGTTATCGAATCGAAGATTGATTCGATAAGTCGATGCATTAGATACTAGTCGGTTATATGCGATATGACCGGATCATTGAATCAAGTGTTGATTTAATGATTTAATGTATAATTATATATTTGATATATTACTTTACATTAAGTAGTATTGGTTCACTCAAGATTGACTTTCTCACTTGAAATGCACAAGTTGTATATGTGATATATTTTTGTGCACTTGTTTGTATCATGTTTGATGATACATGCAAACTTGGGTTTGTGTAAGACTTAAACCATGTTTAGTGAATGGTTAGGGTTTCATTTCACTTATTTATTTATCTATTTATTTTGGTTAAAAGAAAAAGGAAAACAAAATGGTTGCTTTCATACAAGAAGCTTCTTGATGCTTCATGCATCTTTGACTAAGTGACCATTTTTGTCTTCATCTCCTAACCCTAACCATTCAACTAAACCCTAGTTAATTCTCTACACTAAACCATGGTTGCAAATATGATAAGTATCATTTTATTTTCTATTTTCAAAATACTTATCATATTCTTCTTCTTCTTCTTCTTCTTCTTCTTAAACAAGAAGAAAGCTTGCTACCATTAATGGCAACATGAGAAAAAGAGTGAGAAATCCAATTCTAAAGTGAACCCACTTCCTATTTCTTCATCCTCTACCACTTGCCAAGTAGTATAGGGTGTTTTCTTCACAAGTTTCATGACTTGGTGAAGTTGGAGCTTGATCTTGAGTTGCCTCGACGTAGATCATTTTCGGCATCGAAGTCGACGACCTAGCCCGATCATTTCTCCGACGAAACCTTCGCCAGAGTCCGGATTCCGATAAGTACAGTGGAGGGACGTCATCACGGAGCCTAGGAAGTGGAGGACCGGATCTACAAAGGTTGTAGTCACTTTCCTTTAGTAATAAAGTCGTTTACTTACTTACATCGCCTTATCATCTAGTTAACGATCCGTATTAGGGTTTGTAGGCACATGAAAAATATTTGAATTGGGCATGTTTAATCTGTTGTAAGACCTCATTAGTGTGCATAGGAACCCTACAGGATCATCTATCGCCCATCACATGGGTCGAGAGGATATACGCTAGTCTACTCTGGAATATCGATGCCCCGTCTCGATATTCCCATGACTAGGAACATTGAAGGATGTACTCATTGACTACCCAGGCCCTACTAGTATGATCTACATCACAGTCCTGGAAGTCGAGGACACATCTTACGGGCTTTATCAACATGTAATAGAGAGACAGCAAGTATACATGTTAAGATAAAGAGCAACCAGATAGCGTACTATCATGTCGAGCAAGAAAGTCCTACCTATATACGTCCCAGCATCCACTACAATATACATCTCATGTACAGTAATGGCCTCTAGGGCATACATATAACTAACAGAAAACACTCAGCATGCGCTTTTACAAGATTAGATTGGTTATCAATTTATCTAATCAGGATGTCTCCCACTGTTTTAGTCAAATCTTCCTTCAAACCCTAAAAGGAAAGACTAGCCGGGATTAGTTACACTCTACAAGTTTGCCAATCTTTCAGCCAGGCCAGTGCCGGTACTTTGAGGGAGGTTCACCGTGCTTTCGCATTGACCTAATTAAAATAAACCTCGTTTTCCCAGGGGTGTAACCCCGTTGACACCTTTCTAGACACTTACTTGATCGTCTAATTGTAATGTGTAAAATTCTCCCAGGAGTAACTCTTACTCGCAGCGGGTATCGGGATCCAACTATCTCATAGAAGGTATGCAATCTCATTGAAAATTTCAACACTTGAAATTCCTAATAATATTTTGCCCTAAGCGTCCTATGACCTTGACAGAGGTCAACAAACCATAGGCTGCTAGTCAAGTTCAACCCGTTATTTCCTGATTGAAGTAAACCTACCCGCACGACCCTTGACAGAGGTCAACAAGGTCGCACGACCACCCTAAATCAATCACAACATATGCTTATACAGATAAGCACTAATCAGCTACCGCACACGTAGTACGAATACTAACTATTACTTATCTGAAATGACGGAGGGCTACGATAGGTTTTTAAGAAAACCCTTTGCGTAATGAACTTGATATCGTTGTAGAATCGAGTGATTTTAAAAGGAATGTTTTTAGGCCTTTTTTAGTTTTGCTAAATAGGTCACTCCCGGTGAAGGGATCTCGGCTCTTTCCTCATCGAATAAGGTGCAGGATATTTCGCAAATACCACTATGCAAAGAAAAAACTATAGAAGCAATCAAAAGTCAAACCGTGTGTGTAGCATCTGCTGGTTTCGCTAAAGAGGTCACTCCCGGTGAAGGGATCTCGGCTCTTTCCTTATCGAATAAGGTGCTGGATATTCTATAAGGAATACCGCTATACAAAGCAAGAACTAGAGCTACCAGCTTTTGAGACAAGTTTCTACAACATCTTTAGATTTCTTTTTATTTCATTAATCTCATTAATGAAGTCCTATTTTATTATGCTTCACAAGCATCACATTTGAAACGAAATCTGCAATACAACATATATCTCATATATATAATATAAACATTCGTCTCAGGCAGTAATATGATCTTATCACAGAACATTGCAGCAGAAGAACACATATGAAATATTGGATATACTAGGAGGTCCGGGTTTTAATACGAGCCTGTATAAAACACGGATTCCACGGTCGCGATGAATAGCCAAACCCACATCCCTAGACCCCTACGAGAGCGGCAAGCAACTCTGCCAATTCTATGGTTAGGAGACCCGGTCTCGACTCCTCGAGATGGTCTCCCACTGGACCTTAGAACCCGGTTACTTGTGCTCCCCGCCTTGGGTCTACCTAATGCGGAAAAGTAAATAATATACAATAGTGACATCATCCTCAGCCCGGAAGTGCCCCAATAAAAGAATATTACATACAAATGAATTTTACATGAATGAAAAAGAAAAACTCTCATCTCACATAAAACCCCCGGCTATTCAAAAGGCGACGATCCAATATAACATATCACAGCAACACATAATATCACATATCATCAACATAAGTAAATATGCGTATCCCAATTGTCGTTGATGTATAGCAACGAAACCGGCAATACACCACATATTACACTTACAGTCGCAGAAAAGAAAGTGTAAAACTACAACAGTTGGAATCCGCAACCTCCTTAGACATCGCATGCCTAACCAAATGAATTCCTTAGACATCGCATGCCTAACAATTATAAACCCCGCATTTTAGTCTCAATATCGAAAACACTTTTCAATGTCTTGTCGGGCAATTCAACAAGATTCCTGACATTTTGACCGAATGCTCGTTGAAAACTTTAGTAGACGGCCGCACCCCCGATGCCATCGACGAAGTGCACTAAGGCGAAACACCGCTGCCGCGAGCACCCGAACGGTTGCTTTTAGCGTCGGGGTTCTCCTACAGTCACTTGGTCGGGGCTATGGGGCGTGGCTATCTATTAAGTTTACCCGGCGGGTATCCGCGTACGCTACGTAGTTGCGACGGACTTTTGATCGCATCAATATCCCGTGGCAACTGATCTACTGAGACTGAACTGCTAGATTTATAATATTCAAATTAGTTATCTCATAACTACTTGTGGATTCCAAATATTGTATCACATTCCTGATATCCCAAATGGCTCAACACTTGAGCGGAGTTCAAAAAATATCCATCACATGCCACAGTACCAATAGTCCAGCCTTTGAAGGGTCAAACCAACGCCTCACATGTGGCAACGCCGTACTGCCACAAACCTTAAGGTTTAGAGGCGGTTCAGACGGTCATATAATCGAGTTAAGGTTTTTGTTCTTCTAGAGGGTCCACCGCGTTACTTGCACGATTTTCCGGAAGTTTCAAACTCGAGAAAAAATCCAACTTTTGAAAATTTTCCGACAGGGGTAAAAGTGAGTTATTGATATCCGTTCGAACTTTTTAACACGTTCTAAAATTACCCGGAAAAAATAAACGAAGTTAAACTTTCCGATCGAATTAATGAGTTCCCAATACATCCCAGAAAACTCAACACTTGAGTAGAATTAAGAATTCCCAGAACAATGAAAAAAGACCCAAGAATATATACTTGAAGTAGTGGGCCCCATCTTCACAGTTTGGCCGCGGAACCGCCGCGAAACGCGTGGTTTGGCCACGGTTCCGCAGTCATAATGGCGAGTTGGTGGTCCGTAATTCATAGTAATTCTTAGATTTCCCTGCTTATTTTTCTGAGTATTTTTAATATGAAAAATGTCAACGTTTGAAAAAATTTCCAGAAACTAGGTTTTATCGGGTATTCGGAGTTCGATCAGACTTTAAACTTCGTCTAGACTTCGCCTAAAGCTCTAGCTTGGCTCTGATACCACTGTAGGGTTACAAGGCACTGTCACAAGGGTCAATAAGGCATCAACCATGCCCGATTTAAAATTTAGACGTGCCGAACAACCCTAACCAAGATCTTAGACTAGAGATTAGGCGAAACAAATAGCAAGTAAACAACTTTACTTCTAAGAGTTAGGGATTACAACCTTTGTAGTTCGTTTCTTCACTTCTAAAGCTCCGTGTTGAGGTCCCTTCACTGCGATCAATGAGTATCCGGACTCTAGAGAGGCTCCACAAAAGAAATATGCAAGCTTGCTTCCGATCTTCGATAACAAAGATGATCCACCTTGAAGAAACTCAAACCCAACCTCTTGCTTTGCTAATCAAGTATTAGCAAAGCAAACACCGTAATCTAAGTGGCTAGAATAGATGAGGATGATGAAGCAGGAATTTATCTCTCATTTATTTTCTATTTCTCGCTCATTTTCATCACTTCATAAAAAACTAGAAAGCTTTTCATGCAAGGAAGAAGAAGAAGAATAACCAAAAACCTTTTGTGATGAATAACGAAACTCAAGTGTGAGGTTGGAAATGCAACCATGGGTTAAGAAAGAAAACTTAACCCATGTAGAGATTTAACTAGGGTAAAGGGTTGGGTTGGGTTAAGGAAATATCTATGCAAAATATCCAAGTCAAAGTCAAAGCTTCAAGAAGCTTCAAGAAGGATTAACCCTAATCCAAACCCTAACCATGTTTAAACTCCACAAAACATGTTGCATTTTTAACCTTAACATGTTACAATATTATATATCACATATACAATATTTATTGTAACAAAATAAAATAATACAATTAACATATGTCGCATATATATTAATGTATTACCCGAGTGAGAAAAAGAATCTTTTAGTGAGCTTATATTAATTAATGTAATTTAATATATCAAATATATAATTATACATTAAATTATCGAATCAACACTTGATCCGATAATCCGGCTATTTCATAAATAACCGACTAATATAATCTGTATCAGTTCATCGAATCAACACTTGATCCGATGACCCGGCTATATCACATATACCCGGCCGATATCTCATATCGCGAGAATCTAGTACGTTATCACATACACGTATTGTTCTCGGTCCCGCACATATCATATATGTGCTCCTACTCTGTTTTGCCTGAGCCAGGAAACCTCTGTGTAGGACTCTAAAGAATCGTCAATACGTCGGCAGTAGGTGATGATCATATCAAACACCCACAAGCTACGAGCGGTCAGCTAAACGTAACAGCCACCCAGGTATTGAGCGATCAGAAGATCAACAAGCAAGCCTATACATTCTCCTGCGAATCCAATCAGTAACACTCCCGTACAGTCCGGTCTCTTCGTCTGATATGTCGCATATCTCGCCTAGGGGTGGAGTACGTCAAACCCCAATAGCTTGATAAGTCGTGTCAATATGAGGTCCATACACGTTCGAGAAACTACTGATAACACTTACCAGTAAATCTCAGCAACCCTGGCCAAGGATTTCCAGTTATAGCCAATCGAACACAGCGCAACATCAACTCCCTATACCGGGAGAGACGAATCCCCTCCTATCGCCCATCGCCTCCATGTGATTCGGGACTGTACCCAAAAGCCACCTTTTTGCACGCCCTCTTGGACGTGGTATGATGGAAATCAAAGCACAGTGGGAATCACACAAGACTCTATGACGATCTCGGGTCTACAGACTACTCTGTACCTGTGTTACCAGAGAATTGCCATCTGACGTGAGGTATAATACCATCTGGGAGTTCTCGGCGAGTCCGTCCAGTGTACCCAGTCTCCACTGAGCACCCGTATACCTTCTCTGATGTCAAACACCAATGGATATGGGATCATCCATCGCCCATCATATGGGTCAAGAAGCGCATACGCTAGTCTACTCTGGAGTATCGATGCCCTGTCTCGGAACTCCCACGACTAGGAACATTTGAAGGATGTACGTGGAGACTACACTGTCCCCACTAGTATGATCTGCATCATAGTCCTGGTAGTCAAGTACTCATCCTAAGGGCTTTATCAACATGTAACATAGAGACAATCAGAGTACATGTTAAGATAAAGAGCAACCAGATAGCATACTATCATGTCGAGCAAGAAAGTCCTTCCTATATATGTCCTAGCATCCACTAAAATATACATCGTATGTACAGTAATGGCCTTTAGGGCATACATATAACTAACATTTAGAGTCCCATACAGAGGGTTTTCCGGCATCGAGCAAAAGATGTAGAGGTCGTATGGTTTTACGAAAAGGCTTCGATCACGTACGTGCACTTGTGTGCGTTTGATGTTCGGGCGGATAATAGTAGTGGGCTTTGGTTTAAGCCGGATCCTAGTTTTGTATTGATGAATTTGTTTCGTCTCTTTGTATTCGTATTCTTCGGAATGCGGATGTGGCTATGTATATACGGATGAGGGGCATTCTCGTAATTAGTTCGGGAAAGCTTCTAGAAGAGAACAACTATTAGGGTTTGGATTCTTTTTGGGATTAAAACAAATGGGTGGAGAAATGAGGTGGATTGTGAGCATTGAACCTAGCATGGCTACTTGGTGACTCACTCACTTGACAAATTAGATATTTGTGAACCTTGTGAGATATTTTGTGGTGAGATATTTATCTCCAAAATATCATATTTTGTTCACTCATTATTTTTGGGCAGCCAAGAATTCTTCAAAGCACACAACTCCTCTCTCATTTCTCAAGTCTTCTTCTATTCTCATATAAACCCTAATTATCTCATGAGTTGAGAAACATAGGGTTCCAAGAGACAATGTATTCCATCTTCACTCTCTATATCACCTAGGCCATCTAGTCTAGCAAGCTACTTGCCCTAGTTACCTCGGAGTTGAGGTTGGTGCTTGGACTATAGACTCTCGGGTGGATCGTCTTTGACTCGAGGAAGCCGAAGAGGAAGCCACGATCCGTTACGATCCTCGGAGCCTATGATGACGAGGAGGACAACGACTAAAAGACCCGAAGGACTTGGTTTCGTGAGGTATAACTTTCATCCGAGTAGTTAAACCTCATACAATATTTGTTAGCTAGGGTTTAGCATCGATCCTGAAGTTTAAGTCCGTGTTGCGAGCTTTGAAAAATTGTTTTTTTGCAAATTTCACCTCCCCACGGACACGTGGGGTGCGTGATATGGACTTACAATGGTATCAAAGCCTACTAAACCATAGTTAACAAGTTAGACAAAGTTTGAAACGACGAAACCGAAATAACTCCGAAACACGAAACCAAAGATCCAAGTTTCTGTTAATTTTTACGAGCCTCTAAATTTTTTTTAAAACAATTGCAGAGTGCTGCCTTGCTTGTGAAATAAACACAAAACGAAAACGAGACAATTTTACTGTAGCATGGCCGGCCACATTGGGGAAATTACCGATGCCACCGGTTTTGTAATGGTAGAATTTCTTGAGTTTTGTTATGTGTTCAAGTCACTTGGATCTAAGGTCTCAGGTGTTGCTTGTTTTTGCCAATTTTAGATATACTGTTATCTTTTTCCTCTGGCAATACGGGGTGTTTCGAAGTCGCAGTTTTAACGTCGTTTAACAAGTTTCAAGTTGTGATATATGTGTTTGGAAACGTCTACTAATTGCTATACGTCGATTAGTCGGGGTTGCACATATCTGTGTTGTTTTTCTTGTGGTTTGTGTATACGAACTTATTAGATCGTCGTGGATGAATAGCCAGGGATGTGAGATGAGGGTTTTTCATTCTTTCATTCGATGTAATATTTTAAAGTGATGTAATATTATTTTGCGGGGCACATCCGTGTTGAGGTTGTAGCCACCGTTGTATATTATTTCTTTTACTGTTTTCAGCTCCTAGGATAGACCCAAGGTTGGGTGCACAAACTATCGGGTACTTTGAAGTGCCGAGTGGCCTACTCACTTTTATGAGGGAGGTTGCTTCACTTCGGGTATTTAGCATTTAGTTTGCCTCACTCGTAGGGGTCTGGGGTGGGGTTTGGCTATTCATCACGACCGTGGAATCCATCTTTCGTTACAGGCTTGAACGAAAAACAGAATTCCTAGTATTTCTAATATGTTCATCTGTGATCTGGAATGCCTATTATTGCGTGAGACGAATGGATATAATATATATATTATATATATTAAACGTTGCCTATGTTTTTCACCCGCACTAGTCCAGACCCCGCTCTGTCGTTAATTAAGTAACCTAACGGCTGATGACGGGGCCCAGTGGCAAATGCGGATGGCATAAGCGGACGTTATATTTTCGTTTCTCTCTGTAATGATGGATGTAAATGATGGGACTACATTACATTAATGCAAAGTAAATAAACCAAAGTTGGATCGTCGGAACAATTTTAAAACCACCCGGTTTTTTCAAAACAGCAGACTTTTAAATGCGGAGCTTAAACCACTCCTTTTAAAAGCTATCAGGTTCCTTCGATTATATCATGTTCATGTTAGTTATATGTATGCCCTAGAGGCCATTACTATACATGAGATGTATATTGTAGTGGATGCTTGGACATATATAGGGAGGACTTTCTTGCTCGACATGATAGTATGCTATCTGGTTACTCTTTACCTTAACGTGTATACTGATTGTCTCTCTGTTACATGTTGGTAAAGCCCTTAGGATGTGTACTTGACTACCTGGACTATGATGCGGATCATACTAGTGGGGACATGGTAGTCCATAAGTACATCCTTCAAGGTCCTTAGTCATGGGTGTATCGAGACGGGGCATCGATACACCAGTGTAGACTAGCGTATAGCTTCTCGACCCATATAAATGGGCGATGGATGATCCCATATCCATTGGTGTTTTACATCAGAGATGATATACGGGTGCTCAGTGGAGACTGGGTACACTGGACGGACTCGCCGAGAACTCCCAGATGGTATTATACCTTACATCAGATGGCAGTTCTCTGGTGACACTGGTGCAGATTAGTCTGTAGACCCGAGATCGTCATAGAGTCTTGTGTGATTCCCACTGTGCTTTGATTTCCATCTTACCACGTCCAAGAGGGCATGCAAAACAGTGGTTTTTAGGTACAGTCCCGAGTCACATGGAGGCAATGAGCGATAGGAGGGGTTTCGTCTCTCCCGGTATTGGGGGTTGATGTTGCGCTATGCTCGATTGGCCGTAACAGGGAAGTCCCTGGCCAGGGCTGGTTTAGAGATATACTGGTAAGTGTTACCAGTAGTTTCTCGACCCGTTATGAGCCTCATATCGGCATGACTTATCGGTTATTGGGGTCTGACGTTTACCACCCCTAGACTTGATATGCGACATATCAGACGAGGAGACCGGACTGTACGGTAGTGTCACTGTCAGGCTTTTTTGCAGGAGTTGGAGCGGGCTTGCTTGCTGATCTTCTGATCGCTCAATACCCGAGTAGCCGTTACGTCCAGCTAGTACCGTGACGGCTTGTGGGTGCTTGATATGATCATCACCTACTGCCGGCGTATTGACGAGTCTTTAGAGTCCTACTTAGAGGCTTTACTGGCTCAGGCAAAACGAAATAGGAGCGCATATGTGATATGTGCGGGACCGAGAATAATGCGAGTATGTGATACCGTATTCTATTCTCACGACTATTGTATCGGCCGGTTATATGAGATATAGCTGGATTATCGAATCAAGTATTGATTCAATAAGTTGGTACATTTTGTGTTAGTCGGTTATATCAGATATAACCGGATTATTAAGTCAAGTGTTGATTTAATAATTTAGTGTATAATTGTATATGTGATATACTAATTTACATTAACTAACATTGGTTCACATAAGCATTTGTTTTTCTCACTTATGCACAACTTAATATATATGTGATATATATTTATTTGTGTTCATATTTTTGTATCATGGTTGTTGATACAACTATCATGGGTGTATAAGACTTATACCATACTAATTATAGGTTTAGGTTTTTATATTTAAAGTAATTCTAAAACAAATGGATACTGAGCTCACATGCATGAAGCTTCATGAAGCTTATGGTTGCATTGACTTGGTCCACTAGTTTTGTTTTACTTAAGATATTAATTAACCTAACCACTATAATTAGCCATGGTTATATCTCTACATGAGTTAGTATATGATACTCACTCACCATGGTTAGCACTCTCTCTCTGATTAGTTTTCATTCTCATTTTGAGCTCATCTTCTTCCTCCTTCATATTCTTGCTAGGGTTTGAAAAAGAGAGAGAAACAAAGTGAGAAAAGAAATTCTAAAGTGTACCCATTTTCTATTTCATCATCCTTTACTAGACTAGAACTTTAGTTTAGGGTGTTTGCTTCACTAATTCTCTAGTTAGTGAAGTAGAAGCTTGAGTTCGTATTCCCTCGACATAGATCATCTTCGGCCTCGAAGACTTCAAGCAATACCGTTGCAATCTTCTCATGGAGCCGTCCGAGAGTCCGGGAGTTCGATGATGGCAGCAAAGGGACTGCTACAAGGAGCTTAAGAAGTGAAGGACCGATCTACAAAGGTTTTATTTCGTATTCACTTAGATGTAAATTGTTATTTACTAGCATGTGTTACCCTAATTATCTAGCAAAGATCTTGTTTAGAGTTATTCGGCACGGCTAAAATTTTAATCCGACATGGTTGATGCCTTATAGAACCATATTAGAGTGCCTAGTAACCTTACAGTTCACTACGTTCATGGTTTGGCCAAAACCATTCATAGCCCTCCGTCATTTCATATGAATATTCAATAGTATTCAAGCTATGTTTGTTGGCCTTAGTCAAGGCATAGTGATTGGTAGCTGCTGGGTATTCATATGTTGCATAGATAGATGCGTTGCTTTGGGACAGTTATACTACTTTATTGGCCTTAGTCAAGGGTATGTATGGGTGGGTTCAAATTAACCTGGACAATGATGGGTAGAACTTGACATGCAACTTATGATTTGTTGGCATTAGTCAAGGTCATAAGAGCATGGGGAAAAAATCCACATCGGGAGTTTCTAAAGAAACTGAAACTTGCTATTGCTGCATACCATTTGGTGTGTGATAATGTTGGTAGGATTCCTTCAGGATTATCGCACAATGATATTTGGATCCCGATCCTACTATGAGTATATGCTACTCCTCGGGAGATTTTTCACTTAACGATCAATGCTATAAACCAAGTAGGTGTCTAGAACAATGTTAGCAGGGCTACGCCTCCAGGGAAAAGAGGTTATTTAATTAAGGAACCTCGCGAAAGCGTCGTAAAACCTCCCTCGAAGTGCCGACACTAGACTGGCCGAACGGTTAAGCAAGAATTGTACGGTGAGATCAATCCTGACTAATTCTTCTTTTATGGTTTGAGGAAGGATTCGAGAGACAGTGGGATCCATCCTGTTTAGATAAATTGAAAACCAATCTAAACTTGCAAGAGCATCATGCTAAGTATTTTCTTCTCTCTCTCTTAATTGCAGCGACCTCGTGACCAGACATAGGTTACATCTAGATAATAAAATGATTGAATCTGACTGTAATGACTGGCAAAGGTCTGTCTAGAAGTCCATTGCCTATGACAAGCTGGGACACCTCATTACTACTCAAGCCCCTGTCGTCCCAGGTCCAGTTTCCACCGTCGCGGATATTGATATCCGTAAGACATCGGAAAGAGATAGTGTGAATGCCAATTGCCTCATGTTGGCCTCAGTAGATGGTGTAAACCAAAGGCAGCACGAGAAGATGGACTTAGCTTCCATCTTCCTCCATAACAAAGATTTATATGGAGAACAATCTCATATCGCAAGATATGAGACCTCGAAGGAATTGCTTCAAGCGAGATTGGCTATCGGGTCAACTGTAGGGCAAAATATCCTTACGATGACTAGCTATATTGATGAGCTCACTGTTAGTTATATGTGTGCCCTAGAGGCCATTACTATACATAGGATGTATATTATAGTGGATGCTTGGACATATATAAGGAGGACTTTCTTGCTCGACATGATAGTATGCTATCTGGTTGCTCTTTACCTTAACATGTACACTGATTGTCTCTCTGTTACATATTGGTAAAGCCCTTAGGATGTGTACTTGACTACCTGGACTATGATGCGGATCATACTAGTGGGGACATGGTAGTCCATAAGTACATCCTTCAAAGTCCCTAGTCGTGGGTGAATCGAGACGGGGCATCGATACACCAGAGTAGACTAGCGTATACCTTCTCGACCCATACAGATGGGCAATGGATGATCCCATATCCATTGGTGTTTGACATCAGAGATGATATACGGGTGCTCAGTGGAGACTGGGTACACTGGACGGACTCGCCGAGAACTCCCAGATGGTATTATACCTTATGTCAGATGGCAGTTCTCTGGTGACACTGGTACAGAGTAGTCTGTTGACCCGAGATCGTTATAGAGTCTTGTGTGGTTCCCACTGTGCTTTGATTTCCACCTTACCACGTCCAAGAGGGCATGCAAAACGGTGGTTTTTGGGTATAGTCCCGAGTCACATGGAGGCAATGAGCGATAGGAGGGGATTCGTCTCTCCCGGTATAGGGAGTTGATGTTGCGCTGTGTTCGATTGGCTATAACAGGAAATCCCTGGCCAGGGTTGCTGAGATTTACTGGTAAGTGTTACCAGTAGTTTCTCGAATTGTTATAGACCTCATAACGACACGACTTATCGAGCTATTGGGGTCTGACGTTTACCACCCCTAGGCGGGATATGCGACATATCAGACGATCAGACCGGACTGTACGGTAGTGTTACTGGTTGGATTCACTGGAGTGTGAGCGGGCTTGCTCGTCGATTTTCTGATCGCTCAATACCCGGGTGGCCGTTACGTTTAGCAGACCGCTTGTGGCTTGTGGGTGTTTGATATGATCATCACCTGCTGCCGGCGTATTGACGAGTCTTTAGAGTCCTACACAGAGGTTTCCTGGCTCAAGAAAAACGAAATAGGAGCGCATATGTGATATGTGCGGGACCAAGAATAATGCGTGTATGTGATACCGTATTCTATTCTCGCGATGAATGTATCGAATGGTTATATGCGATATAACCTAGTTATCGAATCGAGGGTTGATTCGATAAGCCGATACATTGGATACTAGTCGGTTATATGCGATATGACCGGATCGTTAAATCAAGTGTTGATTTAATGATTTAATGCATAATTATATATTTGATATATTACTTTGCATTAACTAGTATCGGTTCACTTTTAAATGGATTTTCTCACTTGTTTGTGCACATTGTATATATGATATATTTTTTTTGCACAAGATTGTATCATGTTTGATGATACATGCTAGTTTGGGTTTGTGTAAAGAATTAAACCATAGTTACTTAAGTGGTTAGGGTTTCATTTCCTTTTCTCATTTATTTATCTATTTATTCTTTTTGGAAAAATATTAAGCATAAAGAAAATGGTGGCTAAGTTTGTTGTATGTTGAAGCTTCTTGAAGACTTTGACCAAGTGACCATTTTGTCTCATGCTTAACCCTAACCATTCCATTTAACCATGATTAAGTCTCTACACATTACCATGGTTTGAATATGATAAGTATTCATTTTTCTTTAGGATTGAAAAAAAACTTATCATATTCATTTCCTTCTTCTTCTTCTTCTTCATCACATGAAGAAAGCTTGCTACTACAATGGCAACTTGAGAAACAAGTGAGAAATCCAATTCTAAAGTGAACCCACTTCCTATTTCTTCATCCTCTACCTCTTGCCAAGTAGTATAGGGTGTTTCCTTCACAAGTTTTCATGGCTTGGTGAAGGTGGAGCTTGATCTAGTGATGCCTCGACGTAGATCATCTTCGGCACGTCGTCGACGACCTAGCCCGCCCATTTCTTCGACGAAGCCGACGCAAGAGTCCGGGATCCGATTTGGACAGCGGAGGGACATCATTGCGGAGCTATGGAGGTGGAGCACCGGATCTACAAAGGTTGTATTTCCGTTCTTGTAGTTAATTTGTTAACTAGTTTCATTGGTTCGCCTAGACATCTAGTTAACGATCCGTATTAGGGTTTCTCGGCACCCGTAAATTTTGAAATTGGCATGGTCGATGCCTTGTGAGACCTCTTGAGAGTGCCTAGGAACCCTACAGTGGTATCAGAGCCTAGCTAGAGCCTTAGGCGATACGTAGACGGAGTTTGAAGTCCGATCGAACCAAAACCCTAACCCGAAACATGCTCTCTGGACTTTTTCTAAAATCTGGGATTTTTCCACATTAAAAATGCTTAAAAAATTCAGCAGGGAATTATAAGAATTACGGTGCAAAATTTGACTCATGAACAGTACAAAGAGCGGCGAAACCGCGGCAGAAGCATGCCTTCTGCGGCGGTTCCGCGGCTAAAGTATGACATCATCATCCCCTGTTTGCACAGTAACTCCTATTTTATTATGTTGGATTTTCTGGGAATTTTTAATATTTATTCAAGAGTTGAATTTTCTGGGGTTGTTTTGGAGATTCGGTGTTTCGATCGGAGTATCAGATTTTGTCTATGTGGCTTTCCGGATAAATTTTAGAATATGTTAAAAAGTTCGACCGGATATAAATACCCACCTTTTCCCCTGTCGGGAAATTTCCAAGTGTTGGATTTTTCCGTGGTTTAACGACGTTCTAAATAGTGCAAGTAACGCGATGGTCCCTCTAGAAGACAACAAACCTTAACTCGATTATGTGACCGTCTTGAACTGCCCTTTGAACCTTCGGGTTTGGGGCAGTACGGCGTGCCACATGTGAGGCGTTGGCTTGACCCTTCTACGGCTGGACCGTTGGTACTGAGGCATGAACTGGATGTCTTTAAACTTGTTTCATGTGTTGAGCTGTTTCGGGAAAACTTGGGTGTTCGACTGTTCGATCGAAAAGTTTAACATTTTCTATTTATCCGGAATGTGATACAATAATTGGAATTCACAAGTAGTTATGAGATAACTGAATGAATGTTATAAATCTAGCGGTTTAGTCTCACTTGATTGGTTACCACGGAATTTTGATGTGATCAAAAGTCCGTCGCAATCACGTAGCGTACGCGGATACTCGCCGGGTAAACTTAATAGACAGCCGCACTCCATAGCCCCGACCAAGTGACTGTAGGAGAACCCCGTCGCCGAAAGCATCCGTTCGGGTGCTCGCGGTAGCGGTGTTCCGCCTTGGTGCACTTCGTCGACGGCGTCGGGGGTGCAGCCGCCTACTAAAGTTTGCGACGAGCATTCGATCAGGATGTCGGGAATCTTGTTGAATTGCCCGACTTGATATTGAAAAGATTTTTCGATAATGAGACTAAAATGCGGGGTTTATAATAGTTAGGCATGCGATGTCTAAGGAATTCATTTGATCAGGCATGCGATGTCTATGCAGATTGCGGATTCCAACTGTTGTAGTTTTACACTTTCTTTTCTGTGACCATAAGTGTAATATGTGATATCGCCGGTTTCGTTGCTATATGTCAACGACAATTGGGATGCGCATATTTACTTACGTTGATGACATGTGATGTTATGTGTTGCTGGATATGTTATATTGGATCGTCGTGTTTGAATAGCCGGCGGTTTTTATGTGAGATGAGTGTTTTTCATTTTCATTCATGTAAAAACTTGTATGTAATATTCTTTTATTGGGGCACTTCCAGGTTGCGGAAGATGTCACCCTTTGTATATTATTTACTTTTCCGCACTAGGATAGACCCAAGGAGGGGAGCACAAGTAACTGTTAGAGATAGTGCCCTCAGAGTCAATTATTGGATCACAGGCACGTGATTGCAATGATTGAGGGAGGACCTATCCCGGTAGGACAGTCTTACTCGAGATGATAGTATGCTATCTGGTTTATCTTTATCATCGTGTATTGCTTTAGGTGACCTGACATGTCGCTATTACACGTTGATAGAGCCCCTAGGATTCTTGCTTGACTACCAGCAGTATGATGGCGATCATATACGTGAGAGCTGGCGGTCTATAAGCACATCCTTAAAAGGTCCCTAGTCGTAGCAGTTTCGAGACAGGGCATCGATACTCCATTAGTAGACTAGTGTATACAGTCGAGACCCCGACGAGGGGCGGTGGCCGGTCTCACAAGCCACTGGTGTCAGTTGGTTCACCTAAGATGTATACAGGTGCTCATTGGGTTATGAGTACACCGGACAGGACTCGCCGGGAACCTGCTAGTTGGTCTTATACCAGATGTCAGATAGCAGTTCCCTGGTGACATGTGTACAGGTTAGTTCATCGACCTGAGATCGTCATTTGTCTCGTGTGAGTTCCCACTGTGCTTTGATTACTACCCTACCACGGCTCAAAGGAGTCGTGCAAACAGGTTTTAGTTGGGTACAGTCCCGAGCCACATGGAGGCAGTGAGCGGATCTGCAGGGGTTCGTCTCTCCCGGTATTGGGGGTGAGGTCGCGCTGTGTCTAGGAGAGCCATTACACAAAGCCCTCGGCCGAGGCAGGAGATTTACTGGTAGGTATTCCAGTAGTATCTCAGGGTGTTCTGGGCTACGCTCCGACACGACTTGTACCGCTTTTGGGGGTCTGACTTTTACCAACCACCTAGGCCCGCCATGCGATACTCATAGACGAACGGACCGGACTGTACGGATATTGTCACTGACAGGCTCAGTAGGGTGTCAGGATGAGTTCGCTCATCGACGTCCCTTTTGGTCAATAGCTGGTGGCCCGTCACGTATTGGCTTATACCTCTGACGTACTAGTGGTTAAATCCACAGCCATAGTATTAACGAGTCTTTAGAGTCCACCACACTTTCAGTTACTCAAGCTTTCGGGCGAAACGCTGTAGAGGCCGTATGGAGATATGGCAGGGTCTGATCAGATACGTGCGGTATTGCACGGATCAGGATCGGACGGTTTGTACTAGTGGCCGTATGGATATATGGCAGGGTTCGATCAGATACGTGCGGTATTGCACGGATCAGGATCGAACGGATATTACTAGCCGGCTTTGGTTCAAGCCGGATCCTAGTTTAGTACAGTGTAGATTTTGTCTCATTGCATTTGTATCCGGTCGGAATACAGATGCGGGTGTGTATGCACAGTGTCGGGGTTTTCCTGTAATTTATTACGGGACCAGTTTTCTGGAGTTGCCTGTTTGCATTCCGTTCCGACCGGTTTTCCTTTGTTCTTTCCCGGCCGGACTTTTCTGATGGAGGGTGTTATTTGCAAGTTTGCAAATAACACTTTGTGGAGGGGTTTCATGCAAATGGTTTGATTATGAAAGCATCTTTTGATACCATTATTATCTATCATCATCACTTGCTTTTTATTGATTTGAGGTGATTAGTAGTTGATGTGAGTTAGTTATGATGATGTTTGGATATGGTCACCCTCTCTCTTTTTCCTACACTCACCTCCCTCTTGCTTATGTATTCTTTCCTCCACCATTCTAGTATGATAAGGTTTCATTTTGAGAAAAGAGAAGAAGAGGTTTTCATTCTTGAGAGTGTGGCATTCTTGATCTCATTTTCATGCTAGAAAAATGCAAGCACCATTTTTCTCATCTTGATTCCTCCATCATTTTCAAAGGCAACAAAATCCCAAATGAGACATAGCCTCTACACTACACATTCTACAACAAATCTTGGACGCGTCGGCCAGCCAACTTCGCGCCCGAGTTGCCTCGGTATTGAGGTGGGAGCCCGTAAAAGATACAGGCGATGTGGTGCCCTTTTCGGCAAGGAGGCGATGATATGGAGACAGGACTTTCCGCGGGAGATCAAGACGATGACGAGAAGACCGGAGGACTCGGATCACTTGGTATACTTCTCTTCCCATCTCTTGTTTGCTAGTATAGGTTAATGGTTAACGATCCGGGTTTTTATTGTCCGCGGTAGCGCCAGTTTCCAAGTAAGGAAAATACTTGATTCCGTATTTTGGCCTCGGTAAGACGGCCGAGGCGCTGCCGTGGCGCAACAGTAACCGGGTTCTGGGGTCCAGTGGGAGACCAACTCGAGGAGTCGAGTCCGAGTCTCCTAACTCCAGAATTGGTAGGGTTGCTTGCCACTCTCGTAGGGGTCTAGAGGTGTGGGTTTGGCTATTCATCACGACCGTGGAATCCGTGTTTTATTCTGGCTCGTATTGAAAACACGAACGTCCTAGTATATCCAATGTTTCATATGATTCTTCTGCTGCGATATCTGTGATGTGATCATGTGATGTTCAGTGATAGATACTGTATATAGTATATATGATATATTATATAGGCGTTACTTATGTTTTACACCCGCGCTAGCCCTGCCCCGCTCTGCCGTTAGTTACCTAACCTAACGGTGCACGAGGGGACATCGAGGCGAATGCGGATGGCATAAGTATACGTCGTATTTATCTGTGATGTTTAGGTGGTTAAATGATGGGACTTCATTAATAAGATTAATGAAAGTAAAAGAAACCTAAGATGTTGTAGAATCGAATTTCAAAATAAAACAGGTAGCTACAGTTCTTGCTTTGCACAGCGGTATATGTGATATATCCTGCACCTTATTCGATGAGGAAAGGACCGAGATCCCTTCACCGGGAGTGACTCCTTTAGCAATAACTGGCAGATGCTACACACTCGGTTTGTTTTCTGATTGCTTTTAAGAGTTTTTGCTTTGCACAGTGATATATATGATATATCCCGCACCTCATTCGACGAGGAAAGGACCGACGATCCCTTCACCGGGAGTGACTCCTTTAGCAAAACTAGAAAAGCCTCAAAAGCACTCCATTTTAAAATCATTTGATTCTACAACGATATCAAGTTCATTACGCAATAGGTTTTCAGAAAAACCTGTCGTAGCCCTCCGTCATTTCAGATAAGTAGTAGTTAGTATTCGTGCTACGTTTGTTGGCCTTTGTCAAGGCGTAGTGTGCGGTAGCTGACTGGTGCTTATCTGCTTATGCATATGATGCAGATTGGGTTAGGGTAGTCGTGAGACTTTGTTGGCCTTTGTCAAGGGTCGTGCGGGTGGGTTTAATTCAATCAGGAAATGACGGGTTGAACTTGACTAGCATCCTATGGTTTGTTGGCCTTTGTCAAGGTCATAGGAGGTTAGGGGCAAAATATTATCAGGAATTTCAAGTGTTGAAATTTGCAATGAGATTGCATACCTTCTATGAGATAGTTGGATCCCGATACCCACTGCGAGTAAGAGTTACTTCTGGGAGAGTTTTACACATTACAATTAGCCGATCAAGTAGGTGTCTAGAAAAGTGTTAACGAGGTTAAGCCTCTGGGAAAACGAGGTTTACATTAATTAAGTTCGTGCGAAAGCACGGAGGACCTCCCTCAAAGTACCGACACTGGCTTGGCTGAAAGATTGGCGAACTTGTAGTATGTAATTAATCCCGGCTAGTCTTTCCTTTTAGGGTTTGAAGGAAGATTTGATAAAAAGCAGTGGGAGCCATCCTGATTAGATAAAATATAATAACCAATCTATTCTTGCTAGAGCGCACGCTGAGTGTTTTCTTCTCTCTCTCTCCAGGTAGCGACCATATCACGCCTTAATCAAGATAATAAAACGGATATATTGACCGAACCCGCTTGTTATACTGAGCTGGGGAACGTTGGTCCCGCTCCAACTTATAATTGTTATAATACAGAGCAGGAAATTGGGGATTACCAGAATTCCCGTGCCGCCCAAACGAAGAGAGTGCATGCTGATGCATCATCTTCGGGTGTGTTCATTACAAAGAACTGTTTCTCAGTATCCTCCGCATCCTGGGTATATGATACCGGATCAGGATCCCAGATATGTAAACTGTTACATAGGGCTATAGAAAGGCAGAGAACTGAGAACGGGTGATAAGTTTCATGAGACAGAAAACGGGGCAAGAGTTGCAGCCAAGTCTGTTGGTCACTGTCACCCTGTATTCCAAATACAATGATTCTGAACGAATGTTATTAGATACCGAACCTGATATACAAAATCATATCACTCTCTTTATAAGTAAAGAAATGATAAAATTTTGTATTGCTGGATAATGTTTTGAACATTTCCTATATCAAAAGTTGATCGGATCAGGCACGTTATCTAAAAGCGTTGAAGTTCTAAATCAAACTACAGTTCTTAGTATACGGAACACACACAAGAGGAAGAGTTCAGAAATGAACGGATCCTTCTTGAGGCATTGTAGACTAGGTCATATCAATGCGACCCGACTGGCTGAAGTTACATTTAGATGCATATTTAAAACAGTTTGAATTTACATCTTGTGAAACTTGCCAGTCATGTCACAAAGATAAAATGACCATAGCTCCGTTTACTGAAAACAGAGAAAGAGTTAGTAAACTCTTGGGATGATACATGTTGATGTATGCAGGTCCCCAGTCAACACTTGCCAAGACTGGTTCTTTGTACTTCGTTACATTCTCTGATAATCTCCCAAGATTCAGACATATGTTCCTGTTGAAACACAAGTCCGAACCTTTTGAGATATTCACAGAATATAAGTTAGAAGTAGAGAACCAATACGGGTATAAGTATTATGTCCTTTGATGAGATCAAGGAGGAGAATACTTGAGCATGGAAATCCTGGACTATTCTAAAAGGAGAATGAGATTCTCTCTCAGCATTACTCCTCCGTATACACCATAGCACGATGGTATATCGGGGTGGAGCAATCACACCCTATATGATAAGGTGTGCTCTATGATGAGTACTACTGAGTTGCCTATTTCCTTTTTGGGAGTTATGCACTTATGAAGTTGCATACCTATTGAATAGGGTTCGAATCAAATCAGTTGCCTACCACTTCATATTTGATATGGAAAGGGAAGAGCCGATATCTTAAGTTGGTTAAGATTTGGGGTTGTCCGGGCTATGTCTGAAAAGCAAAATCTGGACAAGCTCGAGGCAAAGTCAGTTATGTAGAACTGGAAATGTTCCAGCTATACAAACTGCAGCTGATGATTTGACAGAACCAAAGGATTCAATAGTTACCAACGAACCTCAGCCTCTCCGCCGATCTAGTAGGGTTCCTCACCCACCTGAGAGATACTTTGGTTTCTCTATGACAGTGGGAGCGAAGATTGCATCATGAGATGATGACCCAACTAGTTTCGAACTGGCCATCAGGAGTGTGACTCTGTAAGAATGGCTGGATGCTTAGTGATCTCAAATGGAATCCTTAGACACCAACAAAGTATGGACTTTGGTTGCTATATCTAAAGGGTTAAATCCCCATCAGGAGCAAGTATATCTTGAGAAGATTACTTGGTGTAGATGGAAAAGTTGAGACTTTCAAAGCTAGACTTGTTAAAGCTCTTCGTCATCGACCAGGCGTGGATAATGATGAAACCTTTTCAAGTGGCTATGCTTAAGTCCATCCAGATCCTACTTGCCACGGCTACATACCATGACTACGATATCTGGATGTTTGGGTGTCATGACTGCTTTTCTAAATGATGTTTTAGAAGAGAACGTCTATAAGTACACAGCCAGAGGGCTTCGTAGACAGTGGGAGCAGCGGAAACGTGCACAAGATGCTTTATAGGTTAAAGCAGGTATCGCGGAGTTGGAACATCTGTTTTGATGTGTTAGTCAAAGAGTTTGACATCATCAAAATGGTAGATGAACCTTGTATATACATAAAGGTAGTAGGGAGTATAGTGACGATCCTCATGGGGTACGTGGATGACATACTCTTGATAGGGAAGGAGTTTCCTATGCTACGCTCGGCCAATCTCCGTTTATCACAATGATTCTCTATAGGATCAAAGTGATACCTCCTAAATCCTGAGTTTGGATCTATGAGATAGATCTAATTGGATGTTAGGATTCTCACTAGTTGTAGTGAGATGGTATCAATCGATCCTGGGGAGAATCACTGGAAGGGTTCCAGAGTGATAAGGACGACTGAATGTCAGTCGCAGGCATTGTCTTTACCCTCAGTAAAGGGACGGTATGTTGGAAGAGTTCCAAACTAGATACCGTGGCATACTAGACGATTAAAGGCAGGATACATCGCTACTAAAGATGCTACCAAAGAGGCTGTTTGGGTGTATATTGGTTCATGATATGAACTAGGTTCCTACCATTGTGAGACAATGGAGTTGTAGCTTATGCCAAGGAACGCCCGTCCCATCAGTGATCCAGACAAATTCTAAGGCAGTATCACCTGATCATGGAGATGGTTGATCTCCAAGGAGATCGAGGTTTGGAGAGAAGACTCAGAGGACAACACAGCGGATCCACTCACAAAGGCCTGTTCCCAGAGAGAGATTTTTATGGGATGGTTGAGTATGAGATACTACAACCACTGCTATCAGATGGCCCTAGTGCAAGTGGGAGATTGTTAGTTATATGTGTACCCTAGAGGCCATTACTATACATAAGATGTATATTGTAGTGGATGCTTGGACATATATAGGGAGGACTTTCTTGCTCGACATGATAGATTGCTATCTGGTTGCTCTTTACCTTAACATGTACACTGATTGTCTCTCTGTTACATGTTGGTAAAGTCCTTAGGATGTGTACTTGACTACCTGGACTATGATGCGGATCATACTAGTGGGGACATGGTAGTCCATAAGTACATCCTTCAAAGTCCCTAGTCGTGGGTGTATCGAGACGGGGCATCGATACACCAGAGTAGACTAGCGTATACCTTCTCGACCCATACAGATGGGCGATGGATGATCCCATATCCATTGGTGTTTGACATCAGAGATGATATACGGGTGCTCAGTGGAGACTGGGTACACTGGACGGACTCGCCGAGAACTCCCAGATGGTATTATACCTTACGTTAGATGGCAGTTCTCTGGTGACACTGGTACAGAGTAGTCTGTTGACCCGAGATCGTCATAGAGTCTTGTGTGGTTCCCACTGTGCTTTGATTTCCACCTTACCACGTCCAAGAGGGCGTGCAAAACGGTGGTTTTTGGGTACAGTCCCGAGTCACATGGAGGTAATGAGCGATAGGAGGGGATTCGTCTCTCCCGGTATAGGGAGTTGATGTTGCGCTGTGTTCGATTGGTTATAACAGGAAATCCCTGGCCAGGGTTGCTGAGATTTACTGGTAAGTGTTACCAGTAGTTTCTCGAATTGTTATAGACCTCATAACGACACGACTTATCGAGCTATTGGGGTCTGACGTTTACCACCCCTAGGCGGGATATGCGACATATCAGACGATCAGACCGGACTGTACGGTAGTGTTACTGGTTGGATTCACTGGAGTGTGAGCGGGCTTGCTCGTCGATCTTCTGATCGCTCAATACCCGGGTGGCCGTTACGTTTAGCAGACCGCTTGCGGCTTGTGGGTGCTTGATATGATCATCACCTGCTGCCGGCGTATTGACGAGTCTTTAGAGTCCTACACAGAGGTTTCCTGGCTCAAGCAAAACGAAATAGGAGCGCATATGAGATATGTGCGGGACCAAGAATAATGCGTGTATGTGATACCGTATTCTATTCTCGCGATGAATGTATCGAATGGTTATATGCGATATAACCTAGTTATCGAATCGAGGGTTGATTCGATAAGCCGATACATTGGATACTAGTCGGTTATATGCGATATGACCGGATCGTTAAATCAAGTGTTGATTTAATGATTTAATGCATAATTATATATTTGATTTATTACTTTGCATTAACTAGTATCGGTTCACTTTTAAATGGATTTTCTCACTTGTTTGTGCACATTGTATATATGATATATTTTTTGTGCACAAGATTGTATCATGTTTGATGATACATGCTAGTTTGGGTTTGTGTAAAGAATTAAACCATGGTTACTTAAGTGGTTAGGGTTTCATTTCCTTTTCTCATTTATTTATCTATTTATTCTTTTTGGAAAAATATTAAGCATAAAGAAAATGGTGGCTAAGTTTGTTGTATGTTGAAGCTTCTTGAAGACTTTGACCAAGTGACCATTTTGTCTCATGCTTAACCCTAACCATTCCATTTAACCATGATTAACTCTCTACACATTACCATGGTTTGAATATGATAAGTATTCATTTTTCTTTAGGATTGAAAAAAAACTTATCATATTCATTTCCTTCTTCTTCTTCTTCTTCATCACATGAAGAAAGCTTGCTACTACAATGGCAACTTGAGAAAACAAGTGAGAAATCCAATTCTAAAGTGAACCCACTTCCTATTTCTTCATCCTCTACCTCTTGCCAAGTAGTATAGGGTGTTTCCTTCACAAGTTTTCATGGCTTGGTGAAGGTGGTGTTAGTTGTATGTATGCCCTAGAGGCCAGTATTGTACAGATGATGTATATTATATTGGATGCTTGGACATATATAGAGATGACTTTCTTGCTCGATATGATAGTATGCTATCTGGTTACTCTTTATCTTAACATGTACACTAGTCTCTTTATACTGTCTTATAGTTACATGTTGGTAAAGCCCTTAGGATATGTACTTGACTACCTGGACTGTGATGCAGATCATACTAGTGGGGACATGGTAGTCCATAAGTACATCCTTCATGGTCCCTAGTCGTGGGTGTATCGAGACGGGGCATCGATATACCAGTGTTGACTAGCGTATAAGCTTCTCGACCCATGAGATGGGTGATGGATGATCCCATATCCATTGGTGTTTGACATCAGAGATGGTGTACGGGTGCTCAGTGGAGACTGGGTACACTGGACGGACTCGCCGAGAACTCCCTGATGGTATTATACCTCACGTCAGATGGCAGTTCTCTGGTGACACTTGTACAGGTTAGTCTGTAGACCCGAGATCGTCATAGAGTCTTGTGTGATTCCCACTGTGCTTTGATCTCCACCTTACCACGTCCATGAGGGCGTGCAAAACGGTGGTCTTTGGGTACAGTCCCGAGTCACATGGAGGCAATGAGCGATAGGAGGGGTTTCGTCTCTCCCGGTATTGGGGGTTGATGTTGCGCTGTGCTCGATTGGCCGTAACAGGGAAGTCCCTGGCCAGGGCTGATCAGAGATTTGCTGGTAAGTGTTACCAGTAGTTTCTCAACCCGTTATGAGCCTCACATCGTCACGACTTATCGGTTATTGGGGTCTGATGTATACCACCCCTAGACTTGATATGCGACATATCAGACGAATAGACCGGACTGTACGGTAAGTGTTACTGGTTGGATTCACAGGAGTGTGAGCGGGCTAGCTCGTCGATCTTCTGATGGCTCGATACCCGGATGGCCGTTACGTTTAGCAGACCGCTTGCGGCTTGTGGGTGCTTGATATGATCATCATCTGCTACCGGCGTATTGACGGGTCTTTAGAGTCCTACACAGAGGTTTCCTGGTTCAAGCGAAACGAATTAGGAGCGCATATGAGATATGTGCAGGACCGAGAATAATGCGTGTATGTGATACCGCATTACATTCTCGCGATATATGTTTCGATTGGTTATATTCGATATGACCTAGTTATCGAATCATTGATTCGATAAATCGATACATTGAATACTAGTCGGTTATGTGCGACATGACCGGATCATTGAATCAAATGTTGATTTAATGATTTAATGTGTAATTATATATTTGATATATTACTTTGCATTAGCTAGTATAGGTTCACTTTAAATGGATTTTCTCACTTGATGTTCAAGTTGTATATGTGATATACTTTTGTACACATGTTTGTATCATGTTTGATGATACTTGCTTTCATGGTTAAGTGTAAAGAATTAAACCATGGTTAAGTGTTGATTAGGGTTTGCAAATTCATTTATCTATTTATTTATTTATTTGAAATGGATTAAGATAAGAATGGTGGCTTTATTTGTTTTATGTTGAAGCTTCATGAAGCTTTGACCTTAGTGACCATTCTTGTCTTCATGCTTAACCCTAACTCATCCAAGTAACCATGGTCCATTCTCTACACTCAACTAAGGTTAGATTATGATAAGTATTGATTTCTTTTTTAATTTATGATAACACTTATCATAAACTAGCTTCATCTTCTCCTTCTTCTTCAAGAGAGAAAACTAGATGCCATCAATGGCAACTTGAGAAAAAGTGAGTGAAATCCAATTCTAAAGTGAACCCACCTCCTATTTCTTCACCCTCTACCTCTTGCCAAGTTGTTTTGGGTGTTTTCTTCACAAGTTTCACAACTTGGTGAAGTTGGAGCTTGAACTTGCGCAACCTCGACGTAGATCGTCTTTGACACGAAGCCGACGACCTATTCCGCTCGTTTTCCCGATGAAGCCGACGAATGAGTCTAGGATTCGAAAAGGACAGCGAGAGGATGACTATGTGGAGCTAAGGAAGTGGATATCCGGATCTACAAAGGTTGTAGCATCTAACTTTTAGTTAAAGTGTTAACTAGTTTATAGTTTCGCCTAGAAATCTAGCCGACGATCCGTATTAGGGTTTCTCGGCACCCATAAAATTTTAAATTGGCATGTTCGATGCCTTGTGAGACCTCTATAGTGTGCCTAGGAACCCTACAGGTGGAGCTTGATCTAGTGATGCCTCGACGTAGATCATCTTCGGCACGTCGTCGACGACCTAGCCCGCCCATTTCTTCGACGAAGCCGACGCAAGAGTCCGGGATCCGATTTGGACAGCGGAGGGACATCATTGCGGAGCTATGGAGGTGGAGCACCGGGTCTACAAAGGTTGTATTTCCGTTCTTGTAGTTAATTTGTTAACTAGTTTCATTGGTTCGCCTAGACATCTAGTTAACGATCCGTATTAGGGTTTCTCGGCACCCGTAAATTTTGAAATTGGCATGGTCGATGCCTTGTGAGACCTCTTGAGAGTGCCTAGGAACCCTACACTCACGTACCTGAAGACTATGTTGGGAAACGGGTCATATGCTGGCTTGTTTCTACAGTCCCTACCATCTACTTTTGCCCAGGGGAAGAAATTTATACTTCCAGTTGAGAGCACCCTGAAGGAAACCAGGGTGACACCCTCTCAGCTTATTGGGGAATCTTCCTCTTCTACATCCAAGGAGAAAGCAAAGGGTGAGAAGAAGAAGAACTCCATAAAGCCGATATGCGGTGTCAGTAAGGTAGAAGGACAGGGAAGGGCAAAAGTTTTTGGGCTACCGGTAGGGAAGGAGGGATGTTCCTATTGTCACGGGAAAGGGCATTGGCAAAGGGATTGCAAGGCTTGGAAAGCCAGAATCCAGGATCCAAAGCATGTTGTGGCTTCGACTTCGGATGTGTTTGTAATAGAAAACTTTATGTCAATTAACTCTACTTCTTAGGTACTAGATACCGGATCAGGATCTCATATCTGTAATTCATTACATGTTAGTTATTTAAATGCCCTAGAGGCCATTATTGTACATGAGATGTCTATTATAGTGGATGCTTGAATATATATAGAGAGGACATTCTTGCTCGACATGATAGTATGCTATCTGGTTGCACTTTGTCTTAACATGTTGACTTGTATTGTGATACTGTCAAGCTCTCACATGTAGATAAAGCCCGTGTGATTTGTACTTGACTACCAGGACTATGATAGAGATCAAACTAGTGGGGCCAAGAGTAGTCCACAAGTACACCCTATAATTGTTCCTAGTCGAGGGTGTATCGAGACAGGGCATCGATATTCCAGAGTAGACTAGCATATACGCTTCTTGACCTATATGATAGGCGATGGATGATCCCACATCCATTGGTGTTTGACATCAAAGATGGTATACGGGTGCTCAGCACAGACTGGGTACACTGAACGGATTCACTGAGAACACCTAGCTGGTATTATACCTATCGTCAGATAGCAGTTCTCTGGTGACACTGGTACAGGTTAGGCTGTAGACCCGAGATCGTCATAGAGTCTTGTGTAATTCCCATTGTGCTTTGATTTCCACCTTACCACGTTCATGAGAACGTGCAAAATGGTGGCTTTTGGGTACAGTCTCGAATCACATGGAGGCAATGAGCGATAGGAGGGAATTCGTCTTTAAATCCACGCCCAAAGGCTCAAATATAAGTAAAGTATCCCCAACGGGAGCAAATCCACGCCCAAATGAGGAAACAACCACTACAACAGATATACGACGCCGTAGCGAAGAAATGGACAATATAAAGTGACAAAAGAATAAAAGATATCCAAAGTCATAAAATAATATACAATATCGTCCTCACATCTCGTCTCTAAGTCAATACATGAAAGTGGTAGATGGAGATTACTAGATACAACGAATATACAAATGAGCATCATCGAATAACCGCAAAACCCACCTATAGTAAAACTGCACACAGTCAGCCGTAGCGGTATCCGCTGCAAAAGATGATACGATAAGAAGAAGAAGCCCTGCCGCGACTGCTCTGAGGGGTAACCTGCAAAACACTGTGGCACAACGGGGGTGAGTTGCCAGCTCGTGAATAGTAAATAACATATGCAGGTAATCGCAGGTATGCACGTGCTGCGATAATCTATCACATGCAAGTTGATAGTATAATATGGCAATATGTATATGAAACAGTCATGAAAGGTACTCTATCAGGTACTACTAATACATGAAGCAATGCATATCAAATATCTGTTGAGTATGGGATAAAACATGTCATCCTCACGGAATTCTCATCTTGGCAGGACCAGTGTCCATCAAGACAATCTAAATCCCAATACTAAAGGCACCGCATCCTCAGATCGGCCCTCGTATCCTGTAAGTCTCATGGAACCTGACTGTCCAACATTGACACCCGAAAACATCATGAAAACTAGTGTCCAGCATGGACACATAAATACTCATCTGTCAGGCGCCGTCACCACGACTGGCCCTGATGTCATGTCCGTACATAACTCCGGTCGGTATCCCCACGATAACCGCCGAGTCCAAATACTATCACCGGTAGGTACTAGCCCTCCTGCCAGGCTCATCGTCTATACTACGAAAATCATCTCTTGCCCCGGGGAACCATACCGGGTCCACCATGTACCCGCAGACGGTACCCACCGCTCCTCGAATTGGAAATCTAACACTAGTCTCAGAACAGAGAAAACTCATGGTGGACGCACTGAAATATCATATCAAGAGAAACCGGGTTTTCAAACAATACATAATTTCTTGAAATATCCCCACGGTTCTCAAATCCATAAATCACATGAAATCCATATCTTAATGCGTAAATCCATGAAATATAATATATGCAACATAAAATAGTAATATGAGCATATCAAGGAAAAACCGCTATTTAAATGCATCAAGTTATTTAATATATCATGCGGTTCCCAATTCTCCAAAATCCAAAGCAACATCATATAAAGGTGAACATGTGGCTATAGCAAGATATATGTATCTACATGTAAGCAGGTATGTATGATGTATTTCATAAGCACAATAATCAACGTCTCAATGTCAATGTCAATACAATACCACATAGGGGTATATGTAACTATAGCAAGGTATGTAGGTGTACATGTAAGTATGTATGCATGATGTACAAGTAGCTATAGCAAGGTATGTGTATATACATGTCAATAATGATGCAATACCATATAGGTATATGTGTATCTGTAGCAAGGTATGTGTATATACATGTCAATAATGATACAATACCATATAGGTATATGTGTAGCTGTAGCAAGGTATGTGTATATACATGTCAATAATGATGCAATACCATGTAGGTATATGTTTAGCTGTAGCAAGGTATGTGTATATACATGTCAATAATGATGCAATACCATATAGGTATATGTGTAGACATGTAGGTATAGAAAGGCATTTGCGTAAGCATGTAGGTATACTGGTATGCTATATTGCATATGCATAATGGAATCAGAATCAATGTCTCAATGTCCCTAACCAATACAATATCACATATGTGTAGGTGTAAGCATGTAGGAATGCAAGGTATATATGTATGCTATCTTTCTTATACACAATGGAAACAAGGATCATGTCTCAATGTCTCCAACCAATACAATATCACATATGTATAGGTGTTGTGCGAGTCATGGCAATTACGGACGGTATGTGTGTAGCATACAATTTGTGCTCGTGCAACATGAACAGTCAGTAATGGTGTTGTGTCTCATTAATACTATGTCCATATGCAATAGGAAAATGAGGTACGCAACAATGGTACACATGCACAATCAATGTCCATATACTTATAACTAATAATCATGTTATATAATCTAGCCCAGACGCATAAGGCCATGCGATCGATTCCCCTGTAGATGTTAAATCTACTCACGGATGATCTTGGGCAAAGTAAAGTCAACCACTCGCTTTCCCTTCTTCGTAGCGTTCGAAGTCCCCGCCTGCGACCCTAAGATCATATAACAATATAACAAGTTCACATTAGCAATCGACCAATAATACGTACAAACTACGTATGACCGACGCACCAATTCTAAACATACTCTCAAGTGTTCGTCTAGTGGCTAACATGCGTAACGACACTACGAAACCAACCCAAGAGCCAAAGCTACACAAGGTACACGTACCGTGTCGGATAACGTAACACGCGTAGTCGTAACACTAGAAACAAGCAAAGTGATCCCAGATTTTTCTACACAAACAATTTGTAAAAGTTGCTAGTTCCATAAGACCATACACAACTCCAGAGACCCCTAAACCAAAACTCAACCCAACACACCCCAGTCTGGACGCAAATTGCGGCCAGAAGCAATAAAATTGCGGCCACGAATTTTGGGAATGGTCTCAGGTTTTTAGGGTAGCTTCTAGGTCACCACACTAGGTCACTATGATGGGAACTTTTCCAACAAGCACCTGGTTTGATAGCAGATTCATCCGAGACCCAAAACTACACTAAAATACGATATGTGCACAAAAACGATATCTTTTGTGTTCTAAACTGAAACTAACAAGCTACACAACATTAAAAACACCTACTTAACAGATAGAGATCATTACCTAACCACACAAGCTCAAAGATCCTAGCTTTCCAAGCTCCAAGTGATCCTAGAGGCTAACACAAGACTTGGGAAGTGATTTGGTGATGTTTTGTGAAGGGTTAGCAAGATTTAGTGAAGGATTAGTGAAGAATGGGTAAGTGTTCAGTTGAGGGAAGAGGGAATGAGAAATAATTGAGAAAGAGATAGAGTGAGAGAGAATGGGAGTGAATGAGAGTGTGTGAGGTGCGATAGAGATGAGAGAGTGAGTGTAGGGTAAGTGCACCCTTGCATTAACTCTCTCCCTCTCCATCATTAATGCAAGCCATGACTCCTCCATGAGTCACCTTGCCACCTCCTCTCCAAACAAAACTCAAGGAAATATCTTCTCACAAATATCAAAGGGTTAAGTGCTAGGTTAAATAAATAAAGGATTGTTTAAAGGTTGTCATGGTCACTAAATGTCACGTCCCATCCCCAATACAGAGAGTATTGTCCGCTCTGGTCGAAACCGCACAGTTTTGTCCTTCGGAGCGAACCGGACCCGACCAGGGGTCACTTCCCAGGAGGTCACCCACCATAAGACTTCCCTGGCCCGAGCACGCTTAACTACGGAGTTCTTAAACTGCTGTAGTGCCAGTTCACTTAAAAGGCGCCTATGTGTTGAAGAGTGGTATCATTCCATTTATAGTACAGATCTGTCCTCTTTCGGAATGTATTCCGAAAATTCCTCATTGTTTTATAGTGGGTCCCCATGCTTATCTGGTATAAATGGGTATACCGGATAATACCTGGGGTATTACATTCTCCCCCACATAGAACAATGGTTCGTTCTCGAACCACAGACCTACTATTGAGGAACCAACTCTGATACCATTATGTCACGTCCCACCCCCAATACAGAGAGTATTGTCCGCTCTGGCCGAAACCGCACTGTTTTTTCCTTCGGAGCGAACCGGACCCGACCAGGGGTCACTTCCCAGGAGGTCACCCACCATAAGACTTCCCTGGCCCGAGCACGCTTAACTACGGAGTTCTTAAACTGCTGTAGTGCCAGTTCACTTAAAAGGCGCCTATGTGTTGAAGAGTGGTATCATTCCATTTATAGTACAGATCTGTCCTCTTTCGGAATGTATTCCGAAAATTCCCCATTGTTTTATAGTGGGTCCCCATGCTTATCTGGTATAAATGGGTATACCGGATAATACCTGGGGTATTACATTCTCCCCCACATAGAACAATGGTTCGTTCTCGAACCACAGACCTACTATTGAGGAACCAACTCTGATACCATTATGTCACGTCCCACCCCCAATACAGAGAGTATTGTCCGCTCTGGCCGAAACCGCACTGTTTTTTCCTTCGGAGCGAACCGGACCCGACAAGGGGCCACTTCCCAGGAGGTCACCCATCCTAGGACTTCCCTGGCCCGAGCACGCTTAACTACAGAGTTCTTAAACTCCTGTAGTGCCAGTTCACTTAAAAGGAGTCTCTGTATTGAAGAGTGGTATCATTCCATTTATAGTACAGATCTGTCCTCTTTCGGAATGTATTCCGAAGATTCCCCATTGTTTTATAGTGGGTCCCCATGCTTATCTGGTATAAATGGGTATACCGGATAATACCTGGGGTATTACACTAAACAAGATTAACACTAACTAACCCTCACATTAACATGCACAAGTGTGTTGTAACATTTCAGAAAATATAAAATATTATTTTTGGAATTTAATATTAAAATAATATATTTCCCGAAAACTGCCGATTTGCGAAATTGGGGTTTTCGATAAAGGGTATAAATATATACCAATAATTGGGGATTAAAATGATTTATTCATTTAAAAATATATTTATTGGACTTGGCATTTTTTTAATTAATTATATGCAAATTTAAAATTTTACCCGATTAGTGCACTGCTAATCGCGATTAAGCTAAATCCGTGTTTCTACAGTTTTTCATGGCTAGTGCACCACATCTTGTTGCATTTTGATTACATGTTGTTTTCTTGTATTGTTTTAGGGTATTATGTGATTTGGGTTTTAAACAAAAGAAAAAGAAGATGAAAAGGGTAAAAAGGTAATTAATTGTGAAAGAGAGTTAGAATAAGAGAGGAGAGAGAGGGGGGCTGTCATATCCTTACCCCATTTTATTTCTTCACCTCCTTCATCTTCCCCATCTCCCTCCACCTTCACCCCCTAGATTCATCTCCAAACCTTCTTCAAAACCCTAAACCCCTTTCACTAAAGTTGATCCCCTCTTCACCCTCTACATTTTGGATCTATCAATGTTGGATTTTGAGGACCTTGGGGAGCTAGGGTTTTGCTTGGCTACATCCATGAGGTATAATCCATTTCCCTTAGTTTAGTTTCAAGTGTTCCTAGCACTCTAGGTTAGTTTAGATGTTGTTCGCGAATGGTTTTGTGAACTTTGGAAATTTCTAGAAGAGGTCAGGGTTGGAATTGAATCCAAAGATGAAATTGAGGTTAGTAGAGACTTTATAAACCCGCTAGAGTTAGTTTCATGGACTGAAACCAGATATAGAACCCCAAACCCCAAACTTAGAAACACGACGTCAGAAAATTGTGAGAATTGTGATGGTATTTAAGAATCTGGAGTGACTCGGAGACCTGGAAAATTATTTAGCGAACACAGTGACACATGAAAGCACCCAGGAAGCTAACCCCAAGACCCGAGACCCAACCCCTTAGTTGAGGCCGCAGATTCAATCATCCTGGCCGCAATTTGCGGCCAGGTTAGGGATTTTTGCCTCCAGGTTTGGTCCATTTCTCCTTTGTTCAGTAAATAGCCCCTCCACATATGCAAATTTGGCTGATTTCTCTTAGAGTAAAATCTAGGAGCACATTGGGGTGTTTTTGGCTATGTTTTCCGTATTTTGGGATGCTTGGTTTTGATATTAGGATTTGTACTTGGTCGTGTGGCGTTTGAACGTCAAGGACTAGGATTTTTAGTCGTGTTTTGCACGCGAAGCTATAGGTTTTAACCTATGAGCGAAACTTGTGCCGTTTTGGTTTCTCCGACTTGATTTTTATAAGCTTTTGCGATTGTGTATTGGTTGTAGGTACCCTTGCGTGGATTCCGAGACACGAAGCGTGGCGTCATCGACTTCGGCAAGCAAGGAGCAAGGTGAGTGGATCTATATCCACGGGGGAATTCGGGTGGATGGCGTATAGCACCCCCGCAAACATTGATGGAAACCGATTTATATATAGAATATGGTTAAGGGAACCTTTAATAGAAAACTATAGATAGAGTTAAAAGATAGTTAGAGAAACTATATTAGAAACTAAGGATAGTTAGAAATGATATGATACGAATAGTATGTGATGACGGGATTAGAGGATAATATTTGATGGTAGTGCTGTTTAAGGTACTATAGGACTAGATAGTCGACGTAGATGTGTCATCCGAACCATACCTATTTCCAATTTGAAGAATCGTATCCATCTTTTAAACAGATATCTTGAGGGGCGTTACGGATTTTCAAATGACATCTTTTCCTTAAAAACATCGTAGCCCCTACTTTCAAAACTACGATTCGCATCTTTCAAAAACTGTTTGTATGGTTCGGGTGTATATGTTAGATTAGATACGTATGCTTATAGTAAAGGTAGAACATATTTGTAAAATTGACTTGATGTAGGATATAAATGCGATGAAAAGATTATATGACGTGATATGATGATTTGATGATATGTTGGTATACGGATGCGAGTCGATTGAGATGATTTATACCCTGCCGGTCCCCTGATATGAGATTGTTGAGAAAGTGGCCTGGGACATAGGTATATAGAGATATTTATATGTTGCGCATCGTGAGTGATAGCTGTACGAGACGTTAGGTCCGTACCCTCCTCGTCTTATAGGATGATAGGATCCCTATTGGTTTAATGCCGTCGTACGATGACTTTCCGTACGTGATGAGTTTGACTTGATGATTGATCCATACGCTTGACTAAAGGATGCCGTACGATGGATTGTATCGTACGCGATGTTGTGAGGATGGGTGCCGAATGATAGATTCACCGACTCGGTCTTGTAGACACATATACCCTATAGCTTTTAGCTGATGATTTACCTTATGCTGCATTCATGTTATTCGCATTGCATTACTTATACCAGTGCTAGTACATCTGCACCATTATCGATGATGCTTATATTACACGTACACAGATTTGCCGGCTCACACACTTCATCATCAATAATTGCCATGTCACTACATAGTAGGATTGCTGCATCATGATATGACACCTTGCATAATTTATTTGCTATTGTTGCATATGCACCTTTATACAATGTTGCATTTGACTTTGGAGAAATTGGGAACCGCAGGATATATTTTTAAAACTGGAATCATTTAAAAGAGCGATTTTCCCTTAATATGTTACATCACTGTTCCATGTTGCATGATATACGGATATGCTTACATTTCTATCATATGTCACATACATCATGCTTTATGATTACACGCATTGAGATATGATGTTTTCATGAGATTTCTGGATTTGAGAACCGTGGCTATTTCAAAAGAAAGCATGTACTATTTTAAAAACCCGGTTTCTCTTGATATGATATTTTAGTGCGTCCACCATGCGTTTTCTCGGTTCTGAGACGTATGACATCTGAAACCCGATTCGAGGAGCTGGATGAGGCCGATTGCGGGTACATGGTGGACCCGATATGGTACACCGGGGCGAAATCGGATCTATTGTGCAGTAGACGGTGAGCCTGGCAGAGAGACCATTACCTACCGGTGATAGTATTAGGGCTCGGCGGATATCCGGAGGATACCGACCGGAGTCGAGATATGATATGGGCCGATCCGGACTGACGGAGCCCAAGATATGAGAATTTACATGTCGATGCTGGACACGGGTTTCATGATGTTTTCAAGTGTCGATGCTGGACACCCAGGTTCCATGATTTTGATGTGTCGCGAGGGATATACGTTGATTTATATCCTCATACTTCCATGCATATGCTTTTATGATATTTACATGCATGATGTCGTTGCGTCATTGGTTGACACGTGGACGGGATCCACATGCATACAGACATTGATTATATTGTTGGATGATACCCGCATGCTGTTTGACAATGATATTAGCGTTGGCACATATACAGACCCGGTCACCCTAGATATCATAGTATTACCTTTATGATACAGTTGACCTAGGAGTCGTTGTTTATTCGATTTCTACTTGTTGATGTTTTTCTACTCACGAGTTGGCAACCCACCCCTGTTGTGCCATAGTTCTTGCAGGTTGACCGATTGGATCAGTAGCGGCATCGCTGGCGCACAGTTGCTTTCGGGTGATTGCTTTGGTAGGTGGGACATTTGTATCGTACCCACTCTTGTATTTATATTTCCTATTGTATCTAGTCAACTCCATCAATCAAATTTAGTAATTGTATAAGTAATGAGGCTTAGTGAGACTTGTGGTTGCGAGACTTAGAGCGAGGGGTTTTCCGCTACTTGTGGTTTTGATGTCTTGCTTATTTCTTTATCTTTTGTGGTGAACTTCGCCGTTGGGCGTCGTATACTTATATATACTGTCTTGCGTGGTTATGATCCACCGTTTGGCGAAGAGCTAGCTCCCGCTTAGGGATGCCTTTATTATTATTATGTATTTGTGGTTTTGGATCAAAAAAATATAAAGGAGGTGCTGCCAAAATTTTTAAAGATGAACATTGTTTCCAAACTAGAAATTTTCACTTGCATTTTTATGTCCCTTTTCTATGCATTAAGTGTAACACCTTGAAATTTTCGTTGATTGTTTTGGTGATAATTAGTAGCCATGCATATTTTTATATTTGTGTGTTCATAGGATTTGTAGTTGTTATAGGTAGTGTTAGCATATTGGAAACTTTCCTTTGTAGTGTGCACCTAGCATACTTAGACATTTTGTGACTTGTTAACCATTCCTTGTGCATGGTTGCTAACTTATTTTCCCCCCACCATTTTGATCTTTTCTAAACCTTTTTCATAATTCAAAATACCATTAAACAATGAGGTATGGGGGTTAGGTGAAGGTTGACCTTGAGACCCTTTTCTTCCCTTCTCTCTCTCTCCTCTTCCCACTTCAGAAATTCTGGAGCTCCAGCTGAGAAAAACCTTTCATTCTCTTTACTTCTTCAACTTCTTTTCATTCCCTTCAATTCCCAAACAAATCCTACACAAAAACTACACCTTTTCATCACATAACCTTAGGAAAAGTGAGCTTTTTAGGGTGTTTAAGGTAAATCTGCATACACAAGGGGAAAAGCTGAGACTTTGGTGTTTTGCAAGGTCTCTAGAAGGTATAAACTCTGGTCTTAACCTCTTTTTTCCATAACTTGTAGTTTTGTTTAGCAAAAATTCCTTTTTGTGCATTTTTAGTGAATTTATAGGATATTTGTAATGTATAAATTAGATTGGTGTTCTCATAGTTTAGTTAGCTCCTTTAAGTGGTATTAGAGCTATTTTAACTAGGGTTTGTTTCAGATTTCAGAAAAATACCTTAAAGTTCCATTTTTAGTGCAAAGTGTGGATTTTAACTAGAATTTGGGCACTGTAGGATCTGCTGTTACCCGAGACTTTTCAGTTTAAATCTAGATATTACTGTAGCATGTATGGGGGGTATAGAGTGCACACACCCAACCTGGGAGCCCAATTCCCATTTGGGGCCGCCAATTATTGCATTCTGGCCGCAAATTGCGGCCAGATAGGGGAGCCAAGGGTTGGGGTTTGGGATGTGGGTGTCTGCTGCTATTTGGGTTGTTATGGTATATATAGTTTTGCAATATATTTCCTGTATCAAAATCTGGGATAGAATACCTATTTTTCCAGTATTTTCAACCTTTCGCGACACGCGTGATACGTGTGTGTGGGTTTTGGGTTTCTGCGTATCGCGACGCGTCGGGGCGTGTTCAGGCGCGTAACTACACGTTTTAGCGTATCGTGCACACGCGCGCTTGGTTCGCGGCACGAGTTACTGGTTCGGCTTAAATGTCGCGTTTCTGTGATTTCAAGCTTACGTGTGATATATTGTGTAATTATAGGTTCGCAGGCGAGTACAGCGGACGCCGCGCAGGAGGGGAAACAGGTTGTTGGCTATACCTAGTGGAAGGCTACGGTGAGTAGATTTCACATCTACGGGGATATCGCCCGCATGGCGTTCTACGTCAGGGCTGATAGGACCTTATAGCGTTCCTTATATATATATATTGCATGTTCATGGTTACTAGCTAGTGCATTGCATACCTACTACACACATCACATTGGATCATTGCATTGTAGCTTATCTATATGTGACATGACTTGATACTCATATTTGATACCTATATCACATTGGATCATTGCATTGTAGCTTATCTATATGTGACATGACTTGATACTCATATTTGATACCTATATCACATTGGATCATTGCATTGTAGCTTATCTATATGTGACATGACTTGATACTCATATTTGATACCTATATCACATTGGATCATTGCATTGTAGCTTATCTATATGTGACATGACTTGATACTCATACTTGATGCACATATCACATCACAATTACTTGTATTATTGGTTGAGATTTCATGTGATTTCTGGATTTGGGAACCGTGGCCTTTTCAAATAAGTAATCATTTAAAAACCCGGTTCCCTTGATATGATATTTTGGGGCGCCGCCCCGTGTTTTCTCGGTGCTAGAGGTATGTACTGAGAGAGGGCTGACCCGGACTGACGGATGCCCGATGGATTGATATAGGGCTGACCCGGAATGACGGATGCCCGATGTATTGAGAGAGGGATGACCCGGACTGACGGATTCCCGATATATACTTTGAGAGTGGGCTGACCCGGACTGACGGATGCCCGATGGATTGATATAGGGCTGACCCGGAATGACGGATGCCCGATGTATTGAGAGAGGGATGACCCGGACTGACGGATTCCCGATATATATACTTTGAGAGAGGGCTGACCCGGAATGACGGATGCCCGATACAGGATGTTTTGCGTGTCGATGCTAGACACGAGTAATTATGATATTTGGGTGCCGATGTTGGGCACTCGGGATTCTCAGAGATGTACAGGATTGAGGGCCGAGGAGAGTGCCGGCGCATGAGCTAGTTTTGGGAGATCTGGGTGCATTGAGAAGCCGATTATATATGTTCCACGTTGACATTCCGAGTAGATATTATATTGCCCCTGCTCAGCATTACTTTTGTACCTCATCCTGTAGATGCATTACCTGTTAGAGCATTTGTACCTCATATGGTAGTACAGGACCCTATAGAGCACTTGCATGATTATTGCACATACTGCTCATCCCATATTGATATCATCTGTTGGCATATGATAGAGTAGTGTAGTACGTACATGCTCGCGATTACCTTTGTATGTTATCTCTATTCACGAGTTGGCAACTCACCCCCGTTGTGCCACAGTGTTTGCAGGTTGCCCTTCGGAGTAGTCGCGGCAGGCTGCTTTGCATCTTTTGGCACAGATACCCCCACAGTTGGTGTACTAGCTCTTTTGCTGATAGGTGGGTTTTGTGCGGTATCTGTTTATCTTTCAGTATGTACATTGTTGTATCTAGTATTCTCCATCTACCATGTATGTATTTGACTTAGAAACAGTGTGAGGACGATGTTGTACTATTTTGTATTCTGGTGTCGAGCTCGTTGTGAGCCGGCTGTACTTGCATTTTATTCTATCTGTGATGTTCCCACTTGTGGATCTTGATCTTCGCTACGGCGTCGTATATTGTTTTCTTGGAGATTGTTTACTTAGTTTCTTATCATGATTTTAGTAGTGCTTCCTTTAAAACTTCTAACACTCTATACTTTCACTGGTTTGATTTCTGGGTTTTCGGTTCACTTAGTCGCGTTACGCCTGTAGACGTTACGTGGTTAAGTGCCGGTCACGGGCCAAACTTCGGGTCGTGACATTAAGAAAACTTGATTTCCTTATACCTTTATTTCAAAACTTCACCTCTTTTGTTTTCTTAAAAAGGTTTAGATTGCTGGGTTTCAGCTTACTTGAATTACGTTACGCCTTTAGACGTCGCGTGATTGAAGTGCTGGTCACGAGTTAATATTTCGGGTCGTGACAAAGTTGGTATTAGAGCGCTAGGTTTAACCTTGGTTCGAGTCTATGTTTGACTATGCGGAGTCTAGGGCGGGTATGTATTTCGGAATCTAGGCTTGACCTTACGGAACTTAGACTTGAACGGGTGGGTATTAGACCCGAACTTTCGTTTTATAGGCTGACCCTGATTGATGGAGTGGGTAGTTTGAGTAGAGTGACGTACCGTACGTATTTTCCGCGGCATATTTACGATACGATACTCCACTTAAGAAACCTTAGGATGTACATATTTTGAGATCTTTGATTCTATTCGTTTCCATGATCATACTCTCATTGATGTTGTTCCTTCTTATGATCATGTATCCATTCTGGATCTGTCGTTTCCTTTCTTTCTGTTGATCTGCTCTCTTTGATACTCGATTGAGGTCATGTCACCTTGTTTGAGCACAGATTGAGCTGCTGCTAGTGTTGCGGTCAGGGCGAGCTCGTCTGGTACAAGGACTGACCATTGAGTTTTCTGGTGACATGGGAACGTATCGAGTTAGTTTTTATGATGTGACCTCTCGGATGAGGTGAGTGTTTGGTTTTACACCGGGTGATCGGGCCATTGATAGAGGCTTCCAGTTGTGAGAGGACTGTTGATGTACAGCATACCTCAGAGATTGTGATGTCATCTACCGTGCAGATAGAGGACCCAGCTGTTGCTGAGATTGACGGGATGTCGTTTCCAGAGCTTGTGAGCTGAGATCGCTGGAGATTCCAGGAAGAGATGCGACAGGTGATAGCTAGTCTATTCCGAGTTGAGAGACGAAGGTGATTCTTCAGATTGATGCACTGACGCAGGCCAGTTGAGTTGAAGATTTCCAGTGTGGAGAGTCTTACTCAGGTCCAGAGATGACCGTGATGCACCGTCTTTCCTGGGAGATTGAGGCATTCACTAGCGTGCGGATGAAGGGTATTCATATGTCGGCTAGGCGAAGCTAAAAAGTTCGAGCGAGTATCAGAAACCCATTTTTCCCAAGTTTAAAGTGTTCGGAGGAACATGCAAGTGTTTCTGTGGACCCTCTAGAAGAATGAAACCCTAACTCGACATGATGACCATGGAACCGATTTGAACCTTAGAGTTTGCGGCAGTTTAGCGGTGCCATCAGTGAGGCTTGGGTTTGCCCTTCTACGGTTGGTCCAGAGGTACTGCGGTATGTACCAGATATTTTTAGACTGTGCTCAGGTGTTTAGCTTTCGGGAAATTTTGGGACGTCGATGACTCGATCGAAAAGTTTTATGTCGTCCAGATATCATGTGATAAGAGATCAGCAAGCTGACCAGCTTCAGATAGAGGACCTCACCCAGATGCGTTATGAGTTGATCAAGAACGGACAAGTATAAAGTATTCCTCCGATGGTTAGGACGAGTTCTCGAGAACATGTTCGGCTAGAGAACTTCTATAGAGTGATGAAGATACCGAGTTCGTAACTTCGAGTCCGTGTGAGAGACTCCAGATTGACCGTGGCCAAGAACAGTTGCAGTGCGTAGATAGCATGACGTGACGTCAAAGTGAACGATGATACAGACGAGTGGAACCAGAGGTTCGTGCGAGATGCTGATGAGCTGTTGTTACTCCCCGTTGATGCCAAAGGATATGATATGTATACTGAGGCGTTGGGATGCGGCCAATTCCTGAGGAAATGTTGTGATGAGAACGCAGATGTCCAGAAAACAAGAACAGATTATGTAAGAGTACCAGCCTCCGTACAGTTCGGCATAGGCGAGATCGGAAGAGACCTTGAGCAGGATTCCTTCCAGGACACTACTGCAATGAGATTTGCACCTAGGATCAGTTGTGCCACATGTATTTAGAGAGCCAGAGGCCGACGCCAGTAACGTGCTGCTTTACGAGTGGTCGTGATGATTGGCCGAGAGATGACCAGAGAAGTGCTAGAGCGGAATCGTTCCCGTTAGCACACCTGACCGGGCCGATGAGCCGATGAATTGCGAGATTGGTAATCCACAGGGAAATGAGGACCTAGAGACAGAAGACGCCAGACCGTGAGCAAGAGGCAAGCGGATGTCCTTGATCTGCCAGTTTTGGGCGCACCGATACTTTTTCGACATTGTAGGAGTTGTACCTCGATGTCATTTGCTGCGATTTGCGTTGTGATCCGAGTATCACAATTATATCGCTTGGATTTGAGTTTTGATGATGAGTTTCATGATGTTGATTTCGTGCACCATGGCTGCACCTACTGGGTATTTATATTTGGTGCATAGTTATTGCACTTGTGATATGTTTTATACACCGTTGTGTTAGTTTCTGATTTGTGCATATTTATTGCACTTGAGATTCGGTTTTGTGCCTTGGCCGCATGTATTTATGATTTCGTGGATTTCATACGGATGATGCGATTTTTGCGCTCGGTATAGCTCACATGTGCTTGCAGTGCATTGATACGGATTTTGTGCACATAGTTGCATACATTTTTGATTTATACACCTTGGTGCACTCGGTGTTGTTTTTTTACGCATTTGAGTTATTGATGAGTTTTCGTGCACTGGATGCACTGTATTTGTATTTCGTGGACTGATTGAACTAGATTTGCATTTCATGCGTTTGTTGCACCAGGTGGTTATTTCGTGCGTTGATTGCACTATATTTATATTTCGTACATTGGTTGCGCCGATTTATGCCTTTGGGCATTGGTTTTACCAGATTTGTGTTTTCGTGCGCGTTGGCGCTTGCCGTTCATTTTCGGGCATGCTACTACACTAGATGCTTTTTACGGACCTGACGCGTTTTGTAACACCTTAGAATGTGATTAGGGGTTATTATGCTTTAATGTGGGGGTTTTAGTAAAAAGTTTACCAAAACGGTTTTCAAATATTTTATCTGGATTTATGAATATTTTATTAGAATTTATTTTGGACAGCACACACATGTGCATGTTAATTAGAGCTAAGTTTAGGGTTAGGAAAGGTTTAAGTAGCCATGGTAAACTTAAGCATAGCATTAGGTTAATATGAGGTTAATTAAGTGTATTAGTTTTTTTTTAAAATTTGTGGTGTTTTGGGAGTTGACTTGAGTTAGAGAGAGAGAGAGGGCATGATGGCATGAGCCATGCTTGTAATTAATGAGGAGAGAGAGGGGGTTGACTCTCATATCTCCCATTTCTTTTTTGCTTCAAACACTCATTTCCTCACATCTCTCTCCCTCTCACTCACACACACACGCCCCAGTAGCACACACAGCAGCAGCAACACACACACAGCAGCAGCAAGCAAGCAACAACAATAGCAACACTAGCAACAGCAACAGCAGCAACCATCAGCAGCAGCAGCAGCTGAAGCAACAGCAGCAACAACAAGCAGTAGCAGCAGCATCAACATCATTATCAGCAACATTTGCAACAGCAGCAGCATTTGCAAAAGCTCACCCCTTCTCTTCTTCTTCTTCTCCTTCTTCCTGCATCCTAGGATCAAGTGGGGTATAATTTCTTAAACTCAACTCCTTTCTTTGCTAGCATGTGGTTATTTTAGCTTCGGTTAGTGTTTAATGTGGATTTTTGGTGCTAGTTTGTGGTTTAAGTGGGGTTTGAGATAAGTTGGGATTGTGATGGCTTAATTAGTGTAACGTTTTGAAAATCGTTGCGGTGAAATTTCGAAAAAACGGTAAAATAAGGGTGTTTTCTGTAAAAAGTCAAAATGCAAATATCTTTATTATAAAATTAAATATACATATTCTAGCTTTGTAATTGCTAGTATTTGGTGTTTATTGAGCCACTGGTGAAATTTCAAATTTTCTGAAAAATTTTCCGAAATTAATTATTTTAAGCCACCACTAATACATTTAATTAGGGAAAATTACAAATTGGAATGAGTTGAAACAAATTTTGTGCATCATAAAACATTAAATAAAATTTTATCATGTGGTTTTTGAAATGAAATCGTTTGCCAAAACGGTTTAGAAAATATCGAAGAAAAAGGCTTTTTTTTAAGTGTAAATGGATGTTTGGGATATTGTATTTATCATTTTCCATCACCCCACATCCATACCCACACTCACACACCCCCATTTACTTCATTCCTTGGCTGAATTCAGTAGCCCCCACCCTTTTTCCCCACTTTAATTTCAAAGAAGAAAAGAAAAGAATAGAATAAAGAATGTATTAATTAAAGGAGGTATGGGGGTAATTGTTGACTTGTGACTTTTCCAACACCACACAATCTCTCTCTCTCTCCCCCCACCAAAAATTGGCCGAAACCCCTTCCCCTTGCTGCAGCAGTAGCTCCCCCACTTGTCCCCCCTCATTTCTTGTGCTAAAATCATCAAATCTCACTTAAAAATCCACTAAAAATCCCACAAAATCAAAATCTAATCACTACCCATTTCTCATTGGCCTATCTAGTATGGATCTTGGGGAAAAGTTGGAATTTTGGAGGCTTAGTTTGCATGTTGATCTCATGGTTGTGAGGTATAAATCCCAACCCGTGTTTAAATCGTTGTTTAAATTGTTTCAATCTACCATATTGAAGTGTTAAATTGGTTCTAGTTGTTAATTTAGAAAATTAAAGAGAATGGGTTGTGATCAAATTAGGGTTTTGGGTATTTGGATCATGGATTGTATGTTGTAATTGAGATCTTAAGACTTGCTAAATCAAATCTAGTCGCTAGTTCACATTTTGTTAATTTAAATTTGTAATAAGTATATATAAATTGCAAACTAGTTTTTAGCTTTTAGTTGCAAATTGGTGATTTAAAATCTAATTAAGGTTTTGATGACTTTATTAACATTTTAGTTGTTGTTTAGCAACTTAGATTATGAAAAACCATGCTTAATTGATAAATTGTGAATTTTACTTTAAAAAGAGTTAAAATCGGTATTTTTGCAAACTAGGAATTTGAAATTTATACAAATTGATGAGATTAATTTATGAATTTGATTTGTATGAATTAGTTATGATATTTAGTGGATATTGAGGCCGCTAGATTTGTTTAAATATCAAGTTCTGTACTAAAACGGTTAATATTGCTTGCTAGATTTTCGGAAAAATGGCTTTTAAAGTGAGTACGGAGTTTTTGTGAATTTTAACCCATTTTATATTATAATTAGTTTTCGTGAATGTGCAAATGAGTGTGTTTGGGTTTTTCTCGATGGTTTGACGTTTGTACAACGACATCGAGGGTTGGTTTGACTATTCTTGCATGCGTAGGCGATAGGTTTTGACCTATGCGTGATACGAGTGCCGATTTGATTTTCAAAATGCCGTTTCGATTTCGAATTGGGTTTTAATGCGATACGGTGTGTTATGATATGTAGGTAACCCATGTGGACTTTGAGACGACAAGCAATCGCGTGGCGACGTCGGCACCGGCTAGCGAGGACCAGGTGAGTAGATTTATATCTACTGGGAGAAGTCGGGTGGATGGCGTATAATACCCCCGCAGTCCGTAGTGTAGCTCATATATATATGTTTATATAGGTGTTTTATGATACGAGAATGTTTATTCATGTTATGATTATGTGTTCATGGATTAGCTTTGGGTTAGTTGCGAAACCCTAGAGTAGTTGTTATACCCACATACGCACACACAGACTTGCATACCTTACTTTCTTGTGCGCAGATTGGGATGTGTATATATGTATATATGCGTGGGTATGGGACTATGCATATGTATATTCATATACGCATGCATGGATAACGAGGATAGTACTTGGGATTTATGATGAGTCGATGAGATTTGATTTGAGGCCGTGAGATCGGTGATATAGCAGGGTTCGTATTTGAGATACGACATGACGTTGTAGCGGGTCCTTGACGTAGTGTTTCACACACGTGCATGCATACTTAGGCGGTATCAGTATTGTACTAGACGTAGATCAGTACCCCGATCATGATATTTGATCAAGAGGATACCAGGTGAATAGTATGATGAATGTGATATTAACCCGTACCCAGATTTGGGGATGCCGTACGACGGATTTACGTACGAGCTATATTTTGATGATTGATCCGCACTCTTGACTTGGGATGCCTGCTTATAGATATGGTATCGGATATGATATTATTGAGGCGGGATCACCGACTAATATATATACAGGTATGTATATGTATCGACTCAGATGTTAGGCGGTTTCCTTACCTGTAGTCCAGCTTGTTAGCTTAGCCCTTTAGTTTAGTTTAGTTGTTAGATTAGATTCGATTCTTACCTATTTCAAAAACTAACGAATCGTGGGTATTTTAAAAGACAGCCCAAGGGATCCTACGGTTATTTCAAAAGACGTATCTTTTCATAAAAACACCGTAGCCCCTATTTTCAAAACCCCATGATTCGTGTTATTTCAAAAGGCACCATTTGTAGGACTTATATTAGATTATTGCAGATTAGTTATAGTTGCGTCTAGTATTCAGCTCCCGCTCATTATTGTGGTTCGCTTCGTATCGCATGCTTATATTATGTTTCATACTCCATTATTGATATCATGCTGTTAGGACACCAGCACCATTACCGATGATGCGTATGTACCACGTACACTTACTTGCCGGCTCACACACATCTTCATCGGTAATTGCCATGTCACGTACACCTTAGAAAATATTATTGCTTGACATGGCCTGCTAGCTAATAGTTTAGACATGATATTAGCGTACTTGCCTTATAGGTTAGTTTAGACATTTTAGTTATTACCTGCTACTTCATGCATACTGTTATTCATTGTTATGCCGCATTTATGGATTCTCATGCATATATTCACTATTTTACGTGTTATTGAGGTTTTGGATTCGGATTTCCATGTGATTTTCTGGATTTGGAGGAAAACCGCAAAAAGTTAAATAACCTTTTCTCTCTTTTAAAATAAAAAGTGCGGTTTTCCCATGATATATGAGTCGTCCACCATGAGTTTGCTGATGGATTTCGAGACCCGATTCGAGGAGTGGAGGAACCGTTTCGGGTACATGGTGGGCCCGGTGCGGTACCCCGGGGCAAGAGGATCGTGTTGTTGACGTTGAGCCTGGCAGGGGAGCACTACCGACCTGTGATATTACCCGACGAGTCGAATATCCGGAGGATACCGTCGTGGTCTTGAGATAGATGGTAGGGGCCGGTCTGGATTGACGGTGCCCTAGATATTGTGATTGAGATATTGAGATTTTGAGATACAGAGATTGTGATACAGAGATATCGAGATATTTGGACACTTGTTTTGTGTCGATGCTGGGCACAGTTTTTTGCTGATTTCATTTATGGTACCTCACTTTTAAAATACAGAAATCTCACTGATTTATGAAAGCAGTTTTCTTCAGTACATGCATTCTGTTCCATGCATTCATACATCATCCATATGATACATTGCTGCCTGGGGCACTGGCACGGGCACATGGAATTACACTTGGATTAGATATTTACCCTAGTCATTGTTATAGACTGCTGGTTTTATTTGAGGATTATATATATTGATCGTATGACCTAGGATTGCGTTATACATGCGATTTCTATTCGTAGATGTTTTCTATTCACGAGTTGGCAACTCACCCCCGTTGTGCCCCAGTTTCTTGCAGGTTTCGTCGTACAGGTTTCTTTACGGCTTTGCGGGTACAGTTTCATTCGGGTGACTTTCTAGTAGGTGGATTATTTGTATCGTACCCATCATTATACATTGTATATTATTATTCAGTTGTATCTAGAAGTTCCATCAACCAAACATGTATTTACTTTGAGATAGAGACCAGTGTTGTTATTCCTTCGACCTTAGAGTCGCGCGTTATTTTTTTCTGTGGTTTTCTTGTGGTATGAGTTTCCTTTTGAGTTTTGATCCTCGCCGTTGGCGTTGTATATTATATTGCCTGTGTGGTTGTGACCGTCAATTGACGAAGAGCTAGCTCCCGCTTGGGGATGCCTTTTTTTTGATTTCGTATACTATTCCTGTTGTATCCCGTTTGGGGGCCAGTATTTACAAAGGAGACTCTGCCGAAATTTTCAGGAAATTTTTGATGTTTTTAGAAACCCGCATAATTCGGCTTATGCTATTGAAACTACTTGTTTTAAATTGGTTTTCCTTCACTCTACTACTTTTCTTGGTTTGGATTTCTGGGGTTTCGGTTTACTTAGATTACGTACGCCTCGAGACGTTCGTAGTTTAAGTGCCGGTCTTGTTCCATACTTTCGGGACGTGACAAAGTTGGTATCAGAGCGTTAGGTTTTACCTACGGAGCGTAGGATGACCCTTGGTTGATGGAATAGTTGACTAAAGTAGAGTGACGTACCGTAGGTATGTTCCGCGGCATATTTACGATACGCTACTCCACTTAAGAAGCCTTAGGATGTACATTTCTTTGCTCAATATTATATTCATTCCGATCTTGCCTCATCAGTACCAGTTATGGTTTTGCTGCCATGATTACGGGCAGGGAAAGCTACGGCTAGAGTTGCGGTCAGCATGAGCTCGTCACGAACGAGGACTGACCAGGTTGAAATTCCGGCGACACACTATTGCGGAGATGTGTCTTTTTGCTGTGTTTCCGCGCCACAAGCATTTGGCGGATCGCCTTTATGAGGTTACTCGGATGTGCTGATCAGCACTAGAGGATTGAGCCACTGACAGAGGCCAGCCAGATTTTGATGACCGTTGGTGTATTGCTCACTCATGATGATTGAGGCACTGTTCAGGTGCAGACGAGTGAGCCAGTTGTTGCTGCGAGCGACGGGATATCGCCCCAAATGTTGGAGCTATTGCAGTACGAGTTGTACTAAGAGATGATAGAAGGTCGCTAGTCATTAAGAATGAATGACTAGGGCATGTGGTTCGTTCGCTACCCCGATGCGAGGTCATCAGATAGATTGATTCCAGCTAGAGACGACTTCATGCGGAGACGTTGAGAGTCGACAGAGACGATCGAATGTCAGAAACTTATTATTCCAAGTTTAAAGTAGTCGGAAAGACATGCAGGCAATTCTATGGACCCTCTAGAAGAATGAAACCCTAACTCGACATAATGACCGTGTGAAAGCCTTTGAACCTTCGGGTTTGCGGCAGTTCCACGGCGCCATTAGTGAGGCTTGGGTTTGCCCTTCTACGGCTGGACCACCGATGCTGTGGTATGTACTCGATACTATTAAACTGTGCCCAAGATGTTGAGCCCTTTGGGGATTATGAGGATTTGACAATCGATTGGATGGTTCGACTTAATTCGGATGCTAGGTGGTGAGATGCATTTCTTGGAAGACTCCCGATACGAGGATAGCCGTTGGAGCTCAGTCCATGCAGCCGCGACGAGACGAGTCTAAAGCAGACGACATTAGAGAAAAGTGAAGTAAGAGGTTCGTACCAGATCTAGATGAGATGACGTTCCACTCCGCCGACATCAGAGATGCGATGCGCATGCCGAGGCATGGTACTTGGATTTACCTTCCAGAAGGAGTCGCGATGAGTATGCAGTCGTTCCAGAGCAAGATGCAGATATAGGAAAGGACGATGACTTCCGGACAGTTGGCAGAGACGAGACATGGAAGAGACCATGAGCAGGATTCCTTCCAGGACACTGCTGCAATGATACTTGCACCCAGGATCAGATGTGTCACGTACATTCAGAGAGCCAGAGGCCGACGCCAGTGATATGCTGCCTTACGTGTGGTCGCGATGATTGACCGAGAGATGACCAGAGAAGTGCCAGAATGGAATCATCCCCGTTAGCACATCTGACAGGGCCGATGAGCCGATGGACCGAGAGATTGGTAATTCACAGTGAAGACCTTGACCCAGGAGTGGTCATTGTTACGCACACTAGCAGGCCAGAGTTCATGATCATCGACGAGACGTCCTACTAGTGACCGCGACAGTTGGCCCGAGATTCTTAGAGGATGCACTTGAGCGGTACTATTCAGCCATTATTGATTTCGATGTTTTGGGTGATTTATTCGTATGATTTGATTTTGATGATTGAGGATTTACGATCTTTGCACAGTGTTGCACTTGATATCGTTTTCGTGCTTGGGTTTCACATGTTTGTGATTTTACGGTTTTAGACATTTAAGTTGATTTTGTACGTGTGCACGCACACGATTTGGTTCCTGCACTCTGTATAGTTTATATATGCTTGCAGTGCAGTGATACGCCTTTTGTGCACTTAGATGCACCGGACTTCGATTTCGATTGTGATACTCGATATTTGTTTTGTGCACCTTGTGCACCTGATTTGATTTTGCGCATGTTCGGCGCTTGATATTGGATTTCATGATTTCGTGCATGATGGATGCCCCTGGTTTTGGGTTTTCGCGCATGTTGAGCGCATGTCTTGAGATGCGATTTTGGTGCACACCAGATGCACTAAATCGAGATTTTTTCGTACATGACAGATGCACCTGATTTTTCTGTCAGGCACACACGTTGCCTACGACAGATGCTTTGTGCACACCCGATGCACTTAGATCTTGTTTCTGTGCACTTGTATGGCACGTATATGGATTTTGATTGTCGTGCGCACCAGACGCACGTAGTATTCATACGCGTATTTTGGGATTGATTTCTTATAGAGCAGTAAGTTTTTTTTAATGATAATTGCGATGTGTTTTCGTACTAAGCAGGACTAGTCATAGGACAGTACCTGAATGTATTTTGCATGCATTGATAGCTATTGAAGGGAATTCCAAAAAGCGAGCTATAGTCTCAGTATTTACCTACGTGTCTGATATGACATGAAGTGTTTAAAACAAGGAGACCCTTCTAAATTATTTCCGAAACGGCGGAACGTACATATTAAACAAAGGATATATATATATGTAGTTATTTTCTTACAATAGACGTCCGCCACTGTGCAGTGCTGCGAGCATCGCACAGCGATTTGAAAAAGGTTGTCATGCATTGCTTCTAGATGCTTTAATGATGTATATCATGTTGGTTTTCGTATTCGATCTTGACATTGATGTCTTCCCCATGACTCCGATGATTGCGGGATGCTTGACGGAGTTTTGATTTTGAGTTTTATGCTCATTTTTCATGCGCATGCATTGCGCTATGATGTGTTTATGTATTTATGATTTCGGAGCCCCGGCGATTTGATGGTTTTGGCTGAAATATTTTAGTATTTGGGGGGGTGTTTCAATTTAAATTCGGGGACCGAATTTCTTTAAGGGGGGAAGATTGTAACGTTTTGAAAATCGTTTCGGTGAAATTTCGAAAAAACGGTAAAATAAGGGGGTTTTCTGTAAAAAGTCAAAATGCAAATATCTTTATTATAAAATTAAATATACATATTCTAGCTATGTAATTGCTAGTATTTGGTGTTTATTGAGCCACTGGTGAAATTTCAAATTTTCTGAAAAATTTTCCGAAATTAATTATTTTAATATTATTTTAAGCCGCCACTAATACATTTAATTAGGGAAAATTACGAATTGGAATGAGTTGAAACAAATTTTGTGCATCATAAAACATTAATTAAAATTTTATCATATGGTTTTTGAAAAGAATTCGTTTGCCAAAACGGTTTAGAAAATATCGAAGAAAAGGCTTTTTTTAGTGTAAATGGATGTTTGGGGTATTGTATTTATCATTTTCCATCACCCCACACCCATACCCACACTCACACCCCCACATTTACTTCATTCCTTGGCTGAATTCAGCAGCCCCCACCCTTTTTCCCCACTTTAATTTCAAAGAAGAAAAGAAAAGAATAGAATAAAGAATGTATTAATTAAAGGAGGTATAGGGGTAATTGTTGACTTGTGACTTTTCCAACACCACACAATCTCTCTCTCTCTCTCCCCCCACCAAAAATTGGCCGAAACCCCTTCCGCTTGCTGCAGCAGTAGCTCCCCCACTTGTCCCCCCTCATTTCATGTGCTAAAATCATCAAAAATCCACTAAAAATCCCACAAAATCAAAATCTAATCCCTACCCATTTCTCATTGGCCTATCTAGTATGGATCTTGGGGAAAAGTTAGAATTTTGGAGGCTTAATTTGCATGTTGATCTCATGGTTGTGAGGTATGAATCCCAACCCATGTTTAAATCGTTGTTTAAATTGTTTCAATCTAGCATATTTAAGTGTTAAATTGGTTCTAGTTGTTAATTTAGAAAATTAAAGAGAATGGGTTGTGATCAAATTAGGGTTTTGGGTATTTGGATCATGGATTGTATGTTGTAATTGAGATCTTAAGACTTGCTAAATCAAATCTAGTCGCTAGTTCGCATTTTGTTAATTTAAATTTGTAATAAGTATATATAATTTGCAAACTAGTTTTTAGCTTTTAGTTCCAAATGGGTGATTTAAATTCTAATTAAGGTTTTGATGACTTTATTAACATTTTAATTGTTGTTTAGCAACTTAGATCATCCAAAACCATGCTTAATTGATAAATTGTGAATTTTACTTTAAAAAGAGTTAAAATCGGTATTTTTGCAAACTAGGAATTTGGAATTTATACAAATTGATGAGATTAATTTATGAATTTGATTTGTATGAATTAGTTATGATATTTAGTGGATATTGAGGCCGCTAGATTTGTTTAAATATCAAGTTTTGTACTAAAACGGTTAATATTGCTTGCTAGATTTTCGGAAAAATGGCTTTTAAAGTGAGTTCGGGGTTCTTGTGAATTTTAACCCATTTTATATTATAATTAGTGTTCGTGAATATGCAAATGAGTGTGTTTGGGTTTTTCTCGTTGGTTTGACGTTTGTACATCGACATCGAGGGTTGGTTTGACTATTTTTGCATGCGTAGGCAATAGGTTTTGACCTATGCGTGATACGAGTGCCGATTTGATTTTCAAAATGCTGTTTCGATTTCGAATTGGGTTTTAATACGATATGGTGCGTTATGATATGTAGGTAACCCATGTGGACTTCGAGACGACAAGCAAGCGCGTGGCGACGTCGGCACCGGCTAGCGAGGACCAGATGAGTAGATTTATATCTACGGGGAGAAGTCGGGTGGATGGTGTATAGCACCCCCGCAGTCCGTAGTGTAGCTCATATATATATGTTTATACAGGTGTTTTATGATACGAGAATGTTTATTCATGTTATGATTTTGTGTTCATGGATTAGCTTTGGGTTAGTTGCGAAACCCTAGAGTAGTTGTTATACCCACATACGCACACACAGACTTGCATACCTTACTTTCTTGTGCGCAGATTGGGATGTGTATATATGTATATATGCGTGGGTATGGGACTATGCATATGTATATTCATATACGCATGCATGGATAATGAGGATAGTACTAGGGATTTATGATGAGTCGATGAGATTTGATTTGAGGCCGTGAGATCGGTGATATAGCAGGGTTCGTATTTGAGATACGACATGACATTGTAGCGGGTCCTTGACGTAGTGTTTCAAACACGTGCATGCATACTTAGGCTGTATCAGTATTGTACTAGACGTAGATCAGTACCCCGATCATGATATTTGATAAAGAGGATACCAAGTGAATAGTATGATGAATGTGATATTAACCCGTACCCAGATTTGGGGATGCCGTACGACGGATTTACGTACGAGCTATAATTTGATGATTGATCCGCACTCTTGACTTGGGTTGCCTGCTTATAGATATGGTATCGGATATGATATTATTGAGGCGGGATCACCGACTAATATATATACAGGTATGTATATGTATCGACTCAGATGTTAGGCGGTTTCCTTACCTGTAGTCCAGCTTGTTAGCTTAGCCCTTTAGTTTAGTTTAGTTGTTAGATTAGATTCGATTCTTACCTATTTCAAAAACTAACGAATCGTGGGTATTTTACAAGACAGCCCAAGGGATCCTACGGATATTTCAAAAGACGTATCTTTTGATAAAAACACCGTAGCCCCTATTTTCAAAACCCCATGATTCGCGTTATTTCAAAAGGCACCATTTGTAGGACTTATATTAGATTAATGCAGATTAGTTATAGTTGCGTCTAGTATTCAGCTCCCGCTCATTATTGTGGTTCGCTTCGCATTGCATGCTTATATTATGTTTCATACTCCATTATTGATATCATGTTGTTAGGACACCAGCACCATTACCGATGATGCGTATGTACCACGTACACTTACTTGCCGGCTCACACACATCTTCATCGGTAATTGCCATGTCACGTACACCTTAGAAAATATTATTGCTTGACATGGCCTGTTAGCTAATAGTTTAGACATGATATTAGCGTACTTGCCTTATAGGTTAGTTTAGACATTGTAGTTATTACCTGCTACTTCATGCATACTGTAATTCATTGTTATGCCGCATTCATGGATTCTCATGCATATATTCACTATTTTACGTGTTATTGAGGTTTTGGATTCGTATTTCCATGAGATTTTCTAGATTTGGAGGAAAACCGCAAAAATATAAATAAACCTTTTCTCTCTTTTAAAATAAAAAGTGCGGTTTTCCCATGATGTATGAGTCGTCCACCATGAGTTTGCAGATGGATTTCGAGACCCGATTCGAGGAGTGGAGGAACCGTTTTGGGTACATGATGGGCCCGGTGCGGGACCCTGGGGCAAGAGGATCGTGTTGTTGACGTTGAGCCTGGCAGGGGAGCACTACCGACCGGTGATATTACCCGACGCTTCGGATATCCGGAGGATACCGTCGTGGTCTTGTCATAGATGGTAGGGGCCGGTCTAGATTGACGGTGCCCTAGATATTGTGATTGAGATATTGAGATTTTGGCATATTGAGGTACAGAGATTGTGATACAGAGATATCGAGATATTTGGACACTTGTTTTGTGTCGATGCTGGGCACTGTTTTATGATGATTTCATTTATGGTACCTCACTTTTAAAATTAAGAAATCTCACTGATTTATGAAAGCAGTTTTCTTCAGTACATGCATTCTGTTCCATGCATTCATACATCATCCATATGATACATTGCTGCCTGGGGCACTGGCACGGGCACATGGAATTACACTTGGATTAGATATTTACCCTAGTCATTGTTATAGACTGCTGGTTTTATTTGAGGATTATATATATTAATCGTATGACCTAGGATTGCGTTATACATGCGATTTCTATTCGTAGATGTTTTCTATTCATGAGTTGGCAATGTAAGTGCACGGCGGCGCCCCGGCCGTCAATCCGACGGCCAAATGCGGAAGCGGTGATAAACTTAAATTTTTCTTGAACTGGCAAACAGCCGCGCACTAAACCCCGGATCGAACCATTAATTAGTCCTAGCTAACTACAAGATGGGGAAGAGAGATATACCGACAGATCCGAGTCCTCCGGTCTTCTCGTCGTCATCTCGATCTCCTGCGGAAGCTCCGGTCTCCACCTCGTCGCCGGAAGTGCACCACATCGCCTACTTCTTTTACGGGCTCCCACCTCAATGCCGAGGCAACTCGGGCGCGAAGTTGGCTAGCCGACGCGTCCAAGGGATGCTGTAGAATAGTGTAGTAGCCATGTCTCTTTGGGGTTTATGAGGTTGCCATTTATGGAGGAATTTTGCACAAGAATTTTCATGGATGGATGCTAAGAGAAATGAGCATGCAATCAAAAATGAGCTCGGCCAGAAACCAAAATGAGATCCTCTGGAAAAATAAATGTGTGTTGGTTGCATAAATTAATACCAAGGAGAGAAGGAAAATTTCCTTCACAGCACACACAAAAAGGGGGGGGTCCACCAAAATCACATGAAGAAAATATCCCACCAAAAATTAACCCCTCCATCCACTCCTAAACAGTGGCCGGCCCCACTCACACCTCACTCAGTGGCCGGCCTCTCCATGTGGGTGGGGAAGGAAAAACAAGTGGAGAAAAGGAAAACAAAAAGACCACCACAAAACCCAACACTCCAACACCACCATCATCACCTCACAAAGTCAAGCAATCATGAAAACTATCATGAAGCAAAAGTCAAGTGAGGTCAATGGATGGTGCACCATCATGATGCAACAAAATGCAAAAACCCCCTCCACAAACTTCGGCCAATGAAAGATACAAAGGAAATCGGCCGAAACGGAAAGCAAACTGGCAACTCCAGAAAACTGGTCCCGTAATAAATTACAGGAAAACCCCGATACTGTGCATACACACCCGCATCTGTATTTCGACCGAAATACAAATGCAAAGAGACAAAATCTACACTGTACTATACTAGGATCCGGCTTAAACCAAAGCCGGCTAGTAAAATCCGTTCGATCCTGATCCGTGCAATACCGCACGTATCTGATCGAACCCTGCCATATATCCATACGGCCTATAGTACAAACTGTCCGATCCTGATCCGTGCAATACCGCACGTATCTGATCGGACCTTGCCATATCTCCATACGGCCTCTACAACCTTTCGCCCGAAAGCTGAGTAACTGAATGTGGGGGACTCTAAAGACTCGTCAACACCTTAGTTGTGGATTTAACCACTAGCACGTCAGAGGTATAAGCCAATACGTAACGGGCTACCAGGTATTGACTAAAAGGGGCGTCTGTGAGCGAACTCAGCCTGACAACCCTACTGAGCCTGTCAGTGACAATATCTGTACAGTCCGGTCCGTTCGTCTATGAGTATCGCATGGCGGGCCTAGGGGGTTGGTAAAAGTCAGACCCCCAAAAGCGGTACAAGTCGTGTCGGAGTGTAGCCCAGAACACCCTGAGATACTACTGGAATACCTACCAGTAAACCTCCTTACCTCGGCCGAGGGCTTCGTGTAATGGCTCTCCTAGACACAGCACGACCTCACCCCCAATACCGGGAGAGACGAACCCCTGAAGATACGCTCACTGCCTCCATGTGGCTCGGGACTGTACCCAACTAAAACCTGTTTGCACGACTCCTTTGAGCCGTGGTAGGGTAGTAATCAAAGTACAGTGGGAACTCACACAAGACAAATGACGATCCCCAGGTCGATGAACTAACCTGTACACTTGTCACCAGGGAACTGCCATCTGACGTCTGGTATATGACCAACTAGCATGTTCCCGGCGAGTCCTGTCCGGTGTACTCATAACCCAATGAGCACCTGTATACATCTTAGGTGAACCAACTGACACCAGTGGCTTGTGAGACCGGCCACCGCCCCTCGTCGGGGTCTCGACTGTATACACTAGTCTACTCTGGAGTATCGATGTCCTGTCCCGAAACTCGCACGACTAGGGACCATTTAAGGATGTGCATATAGACCCCCAGCTCCCACTTATATGATCGCCCTCATACTGCTGGTGGTCAAGCAAGAATCCTAGGGGCTCTACCAACGTGTAATAGCGACCTGTAAGGTCACCTGAAGCAGTACACGCTGATAAAGGTAAACCAGATAGCATACTATCATCTCGAGTAAGACTGTCCTACCGGGATAGGTCCTCCCTCAATCATTGCAATCACGTGCCTGTGATCCAATAATTGACTCTGAGGGCACTATCTCCAACAGGCAACTCATCCCCGTTGTGCCCCAGTTTCTTGCAGGTTTCGTCGTACAGGTTTCTTTATGGCTTTGCGGGTACAGTTTCGTTCGGGTGACTTGCTAGTAGGTGGGTTATTTGTATCGTACCCATCATTATACATTGTATATTATTATTCAGTTGTATCTAGAAGTTCCATCAACCAAACATGTATTTACTTTGAGATAGAGACCAGTGTTGTTATTCCTTCGACCTTAGAGTCGCGCGTTATTTTTTTCTGTGGTTTTCTTGTGGTTTGAGTTTCCTTTTGAGTTTTGATCCTCGCCGTTGGCGTTGTATATTATATTGCTTGTGTGGTTGTGACCGTCGATTGACGAAGAGCTAGCTCCTGCTTGGGGATGCCTTTTTTTGATTTCGTATACTATTCCTGTTGTATCCCGTTTGGGGGCCAGTATTTACAAAGGAGACTCTGCCGAAATTTTCAGGAAATTTTTGATGTTTTTTAGAAACCCGCATAATTCGGCTTATGCTATTGAAACTACTTGTTTTAAATTGGTTTTCCTTCACTCTACTACTTTTCTTGGTTTGGATTTCTGGGGTTTCGGTTTACTTAGATTACGTACGCCTCGAGACGTTCGTAGTTTAAGTGTCGGTCTTGTTCCGTACTTTCGGGACGTGACAATTAGCTTAGGTAAGTGCTATTTGTGCTGTTTTATCCTAGTAGTATCACTAGATTTCGCTAAAACACTTTAAAGTCCCAAATTCGAAATTCTAAAACGGTTTTGAAACAAGTAATAGGATATATGAGATCTGCTAGATCTGCGATCATTTTCTAGTTTAGCAAACTTGTTCAGATCAGTGTGCAGGCTTTTTAGTGTAGTGTGTAGGATTTTGTGCCCATTCCCTTCCCCAAAATCTGGCGACCACCCCCATGACTCCGGCGTCGCCGGCCCCCTCTGAAGAGATGGGAGTTGGTGCTTTGCTGAGTGGTGTCTGTGGGTTTTTTTCTGTGTTTGGTATTGTTTGGTTTTTGGGTTTTAGCAGTGGGAGAAATCTGGGAGAGTTGGTTAGTTTTAGTGTTTTGTGGACTTTGTTGATAATTTGATGGTTTAGTTGGAGAATAGGGTAAGCTAGGGTTTTTAAGGTTAGATTAGTTCTAATTTGTACTGTTGATATCACTAAATTCTTGTAAATTCACAAAATACCATAATGTTGCAAATTAAGCGTTTTAAAACGTTTTTAAAACAAAACTTTAGGTTACTAGAATCTGCTGTATCTAGGGTAGTAATTTTTGTAAGAAAACATATACATTAGGGTATGAATTGTGCTAGGATTGTAATGTAGAAACTTGGACCACTTTTACCTAAATTTGGCCGATATCAACCCTATGGTGTCCGGCCCATTTTCCTTGGAACTTATTGAATTCTTGCAGGTAGCTTTCTATAGGTATTGTGAGAGGTTTGGACTTGTTTGATTTTCTTGTTTTAGCTCCAGATTAAATCTGGGACCCTTTACCTATTATTAGCGTAGCGGGACTTGCGCGACACGTACGATACGAGTTGAGTTGGTTTGCTGTGTGTCACAGCGTGTCGCGGTGGTTTTTGCGTATGCACACACGTTACGTATACGCACGCATTTAGTTCGCGACGCGAGTTTCTCGTTTGGTTTTAATATCGCGTTTTGCAGGATTTTAGCTTATGTGTATTCTTTGTGTGTTTCTATGTTCGCAGGCGTAGACTTCGGGCGCCGCAAAGAAGAGGAAGCAGATAGTCGGTTACACTTAGCACGAGATCACGGTGAGTAGATTTAATATCTACGGCGAAATCGCCCGTATGGCGTTAAGCGTTAGGACTTGATAGGACATTGTAGTCGCGTATATATATATATATGTATATATTGTTTGTGTATATGTACTATTGTAGCGTACCCTCCCTTGTTGCATATAGATATAGTAGTTATGTAACATCGCACTGTCACTAACGGTTCAAACTGCACGAGCACTAATCGAATGTTACACCCACACCGTTAGTGATTGCCATGACACTTGCACTATAGGATTGCTACGAACCATATATACTGTACATTCATGCTTGCGTATATACCACTTGTACATCCTTATTGGCACACATACATACTGTACATTCATACTTGCGCATATACATATTGTATATCCATACTGGTGCACACATACATTGATATATCCATACTTGTGCACATACATATTGTATATCCATATTGGTGCACACATACATTGATATATCCATACTTGCACACATACATTGATATATCCATACTTGCGCACATACATATTGTATATCCATATTGGTGCACACATACATTGATATATCCATACTTGCACACATTCAATGATATATCCATATTGCGCACATACACATTGTATATCCATATTGGTGTACACATACATTGATATATCCATACCGGTGCACACATACATTGATATATCCATACTTGCGCACATACGTATTGTATATCTATATTGGTGCACACATATATTGATATATCCATACTTGCGCACATACATATTGTATATCCATATTGGTGCACACATACATTGATATATCCATACTTGCACACATACATTGATATATCCATATTGCGCACATACACATTGTATATCCATATTGTTGCACACTTACATTGATATATCCATACTGGTGCATACATACATTGATATATCCATACTTGCGCACATACATATTGTATATCCATATTGGTGCACATATACATTGGTACACTCATACTTGTGTAAATATCCACGTGCACATCCATACCTATATACATTCATATTTCACATACATGGATGATACTGGCTTTGATTTCTAGAAAATGGGGACCGCATGAGATATTTTCAAAACTGGATCCATTTAAAAGAGTGGTTTTCCCTTTTTACTCTTAGTGGCATACGACACATTGCATGGATTTACGCATTGAATTTTGGATTTCCTCTGATTTCTGGATTTGAGAACCGTGGTATTATTTTAAAGAAGTATGCACTGTTTTGAAAACCCGGTTTCTTTTGATATGATATTTCAGTGCGTCAACTATGCGTTTTCTCGGTTCTGAGACGTATGACATGTGAACCCGATTCGAGGAGCTGGACGAGGCCGATTGCGGGTACAAGGTGGACCCAGTATGGTACCCCGGGGTAAGAAAGGGATGCTGTGTATACAGACGGTGAGCCTGGCAGAGAGACTACTACCTACCGGTGTTTGGTTGGACCTGGCGGATATCCGGAGGATACCGACCAGAGTCGAAAGATGGATATAGACCGACCTGTACTACCGGGTCCGAGGGCCGATTCCGCAGACGGAGCCCGTGGGCCGATCCGGACTGACGGAGTCCGATATATGAGGATTTGCGTGTCGATGATAGACACGAGTATTTTTATGATATTTTCGAGTGCCGATGTTGGAAACTCATGTTTCCAAGAGATTTATAGGATTTGAGGGCCGATTAGATTGACGGCTCCTGAGTTATCGGGATTTTGGGGTGATTTTGGTAGACACCGGGGTTTTCCACGTTGATGATCCGTGTAGATGATATTTTATCCCATGCTCAGCATTCATTGTTATGCATTGTATCATGTAGTCGTTGTACCTGATAGAGTACTTGGCATGATTATTGCATACCCAGCTCATCATATAGGTGTTATTAGATTGCACTTGTTATGCATGATTATTGCATACCCAGCTCATCATATAGATGTTATCTGATTGCACATGTTAGAGTATCGCATTACGTGCATACTCGCGATTACCTTTATATGTTATTTACTATTCACGAGTTGGAAACTCACCCCGTTGTGCCACAGTGTTTGCAGGTTGACCCTCAGAGTAGTTACGGCAGGGCTATCTTTTGTATATTTTTTACTACGGATACCACTGCTGTTGACGTGTGAGCCGTTTTGCTGATAGGTGGGTTTGCGGTATCCATTTATCTTCCATTTGTACACACTATTGTATCTAGTACTCTCCATCTACTATTTCATGTATTGACTTAGAGACTAGCTATGAGGACGATGTTGTATATTATTTTGTACTCTGGTGTCGAGCTCGTGTGAGCCGACTTTATTTATCCAGTTGTATCTTTTATGCCGTTTTGCCTATATTGTCCATTTCTTCGCTACGGCGTCGTATACTATTCTTATGGTCATTGTTTCCGCTGTTGGGCGTGACTGCTCCCGTTTGGGAATGTTTTATTTTTACTATCAGTCATTTTACTTATATCATGTTTTGTACCCGTTTTCGGGGCTAGTTTTTACAAAGGAGGTGCTGCCGAGATTTTTAAGAAAATAACTTAAACTTTAAAGATTTTTACTCAATTACTCAAGGTTTTTTCTAAATGTTTTAAACTAATGTTTTTCTTCACTCGCTATTTTAATGGTTTTGATTTCTGGGTTTCGGCTTACTTGATCGCGTTGCGCCTGTAGACGTTACGTGGTTAAGTGCCAGTCACGGGCCAAACTTTGGGTCGTGACAAAGTTGGTATCAGAGCGTAGGTTTCACCTTTTGGAGTGTAGGATGACCCTGGTATGATGGAGTAGGTAGCTGAAGAAGAGTGGCGTAGCGTGTGTATGTTCCGCGGCATACTCACGACACGGTACTCCGCCTATGTGACCTTAGGACTTATTGGTTGAAATTCCTCCGTGATTATATACATTCTTGCGATTCGATTTCCGTATTCTTATCAAATCTTGTTTCATTTCCAGCCATTATGCCGCCGAAGGCTACGATGGCGCAGAGAGCGGCCGTGAGAGCCGAGATTAGAGTTGACTCGTCTGAGACGAGGACTAACTCGGGCAGTACACCCGTTGTACCAGAGCAGACTGTTCCCCCTTCGACAGACCAGATCGCTATGCTAGGGGCCGGTATGTAGGAGATGCGCCAGATGATGGGGTCGTTAGTTGAGGCACTTCGAGCGCAGCGACCAGAGGTAGTTCCACCCGTTGTGGGGACCGTGATGGTACCTACGGTGCAGGATGTTGCACCTGCAGCCACAGAGGTTATCACAGTATCACTATCAGAGTTTATGAGGCTGAAGCCTCCGGTATTCACAGGCACCGATGCAGCCGAGGATCCGCAGTCATTTATCGATAGGATAGCCCGGATATGTCGTTCACTCAGATGCTCTGATGCGTTATGGGTGGAGTTTGCGAGCTTTTGCCTGGAAGCTCTTGCGCAGAAGAGGTGCGAGTCGGTAGAGAAGGGCAGAGCAGTAGGTCTTCCTCCTATGATCTGGGCTGAGTTTGTGAAAGTATTTCTAGCCCGTTTCCTTCCACAGAGTGTCAGGGATGCTCGAGCGTGCCGGTTCGAGTCACTACGCCAGATGCCGGGTATGACGGTGGCGGAGTATGATGTGCAGTTCACCGAGCTATCTGTTTACGCCCGGTATTTAGTAGCTACTGAGGAGATGCGATTCAAGAGGTTTGTTCGAGGCTTGCTTACCCCACTGTTTCTTGCGATCAGCGCACAGCATTGCGAGACTTATGCAGCAGCTGTAGACGCAGCCCTATTAGTCGAGGAGCGCTTTGCTGAGACTTCGGTAGTTCCAGGGCCGAAGAGAGTTCGTACAGATACGTCAGCATAGAGACAGCCGTTTAGGCGCCGTGACAGGTTCCGTTCAGGTACGGGGGGTAGCGGAGGATCAGGACGAGGTCGGCTATTCAGCTCTTATCCCCAGGAGGGCCAGCCGACACCATCTAGAAGTTTCCGATGCGGGAGTACATATCATCGTGTGTGAGATTGTCCGGAGCCACGTGAGGGCGTGACAGCCGTACCATATGTCACATTTCCACCTTCTCCACCCCAGAGGGCGTTGCCTATTGTACCAGCTGTTGCTCCGCGTCAGACTCATGCACAGAGAGGTCGTGGTCGCGGAGGGTTTGCTCAGAGAGGACGAGGTGGCCGAGGCAGAGAACAGACAGCTGCCGGCAGGGGACAGCCAGTTGCTAGTAGGGGACCGCCAGTCGCAGGTAGAGGACAGGCACGGGTATTCGCTTTGACGCATCGGGACGCGCAGGCATCCAATGCAGTGGTCTCAGGTACTCTTTCAGTATGTTCTGTTGACGGACACATGTTGTTTGATCCGGGATCCACGCACTCATATGTTTCCACACACTTTGTGCCGAGTTTGGGTAGAGAGTCTGGTTTGCTTGATCAGCCGCTTGCTGTGACCACTCCTGTAGGCGAGTCGTTTATTGCTAGACACGTGTTCCGGTCGTGTGTTGTCCATATTGGCGAGAGAGAGTTGCCTGTCGACTTGATCCTTCTGGAGATGTTGGACATCGATGTTCTCCTGGGCATGGACTGGTTAGCCATGTGCTACGTGTCTGTGGACTGCCGCGAGAAGACAATTTGGTTTTGTTTTCCCGGCAAGTCGGCTTTTGTTGTGCGGGGGGACCGTGGTGCCACCCCTCACAATTTGATTTCGTCTCTTCGAGCTAGACAGCTTTTGAGGAAGGGATGTCAGGGATTTCTAGCCTATGTTTGCGATACTAGAGCTACGGAGGTTCCGTTGGACCAGGTTCCGATTGTTAGTGAGTTCCCTGATGTTTTCTCTGACTAGCTTCCTGGGATACCGCCTGAGCGCGATATTGTTTTCTGCATTAACTTGATTCCTGGCACGGGGCCTATTTCCATACCGCCTTATCGGATGGCCGCGGCGGAGCTTAGAGAGTTGAAAGGTCAGTTGCAAGATTTGCTGGATAAAAGGCTTATTCGACCTAGTGTGTCTCCTTGGGGTTCTCCTGTCCTGTTCGTCAAGAAGAAGGACGGCAGTTTGCGCTTGTGTATTGATTACCGCCAGCTGAACAGGGTTACCATACGGAATAGATATCCCTTACCACGTATCGATGACTTGTTCGACCAGCTTCAGGGTGCGGGATACTTTTCGAGGATTGACCTGCGATCAGGCTACCATCAGTTGCGAATCCAGCAGGAGGATATTTCGAGGACGGCTTTTCGCACGCGTTACGACCACTATGAGTTTTTGGTGATGTCGTTCGGACTCACCAATGCCCCAGCAGCATTTATGGACTTGATGAACCGTATTTTCAGGACGTATCTTGATCTGTTCATCATCGTATTTATTGACGACATTTTGGTGTATTCCCGGAGCCGAAAGGAGCACGAGCAGCACCTACGGATCACATTGCAGACCTTGAGGGAGAACCAGTTGTTCGTGAAATTCTCCAAGTGCGCGTTTTGGCTTGTCAGCGTAGATTTCTTAGGTCACTTGATTATGCGAGATGGTATATGTGTGGACCCGAAAAATATCGAGGTCGTTCAGCATTGGCCCAGACCAGCATCAGTTACAGAGATTCGCGGCTTCCTAGGCCTGGCTGGATACTACCGATGATTTGTTCAGGACTTCTCCCGTATCGCTGCACCATTGACCGGGTTAACCCGAAAAGGAGTTCCTTTTGATTGGACGGAGGCTTGCGAGCATAGCTTTCAGCAGTTACAGACCCGTTTGACTACGGTGCCGGTGTTATCATTGCCTTCGGGATCGGGCGGATTTGTGGTCTATTGTGACACTTCTCGAGTGGGGCTAGGGTGCGTATTGATGCAGCACGACAGGGTGATCACGTATGCTTCTCGGCAGCTGAAGAAACATGAACAAAACTACCCTACTCACGATTTGGAGATAGCTGCTGTGGTCTTTGCACTGAAGATCTAGCGACATTACCTATACGGAGAGTCGTGCCAGATATACATGGATCATAAGAGCTTGAAGTACATATTTCAGCAACAAGACCTGAACCTGAGACAGCGCCGTTGGATGGAACTAGTGAAGGACTACGATTGCGAGATCTTGTATCACCCGGGCAAGGCGAATGTAGTGGCAGACGCTTTGAGTCGGAGGCCCGGGGGCAGTCTATGTTGCTTGAGTGCGGTGCAGAGGCAGTCGTCAGCAGATTGGCAGATTCTATGCGACAACCGAGTGCAGTTCGTGTTCACTCCGACCGGGGGACAGCTTGCGCATGTCCGTGCACATCCGCAGTTGCTTGACCGTATCCGCGAGGTGTAGCCCAGTGACGACCGTCTTTCAGAGATCAGGGAGAAGATTAGACAGGGTAGAACTCCGAGTTCGTGATCAATGATCAGGGGATACTGGGATTTGGGACTCGACTATGTGTACCGGATTCTGAGGGACTGAGGCGTGAGATTCTCGAGGAGGCGCATCGATTAGTGTACAGTGTTCATCTAGGTTCCACCAAGATGTACCATGATCTGAGAGACGTTTACTGGTGGGAAGGGATGAAGAGGGACGTCACAGACTTTGTGTCGAGATGCCTGACTTGTCAGCAAGTCAAGGCCGAGCACCAGAGGCCCGCAGGAGAGCTACAGCCGTTGCCCATTCCGGAGTGGAAATGGGAGAAGATTTCTATGGACATCATTGTGGGTCTACCCAGGACCAGTCGAGGGTACAACTCCATTTGGGTTATCGTGGATCAATTGACGAAAGCGGATCACTTTCTGCTGGTGAAGACCACTTTTGGATTTGCTCAGTATGCCCAGATTTACATTACGAGATCGTACGGTTGCATGGCGTCCCGACTTGTATCGTGTCCGACCGAGGCACCCAGTTCACCAGCCGACTATGGCAGTGTTAGGTTTACCTAGCACCTTATGTAGGGTTTGAAAGCATCACATGTCTCAAAATTAAATTTTTTAAGGTGCTAAGTGAACATACAAAGAATCATCACTAGAAATTTAGGGTTTCTAAACATACACATCATCACAATTAGATAAAGCTAAGGTTTTTGAGAGTACAACCTTTGTAGCTCCATACGCTGGACTCCTTGGCTACTTGAGGGTTGGAAAACGTCCGCTTGAGAACCTCTAGGTCCACGATGATCCACCCGGAGTTCTCTTTGTCCAAGCTTGAAACTTCACAAGATCAAGAGAAGAAATGGAAGCTAAAACTCTTCACAAGTGGGCAAGACTAGTGTAGAATGGTGTTGTGGTTGGTTTTCTCACTTCAAAATCCTAACTTGATTACTCTTTTGCTTACTTGAAAGAACTAGAGAGCAAGAGAGAAAGGAGGAAGAAGATGATGGCTTTCTAAGCTCAAGATAATGATAAGCTTTATATGAAAAATAGAAAATATAAGTATATATATTTTCTACTCTTCATCTCAATTACATAATAAAGATATTATTGTACTTGAGTTAAAAGACAAAAGAAAGATTAATTCATTGTTAAAAAGTGGGTGAACAAAGGTTAGTTCAAAGAAGAGTGTAGAAGATAACCATGGATTAATCTTTTTCTTTTGTTTTAAAACAAATACAAATATATATATCCATATATATATAATCATAAGGTGTGAGTCTTATATTGCCATCATCTTCTATATATACAACCATGATAGAATGATGTATGCATGTATGTGTGCATGCACATCCATATGTGCATGAACAAGAATGAATGCATACATACATGCATACACCCAAAAAAGACAAGAAAAGGATTTCTTGTGAGAAACTAATGGTTAAATGATAAATCAACACTTGATTTAGCAACCCGGTCATATCACATACGACCCGACCAAAAGCAAGCCGCCCGATTAATATACGGTATCTCATACGCGCATTTTAACCGGGTCCACACGCATATCACATATGCGCACCACAACTTTTTGCCTGGACTAGGTAACTCCTTTGTGGGACTCTAAGACTCGTCAATACGCCGGCAGTGGGTGATGATCATATCAAGCACCCCAAAGCCGCAAGCGGTCAGCTAAACGTAACGGCCACCCGGGTATTGAGCGATCAGAAGAAAACAAGCGAACCTGCTACAACTCCCGTCGAGCCAACCGGCAACACTACCGTACAGTCCGGTCTCTTCGTCAGATATACTGCATATCGAGTCTAGGGATGGTAACGTCGACCTCAATAACTCAATAAGTCGTGCCGATGAATGGTCTATAACAGATCGAGAAACTACTGATAACACTTATCGGTAAATCTCAACAGCCCTGGCCAGGGACTTACTGATATAGCCAGTCGAGCACAGCACAACATCAACTCCCAATACCGGGAGAGACGAAACCCCTCCTATCGCTCATCGCCTTCATGTGTCTCGGGACTGTACCCAACGGCCACCTGTTTGCACGACTCAGTAGAGCCGTGGTAGGGTGGTAATCAAAGTACAGTGGGAGAACACACAAGACTCTATGACGATCTCGGGTCTACAGACTAACCTGCATCAGTGTCACCTGAGAAATGCTATCCGACGATAGATATAATTCCATATAGGAGTTCTCGGCGAGTCCGTCCAGTGTACCCAGTCACCACTGAGCACCCGTATACGATCTCGATGTCAAACATCGATGCATGTGGGAACATCCATCGCCCATCATATGGGTCTAGTTTCATATGCGCTAGTCTACTCTGATACACCCACGACTAGGGACATTCCAGGATATTCTTATAAACTACAGATGTCCCTCTAGTATGATCTCCATCATAATCACAGTAGTCAAGCCTATATCCTCAGGGTTTTATCAACATGTATGAATGAATGAAAGCATGATCAAATCAACATGTCAGATACAGAAGAACCAGATAGCATACTATCATGTCGAGCAAGAATGTATACTGAATATATATATTTATACATGTATAAATACATCCACTATCATATAATGGCCTCTAGGGCATACATATATCCAACAATCTCCCACTTGCACTAAGGCCAGTTATTGGCGTATCTCATACCCAACATCTCAAAAAGTCGCTCATGCTGCGGCTGAGGGAGGGCCTTGGTGAGTGGATCCGCGGCGTTATTCTTTATGTCTACACTCTTAATCTCGATCTCGTGGCGATCTACAATCTCCCGGATCAAATGAAAGCGTCTCAGGATGTGTCTGGACCACTGATGGGACCTGGGCACCTTGGCTAACGCCATAGCCCCATTATTATCACAATACAATGGTATTGGATTAATAATGGTTGGAACTACTCCTAGCTCCGAGACGAACTTCCTCATCCAGACGGCTTCCTTGGCGGCATCATTTGCAGCAACGTACTCAGCCTCCATCGTAGAGTCTGCAACGGTATCCTGTTTGGAACTCTTCTACCTAACCGCCCCTCCATTGAGGGTAAATGCAAACCCTGAGATAGATTTGTTGTCGTCCTTATCACTCTGGAAGCTCGAATCGGTAAAGGCCTCCATTTGGAGATCTCCATTACCATACACCAAGAACAATTCTTTAGTCCTTCACAAGTACTTAAGAATGTTCTTCACAGCTATCCAGTGATTCTCCCCTGGGTTGGATTGATACCAACTTACAACACTAAGTGCATAAGCTACATCTGGTCGTGTACATAACATCGCATACATTATAGATCCTACTGCCGAAGCATAGGGTATAATGCTCATGTGAGCTCTCTCTTCATCGGTCTTTGGGCAAGAATCCTTGGAGAGAGTGACCCCATAGCAAGTGGGTAAGGCACTCCGCTTGGAGTCTTCCATACTAAACCTTTTTAGGATGGTGTTAATGTACCTGGTTTGGGACAATCCCAACAATCTTTTGGATCTATCCCTATAGATCCTAATGCCCAGGATGTATGTGGCATCACCCAGGTCCTTCATGGAGAACCTTAGTGATAAGAAAGATTTGACCGACTGTGGCATAGGAATATCATTTCCTATCAGAAGACTGTCATCCACGTACAATACGAGGAATGTGACAGCTCTCCCTACAGCCTTCTTATAAACACAAGGTTCATCTGGATTTTTGATGAAATCAAACTCTTTGATAACATCATCGAAACAGATGTTCCAACTCCGTGATGCTTGCTTTAACCCATATATGGATTTAAGCAATCTACATGCTTTCCCGCTGCTCCCACTGTCAATGAAGCCCTCCGGCTGATCCATATAAACGCATTCTTCTAAATCCCTATTTAGAAATGCCGTTTTAATGTCCATCTGCCAGATTTCATAGTCATAGTGAGCAGCAATAGCAAGTAGAATCCGAATGGATTTAAGCATGGCTACGAGCGAAAAAGTCTCGTCATAGTCCAAGCCTGGTCTTTGACGAAAACCTTTCGCCACAAGTTTTGCCTTATAGGTCTCTACCTGTCCATCTACACCAATCTTTCTTTTAAAGATCCATTTGCATCCCACAGGTTTTACCCCAGGGGGTACAACGTCCAAAGTCCATACTTTGTTGGTGTACATAGACTCCATTTCGGATCTCATGGCATCCAGCCACTTCACAGAGTCTCCACTCGTGATAGCTTGCTGAAAACCGGTAGGATCATCATCCTCTATGATGCAGTCTTCTCTTTCACCATCAATGAGGAAACCGTAGTACCTCTCCGGTGGGCGAGAAGTCCTACCAGACCTACGGAGTGGCCAAGGTTCTTCAGTTTCTATTGCAACAGCCGGTTCAACCAAGTCGTCATTTGTAGTTTGTGTCTCTAGAACCTCTTCTAGATCTACCACATTGCCATCATCTCTATCTGTGAAAAACTCTTTTTCTAAGAATGTGGCATACTGAGAAACAAACACCTTTTGTTCCTCCTTGTGGTAGAATAGATATCCATAAGAGTTCCTTGGATATCCTACAAAGTTACACATGACCGACCGTGTCTCGAGTTTGTCCGGATTCTGCTTTTTAACATAGGCCGGGCAATCCCAAATCTTAATTCTCTTAAGAGATGGTCTCTTCCCATGCCATATCTCATATGGCGTGGTAGACACGGTTTTGGTTGGAACCCTGTTCAAAAGAAAAGCTGCAGTCTCCAACGCATGCCCCCAAAATGAGACAGGTAACTCAGCATCACTCATCATGGAACGGACCATATCTAATAGGGTCCGATTCCCTCGTTCTGACACACCGTTGTGCTGTGGTGTGTAAGGAGGAGTGAGTTGAGAGAGAATCCCATTCTCTTTTAGGAAGTTTACAAATTCTGTACTGAGGTACTCCCCACCTCGATCTGATCGAAGCATCTTTATACTCAAGCCGGTTTGTTTTTCTACTTCTTGTTTATATTCAGTGAATTTCTCAAAAGCTTCGGATTTGTGCTTTAAAAAAAATACATGACCGAATTTTGAGAAATCGTCAGTGAAAGTAATGAAGTAAGAAAAACCGCCTCTAGCCTGTATAGACAATGGCCTACATACATCACTATGTATGAGTCCTAGGAGCTCGGTAGCTCTTTCTCCTGTCCGGTAAACGGAGTTTTGGTCATTTTACCCTTGATACAAGACTGGAAAGTCGCATAAGATTTATATTCAAAGGAGTTTAAATATCTATCTTTGTGTAACTTGTTTAGTCTTGTTTCGTTAATATGACCAAGTCTCCAGTGCCAAAGAAAAGCTTCATTTATTTCTGAAAGTTTTCTTTTATTAGTGTGTTGTATGCTGAAAACTGTGTGTTGATTTAGGACGTATGTCCCGTTATTAAGTGTACCATACCCAACCAACATTTGATTCAGGTGAATGTTCATAACATTGTTCTGCAATATAATGTTATATCCTTCATTGTCTAACAAAGAAACAGATATTATATTACATAGCATACTTGGTACAAAATAACATGGGTTCAAAAGCAATATACACCCAGATGGCAACCCCAAGTGATACTCTCCCATTGCGACTGTATGTACATTGGAACCATTTCCAACGTGGAGAGTATGGTCACCTGTCTTCAAAACCTTACTATTTCTCAGCCCCTGCATAGAATTGCAAATGTGAGAACCTAAACCAGTATCTAATACCCAGGAAGCAGAGTTTATTGAAAAACAGTTTTTTGTCACAAACACACCTGAAGCGGAAGCATCCCCATGCTTCTTCTTGAGATTCAAGTACTCCGTACAGTTGCGCTTCCAATGTCCTATTTTGTGGCAATGAAAACATTCCCCTTTCCCCGATTCTCCAGCTTTGGACTTTTCCTTCCCCTTAACCTTTTTAACTCCACCCTTAGGATTGGTGGGCTTCTTCTTTTTCTTTCCCTTGGCCTTAGCCTTTGGGCGAGAAGAAGAAGATTGCCCAACACTCAAAACAGGAGTTTTCACTGATTTCAATGTGCTCTCTGCACTCCTTAACATATTAAGGAGTTCACGTAGTTCCCTCTCCATGTTGTGCATGTTGAAGTTAACTATGAATTGAGCAAAGGTGGAGGGGAGGGACTGCAGAATAATATCCGTATATTGTTCATTGTCCATCGTCTATCCAAGGACCTCAAGCTCTTCTATTAGAGCTATCATCTTCAGAACATGGTCTCCTACTGAAGTGCCAGGGGCCATTCGCATCTGAAACAAATTCTTTGATGCTTCGTATCGTAATACGCGGGATTGCTCTCCATACAACTCCTTTGTATGGAGGAATATGGCTTGAATGTCCATATTCTCGTGCTGCTTTTGATGTGTGTTGTCCATCGATGCAAGCGCGAGGCATTTGGCCGTGGCACAGTCAGCGTCCCATGTCTTGCGGACTTCTTTGTCCGCAACTGAGGATTTTGGACCTGGGATGGGCGGGGTTGAAGCCGTGAGGACATATGATACTTTATCATAAGTCAAGGCTATTTTCAGATTCTTCAGCCAGTCTTTATAATTGGTCCCATTCATTTTATTTTTATCTAGTAGAACCTTGAGTCCAGTCATTGGTATCTGCCATTAAGAGAGAGAAAAGAATACACTCAGTGAAAGCTCTTGCAAGGATCAGATTGGTTATTATCTTGTCTAATCGATGTCTCCCACAGCTTTAATCAAGTTTTTCTTTCAAACCTTAAAAAGAAAACTAGCCAGGATTAATTACAGTCTACAACTTCGCTAACCGTTCAGCCAGGCCAGTGTCGGTACTTGAGGGAGGTTCCCCGTGCTTTCGCACGGACCTAATTAAAGTAAACCTCGTTTTCCCAGAGGCGTAGCCCCGTTAACACCTTTCTAGACACATAATGAGTTAGCTAATTGTAAACTGCAAAATTCTCCTGGGACCAACTATTGCCTACAGTGGGATCGGGATCCAACCATCATATGGAAGGTATGCAATCTCATTGCAAATCTTAACACTTGAAATTCTCGATGCGGTTTTTACCCCTAGTACCTATGACCTTAACTATGGTCAACAAATCATAAGTACCAGTCAAGTTCTACCCGTCATTTCTTGATCAATTAGACCCACCCATATGACCCTTAACTATGGTCAACAAAGTCGCATGAATGTCCTAATTAATCTACATCATATGCATTGTAGGAAGACATCACTTAGCTACCGTACACCACGCCTTAACTAAAGTCAACCAACGTAGCACGAATACTAAGTACTCTACTTCCTAAAATGATGGAGGGTTGCTGATGATTTTTAAGAAAATCTTTAACGCTTTGAACTTGATATCGTCGTAGAATAAAATGGTTTTCAAAAGGAGTGACTTGTGCTCCGCAGTTTTGAAATGTAGCTTTTTCATAAAGAGCCGAGTGGTTTTCAAATCCGATTCTACAACATCATTTTATGTTTATTTTCTTTACATTAATCATATTAATGTAGTCCCATCATTTAAGTCCTTAAGCCAATCACAGAAAAGAAACGAAAATACAACGTACGCTTATGCCATCCGCATTCGCCGCAATGTTCTGTTATGCACCGTTAGGTTACTTAACTAATGGCATACCGGGACGGGACTAGCGCGGGTGTGAAACATAAGCAACGTCTCTTATATATCTCATATATAATATATCATTCATTTCAGATATCACAGAACACAGGCAGAAAAAACATAGATATAATGTGGGATATACTAGGACGTCCGTATTTAGTATTTAGCCAACAATAGAAAATACGGCTTCCACAGTCGCGATGAATAGCCAAGCCCACACCCCTAGACCCCTACGAGAGCTGCAAGCGACCCTACCAATCCTGGAGTTTAGGAGACCCGGTCTTGACTCCTCGAGATGGCCTCCCACTGAACCCCAGAACCTGGTCACTTATGCTCCCCTCCTTAGGTCTATCCTAATGCGGAAAAGTAAATAATATACAACACTGGTGACATCAACCTCAACCCGGAAGTGCCCCAAATAAAAGAATATTACATTACATTTGAATTTTACATGAATGAAAATAAAACTCTCATCTCACATAAAACCCCCCGGCTATTCAATCGCGACAATTCTGCACATCATATCTCAGCAACACATAATATCATATATCATCAACGCAAGTAAGTATGCGTATCCCGATTGTCGTTGATGTATAGCAACGAAACCGGCGATAAGCGACATACTACACTTATGGTCACAAAAAAGAAAGTGTAAAACTACAATATTTGGAATCCACATTCTCTTAAGACATCGTAAATCCGAGATATCAAATACTTCGCATTTCATGCCTAACTATATGAATTCCATATATTGTATCACATTCCAGATAAATAGACAGTATTAAACATTTCGATCGAATAATCAAATACCCAAAATTTCCTAAAGCTCAACACTTGAGCGGAGTTCAAAAAACCCGGAATGTGTCACAGTAGTAGCGGTCCAGCCGTAGAAGGGTCAAGCCAACGCCTCACATGTGGCACGTCGTACTGCCTAAAACCCTAAGGTTCAAAAGGCAGTTCAAGACGGTCACATAATCGAGTTATGGTTTGTTGTCTTCTAGAGGGTCCACCACAAAACTTGCACGTATTTCCGAAAGATTTAAACTCGAGAAAAGATTCAACACTTGAAAATTTTTCGTGTCGGGAAAAAGTGAGTTAATGATATCCGTTCGAACTTTTTAATACTTTCTAAATTATCTGAAAAATCATGAGATTAAAATTCCAATCGAATCACCGAATCCAAAACCATCCCCAGAACATTCAACATTTGAATCAGATTAAAAATACCCAAAAATATATACAAGCAGGTAGGAAGATTACTGTATAAAAATGATGCCACAACTCTCCTGTACGGCCACGAAACCGCGGCCTAAGCAAGCTCTGGCCGCGGTTCCGCGGCGCAATGTTCGAATTAGGGCTTCGTTTTTTACATTGTTTCTTAAAATTCCCTTCTGAATTTTTTACGTATTTTTAATTCTGAAAATTACACAGTTTCAAAAATTGTCCATAGAGGGTTCAAAAAGTCCGTATTTTGGTTTGATCGGAGTTTTAACTCGTTAAAGTGTCGCCTAAAGTTCTAGGTCGGCTCTGATACCAATGTTAGGTTTACCTAGCACCTCATGTAGGGTTTGGAAGCATCACATGTCTCAAAATTAAATTTTTTAAGGTGCTAAATGAACATACAAAGAATCATCACTAGAAATTTAGGGTTTATAAACATACACATCATCACAATTAGATAAAGATAGGGTTTTTGAGAGTACAACCTTTGTAGCTCCCTACGCTAGACTCCTTGGCTACTTGATGGTTGGAAAACGTCCGCTTGAGAACCTCTAGGTCCACGATGATCCACCCCGAGTCCTCTTTGTCCAAGCTTGAAACTTCACAAGATCAAGAGAAGAAATGGAAGCTAACACTCTTCATAAGTGGGCAAGACTAGTGTAGAATGGTGTTGTGGTTGGTTTTCTCACTTCAAAATCCTAACTTGATTACTCTTTTGCTTACTTGAAAGAACTAGAGAGAAAGAGAGAAAGGAGGAAGAAGATGATGACTTTCTAAGCTCAATATAATGATAAGCTTTATATGAAAAATAGAAAATATAAGTATATCTCGGTTTAAGTAGTTGGCTTCTCATCGACCTGAGAAAAACGGTTCTACTCTTCATCTCAAACCATGGTTACATAATAAAGATATTATTTTACTTGAGTTAAAAGACAAAAGAAAGATTAACTCAAGGTTAAAAAGTGGGTGAACAAAGGTTAGTTCAAAGAAGAGTGTAGAAGATAACCATGGATTAATCTTTTTCTTTTGTTTTAAAACAAATACAAATATATATATCCATATATATATAATCATAAGGTGTAAGTCTTATATTGCTACCATCTTCTATATATACAACCATGATAGAATGATGTATGCATGTATGTGTGCATGCACATCCATATGTGCATGAACAAGAATGAATGCATACATGCATGCATACACCCAAAAATGACAAGAAAATGATTTCTAGTGAGAAACTAATGGTTAAATGATAAATCAACACTTGATTTAGCAACCCGGTCATATCACATACGACCCGACCAAAAGCAAGCTGCCCGATTAATATACGGTATCTCATACGCGCATTTTAACCGGGTCCACGCGCATATCACATATGCGCACCACAACTTTTCGCCTGGTGTAACACCTTAGGTCGTGTTTAGGGGTTAATTATATTTTAATAGATAGTTCTTGGTAAAAAGTTTACCAAATTAGGTTTCAGATATATTATTCTAATTAATGAATATTTTATTAGGATTTTTCTAGGCACACACACACTTGTGCATGTTAGCTAGGGTTAGGAGTTGGGATTAAACCATGATTAGCAACCATGAAGGGTTAACCTATTGTATTAAGTGTTTTGAGATTTAATTGGGTTTTATTTATTGTGTGATTGTTATTTGAATTTCTTTTATTTTTGTTGACTTGATGAGAGAGGGAGTATGGGCATGGCTTGAGCCATGCTCATTAAATGAAGAGAGAGAGAAAGAGAGAGGGGGGTTGTTGACTTGGGGCCTCATTCTCTCACCCTCACTTCTCATTCCGCCAACTCTCTCACACACACACACACACTGCTGAGAGAGAGAGAGAGAGAGAGAGAGGCAGCAGCTGCAGAAGCAGCATCATCAGCAGCAGCAGCAAGCAGTGGCAGCAGCAGCAACAGGCAGTGGCAGCAGCAGCAACATCAACAGCAGCCCCCAGCAGCTGCAGCAGCACTCCCCATCTTCTCCACCTCCTTTCTCCTTGCACCTAGGGTCTTGTAAGGTATAGAATCCGAGCCCAACTTCTTGTTTGTTTAACGTATGCGTAGTTTAGCTTCGGTGTGTGTAAAAGGTGAGATTTGTGCTTGAAATGGTGATTTGTGTGGACTTATGGTTTAGTGCTGTTAATATTAGTTAACCTAGCCTAATTAGGTGTTATTAAGACTATGTAAACCTAGTTAGACCCCAGATTACAACAAAATACCATAGGATTTCAAATTGTGCAAATTTAGTGTTTTTAAGTGATCAAATTGGATTTCTGTGATCTGCTATAGGCCCGAGTAGTTCAGGTAAAAATTGAGGAAACTGGAGCACACTAGATATACCCTGACCACACTACCGGAACACGAAGCCCCCATTCCTTTGTTAGGCCGCTGATTTATTCATTCTGGCCGCAATTTGCGGCCAGATGAGGGTGGTTTTGGGTGAAGTTTGCATGGGTAGGAGTCTGCTGTTATTTCTAGGCCAGTGGTATGTATAGTTTTGTAAGTTGTTAGCCTGGGTAGAATCTGGGACGTTATATCGTGTTTCTAGTACGTTTGGTTCGCGCGATACGCGCGATACGCGAGAGGGTTCCATGATTCAGCGTATCGCGGCGTATCGGGGTTAGTTTTAGATGCGTGCACACGTTTAGCGTATCGTACACACACGCGTTTAGTTCGCGACGCGAGCGTATCGTTTGACGTCGATATCACGTTTTGCGAGATAGTTGCTTATATATGGATTCTTGTGTAATTCCAGGTTCGCAGGCGGGTACGTCGGATGAAACTAAGAAAGGGAAGCAGGTGGTCGGCTACGAGTAGTGCACGACCAGGTGAGTAGATTTAACATCTACGGGGAAATCGCCCGTATGGCGTTAAGCGTCAGGGCGAGTCAGGATATTAGATTGTAGATGTTCATATGGACTGTAGTAGCATACCTTATTGTTGCATATAGAAATGATAGCATAGGACACTGCACTGTCACTAACAGTTCAAGTCGCATGAGCACGATTGATATGCTACACTCACACCGTTAGTGATTTGCCATGACACTCACATTATAGGATTGCTATAAATTATACATCATACTGATTCTACCTCATTGATGTTGTCATGATTTGCCGCATAACATCATATGTTATATCCATATTTGGGCACATATGCATCACATAGCCCTACTGGTACTACGAGCACACATATATTGATATCTTCATGCCTGCGCACATGCACACTGTATATTCATACCAGTGCACACATATATTGATATCTTCATGCCTGCGCACATGCACACTTTATATTCATACCAGTGCACACATATATTGATATCTTCATGCCTGCGCACATGCACACTGTATATTCATACCAGTGCACACATATATTGATATCTTCATGCCTGCGCACATGCACACTGTATATTCATACCAGTGCACACATATATTGATATCTTCATACCTGCGCACATGCACACTGTATATTCATTCCAGTGCATACATATATTGATATCTTCATACTTGCTTAGATTACGCATTGAGATATGTTGTTTCCATGTTAATTCTGGATTTGGGGAACCGTGGATATTTCAAAGAGAATAGTTAATTGTTTAAAAACCCGGTTTCCCTTGATATGATATTTCGTTGCGTCCACCATGTGTTTTCTCGGTACTAGAGTGACATATATGTGAACCCGAATCGAGGAGTTGGATGAGGCCGATTACTGGTGCATGGTGGACCCGGTATGGTACCCCGAGGCGAGAACGGTTTCGCTGTGTATTAGACGGTGAGCCTGGCAGAGGGACTACTACCTACCGGTGATTGGTTGGACCTGGCGGTTATCCGTAGGATACCGACCAGAGTCTATGGATGGATGCGGGACGACTCGTATTGCCGGGGCCGAGGGCCGATACCGCAGACAGAGCCTGTGGGCTGATCCGGACTGACGGATGGCCTATACAGGAGGATTTGCGTGTCGATGCTTGGCACGAGTATTTCTTGATATTTTGGGTGCCGATGTTGGGCACTCACGGTTATATGAGATTTACAGGATTGGAGGACCGAGGAGGATGACGACGCCTGAGTAGTATTGGGTTATTGGGTACATTGATGGGTACCGATTATACTTTCCACGATGACATTCCGTGTAGATGTTATATTTCCCATGCTCAGTATGTAGTAATTGATATCTCATCCTGTACCTATTATACCTGATCATTGCATACCCTGTTCATTCTATATAGGGTTGTTAGATTGCATTGCTATACCTGATCATTGCATACCCTGTTCATTCCATATAGGATTGTTAGATTGCATTGCTATACCTGATCATTGCATACCCTGTTCATTCTATATAGGGTTGTTAGATTGCATTGCTATACCTGATCATTGCATACCCTGTTCATTCCATATAGGGTTGTTAGATTGCATTGCTATACCTGATCATTGCATACCCTGTTCATTCTATATAGGGTTGTTAGATTGCATTGCTATACCTGATCATTGCATACCCTGTTCATTGCTATACATGATCATCACATTTCTTGCTCATTACATGGAGATGTTATTAGATCGCACTTGTTGCATGCTTGAGCATCCAGTTCATCATATAGATGTTATCTGTTGATATAGGTTAGAGTATCGTAGCACGTGCATACTCGCGATTACCTTTATATGTTATCTTCTATTCACGAGTTGGCAACTCACCCCCGTTGTGCCACAGTGTTTGCAGGTTGCCCTTCGGAGTAGTCGCGGCAGGCTGCATTCTTGCATCTTTTGACACAGATACCCCTACAGTTGGTGTTCTAGCTCCTTTGCTGATAGGTGGGTTTTGTGCGGTATCTGGTTATCTTTCAGTATGTACATTGTTGTATCTAGTACTCTCCATTTACCACTTATGTATTGACTTAGAGACCAGTTGTGAGGACGATGTATATTATTTTGTATTCTGGTGTCGAGCTCGTTGTGAGCCGACTCTACTTATGCAGTTTATTCTATCTGTGATGTTTCCCACCTGTTGCTCATTTTCTTCGCTACGGCGTCGTATTTTGTTATCTTAGTAATTTGTTCTATTAAATGCTCAAATCACTCTATACTTTTACTGGTTTGATTTCTGGGTTTTTGGCTTACTTAGTCGCGTTACGCCTGTAGGCGTTACGTGGTTAAGTGCTGGTCACGGGCTAAACTTTGGGTCGTGACAAAGTTGGTATCAGAGCGTATGTTTTACCTTCGGAGTGTAGGATGACCCTGGTATGATGGAGTAGGTAGCTGCGGCAGAGTGGCGTAGCGTGCGTATGTTCCGCGGCATACTCACGACACGGTACTCCGCCTAAGCGACCTTAGGACTTATTGATTAAATTTCCTTTATGATCGTATACATCCTTGTGATTCGATTTTCGTATCCTCATCGAATCCTACCTTCTTTTTAACCATTATGCCGCCAAGGACTACGAGGGTGCAGAGAGAGGCCGGGAGAGCCGAGGTTCGAGTTGATTTATCTGAGACGAGGACTGATCCGAGTAGTGCCCATGTTGTACCAGGACAGATTGTTTCTCCTACGACGGGTCAGATCGCTAGACTAGTGGCAGAGATGCAGAGCTTGCGCCAGACGATGAGCTCATTGGTAGAGGTCGTTCGAGCGCAGCGACAGGTGGTTGTCACCCCTGTTAATCAGTTGTTCCTTGCGATCATCATGCAGTATTCCGTCCCCTACATAGCACCGGTGGAGGTAGCCCCTGTTTACGAGACACGTCTTCCAGAGACCGTGAGAGTTTCGGAACAGTTGTGGAATCGTACTGGTGTACCAGCCCAGAGCAGAGGCTTAGGACGAGGACAGTCGTTTGGCTTCCATCCCCAGGCAGGACAGCGGGCAGCGCGTAGGTGTTTACGATGCGGAAGCCTTCAGCACCTCCTCAGGCAGTGTTCCTTCACAGCACGTCAGGGTCGTATTCTGAGACGTCGTGGACACGGAGGGTTTGCACAGAGGGGTCAGGCTAGTAGAGGAGGAGTTCGATCAGTCGCAGATGGAGGGCAGGCCCAAGTTTTCGCTTCGACTCATCAGGATGCTCCGGCGTCCAATGCTGTGGTCTCAGGTACTCTTTCAGTATGTCCTTTTGTTGCACACGTATTGTTTAATCCGGATTCATGCACTCGTATGTTTACACACTTCGTACCGAATTAGGACGAGAGTCGTGCTGGGTAGATTAGCCGTTTGTTGTGTTAACTTCCGTCAGCAATCCTTTTGTTGTGCAACACGTACTTCGGTCTTATGCCCATCGGATAGGAGATAGAGATTCGTCTGTCATTTGAACTTCCTAAAGATGTTGGATTTGGCAATCTCCTGGGCACGGACTGGTTAGCTACGTGCTAGGCGTTGTGGGCTACCGTGAGGAAACAGTTAGGTTTTGTTTTTCCGGGCAAGTCAGATCTGGTTGTGCAGATGGATAGTGGTGCCACCTCTTACAGCTTGAATTCAGCTTGGTTCGCTAGTCGGCTCTGAGGAGATGTCGTGGATTCTTGGTGTTTTTCGTGATGCTGTATCCACAGTTGGTTTGTTGGACCGGTTTTCTTTCATGCGAGAATTTTTCCGACGTCATTCCAAGATGAGCCGGCGAAGCTTAAGGAGCTAAGGATCTGCTGCGGAGTGGTTGTTGAGGGAGTTGTGCGTCTGAGTGTTTCGCATTTAGGAAGCTCCTATTTCTGTTCGTCCAGGAGGAAAACGACAGATTGAGGTTGTGTATTGATGGATCCTCACTTGAATCGGCTTACGGTGCGGATGAGTATCATGTACCTCGCATTGACGATTTCTTCGATCAGCACCAGAGTGCGAGACTTTGTCGAGGTTCGTTTGGGATCGGGTCATCATTGTTGCAGGTCCGGAGTGATGATATTCCGAAGACTGCCTTGTGCGTGCTACGGGCTTGTGTGTTTTGGGTGTGTCACTGGACTCATCAATGCTCTAGCAATATTCGTAGGAGTGATGAACTGGTTTTCTTCGGGCCATTCCTCGACCAGTTATTGTTGTGCTATTTACGACATCCTAGTCTTTTTAGGGTAGCACTTGAGGATCTGTTATACGGATACTGGGAGAGCCCCAGCGGTTTACTAGATTCTCGGAGTGTTCCCTTTAAGCTTGTTGTGTTGACTCCTAGGTTTTGTAGTTACGGAGATGAATTGGTAAGGTTTTGGGGAAGATCGTGGCCATACAGCTTAGGCCCAAATTTGTGAGCAGGACGGAGGCCCACAGATTTTTGGCTTAGCAGGTGTTACCGCCGTCTCATGCAGGATTGCTAGTGTAATGCTGCCCCGTTGACTAAATTGACGGGAATGGAGGTTTCTTTTCTGTAGACTGAGGCTTGTGTACGGAGTTTCCGCAGTTGAAGACTCGGTTAATAACTGCATCAGCTCCTTCTTTGCTTTTGGTTCGGGCGACTTTATGGTTTAACTGTGATGTTTCGTGAGTAGGACTCGAATGTGTACTGAGGTGACACAATGGAGTTATCGCTTTTGCTTCCTTATATTTGGAGGAAGTACGAGAAGGATATCCCACTCATGATCTGGAGATGACCGCGATGGTTTTGCGTTGGAGATATGAGACACCACTTGTTTGAGAGTCGTGTCAGATTTTCACGGACCACCAGAGTTAAGGTACATCTTCCTGCGGCGGAAATTGATTGTTGTGATAATCCTCCGCAAATTCACGGTTCGTGTGCGATCGTTGAGTACAGCATAAGTTTGTCTCTTCTGAGGAGACAACTTGCTCATGTCCGCACCCGACCACTTTTCTTAAATCACTTTCGCGAGACACTGCCCGACGATGCTCGTTCGTCAGAGATATTGGAGCCTACTCGGCTGGGTAATGATTTGGAATCTTTGACTGGTGGCAAAGGTGTGCTAGGCTAGAGAGGCACTTGTGTACCTAGTATTATAGGGAAGAGACGAGGAATCCTAGGGCAGGCACATCGGTCAACTTTCTGTACTCATTCAAGCCCCACCAACTGTTAACGTGACTTATAAGGTAGTTACGGGTGGGCAGGGATAGAAATAGAAGTCTTGGGATTCGTTTCAAGGTGTCTGTCTTGTTGTGTGCTTGTGTTGGGCAACTGAGGCCGGCTGGAGAGTTGCAACCTTTAACCGTTCCGAAGAGGGAACGAGAGCAGATCTTCCCGAAATTCGTTATGGTGTCCACCCAGGAGTTGTCAGGATGTGACTCCATTCGGATGCTTGTCATCCGGTGATACTCAGTTGTTCTTGTTAAGTTGTGCGTGTATAGAAATTGTTGTCGGCAGTTGGGGATCGTCGCTTGCCATCGATAGGGTTCTCCTTGATAGCAGTTATCAGGAGACACTCCAATTGGTAATCTTTAGGATTAGAGGTTAGGTTATGTCGATCACCAGTCTGTTTTTCCTAACTCCGTGTTATAGGATTATTGGACCTCAGCTAGTTTAGAAATTTCGGAAATGACCCGGTTGTTTTGGGTCAGGATGAGAATGGTCTATTGCGGAGAGAGATCAGATGCTGACCAAGAGGGTCGCAGATTCAAGTTCGCAAGGGCAGATCATGTATTCCCACGGAAATTTCCGATAAATGACATGTTGAGTTTTGGGAAGCTTTCCAGGATAGTAAGTCTTTTAGGGATCCCTAAGGCAAGTTGGTTCGTTGCCTTAAGTTGGGCACTTCCACCCAGATTATTGAGTATTCACCCCGTATTTCCCTATGTCGATACATTGCATTTACCTTCATGACCTTTCTCATTGGATTCAGCGCCAGACCATTTAGTTCGAGCGTGATCCTTAGTTCACCCAACAGCCAGCCGTAATTTTGGGCCGGCAGGTGAAGAAACTTCGATCGAAGGTCTTGCCATCAGTGAAGGTATTTGGGTGCATCCCAAACAGTGAAGAGGTCACCTGGAAGGCTGAGGGCGAGGTGCGGCAGAAGTTCCCTCATCCCTCTGAAGGTATGCGTAGCTTTGTATTTTAAAATTCGGGGACGAATTTTCTTTAAGGGGGGAAGATTGTAACACCTTAGGTCGTGTTTAGGGGTTAATTATATTTTAATAGATAGTTCTTGGTAAAAAGTTTACCAAATTAGGTTTCAGATATATTATTTTAATTAATGAATATTTTATTAGGATTTTTCTAGGCACACACACACTTGTGCATGTTAGCTAGGGTTAGGAGTTGGGATTAAACCATGATTAGCAACCATGAAGAGTTAACCTATTGTATTAAGTGTTTTGAGATTTAATTGGGTTTTATTTATTGTGTGTTTGTTATTTGAATTTCTTTTATTTTTGTTGACTTGATGAGAGAGGGAGTATGGGCATGGCTTGAGCCATGCTCATTAAATGAAGAGAGAGAGAAAGAGAGAGGGGCCTCATTCTCTCACCCTCACTTCTCATTCCCCCAACTCTCTCACACACACACACACACACTGCTCTGAGAGAGAGAGAGAGTGGCAGCAGCTGCAGAAGCAGCAGCTGCAGAAGTAGCATCATCATCAGCAGCAGCAAGCAGTGGCAGCAGCAGCAACAGGCAGCAGCAGCAGCAGCAACATCAACAGCAGCCCCCAGCAGCTGCAGCAGCACTCCCCATCTTCTCCACCTCCTTTCTCCTTGCACCTAGGGTCTTGTAAGGTATAGAATCCGAGCCCAACTTCTTGTTTGTTTAACGTATGCATAGTTTAGCTTCGGTGTGTGTAAAAGGTGAGATTTGTGCTTGAAATGGTGATTTGTGTGGACTTATAGTTTAGTGCTGTTAATATTAGTTAACCTAGCCTAATTAGGTGTTATTAAGACCATGTAAACCTAGTTAGACCCCAGATTACAACAAAATACCATAGGATTTCAAATTGTGCAAATTTAGTGTTTTTAAGTGATCAAATTGGATTTCTGTGATCTGCTATAGGCCCGAGTAGTTAAGGTAAAAATTGAGGAAACTGGAGCACACTAGATATACCCTGACCACACTACCTGAACACGAAGCCCCCATTCCTTTGTTAGGCCGCCGATTTATTCATTCTGGCCGCAATTTGCGGCCAGATGAGGGTGGTTTTGGGTGAAGTTTGCATGGGTAGGAGTCTGCTGTTATTTCTAGGCCAGTGGTATGTATAGTTTTGTAAGTTGTTAGCCTGGGTAGAATCTGGGACGTTATATCGTGTTTCTAGTACGTTTGGTTCGCGCGATACGCACGATACGCGAGAGGGTTCCATGATTCAGCGTATCGCGGCGTATCGGGGTTAGTTTTAGACGCGTGCACACGTTTAGCGTATCGTACACACGCGCGTTTAGTTCGCGACGTGAGCGTATCGTTTGACGTCGATATCACGTTTTGCGAGATAGTTGCTTATATATGGATTCTTGTGTAATTCCAGGTTCGCAGGAGGGTACATCGGACGAAGCTAAGAAAGGGAAGCAGGTGGTCGGCTACGAGTAGTGCACGACCAGGTGAGTAGATTTAACATCTACGGGGAAATCGCCCGTATGGCGTTAAGCGTCAGGGCGAGTCAGGATATTTGATTGTAGATGTTCATATGGACTGTAGTAGCATACCTTATTGTTGCATATAGAAATGATAGCATAGGACACTGCACTGTCACTTGTTCATATCAGATTTTTGCATTTTCATACCGCCTAATTTTTATCACATTTGCATATCCATAGATACTCTTGAGCCGTGTTTGCTAGTCAAATGCAGGATACAGGTTCTCGGTTCTAAAACGGTGAAATTCATGGAAAACACGAAAAAATCCGGGTTCCTGCCAACCACAGATAAAAACACGGTCTCTGCTCTTCATCCGTATGTTGCCAGATATCAATAGGAAGACAAAAGATCAAATCAATGTCATTCTCATGCACAAGGCTCAATGGTAGCACAAAATCCAAGAGATCTACGCGGAGCTCGAGGCAAATCATGACAAAATCTTGACAAAAAGTCCACCTTTCCCTCAACAGAATTCTGGAAAATTCGTGGAGCAATTATAAGAAAATACATATACCAGAATAATGTAGACAACAGATCAGGCCAGCACCAAAAGTTGGGGGGCCCAATTCAACTGAACAGCCGCGGATCCGCGGCCAAAGGTGGGTCCAGGCCGCGGATCCGCGGCCAAATAGTGGCGGCAGACAAAACTTTTTAAGGGGTATTTTTGTCATTGTAAAGGTGTTCTGGTGGTTGCCCTAGATTTCCATTCTCCAGCCTATAAATAGCCCAGAAGTTGAGAAGGAAAGGGTCCAATTCTTGTATTTCTTTTGCTAGGTTTTAGTTACATGTTCTTCTTCCTCTTCTCACCTCTTCTCCATTAAACTTGTAAGTGAGCTTTTGAGTGAAGAGTGATGAATAAAGAAGACCATTTTATTATCATGCTTGTCTCCTTATCTTTATGCTTGTGGTAATTTTAATTCGTTAAGTGGTTGTTGTTATTTCCTTGTTGTTTATTTCTTCTCTCTTTTTCTTTATCATTCATACGACAATGATACTTACGCTTGATCCTCGCCAAGGTGAGGTCGCAAATAGTTAGTCGTATTCTTCTAGTCTCCTTCTTTCTATCTTCCTCTTTTGTTTGTTTTATTTTTCCGTATGATGAAGTGTGAGTAGTTTTATACTTGTTAGGGTAGGATAAGGGAAGTTTGAGAGAAGGAAATCTCTCTCACTCTTTCCTTGCCCAACAACTTAAATCGACTCCCGTTAATTGAACCACAATCCGCTCCTTACGGCACCCTATCCTACATGATAGCGGTGATTCCGTAGTGAGACCGGTTGTGGTTGAATTAACCGGAGGTTATGGATAAGAGCCAAGAACGGACGGACAAGCACCAAAAGGAAGGACTATGCGTTGGAAAGCCTAGCTTATACTCGCAAGTTCCTTCCTAGTCGTGCTAATCCCCGTTGTTGCCGATTACCGTAACACCGATATTAAGTGGGGCAACGAAAGATGTGGAGACTCCTAACTCAAACTAACCTAATCCTAACCCTAACAAGCTCTCTTTAAATATCAACTTACACTTAGATAGTTACAAACAAAATCTGAACAACCGGACTTAACTCGTCGAAAAACACATAGAAAAAGATTCCCATCTCCCTGCGGACGACCCGTACTCAACCGGCTAGCTACAAGCGAAACCGTCTTGATTGCGGTATTTTAAACTAAACTTGAACACGCACGTACTTTATCAATCATCACTAACGGTTCAAGTCGCACGAGCACGATTGATATGCTACACTCACACCGTTAGTGATTTACCATGACACTCACATTATAGGATTGCTATAAATTATACATCATACTGATTCTACCTCATTGAGGTTGTCATGATTTGCCGCATAACATCATATGTTATATCCATATTTGGGCACATATGCATCACACACCGCGACGGACGAAAACGAAGCATCCGGTCTACTGTACAAATCTGGAACTGTTACAGTGAGCAAATCAGAATTACCCACATCCAGACAAGCAGAGGACACCAAGCAGAGGACACCCAAATTTTTCAGAGCCCTAATTCCTCGACTTAGCCGCGGATCCGCGGCCTAAGTAGGTGTTTGGCCGCGGAACCGCGGCCATTCAGTGCCTTCAGGGACCCAATTTTCTCTGTAAGTTCTCTGCCTCTCTCCACTCCTCTGAACTCCACTGAATTGTGTTTTCTGCAGCCTTCTTTGCGCAAATTCTTCTCCCCCTTCCAATAAACTGTTCTTGTGCAGGATTCTTTGCGCCGCAAATAAAAATTGTTTGCTGTTGATTTGTTACTGTTTTGCATTCTTTAATACGGACTTAAGGGGCTTGAAACCAATCCAGATTGGGTGGGGATTTCATCACCCTTCCCAGGACCCCAAAAATCACTAAAGCATATGCATTGTCCATTGTAAATTAAAAAATACTAGACTTCAGCCCTAAGGACTTCGCGCTCATTAGGAGAAGATAAACCTTGTTTAGAACCTCGCTTAACCGTATATTGTTTACGGGGTGTCTAGGAAAGTGTTAAAGGCGCAACCGCCGAAAGAGAAAGGGTTATTTAATTAAGGAACTTCGCGAAAGCATTGGACAACCTCCCCTTATCTCTGCACTTACCTGGCCTCGTGATCAGTGTATTTTTAAGCCCGTTTCTCGACATTGTTTAACTTCGACAATCAAGTTCAGGAGCAGGTCTAGTAGACCTAGGTTACCCTAGATCTAGGCGTGATTGTGCATATCTTGTTTGTGATTGCTTAAGCCGTATTTCCGTACATACTTCTGTAAATCTCTTTCTAAAAAAAAAAAAAAAGAAAAAAATCAAAAACTTTTATAAAAACTTGCCCTTTTGTCGCCAAATCCATTTTCACCCAACACCCATCGCCTTTCTTCATTGACGTTTTCTTACCCTCACCTTCTCCGCTTTGACTATACTAAACTCGTTTAGTGTATGTCCGCTTGGACTCGGGACACTAGCGCCCGTCTAGTCCGCGTTACGTTAGTCGCGACCGACTACGCGATCGACTCCGAAGTCGATACTCCGTCCACTCCTCTTTCACCCCTTCCTTTGCCGGCCAACTCCGACGTTGACCGGAATTCTGTTCATACATCTTCACCTTCACCTTCACCTTCACCAACCTCTTCTTCCGCGATGTCGGGATTTAATCCGAACATCTCTTTGACCACCGCTGGATTGGCTCCACCTCCTACGGAGACCAATATTCCACCACCTCCGCCTGTTGTAGCGCCGCAGCGAATTGCGCTCCAGGATCGTTTCTACCCCACCCGTTCTGCACTTCCCACCTGCCTTTCTCTTCCTCCGGCCAATGGGGACAACTTTGAAATTAAGCCCCATTTCATCAACATGCTTCCACGTTTTCATGGGCTTGAATCTGAAGATGCCTATATCTTCATAAATAAATTTCAAAATGTCTGTGCCATGATGAAAACCACCCAGCTGTCGGACGATGCTATACGTCTACGGGTCATTCCGTTCACTTTATGCGATCTCGCAGAAAAATGGCTGTATAGCACCGCTTCCCACTCAATCACCAGCTGGGACGAGTTTGTTAAAGCGTTTCTGAAAAAATTCTACCCAAATCATAAGACCGCAAGAATTCGAAATGAGATCAACCAATTCTCCCAGCTTCCTTCTGAACCCTTCTGGAAGTGCTTTGACCGGTACAAAGACCTTCTTGTTCAGTGTCCTCACCACGGTATAGAGAAATGGCAACTCTGCCAAACCTTATACGAGGGACTGAACCCAGCAACGAAGCAGTTGCTGGAAACCATCTGTCAGGGCCACTTCCTATCCAAATCTGACGAGGAAGCGTGGCAGTTCTTTGACGATCTTGCGGAGCAAACGCTACAGTGGGAGAGCACCAGACCGACTTCTTCTTCTTCTACCTCCACTTCTACCGGTCAGTCTAGGGTAGGAATCCACCAACTCGATGTCTCTATTGCGATGAAAGCTGAAATGGCTGCAATAACACGAAAGCTTGAAGCAATAGAGAGCAAATTTTCTACTCCTGCCCCCACACCTGTTCTCCCCCTTCGTACCATCTGCGCTTGTTGTTCCGATCCTTTCCACATGACCGAAGAGTGTCCTTACAATCCACCCTCGCAAGGACAGGATCAGGTTAATGCTGCCTTCCAGCAAAGACCGAGGAATGATCCATACTCTTCCACCTACAATCCCGGTTGGAGGAACCACCCCAATTTCGCCTGGAATCAGAATCAGAATCAATTCTAGGGAAACAATTTCCAAAGGGCCCCTCCACCGCAACAACAAGCGCCACAACAAACTCAGCATCAGTATCAGCAGCCCTTCCAACCCCAACCTTAACAAAACCAGACGAACAACTTTGCACCCAACAACTCTTTTCCACCAAACAACAACTTTGTTCCGTCCAACAACGATAAGGTTTCCTCGCTCGAGCGAAGTCTGGAGGCGTTCGTTAAACAGTCGACCCAATCCACCGCTAACATCCAGTCTTCGATTCAATCTTTAGTGCAACACACTGCCGCACACGGGCAAAGCATCAAGACCATCGAGGCCCAGATTGCACAACTGAACGCGGCCTTGAGCGAGCGAGAGAAGGGGAAGCTCCTGTCCCAGCCACTTCCAAATCCCGGTCACCCACATAATGCACATGTTGCTCTTGAACAACAAAACCATAATGTGAGTGCCGTGACCACACTGAGATCAGGGAGGATGCTGCCAAACAACATTGGCAAACGGATCAACGATGATGCCCTGGCCGCTGCTTCTTCTTCTTCTCCTTCTTCTTCTTCGTCTTCCGAGCCTATTCTCCGTTCTTCACAAGGCTCTCCCTCTTCTTCTTCTGCTCTGAACGGACCCACTTCTCACCCCACGAAAACACCTATTCTGGGATCCGTTCCAACTCCAAAATCTCCTCCTCCAGCATTAGACTCAACCAATTTTCAAAATGTTCCATTTCCAAACCGGTTGAGGTCTAACAAACAAAATCCACAAATGGAGAAGATTTTGGAGTTATTCAAGCAAGTTAACATTAACATTCCTCTTTTAGATGCTGTCCAACAAGTCCCGTCTTACGCGAAAATCTTAAAGGACTTGTGCACGAAAAAGAGGAAGTCTCAGGTACCCAAGAAAGTTTTCTTGGCTAGTGCTGTGAGTGATGCCCTTACCCAATCTTTACCACAAAAACGGAAGGACCCTGGCTGTCCTACGATTTCAATTACTATTGGGGATAAGAACATTAACCGCGCACTATTAGATCTTGGTGCCAGTGTTAACTTGCTTCCGTATTCAGTATACGAGCAATTAGGCGTCGGAGAGCTGAAACCCACACACTGCACTCTCCAGATGGCCGACCGATCGATCACCCATCCTAGGGGTGAGCTAGAGGATGTGTTAATAAAAGTCGGGGACTTCATATTCCCCGTCGACTTCATTGTCTTAGATACACAGCCTGTAGCTAACCCCCGGAATCAAATTCCGGTGATACTCGGTCGCCCATTTCTCGCAACCTCAAATGCTGTGATCAATTGTCGCAATGGTTCAATGAACCTCTCTTTTGGAAATATGACAATTGAACTCAACATTTTTAGGTTGGGGAATCAGCCCGCCGAACCTAATGCTCATATACTGGATGTCTGCTCGATCCAGGAGATCACCCCCGAAGAGTGTGAATTCGAGGAGTTTCTGTTTGAACACGATAATCTTGACGCCACTAGTGCGTTTCTCTTCGAACCTGCTGCTGCTTCTGCGCCCGACAACGAATACGAGTGTTTCACATTCTCGAATGATCTTAGCCACGCACAACCCGAGTTTGAATCTTTCGACTTTTCGGATGAGTTACCTGAACCATCCGACTCGGTTGCCTACACTCGTTTTGAACCTTTGCTGGAGTCCTTTGAGTTCGAGACCTTTGCACCAGTCTTGCCTTCCATCATTTCACCTCCAACGCTCGAACTCAAGCCATTGCCGTCTCACCTTAAGTATGCTTACTTAGGTGAGAACGAGACGCTCCCTGTCATCATTTCGGCTTCTCTAGCTCCAGAGCAAGAGAAAGCCCTTCTCGCGGTCTTGCACAGCAACAGGCAAGCTTTTGGCTGGTCCATGGCGGACATCAAGGGGATTAGTCCCCTGATCGTTGAGCATCACATTCATCTGATGGATGATGCCAAACCAGCCCGGGATCCACAAAGACGTCTTAATCCAGTCATGAAGGAGGCTGTGAAGAAGGAGATCGTCAAATGTCTAGATAGTGGTATCATTTACCCTATCTCTGATAGCCAGTGGGTCAGCCCCATTCACGTTGTCCCCAAGAAGTCGGGCATCACGGTCATAACCAACGAGGCGAATGAGTTAATCCCTACTCGCACCCAAACCGGGTGGCGAGTTTGCATTGATTACAGAAAACTCAACGCTGCAACGCGGAAAGACCACTTTCCGCTACCTTTTATTGACCAGATGCTCGAACGATTGGCCGGACATGAGTACTATTGCTTTCTTGATGGCTACTCTGGCTATAATCAAATTCCCATCGCCGAAAAAGACCAGGACAAGACCACTTTCACTTGTCCTTTCGGCACGTTTGCATATCGACGCATGCCCTTTGGGTTATGCAATGCGCCCGCTACCTTCCAGCGGTGTATGATGGGAATTTTTTCGGACATGGTGGAAAAATTTCTGGAGATTTTCATGGATGACTTTTCCATCTTCGGCGACTCCTTTGACGAGTGTTTGCTGCATCTTGACGCTGTCCTTACTCGATGTAAGGACAAGAATCTCACTTTGAACTGGGAGAAATGCCACTTCATGGTGCGCGAAGGTATTGTCTTAGGACATATCATCTCGCAAAATGGCATAGAGGTTGACAAAGCAAAGATTGAGGTCATTTCCAATCTGCCTCCTCCCCGATGCGTCAGAGATATCCGAGCCTTCCTTGGCCATGCCGGTTTCTATAGACGGTTTATCAAGGACTTTAGCAAGATTGCTAGGCCCTTGACACTTTTGCTGGCCAAGGACACGCCTTTCGACTACAACTCGAGCTGTGTGACTGCATTCGAGTCACTAAAACGCTCACTCACTTCTGCTCCCGTTCTCTCTTCTCCTGACTGGACGCACCCATTCGAGATTATGTGCGATGCATCCGACTTTGCCATCGGTGCTGTCCTTGGACAGCACATCAACAAGATGCCGCATGTAATCTATTACGCGAGCCGAACCCTGAACGACGCCCAACTCAATTATACAACGACTGAGAAGGAATTCTTAGCTGTTGTATTTGCTCTAGAAAAGTTCAGGCCCTACCTCATCGGCTCTCCAGTCATTGTCTACACGGACCATCCAGCTTTGCGCCATCTTTTTGCGAAGAAAGATGCAAAATCTCGGTTAATCCGTTGGATCCTCTTGCTTCAAGAGTTTGACCTTGTCATTAAGGACAAACGAGGATGTGAAAACGTGGTTGCCGACCATCTCTCACGACTTCCTTCTTCGCCTTCGCTTCCAATTCCGATCAATGACGTTTTCCCGGATGAACAGCTCTTGACAGTATCTTGCGAACCCTGGTTTGCAGATATTGTGAACTATTTGGCCACGGGATTACTACCGACCGAATGGTCAAGTCAGGACAGACTTCGCTTCTTATCCCAAGTAAAACACTTTTACTGGGACGAACCCTACTTGTTCAAGTACTGTCCCGACCAGATTATTCGTCGGTGTGTCCCTGATGAGGAATTCAAGAGTGTGCTGTCATTTTGCCACGATCAAGCGTGTGGCGGGCATTTTGGGCCCAGAAAGACAGCTGAGAAGATCTTGCAATGTGGTTTCTACTGGCCACAACTTTTCAAAGACGCTCACGATTATTGCAAGACTTGCTCCCGGTGCCAACACATGGGCCGGATATCCCGGAGGAACGAGATGCCGCTCCAACCGATCTTGGTTTTGGAGATTTTCGATGTTTGGGGGATAGACTTCATGGGGCCGTTTCCCAGCTCTTTTGGGAACTTGTACATCCTTCTAGCTGTTGATTACGTCTCTAAATGGGTCGAGGCTGTGCCTAGCCGGACTAACGACAACAAGGTTGTCGTTAGGTTCCTTAAAGAAAACATTTTCTCCCGGTTTGGGCACCCCCGAGCGATCATTAGCGACAATGGAAGTCATTTCTGCAATAAAACTTTCGAAGCCTTGATGCGGAAATACTCCATTAATCATAAGCTTTCTACACCCTACCACCCCCAAACCTGCGGGCAGGCCGAAGTTTCCAATCGGCAGATCAAGCAGATACTGGAGAAGACGGTTTCCAAGAACCGTAAGGATTGGTCTCTGAAACTCACTGATGCCCTTTGGGCATTTAGAACCGCTTATAAGACCGACCTTGGCATGTCTCCCTATCGGCTTGTGTACGGAAAAGCCTGCCACCTTCCTGTCGAAATCGAGCATCGCGCATTTTGGGCGATAAAGGAGCTGAATCTGTCTCTTGAGGACGCGGGCAGCCATCGGAAGCTGCAGCTGAACGAACTGAACGAGCTTAGGGATGAGGCTTACGACAACGCGGTTGTCGTTAAGAATCGAACGAAGGTGTTTCATGATAAACACCTTTTGCGCAAAACCTTCGTACCTGGTCAGCAGGTACTGCTTTACGACACCCGACTTCACTTCCATCCTGGAAAGCTGAGATCTCGCTGGAAAGGGCCGTATTTTGTGCGGAATGTGTATCCGCAGGGCGCTGTGGATTTGGAAAATCCAAAGGACGGTTCACTCTTCAAAGTGAACGGACACCGATGCAAACCGTACCTTAGCGCCGAACCAACAGAGGAGCTCCTGTTCTTACAGGAGCCGGTTTACCCTGAATGATCTTCCTCTGCCTACCTCCAAACTTCGGTTATCCAGCCAAGAACAGTGGACACTGTTCCAAATAAGTTTGGGGGTATGTACAAACCATTTTGTATATATTTGTGCATATTCTTTTTCTTTTCTTTAAAAACAAAAACAAATAAAAATTTGTGTATCGCTAACCAACAATTTTGACCCTTCAAATGATCTCTTCATGCAATGACAGTGAGGACACTGTCCAGTTTAAGTTTGGGGGTACGCTCGGTACGCATTTCTTACCTTCGCATTCATATGTATATTTTGCATCTGCATATTAAAATCCATAAAATCCATAAAAATTTGAAAATTTTCCAAAAAAATATAAAAACTTTTTTGTCAAGTTAGCTTGTGGAAGAACTCTGATTCAACATTCGACGGTTTTCGTTTGAAAAAATAGGAATAACTAGATCTTATGTTTGGATTTTGAAAACCTGAAAGATAACTCTCCTTTGAAGTTAACTATAGCTGATATACGTCTTTACATCACACTACACGTGTCGTAAGATTTTGGGAATTAGATGACAAGTCTTTCATGTTTAAACTTTTAAACAGATAAATAATTTTCTGAGGATCAAATAGGTTTGTTCTGAAATAAGTAATGTCAAGAATAGTTTATGAAGTAAAGCGAATATGAAGGAATGTTATTGATGCCGTAATTGGAGCTAAGTCGGAAAAATAACCCATCTAAAACTTGATTGGAATGATTACACACCAAACCCACCAAAACACGTCTTTTATCCAAAAAATATTTGAGCTACCGGTTATATCTCCGTTCGTATTAAATCATCTGATTTTCACGACAAACTGTCTTTTGTTTTTGGACCTAGGTAACTTGAGTAATTAAGTCCGCTGGGGTGTTTCTACACCTAATGCCCTAAAACCAACTGGTTTGGGTGCATTGGCCCAAAGCTCGCTAAGAAGCCTAGAAAGTCCAGTTTAAAACAAAGTCAAGCAAGTGTTCTCTCCGAGTTAAAATTCCTAACGGTTCTTTGTGTGAGAATAATCTTGGTAAAAGACAGGCTTTTATAAAAATTTTAGCGGAGATATGAAGGTTTTACTCTATGATAAAGACTATTGCACGTTCACAGAGGTGTGTATGAAATGAAAACAAGAAAAAGGTGGAGTGAAAAATACGACTTAGCTTCCTGTTAAGGAAGATAGAAATTCTGAAGTTGAAACCTTACTGGAAAACGAAACTTGAAAAATGCTTAACTCTTTATAAAACTTATGTGATCCTTTTTAAATTGTTATCTGGGCTTTATTGTGAGACATGATGACTTTATTCGACCTTTCGGGAACTTAACGACACTATTTGCACTGCACGTAAAGACATATAAAATCTGTAGTTAAATAAGAAGCGAGGTGTGAAAAATAAAGGTTCGATGATCTAGACTTAGGATTATAGAATTGTTATTTTCTAAAAAACAAAACTTTAGGGTTTGAAGCTTAGTTATTTTACAAAACCAACTTGACCGGATTTTGTGGGTAGTATCCGCAGAAAACCCTCAGGAGACAACACTCCTCCTACTAGGGACACCTAGAGGTTTAACGGCTTGTTGCACATGCTCAGTGCAATCGCGTTCCCTGCGAAAGTGAGGTTAGGAATTTTTTGTGAATAAATGGACTTTGCTCGGGACGAGCAAATGATAAGTTTGGGGGTATTTGTTCATATCAGATTTTTGCATTTTCATACCGCCCAATTTTTATCACATTTGCATATCCATAGATACTCTTGAGCCGTGTTTGCTAGTCAAATGCAGGATACAGGTTCTCGGTTCTAAAACGGTGAAATTCATGGAAAACACGAAAAAATCCGGGTTCCTGCCAACCACAGATAAAAATACGGTCTCTGCTCTTCATCCGTATGTTGCCAGATATCAATAGGAAGACAAAAGATCAAATCAATGTCATTCTCATGCACAAGGCTTAATGGTAGCACAAAATCCAAGAGATCTACGCGGAGCTCGAGGCAAATCATGACAAAATCTTGACAAAAAGTCCACCTTTCCCTCAACAGAATTCTGGAAAATTCGTAGAGCAATTATAAGAAAATACATATACCAGAATAATGTAGACAACAGATCAGGCCAGCACCAAAAGTTGGGGGGCCCAATTCAACTGAACAGCCGCGGATCCGCGGCCAAAGGTGGGTCCAGGCCGCGGATCCGCGGCCAAATAGTGGCGGCAGACAAAACTTTTTAAGGGGTATTTTTGTCATTGTAAAGGTGTTCTGGTGGTTGCCCTAGATTTCCATTCTCCAGCCTATAAATAGCCCAGAAGTTGAGAAGGAAAGGGTCCAATTCTTGTATTTCTTTTGCTAGGTTTTAGTTACATGTTCTTCTTCCTCTTCTCACCTCTTCTCCATTAAACTTGTAAGTGAGCTTTTGAGTGAAGAGTGATGAATAAAGAAGACCATTTTATTATCATGCTTGTCTCCTTATCTTTATGCTTGTTGTAATTTTAATTCGTTAAGTGGTTGTTGTTATTTCCTTGTTGTTTATTTCTTCTCTCTTTTTCTTTATCATTCATACGACAATGATACTTACGCTTGATCCTCGCCAAGGTGAGGTCGCAAATAGTTAGTCGTATTCTTCTAGTCTCCTTCTTTCTATCTTCCTCTTTTGTTTGTTTTATTTTTCCGTATGATGAAGTGTGAGTAGTTTTATACTTGTTAGGGTAGGATAAGGGAAGTTTGAGAGAAGGAAATCTCTCTCACTCTTTCCTTGCCCAACAACTTAAATCGACTCCCGTTAATTGAACCACAATCCGCTCCTTACGGCACCCTATCCTACATGATAGCGGTGATTCCGTAGTGAGACCGGTTGTGGTTGAATTAACCGGAGGTTATGGAGAAGAGCAAAGAACGGACGGACAAGCACCAAAAGGAAGGACTATGCGTTGGAAAGCCTAGCTTATACTCGCAAGTTCCTTCCTAGTCGTGCTAATCCCCGTTGTTGCCGATTACCGTAACACCGATATTAAGTGGGGCAACGAAAGATGTGGAGACTCCTAACTCAAACTAACCTAATCCTAACCCTAACAAGCTCTCTTTAAATATCAACTTACACTTAGATAGTTACAAACAAAATCTGAACAACCGGACTTAACTCGTCGAAAAACACATAGAAAAAGATTCCCATCTCCCTGCGGACGACCCATACTCAACCGGCTAGCTACAAGCGAAACCGTCTTGATTGCGGTATTTTAAACTAAACTTGAACACGCACGTACTTTATCAATCATCACTAACGGTTCAAGTCGCACGAGCACGATTGATATGCTACACTCACACCGTTAGTGATTTACCATGACACTCACATTATAGGATTGCTATAAATTATACATCATACTGATTCTACCTCATTGAGGTTGTCATGATTTGCCGCATAACATCATATGTTATATCCATATTTGGGCACATATGCATCACACACCCCTACTGGTACTACGAGCACACATATATTGATATCTTCATGCCTGCGCACATGCACACTGTATATTCATACCAGTGCACACATATATTGATATCTTCATGCCTGCGCACATGCACACTGTATATTCATACCAGTGCACACATATATTGATATCTTCATGCCTGCGTACATGCACACTGTATATTCATACCAGTGCACACATATATTGATATCTTCATACCTGCGCACATGCACATTGTATATTCATACCAGTGCACACATATATTGATATCTTCATACTTGCTTAGATTACGCATTGAGATATGTTGTTTCCATGTTAATTCTGGATTTGGGGAACCGTGGATATTTCAAAGAGAATAGTTAATTGTTTAAAAACCCGGTTTCCCTTGATATGATATTTCGGTGGGTCCACCATGTGTTTTCTCGGTACTAGAGTGACATATATGTGAACCCGAATCGAGGAGTTGGATGAGGCCGATTACGGGTACATGGTGGACCCGGTATGGTACCCCGGGGCGAGAACGGTTTCGCTGTGTAGTAGACGGTGAGCCTGGCAGAGGGACTACTACCTACCGATGATTGGTTGGACCTGGCGGTTATCCGTAGGATACCGACCAGAGTCTATGGATGGATGCGGGACGACTCGTACTGCCGGGGCCGAGGGCCGATGCCGCAGACAGAGCCCGTGGGCTGATCCGGACTGACGGATGCCCTATACAGGAGGATTTGCGTGTCGATGCTTGGCACGAGTATTTCTTGATATTTTGGGCGCCGATGTTGGGCACTCACGGTTATATGAGATTTACAGGATTGGAGGACCGAGGAGGATGACGACGCCTGAGTAGTATTGGGTTATTGGGTACATTGATGGGTACCGATTATCCTTTCCACGATGACATTCCGTGTAGATGTTATATTTCCCATGCTCAGTATGTAGTAATTGATATCTCATCCTGTACCTATTATACCTGATCATTGCATACCCTGTTCATTCTATATTGGGTTGTTAGATTGCATTGCTATACCTGATCATTGCATACCCTGTTCATTCCATATAGGGTTGTTAGATTGAATTGCTATACCTGATCATTGCATACCCTGTTCATTCTATATAGGGTTGTTAGATTGCATTGCTATACCTGATCATTGCATACCCTGTTCATTCCATATAGGGTTGTTAGATTGCATTGCTATACCTGATCATTGCATACCCTGTTCATTCTATATAGGGTTGTTAGATTGCATTGCTATACCTGATCATTGCATACCCTGTTCATTGCTATACATGATCATCACATTTCTTGCTCATTACATGGAGATGTTATTAGATCGCACTTGTTGCATGCTTGAGCATCCAGTTCATCATATAGATGTTATCTGTTGATATAGGTTAGAGTATCGTAGCACGTGCATACTCGCGATTACCTTTATATGTTATCTTCTATTCACGAGTTGGCAACTCACCCCCATTGTGCCACAGTGTTTGCAGGTTGCCCTTCGGAGTAGTCGCGGCAGGCTGCATTCTTGCATCTTTTGACACAGATACCCCTACAGTTGGTGTGCTAGCTCTTTTGCTGATAGGTGGGTTTTGTGCGGTATCTGGTTATCTTTCAGTATGTACATTGTTGTATCTAGTACTCTCCATCCACCACTTATGTATTGACTTAGAGACCAGTTGTGAGGACGATGTATATTATTTTATATTCTAGTGTCGAGCTCGTTGTGAGCCGACTCTACTTATGCAGTTTATTCTATCTGTGATGTTTCCCACCCGTTGCTCATTTTCTTCGCTGCGGCGTCGTATTTTGTTATCTTAGTAATTTGTTCTATTAAATGCTCAAATCACTCTATACTTTTACTGGTTTGATTTCTGGGTTTTCGGCTTACTTAGTCGCGTTACGCCTGTAGGCGTTACGTAGTTAAGTGCTGGTCACGGGCCAAACTTTGGGTCGTGACACCTGGACTAGGTAACTCCTTTGTGGGACTCTAAGACTCGTCAATACGCCGGCAGTGGGTGATGATCATATCAAGTACCCCAAAGCCGCAAGCGGTCAGTTAAACGTAACGGCCACCCGGGTATTGAGCGATCAGAAAAAAACAAGCGAACCTGCTACAACTCCCGTCGAGCCAACCGGCAACTCTACCGTACAGTCTGGTCTCTTCGTCAGATATGCTGCATATCGAGTCTAAGGATAGTAATGTCGACCTCAATAACTCAATAAGTCGTGCCGATGAATGGTCTATAACAGATCGAGAAACTTATGATAACACTTATCAGTAAATCTCAACAGCCCTGGCCAGGGACTTACTGATATAGCCAGTCGAGCACAACACAGCATCAACTCCCAATACCGGGAGAGACGAAACCCCTCCTATCGCTCATCGCCTTCGTGTGTCTCGGGACTATACCCAACGTCCATCTGTTTGCACGACTTAGTAGAGCCGTGGTAGGGTGGTAATCAAAGTACAGTGGGAGAACACACAAGACTCTATGACGATCTCGGGTCTACAGACTAACCTGCACCAGTGTCACCTGAGAACTGCTATCCAACGATAGATATAATTCCATATCGGAGTTCTCGGCAAGTCCGTCCAGTGTACCCAGTCACCACTGAGCACCCGTATACGATCTCGATGTCAAACACCGAAGAATGTGGGAACATCCATCGCCTATCATATGGGTCTAGTATCATATTTGCTAGTCTACTCTGGTATATCGATGCCCCATCTCGATACACCCACGACTAGGGACATTCCAGGATATGCTTAAAAATTACAGATGTCCCACTAGTATGATCTCCATCATAATCACAGTAGTCAAATCTATATCCTCAGGGCTTTATCAACATGTATGAATGAATAAAAGCATGATCAAATCAACATGTCAGATAAAGAAGAACCAGATATCATACTATCATGTCGAGCAAGAATGTACACTGAATATATATATTTATACATCTATAAATACATCCACTATCATATAATGGCCTCTAGGGCATACATATATCCAACAGGCAGAGGCTTCAGGAGGCTTTGGGCACCTGTTTGAGTTTCAGCACAGGATTTCATCCGCAGACCGACGGCCAGTCAGAGAAGACTATTCAGACTATCGAGGAAATGCTCCGAGCATGCGTTTTAGACTTTGGTGGTAGCTGGGATCATCATTTACCCTTGGTGGAGTTCTCCTACAACAATAGTTTCTAGGATACTATTCAGATGGCACCTTTCGAGGCCTTGTATGGGAAGAGATGCAGATCGCCCGTCTGTTGGACAGAGCTCAGTGAGAGCAGCATTTTGGGGCCGCAGATCGTGCAGGAGACGACCGAGAAGGTACAGCTGATTCGAGATCGGATGAAAGCGGCCCAGTGCAGGCAGAAATCGTATGCTGACAGACTCCGGCGCAGATTAGAGTTCGCAGTTGGCGATCACGTTTTTCTGAAGGTCTCTCCGATGAAGGGCGTGATGAGATTTGGGCGGAAAAGGAAGCTTGGCCCCAGATTTATAGGTCCCTTCGAGATCCTCGAGCGTGTGGGCGTAGTTGCATATCGTTTGGCTCTTCCACCCGATTTTCCGGACGTTCACCCCGTATTCCACATTTCGATGCTTCGCAGATATCTTCATGACCCTTCGCATGCGATTCAACACCCGAAGATCCAGCTAGAGCATGACCTTTCTTTTGCAGAGCAGCCGGTGGTCATCTTGGATCGGCAGGTAAAGAAATTGTGATCGAAGGTCTTGCCATCTGTGAAGGTTCTTTGGCGTGGCCCAAGCAGCGAGGAGGTCACCTGGGAGACCGAGGCTGAGATGAGGAAGAAATATCCCCATCTCTTTGAAGGTACGCGTAGCTATATTTTTTTTTAATTCGGGACAAATTTCTTTAAAGGGGGAAGATTGTAACACCTTAGAATGTGATTAGGGGTTATTATGCTTTAATGTGAGGGTTTTAGTAAAAAGTTTACCAAAACGGTTTTCAAATATTTTATCTGGATTTATGAATATTTTATTAGAATTTATTTTGGGCTGCACACACATGTGCATGTTAATTAGGGCTAAGTTTAGGGTTAGGAAAGGTTTAAGTAGCCATGGTAAACTTAAGCATAACATTTGGTTAATATGAGCTTAATTAAGTGTATTAGTTTTTTTTAAAATTTGTGGTGTTTTGGGAGTTGACTTGAGTTAGAGAGAGAGAGAGAGGGGGCATGATGGCATGAGCCATGCTTATAATTAATGAGGAGAGAGGGGGTTGACTCTCATATCTCTCATTTCTTTTTTGCTTCAAACACTCATTTCCTCACATCTCTCTCCCTCTCACTCACACACACACACCCCAACAGCACACACAGCAGCAGCAGCACACACACAGCAGCAGCAGCAGCAACGCTAGCAACAGCAACAATAACAACCATCAGCAGCAGCAGCAGCTGAAGCAACAGCAGCAACAACAAGCAGTAGCAGCAGCATCGGCATCATCATCAGCAACAGCAGCAGCATTTGCAACAGCAACATCAGCAGCAGCAGCAGCATTTGCAAGAGCTCACCCCTTCTCTTCTTCTTCTTCTCCTTCTTCCTGCATCATAGGATCAAGTGGGTTATAATTTCTTAAACTCAACTTCTTTCTTTGCTTGCATGTGGTTATTTTAGCTTCGGTTAGTGTTTAATGTGGATTTTTGGTGTCAGTTTGTGGTTTAAGTGGGGTTTGAGATAAGTTGGGATTGTGATGGCTTAATTAGCTTAGGTAGATGTTATTTGTTCTGTTTTAACCTAATAGTATCACTAGATTTCGCTAAAACACCTTAAAGTCCCAAATTCGAAATTCTAAAACGGTTTTGAAACAAGTTATAGGATATATGAGATCTGCTAGATCTGCGATCATTTTCTAGTTTAGCAAACTTGTTCAGATTAGTGTGCAGGCTTTTTAGTGTAGTGTGTAGGATTTTGTGCCCGTTCCCCTCCCCAAAATCCGGCGACCACCCCCATGATTCCGGCGTCGCCGGCCCCCCTGAAGAGATAGGAGTTGGTGCTTTGCTGAGTGCTGTCTGTGGGGGGTTTTCTGTGTTTGGTATTGTTTGGTTTTTGGGTTTTAGCAGTGGGAGAAATCTGGGAGAGTTGGTTAGTTTTAGTGTTTTATGGACTTTGTTGATAATTTGATGGTTTAGTTGGAGAATAGGGTAAGCTAGGGTTTTTAAGGTTAGATTAGCTCTAATTTGTACTGTTGATATCACTAAATTCTTGTAAATTCACAAAATACCATAATGTTGCAAATTAAGTGTTTTAAAACGTTTTTAAAACTAAACTTTAGGATACTAGAATCTGTTGTATCTAGGGTAGTAATTTTTGTAAGAAAACATATACATTAGGCTATGAATTGTGCTAGGATTGTAATGTAGAAACCTGGACAACTTTTACCTGAATTTGGCTGATATCAACCCTATGGTGGCCGGCCCATTTTCCTTGGAACTTGTTGAATTTTTGCAGGTAGCTTTCTATAGGTATTGTGAGAGGTTTGGTCATGTTTGATTTTCTTGTTTTTGCTCCAGATTAAATCTGGGACCGTTTACCTATTATTAGCGTAGCGGGACTTGCGCGACACGTACGATACGCGTTGAGTTGGTTTGCTGTGTGTCACAGTGTGTCGCGGTGGTTTTGGCGTATGCACACACGTTACGTATACGCACGCGTTTAGTTCGCGACGCGAGTTTCTCGTTTGGTTTTAATATCGCGTTTTTGCAGGATTTTAGCTTATGTGTGTTCATTGTGTGTTCTAGGTTCACAGGCGGGGACTTCGGACGCCGCAAAAAAGGGGAAGCAGATAGTCGGTTACACTTAGCACGAGATCACGGTGAGTAGATTTAACATCTACGGGGAAATCGCCCGTATGGCGTTAAGCGTCAGGGCTTGATAGGACATTGCAGTCGCATATATATATATATATATATATATATATATATATATATATATATATATATATTGTGTATATGTACTATTGTAGCGTACCCTCCCTTGTTGCATATAAATACAGTAGTTATGTAACACCGCACTATCACTAACGGTTCAAGCTGCACGAGCACTAATTGTATGTTACACCCACACCGTTAGTGATTGCCATGACACTTGCACTATAGGATTGCTACGAACTATACATACTGTACATTCATGCTTGCGTATATACCATTTGTACATCCTTATTGGCACACATACATACTGTACATTCATACTTGCGCATATACATATTGTATATCCATACTGGTGCGCACATACATTGATATATCTATACTTACGCACATACATATTGTATATCCATATTGGTGCACACATACAATGATATATCCATACTTGCACACATACATTGATATATCCATACTTGCGCACATACATATTGTATATCCATATTGGTGCACACATACATTGATATATCCATACTTGCACACATACATTGATATATCCATATTGCGCACATACACATTGTATATCCATATTGGTGCACACATACATTGATATATCCATACTGGTGCACACATACATTGATATATCCATACTTGCGCACATACATATTGTATATCCATATTGGTGCATACATACATTGATATATCCATACTTGCGCACATACATATTGTATATCCATATTGGTGCATACATACATTGATATATCCATACTTGCACACTTACATTGATATATCCATATTGCGCACATACACATTGTATATACATGTTGTTGCACACATACATTGATATATCCATACTGGTGCACACATACATTGATATATCCATACTTGCGCACATACATATTGTATATCCATATTGGTGCACATATATATTGGTACACTCATACTTGCGTATATATCCACGTGCACATCCATACCTATATACATTCATATTTCACATACATGGATGATACTGGCTTTGATTTCTAGAAAATGGGGACCGCATAAGATATTTTCAAAACTGGATCCATTTAAAAGAGCGGTTTCCCCTTTTTACTCTTAGTGGCATACGACACATTGCTTGGATTTATGCATTGAGTTTTGGATTTCCTCTGATTTCTGGATTTGAGAACCGTGGTATTATTTTAAGGAAGTATGCACTGTTTTGAAAACCCGATTTCTCTTGATATGATATTTCAGTGCGTCTACCATGCGTTTTCTCGGTTCTGAGACGTGTGACATGTGAACCCGATTGGAGGAGCTGGACGAAGCCGATTGCGGGTACATGGTGGATCCGGTATGGTACCCCGGGGCAAGAAAGGGATGCTGTGTATACAGGCGGTGAGCCTGGCAGAAGGGACTACTACCTACCGGTGATTGGTTGGACCTGACGGATATCCGGAGGATACCGACCAGAGTCGAGAGATGGATATGGGCCGACCCGTACTGCCGGGGCTGAGGGCCGATTCCGCAGATGGAGCCCGTGGACCGATCCGGACCGACGGAGCCCGATATATGAGGATTTGCGTGTCGATGATAGACACGAGTATTTTTATGATATTTTCGAGTGCCGATGTTGGACACTCATGTTTCCACGAGATTTACAGGATTTGAGGGCCAATTAGATTGACGGCGCCTGAGTTATCGGGATTTTGGGGTGTTTTTGGTAGACACTAGGGTTTTCCACGTTGATGATCTGTGTAGATGATATTTTATCCCATTCTCAGCATTCATTGTTATGCATTGCATCATGTAGTCATTGTACTTGATAGAGTACTTGGCATGATTATTTCATACCCAGCTCATCATATAGGTGTTATTAGATTGCACTTGTTATGCATGATTATTGCATACCCAGCTCATCATATGGATGTTATCTGATTGCACATGTTACAGTATCGCAGTACGTGCATACTCGCGATTACCTTTATATGTTATTTACTATTCACGAGTTGGTAACTCACCCCCGTTGTGTCACAGTGTTTGCAGGCCGACCCTCAGAGTAGTTGCGGCAGGGCTATCTTTTGTATCTTTTTGACTACGGATACCACTGCAGTTGGCGTGTGAGCCGTTTTGCTGATAGGTGGGTTTGCGGTATCCGTTTATCTTCAATTTGTACACACTATTGTATCTAGTACTCTCTATCAACTATTTCATGTATTGACTTAGAGACCAGTTGTGAGGACGATGTTGTATATTATTTTGTACTCTGGTGTCGAGCTCGTGTGAGCCGACTTTATTTATGCAGTTTTATCTTTTATGTTGTTTTGCTTATATTGTCCATTTCTTCGCTACGGCGTCGTATACTATTCTTATGGTGGTTATTTCCGCCGCTGCTGCTCCCGTTTGGGAATGTTTTATTCATACTATCAGTCATTTTACTTATATCATGTTTTGTACCCGTTTTCGGGTCTAGCTTTTACAAAGGAGGTGTTGCCGAGATTTTTAAGAAAATAACTTAAATTTTAAAGATTTTTACTCAATTACTCAAGGTTTTTTCTAAATGTTTTAAACTAATGTTTTTCTTCACTCGCTATTTTAATGGTTTTGATTTCTGGGTTTCGGCTTACTTGATCGCGTTGCGCCTGTAGACGTTACGTGGTTAAGTGTCGGTCATGGGCCGAACTTTGGGTCCTGACACGTTTGGATTGGATTTTGCGCACATTCGACGCTTGATAGTGGATGCGATTTCATTCGTGCATGTTGGATGCACTTGACTTAGATTTTATTCCTGTATGTGGGATGCACTTGATTTCGATTTCATTCGTTCATGACGGATGCACTTGATTTGGATTTTCGCACATGTTGCGCGCATGATATGAGATGTGATTTTGTGCACACCGGATGCACTCAATTGGGATTTTCATTCGTGCATGTTAGTTGTACTGGATTGAGATTTTCATGCACTCTAGATGCACTTGATATTGTTGTCGTGCACCCTCGTTGCACTGGACAGATGCTTTCGTGCACACCCGTTGCACTTAGTTTGGTTTTGTGCACATTGTAGCACTTTATTTGTATTTGATTTCCGTGCTCACCAGACGCACATGATTGTTGGGTACGCCTTTTGAGGCTGATTTTGCTTTTGAGCACCTTGTTTCCGTGTTGGGCACTATATTACGTAGTAGCAGAAAAGGACTGATCTAAGGACAGTACCTGAGTACTTAGCATGCATTAAAAGTTTAACAAAGGGTTTTCAAAAGGGAGCTATAGTCTCGCTATTTCCTAGGTGTCCGTGAGTGACACGAATGTTTACAAAAGAAAACCTTTTGGGATATTTTTGGAAACGACGGAACGTGTATTTTGCAAAACATATATGAGCATATGCTTATTACTTACAAATGAGCGTCCGTCACTTATGCCGTGAGTTACTCATCGTACGGCGATTCAGAAAAGAGTTTGCATGTGTTTTATTCAGTTTTGAAAGTTTTTCCAAGGATGCGTACTATATATGTATTATAATATTTGATTAGTGCATATTGGATTTCAGTAATGGATTTCGAGATCTGTATCTCCATTGTAACTCTGAGGATATGCGTGCAAATCCGATGATTTGAGTGACGCTTGACGGAGTTCGATTTTGAGCTTTGTACTTGTTTTCATGCGCACTTGACGCGCCGAGTTATTCGGTATCTTCTGTGATTTCGGAGCCCCGTTGATTTGAGCTGATCGTTGAAATATTTTATTTTTAAATTTAAATTCGGGGACCGAATTTATTTAAGGGGGGAAGATTGTAACATTTCAGAAAATATAAAGTATTATTTTTGGAATTTAATATTAAAATAATATATTTCCCGAAAACTGCCGATTTGCGAAATTGGGGTTTTCGAAAAAGGGTATAAATATATACCAATAATTGTGAAATAATTGGGGTTTAAAATGATTTATTCATTTAAAAATATATTTATTGGACTTGGCATTTTTATAATTAATTATATGCAAGTTTAAAATTTTACCCGATTAGTGCACTGCTAATCGCGATTAAGCCAAATCCGTGTTTCTACAGTTTTTCATGGCTAGTGTACCATGTCATGTTGCATTTTGGTTACATGTTGTTTTCTTGTATTGTTTTTGGGTATTATTTGATTTGGGTTTTAAATAAAAGAAAAAGAAGATGAAAAGGGTAAAAGGGTAATTAATTGTGAGAGAGAGTAAGAATAAGAGAGGAGAGAGAAGGGGGCTGCCATATCCTCCCCGTATTTTATTTCTTCACCTCCTTCTTCTTCCCCATCTCCCTCCACCGTCACCCCCTAGATCTATCTCCAAACCTTCATCAAAACCCTAAACGCCTTTCACTAAAGTTAATCCCCTCTTCACCCTCTACACTTTGGATCCATCAATGTTGGATTTTGAGGACCTTGGGGAGCTAGGGTTTTGCTTGGCTACATCCATGAGGTATAATCCATTTCCTTTAGTTTAGTTTCAAGTGTTCCTAGCATTTTAGGTTAGTTTAGATGTTGTTTGCGAATGGGTTTGTGAACTTTGGAAATTTCTAGAAGAGGTTAGGGTTGGAATTGAATCCAAAGATGTAATTGAGGTTAGTAGAGACCTTATAAACCCCCTAGAGTTAGTTTCATGGAATAAAACCAGATATAGAACCCGAAACCCCAAACTTAGAATCCCGACGTCGGAAAATTGTGAGAATTGTGATGGTATTTAAGAATCTGGAGTGACTCGGAGACCTGGAAAATTATTTAGCGAACACAGTGACACATGCAGGCACCCAGGAAGCTAACCCCAAGACCCGAGACCCAACCCCTTAGTTGAGGCCGCAGATTTAATCATCCTGGCCGCAATTTGCGGCCAGGTTAGGGATTTTTGCCTAATTGCGGCCAGGTTAGGGATTTTTGCCTCCAGGTTTGGTCCATGGCTCCTTTGTTCAGTAAATAGCCCCTCCACATATGCAAATTTGGCTGATTTCTCTTAGGGTAAAATCTGGGAGCACATTGGGGTGTTTTGGCTATGTTTTCCGTATTTTAGGATGCTTGGTTTTGATATTGGGATTTGTATTTGGTCGTGTGGCGTTTGAACGTCAACGACTAGGATTTTTAGTCGTGTTTTGCACGCGAACCTATAGGTTTTAACCTATGAGCGAAACTTGTGTCGTTTTGGTTTCTCCGACTTGATTTTTATAAGCTTTTGCGATTGTGTATTGGTTGTAGGTACCCTCACATCGATTCCGAGACACGAAGCGTGGCGTCATCGACTTCGGCAAGCAAGGAGCAAGGTGAGTGGATCTATATCCATGGGGGAAGTCGGGTGGATGGCGTATAGCACCCCCGCAAATTTTGATGGAAACCGATTTATGTATAGAATATGGTTAAGGGAACCATTAATAGAAAACTATATATAGAGTTAAAAGATAGTTAGAAAAACTATATTAGAAACTAAGGATAGTTAGAAGTGATATGATACGAATAGTATATGATGACGGGATTAGAGGATGATATTTGACGGTAGTGCCGTTTAGGGTACTATAGGACTAGATAGTCAACGTAGATTTGTCATCCGAACCATACCTATTTCCAAATTGAAGAATCGTATGCATCTTTTAAACAGATACCTTGAGGGGCGTTATGGATTTTCAAATGATATCTTTTCCTTAAAAACACCGTAGCCCCTACTTTCAAAACTACGATTCGCATCTTTCAAAAACTGTTTGTATGGTTCGGGTGTATATGTTAGATTAGATACGTATGCTTATAGTAAAGGTAGAACATATTTGTAAAATTAACTTGATGTGGGATATAAATGCGATGAAAAGATTATATGACGTGATATGATGATTTGATGATATGTTAGTATACGGATGCGAGTCGATTGAGATGATTTATACCCTGCCGGTCCCCTGATATGAGATTGTTGCGGATGTGACCTGGGACATAGGTATATAGAGATATTTATATGTTGTGCATCGTGAGTGATAGCTGTACAAAACGTTAGGTCCGTACCCTCCTCGTCTTATAGGATGATAGGATCCCTATTGGTTTAATGCCGCCGTACGATGATTTTCCGTACGTGATGAGTTTGACTTGATGATTGATCCATACCCTTGACTAGAGGATGTCGTACGATGGATTGTACCGTATGCGATGTTGTGAGGCTGGGTGTTGAATGATAGATTCACCAACTCGGTCTTGTAGACACATATACCTTATAGCTTTTAGCTGATGATTTACCTTATGCTGCATTCATGTTATTCGCATTGCATTACTTATACCTGTGCTAGTACACATGCACCATTATCGATGATGGATATACGTACACAGATTTGTCGGCTCACACACTTCATCATCGATATTTTCCATGTCACTACACAGTAGGATTGCTGCATCATGATATGATTCCTTGCATAATTTATTTGCTATTGTTGCATATGCACCTTTATACGATGTTGCATTTGACTTTGGAGAAATTGGGAACCGCGGGATATATTTTTAAAACCGGAATCATTTAAAAGAGCGGTTTTCCCTTAATATGTTACATCACTGTTCCATGTTGCATGATATACGGATATGCTTACATTTCTATCATATGTCACATACATCATGCTTTATGATTACACGCATTGAGATATGTTGTTTTCATGAGATTTCTGGATTTGAGAACCATGGCTACTTCAAAAGAAAGCATGTACTGTTTTAAAAACCCAGTTTCTCTTGACATGATATTTCAGTGCGTCAACCATGCGTTTTCTCGGTTCTGAGACGTATGACATGTGAAACCCGATTCGAGGAGCTGGATGAGGCCGATTGCGGGTACATGGTGGACCCGGTATGGTACCCCCGGGCGAGAACGGATCTGCTGTGCAGTAGACGGTGAGCCTGGCAGAGGGACCATTACCTACCGGTGATAGAATTTAGGCTCGGCGGATATCCGGACGATACCGACCGGAGTCGAGAGATGATATGGGCCGATCCGGACTGACGGAGCCCGAGATATGAGGATTTACGTGTTGATGCTGGACACGGGTTTCATGATGTTTTTGAGTGTCGATGCTGGACACCCAGGTTCCATGATTTTGATGTGTCACGAGGGACACACATTGATTTATATCCTCATACTTCCATGCATATGCTTTTATGATATTTACATGCATGATGTCGTTGGGTCATTGGTTGACACGTGGACGGGATCCACATGCATACAGACATTGATTATATTGTTGGATGATACCCGCATGATGTTTGATAATGATATTAGTGTTGGCACATATACAAACCCGGTCACCCTAGATATCATAGTATTACCTTTATGATACAGTTGACCTAGGAGTCGTTGTTTATTCGATTTCTACTTGTTGATGTTTTTCTACTCACGAGTTGGCAACCCACTCCCGTTGTGCCACAGTTCTTGCAGGTTGACCGCTTGGATCAGTAGCGGCATCGCTGGCACACAGTTGCTTTCGGGTGATTGCTTTGGTAGGTGGGACATTTGTATCGTACCCACTCTTATATTTATATTTCCTATTGTATCTAGTCAACTCCATCAATCAAATTTAGTAATTGTATAAGTAATGAGGCTTAGTGAGACTTGTGGTTGCGAGACTTAGAGCGAGGGGTTTTCCGCTACTTGTGGTTTTGATGTCTTGCTTATTTCTTTATATTTTGTGATGAACTTCACCGTTGGGCGTCGTATACTTATATATACTATCTTGCGTGGTTGTGATCCGCTGTTTGGCGAAGAGCTAGCTCTAGCTTGGGGATGCCTTTATTATTATTATGTATTCGTGGTTTTGGATCAAAAAAATATAAAGGAGGTGCTGCCCAAATTTTTAAAAGACAAAACATGTTTCCAAACCAGAAATTTTCACTTGCATTTTTATGTCCCTTTTCTATGCATTAAGAAAACTTGATTTCCTTATACCTTTATTTCAAAACTTCACCTCTTTTATTTTCTTAAAAAAGTTTAGATTGTTGGGTTTCAGCTTACTTGAATTACGTTACGCCTTTAGACGTCGCGTGATTTAAGTGATGGCCATGAGCTAATATTTCGGGTCGTGACATGTGTGCAAGCCATAACAAATAATAATAAGCTTAAGTCCCATCATCGATATCAGCCATTAGGAGAGAGAAAAGAATACACTCAGCGAAATGCTCTTGCAAAGAATTAGATTGGTTATTATCTTATCTAATCGATGTCTCCCACTGCTTTAATCAAATTTTCTTTCAAAACCTGAAAAGAAAACTAGCCAGGATTAATTACATTCTACAGTTTCTCTAACCGGTCAGCCAGGACAGTGTCGGTAGTTTGAGGGAGGTTCCCCGTGCTTTTGCACGGACCTAATTAAAATAAACCTCGTTTTCCCAGAGGTCAAACCCCGTTGACACCTTTCTAGACACATACTGGATTAGCTAATTGTAAAGTGCAAAACTCTCCTGGGAGTAACTCTTACTCACAGTGGGATCAGTATCCAACTATCATATATATGGTATGCAATCTCATTGCAAATTTCAACTCTTGAAACTCCCGATATGGTTTTTACCCCTTGTTACTTATGACTTTGGCTATGGTCAACATATCATAAACACTAGTCAAGTTCTACCCATCATTTCAAGATTAACTAGGCCCATCCATATGACCCTTGACTATGATCAACATAATCACATGAATGTCCTAACTGATCGCATCATATGCTTTGTAGGAAGACATCACTTAGCTACCGTACACTACGCCTTGACTATGATCAAAATATGTAGCACGAATAATAAGTACTCTGCTTCCTAAAATGACGGAGGGTTGCGGATGGTTTTTATGAAAACCTTTAACGCTTTGAACTTGATCTCATTGTAGAATCAAAACGGTTTAGAAAAGGAGTGGCTTAAGCTCCGCATCTTTTGAAACTTGCATTTTTCATAAAAAGGCCGAGTGTGTTTCAAATACGATTCTACAACATCTTTAGGATTCTTTTTCTTTACATTAATCTTATTAATGTGGTCCCATCATTTAAGTTCCTAAGCCATCACAGAAAAGAAACAAAAATAGAACGTATACTTATACCATCTGGATTCGCCACAGTGTCCCGTTATGCACCGTTAGGTTACTTAACTAACGGCATAGCGGGGCGGGACTAGCGCGGGTGTAAAATATAAGCAACATTTATTATATATCATATATATAATAATAATCCATTCGTCTCAGATACTAAGTAATCACATTACAGAATATCAACAGCAGAAGCACATATGAAAATAAAAAGGATATCTAGAAGGTCCGTATTTTGTATTCAGACAACAATAGAAAATACGGATTCCACGGTCGCGATGAATAGCCAAGCCCATACCCCTAGACCCCTATGAGAGCGGCAAGTGACCCTGCCAATTCTAGAGTTTAGGAGACCCGGTTTCGCCTCTTCGAGATGGCCTCCCACTGAACCCTAGAACCCGGTCACTTGTGCTCCCCACCTTGGGTCAATCCTAATGCGGAAAAGTAAATAATATAAAATTGTCACGACCCGAAATAGCACGTGACTGGCACTTGAATCATATGAAGTCTATAGGACCCCATCTAATTCAAGTAAGCCAAAAGCCCAAAAATCTAAAACCATTTTAAGGAGTAAATAAAGAAAAATAGTTTTAAGAAGTGAAGAAAACACGTTTTTAAAAACAAGGTTTTTAAATAAGTAAGCCGAATATGCATTTTTAAAATCTATAGTCTTTTCTGAAAATTTCGGCAGAGTTTCTTTTGTAAATACTGGCCCCAAACGGGGTACAACATGAATAGTATATATACAATGATAAAAGGCATACCCAAGCGGGAGCTAGCTCTTCGTCAATCGACGGTCATAATCACGCAAGCAGTATAATATACAACGCCGAAAGGCGATGATCAAAACTCAAAGGAAAACTCAAAATCAGCATGAAAACCATAATACTACAACGCGCGACTCTAAGGTCGAAATAATGTATAACTGGTTTTCTAAGTCTGAAACAATATACAAGTTTGGTTGATGGAATTACTAGATACAACTGAATAATACATGTACAATGGTGGTTCTGATGCGAAAGAACCCACCTACCAAAGCAAATCACTCGTAAAGGAAGCAATGTGACAGAAGCCGCAATGAAACCTGTACGGCAAAACCTGCAAGAAACTGTGGCACAACGGGGGTGAGTTGCCAACTCGTGAATAGAAAACATCACAGAGCAGAAATCGTATGTATGACACAATCCTAGGTCAATACGATCAGATATATATATAAACCTCAAATGAATAAGTCTGAAGCATGATAAGGTGGCAATATAACATTTATACATGAGTGTAGTGCCAAGTGCTTGTGACAGTGCCTCAGGTAATAGCATATCATAAATATGAGGTATGATCAATGTTGACTATATCATGAAGTCTATGAATATGTGGATATCATCCAACTGTGTGATCAATATCATCAATGTCAATATATGTAGGTGGAAATCATCCACGTGTCACCCAATGAAAATAAGCATCATGCATGTAAATATCATAAACTTATGCATGGAAGTATGAGGATGTAAATCAACATGTGTCGCTCGCGACATATCAAAATCATGGAACCTGAGTGTCAAGCATCGACACTCGAAAGCATCATGAAACCTGTGCCTAGCATCGGCATGTAAATCCTCATATACATAGGGCTCCGTCAGTCCGGATCGGCCCATCTCATCTCTCAACTCCGGTTGGTATCCCCCAGATATCCGCCGAGCTCAACACGATTAGTAGTCCCTCTGCCAGGCTCACCGTCTGCAATACAGCGATCCGTTCTCACCCCGGGGTACCATACCGTGTCCACCATGTATCCGCAATCGGCCTCATCTAGCTCCTCGATTCGGGTGCACATGTCATACGTTTCAGAACCGAGAAAACGCATGGTGGACGCACTGAAATATCATATCAAGGGAAACCGGGTTTTTAAAACATTACATATTCTCTTTTGAAATACCCACGGTTCCCAAATCCAGAAATATCATGGAAACAACATATCTCAATGCGTATAATCATAAAGCATGATGTATGCGACATGTATAGGAAATGTAAGCATATCAGTATATCATGCAACATGAAATAATAATATGCACATATTGAGGGAAACCACTCTTTTAAAGTGAATACAGTTTTAAAATACATCTTGTGGTTCCCAAATCACCAAAATCAAGACAGAATCGTCTATGTATGTGCATGTATGTATGTGTACAGAATATGAGTGTACAATAGGTAAGTACACAAGTATGAGTGTACAGTATGTATGTGCACAAGTATGAGTGTACAATATGTAAGTACACAAGTATGAGTGTACAATAGGTATGTGCACAAGTATGACATGCAAGGGGTCATAACCTGATGTAATAATCCTACTGTGTAGTGACATGGCAATTATCGATGATGAAGTGTGTGAGCCGGCAAGCAGGTGTACGTGAAACATATGCATCATCGATAATGGTGCTGGTGTCCTAACAACATGGTTTCAATATAACATTAAACATATTTAAACATGCAATGCGATGCGAACAGTAAGAATATACGGAAAATGAATAATAAACACGACAGTGCAGTATCTACATCAATGTATTTATGTCATACTGTTTTGCCATTTGAAAGAAGACGAATCGGGGTTTTTAGGAAAATAAGGGTTACGGTGTTTTTAAGAAAAGATGCGTCTTTTGAAAATATCCGTAGAATCCCTTTGCCTATCTTTAAAATACTCCCGATTCGTTAGTTTTTTGAAATAGGTATGACATCGGCCTAGCCTAACATCTACTAGCAAAACTACAGCTCTAACTAATAAGTCAATCAGGAGGGGTATGGAAACCACCTAAATCTGAGTCGATATATATATATATAAATATAATAGTCGGTGATCCCGCCTCAAAGGTACCGCGTACGATACAATATCATATGACATCCTCGAGTCATGAGTGCGGATCTATCATCAATATAAAGCTCGTACGGTAAATCATCGTACGACATCCCAAAAGCTGGGTACGGATCAATATCACATTCATCTCATCAATTATCTGGTATCCTTATCATCATATCTCATGATCTGGGGTACTGATCTAAATCTAGTACAAATCGATACCATCTATATATAAATACGTATGTGAAACACACGTCCAAAGGCCCACTAAAATCTCATATCGTATCCCAAATACGAATCACATATATCACCGATCTCACGGCACTATGCCCAATCTCATCGACTCATATCCAAATATCATACGCTATCCTCATCATCCCGGTATAAGTATAACAAGCAAGCATGTGGGTGGGTGGGTGTAAACCTATTCTAGGGTTCATATCTAGGAAACTATACTGGTTTACATCTAAACCATATTCTATCCATAGTACACCTAATCACAACCTGAAAATCCATGTCACGCATAATAATATCATATATATATAGTATATACAATATACTAAATATCGAACTGCGGGGGTGCTATACGCCATCCACCCGACTTCCCCAGTAGATATAATCTACTCACCTGCATCCTGTGTGTCGGTGTCGATGTCTGATTGATCTTAAAAAACTATCTATTACCGCAATCAAGAACGGCGTCGCATGTAGCTAGCCGGTGAATACGGGTCGGTCCATAGGGATGTTGTGAATTTCCTAGTCGCGCTTACGAGTTAATTCCGAAGGGTGTTCGGATTGATTATTAAATCTAAAAATATAATTAATCTATACTAATTATCAAGATCTATTCTTACTAGGGCTAGGTTTAGGGATGGTTTGGAAATGCAAGTAAACCTCAACGCTTTCTATACCCGAATGAAGATCTATGAGGACTTATGGTAATTATCAATAAAGGGGATTAGATCCATTCGGGAAGGTGTTCCTTCCTCTAGGTTCTTGTCCTTCTTTTAGAGATCCTTACCCTAACCACCATGGAAAACACACGCAACCGGGCTTTTACACTACGGTGTCACTGCTACCTCGAGGGATAGGGTGCCGTAGGGCACGGTGTGTGTGCGTATGCATGGAGTCCTATTGTAAATATATAATGGGTAAGAAAGGGATGAGAGATCTCATCTCTCAAAGTCCTTCCCTAAAGCTAACTCTAAACAAGTTTCTACGGCGAGGAAATAAATCTACCTAGGGCAATGAATTGAAATCTAAATTAGGGCAAGGAATTAAATCTACTTACAGATGCATTTCTCCAATCATAAACGCAGGGTTGTCAGATCTGAATTTCTGAATTGAAGAGTGGCACCGATGCTCTACATAAAGAATTTCTGAATTTTTATTAAAAGGAGGCATAGCCTTTACAATGATTTAGAGTTCCTATTTATAGAGGATAGGAAATCCTAGGTTACAATTGATTCGCATGTCTACATTTACCAAAATATCCTTAGGAAGACCTAGTCAAAGTAGACTCCAAGCTTTGGTAAAATTTAATGTCTCTGTCTTTTATTAAAAGGAAGTATTGGGCCTTGAAATTTCCTTTGTGGGCTTTTCTGTCTTTGGGCTTCCTTATTATTTGGTTCTTTTATTAAAATAGCTTCTATGTTTCTTCCAGATCTCCAGTGAATAATTGCGGTGGACTTTTAACCATTTGCTTTGTAATCTTGGATCTTGCGTTGCCTTGTACTGATCTTTTGTGTAGACTTGATTAAGATCCTTCTATTTGTTGGTCAAAGTCCCTTTTTGTGTCGTCTTTTGTCTTTTTCACTGTTTTTGCTTCAAGAACCTGTAACCTGTAATATATAGCAGACATGCGTCAAAAGCACCTGTTTATTTATAAAAAGAATAAGAATGGTGAATATAATAATGCAATATTATGATGTGAACAAATACCCCCAAACTTATCTTTTGCTCGTCCTCGAGCAAACTTATTTTTATTCACTAAAATCCTAACCACACTTTCGCAGGGAAACGCAATTGCACTGAGCTCGTGCAACAAGCCGTTAAACCTCTAGGTGTCCCTAGTAGGAGGAGTGTTGTCTCCTGAGGGTTTTCAGCGGATACTACCCACAAAATCCTATCAATTCGGCTTTTCGACTTTTGTTCTCCAATTAGGTTTCTAACAAGGAATTCTATTATCGTTGACTCATAAATTGTCCACCCACATTCTTCACACTTCCTCATCATCTAACTTAAGATTATATATGTTCTGCAGACCTACTTAGCTTTCGGCATCTCTTAAGTTTTCCTTCTAGGGTTCCATCTCCACTCAGGAATTTCTATCAACTCTACTAAAGATACAAGTTCTATTCTTGTCACGACCCAAAATTGGCCCGTGACGGCCCTAATACTACGCAACGCCTAAAGACGCAACGCAGTAAAAGAAAGCCGAAACCCAGAAATCTAAACCAAGAAAATACGGAAAAGATAGTATTGTTTTTGAAACGTTTGAAATCTCAACCCAAATTCTTTAAAAGTCTTACTTTCTTTCTTTAAAATTTTAGCAACACCCCCTTTTTGTAAAAACTAGCTCAAGACGGAAAACAATAACATCATAAATATACGACGCCGTAGCAAAGAAATAAGAGGCAGTAGAGAGAAAGCTGTAAATAAAAGACAACAAATCCACAATAATATACAATAACGTCCTCACCAAGTCTCTAAGTCAACAAAACAGTAGTAGATGGAGAGTACAAAATACAACGAATGTGCAATATGAAATACAGATAATCATCCAACCCACCTAAGCAAAACGGTATACTGTGAGCTGATACGATATCTGTAGCAAAAGATGATAGCTGAAAAGCGGAATAGCTGAATAGTCTGCCTCGACTACTCTGGGGAATAACCTGAAACACCTGTGGCACAACGGGGGTGAGTTGCCAACTCGTGAATAGTAGATAACATATGCAGGTAATCGCAGGAATGTACGTACAGCATGAATCTAAGATATGCGATTACAGTAATAACATGTCATGTGAATGCAAGGTAATGTAAATGTACACTAGCAGGTACAATCAATATATGAAGCAATGATGACATGATAATAGTATGCAATAACTATGCAATAGGGATATGAGAAAGCAAATAAGCAACTATCATAAGGGTACACTAACAGGTACTACCAATATATGAATCTGTGCAAAGAATAGATAAGAGTGAGGTATGGGGTGGAACATGTCGTTTCCACGGAAAACTGACATCGTGGCCGGATCACAATCCATCAAGACACTCAAATCCCAAATCCTCAAATCAGCCCCCAAACTGGGCTCTCACATCATAAGTCTGACATCACCTCAATGTACAATATCGAGTAGCTCTCCTATATCTCGAATGTACAAATCAACAATCTCTTTCATATCCAATATCCAATGTCAATGAATCACCTAAATCCCAAGTCGAATCTCAAGTAAGTTTCTAACATCCTAAAGGTATATATATATATATATATATGCAGAAATAAAAATGATGGGGGCAATACACATATATTAGCGTCCCATTCCACTAATATTGGTGTAAGGGTATATATAACAACGGCTAATCCCCTGTTATATATACAAAAGTATTAAAAGAAATATCATGAAACAATGTGCCAAGCATCGACACAGAAATCCTGATCACGTATCATACGCTATCCCGAAAGCACGAGTGCCTAGCTCTGACCCTCGCCTTTCGACGTATGCATACGTACATGACTCCTAGCGGTGTCTCCGTGATCCCCCGCCGAGTCATGGGTACTGTCACCGGTAGGTACTCGCCCGCCTCCAGACTCAATCGGCAAATCCATCGATCTTCTTGTTGAGGGGAACCATACCGGGCCCCACCATGTACTCTCATACGGCAACCACACCTCGTATGGAGTATATAATCAACACCGATAAAACTCATGGTGGACGCGCAAATATCTTCTCAAGGAAACCGGGTTTTTCAATATATGCATAATTTCATGAACTCCCACGGTTCCCAAATCCAGAAAACACCATGTAAAATCCAAATAAACAAATGAGCAAATCCAGGAACAAATAAATGCGATATATCTGAATGTGAGCATATAAATGAGAACATGTAGCTGAAACCAGATGTATGCGAAATCAATAAGGTACAGCTAAGTATAGGTATCTACCTACAAGTAAAATATGTGCAGGGAATACCTGTAGCCATTCGCAAGGTGTAAATGTACCTATTACCGATGGTAAGATACACTACAGGTATACCGATAAGCTAGATGTCAAGTGTGATAAGCAATAGAATCTATAAGGGGTTGTGTGTGACATGGCAATTATTGACGGTGTGTGTGTAGCATACAATCCGTGCTCGTGCAACATGAACCGTCATTAATATGTGCAGTGTCCTACGGCTGCTAGTCACAGTATAACTATATCAAGGAAATAAAGTAAAGGCGCAATTCTAACAATAACGTAGAATGTGCGACAGGTATTTGAATCCTAGCCCAGACGCATAACGCCATGCGGGCGATTCCCCTGTAGATGTTAACTCTACTCACCTACGCTCCACGCCAGGTGAATCCTACCATCTGCTCCCCCCTGTAGTAGTGTCCGTAGTCCCTGCCTGCAAACCTGCAAATAAGACACGGAAATCATTTATAAGCCAAATATTCCGCGAAACGCGATATCGAACCAAAACGAGAAACTCGCGTCGCGAACTAAACGCGCGTGTGCACGATACGCTGAATCGTGTGTGTACGCGTCTAAAACCATCGCGACACGCCGCGATACGCTGGATCACAGAACCCACTCACATATCGCGCGTATCGGGCAAACACAACGGACAACAAAAACGATATATCGTCCCAGATTTTCCTACAGGCCAAAACTTACAAAACTAGACATGCCAAAGCACTACACATAACAGTAAACTACCCCACACAAAAACCCAATACCCCAGTCCCCTACCTGGTCGCAAATTGCGGCCAAACCCATTAAATCTGCGGCCTGGAACAAGAATGAGGGGCTCGTGTTATGGTGGTGGTATCTAGACCTAGTGAGCATGCCCCAGGTTTCTCAATTTTGTTCTGAAGGATCCGGGTCAAAAGCAGATTCCAGATTGCTAATATATCGCTTTAAAAAAACCAATTTGCACAATTTAGAAACCTTATGGTATTTTAGTGTAATCCAGGGCTAAGCTCAGTTCAGTGACCCTAAAAACACTTAAATAAACTAAGGTAGCTAACACAATCAACAATTTATCACCACATCTCACCAATCACCAAAACTAGCACCAAACTAGCTAATTAACACTAATCGACACAAAACCACACACAACTTAAGCAAACAAGAAATGGGGTTCAGAAATATACCCTAAAGAACCCTAAGAAGCAGGTGAAGAAGTGTGTTAGGGGTTGCTACTGCTGCTGGGGCTCCTGCTGCTACAGTTGCTGCTACTGCTGCTTGCTTCTGCAGCTGTTGCTGATGCTGGTGCCACTGCTGCTGCTTCTGTTGTTGTTGTTGATGTTGAAGATGCTTCTGGTGCTGATGCTAACTTCTTGTGATGCTCTCTGTTGCTGCTAAAGCTCTTGCTGCTGCTGCTCTTGCTATTGTTGTTGTTGTTGCTAATGAGGCTGCTGCTGCTGCTGTTGTCTGCTGCTGCTCCTGCTATTGTTGCTGTTGTTTTTGTTGTTGTTGTTGTTGTTGTCTTAGCTGCTGCTGATGATGATGATGGGTGTGTGTGTGAGTGTGTGTATGTTGTGTGAGAGAATGAGAGTGAGAGAATGAGAAGGAAAAGGGAAATGGGAGCTTACATTAGTCAACCCTTTATCTCCCTCTCTCTTCATTAATGAAGGCATGGGCAAAGCCATGATGCCCCATCATGCACTTTCTCTCTCTCCCACCAAGGTCAAAACCCAAAACAAAATTCAAAATAAAACCCTTTTTATTTTAACAACCATAACTATTTAACCCAAAACACCTAACAATATTAAACTAGATTAAGGAAAATAGTTAGTTAACCATGATTGCTAATCATGTTTAACCCCAAAAACAACCCTAGTTATCATGCACAAGTGTGTGCAAGCCTAGGAAAAATCTAATAAAATACTCAATAAATAGGATAAAATATTTAAAAATCAAATTGGTAAACCTTTTTATTAAAAACTATATATAAAAATATAATTAGCTACAAAACAAAGTCTAAGGTGTTACAATCTCCCCCCCATAAAAGAAATTCGTCCCCGAATTTAAAATATACTGTTACGCGTACCTTCAAAGAGAAGATTACAACCCTCAAATCTCGCTCGCAGCCTCCCAAGTGATTACCTCACTATACGGCTACGTCCAAGAAAAACCCTTCACGGATGGCAAGACCCTTGACCGACGTTTCTCCACCTGCCGAGCCCTTAGCACAATTGGCTGCTGGCGAACGAAAGATCGCGTCAAGCTAAGTGGTCTGGTGCTAGATCATGTGAGGAAGGTCAAGAAGGTAATTGTAATGTATCATCACAAGGAATACGGGGTGAAAATCCAATAATCTGGGCAGAAGTGCCAAATTAAGGGCAACGAAACTAACCCGCTTATAAGATCTTAAAAGGACCTAAATCCTGGGACAAGCTTCCCAAAATCCAACACGTCATTCATCGGAAAGTCCGTAGGAATACATGATCTATCCCTGCGACCTCGAGTCTATGACCAAGGCAGTCGGTATGAGACATCAGTTCGCAATGGACAATTCCCATCCTGACCTAACACAACTGGACCATCTCCGAAGTCTCTAAACTAGCTGGGGTCCAAAGTCCTACTTACGCAGAGTCAGAAAAACAACAGACTGGTGATCGACACGACCTAACCCCTAAACCTAAAGGCGGCCAATTGGAGTGTCTCCTGATAACGGCTATCGAAGGAGAACCCTAACGATGGCGAGTGATGATCCCCAACTGCTGACAACAAACAAACAAACACACAACTTAACAAGAACCAACTGAGCACATTGAGTATAACCGGACGACAAGAATCCGAATGGAGTCATACCCTGACTAAATTTGGTAGAAACCATAACGAAATTTGTGGAGATCTGCTCCCATTGCTGCTTCGGAACGGTAAAAGGTTGCAACTCTCCAGCCGGCCTCAGATGCTCGACCCAAGCACACAACAAGACAGACACCTTGAAACGAAACCTGAAACTTCTCTTTACATCCCTGTCCACCCGTAACTATCTCACAAGTCACGTCAATGATAGTGGAACTTAAATGAATATAGAGAATTGACAGATGTGCATGTTCTAGGATTACACGTCTCCAACCGATGAAACCAGGTACACAAACGCGTCCCTAACTTAGCACATCATTGTCACAAATCAAGGTCTCCGAATCATTACCCAGCTAAGTATGCTCAAGTATCACTGACGAACAAGCATAGGTGGGCAGTGTCTCACGAAAGCGATTTAAGGAAAGTGGTCGGGCGCGGACATGAGCAAGCCGTCCCCTCCGTAGAGACGAATTTAAGCTGTACTCGACGATCACACAAGAACTGTAAATCTGCAGAAGACTATCACAACAATCAAAATCCGCTGCAGGAAGATGTACGTTAAGCTCTGGTGGTCTGTGAACATCTGACATGACTCTCCAACAGATGGTGTCTCCAAATCTCCAACGCAAAACCACCGCGGCCATCTCCAGATCATGAGTGGAATATCCTCCTCATACTCCCTCCAGATGTGGGGAGGCAAAATTGATAACTCTATAGTGTCACCTCAGTACACAATCGAGCCCACTCAAGAAACATTACAGTTAAACAACAAGAACGCCCGAACCAAAAGCAAAGAAATAACTGATGCAGTTGTTAACCGAATCTCCAACTGCCGAAACTCCGTACGCATGCCTCAGTCCACAGAAAAGAAACCTCCCTTCCAGGTCAATTCAGTCGACGGTGCAGCACTACTCTAGCAATCCTGCATGAAACGGCGGTAGAAACCTGCTAAGCCCAACAATCTGCGGATCTTCGTCCTGCACACAAGTTTGGGCTTAAGCTGTACGGCCATGATCTTTCTCGGAACCATACAAAACCGTCTCCCGTGACTACAAGACCTAGGAGTTAACACAAAACAAGTCTGAAGAAACACTCCGAGAATTTAGCAAACTGCTGGTGCTCTCCCAGTATCTGCATAACAAATCCTCATGTGCTACTCCTGTTCCTTAAGACACATTAAATAGACCACAATGTGGTATATAACACAACAAAAACTGGTCGAGGGACGGCCTGAAGAAATCTGGTTCATCACATCTACGAATGCTGCTAGGGCATCAGTGAATCCAATGACTCACCAAAACATACAAAGCCCGTAGCACGCACAAAGCAGTCTTCGGAATGCCATCACCCCGAATCCGCAATAATGATGACCTGATCCCGAACAAACTTAGAAAATGTCTCGCACTCTGGAGCTGATCGAAGAAATCGTCACGGCGAGCTGAAGGATACCTATCCGCACCGTAAGCCGGTTCAATTGACGATCCGTCGATACGCAACCCTAAGCTGCCGTCTTTCTCCTTGACGAACAGAAATAGGAGCTTCCAAAAGCGAAACACTCAGACGCACAAAACTCTCCAAACCACAACTCTGCAGCTGATCCTTAAGCTCCCTAAGCTTCGCCGGCTTATCCGGAACAACGTCGGAAAAACTCTCGCACGAAAGGAACCCGGTCCAACAATCCCACTGTGTCTCCGGTATCACAAATGAACGCCAAGAATCTACGACATCTCCTCAGTAGCCAACTAGCGAAAAAGGCTGAATTCAACCTGTGAGCGGCGGCACAACTATCCACCTGCACAACAAGAACTGACCTGCCGGGAAAACAAACCTGACTGTTTCCTCACGGTAATCCACAGACGCCTAACACGTAACTAAACAGTCCGTGCCAAGAAGAACGTCAAATCCAACATCTCTAGAAGGACCAAAATGACGGACGAATCTCTATCTCCTATCCGATTGGCACACAACTGAAATACGTGTCGCGCAACAAAAGAATCGCTGACAGAAGTTAAAACAACTACGAATAATCTACCCAACCACGGTACAAGCATGAAAACAACGAATACATGAAAAGAACATATAAATCAAGGGTACCTGAAAACTCCACATTGGACGTCTGCGCGTCCCGATGAGTAGAAGCAAACTCCTGTGTCTGCCCTCCACTCGCAGCTGGATGAACTCCTCTGGTAGACTGACCCCTCTGAGCGAATCTTCCACGTCCACGACCTCTCTGAATACGATCCTGACGAGGTGCTAAGGGACAATCCCTGACGAAGTGCTGAAGGCTCCCGCATCGAAAACATCCACGCGCTGACTGCTGACCATCCTGGGGATGAGAGCTAAACGACTGTCCTCGTCCCAAGCCTCTGCTACTCCCGCGACGGCCACGAAATCTGTCTCGACGACCAAACCTCTGCCTCTGGGCTGGTACACTGGTACAAGTCCTCCACTGTCCTGGAACTGTCTGAGCCTCTGGAATATGTGCCTCGTCAACTGGAGCTGCAACCACTGGTGCTATGTAGGTGACGGACTGCTGCATGCTGATCGTAAGGGACAGCTGAGTAACAGGGGTGACAACCTCCTATCGTAGCTCCCGAACGATATCAACCAATGAACTCATAGTCTGGCGGAAGTCCTGCATCTCTGCCAAAAGTCTATCAATAGTATATGTCGTAGGCTGATCCATCTGCACCGGTGCAACTAGAGTGCCATCCTGGTCAGTACTCGTCTCACCCGAGCCAACTCTGACCTCGGCCCTCGCTGCATCACTCTGAGTCCCCATAGTCATTGACGGCAAGGCTATAAATAGATATAAGATAAGATTCGATAAGAATAAGGAAATCGAATCTCAAGGATATGAATCATCAAGGAAGGAATCTCAAGCAATTTGTACTTAGGTTACTTAATGCAAAGTACCGCATCGTGGGTATGCTGTAGACATACACACATTACGTTACTCTGCTTAAGCTACCTTCTCCATCATACTAAGGTCATCCTAAACTCCGAAAGGTAAAACCTAGCGCTTTGATACCAACTTTGTCACGACCCAAAATTGGCCCGTGACGGCCCTAATACTACGCAACGCCTAAAGACGCAACGCAGTAAAAGAAAGCCGAAACCCAGAAATCTAAACCAAGAAAATACGAAAAAGATAGTATAGTTTTTGAAACGTTTGAAATCGCAACCCAAATTCTTTAAAAGTCTTACTTTCTTTCTTTAAAATTTTAGCAACACCCCCTTTTTGTAAAAACTAGCTCAAGACGGAAAACAATAACATCATAAATATACGACGCCGTAGCGAAGAAATAAGAGGCAGTAGAGAGAAAGCTGTAAATAAAAGACAACAAATCCACAATAATATACAATAACGTCCTCACCAAGTCTCTAAGTCAACAATACAGTGGTAGCTGGAGAGTACAAAATACAACGAATGTGCAATATGAAATACAGATAATCATCCAACCCACCTAAGCAAAACGGTATACTGTGAGCTGATGCGATATCTGTAGCAAAAGATGATAGTTGAAAAGCGGAATAGCTGAATAGCTTGCCTCGACTACTCTGGGGAACAACCTAAAACACCTGTGGCACAACGGGGGTGAGTTGCCAACTCGTGAATAGTAGATAACATATGCAGGTAATCGCAGGAATGTACGTACAGCATGAATCTAAGATATGCGATTACAGTAATAACATGTCATGTGAATGCAAGGTAATGGAAATGTACACTAGCAGTTACAATCAATATATGAAGCAATGATGACATGATAATAGTATGCAATAACTATGCAATAGGGATATGAGAAAGCAAATATGCAACTATCATAAAGGTACACTAACAGGTGCTACTAATATATGAATCTGTGCAAAGAATAGATAAGTGTGAGGTATGGGGTGGAACATGTCGTTTCTACGGAAACCTGACATCGTGGCCGGATCACAATCCATCAAGACACTCAAATCCCAAATCCTCCAATCAGCCCCCAAACTGGGCTCTCACATCATAAGTCTGACATCACCTCAATGTTCAATATCGAGTAGCTCTCCTATATCTCGAATGTACAAATCAACAATCTCTTTCATATCCAATATCCAATATCAATGAATCACCTATATCCCAAGTCGAATCTCAAGTAAGTTTCTAACATCCTAAAGGTATATATATATATATATATATATGCAGAAATAAAAATGATGCGGGCAATACACATATATTAGCGTCCCATTCCACTAATATTGGTGTAAGGGTATATATAACAACGGCTAATCCCCTGTTATATATACAAAATTATTAAAAGAAATATCATGAAACAATGTGCCAAGCATCGACACAGAAATCCTGATCATGTATCATACGCTATCCCGAAAGCACGAGTGCCTAGCTCTGACCCTCGCCTTTCGACGTATGCATACGTACATGACTCCCAGCGGTGTCTCCGTGATCCCCCGCCGAGTCATGGGTACTGTCATGGGTACTGTCACCGGTAGATACTCGCCCGCTTCCAGGCTCAATCGACAAATACATCGATCTTCTTGCCGAGGGGAACCATACCGGGCCCCACCATGTACTCTCATACGGCAACCATACCTCGTATGGAGTATATAATCAACACCGATAAAACTCATGGTGGACGCGCAAATATCATCTCAAGGAAACCGGGGTTTTCAATGTATGCATAATTTCATGAACTCCCACGGTTCCCAAATCCAGAAAACACCATGTAAAATCCAAATAAACAAATGGGCAAATCCAGGAACAAATAAATGTGATATATCTGAATGTGAGCATATAAATGAGAACATGTAGCTGAAACCGGATGTATGCGAAATCAATAAGGTACAGCTAAGTATAGGTATCTACCTATAAGTAAAATATGTGCAGGGAATACCTATAGCCGTATCGCAAGGTGTAAATGTACCTATTACCGATGGTAAGATACACTACAGGTATACCGATAAGCTAGATGTCAAGTGTGATAAGCAATAGAATCTATAAGGGGTTGTGTGTGACATGGCAATTATTGACGGTGTGTGTGTAGCATACAATCCATGCTCGTGCAACATGAACCGTCAATAATATGTGCAGTGTCCTACGGCTGCTAGTCACAGTATAACTATATCAAGAAAATAAAGTAAAGGCGCAATTCTAACAATGACGTAGAATATGCGACAGGTATTTGAATCCTAGCCCAGACGCATAACGCCATGCGGGCGATTCTCCTGTAGATGTTAAATCTACTCACCTACGCTCCACGCTAGGTGAATCCTACCATCTGCTCCACCCTGTAGTAGTGTCCGTAGTCCCTGCCTGCAAACCTGCAAATAAGACACGGAAATCATTTATAAGCTAAATATTCCGCGAAACGCGATATCGAACCAAAACGAGAAACTCGCGTCGCGAACTAAACGCGCGTGTGCACGATACGCTGAATCGTGTGTGTACGCGTCTAAAACCATCGCGACACGCCGCGATACGCTGGATCACAGAACCCACTCACATATCGCGCGTATCGGGCAAACACAACGGACAACAAAAACGATATATCGTCCCAGATTTTCCTACAGGCCAAAACTTACAAAACTAGACATGCCAATGCACTACACATAACAGTAAACTACCCCACACAAAAACCCAATACCCCAGTCCTCTACCTGGCCGCAAATTGCGGCCAAAACCATTAAATCTGCGGCCTGGAACAAGAATGAGGGGCTCGTGTTCTGGTGGTGGTATCTAGACCTAGTGAGCATGCCCCAGTTTTCTCAATTTTGTTCTGAAGGATCCGGGTCAAAAGCAGATTCCAGATTGCTAATATATCGCTTTAAAAAAACCAATTTGCACAATTTAGAAACCTTATGGTATTTTAGTGTAATCCAAGGCTAAGCTCAGTTCAGTGACCCTAAAAACACTTAAATAAACTAAGGTAGCTAACACAATCAACAATTTACCACCACATCTCACCAATCACAAAAACTAGCACCAAACTAGCTAATTAACACTAATCGACACAAAACCACACAAAACTTAAGAAAACATGAAATGGGGTTCAGAAATATACCCTAACGAACCCTAAGAAGCAGGTGAAGAAGTGTGTGAGGGGTTGCTACTGCTGCTGGGGCTCCTGCTGCTACAGTTGCTGCTACTGCTGCTTGCTTCTGCAGCTGTTGCTGATGCTGGTGCCACTGCTGCTGCTTCTGTTGTTGTTGTTGATGTTGAAGCTGCTTCTGGTGCTGATGCTAACTTCTTGTGATGCTCTCTGTTGCTGCTAAAGCTCCTGCTGCTGCTGCTCTTGCTATTGTTGTTGTTGCTGCTAATGAGGCTGCTGCTACTGCTGTTGTCTGCTGCTGCTGCTCCTGCTATTGTTGCTGCTGTTTTTGTTGTTGTTGTTGTTGTCGTCTTAGCTGCTGCTGCTGATGATGATGGGTGTGTGTGTGAGTGTGTGTATGTTGTGTGAGAGAATGAGAGTGAGAGAATGAGAAGGAAAAGGGAAATGGGAGCTTACATTAGTCAACCCTTTCTCTCCCTCTCTCTTCATTAATGAAGGCATGGGCAAAGCCATGATGCCCCATCATGCGCTCTCTCTCTCTCCCACCAAGGTCAAAACCCAAAACAAAATTCAAAATAAAACCCTTTTTATTTTAACAACCATAACTATTTAACCCAAAACACCTAACAATATTAAACTAGATTAAGGAAAATGGTTAGTTAACCATGATTGCTAATCATGTTTAACCCCAAAACAACCCTAGTTATCATGCACAAGTGTGTGCAAGCCTAGGAAAAATCTAATAAAATACTCAATAAATAGGATAAAATATTTAAAAACCAAATTGGTAAACCTTTTTATTAAAAACTATATATAAAAATATAATTAGCTACAAAACAAAGTCTAAGGTGTTACAATTCTTCATCCCTTTCTCTCATCTAAACTCCAATCACATATTCCCACGTGTGTGTATAAATCACCCATACACTTGGAAATTCAAATCAAGCAATCATACTCTTGTCCGTTGTCCAAAGCACTTATTAGTAGGTGAATTTTTAATTGAATTTTGCTTACACATCCTTCATGCTACCGTTAATACTTCTTGAGGTACCAACGACCGATTACAAGATGTGTTTGCACATTAAAGCGTACTTCCTAGTCTTGCAACACCCAAGGCTTTTAGCAGTGACTCCCAAACCAGTTGGTCTAAGACACTAGGTGATGAAGCACCCTCGCTAAATATTTTTCTATTTTTGCAGCCTTAAGTAATCACAAAAACCAGTTTTCATTTTTTTATTCTTTATTCACACTTATATATATATATTTTATTTTCATTGTACTAAGGACTTTAGACAAGAGCATTTCAAGGTCTCCTCTACTATTCCAAGTTTCAAGGTGCGTGATTGTGCAAATTGTAGGGTATACATTTTCATAATCTAGACTTAAGCTAGGAACTATTTTTCAAACTTATACTCTAAAAAGAACATCAATACTCTTCCCTTTTTTCGACTTAGCCCAAGAACTGAACTCAAAATTTGCCTATTTCTAAATAAACTACAAAAATATATACTTTCTACCGTTAAGTTTTAAGAAATGTTATTTTTAGGGTTTTTAATTTACTAAGTCTAAGATCTAGTTGTTCCTAGCCAGTTGACCTATTTGTCAAACTCAAATCAAATATAGCCAAAATTGAATACAATAATTTTTATAATTTTTCAAATTTTTTTTTAAATTTGTATGGGTTTTCAAATAAATATGCAAATGCAAAAATATACAAATGAATGCGAAGGAAGAAGACATACCGAGCATACCCCCAAAAAAGACATACCGAGCATCCCTATAGTGGTGAGTATTCCCGCCTGTCACGCGGGTGACCCGGGTTCGATCCCCGGCAATGGCGCCATTTGATTGATCTTAAAAAACTATCTATTACCGCAATCAAGAACGGCGTTGCATGTAGCTAGCCGGTGAATACGGGTCGGTCCATAGGGATGTTGTGAATTTCCTAGTCGCGCTTACGAGTTAATTCCGAAGGGTGTTCGGATTAATTATTAAATCTAAAAATCTAATCAATCTATACTAATTATCTAGATTTATTCTTGCTAGGGCTAGGTTTAGGGATGGTTTGGAAATGCAAGTAAACCTCAACGCTTTCTATACCCGAATGAAGATCTATGAGGAGTTATGGTAATTATCAATAAAGTGGATTAGATCCATTCGGGAAGGTGTTCCTTCCTCTAGGTTCTTGTCCTTCTTTTAGAGATCTTTACCCTGACCTCCATGGAAAACGCGCTCAACCGGGCTTTTACACTGCGGTGTCACCGCTACCTCGAGGGATAGGGTGCCGTAGGGCGCGGTGTGTGTGCGTATGCATAGAGTCCTATTGTAAATATATAATGGGTAAGAAAGGGATGAGAGATCTCATCTCTCAAAATCCTTCCCTAAAGCTAACTCTAAACAAGTTTCTACGGCGAGGAAATAAATCTACCTAGGGCAAAGAATTGAAATCTAAACTAGGGCAAGGAATTAAATCTACTTACAGATGCATTTCTCCAATCATAAACGCAGGATTGTCAGATCTGAATTTCTGAATTGAAGAGAGGCACCGATGCTCTCCATAAAGAATTTCTGAATTTTTATTAAAAGGAGGCATAGCCTTTACAATGATTTAGAGTTCCTATTTATAGAGGATAGGAAACCCTAGGTTACAATTGATTCGCATGTCTACATTTACCAAAATATCCTTAGGAAGACCTAGTCAAAGTAGACTCCAAGCTTTGGTAAAATTTAATGTCCCTGTCTTTTATTAAAAGGAAGTATTGGGCCTTGAAATTTCCTTTGTGGGCTTCCTTATTATTTGGTTCTTTTATTAAAATAGCTTCTATGTTTCTTCCAGATCTCCAGTGAATAATTGCGGTGGACTTTTAACCATTTGCTTTGTAATCTTGGATCTTGCGTTGCCTTGTACTGATCTTTTGTGTAGACTTGATTAAGATCCTTCTATTTGTTGGTCAAATTCCCTTTTTGTGTCGTCTTTTGTCTTTTTCACTGTTTTTGCTCCAAGAACCTGTAACCTGTAATATATAGCAGACATGCGTCAAAAGCACCTGTTTATTTATAAAAAGAATAAGAATGGGGAATATAATAATGCAATATTATGATGTGAACAATGTCATCTTCATCTTCTTCGTCATATGAAGCCCTCGCGAAGGTACCTACAAGATAACACAATCGCAAATGCACCTTAAAATCACATCAAGAAAACCAAACGACGCGCTAAGGCTTATAGGTTAGAACCTATGGACTACGCTTTCAAAACCATCAAACAACCCTCGATGTCATCGTGCAAACGTCAAGTGATCGAGGTAAAACACAAATACGCAAATCCAGAATTTAAAATACGAGAAAAGAAACCCGAATAAAAACAACAACTTAGGAAAAAGGTTCCAGATTCTACCCTAGGTCAAATCAGACAATTTTGCATACACCAAGGGTCTATTTTACTGGAGAAAAGGCCACAAAACAAATACGGGGCAAATCCTCACTGGTCTGGCCGCAATTTGCGGCCAGATTGGATTTAATTGCGGCCAAGTTTGAGGGTTAGGGGTCAGGTCTTTGGTGGTAGCTTCCTAGGTGCCTGCATGTATCATTGTCCTTACAAAATAATTTTCAAAGTCTCGGGGTGATAGCAGATTCCATTTTACATCCACAGAATTCACAATTTCCCGATATCGGCTTTTCTAAATCCATATTCCGGGGTTCTAGTCTCTGGTTTAGGCCTGAATTCTAGCACTAGGGGGTTTGTGTGGTCTCTACTGAGCTCAATTGCCCATCACAACTCTCAATTTCCAATAACCCTAACTAGAATTCTTCTAAGTTCACAAAACCACTCAATATCGGTTCTAATCTAACATGGGGGTAAAAGTAATGGAAACACTAAGCTTATGGTTCAGAAAATACCTCATTTGGCAACTCAAGAAAATTCTTGAGTTACCCCAAGTGGCCAAAATCCTTGCTTTCTTGGTCTAATGTGCTTCCCTTGAGCTTGTGCATCTTTCTTGTAAAATGGAATTTGGGTTTTTGAGGTGATTTTCATGGTGTTTTGGGGGATTTTGTGGAGAAGGAGAGGAGGGGCAGCAGCAGCAGCAGAAATAGGGAAGAGAGGGGAGAGGAATGAGTGAGAATAAAGATGGGGAATGGCTCAAGACTAGGTCAACATAAACCCTCACCTTTCTCTCTCTCACCCATACCTATTTCTTTATTCTTTACTTTTTCTTTTCTATTGACCTTCTCTCTTCAATAGTAACCCCAAAATGACAAGCCATACACCCAAAAATGTAGGAAAATGCAACAAGTGTTAAAGAAAAGATATGGTGCATGTTTTGTACAAAACAAGCTTAAACGCGATTAGCGATTTTTAATCGCGATTAGCACTCTATTAGCATATAATTAATCATAAAAAAAATTAAAAATTGCATAATTCACATAAAACACCCGCTTTTAATAATTTCTAAAATTTTCCAAATTTTTCCCCATTTAACGGTATTTAATTATGCCGCCTTATTAAAATATTCAATATTTTATTATTAAATTTTAAAAATTCCCAAAAATAAATTTTTTTTTTTTGAAATGTTACAAAAATAATGGTGACATCATCCTCAACTCAAAAGTGCCCCAAATAAAAGAATATTACATACAATTGATATTTACATGAATGAAAATAAAGACTCTCATCTCACATAAAACCCCTGCCTATTCGATCGCGACAATCATGCACATCATATCTCAGCAACACATAATATCTCATATCATCAACGTAAGCAAGTATGCGTATCCCGATTGCCGTTGATGTATAGCAACGAAATCGGCGATACACCACATACTACACTTACGGTCGCAGAAAAGAAAGTGAAAAACAACAATTGCAATCACAGATATCAAGATGATGTTTAACGTTTCGATCGAATCAACGTACACTCACAAATTACCCCGTGAGCTCAACACTTGAGAAAAGTTAAAAATACTAAAAAAACGCGCCACAATGTCTATGGTCCAGCCGTAGAAGGGTTTAAGCAAAGCCTCACCTATGACACCACGGAACTACGTGTCACGATCCGAAATTGGCACGTGACGGCCCTAATACTACGCAACGCCTACAGACGTAACGCAGTAAAAGAAAGCCAAAACCCAGAAATCTAAACCGTTAAAAAGACAAGAAAAGATAATAGAAGTTTTGAAACATTTGAAATCACAACCCAAATTCTTTAAAAGTCCAATTTATTTCCTTTAAAATTTTGGCAACACTTCCTTTGTAAAACTAGCCCTAAAAATGGGTACAACATAAATATAAATAAAGAATCCCCAAACGGCAGCAAATACACGCCCAAAGGCGGAAAACAACCACCACAACAAATACACGACGCCGTAGCGAAAAAATAAAAGACGATAGAAAGGAAACTGTATAAAAGATAACAAGTCACAAATAACATACAATATCGTCCTCACCAAGTCTCTAAGTCAACAAAAATATAGTAGATGGAGAGTACAAGGATACAACGAATATACAATACAACAATACGGATAACCACAAAACCCACCTAAGTAAAACTGCATACTATGAGCTGAAGCGGTATCCGTAGCAAAACATGATCAGATAGATGAATAGCCAGCCTCGACTACTCTGGGGAACACCCTGCAAAACAACTGTGGCACAACGGGGATGAGTTGCCAACTCATGAATAGTAAATAATATATGCAGGTAATCTAAAGTATGCACGTACAGCGTGAACCTAACATATGCAATTAATAGCAATAAAAGGTCATATGAATGCAATAATCAAGAAAGGTATGCTAGCAGGTACAACTAATACATGAAGCAATAATAATATGACAATTAGTATGGAATAATCATGCAATAATGATATGAAAATGTGTATATGCAACAATCATGGAAGGTACACTAACATGTACTACTAATACATGAAACAGTGCATATAAATAAAGGTGGAGTATGGAATGAAATATGTCATTTCCACGGAATCCTGACATCGTGGTAGGATCACAATCCATCAAGACAATCCAAAATTCCAATTCCTCAAATCAGCCCCCAAATTGGCTCTCATATCATATAAGTCTTACAAATCCTTAATGTACAATATCGAATAAATCTTCTATATCCTGGATGTACAAAATCAAGTGAACCTCATATATCCTTTATGAGCAATATCAAGTAAATGTCATATGTCCTAAATCCAATATCAAGTGAATCTCTTATAACCTAGGTATATTTGCATGAATAAATATGATGAAGTATATGAATTTATATGTATAAATATATACAATATCGAGCATATAGGCCCCGAGCACATAGGCCCCTCACATCGACCATATAGGCCCCTCACATCGAGCACATAGGCCCAGAGCACATAGGCCCCGAGCACATAGGCCTCACTCATCGACCATATAGGCCCCTCACATCGAGCACATAGGCCCCAAGCACATAGGCCCCACTCATCGACCATATAGGCCCCTCACATCGAGCACATAGGCCCCGAGCACATAGGCCCCATTCATCGACCATATAGACCCCTCACATCGAGCACATAAGCCCTACTCATCGACCATATAGGCCCCTCACATCGAGCACATAGGCCCCGAGCACATAGGCCCCACTCATCGACCATATAGGCCAACTCATATAATGAATAAATATATTGCATATATCATCATGATGTAGATGTATATATATATATATATATATATATATATATATATATATATATATATATCAGCGTCCCATACCACTGATATATATATATACGATGGGTATACATATATATATCAGCGTCCCATACCACTGATATATATACGCAAGAGTAAAACAATCCAGAAAACATCATATGAAAACCATATCTCAATGCGAAAATCCATGAATATAATATATGCAACATAAACTGAAATGTAAACATATAAAGGAAAAGCCGCTAATTAACTGCAACAAGTTAATATAAATGTTATGCGGTTCCTAATTTCTCCAATTCTAAATAACATCAAGTAAAGGTAAACCAGTAGCTATAACCAGATATATGTGTAAACATAAAGGTATAGCAAGGTATATGTATCTACCTATAAGTAAATGATGTAGTATACCCCCTGGGTATAAGTGAAATATGTGCAAGGTATACCTGTAGCTATGTCGTAAAGTGTGCATGTACCTATCACTAATGGTACAATACTCTATAGGTATACGGGTATCTAGCATATAAGTATATGAAGGCATATGTGTAAGCATGTAGATATGCAAGTATGCTATATGTCATATGCGATAAGAAATGTGAATCAATGACACAATGTCCCTAACCAAGCACTATCCTAACTATAAGTGGTTTGTCTGTGACATGGCAATTATTGACGGTGTGTGTAGCATACAATCAGTGCTCATGCAACATGAATCGTCAATAATATGTGCAGTGTCCAAAGGCTACTAGTCCAAGTACAACAACATCTATGTAATAGGGTAAATGCGCAATTCTAAATATGACATAGAATATGCGACAAGTATTAACATTTCTAGCCCAGACGCATAACGCCATGTGGGCGATTCCCCTGTAGATGTTAAATCTACTCACCAACGCTCCAAGCTAGGTAAATCCCACCACCTGTTTTCCCTTTATAGCAGTGTCCGTAGTCCCCGCCTGCGAACCTGCAACATTAAAACAGCAAAGAAAATATATATATTAATAATAAACCTAAAATACATACAATCTACCCGGACCAACACGACACACCTACGTACTCTAAAGGGTTCGTATTGCAGCTAACGCGTATAGTGACACTACGAAACCAACTCAGTGCAACAGCAACACGTAACACGCATCGTATCGGATAACGTATCGCACGAAACGAAACACTAGAAATATGCAAAATGATCCCAGATTTTTCTGTGCTAACAATTTGTAAAAATTGCAAGTACCATGAGACTTCCAATCACCCCAGAGACCCCTACCCAAAAACCCAAACCCTAACTCCCTACTCTGGCCGCAAATTGCGGCCAGATCCAATAAATCTGCGACGCGAACAAGGAGGAACTGGCTCGTATTTTGAGGGTAGGTTCTAGGTCTCTATACTTGGTTACAGTCAAGTCAATTTTTGCAACAAATACTTAGTTTAACAGCAGATCACCCGAGACCCCAAATCGACACTAAAAATACGATATTTATCTGAAACGATACGATACGCGATAAAAAAAAAGCAACTTTAAAGCTATGCTACACAAAAATGACTTAAACAACAGTAAAGAAACATTACCTAATTAAATGAACACAAAGATCCTAGCTTTGTATGATCCAAGGCATCCATGAGGCAAAATCCACGAAAAGGTGTGATTTTTGTGATGAAATTGTGAATTTGCGATGGATTTTGTGTGAAGAAAAGAGAGAGTTCAGTTTAGAAAGAGAATGAGATGAAGAAATGAGAAAGAGATAGAGAAAAAGAGAGGGTGTGAGGAAATGAGAGAGGGAGGTGAGTGTAGGGTGAGAAGGAGAGTGAGTGTATCATTAGCATTAATTGCAACCATGCCTCATATTTAATGCTCCATACCTCATCATTCCAAAACAATTATCTCTCTCTCTCTCTCACACAAAAGATTAAGGGTGGATTAAAGGCAAAGGATTAAAGCAAATGGATAAGATTAAGGTTAAGTGTCATAGTTGCTAAAACTAGATTAGCACAAACAAAACTCACATTTACGTGCACACGTGCGTGCATCCATATAACAAATAATAATAAATTATTAATTAAATGTTATAAAATGTGAGGAACCCGAATTGGTAAACTTTTTACAATAAACCCGCATTAACGTCTAAACCAACACTAACCGAAATCTAAGGCGTTACAATCTCCTCCCCTTATAAAAATTCGTCCCCGAATTTAAAATTTTCACTAAGCGTACCTTCAAAGAAAAGATTACAATTTCTCAAATCTTGTTCGCAGTCTCCCAAGTGATTACCTCACTATACTGCTACGTCCAACTAAAACCCTTCAAAGATGGCAAGACCCTTGATCGACGTTTCTCCACCTGCCGAGCCATTAACACAATTGGCTGCTGGTGAACGAAAGATCGCGTCCAAGCTAAATGGTCCGGTGCTGAATCATGTTAGAAAGGTCATGAAGGTAATTGCAAAGTATCGAAACAAGGAATACGGGGTGAAAACTCAATAATCTGGGCGGAAGGGCCAAATTAATGGCAACGGAACTAACTCTCTTTAAGGATCTTAAAAGGACCTACAATTCTGGGATAAGCTTCCCAAAACTCAACACGTCATTCATCGGAAAAGTCCGTAGGAATACATGATCTCCCACTGCAAACTCAAGTCTGCGACCATCACGGTCGGCATAAGACCTCTGTCTGCACTGGGCTGCCATCATCCTGACCTGAACCAACTGGATCATCTCCGAAGTCTCTAGACTAGCTGGGGTCCAAAAATCCTACTACACAGAGTCAGAAAAACAGACTGGTGATCGACACGACCTAACCCCTAAACTTAAAGGTTGCCAAGTAGAATGACTCCCGATAACAACTATCGAAGAAGTATCCTAACGATGGCAAGTGACGATCCCAACTGCCGAAAACAATTAATACATACGCACAAACTTAACAAAGAACAACTGAGCAAACTGAGCATAACCGGACAACAAGCATCCGAATGGAGTTACACCCTAACTAAACCTAGGTAGACACCATAACGAAATTCGTGGAGATCTGCTCCCACTCCCACTTCGGAACGGTTAAAGGTTGCAACTCTCCAGCCGGTCTCAGATGCTCAACCTAAGAACACCACAAGACAGACACCTTGAAACGAAACCCGAAACTTCTCTTTACATCCCTGCCCATCCGTAACTATCTCACAAATCACGTCAAATGTTGGTGGAACTTGAATGAGTATAGAAGGTTGACAGATGTGCCTGCTCTAGGATTTCACGTCTCTACCCAATAATATCAGGTACACAAACCCATCCCTAAACTTAGCACACCCATGTCATAATCAAGGACTCCGAAATATTACCCGGCCGAATAGGCTCAAGTATCTTTGACGAACAAGCGTCGGCGGGCAGTGTCTCGCGAAAGAGATTAAAGAAAAGTGGTCGGGCACGGACATGAGCAAGCTGTCCCCTCAGTAGAGGCGAACTTAAGCCGTACTCAATGATCGCACAAGAACTGTAAATCCGCAGAAGACTATAACAACAATCAACACCCGCTGCAGGACGATGTACATTAAGCTCTGGTGGTCCGTGAAAATCTGACACGACTCTCGAACAAGTAGTGTCTCCAAATCTCCAACGCAAAACCATCGCGGCCATCTCCAGATCGTGAGTGGAATATCCTGCTAGTACTTCCTCCAAATGTAGGGAAGCAAAAGCGATAACTCCATAGTGTCACCTCAGTACACACTCGAGCCCCAATCGTGAAACATTACAGTTAAACAACAAGTTGCTCGAACCAGAAGCAAAGAAAGAACTAATGCAGTTGTTAACCGAATCTTCAACTGCCGAAAACTCCACACACATGCCTCAGTCCAAAGAAAAGAAACCTCCATTCCGGTCATTCAAGTCAACGGTGCAGCACTACACTAGCAATCCTGCATGAAACGGCGGTAAAAACCTGCTAAGCCCAAAAATCTGCGGACCTCCGTCCTGCACACAAGTTTGGGCATAAGCTATACGTCCTCGATCTTTCTCGGAACCATACGAAAACCGTCTCCCGTAACTACAAGACCTAGGAGTCAACACAAACAAGCCTGAAGAAACCCTCCGAGAATCTAGAAAACCACCGGGACTCTCCCAATGTCTGCAAAAAAAATCTTCAAGTGTTACTCCTGTCCCTCAAGACACATTGAATAGACCAGAATGTCATCAATAACACAACAATAACTGGTCAAGGAACGGCCTGAAGAAAATCTGGTTCAAATCTACGAATGCTGCTAGGGAATTGGTGAATCTAATGACACACCAATACACACGAAGCCCGTAGCATGCACAAGGCAGTCTTCGGAATGTCATCACTCCGAACCCGCAACAATGATGACCTAATCCCAAACAAACTTAGAAAATGTCTCGCACTCCGGAGCTGATCGAAGAAATCGTCAATGCGAGGTGAAGGATACATATCCGCACCGTAAGCCGGTTCAATTGACGATCAATCAATACACAACCTTCATCTGCCGTCTTTCTCCTTGACGAACAGAAATAGGATCTCCCTAATGCGAAACACTCAGACGCACAAGCCCCCCAACAAACAACTCTGCAGCTGATCCTTAAGCTCCCTAAGCTTCGCCGGCTCATCTAGAACAACGTCGGAAAACTCTCGCACGATAGAAACCCGGTCCAACAACCCAACTGTGGCTCCGGTATCATAAATGAATGCCAAGAATCCAAGACATCTCCTCAAAAGCCGACTAGCAAAAAGGCTGAATTCAAGCTGTGAGAAGCGACACAACTATCCCCCTGCACAACAAGAACTGACTCGCCGGGGAAAACAAAACCTGACTGTTTCCTCACGGTAGTCCACAGACGCCTAGCACGTAGCTAACCAGTCCGTGCCCAGGAGAACGCCAAATCCAACATCTCTAGAAGGATCAAAATGACGGACGAATCTCTATCTCCTATTCTATTGGCACACAACCGAAATACGTGTCGCGCAATAAAAGAATCGCTGACAGACGTTAACATAACAAACGGCTGATCTACCTAACACGGCTCTCGTCCCAACCACGACACAAGTGTGAAAAACAATCGAATACATCAGAAGAACATACGAATTAAGGATACCTGAAAACTCAGCATTGGACGCCCGCGTGTCCCGAAGAGTAGAAGCAAACTCTCGTGTCTGCCCCCTACCCACAACTGGCTGAAATCTTCCTCTGCCAACCTGTCCCCTCTGAGCGAACCTTCCGCGTCCACGACCTCTCTGAAAACGACCCTGTCACAGTGCTAAGGAACAATCCCTGATGAGGTGATGAAGGCTCCCGCATCGAAAAAATCCATACGACGGCTGCTGGCCCTTCTGGGGATGAGAGCTGAACGACTGACCTTGTCCCAAGCCTCTGCTACTCCCGCGAAGGTCACGAAATCTGTCTCGACGACTAAGCCTCTGTCTCTGGGTTGGTACACCTGTACGATTCCTCCACTATTCTGGAACTCTCAAAGTCTCTGGAAGACGTGTCTCGTAAACTGGGGCTTTATCCACTGGTGCTATATAGGTGACGGACTGCTGCATGCTGATCGCAAGGAACAACTGGTTAACAAGGGTGACAACCTCCTGTCGCTGCGATCGAATGACCTCAACCAAAGAACTCATCATCTGGCGCATGTCCTGCATCTCTGCCACAAGCCTAGCGATAATATCTGTCGAAGGAGGATCCGTCTGCACCTGTGCAACTAGCGTGCCATCCTAGTCAGTACTCGTCTCGCCCGAACCAATTCTGACCTCGGCCCTCGCTGCATCACTCTGAGTTCCCATAGTCATCGGCGGCAAGGCTATAAATGGAAATAAGATTCGATAAGATTCGATAAGAATACGGAAATCGAATCACAAAGATATGAATCATCAAAGAAGGAATTTCAAGCAATGTACTTAGGTCACTTTAGGCGAAGTACCGCATCGTGAGTATGCTGCAGACATACACACACAACGTTACTCTGCTTAAGCTACCTACTCCATCATACCAAAGTCATCCTACACTCCGAAAGGTAAAACCTAGCACTCTGATACCAACTTTGTCACGACCCGAAATTGGCACGTGACGGCCCTAATACTACACAACGCCTACAAACGTAACGCGGTAAAAGAAAGCCGAAACCCAGAAATCTAAACCATTAAAAAGACAAGAAAATATAATAGAAGTTTTGAAACATTTGAAATCACAACCCAAATTCTTTAAAAGTCCAATTTATTTCCTTTAAAATTTTGGAAGCACCTCCTTTGTAAAAACTAGCCCCAAAATGGGTACAACATAAATATAAATAAATCATCCCCAAACGGGAGCAAATACACGCCCAAAGGCGGAAAACAACCACCACAACAAATACACGACGCCGTAGCGAAAAAATAAAAGACGATAGAAAGGAAACTGTATAAAAGACAATAAGTCACAAATAACATACAATATCGTCCTCACCAAGTCTCTAAGTCAACAAAAATATAGTAGATGGAGAGTACAAGGATACAACGAATATACAATACAACAATATGGATATCCACAAAACCCACCTAAGTAAAACTGCACACTATGAGCTGAAGCGGTATCCGTAGCAAAAAATGATCAGATAGATGAATAGCCAGCCTCGACTACTCTAGGGAACACCCTGCAAAACAACTGTGGCACAACGGGGGTGAGTTGCCAACTCATGAATAGTAAATAACATATGCAGATAATCTCAAGTATGCACGTACAACGTGAACCTAACATATGCAATTAATAGCAATAAAAGGTCATATGAATGCAATAATCATGAAAGGTACACTAGCAGGTACAACTAATACATGATGAAATAATAATATGACAATTAGTATGCAATAATCATGCAATAATGATATGAAAATGTGTATATGCAACAATCATGGAAGGTACACTAACAGGTACTACTAATACATGAAACAGTGCATATAAATAAAGGTGGAGTATGGAATGAAATATGTCATTTCCATGGAATCCTGATATCGTGGTAGGATCACAATCCATCAAGACAATCCAAATTCCAATTCCTCAAATCAGCCCCTAAATTGGCTCTCATATCATATAAGTCTCACAAATCCTTAATGTACAATATCGAATAAATCTCCTATATACTGAATGTACAAAATCAAGTGAACCTCATATATCCTTTATGAGCAATATCAAGTAAATGTCATATGTCCTAAATCCAATATCAAGTGAATCTCTTATAACCTAGGTATATTTGCATGAATAAATATGATGAAGTATATGAATTTATATGTATAAATATATACAATATCGAGCATATAGGCTCCGAGCACATAGGCCCCTAACATCGACCATATAGGCCCCTCACATCGAGCACATAGGCCCCGAGCACATAGGCCCCACTCATCGACCATATGACCCCTCACATCGAGCACATAAGCCCCGAGCCCATATAGGCCCCTCACATCGAGCACATAGGCCCCACTCATCGACCATATAGGCCCACTCATATAATGAATAAATATATTGCATATATCATCATCATGATATAAGATGTAGGTGTGTATATATATATATATATATATATATATATATATATATATATATCAGCGTCCATACCACTGATATATATATACGATGGGTATACATATATATATATATCAGCGTCCCATACCACTGATATATATACGCAGGAGTAAAACAATCCAGAAAAAATCATATGAAAACCATATCTTAATGCGAAAATCAATGAATATAAATATGCAACATAAACTGAAATGTAAACATATAAAGGAAAAGCCGCTAATTAACTGCAACAAGTTAATATAAATGTTATGTGGTTCCTAATTTCTCCAATTCTAAATAATTTCAAGTAAAGGTAAACCTGTAGCTATAACCAGATATATGTGTAAACATAAAGGTATAGCAAGGTATATGTATCTACCTATAAGTAAATGATGTAGTATACCCCCTGGGTATAAGTGAAATATGTGCAAGGTATACCTGTATCTATGTCGTAAAGTGTGGATGTACCTATCACTAATGGTACAATACTCTATAGGTGTACGGGTATCTAGCATATAAGTATATGAAGGCATATGTGTAAGCATGTAGATATGCAGGTATGCTATATGTCATATGCGATAAGAAATGTGAATCAATGTCACAATGTCCCTAACCAAGCACTATCCTAACTATAAGTTGCTTGTGTGTGACATGGCAATTTTTGACGGTGTGTGTAGTATACAATCAGTGCTCGTGCAACATGAATCGTCAATAATATGTGCAGTGTCCTAAGGCTACTAGTTCAAGTACAACAACATCTAAGTAATAGGGTAAATGCGAAATTCTAAATATGACATAGAATATGTGACAAGTATTAACATTTCTAGCCTAGACGCATAACGCCATGCGGGCGATTCCCCTGGAGATGTTAAATCTACTCACCAACGCTCCAAGCTAGGTGAATCCTACCACCTGTTTTTCCTTTGTAGCAGTGTTCGTAGTCCCCGCCTGTGAACCTGCAACATTAAAACAGCAAAGCAAATATATATTAATAATAAACCTAAAATACATACAATCTACCCGGACCAACACGACAGACCTACGTTCTCTAAAGGGTTCGTATTGCAGCTAACGCGTATAGCGACACTACGAAGCCAACTCAGCGCAACAGCAACACGTAACATGCATCGTATCAGATAACGTATCGCACGAAACGAAACACTAGAAATATGCAAAATGATCCCAGATTTTTCTGTGCTAACAATTTGTAAAAATTGCAAGTACCATGAGACTTCCAATCACCCCAGAGATCCCTACCCAAAAACCCAAACCCTAACTCCCTACTCTGGCCGCAAATTGCGGCCAGATCCAATAAATCTGCAGCCTGAACATGGAGGAACTGGCTCGTATTTTGAGGGTAGGTTCTAGGTCTCTATACTGGGTTACAGTCAAGTCAATTTTTGCAACAAATACTTAGTTTAACAGCAGATCACCGAGACCCCAAATCGACACTAAAAATACGATATTTATCCGAAACGATACGATACGCGATAAAAACAGCAACTTTAAAGCTAAGCTACACAAAAATGACTTAAACAACAATAAGGAAACATTACCTAATCAAATGAACACAAAGATCCTAGTTTTGTATGATCCAAGGCATCCATGAGGCAAAATCCAAGAAAATGTGTGATTTTTGTGATGAAATTGTGAATTTGTGATGGATTTATTGTGAAGAAAAGAGAGAGTTCAGTTTAGAAAGAGAATGAAATGAAGAAATGAGAAAGAGATAGAGAAAAAGAGAGGGTGTGTGAGGAAATGAGAGAGGGAGGTGAGTGTAGGGTGAGAAGGAGAGTGAGTGTATCATTAGCATTAATTGCAACCATGCCTCACATTTAATGCTCCATACCTCATCATTCCAAAACAATTATCTCTCTCTCTCTCTCATAAAAGATTAAGGGTGGATTAATGGCAAAGGATTGAAGCAAAGGGAAAGGATTAAGGTTAAGTGTCATGGTTGCTAAAACTAGATTAGCACAAACAAAACTCACATTTACGTGCACACGTGCGTGCATGCATATAACAAATAATAATAAATTATTAATTAAATGTTATAAAATGTGAGGAACCCGAATTGGTAAACTTTTTACAGTAAACCCGCATTAACGTCTAAACGAACACTAACCGAAATCTAAGGCGTTACACTACTGCAAACCCTAAGGTTCGATCGCGGTTCCGTGGGCATAGAATCGAGTTAAGGTTATTATGTTCTTCTAGAGGGCCCATAGGAACACTTGCACGACTATTGAATATAAAGTTAACTTAGGAATATCACAACACTTGGAAATTTCAGCAGGGTCAAGTTGTGAGGTTTTGAAGTTCATTCGAACTGCTAAACATTGTCAAGGTTACCAATTTAGTTTTAAATTATACGACTACGAAGCAATACGAATTAGCCCCAGGTCAAAACAATCATCACATGAAAATTGGGCTAAACAAACAATACTAGAAACCCCAACTTGCAAACAATAGAGCACAGGAGAAACAAGGGGTGCAATGGGGGTAGGGGGGCCGACCAGGCCGGATTCTGGGGCCTTGTGCTCGGTCAAAATCTGAGCACAAGCCCCCGTATTTCACCTGTGTTCTTATGTTTGCCCATACTCCATTCTGTACCTGTTTGGAAAAAAATTTAAACACTTTTTAGAAAATTTCCAGAGAGCATTTTTAGGGTTCCATAATACCGTATTTTTCGGAGTCGATTTCGTTTTCGTATTTGTAATAACGCCGTGTCTAAAATTCTAGCTTGGCTCTGATACCATTGTTGGGTTTCCCAAGCACCTACTGTAGAGGATGGAAGCATCAGACATTCCACTTTAAAAATTATAGAGGTGCTAAGCAAACAAAGCAAGGATCTTAAACTAGAAATTTAGGGTAACAATACTTGTATCTCATACAAAGAACATATTATCACTAAGTGAAAAGAATACAACCTTTGTAGTCCTCTTGTTGTGACTCCTAGGATCCTTGAGAGTTTGGAAAGGCTTGCTAGTAAGCTCCTTTGTCCACGATGATCCACCCAAAGTCCACTTTGTCCAAGCTCCTAGCTTCACTTGATCAAAGAAGATGATGAAGCTAAACACTCTAAACTAATTGTCTAGATTAGAGCAGAATGATGAGGTGGTGTGTTTTCTTTAATCAAAACCCTTTCTTTTTTATTCCCTCACTCTATGGAAAACTCAAGAGAGCCTGGAGGAAGAAGAAGATGATGGCAAAAGCTTTTGTCTAAATGATAATGATAAAGCTTAAATGAAAAATAGAAAAGATAGTATATATATTTTCTATCTTTCATTTAAACCATGGTTCAAATAATATCTAGATATTTTTCTATTTGACTTAAAGACCAAATGGAAACTAAACCAAGGGTTTAACCAAGGTCAAAGCAAAGAAGTGTGTAGAAAAATCCAATAATGATTTAAATTTCCATTTGCCTTTTATTATCCAAATAAAAATATATGTATATATATATATATATATTGAACCATGTAAGTCTTGTATCGCCGCCAATGATGTATCATCAACCATGACACTATGCATGTATGTGTCCATGCACATCAACATGTGCATACATACATGCATACATCTTCTTTAAGAAAAAGGGTTTGAATAAAGAATAAAACTAAAAGTCAAATGTTAAATCAACTATTGATTTAACAATCCGATCATATCACATACGACCCGACTAATAGAAAAACGCCTGATTAACATACGGTATCACATAGTCGTATTCAATCGGGTCCCCGCGCATATCTCATATGCACACCACATCTTTTCGCCTGGGCTAGGAAACTCCTGTGTGAGACTCTAAGACTCGTCAATACGCCGGCATTGGGTGATGATCATATCAAACACCCACAAGCCGCAAGCAGTCAGCTAAACGTAACGGCCACCTGGGTATTGAATGATCAGAAAAAAACCAGCAAAGCTGTCAAAACTCCCGTCGAGCCAACTGGAAACACTTACCGTACAGTCCGGTCTCCTCGTCAGATATGTTGCATATCGAGTCTAGGGATGGTATCTTCGACCCCAATAACTCAATAAGCCATGGTGGTGTATGGCTCATAACAGATCGAGAAACTACTGATAACACTTATCAATAAATCTCAGCAGCCCTGGCCAGGGACTTCCTGTTATAGCCAATCGAGCATAGCACAACATCAACTCCTAATACCGGGAGAGACGAAACTCCTCCTATCGCTCATTGCCTCCATGTGCCTCGAAACTGTACCCAAAATCCACCTGTTTGCACGACTCAGTAGAGCCGTGGTAGGGTGGAGATCAAAGTACAGTGGGAGGACACACAAGACTCTATGACGATCTTGGGTCTACAGACTAACCTGTACCAGTGTCACCTGAGAACTGCTATCCGACGATAGATATAATACCACATAGGAGTTCTCGACGAGTCCGTTCAGTGTACCCAGTCTCCGCTGAGCACCCGCATACAATCTTTGGTGTCATCACACCAAATAGATATGGGATCATCCATCGCCCATCATATGGGACAAGAATGGCATATGCTAGTCTACTCGGGAATATCGATGCTCTGTCTCGATACACCCATGATGTAACGCTTTGAAATTCGTTTAGGATATTTTCGCGTTAGTTAGTAATGATGTGTGTTTTTCATAAAAACCCGAAAATCTTATTTTCTTTTTTAACTAGTGCTAATTGTGTTGTGAAGTGTTTATATATATATATATATATAGAGAGAGAGAGAGAGAGTGTTTATTAATTATAATTTAGTTGTATTTACCTTAATTGGAAATTCTTATGTTAGTGTACACATGCACACTTATCTTTTCCTTTTTGTAACCTAAGTGTTATCATGTAAACCCTTTTCTTTTCTTGCATGGTTCTATTTTCTTCCCCACCATTAACCAAGTCAACCCTTTCTTTTTTTAAATTTTAAATGAGAGAATGAGAAATATGGTGGTTAGGTGAAGGGATTGACTTTTTTTTACCATTGTTCTCTCTTTCTTTTCCTTCTCCCTCTCATTTTCTGGAAAATCCTGCAGAGAAGCAGCAGCAAAAACAGCATTTTCCTCATCTTCTCTTCTCTTTTTGCTTCTCTTTTGATTCCTATACAAACCCTACACAAAACAATCCCTTTTTCCTTCGCAAAACCTTGGAAAAATGGCTTTTTGGGGGAGTTTGGTGGCAAGTCAGTGCATGTGAGGGCTAGAGCTGAAATTTGGGTTTCCCTAAGGTTTTTGGAAGGTATTAATCTCACACTTAACACCTTAGTTCATAACTTGTGGTATTTTAGCTAAAAATCATATTTTTATGTATTTTCTTGTGATATTGAAGGAAATTAGTGAAGTTCATGTTAAGTTAACAATTTTATGGCTTGCTTAGCTTAGTGATGTGTTATTAGTGTGGTTTTAACCAAGTGTTCGCTTCAGGTTTCACAGAAATACCTTAATGTACCGATTTAGTGTTAAAACGGCTTTTTAACTAGGTTTTTGGTTCTGTGTTGTAACATTTCAGAAAAATAAAAGATTATTTTTGGAAATTTTTATAATTTAATATTAATTTTTAATGAATATTTTAATATTTCGGTAAAATTAAATACCGATAAATGGGAAAAATTATGGAAAAATTATGGAAAATTCTAAAATAGGGTATTTTTATGGAATTATGCCATTTTTAAGTTTTTATGATGAATTATATGCTAATTTAGTGCTAATCGCGATTAAAAATCGCTAATCGGATTTTTAGCTTTTTTGTGCAAAACATGCACATATCATTTGTCCACACTTGCAACATTTTCTTACATGTTGTGGGTGTATGGTTGCCTAGGGTTGCCTTTGTGTGAGGGGAAATAAAGGAAAAAGGAAAAGAAAAGAAAAAGTAAGGTATGATGAAGAGTGAGAAAGAGTAGGTCAACCCTTTATTGTGTGCCATCCCCATCATTTCTCTTCTCATTTTCTCTCCCCTCTTCCCTTTGAGCTGCTGCAGCTCCTGCTCCTCCCTCTTCTTCCTCCATCTTCAATCCCCTATAACACCATGAATACAACTCCAAAACCCTATTCCCATTTCACAAAAATTGTTCCCAAGCTCACTAGCTACACATTGGACCTAGAAAGAGAGGATTTTGAGGACTTTAAGCAACTCAAGAAAATTCTTTAGTTGCCAAAGGAGGTAATTTCTGCACCCTTAGAGTAGTATTTCGATTCCTTTTGCATCTATACTTGTTTCATGTCGATATGGTGTGGTTTTGAGGACTTTGGAAATTCCAAGTTAGGGTTTTAGGTTTTAAATTGAAATCAAAGGTGAATTGAGGTGTAATTAGGGACTACAACCCCTGGTGTGATGTTACATTGGACCAAACCTGAGATTAAAACCCAGAATACGGATTTATAAAAACGATATCGGGGAAAACTGTAATTCTGCAAATGTTTTTGGAAATCTGCTATCACCCGAGCCACCTGAAAATAATTTTGGTTTGACAGTAAGATATGCAGGCACCTAGGAACCACCACCCAAAGCCCTAGCCCCTACAACCATTTGTAGGCCACAAATAAATCCTTTCTGGCCTCAAATTGCGGCCAGAGCAGGTTGGTTTGGCCTCATTTTTGTTTCAGGGCCCTATCTCCAGTAAATTTGACCTTTGGTATATGCAATTTTGACTGATTCCATCTAGGGTAGAATCTAGGGTAGTTTTCTTGTGTTGGCGCATGGTTTACAACTTGTTGTAGAATGGATTTTGGTATTTGGTGATTCGTTTATGTCGGGTGGCGTTTGAACGTCAACGGTAAAGGGTTATTGATCGTGTTTGCATGCGAGATTATAGGTTTTTACCTATGGGCGTAGCGTACGCCGTTTTGGTTTCCGATGTGATTTTCATGTGCTTTAGCATTTGTGATATCCTTGTAGGTACCCCACGTGACGTCGAGGCGTTGAAGATAAAGATGGCGACAACGATATCGACACACAAGAAGCAAGGTGAGTAGATTTATATCTACGGGGAGAAGTCGGGTGGATGGCGTATAGCACCCCCGCAGTTCGTGGTGATGTATACGAATACGTATACACACATATATTGATTATATATTGTTTGAGATTATTGATGATAAAGATGGATTCTAGGTGTGATTGGATTGGTTTAGTGTTGTGAAACCCTAGAGTAGTGGTTGCACCACACATACACACACACCCATACTTGCATACATTCTTCTTTCATATGTGCGTATAAAGGAATATATTTTTATGTGTTCACATGGGTATGGGACTATGTGTTCATATACTGGATTTGAGGATAGTATTTGGGATTTGAGGTGGGTCGATGAGATTTGATTTGAGACCGTGAGATCGATGATATGGCAGGATACGTATTTGAGATACGTCATGATGTTATAGTGGATCTTTGGACGACGATACCATGTGAATGGTGATATACATAGAATAGTTGGCTTGTGATCGAGACATGAGATAAGATATATTAAGATAGCTATAATAGGTCGCATTGGGCGATATATACTTCTTTATGATGATATGTGCTGATGATATCGGTTTGTACGAGAATGTCGATCAGTAGTCAGATCATGATTATATTGATGATATTAGTATTGTACTAGACATAGATCAGTACCCGGACTATGATATTTGATAAAGAGGATACAAGATGAATAATGTGATGAATGTGATTTTGACCCGTACCCAGATTTGGGATGTCGTACGACGGATTTACGTACGAGCTATATATTGATGATAGATCCACACTCTTGACTTGGGGATGTTTGATTATAGATGTTGTATCGGATGTGATACTATTGAGACGGGATCACTGATTAATATATATATATATATATATATATATGTATGTATGTATCGACTCAGATGTTAGGCGGTTCCTTACCTTCAGTTTGCCTGTTAGCTCAGCCCTATAGTTTAGTGAAGTAGTTAGACTAGATTTGATTCCTACCTATTTCAAAAACCAACGAATCGTGGGTATTTTATGTTGGAGATAGTGCCCTCAGAGTCAATTATTGGATCACAGGCACGTGATTGCAATGATTGAGGGGAGGACCTGTCCCAGTAGGACAGTCTTACTCGAGATGATAGTATGCTATCTGGTTTATCTTTATCATCGTGTACTGCTTTAGGTGACCTTACGAGTCGCTATTACACGTTGATAGAGCCCCTAGGATTCTTGCTTGACTACCAGCAGTATGAGGGCGATCATATAAGTGAGAGCTGGAGTCTATAAGCACATCCTTAAAAGGTCCCTAGTCGTGGGAGTTTCGAGACAGGGCATCGATTCTCCAGAGTAGACTAGTGTATACAGTCGAGACCCCGACGAGGGGCGGTGGCCGGTCTCACAAGCCACTGGTGTCAGTTGGTTCACCTAAGATGTATACAGGTGCTCATTGGGTTATGAGTACACCGGACAGGACTCGTCGGGAACCTGCTAGTTGGGATTATACCAGACGTCAGATAGCAGTTCCCTGGTGACATGTGTACCGGTTAGTTCATCGACCTGAGATCGTCATTTGTCTCGTGTGAGTTCCCACTGTGCTTTGATTACTACCCTACCACGGCTCAAAGGAGTCGTGCAAACAGGTTTTAGTTGGGTACAGTCCCGAGCCACATGGAGGCAGTGAGCGGATCTGCAGGGGTTCGTCTCTCCCGGTATTGGGGGTGAGGTCGTGCTGTGTCTAGGAGAGCCAGAACATGAAAAGTCCTTGGCCTAGGCAGGAGATTTGCTGGTAGGTATTCCAGTAGTATCTCAGGGTGTTCTGGGCTACACTCCGACACGACTTGTACCGCTTTTGGGGGTCTGACTTTTACCAACCCCTAGGCCCGCCATGCGATGCTCATAGACGAACGGACCGGACTGTACGGATATTGTCACTGACAGGCTCAGTAGGGTGTCAGGATGAGTTCGCTCATCGACGTCCCTTTTGGTCAGTATCTGGTAGCCCGTTACGTATTGGCTTATACCTCTGACGTGCTAGTGGTTAAATCCACAGCCATGGTATTGACGAGTCTTTAGAGTCCACCACACACACAGTTACTCAAGTTTCGTGCGAAACGCTGTAGAGGCCGTATGGAGATATGGCAGGGTTCGATCAGATACGTGCGGTATTGCACGGATCATGATCGGACGGTTTTTACTAGCCGGCTTTGGCTTAAGCCAGATCCTAGTATTTGATAGTGTAGTTTTGTCTCTTTGCATTTGTGTTCAGTGGGAATACAAATGCGGGCATGTATTTGCAGTAGTGGGGTTTTCCTCTAATTTATTACGGGATCAGTTTTCTGAAGTTGCCAGTTTGCATTCCGTTCCGGCCGGTCTTTCTTTGTTCCTTCACGGCCGGACTTTTCGTTGGAGGGGGTTAATTGCAAGTTTGCAATTAACTTATTTGTTGAGGGCTTTATTGCATTTGTGCCTTTGTCATGATGAGATTCTTTTTTAATCTCATCACTTGCTTTCATGAGATTTGATATGGAAAGGATTTGGATTAGAATGGTTGTGACCATTTTCTTATTTGATTTTTTCTTTTTGTTCTCTTCATTTTTTTTTCCATGGTTGCAAAAAGGGCTCATGATTCTCTTTCTCATTCTCCTCTCAATTCCTCCATCCTCTATGGCTACTAAACCCCAAGAGACAAGTTTCCACACTATTCTATAGCATCCCTTGGACGCGTCGGCTAGCCAACTTCACGCCCGAGTTGCCTCGGTCAAGAGGCGGGAGCCCGTAAAAGATTCCGGCTACGTGGTGCCCTTTCCGACGAGACGATGATGGACGGAGATTCCGCGGAAGATCGGAGTGGAGATGAAGACCGAAGGACACGGATCGCTTGGTATAACTTCTTTACTCTTTTCTTATTTTCTAGTTAGCTAGGTTAATGGCCCGATCCGGGTGAAAAGTGCGCGGTGGTGCCGGTTGCAAGTTTTTGCAAAGTTTTTGTTTCCGCGTTTCCGGCGTCGGATCGACGACCGGGGCGCCCCCGCGGGCTTACATTGGTATCAGAGCCACGCCGTTAACCTTGCCTAACTTGCTCTTGTATGTTTAAAGCTCGATCGAACGGATTTGTCCGAAAACCCGATTTCAAGTATACAAGTTTCTGTCGAAAATTTTTTAAGCTCCAAAAATTTTTCAGGGTGTTGCAGAAACATGTGTAGAGAATTCTAAGAACACTGCAAAAATTTGGTAACCCAATTCGACTATACGGCCGCGGAACCGCGGCCATAACCCCACTTTGGCCGCGGTTCAGCCGCAGTAATATAGCTTCGTTGCACCAATTTTTTCCAGTGGGTCCTAGTCACTGAAATGGGGTTTTTGGAACATTCTTTTTGGGCCCAGATTTTCTGTATGTGCTACAGTACTGCTTGGGGCCCACTTTGATAAATTTGTTCGATCGGATAATTTAAAAATGCCAGTTCACAGTATTTACATTATATCTGCGACCGTGAATGTCACTTGATCGGTAAATCCAGTCTATCTGCTATAGCCCTTTTAGACGGATTTGCGAACGTGACATTCACGTTGATGTTATGTGATTGTGCTGTGTTGTTGCGGATCGGTCGTGGGGATAGCCTGGATGCAATGTTAGTACAGTTCTGTTTTATATGTACATTTGATATTGCGGGGCGAGCGTCCGACATGTGGACTGCCGTCACTGCCTGTTTGTATTATTCTTTTGGGGCACGACCAGGTTGCGGTCGATGTACCCGTTGTATGTATATTTTACTTTCTGTACTAGGATTGCCCCGCGGAGGGGTGCACGGATAGCCGAGTTCTAGAGGGCAGCGAGCCCGCATCTCATGGCATTGAGAAGGAGGGGGCTTTACTCTAGAATTGGCGGGCTATTCGCCGCACTCGTAGTGGGTATAGGTTGACCCAGGAGGGGTGCCCAAGTTACCGGATTCCCTGAAGTGCTGGGTGGTCCATTCACGTTGCTGAAGGGGGCTGCCTCGCTTCAGGTTTTGGCGGGTAACTTGCCGCGCCCGTAGGGGTCTAGGTTTTTCATTGCACAGGCTATCCACACGACCAGGGGAACGTCGGGTTTCAGCGGCTCTGTGAAACCCGGGGATCCCAGATATCTGTATTGATCTGTGTTGCTGTACTTTTCTGTGCTGCATTGTTTATCACGCCTTGAGCGAAAATTATATATTGTTATATATATACTAGTAGATGTTGTATATGTTTTGCATCCGCGCTAGTCCAGTCCCCGCTCTGTCGTTAGTTAGCTAACCTAACGAGTGATGACGGGACCCAGTGGCGAATGCGGATGGCATATACGTACATCAGTATTTTTTCGTTCTTTGTGGTGTGATCAATTGATGGGACTCCGTTGATTCGGATCAATGCAAGATAAACAAACCTATTCTGATGTTGTTGGAACACTTTTCAAAAAGCTGTTGTTGCAAGGACGTTCACTTTTGTTTTGCACAGTGGTATTCAGTTGGAATATCCTGCTCCTCAGTCGACGAGGCAAGGGCCGAGATCCCTTCACCGGGAGTGACCCATTGGACAAAAGTTTGCGTCAGGGCAAAAACTTCACTATAGCCGTTTACTTTTGCTTTGCACCATGGTATTCAGTTGGAATATCCTGCACCTCATTCTACGAGGAAAGAGCCGAGATCCCTTCACCGGGAGTGACCTCTTTAGGAAAGGTTTTCGTCACTATATTTTTATAAAGCTATCAGTTCCTTCAACGATATCAAGTTCATTACGTTAAAGGTTTTCGCCAGAAACCATTCGTAGCCCTCCGTCGTTTCATATGGATAGTCAATAGTATTCAAGCTGTGTTTGTTGGCCATAGTCAAGGCACAGTGTTTGGTAGCTATTGGGTGTTCATATGCTGCATAGATAGATGCGTTGGTTTGGGACAGTCGTATAGCCTTGTTGGCCCTAGTCAAGGGCTTGTACGGGTGGGTTCAAATCAACCTGGACAATGACGGGTAGAACTTGACATGTGACTTATGATTTGTTGGCCTTAGTCAAGGTCATAAGAGGATGGGGAAAAAATCCACATCGGGAGTTTCAAAAGAACTGAAACTTGCCAGATATGCGCATACCTTCTGGAGTGTGATAGCGTGAGCGGATTCCGTCACGTTATCATGCGATGAGAGTTGGATCCCGATTCCCACTGATGAGTTGGTTTACTCCTCGGGTGATCCCGGCTAATTCTTCTTTCAGGTTTGGGGAAGAATTTGACGTTACAGTGGGAGGTTTCCAGATTAGATAAAGTGATAACCATTCTGATCTAGGTTAGAGTGCACGCTGAGTGTTTCTTTTCTCTCTCTCTTTGGCAGCGACCATTGACCCGACCCTAGACTATGACTCAGTGACCAAGTTGACCGAACCTTCTTAACACAGGCTTTTGGATTGTCAGAGTTGCAAACCTCATTGCCACTCCTACTTTTACCCTTTTCTCCGAGACACCCCGTATTACTGCGAACGTCTACTTCCATTGGACAAAACCATCGTATAGTTATATACGAACTTGAAGGAATTTATTCGAGGATGGTTTCTGGTTCTGGAGAAAACGAATAGGACTATTCAGTTGTTTTTTCCTTTTACCTTCTCTCACATTGCGAGTACTCCTTGGTTTAGGAGATAGTACACCTATTACGAAAATTGGATAGTCTTCTTCCAGACCTTAGGCTGGTGCCGACCGGTAGGGAATGAAGAAAACTAATTAGCCTAAACGGTGTACAGAAGGTATTAAGTTCAGAAAAAGCAAGGGATTAGTAAGAGGGCAAAGTAAATTGTGACTGCTATTCACGACCAAACCAAGTATTTTCTCGCCAATCCTAAATCACCTTTGTATTTCTCCAGGACACTCCGTATCACTACGAAGATCCCAGTTTATTGGATAATCCATCGTATGGTTATATACGAACTCGAAAGGAACTTGTTCCATTTCGGGGATGGATCCTGGTTCAGGAGAAATAGGAATTAAGTACATTCGGTTGTCTTTTATCTTCACATTCTCTCGCGTTGCGAGTGCTCCTAGGATTAGGACAGTACACCCATTATGCTTATTGGATAGTCTTCTTCCAAACCATAGGCTGGTGCCGAACGGTAGGGAAGGAAGAAAACCATTTGGCCTAAAGGGGTGTACAGAAGGTAATGGCTGAAGACATGTAAAGGGATTTAGAGAGGTGGCAAAGAATTATAAGGTTGCAGTTGTGAATCTGGACAATGGAAGATGCATTACTAGGAATACCAGGATACCCCATCGAAACATTTCAATGTTTCAGTTTCACTGTGTACTGTTAAAAGAAAACTGATTTCCCAATTAGATACTTGCTCCAGGGTATGTATTTACCAGGTATGAATCTCACATCTGTATGGTTTTACAGATGTTGAGTGGGAGTAAGTTATTGGGAATTAGGTGACCATCCTCATTATATCGGGATTCGTTGTAATTGGTGATATTTGAGGAAGCCACCTGGGTTGTTTGCCAGTCGGCAAATATTTGGTTTTGAATATCCGTTGTTATGCACCAATTTCAAATTGATATATCTGTACGTCTATTTTTATAGAGTGAGACATACCTTTTTGAAATTATGTCTATGACATTTACCTATACCAGTGGATGGTTAGGTAAGGAGCATTGAACAGCGGTGTAATTCTTCTTAACCATAAGTACAGTTTTCAACCTACGACACACAGTGAATGAGTTGTTAGACTCAGCAGACTTATACAGAGCATTGTATATTGTCCAGTGTCCATTAGGACAGAGGGGTTGGTCCTCATACTATATTCTGTTTACTTTTAACTTCTCTAGTTCTTAGACATGTGTTTTGTAGAAACACAGGGTCTAAGTTTTGAGGAGTTATAGGTATAAGAATAAAGTAGAGAACCAGGTATTGCAAGTATCGGGATTTTTCAAGGTGATCGAAGATGTAGATACTTGTATATGGTATTCAGTTGATAGTAATGATTAAGAGAACTTGCTTCTCTTTCAGGTTGCTCATAATTGGAAGCACTCCTAAGTTGAGTAACGCTGATTGGCCTCACTTCCATTTAGTTGACATGCACTGGAGACAGCTGCATGATTTGAATCTGGTTCAATTAAATCAGTGCCTCTGTTTCTTGGATATAGAATAGTTCATATCTTGACATTGTTAAGATACGGGGAGTTGTCCGGCTTATGCTTAAAACCAGACTCTGGACAACTCAAGGCACGTTTCTGTAATGGCTGTTTGTGGGTTGACCCGGGCTATGACGAGGGTTGACTTTCTACCATTTGGAAGATCAATAGTGATATTGTTCTTGACTCGCCATAGTTTTAATAAAAATGGACTTTTTCAGAAAACAGTAGTGGGAGTATAGTAGAACTGGAAGTGATTCCAGAACCGCAAACGATTACTGAAGATTTGATAAGAACCTAAAGATTCAATCTGGTTTGACATTCTATTGGCCACTCCGGAGATATGGTGGGTAACCTCAGGCACCCGAGAGGTACTTTAGTATGCTCAGGGACGGTGGCAGGGAGGTTCTTGTTTACCCAGACTTGCCATTGCTGTTGTTCCAGACTATGAGACCCGGCAGGAGGATGAGTATAGCGTCGTTCTAAACTAGCTTTAGAAGTGCACGTGTATATGACTCTGCCAGAGGGTTGTCGTAGTCAGTGGGAGCAGCGGAAGCATTGGTGGACATCAGGCTTATGTCTATTTATAGACTAAAGCAGATATAGCGGAGATAGATCATCTATTTCTGGTGTGACAGTCATAGGTTTGACTTCATCAGAATAGGGATAGATCTGTTAAGAAGGTAGTAGGGTGTGATGTCCTGGTATTTGATGACATACACAGAGTAGGAAGTGATATTCCTATACTACGATCGGTTGTACTGTGGTCGTCACACAGTAGTTTCTCCATATGGGAATTGGATCTTATATCGTACATTCTGGTCACTAGATCTATAGTTTTAGATCTAGATTTGGGTGGTTTCCCAATCTGGGTACTTTGACAGCATTCTAAGTGTATTTAGAATAGACGACTCCTGGCATGGTGGTGTACCTGCAGTTGATGGAGTCACCCTCTCTAAAGGTGTCTTACAGACTAAAGGGGAGAGGGATGTGCATGATTGGCAGATCACTTGCTTAGGCAATTGAGTCAATCATGAGATGTCAAGTACCACACCAGATGTTGTTCTTGCAGTAGGTGCAATAAGTTGATATTAATCTAATCCTGGAGAAACAGTCGGAAGCAGTTTTAGAACATAAGTTGATGTTCTAGGGATATGATGACAGCAGCCTCCTTTAGGAGACGGTTATCATTCCAGGCTTCCAAGGTGACCTGGATAGCAGAGTGGCTGTCAGAGTTGTAGTTTTCTCTCTGACGAGGGGCAGTAGTTTGGACAAATGGTCCAAGCAGATACTGAGGGAAGGCATGGCGCAGGATACTGATTAAGTTCAGTTGACGATACAGTCTAAGAAGTTTGGATTTGGAGTTCATTTTTGAGCTAGGTCCCATCAGACATCCAGACACATTCTAAGACAGGTATTGCTCATTTCGGGAGATGGCTTTCTCCGCGAACTTGAGATATAGAGAGACATAGAAAGAAACACCAGAGCGGATCCACTCACTGAGGCTGTTCCTCGAACGCAATAGTTTCGCAAACGAGATTTGTGAGACTGACTAGTAGAGGAGTTGGGTGTTCGGTATCACACGGGCTGTGAGTATACGACATCGCAATAATTAGCCTTGAGTGCAAGTGGGAGATTGTTGGAGATAGTGCCCTCAGAGTCAATTATTGGATCACAGGCACGTGATTGCAATGATTGAGGGGAGGACCTGTCCCAGTAGGACAGTCTTACTCGAGATGATAGTATGCTATCTGGTTTATCTTTATCATCGTGTACTGCTTTAGGTGACCTTACGAGTCGCTATTACACGTTGATAGAGCCCCTAGGATTCTTGCTTGACTACCAGCAGAATGAGGGCGATCATATAAGTGAGAGCTCGAGTCTATAAGCACATCCTTAAAAGGTCCCTAGTCATGGGAGTTTCGAGACAGGGCATCGATTCTCCAGAGTAGACTAGTGTATACAGTCGAGACCCCGACGAGGGGAGGTGGCCGGTCTCATAAGCCACTGGTGTCAGTTGGTTCACCTAAGATGTATACAGGTGCTCATTGGGTTATGAGTACACCGGACAGGACTCGCCGGGAACCTGCTAGTTGGGATTATACCAGACGTCAGATAGCAGTTCCCTGGTGACATGTGTACAGGTTAGTTCATCGACCTGAGATCGTCATTTGTCTCGTGTGAGTTCCCACTGTGCTTTGATTACTACCCTACCACGGCTCAAAGGAGTCGTGCAAACAGGTTTTAGTTGGGTACAGTCCCGAGCCACATGGAGGCAGTGAGCGGATCTGCAGGGGTTCGTCTCTCCCGGTATTGGGGGTGAGGTCGTGCTGTGTCTAGGAGAGCCAGAACATGAAAAGTCCTTGGCCAAGGCAGGAGATTTGCTGGTAGGTATTCCAGTAGTATCTCAGGGTGTTCTGGGCTACACTCCGATACGACTTGTACCGCTTTTGGGCGTCTGACTTTTACCAACCCCCTAGGCCCGCCATTTGATGCTCATAGACGAACGGACCGGACTGTACGGATATTGTCACTGACAGGCTCAGTAGGGTGTCAGGATGAGTTCGCTCATCGACGTCCCTTTTGGTCAGTATCTGGTAGCCCGTTACGTATTGGCTTATACCTCTGACGTGCTAGTGGTTAAATCCACAGCCATGGTATTGACGAGTCTTTAGAGTCCACCACACACACAGTTACTCAAGTTTCGGGCGAAACGCTGTAGAGGCCGTATGGAGATATGGCAAGGTTCGATCAGATACGTGCGGTATTGCACGGATCATGATCGGACGGTTTTTACTAGCCGGCTTTGGCTTAAGCCGGATCCTAGTATTTGATAGTGTAGTTTTGTCTCTTTGCATTTGTGTTCAGTGGGAATACAAATGCGGGCATGTATTTGCAGTAGTGGGGTTTTCCTGTAATTTATTACGGGATCAGTTTTCTGAAGTTGCCAGTTTGCATTCCGTTCCGGCCGGTCTTTCTTTATTCCTTCACGGTCGGACTTTTCGTTGGAGGGGGTTAATTGCAAGTTTGCAATTAACTTATTTGTTGAGGGCTTTATTGCATTTGTGCCTTTGTCATGATGAGATTCTTTTTTAATCTCATCACTTGCTTTCATGAGATTTGATATGGAAAGGATTTGGATTAGAATGGTTGTGACCATTTTCTTATTTGATTTTTTCTTTTTGTTCTCTTCATTTTTTTTTCCATGGTTGCAAAAAGGGCTCATGATTCTTTTTCTCATTCTCCTCTCAATTCCTCCATCCTCCATGGCTATTAAACCCCAAGAGACAAGTTTCCACACTATTCTATAGCATCCCTTGGACGCGTCGGCTAGCCAACTTCGCGCCCGAGTTGCCTCGGTCAAGAGGCGGGAGCCCGTAAAAGATTCCGGCTACGTGGTGCCCTTTCCGACGAGACGATGATGGACGGAGATTCCGCGGAAGATCGGAGTGGAGATGAAGACCGAAGGACACGGATCGCTTGGTATAACTTCTCTACTCTTTTCTTATTTGCTAGTTAGCTAGGTTAATGGCCCGATCCGGGTGAAAAGTGCGCGGTGGTGCCGGTTGCAAGTTTTTGCAAAGTTTTTGTTTCCGCGTTTCCGGCGTCGGATCGACGACCGGGGCGCCCCCGCGGGCTTACATTTTAAAAGACGGGTCAAGGGATTCTACGGATATTTCAAAGGACGTATCTTTTCTTAAAAATACCGTAGCCCTTATTTTCAAAACACCGCGATTCGTGTTATTTCAAAAGGCACTACTGTACGACTTATATTATGTTAAATGCAGATTAGTTATCGTTGTGTCTAGTATTCAGCTCCCGCACATTATTGTTGGTCGCTCCGCATCGCATACTTATATTGTGATTCATATACCGTATTGATATCATGCTGTTAGGACACCAGCACCATTACCGATGATGCGTATGTTCCACGTACACTTACTTGCCGGCTCACACACATCATCGTCGATAATTGCCATGTCACGTACACTTTAGAGAATACTATTCATTGACATAGCTGGTTAGCTAGTAGTTTCGACATGATATTAGTGTACTTGCCTTATATGCCAGTTTAGACATCTCAATTATTACTTTCTACTTCATGCATATTGTTATTCACTGTTATGCCGCATTCATGGATTTTTATGCCTATATTCATTGTTTACGTGCTATTGATGATTTGGATTCAGATTTCCATGGGATTTCTTGGATTTGGGGGAAAACCGCAAAAACATAAATAAACTTCTTCTCTCTCTCTCTTTTAAAATAAAAAGTGCGGTTTCCCCATGATATATGAGTCGTCCACCATGAGTTTGCTGATGGATTAATAGACCCGATTCAAGGAGTTGGATGAACCGTTTCGGGTACATGGTGGACCCGGTAAGGTACCCCGGGGCGAGAAGGTCGCAGATGATGGCGTTGAGCCTGGCAGGAGAAGACTACCTACCGGTGATTTTACCCGACGCGTCGGATATCCGTAGGATGCCGTCGTGGTCTTGAGATTGATGGTAGGGGCCGGTCTGGACTGACGGCGCCCTAGATAGTGAAATTGCGACACTGAGATATTGAGATATTGGGATTTATGTTTTGTGTCGATGCTAGACACTGTTTATGCTGATTTCATTTATGATACCTCGTTTTAAATATACAGAAATCTCACTAAGTTATGAAAGCAGTTTTCTTCATTTTCATGTATTCTGTTTTCATGCATTCATACCTCATCCATATGATATATTGCTACCTGAGGCACTGACACGAGCACGTGGGATTACACTTGGGTTAGATATTTACCCTTGCCACCTTTTCATGCTCCAGACTTGTCATATTTGAGGATTATATAGATGTTGATCGTATGACCTAGGATTGCGTCATACATGCGGTTTCTGCTCGTAGATGTATTCTATTCACGAGTTGGCAACTCACCACCGTTGTGCCACAGTTTCTTGCAGGTTTTGCCGTACAGGTTTCATTACGGCTTTGCTGGCACTACTTCCTTTTTCGGGTGATTTGCTTGGTAGGTGGGTTCACTTGCATCGTGACCATCATTATACTTTATATATTATTATTCTGTTGTATCTAGAAGCTCCATCAACCAAACATGTATTTATTTCAGAAATAGAGACCAGTGATGTTTATTCTTTCGACCTTAGAGTCGCGCGTTGTATTTCTACGGATTTCATGCTGTTTTGAGTTTCCTTTTCTGTTGTGATCCTCGCCCTTCGGTGTTGTATATTATTGCTTGCGTAGTTGTGACCGTCGATTGACAAAGAGCTAGCTCCCGCTTGGAGATGCCTTTATTCATTATATATGCTTTATCAGGTTTGGCACCCGTTTGGGGTCAGTTTTTACAAAGGAAACTCTGCCGAAATTTTTAGAAAAGACTTGTGATTTTAAAATGCACATTTCGGCATATGTTGCAAACTGCTTGATTTAAATTGGTTTTTCCTTCACTCTACTACTTTCTTGGTTTGGATTTCTGGGTTTTCGGCTTACTTAGATTACGTACGCCTCAAGACGTTTCGTAATTTAAGCGCCGGTCATGTTCCGTACTTTCGGGTCGTGACAAAGTTGGTATCAGAGCGTTAGGTTTTACCTTCGGAGCATAAGATGACCCTTGGTTGATGGAGTGGGTATCTTGAGTAGAGTAACGTACCGTACGTATGTTCCGCGGCATATTTACGATACGCTACTCTACTTAAGAAGACTTAGGATGTACATTTCTTTGCTCAGTTTCATATTCATTCAAGATCTAGCCTCATCGGTACCAGTTATAGTTTTGCTGCCACGATTACGGGCAGGGAGAGCTACGACTAGAGTTGCGGTCAGCACGAGCTCGCCACGAACGAGGACTGACCATGGCGTAATTCCGGCGACACACGATTGCAGAGATGTGTCTTTTTATGGTGTTTTCGCGCCACGAGCGTTTGATGGATCGCTATATGAGATTACTCGGACGTGCAGATCAGCACCAGAGGATTGGGCCACTGACAGAGGCCAGCCAGATTTTGATGACCGTTGATGTATGGCATATTCATGATGATTGAGGACTGTTCAGCGTGCAGACGAGTGAGCTAGTTGTTGCTGCGAACGACAAGATATCGTCCCAGATGTTGGAGCTATTGCAGTACGAGTGGTACTAAGAAATGATAGAAGGTCGATAGTCATCGAGAATGAATGACTAGGACATGTGGCTCGTTCGCCTACCCCGATGCGAGGTCATCAGATCGATTGATTCCAGCTAGAGACGACTTCTCGCGGATACGTTGAGAGTCGATAGAGGCGATCGAATGTCAGGAACCTATTATTCCAAGTTTAAAGTATTTGAAAAGACATGCAGGCAATTCTATGGACCCTCTAGAAGAATGAAACCCTAACTCGACATAATGACCGTGTGAAAGCCTTTGAACCTTAGGGTTTGCGGCAGTTCCGCGGCGCCATTAGTGAGGCTTGGGTTTGCCCTTCTACGGCTGGACCACCGATGCTGTGGTATGTACTCGATACTATAAAACTGTACATAAGATGTTGAGTTCTTGGGGGATTAGGAGGTTTTGACGAATCGATCGGATGGTTCGACTTCATTCGGATGCTAGGTGGTGAGATGCATTTCTTGGGAGACTCCAGATACGAGGATAGCCGTTGGAGCTCAGTCCATGCAGCCATGACGAGACAAGTCCGAAACAGTCGACATTAGAGAAAAGTGGAGTAAGAGGTTCGTACAAGATCTGGATAAGATGACGTTCCACTCCGCCGACATCAGAGATGCGATACGCATGCCGAGGCATTGTACTTGGGTATACCTCCTAGAAGGAGTCACGATGAGTATGCAGTCGTTCCGAAACAAGAAACGGATATAGTAAAGGACGATGACTTCCGAGCAGTTCGGTAGAGACGAGATTTGGGCGTGATTGCTCCCATTTGGGATGCTATATTTTATTGTTATCATTTATTTCATGTCATGTCTTGTACCCGATTTCGGGGTTTGTTTTCACAAAGGAAATGCTGCAAAAATTTTTAAGAAATAACTTGAACTTTAAAGAATGTTACTAAACTACTTATAGTTTTCCAAATACTTTTAATCAAATGTTTCAACACTCACTACTTTTAATAGTTTTGATTTCTGGGTTTCGGCTTACTTAGTCGCGTTACGCCTGTAGACGTTATGTGATTAAGTGCCGGTCACGAGTCGAACTTCGGGTCGTGACAACGTTGGTATCAGAGCGTAGGTTTTACCTTTCGGAGTGTAGGATGACCCTGGTATGATGGAGTAGGTAACTGAAGAAGAGTAGCGTAGCGTGCGTATGTTCCGCGGCATACTCACGACACGGTACTTCGCCTAAGTGACCTTAGGACTTATTGATTAAATTCCTTCATGAGTATATACATTCTTGTGATTCGATTTCCATATTCTCATCGAATCCTATTTCCTTTTCAGCCAGTATGCTGCCAAAGACTACGAGGGCGCAGAGAGCGGCCGCGAGAGCCGAGATTCGAGTTGACTCGTCTGAGACGAGGACTGATCTGGGTAGTACACCGGTTGGACCCGAGCAGGCTGTTCCTCCTACGACAGATCAGATCACCATGCTAGGGGCTGGTATGCAGGAGATGCGCCAGACGATGGGATCCAGTATGCAGGAGATGCGTGAGATGATGGGATTGCTAGTTGAGACACTTCGAGCGCAGCGACCAGAGATAGCTCCACCCGTTACAGGGATCGCGATGGTACTTACTGTACAGGAAGTTGCCCCTACAACTACAAAGGTCATTACGGTATCACTATCAGAGTTTATGAGGCTGAAGCCTCCGGTCTTCACAGGTACCGATGCAGCCGAGGACCCACAGTCTTTCATTGATAGGATGGCCCGGATATGCCGTTCCCTCAGATGCGCAGATGAGAGATGGGTAGAGTTCGCGAGCTTTCGCCTGGAAGGTCTTGCACAGAAATGGTGCGAATCGGTTGGGAAGGGTAGAGCAGCTGGTCTTCCGCCTATGACCTGGACAGAGTTCGTGACGGTATTCCTTGCCCGCTTCCTTCCACTGAGTGTCAGAGATGCTAGAGCGCGCAGGTTCGAGTCCTTACGTCAGACTCCGGAGATGACAGTAGTAGAGTACGACGTGTTGTTCACCGAGTTATCGGTATATGCCCCATATCTAGTGGCAACTGAGGAGATACGAGTCAAAAGATTTGTCCGAGGCCTGCTTACATCACTGTTCCTTACGATCAGCGCCCAGCATTGCGAGACTTATGCAGCAGCTGTAGATGCATCCTTATTAGTCGAGGAGCGCCTTGCTGAGACTTCGGTAGTTCCAGAGCCGAAGAGAGGTCATACTGTTATATCAGCACAGAGACAGACATTTAGACGCCGCGACAGGTTTCGTTCAGGTACGAGGAGTAGCAGAGATTCGGGACGAGGCTAGATGTTTAGTTCGTATCCACGGGAGAGTCAGCAGACGTCGCAGGGATGCTTTAGGTGCGGCAGTCTTCTTCACCTCGTTAGAGATTGTCCTGAGATACACCGGAGGGAGGCAGCAGTACCACATATCACCTTACCATCTTCACCACCCCAGAGGGCGTTGCCTATTGTACCCACTGTTGCTCCGCGTCAGACTCATGCACAGAGAGGTCGTGGGCGTGAAGGATTTGCTCAGAGAGGACGGGGCGACCGAGGCAGAGGACAGTCAGTCTCAGGTGGAGGACAGGCACGGGTTATTGCTTTGACGCATCAGGACGTGCAGGCGTCCAATGCAGTAGTCTCAGGTATCCTTTCCGTATGTTCTGTTGACGCACACGTGTTGTTTGATCCCGGATCTACGCACTCGTACGTTTCCACACACTTCGTGCCGAGTTTGGGTAGAGAGTCCGGTTTGCTTGATCAGCCGCTTGTTGTGACCACCCCTGTTGGCGAGTCGTTTATTGCTAGACACGTGTTCCGATCCTGTACCGTCCGTATTGACGAGAGAGAGTTTCTTGTCGACTTGATACTTCTCGAGATGTTTGACTTCGACGTTCTTTTGGGCATGGATTGGTTAGCCACGTGCTATGCGTCTGTGGACTGCCGCGAGAAGACAGTTAGATTTTGTTTTCCCGGCCAGTCGACTTTTGTTGTGATGGGGGACCGTGGTGCCGCCCCTCACAGTTTGATTTCTTCTTTTCGCGCTGGACAGCTTTTGAGGAAGGGATGTCAGGGATTTCTCGCCTATATTTGCGATACTAGAGCTACAGAGGTTCCGTTGGATCAGGTTCCGATTGTTAGCGAGTTCCCTGATGTATTCCCTGACGAGCTTCCTGGGCTACCGCCTGAGCGCGATATTTCTTTCTGTATTGATTTGATTCCCGGCATGGGGCCTATTTCTATACCGCCTTATCGGATGGCCCCGACGGAACTTAGAGAGTTGAAGGGACAGTTGCAAGATTTGCTGGATAAGGGACTTATTCGACCCAGTGTTTCTCCTTGGGGTGCTCCGGTCCTGTTTGTCAAGAAGAAGGACGGCAGTTTGCGTCTGTGTATCGACTACCGCCAGCTGAATAGGGTTACAGTGCGGAACATGTATCCTTTTCCACGCATCGACGACTTGTTCGACCAGCTTCAGGGGGTAGGATACTTTTCGAGGATAGATTTACGATCAGGCTACCATCAGCTGCGGGTTCGACAGGAGGACATTCCGAGGACAGCCTTCCGCACGCGCTACGGCCATTATGAGTTTTTGGTGATGTCGTTCGGACTCACCAATGCGCCAGCAGCATTCATGGACTTGATGATCCGTATTTTTCGGCCATATCTTGATCTGTTCATTATTGTATTCATTGACGATATCTTGGTGTATTCCCATAGCAGAGAGGAACACGAGCAGCACCTGCGGATTACACTGCAGACTTTGAGGGAGCACCAGCTTTTCGCAAAATTCTCCAAGTGTGCGTTCTGGCTGGACAGCGTAAACATCTTGGGTCACGTGATTACACTAGATGGTATATGTGTAGACCCGAGGAAGATCGAGGCCGTTTAGCGTTGGCCCAGACCCACATCAGTTATGGAGATTCGCAGCTTTTTAGGACTGGCTGGCTACTACAGGCGATTTGTGCAGGACTTCTCTCGTATTGCTACACCTTTGACCGGGATAACCCGGAAGGGAGTTCCTTTCGATTGGACAGAGGAGTGCGAGCACAGTTTTCAACAGCTACGGACTCGACTGACTACAGCGCCAGTGTTATCATTGGGCGGATTTGTGGTCTATTGTGATGCTTCTCGAGTGGGGCTAGGGTGCGTATCGATGCAGCATGACAGGTTGATCGTGTATGCTTCACGACAGTTGAAGAAACCTGAACAGAACTACCCCACTCACGATTTGGAGATGGCTGCAGTGGTCTTTGCACTCAAGATCTGGCGACATTACCTATACGGTGAGTCGTGCCAGATATTCACAGATCACAAGAGCTTAAAGTATATATTTCAGCAGCGGGACCTGAATCTTAGACAGCACCGATGGATGGAACTAGTAAAGGACTACGATTGTGAGATATTGTATCACCCGGGCAAGGCAAATGTCGTAGTGGATGCTCTGAGCAGGAGGCCCAGGGGTAGTCTATCTTGCTTGAGCGCGGTGCAGAGGCAGTCGTTGGCAGATTGGCAGATTTTATGCGACAGCCGAGTGCAGTTCGAGTTCACGCCGATCGGGGGACAGCTTGCGCATGTTCGTGCACGCCCACAGTTGCTTGACCGTATACATGAGGCACAGTACAGTGATGACCGTTGTTCAAAGATCACGGCACAGATTGGACAGGGCAGATTTTCCGTGTTCGTGATCGATGATCATGGGATACTGCGATTTAGGACTAGACTGTGCGTACCAGATACTGAGGGACTGCGGCGTGAGATTCTTAAGGAGGCACATCGATCGGTGTACAGTGTTCATCCGGGTTCCACCAAGATGTACCATGATATGAGAGATGTTTACTGGTGGGACGGAATGAAGAAGGACATCGCAGATTTCGTGTCGAGATGCCTGACTTGTCAGCAAGTCAAGGCCGAGCACCAGAGGCCCGCGGGAGAGCTACAGCCGTTACCCATTCCGGAGTAGAAATGGGAGCAGATTACTATGGACTTCATTGTGGGTCTACCCAGGACTAGTCGAGGGTATGACTCCATCTGGGTGATCGTGGATCGTTTGACGAAAGCGGCTCACTTCCTGCCGATGAAGACGACTTTCGGATTTGCTCAGTATGCACAGATATACATCGACGAGATTGTACGACTGCATGGAGTCTCGACGTGTATCGTGTCCGACAGAGGCACCCAGTTTACCAGCCGACTATGGCAGAGGCTTCAGGAGGCTTTGGGCACCCGCTTGAGTTTCAGCACAGCATTTCATCCACAGACCGACGGCCAGTCACAGCGGACTATTCAGACTCTCGAGGTCACGCTCCAAGCGTGCGTCTTAGACTTCGGAGGTAGCTGGGATCATCATTTACCCTTAGTAGAGTTCTCCTACAACAACAGTTTCCAGGAGACCATTCAGATGGCACCATTCGAGGCTCTTTATGGTAGGAGATGCAGATCGCCCATCTGTTGGACAGAGCTCAGCGAGAGCAGTATCTTAGGGCCGCAGATTGTTGAAGAGACGACCGCGAAGATCCAGTTGATTCGCGATAGGATGAGAGCAACCCAGAGTAGGCAGAGATCTTATGCGGACCGTCGTCGGCGCAGACTTGAGTTTTCAGTTGGCGATCATGTTTTCTTGAGGGTTTCCCCAATGAAAGGTGTGATGAGGTTTGGGAAGAAGGGAAAGCTTAGCCCCAGATACGTGGGCCCCTTCGAGATCCTCGAGCGAGTTGGTGCAGTTGCGTATCGGTTAGTCCTTCCGCCCAGTTTCCTAGATGTGCACCCCGTATTTCACGTTTCGATGCTCCATAAGTATCTTCATGATCCTTCGCATGCGATTCAGCACCTGATGATCCAGCTGGAGCGCGACCTTTCTTTTGTAGAGCAGCCGGTGGTCATCTTAGATCGACAAGTGAAGAAATTGAGATCGAAGGATATACTGTCCGTCAAGGTCCTTTGGCGTAGCCCGAGCAGCGAGGAGGTCACTTAGGAGACCAAGAGCGAGATGAGGAAGAAACATCCCCATCTTTTTGAAGGTACGCGTAGTTAGATTTTAAATTCGGGGACCGAATTTCTTTAAGGGGGTAGATTGTAACGCTTTGAAATTCGTTTAGGATATTTTCGCGTTAGTTAGTAATGATGCGTGTTTTTCATAAAAACCCAAAAATCTTATTTTCTTTTTTAACTAGTGCTAATTGTGTTCTGAAGTGTTTATATATATATATATATATAAAGAGAGAGAGAGAGAGAGAGAGAGTTTATTAATTATAATTTAGTTGTGTTTACCTTGATTGCAAATTTTTATGTTAGTGTACACATGCAAACTTATCTTTTCCTTTTTGTAACCTAAGCAAGTGTTATCATGTAAACCCTTTTCTTTTCATGCATGGTTCTATTTTCTTCCCCACCATTAACCAAGTCAACCCTTTCTTTTTTTAAATTTTAAATGAGGGAATGAGAGGTATGGTGGTTAGGTGAAGGGATTAACTTTTTTGACCATTGTTCTCTCTTTCTTTTCCTTCTCCCTCTCATTTTGTGGAAAATCCTACAGAGAAGCAGCAGCAAAAACAACATTTTCCTCATCTTCTCTTCTCTTTTTGCTTCTCTTTTGATTCCTATACAAACCCTACACAAAACAATCCCTTGTTCCTTCACAAAACCATGGAAAAATGGCTTTTTGGGGGAGTTTGGTGGCAAGTCAGTGCATGTGAGGGCTAGAGCTGCAATTTGGGTTTCCCTAAGCTTTTTGGAAGGTATTAATCTCACACTTAACACCTTAGTTCATAACTTGTGGTATTTTAGCTAAAAAACATATTTTTATGTGTTTTCTTGTGATATTGAAGGAAATTAGGGAAGTTCATGTTAAGTTAATATTTTTATGGCTTGCTTAGCTTAGTGATGTGTTATTAGTGTGGTTTTAACCAAGTGTTCGCTTCAGGTTTCACAGAAATACCTTAATGTACCGATTTAGTGTTAAAACGGCTTTTTAACTAGGTTTTTGGTTCTGTGTAATCTACTTGTACCCCGTTGGCTTCAGAATAAAATTGTAATTACTCGAGAATGTACAATAGGTATAAAGAACACACACGAAGCCCGGGAGCCCAACTCCCTAGTCGGGCCGCCGGAAAATTAGTTCTGGCCGCAAATTGCGGCCAGATAGGGGACCTGGGGGTTGGGGTTTGTGTGGTAGGTGTCTGCTGCTATGTGAAGACTTATGGTATGTGCATGTTTGTTTAATTCTTTCTGTGGAAAAATCTGGAGCCAATTACCCTATTTCGTATACTTTTAACCTTCGCGACACGTATGATACGTGTGTGGGTTTGGGGGTTTTCTACGTATCGCGACGTGTCGGGATAGCTTCAAGTGCGTAATCACACGTTTTAGCGTATCGCACATACACGCGTTTGGTTCGCGACATGGGTTTCTAGTTTGGCTTCGATGTTGCGTTTTTGTAGATTTTAGCTTATGCGTATTTTCTGGTGAAATTCTAGGTTCGTAGGCGAGTACGACGGACGCAGCGAAGAAGGGGAAACAGGTCATCGGCTACTCTTAGCATGACCAGGTGAGTAGATTTAACATCTACGGGGAAATCACCCGTATGGCGTTATGCGTCAGGGCTGATATGACATTGTAGTAGCATATTACATTTGCATACATTTGACTGTTCATGGATACTATTTGTTGCATACCGCATTCCCTGCTATATCTATATGAACTTAAAATTGATAACACACCGCACTGTTATTAACGGTTCATATCGCACGAGCACTAATCTGCATGTTACACACACATCATTAGTAATTGCCATGACACTCACATTATAGAATTGCCTTGAACAATATACTGTAGCTCACCTCCTATATGTTTCGATATGATTATGATACTTATGCACGTACTCATTCACATATTCATACTTGTGCACGTACTCATTTACATATTCAAACTGTACCTATCTAGATAAGTTGATTTTGGTAGAAACTGGGAGCCGCACGATCCCTTTTGAAAAAACTGAATCTATTTTAAAGAGCGGTTTTCCCCTTTGTTCTTATAGTACGACTTTCTGATGCATACATCGCATCGCATGGATTTACGCATTGGCTTTGGATTTTCATGTGATTTCTGGATTTGTGGACCGTGGGGTTATTTAAGAAAATATGCACTATTTTGAAAACCCGGTCCCTCTTGATATGATATTTTCGTGCGTCCACCACGCGTTTTCTCGGTTCTGAGACGTGTGCTTGAAACCCGATTCGAGGAGTTGGATGATCCATTTGCGGGTTCGTGGTGGACCCGGTATGGTTCCCCGGGGCGAGAAATATTTTTCGTGGAGCAGACGATGAGCCTGGCAGGGTGGCGAGTACCTACCGGTGATTGGTTGGACCTGGCGGTTATCCAGAGGATACTGACTAGAGTCGATAGATGGATATGGGATGACCGTACTGTCGGGGCCGAGGGCCAATACCGCAGATGGAGCCCGTGGGCTGATCCGGACTGACGGAGCCCGATATATGAGGATTTGCGTGTCGATGCTGGACACGATTATTCTATGATATTTTGAGTGCCGATGTTGGGCATTCGCGATTCTCTGAGATTTACAGGATTTGAGGGCCGATGAGAGAGTCGGCGCCTGAGTTTTATTGGGATTTGGGTGCATTGAGAGGCACCGATTATTTTTCCACATTGACATTTCCGTGTAGATGTTATTTTTCCCATGCTCAGCATTCATTATTTGTATCTCATCCTGTAGTCATATTACCTGATAGAGTACTTATGCATGATTATTGCACATACTGCTTATCGCATATAGATATCTTCTGCGGGCATATGATAGAGTAGCGCAGTACATGCATACTCATGATTACCTTTATATGTTATCTCTATTCACGAGTTGGCAACTCACCTCCGTTGTGCCAAAGTGTTTGCAGGTTGCCCTCAGAGTAGTCGCGGCAGGCTGCCTTCTTGTATCTTTTTGGCTACAGATACCACAGCAGTTGATGCGTGAGCTGTTTTGCTGTTAGGTGGGTTGTGGTATCCGGTTATTTCCATTGTATACATACTTTTGTATCTAGTATTCTCCATCTACCTTTATAAGTATTTGACTTAGAGACAGTGTGAGGACGGTGATGTATATTATTTATTTTCTGGTGTCGAGCTCGTGTGAGCCGACTTTACTTATTCAGTTTTATCATTTGTGATGTTTTCCACTTATTGCTCATTTCTTCGCTACGTATTACTGCGTGGTTGTTTCCGCCGTTGGGCGTGATTGCTCCCGTTTGGGATGCTGTATTTTATTGTTATCATTTATTTTATGTCATGTCTTGTACCCGATTTCAGGGTTAGTTTTTACAAAAGAAATGCTGCCAAAATTTTTAAGAAATAACTTGAACTTTAAAGAATGTTACTAAACTACTTAAGGTTTTCCAAATACTTTTAATCAAATGTTTCAACACTCACTACTTTTAATGGTTTTGATTTCTGGGTTTCGGCTTACTTAGTCGCGTTACACCTGTAGACGTTATGTGATTAAGTGCCGGTCACGAGTCGAACTTCGGGTCGTGACACACGACTAGGAACAGTTCAAGGATATGCTTATAAACTACACGTGTCCCACTAGTATGATCCGCATCATAGTCGGAGTAGTCAAGCAAATATCCTAAGGGCTTTATCAACATGTGCAAATGAATAAAAGCATGATCAAATCAACATGTCAGATAAAGTAAACCAGATAGCATACTATCATGTCGAGCAAGAAAGTAATCTATATATATATATATATATATATATATACATGTCCAAGCATCCACTATACATATAATGGCCTCTAGGGCATACATATATCCAACAGGTCAGGAGAGTTGACACGAAGAATAACACTGCAGATCCACTCACGAAGGCCATTCCCCAGATACAGTTCGAGAGACTCTTCGGGATGCTGGGTATGCGATATTACAGCAGCTGGCCCTAGTGCAAGTGGGAGATTGTTAGTTGTATGTATGCCCTAGAGGCCATTATTGTACATATGATGTATATTATATTGGATGCTTGGACATATAACTTTCTTGCTCGACATGATAGTATGCTATCTGGTTGCTCTTTATCTTAACATGTATACTTGTCTCTTACAGTCTTATGGTTACATGTTGGTAAAGCCCTTAGGATGTGTATTTGACTACCAGGATTATGATGCAGATCATACTAGTGGGGCCATGGTAGTCCATAAGTTCATCCTTTAATGTTCCTAGTCGTGGGTGCATCGAGACGGGGCATCGATATACCAGAGTAGACTAGCGTATACGCTTCTCGACCTATGAGATGGGCGATGGATGATCCCATATCCATTGGTGTTTGACATCAGAGATGGTATATGGGTGCTCAGTGGAGACTGGGTACACTGGACGGACTCGCCGAGAACTCCCAGATGGTATTATACATCACGTCAGATGGCAGTTCTCTGGTGACACTGGTACAGGTTAGTCTGTAGACCCGAGATCGTCATAGAGTCTTGTGTGATTCCCACTGTGCTTTGATTTCCACCGTACCACGTTCAAGAGGACGTGCAAAACGGTGGTTTTTGGGTATAGTCCCGAGTCATATAGAGGCAATGAGCGATAGGAGGGGTTTCGTCTCTCCCGGTATTGAGGGTTGATGTTGCGTTGTGCTCGATTGGCCATAACAGGGAAGTCCCTGGCCAGGGCTGTTTTAGAGATTTACTGGTAAGATTTATCAATAGTTTCTCGACCCGTTATGAGCCTCATATCAGCATGACTTATCGGTTATTGGGGTCTGACGATTACCACCCCTAGACTAGACATGCGACATATCAGACGAAGAGACCGGACTATACGGTAGTGTTACTGTCAGGTTTAGCAGGAGTTAGAGCGGGCATGCTTGCTGATCTTCTGATCGTTCAATACCTGGGTAGCCGTTACGTCCAGCTAGTACCGCTAACGGCTTATGGGTGCTTGATCTGATCATCACCTGCTGCCAGTGTATTGACGAGTCTTAGAGTCCCACAAAAGAGTTTCCTAGCCCAGGCGAAAAGATGTGGTGTGCATATGAGATATTCGTGGGGACCCGATTAAATGCGTGTATGTGATACCGTATATTAATCGAGCGGTTTGCTATTGGTCGAGTCATATGTGATATGACCGGTTTAATAAATCAAGTTTTGATTTAACATTGACCGTTAGCTTTTTCACTTAGACCCTTTTGCCTTTTGTTGTATGCATGCATAACTTTATGTTGATGCGCATATTGATGTGCATGCACACATACATGCATACACTTGTGTATCATGATAGATGATACAATGATAGTGGCAATATAAGACTCACATGTTAGTAAATATATACATATTTATTTTTGAGATTAATGGAAATAGAAAATGATTCATGGTTGATTATTTTATTTCTCAACTAACCTTTGCATTAACCATGAGTTATCATTCTATGGCTATTAGTGCTCCAAAGATAAATATTTAGATATTTATTAACGAAGGTTAAGAATGAGAGTGGAAATTATATATAATTTCTATTCTCATTTTTATCTTTATCTTTTTCATTATCTTGAGCTCTCTAGTTGCCATCATCTTCTTCTTCCTCTCTCTTGCTCTCTAGGTTTTGATAGTGAGTCAGAATGTGATCAAGTTAGGGTTTTGAAGTGAGAAAACAAACCACATCATCATTCTACACTAGTCTAGCCAATTAGTCTAGAGTGTTAGCTTCATCTTCATGTTTTGATCAAGTGGAGCTAGGAGCTTGGACAAAGTGGACTCCGGGTGGATCATCGTGGACTTGGAGGATCACTAGCAAGCCCGTTCCAACTCTCAAGGAGCCTAGGAGTCAACTAAAGTGAACTACAAAGGTTGTAATCTCTTAACTTATTACTATATTACATGTAATATGTGATACTACTTCTTGTTACCCTAGCCTTTCTAGTTCGATTCCAAGGTCAGATTGTTTAGCACCCTCTAACTTTTAAAATTATAGCATGTGTGTTTCTACCAAACCCTAGTAATGGTGCTAAAGAATCCCTACATCGACTTCGGCTAAGAAAGGAATTTAGCAGGTGAGTAGATTTATATCTACGTGGGAAGTCGGGTGGATGGCGTATAGCACCCCCGCAATTAAGATAATGGAAACCGATATATAGAATATAGTCGGAGAAACCTATACTAGGAACCTACGGATATGATAAAAGATTTTAGTGTGAGATGATATGATAGATAAAGATGACTCGGATTGATATATAAGAGTATGAAATAAGGATGTGAATCGTGATATATATGTAATTGAAAGAGGACAAGTTTGAGATTTATATTGACATGATATGAGATCGATATCGATGTGATATGAGATCGATAAATACGATATAAGTTGAGATAGATGTGTTATGAGATCGATAAGATATGATGTACGAGACTATAGATCTGTACCCTTATTGATGAATAGGACGATAGAATCCCTATTCTGTTTGATGTCACCGTACGATGGATTACCGTACTCGATGAGTAATATCGGATGAATGATCCGCGCTCGTGGTTTGAGAATGATGATCGAGGATATTGCCATATCGAATGCTATGAGACGGGATCTCTGACGTAAAGATACCACCTGAACCATACTTATTTCCAAAACTGATGAATCGTATGCATCTTTTAAACGGAAACCTCAAGGGACGCTACGGATTTTCAAATGGTGTCTTTTCCTTAAAAACACCGTAGCCCCAACTTTCAAAACTACGATTCGTATCTTTTAAAACTGTCGTATGGTTCATGTGTAGACATATATACCTGATTATTGTTCATGTTTGTGTAGAATTATCCCTCATGATGTACATACCACGTTCCGGTATTTATTGTTATATGATATCGGTTGCCAGTACACATGAACAATTACCGATGATGCGCATGTTACACTTACACCGATTTGCCGACTCACACACATTCATCATCGGTAATTTCCATGCCACTTGCACAGTAGAACTGCCATATCACGATATTATTCTTACTGTAAAGTAATCTCATCGTTCAGCACTATCATATGACATGCTTGCATGATATACTTAACATGCTCATATTACTGTTCTATGTTTGCATACATCGTACTTTATGGTTACCTGCATTGAGGTGCCGTTTTTATGAGATCTCTGGATTTGAGAACCGTGGTTATATTTCAAAAGAAATTGTGTATTGTTTTAAAAACGCGGTTTCTCTTGATATGATATTTCATGTCCACCATGAGTTTTCTCGGTTCTAAGTTATGTGCATACCTGATTCGAGGAGAGAGGAGGCACCGTTTGCGGGTACATGGTGGACCCGGTATGGTACCCCGGGGAAAGAAGCTCGTGATGTAGACAATGAGCCTTGCAGGAGGTAGCACTACCTACCAGTGATAGTTTGGACCCGGCAGTTATCCGGAGGATACCAACTGGAGTCGTGAAATAGATATGAAGGCCAATCATAGTATGCGGCACCTGAGGGCTGATCATAGGATGCGGCGTCTAAGATATGAGGATTTACGTGTCGATGCTGGACACGGGTTTCATGATGTTTCGAGTGTCGGTGTTGGACACTCAGGTTCCATGATATTGATGTGTCGTTGATGGTCACATGTTGGTTGATTTTCTTAATACATATAGGCATTTGATTCAGATGATTGCTTTTACATGTCATTGGCATCGATTACATTGTTAATACGTATGCATGCATGGACACCCTAGATATAATAGTATTACCTTCATGATACAGTATTATCTAGGAATCTCTGTTTATTCGATATCTACCTGCTAATATTTTCTACTCATGAGTTGGCGACTCACCCCCGTTGTGCCACAGTTTTCTTGCAGGTTCGACCGCTTGGATCAGTAGCGGTATCGCTGGCACACGGTTTCATTCAGGGTGTTTTCTATGGTAGGTGGGACACATTGGATCATGCCCACTCTTGTATTTTATATTCTATTGTATCTAGATAAACTCCATCAAATCAGAATCTAGACTTTGTATATTGTAGACCTAGAAAGACTTGTGTGGTTGCGAGACTTAGAGCGATGGATGTATGTTCGCTTCTTATGAGGTTTTTGATGTCTTGCTTTATTTATTTACTTTTTCTGTGTTGATCTTCGCCGTTGGGCATCGTATATATATTGCTTACTTGCGTGGTTGTGATTCCGCCGATTGGCGATGAGCTAGCTCTCGTTTGGGGATGCCTATATATATTGCTTGTATGTGGTTTTTGGATCAAAATATAAAAGGGAGGTGCTGCCTAAATTTTTAAAGAATGAAAAATGTTTTCAAATAGCATATAACCCACTTGAATTTTCATATATCGTTAGTCTTGCATTTTAAAGAAAACTTGATTTCATTATACCTTATTTCAAAACTGCACCTCCACTATTTTCCGCAAAAAAGGTTTAGATTTCTGGACTTCGGCTTACTTGAATTGCATTATGCCTTTAGACGTTGTGTGATTTAAGTGCCGGTCACGTGCCAAATTTCGGGTCGTGACACACGCACACATTAGAAAATGTTACTTTACCTGTATAACCTAATAGCTTGTAGTTAATAGTACTGTTTAGCATATATGATCTCACATGCTAGTTTAGACATTGCATTTCTTACTTAGATGCCACATGCATTTGTATACCTACATTCTGCTTATGTACTGCAGTTAGGCTTTATGCCGACATTCATTGTTTTGTTATTGACTCATGATTATGAGATTTCGGTATTGCATGAGATTTCTGGATTTGTGAAACCGCGTGTGAAATTGAAAACTTATGCTCCTTTTACAAGAAAAATGTGGTTTTCCTTGATATGTTGTGTGACGTCCACCATGAGATTTCTCAGTTCTGGAGCATATATGATATATGATTAGCCGCTACGAGGAGCAAGGAGACACCATCTGCGGGTACATGGTGGACCCGGTGCGGTTTCCCGGGATAAGAAAGTCGTATAGAGTTTGAGACGTTGAGCCCGGCAGGGGAGCACTACCGACCGGTGATAATTGGCCTGGCGGATATCCAGAGGATACCGACCATAGTCATGAGATCAGATGATATGGGCCAATCCGGACCGATGGAGCCTGAGATTCAAATGATATGGGCCGATCCGGACTGACGGAGCCTGAGATATGAGAATTATGTGTCGCTGATGGACACAGTTTTCATGATGTTTTTGAGTGTCGATATTTGGCACTCAGGTTTATCATTATTTTTGTGTGTCATTGCTGGACACACCCATTTGATGATGCATTCATGCATAATATACATGACATGTAACTACTTTATGACATGGACACGAGTACTCGACTTTGCACACCAGCTTATATTATTACCTACTGCTACTCGATGTTACTGTGATATTATTATTATTGTATTGTACTGTATGACCTAGGAGATAGTCATACATTCGGTTTCTACTCAGTGATGTCTTCTACTCACGATTTGGAAACTCACCCTCGTTGTGCCATAGTTTTCTTGCAGGTTTGACCGCACAAGTTCCGTTGCGGATTGCTGGCACACCGTTTCCTTCCGGGTGATTGCTTTGATAGGTGGGATACATTGCATCGTGACCACCACTATATACTTGTATAATTTATTTCAGTTGTATCTAGTTAAAGTTCCATCAACCAAACCTTGTATATTTGTAGACCAAGAAATGTTGTTGTATATTCTTTCGGCTTTAGTGTCACACTCTTGTACTTATTCATTATTTTGGTTTCTTTATGATGCTTAGGTTTTCTTGCTTTCCTTCTGTGTTTTGATCCTCGCATTTCGGCGTTGCATATTTATTTCATTGCGTGGTTATTTCCACCAATTGGCGAAGAGCTAGCTCCCGCTTTGGGATGCCTATATTTACTATTGCTTGTATTCGTTTTCGGGTTAAAAATTACAAAGGAGGTGCTGTCGAAATTTCAAACATCGAAAGAAAAATGTTTTCAAGATAGATATAAAGTGTTGCATTTTTCATAGAACAAAATCTATGTTTTAAAAGAAAGATCTTGATTTCATTATGCTGTCATTTCAAAACTTCACCTCCATTATTTTCCCAAAAAGGTTTAAATTTTCTGGGCTTTTGGCTTACTTGAATTAGGTGGGGTCCTATAGACTTCACATGATTCAATTTCCAGTCATGTACCTCTTCCGAGTCGTGATAAAACTGTTAAAAGATGTGCTTGTAGAGTACACAAGCCCCACTAGTATGATCTGCATCATAGTCCTGGTAGTAAATCCTATATCCTAAGGGCTTTATCAACATGTATCAGAGAGACAGTATAATAATACAAGTGTACATGTTTAGATAAAGAGCAACCAGATAGCATACTATCATGTCGAGCAAGAAAGTCCTATATATATATGTGTGTGTGTGTGTATGTGTGTGTGTCCAAGCATCCACTATATCATACAATAATGGCCTCTAGGGAATACATATTCCTAACAATCTCCCACTTGCACTAAGACCAGTTGTTGTAGTATCGCATACCCAACATCTAAAAAATTCTCTCAAACTGCGTCTGGGGGAGGGCCTTCATGAGTGGATCTGCTGTGTTGTCCTTCGTATCAACTCTCCTGACCTCGATCTCCCAGCGATCAACTATCTCGCGGATCAGGTGTGTTGGGTTACACTAATGCCCTGGCCATCATCTGTGGTCGTTGGCGGAACAAAAAAATTTAGAATAATTTAAACTTGGTGCTAGAATAACCCTAAACCAGATCTAACCATAAACCTAACTAGCAACAAGAGAAGCTCTATCTACTATGATAGAAATTATACCGAAAGAAAACAAGTCCTTCGGGTCTTCGCTCCTCTCCTTTGGCTCCTCAAAAGTTGTACGGATCGCGCATGAACTTCGGCCTCCTCGCGTTAAAGATGATCCACTCGAGAGTGCTTACTTTGAGCTCCTACCTCCAAATCAAGGTAACTAGGGTACTTAGAATGCCAATCTAAGTAGCCTACATTGTGTAGAGAGTGATGATGGTGTTTCCCCTAATCAGATCAAAGCTCTGTTTTGAATTTCAAAATTCAAAAATTGAAGCAACGCTTCAGATCCCGTGCGTTGCACGCTGCGCGCCACGTGTCAAAAGCAGACACGCCAGCGCCAGGAGCGCTGCGTCCTAGGCAGCGCACTCCAATCAGAGCAAAGCTCTATTTCAAAATTCAAATTTTAAAAGTTGAAGCAACGCTTCAGATCCAGCGCTCTGCGCTGCGCGCCACGTGTCAAACACAGGCGCGCTAGCGCCAAGTGCGCCAACGCTGGAATTAAAAGAATTCCCTACCGTTAGATCAAAAGATCTAATAATAATAAATTATTAATTAATCAGAATTAAAATTTTGTTCTGGAAAGATCTTTCCAATCTTGTTGAAAACAAGAAGATTGCCTTCTGTAAAACAGAAGCCCTAGGATCAAAGATCCAACGGTGGGAAAATATCTCCAAATCAATCAGAGAAAGATCTCGTCAACTAATTTAACAAATCAATTAGCCCTATATAAAGGCCCCAAACTTCAAGTCTCATATAGAAAAAAACCCTCTGCAAACTTGGAGAAGAACTCAAAAAGAAAGAAAGGCAAGCCTTTGAAGAAAGAAGATCATTTCTTCATCTTTAAAGGTAAAACAATTAATTCTTGAACAATAGAAATGAAATCATCTCGTAAAAAGAAGAATCTTCTAAAAAGATCTTAGATCTATAAAAAAGACCAAGGACTTTGATTAAACATAAAGGATTAAAAGATCCAATCCTTAAAATATATTAAAAAAAGAAGTATTTTACTTCACTCACAGATCTTCTGATCTACAAAGGCAGAGCCTTTTTAATAAAACAAGAACTTTTGTTCTCGAATCTTGAGGCAAAGCCTCCATTAAGAAGAACATAAAAGCTGTTCTTTGATCTTAAATCTGATCTGATGCGTTTTGCGCTACTGGAAAGTGCTTCGCACTCATGGACTGTGCCTTTGCACAACTTGGACCGGCGCTCAGCGCCAAAACATGCCATGTGTCAACCAAAGACACAACTTGCGCTTTGCGCTCCTGAAAACAGTGCACTGTGCTCTTGGGTTAGCGCTCAGCGCCAAGCGCGCCACGTGTCACTCATTGGCGCACCCATAAACTGGCGCAGCACGCTCATAAATTTAAAGCGCAGTGCGCTAACAAACTAGCGCTTAGCTCTAAGCGACACGTCTCACCCTCATGTGCGCTAGCGCAATGCGCTCTTTAATTGGTGCAAGGCGCCTGATGCGCCACGTGGCGCGCTGTCAGAACATACTTTGTTCTGATAAATGCTATGCATTCAATACCAGACAAAATGTCAGAGCCCAATGCTTGGCATTATTAAAAGGGCAGAGCCCAAATAAAGGCCTAACAGGCAGAACAACAATGAAATGTAAAACATTTTTTTTAACTAGACTTAGCCTAATTCTGGCCATAAGTCCTCAATTTAAATTGAACTGAGCTTATCTGCTCTTCCAATCAATTTACACCCGTTTCGAGGGTACTTCTCTTCACTCCTTTGATATTTGTCATTGTATTCCTCAACGTCTTCAAAGAAGTGACGGGTCCCGGCAACCATACATTTTACGGACTGTGGGGTCCTTAAACTCATGGACAATGATATCCTTAACCTTGACCGTGATGTCTTAAAAATAATGTCGGACTGTGGAGTCCTTAAATCCAATGATGTCCTTAACCTTGACCGTGATGTCTTAAAACTAACACCGGACTATGAGGTCCTTAAACTCATAGACTATGATGTCCTTAACCTCGACCGTGAAGTCTTAAAACTAACAATGGACCGCAATGTCATTAAACTAAACAATAGAGCCCAATTGCTCTTTTGTTGGATCTAAACGATCCCGTTAAGTTGATCTTAGTCTAGAATTATACTAACGTGTCCTTAACAAACGTTTAAGTTGATCTTAGCCTCAAATAAGGCTAACGTATCCTTAAACATACCCCCACAAACCCAAATCTAAGAAAGATACGGATTTGGACTAGTCCATGCCCTATGGGCGACAATATAACTTAGTCTCCATATACAATCTACGGGCAACCAAACACAAAACAAACACCCACGACACGAAGTGACCATTTGGAGAAGGAGAAAGTTGTTACCGCGATGCGGTAGCGTAATTAACTGCAGGGGCTTGCGCCTGCAGGGAAGAGGGTCCCCACAATCAAAAAACCTTCGACGAGGGGGAATCTGACGAAGTCTGCTACAACGGTCGTATCCGTCTAAACGTTCAATATAAGGTATCATAAATCAACTTGGCATCTTCGGAGAGGTGGACGGATAGCACCAATTAGCATCTGCCCAGATTCAGGAAAGACGTTCGTCTTCCCGGTTTCCAGCGGTAAACAGATTCTGGCATGCCCGGTGGGACCTTTTCCTCTTTCCACTCCACACTTCGTGTGTCGTGTTCGTGAACCAATCGTGGTTTGCCAATGGTTGCCCTTGGGTTTCGAATTACTAAGATTTGGTTTCTTGCTTGGCGCAGAAAGCAAAACGGCAATGGCATCTACTTGCGTAAAGTGCTCCAACTGTAGCTGCAACTCACGTCCTGCCTCAACTGGGGGCATAACCTACGGGCCCAAAGCGGCTTCCCTGTTCATGATGCCCGTAGAGCAGGTCACCCAAGCCACCACAGGGTTGTTTTTCGGGACCATACTCCCGCCAACGAGGTTCACCGCTCCCGTGCCCGTACCAGAAGCTCCCAAGAAGTCGGTCTTCGATCGACTTACAGCTACTGCGGCCCCTCTCAACGGGTCGTCTAGCACCGGCGCATCGGTCTTCTCCAGATTGGGCCAAAATTCCTGTGGGCCCATAATGAAGCCTGCAATCCCAGAGATGGTTATTCCGAAGAGAGTAACCAACCCTTCTCCTGAAGTCGTCAAGACAGATTCTCCTACCAAGGGGTCGGTCTTTACAAGACTTACTGTCCCAACTCCCGCTCCTACTATTCAAAGGACATCAGTCTTCAACATGCTGACGCCAGAAGCAGACCCCCACCTGAACAGGGGGCAAGACAAAGCCATCCTCATCACCGAACCAACTCCATCAGCTCGACACGCTCGACGCGGTCACTGGCGCCGAGTAAGGAAAGCCGAGGGCAACTCCCCTTCTGGGCTAACTCTACCAGCCCCAACGGTGGAAATCAATGCTGTTGTTCCAACTAGGAACAGCTTCGAGCTGCTGAATAAGGTGCGAAGGAATTCTCCTACTGCCGTACTGAAAAGATCTCCTCCTCCGGTGGAGAATGTTGCGGAAGCAAATCCAGAACAGTCCCCTCAGCGGCTGTCCTCCAAGATCTACAAAGTCTAGCGGCAAGTCCGGAACTCGGTGGTTGATCAAGATTACCCTCGCCGACAAAAAAGGGCGAAGGTTCAACAAGAAGAAAGCCATCCTGCCAAGCCACGAAAAGCTATCTGGGTGCCCACCGCCACGGCCCCCTCGACTTCGACCGCTCATAAGAAGAAAAGGCCGGAGAAGATCCCCATGCCTGCGACAAATGTCAAAAGCACTGAGCCCAAATGCCCTAAGTCTGGGGGCATAATGGCGCATACCGTCTACATGGCATTCGGGAAAGAAGATAGTCGCGCTTCTACGGGCCACCGACCACTCACCCGATCCATCACAAGAGCTCAAGAACAGCAACAGCAGAAGCTTCAGGAGATGCTGACTGCCATGGCCGCACTCACCGGGCCAAAAGAAAGCCCGGAGGCGTCATCGGAACAACGCCACGAACACGAGACTGATGCTGACTTGTTTCGCAGATTCCTCGAAAAGAAGGACAAAGAAGCCGCGGAGCAAACGACTAACATAAAGCGAATGTCACTTCTCTTCCAAGACATGGTGGGCATGATGATCCAACCAGATCCCCCAGCCGAAGATCCTCCAGTAATAATTGAAGATGACAGAGGAGAAACATCGAATCCTCTGCCGGCTCTGTCAACAGCCAAGGAGGAGACAATCTCTAAAGCCGCCCTGGATGATTACATCGCTCAACAAATACGAGCTCACCAGGCGAATGAAGCGGCCTGCCAAGTCCTTAGAACTGGGCAACCGTATCAAGGCCGGTATGATCAGATAAAGTACCCGCCGGGCTACACAATCCCCAAATTCCATGTGTACAAGGGGACGGGCAATCCCCACCAGCACGTTGCTCAGTTCAGGTCCCTCTGCGGCAATACTGGTGGCGAGATAAGCTCTAGCTCCGCCAATTTGTCGGCAGCTTATCGGAGACGGCATTCGAGTGGTACTCCGAACTTCCAAATGATTCCGTCAAAACTTTCGCGGAAATGGAGTTGTTGGTCACCCAGCGATTCGCAAGTTCTAGTGAACACACCCCAATAACGGCATTGATCAATGCCAGGGTGAAGTCGGGCGAGACGTAGGTTCAGTACGCAATCCGATGGCGGAACCTGTAGTCGAAATGCGAACAACGTATCGAAGAAGCACCAACGGCAGGCATGTTCTTGGGCACCCTAGACCCTCATGCGACTATTTCACAGTTCATGATGTTCTTCAAACTGACCACGTTCCAGGCTCTAATCGACAAGCTGGCCTAGATGGACCAGATGGGTCATAGACCATCTCCCCCGAAGCCGGAACCGCGGAACAAAAAGAATAAAGGGAAGGCGATCTTCGTTGCGAACACCCAACAGCAGCCCAGTGCTCCAAGACTAACGGATCAGTTGGAGGAAAGACGGCGCTATTACAATGAGAAAATGAAGCGCCCTTACTCATTCCCGCGGGATAAAACGAAGAGGCTGTTCGAGCTGGCTATACGCAACAGGCTTATCAACTTGCCAAATCCAAGGCGACCACCGCAACCCAGCGAAGTGAATAATCCCAATTACTGCCCTTACCACCAAACGGTAAGCCATCCGATCGACGATTGCTTCGTCTTTAAGGGATGGATCGAGGATCAGTACCTACAAGGAAATTTTGCGTTGTATGAGAAGTGGAAAGTAAACCCACCACAACCGCACACTCTTAAGAAGACAGACACACCGGGGGCAACGTTCTCTTTTGTTGAAGAAGCTCCGTGGGAGGTCGTGCTTTCAGCCAAAACCAAAAGGATGCTGAATGATCTTCAGACTGTAGGGTTCCTAGGCACGCTAGTGAGGTCTCCCAAGCCATCAACCATGGCAATTTCAAAAATTATGGTGCCTACAAACCCTAAACTACGGATCGATAACTAGATGTCTAGGCGAACAATGAACTAGTTAACAATTAACTAAGGGAATACGGAAATACAACCTTTGTAGATCCGGTCCTCCACCTCCACGGCTCCGCAACGAGGTCGTCTCCGCTGTCCAAATCAAATCCGGGCTCTAGGATCGGCTTCGTCGGAGAATGGGCAAGCTAGGTCGTCGATGTCCATGCCGAAGATGATCTACGTCGAAGCATCGCTAGATCAAGCTCACAACTTCACCAAGTCAAGAAACTTGTGAAGTAAACACACTCTACTACTTGGCAAGAGGTAGAGGATGAAGAAATAGGAAGTGGGTAGACTTTAGAATTGGATTTCTCACTCATATGCATCAATCACCATTGATGGAGGTGAAGCTTTTCTTCTTGAAGTCAAGGAAGAAGAAGAAGAAGCTTATATTAAGTTAATTCTAAAAAGAAAAGAATAATACATTCTTATCATCTTAGAACCATGGTTTAGTGTAGAGAATTAATCATGGTTGAGTGGTATGGTTAGGGTTAAGGATGAGATAAGAATAGTGGACTAAGTCAAAGCTTCATGAAGCTTTAACAAAACAACAAAAGAAGCCACCATCCTTTTCTCTTTCTTTTATTCATTTATCAAAAATAAATGGATAACTAAATAAGATAAATGAATAACTAAATTATAAACCCTAACCATTTCATTAACCAAGGTTTAATACTTTACACTTAACCAAAAAGCATGCATCATCAAACATGATACAAGCAAGTGCACAAAATCATATCGCATATGTAATGCGCACATCCGAGCGAGAAAATCCATTTTAAAGTGAACCGATACTAGTTAATGCAAAGTAATATATCAAATATATTATTATACATTAAATCATTAAATCAACACTTGATTCAATGATCCGGTCATGTCGCACACAACCGACTAGTATACAATGTATCGGCTTATCGAATCAACGCTTGAATTGATAACTAGGTTATATCGCATACAACCATTCGATACATTCATCGCGAGAATAGAATACGGTATCACATACACGCATTATTCTCGGTCCCGCACATATCTCATATGCGCTCCTATTTCGTTTCGCTTGAGCCAGGAAACCTCTGTGTAGGACTCTAAAGACTCGTCAATACGCCGGCAGCAGGTGAAGATCATATCAAACACCCACAAGCCGCAAGCGGCCTGCTAAACGTAACGGCCACCCGGGTATTGAGCGATCTGAAGATCGACGAGCAAGCCCGCTCACACTCCAGTGAATCCGACCAGTAACACTACCGTACAGTCCGGTCTGATCGTCTGATATGTCGCATATCTCGCCTAGGGGTGGTAAACGTCAGACCCCAATAGCTCGATAAGTCGTGTCGATATGAGGTCTATAACTGTTCGAGAAACTACTGGTAACACTTACCAGTAAATCTCAGCAACCCTGGCCAGGGATTTCCTGTTATAGCCAATCGAACACAGCGCAACATCAACCCCCATATACCGGGAGAGACGAATCCCCTCCTATCGCTCATTGCCTCCATGTGACTCGGGACTGTACCCAAAAACCACCGTTTTGCACGCCCTCTTGGACGTGGTAAGATGGAAATCAAAGCACAGTGGGAACCACACAAGACTCTATGACGATCTCGGGTCAACAGACTACTCTGTACCAGTGTCACCAGAGAACTGCCATCTGACGTGAGGTATAATACCATCTGGGAGTTCTCGGCGAGTCCGTCCAGTGTACCCAGTCTCTACTGAGCACCCGTATATCATCTCTGATGTCAAACACCAATGGATATGGGATCATCTATCGCCCATCTGTATGGGTCGAGAAGGTATACGCTAGTCTACTCCGGTATATCGATGCCCCGTCTCGATACACCCACGACTATGGACTTTGAAGGATGTACTTATGGACTACCATGTCCCCACTAGTATGATCCGCATCATAGTCCAGGTAGTCAAGTACAGATCCTAAGGGCTTTACCAACATGTAACAGAGAGACAATCAGCATACACGTTAAGGTAAAGGGTAACCAGATAGCATACTATCATGTCGAGCAAGAAAGTCCTCCCTATATATGTCCCAGCATCCACTACAATATACATCCTATGTACAGTAATGGCCTCTAGGGCATACATATAACTAACAATCTCCCACTTGCACTAGGGCCATCTGTAGCAGTGGTTGCAGTATCTCATACTCAACCATCCCATAAAAATCTCTCTCTAGGAACAGGCCTTTGTGAGTGGATCCGCTGTGTTGTCCTCTGAGTCTACTCTCCAAACCTCGATCACTCTGGAGATCAACCATCTCCATGATCAAGTGATACTGCCTTAGAATATGTCTGGATCACTGATGGGACCTGCGTTCCTTGGCATAAGCCACAACTCCATTGTCACACAATGGGAGGAACATTGTTCATCTCATGAACCAATATACACCCAAACAGCCTCTTTGGTAGCATCTTAAGTAGCGATGTATCTAGCCTTTATCGTCTAGTATGTCACGGTATCTAGCTTGGAACTCTTCCAACATACCGTCCCTTTACTGAGGGTATAGACAATGCCTGTGACTGACATTCAGTCATCTTTATCACCCTGGAACCCTTCCAGTGATTATCCCTTGGATCGATTGATACCATCTCACTACTACTAGTGAGATACCTAACATCCAATTAGATCTATCTCATAGATCCAAAATCCAGGATTTAGTAGGTATCACTTTGATCCTAAGTGGAGAATCATTGTGATAAACGGAGATTGATCGAGCGTAGCATAGGAAACTCCTTTCCTATCAAGAGTATGTCATCCACGTACTCTACGAGGATCGTCACCATACTCCCTACTACCTTTTTGTATATACAAGGTTCATCTACCATTTTGATGATGTCAACTCCTTTGACTTATCCATCAAAACAGATGTTCCAACTCCGCGATGCCTGCTTTATCCTATAAGGCATCTTGCACACGTTTCCGCTGCTCCCACTGTCTACGAAGCCCTCTGGCTGTGTACTTATAGACGCTCTCTTCTAAATTATCATTTAAAAAAGCAGTCAAGACACCCAACCACCAGATATCGTAGTCATGGTATGTAGCCGTGGTAAGTAGGATCTGGATGGACTTAAGCATAGCCACTGGAAAAGGTTTCATCATTATCCACGCCTGGTCGATGACGAAAACCCTTAACAAGTCTAGCTTTGAAAGTCTCAACTTTTCCATCTACACCAAGCAATCTTCTCAAGATATACTTGCTCCTGATGGGGATTTAACCCTTCAGATATTGCAACCAAAGTCCATACTTTGTTGGTGTATAAGGATTCCATCTCAGATCGCTAAGCATCCAGCCATTCTTACAGAGTCTTACTCCTGATGGCCTGCTCGAAGCTAGTTGGGTCATCATCTCATGATGCAATCCTCGCTCCCACTGTCATAGAGAAACCGAAGTATCTCTCAGGTGGGTGAGGAACCCTACTAGATCGGCGGAGAGGCTGAGGTTCGTTGGTATCTACTGAATCCCTTGGTTCTATCAAATCATCTGCTGTAGTTCGTATAGCTGGAACTTTTCCAGTTCTACATTACAGACCTTGCCTCGAGCTTGTCCGGATTTTGCTTTCAGACATAGGCCGGACAACCCCAAATCTTTACCAACTTAAGATATGGGCTCTTCCCTTTCCATATCACATATGAAGCGGTAGGCAACTGATTTGATTGGAACCCTATTCAATAGGTATGCAACTTCTCAAGTGCATAACTCCCTAAAGGAATTAGGTAACTCAGTAGTACTCATCATAGAGCACACCATATCAGATAGGGTGTATCTGCTCCGCCCCGATATACCATCGTGCTATGGTGTATACGGAGGAGTAATGCTGAGAGAGAATCTCATTCTCCTTTAGAATAGTCCTGGAATTCCGTGCTCAAGTATTCTCCTCCTTGATCTCATCATAGGACATAATACTTATACCCGTATTTTGGTTCTCTACTTCTGACTTATATTCCGTGAATATCTCAAAAGGTTCGGACTTGTGTTTCAACAAGAACATAGATCTGAATCTCGAGAGATTATCAGAGAATGTAATGAAGTACAAAGAACCGGTCTTGGCATGTGTAGACAGGGGACCTTACATACATCATCATGTATCAGTCCCAAGAGTTTACTAACTCTTTCTCTGTTTCCAGTAAACGGAGCTATGGTCATCTTATCTTTGTGACATGACTGGCGAGTTTCACAAGATGTAAATTCAAACTGATTTAAATATGCATCTATATGTAACTCTAGCCAGTCGGGTCGCATTGATCTGACCTAGTCTACAATACCTCAAGAAGGATTCGTTCATTTCTGAACTCTTCCTCTTGTGTGTGTTCTGTATACTAAAGAACTGTAGTTTGATTTAGAACATCAATGCTTTTAGATAACGTGCCTGAACCGATCAACTTTTGATATAGGAAATGTTCAAAACATTATCCAACAATACAAAATTATATCCTTTCTTTACTAATAAAGAGACTGATATGATTTTGTAAATCAGGTTCGGTATCTAATAACATTCGTTCAGAATCAATGTATTGGTAATACAGGGTGACAGTGACCAACAGACTTGGCTGCAACTCTTGCCCCGTTTTCTGCCTCATGAAACTTATCACCCGTTCTCAGTCCTCTACCTTTCTATAGCCCTATGTAACAGATTACATATCTGGGATCCTGATCTGGTATCACATACCCAGGACGTAAAAGATACTGAGAAATAGTTCTGTATAATGAACACACCCGAAGATGATGCATCAGCATGCACTCTCTTCGTTTGGGCGGCACGGGAATTCTGGTAATCCCCAATTTCCTGCTCTGTCTTATAACAATTATAAGTTGGAGCGGGACCAACGTTCCCCAGCACAGTATAACAAGCGGGTTCGGTCAATTATCCGTATTATTATCTTGATTAAGGCGTGATATGGTCGCTACCTGGAGAGAGAGAGAGAAGAAAACACTCAGCGTGCGCTCTGTCAAGAATAGATTGGTTATTATTTTATCTAATCAGGATGGCTCCCACTGCTTTTTATCAAATCTTCCTTCAAACCCTAAAAGGAAAGACTAGCCGGGATTAATTACACACTACAAGTTCGCCAATCTTCAGCCAGGCCAGTGTCGGTACTTTGAGGGAGGTCCCCCGTGCTTTCGCACGAACCTAATTAATGTAAACCTCGTTTTCCCAGAGGCGTAACCCCGTTGACACCTTTCTAGACACCTACTTGATCGGCTAATTGTAATGTATAAAACTCTCCCAGGAGTAACTCTTACTCGCAGCGGGTATCGGGATCCAACTATCTCATAGAAGGTATGCAATCTCATTGCAAATTTCAACACTTGAAATTCCCGATAATATTTTGCCCCTAACCTCCTATGACCTTGACAAAGGCCAACAAACCATAGGATGCTAGTCAAGTTCAACCCGTCATTTCCTGATTGAATTAAACCCACCCGCACGGCCCTTGACAAAGGCCAACAAGGTCGCACGACTACCCTAACTCAATCTGCATCATATGCATTAGCAGATAAGCACCAGTTAGCTACCGCACACTGCGCCTTGACAAAGGCCAACAAACGCAGCACGAATACTAACTACTACTTATCTGAAATGACGGAGGGCTACGACAGGTTTTTCTGAAAACCTATTGCGTAATGAACTTGATATCGTTGTAGGATCGAATGAATTTTGAAATGGAGTGTTTTTGAGGCTTTTCTAGTTTTGCTAAAGGAGTCACTCCCGGTGAAGGGATCGTCGGTCCTTTCCTCGTCGAATGAGGTGCGGGATATATCATATATATCACTGTGCAAAGCAGAACTCTTAAAAGCAATCAAAAGACAAACCGAGTGTGTAGCATCTGCCAGTTATTGCTAAAGGAGTCACTCCCGGTGAAGGGATCTCGGTCCTTTCCTCGTCGAATGAGGTGCAGGATATATCACATATACCGCTGTGCAAAGCAAGAACTGTAGCTACCTGTTTTATTTTGAAATTCGATTCTACAACATCTTAGGTTTCTTTTATTTCATTAATCACATTAATGAAGTCCCATCATTTAAGTACCTAAACATCACAGATAAATACGACGTACACTTATGCCATCCGCATTCGCCTCGATGTCCCCTCGTGCACCGTTAGGTTAGGTAACTAACGACAGAGCGGGGCAGGGCTAGCGCGGGTGTAAAACATAAGTAACGTCTATATAATATATCATATATACTATATACTATATCCATCACAGAAACATCACATGATCTCATCACAGATATCGCAGCAGAAGAAATATATGAAATATTGGATATACTAGGACGTCCGTGTTTTCAATACGAGCCAGTATAAAACACGGATTCCACGGTCGTGATGAATAGCCAAACCCACACCCCTAGACCCCTACGAGAGCGGCAAGCAACCCTACCTATTCTAGAGTTAGGAGACCCGGACTCGACTCTTCGAGTTGGTCTCCCACTGGACTCCAGAACCCGGTTACTTGTGCCCTCCTCCTTGGGTCTATCCTAGTGCGGAAAAGTAAATAATATACAAAGGGTGACAACTTCCGCAACCTGGAAGCGCCCCAATAAAAGAATATTACACACAAGTTTTTACATGAATGAAAATGAAAAACACTCATCTCACATAAAAACCCCCCGGCTATTCAAACACGACGATCCAATATAACATATCCAGCAACACATAACATCACATGTCATCAACGTAAGTAAATATGTCCATCCCAATTGTCGTTGACATATAGCAACGAAACTGGCGATATCACATATTACACTTACGGTCACAGAAAAGAAAGTGTAAAACTACAACAGTTGGAATCCGCAACCTCCTCAGACATCGCATGCCTGACCAAATGAAATACTTAGACATCGCATGCCTAACAATTATAAACCCCGCATTTTAGTCTCTTTATCGAAAACACTTTTCAATATCGAGTCGGGTAATTCAACAAGATTCCCGACATCCTGATCGAATGCTCGTCGCAAACTTCAGTAGACGGCCGCACCCCTAATACCGTCGACGAAGTGCACCAAGGCGGAACACCGCTACCGCGAGCACCCGAACGGATGCTTTCGGCGACGGGGTTCTCCTACAGTCACTTGGTCGGGGCTATGGAGTGAGGCTGTCTATTAAGTTTACCCGGCGAGTATCCGCGTACGCTACGTGATTGCGACGGACTTTTGATCACATCAAAATTCCGTGGCAACCGATCAAGTGAGACTAAATTGCTACGTTTATAACATTCATTCAGTTATCATATAACTTATTGTGAATTCCAATTATTGTATCCCATTCCAGATAAATAGAAAATGTTAAACTTTCCGATCGAACAATCGAACACCCAAGTTTTCCCGATATAGATCAACACATGAAACAAGTCTAACAACATGCAGTTCGTGCCTCAGTACCAACGGTCCAGCCGTAGAAGGGTCAAGCCAACGCCTCACATGTGGCACGCCGTACTGCCCCAAACCCGAAGGTTCAAAGGGCAGTTCAAGACGGTCACATAATCGAGTTAAGGTTTGTGTCTTCTAGAGGGACCATCGCGTTACTTGCACTACTTAGAACGTCGTTAAACTTCGGAAAATCCAACACTTGGAATTTTCCCGACAGGGGAAAAATTGGGTATTTATATCCGGTCGAACTTTTTAACATATTCTAAAATTTATCCGGAAAGCCATATAGACAAAATTTGATACCCCGATCGAAACACCGAATCCCCAAAACAACTGCAGAAAATTCAACTCTTGAATGAAATTTCAAAACATCCAGAGAACTCAGAACCAGAAACAATGAATTACAGTGTAAAAATTTGGGGCTGACGTCATCAATGTGCGGCTGATCCGCCGCAGAATGCAGGTATCTGCCGCTCTTCCGCGCTATGATGAACAGTTCATGACCCCAATTTTCCACCGTAATTCTTATATTTTTCTACTGAGTTCTCTGCATATTTTTAATTTGGAAAAATCACTGTTTTTGAAAAAAGTACAGAGAGCAATTTCCCGGGTGAGGTTTCGGTTCGATCGGACTTCAAATCGCGTCTAGACTTCGCCTAAGGCTCTAGCTAGGCTCTGATACCACTGTAGGGTTCCTAGGCACGCTAGTGAGGTCTCCCAAGCCATCAACCATGGCAATTTCAAAAATTATGGTGCCTACAAACCCTAAACTACGGATCGATAACTAGATGTCTAGGCGAACAATGAACTAGTTAACAATTAACTAAGGGAATACGGAAATACAACCTTTGTAGATCCGGTCCTCCACCTCCACGGCTCCGCAACGAGCTCGTCTCCGCTGTCCAAATCAAATCCGGGCTCTAGGATCGGCTTCGTCGGAGAATGGGCAAGCTAGGTCGTCGATGTCCATGCCGAAGATGATCTACGTCGAAGCATCGCTAGATCAAGCTCACAACTTCACCAAGTCAAGAAACTTGTGAAGTAAACACACTCTACTACTTGGCAAGAGGTAGAGGATGAAGAAATAGGAAGTGGGTAGACTTTAGAATTGGATTTCTCACTCATATGCATCAATCACCATTGATGGAGGTGAAGCTTTTCTTCTTGAAGTCAAGGAAGAAGAAGAAGAAGCTTATATTAAGTTAATTCTAAAAAGAAAAGAATAATACATTCTTATCATCTTAGAACCATGGTTTAGTGTAGAGAATTAATCATGGTTGAGTGGTATGGTTAGGGTTAAGGATGAGATAAGAATAGTGGACTAAGTCAAAGCTTCATGAAGCTTTAACAAAACAACAAAAGAAGCCACCATCCTTTTCTCTTTCTTTTATTCATTTATCAAAAATAAATGGATAACTAAATAAGATAAATGAATAACTAAATTATAAACCCTAACCATTTCATTAACCAAGGTTTAATACTTTACACTTAACCAAAAAGCATGCATCATCAAACATGATACAAGCAAGTGCACAAAATCATATCGCATATGTAATGCGCACATCCGAGCGAGAAAATCCATTTTAAAGTGAACCGATACTAGTTAATGCAAAGTAATATATCAAATATATTATTATACATTAAATCATTAAATCAACACTTGATTCAATGATCCGGTCATGTCGCACACAACCGACTAGTATACAATGTATCGGCTTATCGAATCAACGCTTGAATTGATAACTAGGTTATATCGCATACAACCATTCGATACACTCATCGCGAGAATAGAATACGGTATCACATACACGCATTATTCTCGGTCCCGCACATATCTCATATGCGCTCCTATTTCGTTTCGCTTGAGCCAGGAAACCTCTGTGTAGGACTCTAAAGACTCGTCAATACGCCGGCAGCAGGTGAAGATCATATCAAACACCCACAAGCCGCAAGCGGCCTGCTAAACGTAACGGCCACCCGGGTATTGAGCGATCTGAAGATCGACGAGCAAGCCCGCTCACACTCCAGTGAATCCGACCAGTAACACTACCGTACAGTCCGGTCTGATCGTCTGATATGTCGCATATCTCGCCTAGGGGTGGTAAACGTCAGACCCCAATAGCTCGATAAGTCGTGTCGATATGAGGTCTATAACTGTTCGAGAAACTACTGGTAACACTTACCAGTAAATCTCAGCAACCCTGGCCAGGGATTTCCTGTTATAGCCAATCGAACACAGCGCAACATCAACCCCCATATACCGGGAGAGATGAATCCCCTCCTATCGCTCATTGCCTCCATGTGACTCGGGACTGTACCCAAAAACCACCATTTTGCACGCCCTCTTGGACGTGGTAAGATGGAAATCAAAGCACAGTGGGAACCACACAAGACTCTATGACGATCTCGGGTCAACAGACTACTCTGTACCAGTGTCACCAGAGAACTGCCATCTGACGTGAGGTATAATCCCATCTAGGAGTTCTCGGCGAGTCCGTCCAGTGTACCCAGTCTCTACTGAGCACCCGTATATCATCTCTGATGTCAAACACCAATGGATATGGGATCATCCATCGCCCATCTGTATGGGTCGAGAAGGTATACGCTAGTCTACTCCGGTATATCGATGCCCCGTCTCGATACACCCACGACTAGGGACTTTGAAGGATGTACTTATGGACTACCATGTCCCCACTAGTATGATCCGCATCATAGTCCAGGTAGTCAAGTACAGATCCTAAGGGCTTTACCAACATGTAACAGAGAGACAATCAGCATACACGTTAAGGTAAAGGGTAACCAGATAGCATACTATCATGTCGAGCAAGAAAGTCCTCCCTATATATGTCCCAGCATCCACTACAATATACATCCTATGTACAGTAATGGCCTCTAGGGCATACATATAACTAACACAGACATGCACGGCGATCAGGTGGAAGAACCCGCTAGAACCCTGGATCATCGAAGGGATGCTGAAGCCGCGCCCAACTCCAAAGATTGGTGTTGATAGCCAAAGCACTCACACCCAGCCATCAAAATCTTCAAAGAAGAAGAAGAAGAGATCCAAAAAGCCCGTGAAGCCTGGAGACAAGCGCAAGGACATACAAAAACAGATTGACGCGCTGGAAGAGTATAACTAGAAGGCGCGGACTCCAGTCACGCTCCAAGAGTTCCTCAGCTACGTCCTTGAGGACGAAGATGATGGAGAAGGCTTGTCAGATGGATCTGAGGATTACGTAGCAAGCTGCCATGTGATCTCTCATTCATCGTTAGACAATGCAGAAGCTCCCTGCATAGAGAGACTAGAGGCAGGTCCCGAGCCAGAACTTCTATGGCCGTCAGACGAAATGATCGACGCCTTCCTGAATGAGATTCATCTGAAAAGTAAAGACAATCGGGAGCGTGAGATGGAAATATTTGAAAGAGCCAAACGCCGGCGACTAGACGAAAGAGTCGACACACTCCCGCCGAATCAAGGAACGTCCGTCGTGGATAAAAACAAGTTCAAGATGAGGAAAAGGTTCGCTAAAGCCATATCAATGGGAATAAAGCTACCACCCTCCGTAGGAAACACTGTCGGTGAAGTAGAGATGCATCCTAGCTACTGCTCATATCATCGAAAGATTCCGCACCCCACCGAAGAGTGCGACGCTTTTAAAAGATGGTGGCAGGGATATGTTGTTCACCGGCACCATTTTATGCGGATGAAACGCAAAACTCGTCGGGAGCAAAGAAGTGCGACCGAGCAGCATAAAAGAACTAACGGTTACTGTTGCATGGTCAACACCGGGGGATCACAGGTTCTCACTTTCGGAAGCGATTTTGACGAAGAGATGGCTCTTGGCCCTCTCTTTAAAGAATCCATCTTGGGGAAGGAGGAAGAACCGAAGACCTGTGAAAACATTCAGCTGCGCAATCGCACGCTTCCAGAAAAGAATCTCGGACCCACAAGTAGAAAAGATAAAGGAAAAGAAAAGGTCCCTGAAGACATCACCCTGGATGATCAAGTCGTCAAAGAGCTGACCGCCAAGGACCCGCCAAAGAAGAATAAGGTATACTACAATGTTCTGGCACACTTGAGGAAGTTACCTTAGCAGCTCAGCATTCTCGACGCCCTTTTACGATCCAAAGAAGCGAGAGATTCATTGATCAAGGAGCTACAAGAGCCAGAGCAATTCCAAGCTTTTCTCACCGAAGAAAAGATGAAGGACAAGCTGGAGGAAGTACACACAGCCGATATCACCTTCGGCGACGAAGACCTCCTCCTTAGGACGTGCGAGCACAACCGTCCCCTCTATGTCTCAGGGTACTGCCATGATATAAAGATAGGAAAAATCCTGGTCGACAATGGGTCTTCCGTCAATCTCCTCAACGTGCGAGTGTTGAAGGAAATCTTCATGAGCGTCCAGCACCTCGCTCGTGATAAAATCACCATCTCGGGTTTTGACTCCCAGTCATCACGGACTCTCGGGTCCATGATACTGACGTTGCGCTTCGGGCTACTTGTCATGGATATTAAATTTCACGTCATTGACGCCAAGACATGCTACAATGCTTTGCTCAGACGGCCTTGGTTACACAAGTACAACATCATCCCTTCTACACAACATCAGTGTATGAAATACTTCAAGGATGGCCTCGAGTATACCGTAACAGGAGAGCTGAACCCATTCTCCGTAAACGAAGTCCGAAAGTACGAAGATGCAAAATACTTCTTACCAAACTTTGAAGACACAGAGAGATGTCATAAACCGGAGAACAAAGCTATCAACACCATTCCGGTCTTCGGGAGTGATACCGAAGAAGTGTAAGAGATAGTTTATTCAAGGCCACCAAGTACAACAAGCTGGGACCGTCCGCTCCTATGCTTATCTTCGGCAGCGACTCAGAAGATGAGATCAACGCCATATTCCCTGCTCGGCCTTCAATTCAAACATTCGCTGATGAAGAGTAAAGTTTGCAAGTTGCCATAGTTCCGTCCAAACATCATAAAGAACTAGACGCGCTTGATACCTACAGTGTGGAAGAGCTGCAGACGTTCTATGTCCCTCCCAGGCGAGAAGGTGAAAAGGCGATCTTATTCTACCGATTCGGGGAAACTAAAGTGGAGAAGGAAATCTGGCACGGCACGGATTCCACACTCGACAGGCTCCAGCGCATCCGTTTGCCCAGATATTACACAGACGGACTAAGGAGACTCTTGAGACGCCAAGGTGTACCCCTTAAACAAACTGCTCGACAAGCACGGTTCTATAACAGGATCTGGAACGTCCCTGGAACTCAGCGAAAGATGCCCAACGGGAAAATGGAAACGATCGGGCTTGGATATGTTCAATCCAAGAAACGGGAGTTATTCCACGACTGCTACATCATACATGACTTTGATGAAGAGGGGGATGCTCGGTGGGAAAATGCTAACCCTGAACCAGAAAGAGCTCCCGACGTGAAAATGCCCAGTCCGTCGTTTGAAGAACAAATGGACAAGCTAATAAGGGAAGCAAGTCAAAAGGTTCGAGACGACCACAATCGCGAAATGGCCATCTATGAGAAAGCCAGGAGGCAACGCCTTCTTCAACAGGCTGCGAAAGATGAAAATGCTCCTCCCTGTCAACCCGTTGTACGAAAGGCCCGATGCAGAGGCAGAAACAAACCAAAGAACGGGAAAGGCGTTCGACAGCGACAAAGCGGGATCAGGAAGCCACGCGATCAAGAACCAAGCAACCAGGACTCATCTCTTTTAAAGAAGATGGGTCGAGCATACTCTTTTGCCCAAGATAAAACAATGAAGATACTTGATCTCACCATAAGACATCAAATGATTACACTTCCGGAGTCTAAACACCCCGAGCAAGCCAATGAGATCTCTCACCCAGACTATTGCTCTTATCACCGAGCAATAGGACACCCTCTTGAAGACTGCTTCACCTTCAAGAACTGGGTCAAAGACCAATATCAGCTTGGCAAGTTCGCTCTATCCGACAGTTGGAAGATAACTCCGCCGCAGAAGGATGAACCCAAATCCACGAGAGTAGAACCAGATCAACATCGATCTTGGAAGCGAGCTCGTACCTGTCATATGATAACGATATCAAAATAAGAACTCGAGAATATAGATGACCTCCCCTGGTGCTTCGAAAATAATGATGACGAGGTAATCTCAGAGTTTCCACTGACGCCAAAAGAGCTGGAAGATGGAATACATACCACTGCAGATAACCTCAAGAAAATTGATTTGGGGACGACAAGTGACCCGCGACCGACATTCGTCAGTGAGTTGCTGTCTGAAGAAAGGGTAGCTACACTAAAAGACGTGCTTATGCAGCATAAAGATTGCTTTGCATGGAACTATTCCGAGATGCCAGGACTAGATCCAGAGATTGCTGTCCACAAACTGGCCATATCCGTCAAGCCAATCAAACAAGCACCGAGAAGAATGCGGCTCGAGTTTGAGATGAGCATCAACGCCGAGGTCAAGAAGCTAATCGACTCCGGCTTCATCCAAGAAGTTCAGTATCCTGACTGGATCACCAGCATCGTCCCGGTGATGAAGAAAAATGGGACGGTACACATATGCGTAGACTTTCGGGATCTCAACAAAGCCTGCCCAAAAGACGACTTCCCAGTGCCAGTTACTGAGCTGATGATAGACAATACGTTCACTCATGAAGTTTTCTCCTTCATGGACGGATCGTCAGGACACAATCAGATAAAGATGCATCCCGAGGACCAGAAGCATACCGCTTTCCGGACCCCTTTGGGTATATTCTGCTACAAAGTGATGCCCTTCGGTTTAAAGAATGCCGATGCCACCTATCAGAGAGCCATGACGAAGATCTTCGATGACCTTATACATGAAGTCGTCGAATGCTATATCGATGACCTCGTGGTTAAGAGCAAATCATACGAGGAGCATTTAGAGCATCTGAAGACCGTATTTCAACGCCTTCGGCAATACAACTTGAAGATGAACCCTCTCAAATGCGCGTTCGGGGTGTCCTCAGGTAAATTCCTAGGATTCATCGTCCGACACCATGGTACCGAGATAGATCCGTCAAAGATCAAGGCGATCATGGAAATGCCTCCGCCAAGGACTCTCAAACAATTATGTTCTTTCCAAGGGAAGCTCGCGTACATCTGGCGGTTTATAGCCAATCTCTCAGGCAAGTGCCGTCCTTACAGCCACCTAATGAAGAAGAGAACCCCGTTCGTCTGGGATCACAAATGCCAAAGCGCGCTGGATGAAATCAAGCAATACCTGCAGAATCCGCCAGTGCTGGCGGCTCCGGTCAAGGGAAAACCTCTCATTCTTTATACAACCGCCCTCGAAGGTTCCTTAGGCGCATTATTGGCACAAGAGAACGACCAAGGGAAAGAAAGAGCTCTCTACTACTTGAGTCGGGTTCTCCTGGGGGCAGAAAGCAATTATTCTCCCATCGAAAAACACTGCCTGGTGTTGATCTTCGCAATAACGAAACTCAGGCACTATGCATTGGCGCATGAAGTTCGTCTCATATCGAAGGTGGACCCTCTCAAGTATTTGATGTTGAAGGCCATATTAACGGGACGACTTGCTAATTGGGCCTTCCTCTTGATAAAGTTCTCAATAACTTATCAGCCTCTTAAGGCAGTGAAAGGCCAGGCCATCGCCGACTTTCTCGCTGAACATCCGATACCAACCGATTCTCCCTTGAATTGTGAACTGCCAGACGAATATGCGTTTGATGCGATCGACGGTGGTGATACCCGATGGGAACTTTATTTTGATGGAGCGTCTTCCATGAAGAAGCGCAAACAGAACACGCCTATAATCAAATCAGGGGTAGGCCTCATCTTCGTGACCCCACAAGGAGGGATAATGCGCTTCGCTTTCTTCTTAACAGAGCCGAGGACAAACAATGAAGCCGAGTATGAAGCTTTGATAGCAGGCCTCGAGATCGCCATCGATATGGGAATTGAAAACCTCCTCATATACGGAGACTCCCAATTGGTCGTTAGCCAAGTAAACGGCGACTATCAAACGTGAAAACCAGAACTGGTAAAGTATGGCGAGAAAGTACATCAACTGCTGACTCAAATTCCTTCCTACATCTTGGAAAGCATACCGCGTGCGGAAAATAGCAAAGTGGATGCATTAGCCAAGCTTGCTAAAGAATTGGCCGATGAGAACTTCGATGACGTAAGAATCGTGGTACAAAACCGTCGGGTTCTTGCACCAGCGGAAATATCTCCGGAGTCGTCCGGAAAAAAAAAGAGCGACCGAGCAAATGGCTCTAAGAGTAAAAGACCGAGAAAAGGTTGAAGATTGGAGAGAAGTCTTTATAGACTACTTCAAATCCCGTCGAACGCCTGAAGATGCGTCCTCAAAACACCGGCTCATGAAGCGAGCCCTATCTTTTGCTTTCGTCAATGATACTCTGTACAAGAGGTCGTTTGATTCTCTATGGCTGAGATGCCTGGGACCTGAAGAGGCGAAAAGAGTCGTCCAAGAAGTTCACGACGGACTCTGCGGTTCTCACTAAGCAGGCCCGAAGATGAAGTTGAAGATTAAACGGATGGGCTACTACTAGCCCACGATGATTCAAGACTGCCTCGAGTATGCGAAACAATGCCACTTAAGCCAAATCCATGGGGACTTCATCCACCAGAACCCAAATCCATTGCACCCGACAGTGGCTACCTGGCCGTTCGAAATGTGGGGAACTGACATAATCGGCCCCATCGAGCCAGCATCGTCCAGAGGACATCGATTCATCCTGGCGACGACTGACTACTTCTACAAATAGGCAGAAGCAATACCGCTAAAGGAAGTAAAGACGGAGAATATCCTCCATTTTTTCAAGACGCACGTTATTTATCGGTTTGGAACTCCGCGGCGGATCATCTCCGATAACTGGCCACCCTACAGAAGCCACAAGATCAGCTGCTTCGCACAACAGCACAACATAGACTGGAGATACTCTTCAGTTTTTAATCCCCGAGCCAACGGTCTAGCTGAAGCTTTTAACAAGACCCTGACAAAGATCAAGAAGAAGACGGTATCCCGAAATAAGAAGGACTGGCATGAGAGACTGCAAGAAGCTCTCTGGGCGTATCGAACTACGTTCAAGACGGCCACGAACACAACGCCGTACGCGTTGGTATTCGGTACAGAAGCGGTACTCCCCCTCGAGATAGAGTTACCCTCTCTACGAGTGGCAGTCCATTATGAGCTAACGGACGAAGAGAATGCTCACCTTCGGCTTGAGGAGCTCGATGCCCTTGATGAAACCCGGCTCATAGCGCAACAAAATCTGGAGGCTTATAAAGCAAAGATGACGCGCTCTTACGAAAGATTGACTAGGCCGAGGACATTCCGCCAAGGCGAACTCGTACTAGTGGTCAAAAGACCTATGATCCCCAATCGCGCCAAGCGGGGAAAATTCGAGCCGAACTATGAAGGCCCGTATATCATAGACAAGATCTACCAGGGCGGAGCCTACCTACTCATGGACATGCATGGTTAAAGACCCTTCTAGCCAATAAACGGTCGCTTCCTGAAGAAGTACTGCGCTTGACGAGTCACGGCCGAGATCAATGATAGATGACGACGACTATGTCCGCTCGCTATCTTCCTAAGCCCAAACTCTATAAGTAGTAACCGGCTTTCTTTTCATGGACTGAAACGTCTTTAAACTAACAGCGGACCGAAACGTCATTAAACTAACAACGGACCGAAACGTCCTTAAACTAACGACGGACTGAAACGTCCTTTAAGCTAACAACGGACCACCATGTCCTAAAACTAGCCGTTGACCGAAATGTCGATAAACTACGGTGGATTGCAGCATCCCAAAGCTGATAAAAAAAGAATAAAAAAAAGAAGAAGAAAGAAAAACGGTATGTCCATAAGCAAAATGGGCACGGATGAAAACCCGAAAGGGCTCCGTGAGTAAAAACAGCAGGGCTACCAGCGAGTCTTGTGAAAACCCGAAAGGGCGCAACCTCGTTAGAATAAAAAAAGGAGAAAAAACAAAAAAAAAGAAAATGGTATGTCCATAAGCAAAATGGGCACGGATGAAAACCCGAAAGGGCTGCGTGAGTAAAAACAGCAGGGCTACCGGCGAGTGTTTATGAAAACCCGAAAGGGCGCAACCTCGTTAAAAGACAATTGCAAGGTCCTCTCGACCTTGTGAGGAGAAATCACCTACGTGAGATCCTTACGACTCACAAGGGAGCAAAACACTTAGGGATCCCCATGATCCCTAGGGAGAAATTACACTTGCGAGATCCCCACGACTCGTAAGGAGAACTCTCTTATGGGACCCTCACGGCTCATAAGATTCAAAAGTCTTAAGCTACCAAGATTTGAACCTGTTCTTAAGCAGCCCCCACAACCTCCAATATTACCCTACAAGCGGCTCAATACTAACCCTTGTATACAATCCACGGGCGCGAGTAAACATTTCCCTAACAAAGTCCCATCCGTGACTAGGGATATGTTCGCACGATGAACAGCCCTTGTAAGTCCTCTCGACTTATAAGGAGAAAACACTCTTGCATGATCCTTACGACTTACAAGAGATCATACACTTGGGAGTCATCACGACTCCTAAGGAGAAAACGCACCTATGAGATCCTCACGACTCGTAGGGAGAAATACCATTGTGAGGCCCTTACGGCTCATGAAGTCAAAAGCCTTAGTCAACAGGATCTTAACCCTGTTCGTTAAGCCACCTTTGTTCGACATCGATAGAGGCAAATGATGATTCGCTCCTGGCAATATCCCAGTTGTAGCGGTGCTGATGCCGAAATCGGTGTCTAATTCCAAGCCTGCAACGAAAAGCCAACAAGCCACATATGCATACGAAATAGCCGAAATGATGGGGCAACTTGCGACAAAATCAGCAAGTAAAAATGTATGCATGCAAAATAGCCGAAATGATTGGGCATCTCGCAATAAAAAGCAGCGAGTAAAAATAAAAACAAATAGCTGAAATGATTGGGCACCGCGAAAAATAGCCGAAATTATTGGGCAGTCGCGACCTTCGCGATATAAAAGCTGAAATGATAGAGCATCGCGGAAAGAAATTAAAAAAATGAAATTTATGCCCTATAGGTGATATCGCATCAATCCCTGTATACAATCCAGGGGCACAAACAAAGAAGGAATCACACCTTTCTTCCCCAGGTTTTCATCAGAAAGAGAAACCAAATCTCAACGGTTCACAGATAGCCTGGAGATCATCTCAACATTCGTCTCATTACAACAAACACAACATCAAGCAAAGTGGAACAGCGGCAACTCCCAGTTCCATGACTCGGCAGTGCACGAACGACCGAAAGTCAAACCCCAACTCTGTGAAATGCGGATATAATAAAAAAAATCCTGGCTACGTGTAACGCGGATTATGTCATTCCTGACCCCGTGGAAAACGTCCAGAGCGGATCCTGGTCCTCGCAAAGCACGGCAGTGAACCCGTGTGAAGCATCCAGAGTGGAGCCTAGTCCTCGCCGAACACGGCGGTGAACCCGTGAGAAGCATCTAGAGCAAAAATTCCTGGCTACGTGGAACGCGGCTTATGTCAATCCTGACCCCGTGGGAAATGTCCAGAGCGGATCCAGGTCCTCGCAGAGCATGGAAGTGAACCCGTGTGACGCATCCAGAGCGGATCCTGGTCCTCGCAGAGCACGAAAGTGAACATGTGTGAAGCATCCAGAGCAGAGCCTGGTCCTCGCCGAACACGGCAGTGAACCCGTGGGAAGCATCCAGAGCAAAAATTACTGGCTACGTGGAACGCGGATTATGTCAATCCTGACCCCATAGGAAACATCCAGAGTGGATCCTGGTCCTCGCAGAGCACGACAGTGAACCCGTGTGACGCATCCAGAATGGAGCCTAGTCCTCGCCGAACACGGCAATGAATCCGTGAGAAGCATCTAGAGCAAAATTCCTGGCTATGTGGAACGCGGATTATGTCACTTCTGACCCCGTGGGAAACGTCCAGAGCGGGTCCTGGTCCTCGCAGAGCACGGCAATGACCGCGTGTGAAGCATCCAGAGCGGAGCCTGGTCCTCGCCGAACACGGCAGTGAACCCGTGGGAAGCATCCAAAGCAAAATTCCTGGCTACGTGGAACGCGGATTATGTCACTTCTGACCCCGTGGAAAACGTCCAGAGCGAATCCTGGTCCTCGCAGAGCACGGCAGTGAAATCGTGTGAAGCATCCAGAGTGGAGCCTGGTCCTCGCAGAATACGGCAGTGAACCCGTGGGAAGCATCCAGAGCAAAATTCCTGGCTATGTGGAACGCGGATTATGTCACTTCTGACCCCGTGGAAAACGTCCAGAACGGATCCTGGTCTTCGCAGAGCACGGCAGTGAACCTATGTGAAGCATTCAGAGCGGAGCCTGGTCCTCGCCAAACATGGCAGTGAACCCGTGGGAAGCATCCAGAGCAAACATTGGACTGTGGAGTCCTTAAATCCACGGACTATGATGTCTTTAACCTCGACCGTGATGTCTTAAAACTAACATTGGACTGTGGAGTCCTTAAATCCACGGACTATGATGTCCTTAACCTCGACCGTGATGTCTTAAAACTAACATCGGACTGTAAGGTCCTTAAACTCTCGGACCATGATGTCCTTAACCTCGACCATGATGTCTTAAAACTAATAATCAACCGTAATGATTTTAAACTAATTTTACCTTGGTTCAAGGGTACATCTCTTCACTCCTTTGATATTTGTCGTTGTAATTGCTCAACGTCTTCAAAGAGGTAACGGGTCCCAACAACCACACATTTCACAGACTGTGGAGTCCTTAAATCCACGGACTATGATGTCCTTAACATCGACCGTGATGTCTTAAAACTAACAACGGACTGTGGAGTCCTTAAATCCACGGACTATGATGTCCTTAACCTCGACCGCGATGTCTTAAAACAAACATCGGACTGTGAGGTCCTTAAACTCATTGACTATGATGTCCTTAACCTCGATCGTGATGTCTTAAAACTAACAATGGACTGTGGAGTCCTTAAATCCACGGACTATGATGTCCTTAACCTCGACCGTGATGTCTTAAAACTAACATGGAACTGTGAGGTCCTTAAACTCATGGACTATGATGTCCTTAACCTCGACCGTGATGTCTTAAAACTAACCTTGGACTGTGAGTTCCTTAAACTCATGGACTATGATGTCCTTAACCTCGACCGCGATGTCTTTAAACTACGGTATTCTGGAAAACGTCCAGAGCGGAGCCTGGTCCTCGCCAAACACGGCAGTGAACCCGTGGGAAGCATCCAGAGCAACCCCTGACTCCGTGAAATGCGGATAAGGACAACTTCACCCATCACTTGCGGGTCCTCACGACTCGTAAGGGAGTAAATTCTCTTGTGAGATCCTTACGACTTTCAAGAGAAAACGCACTTGGGAATCCTCACGATTCTTAAGAAGAAATTACCCCTACGGGATCCTCTCGACCGGTAGGGAGAAAATTCATTATGAGACCCTCACGGCTCATAAAGTTGAAAAGTCTTAGGTGACAGATCCTAACCCTATTTTCTAAGCCATCACCACTCTACAAAGAATCCAAAATTGACAGTTATATGCTATCTACAGACCACACTTGCTAAAGTCACATGGCAAACAACATAGCAAGAAAGAAGAAAGCAGAGAAATGACACAAGACATTACGAAGAACGTGTATCTATTATTCATGAATTCAATTGGGTACAAAATACATTATATGAAAGAATAAAAGAACAAATACATTTTATTAAAAATTACAAATAGTACAAAATTTTTATTGAGAGGAAAGCACTTTCAATAATCCAGTCAGCCGCTCGCGCACTTCCCTTAGCCCCTCTTCCTGATCAGCTACCGCGGCCAACTCTGCTTTGACCTGGGCTCGCTGCTGCAAGTAAGACGAGAGTTGTTCCTCGGCGGACCGCTAAGCTGCTTCACGATCTTGTGCATCCCGCTCAACGACATCGAGCTTCTGCCTCAATGTTAACCCATCAGAGATACATCGCAGAAGTCCTTCGAAGATAACTTTCAACTGGGCAGCGTTCGCGTCGACCTTAGCATGCAGTCGAGCAGACTCGCTTGAAGTTTCTTTACATTCCCTTCGCTTTAAAGCCACTTCTTGTTCAAGATGGCGGAAGTAAGAAGCGCTCTGCTCGATCCATGCCGCCTATTGAGTGCTCATAGCCAGAATCTCAGGTGTGGGATGCTTAAGCTCAAGCTCATGCAAGCAAGCCTCAATCTCCCTGCAGCGATTAACCCAAGACTCAACGACGCCCTCACCATGAAAGTTCATGAGTGTCGCTAGCATAGGGTTAACCTCTACGACAAAATCCGCAGCAGATGTGGGAGTCTCTGTGTCAAATTCCTCGATATACTCGCTCAGCATGCGTAGACTGGTCACAGCACCTTTGGATGATGGACACCTGGAAAAGGGCCCTGCCGGCATTATAATACGAGACTCGAACGAGGCTGGAGTCGATGTGATTTCTGCAAAATAGATCATAATCAGATGTCGGCTCAGGAAATAAAGAAAACACGCAAAAAGTAGAGTCTACTATACCGGCTACAACAGAGGGCAGAGCTGGGAGTACTGGGGGCACAACGACAGCATCGTTTCCCCCTTCAATTCGTAAGGCTACAAAAAATATGAAGAAGAGTTAGCGGTAATGCGACTGCCCGTTGAAGAAAAGGACGTCGTGTAGAAAAAATAATCACTTATACCAGTAGGGGGACTAATCTTCGACAAGAAGGAGAAATGTGGATGCAGCACCTGGTACAGGTGGTCAAAAAGGACTCCTGCAAAAATGTGATGACGCAATGTCAGTACAGGAATTATACAGCCGAGAGACAAGATTGATGGGTCATAAATCCATACCTTCCAGCATCTGCGACGGAACGAGAGAAGGAAGAGAGGTGGTCACCGTCAGGGCGGTAACCGGCGGCGCTGTCTCGAGTAGCGCGACATCAGCACTAGCCATACCTGCATTAGAAATAAGATAAACCTTATTAGGAAAGATTGCAGAATAAAAAAAAAGAGAAGAAGGGCGGTGACCCAAAATTTACCTGCTGAGTCGCCAGCTGGAGCCGTGACGAGAGCATCACTTGATACAACGGTGGCGTCTTCCTCCTCCATCGGGGTGGTCGCACCTCCCGTCACCTCATCCCCTGACTCCACAGCAGCCGTTGTCACACTCGCGATGTCGGGAAACGATAAGGAACCGTAAGCAGGGAAAGCGATGATCGGAGCGTTGCCCGACTCTTGAGAAAGAGTGTCCATCTCGTGCCCAGTGATCGTACCCGTTTCGCCCGCTACCACCTCAGGCTCAGTAGCCGCAGCCGTCTCGTCCATCGCTGCCGTAGGCTTGTCCGTAGCAGCCGTTTCATCCACTGCTGCCTCAGGCTCGACCGTAGCAGCCGTCTCACCAGCCACCACCTCGGGCTCGGCAGTGGTAGCCATCACGAGCATAGCAGTCATGACTGTCTCGTCAGCCACTATCTCGGGCCCGGCAACTATGGTTACATCGCCAATCGTCGTCTCGGGTTCCGTAGCTACCTCCTCCACCGCCCCATCAGGCTCAACGGTCACCGCCACTCCTTCAGTAAGGCTCGTCCCTGCAGTACAAGATATATAAGAACTGATAGTTAAAAGCTTTGACAATGAAACCTCAAAACACATTACCTGGGGTTGATTTACCGTTGGCTTTCCGAGCTGCACGTGTCGCCCGTCTATGAGCAGTAGACAAGGCAACCAGGAGCTCCTCTGAAGGAATAGCAGCGGGAGTAATGGCGCTTGAACCTGCCCCCGCAGCCGAAGCAGCATTACGTTCCCTTACTGCACGCCTCAAGCGCTTTCTTTCCTCCCGGGTCGTCACAACGGACCTTTTAGAGGCCTCCTTCAGCAAGGCGTCGTCATCCGCATTCAGGGTTACCTCCAGAGCCGTCAAGGCTTCCATCATCGGTTTTTTAAGTAGGTCCTCTTGCGGCAATGCCGAAGAGGCCGGGACTTAAGTAGCTGGCCCGGGGAGAATTTCCGCATCGACTTGCGAGATAGGTCTTATGGTCCCTGCGATAAGACAAAGAGAAGGTCAGATTACTCATAAGAAATGGAAGCAGAAACATAGCGAACCAAAATGTACCAAGGCCTAAGGATGCTCTAAGTTGTTCCTCCTCCTCGAAAGTCTTGAGAGAAGCAGCGAGGGCTTCTTCGGTAGAAATGCCTATTAAAGAAGGAAATGCGTTAGTCAAAAAAAATGATAGAGGTATGATGCAATGATGGAAAATACAACTAATGATTATCTATTCGCGCAAGTTTAGCCAACCACTCGAAAGCTGCGATGGTAGCCGCCAGATCAGTGTCATCTGGCGGCATGAATACGTCGTCATTGGTCCCGTACTCACTCAAGCCCTCTCTATAAGGAGCATGGGCTTCCTGACCAAATACAACGTCAGCAGAGAGGATCGACTTCTTCTTCCTCTTCTGCACACGAACTCCGGTCGCACCCAAAATCAGCTTACGCTTCGTGGGCACCTTGGACGGCGGGTCCCGATATCCGACCCTATGCCGGATTCGGGTGAAACCACGTTTACCGTCTCCACGGGAGCACGGGGTGCTAATGGCACGTCCACAGGATCACGGGGCAATCCACACGTGGGGCTTAGCATGCGTGGAGGCTCAACTCCAGCATCTCCTGTTAGTGGAGGAGGGACAGGGGTCCTTCGCTTTAAGGGGACATTGCGATCGCTGGCGGGAGGGTGCACTCTTGCGATCAAGCAGCAGCCGCTTCTCTTCCGTGATGACAGCGCCCATCGCGTGTTGATACCGGGCCCCTTATACGTTGAGGTCCCTCGGAATGCAATTCGGCTCGCTAATGAAAAAGTGGGAGCCCGTATTTAGCCGCATAAAGTGATGCAGTGCACTCCGTATTCCCTCTCTCGTGGCCGCAGGCTCTTCCAAAAACGCCTCCAGTGGGACCCCCTGGTTATAACTTAGCTGCTGGGCAAAACGATGGGGGTTGTATCTCATAATAAGCGCCTCCTCATTTTGCCTGAATACGAGGAAGCCCGGCCTGATGGAGTATAGATGTAGAATCTCCCGGGCTTTCAACACGGAGGCCCCGTCCTTGAAATTGTCGCGCAATGCCAGCACTGCCTTGGAGGTTTCCGGGCAGATTGTCAGGACCATGTCCGTGAAAGACATACCTGCTCCGACCGTGCACGGACGAAGAAGCAACTCCCTAGCCTCCCGCTGAGGCGGATTCACGATAAAAGCATCAATCAGCCGCATAATTCTTGGGAATCTGTACTTCTCGTAAAACGAGGGTCTTTTATGAATACCAAATACCCCGAGCATGTGCATTTCCATCCACGAAGTAAAGTAGAGCATCGGGAAATTGGCGGCTTGCACCCCTGGTTCAGTTGTGTCCGCCGCCACGCTAAGACCATGATACAGGTGGGCTAACCCGGCAATCCCGATGGCTAATTGTATGCCAGCCACCATTCAATGTGCTGGGTAGAAGACGGACGGCCTCATATAGCGAGGGTGCATAGGCAGCGCGAACCAGCACAACCATAGCCCCAGAAACCCGAGAAAGAAAGTCTCCTCGTCGATGCCCGAAGCAGCGATTTCCGACAAAGGGATGATTGCGGCATCGGGGAGATAAAAGCTTTTTTGATCATCTTCCAGTACTGGTCGATGATCTAAGCCAAAGCCGAAGGGATCGTCGAGCTTGGTAAATTTTCCCCCCCGTTGCGATAGAATCTCCGGTCGAAAAAAACGGGCAATGAAGTCTGCGAAACTAACTCCCCGGCCTCCCGATTCCAAGAAAAGACTCTCATACATATTCAGCACCTTTATTACACTCGAAAACTGGTGCTGAATAGCGTTCTCTGGCGTTAGGTCCATCACCAACGGCTTGGTGGCAAAAACGTATTCATCCGGAGGAAGTAGCTCCTCATAGTGCTCCCCCCTCACCGGCAGACCGGAAATCTCAGCAAATTCTTCTAGAGAGATGGAAACTTCTTTGTCCATTAGAAGAAAGGTATGAGTAGGGATGTTCCATTGCTCTACGAACGCCTTAATCCACCAAGTTGGAGGAGCAGAATACTGGAACAGCGAGGCGTAAACCGCAGGGTATAGACCGATCTTCAGCAAATGCGCCTTCTTCGCTGACAGAATGTACCTGGCCCACTGCAAATACCCGGCCGAATGTCGAGAGGTCAACCCGATGTTGTAGGGTTGTCCCCAAGGGCGCGACTTACCCTGGCATATGCGCCGCCCCAAAATATCCAAAGCTGCCGGCAGCTGCATGGGTATGGCAGCAATCGAAGGTTGAAGAAGACCCTCCGAAGTCCAATTAACGACCTCCACGGCATTGTTCACCGGGGGTATATCTGCATACGAGATCGATGAGATCGGATCCGATGGCGTCGAACAAAAGAAGCTTCGACGACCTTTGATAATTTGGTCGTACCACCTACCCCACAGGTGAAGGTTTTTGTATTCCGGGTCATAGTCTTTAATCAGCGCAAGAACCTCCGGTCAACCGGTGCTTCAGGGAATCCTCCCTCTGAGCGGAAAAATGGGAAAGAGAGATCAGAAGACATGTCGCCTGCGAGAAAGAACGAAATTCAGTTATCAGTGTCATAATTTAATTTTAAAAATCCCGACGCTCGGTACTTTAAAATTTGTACCACACTGCAATGCAGTGGAGAGGGGACCAAAGGGGGACCCACAAAATCCAGATGATAATGCATCAATTAATAAGACAGCCTCATCATTGGATGAGACTGTCAATTAATGAGGAAATCCTCAAAGAATATTCTCATTGAATGAGAAATCTCTTGAGAGAAGGAGAAAATCTCCCTTTTAGAGCAAAGCTCTGTAACAGAGTGACACTTGTCAAACTCCGGTCACGAGAGAATAAAATTCCTTAAAGAGCCTAGCTCTGTAAAGATGATGGAAAATCCATCAAAGATTAATGAAAATTAATTCCTGAGAATTAAAATTCTGGGATCTTAAAGATCCATAAAAAAAACTCTTAAGAGTCCTTCATCAAAAGATCAAAGGATCTATATATTGTCAAAAGAGCAGAGCTCTGACTCATGGGCTAAGAAACCCTAAGAAAAGATCTATTTAGATCTATGGGTTCATGAGAGCAAGGCTCTGTTTATGAAACCCTAAAGGGGTTTTCTTTAGATCAAAAAATATATGAGAGCAAGGCTCTGTTAATGGGTAAGAACCCCAATTTATTAAAATTAATTTAATTTAATTTTAGCTAAATTTAGTAGAGTTTTAACTTTTGAAAGTTCTTGAACAAAAGAGAAAGGCTCTGAATAAAATTCTTAAGAAAAATATGAAGATAATCTGAAGACCAAAAGGTCCTATTTATAGGCGCTGAACCGCCTCCTCAACTTCTGAGTTGATCCAAAGGAGTAACATTTCAGAAAAATAAAATATTATTTTTGGGAATTTTTATAATTTAATAGTATTTTAATAAATATTTTAATATTTCGGTATAATTAAATATCGATAGATGGGGAAAAATTTGGAAAAATTATGGAAAATTCTAAAATAGGGTATTTTATGGAATTATGCCATTTTAAAGTTTTTATGATTAGTTTGATAATAATTTAGTGCTAATTGTCATTCAAAATCGCTAATCGGATTTTTAGCACTTTTGGTGCAAAACATGCACATTATCATTTTTCCACACTTGTTACATTTTCTTACATGTTGTGGGTAGTTGGTGGCCTAGGATTACCATTGAGTGAGAAGGAATAAAAGAAAAAGAAAAGGAAAAAGGTATCATGATTATGAGAGAGAAAGTGAGGGTCAACTTTCTTTTTCAACCATGCCTCCCCCATCATTTCCTCAACCCTTTTCTCTCTCCCCTATAAGTGCACGGCGATGCCCCGGCCTCCATCCCGAGGCCAAATGCGGAAGCGATGGTTAATTTTAATTTTCTTGAACCGGCACCACCGCGCACTAAAAACCCCGGATCGTACCATTAACTAGTCCTAGTTAACTACTAGATGGGGAAGAGAGATATACCGAGCGATCCGTGTCCTCCGGTCTTCTCGCCGTCGTCCCGATCTCCCGCGGAATGTCCAGTCTCCACCTCCTCGCCGGAAGGGCACCACGTCGCCTGCTTCTTTTACGGGCTCCCACCTCTATACCGAGGCAACTCGGGCATGAAGCTGGCGAGTCGACGTGCCCAAGATTTGCTGTAGAATAGTGTAGAGATCTATATCTCATTTGGGGTTTGTATGGAGTTGCCTTTTGAGATGGTGGAGGAATGGAGTTTTGGAGATGGAGCTAAATGGATTTTATGCAATACAAATGAACAAAAAAAACCCTCACCAAAAAATGGGACAGCCCTCCCCTTCTTCCTTGGCCAGCCATGTGTGTGAGGGGAGAGTGAGAATGGAGAGTGGAAAAATGATAGCCACAAGAATAATGCAAGTGAGAGGAAAAGTTATCATATCAAGAAATGATCACAAAGAAACTCCAACACACAAACTCATCATCATTTCCCTCCATCATCATACAAAAGTCAAGCCATGATGAGGTTATGAAGTCAAATGAAGGCTACTCATCATGAAGCAACAAAATGTAAAGAACACCCTTCACAAATACTTATTTGCACAAATGCAAATAAGCCCTCCTCCACCAATCATCTGCCATTGAAAGATATAAATGAAAATGGCTGAAATGGAAAGCAAACTGTCAACCCAAGAAAACTGGTCCCGTAATAAATTACAGGAAAACCCCGATACTGTGTATACACACCCGCATTTGTATTCCGACCGAAGTACAAATGCAATGAGACAAAATCTACACTGTACTATACTAGGATCCGGCTTAAACCAAAGCCGGCTAGTATTATCCGTCCGATCCTGATCCGTGCAATACCGTACGTATCTGATCGAACCCTGCCATATCTCCATACGACCTCTACAACTTCTCGCCTGAAAACTTGAGCAACTGAATGTGGGGGACTATAAAGACTCGTCAACACCTTGGTTGTGGATTTAACCACTAGTACGTCAAAGGTATAAGCCAATACGTAACGGGCTACCAGGCATTGACCAAAAGGGACGTCGATGAGCGAACTCATCCTGACACCCTACTGAGCCTGTCAGTGACAATATCCGTACAGTCCGGTCCGTTCGTCTATGAGCATCGCATGGCGGGCCTAGGGGGTTGGTAAAAGTCAAACCCCCAAAAGCGGTACAAGTCGTGTCGGAGTGTAGCCCAGAACACCCAGAGATACTACTGGAATACCTACCAGTAAATCTCCTGCTTCGGCCGAGGGCTTCGTGTAATGGCTCTCCTAGACACAGCGCGACCTCACCCCAAATACCGGGAGAGACGAACCCCTGAAGATCCGCTCGCTGCCTCCATGTGGCTCGGGACTGTACCCAACTAAAACCTGTTTGCACGTCTCCTTTGAGCGTGGTAGGGTAGTAATCAAAGTACAGTGGGAACTCACAAGAGACAAATGACGATCCTCAGGTCGATGAACTAACCTGTACAAATGTCACCATGGAACTGCTATCTGACGTCAGGTATAAGACCAACTAGCATGTTCCCGGCGAGTCCTGTCCGGTGTACTCATAACCCAATGAGCACCTGTATACATCTTAGGTGAACCAACTGACACCAGTGGCTTGTGAGACCGGCCACCGCCCCTCGTCGGGGTCTCGACTGTATACACTAGTCTACTCTGGAGTATCGATGTCCTGTCTCGAAACTCCCACGACTAGGGACCTTTTAAAGATGTGCTTGTAGACTACCAGCTCCCACTTATATGATCGCCCTCATACTGCTGGTGGTCAAGCAAGAATCCTAGGGGCTCTATCAACGTGTAATAGCGACATGTCAGGTCACCTAAAGCAGTACACGATGATAAAGGTAAACCAGATAGCATACTATCATCTCGAGTAAGACTGTCCTACTAGGACAGGTCCTCCCTCAATCATGGCAATCACTTGCCTGTGATCCAATAATTGACTCTGAGGGCACTATCTCCAACAATCTCCCACTTGCACTCAAGGCTAATTATTGCGATGTCGCATACTCACAGCCCGTGTGATACCGAACACCCAACTCCTCTACTAGTCAGTCTCACAAAGCTCGTTTGCGAAACTATTGCTTTCGAGGAATAGCCTCAGTGAGTGGATCCGCTTTGATGTTTCTTTCTATGTCTCTCTATATCTCAAGTTCGCGGAGAAACCCATCTCCCGAAATGAGCAATACCTGTCTTAGAATGTGTCTGGATGTCTGATGGGACCTAGCTCAAAAATGAACTCCAAATCCAAACTTCTTAGACTGTATTTTCAACTGAACTTAATCAGTATCCTGCACCATCCTTCCCTCAGTATCGCCTTGGACCATCTGTCCAAAATACTGCCCCTCATCAGAAGGAAAACTATAACTCTGACAACCTCCTTGTCTTCCAGGTCACCTTGGAAGCCTGGAATGATAACTGTCTCCCGAATGAGGCTGTCGTTATCATATCCCTAGAACATCCACTTATGTTCTAAAACTGCTTCCGACTGTTTCTCCAGAATTGGATCAATGTCAACTTATTGCATCTAGTGCAAGAGCAACATCTGGTGTGGTACTTGACATCTCATGATTGACTCAATTGCCTGAGCAAGTGATCTGCCAATCATGCACATCCCTCTCCACTTTAGTCTGTAAGACACCTTTAGAGAGGGTGACTCGATCACCTGCAGGTACACTACCGTGCCAGGAGTCGTCCATTCTAAATACTCTTAGAATGCTATCTGAGTACCCTGATTAGGAAACCACCCAAATCTAGATCTAAAGCCATAGATCTAGTAACCAGTATGTCAGATATAAAATCCATTTCCTTTGTGGAGAAACCACTGTGTGACGACCAAAGTATAACCGATCGTAGTATAGGATTTTCTTTTCCTACTCTGTGTATGTCATCCAAATACCAGGACATCACACCCTACTACCTTCTCAACAGATCAATCCCCTATTCTGATGAAGTCAAATCTATGACTGTCACGTCAGAAATAGATGATCTATCTCCGCTATATCTGCTCTAGTCTATAAATAGACATAAGCTACCTGTCCACCAATGCTTCCGCTGCTCCCACTGACTACGACAACCCTCTGGCAGAGTCATATACACGTACACTTCTATAGCTAGTTTAGAACGACGTTATACTCATCCTCCCGCCGGGTCACGGAACCAGGAACAACAACAATGGCAATTGTGGGTAAACAAGAACTTCCCTGTCACCATCCTTGAGGCTACCGGAGTACCTCTTGGGTGCTTGAAGTTACCCACCTCATCTGCGGAGTGGCCAATGGAATGTCAAACCAGATTGAATCTTTAGGTTCCTATCAAATTTTCAGTAATCGTTTGTGGTTCTGGAATCACTTCCAGTTCTACTATACTCCCACTACTGTTTTCTGAAAAAAAATCCATTTTTATTAAAACTGTGGCGAGTTTAGAACAATATCACTATTGATCTTCCAGATGGTAGAAAGTCAACCCTCGTCATAGCCTGGGTCAACCCACAAACAGCCATTACAGAAACGTGCCTTGAGTTGTCCAGTGTCTGGTTTTAATCATAAACCGGACAACTCCCCGTACCTTAACATCGTTAAGATATGAACTGTTCTATATCCAATATAGAACCAGAGGCACTGATTTAATTGAACCAGATTCAAATCATGCAGCTGTCTCCAGTGCATGTCAACTAAATGGAAAGAGGCCGATCAGCATTACTCAACTTAGGAATGCTTCCAATTATGAGTAACCTGAAAGAGAAGCAAGTTCTCTTAATCATTACTATCAACTGAATACCATACACAAGTATCTACATCTTCGATCACATTGAAGAATCCTGATAATTGCAATACCTGGTTCTCTACTTTATTCAAATAGCTATAACTTCTCAAAATTCAGACCCTGTGTTTCCACGAAACACCTGTATAAAAACTAGAGAAGTCATAAGTAAACCGAATATAGTACGAGGACCAACCCCTCTGTCCTGATGGACCCTGGACAACATACAATACTCTGTATAATTCCCTTGAGTCTGATAACTCATTCACTGTGTGTCGTAGGTTGAAAACTGTACTTATGGTTAAGAAGAATTACACCGCTGTTCAATGCTCCTTACCTAACCATCCACTGATATAGGTAAATGTCATAGACATAATTTCAAAAAGGTATATCTCACTCTATGAAAATAGACGTACAGATATATCAATTTGAAATTGGTGCACAACAGCAGATATTCAAAACCAAATGTTTGCCGACCGGCAAACAACCCAGGTGACTTCCTCAAATATCACCGATTACAACGAATCCCGATATAATGAGGATGATCACCCAATTCCCAATAACCTACTCCCACTCATCATCTGTAAAACCATACAGATGTGAGAATCATACCTGGTAAATACATACCCTAGAGTAAGGACTAATTGGGAAATCAGTTTTCCTTTAACAGTACACAGTGACACTGAAACATTAAAATGTTTCGATGGGGTATCCCGGTATTCCTAGTAATGCCTCTTCAAGATTCACGACTGTAACCGTATAATTCTTTGCCACCTCTCCAAATCCCTTTATATGTCTTTAGTCATTACCTTCTGCACACCCCTTAGGCCAAATGGTTTTCTTCCTTCCCTACCGTTCGGCACCAGCCTATGGTTTGGAAGAAGACTATCCAATAAGCATAATGGGTGTACTGTCCTAATCCTAGGAGCACTCGCAATGCGAGAGAAGGTGAAGATAAAAGACAACCGAATAAACCTTATTCTTATTTCTCCTGAACCAGAATCCATCCCCGAACTGGAACAAGTTCCTTTCGAGTTTGTATATAACCATACGATGGAGTATCCAATAAACTGTGGATCTTCGTAGTGATACGGAGTGTCCTGGAGAAATACAAATGTGATTTAGGATTGGCGAAGAAATACTTGGTTTGGTCGTGAATAGCAGTCGCATTTTACTTTGCCCTCTTACTAATCCCTTTCTTTGTCTTAACTTAATACCTTCTGTACATTGTTTAGGCTAATTGGTTTTCTTCATTCCCTACCATTCGGCACCAGCCTAAGGTTCGGAAGAAGACTATCCAATTTGCGTAATAGGTGTACTATCTCCTAAACCAAGGAGTACTCGTAACCTGAGAGAAGGTAAAAGGAAAAGACAACTGAATAGTCCTATCCGTTTTCTCCAGAACCTGAAACCATCCTCGAATAAATCCCTTCGAGTTCGTATATAACCATACGATGGTTTTGTCCAATGGAAGTGGACGTTCGTAGTAATATGGGGTGTCCTGGAGAAAAGGATAAAAGTAGGAGTGGCAATGAGGTTTGCAACTCTGACAATCCAAAAGCCAGTGTTTAAGAAGTTTCGGTCAACTTGGTCACTGAGTCATAGTCTTAGGGTCGGGTCAATGGTCGCTGCCAGAGAGAGAGAAAAGAAACACTCAGCGTGCACTCTAACCTAGATCAGAATGGTTACCAATTTATCTAATCTGGAAACCTCCCACTGTCACCTCAAATTCTCCTCCAAACCTGAAAGAAGAATTTGTCAGGGTCACCCGAGGAGTAAACTAACTCATCAGTGGGAATCGGGATTCAACTATCATCGTATGATAACGTGACGGAATCCGCTCACGCTATCACACTCCAGAAGGTATGCGCATATCTGGCAAGTTTCAGTTTCTTTAGAAACTCCCGATGTAATTTTTGCCCCATGCTCTTATGACCTTGGCGTGAGGTCAAAATATCATAAGTCACATGTCAAGTTCTACCCATCATTGTCCAGGTTAATTTGAACCTACCCGTACATACCCTTGACGTAGGCCAAAATAGTAGTACGACTGTCCCAAACCAACGCATCTATCTATGCAACAGATAAATACCCGGCAGCTACCAAACACTATGCCTTGGCCTGAGGTCAAAATACATAGCTTGAATACTACCGAATATTTAACTGAAATGATGGAGGGCTACGAATGGTTTCTGGAGAAAACCTTTAACGTAATGAACTTGATATCGTTGAAGGAACGGATAGATTTTTAAAAAAAATATAGTAACGAAAACCTTCGCTAAAGAGGTCACTCCCGGTGAAGGGATCTCAGCTCTTTCCCCGTAGAATGAGGTGCAGGATATTCCAACTGAATACCACGATGCAAAGCAAAAGTAATCGGCTATAGTGAAGTCATTGCCCTGACGCAAACTTTTTGTCCAAGGGGTCACTCCCGGTGAAGGTATCTCGGCCCTTGCCTCGTCGACTGAGGAGCAGGATATTCCAACTGAATACCACGATGCAAAACAAAAAAGAACGTCCTTGCAATAACAGCTTTTTGAAAAAGTTCCAACAACATCAGATTAGGTTTGTTATTTACTTGCATTGATCCGAATCAACGCAGTCCCATCAATGGATCACACCACAAAGAACGAAAATATACTGATGTACGTATATGCCATCCGCATTCGCCACTGGGTCCCGTCATTACCCATTAGGTTAGCTAACTAACGACAGAGCGGGGACTGGACTAGCGCGGATACAAAACATATACAACATCTACTAGTATATATATATATCAATATATAATATTTCGCTCAAGGCGTGATAAAATGCAACATCACAGAAATGTACAGCATCACAGAACAATACAGATATCTGGGATCCCTGGGTTTCACAGAGCTACTACTGAAACCCGACGTTCCCCTGGTCGTGTGGATAGCCTGTGCAATGAAATCCTAGACCCCTACGAGCGCGGCAAGTTACCCGCTAAAACCTGAAGCGAGGCAGCCCCCTTCAGCAACGTGAATGGACCACCCAGCACTTCACGGAATCCGGTAACTTGGGCACCCCTCCTGGGTCAACCTGTACCCCCTACGAGTGCGGCGAATAGCCCGCTAATTCTAGAGTGAAGCCCCCTCCGTCTCAATGCCATGAGATGCGGGCTTGTTGCCCTCTAGAACCCGGCTATCCGTGCACCCCTCCGCGGGGCAATCCTAGTACAGAAAGTAAAATATACGTACAACGGGTACATCGACCGCAACCTTGTCGTGCCCCAAAATAATAATACAAACAGGCAGTGACGGCAGTCCACATGTCGGACGCTCGCCCCGCAATATCAAATGTACATAATACAACAAAAACTGTACTAGCATTATATCCAGGCTATCCCATACGACCAATCCGCAACATCACAGCAATACACAGAGCATCAACGTGAAAGTCACGTTCGCAAATCCGTCTAACCGGGCTATAGCAGTTAGACAGGATTTACCGATCAAGTGATATTCACGGTCGCAGATATAATGTAAATACTGTGAACTAATGTGTTTAAAATATCCGATCGATCAAATTTTAACAAGTGGGCCCCAAGTACTACTGTAGCACATCAAGAAATTCTGGGCCCAAAATTAATATTCCAAAACCCCTATTTTCATCCCAGGTGCATTCTGTAAAATTTTGGGGGACTGAACAGTTTAAGTCGCGGCGGAACCGCGGCCCAAGCATGGGTTTGGCCGCGGTTCCGCGGTGGTTTGGACTGTTCACGAGCCTAAATTTTCACAGAACTCTTAGAATATCCTACACATCATTCTGAAACAACCTGAAAAATTTTTGGACTTCAAAAAATTTCGACAGAAACTGATGTGAAGAAAAATACGGTTTTTGGAAAATTGTTCGATCGGAAATGTAGAACACATTAGACAAAGCTAGACTATGTTAATGGTGAGGCTCTGATACCAGTGTAAGTGCACGGCGGCGCCCCGGCCTCCATCCCGAGGCCAAATGCGGAAGCGATGGTTAACTTTAATTTTCTTGAACCGGCACCACCGCGCACTAAAAACCCCGGATCGTACCATTAACTAGTCCTAGCTAACTACTAGATGGGGAAGAGAGATATACCGAGCGATTCGTGTCCTCCGGTCTTCTCGCCGTCGTCCCGATCTCCCGCGGAATGTCCAGTCTCCACCTCCTCGCCGGAAGGGCACCACGTCGCCTGCTTCTTTTACGGACTCCCACCTCTATACCGAGGCAACTCGGGCACGAAGCTGGCGAGTCGACGCGCCTAAGATTTGTTGTAGAATAGTGTAGAGATCTATATCTCATTTGGGGTTTGTATGGAGTTACCTTTTGAGATGGTGGAGGAATGGAGTTTTGGAGATGGAGCTAAATGGATTTTGTGCAATACAAATGAACAAAAAAAACCCTCACCAAAAAATGGGACAGCCCTCCCCTTCTTCCTTGGCCGGCCATGTGTGTGAAGGGAGAGTGAGAATGGAGAGTGGAAAAATGATAGCCACAAGAATAATGCAAGTGAGAGGAAAAGTTATCATATCAAGAAATGATCACAAAGAAACTCCAACACAAAAACTCATCATCATTTCCCTCCATCATCATACAAAAGTCAAGCCATGATGAGGTTATGAAGTCAAATGAAGGCTACTCATCATGGAGCAACAAAATGTAAAGAACACCCTCCACAAATACTTATTTGCACAAATGCAAATAAGCCCTCCTCCACCAATCTACGGCCATTGAAAGATATAAATGAAAATGGCCGAAATGGAAAGCAAACTGGAAACCCCAGAAAACTGGTCCCGTAATAAATTACAGGAAACCCCCGATACTGTGTATACACACCCGCATTTGTATTCCGACCGAAGTATAAATGCAATGAGACAAAATCTACACTGTACTATACTAAGATCCGGCTTAAACCAAAGCCGGCCAGTATTATCCGTCCGATCCTGATACGTGCAATACCGCACGTATCTGATCGAACCCTGCCATATCTCCATACGGCCTCTACAGCTTTTCGCCTGAAAACTTGAGCAACTGAATATGGGGGATTCTAAAGACTCGTCAACACCTTGGTTGTGGATTTAACCACTAGCACGTCAGAGATATAAGCCAATACGTAACGGGCTACCAGGCATTGACCAAAAGGGACGTCGATGAGCGAACTCATCCTGACACCCTACTGAGCCTGTCAGTGACAATATCCGTACAGTCCGGTCCGTTCGTCTATGAGCATCGCATGGCGGGCCTAGGGGGTTGGTAAAAGTCAGACCCCCAAAAGCGGTACAAGTCGTGTCGGAGTGTAGCCCAGAACACCCTGAGATACTACTGGAATACCAACCAGTAAATCTCCTGCCTCGGCCGAGGGCTTCGTGTAATGGCTCTCCTAGACACAGCGCGACCTCACCCCCAATACCGGGAGAGACGAACCCCTGAAGATCCGCTCGCTGCCTCCATGTGGCTCGGGACTGTACCCAACTAAAACCTGTTTGCACGTCTCCTTTGAGCGTGGTAGGGTAGTAATCAAAGTACAGTGGGAACTCACACGAGACAAATGACGATCCCCAGGTCGATGAACTAACCTGTACAAATGTCACCAGGGAACTGCTATCTGACGTCAGGTATAAGACCAACTAGCATGTTCCCGGCGAGTCCTGTCCGGTGTACTCATAACCCAATGAGCACCTGTACACATCTTAGGTGAACCAACTGACACCAGTGGCTTGTGAGACCGGCTACCGCCCCTCGTCGGGGTCTCGACTGTATACACTAGTCTACTCTGGAGTATCGATGCCCTGTCTCGAAACTCCCACGACTAGGGACCTTTTAAAGATGTGCTTATAGACTACCAGCTCCCACTTATATGATTGCCCTCATACTGCTGGTGGTCAAGCAAGAATCCTAGGTGCTCTATCAACGTGTAATAGCGACATGTCAGGTCACCTAAAGCAGTACACGATGATAAAGGTAAACCAGATAGCATACTATCATCTCGAGTAAGACTGTCCTACTGGGACAGGTCCTCCCTCAATCATGGCAATCACGTGCATGTGATCCAATAATTGACTCTGAGGGCACTATCTCCATCATCCCCCTCCATGAGTGCTGCTGCTGCCCCTCTCCTTCTTCTTCCTCCTCCCTCTTCAAGCTTAGATCCACCATGAATCCAACCCCGAAACCCCATTTCGACTTCACAAAACTTGTTCACAAGCTCGAGAGGATCGCATTGGACTAAGAAAGAGTGGATCTTGAGGACATTGAGCAACTCAAGAAAATTCTTGAGTTGCCAAATGAGGTAATTTCTATACCCATAGTATAGTATTTCAAATCTTATTGCATCCATACTAGTTTGACGTCGATATAGCATGTTTTGATGAACTTGGAAATTTCAAGTTAGGGTTTAGGGTTTAAATTGAAATCAAAGGTGAATTGAGGAATAGTTAGAGACCACAACCCCTGTTGTGAAGTTACATTGGACCAAACTAGAGGTTAAAACCCAGAATACGGATTTATGAGACGATATCGGGAAAAACTGTAAATCTGTCACTGTTTTTGGAGATTTGCTATCACCCGAGACACCTGAAAATAAAATTGAGTTGACAGAGAGATGTGCAGGCACCTAGGAACAACCACCCAAAGCCCTAGCCGCTAATTCCTATTTCTGGCCGTAGATTAATCCCTTCTGGCCGCAAATTGCGGCCAGACCAGGTTGAAACCCCCTCGTTTTTGGTTCAGGGCCCCATTTCCAGTGGATTTAACCTTTGGTATGTGCAATTTTGTCTGATTCCATTTTGGGTAAAATCTGGGTTAGTTTTCTTTAGTTGGTGCATGATTTATGACTTGTTTTAGCATGGATTTTGGTATTTGGTGATTCATTTCTGTCGGGTGGCGTTTGAACGTCAACGGCAAAGGGTTATTGGTCGTGTTTGCATGCGAGACTATAGGTTTTTTACCTATGGGTGTAGCGTATGCCGTTTTGGTTTCCGATGTGATTTTCATGTGCTTTAGCGTTTGTGATATCCTTGTAGGTACCCCACGTGACGACGAAGCGTTGAAGATAAAGATGGCGACATCGGCACACGAGAAGCAAGGTGAGTAGATTTATATCTACGGGGAGAAGTCGGGTGGATGGCGTATTGCACCCCCGCAGTTCGTGGTGATGTATACGAATACGTATACACACATATATTGATTATGTATTGTTTGAGATTATTGATATTAAAAGATGGATTTTTGGTATGTTTGGATTGGTTTAGTGCAGCGAAACCCTAGAGTAGTGGTTGCACCACACGTACACACACACACCCATACTTGCATACATTCTTCTTTCATATGTGCTTATATGGGAATTTATGGTTATGTGTTCATATGGGTATGGGACTATGTGTTCACATACTAGATTTGAGGATAGTATTTGGGATTTGAGGTGAGTCGATGAGATATGATTTGAGACCGTGAGATCGGTGATATGGCAGGATTCGTACTTGAGATACGTCCTGATGTTATAGCAGGTCTTTGGCTGACGATGCCATGTAAATAGTGATATATATAAAATGGTTGACTTGTGATCGTGATACGAGATAGGATATGATATGATAAGATATTTATAATGGGTCGCTTTGGGCGATGTATACCTCTTATGATATTTGACGATGATATCGGTTTGTTTGAGGCTGTAGATCAGTAGTTAGGTCATGATCTTATTGATGATATTAGTAATGTACTAGACGTAGGTCAGTACCCTAGATTGTGATCGTTGATAAAGAGGATATCAGATGAATAAAGCGATAAAAGTGATATTGACCCGTACCCAGATTTGGGATGTCGTACGACGGATTTACGTACGAGCTATATTGATGTTTGATCCGCACTCTTGACTTGGAAATAACTGATTATAGATATGGTATCGGATGTGATATTATCGAGGCAGGATCACCGACTTATATATATATATATATATGTATCGACTCAGATGTTAGGTTGTTTTATTACCTTCAGTTAGCCAGTTAGCTTAGCCCTATAGTTTAGGGTAGTTAGTAGACTAGATTCGACTCCTACCTATTTCAAAAGCTAACGAATCGCAGGTATGTTTTCTTAAAAACACCGTAGCCCTTATTTTCAAAACACCGCGATTCGTGTTATTTTTAAAAGGCACCATTATTTGACTTATAGTTGTCGTTGTGTCTAGTACTCTGCTCACGCACATTATTGTTGTTCGCTCCGCATCGCATACTTATTGTACTGCATATTCCATTATTGATATCATGCTGTTAGGACACCAGCACCATTACCGATGATGCGTATGTACCACGTACACTTACTTGCCGGCTCACACACATCTTCATCGGTAATTGCCATGTCACGTACACTTAGAGAATATTATTGCTTGATTTAGCTTGTTAGCTAGTAGTTTTGACATGATATTAGTGTACTTGCCTTATATGCCAGCTTAGATATTGTAGTTATTACTTGTCACTTCATACATACTATTATTCATTGTTATGCCGCATTCATGGATTCTCATGCCTATATTCTTGGTTTTACGTGCTATTGATGATTTGGATTCGGACTTCCATGAGATTTCTGGATTTGGGAACCGTGGGTATTTCAAAAGAGAATATGTAATTGTTTTAAAAACCCGGTTACCCTTGATATGATATTTCAGTGCGTCCACCATGTGTTTTCTCGGTGCTGAGAGCGACATGTGAGACCCGAGTTCAAGGAGTGGAGGAACCGTTTCGGATACATGGTGGGCCCGGTATGGTACCCCGGGGCGAGAAGGTCGCAGATGATGGCGTTGAGCCTGGCAGGGGAGCACTACCGACCGATGATTTTACCCGACGCGTCGGATATCCGGAGGATACCGTCGTGGTCTTGAGATTGATGGTAGGGGCCGGTCTGGACTGACGGCGCCCTAGATAGTGAGATTGAGACATTGAGATTTTGAGATATTGAGGTACTGATATTTGATGATACAGGCCAGTCCGGATTGCCGGAGCCTGAGATATTGAGATATTGGGATTTATGTTTTGTGTCGATGCTAGACACTGTTTATGTTGATTTCAGTTATGTTACCGCATTTTAAAAATGCAGAAATCACACTAAGTTATGAAAGAAGTTTCTTCAGTACATGTATTCTGTTTTCATCCATTCATACATCATCCATATAATATATTGCTATCTGAGGTACTGACACGAGCACTTGGTATTACTGTTGTTTAGAGGTGTACCCTAGCCATTGTTATAGGCTGCTGGTTATATATTCGAGGATATATATTGATCATATGACCTAGGATTGCGTCATACATGCGATTCCTATTCGTAGATGTATTCTATTCATGATTTGGCAACTCACCCCGTTGTGCCACAGTTTCTTACAGGTTTTGCCGTACAGGTTTCATTACGGCTTTGCTGGCACTACTTCTATTTCCAGGTGATTTGCTAGTAGGTGGGTTCACTTGTATCGTGACCATCGATATATTTGGTATATTATTATTCAGTTGTATCAAGAAGTTCCATCAACCAAACATATATTTATTTGAGATAGAGACCAGTGATGTTTATTCATTCGACCTTAGAGTCGCGCGTTGTATTTCTATGGATTCCATGCTGTTTTGAGTTTCCTTTTCTGTTGTGATCCTCGCCTTTCGGCGTTGTATACTTTATTGCTTGCGTGGTTGTGACCGTCGATTGACGAAGAGCTAGCTCCCGCTTGGGGATGCCTTTATTCATTATATATGCTTTATCGGGTTTTGTACCCGTTTGGGGTCAGTTTTTACAAAGAAAACTCCGCCAAATTTTTTAGAAAAGACTTGTGATATTAAAGCGCACATTTCGGCGTGTGTTGCAAACTATTTGATTTAAAATGGTTTTCCTCCACTCTACTACTTTTCTTGGTTTGGATTTCTAGGTTTTCGGCTTACTTAGATTACGTACGCCTCGAGACGTTTCGTAGTTTAAGTGCCAGTTATGTTCCGTACTTTCGGGTCGTGACAAAGTTGGTATCAAAGCGTTAGGTTTTACCTTCGGAGTGTAGGATGACCCTTGGTTGATGGAATAGGTAGCTTGAGTAGAGTGACGTACCGTACGTATGTTCCGCGGAATATTTACGATACGCTACTCCACTTGAGAAGCCTTAGGATGTACATTTCTTTGTTCAATATTATATTCATTCCTGATCTAGCCTCATCGGTACCAGTTATGGTTTTGCTGCCACGATTACGGGCAGGGAGAGCTACGGCTAGAGTTGCTGTCAGCACGAGCTCGTTACGAACGAGGACTGACCAGGGCGTAATTCCGGCGACACACGATTGCAGAGATGTGTCTTTTAAGGGTGTTTTCGCGCCACGAGCGTTTGATGGATCGCTGTATGAGATTACTTGGACGTGCAGATGGGCACCAGAGGATCGAGCCACTGATAGAGGTCAGCCATATTTTGATGACCATTGATGTATTGCTTATTGATGATGATTGAGGCACTGTTCATCGTGCATACGAGTGAGCCAGTTGTTGCTGCGAACGACGAGATATCGCTCCAGATGTTAGAGCTATTGCAGTATGAGTTATACTAAGAGATGATAGGAGGTCGCTAGTCACCGAGGATGAATGACTAGGACATGTGGTTCGTTCGCTACCCCGATACGAGGTCATCAGATAGATTGATTCCAGCTAGAGACGACTTCACGCGGATACATTGAGAGTCGATAGAGGCGATCGAATGTCAGAAACCTATTATTCCAAATTTAAAGTATTCGGAAAGACATGCAGGCAATTCTATGGACCCTCTAGAAGAATGAAATCCTAACTCGACATAATGACCGTGTGAAAGCCTTTGAACCTTAAGGTTTACGGCAGTTCCGCGGCGCCATTAGTGAGGCTTTGGTTTGCCCTTCTATGGCTGGACCACCGATGTTGTGGTATGTACTCGATACTATTAAACTGTATCCAAGATGTTGAGCTCTTGGGGTATTATGAGGTTTTGACGAATCGATCGGATGGTTCAACTTCATTCGGATGCTAGGTGGTGAGATGCGTTTCTCGGGAGACCCCAGATACGAGGATAGCCGTTGGAGCTCAGTCCATGCAGCCACGATGAGACGAGTCCGAAGCAGTCGACATTGGAGAAAATTGGAGTAAGAGGTTCATACGAGATCTTGATGAGATGACGTTCCACTCCGCCGACATCAGAGATTCGATACGCATGCCGAGGCATTGTACTTGGATATACCTTCCAGAAGGAGTCGCGATGAGTATGCAGCCGTTCCAGAACAAGAAACAGATATAGTAAAGGACGAGGACTTCCGAACAGTTAGACAGAGACGAGATTTAGGATAAACCTCGACAAGACCTTTCCGGAATAAATTATGAGGAGACTTGGACCCAGGGGTGGTCTTGTTACACACACCAGCAGGCCAGAGTTCAGGATCGTCGACGAGACATGAGATGGGTGATCACGGCAGTTGGCCAGAGATTCTTGGAGGATGTGCTTGAGCGGGACTATTCCGCCATAATTGTTTTCGGTATTTTGGGCGATCTATTCGCATGATTGATTTTGATGATTGAGTTTCATGATATTTTTTTTCATGCACCATGGTTGCACCTACTGAGTATTTACGCCTTTTACACAGTTGTTGCACTTGATATCGTTTCCGTACCTTGGTTTTACATGTTTATGATTTATGGGTTTCATACAGTTAAGTTGATTTTGTGCGTATGTACGCACACGATTTGGTTTTTGCACTCGGTGTAGTTCGCATATGCTTGCGGTGTAGTGATTCGTATTTTGTGCACTTAGTTGCACTGGACTTCGATTTCGATTGTGATGTTCGATATTTATTTTGTGCACCTCGTGCACCTGATTGGATTTTTGCGCATGTTCGGCGCTTGATATTGGATTTCATGACTTCGTGCAGGATGGATGCACCTGATTTGGGTTTTCGCGCATGTTAGGCGCATGTTATGAGATACGATTTTGGTGCACACCCGATGCACTTAGATTTTGTTTCTGTGCACATGTATGGTACATATATGGATTTTGATTTCCGTGCGCACCAGACGCACGTAGTATTCATATACACGTTTTGGGATTGATTTCTTATGGAGCAGTACGTTTTTATGATATTTAGTATTGTTTTTGTACCGAGCAGGACTAGTCAGAGGACAGTACCTGAGTATATTTTGCATGCATTGATAGATTTCGAAGCGATTTCCAAAAAGCGAGCTATTGTCTCGGTATTTACCTACGTGTCCGATATGACACGAAACGTTTAAAACACGGAAACCCTTCTAAATTGTTTCCAAAACGGCGGAACGTACACATTAAACAAAAGGTATATATGTATATGGTTATTTTCTTATGCTAGACGTCCGCCACTGTGCAGTGTTAGGCACATTGCACATTGACTTTAATAGATTTAGCATGCATTTCCTTTTGATACTTACAAGTATAGTCCCGATTTATATATCATATTAGTTTTGCTTGGTTTTGGTATTCGTGTCTTTACCTTGACTCCGATGATTGCGGGACGCTTGACGGAGTTTCGATTTTGAGTTATCTTCTCATTACTCATGCGCATGTATTGCGCTATGATGTGTTTTATGTATTGATGATTTCGGAGCTCCGGCGACTTGGACTTTTTATTGAAATGTTTTAGAATTTGGAGGTTTAAATTTAAATTCGGGGACCGAATTTCTTTAATGGGGGAAGATTGTAACATTTCAGAAAAATAAAATATTATTTTTGGGAATTTTTATAATATAATATTATTTTAATGAATATTTTAATATTTCGGTATAATTAAATACCGATAGATGGGGAAAATTTTGGAAAAATTATGGAAAATTCTAAAATAGGGTATTTTATGGAATTATACCATTTTAAAGTTTTTATGATTAGTTTGACACTAATTTAGTGCTAATTGCGATTAAAAATCGCTAATCGGATTTTTAGCACTTTTGGTGCAAAACATGCACATTATCATTTTTCCACACTTGTTACATTTTCTTACATGTTGTGGGTAGTTGGTGGCCTAGGGTTACCAATGAGTGAGAAGGAATAAAAGAAAAAGGAAAGGAAAAAGTTATCATGATTATGAGATAGAAAGTGAGGGTCAACTTTCTTTTTGAACCATGCCTCCCCCATCATTTCCTCAACTCTTTTCTCTCTCCCCCTCCATGAGTGTTGCTGGTGCCCCTCTCCTTCTTCTTCTTCCTCCCTCTTCAAGCTTAGATCCACCATGAATCTAACCCCGAAACCCCATTTCGACTTCACAAAACTTGTTCACAAGCTCGAGATGATCGCATTGGACTAAGAAAGAGTGGATCTTGAGGACTTTGAGCAACTCAAGAAAATTATTGAGTTGCCAAAGGAGGTAATTTCTACACCCCTAGTATAGTATTTCAATTCTTATTGCATCCATACTAGTTTGACGTCAATATAGCATGTTTTGATGAACTTGGAAATTTCAAGTTAGGGTTTAGGGTTTAAATTGAAATCAAAGGTGAATTGAGATATAGTTAGAGACCACAACCCCTGTTGTGAAGTTACATTGGACCAAACTAGAGGTTAGAACCCAGAATACAGATTTATGAGACGAAATCGGGAAAAACTGTAAATCTGTCACTATTTTTGGCGATCTGCTATCACCCGAGACACCTGAAAATAAAATTAAGTTGAGAGAGAGATGTGCAGGCACCTAGGAACCACCACCCAAAGCCCTAGCCCCTAATTCCTATTTCTGGCTGCAGATTAATCCCTTCTGGCCACAAATTGCGGCCAGACCAGGTTGAAACCCCCTCGTTTTTGGTTCAGGGCCCCATTTCCAGTAGATTTGACCTTTGGTATGTGCAATTTTGTCTGATTCCATTTAGGGTAAAATCTTGGTTAGTTTTCTTGAGTTGGCGCATGATTTACGACTTGTTTTAGCATGGATTTTGGTATTTGGTGATTCGTTTCTGTCGGGTGGCGTTTGAACGTCAACGGCAAAGGGTTATTGGTCTTGTTTGCATGCGAGACTATAGGTTTTTTTACCTATGGGCGTAGCGTATGCCGTTTTGGTTTCCGATGTAATTTCATGTGCTTTAGCATTTATGATATCCTTATAGGTACCCCACGTAACGACGAGGCGTGGAAGATAAAGATGGCGACATCGGCATCGGCACACGAGAAGCAAGGTGAGTAGATTTATATCTACGGGGAGAAGTCGGGTGGATGGCGTATAGCACCCCGGCAGTTCGTGGTGATGTATACGAATACGTATACACACATATATTGATTATATATTGTTTGAGATTATTGATGTTAAAAGATGGATTTTTGGTGTGTTTGGATTGGTTTAGTGTTGCGAAACCCTACAGTAGTGGTTGCACCACACGTACACACACACACCCATACTTGCATACATTCGTCTTTCATATGTGCTTATATGGGAATTTATGGTTATGTGTTCACATGGGTATGGGACTATGTGTGCACATAATGGATTTGAGGATAGTATTTGGGATTTGAGGTGAGTCGATGAGATGTGATTTGTGTAAGTGCACGGCGGCGCCCCGGCCGTCTTTCCGAGGCCAAAATGCGGAAGCGATGATTTACTTTAACATTTTAACCGGCACCACTGCGCACAAAAGTCCCGGATCAGACCATTAAACTAGTCCTAGCTAACTAAAGAATGGGTAGAGAGATATACCGAGCGATCCGTGTCCTTCGGTCTTCTCATCGTCGTCCCGATCTCCCCGTGGAATCTCCGGTCTCCAACACATCGCCGGAAGGGCACCACTTCGCCGGCTTCTTTTACGGGCTCCTACCTCTAGACCGAGGCAACTCGGGCACGAAGTTGGCGAGTCGACGTGCCCAAGATTTGCTGTAGAAAACGTGTAGTGCTCTATGTCTCATTTGGGGTTTGAGGAAGTTGCCTTTGGTGGAGGAAATGAACTAAACCTTTTTGGAGATGAAACATTGGGATTTTTGTGAAGCCAAAAGACCAAAAATCCCACAACAAAAATATAGGCAACCCCTCCTTGGCTTGGCCGGCCATGCAAATAGGAGAGAATGAGAGGAGAGTGAGAGAGAGAGCAACCATAATGCAAGAGGGAATGATATGAGATCATGAGAAGAAATCGTCACAAAGAAAGTCCAACACTCAACCAACCAATCATAACTCCAAAAGGTCAAGCCATCATGAACCATCATGAACTAAGAAGTCAATGTGATGGTGGAACTATCATGACACAACAATATGCAAAGACCACCCTCCATAATGCTTATTTGCACAATTGCAAATAAGCCCTCCTCCACCAATTTTCAGCCAATGAAAGATACAAAGAAATATGGCCGAAACGGAAAACAAACTGGCAACTTCAGAAAACTGTTCCCGTAATAAATTACAGGAAAACCCCGCTACTGTATATACATACCCGCATTTGTATTCCGACCGAAATACAAATGCAATGAGACAAAATCTACAATGTCCGATACTAGGATCCGGCTTAAACCAAAGCCCGCTAGTATTATCCGTCCGATCATGGTCCATGCAATACCGTACGTATCTGATCGAACCCTGCCATATCTCCATACGACCTCTACAGCGTTTCGCTCGAAACTTGAGAAACTGGTCTGTGGGGGACTCTAAAGACTTGTCAATACTTTGGTTGTGGATTTAACCACTAGCACGTCAGAGGTATTAGCCAATAGGCAACGGGCTACCAGGTATTGACCAAAATAGACGTCGATGAGCGAACTCATCCTGACACCCTACTGAGCCTGTCAGTGACAATATTCGTACAGTCTGGTCCGTTCATCTATGAGCATCGCATGGCGGGCCTAGGGGGTTGGTAAAAGTCAGAACCCCAAAAGCGGTACAAGTCGTGTCGAAGTGTATCCTAGAACACCCTGAGAAACTACTGGAATACCTACCAGTAAATCTCCAGCCTTGGCCGAGGGCTTTATGTAATGGCTCTCCTAGACACAGCGCGACCTCACCCCCAATACCGGGAGAGACGAACCCCTAAAGATCCGCTCACTGGCTCCATATGGCTCGGGACTGTACCCAACTAAAACCTGTTTGCACGTCTCCTTTGAGCGTGGTAGGGTAGTAATCAAAGTACAGTGGGAACTCACACGAGACAAATGACGATCCTCAGGTCGATGAACTAACCTGTACACATGTCACCAGGGAACTGCTATCTGACGTCAGGTATAAGACCAACTAGCATGTTCCCGGCGAGTCCTGTCCGGTGTACTCATAACCCAATGAGCACCTGTATACATCTTAGGTGAACCAACTGACCCCAGTGGCTTGTGAGACCGGCCACCGCCCCTCGTCGGGGTCTCGACTGTATACACTAGTCTACTCTGGAGTATCGATGCCATGTCTCGAAACTCCCACGACTAGGGACCATTTAAGGATGTGCTTATAGACTTCCAGCTCCTACGTATATGATCGACCTCATACTGCTGGCAGTCAAGCATGAATCCTAGGGGCTCTATCAACATGTAATTGCGACCTGTAAGGTCACCTAAAGCAGTACACGATGAAAAAGATAAACCAGATAGCATACTATCATCTTGAGTAAGACTATCCTACTGGGATAGGTCCTCCCTCAATCATTGCAATCACGTGCCTGTGATCCAATAATTGACTCTGAGGGCACTATCTCCAACAATCTCCCACTTGCACTTAAGGCTAATTATTGCGATGTCGCATACTCACAGCCCGTGTGATACCGAACACCCAACTCCTCTACTAGTCAGTCTCACAAAGCTCGTTTGCGAAACTTTTGCGTTCGAGGAATAGTCTCAGTGAGTGGATCCGCTTTGATGTTTCTTTCTATGTCTCTCTATATCTCAAGTTCGCGGAGAAAGCCATCTCCCGAAATGAGCAATACCTGTCTTAGAATGTGTCTGGATGTCTGATGGGACTTAGCTCACAAATGAACTCCAAATCCAAACTTTTTAGACTGTATCGTCAACTGAACTTAATCAGTATCCTGCGACATGCCTCCCTCAGTATCCTTCTGGACCACCTGTCCATAATACCGCCCCTCGTCAGAGGGAAAACTACAACTCTGACAGCCACTCTGCCGTCCAGGTCACCTTGGAAGCCTGGAATGATAACCGTTTCCCGATGGAGGCTGTCGTTATCGTATCCCTAGAACATCCACTTATGTTCTAAAACTGCTTCCGACTGTTTCTCTAGGATTGGATCAATATCTTATTGCATCTGCTGCAAAAACAACATCTGGTGTGGTACTTGACATCTCATGATTGAGTCAATTGTCTGAGCAAGTGATCTGCCAATCATGCACATTCCTCTCCCTTTTAGTCAGTAAGACACCTTTAGAGAGGGTGACTCCATCACTTGCAGGTACACTACCGTGCCAGGAGTCGTCCATTCTAAATACTCTTAGAATGCTGTCTAAGTACCCAGATTAGGAAACTACCCAAATCTAGATCTAAAACCATAGATCCAGTAACCAGAATGTTTGATATGAAATCCATTTCCTTTGTGGAGAAACCACTGTGTGACGACAAAAGTATAACCGATCGTAGTATAGGAGTTTCTTTTCCTACTCTGTGTATGTCATCCAAATACCATGACAACATACCCTACTACCTTCTTAACAGATCCATCCCCTATTCTGATGAAGTCAAACCTATGACTGTCACATCAGAAATAGATGATCTATCTCCGCTATATCTGCTTTAGTCTATAAATAGACATAAGCTGCTTGTCGACCAATGCTTTCGCTGCTCCCACTGACTACGACAACACTCTGGCAGAGTCATATAAACATACACTTCTAAAGCCAGTTCAGAACGACACTATACTCATTCTCCTGCCGGGTCTCACAGCCTGGAACAACAGCAATGGCAAGTCTGGGTAATCAAGAACCTCCCTGCCACCGTCCTTGAGCATACCGAAGTACCTCTCGAGTGCCTGAGGTTACCCACCATATCTGCGGAGTGGCCAACGGAATGTCAAACAAGATTGAATCTTTAGGTTCTTATCAAATCTTCAGTAATCGTTTGCGGTTCTAGAATCACTTCCAGTTCTACCATACTCCCACTACTGTTTTCTGAAAAAATCCATTTTTGTTAAAACTGTGGCGAGTCAAAAACAATATCACTATTGATCTTACAGATGGTAGAAAGTCAACCCTCGTCATAGCCTGGGTCAATCCACAAACAGCCATTACAGAAACGTGCCTTGAGTTATCCAGAGTCTGGTTTTAAGCATAAGCCAGACAACTCCCCGTACCTTAACATCGTTAAGATATGAACTGTTCTATATCCAATACAGAAACAGAGGCACTGATTTAATTGAACCAGATTCACATCATGCAGCTGTCCCTAGTGCATGTCAACTAAATGGAAAGAGGCCGATCAGCGTTACTCAACTTAGGAATGCTTCCAATTATGAGTAACCCGAAAGAGAAGCAAGTTCTCTTAATCATTACCATCAATTGAATACCACACACAAGTATCTACATCTTCGATCACCTTGAAGAATCTCGATACTTGCAACACCTGGTTCTCTACTTTATTCATATACATATAACTTCTCAAAATTCGGACCCTGTGTTTCCGCGAAACACCTGTCTAAAAACTAAAGAAGTCATAAGTAAACCGAATATAGTACGAGAACCAACCCCTTTGTCCTCATGGACGCTGGACAGCACACAATACACTGTATAAGTCCCTTGAGTCTAATAACTCATTCCCTGTGTGTCGTAGGTTGAAAACTGTGCTTATGGTTAAGAAGAATTACACCGCTGTTTAATGCTCCTTACCTAACCATCCACTGATATATGTAAATGTCATAGACATAATTTCAAAAAGGTATATCTCACTCTATAAAAATAGACGTACAGATATATCAATTTGAAATTGGTGCATAACAGCGGATATTCAAAACCAAATATTTTGCCGTCCGGCAAACAACCCAGGTGACTTCCTCAAACATCACCGATTACAACGAATCGCGATATAATGAGGATGATCACCCAATTCCCAATAACCTACTCCTACTCATCATCTGTAAAACCATACAGATGTGAGAATCATACCTGGTAAATACATACCCTGGAGTAAGTATCTAATTGGGAAATCAGTTTTCTTTTAACAGTACACAGTGAAACTGAAACATTGAAATGTTCCGATGGGGTATCTCGGTATTCCTAGTAATGCCTCTTCCATTATCCAGATTCACAACTGTAACCGTATATTTCTTTGCCACCTCTCCAAATCCCTTTATATGTCTTAAGTCATTACCTTCTGCACACCCCTTTAGGCCAAATGGTTTTCTTCCTTCCCTACCGTTCGGCACCAGCCTATGGTTTGGAAAAAGACTATCCAATAAGCATAATGGGTGTACTGTCCTAATACTTGGATCACTCGCAATGCGAGAGAAGGTGAAGATAAAAGACAACCAAATAAACCATATTCCTATTTCTCCTGAACCAGAATCCATCCCCGAACTGGAACAAGTTCCTTTCGAGTTCGTATATAACCATACGATGGAGTATCCAATAAACTGTGGATCTTCGTAGTGATACGGAGTGTCCTGGAGAAATACAAAGGTGATTTAGGAGTGGTAATGAAATACTTGGTTTGGTCGTGAATAGCAGTCGCAATTTACTTTGCCATCCTTCTAATCCCTTTCTTTGTCTTTACATAATACCTTCTGTACACCATCGTTAGGCTAATTGGTTTTCTTCATTCCCTACCGGTCGGCACCTACCTATGGTCTGGAAGAAGACTATCCAATTTGCTTAATAGGTGTAATATCCCCTAATCTAAGGGGTACTCGCAACATGAGAGAAGGTAAAAGGAAAAGACAACTGAATAGTCCTATCCGTTTCCTCCAGAACCGGAAACCATCCTCGAATAAATTCCTTCGAGTTCGTATATAACCATACGATGGTTTTTTCCAATGGAAGTGGACGTTCATAGTAATACAGGGTGTCCTGGAGAAAAGGGTAAAAGTAGGAGTGGTAATGAGGTATGCAACTCTGACAATCCAAAAGCCAGTGTTTAAGAAGGTTCGGTTAATTTTGGTCACTGAGTCATAGTCTATGGTCGGGTCAAGGTCGTTGCCAAAGAGAGAGAGAAAAGAAACACTCAGCGTGCACTCTAACCTAGATCAGAATGGTTACCAATTTATCTAATCTGGAAACCTCCCACTGTAACCTCAAATTCTTCTCCAAACCCGAAAGAAGAATTAGTCGGGATCACCCGAGGAGTAAACCAACTCATCAGTGGGAATCGGGATCCAACAATCATCACATGATAACGCGACGGACTTTGCTCACGTTATCACACTCCAGAAGGTATGCGCATATCTGGCAAGTTTCAGTTTCTTTAGAAACTCCCGATGTGATTTTTGCCCCATGCTCTTATGACCTTGACTTTGGCCAACAAATCATAAGTCACATGTCAAGTTCTACCCGTCATTCTCCAGGTTAATTTGAGCCCACCCGCACAAGCCCTTGACTTTGGCCAACAAGGCTATACAACTGCCCCCAAACCAACGCATCTATCTATGCTGCACATGAATACCCAATAGCTACCAATCACTATGCCTTGACTTTGGCCAACAAACATAGCTTGAATACTTATTTGTTAGTGTATATGCCCTAGAGGCCATTACTGTATCATACTAATATGTACATTACTTGATGGAAGCTTGGGATATTCACAGTTGTACAGACAATCTTGCTCAATATAGTAGTATGCTACTTGGTTTGTCTCTGCTTTAATGTGTACATGTGTGTTTATTTATCACCTATACGCATTAGTAGAGCCCTTGGGATCTTTGCTTGATTACCGGCGTTGTGATGGCGATCACACTCGTGGGGGCTGGGTAATCTACAAGCACATCCTTATTCACGTCCCTAGTCGTGGGAGTATCGAGATAGGGCATCGATACTCCGGAGTAGACTAGCGTATGCGCTTCTCATCCCAGCATGGGAGACGGTCTGTCCCACAGCCGTCAGTACGTCGTACTTGAGATAGTATACGGGTGCTCGTTAGGTTACGAGTACACTGGATAGGACTCGTCGGGAACTGATGGTTGGTATTATACCTATCGTCAGTTATCAGTTCCCAGGTGACATGAGTACAGCTTAGTCCGCTGACTTGATACTGTCACTTCGCCTCGAGTGTGTTCCCACTGTTCTTTGATTACTACCCTACCATGGCTCTACTGAGTCGTGCAAACAGGTAGTAGTTGGGTGCAGTCCCGAAGCACTTGGAGGCAGTGACGGTTAGACAGGATTCGTCTCTCCCGGTATTGGGGGTTGACATCGCGCTGTGTCTAGGAGAGCCATTACACGAGTAGTCCCTGGCCAGGGCAAGCGAGATATACTGGTGGGTTTCCAGTGTTATCTCAGGGTGTATTGGGCTTCACTCCGACGCGACTTGTACCGCTTTTAGGGGACTGACGTTTACCGCCCCCCTAGGCCCGACATGCGATGTATCAGACGAATAGACCGGACTGTACGGCGATTGTCACATACAGGCTCAGTAGGAGTTCGGATGGGTTTACCTCATCGGCCTTCTTATCGACATCTACCTGGGGACCGTTACGTACAGCTAGTGCCGCTTGCGGTCTGTGGTTAAACCCACTGCCAGCGTAGTGTCGAGTCTTTAGAGTCCCACACAGAGAGTTTCCCTGCACTGAGCGAAACGTGTAGAGGCCGTATGGTTTTACGGCAGGGCTGCGATCATTTACGTACACTTGTGTGCGTATGGTGTTCGGGCAGGCAGTACTAGTGGGCTTTGGTTTAAGGCGGATCCTAGTATTGCATGGATGGATTTGTTTTGTCTTCTGCGCATCCGCATTCTACGGAATGCGGATGCAGGTGTGTACGCACAGTTTTCCGGAGCGATGAAGGAGGAGGTGCCACATTAGGGTTTTGGCAGTTGGTTCGGCCAAAACCGTTATGTGGCAGGCTCATTAGGGTTTTGACAGTTGATTCGGTCAAAACCATATTGAGGCGGACTCATTAGGGTTTTGACAGTTCGTTTGGTCAAAACCATTATGAGCCGGGAACATTATTTACTAATCCTTTCATTGATAATTATGTTATGGCTAATTACATTGACCATTTGACCATCTTGACTTTGTTGACCATTTGACCAAAGTTGACTAGGATCTTCTTGAAAGATCTAAAGTATTCTTTGGTTTTCTTTTCTTTTTGTTATGATAATGGTCATGTCATTTGTAGCCATCAAACTTTATTTTGATGGGATTAGCAATGATGTTGTTTTTGCATTATTGCAACCATGGTTGCTTTTCTTTGTATCATAATTTCTTTCTCATTCTCTCTCTTGGTTTTTCAAGTGAGAAGAAAAGAAATAAACCATGGTTGTTGCTCCTCCTTCTTCTTCCTCCTCTTGATTCATCTTTTGATCTCATGTGTTGAGAGATAAAGATCCCACAAAGACAAAACCATCCATTGATCATCTCTACACAACCTAGGGCTTCTAGATTGGCAATCTCTTTGCCCTAGTTACCTCGGCTCGAGGTGGAGCTCAGTGTACATCTCTCGGGTGGATCGTCTTCGACTCAAGGAGGCCGCGGAGGTGACCAAAGTCCGGATCAACCATCGAGCAAGCAAAGAGAAGAACAACAAGAAGAGAAGAACAACAAGAAGAGAAGGAGTTCAAGTTGAGGTATAACCCCTAACCGAGTAGATAACATCTATAGTTAGGTTGCTAGTGTGTTGTTTAGTAAAGATCCGGCTTTTACGGTCCATGTTGCCAAGTCCAGAAAAAAATTTGTTTTACCGTTTCCGCAACCCCGAAAGTACCGGGAGAGGTAACGTGGACCTAACAGTGGTATCAAAGCCTAACTAAACACACCCTAGCATGTTAGCAAAGTATTAAGAATATCGACCGGACGAAAACCCGCAAAATTACCTTGGAAATTTCAGTTTCTGCCGAATTTTAGAACTGTTCCAAAATTAAAAATTTATACACTAAAAATCGGCTCAGGCTTTTGTTAGAACAGGCAAGAAAAATGATCGCACGAGTCGACCAACTCACCGCGGTTCCGCGGCAGAAGCTTGCTTCTGCCGCGGAACCGCGGCCGAGTTGACTCGGCTGTGGATCATTTTTGTTGCAGTGTTTTTCTTGTGGGTTTTTGGGATTTTTGGAATATGACTTTTTTGCCCAGATTTTCCAGAAAGCAAAATTTGTTTTTGGGGCTTAAAAATCCGTATTTTTGGTCGATGTTCTGTAGACTTTGGCTAATGGTTATATCTGTAATGTTATATGTGTATTGAACGTCTACTAATCGCTATACGTCGATTAGTGGGGGTTATACATATCTGTGATCTGTGTTGTTGATGGTTTGTGTATATGAACTCGTTGGATTGTCGCGGATGAATAGCCGGGTGGGATGTGAGATGAGAGTTTCTTTTTCTTTCATTCATGTAATAAATTTGTAAATTGATGTAATATTATTTGTATGGCCGCACAACCGGGTCGGGGTTGTAGCCGTCATTGTATAATTCTTTTTACTGTTTTTGCTCCTAGGATAGACCCATGGAGGGGGTGCACAAACTACAGGGTATCTCGAAGTGCCGAGTGGCCTACTCACGGCGTTGAGGGAGGTTGCTTCGCTTCGAGTACTGGCAGGTAGTTTGCCGCATCCGTAGGGGTCTTGGGTGGGGTGTTGGCTATTCATCGCGACCGTGTAATCCGTTTTTCGTTGCAGGCTTGAACGAATCGCGGGTTCCTAGTATATCCAAAGTGTTCATCTGTGATCTGGATTGGCTATCATTGCAGTATATCTATATATAATAACTATTTAGGCGTTGCTTATGTTTTACAGCCGCGCTAGCCCAGCCCCCGCTCTGTCGTTAGTTAAGTAACCTAACGGGTGATGACGGGGCCCCGTGGCGAATGCGAATGGAATAAGCGTACGTCATATTTTGGTTGTTTTCTGCAATGGTAGGATTTAAATGATGGGACGCATTAAAAGAACTAATGCAAGAAAATAAACCTAAAAGACGTTGTTGGAACAAGTTTTTCAAAAAGCTGTTATTGCAAGGACGTTCATTTTTGTTTTGCATCGAGGTATTCGGTTATGAATGCCCAGCACCTCAGTCGACGAGGCAAGGGCCGAGATCCCTTCGTCGGGAGTGACCCCTTGGACAAAAGTTTGCGTCAGGGTAATAACTTCACTATAGTCGATTATTCTTGCTTTGCATCGAGGTATTCAGTTTGGAATATCCTGCACCTCATTCGACGAGGAAAGAGCCGAGATCCCTTCACAGGGAGTGACCTCTTTAGCAAAGGTTTTCGCCACTATATTTTCAAAAAGTGTATCACGTTCTTTCAACGATATCAAGTTCATTACGTTAACGGGTTTTCGCCAAAACCCAGTCGTAGCCCTCCGTCGTTTCGGATTGATATTGCTTAGTATTCGTGCTACGTATTTCGTGCTCAGCCGAGGCGTAGTGTACGGTAGCTATGTAATATCTTTCCGTAGGATACAAAGTGATTGGTTAGGACAGTCGTACGGTCATTTTGGCTCAGTCAATGACTCGTACGGGTGGGTCTAATGCAGTCAAGATAATGACGGGTTGAACTTGACTAGGATCCTTTGATATGTTGGCTCAGTCAAGATCACTTGGGTCCTAGGGGCAAAACCACATCGGGAGTTTCAAAAGTACTGAGACTTGCAGATTTAGCATACCTTCTGGAGTGTGGTGACTAGAGTGGATTCCATCTAGGTCATCACACAGTGATAGTTGGATCCCGATCCCACTGATGAGTTGGATTACTCTCGGGAGATTATTTCACTTAACGATCAATGCTATAAACCTAGTAGGTGTCTAGAAAGGTGTTAGCGGGGCTATGCCCCTAGGGAAAAGAGGTTCTTAAATTAAGGAACTTCGCGAAAGCGTTGGAAAACCTCCCTCGAAGTACCGACACTAGCCTGGCTGAAAGGTTAAGCAAGTATTGTGACGTGAATTAAATCCTGACTAGTTCTTCTTTTAAAAGGGTTTTAAGAAGAATTTGAGGAAACAGTGGGAGACATCCTGGTTAGATAAACTAATAAACCATTCTAATCTTGCAAGAGCATACGCTGAGTGTTTCTTTTCTCTCTCTCCAGGAAGCAACCTTTTCACGCCCTAATCAAGATAATAAAATGTATCGCTTGACCGATCCGAATTCTTATTCGAGGCTGGGAAAGTTGGTTCAGCTCTAACTTGTGACAACAGTCATGAGTATGAGAATGGGAAATGGGATTGTATGGATTTCCAGGATACCCAGTTGAAGAAGAAGCATGGTTTTGCATCTACTTCAGGTGTTCTTGTAATTGAGAACTGTTTTACGGTCAGCCCTACCTTCTGGGTACTTGATACCGGATCAGGATCTTTATTGCAGGGACTGAGAAAAAGTAGGAAAGTTGCACCGGGTGATACGTCGCTCAGAGTAGCGAACGGAGCACAAGTTAATGCGGCAGCCGTCGGTGAATATCACCTAGTATTGCCAAAAGGCAAGACTATGATTTTGAACGATTGCTACTATGTACCCTCCATGGTTTGCAACATCATATCAGTTTCTTTACTCGATAAAGATGGATATAACTTTGTTCTTGAAAAGAATATCATGAACATTTACCTTCATAAGGTACTAGTTGCAGAGGGTACACTGTGTAATGGTATCTACGTTCTAAATCAGAATACAGTTCTCAATATACAAATCACACGCAAGAGGAAGAATTCAGATACGAATGAATCCTACTTGTGGCATTGTAGACTTGGTCATATCGGAGAGAAAAGACTGAGTAAGTTGCATAAAGATGGACTCTTGAATGCGTTCGAGTTTTCATCTTATGAAACTTGTCAGTCTTGTCTCAAAGGGAAGTTGACCAAATCTCCGTTCACCGGACATGGAGAAAGAGCAACCGAGCTCTTGGGACTCGTACATAGTGATGTATGCGGTCCGATGTCTATACATGCAAGGGGTGGGTTCTCGTACTTCATCACATTCACTGACGATCTCTCTAGGTTCGGATATGTGTATCTGATGAAACACAAATCTGAAGCTTTTGAGAAATTCAAGGAATTTAGAAACGAAGTAGAGAACCAGACAGGCAAAAGTATCAAGATCCTCCGGTCTGACAGGGGAGGGGAGTACTTAAGCACGGAATTCCTAAATTACTTAAAAGAGAATGGTATTCTCTCTCAGCTTACTCCTCCTTATACACCACAGCACAACGGTGTATCGGAGCGGAGGAATCGTACCCTACTGGATATGGTTCGCTCCATGATGAGTAATGCCGAGTTACCTCTTTCATTTTGGGGACATGCGCTGTTGACGGCGGCATATCTGTTGAACGATGTTCCGTCTAAATCTGTGCCTAAGACACCGTTCGAGATATGGAATGGTAAAAGGCCGTATCTTAAACGTATTAAGGTATGGGGTTGTCCGGCCTATGTAAAAGTACAAAATCCGGACAAACTTCAGGCACGTTCAGTTCTATGTAAATTTGTGGGATATCCTAAGAACTCCACAGGATATCTGTTCTACCACACCGAGGAACAGAAGGTGTTTGTATCTCGCCACGCCACCTTTTTAGAGTGGCAATTTCTTGCAAAAGAAATAAGTGGGAGTTCGGTAGAACTGGAAGAAATTCAGCGACCACAAAATGAAACTGAAGATTTGACAGAACCTCAGAATTCAATAACCCCAGAAGAACCTCAGCCACTCCGCAGATCTGGTAGGATTTCTCATCCGCCCGAGAGATACTACGGTTTTCTCATAGACGGGGATCGAGAGGATTGCATCTTGGAAGAAGATGACCCTACCAATTTCAGGCAGGCCATTATCAGTAGGGACTCTGATAAGTGGCAGGAAGCAATGCAATCCGAAATGGAGTCCATGTACGCCAATAAAGTGTGGACCTTGGATATTGCTCCACCTGGGGTAAAACCCGTTGGATGCAAATGGATCTACAAAAGGAAACTTGGTGTAGATGGGCAGGTGGAAACCTATAAAGCTAGACTCGTTGCAAAAGGTTTCCGTCAAAGACCTGGTTTGGACTATGATGAAACTTTTTCTCCTGTGGCTATGCTCAAATCCATTCGGATCCTACTTGCCATTGCTGCCTTCCATGACTATGAAATCTGGCAGATGGATGTTAAAACGGCTTTCTTAAACGGTTGTTTGGAAGAGTGCGTTTATATGGATCAGCCAGAAGGTTTCATAGACAGTGGGAGCAGCGGGAAGGTGTGCAAGTTGCTTAAATCCATTTATGGATTAAAGCAGGCATCGCGGAGCTGGAACATCTGTTTTGATGAGGCAATCAAGGAATTTGATTTCATCAAGAACGAAGATGAACCCTGTGTCTATAAGAAGATTGTAGGACGAACTGTCGTATTCCTAGTCTTGTACGTGGACGACATTCTTTTGATAGGAAATGACATTCCTATGCTACAATCGGTCAAGCTATTTTTGTCACAAAGGTTCTCCATGAAGGACCTGGGTGATGCCTCGTACATTCTGGGGATCAAGATCTATAGAGATAGATCCAAGAAACTATTGGGACTTTCGCAGTCCAGGTACATATAGACCGTACTAAAAAGATTTAGTATGGAGGGTTCCAAGCGCGGTAACATACCCGCATTGCACGGAATTACCCTCTCCAAGAAGATGTCTCCTAAGACTGACGAGGAGAGGGTTCGCATGAGCACTATACCCTATGCTTCGGCGGTAGGATCTATAATGTATGCGATGCTATGTACAAGACCAGATGTAGCTTACGCGCTGAGCGCGGTAAGCCGGTATCAGTCAGACCCAGGTGAGGACCACTGGACCGCAGTGAAGAACATTCTCAAGTACCTGAGAAGGACTAAGGAGATGTTCCTGGTTTACGGTAATAGAGACCTCAGGGTCGAGTCCTTTACCGATTCAAGCTTCCAGAGTGACAAAGATGACAGCAAGTCTGTCTCGGGTTTTGTATTTACCCTCAACGGAGGGGCGGTATGTTGGAGGAGTTCCAAACAGGATACCGTCGCAGACTCGACGATGGAGGCTGAATACATTGCTGCAAGCGATGCCGCAAAAGAGGCTGTCTGGATGAAGAAGTTCATTAGTGAACTTCAGGTGGTTCCGTCCATTGTTGACCCAATACCTTTGTATTGCGATAACAATGGGGCTATAGCTTTAGCGAAGGAACCAAGGTCCCATCAGAAATCCAGGCACATCTTAAGGCGGTATCACCTGATCAGGGAGATCATTGATCGCCAGGAGATCGAGGTGCGGAGAGTGGACAGAAAGGACAACACAGCGGACCCATTCACGAAGGCCTTACCCCAGACTCAGTTCGAGCGACTGATCGAGATGATAGGTCTTCGATACGCCAGTACATGGCCTTAGTGCAAGTGGGAGATTGTTAGTGTATATGCCCTAGAGGCCATTACTGTATCATACTAGTATGTACATTACTTGATGGAAGCTTGGGATATTCACAGTTGTACAGACAATCTTGCTCAATATAGTAGTATGCTACTTGGTTTGTCTCTGCTTTAATGTGTACATGTGTGTTTATTTATCACCTATACGCATTAGTAGAGCCCTTAGGATCTTTGCTTGATTACCGGCGTTGTGATGGCGATCACACTAGTGGGGGCTGGGTAATCTACAAACACATCCTTATTCACGTCCCTAGTCATGGGAGTATCGAGATAGGGCATCGATACTCCGGAGTAGACTAGCGTATGCGCTTCTCATCCCAGCATGGGAGACGGTCTGTCCCACAGCCGTCAGTACGTCGTACTTGAGATAGTATACGGGTGCTCGTTAGGTTACGAGTACACTGGACAGGACTCGTCGGGAACTGATGGTTGGTATTATACCTATCATCAGTTATCAGTTCCCAGGTGACATGAGTACAGCTTAGTCCGCTGACTTGACACTGTCACTTCGCTTCGAGTGTGTTCCCACTGTTCTTTGATTACTACCCTACCACGGCTCTACTGAGTCGTGCAAACAGGTAGTAGTTGGGTGCAGTCCCGAAGCACTTGGAGGCAGTGACGGTTAGACATGATTCGTCTCTCCCGGTATTGGGGGTTGACATCGCGCTGTGTCTAGGAGAGCCATTACACGAGTAGTCCCTGTCCAGGGCAAGCGAGATATACTGGTGGGTTTCCAGTGCTATATCAGGGTGTATTGGGCTTCATTCTGACACGACTTGTACCGCTTTTAGGGGACAGACGTTTACCGCCCCCTAGGCCCGACATGCGATGTATCAGACGAACAGACCGGACTGTACGGCGATTGTCACATACAGGCTCAGTAGGAGTTCGGATGGGTTTACCTCATCGGCCTTCTTATCGACATCTACCTGGGGACCGTTACGTACAGCTAGCGCCGCTTGCGGTCTGTAGTTAAACCCACTGCCAGCGTAGTGTCGAGTCTTTAGAGTCCCACACAGAGAGTTTCCCTACACTGAGCGAAACGTGTAGAGGCCGTATGGTTTTACGGCAGGGCTGCGATCATTTACGTACACTTGTGTGCGTATGGTGTTCGGGCAGGCAGTACTAGTGGGCTTTGGTTTAAGCCAGATCCTAGTATTGCATGGATGGATTTGTTTTGTCTTCTGCGCATCCGCATTCTACGGAATGCGGATGCAGGTGTGTATGCACAGTTTTCCGGAGCGATGAAGGAGGTGGTGCCTCATTAGGGTTTTGGCAGTTGGTTCGGCCAAAACCGTTATGTGGCAGGCTCATTAGGGTTTTGACAGTTGATTCGGTCAAAACCATATTGAGGCGGACTCATTAGGGTTTTGACAGTTCGTTTGGTCAAAACCATTATGAGCCGGGAACATTATTTACTAATCCTTTCATTGATAATTATGTTATGGCTAATTACATTGACCATTTGACCATCTTGACTTTGTTGACCATTTGACCAAAGTTGACTAGGATCTTCTTGAAAGATCTAAAGTATTCTTTGGTTTTCTTTTCTTTTTGTTATGATAATGGTCATGTCATTTGTAGCCATCAAACTTTATCTTGATGGGATTAGCAATGATGTTGTTTTTGCATTATTGCAACCATGGTTGCTTTTCTTTGTATCATAATTTCTTTCTCATTCTCTCTCTTGCTTTTTCAAGTGAGAAGAAAAGAAATAAACCATGGTTGTTGCTCCTCCTTCTTCTTCCTCCTCTTGATTCATCTTTTGATCTCATATGTTGAGAGATAAAGATCCCACAAAGACAAAACCATCCATTGATCATCTCTACACAACCTAGGGCTTCTAGATTGGCAATCTCTTTGCCCTAGTTATCTCGGCTCGAGGTGGAGCTCGGTGTACATCTCTCGGGTGGATCTTCTTTGACTCAAGGAGGCCGCGGAGGTGACCAAAGTCCGGATCAACCATCGAGCAAGCAAAGAGAAGAACAACAAGAAGAGAAGAACAACAAGAAGAGAAGGAGTTCAAGTTGAGGTATAACCCCTAACCGAGTAGATAACATCTCTAGTTAGGTTGCTAGTGTGTTGTTTAGTAAAGATCCGGCTTTTACGGTCCATGTTGCCAAGTCCAGAAAAAATTTTGTTTTACCGTTTCCGCAACCCCGAAAGTACCGGGAGAGGTAACGTGGACCTAACATTATTGACTATCCATGTGAAACGACGGAGGGCTACGAATGGTTTCTGGCGAAAACCTTTAACGTAATGAACTTGATATCGTTGAAGGAACCGGATAGCTTTTAAAAATATAGTGACGAAAACCTTTGCTAAAGAGGTCACTCCCGGTGAAGGGATCTCGGCTCTTTCCCCGTAGAATGAGGTGCAGGATATTCCAACTGAATACCACGATGCAAAGCAAAAGTAATCGACTATAGTGAAGTTATTGCCCTGACGCAAACTTTTCTCCAAGGGGTCACTCCCGGTGAAGGGATCTCGGCCCTTGCCTCGTCAACTGAGGAGCAGGATATTCCAACTGAATACCACTGTGCTAAACATAAGAGAACGTCCTTGCAATAACAGCTTTTTGAAAATTGTTCCAACAACATCAGAATAGGTTTGTTTTTAACTTGCATTGATCCGAATCAATGCAGTCCCATCAATTGATCACACCAATAAAGAACGAAAATAATGACGTACGTATATGCCATCCGCATTCGCCACTGGGTCCCGTCATTACCCGTTAGGTTAGTTAACTAACGACAGAGCGGGGACTGGACTAGCACGGATGCAAAACATATACAACATCTACTAGTATATATATCAATATATAATATTTCGCTCAAGGCGTGATAAAATGTAACATCACAGAAATGTAATAAGCATCACAGAAAAATACAGATATCTGGGATCCCCGGGTTTCACAGAGCCGCTACTGAAACCCGACGTTCCCCTTGTCCTGTGGATAGCCTGTGCAATGAAATCCTACACCCCTACGTGCGCGGCAATTTACCCGCCAAAACCTGAAGCGAGGCAGCCCCCTTCAGCAACGTGAATGGACCACCCAACACTTCACGGAATCCGGTAACTTGTGCACCCCTCCTGGGTCAACCTGTACCCCTATGAGTGCAGCGAATAGCCCGCCAATTCTAGAGTGAGGCCCCCTCCGTCTCAAAGCCATGAGATGCGGGCCAGTTGCCCTCTAGAACCCGGCTACCCGTGCACCCCTCCGCGGGGTAATCCTAGTACAGAAAGTAAAATATACATACAACGGGTACATCGACCTCAACCTGGTCATGCCCCAAAAAAACAATATACAACAGGCAGTGACGGCAGTTCACATGTCGGACGCTCGCCCCGCAATATCAAATGTACATAATAAAACAAAAACTGTACTAGTATTGCATCCAGGCTATCCCCCACGACCAATCCGCAACATCACAGCACAACACAGAACATCAACGTGAATGTCATGTTCGCAAATCCATCTAACCGGGCTATAGCAGTTAGACAGCATTTACCGATCTAGTGACATTCACGGTCGTAGATATAATGTAAATACTATGAACTAATGTGTTTAAAATTTTCGATCGATCAAATTTTCCTAAGTGGGCCCCCAAGCATTACTGTAGCACTCATAGAAATTCTGGGCCCAAAAAGAATATCCCAAGAACCCTATTTTCAAGTCAGGAGGCCTCTGTAAAAAATTGGTGCAATGATTCCATTTTCTTGCCGCGGAACCGCGGCCCAAATAGGGGTTTGGCCGCGGTTCCGCGGTCCTTCTAGGGAATCAATGCATCGAATTTTTACAGTATGCTTAAAATTCCCTGCACATACTTCTGCAACACACTGAAAAATTTTTGGAGCCAAAAATATTTCGACAGAAACCTGAACCAGAAAACGCGGGTTTTGGAATTTTTTGTTCGATCGAAAATGTAAACACATTAAACCAAGCTAGACTAGGTTAATGGCGTGGCTCTGATACCAGTGTAAGTGCACGGCGGCGCCCCGGCCGTCTTTCCGAGGCCAAAATGCGGAAGCAATGATTTACTTTAACTTTTTAACCGGCACCACCACGCACAAAAGTCCCGGATCGGGCCATTAAACTAGTCCTAGCTAACTAAAGAACGAGTAGAGAGATATACCGAGCGATCCGTGTCCTTCGGCCTTCTCGTCGTCGTCCCGATCTCCCCGCGGAATCTCCAGTCTCCATCACGTCGCCGGAAGGGCACCACTTCGCCGGCTTCTTTTACGGGCTCCCACCTCTGGACCGAGGCAACTCGGGCACGAAGTTGGCGAGTCGACGTGCCCAAGATTTGCTGTAGAAAATGTGTAGTGCTCTATGTCTCATTTGGGGTTTGAGGAAGATGCCTTTGGTGGAGGAAATGAACTAAACCTTTTTGGGGATGAAACTTTGGGATTTTTGTGAAGCCAAAAGACCAAAAATCCCACCACAAAAATATGGGCAGCCCCTCCTTGGCTTGGCCGGCCATGCAAATAGGAGAGAATGAGAGGAGAGTGAGAGAGAGAGCAACCATAATGTAAGAGGGAATGATATGAGATCATGAGAAGAAATCATCACAAGGAAAGTCCAACACTCAACCAACCAATCATAACTCCAAAAGGTCAAGCCATCATGAACCATCATGAACTAAGAAGTCAATGTGATGGTGGAACTATCATGACACAACAATATGCAAAGACCACCCTCCACAATGCTTATTTGCACAATTGCAAATAAGCCCTCCTCCACCAATTTTCAGCCAATGAAAGATACAAAGAAATATGGCCGAAACGGAAAACAAACTGGCAACTTCAGAAAACTGTTCCGGTAATAAATTACAGGAAAATTCCGCTACTGTATATACATACCCGCATTTTTATTCCGACCGAAATAAAAATGCAATGAGACAAAATCTACACTGTCCAATACTAGGATCCGGCTAAAACCAAAGCCCACTAGTATTATCCGTCCGATCATGGTCCGTGCAATACCGCACGTATCTGATCGAACCCTGCCATATCTCCATATGGCCTCTACAGCGTTTCGCTCGAAACTTGAGAAACTGGTCTATGGGGGACTCTAAAGACTCGTCAATAGTTTGGATGTGGATTTAACCACTAGCACCTCAGAGGTATTAGCCAATACGTAACGGGCTATCAGGTATTGACCAAAAGGGACGTCGATGAGCGAACTCATCCTGACACCCTACTGAGCCTGTCAGTGACAATATCCGTACAGTCCGGTCCGTTCGTCTATGAGCATCGCATGGCGGGCCTAGGGGGTTGGTAAAAGTCAGACCCCCAAAAGCGGTACAAGTCGTGTCGGAGTGTAGTCCAGAACACCCTGAGATACTACTGGAATACCTACCAGTAAATCTCCTGCCTCGGCCGAAGGCTTTGTGTAATGGCTCTCCTAGACACAGAGCGACCTCACCCCCAATACCGGGAGAGACGAACCCCTGAAGATCCGCTCACTGCCTTCATGTGGCTCGGGACTGTACCCAACTAAAACCTGTTTGCACGTCTCCTTTGAGCGTGGTAGGGTAGTAATCAAAGTACAGTGGGACCTCACACGAGACAAATGACGATCCTCAGGTCGATGAACTAACCTGTACACATGTCACCAGGGAACTGCTACCTGACGTCAGGTATAAGACCAACTAACATGTTCCCGGCGAGTCCTGTCCGGTGTACTCATAACCCAATGAGCACCTGTATACATCTTAGGTGAACCACCTGACACCAGTGGCTTGTAAGACCGGACACCGCCCCTTGTCGGGGTCTCAACTGTATACACTAGTCTACTCTGGAGTATCGATGCCCTGTCTCGAAACTCCCATGACTAGGGACCATTTAAGGATGTGCTTATAGACTACCAGCTCCCACGTATATGATCGCCCTCATACTGCTGGCAGTCAAGCATGAATCCTAAGGGCTCTATCAACGTGTAATAGCGACCTGTAAGGTCACCTAAAGCAGTACACGATGATAAAGATAAACCAGATAACATACTATCATCTTGAGTAAGACTGTCCTACTGGGATAGGTCCTCCCTCAATCATTGCAATCACGTGCCTGTGATCCAATAATTGACTCTGAGGGCACTATCTCCAACAATTTGAGACCGTTAGATCGGTGATATGGCAGGATTCGTACTTGAGATACGTCCAGATGTTATAGCGGGTCTTTGGCTGACGATGCCATGTAAATAGTGATATATATAAATTGGTTGACATTTGATCGTGATACGAGATAGGATATGATATGATATGATAAGATATTTATAATGGGTCGCTTTTGGGCGATGTATACCTCTTGTGATATATAACGATGATATCGGTTTTTTTGAGCCTGTACATCAACAGTTGGGTCATGATCTTATTGATGATATTAGTAATGTACTCGACGTAGGTCAGTACCCTGGATTGTGATCTTTGATAAAGAGGATATCAGATGAATAAAGTGATAAAAGAGATATTGACCCGTACCCAGATTTGGGATGCCGTACGACGGATTTACGTACGAGCTATATTGATGTTTGATCCGCACTCTTGACTTGGGAATAACTGATTATAGATATGATATCGGATGTGATATTATCGAGGCGGGATCACCGACTTATATATATATATATATATATATGTATCGACTCAGATGTTAGGTGGTTTCATTACTTTCAGTTAGCCAGTTAGCTTAGCCCTATAGTTTAGGGTAGTTAGTAGACTAGATTCGACTCCTACCTATTTCAAAAGCTAACGAATCGCAGGTATGTTTTCTTAAAAACACCGTAGCCCTTATTTTCAAAACACCGCGATTCGTGTTCTTTTTAAAAGGCACCATTATTTGACTTATAGTTGTCGTTGTGTCTAGTACTCTGCTCCCGCACATTATTGTTGTTCGCTCCGCATCGCATACTTATTGTACTGCATATTCCATTATTGATATCATGCTGTTAGGACACCAGCACCATTACCGATGATGCGTATGTACCACGTACACTTACTTGCCGGCTCACGCACATCTTCATCGGTAATTGCCATGTCACGTACACGTAGAGAATATTATTGCTTGATTTAGCTTGTTAGCTAGTAGTTTTGACATGATATTAATGTACTTGCCTTATATGCCAGCTTACATATTGTAGTTATTACTTGTCACTTCATGCATACTGTTATTCATTGTTATGCCGCATTCATGGATTCTCATGCCTATATTCATGGTTTTACGTGCTATTGATGATTTGGATTCGACTTCCATGAGATTTCTGGATTTGGGAACCGTGGGTATTTCAAAAGAGAATATGTAATTGTTTTAAAAACCCGGTTACCCTTGATATGATATTTCAGTGCGTCCACCATGTGTTTTCTCGGTGCTGAGAGCGACATGTGAGACCCGAGTTCAAGGAGTGGAGGAACCGTTTCGGGTACATGGTTGGCCCGGTTAGGTACCCCGGGGTGAGAAGGTCGCAGATGATGGCGTTGAGCCTGGCAGGGGAGCACTACCGACCGGTGATTTTACCCAACGCGTCGGATATCCGGAGGATACCGTCGTGGTCTTGAGATTGATGGTAGGGGCCAGTCTGGACTGACGGCGCCCTAGATAGAAGGGTCAAGCCAAGTTTTCCTGATAAATAGAAAATGTTAAACTTTCCGATCGAACAATCAAACACCCAATTTTTCCCGAAACAGATCAACACATGATATAAGTTTAAAAACATTCACTTCATGCCTCCGTACCAATGGTCCAGCCGTAGAAGGGTCAAGCCAACGCCTCACATATGGCACGCCGTACTGCCCCAAACCCTAAGTGTCACGACCCGAAGGTACGGAACGTGACTGGCACTTAGATTACGAGACGTCTAAAGGCGTACCGTAATCTAAGTCAGCCAAAGCCCAGAAAAATCTAAACCAAAATCAAAAGAGAGTGAAGGAAAACCTTTAATGAAAACGGTTTTTAAATCAATTAAGTTGCATAGAATCCCTTTTTAAAAACATCAAAAAAAAAAATTCCGAAAATTTCGGCAGAGTCTCCCCTGTATTTTCTATCCCCCAAAATGTGTACAACAAGATATATATAACCTGTAATCATAAATGGCATCCCCAAGCGGGAGCTAGCTCTTCGCCCAAGGCGGATCACAACCACATGCAATATATAAGTAATATCAAGAAAAGAGCATAAAAGAAACGCACAATATCAGAAAACACAACGCCGGCTCAAGTGAGCTCGACCCAAAAGAAACCACAAATATACAAATCTCTCAGTCTCATCACTAGGTCGCATATACAATATAAAGTGGTAGATGGAGAATACTAGATACAATGATGGAGCAAAAAGAAATAAAGTGTGCTCGCAACCCACCTACGGGCGATGTCGCGAGTCTGAGCAAAAGGAGCTGATGATAAGATAGCCGCCGCTACAAGACTGATGAGTCCGACCTGCAAGACACTGTGGCACAACGGGGGTGAGTTGCCAGCTCGTGAGTAGAATATAACATCTAGTAAGGCAATCGTAAGAATGCACGCAATGCGTCACAACATGTATGTCCATATGTGATATAATATCTTTAGTATGCATGCACATGTATGTAATGTCATTACTAATTCTTTAAGTGTTTTAAATGCTAAGGGTTCTGCATTCTTAACGTTAGAAAATGAATATCTGTATAATAGCTAAGTACCATCAAGAAATCATCTGAAAACCCGTGTCAAGCATCGACACCAAATATGAAATCATATTTGTCTCAAATATCGGGCTCCGTCAGTCCGGATCGGCCTATATCATCAAATCCCACGACAACGGTCGGTATCCTCTGGATATCCGCCGCGCCAGACATCACCGGTAGGTAGTCTTCCCCTGCCAGGCTCATCGTCTACAACTGGATCTTCTTGCCCCGGGGTACCATACCGGGCCCACCATGTACCCGAGACAGTTCATCCACTCCTCGAATCGGGTCTCGAAATCCAACAGAAAACATGAAAACTCATGGTGGACGACACATACATCACGAGAAAACCGCAACTTTGTTTTAAAAATGATAAAAATAAGCTTTTGTTAAATTCTTGCGGTTTTCCCCAAAAATCCAGAAATCGCAGCAATATTGAAATCCTCAAGAAAAATCATAATGTCCACATGTTATATATGATAAAGGTCTATGATAACAAGGTATGCGACGTGAATTGTGGCTAGAAAACTATGCAAGTATGATGATGATGCAAGGTATATATACATGCTATGCAATTTCATATATCATGCACGATGCAAGGCGATACTAAGCTAAACAGGTTCTATAGTGCACGTGGCATGGCAATTACCAAAGGCGTGTGTGTCACATGAATAGTGCGCGTGCAACAGATGCCAATGGTAATGGTGTTCGTGTCCTACGAAGTGTTATCGCATATGTGCATATGAATAATCATGCAAGCTAGCATACTATTAACTATAAGGGTATGCAGTGTAAATAAAGGGGGTAAGCTAACTAACAATATAAATCTTGCAAGAAATAGGGTAATCCTAACTAGGGGCGCCTCGCGCCATCGAGACGATTCCCCCATAGATGAATACATATACTCACCTATATGCCTCGCTAATCCGATCCGACCACTGTTTTGCCTTTACGCGCCGTGTCCGATGTTTCCCCGACCGATCCTATATTTGCACAACACCAAGCATAAGATTACATATCCTAAAACGATGCAAGTCACAATATACAAATACCGACGCTCTCGAATTAAACATAACGTGCACTCGGTGCGCGGCAAAACACACGAAAATCGCTAAATCTTAACTAGAATCGTCATTTCGGGGAAATCGACAAAACTAAAACCCGACTAGACGAAACCCCGCATTCGCGCACTCTAATAGTCCTATACGAAGTTAATTAAATCGCTAATATAACACAATTAGATCGCATCCTAATTTTTATAAAAATCTAGTAAGCAATTTCATACCGATTCGATGCAAACGTCACAATTTATCGATTTAGCGAGCGTAACCTTACACAATTAACCACTCTAACCAATTAGGTAACCAAAGCCCTAACTTAATCCATCAACCATGCTTCAAACCCTAGTTCAAAATCAATCCCATTCTTGATTTTTATGAACAATTAATTACAACTAAATTAATACTTCAAATTTCAATTTTAGCACATTTAAACTACAAGTTAACAAACTAGTTTAGAAATTTCACCTTACAAGTTGAACCCTAGTTTGCTCAAGCCACCAAAGAAGCCTCCTTTCTTCAAGTTTTGAACTAAATTTGGTTGAGGAGAGAGTGGATTAGGGTTTTGTTTTGAATTGGAGAAGAAAATGGTGAATTTTTATGGATTTTTCATGATTTTTCATGATTTTTGAAGCAAGAATTGAGGTGAAAAGAGGGGGAGCTGCTGCTATTTTCGGCCAGAGGTGAAAGAGGAGGAGGGTGTGGGGTTGTGTAGAGGTTTCTAGGTCAAAAACCCCCTTAAGTTTCCATTTAATGCCTTTCACATCAAGCTTTTTACAAAAAAAAACCATTTTGCATCATTTTTTCATTAAATTTTCAACCATAAAACTAAAATCTTATAAAGTTATGATACAATTTATTAACACTCTATTTTAGTTTATAAATATTCCTAATTATGAAATTTACCTAATTAAATTTGTATTTATCACTTATTTAATGTATTTTTAAAAGCTTAAAATAAAAAAAAATAATAATTAATTACGAAAAAAATTTATTTAACTAGAAAATTATAAGTGACATTTTAGTGACAAAATTATAGTAATATCTTATCTAAATTTTGTATAATTAGGTCTATAATGAAAAATACCTATTTTGACTTTTTACGGAAAAATCCGAAAAATTAGCCGATTACCGAAAAACTGCCTAAACGATTTTCGAAGGGTTACAATCTTCCCCCCTTAAAGAAATTCGGTCCCCGAATTTAGAATTTAACTACGCGTACCTTCAAAAAGATGGGGATATCTCTTTCTCATCTCGACCTCGGTCTCCCAGGTAACCTCCTCGCTGTTCGGGCCACGCCAAAGGATCTTGACGGACGGTATAACCTTCGACCTCAATATCTTCACCTGCCGATCCAGAATTACCACCGGCTGCTCGGTGAAAGAAAGATCACGCTCTAGCTGGATCGTCTGGTGCTGAATCGCCTGGGAAGGATCATGAAGGTACTAGCGGAGCATCGAGACATGGAACACGGGGTGAACATCGGGGAAGCTGGGCGGAAGAGCTAACCGATAAGCGACTGGACCAACACGCTCTAGGATCTCGAAAGGACCAACATATCTAGGACTCAGTTTCCCTTTCCGCCCAAATCTCATCACACCTTTCATCGGAGAGACCTTCAGGAAAACATGATCGCCAACAGCGAACTCGAGTCGGCGACGGCGCCTGTCAGCATATGATTTCTGCCTGCTCTGTGCCGCTCTCATCCTGTCCCGAATCAGCTGTATCTTCTCGGTCATCTCCTGTACGATCTGCGGTCCCAAAATACTGCTCTCCCTGAGCTCTGTTCAACATACAGGCGATCGACATCTCCTCCCATATAAAGCCTCAAAAGGTGCCATCTGAATCGTCTCCTGGAAGCTATTATTGTAGGAAAACTCGATCAAAGGCAAATGACGATCCCAGCTACCACCGAAATCTAAAACACAAGCTCTGAGCATGTCCTCAAGAGTCTGAATAGTACGCTCCGACTGACCGTCAGTCTGCGGATGAAAAGCTGTGCTAAAACTCAATCGGGTGCCCAAAGCTTCCTGGAGTTTCTGCCACAATCGGCTGGTAAACTGGGTGCCACGGTCGGACACGATGCAAGTCGGAACACCATGCAGTCGCACTATCTCATCAATATAAACCTGGGCGTATTGAGAAAATCCAAAAGTGGTCTTCACTGGCAGAAAGTGAGCCGCTTTCGTCAGTCGATCCACAATCACCCAAATAGAGTCATACCCTCGACAGGTCCTGGGTAGACCCATAATGAAGTCCATGGAGACCTGCTCCCACTTCCACTCAAGGATGGGCAAAGGCTGTAACTCGCCGGCTGGCCTCTGGTGCTCGGCCTTGACTTGCTGACAAGTCAGGCATCTCGACACAAAGTCTGTAACATCCTTCTTCATCCCGTCCCACCAGTAAACCTCTCTCAAATCACGGTACATCTTGGTGGAACCTGGGTGAACACTGTATACTGATCTATGTGCCTCTTCAAGAATATCACGCCTCAGTCCCTCTGAATCTGGCACGCACAGTCGAGTCCCAAATCGAAGTATCCCCTAATCATCAATCACGAACTCAGAAACTCTGACCTGCCGAATCTGGTCAATAATCTCTAAAATATGGGCATCGCCGGACTGTGCCTCGCGGATACGGTCAAGTAACTGTGGGCGTGCTCTGAAATGGGCCAGCTGACCCCCTGTAGGAGTAAACTCGAACTGCACTCTGCTGTCACATAAAACCTGCCAATCCGCCGTCGACTGCATCTGTACTGCGCTCAAACAAGATAAGCTACCTCCTGGCCTCCTACTCAAAGCATCTGCCACCACATTCGCCTTGCCCGGATGGTATAGAATCTCGCAGTCATAATCCTTCACCAACTCCATCCATCGGCGCTGTCTCAGATTCAGATCTCGCTGCTGGAAAATATACTTCAAACTCTTGTGGTCAGTGAATATCTGGCACGACTCACCGTATAGGTAATGTCTCCAGATCTTAAGTGCAAATACCACTGCAGCCATCTCTAAATCATGGGTAGGGCAGTTCTGTTCGTGTTTCCTCAACTGCCGAGAAGCATACGCGATAACTCTGTCGTGCTGCATCAATACACAGCCCAGCCCCACTCGAGAAGCATCACAATATACCACGAACCCGCCTGATCCTGAAGGCAATGCTAACACTGGTGCAGTAGTCAGACGAGTCTTCAACTGCTGGAAGCTATCCTCACATGCCTGGGTCCAATTAAAAGGAACCCCCTTCCGGGTCAACCCGGTCAAAGGTACAGCAATGCGGGAGAAATCCTGGACAAAACGTCGATAATAGCCGGACAGACCTAGAAAGCTGCGAACCTCTGTAACTGAGACCGGTCTAGGCCAACGCTGAACTGCCTCGATCTTCTTCGGGTCCACACAAATACCGTCTCTCGTCACCACATGACCCAAGAAGTCGACACAGTCTAACCAGAATGCGCACTTGGAGAATTTGGCGAACAGCTGATGCTCCCTCAAAGTCTGTAATGTGATACGTAAGTGCTGCTCATGCTCCTCCCGGCTCCGAGAATAAACCAAGATGTCGTCAATGAACACAATAATGAACTGATCGAGATACGGCCTGAATACACGGTTCATCAAGTCCATAAATGCTGCCGGGGCATTGGTGAGCCCGAACGACATCACCAAGAACTCATAATGACCATAACGAGTACGGAAAGCGGTCTTCGGAATATCCTCCTTCCGAACTCGCAACTGGTGATAACCTGACCGTAAATCAACCTTCGAGAAGAACCCAGCACCCTGGAGCTGATCAAATAAGTCATCAATGCGGGGTAGGGGATATCTGTTCCGCACAGTAACCCGGTTCAGCTGACGATAATCAATGCATAAGCGCATACTTCCGTCCTTCTTCTTAACAAATAAGACGGGAGCACCCCAAGGTGACACACTCGGTCTGATAAGCCCTTTGTCCAGCAAGTCCTGTAACTGATTCCTTAGCTCTCTTAGCTCTGCCGGGGCCATCCGATAAGGCGGTATAGAGATAGGCCCCGTGCCGGGGATCAAGTCAATACAGAACTCAATCTCGCGCTCTGGTGGCAGACCAGGCAGCTCGTCAGGGAATACATCAGGAAACTCTCTCACAACAGGAACCTGGTCCAACGGAACCTCTGTGGAGCTAGTATCATAAATATATGCTAAGAATCCCTGACACCCTTTTCTTAAGAGCTGACCAGCGCGAAGAGAAGAAATCAAGCTGGGAAGGGTAGTACTACGATCTCCCTGAATAACAAGAACCGGCTTACCAGGAAAACTGAATTTGACTGCTTTCTCACGGCAGTCCACGGATGCATAACAGGTGGCTAGCCAGTCCATACCAAGAAGAATGTCAAAGTCTAGCATATCGAGGAGAATCAAATCAACTGAAGAATCTCTCTCCCCGATACGAACGGAACACGATCGGTACACAAAACGGGCAACAAAAGACTCGCCTACCGGTGTAATAACGACAAGCGGCTGATCTAACGGAGAAGACTCTCGGCCCAACCTCGGTGCAAAGTACGTGGAAACATAGGAATGTGTGGAGCCTGGATCAAATAATACCCGTGCATCAAAAGAACATACTGGCAGAGTACCTGTCACGACGGCATTGGATGCCTGTGCATCCTGAGGAGTCAACGCGAACACTCGGGCCTATCCGCCACTAATAGCTGGCTGTCCTCTGCCTCTACCTCGGCCTCGGCCTCTGCCTCTATCGCCTCGTCCTCTCGGAACTGGACCGCCACGCCCACGACCTCTAGAAGCATCTAACTGCCATGGAGCATCATCAGGAGTAGGAAGTAGAGCTCTCTGAGGAGGTGGTGAGGATGGTAAGGTCATATGCGGGACTTTCGCCGCGCCCTGACGTCCCATGGTACAGTCTCTGACACGGTGGTACTGAATCCCACACCGAAAACATCCTGGAGACGACTGCTGGGTCTGTGGATATGAACCAAATAGCTGAACTCGTCTCAATCCTCTGCCTCCACCATCTCCCGGAAATAATCTATCACGATGTCTGCCCATCTGCCGCTGAGCTGGCATATCAGTACGGATCCTCTTAGGCCCAGAAACGACCGGAGTCTCAGAAATACGCTCCTCCAAAAGTAAGGCTGCATCCATCGCGGCTGCGTATGTATCAAAGTGCTGGGTGCCGATGGCAAGGAATAGCTGTGTATCAAGCCCTCGCACGAACCTCTTTATTCTCTTCTCTTCTGTGTCTACTAGGTACGGAGCATATCGAGACAACTGGGTAAACTATATATCATACTCCGACACTGTCATCTCAGGAGTCTTGCGCAAAGACTCAAAACTACGGGCTCGAGCATCTCGGACACTCTCCGGAAGAAAACGGGCAAGAAACGCAGCTGTAAACTCATCCCAGGTCATAGAAGGTAGACCTGCAGCTCGGCCTCTCTCTATTGAATCGTACCATGTCTGGGCAAGACCCTCCAGACGAAAACTCGCAAACTCCACCAATCTATCATCAGAACACCTCAACGAACGGCAAATCCGAGCCATCCTATCAAGAAATGTCTGTGGGTCCTCTGTCGCATCCGTACCGGTAAAAGCTGGAGGTCTCAATCTCATGAACTCCTGTAGTGAAACAGGGATAGTCTCCGTAGTAGCAACAGGAGAGACCATCTGTGCAGCAGGTACAATCGTGGTCTGTGCGGTGGAAGGAACGTCCTCGGATCTCTGTGCCCGGCTGGACTCAACTAAAGATCCCATCATCTGCCGCAACTCTTGCATGCCGGCCTCTAATCTGGCAATACGGTCTGGATAAGGCGGATCAGTATGACCCTGAGGGGTAGGCGTATCCTCCCGCTCGATCCTCGCCTCATACGGGCCCGCCCGAATCTCATCCCTAGCGGCTGCCCGCTGAGCTCTCGTAGTCTTTGGCGGCATTGAAGCTGGAATAAGAAACAGAACTGATAAGAACATTGCAATTGAATCAAGGAATGCAAGGAATCGAGAAAGGAAATACAAGCAATTATGTCCTAAGGTCACTTAGGCGGAGTACCGTATCGTAAGTATGCCGCGGATCATACCCACGCTACGCCATTCTGCTTAAGTCACCTACTCCATCTACCAAGGTCGTCCTACACTCAAGAAGGTAAAACCTATGCTCTGATACCAACTTTGTCATGACCCGAAGGTACGGAACGTGACTGGCACTTAGATTACGAGACGTCTAAAGGCGTACCGTAACCTAAGTCAGCCAAAGCCCAGAAAAATCTAAACCAAAATCAAAAGAGAGTGAAGGAAAACCTTTAATGAAAACGGTTTTTAAATCAATTAAGTTGCATAGAATCCCTTTTTAAAAACATCAAAAAAAAAATTTCCGAAAATTTCGGCAGAGTCTCCCCTGTATTTTCTATCCCCCAAAATGGGTACAACAAGATATATATAACCTGTAATCATAAATGGCATCCCCAAGCGGGAGCTAGCTCTTCGCCCAAGGCGGATCACAACCACATGCAATATATAAGTAATATCAAGAAAAGAGCATAAAAGAAACGCAAAATATCAGAAAACACAAGGCCGGCTCAAGTGAGCTCGACCCAAAAGAAACCATAAATATACAAATCTCTCAGTCTCATCACTAGGTCGCATATACAATATAAAGTGGTAGATGGAGAATACTAGATACAATGATGGAGCAAAGAGAAATAAAGTGTGCTCGCAATCCACCTACGGGCGATGTCGCGAGTCTGAGCAAAAGGAGCTGATGATAAGATAGCCGCCGCTACAAGACTGATGAGTCCGACCTGCAAGACACTGTGGCATAACGGGGGTGAGTTGCCAGCTCGTGAGTAGAATATAACATCTAGTAAGGCAATCGTAAGAATGCACGCAATGCGTCACAACATGTATGTCCATATGTGATATAATATCTTTAGTATGCATGCACATGTATGTAATGTCATTACTAATTCTTTAAGTGTTTTAAATGCTAAGGGTTCTGCATTCTTAACTTTAGAAAATGAATATCTGTATAATAGCTAAGTACCATCAAGAAATCATCTGAAAACCCGTGTCAAGCATCGACACCAAATATGAAATCATATCTGTCTCAAATATCGGGCTCCGTCAGTCCGGATCGGCCCATATCATCAAATCTCACGACAATGGTCGGTATCCTCCGGATATCCGCCGCGTCAGACATCACCGGTAGGTAGTCTTCCCCTGCCAGGCTCATCGTCTACAACTCGATCTTCTTGCCCCGGGGTACCATACCGGGCCCACCATGTACCCGAGACGGTTCATCCACTCCTCGAATCGGGTCTCGAAATCCAACAGAAAACATGAAAACTCATGGTGGACGACACATACATCACGAGAAAACCGCAACTTTGTTTTAAAAATGATAAATATAAGCTTTTGTTAAATTCTTGCGGTTTTCCCCAAAAATCCAGAAATCGCAGCAATATTGAAATCCTTAAGAAAAATCATAATGTCCACATGTTATATATGATAAATGTCTATGATAACAAGGTATGCGACGTGAATTGTGGCTAGAAAACTATGCAAGTATGATGATGATGCAAGGTATATATACATGCTATGCAATTTCATATATCATGCACGATGCAAGGCGATACTAAGCTAAACAGGTTCTATAGTGCACGTGGCATGGCAATTACCAAAGGCGTGTGTGTCACATGAATAGTGCGCGTGCAACAGATGCCAATGGTAATGGTGTTCGTGTCCTACGAAGTGTTATCGCATATGTGCATATGAATAATCATGCAAGCTAGCATACTATTAACTATAAGGGTATGCAGTGTAAATAAAGGGGGTAAGCTAACTAACAATATAAATCTTGCAAGAAATAGGGTAATCCTAACTAGGGGCGCCTCGCGCCATCGAGACGATTCCCCCATAGATGAATACATCTACTCACCTGAATGCCTCGCTAATCCGATCCGACCACTGTTTTGCCTTTACGCGCCGTGTCCGAAGTTTCCCCGACCGATCCTATATTTGCACAACACCAAGCATAAGATTACATATCCTAAAACGATGCAAGTCACAATATACAAATACCGACGCTCTCGAATTAAACATAACGTGCACTCGGTGCGCGGCAAAACACACGAAAATCGCTAAATCTTAACTAGAATCGTCATTTCGGGGAAATCGACAAAACTAAAACCCGACTAGACGAAACCCCGCATACGCGCACTCTAATAGTCCTATACGAAGTTAATTATATCGCTAATATAACACAATTAGATCGCATCCTAATTTTTATAAAAATCTAGTAAGCAATTTCATACCGATTCGATGCAAACGTCACAATTTATCGATTTAGCGAGCGTAACCTTACACAATTAACCACTCTAACCAATTAGGTAACCAAAGCCCTAACTTAATCCATCAACCATGCTTCAAACCCTAGTTCAAAATCAATCCCATTCTTGATTTTTATGAACAATTAATTACAACTAAATTAATACTTCAAATTTCAATTTTAGCACATTTAAACTACAAGTTAACAAACTAGTTTAGAAATTTCACCTTACAAGTTGAACCATAGTTTGCTCAAGCCACCAAAGAAGCCTCCTTTCTTCAAGTTTTGAACTAAATTTGGTTGAGGAGAGAGTGGATTAGGGTTTTGTTTTGAATTGGAGAAGAAAATGGTGAATTTTTATGGATTTTTCATGATTTTTCATGATTTTTGAAGCAAGAATTGAGGTGAAAAGAGGGGGAGCTGCTGCTATTTTTGGCCAGAGGTGAAGAGGAGGAGGGTGTGGGGTTGTGTAGAGGTTTCTAGGTCGAAAACCCCCTTAAGTTTCCATTTAATGCCTTTCACATCAAGCTTTTTACAAAAAAACCCCATTTTGCATCATTTTTTCATTAAATTTCCAACCATAAAACTAAAATCTTATAAAGTTATGATACAATTTATTAACACTCTATTTTAGTTTATAAAGATTCCTAATTATGAAATTTACCTAATTAAATTTGTATTTATCTCTTATTTAATGTATTTTTAAAAGCTTAAAATAATAAAAAAAAATAATTAATTACGAATTTTTTTTTATTTAACTAGAAAATTATAAGTGACATTTTAGTGACAAAATTATAGTAATATCTTATCTAAATTTTGTATAATTAGGTCTACAATGAAAAATACCTATTTTGACTTTTTACGGAAAAATCCGAAAAATTAGCCGATTACCGAAAAACTGCCTAAACGATTTTCGAAGGGTTACAATCTTCCCCCCTTAAAGAAATTCGATCCCCGAATTTATAATTTAACTACGCGTACCTTCAAAAGGATGGGGATATCTCTTCCTCATCTCGACCTCGGTCTCCCAGGTAACCTCCTCGCTGTTCGGGCCACGCCAAAGGACCTTGACGGACGGTATAACCTTCGACCTCAATATCTTCACCTGCCGATCCAGAATGACCACCGGCTGCTCGGTGAAAGAAAGATCACGCTCTAGCTGGATCGTCTGGTGCTGAATCGCCTGGGAAGGATCATGAAGGTACTTGCGGAGCATCGAGACATGGAACACGGGGTGAACATCGGGGAAGCTGGGCGGAAGAGCTAACCGATAAGCGACTGGACCAACACGTTCTAGGATCTCGAAAGGACCAACATATCTAGGACTCAGTTTCCCTTTCCGCCCAAATCTCATCACACCTTTCATCGGAGAGACCTTCAGGAAAACATGATCGCCAACAGCGAACTCGAGTCGGCGACGGCGCCTGTCAGCATATGATTTCTTCCTGCTCTGTGCCGCTCTCATCCTGTCCCGAATCAGCTGTATCTTCTCGGTCATCTCCTGTATGATCTGCGGTCCCAAAATACTGCTCTCCCTGAGCTCTGTTCAACATACAGGCGATCGACATCTCCTCCCATATAAAGCCTCAAAAGGTGCCATCTGAATCATCTCCTGGAAGCTATTATTGTAGGAAAACTCGATCAAAGGCAAATGACGATCCCAGCTACCACCGAAATCTAAAACACAAGCTCTGAGCATGTCCTCAAGAGTCTGAATAGTACGCTCCGACTGACCGTCAGTCTGCGGATGAAAAGCTGTGCTAAAACTCAATCGGGTGCCCAAAGCTTCCTGGAGTTTCTGCCACAATCGGCTGGTAAACTGGGTGCCACGGTCGGACACGATGCAAGTCGGAACGGCATGCAGTCGCACTATCTCATCAATATAAACCTGGGCGTATTGAGAAAATCCAAAAGTGGTCTTCACTGGCAGAAAGTGAGCCGCTTTCGTCAGTCGATCCACAATCACCCAAATAGAGGCATACCCTCGACAGGTCCTGGGTAGACCCATAATGAAGTCCATGGAGACCTGCTCCCACTTCCACTCAGGGATGGGCAAAGGCTGTAACTCGCCGGCTGGCCTCTGGTGCTCGGCCTTGACTTGCTGACAAGTCAGGCATCTCGACACAAAGTCTGTAACATCCTTCTTCATCCCGTCCCACCAGTAAACCTCTCTCAAATCACGGTACATCTTGGTGGAACCTGGGTGAACACTGTATACTGATCTATGTGCCTCTTCAAGAATATCACGCCTCAGTCCCTCTGAATCTGGCACGCACAGTCGAGTCCCAAATCGAAGTATCCCCTGATCATCAATCACGAACTCAGAAACTCTGCCCTGCCGAATCTGGTCAATAATCTCTAAAATACGGGCATCGCCAGACTGTGCCTCGCGGATACGGTCAAGTAACTGTGGGCGTGCTCTGAAATGGGCCAGCTGACCCCCTGTAGGAGTAAACTCGAACTGCACTCTGCTGTCACATAAAACCTGCCAATCCGCCGTCGACTGCATCTGTACTGCGCTCAAACAAGATAAGCTACCTCCTGGCCTCCTACTCAAAGCATCTGCCACCACATTCGCCTTGCCCGGATGGTATAGAATCTCGCAGTCATAATCCTTCACCAACTCCATCCATCGGCGCTGTCTCAGATTCAGATCTCGCTGCTGGAAAATATACTTCAAACTCTTGTGGTCAGTGAATATCTGGCACGACTCACCGTATAGGTAATGTCTCCAGATCTTAAGTGCAAATACCACTGCAGCCATCTCTAAATCATAGGTAGGGCAGTTCTGTTCGTGTTTCCTCAACTGCCGAGAAGCATACGCGATAACTCTGTCGTGCTGCATCAATACACAGCCCAGCCCCACTCGAGAAGCATCACAATATACCACGAACCCGCCTGATCCTGAAGGCAATGCTAACACTGGTGCAGTAGTCAGACGAGTCTTCAACTGCTGGAAGCTATCCTCACATGCCTGGGTCCAATTAAAAGGAACCCCCTTCCGGGTCAACCCGGTCAAAGGTGCAGCAATGCGGGAGAAATCCTGGACAAAACGTCGATAATAGCCGGACAGACCTAGAAAGCTGCGAACCTCTGTAACTGATAACGGTCTAGGCCAACGCTGAACTGCCTCGATCTTCTTCGGGTCCACACAAATACCGTCTCTCGTCACCACATGACCCAAGAAGTCGACACAGTCTAACCAGAATGCGCACTTGGAGAATTTGGCGAACAGCTGATGCTCCCTCAAAGTCTGTAATGTGATACGTAAGTGCTGCTCATGCTCCTCCCGGCTCCGAGAATAAACCAAGATGTCGTCAATGAACACAATAATGAACTGATCGAGATACGGCCTGAATACACGGTTCATCAAGTCCATAAATGCTGCCGGGGCATTGGTGAGCCCGAACGACATCACCAAGAACTCATAATGACCATAACGAGTACGGAAAGCGGTCTTCGGAATATCCTCCTTCCGAACTCGCAACTGGTGATAACCTGACCGTAAATCAACCTTCGAGAAGAACCCTGCACCCTGGAGCTAATCAAATAAGTCATCAATGCGGGGTAGGGGATATCTGTTCCGCACAGTAACCCGGTTCAGCTGACGATAATCAATGCATAAGCGCATACTTCCGTCCTTCTTCTTAACAAATAAGACAGGAGCACCCCAAGGTGACACACTCGGTCTGATAAGCCCTTTGTCCAGCAAGTCCTGTAACTGATTCTTTAGCTCTCTCAGCTCTGCCGGGGACATCCGATAAGGCGGTATAGAGATAGGCCCCGTGCCGGGGATCAAGTCAATACAGAACTCAATCTCGCGCTCTGGTGGCAGACCAGGCAGCTCGTCAGGGAATACATCAGGAAACTCTCTCACAACAGGAACCTGGTCCAACGGAACCTCTGTGGAGCTAGTATCACAAATATATGCTAAGAATCCCTGACACCCTTTTCTTAAGAGCTGACCAGCGCGAAGAGAAGAAATCAAGCTGGGAAGGGTAGCACTACAATCTCCCTGAATAACAAGAACCGGCTCACCAGGAAAACTGAATTTGACTGCTTTCTCACGGCAGTCCACGGATGCATAACAGGTGGCTAGCCAGTCCATACCAAGAAGAACGTCAAAGTCTAGCATATCGAGGAGAATCAAATCAACTGAAGAATCTCTCTCCCCGATACGAACGGAACACGATCTGTACACAAAACGGGCAACAAAAGACTCGCCTACCGGTGTAATAAAGACAAGCGGCTGATCTAACGGAGAAGACTCTCGGCCCAACCTCGGTGCAAAGTACGTGGAAACATAGGAATGTGTGGAGCCTGGATCAAATAATACCCGTGCATCAAAAGAACATACTGGCAGAGTACCTGTCACGACGGCATTGGATGCCTGTGCATCCTGAGGAGTCAACACGAACACTCGGGCCTGTCCGCCACTAATAGCTGGCTGTCCTCTGCCTCTACCTCGGCCTCGGCCTCTGCCTCTATCGCCTCGTCCTCTCGGAACTGGACCGCCACGCCCACGACCTCTAGAAGCATCTAACTGGCATGGAGCATCATCAGGAGTAGGAAGTAGAGCTCTCGGAGGAGGTGGTGAGGGTGGTAAGGTCACATGCGGGACTGTCGCAGCGCCCTGACGTCCCATGGTACAGTCTCTGACACGGTGGTACTGACTCCCACACCGAAAACATCCTGGAGACGACTGCTGGGTCTGTGGATATGAACCAAATAGCTGACCTCGTCTCAATCCTCTGCCACCACCATCTCCCGGAAATAATCTATCACGATGTCTGCCCATCTGCCGCTGAGCTGGCATATCAGTACGGATCCTCTTAGGCCCAGAAACGACCGGAGTCTCAGAAATACGCTCCTCCAAAAGTAAGGCTGCATCCATCGCGGCTGCGTATGTATCAAAGTGCTGGGTGCCGATGGCAAGGAATAGCTGTGTATCAAGCCCTCGCACGAACCTCTTTATTCTCTTCCCTTCTGTGTCTACTAGGTACGGAGCATATCGAGACAACTGGGTAAACTTTATATCATACTCCGACACTGTCATCCCAGGAGTCTTGCGTAAAGACTCAAAACTACGGGCTCGAGCATCTCGGACACTCTCCGGAAGAAAACGGGCAAGAAACGCAGCTGTAAACTCATCCCAAGTCATAGAAGGTAGACCTGCAGCTCGTCCTCTCTCTACTGAATCGTACCATGTCTGGGAAAGACCCTCCAGACGAAAACTCGCAAACTCCACCAATCTATCATCAGAACACCTCAACGAACGGCAAATCCGAGCCATCCTATCAATAAGTGCCTGTGGGTCCTCTGTCGCATCCGTACCGGTAAAAGCTGGAGGTCTCAATCTCATGAACTCCTGTAGTGAAACAGGGATAGTCTCCGTAGTAGCAACAGGAGCGACCATCTGTGCAGCAGGTACAATCGTGGTCTGTGCGGTGGAAGGAACGTCCTCGGATCTCTGTGCCCGGCTGGACTCAACTAAAGATCCCATCATCTGCCGCAACTCTTGCATGCCGGCCTCTAATCTGGCAATACGGTCTGGATAAGGCGGATCAGTATGACCCTGAGGGGTAGGCGTATCCTTCCGCTCGATCCTCGCCTCAGACGGGCCCGCCCGAATCTCATCCCTAGCGGCTGCCCGCTGAGCTCTCGTAGTCTTTGGCGGCATTGAAGCTGGAATAAGAATCAGGACTGATAAGAACATTGCAATTGAATCAAGGAATGCAAGGAATCGAGAAAGGAAATACAAGCAATTATGTCCTAAGGTCACTTAGGCGGAGTACCGTATCGTAAGTATGCCGCGGATCATACCCACGCTACGCCATTCTACTTAAGTCACCTACTCCATCTACCAAGGTCGTCCTACACTCAAGAAGGTAAAACCTACACTCTGATACCAACTTTGTCACGACCCGAAGGTACGGAACGTGACTGGCACTTAGATTACGAGACGTCTAAAGGCGTACCGTAACCTAAGTCAGCCAAAGCCCAGAAAAATCTAAACCAAAATCAAAAGAGAGTGAAGGAAAACCTTTAATGAAAACGGTTTTTAAATCAATTAAGTTGCATAGAATCCCTTTTTAAAAGCATCAAAAAAAAAATTTCCGAAAATTTCGGCAGAGTCTCCCCTGTATTTTCTATCCCCCAAAATGGGTACAACAAGATATATATAACCTGTAATCATAAATGGCATCCCCAAGCGGGAGCTAGCTCTTCGCCCAAGGCGGATCACAACCACATGCAATATATAAGTAATATCAAGAAAAGAGCATAAAAGAAACGCAAAATATCAGAAAACACAAGGCCGGCTCAAGTGAGCTCGACCCAAAAGAAACCACAAATATACAAATCTCTCAGTCTCATCACTAGGTCGCATATACAATATAAAGTGGTAGATGGAGAATACTAGATACAATGATGGAGCAAAGAGAAATAAAGTGTGCTCGCAATCCACCTACGGGCGATGTCGCGAGTCTGAGCAAAAGGAGCTGATGATAAGATAGCCGCCGCTACAAGACTGATGAGTCCGACCTGCAAGACACTGTGGCACAACGGGGGTGAGTTGCCAGCTCGTGAGTAGAATATAACATCTAGTAAGGCAATCGTAAGAATGCACGCAATGCGTCACAACATGTATGTCCATATGTGATATAATATCTTTAGTATGCATGCACATGTATGTAATGTCATTACTAATTCTTTAAGTGTTTTAAATGCTAAGGGTTCTGCATTCTTAACTTTAGAAAATGAATATCTGTATAATAGCTAAGTACCATCAAGAAATCATCTGAAAACCCGTGTCAAGCATCGACACCAAATATGAAATCATATCTGTCTCAAATATCGGGCTCCGTCAGTCCGGATCGGCCCATATCATCAAATCTCACGACAATGGTCGGTATCCTCCGGATATCCGCCGCGCCAGACATCACCGGTAGGTAGTCTTCCCCTGCCAGGCTCATCGTCTACAACTCGATCTTCTTGCCCCGGGTACCATACCGGGCCCACCATGTACCCGAGACGGTTCATCCACTCCTCGAATCGGGTCTCGAAATCCAACAGAAAACATGAAAACTCATGGTGGACGACACATACATCACGAGAAAACCGCAACATTGTTTTAGAAATGATAAATATAAGCTTTTGTTAAATTCTTGCGGTTTTCCCCAAAAATCCAGAAATCGCAGCAATATTCAAATCCTCAAGAAAAATCATAATGTCCACATGTTATATATGATAAATGTCTATGATAACAAGGTATGCGACGTGAATTGTGGCTAGAAAACTATGCAAGTATGATGATGATGCAAGGTATATATACATGCTATGCAATTTCATATATCATGCACGATGCAAGGCGATACTAAGCTAAACAGGTTCTATAGTGCACGTGGCATGGCAATTACCAAAGGCGTGTGTGTCACATGAATAGTGCGCGTGAAACAGATGCCAATGGTAATAGTGTTCGTGTCCTACGAAGTGTTATCGCATATGTGCATATGAATAATCATGCAAGCTAGCATACTATTAACTATAAGGGTATGCAGTGTAAATAAAGGGGGTAAGCTAACTAACAATATAAATCTTGCAAGAAATAGGGTAATCCTAACTAGGGGCGCCTCGCGCCATCGAGACGATTCCCCCATAGATGAATACATCTACTCACCTGAATGCCTCGCTAATCCGATCCGACCACTGCCTTGCCTTTACGCGCCGTGTCCGATGTTTCCCCGACCGATCCTATATTTGCACAACACCAAGCATAAGATTACATATTCTAAAACGATGCAAGTCACAATATACAAATACCGACGCTCTCGAATTAAACATAACGTGCACTCGGTGCGCGGCAAAACACACGAAAATCGCTAAATCTTAACTAGAATCGTCATTTCGGGGAAATCGACAAAACTAAAACCCGACTAGACGAAACCCCACATTCGCGCACTCTAATAGTCCTATACGAAGTTAATTATATCGCTAATATAACACAATTAGATCGCATCCTAATTTTTATAAAAATCTAGTAAGCAATTTCATACCGATTCGATGCAAACGTCACAATTTATCGATTTAGCGAGCGTAACCTTACACAATTAACCACTCTAACCAATTAGGTAACCAAAGCCCTAACTTAATCCATCAACAATGCTTCAAACCCTAGTTCAAAATCAATCCCATTCTTGATTTTTATGAACAATTAATTACAACTAAATTAATACTTGAAATTTCAATTTTAGCACATTTAAACTACAAGTTAACAAACTAGTTTAGAAATTTCACCTTACAAGTTGAACCCTAGTTTGCTCAAGCCACCAATGAAGCCTCCTTTCTTCAAGTTTTGAACTAAATTTGGTTGAGGAGAGAGTGGATTAGGGTTTTGTTTTGAATTGGAGAAGAAAATGGTGAATTTTTATGGATTTTTCATGATTTTTCATGATTTTTGAAGCAAGAATTGAGGTGAAAAGAGGGGGAGCTGCTGCTATTTTCGGCCAGAGGTGAAGAGGAGGAGGGTGTGGGGTTGTGTAGAGGTTTCTAGGTCAAAAACCCCCTTAAGTTTCCATTTAATGCCTTTCACATCAAGCTTTTTACAAAAAAACCCCATTTTGCATCATTTTTTCATTAAATTTCCAACCATAAAACTAAAATCTTATAAAGTTATGATACAATTTATTAACACTCTATTTTAGTTTATAAAGATTCCTAATTATGAAATTTACCTAATTAAATTTGTATTTATCTCTTATTTAATGTAATTTTAAAAGCTTAAAATAATAAAAAAAATAATTAATTACGAAATTTTTTTTATTTAACTAGAAAATTATAAGTGACATTTTAGTGACAAAATTATAGTAATATCTTATCTAAATTTTGTATAATTAGGTCCACAATGAAAAATACCTATTTTGACTTTTTACGGAAAAATCCGAAAAATTAGCCGATTACCGAAAAACTGCCTAAACGATTTTCGAAGGGTTACACTAAGGTTCAAAGGGCTGTTCAAGACGGTCACATAATCGAGTTAAGGTTTGTTGTCTTCTAGAGGGACCATCGCGTTACTTGCACTACTTAGAACGCCATTAAACTACGGAAAGATCCAACACTTGGAAAATTCCCAACAGGTGAAAAATTGGGTATTTATATCTGGTCGAACTTTTCAAGATTTTCTAAAATTATCCGGAAAAACACAGACGAAGTTAAACTTCCCGATCGAAACACCGAGACCCCAATACAACCAAGAAAACTCAACTCTTGAGTAGAAGTTAAAAATGCCCATAAAATACAGAACAAAACGATAGGAATTACTGTGCAAATTCCAAAAACCAATCTGACTATATGGCCGCGGAACCGCCGCACGAGCCATGCTCGTGCCGCCGTTCCGCCGCGCTTTAGAATAATCATGTGCATGTGCTTCAAAGTAATCCATCAAAAAGCCTGCTGATTTTTCTGCATATTTTTAATTCTCAAAAATCCCTGATTTCAAAATATGTACAGAGAAGGATTTTGCATTAGGGTTTCGGTTCGATCGGACTTCTAACATCGTCTACACTTCGCCTAAGGCTCTATCTAGGCTCTGGTACCACTGTAGGGTTCCTAGGCACACTAATGAGGTCTCACAAGGTATCAACCATGCCAATTTCAAATTTTTCCGGTGCCGAGAAACCCTAATATAGATCGTTAACTAGAGATTAGGCGAAACATGCAAGTAGTAAACAACTTTACTGCTAAGTGAAAGAGACTACAACCTTTGTAGATCCGGTCCTCCACTTCCTTAGCTCCATGATGATGTCCCTCCGCTGCGATCATCGGATCCCGGACTCTAGCGATGGTTTCGTCGAAGAAATGATCGGGCTAGGTCGTCGACTTCGATGCCGAAGATGATCTACGTCAAAGCAACACAAGATCAAGCTCCAACTTCACCAAGTCATGAAACTTGTGAAGAAAACACCCTATACTACTTGGCAAGTGGTAGAGGATGAAGAAATAGGAAGTGGGTTCACTTTGGATTTGGATTTCTCACTCTTTATCTCAAGTCCCCATTGAAGCTAGCAAGCCTCTCTCTTCTTGAAGAAGAAAAAGAATATGATAAGAATAAAATATAATAGAAAATAAAGTGATTCTTATCATATTAGCAACCATGGTTGAGTGTAGAGAATCAACTAGGGTTAGATGAATGGTTAGGTTAAGCAAAAGAAAAAAAAAATGGTCAAAGCTTCTCAAAGCATCAAGAAGCTTCAAGTGTAAAACAAAAAAAGCCACCATTTTCTTTTCTTTTGCCAAAAAGAACAAAGTAAATAAATAAATATGTAAATCAAAACCCTAACCATTAACATAACCATGGTTAAATCATACACACCCAAGTTTGCATGTATCATCAAACAAGATACATTCAAGTGCACAAAAATATATCACATATACAATGTGCACATCAAGTGAGAAAATCGTCTTAAGTGAACCAATACTAGTTAATTTAAAGTAATATATCAAATATATAATTATACATTAAATCATTAAATCAACACTTGATTTAATGATCCGGTCATACTCCATATAACCGACTAATATAAAGTGTATCAATGTATCGAATCAACACTTGATTCGGTAACCCGGCTATATCACATAAAACCGACCGATGATACAAATCGCGAGAATAGAATTCAGTATCACATACTGGTATTATTCTCGGTCCCGTACATATCTCATATGCGCTCCTATTTCGTTTCGCTTGAGCCAGGAAACCTCTGTGTTGGACTCTAAAGACTCGTCAATACGCCGGCAGCAGGTGATGATCATATCAAACACCCACAAGCCACAAGCGGTCTGCTAAACGTAACGGCCACCCGGGTATTGAGCGATCAGAAGATCTCGTCGTCGTCTGATATGTCGCATATCTTGCCTAGGGGTGGAAAACGTCAGACCCCAATAGCTCGATAAGTCATGTCAATATGAGGTCTATAACATTTCGAGAAACTACTGGTAACACTTACCAGTAAATCTCAGCAACCCTGGCCAGGGATTTCCAGTTATAGCCAATCGAACACAGCGCAACGTCAACTCCCTGTACCGGGAGAGACGAATCCCCTCCTATCGCTTATTGCCTCCATATGATTCGGGACTATACCCAAAAGCCACCGTTTTGCACGCCCTCTTGGACGTGGTAAGGTGGAAATCAAAGCACAGTGGGAATCACACAAGACTCTATGACGATCTCGGGTCTACAGACTAACCTGTACCAGTGTCACCAGAGAACTGCCATCTGACGTAAGGTATAATACCATCTGGGAGTTCTCGGCGAGTCCGTCCAGTGTACCCAGTCTCTACTGAGCACCCGTATATCATCTCTGATGTCAAACACCAATGGATAAGGGATCATCCATCGCCTATCTGTATGGGTCGAGAAGGTATACGCTAGTCTACTCTGGTATATCGATGCCCCGTCTCGATACACCCACGACTAGGGACCTTGAAGGATGTACTTATGGACTACCATGTCCCCACTAGTATGATCCGCATCATAGTCCTGGTAGTCAAGTACACATCCTAAGGGCTTTACCAACATGTAATAGAGAGACAATCAGTATACACGTTAAGGTAAAGAGTAACCGGATAGCATACTATCATGTCGAGCAAGAAAGTCCTCCCTATATATGTCCCAGCATCCACTACAATATACATCCTATGTACAGTAATGGCCTCTAGGGCATACATATAACTAACAATCTCCCACTTGCACTAGGGCCATCTGTAGCAGTGGTTGCAGTATCTCATACTCAACCATCCCATAAAAGTCCCTCTCTGGGAAAAGGCCTTTGTGAGTGGATCCGCCGTGTTGTCCTCTGAGTCTACTCTCTTAACCTCGATCACCCTGGAGATCAACTATCTCCATAATCAGGTGACACTGCCTTAGAATACGTCTGGGTCACTGATGGGACCGGGGTTCCTTGGGCCAAAACCACACTTCCATTGTCACACAATGGTAGGAACCTAGTTCATCTCATGAACCAATATACACCCAAACTGCCTCTTTGTTAGTATCTTAAGTAGCGATGTATCCTGCCTTTGTCGTCTAGTATGCCACGGTATCTAGCTTGGAACTCTTCCGACATACCGTCCCTTTACTGAGGGTAAAGACAATGCCTGTGACTGACATTCAGTCGTCCTTATCACTCTGGAACCTTTCCAGTGATTCTCCCCAGGATCGATTGATACCGTCTCACTACTACTAGTGAGAATCCTATCATCCAATTACATCTATCTCATAGATGAAAACTCAGGATTTAGGAGGTATCAGTTTGATCCTATATGGAGAATCCTTGTGATAAGCGGAGATTGACCGAGCGTAGCATAGGAAACTCCTTCCCTATCAAGAGTATGTCATCCACGTACTCTACGAGGATCACCACTATACTCCCTACTGCACTTTTGTTTATACAAGGTTCATCCACTATTTTGATGATGTCAAAATCTTTGACTAACACATCAAAACAGACGTTCCAACTCCGCGATGCCTGCTTTATTACATAAAACACCTTGCTCGCGTTTCCGCTGCTCCCACTGTCTACGAGGCCCTCTGGCTGTGTACTTATAGACACACTTTTCTAAAACATCACTTAGAAAAGCAGTCATGGCACCCAACCGCCAGATATCATAGTCATGGTATGTAGCCGTGGCAAGTAGGAACTGGATGGACTTAAGCATAGCTACTTAGAAAAGGTTTCATCATAATCCATACCTGGTCAATGATGCAAACTTTTAACAAGTCTAGCTTTGAAAGTCTCAACTTTTCCATATACACCAAGTAATCTTCTCAAGATATACTTGCTCCTGATGGGGATTTAACCCTTCAGATAAAGCAACTAAAGTCCATACTTTGTTGGTGTATAAGGATTCCATCTCAGATCGCTAAGCATCCAGCCATTCTTACAGAGTCTCACTCCTGATGGCCAGCTCGAAACTAGTTGGGTCATCATCTCATGATGCAATCCTCGCTCCTACTGTCATAGAGAAACCGAAGTAACTCTCAGGTCGGTGAGGAACCCTACTAGATCGGCGGAGAGTCTGAGGTTCGTTGGTTACTATTGAATCCTTCGGTTCTACCAAATCATCAGCTGCAGTTTGTATAGCTGGAACATTTCCAGTTCTCCATAACAGACCTTGCCTCGAGTTTGTCCGGATTTTGCTTTTAGACATAGGCCGGACAACCCCAAATCTTAACTAACTTAAGATATGGGCTCTTCCCTTTCCATATCACATATGAAGTGGTAGGCAACTGATTTGATCGGAACCCTATTCAATAGGTATGCAACTTCAAAAGTGCATAACTCCCAAAAGGAAATAGGAAACTCAGTAGTACTCATCATAGAGCGCACCATATCATATAGGGTGTAATTGCTCCGCCCCGATACAACGTTGTGCTGTGTTGTATTCGGAGGAGTAATGCTGAGAGAGAATCTCATTCTCCTTTAGAATAGTCCAGGAATTCCATGCACAAGTATTCTCGTCCCTGATCTCATCATAGGACATAATACTTATACCCGTATTTTGGTTCTCCACTTCTAACTTATATTCTATGAATATCTCAAAAGGTCCGGACTTGTGTTTCAACAGGAACATAGGTCTGAATCTCGAAAGATCATCAGAGAATTTAATGAAGTACAAAGAACCGGTCTTGGCATGTGTAGACAGGGGACATACATACATCAACATGTATCATCCCAAGAGTTCACTAATTCTTTCTCTGTTTCCAGTAAACAGAGATATGGTCATCTTATCTCTGTGACATGAATGACAAGTTTCACAAGATGTAAATTCAAACAAATTTAAAAATGCATCTATGTGCAACTTAGCTAGTCGGGTCGCTTGATATGACCTAGTCTACAATACCTCAAGAAGGATCCGTTCATTTCTGAACTCTTCCTCTTGCGTGTGTTCCGTATACTAAGAACTGTAGTTTGATTTAGAACATCAATGCTTTTAGATAACGTGCCTGAACCGATCAACTTTTGATATAGGAATTGTTCAAAACATTATCCAACAATACAAAATTATATCCTTCTTTAATAAATAAAGAGACTGATATGATTTTGTATATCAGGTTCGGTATCTAATAGCATTTGTTCAAAATCAATGTATTGGTAATACAGGGTGACAGCGACCAACAGACTTGGCTGCAACACTTGCCCCGTTTTCTGCCTCATGAAACTTATCACCCGTTCTCAGTTTTCTACCTTTTAGTAGCCCGTGTAACAGATTACATATGCAGGATCCTGATCCGGTATCTAATACCTAGGATGTAGAGGATACTGAGAAATAGTTCTTTATAATGAACACACCCGAAGGAGATGCATCACATGAACTATCTTCGTTTGGGCGGCACGGGAATTCTGGTAATCCACAATTTCCTGCTCCGTCTTATAACAATTATAAGTTGGAGCGGGACCAACGTTCCCCAGCTAAGAATAACAAGCGGGTTCGGTCAATGCATCCGTATTATTATCATGATTAAGGCGTGATATGGTCGCTACCAGGAGAGAGAGAGAAGAAAACACTCTGCGTGCGCTCTTGCAAGAATAGATTGGTTATAATTTTATCTAATCAGGATGGCTCCCACTGTTTTAATCAAATCTTCCTTCAAACCCTAAAAGGAAAGACTAGCCGGGATTAATTACACGCTACAAGTTCGCCAATCTTTCAGCCAGGCCAGTGTCGGTACTTTGAGGGAGGTCCCCCGTGCTTTCGCGCGGACCTAATTAATGTAAACCTCGTTTTTCCATAGGCCTAACCCCGTTGATACCTTTCTAGACACCTACTTGATCGGCTAATTGTAATGAGTAAAACTCTCCCAGGAGTAACAATTACTCGCAGCGGGTATCGGGATCCAACTATCTCATAGGAGGTATGCAATCTCATTGCAAATTTCAACACTTGAAATTCCCGATAATTTTTCCCCTAACCTCCTATGACCTTGACAAAGGCCACCAAACCATAGGATGCTAGCCAAGTTCAACCCGTCATTTCCTGATTGAATTAAACCCACCCGCACGACCCTTGACAAAGGCCAACAAGGTCGCACGACTACCCTAACCCAATCTGCATCATATACATAAGCAGATAATCACCAGTCAGCTACCGCACACTACGCCTTGACAAAGGCCAACAAACGCAGCACGAATACTAACTACTACTTATCTGAAATGACGGAGGGCTACAACAGGTTTTTCTGAAAACCTATTGCGTAATGAACTTGATATCATTGTAGAATCAAATGATTTTAAAATGGAGTGTTTTTGAGGCTTTTCTAGTTTTGCTAAAGGGGTCACTGCCGGTGAAGGGATCGTCGGCCCTTTCCTCGTCGAATGAGGTGCGGGATATATCATATATATCACTGTGCAAAGCAGAAACTATAGAAGCAATCAAAAGACAAACCGAGGGTTGTAGCATCTGCCAGTTATTGCTAAAGGGGTCACTCCCGGTGAAGGGATCTCGTCCCATTCCTTATCGAATAAGGTGCAGGATGTTCTATAAGGAACACCGCGATGCAAAGCAAGAACTGTTGCTACCTGTTTTTATTTTTGAAATTCGATTCCACAACATCTTAGGTTTCTTTTCTTTCATTAATCACATTAATGAATTCCCATCATTTAAGCACCTAAACATCACAGATAAATACGACGTACACTTATGCCATCCGCATTCGCCTCGATGTCCCCTCGTGCACCGTTAGGTTAGGTAACTAACGACAGAGCAGGGAAGGGCTAGCGCGGGTGTAAAACATAAGTAACGTCTATATAATATATCATATATACTATATACAGTATTTATCACAGAACATCAAATGATCACATCACAGATATCGCAGCAGAAGAATCATATGAAACATTGGATATATTAGGACGTCCGTGTTTTCAATACGAGCCAGTATAAAACACGGATTCCACGGTCATGATGAATAGCCAAACCCACACCCCTAGACCCCTACGAGAGCGGCAAGCAACCCTACCAATTCTAGAGTTAGGAGACCCGGACTCGACTGCTCGAGTAGGTCTCCCACTGGACCCTAGAACCCGGTCACTTGTGCTCCCCTCCCTGGGTCTATCCTAGTGCGGAAAAGTAAATAATATGCAAAAGGTGACATCTTCCGCAACCTGGAAGTGTCCTAATAAAAGAATATTACGTACAAGTTTTTACATGAATGAAAATGAAAAACACTCATCTCACATAAAAAAAACCCGGCTATTCAAACACGACGATCCAATATAACATATCCAGCAACACATAACATCACATGTCATCAACGTAAGTAAATATGCGCATCCCAATTGTCGTTGACATATAGCAACGAAACCAGCGATATCACATATTACACTTACGGTCACAGAAAAGAAAGTGTAAAACTACAACAGTTGGAATCCGCAACCTCCTTAGACATCGCATGCCTAATCAAATGAATTACTTAGACAACGCATGCCTGACAATTATAAACCCCGCATTTTAGTCTCATTATCGAAAACACTTTTCAATATCAAGTCGGGCAATTCAACAAGATTCCCTGCATTTTGATCGAATGCTCGTCCCAAACTTCAGTAGACGGCCGCACCCCCGATGCCGTCGACGAAGTGCACCAAGGCGGAACACCGCTGCCGCGCACACCCAAACGGATACTTTCGGCGACGGGGTTCTCCTACAGTCACTTGGTCGGGGCTATGGCGTGAGGCTGTCTATTAAGTTTACCGGCGAATATCCGCGTACGCTACGTGATTGCGACGGACTTTTGATCGCATCAAAATTCCGTGGCAACCGATCAAGTGAGACTAAAGTGCTAGATTTATAACATTCATTCAGTTATCTCATAACTACTTGTGAATTCCAATTATTGTATCACGTTCTAAATAAATAGAAAATGTTAAACTTTCCGATCGAACAATCAAACACCCAAGTTTTCCCGAAACAGATCAACACATGATATAAGTTTAAAAACATTCACTTCATGCCTCAGTACCAACGGTCCAGCCGTAAAAGGGTCAAGCCAACGCCTCATATGTGGCACGCCGTACTGCCCCAAACCCTAAGGTTCAAAGGGCAGTTCAAGACGGTCACATAATCGAGTTAAGGTTTGTTGTCTTCTAGAGGGACCATCGCGTTACTTGCACTACTTAGAACGTCATTAAACTACGGAAAGATCCAACACTTGGAAATTTCCCAACAGGGGAAAAATTGGGTATTTATATTCGGTCGAACTTTTCAAGATTTTCTAAAATTATCCGGAAAAACACAGTCGAAGTTAAACTTCCCGATCGAAACACCGAGTCCTCAATACAACCCAGAAAACTCAACTCTTGAGTAGAAGTTAAAATACCCAGAAAATACAGAACAAAAAGATGGGAATTACTGTGCAAATTCCAAAAACCAATCTGACTATATGGCCGTGGAATCGCCGCACGAGCCATGCTCGTGCCGCGGTTCCGCCGCGCTTTAGAAGAATCATGCGCACGTGCTTCACAGTAATCCATCAAAAAGACTGCTGATTTTTCTGCATATTTTTAATTCTCAAAAATCCCCGATTTCAAAAAATGTACAGAGAAGGATTTTGCATTAGGGTTTCGGTTCGATCGGACTTCTAACATCGTCTACACTTCGCCTAAGGCTCTAGCTAGGCTCTGATACCACTGTAGGGTTCCTAGGCACACTAATAATGTCTCACAAGTCATCAACCATGCCAATTTCAAATTTTTCCGATGCCGAGAAACCCTAATATAGATCGTTAACTAGAGATTAGGCAAAACATGCAAGTAGTAAACAACTTTACAGCTAAGTGAAAGAGACTACAACCTTTGTAGATCCGGTCCTCCACTTCCTTAGCTCCGTGATGATGTCCCTCCGCTGCGATCATCGGATCCCGGACTCTAGCGATGATTTCGTCGAAGAAATGATCGGGCAAGGTCGTCGACTTCGATGCCGAAGATGATCTACGTCGAGGCAATACAAGATCAAGCTCCAACTTCACCAAGTCATGAAACTTGTGAAGAAAACACCCTATACTACTTGGCAAGTGGTAGAGGATGAAGAAATAGGAAGTGGGTTCACTTTAGATTTGGATTTCTCACTCTTTACCTCAAGTCACCATTGAAGCTAGCAAGCTTCTCTCTTCTTGAAGAAGAAGAAGAAGAAGAAAAATAATTTGATAAGAATAAAATATAAAAGAAAATAAAGTGATTCTTATCATATTAGTAACCATGGTTGAGTGTAGAGAATCAACTAGGGTTAGATGAATGGTTAGGTTAAGCAAAAGAAACTAAAATGGTCAAAGCTTCTCAAAGCTTCAAGAAGCTTCAAGTGTAAAAAAAAAAAAGCCACCATTTTCTTTTCTTTTGCGAAAAAGAACAAAGTAAATAAATAAATAAGTAAATCAAAACCCTAACCATTAACATAACCATGGTTTAATCATACACACCCAAGTTTGCATACATCATCAAACATGATACAATCAAGTGCACAAAAATATATCACATATACAATGTGCACATCAAGTGAGAAAATCATCTTAAGTGAACCAATACTAGTTAATGTAAAGTAATATATCAAATATATAATTATACATTAAATCATTAAATCAACACTTGATTTAATGATCCGTTCATACTGCATATAACCGACTAATATAAAGTGTATCAATGTATCGAATCAACACTTGATTCGGTAACCCGGCTATATCACATATAACCGACCGATGATACAAATCGTGAGAATAGAATTCAGTATCATATACTGGTATTATTCTCGGTCCCGCACATATCTCATATGCGCTCCTATTTCGTTTCGCTTGAGCCAGGAAACCTCAATGTAGGACTCTAAAGACTCGTCAATACGCCTGCAGCAGGTGATGATCATATCAAACACCACAAGCCGCAAGCGGTCTGCTAAACGTAACGGCCACCCGGGTATTGAGCGATCAGAAGATCAACGAGCAAGCCCGCTCACACTCCTGTGAATCCAACCAGTAACACTTACCGTACAGTCCGGTCTCGTCATCTGATATGTCGCATATCTTGCCTAGGGGTGGTAAACGTCAGACCCCAAGAGCTCGATAAGTCGTGTCGATATGAGGTCTATAACATTTCGAGAAACTACTGGTAACACTTACCAGTAAATCTCAGCAATCCTGGCCAGGGATTTCCGGTTATAGGAAATCGAACACAGCGCAACATCAACTCCCTGTACCGGGAGAGACGAATCCCCTCCTATCGCTTATTGCCTCCATGTGATTCGGAACTGTACCCAAAAGCCACCATTTTGCACGCCCTCTTGGACGTGGTAAGGTGGAAATCAAAGCACAGTGGGAATCATACAAGACTCTATGACGATCTCGGGTCTACAGACTAACCTGTACCAGTGTCACCAGAGAACTGCCATCTGACGTAAGGTATAATACCATCTGCGAGTTCTCGGCGAGTCCGTCCAGTGTACCCAGTCTCTACTGAGCACCCGTATATCATCTCTGATGTCAAACACCAATGGATATGGGATCATCCATCGCCCATCTGTATGGGTCGAGAAGTTATACGCTAGTCTACTCTGGTATATCGATGCCCCGTCTCGATACACCCACGACTAGGGACCTTGAAGGATGTACTTATGGACTACCATGTCCCTACTAGTATGTGTTGGAGATAGTGCCCTCAGAGTCAATTATTGGATCACAGGCACGTGATTGCAATGATTGAGGGAGGACCTATCCCGGTAGGACAGTCTTACTCGAGATGATAGTACGCTATCTGGTTTACCTTTATCATCGTGTACTGCTTTAGGTGACCTGACAGGTTGCTATTGCACGTTGATAGAGCCCCTAGGATTCTTGCTTGACTGCCAGCAGTATCAGGGCGATCATATAAGTGAGAGATGGAGTCTATAAGCACATCCTTAAAAGGTCCCTAGTCGTGGGAGTTTCGAGACAGGGCATCGATTCTCCAGAGTAGACTAGTGTAGACAGTCGAGACCCCGACGAGGGGCGGTGGCCGGTCTCACAAGCCACTGGTGTCAGTTGGTTCACCTAAGATGTATACAGGTGCTCATTGGGTTATGAGTACACCGGACAGGACTCGCCGGGAACATGCTAGTTGGTCTTATACCTGACGTCAGATAGCAGTTCCCAGGTGACATGTGTACAGGTTAGTTCATCGACCTAGGGATCGTCATTTGTCTCGTGTGAGTTCCCACTGTGCTTTGATTACTACCCTACCACGGCTCAAAGGAGTCGTGCAAACAGGTTTTAGTTGGGTACAGTCCCGAGCCACATGGAGGCAGTGAGCGGATCTTCAGGGGTTCGTCTCTCCCGGTATTGGGGGTGAGGTCGCGCTGTGTCTAGGAGAGCCATTACACGAAGTCCTTGGCCAAGGCAGGAGATTTACTGGTAGGTATTCCCGTAGTATCTCAGGGTGTTCTGGGCTACACTCCGACACGACTTGTACCGCTTTTGGGGGTCTGACTTTTACCAACCCCCTAGGCCCGCCATGCGATGCTCGTAGACGAACGGACCGGACTGTACGGATATTGTCACTGACAGGCTCAGTAGGGTGTCAGGATGAGCTCGCTCATCGACGTCCCTTTTGGTCAATAGCTGGTGGCCCGTTACGTATTGGCTTATACCTCTGACGTGCTAGTGGTTAAATCCACAGCCATAGTATTGACGAGTCTTTAGACTCCACCACACTTTCAGTTACTCAGGATTTCGGGCGAAACGCTGTAGAGGCCGTATGGAGATATGGCAGGGTCCGATCAGATACGTGCGGTATTGCACGGGTCAGGATCAGACGGTTTGTACTAGTGGCCGTATGGAAATATGGCAGGGTTCGATCAGATACGTGCGGTATTGCACGGATCAGGATCGGACGGATATTACTAGCCGGCTTTGGTTTAAGCCGGATCCTAGTATAGTACTGTGTAGATTTTGTCTCTTTGCATTTGTATCCGGACGGAATACAGATGCGGGTGTGTATGCACAGTATCGGGGTTTTCCTATAATTTATTACGGGACCAGTTTTCTGGAGTTGCCAGTTTGCATTCCGTTCCGGCCGGTTTTCCTTTGTTCTTTCCCGACCGGACTTTTCCGATGGAGGGGGGGTTATTTGCAAGTTTGCAAATAACATTTTGTGGAGGGGTTTATTGCAAAAGGATTTATTATGAGAGCATCTTTTGATACCATTCTTTTCTACATCATTCTTTTGCTTTTATTATGATATGAAAGGGTATGGTTTGGATGTAAGTTTGATGATGATGATGTTTGTATATGATCACCTTCCACCTTTATCCTACAATCACCTTCCTTCATATCTTTGGTTCACCCTCCACCATTCTCACGATATATGTGGCCGGCCAATTTTTTGAGAGAGAGAGAGCTTTGATTTTGGTGGTGTGGCAAATTTCATTCATCTCATTTTTGATACAAGGAAAAATGAAAGCACCATTTTTCATACCTTCATTCCTCCATCTTCAAAAGGCAACCAATACCCCAAAGTGAGACATGCACTCTACACTACATTCTATAGCACATCTTGGGCATGTCGACCTGCCAGCTTCATGCCCGAGTTGCCTCGGTATTGAGGTGGGAGCCCGTAAAAGATACAGATGATGTGGTGCCCTTCCGGCAGGGAGGCGACGACCGGAGTTTCCGCAGGAGATCGGGACGACGACGAGAAGACCGGAGGACTCGGTATATCTCTAACCCGTCTTGTTGTTTGCTAGATCTAGTTTAATGGCCCGATCCGGAGTTTAGTGCGCGGTGGTGCCGGTTTGCAAAGTTCGCAAAATTAAAGTTTATCACCGTTTCCGCATTTGGCCGTCGGATTGACGACCGGGGCGCCGCCGTGCACTTACAGTGGTATCAGAGCCTCGCCATTAACTTCGTCTAGCTTCGTTTGATGTGTTTTGCATTTCCGATCGACAAAAATTCCAAAATCTACTTTTTTTGTTAGCATCAGTTTCTGTTGAAAATTTTTGGTCTCGAAAATTTTTTCAGGTTGTAAAACATTGATGTACTGTAAATTCTAAGACTACTGGGAAAATTCGACACAGTCAGTCGACGACTGAAGCGCGGAACCGCGGCCAAATCCCCCCTTGGGCCGCGGTTCCGCTGCACATTAGTGTCCTCACTGTGTCCAATTTCTCCAGTGGGCTTCTGGGCTAATTTTAGGGGTTTTGGAATATTAATTTTGGGCCCAGATTTTCTGTGAGTACTACAGTATTGCTTGGGGGCCCACATGTTAATTTTTGATCGATCGGATATTTTAAACACATTATTTCACAGTATTTACATTATATCTGCGACCGTGAATGTCACTCGATCGGTAAATCCGGTCTAACTGCTATAGCCCGGTTAGACGGATTTGCGAACGAGATTTTCACGTTGATGTTTTGTGATTTTGCTGTGATGTTGCGGATCGGTCGTGGGGGTAGCCTGGATGCAATGCTAGTACAGTGTTGTTGTATTATGTACATTTGATATTGCGGGGCGAGCGTCCGACATGTGGACTGCCGTCACTGCCTTTTTGTATTATTCTTTTGGGGCACGACCTGGTTGCGGTCGATGTACCCGTTGTATGTATATTTTACTTTCTGTACTAGGATTACCCCACAGTGGGGTGCACGGATAGCCGGGTTCTGGAGGGCAACAAGCCCGCATCTCAGGGCATTGAGACGAAGGGGGCTTCAGTCTGGAATTGGCGGGCTATTTGCCGCACTCGTAGGGGGTACAGGTTGACCCAGGAGGGGTGCCCAAGTTACCGGATTCCGTGAAGTGCTGGGTGGTCCATTCACGGTGCTGAAGGGGGCTGCCTCGCTTCAGGTTTTGGCGGGTGACTTGCCGTGCCCGTAGGGGTCTAGGATTTCATTGCACAGGCTATCCACACGACCAGGGGAACGTCGGGTTTCAGTAGTGGCTCTGTGAAACCCGGGGATCCCAGATATCTGTATTGTTCTGTGATGCTGTACATTTCTGTGATGTTGCATTTTATTCACGCCTTGAGCGAAATATAATATATTGGTATATATATTAGTAGATGTTGTATATGTTTTTCATCCGCTCTAGTCCAGTCCCCGCTCTGCCGTTAGTTAGCTAACCTAACGGGTGATGACGGGACCCAGTGGCGAATGCGGATGGCATATACGTACGTCAGTATATTTTCGTTCTTTGTGGTGTGATCAATTGATGGGACTGCATTGATTCGGATCAATGCAAGTTAAAACAAACCTATTCTGATGTTGTTGGAACACTTTTCAAAAAGCTGTTATTGCAAGGACGTTCACTTTTGTTTTGCATCGTGGTATTCATTTGAAATATCCTGCTCCTCAGTCGACGAGGCAAGGGCCGAGATCTCTTCACCGGGAGTGACCCCTTGGACAGAATTTTGCGTCAGGGCATTAACTTCACTATAGCCGATTACTTTTGCTTTGCATCGTGGTATTCATTTGGAATATCCTGCACCCCATTCTACGGGGAAAGAGCCGAGATCCCTTCACCGGGAGTGACCTCTTTAGTAAAGGTTTTCGTCACTATATTTTCTAAAAAGCTATCCGTTCCTTCAACGATATCAAGTTCATTACGTTAAAGGTTTTCGCCAGAAACCATTCGTAGCCCTCCGTCGTTTCATATGGGTAGTCAATAGTATTCAAGCTGTGTATGTTGGCCAAAGTCAAGGCACAGTGATTGGTAGCTATTGGGTATTCATATGCAGCATAGATAGATGCGTTGGTTTGGGACAGTCCTACTGCTATTTTGGCCAAAGTCAAGGGTAGGTACGGGTGGATTCAAATTAACCTGGAGAATGACGGGTTGAACTTGACATGTGACTTATGATATGTTGGCCAAAGTCAAGGTCATAAGAGCATGGGGTAAAAATCACATCGGGAGTTTCAAAAGAACTGAAACTTGCCAGATATGCGCATACCTTCTGGAGTGTGGTACCGTGAGCGGATTCCGTCACGTTATCATGCGATGATAGTTGGATCCCGATTCCCACTGATGAGTTGGTTTACTCCTCGGGTGACCCCGACTAATTCTTCTTTCAGGTTTGGAGGAGAATTTGAGGTACAGTGGGAGATTTCCAGATTAGATAAATTGGTAACCATTCTGATCTAGGTTAGAGTGCACGCTAAGTGTTTCTTTTCTCTCTCTCTTGGCAGCGACCATTGACCCGACCCTAAGACTATGACTCAGTGACCAAGTTGACCGAACCTTCTTAACACTGGTTTTTGGATTGTCAGAGTTGCAGACCTCATTGCCACTCCTACTTTTACCCTTTTCTCCAGGACACCCCGTATTACTACGAACGTCCACTTCCATTGGACAAAACCATCGTATGATTAGATACGAACTCGAAGGAATTTGAGGATGGTTTCCGGTTCTGGAGAAAACGGATAGGATTATTCAGTTGTCTTTTCCTTTTTGCCTCCTCTCAAGTTACGAGTACTCCTTAGTTTAGGAGATAGTACACCTATTACGCAAATTGGATAGTCTTCTTCCAAACTTTAGGCTGGTGCTGAACAGTGGGGAATGAAGAAAACCAATTAGCATAACGATGGTGTGCAGAAGGTATTAAGATTAAGACAAAGCAAGGGATTAGTAAGAGGGCAAAGTAAATTGCGACTGATATTCACGACCAAACCAAGTATTTCTTCGCCAATCCTAAATCACCTTTGTATTTCACCAGGACACTCCGTATCACTACGAAGATCCACAGTTTATTGGATACTCCATCGTATGGTTATATACGAACTCGAAAGGAACTTGTTCCAGTTCGGGGATGGATTCTGGTCCAGGAGAAATAGGAATAAGGTTTATTCGGTTGTCTTTTATCTTCACCTTCTCTCGCATTGCGAGTGCTCCTAGGACTAGGACAGTACACCCATTATGCTTATTGGATAGTCTTCTTCCAAACCATAGGCTGGTGCCGAACGGTAGGGAAGGAAGAAAACCAATTGGCCTAAAGGGGTGTGCAGAAGGTAATGACTAAAGACAGATAAAGGGATTTGGAGAGGTGGCAAAGAATTATACGGTTATAGTTGTGAATCTGGATAATGGTAGAGGCATTACTAGGAATACCAGGATACCCCATCGAAACATTTTAATGTTTCTGTTCAACTGTGTACTGTTAAAAGAAAATTGATTTCCCGATTGGACACTTGCTCCAGGGTATGTATTTACCAGGTTTGATTCTCACATCTGTATGGTTTTACAGATGGTGAGTGGGAGTAAGTTATTGGGAATAGGGTAATCATCCTCATTATATCGGGATTCGTTGTAATCGGTGATATTTGAGGAGATCATCTGGGCTGTTTGCCGGTCGGCAAATATTTGGTTTTGAATATCCGCTTTTATGCACCAATTTCAAATTGATATATCTGTACGTCTATTTTCATAGAGTGAGATATACCTTTTGATATTATGTCGATAACATTTACCTATATCAGTGGATGGTTAGGTAAGGAGCATTAAACAGCGGTGTAATTCTTCTTAACCATAAGTACAGTTTTCAACCTACGACACACAGTGAAAGAGTTGCTAGACTCGGCGGACTTATGCAGAGTATTGTATGTTGTCCAGTGTCCATTAGGACAGAGGGGTTGGTCCTCGTACTATATTCGGTTTACTTATGACTTCTCTAGTTTTTAGACAGGTGTTTCGTGGAAACACAGGGTCTAAGTTTTGAGGAGTTATAGGTATTTGAATAGAGTAGAGAACCAAGTGTAGCAAGTATCGGGATTCTTCAAAGTGATCGAAGATGTAGATACTTGTGTATGGTATTCAGTTGATAGTGATGATAAAGAGAAATTACTTCTCTTTCAGGTTACTCATAATTGGAAGCATTCCTAAGTTGAGTAACGCTGATCGGCCTCTCTCCATTTAGTTGACATGCACTGGAGACAGCTGCATGATTTGAATCTGGTTCAAATTAAATCAGTGCCTCTGGTTCTATATTGGATATAGTACAATTCATATCTTAACATTGTCAAGGTATGGGGAGTTGTCCGGCTTATGACTAAAACCAGACTCTGGATAACTCAAGGCAGGTTTCTGTAATGGCTGTTTGTGGGTTGACCCAGGCTATGACGAGGGTTGACTTTCTACCATAAGAAAGATCAATAGTGATATTGTTCTTGACTCGCCACAGTTTTATTAAAAATGGATTTTTTCAAAAACAGTAGTGGGAGTATGGTAGAACTGGAAGTGATTCCAGAACCGCAAACGATTACTGAAGATTTGATAAGGAACCTAAAGATTCAATCTGATTTGACATTCCATTGGCCACTCCGCAGATAAGGTGGGTAACTTCAGGCACCCGAGAGGTACTCTGGTAGCCTCAAGGACGGTGACAGGGAAGTTCTTGTTTACCCACACTTGCCATTGCTGTTGTTCCAGGCTGCGAGACCCGGCAGGAGGATGAATATAGCGTCATTCTAAACTAGCTTTAGAAGTGCACGTCTATATGACTCTGCCAGAGGGTTTTCGTAGTCAGTGGGAGCAGCGGAAGCATTGGTCGACATCAGGCTTATGTCTATTTATAGACTAAAGCAGATATAGCGGAGTTAGATCATCTGTTTCTGATGTGACAGTCATAGGTTTGACGTCATCAGAATAGGGGATGGATCAGTTGAGAAGGTAGTAGGAAGTGATATTCCTATACTACGATCGGTTATACTTTGGTCGTCACACAGTGGTTTCTCCACAAAGGACTTGGACATTATATCAGACATACTGGTTACTGGATCTATGGTTTTAGATCTAGATTTGGGTGGTTTCCCAATCAGGGTACCTTGACAGCATTCTAAGAGTATTTAGAATGGACGACTCCTGGCACGGTAATGTACCTGCAGGTGATGGAGTCACCCTCTCTAAAGGTGTCTTATAGACTAAAGTAGAGAGGGATGTGCATGATTGACAGATCACTTGCTTAGGCAATTGAGTCAATCATGAGATGTCAAGTACCACACCAGATGTTGTTCTTGCACTAGATGCAATAAGTTGACATTGATCCAATCCTGGAGAAACAATCGGAAGCAGTTTTAGAACATAAGTAAATGTTCTAAGGGATATGATAACGACAGCCTCATTAAGGAGACAGTTATCATTCCAGGCTTCCAAGGTGACCTGGATGTCAGAGTGGCTGTCAGAGTTATAGTTTTCCCTCTGACGAGGGGCAGTATTTTGGACAGGTGGTCCAGGAGGATACTGAGGGAATGGCATGGCGCAGGATACTGATTAAGTTCAGTTGACGATACAGTCTAAGAAGTTTGGATTTGGAGTTCATTTATGAGCTCGGTCCCATCAGACATCCAGACATTCTAAGACAGGTATTGCTCATTTCGGAAGATGGTTTTCTCCGCGAACTTGAGATATAGAGAGACATAGAAAGAAACATCTCAGCGGATCCACTCACTGAGGCTATTCCTCGAACGCAATAGTTTCGCAAACAGGCTTTGTACGACTGACTAGTAGAGGAGTTGGGTGTTCGGTATCACACGGGCTGTGAGTATGCGACATCGCAATAATTAGCCTTGAGTGCAAGTGGGAGATTGTTGGAGATAGTGCCCTCAGAGTCAATTATTGGATCACAGGCACGTGATTGCAATGATTGAGGGAGGACCTATCCCGGTAGGACAGTCTTACTCGAGATGATAGTACGCTATCTGGTTTACCTTTATCATCGTGTACTGCTTTAGGTGACCTGACAGGTTGCTATTGCACGTTGATAGAGGCCCTAGGATTCTTGCTTGACTGCCAGCAGTATGAGGGCGATCATATAAGTGAGAGCTGGAGTCTATAAGCACATCCTTAAAAGGTCCCTAGTCATGGGAGTTTCGAGACAGGGCATCGATTCTCCAGAGTAGACTAGTGTATACAGTCGAGACCCCGACGAGGGGCGGTGGCCGGTCTCACAAGCCACTGGTGTCAGTTGGTTCACCTAAGATGTATACAGGTGCTCATTGGGTTATGAGTACACCGGACAGGACTCGCCGGGAACATGCTAGTTGGTCTTATACCTGACGTCGGATAGCAGTTCCCAGGTGACATGTGTACAGGTTAGTTCATCGACCTGGGGATCGTCATTTGTCTCGTGTGAGTTCCCACTGTGCTTTGATTACTACCCTACCACGGCTCAAAGGAGTCGTGCAAACAGGTTTTAGTTGGGTACAGTCCCGAGCCACATGGAGGCAGTGAGCGGATCTTCAGGGGTTCGTCTCTCCCGGTATTGGGGGTGAGGTCGCGCTGTGTCTAGGAGAGCCATTACACGAAGTCCTTGGCCAAGGCAGGAGATTTACTGGTAGGTATTCCAGTAGTATCTCAGGGTGTTCTGGGCTACACTCCGACACGACTTGTACCGCTTTTGGGGGTCTGACTTTTACCAACCCCCTAGGCCCGCCATGCGATGCTCGTAGACGAACGGACCGGACTGTACGGATATTGTCACTGACAGGCTCAGTAGGGTGTCAGGATGAGCTCGCTCATCGACGTCCCTTTTGGTCAATTGCTGGTGGCCCGTTACGTATTGGCTTATACCTCTGACGTGCTAGTGATTAAATCCACAGCTATAGTATTGACGAGTCTTTAGAGTCCACCACACTTTCAGTTACTCAGGATTTCGGGCGAAACGCTGTAGAGGCCGTATGGAGATATGGCAGGGTCCGATCAGATACGTGCGGTATTGCACGGGTCAGGATCGGACGGTTTGTACTAGTGGCCGTATGGAAATATGGCAGGGTTCGATCAGATACGTGCGGTATTGCACGGATCAGGATCGGACGGATATTACTAGCCGGCTTTGGTTTAAGCCGGATCCTAGTATAGTACTGTGTAGATTTTGTCTCTTTGCATTTGTATCCGGACGGAATACAGATGCGGGTGTGTATGCACAGTATCGGGGTTTTCCTGTAATTTATTACGGGACCAGTTTTCTGGAGTTGCCAGTTTGCATTCCGTTCCGGCCGGTTTTCCTTTGTTCTTTCCCGACCGGACTTTTCCGATGGAGGGGGGTTATTTGCAAGTTTGCAAATAACATTTTGTGGAGGGGTTTATTGCAAAAGGATTTATTATGGGAGCATCTTTTGATACCATTCTTTTCTACATCATTCTTTTGCTTTTATTATGATATGAAAGGGTATGGTTTGGATGTAAGTTTGATGATGATGATGTTTGTATATGATCACCTTCCACCTTTATCCTACAATCACCTTCCTTCATATCTTTGGTTCACCCTCCACCATTCTCACGATATATGTGGCCGGCCAATTTTTTGAGAGAGAGAGAGCTTTGATTTTGGTGGTGTGGCAAATTTCATTCATCTCATTTTTGATACAAGGAAAAATGAAAGCACCATTTTTCATACCTTCATTCCTCCATCTTCAAAAGGCAACCAATACCCCAAAGTGAGACATGCACTCTACACTACATTCTATAGCACATCTTGGGCATGTCGACTTGCCAGCTTCATGCCCGAGTTGTCTCGGTATTGAGGTGGGGGCCCGTAAAAGATACAGACGATGTGGTGCCCTTCCGGCAAGGAGGCGACGACCGGAGTTTCCGCAGGAGATCGGGACGACGACGAGAAGACCGGAGGACTCGGATCACTCGGTATATCTCTAACCCGTCTTGTTGTTTGCTAGATCTAGTTTAATGGCCCGATCCGGAGTTTAGTGCGCGGTGGTGCCGGTTTGCAAAGTTCGCAAAATTAAAGTTTATCACCGTTTCCGCATTTGGCCGTCGGATTGACGACCGGGGCGCCGCCGTGCACTTACAGTATGATCCGCATCATAGTCCAGGTAATCAAGTACACATCCTAAGGGCTTTACCAACATATAACAGAGAGACAATCAGTATACACGTTAAGGTAAAGAGTAACCAGATAGCATACTATCATGTCGAGCAAGAAAGTCCTCCCTATATATGTCCCAGCATCCACTACAATATACATCCTATGTACAGTAATGGCCTCTAGGGCATACATATAACTAGCAGTTGTGACCGTCGATTGACGAAGAGCTAGCTCCCGCTTGGGGATGACTTTATTCATTATATATGCTTTATCAGGTTTTGTACCCGTTTGGGGTCAGTTTTTACAAAGGAAACTCTGCCGAAATTTTTAGAAAAGACTTGTGATTTTAAAGCGCACATTTCGACGTGTGTTGCAAACTATTTGATTTAAAATGGTTTTCCTCCCCTCTACTACTTTTCTTAGTTTGGATTTCTGGGTTTTCGGCTTACTTAAATTACATACGCCTCGAGACGTTTCGTAGTTTAAGTGCCGGTCATGTTCCGTACTTTCGGGTCGTGACAAAAGGCTCAGATATTTCCCCCAATCAGTGCAAAGCTCTGTTTTGAATTTCAAAATTCAAAAATTGAAGCAACGCTTCAGATCCCGTGCGCTGCGCGCTACGTGTCAAAAGCAGACACGCCAGCGCCAAGAGCGCTGCGCCCTTGGCAGCGTACTCCAATCAGAGCAAAGCTCTGTTTCAAAATTCAAATTTTAAAAGTTGAAGCAACGCTTCAGATCCAGCACTCTGCGCAGCGCGCCACGTGTCAAACATAGACGCGCTAGCGCAGTTGCGCTGCGCTCTGCGCTGCGCTCTGCGCTGCGCTCTGCGCTGCGCTCTGCGCTGCGCGCCACATGTCAAACACAGGAACGCTAGCGCAGTTGTGCTGCGCACCACATGTCAAGCACGGGCGTGCTAGCGCAGTTGTGTTGCGCTCTGCGCTGCGCGGCACGTGTCAAACGCAGGTGCGTTAGTGCCAAGTGCGCCAGCGCTGGAATTAAAAGAATTCCCCACCGTTATATCAAAAGATCTAATAATAATAAATTATTTATTAATCAGAATTAAAATTCTGTTCTGGAAAGATCTTTCCAATTTTGTTGAAAACAAGAAGATTGCCTTCTGTAAAACAGAAGCCCTTACGATCAAAGATCCAAAGGTGGGGAAATATCCCCAAATCAATCAGAGAAGGATCTCTTCAACTAATTTAACAAATCAATTGGCCCTATATAAAGGCCCTAAGACTTCAAGTCTCATATATAAAAAACCCTCTGCAAACTTGGAGAAGAACTCAAAAAGAAAAAAAGGCAAGCCTTTGAAGAAAGAAGATCATTTCTTCATCTTTAAAGGTAAAACAATTAATTATTGAACAATAGAGATGAAATCATCTCGTAAAAAAAAGAAACATCTTCTAAAAAGATCTTAGATCTATAAAAAAGACCAAGGACTTTGATTAAACATAAAGGATTAAAAGATCCAATCCTTAAAATATAAAAAAAAGAAGAAGTATTTTCTTCACTCACAGATCTTCTGATCTACAAAGGCAGAGCCTTTTTAATAAAAACAAGAACTTTTGTTCTTGAATCTTGAGGCAAAGCCTCCATTAAGAAGAACATAAAAGTTGTTCTTTGATCTTAAATCTGATCTGATGCGCTTTGCGCTACTGGAAAGTGCTTTGCACTCATGGACTGCGCCTTCAAAACATGCCACGTGTCAACCACAGACACAGCTTACGCTTTGCGCTCCTGAAAACAGCGCTCTTGGGTTGGCGCTCAGCGCCAAGCACGCCACGTGTCACTCATTGGCGCACCCATAAACTGGCGCAGCGCGCTCACAAATTTAAAGCGCAGTGCGCTAATAAACTAGCGCTTAGCGCTAAGCGACATGTGTCACCCTCATGTGCGCTAGCGACATGCGCTCTTTAATTGGCGCAAAGCGCCTGATGCGCCAAGTGGCGCGCTGTCAGAACATACTTTGTTCTGATAAATGCTATGCATTCAATACCAGACAAAATGTCAGAGCCCAATGCTTGGCATTATTAAAAGGGCAAAGCCCAAATAAAAGCCTAACAGGCAGAACAACAAAGAAATGTTAAACATTTTTTTTAACTGGACTTAGCCCAATTCTGGCCATAAGTCCTCAATTTAAATTGAACTGAGCTTATCTGCTCTTCCAATCAATTTACACCCGGTTCGTGGGTACATCTCTTCACTCCTTTGATATTTGTCGTTGTAATTCCTCAACGTCTTCAAAGAGATAACGGGTCCCGGCAACCATACATTTTACGGACTGTGGGGTCCTTAAACTCATGGACTATGATGTCCTTAACGTTAATCGTGATGTCTTAAAACTAACGTCGGACTGTGGAGTCCTTAAATCCACGGACTATGATGTCCTTAACCATGACCGTGATGTCTTAAAACTAACACCGGACTGTAAGGTCCTTAAACTCATGGACTATGATGTCCTTAACCTCGACTGCGATGTCTTAAAACTAACAATGGACCGTAATGTCCTTAAACTAATTATCGACTGCAATGTCATTAAACTAAACAATAGAGCTCAATTGCTCTTTTGTTGGATCTAAACGATCCCGTTAAGTTGATCTTAGTCTAGAATTAGACTAACGTGTCCTTAACAAATGTTTAAGTTGATCTTAGCCTCAAATAAGGCTAACGTATCCTTAAACATACCCCCCCAAACCCAAATCTAATAAAGATACGGATTTGGACTAGTCCACGCCCTACAGGCGACAACATAACTTAGTCTCCGTATACAATCCACGGGCAACCAAACACAAAACAAACACCCACGACACGAAGTGACCATCTGGAGAAGGAGAAAGTTGTTACCGCGATGCGGTAGCATAATTAACTACAGGGGCTTGCGCCTGCAGGGAATAGCGTCCCCACAATCAAAAACCCCTCGACGAGGGGGAATCTGACGAAGTCTGCTACAACGGCCGCATCCGTCTAAACCTTCGATACAAGGTGTCATAAATCAACTTGGCATCTTCGGAGAGGTAGACGGATAGCACCAATTAGCATCTGCCCCCAGATTCAGGCAAGACGTTTGTCTTCCCGGTTTCCGGCGGTAAACAGATGGATTGATATGTCTCACTAACCCTGGGTTTCTTAACTCATGAGATAATTATGATTAGAACTTAGAAGAAGAGAGCAAGGAGAAGATGAGAGTGTTCAAGTGAGAATAATAATATCAAGTGAAGAATGTATAAGTATATTGTGAACTAATAATGCAAACACAAAAATATCTAGATCTCATAAAATATCTAGATGCCACCTTGCATTAATAATTCACAACAAAAGAAAATATCAAGCATACTCCAATAGTAAACAATGAGTCATGCCATGAGTCACAAAGTAGCCATGCTTCACTTAATGCAAATGAACACCTAATTTCTCTACCTCATTATCCATTAACAATAATGGTTTAAACAAATAATTAGGTGTCTTCTTCTAGAAGCATCTTGCACAATTACAAGAAGGCCCCTCACTGTATATACATACCCGTATCCGTATTTCGAAGAATATGAATACAAAGAGACGAAAATAATCCATCAATATAATACTAGAATCCAGCTTAAACCAAATCCCCCTAGTATTATCCTCCCGAACATCACACGTGCACAAGTACACATTTGCGATCGAACCCCTGCCATAAAACCAAACGGCCTCTGCATCGTTTCGCCCGAAGCAGGGAAACCCTCTGTGTGGGACTCTAAAGACTTAACAGTACACCGGCAGTGGGTTTAACCACAAGCACGTCAGCGGCACTAGCTGTACGTAACGGCTACCCAGGTACCTGTCGAAAAGGAAGTTCGATGAGCTGTAAGTCCACGTTGCCCATCCCGGTGCTTGCGGGGAGGCGGAAAACGGAATAAAAATCGGATTTTTATGAGCTTAGGCAACATGGACTAGAGCCAGAAGGATCTTTGCTAAACAAAAACTTGCTAAAGCTAACTAGTAACTAGCTAAGTGCTAGAAAGGTTATACCTTGGGCTTTAAGTCATTCTCTCCTTGCTCCTTGGAGTGGTGGAAGGAGGTCACCTTGGTCGTCTTCTCACGTCGAAGAAAGATCCACCCGAAAGCCTCAACCTTTGGCTTCAACTCCAAGCTAGAAGTAACTAGGGTCCAAGAAGTGCAAGTCCTTGAGCCCTAGATGAGAGTAAAGATGATCAAGAGAGGGTTTTTCTCAAGCTCAAGTGTTTCTCAACACATGAGAGGGAGAGAGCTTGAGGGAGAGGAAGAACAAGAGAGAGAAAAGATATGATAGAATGAGAATAATATCAACCATTCTCTCATATATGTGAATTATTGTAATTAGATAATTAGTGAGATAATTGTCATGGCTAAATCAAGACATGACCATTATCATTTCATTTTTAATGCAAATTGCAAGGATCAAAGAGCATCTTCCAAATGAAATGATGATGGTCAAAGTGTCAACAAGGTCAACAAGTAAAGGTGGGTCAAATGGTCAACAACCATAACCATGCACAATTATTAAACTAATTATCAATTAACTATAACACACACATAAGCATTAGGGTTAATAAAAAATGACAATAGCCATTAACCCTAATCAAGGTCCTCTCCCTCAATCTCAAGCAACTGTGCATACGCACCCGCATTCGTGATCCGAGGAACACGAATACAATGAGAAAAACCAATCCCAAATCATATACTAGGATCCGTCTTAAACCAAAGCCCGCTAGTATAAACTGTCCGGACAGCAAACGTGCACAAGTGCGCGAATGTGAACGAACCCTGTCGCAAAACCACGCGACCTCTACTCATTTTTCCTAAAGGCGAATAGCTCTCTGTGTGGGACTCTAAAGACCCGACACTACGCTGGCAGTGGGTTTAACCACAGACCGCAAGCGGCACTAGCTGTACGTAACGGTCCCCGGGTAGATGTCGATAAGAAGACTGATGAGGTGAACCCCATCCGAACTCCTACTGAGCCTGTATGTGACAATCTCCGTACAGTTCGGTCTGTTCGTCTGATACATCGCATGGCGGGCCTAGGGGGCGGTGAACGTCAGTCCCCTAATAGCGGTACAAGTCGTGTCGGAGTGTAGCCCAAAACACCCTGAGATAACACTGGAAACCTACCAGTATATCTCGCTTTCCCTGGCCAGGGACTACTCGTGTAAAGGCTCTCCTGGACACAGCGCGATGTCAACCCCCAATACCGGGAGAGACGAATCCTGTCTAACCGTCACTGCCTCCAAGTGCTTCGGGACTGCACCCAAAAACTACCTGTTTGCATGACTCCTTTGAGCCGTGGTAGGGTAGCAATCAAAGTGCAGTGGGAACACACTCGAGGCGAATTGACAGTGTCAAGTCAGCGGACTAAGCTGTACTCATGTCACCTGGGAACTGATAACTGACGATAGGTATAATACCAACCAACAGTTCCCGACGAGTCCTGTCCAGTGTAATCGTAACCCAACGAGCACCCGCATACAATCTCAAGTACGACGTACTGACGGCTGTGGGACAGACCGTCTCCCACACTGGGATGAGAAGCGCATATGCTAGTCTACTCCGGAGTATCGATGCCCTGTCTCGATAGTCCAACGACTAGGGACCTGTATAAGGATGTGCTTAAAGATCACCCAGCTCCTACGAGTGTGAGCGTCATCACAACGCTGGTAATCAAGCAAAGATCCTAAGGGCTCTACTAATATGTATATCAGCAATATGCTAAAAGAAACACATGCACATATTAAAGCAGAGACAAACCAAGTAGCATACTACCATTTCGAGCAAGATTGTATATACAACTGTGAATATCCCAAGCTTCCATCAAGTAATATACAAACTAGTATGATACAGTAATGGCCTCTAGGGCATATACACTAACAATCTCCCACTTGCACTAAGGCCATGTACTAGCGTATCGAAGACCTATCATCTCGATCAGCCGCTCGAACTGAGTCTGGGGCAAGGCCTTGGTGAATGGATCTGCAGTGTTATCCTCTGATGCAACTCTCCGGACCTCGATCTCCTGGCGATCTACGATCTCCCTGATCAGGTGATACCGCCTTAAGATGTGTCTGGATTTCTGATGGGACCTGGGTTCCTTCGCTAAAGCTATAGCCCCGTTGTTGTCGCAATACAGAGGTATTGGGTCAACAATGGACGGAACCACCTGAAGTTCTCTCAAGAACTTCCTCATCCAGACAGCTTCTTTTGCGGCATCAGATGCAGCGATGTATTCCGCTTCCATAGTCGAGTCAGCAACGGTTTCCTGTTTGGAGCTCTTCCAACACACCGCCCCTCCATTGAGGGTAAAGACAAAACCCGACATGGACTTGGAATCATCCTTGTCACTCTGGAAGCTGGATTCAGCAAAGGCCTCAATCTGCAGGTCTTTTCCGCCATACACCAAGAACATCTCCTTAGTCCTTCTCAAGTACTTGAGAATGTTCTTTACCGCTATCCAGTGTTTCTCCCCTGGGTTTGACTCATACCGGCTTACAACGCTCAACGCGTATGCTACATCTGGTCTGGTACACAACATCACATACATTATAGAGCCTACCGCAGAAGCGTAGGGTATGATAGACATGCGATCCCTTTCCAAATCAGTCTTGGGAGACATCACTTTGGAGAGGGTGATCCCGTGACAAGCCGGTAAATTACCGCGCTTGGAATCTTCCATACTGAACCTTTTCAGTATGGTGTCAATGTACCTTGACTGTGAAAGTCCCAACATCCTCTTAGATTTATCACGATAGATCTGAATCCCCAGAATGTAGTTGGCATCGCCCAGGTCCTTCATGGAGAACCTCTGCGACAAGAATCTTTTGACTGACTGTAGCATAGGAATATCATTTCCTATTAGGAGAATGTCATCCACGTACAAGACGAGGAATACCACAGTTCTCCCTACAATCTTACTGTAAATGCATGGTTCATCTGGATTTTTGATAAAGTCTAATTCGTTGACAGTATCATCAAAGCAGATGTTCCAACTCCGCGATGCCTGCTTAAGTCCATAAATGGACTTGAGCAACTTGCACACTCTACCGCTGCTCCCACTCTGATTGAATCCCTCCGGCTGATCCATATAGACGCACTCTTCCAAATTTCCATTTAGGAAAGCCGTCTTTACGTCCATCTGCCAGATTTCATAATCGTGGAAGGCAGCAATGGCAAGAAGGATCCGAATGGATTTCAGCATAGCCACTGGAGAAAAGGTCTCATCATAGTCCAAACCAGGTCTTTGACGAAAACCCTTTGCAACAAGTCTAGCTTTATAGGTCTCAACCTGCCCATCTACACCAATCTTCTTTCTGAAGATCCATTTGCAACCTACGGGTTTTACCCCTTCTGGAGCAAAGTCCAAAGTCCAAACTTTGTTGGTGTACATAGACTCCATCTCGGCCCGCATTGCTTCCAGCCATTTTACCGAGTCATCGCTTTGAATGACTTGCTGGAAGCTAGTAGGCTCACCATAATCCATAGTGCAATCCTCTCTATCCCCGTCAATGAGAAAACCGTAGTATCTCTTGGGCGGATGAGACTGCCTACTACTCCTGCGGAGTGGCGCTGGGATGTCCTGTTCTCTCGAACCCTCTGGTTCTACCAAGCTTTCAGTAATAGCTTGTGGTTCTGGAATTTCTTCCAGTTCTATTGCGCTCCCACTTATCTGATTTTCCAAAAACTCAGTTTCCAAGAAGCGGGCATGACGAGAAACAAAAACCTTTTGTTCCTCTGCGTAATAGAAAAGATACCCCTTGGAGTTCTTTGGGTATCCCACAAACTTACACTGTACCGAACGTGCCTCGAGCTTGTCCGCATGCTGCTTTTTTACAAAAGCTGGACACCCCCATGTCTTAAAGTGTTTAAAACTGGGTTTCTTCCCACTCCACATCTGATATGGTGTGGTAGGCACTGACTTAGTAGGAACTTGGTTCAAAAGATATGCAGCTGTTTCTAGTGCATAACTCCAGAAGGATCGCGGCAACTTAGCCTTACTCATCATGGAACAAACCATATCCAATAGGGTTCGATTCCTTCTTTCCGATACACCGTTGTGTTGTGGTGTGTATGGAGGAGTAAGTTGAGAGAGAATTCCATTCTCTTTTAAGAAGCCCAGAAACTCAGCACTCAAGTATTCACCACCTCGATCAGATCTCAGTGTCTTGATACTTTTGCCTGTTTGTTTTTCAACTTCATTCTTGTATTCCTGAAATTTCTCAAAGGCCTCGGATTTGTGCTTCATTAAGAAGACATGCCCATACCTAGAGAAATCATCTGTGAAAGTAATGAAGTATGAATAACCACATCGCGCATGTGTAGACATTGGACCACACACATCACTGTGTATGAGTCCCAAGAGCTCGCTCGCTCTTTCTCCGTGTCCAGTGAACGGAGTCTTTGTCATCTTTTCCATGAGACATGATTCACAAGTGGCATAAGACTGGTACTCGAACGGATCCAAGTATCCTTCTTTATGTAACTTTGTCAACCGTGTTTCATTAATGTGACCCAGTCTACAATGCCATAAGAAAGCCTGATTTAATTCCGGAGACTTTCTTTTAAGTGTGTTCTGGACACTGAAGACCTGAGCTTGATTCAAAACGTATATACCGTATTTCAATGTACCTGACCCAATCAGCACTTGATTTAGGTGGATGTTTACTACATCGCTTACAAAAGTAAAATTATATCCTTCCTTAGAAAGTAAGGATACAGATATGATGTTACAAGTCGCACCTGGCACATAAAAACAGTCACGCAGAATCAATATCTGCCCAGTTGTCAGTCCTAGATGATATTCCCCTACGGATTCAGCATACATGCTCATTCCGTTAGCAACCCTGAGAGTCATATCACCTTTCCTGATAACCCTACGGTTTCTCAAAGCCTGTAACGAATTACAGATATGAGATCCTGATCCGGTATCCAATACCCAAGAAGTAGGGTTAACTGACATACAGTTCTCAATCACAAACACACCCGAAGCCGAAGCCACAACATGCTTCGAATTCTGGCTACTGGCTTTACAAGCCCTGCAATCCTTCTGCCCATGTTCATTCTCGTAACAATAGGAACATCCTTCTTTTACTACATCTGTTCCTGAAACTTCTGCCCTTCCCTTTCTTTCTACTTCCCTAGTTTCCTTTAGGGTAGTAGGTAGAGACTGTTGAACTGAGTCAGCATCTGACCCGTTCTTCAACGTGGTCTTCAGGTCCGAGAGCTTAGAAGAGCTGGTCTCTGTAAGGACGTTGCCCCCTACAGATGACCCGATAGCCAACCTCGCTGGAAGCAATTCGTTCGAGGTCTCATATCTTGCGATACGAGATTGCTCTCCATATAAAACTTTGTTATGGAGGAAGATAGAAGCTGAGTCCATCTTCTCGTGCTGCTTCTGGTATATACCATCAACTGAGGCTAATACGAGGCACTTGGCTTTCGCACAGTCTTCTTCCGATGTCCTACGAATATCAATATCCGTGACAGGGGAAACTGGACCTGAGACGGCAGGGGTTGGATCAGTCAAGAGGTGTCCCAGCTTGTCCTGGGCAATGGACATCTGGACAGACCTTTGCCAGTTATAACAGTCAGATTCAGTCATCTTTTTATCTAGATGTAACCTAGGTGCGGTCACTTTGAATGGTCGCTGCAATTAGGAGAGAGAAAAGAAACACTTTAGATGTAGGGTTCCTAGGCACACTAATGAGGTCTCACAAGGCATCAACCATGCCAATTTCAAAATTTGCAAGTGCCGAGAAACCCTATACGGATCGTTAACTAGATATATAGGCGAAACAAATGCGAATAGTTAACAACTTAACTAAAAGAGCGGAAATACAACCTTTGTAGATCCGGTCCTCCACCTCCATAGCTCCGTAATGAAGTCTCCTCGCTGACCAAATCGAAACCCGGGCTCTAGCGTCGGCTTCATCGGAGAAATGGGCGGGCTAGGTCATCGACTACGATGCCGAAGATGATCTACGTCGAGGCATCACAAGATCAAGCTCCCACTTCACCAAGTCATGAAACTTGTGAAGAAAACACCCTATACTACTTGGCAAGAGGTAGAGGATGAAGAAATAGGAAGTGGGTTCACTTTAGAATTGGATTTCTCACTCATTTCATCAAGTCACCATTGATGAAGTCAAGCTTTCTTCATTGAAGAAGATGAAGAAGAAGAAGAAAGAATATTATGATAAGTTTTTCAAAAGCATAATAAAAATCATTCTTATCATAATTTAAACCATGGTTAGATGTAGAGAATTAACTAAGGTTAGAAGAATGGTTAGGGTTTTGGAGATGAAGACAAAATGGTCACTTTGGTCAAAGTTGCATGAAGCTTCGAGAAGCATCATGAATGAAAGCAACCATTATGTTTTCATTTCTCATTTCTTTTAATCCAAATTATAAAGATAAATGAATGAATAAAAAAGTAAAAACCCTAACCAATTACTTAACCAAGGCTTAACTCTTTACACAAACCCTAGCAATCATGTATCATCAAACATGATACAATCAAGTGAGAAAATCCTTTTAAAGTGAACCGATACTAGTTAATGCAAAGTAACATATCAAATATATAATTATGCATTAAATCATTAAATCAACACTTGATTCAATGATCCGGTCATATCGTATATATAACCGACTAATATCAACAGTAACAATTTATCGAATCAACACTTGATCCGATATCCCGGCTATATCGCATGTAACCGATCATTGTCACATATCGCGAGAATCGAATACAGTATCACATACTGGTATCATTCTCGGTCCCGCACATATCTCATATGCGCTCCTATTTCGTTTCGCTTGAGCCAGGAAACCTCTGTGTAGGACTCTAAAGACTCATCAATACGCCGGCAGCAGATGATGATCATATCAAACATCCAGAAGCAGCAAGCGGTCTGCTAAACGTAACGGCCACCCGGGTATTGAGCGATCAGAAGATCGACGAGCAAACCCGCTCATACTCCTGTGAATCCAACCAGTAACACTTACCGTACAGTCCGATCTGATCGTCTGATATGTCGCATATCTCGCCTAGGGGTGGTAAACGTCAGACCCCAATAGCTCGATAAGTCGTGTCGATATGAGGTCTATAACAGCTCGAGAAACTACAGGTAACACTTACCAGTAAATCTCAGCAACCCTGGCCAGGGATTTCCGGTTATAGCCAATCGAACACAGCGCAACATCAACTCCCTATACCGGGAGAGACGAATCCCCTCCTATCGCTCATTGCCTCCATGTGATTCGGGACTGTACCCAAAAACCACCGTTTTGCACGCCCTCTTGGACGTGGTAAGGTGGAAATCAAAGCACAGTGGGAACCACACAAGACTATATGACGATCTCGGGTCAACAGACTACTCTGTACCAGTGTCACCAGAGAACTGCCATCTGACGTAAGGTATAATACCATCTGGGAGTTTTCGGCGAGTCCGTCCAGTGTACCCAGTCTCCACTGAGCACCCGTATATCATCTCTGATGTCAAACACCAATGGATATGGGATCATCCATCGCCCATCTGTATTGGTCGAGAAGGTATACGCTAGTCTACTCTGGTATATCGATGCCCCGTCTCGATACACCCACGACTAGGGACCTTGAAGGATGTACTTATGGACTACCAAGTCCCCACTAGTATGATCCGCATCATAGTCCAGGTAGTCAAGTACACATCCTAAGGGCTTTACCAACATGTAACAGAGAGACAATCAGTATACACGTTAAGGTAAAAGTAACCAGATAGCATACTATCATGTCGAGCAAGAAAGTCCTCCCTATATATATCCCGGCATCCACTACAATATACATCCTATATACAGTAATGGCCTCTAGGGCATACATATAACTAACAATCTCCTACTTGCACTAGGGACATCTGTAGCAGTGGTTGTAGTATCTCATACTCAACCATCCCATAAAAGTCTCTCTCTGGGAATAGGCCTTCGTGAGTGGATCCGCCGTGTTATCCTCTGAGTCTGCTCTCCTAACCTCGATCACCCTGGAGATCAACCATCTCCATGATCAGGTGACACTGCCTTAGAATATGTCTGGATCACTGATGGGACCGGCGTTCCTTGGCATAAGCCACAACTCCATTGTCACACAATGGGAGGAACTCAGTTCATCTCATGAACAAATATACACCCAGACAGTCTCTTTGGTAGCATCTCGAGTAGTGATGTATCGAGCCTTTATCGTCTAGTATGCCACGGTATCTAGCTTGGAACTCTTCCAGCATACCGTCCCTTTACTGAGGGTAAAGACAATGCCTGTGACTGACTTTTAGTCGTAGTTATCACCCTGGAACCCTTCCAATGATTCTCCCCAGGATCGGTTGATACCATCTCACTACAACTAGTGAGAATCCTAACATCCAATTAGATCTATCTCATAGATCCAAAACCCAGGATTTAGGAGGTATCAATTTGATCCTATATGGAGAATCATTGTGATAAGCGGAGATTGACCGAGCGTAGCATAGGAAACTCCTTCCCTATCAAGAGCATGTCATCCACGTACTCTACGAGGATCGTCACTATACTCCCTACTACCTTTTTGTTTATACAAGGTTCATCTACCATTTTGATGATGTCGAACTCTTTGACTAACTCATCAAAACAGATGTTCCAACTCCGCGATACCTGCTTTATCCTATAAAGCATCTTGTACACGTTTCTGCTGCTCCCACTGTCTACGAAGCCCTCTGGCCGTGTACTTATAGACGTTCTCTTCTAAAACATCATTTAGAAAAGCAGTCATGGCACCCAACCGCCAGATATCATAGTCATGGTATGTAGACGTGGCAAGTAGGATCTGGATGGACTTAAGCATAGCCACTTGAAAAGGTTTCATCATTATCCACGCCTGGTCGATGACGAAAAGCTTTAACAAGTCTAGCTTTGAAAGTCTTAACTTTTCCATGTACACCAAGTAATCTTCTCAAGATTTACTTGCTCCTGATGGGGATTTAACCCTTCAGATAAAGCAACTAAAGTCCATACTTTGTTGGTGTATAAGGATTCCATCTCAGATCACTAAGCATCCAGCCATTCTTATAGAGTCCCACTCCTGATGGCCAGCTCGAAACTAGTTGGGTCATCATCCCATGATGCAATCCTCGCTCCCACTGTCATCGAGAAACCGAAGTATCTCTCAGGCGGATGAGGAACCCTACTAGATCGGCGGAGAGGCTGAGGTTCGTTGGTTACTATTGAATCCTTTGGTTCTACCAAATTATTTGCTGTAGTTTGTATAGCTGAAACACTTCCAGTTGTACATAACTGACCTTCCCTCGAGCTTGTCCGGATTTTGCTTTTAGACATAGGCCGGACAACCTCAAATCTTAACTAACTTAAGATATGGGCTCTTCCCTTTCCATATCACATATGAAGTGGTAGGCAACTGATTTAATTCGAACCCTATTCAATAGGTATGCAGCTTCTCAAGTGCATAACTCCCATAAGGAAATAGGTAACTCAGTAGTACTCATCATAGAGCACACCTTATCATATAGGGTGTGATTGCTCCGCCCCGATATACCATCGTGCTATGGTGTATACGGAGGAGTAATGCTGAGAGAGAATCACATTCTCCTTTAGAATAGTCCAGGAATTCCGTGCTCTAGTATTCTCCTCCTTGATCACATCAAAGGACATAATACTTATACCCGTATTTGTTCTCTACTTCTAACTTATATTCTGTGAATATCTCAAAAGGTTCTGACTTGTGTTTCAACAGGAACATAGGTCTGAATCTCGAAAGATCATCAGAGAATGTAATGAAGTATAAAGAACCGGTCTTGGCAAGTGTAGACAGGGGACCTACATACATCAACATGTATCATCCCAAGAGTTCACTAACTCTTTCTCTGTTTCCAGTAAACGGAGCTATGGTCATCTTATCTCTGTGACATGACTGGCAAGTTTCATAAGATGTAAATTCAAACTGATTTAAATATGCATCTAAAATGTAACTTCAGCCAGTCGGATCGCATTGATATGACCTAGTCTACAATGCCTCAAGAAGGATTCGTTCATTTCTGAACTCTTCCTCTTGTGTGTGTTCAGTATACTAAAGAACTATAGTTTGATTTAGAACATCAATGCTTTTAGATAACGTGCCTGAACCGATCAACTTTTGATATAGGAAATGTTCAAAACATTATCCAGCAATACAAAATTATATCCTTTCTTTACTAGTAAAGAGATTGATATGATTTTTGTATATCAGGTTCGGTATCTAATAACATTCGTTCAGAATCAATGTATTTGTAATACAGGGTGACAGTGACCAACAGACTTGGCTGCAACACTTGCCCCGTTTTCTGCCTCATGAAACTTATCACCCGTTCTCAGTTTTTCTACCTTTTTGCAGCCCTATGTAACATATTACATATCTGGGATCCTGATCCGGTATCATATACCCAGGATGCTGAGGATACTGAGAAACAGTTCTGTGTAACGAACACACCCGAAGATGATGCATCAGCATGCACTCTCTTCGTTTGGGCGGCACGGGAATTCTGGTAATCCCCAAATTCCTGCTCTGTCTTATAACAATTATAAGTTGGAGCGGGACCAACGTTCCCCAGCTCAGTATAACAAGCGGGTTCGGTCAATAATCCGTATTATTATCTTGATTAAGGTGTGATATGGTCGCTACCAGGAGAGAGAGAGAAGAAAACACTCAGCGTGCGCTCTTGCAAGAATAGATTGGTTATTATTTTATCTAATCAGGATGGCTCCCACTGCTTTTTATCAAATCTTCCTTCAAACCCTAAAACGAAAGACTAGCCGGGATTAATTACACACTACAAGTTCGCCAATCTTTCAGCCAGGCCAGTGTCGGTACTTTGAGGGAGGTCCCCCGTGCTTTCGCACGAACCTAATTAATGTAAACCTCGTTTTCCCGGAGGCGTAACCCCGTTGACACCTTTCTAGACACCTACTTGATCGGCTAATTGTAATGTATAAAACTCTCACAGGAGTAACTCTTACTCGCAACGGGTATCGGGATCCAACTATCTCATAGAAGGTATGCAATCTCATTGCAAATTTCAACACTTGAAATTCCCGATAATTTTGCCCCTAGCGTCCTATGACCTTGACGGAGGCCAAACTACCCATAGTCCGCTAGTCAAGTTCAGCCCGTCATTTTCTGATTGAATTAAACCCACCCGCACGACCCTTGATGGAGGCCAAACAACGCCGTACGAATACCCTAATCCAATTGCATCATATGCTAGCAGATAAGCACTAGTTAGCTACCGTACACTACGCCTTGACGGAGGCCAAACTACCGCAGCACGAATACTAACTAGTACTTATCTGAAATGACGGAGGGCTACGACAGGTTTTTCTGAAAACCTATTGCGTAATGAACTTGATATCGTTGTAGGATCGAATGAATTTTGAAATGGAGTGTCTTTGAGGCTTTTCTAGTTTTGCTAAAGGAGTCACTCCCGGTGAAGGGATCGTCGGTCCTTTCCTCATCGAATGAGGTGCGGGATATATCATATATATCACTGTGCAAAGCAGAAACTATAGAAGTAATCAAAAGACAAACCGAGTGTGTAGCATCTGCCAGTTATTGCTAAAGGAGTCACTCCCGGTGAATGGATCTCGGTCCTTTCGTCATCGAATAAGGTGCAGGATATATCATATATACCGCTGTGCAAAGTAAGAACTGTAGCTACCTTTTTATTTTGAAATTCGATTCTACAACATCTTTAGGTTTCTTATATTTCATTAATCACATTAATGAAGTCCCATCATTTAAGTACCTAAACATCACAGATAAATACGACGTACACTTATGCCATCCGCATTCGCCTCGATGTCCTCTCGTGCACCGTTAGGTTAGGTAACTAACGGCAGAGCTGGGCAGGGCTAGCGCGGGTGTAAAACATAAGTAACGAATATATAATATATCATATATACTATATACTGTATCTATCACAGAACATCACATGATCACATCACAGATATCGCAGCAGAAGAATCATATGAAATATTGGATATACTAGGACGTCCGTGTTTTCAATATGAGCCAGTATAAAACACGGATTCCACGGTCGTGATGAATAGCCAATCCCACACCCATAGACCCCTACGAGAGCGGCAAGCAACCCTACCAATTCTAGAGTTAGGAGACCCGGACTCGACTCCTCGAGTTGGTCTCCCACTGGACTCCAGAACCCGGTTACTTGTGCTCCCCTCCTTGGGTCTATCCTAGTGCGGAAAAGTAAATAATATACAAAGGGTGACATCTTCCGCATCCTGGAAGTGTCCCAATAAAAGAATATTACATACATGTTTTTACATGAATGAAAATGAAAAACACTCATCTCACATAAAAACCCCCCGGCTATTCAAACACGACGATCCAATATAACATATCCAGCAACACATAACATCACATATCATCAACGTAAGTAAATATGCCCATCCCAATTGTCGTTGACATATAGCAACGAAACCGGCAATATCACATATTACACTTACGGTCACAGAAAAGAAAGTGTAAAACTACAACAGTTGGAATCCGCAACCTCTTTAGACATCGCATGCCTAATCAAATGAAATACTTAGACATCGCCTGCCTAACAATTATAAACCCCGCATTTTAGTCTCGTTATCGAAAACTCTTTTCAATATCAAGTCGGGCAATTCAACAAGATTCCCGAAAAACTGATCGAATGCTCGTCGCAAACTTTGGTAGGCGGCCGCACCCCCGACGCCGTCGACGAAGTGCACCAAGGCGGAACACCGCTACTGCGAGCACCCAAACGGATGCTTTCGGCGACGGGGTTCTCCTACAGTCACTTGGTCGGGGCTATGGGGTGTAGCTGTCTATTAAGTTTACCCGGTGAGTATCCGCGTACGCTACGTGATTGCGACGGACTTTTGATCACATCAAAATTCCGTGGCAACCGATCAAGTGAGACTAAACTGCTATGTTTATAACATTCATTCAGTTATCTCATAACTTCTTGTGAATTCCAATTATTGTATCACATTCCGAATAAGATAGAAAATGTTAAACTTTCCGATCGAACAATCGAACACCCAAGTTTTCCCAAAACAGCTCAATACATGAAATAAGTTTGAAAACATTCACTTCGTGCCTCAGTACCAACGGTCCAGCCGTAGAAGGGTCAAGCCAACGCCTCACATGTGGCACGCCGTACTGCCCCAAACCCGAAGGTTCAAAAGGCAGTTCAAGACGGTCACATAATCGAGTTAAGGTTTGTTGTCTTCTAGAGGGTCCATCGCGTTACTTGCACTACTTAGAACGTCGTTAAACTACGGAAAAATCCAACACTTGGAAATTTCCCGGCAGGGGAAAAAGTGGGTATTTATATCCTGTCGAACTTTTTAACAGTTTCTAAAATATCCGGAAAAACATAAACGAAGTTAAATTATCCGATCAAATTAACGAATCCCCAATAAAACCGTAAAAAACTCAACACTGGAGTGGAATTAAAAAATTCACATAAAAAATTGCAAAGAAAGGACCTAAGAATAAATATATGAAATTTGAGGGACTAAGTACAAATTTGGACCGCGGAAGCGCCGCCAAACCCCTGGTTTGGCCGCGGTTCCGCGGTCGAATTATGGAATTAGGAGCCCAAACTTCACAGTAATTCTTGGTTTTTCCTGCTTATTTTTCTGCATATTTTTAATTCACAAAATTCAACAGTTTTGAAAAATGTACAGAGAGCGATTTTGCAAAGGGGTTTCGGTTCGATCGGATTTCTAACTCCGTCTACGCATCGCCTAAGGCTCTAGCTAGGCTCTGATACCACTGTAGGGTTCCTAGGCACACTAATGAGGTCTCACAAGGCATCAACCATGCCAATTTCAAAATTTGCAAGTGACGAGAAACCCTATATGGATCGTTAACTAGATATATAGGCGAAACAAATGCGAATAGTTAACAACTTAACTAAAAGAGCAGAAATACAACCTTTGTAGATCCGGTCCTCCACCTCCATAGCTCCGCAATGAAGTCTCCTCGCTGTCCAAATCGAAACCCGGGCTCTAGCGTCGGCTTCATCGGAGAAATGGGCGGGCTAGGTCATCGACTACGATGCCGAAGATGATCTACGTCGAGGCATCACAAGATCAAGGTCCCACTTCACCAAGTCTTGAAACTTGTGAAGAAAACACCCTATACTACTTGGCAAGAGGTAGAGGATGAAGAAATAGGAAGTGGGTTCACTTTAGAATTGGATTTCTCACTCATTTCATCAAGTCACCATTGATGAAGTCAAGCTTTCTTCATTGAAGAAGATGAAGAAGAAGAAAGAATATTATGATAAGTTTTTCAAAAGCATAATAAAAATCATTCTTATCATAATTTAAACCATGGTTAGATGTAGAGAATTAACTAAGGTTAGAAGAATGGTTAGGGTTTTGGAGATGAAGACAAAATGGTCACTTTGGTCAAAGTTGCATGAAGCTTCAAGAAGCATCATGAATGAAAGCAACCATTATGTTTTCATTTCTCATTTCTTTTAATCCAAATTATAAAGATAAATGAATGAATAAAAAAGTAAAAACCCTAACCAATTACTTAACCAAGGCTTAACTCTTTACACGAACCCTAGCAATCATGTATCATCAAACATGATACAATCAAGTGAGAAAATCCTTTTAAAGTGAACCGATACTAGTTAATGCAAAGTAACATATCAAATATATAATTATGCATTAAATCATTAAATCAACACTTGATTCAATGATCCGGTCATATCGTATATATAACCGACTAATATCAACAGTAACAATTTATCGAATCAACACTTGATCCGATATCCCGGCTATATCGCATGTAACCGATCAATGTCACATATCGCGAGAATCGAATACAGTATCACATACTGGTATCATTCACGGTCCCGCACATATCTCATATGCGCTCCTATTTCGTTTCGCTTGAGCCAGGAAACCTCTGTGTAGGACTCTAAAGACTCGTCAATACGCCGGCAGCAGATGATGATCATATCAAACATCTACAAGCCGCAAGCGGTCTGCTAAACGTAACGGCCACCCGGGTATTGAGCGATCAGAAGATCGACGAGCAAACCCGCTCATACTCCTGTGAATCCAACCAGTAACACTTACCGTACAGTCCGGTCTGATCATCTGATATGTCGCATATCTCGCCTAGGGGTGGTAAACGTCAGACCCCAATAGCTCGATAAGTCGTGTCGATATGAGGTCTATAACAGTTCGAGAAACTACAGGTAACACTTACCAGTAAATCTCAGCAACCCTGGCCATGGATTTCCGGTTATAGTCAATCGAACACAGCGCAACATCAACTCCCTATACCGGGAGAGACGAATCCCCTCCTATCGCTCATTGCCTCCATGTGATTCGGGACTGTACCCAAAAACCACCGTTTTGCATGCCCTCTTGGACGTGGTAAGGTGGAAATCAAAGCACAGTGGGAACCACACAAGACTCTATGACGATCTCGGGTCAACAGACTACTCTGTACCAGTGTCACCAGAGAACTGCCATATGACGTAAGGTATAATACCATCTGGGAGTTCTCGGCGAGTCCGTCCAGTGTACCCAGTCTCCACTGAGCACCCGTATATCATCTCTGATGTCAAACACCAATGGATATGGGATCATCCATCGCCCATCCGTATTAGTCGAGAAGGTATACGCTAGTCAACTCTGGTATATCGATGCCCCGTTTCGATACACCCACGACTAGGGACCTTGAAGGATGTACTTATGGACTACCATGTCCCCACTAGTATGATCTGCATCATAGTCCAGGTAGTCAAGTACACATCCTAAGGGCTTTACCAACATGTAACAGAGAGACAATTAGTATACACGTTAAGGTAAAAAGTAACCAGATAGCATACTATCATGTCGAGCAAGAAAGTCCTCCCTATATATGTCCCAGCATCCACTACAATATACATCCTATGTACAGTAATGGCCTCTAGGGCATACATATAACTAACATTAGCATGATGCCTTTGCAAGTTTAGAGTGGTTTTTAATTTGTCTAAACTGGATGGCTCCCACTGTCTCTCGAATCCCTTCTCAAACCGTAAAGAAAGGATTAGTCAGGATCAATCTCACCGTACAATACTTGCTTAACCGTTCAGCCAGGCCAGTGTCGGTACTTCGAGGCAGGTTTTCCAACGCTTTCGCGAAGTTCCTTAATTATGTAACCTCTTTTCCCTGTAGGCGTAGCCCCGATAACACCTTTCTAGACACCTACTAAGTTTATAGCATTGATCGTTAAGTGAGCGTTTTCCCGAGGAGTAGCATATACTCACAGTAGGATCGGGATCCCAATATCATCGCGTGATAAAACCGAAGGAATCCTACCAGAATCATCACACTCCAAATGGTATGCAACGCTAGCAAGTTTCAGTACTTATGAAACTCCCGATGTGGATTTTTGCCCCATGCTCTTATGACCTTGACTAAGGCCAACAAATCATAAGTCACATGTCAAGTTCTACCCGTCGTTATCCAGGTTAATTTGAACCCACCCGTATATACCCTTGACTATGGCCAACAAAGTAATACGACTGTTCCAAACCAACGCATTCTATCTATTCAATATATGAATACCCACCAGCTACCAAACACTGTGCCTTGACTAAGGCCAACAAACATAGCTTGAATACTGTTGAATATTCATATGAAACGACGGAGGGCTACGGATGGTTTTGGCGAAACCGTGAACGTAGTGAACTTGATATAGTCGATGGAACGAGATAGCTTTTAAAAGGAGTGGTTCAAGCTCCGCGTTTAAAATGCTTGTTTTTGAAAAGAACCGAGTGGTTTTCAAAGTGTTCCAATCGACTTTTACTTGGTTTATTTTCTTGCATTAGTTCTTTTAATGCGTCCCATCATTTAATCCTACCATTGCAGAAAACAACCAAAATATGACGTACGCTTATGCCATTCGCATTCGCCACGGGGCCCCGTCATCACCCGTTAGGTTACTTAACTAACGACAGAGCGGGGGCTGGGCTAGCGCGGCTGTAAAACATAAGCAACGCCTAAATAGTTATCATATGTAAATATATAGCAATGATAGACATTACAGATCACAGATGAATACATTGGATATACTAGGAATCCGCAATCCGTTCGAGCCTGCAACGAAAAGCGGATTACACGGTCGCGGTGAATAGCCAATACCCTACCCAAGACCCCTACGGGTGCGGCAAACTACCTGCCAAGTACCCGAAGCGAAGCAACCTCCCTCACCACCGTGAGTAGGCCACTCGGCACTTCGAGATACCCGGTAGTTTGTGCACCCCCTCCATGGGTCTATCCTAGGAGCAAAAACAGTAAAAAGAATTATACAATGACGGCTACAACCCCGACCCGGTTGTGCTGCCAAACAAATAATAATATTACATCAATTTACATATTTCAATGAATGAAAGAAAAAGCAACACTCATCTCACATCCACCCCGGCTATTCATCCGCGACAATCCAACCCATTCATATACACATACCATCATCAATCACAGATCACAGATATGTATAACTCCGACTAATCGACATATAGCGATTAGCCGACGTTCAATACATGTAAACATCACAGATATAACCTTTTAGTCAAAGTGTATTGAAGTTCGGAAAAAAATACGGATTTATAGGCCCCCAAAAACAAATTTCTATTCTGGAAAATCTGGGCACATATAAACCATCTTAAAAATCCTAAAACCAAGCCAGAGATACACTGCACCAAACTCGACCAAGTGAAGAGCCAAGACGGCCGCGGTTGCGCGGCAATAGCTTGCTATTGCCGCGGAACCGCGACACGTTGGTCGATTCACTTGATCGTTTTTGGTGGCTATCTTTAAAAAACCCTGAGACGATTTTTGGAGTAAAACAAATTTTGTTTTGACCAGAAAAAATTTTAACAGAGAACTAGGGTTTTGATATTTTGGTTTTTCGATTTTTTCGTTTCGAACTTCGACACACTTCACTACCTAGCTAGTTTATGTTTAGTTAGGCTCTGATACCACTGTAAGTCCACGTTGCCCATCCCGGTGCTTGCGGGGAGGTGGAAAACGGAATAAAAAACGGATTTTTATGAGCTTAGGCAACATGGACTAGAGCCAGAAGGATCTTTGCTAAACAAAAACTTGCTAAAGCTAACTAGTAACTAGCTAAGTGCTAGAAAGGTTATACCTTGGGCTTTATGTCTTTCTCTCCTTGCTCCTTGGAGTGGTGGAAGGAGGTCACCTTGGTCGTCTTCTCACGTCGAAGAAAGATCCACCCGAAAGCCTCAACCTTTGGCTTCAACTCCAAGCTAGAAGTAACTAGGGTGCAAGAAGTGCTAGTCCTTGAACCCTAGATGAGAGTAAAGATGATCAAGAGAGGGTTTTTCTCAAGCTCAAGTGTTTCTCAACACATGAGAGGGAGAGAGCTTGAGGGAGAGGAAGAACAAGAGAGAGAAAAGATATGATAGAATGAGAATAATATCAACCATTCTCTCATATATGTGAATTATTGTAATTAGATAATTAGTGAGATAATTGTCATGGCTAAATCAAGACATGACCATTATCATTTCATTTTTAATGCAAATTGCAAGGATCAAAGAGCATCTTCCAAATGAAATGATGATGGTCAAAGTGTCAACAAGGTCAACAAGTCAAGGTGGGTCAAATGGTCAACAACCATAACCATGCACAATTATTAAACTAATTATCAATTAACTATAACACACACATAAGCATTAGGGTTAATAAAAAATGACAATAGCCATTAACCCTAATCAAGGTCTTCTCCCTCAATCTCAAGCAACTGTGCATACGCACCCGCATTCGTGATCCGAGGAACACGAATACAATGAGAAAAACCAATCCCAAATCATATACTAGGATCCGTCTTAAACCAAAGCCCGCTAGTATAAACTGTCCGGACAGCAAACGTGCACAAGTGCGTGAATGTGAACGAACCCTGTCGCAAAACCATGCGACCTCTACTCATTTTGCCTAAAGGCGAATAGCTCTCTGTGTGGGACTCTAAAGACCCGACACTACGCTGGCAGTGGGTTTAACCACAGACCGCAAGCGGCACTAGCTGTACGTAACGGTCCCCAGGTAGATGTCGATAAGAAGGCTGACGAGGTGAACCCCATCCGAACTCCTACTGAGCATGTATGTGACAATCTCCGTACAGTCCGGTCTGTTCGTCTGATACATCGCATGGCGGGCCTAGGGGGACGGTGAACATCAGTCCCCTAATAGCGGTACAAGTCGTGTCGGAGTGTAGCCCAGAACACCCTGAAATAACACTAGAAACCTACCAGTATATCTCGCTTGCCCTGGCCAGGGACTACTCGTGTAATGGCTCTCCTGGACACAGCGCGATGTCAACCCCCAATACCGGGAGAGACGAATCCTGTCTAACCGTCACTGCCTCCATGTGCTTCGGGACTGCACGCAAAAACTACCTGTTTGCACGACTCCTTTGAGCCGTGGTAGGGTAGCAATCAAAGTGCAGTGGGAACACACTCGAGGCGAAGTGACAGTGTCAAGTCAGCGGACTAAGCTGTACTCATGTCACCTGGGAACTGATAACTGACGATAGGTATAATACCAACCAACAGTTCCCGACGAGTCCTGTCCAGTGTACTCGTAACCCAACAAGCACCCGCATACTATCTCAAGTACGACGTACTGACGGCTGTGGGACAGACCGTCTCCCACACTGGGATGAGAAGCGCATACGCTAGTCTACTCCGGAGTATCGATGCCCTGTCTCGATAGTCCAACGACTAGGGACCTGTATAAGGATGTGCTTAAAGATCACCCAGCTCCCACGAGTGTGAGCGCCATCACAACGCTGGTAATCAAGCAAAGATCCTAAGGGCTCTACTTATATGTATATCAGCAATATGCTAAAAGAAACACATGCACATATTAAAGCAGAGACAAACCAAGTAGCATACTACCATTTCGAGCAAGATTGTATATACAACTGTGAATATTCTAAGCTTCCATCAAGTAATATACAAACTAGTATGATACAGTAATGGCCTCTAGGGCATATACATTAACATGAGCAAACTCGTCCGAACTCCTACTGAGCCTATCTGTGACAATCTTCGTACAGTCCGGTCTCTTCGTATAAGAGTATCGCATACCGGGTCTAGGGGGTGGTAAACGTCAGACCCTAATAACCCAATAATTTGTGCTGATGTGGCTCAGGACCAATCCGGGAAACTACTGATCAACTTATCAGTAAATCCCAACTGCCTTGGCCAAGGTCTTATGGTCTTGACCAATCGAATACTGTACGATATCAACTCCCAATACTGGGAGAGACGAATCCCCAACAATCGCTCACTGCCTCCATGTGGCTCGGTACTGTACCCAACCAAAACCTATTTGCACGACTCAGTAGAGCCGTGGTAGGATAGTGATCAAAGCACAGTGGGAACTTACACGAGACAAATGACGATCTCGGGTCCGAAGACTAACTTGTACACATGTCACCTGAGAACTTCCATCTGAAGATAGGTATAGTACCATCTGTAAGTTCTCCGTGAGTCTGTCCAGTGTACTCACACCTAGTGAGCACCTGTATACGATCTTAGGTGCATCTAACCAATGGCTGCGGGACCAACCATCGCCCCTGGTCGGGGTCTAGAAACTTATACACCAGTCTACTCTGGAGTATCAATATCCAGTCTCAATACTCATACGAATAGGAACCATTTAAGGATGTGCTTATGGACTACCCTGCTCCCACAAGTATGATCGCCATCACAACGCAGGTTGTCATGCAAGATCTTACGGGCTTTATCAACATGTAACCGCAATATGTAATAACGTGTATAACATATGTCATGTTAAGAAAAAGTCGAACCATAATAGTATGCTACTATATCAAGTCTTTATCAATATGTGCAAGCAGGATAAAGCATCAATAAAAACAAATACACATATCCTGATATAGACAACTGAAATAATATACTATATAACTGAGCAAGAATGTCCTGTACATATATTGTAAGTGCACGGCAGCGCCCCGGCCGTCATCCCGAGGCCAAAATGCGGAAACAATACTTTTCTTTAACTTTTGAAACTGGCGCTACCGCGTACTAAAAACCCAGATTGGGCCATTAACCTACTCCTAGCAGTCTAGAGAAAGGGTAGAAAGCTATACCGAGCGATCCGTGTCCTTCGGTCTTCGGCCTCCACTCCGATCTCCTCGCAGAATCTCCAGTCTTCATCTCCTTGTCGGAACGGGCACCACATCGCCGGGTTCTTTTACGGGCTTCCACCTCTGGACCGAGGCAACTCGAGCACGAAGTTGGCGAGTCGACGTACCCAAGGATGCTGTAGGAAAAGTGTAGAATCCATTTGTCTCTATTGTGGTTGAAGTTGCCATGAGGAAGTGAAGGTGGAAATGAACTTTGAAGTGGGACTCTCTTTTTAGCATGAATGAAAATGAGATACCAAAATATTTCTCACACCAAAAATGAATCTCTCCCATCCCCACAAGAATGTGGCCGGCCAAGACTATGGCAAAAAGGAAAAATCAAAAGGGGTGAGCACAAGGCAAAAGCAAGGTGACCATAAGAAAAGAAATGGTTGATAAAGAGGAGAAATGGTCATAACACTTCCTAATCAAATCCCATCTCATTTAATACTAAAGAAATGATCACTAGAAAAATCAAAGATGCTATACCCATCATATAATCCAATGCCACATACAACCCTCCACATTTGCTAATTTGCACACTTGCAAATTAGCCCCTCCCATAGAAAAATCCGGCCAAGAAGGAACAAAGGAAAACTGGCCGAAACGGAATGCAAACTGGCTGTATGTCCACGTTGCCCACCCCGGTGCTTACAGGGAGGCGGAAACGGTATAAAAAGTCGATTTTTAGAACTCAAGGCAACATGGACTAAAAGGAGGATCTTTGCTAAACAAAAACTAACAACCATGCTAAGAGATTTAGCTACTCGGTTAAAGGGTTATACCTAAGTCTTGAACTTCTTCTCTTCTTGCTCCTTGGAGTGGGATGAATGGGTCGTCCTCATCGCCTTCTTTTGCCGAAGAAAGATCCACCCGAGGGCCTCTACCTTTGCCTCCTACCTCAACCTAGAGGTAATTAAAGTACTTGGTGTGCTAAACCTAGAACCTTAGGATGAGTAGAGAGTAATTTTGGTGTTTTATCTCAAAAGCAAAAATGGTTCTCAACTCATGAGAGGGGAGAGCTTTGAGAGAGAGAGGAAGAGGATGAGAGAGAATGAGCATGAAAGAATGATGATAATATCAACCATTCTCGCATATATGTGAATTATGATAATTAAATAATTAATCAAAGATAATAGTGATGGTTAACTTGAAATGACCATTATCATTTCACATTAATGAATTTTGCAAGAATCAAAGAGCATCTTTCATGTGAAATGATGATGGTCAATTTGTCAACATAGGTCAACAGGTCAACCATAGTCAAATGGTCAACAACCCTAACCATAACACAATTATAATTAATTCATATCAATAATCATATTTCACATATTCATTAGGGTTAAGAAAAAGACAACGGTCATCAACCCTAATGAAAGTCCTCTGCCTCTGCCGCAGTCAACTGTGCATACACACCCGTATCCATGTTCCGAGGAACACGAATGCAATGAGATAAAACTAATCCCAAAACATATACTAGGATCTGGCTTAAAGAAAAGCCTGCTAGTATTAACTGTCCGGACACCAAACGTGCACAAGTGCGTGGATGTGAACGAACCCCGTCGCAAAACCATGCGACCTCTACTCTGTTTTGCCCAAAGGCGAATAACCCTCTGTGTGGGACTCTAAAGACTCGACACTACGCTGGCAGTGGGTTTAACCACAGGCCGCAAGCGGTACTAGCTATACGTAACGGTCCCCAGGTAGATGCCGATAAGAAGACTGACAGGGTGAACCCATCTGAACTCCTAATGAGCCTGAATGTGACAGTCTCCGTACAGTCCGGTCCGTTCGTCTGAGAATATCGCATGGCGGGCCTAGGGGGCGGTAAATGTCAGTCCCCTAATAGCGGTACAAGTCGTGTCGGAGTGTAGCCCAGAACACCCTGAGATAACACTGGAAACCTACCAGTATATCTTGCTTGCCCTGGCCAGGGACTTTGTATAATGGCTCTCCTAGACACAGCGCGATATCAACCCCCAATACCGGGAGAGACGGATCCTGTCTAACCGTCACTGCCTCTAAGTGCTTCGGGACTGCACCCAACAACTATCTGTTTGCACGACTCCTTTGAGCCGTGGTAGGGTAGTAATCAAAGTATAGTGGGAACACACTCGAGGCGAATTGACAGTGTCAAGTCAACGGGCTAAACTGTACTCATGTCACCTGGGAACTGATAACTGACGATAGGTATAGTACCAAACAACAATTCCCGACGAGTCCTGTCCAGTGTACTTGTAACCTAACGAGTACCCGCATACTATCTCAAGTACGACGTACTGACGGCTGTGGGACAGACCGTCTCCTATGCTGGGATGAGAAGCGTATACGCTAGTCTACTCCGGAGTATCGATGCCCTGTCTCGATAGTCCTACGACTAGGGACCTGTATAAGGATGTGCTTGTGGATTACTCAGCCCCCATGAGTGTGACTGCCATCACAACGCTGGTAATCAAGCAAAGATCCTAAGGGCTCCACTAATGTGTATAGGTGATATACTAAAAAAACACATGTACACATTAAAGTAGAAACAAACCAAGTAGCATACTACTATTTTGAGCAAGATTTTCTATACAACTGTGAATATCCCAAGCTTCCATTAAGTAATATACAAACTAGTATGATACAGTAATGGCCTTTAGGGCATATACACTAACAATCTCCCACTTGCACTGTAACAACTAGGAATATATTGGTAACTAGTTATATTTTAATAAGTGAAATTTTCAATAAAAGTTTATCAAACTAACTTTCAAATATTTTATCAAAATTAATAAAGATTTTTCTAGAATTTTCCTAAGCTTGCATAAACATGTGCATGAAACCTAGGGTTAAAATTGGGTTAAACCATGTTTAGGCAACCATGGTGGTCTAACCCCTTTTGTTAAGTTAATTAGTTTTAAATTAAGAATTTGGTTTTCTAAAAATAAAAAGGGATTTAAAATTTTCTTTTGGTTGACTAGGGTTGAGGAGAGAGAGGGCATGATGGGTGTCATGTTAGCTTTTGATAAAGAGAGAGAGTGGTGGCTTAAGGAAGGGCCACACCCATTTCACTTCAAAACTTTTTCATAGCCTCCACACTCTCCCTCTCACTCACATCTCTCACTCACACATACACTCAAACTCACTCACTCACCCACTCACTTAAAACCTACAGCAATAGCTGCTGCTATACCTCAGCCCCAAAACACATCAGCAAACAATAACATCAGCATCAGCTGTTTCAGCAGCAGCCCCATCTTCATATACAACACTTCAGCCTTGTATCATTTCAAACCATAGCCTCATCAGCAGCCCCAACTCTATATACAACACTCACACAACACAACAACAACACACCACCAGCACAATAACAACAGCAACTGCATCAGCACTGCAGCAGCCAGAACAGCAGCTCCTGCTTCTGGAGCAACAGCAGTAGCTCGGCTGAGGCAGCAGCACCCCAGCAGCTCCACCTCCTCTTCTTCTTCTCCTTCTCCTTGTTTGTGAGGTTCCTAGTGGGGTATAACTTCTAAACTCCTTCCTTGTTTGCTTAGTTGTGTAGAATTAGCTTCGATTAGCGATAATTATACGTTTTTGTGCTTGTTTGGGTGATTTATGTGAAAGTGTATTTAAGTGAGGTTGGTGTTGGGTAGACTAGCCTAAGTAAGTGTTGTTAAGGCCAAGTTAACCTAGGATAACCCCAGATTACAATAAAATACCCTCAGTTTTCAAATTGTGCAAAACTTGACGTTTTTAGCAAAACTTAGCTTTTTGAGATCTGCTGTTACCCCTGTAGGTTCATAATAAAATTGAGTGGACCATAGCCTACTGGTGACACCCAGACCCCACCAACAGAGCCCGACCCCACCACTACAACCCACGGCCGCCGGAATATTCGTTCTGGCCGCAAATTGCGGCCAAACTAGGGAGTTAGGAGCTAGGATTTTTGGTACAGGTGTCTGCAACATTTTGTGGGTCCATGGTATATATAGTTTTGTAATATTCTAACCTGGGTAAAATCTGGGGCAGTGTGTCGTTTTCTGGTATTTTTAGTTTGCGCGATACGCGAGTGGATTCTGTGATTCAGCGTATCGCGGCGTATCGGATCGAGTTCTGAACACACACACAGACACACGTTCCAGCGTATCGCGCGCACGAGCGTTAATTCGCGACGCGAGTTTCTCCTTACGTTCCGATAGCGCGTTTTACGAGATTTTGATATATTGGGATTCTTTTGTTAATTCCAGGTTCACATGCGGGTACGTCAGACGCCGCCAGGAAAGGGAAGCAGGTGGTCGGCTATACTTAGCACGCGACCAGGTGAGTAGATTTAACATCTACGGGGAAATCGCCCGTATGGCGTTAAGCGTCAGGGCATGATAGGATGGTAGTTTTATGTGTTCATGTAGACATACTAGAGTAGCATACCTCCTTACATATATAGTTATACTCATAGTAGAGAACACCGCACTGTCACTAACGGTCCAAGTTGTTAGTTGTATGTGTGCCCTAGAGGCCAGTATTGTACAGATGATGTATATTATATTGGATGCTTGGACATATATAGAGACGACTTTCTTGCTCGATATGATAGTATGCTATCTGGTTGCACTTTATCTAAACATGTATACTAGTCTCTTTAAACTGTCTTATAGTTACATGTTGGTAAAGCCCTTAGGATGTGTACTTGACTACCTGGACTATGATGCAGATCATACTAGTGGGGACATGGTAGTCCATAAGTACATCCTTCAAGATCCCTAGTCGTAGGTGTATCGAGATGGGGCATCGATATACCAGTGTAGACTAGCGTATACGCTTCTCGACCCATGAGATGGGCGATGGATGATCGCATATCCATTGGTGTTTGACATCAGGGATGGTATACGGGTGCTCAGTGGAGACTGGGTACACTGGACGGACTCGCCAAGAACTCCCAGATGGTATTATACCTCACGTCAGATGGCAGTTCTCAGGTGACACTTGTGCAGATTAGTCTGTAGACCCGAGATCGTCATAGAGTCTTGTGTGATTCCCACTATGCTTTGATCTCCACCTTACCACGTCCATGAGGGTGTGCAAAACGGTGGTTTTTGGGTACAGTCCCGAGTCACATGGAGGCAATGAGCGATAGGAGGGGTTTCGTCTCTCCCGGTATTGGGAGTTGATGTTGCGTTGTGCTCGATTGGCCGTAACAGGGAAGTCCCTGGCCAAGGCTGATCAGAGATTTGCTGGTAAGTGTTACCAGTAATTTCTCGACCCGTTATGAGCCTCATATCGGCACGACTTATCGGTTATTGGGGTGTGGCGTTTACCACCCTTAGACTTGATATGCGACATATCAGACGAGGAGACCGGACTGTACGGGAAGTGTTGCCGGTTGGCTCGACGGGAGTTGTAGCAGGTTCGCTTGTTCTCTTCTGATCGCTCAATACCCGGGTGGCCGTTACGTTTAGCTGAACGCTTGCGGCTTGGGGGTGCTTGATATGATCATCACCCACTGCCGGCGTATTGACGAGTCTCAGAGTCCTACAATGGAGTTTCCTAGTCCAGGTGAAACGTTGTGGTGCGCGTATGCGATATGCTCATGGACCCGATTAAAATACGCGTATAGGATACTGTATATTGATCGGGCGGCTTGCTTTTGGTAGGGGTCATATGTGATATGGCCGGATTGATAAATCAAGTGTTGATTTATCATTTAACCATTAGCTTCTCACTTGAAATCCTTTCTTGAGTATGTTGGATGTATGCATGCATGTATAGTTCCTTTATTGATTCATGCACATATGGATATACATATATACATACATACATACATACATCCTTCATGGTTGTACATACATGAAAATGGTGGCAATATAAGACTCACACCATGGTTTTATTTATGGATTAAATAGCATTTGATTTAAAACAAAAAGGAAAAAGGAAAATGGTCATTATTGATTTGTTTCTACACTCTTCTCTTGACCTAACCATTCTCACCCACCATTTGACCATGGGTTACTTTTCCTTTTGTGTTTTTAACTCAAGTTCAATAATATCCTAACCATGGTTTGATATGAGAAGAGGAAAATATATATTGATATATTTTCTATTTTCTTTTTAGAGTTGAACTTATCATCTTCTCATATTGCCATCATCTTCTTCTTCCTCTCTCATTTTGCTCTCTAGTTCTTTGTAGTGAGCAATATACTCATGAAGATTGGATTTTGAAGTGAGAAAGAGAACCACAACACCATTCTACACAAGTCTAGCCCACTTGTTTAGAGTGTTAGATTGATTTCGTTCACTTGATCGGATAAAGTTGCAAGCTTGGACAAAGCGGACTCCGGGTGGATCATCGGTGACATCGAGGAGTTCAAGCGGAGCTTTTTCAAACCCTAAGTAGCCGAGGAGTCTAGCGTAGGGAGCTACAAAGGTTGTACTCTCTAAACCCTAGCTTTCTTTTCATATAATGATGTGAAAAATTTAGAAACCCTAATTTTTCTAGTATCGATCCTATGTTCGTTAACTTAGCACCCTAAAGACTCCACCTTTGGTTCATGTGATGCTTCCAAACCCTTGATGAGGTGCTAGGCTAACCTTTCATTGGTATCAGAGCCGACCTAGAACATTAGGCGACACTTTTACGAAGTTAAAACTCCGATCGAACCGAAAATACGGATTTTTGGGTGCTCTCTGGACTTTTTTCAAAATCTGGTTATTTTCAGAATTAAAAATATGTAAAAAATTAAGCAGGTAAAAATAAGAATTACGGTATAAATTTTTTTCGATGAACAGTCTTTCCTGCCGCGGAAACGCGGCCTAAGCTTGCTTGGGCCGCGGTTCCGCGGCTGTACACCTCAATCAATGTATAATTTTTATATTGTAATGCGTAATTCTGCTAGTATATTTTTAAGGTATTTTTAATCTATATTTAGTGCTGAAAAATTCTGGAGATGGTTTTGGACTCGTCGATTCGATCGGAATTTTGATTTCGTGTTTTTTCCGGGTAAATTAGAAAGTAGTGAAGTGTTTGAACTAGTATCATTTGCTCAATTTTCACGGGGTTTGAATATTTTGGAGATACATGCAAGTTTTGTGGTGGTCCCTCTAGAAGACAACAAACCTTAACTCGATTATGTGACCGTCTTGAACTGCCCTTTGAACCTTAGGGTTTGGGGCAGTACGACGTGCCACATGTGAGGCGTTGGCTTGACCCTTCTACGGCTGGACCGCTACTACTGTGTCACACTCCATGTTTTTGAACTTCGTTCAAGTGTTGAGCTTTAGTGAATCTTGGGTATTTGATCGTTCGTTCGAAAACTTTAATACTGTCCAATTATCTGGGATGTGATGCAATGTGTGGAATTCATATTATAAGACATGAAATACGAGGTATGTGATATTTCGCATTTACGACGTCTAAGGAGAATGTGGATTCCAGATATTGCAGTTTTACACTTTCTTTTCTGTGACCGTAAGTGTAGTATGTCGATATTGCCGATTGTCGTTGCTATACGTCGACGACAATCGGTGTATGCATACATACTTACGTTTATGATATGTGATATTATGTGTTGCTGAGATATGATGTGCAGGATTGTTGCGATTGAATAGCCGGGGTTTTTTTTATGTGAGATGAGAGTTTTAAATTTTCATTCATGTAAATTCAAATGTAATGTAATATTCTTTTATTTGGGGCACTTCCGAGTTGAGGTCGATGCCACCTGTGTTGTATATTATTTACTTTTCCGCATTAGGATGGACCCAAGGAGGGGAGCACGGGTGACCGGGTTCTGGGGTTCAGTGGGAGGCCATCTCGAGGAGTCGAGACCGGGTTTCCTAATATCCAGAATTGGTAGGGTCGCTTGCCGCTCTCGTAGGGGTCCAGGGTGTGGGCTTGGCTATTCATCACGACTGTGGAATCAGTATTTTCTATTTTGGATAAATACTAAATACGGACGTCCTAGTATATCCCACATTATATCTATGTTTCTGCTGCGATATCTGTGATGTGATCATTTAATATGTTCTGATGGATACAGTATATAGTATATATATAATATATTATATAGGCATTACTTATGTTTTACACCCGCACTAGCCCTGCCCTGCTCTGTCGTTAGTTACCTAACCTAACGGTGCACGAGGGGACATCGAGGCGAATGCGGATGGCATAAGTGTACGTCGTATTTATCTGTGATGTTTAGGTGACGTAAATGATGGGACTTCATTAATGTGATTAATGAAAGAAAAGAAACCTAAAAGATGTTGTAGACTCAAATTTTAAATAAAAAGGGTAGCTACTGTTTTGCTTTGCATAGCGGTATATATGATATACCCTGCACCTTATTCGATGAGGAAAGGGCCGAGATACCTTCAACGGGAATGACCCCTTTAGCAATAACTGGCAGATGCTACACACTCGGTTTGTTTTTGATTGCTTCTATAGTTTCTGCTTTGCACAGTGATATATATGACATATCCCGCACCTCATTCGACGAGGAAAGGGCCGACGATCCCTTCACCGGGAGTGACCCCTTTAGCAAAACTAGAAAAGCCTCAAAATCACTCCATTTCAAAACTTCACTTGATTCTACAACGATATCAAGTTCATTACGCAATAGGTTTTCAGAAAAACCTGTCGTAGCCCTCCGTCATTTCAGATAAATCCTACTTAGTATTCGTGCTACGTTTGTTGGCCTGCGTCAAGGCGTAGTGTGCGGTAGCTAACTAGTATTTATCTGTTAATGCATGTGATGTAGATTGGATTAGGGTAGTCGTGCGACTTTGCTGGCCTGCGTCAAGGGTCGTACGGGTGGGTTTAATTCAATCAAGAAATAACGGGTTGAACTTGACTAGCGCACTATGGTTTGTTGGCCTGCGTCAAGGTCATAGGACGCTAGGGGCAAAATATTATCGGGAATTTCAAGTGTTGAAATTTGCAATGAGATTGCATACCTTCTATGAGATAGTTGGGTCCCGATACCCACTGCGAGTAAGAGTCACTCCTGGGAGAGTTTTACACATTACAATTAGCCGATCAAGTAGGTGTCTAGAAAGGTGTCAACGGGGTTACGCCTCTGGGAAAACGAGGTTTACTTTAATTAGGTCCGTGCGAAAGCACGGGGAACCTCTCTCAAAGTACCGACACTGGCCTGGCTGAAAGATTGGCGAAGTTGTAGGGTGTGATTAATCCCGGCTAGTCTTTCCTTTTAGGGTTTGAAGGAAGATTTTATAAAAACCAGTGGGAGCCATCCTGATTAGATAAGATAATAACCAATCTGATCTTGCAAGAGCATACGCTAAAGTGTTTTCTTCTCTCTCTCTCCAGGTAGCGACCATGTCATGTCCTAATAAAGATAATAATATGGATGTATTGACCGAACCCGCATGTTATACTGTGCTGGGGAACGTTGGTTCCGTTCTTTCTTATAAGAGTTATAGGACTGAACAGGACATAGGGGAATACCAGGATTCCCATGCCACCCGAATGAAGAAAGTACATGATGATGCATTTTCTTCGGGTGTGTTCGTTACAGAGAACTGTTTCTCCATTTGCCCTACGTCCTGGGTATTAGATACCGGGTCAGGATCCCATATATGTAATCAGTTACATGGGCTTAGGAAAGGTAGAGAACTTGGAGAAGGTGATAAAGACATAAGAGTTGGAAATGGTGCAATTGTTGCAGCTAAGACTGTCGGGGAATATCACCATGCATTACTAACTGGCAATACATTGGTTCTGAACGAATGCTATTACATGCCGAACCTGATATGCAACAGTATATCGATTTCTTTGTTGAGTAAAGAGGGATATAATTTTGTATTACAGGATAATGTTTTGAACATTTTCCGTAACCAAAAGTTGGTTGGATCAGGCACGTTGTGCAATGGCATTTATGTTCTAAATCAATCAACAATTCTAAGTATAACAAACACACACAAGAGGAAGAGTTCTGAACTGAATGAATCCTTCTTGTGGCATTGTAGACTGGGTCACATCAATGCGACACGACTAGCTAAGTTGCATAAGGATGGATATTTAAATCCGTTTGAATTTTCATCTTATGACACTTGCCAGTCATGTCTAAAAGGCAAGATGACCAAAACTCCGTTTACGGGACACGGAGAAAGAGTTACGAAACTCTTGGGACTAGTGCATAGTGATGTATGTGGTCCAATGTCTACACATGCCAGGGATGGTTCTTCGTACTTCATTACATTCACTGACGATCTCTCTAGATTCGGATATGTGTTCCTGATGAAACACAAATCAGAAGCTTTTGAGAAATTTAGAGAATATAAACAAGAAGTCGAGAACCAAACCGGAAAAAGTATTAAAGTCCTTCGATCTGATCGAGGAGGTGAATACTTGAGCAATGAATTCCTGGACTTCCTAAAAGAGAATGGGATTCTTTCTCAGCTGACTCCTCCATATACACCACAGCACAACGGTGTATCAGAACGGAGGAACCGCACCCTATTAGATATGGTGCGCTCTATAATGAGCACAGCTGAGTTACCTATTTCCTTCTGGGGATATGCACTGGAAACAGCTGCAGACCTATTGAATATGGTTCCCACCAAATCCGTGCCAACCACTCCATATGAGATATGGAAAGGAAAGAGACCATGTCTTAATTATGTTATGATATGGGGTTGTCCGGCATATGTAAAAACGCAAAATCCGGACAAACTCGCGGCAAGGTCCATTCTATGTAAGTTTATTGGATATCCCAAATATTCGCGTGGGTATATCTTCTACCAAACTGAGGAACAAAAGGTGTTTGTTTCTCGACATGCCACCTTTTTAGAAAAGGAATTTCTTGAAAAAGAGATTAGTGGCAAGGAGGTAGAACTGGAAGAGGTTCCAGCAATACAGACTACGACAGAAGATTTTGTTGAACCAGAGGATTCAGTATTTCCCAATGAACCTCAGCCTCTCCGCCGATCTAGTAGGGTTCCTCGCCAACCTGAGAGATACTATGGTTTTCTCATGGATGGTGGCAGCGAGGATTGCATCATGGAGGATAATGACCCAACTAGCTTCGAGCAGGCCATCACGAGTGGGGACTCAGTGAAATGGCTGGATGCTATGCGGTCCGAGATGGAATCCATGTACACCAACAAAGTATGGACTTTGGAAGATGCTCCTGACCATTGGGAGCAAGTGGATCTTCAAGAAAAAACTTGGTGTAGATGGGAAAGTGGAGACTTTAAAAGCTAGACTTGTTGCAAAGGGTTTTCGTCAAAGACCACGTGTGGACTATGACGAAACCTTTTCTCCAGTGGCTATGCTTAAATCCATCCGGATCATTTTTGCCATCGATGCATATCATGATTACGAAATCTGGCAAATGGATGTTAAGACCGCCTTTCTAAACGGTGATTTAGAAGAGTGCGTGTACATGACTCAGCCAGAGGGCTTCGTAGATAGTGGGAGCAGTGGGAAGGTGTGCAAGCTGCTTAAATCCATTTATGGATTAAAGCAAGCATCGCGGAGTTGGAACATCCGTTTTGACGTCGTTATCAAAGAGTTTGATTTCGTCAAAAACCTAGATGAACCTTGTATCTACAAGAAGGTGGCAGAGAGTAAGGTTGTCTTCCTCGTATCGTACGTGGACGACATACTCTTGATAGGAAATGATATTCCTATGCTGCAATCGGTCAAGCTCTTCTTATCACAAAGATTCTCAATGAAAGATCTTGGTGATGCCTCCTGCATATTGGGAATTAGGATCTATAGAGATAGATCCAAAAGGATATTGGGATTGTCCCAATCCAGGTACATTGACACCATACTAAAGAGGTTTAGTATGGAAGAATCCAAGCGTGGGAATTTACCCACGATCTCTGGAGTCACTCTCTCCAAAGAGATGTCTCCTAAGACTGATTTGGAGAGAGCTCGCATGCAAGGGATACCCTATACTTCGGCTGTAGGCTCTATCATGTACGCGATGCTATGTACCAGACCCGATGTAGCATACTCACTAAGTGTAGTGAGCAGGTATCAAGCTGATCCTGGAGAGAGTCACTGGACAGCTGTGAAGAGCATTCTCAAGTACTTGCGAAGGACTAAAGAGATGCTCTTGGTGTATGGTAATGGAGAACTCCAAGTGAAGTCCTTTACCGATTCGAGCTTCCAGAGTGATAAGGACGACTCTAAGTCGCAGTCGGGATTTGTCTTCACCCTTTATGGAGGGGCGGTTAGCTGGAAAATTTCCAAGCAGGAAACCGTGGCAGACTCGACGATGGAGGCTTAATACATCGCTGCCAACGATGCTGCCAAAGAGGCTGTCTGGATCAAGAAGTTCATTACTGAACTTGGAGTGGTTCCATCCATTGAGCATCCAATACCTATGTATTGCGATAACAATGGAGCGGTGGCTTTGGCCAAGGAACCTAGGTCCCATCAGCGATCCAGGCATATTCTGAGGCGGTATCACCTGATCCGGGAGATAGTTGATCGCCGGGAGATCGAGGTCAGGAGGGTTGACACGAAGAACACAGCGGATCCACTCACGAAGGCCATTCCCCAGATACAGTTTGAGAGACTCTTCGGGATGCTCGGTATGCGATACTACAGCAGCTGGCCCTAGTGCAAGTGGGAGATTGTTAGTTGTATGTATGCCCTAGAGGCCAGTATTGTACAGATGATGTATATTATATTGGATGCTTAGACATATATATAGATGACTTTCTTGCTCGATATGATAGTATGCTATCTGGTTGCACTTTATCTTAACATGTATACTAGTCTCTTTAAACTGTCTTATAGTTACATGTTGGTAAAGCCCTTAGGATGTGTACTTGACTACCTGGACTATGATGTAGATCATACTAGTGGGGACATGGTAGTCCATAAGTACATCCTTCAAGGTCCCTAGTCGTAGGTGTATCGAGACGGGGCATCGATATACCAGTGTAGACTAGCGTATACGCTTCTCGACCCATGAGATGGGCGATGGATGATCCCATATCCATTGGTGTTTGACATCAGGGATGGTATACTGGTGCTCAGTGGAGACTGGGTACACTGGATGGACTCGCCGAGAACTCCCAGATGGTATTATACCTCACGTCAGATGGCAGTTCTCAGGTGACACTTGTGCAGATTAGTCTGTAGACCCGAGATCGTCATAGAGTCTTGTGTTATTCCCACTGTGCTTTGATCTCCACCTTACCACGTCCATGAGGGCATGCAAAACGGTGGTTTTTGGGTACAGTCCCGAGTCACATGGAGGCAATGAGCGATAGGAGGGGTTTCGTCTCTCCCGGTATTAGGGGTTGATGTTGCGCTGTGCTCGATTGGCCGTAACAAGGAAGTCCCTGGCCAGGGCTGATCAGAGATTTGCTGGTAAGTGTTACCAGTAGTTTCTCGACCCGTTATGAGCCTCACATCGGTACGACTTATCGATTATTGGGGTCTGACTTTTACCACCCCTAGACTTGATATGCGACATATCAGACGAGGAGACCGGACTGTATGGGAAGTGTTGCCGGTTGGCTCGACGGGAGTTGTAGCAGGTTCGCTTGTTCTCTTCTGATCGCTCAATACCAGGGTGGCCGTTACGTTTAGCTGACCGCTTGCGGCTTGAGGGTGCTTGATATGATCATCACCCACTGCCGGCGTATTGACGAGTCTCAGAGTCCCACAATGGAGTTTCCTAGTCCGGGCGAAACGTTGTGGTGCGCGTATGCGATATGCGCATGGACCCGATTAAAATACGCGTATAGGATACCGTATATTGATCGGGCGGCTTGCTTTTGGTAGGGGTCATATGTGATATGGCCAGATTGATAAATCAAGTGTTGATTTATCATTTAACCATTAGCTTCTCACTTGAAATCCTTTCTTGAGTATGTTGGATGTATGCATGCATGTATAGTTTCTTTATTGATTCATGCACATATGGATGTACATATACACATACATACATACATACATCCTTCATGGTTGTACATACATGAAAATGGTGGCAATATAAGACTCACACCATGGTTTTATTTATGGATTAAATTGCATTTGATTTAAAACAAAAAGGAAAAAGGAAAATGGTCATTATTGATTTGTTTCTACACTCTTCTCTTGATCTAACCATTCTCACCCACCATTTGACCATGGGTTACTTTTCCTTTTGTGTTTTTAAATCAAGTTCAATAATATCCTAACCATGGTTTGATATGAGAAGAGGAAAATATATATTGATATATTTTCTATTTTCTTTTTAGAGTTGAACTTATCATCTTCTCATATTGCCATCATCTTCTTCTTCCTCTCTCATTTTGCTCTCTAGTTCTTTGTAGTGAGCAATATACTCATCAAGATTGGATTTTGAAGTGAGAAAGAGAACCACAACACTATTCTACACAAGTCTAGCCAACTTGTTTAGAGTGTTAGCTTGATTTCGTTCACTTGATCGGATAAAGTTGCAAGCTTGGACAAAGCGGACTCCGGGTGGATCATCGGTGACATCGAGGAGTTCAAGCGGAGCTTTTTCAAACCCTAAGTAGCCGAGGAGTCTAGCGTAGGGAGCTACAAAGGTTGTACTCTCTAAACCCTAGCTTTCTTTTCATATGATGATGTGAAAAATTTAGAAACCCTCCTTTTTCTAGTATCAATCCTATGTTCGTTAACTTAGCACCTTAAAGACTCCACCTTTGGTTCATGTGATGCTTCCAAACCCTTGATGAGGTGCTAGGCTAACCTTTCATGCGCGAGCACGATTTATATGCTACACTCACACCGTTAGTGATTGCCATGACACTCACATTACAGGGTTGCTATGAACCGCATATTTGATTCTGCTTATTTGACGTTGTCATGATTTGCAGCTTGCTATCATATGGATATTCAAACCATGCATACTGTATATGCACTTTCGTGAGTACCTTCATTGATATAACCCTACTTAGGCACATATGCGTCATATGTCTACAGTTGTGCACATGTACATTGCTATATTCACCTTGCATACTTATCCATGCACACATCCATACCGATACACATATTCATATGCTACATACATGGATGATATAGACTTGATTTAAAACTAAGGGACTGCAGGCGATATTTTCAAAACTAGATCTTTCAAAAGAGCGGTTTTCCCTTTCTTTTACTCTTAGCGTCATACGACATGTTGCATGGATTACACATTTGTATTTGATTATGTGATTTCTGGATTTGGGAACCGGAGTACTAATTTACGAAAATACGCACTGTTTAAAAACCCGGTTTCCCTTGAAATGATATTTTAGTGCATCCACCATGAGTTTTCTCGGTTCCAGAGAGCTTGTGTGAGTATACCCGATTCGAGGAGAGGTAGGCACCGATTGCGGGTACATGGTGGACCCGGTACGGTACCCCGAGGCGAGAAGACTTGTATTGTTATACGGTGAGCCCGGCGAAGGGACTAGTACCTACCGGTGATTGGTTAGACCTGGCGATTATCCGGAGGATACCGACCAGAGTCAATAGATGGATACGCGACGACGCGTACTGCCGAGGGCCGATTCCGCAGACGGAGCCCCTGGGCAGATCCGATGGACGGACGCCCATACTGGAGGATTTGCGTGTCGATACAGGACACGGCTGATTTTATTAGATTTGGGTGCCAATGTTGGGCACTCACGATTGTATGAGATTCACAGGATTTGAGGGCCGGTATGGATGACGGCGCCTGAGTTTTACTGGGATTTGGGTTTATTGTTGGACACCGGTCATTTTTCCATGTTGATATTCCGTGTAGACACTATTTATTCCCATACTCAGCATGTAGTATTGACATCTCATCCTGTACCTTTTGTACCGATATAGTACGCATGCTATACATGATTATCGCATACCCTGCTCATGTTATATAGGGTTATTAGATTCCATATCAGACATGATTATTGCACATCTTGCACATCATATGGAGAGACTTTTAGATTACATTTGTTGCCTGATGTGAGCATTCAGTTCATCATATAGATGTTATCTGTTGGCATAGGTTAGAGTATCGCAGCACGTGCATATTCGCGATTACCTTTATATGTTATCTACTATTCATGAGTTGGCAACTCACCCCAGTTGTGCCACAGTGCTTGCAGGTTGTCCTTTGGAGTAGTCGCGGCTGGCTGTTTACCGCATCTTTTGACACAGATACCATTGCTGAGGCGTGTTATCCCTTTTTCTATTAGGTGGGTTTTGTACGGTATCTGTTTACTTTTCAGTTATATCTTGATGTATCTAGCACTCTCCATCTACTTTCATGTATTGACTTAGAGTCAGTTGTGAGGGCGATATATGTTATTTGTACTCTGGTGTCGAGCTCGTTGTGAGCCGACTTTAGTTATGCAGTTTTATCTGTTATGATATTTGTTTCCACTTTACTGCTCATTCTTCGCTTCAGCGTCATATATTATATTATGGTGATTGTCCCGCCGTTGGGCGCGATTCTCCCATTGAGATGCTCTATTTATTTCACATGCCACTTTTACTTATATGTCGCCTTCTACCCGATTTCGAGACAAATTTTTGGAAAAGGAAACGTTGATAAAATTATTTAAATAATAACTTGAACCAAAAAGGATTTGTTCTAAACAACTTAAAGTTTTCTAAATGTTTCGCCAAATATTCTAATAAATGTTTTAACACTCTATATCTTAATGGTTTTGATTTCTGGGTTCGGCTTACCTAGTCACGTTACGCTTGTAGACGTTGCGTAGTTAAGTGCCGGTCACGGGCCGAACTTTGGGTCGTGACAAAGTTGGTATCAGAGCGTAGGTTTTACCTTCGCAGTGTAGGATTGACCCTGGTATGATGGAGTAGGTAGCTGCAGCAGGGTGGCGTGGCGTGTGCATGTTCCGCGGCATACTCACGACACGGTACCCCGCCTAAGCGACCTTAGGACTTATTGATTGAAATTCCTTCATGACTATATACATTCTTGCGATTCGACTTCCGTATCCTTATCGAATCCTACCTTCCTTTATAGCCACTGTGCCGCCAAGGACTACGAGGGCACAGAGAGCTGCTGCGAGAGCCGAGGCTCGTGTTGACTCGTCCGAGACGAGGACTGATCCGGGCAGTGCACCTGTTGCACCCGAGCAGACTATTCCTCCTATGACGGATCAAATCGCCACACTTGGGGCTGGTATGCAGGAGATGCGCCAGACGGTGGGATCCAGCATGCAGGAGATGCGTCAGATGATAGGATCGCTAGTTGAGACGCTTCGAGCGCAGCGACCAGAGGTAGCTCCACCAGTCACGGGGACCGCGATGGTATCTACAGCACAGGCAGTTGCCCGTGCAGCCACGGAGGTGATTACAGTATCGTTAGCAGAATTCATGAGGCTGAAGCCTCCGGTCTTCATAGTCACCGACGCAGCCGAGGACCCGCAGTCCTTCATTGATAGGATGGCCCGGATATGCCGTTCCCTTAGATGCTGAGATACGAGATGGGTCGAGTTCGCGAGCTTTCGCCTGGAAGGACTTGCGTAGAAATGGTGCGGATCAGTCGAGAAGGGCAGAGCAGCAGGTCTTCCTCCTGTGACCTGGACAGAGTTTGTGATGAACTTTATAGCCCGCTTCCTTCCCAGAGTGTCAAGGATGCCCGAGCACGCAGATTTGAGTCATTGCGCCAGACGCCAGAGATGACTATGGCGGAGTACGACGTGCTATTCACCGAGCTATCAGTTTATGCTCCGTACCTAGTGGCTACTGAGGAACTGCGAGTCAAGAGATTTGTCCGAGGCTTGCTTACCCTATTGTTCCTTGCGATCAGCGCACAGTATTACGAGACATATGCCACAGCTGTAGACGCAGCCCTATTAGTCGAGGAGCGCCTTGCCGAGACTTCAGTAGTCCCAGGGCCGAAGAGGGTTCGTACTGACACAGCAGCTCAGAGACATCTGTTCAGACACCGTGATAGACGTTATACAGGTGACAGAGACTCGGGGCGAGGTAAGATGTTTAGCTCATACCCCCAGGAGGGTCAGCAGACGTCCCGTGGATGCTTTGCATGTTGTAGTCCTCATCACCGCTTCAGAGACTGTACCGAGACACGCCAGAGCGAGCCAGCCGTACCGCATGTCACACTTCCACCTTCTCCACCCCAGAGGGCGTTACCAGTTGTACCCATAGTTGCTCCGCGTCAGACTCATGCATAGAGAGGCCATGGTCGCGGAAACTTTGTTCCTAGAGGACGAGGCGGCCGAGGCAGAGGACAGCCAGCTACCGGCAGAGTACAGCCAGCTGCTAGTAGGGGACCGCCAGTTACAGATGGAGGACAGGCACGGGTTTTCTCTTTGACGCATCAGGACGCGCAAGCGTCCAATGCGGTGGTCTCTGGTACCTTATCAGTATGTTCTGTTGATGCACACGTATTATTCGATACCGGATCCACGCACTCGTACGTTTCCACACTTTTTGTGCCGAGTTTGGGTAGAGAGTCTGGGTTGCTTGATCAGCCGCTTGTTGTGACCACTCCCGTGGAAGAGTCGTTCGTTGCTAGGCACGTGTTCCGATCCTTTGTTGTCCGTATTAGCGAGAGAGATTTTCCTGTCGACTTGATCCTTCTGGAGATGTTGGACTTCGACGTTCTTTTGGCCATGGATTGGTTGGCCACGTGCCATGCGTCTGTGGACTGCCGCGAGAAGACAGTTAGGTTTTGTTTTCCCGGCGAGTCGACTTTTGTTGTACAGGGTGACCGTGGTGTCACCCCTCACCTTTTGATTTCTTCTCTTCGCGTTGGACAGCTTTTGAGGAAGGGATGTCAGGGATTCCTAGCCTATGTTTCTGATATTAGGGATACGGATGTTCCACTGGACCAGGTTCCGAGTGTATGTGAGTTCCCGGACGTATTCCCTGACGAGCTTCCTGGGCTACCGCCTGAGCGTGATGTTGTATTCTGTATTGATTTGATTCCCGGCACGGGGCCTATTTCTATACCGCCTTATCGGATGGCCCCGGCGGAGCTTAGTGAGTTGAAGAGTCAGTTGCAAGATTTGCTGGACAAGGGACTTATTCGACCCAGTGTTTCTCCTTGGGGTGATCCGGTCCTATTTGTCAAGAAGAAGGACGGCAGTTTGCGTCTGTGTATCGACTACCGGCAGCTGAACCGGGTGACTGTGCGGAATAGGTATCTGTTGCCACCCATCGACAACTTGTTCGACCAGCTTCACGGGGCAGGATATTTTTCGGGGATCGATTTGCGATCAGGCTATCATCAGCTGAGAGTTCGACCGTAGGACATTCCGAAGACGGCTTTCCGTACACGTTATGGCCATTATGAGTTTTTGGTGATGTCGTTCGGACTCACCAACTCGCCAGCAGCCTTCATGGACATGATGAACCGTATATTCAGGCAGTATCTTAGCCTGTTCATCATCATATTCATTGACGATATCTTGGTGTATTCCCGGAGCAGGGAGGAGCACGAGCAGCACCTGCGGATTGCACTCCAGACCTTGAGGGAGCACCGGCTTTATGCAAAATTCTCCAAGTGCGCGTTCTGGCTGGACAGCGTTGACTTCTTAGGTCACGTGATTACATGGAATGGTATATGTGTAGACCCGAGGAAGGTCAAGGCCGTGCGGAGTTGGCCCAGACCTACATCCGTTACTGAGATACGCAGCTTTCTAGGACTGGCCGGCTACTACAGGCGATTTGTGCAGGATTTCTCCCGTATTGCTGCAACTTTGACCGGTTTGACCCGGAAAGGGGTTCCTTTCTTTTGGACGGAGGAGTGTGAGCACAGTTTCCAGCAGCTACGGACTTGCTTGACTACGGTGCCAGTGTTATCTTTGCCTTCAGGATCAGGCGGGTTTGTAGTCTATTGTGACGCTTCACGAGTGGGGCTAGGATGCGTATTGATGCAGCATGGCAAGGTGATCGCAAATGCTTCCAGGCAATTGAAGAAACTTGAACATAACTACCCCACTCACGATTTGGAGATGGCTGTAGTGGTCTTTGCACTTAAGATCTGGCGACATTACCTCTATGGCGAGTCATGCCAGATATTCACTGATCACAAGAGCCTAAAGTATATATTTCAGCAGCGAGACCTGAATCTCCGGCAGCGCCGTTGGATGGAACTGGTGAAAGACTACGACTGCGAGATCTTGTATCACCTGGGCAAGGCTAATGTAGTAGCGGATGCTTTGAGCAGGAGGCCCGGGGGTAGTCTATCGTGTTTGAGTGCAGTACAGACGCAGTCGTCAGTAGATTGGCAGATACTATGCGACGGCCGGGTGCAGTTCGAGTTCACAAAGATCTGGGGACAGCTTGCGCATATTCGTGCACGTCCACAGTTGCTTAACCGTATATATGAGGCACAGCGCAGGGATGACCGTTGCTCAGAGATCGTGGCACAGATTGGACAGGGCAGATTCTCCGAGTTCGTGATCGATGATCAGGGGATATTACGATTTGGGTCTAGACTGTGCGTACCAGATGCTGAGAGATTGCGGCGCGATATTCTTGAGGAGGCACATCGATCGGTGTATAGTGTCCACCCCGGTTCCACCAAGCTGTATCATGATATGAGAGAGGTCTACTGGTAGGACGGAATGAAGAGGGACATCGCAGATTTCGTATCGAGATGCCTGACTTGTCAGCAAGTCAAGGCCGAGCACCAGAAGCCCGTAGGAGAGCTACAGCCGTTACCCATTCCGGAGTGGAAATGGGAACAGATTTCGATGGATTTCGTTGTGGGTCTACCCAGGACTAGACGAGGGTATGACTCCATTTGGGTGATCATGGATCGTTTGACGAAAGCGGCTCACTTCCTGCAGGTGAAGACGAATTTCGGATTTGCTTAGTACACCCAGATTTATATCTACGAGATTGTGCGACTACATGGGGTCCCGACGTGTATTTTGTCCGACCGAGGCACCCAGTTTACCGGCAGATTATGGCAAAGACTTCAGGAGGCTTTAGGCACTCGTTTGAGTTTCAGCACGGCATTTCATCCGCAGACTGACGGACAGTCAGAGCGGACCATTCAGACTCTCGAGGACATTCTCCGAGCATGTGTTTTAAACTTTGGTGGTAGCTGGGATCATCACTTACCCTTGATAGAGTTCTCCTACAACAATAGCTTCCAGGACACTATTTAGATGGCACCTTTCGAGGCTTTGTATAGGAGGAGATATAGATCGCCCGTCTGTTGGACAGAGCTCAGCGAGACCAGTATTTTAGGGTCACAGATCGTACAGGAGACACCGAGAAGATACAGCTAATTCGAGACAGGATGAGGACAGCTCAGAGCAGGCAGAAATCGTATGCTGACAGACGCCGTCGCAGATTAGAGTTCGCGGTTGGCGATCACGTTTTCCTGAGGGTCTCTCCGATGAAGGGAGTGATGAGGTTTGGACGGAAGGGGAAGCTTAGCCCCAGATTCATAGGTCCTTTCGCGATCCTCGAGCTTGTCGGCGCCGTAGCATATCGTTTGTATCTTCCACCCAGACTTTCAGATGTTCACCCCGTCTTCCACGTATCGATGCTACGGAGATATCTTCATAATGTTGCGCCTCGGCAGCGCCCCGGCCGTCTACTCGAGGCCAAAATGCGGAATCAAAATTTTTTTTAACTTTAAACCGGCGCTACCGCGAACAATATACCCGGATCGTAACCATTAACCTAATCCTAGCAAACAAGAGAAAGGGTGAGAGATATACCAAGTGATCCATGTCCTCCGGTCTTCTCGTCGTCGTCCCGATCTCCCGCGGAATCTCCGGTCTTCATTTCCTCGCCGGAAAGGGGCACCATGTAGCCGGATTCTTTTACGGGCTCCCACCTCTGGACCGAGGCAACTCGGGCGCGAAGTTGGCTAGCCGACGTGTTCAAGGGTACTGTAGGTTGTAGTGTAGAACCTTTGTCTCATTGGGGTTTATGTTGCCATTGGAGATGGGGGAATGAGGTTAAGGAGAAAATGGTGCTTTCATTTTTTCCAAACAAGAAAAATGAGATGAAGAAATATGTGCCACCAAAAAAAATGAATCTCTCCCACTCCCACCTAGATGTGGCCGCCCCCCCTTGATCAAATGGTGGAGGAATCAACAAAACATGAAGGGAGGTGATGGTAGGAAACAAGAAGGGGGTGACCACATCCAAAGCAAACCTCACATCATTAAACAAATCAATCTCTTCTTATTAACCATCACAATAAATGCAAGTGATAAGAAGGAAAAAGAATCTCATGATGAATAACTATCATGATTCCACCAATATGCAAGAAACCCCTACACAATAAGTTATTTGCAAACTTGCAAATAACCCCCTCCATCGGAAAGTCCGGCCGTAAAGGAACAAAGGAAAACCGGCCGGAACGGAATGTAAACAGGCAACTTCAGAAAACTGATCCCGTAATAAATTACAGGAAAACCTCGCTACTGCACATACATGCCCGCATTTGTATTCCCACTGAATACAAATGCAAAGAGACAAAATCTACACTGTCTAATACTAGGATCCGGCTTAAGCCAAAGCCGGCTAGTAAAATCCGTCAGATCACGATCCGTGCAATACCGCACGTATCTGATCGAACCCTGCCATATCTCCATACGGCATCTACAGCGTTTCGCCCGAAACTTGAGTAACGGAGTGAGTGGTGGACTCTAAAGACTCGTCAATACTATGGCTGTGGATTTAACCACTAGCACGTCAGAGGTATTAGCCATACGTGACGGGCTACTAGCTATTGACCAAAAAGGGATGTCGATGAGCGAACTCATCCTGACACCCTACTGAGCCTGTCAGTGGCAATATCCGTACATTCCGGTCCGTTCGTCTATGAGTATCGCATGGCGGGCCTAGGGGGTTGGTAAAAGTCAGACCCCCAAAAGCGGTACAAGTCGTGTCTGAGTGTAGCCCAGAACACTCTGAGATACTACTGGAATACCTACCAGTAAATCTCCTGCCTCGGCTGAGGGATTTGTGTAATGGCTCTCCTAGACACAGCGCGACCTCACCCCCGATACCGGGAGAGACGAACCCCTGCAGATCCGCTCACTGCCTCCATGTGGCTCGGGACTGTACCCAACTAAAACCTGTTTGCACGACTCCTTTAAGCCGTGGTAGGGTAGTAATCAAAGTACAGTGGGAACTCACACGAGACAAATGACGATCTGAGGTCGATGAACTAACCTGTACACATGTCACCAGGGAACTGCTATCTGACATCTGGTATAATCCCAACTAGCAGGTTCCCGGCGAGTCCTGTCCGGTGTACTCATAACCCAATGAGCACTTGTATACATCTTAGGTGAACCAACTGACACCAGTGGCTTGTGAGACCGGCCACCGCCCCTCGTCGGGGTCTCGACTGTATACACTAGTCTACTAATGGAGTATCGATGCCCAGTCTTGAAACTCCCACGACTAGGGACCTTTTAAGGATGTGCTTATAGACCCCAGCTCCCACGTATATGATCGCCCTCATACTGCTGGTAGTCAAGCAAGAATCCTAGGGGCTCTATCAACATGTAATAGCGACTCGTAAAGTCACCTAAAGAAGTACACGATGATAAAGATAAACCAGATAGCATACTATCATCTTGAGTAAGACTGTCCTACTGGGACATGTCCTCCCTCAATCATTGCAATCACGTGCCTGTGATCCTATAATTGACTTTGAGGGCACTATCTCCAACAATCTCCCACTTGCACTCAAGGCTAATTATTGTGATGTCGCATACTCACAGCCCGTGTGATACCGAACACCCAACTCCTCTACAAGTCAGTCTCACAAAGCTCGTTTTTGAAACTATTGCGTTCGAGGAATAGCCTCAGTGAGTGGATCTGCTGTGATGTTTCTTTCTATGTCTCTCTTTCTCAAGTTCGCAGAGAAAGCCATCTCCCGAAATGAGCAATACCTGTCTTAGAATATGTCTGGATATCTGATGGGACCTAGCTCATAAATGAACTCCAAATCCAAACTTCTTAGACTGTATCGTCAACTGAACTTAATCAGTATCCTGCGCCACCCTTCCCTCAGTATCCACCTGGACCACCTGTCCAAAATACTGCCCCTCATCAGAGGGAAAACTATAACTCTGACAGCCACTCTGCCATCCAGGTCACCTTGGAAGCCTGGAATGATAACCGTCTCCCAAAAGAGGCTGCCGTTATCATATCCCTAGAACATTCACTTATGTTCTAAAACTGCTTCCGAATGTTTCTCTAGGATTGGATTAAAATCAACTTACTGCATCTCCTGCAAAAAACAATATCTGGTGTGGTACTTGACATCTCATGATTGACTCAATTACCTAAGCAAGTGATCTGCCAATCATGCACATCCCTCTCCCCTTTAGTCTGTAAGACACCTTTAAAGAGGGTGACTCCATCACCTGCAGGTACACAACCGTGCCAGGAGTTGTCCATTCTAAATACTCATAGAATGCTGTCTAAGTACCCAGATTGGGAAACCACCCAAATCTAGATCTAAAACCATAGATCTAGTAACCAGAATGTCTAATATAATATCCACGTCCTATGTGGAGAAACTACTGTGTGGCAACCAAAGTATAACCGATCGTAGTATAGGAATATCACTCCCTACTCTGTGTATGTCATCAAATACCAGGACATCACACCCTACTACCTTCTTAACAGATCCATCCCCTATTCTGATGAAGTCAAACCTATGACTGTCACATCAGAAATAGATGATCTATCTCCGCTATATCTACTTTAGTCTATAAATAGACATAAGCCACCTGTCCACCATGCTTCCGCTACGCCCACTGACTATGACAACCCTCTGGCAGAGTCATATAGACGTACACTTCTAAAGCCAGTTTAGAATGACGCTATACTCATCCTCCTGCCGGGTCTCACAGTCTGGAACAACAGCAATGGCAAGTCTGGGTAAACAAGAACCTCCCTGCCACCGTCCTTGAGCATACCGAAGTACCTATCGGGTGTCTGAGGTTACCCACCGTATCTGCGGAGTGGCCAATGGAATGTCAAACCAGATTGAATTTTTAGGTTCTTATCAAATTTTCAGTAATCGTTTGCGGTTCTGGAATCACTTCCAGTTCTACCATACTCCCACTACTGTTTTCTGGAAAAAAATCCATTTTATTAAAACTGTGGCGAGTCAAGAACAATATCACTATTGATCTTCCAGATGGTTGAAAATCAACCCTCATCATAGCCTGGGTCAACCCACAAACAGCCATTACAGAAACGTGCCTTGAGTCATCCAGAGTCTGGTTTTAAGCATAAGCCGGACAACTCCCCGTATCTTAACAATGTTAAGATTTGAACTGTTCTATATCCAATAAAGAAATAGAGGCACTAATTTAATTGAACCAGATTCAAATCATGCAGCTGTCTCTAGTGCATGTTAACAAATGGAAAGAGGCCGATCAGCATTACTCAACTCAGGAATGCTTCCAATTATGAGTAACCTGAAAGAGAATCAAGTTCTCTTAATCATTACTATCAACTGAATACCATTCACAAGTATCTACATCTTCGATCACCTTGAAGAATCCCGATACTTGCAATACCTGGTTCTCTACTTTATTCATATACCTATAACTTCTTAAAATTCGGACCCTGTGTTTCTACGAAACACCTGTCTAAAAACTAGAGAAGTCATAAGTAAACCGAATATAGTATGAGAACCAACCCCTCTGTCCTCATGGACGCTGGACAACATACAATACTCTGTATAAGTCCCTTGTGTCTAATAACTCATTCACTGTGTGTCGTAGGCTGAAAACTGTACTATGGTTATGAAGAATTACACCGCTGTTTAATGCTCCTTACCTAACCATCCACTGATATAGGTAAATGTCATAGACACAATTTCAAAAAGGTATATCTCACTTTATAAAAATAGACGTACAGATATATCAATTTGAAATTGGTGCACAACGATGGATATTCAAAACCAAATAATAGCCGTCCGGCAAACAACCCAGGTGATCTTCTCAAATATCACCGATTACAACGAATCCTGATACAATGAGGATGATCACCTAATTCCCAATAGCTTACTCCCACTCATCATCTGTAATACCATACATATGTGAGAATCAAACCTGGTAAATACATACCCTGGAGCAAGGTTTGATTGGGAAATCAGTTTTCATTTAACAGTACACAGTGAAACTGAAACATTGAAATGTTTCGATGGGGTATCCTGGTATTCCTAGTAATGCCTCTTCCATCATCCAGATCCACAACTATAACCGTATATTTCTTTGCCACCTCTCCAAATCCCTTTATATGTCTTTAGTCATTACCTTCTGCACACCCCTTTAGGCCAAATGGTTTTCTTCCTTCCCTACTGTTCGGCACCAGCCTATGGTTTGGAAGAAGACTATCCAATAAGCATAATGGGTGTACTGTCCTAATCCTAGGAGCACTCGCAATGCGAGAGAAGGTGAAGATAAAAGACAACCGAATAAATCTTATTCCTATTTCTCCTGAACCAGAATCCATCCCCGAACTGGAACAAGTTCCTTTCGAGTTTGTATATAACCATACGATGGAGTATCCAATAAACTGTGGATCTTCGTAGTGATTGGAGTGTCCTGGAGAAATACAAAGGTGATTTAGGATTGGCGAAGAAATATTTGGTTTGGTCGTGAATATCAGTCGCAATTTACTTTGCCCTCTTACTAATCCCTTTCTTTGTCTTAACTTAACACCTTCTGTACACCGTTTAGGCTAATTGGTTTTCTTCATTCCTTACCGGTCGGCACCAGCCTAAGGTCTGGAAGAAGACTATCCAATTTGCGTAATAGGTGTACTATCTCCTAAACCAAGGAGTACTCGTAACCTGAGAGAAGGTAAAAGGAAAAGACAACTGAATAGTCCAATTCGTTTTCTCCAGAACCGGAAATCATCCTCGAATTCCTTCGAGTTCGTATATAACCATACGATGGTTTTGTCCAATGGAAGTGGACGTTCGTAGTAATACGGGGTGCCCTGAAGAAAAGGGTAAAAGTAGGAGTGGCAATGAGGTTTGCAACTCTGACAATCCAAAAGCCAGTCTTATAAGAAGGTTCGGTCAACTTGGTCACTGAGTCATAGTCTAGGGTCGGGTCAATGGTCGCTGCCAAAGAGAGAGAGAGAAAAGAAACACTCAGCGTGCACTCTAACCTAGATCAGAATGGTTATCACTTTATCTAATCAGGAAACCTCCCACTGTAACGTCAAAATCTTCCCCAAACCTGAAAGAAGAATTAGCCGGGATCACCCGAGGAGTAAACCAACTCATCAGTGGGAATCGGGATCCAACTATCATCGCATGATAACGTGACGGAGTCCACTCACGTCACCACACTCCAGAAGGTATGCGCATGCCTGGCAAGTTTCAGTTTCTTTAGAAACACCCGATATGATTTTCACCCCTAGGACCCAAGTGACCTTGACAATGCCAACATATCAAAAGAGTCCTAGTCAAGTTCAACCCGTCATTATCTTGATTGTGTTAAACCCACCCGTACGAGTCCTTAACAATGCCAACATAACCGTACGACTTTTCTAACCAATCCACTTATCCATGCGACAGAAAAGCATTACATAGCTACCGAACACTACGCCTCGGCAATGCACGACATACGTAGCACGAATACTAAGCAATACTAATCTGAAATGACGGAGGGCTACGGCTGGTTTTTGGCGAAAAACCTTTAACGTAATGAACTTGATATCGTTGAAGGAACTGCATAGCTTTTTATAAAAAATATAGTGACGAAAACCTTTGCTAAAGAGGTCACTCTCGGTGAAGGGATCTCGGCGCTTTCCCCGTAGAATGAGGTGCAGGATATTCCAACCGAATACCACGATGCAAAGCAAAAGTAATCGGCTATAGTGAAGTTATTGCCCTGACGCAAACTTCTGTCCAAGGGGCCACTCCTGGTGAAGGGATCTCGGCCCTTGCCTCGTCGACTGAGGAGCAGGATATTCCAACTGAATGCCACTGTGCAAAACAAAAGTGAACATCCTTGCAGTAACAGCTTTTTGAAAAATTTTCCAACAACATCAAAATAAGGTTTGTTCAGCTTGCATTGATCCGAATCAACGTAGTCCCATCAATTGATCACACCAACAAAGTACGAAAATAATGATGTACGTATATGCCATCTGCATTCGCCATTGGGTCCCGTCATCACCCGTTAGGTTACTTAACTAACGACAGAGCGGGGACTGGACTAGCGCGGATGCAAAACATATACAACATCTACTAGTATATATATCAATATATAATATTTCGCTCAAGGCGTGATAAAATGAAACATCACAGAAATATAATAAGCATCACAGAACAATACAGATATCTGGAAGCCCCGGGTTTCACAGAGCCGCTGCTGAAACCCGACGTTCCCCTGGTCGTGTGGATAGCCTGTGCAATGAAATCCTAGACCCCTATGGGCGCGGCAAGTTACCCGCCAAAACCTGAAGCGAGGCAGCCCCCTTCAGCAACGTGAATGGACAACCCAGCACTTCACGGAATCCGGTAACTTGGGCACCCCTCCTGGGTCAACCTGTACCCCCTACGAGTGCGGCGAATAGCCCGCCAATTCTAGAGTAAAGCCCCCTTCTTCTTAATGCCATGAGATGCAGGCTTGTTGCCCTCTAGAACCCGGCTATCCGTGCACCCCACCTTAGGACAATCCTAGTACAGAAAGTAAAAAATATACGTACAACGGGTACATCGACCTCGACCCGGTCGTGCCCCAAAAGAATAATACAAACGTGCAGTGACGGCAGTCCACATGTCGGGCGCTCGCCCCGCAATATCAAAAGTACATATAAAATCAAAACTGTACAACCACTGCAACCAGACTATCCCCCACGACCGATCCGCAACATCACAGCAATACACAGAACATCAACGTGAATGTCACGTTCGCAAATCCGTCTAACCGGGCTATAGCAGTTAGATAGGATTTACCGATCAAGTGACATTCACGGTCGCAGATATAATGTAAATACTGTGAACTAGCGTATTTAAAATATCCAATCGAACAAATATACCCAAGTGGGCCCCAAGCACTATTGTAGCACTCACAGAAAATCTGGGCCTAAAAAGAATGTCCCAAAACCCATATTTTCAAGTCCAAGAGCCTCTGAAAAATTTGGCGCCACGTGGACATATTATGGCCGCGGAACCACGGCCAATGCATGGGTTTTGCCGCGGTTCCGCGGTGGAAAAGTGGAATCAGGTCACCAAATTTTTGCAGAATTCTTAGAACACCCTGCACATCATTCTGAAACAACCTGAAAAATTTTTAGAGTCCAAAAAATTTCGACAGAAACCTGATGCACACGAAATACGGTTTTTGGGATTTTTGTTCGATCGAGTCTTTAAACATACTAGAGGAAGCTAGACTAGGTTAATTGCGTGGCTCTGATACCATGTTGCGCCACGGCAGCGTCCCGGCCGTCTACTCGAGGCCAAAATGCGGAATCAAAAATTTTCTTAACTTTAAACCGGCGCTACTGCGGACAATATACCCGGATCGCAACCATTAACCTAATCCTAGCAAACAAGGGAAAGGGTGAGAGATATACCGAGTGATTCGTGTCCTCCGGTCTTCTCGTCGTCGTCCCGATCTCCCGCGGAATCTCCGGTCTTCATTTCCTCGCCGGAAAGGGGCACCACGTAGCCGGATTCTTTTACGGGCTCCCACCTCTGGACCGAGGCAACTCGGGCACGAAGTTGGCTAGCCGACGCGTCCAAGGGTACTGTAGGTTATAGTGTAGAACCTTTGTGTCATTGGGGTTTACGTTGCCATTGGAGATGGAGGAATGAGGTTAAGGAGAAAATGGTGCTTTCATTTTTTCCAAACAAGAAAAATGAGATGAAGAAATATGTGCCACCAAAAAAAAATGAATCTCTTGTTAGTTATATGTATGCCCTAGAGGCCATTACTGTACATTGGATGTATATTGTAGTGGATGCTGGGACATATATAGGAAGGACTTTCTTGCTCGACATGATAGTACGCTATCTGGTTGCACTTTATCTTAACATGTATACTTTCTGTCTCTCTGATTACATGTTGATAAAGCCTTTAAGATGTGTACTCGACTTCCAGGACTATGATGCAGATCATACTAGTGGGGCCTGGGTAGTCCATGAGTACATCCTTGAAATGTTCCTAGTCGAGGGAATATCGAGACGGGGCATCGATATTCCAGAGTAGACTAGCGCATATCTTCTCGACCCATGCGATGGGCGATGGATGATCCCATATCCATTGGTGTTTGACATCGAAGATGGTATGCGGGTGCTCAGTGGAGACTAGGTACACTGAACGGACTCGCCGAGAACTCCCAGATGGTATTATACCTCACGTCAGATGGCAGTTCTCTGGTGACACTGGTACAGCTTAGTCTGTTGACCCGAGATCGTCATAGAGTCTTGTGTGTCTCCCACTGTGCTTTGATTTCTACCCTACCACGGCTTTACTGAGTTGTGCAAACATGTGGTTTTTGGGTACAGTCCCGATTCACATGGAGGCAATGAGCGATAGGAGGGGATTCGTCTCTCCCGGTATTGGGGGTTGATGTTGTGCTATGCTCGACTGGCCATAACAGGAAATCCCTGGCCAGGGTTGCAGTGATATACTGGTAAGAGTTATCATTAGTTTCACGAATGTTATGGACCCTACGTCGGCATGACTTATCGAGCTATTGGGGTCTGACGTTTACCACCCCTAGGCGAGATATGCGACATATCAGACGAACAGACCGGACTATACGGTAGTGTTACTGGTCGGATTCGCAGGAGTGTCAGCGGGCTTGCTCGTCGATCTTCTGATCGCTCAATACCCGGGTGGCCGTTACGTTTAGCAGACTGCTTGCGGCTTGTGGGTGTTTGAGATGATCATCATCTGCTGCCGGCGTATTGACGAGTCTTTAGAGTCCTACACAGAGGTTTCCTGGCTCAAGCGAAACGAAATAGGAGCGCATATGAGATATGTGCGGGACCGAGAATAATGCGAGTATGTGATACCGTATTCTATTCTCGCGATGAATGTATCGAATGGTTGTATGCGATATAACCTAGTTATCGAATCAAGTATTGATTCGATAAGCCGATACATTGAATACTAGTCGGTTGTGTGCGACATGACCGGATCATTGAATCAAGTGTTGATTTAATGATTTAATGCATAATTATATATTTGATATATTACTTTGCGTTAACTAGTATTGGTTCACTTTAAATGGATTTTCTCACTCGGCTTGTACACATTGTATATGTGATATACTTTTATGCACATGCTTGTATCATATATGATGATATATGATAGCTAGGGTTTGTGTAAAGAGTTAATACCTTGGTTAAATAAATGGTTAAGGTTTTTTTTTTTCACTTTATTCATTTATTCTTTTATTCTTTTAGAAAAAGAAAAAGAAATGAGATAAATGGTGGCATTCTTTTCATTCATGAAGCTTCATGAATATTTTGACCATGTCACCATTTTTGTCTTCTTTTTAAACCTAACCATTCTCTTTAACTCAAGTTAGCTCTCTACACTTTACCATAGTCATTATTATGATAAGAATTATCATTCTAAAATATTCTATTATTCTTATCATAATATTTTGAGCTTCTTCTTCTTCTTCCTTCAAGTGAAGAAAAGCTTGACCATCAATGGCAAGTCATGAAATCTAGTGAGAAATCCAAAACTAAAGTTTACCCACTTCCTATTTCTTCATCCTCTACTTCTTGCCAAGTAGTATAGGGTGTTTCCTTCACAAGTTTTTCCGACTTGGTGAAGTTGGAGCTTGTTCTAGCGATGCCTCGACGTAGATCATCTTCGGCATCGAACCGACGATCAAGCCCGCCCATTCTTCGATGATGCCGACGCTAGAGCCCAAGACATGATTTGGACAGCGAGGGGACTTCATTGCGGAGCCGTGGAGGTGGTGGACCGGGTCTACAAAGGTTGTATATCCGTTCCCTTAGTTAAAATGTTAACTAGTTTGCTTGTTTCGCCTAAATATCTAGTAAACGATCCGTAGTCGGGTTTGTAGGCACCCGTAAAATTCGATTTGTGCATGTTTGATCACTTGTGAGACTTCACTAGAGTGCCTAGGAACCCTACATCTCTCCCACTCCCACCTAGATTTGGCCGGCCCCCCCTTGATCAAATGGTGGAGGAATCAACAAAACATGAAGGGAGGTGATGGTAGGAAACAAGAAGGGGGTGACCACATCCAAAGCAAACCTCACATCATTAAACAAATTAATCTCTTCTTGTTAACCATCACAATAAATGCAAGTGATAAGAAGGAAAAAGAATCTCATGATGAATAACTATCATGATGCCACCAATATGCAAGAAAACCTTTCACAATAAGTTATTTGCAAACTTGCAAATAACCCCCTCCATCGGAAAGTCCGGCCGTAAAGGAACAAAGGAAAACCGGCCGGAACGGAATGCAAACAGGCAACTTCAGAAAACTGATCCCGTAATAAATTACAGGAAAACCTCGCTACTGCACATACATGCCCGCATTTGTATTCCCACTGAATACAAATGCAAAGAGACAAAATCTACACTGTCTAATACTAGGATCCGGCTTAAGCCAAAGCCGGCTAGTAAAATCCGTCCGATCACGATCCGTGCAATACCGCACGTATCTGATCGAACCTTGTCATATCTCCATACGGCATCTACAGCGTTTCGCCCGAAACTTGAGTAACGGAGTGAGTGGTGGACTCTAAAGACTCGTCAATACTATGGCTGTGGATTTAACCACTAGCACGTCAGAGGTATTAGCCATACGTGACGGGCTACCAGCTATTGACCAAAAAGGGACGTCGATGAGCGAACTCATCCTGACACCCTACTGAGCCTGTCAGTGACAATATCCGTACAGTCCGGTCCGTTCGTCTATGAGTATCGCGTGGCGGGCCTAGGGGGTTGGTAAAAGTCAGACCCCCAAAAGCGGTACAAGTCGTGTCGGAGTGTAGCCCAGAACACCCTGAGATACTACTGGAATACCTACCAGTAAATCTCCTGCCTCGGCCGAGGGCTTTGTGTAATGGCTCTCCTAGACACAGCGCGACCTCACCCCCAATACCGGGAGAGACGAACCCCTGCAGATCCGCTCACTGCCTCCATGTGGCTCGGGACTGTACCCAACTAAAACCTGTTTGCATGACTCCTTTGAGCCGTGGTAGGGTAGTAATCAAAGCACAGTGGGAAATCACATGAGACAAATGACGATCTCAGGTCCATGAACTAACCTGTACACATGTTACCAGGGAACTGCTATCTGACGTCAGGTATAAGACCAACTAGCATGTTCCCGGCGAGTCCTGTCCGGTGTACTCATAACCCAATGAGCACCTGTATACATCTTAGGTGAACCAACTGACACCAGTGGCTTGTGAGACCGGCCACCGCCCCTCGTCGGGGTCTCGACTGTATACACTAGTCTACTAATAGAGTATCGATGCCCAGTCTCGAAACTCCCACGACTAGGGACCTTTTAAGGATGTGCTTATAGACCCCAGCTCCCACGTATATGATCGCCCTCATACTGCTGGTAGTCAAGCAAGAATCCTAGGGGCTCTATCAACATGTAATAGCGACCCGTTAGGTCACCTAAAGCAGTACACGATGATAAAGATAAACCAGATAGCATACTATCATCTTGAGTAAGACTGTCCTACTGGGACAGGTCCTCCCTCAATCATTGCAATCACGTGCCTGTGATCCAATAATGGACTCTGAGGGCACTATCTCCAACACATGACCCTTCCCATACGATCCAGCATCCGACAGTACAGCTTGAGCCCGACCTTTTATTCACCGTGCAGCCAGTGGAGATATTGGACCGGCAGGTAAAGAGACTTCGATCTAGGGTCCTGCCGTCGGTGAAGGTTCTATGGCGCAGCCCGAATGGTGAGGAGATCACTTGGGAGACCGAGGGGGAGATGCGGAAGAAATTCCCTCATCTCTTTGAAGGTACGCGTAGTTATATATTTTAAATTCGGGGACGAATTTTCTTAAGGGGGAAGACTGTAACAACTAGGAATATATTGGTAACTAGTTAGATTTTAATAAGTGAAATTTTCAATAAAAGTTTACCAAATTAACTTTCAAATATTTTTTGAACATTTATAAAGATTTTTCTAGAATTTTCCTAAACTTGCACAAACATGTGCATGAAACCTAGGGTTAAAATTGGGTTAAACCATGTTTAGGCAACCATGGTGGTCTAACCCCTTTTGTTAAGTTAATTAGTTTTAAATTAAGAATTTGGTTTTCTAAAAATAAAAGGGATTTAAAATTTTCTTTTGTTTGACTAGGGTTGAGGAGAGAGAGGGCATGATGGGTGTCATGTTAGCTTTTGATAGAGAGAGAGAAAGGTGGCTTAAGGAAGGGTCACACCCATTTCACTTCAAAACCTTTTCATAGCCTCCACACTCTCCCTCTCACTCACATCTCTCACTCACACATACACTCAAACTCACTCACTCACCCTCTCACTTAAAACCTACAGCAATAGCTGCTGCTATACCTCAGCCCCAAAACACATCAGCAAACAATAACATCATCATCAGCTGTTTCAGCAGCAACCCCATCTTCATATACAACACTTCAGCCTTGTATCATTTCAAACTATAGCCTCATCAGCAGCCCCAACTCCATATACAACACTCACACAACACAACAACAACACACCACCAGCACAATAACAAAAACAACAGCAACAGCATCAGCACTGCAGCAGCCAGAACAACAGCTCCTCCTTCTGGAGCAACAGCAGCAGCTCGGCTGAGGCAGCAGCACCCCAGCAGCTCCACCTCCTCTTCTACTTCTCCTTCTACTTGTTTGTGAGGTTCCTAGTGGGTTATAACTTCTAAACTCCTTCCTTGTTTGCTTAGTTGTGTAGAATTAGCTTCGATTAGCGATAATTATACGTTTTTGTGCTTGTTTGGGTGATTTATGTGAAAGTGTGTTTAAGTGAGGTTGGTGTTGGATAGACTAGCCTAAGTAAGTGTTGTTAAGGCCAAGTTAACCTAGGATAACCCCAGATTACACTAAAATACCCTCAGTTTTCAAATTGTGCAAAACTTGACGTTTTTGAGCAAAACTTAGATTTTTGAGATCTGTTGTTACCCCTGTAGGTTCACAATAAAATTGAGTGGGCCATATCCTACTGATGACACCCTGACCCCACCAACAGAGCTCGACCCCACCACTTCAACCCACGGCCGCCGGAATATTCGTCCTGGCCGCAAATTGCGGCCAGACCAGGGAGTTAGGAGCTAGGGTTTTTGGTACAGGTGTCTGCTATATTTTGTGGGTCCATGGTATATATAGTTTTGTAATATTCTAACCTGGGTAAAATCTGGGGCAGTATGCCGTTTTCTGGTATTTTTAGTTTGCGAGATACGCGCGATACGCTAGTGGATTTTGTGATTCAGCGTATCGCGGCGTATCGGATCGAGTTATGGACACACACACACACGTTCCAGCGTATCGCGCGCACGCGCGTTAATTCGTGACGCGAGTTTCTCGTTTCGTTCCGATATCGCGTTTTAGGAGATTTTGATATATTGGGATTCTTATGTTAATTCCAGGTTCGCAGGCGGGTACGTCAGACGCCGCCAGGAAAGGGAAGCAGGTGGTCGGCTATACTTAGCACGCGACCAGGTGAGTATATTTAATATCTACAGGGAAATCGCCCGTATGGCGTTAAGCGTCAGGGCGTGATAGGATGTTAGTTTTATGTGTTCATGTAGAGAGTTACTAGAGTAGCATACCTCCTTACATATATAGATATACTGATAGTATAGAACACCGCACTGTCACTAACGGTCCAAGTTGCACGAGCATGATTTATATGCTACCCTCACACCGTTAGTGATTGCCATGACACTCACATTACAGGGTTGCTATGAACCGCATATTTGATTCTGCTTATTTGATGTTGTCATGATTTGCCGCATGCTATCATATGGATATTCATACCATGCACACTGTATATGCACTTTCGTGAGTACCTTCATTGATATAACCCTACTTGGGCACATATGCATCATATGTCTACAGTTGTGCACATGTACATTGCTATATTCACCTTGCATACTTATCCATGCACACATCCATACCGTTACACATATTCATATGCTACATACATGGATGATATAGACTTGATTTAAAACTAAGGGACCGCAGGCGATATTTTCAAAACTAGATCATTCAAAAGAGCGGTTTTCCCTTTCTTTTACTCTTAGCGTCATACGACATGTTGCATGGATTACGCATTTGTATTTGATTATGTGATTTCTGGATTTGGGAACCGGAGTACTAATTTAAGAAAATACGCACTGTTTAAAAAGCCGGTTTCCCTTGAAATGATATTTTAGTGCATCCACCATGAGTTTTCTCGGTTCCAGAGAGCTTGTGTGAGTATACCCGATTCGAGGAGAGGTAGGCACCGATTGCGGGTACATGGTAGACCCGGTACAGTACCCCGGGGCGAGAAGACTCGTATTGTTAGACGGTGAGCCCGGCGGAGGGACTACTACCTACTGGTGATTGGTTAGACCTGGTGATTATCCGGAGGATACCGACCAGAGTCGATAGATGGATACGGGACGACGCGTACTGCCGAGGGCCGATTCCGCAGACGGAGCCCGTGGGCAGATCCGATGGACGGACGCCCCATACTGGAGGATTTGCGTGTCGATGCTGGACACGGCTGATTTTATGAGATTTGGGTGCCGATGTTGGGCACTCACGATTGTATGAGATTCATAGGATTTGAGGGCCGATATGGATGACGGCGCCTGAGTTTTACTGGGATTTGGGTTTATTGTTGGACACCGGTCATTATTCCACGTTGATATTCCGTGTAGACATTTTTTATTCCCATACTCAGCATGTAGTATTGACATCTCATCCTGCATCTTTGTACTGATATAGTACGCATACTATGGATGATTATGGCATCCCCTGCTCATGTTATATAAGGTTGTTAGATTCCATATCAGACATGATTATTGCACATCTTGCACATCATATGGAGAGACTTTTAGATTACATTTGTTGCTTGATGTGAGCATTCAGTTCATCATATAGATGTTATCTATTGGCATAGGTTAGAGTATCGCAGCACATGCATACTCGTGATTACCTTTATATGTTATCTACTGTTCACGAGTTGGCAACTCAGCCCCGTTGTGCCACAGTGCTTGCAGGTTGTCCTTTGGAGTAGTCGCGGCTGGCTGTTTACCGCATCTTTTGACACAGATACCATTGCTGAGGCGTGTTAGCCCTTTTGCTATTAGGTGGGTTTTGTACGGTATCTGTTTACTTTTCATTTACATCTTGATATATCTAGTACTCTCCATCTACTTTCATGTATTGACTTAGAGACAGTTGTGAGGACGATATATGTTATTTGTACTCTGGTGTCGAGCTCGTTGTGAGCCGACTTTAGTTATGCAGTTTTATCTGTTATGATATTTGTTTCCACTTTACTGCTCATTCTTCGCTTCGGCGTCATATATTATATTGTGGTGATTGTCCTGTCGTTGGGCGCAATTCTCCCATTGAGTTGCTCTATTTATTTCACATGACACTTTTACTTATATGTCGCCTTCTACCCGATTTCGAGACAAATTTTTGGAAAAAAAACGTTGATAAAATTATTTAAATAATAACTTGAACCAAAAAGGATTTCTACTAGACAACTTAAAGTTTTCTAAATGTTTCGCCAAATATTCTAATAAATGTTTTAACACTCTATATCTTAATGGTTTTGATTTCTGGGTTCGGCTTACCTAGTCACGTTACGCCTGTAGATGTTGCGTGGTTAAGTGCTGGTCACGGGCCGAACTTTGGGTCGTGACATGCACTAAGGCCGTGTACTGGCGTATCGAAGACCTATCATCTCTATCAGCCGCTCGAACTGAGTCTGGGGTAAGGCCTTCGTGAATTGACCAGCAGTGTTATCTTCCGTAGCAACTCTCCGAACCTCGATCTCCTGGCGACCCACGATCTCCTTGATCAGGTGATACCGCCTCAAGATGTGTCTGGACTTCTGATGGGACCTGGGTTCTTTTTCTAAAGCTATAGCCCCGTTGTTGTCACAATACAGAGGTATTGGATCAATAATGGACGTAACCACCTGAAGTTCTGTCAAGAACTTCCTCATCCAGACGGCTTCTTTTGCGGCATCAGATGCAGCGATATATTCCGCTTCCATCGTCGAGTCAGTAACGGTTTCCTGTTTGGAACTCTTCCAACACACCGCCCCTCCATTGAGGGTAAAGACATAACCCGACATGGACTTGGAATCATCCTTGTCACTCTGGAAGCTGGAGTCTGTAGGGTTCCTAGGCACCCTAATGAGGTCACACAAGGCATCGAACATGCCATATTAAAATTTTAACGGTGCCGAGAGACCCGACTACGGATCGTTTGCTAGAATTCTAGGCGAAACTAAAAGCTAGTTAACAGTTAACTACTGGGATACGGAAATTACAACCTTTGTAGATCCGGATATCCACCTCCACGGCTCCGCAAGGGCGTCCTCTCGCTGTCCATCTTGAAGCTTGAACTCTCGTGACGGCTTCATCGGAGAAACGTGCGGAATAGGTCGTCGGCTTCGTGTCAAAGACGATCTACGTCGAGGTTGCACAAACTCAAGCTCCGACTTCACAAACTTGTGAAACTTGTGAAGTAAACACCCAAAACAACTTGGCAAGAGGTAGAGGGTGAAGAAATAGGAGGTGGGTTCACTTTAGAATTGGATTTATCTCACTTTAACTCAAGTTGCCATTGATGGACCTTGAGCTTGAAGAAGAAGAAGAAGATGAAGATCAAGAAAGAAAGATAAGTCTTCATATTTTAAAATAAAACTAATATGAATACTTATCATATCTTGACCATGGTCAAGTGTAGAGATTAAACCAAGGTTAGTAAGTGTGGTTAGGGTTAAGGATGAGATAAGGATGGTGGACTTTGTCAAAGCTTCATGAAGCTTCAACATAGCTCCAAAATAAGCCACCATTCTTAACTTAATCCTTTCAAATAAATAAACAAATAAATAAATGAAAAACCAAAACCCTAATCATCACTTAACCATGGTTTAACCCTTTACACTTAATCACATTATCAAGTATCATCAAACATGATACAAAGTAGTGCACTAAAGCATATCACATATACAATGTGCATCAAGTGAGAAAAATCCGTTTAAAGTGAACCAATACTAGTTAATGCAATGCAATATATCAAATATATAATTATGCATTAAATCATTAAATCAACATTTGATTCAATGATCCGGTCATGTCGCACATAACCGACTAGAATCTAATGTATCGATTTATCGAATCAATGATTCGATAACTAGGTCATATCGAATATAACCAATCGAAACATATATTGCGAGAATGAAATGCGGTATCATATACACGCATTATTCTCGGTCCTGCACATATCTCATATGCGCTCCTATTTCGTTTCGCTTGAGCCAGGAAGCCTCTGTGTAGGACTCTAAAGACTCGTCAATACGCCGGTAGCAGATGATGATCATATCAAGCACCCACAAGCCGCAAGCGGTCTGCTAAACGTAACGGCCACCCGGGTATTGAGCGATCAGAAGATCGACGAGCTAGACCGCTCACACTCCTGCGAATCCGACCAGTAACACTTACCATACAGTCCGGTCTCTTCGTCTGATACGTCGCATATCAAGTCTAGGGGTGGTATACGTCAGACCCCAATAACCCGATAAGTCGTGCCGATGTGAGGCTCATAACGGGTCGAGAAACTACTGGTAACACTTACCAGCAAATCTCTGATCAGCCCTGGCCAGGGACTTCCCGGTTACGGCCAATCGAGCACTGCGCAACATCAACCCCCAATACCGGGAGAGACGAAACCCCTCCTATCGCTCATTGCCTTCATGTGATTCGGGACTGTACCCAAAGACCACCGTTTTGCACGCCCTTATGGACGTGGTAAGGTGGAGATCAAAGCACAGTGGGAATCACACAAGACTCTATGACGATCTCGGGTCTACAGACTAACCTGTACAAGTGTCACCTGAGAACTGCCATCTGACGTGAGGTATAATACCATCTGGGAGTTCTCGGCGAGTCCGTCCAGTGTACCCAGTCTACACTGAGCACCCGCATACCATCTCTGATGTCAAACACCAATGGATATGGGATCATCCATCGCCCATCACATGGGTCGAGAAGCATATACGCTAGTCTACTCTGGTATATCGATGCCCCGTCTCGATACACCCACGACTAGGGACCTTGAAGGATGTACTTATAGACTACCATGTCCCCACTAGTATGATCTGCATCATAGTCCAGGTAGTCAAGTACAAATCCTAAGGGCTTTACCAACATGTAACTATAAGACAGTATAAAGAGACTAGTGTACATGTTAAGATAAATGGCAACCAGATAGCATACTATCATGTCGAGCAAGAAAGTCATCTCTATATATGTCCAAGCATCCAATATAATATACATAATCTGTACAATACTGGCCTCTAGGGCATACATACAACTAACAATCTCCCACTTGCACTAGGGCCAGCTGCTGTAGTATTTCATACCGAGCATCCCGAAGAGTCTCTCAAACTGTATCTGGGGAATGGCCTTCGTGAGTGGATCCGCCGTGTTGTTCTTCGTGTCAACTCTCCTGACCTCGATCTCCCGGCGATCAACTATCTCCCGGATCAGGTGATACCGCCTCAGAATATGCCCGGATCGCTGATGGGACCTGGGTTCCTTGGCCAAAGCCACCGCTCCATTGTTATCGCAATACAAAGGTATTGGATGCTCAATGGATGGAACGACTCCAAGTTCAGTAATGAACTTCTTGATCCAGACAGCCTCTTTGGCAGCATCGTTGGCAGCGATGTATTCAGCCTCCATCGTCGAGTCTGCCACGGTTTCCTGCTTGGAACTCTTCCAGCTAACCGTCCCTCCGTAAAGGGTAAAGACAAAGCCCGACTGCGACTTAGAGTCGTCCTTATCACTCTGGAAGCTCGAATCGGTAAAGGACTCCACTTGGAGTTCTCCGTTACCATACACCAAGAACATATCTCTAGTCCTTCGCAAGTACTTGAGAATGCTCTTCACAGCTGTCCAGTGACTCTCTCCAGGATCAGCTTGATACCTGCTCACTACACTTAGTGAGTATGCTACATCGGGTCTGGTACATAGCATCGCATACATGATAGAGCCTACTGCCGAAGCATAGGGTATCCCTTGCATGCGAGCTCTCTCCAAATCAGTCTTGGGAGACATCTCTTTGGAGAGAGTGACTCCAGAGATCGTGGGTAAGTTCCCACGCTTGGACTCTTCCATACTAAACCTCTTTAGTATGGTGTCAATGTACCTGGATTGGGACAATCCCAAAATCCGTTTGGATCTATCTCTATAGATCCTAATCCCCAATATGCAGGAGGCATCACCAAGATCTTTCATTGAGAATCTTTGTGATAAGAAGAGCTTGACCGATTGCAGCATAGGAATATCATTTCCTATCAAGAGTATGTCGTCCACGTACAATACGAGGAAGACAACCTTACTCTATGCCACCTTCTTGTAGATACAAGGTTCATCTGGATTTTTGACGAAATCAAACTCTTTGATAACGACGTAAAAGCAGATGTTCCAACTCCGCGATGCTTGCTTTAATCCATAAATGGATTTAAGCAGCTTGCACACCTTCCCGCTGCTCCCACTGTCTACGAAGCCCTCTGGCTGAGTCATGTACACGCACTCTTCTAAATCACCATTTAGAAAGGCGGTCTTAACATCCATTTGCCAGATTTCGTAGTCATGAAAGGCAGCAATGGCAAGCATGATTCGGATGGATTTAAGCATAGCCACTGGAGAAAAGGTCTCGCCATAGTCCACACCTGGTCTTTGACGAAAACCTTTTGCTACAAGTCTAGCTTTGAAAGTCTCCACTTTCCCATCTACACCAAGTTTCTTCTTGAAGATCCACTTGCTCCCTATGGGTTTTACCCCTTCAGGAGCAACTTCCAAAGTCCATACTTTGTTGGTGTACATGGAATCCATCTCGGACCGCATAGCATCCAGCCATTTCACTGAGTCCCCACTAGTGATGGCCTGCTCGAAGCTAGTTGGGTCATCATCCTCCATGATGCAATCCTCACTGCCACCATCAATGAGAAAACCGTAGTATCTCTCAGGTTGGCGAGGAACCCTACTAGATCGACGGAGAGGCTGGGGTTCATCGGGAACTACGGAATCCTCTGGTTCAACCAAATCTTCTGTTGTAGTCTGTATTGCTGGAACCTCTTCCAGTTCTACCTCAATGCCACCTATCTGTTTCATAAGAAAACCCTTTTCTAAGAAAGTGGCATGCCGAGAAACAAACACTTTTTGTTCCTCGGAGTGGTAGAAGATATACCCTCGCGAATGTTTGGGATATCCAACAAACTTACATAGAACAGACCTTGCCTCGAGCTTGTCCGGATTTTGTGTTTTAACATAGGCCGGACAACCCCATATCTGAATAAAATTAAGACATGGTCTCTTGCCATTCCATATCTCATATGGAGTGGTAGGCACTGATTTGGTCGGAACTCTATTCAGTAGGTATGCAGCAGTCTCCAGTGCATATCCCCAGAAGGAAATAGGTAACTTAGCTGTACTCATCATAGAGCGCACCATATCTAATAGGGTGCGGTTCCTCCGTTCTGATACACCGTTGTGCTGTGGTGTATATGGAGGAGTCAGCTGAGAGAGAATCCCATTCTCTTTTAGGAAGCCCAGGAATTCATTGCTTAAGTATTCTCCTCCTCGATCAGATCGAAGGATTTTATTACTTTTTCCGGTTTGGTTCTCAACTTCTTGTTTATATTCCCTAAATTTCTCAAAAGCTTCTAATTTGTGTTTCATCAGGAACACATACCCGAACCTAGAGAGATCGTCAGTGAATGTAATGAAGTATGAAGAACCATCCCTGGCATGTGTAGACATGGGACCGCATACATCACTATGTATTAGTCCTAAGAGTTCGGTAACTCTTTCTCCGTGTCCCGTAAACGGAGTCTTGGTCATCTTGCCTTTGAGACATGACTGGCAAGTGTCATAGGATGAAAATTCAAACGGATTTAAATATCCATCCTTATGCAACTTAGCTAGTCGTGTCGCATTGATGTGACCCAGTCTACAATGCCACAAGAAGGATTCATTGAGTTCAGAACTCTTCCTCTTGTGTGCGTTTGTTATGCTCAGAACTGTTGATTGATTTAGAACATAAATGCCATTGCATAACGTGCCTGATCCAACCAACTTTTGGTTATGGAAAATGTTCATAACATTGTCCTGTAATACAAAATTATATCCCTCTTTACATAATAAAGAAACCGATATAATGTTGCATATCAGGTTCGGCATGTAATAGCATTCGTTCAGAACCAATGTATTACCAGTTGGTAATGCAAGGTGATATTCCCCGACAGTCTTAGCTGCAACAATTGCACCATTTCCAACTCTAATGTCTTTATCACCTTCTCCAAGTTCTCTACCTTTCCTAAGCCTATGTAACTGATTACATATATGGGATCCTGACCCGGTATCTAATACCCAGGATGTAGAGCAAATGGAGAAACAGTTCTCAGTAACGAACACACCCGAAGAAAATGCATCAACATGTACTTTCTTCATTCGGGTAGCATGGGAATCCTGGTATTCCCCTATATCCTGTTCATTCCTATAACTCTTATAAGAAAGAACGGAACCAACGTTCCCCAGCACAGTATAACATGCGGGTTCGGTCAATACATCCATATTATTATCTTTATTAAGGCATGAAATGGTCGCTACCTGGAGAGAGAGAGAAGAAAACACTTTAGCGTAAGCTCGTGCAAGATCAGATTGGTTATTATCTTATCTAATCAGGATGGCTCCCACTGCTTTTTATCAAATCTTCCTCCAAACCTTAAAAGGAAAGACTAGCCGGGATTAATTACACACTACAAGTTCGCCAATCTTTCAGCCAGGCCAGTGTCGGTACTTTGAGGGAGGTCCCCCGTGCTTTCGCACGAACCTAATTACTGTAAACCTCGTTTTCCCAGAGGCGTAACCTCGTTTTCCCAGAGGCGTAACCTCGTTAACACCTTTCTAGACACCTACTTGATCGGCTAATTGTAATGTGTAAAACTCTCCCAGGAGTAACTCTTACTCGCAGCGGGTATCGGGATCCAACTATCTCATAGAAGGTATGCAATCTCATTGCAAATTTCAACACTTGAAATTCCCGATAATATTTTGCCCCTAGCGTCCTATGACCTTGACGGAGGCCAAACAACCCATAGTCCGCTAGTCAAGTTCAACCCGTCATTTCCTGATTGAATTAAACCCACCCGCACAACCCTTGACGGAGGCCAAACAACGCCGTACGAATACCCTAATCCAATCGCATCATATGCTAGCAGATAAGCACTAGTTAGCTACCGTACACTGCGCCTTGACGGAGGCCAAACTACCGCAGCACGAATACTAACTAATACTTATCTGAAATGACGGAGGGCTACGCAGGTTTTTCATAAAAACCATGAGCGTAATGAACTTGATATCGTTGTAGAATCAAATGATGTTTTGAAATGGAGTGATTTTGAGGCTTTTCTAGTTTTGCTAAAGGAGTCACTCCCGGTGAAGGGATCTCGGTCCTTTCCTCGTCGAATGAGGTGCGGGATATATCATATATATCGCTGTGCAAAGCAAAAACCCAAAAGCAGTCAAAAGCAAACCGAATGTGTAGCATCTGCCAGTTATTGCTAAAGGAGTCACTCCCGGTGAAGGGATCTCGGTCCTTTCCTCATCGAATAAGGTGCGGGGTATATCATATATACCGCTGTGCAAAGCAAGAACTGTAGCTACCTTTTTTTATTTTAAAATTCGATTCCACAACATCTTAGGTTTCTTATCTTTCATTAATCACATTAATGAAGTCCCATCATTTAATATCTAAACATCACAGATAGATATGACGTACACTTATGCCATCCGCATTCGCCTCGATGTCCCCTCGTGCACCGTTAGGTTAGGTAACTAACGACAGAGCAGGGCAGGGCTAGCGCGGGTGTAAAACATAAGTAACGTCTATATAATATATCATATATACAATATACTATATCCATCACAGAATCACATCACAGATATCGCAGCAGAATAAACATATGAAATATTGGATATACTAGGACGTCCGTGTTTTCAATACGAGCCAGTATAAAACACGGATTCCACGGTCGTGATGAATAGCCAATCCCACACCCCTAGACCCCTACGAGAGCGGCAAGAAACCCTGCCAATTCTAGGGTTAGGAGACCCGGACTCGACTCCTCGAGTTGGTCTCCCACTGGACCCCAGAACCCGGTTACTTGTGCTCCCCTCCTTGGGTCTATCCTAATGCGGAAAAGTAAATAATATACAACGGGTGACAACTTCCGCTATCTGGAAGCGCCCCAAATGAAAGAATATTACATACAAGTTTTTACATGAATGAAAATGAAAAACACTCATCTCACATAAAAACCCCCGGCTATTCGAACACGACGATCCAATATAACATATCCAGCAACACATAACATCACATGTCATCAACGTAAGTAAATATGCACATCCCAATTGTCGTTGACATATAGCAACGAAACCGGCGATATCTGCATACTACACTTACGGTCACAGAAAAGAAAGTGTAAAACTACAACAATTGGAATCCGCAACTTCGTTAGACATCGCATGCCTAACAGATATAAATCCCGCATTTTAGTCTCATTATCGAAAACTCTTTTCAATATCATATGGGACTAAATTGCTAGATTTATAACATTCATTCAGTTATCTCATAACTATTGTGAATTCCAATTATTGTATCCCATTCCAGATAAATAGAAAATGTTAAACTTTCCGATCGAACATTCTAACACCCAAGTTTTCCCGATACAGATCAACACATGAAACTAGTCTAACAACATTCAGTTCGTACCTCAGTACCAACGGTCCAGCCGTAGAAAGGTCAAGCCAACGCCTCACATGTGGCACGCCGTACTGCACCAAACCCGAAGGTTCAAAGGGCAGTTCAAGACGGTCACATAATCGAGTTAAGGTTTGTTGTCTTCTAGAGCGACCATCGCGTTACTTGCACTACTTAGAACGTCGTTAAACTACGGAAAAATCCAACACTTGGAAATTTCCCGACAGGGGAAAAGTTGGGTATTTATATCCGGTCGAACTTTTTAACATATTCTAAAATTTATCCGGAAAGCCAAATAGACAAAATTTGATACCCCGATCGAAACACCGAATTCCCAAAACAATCCCAGAAAATACAACTCTGGAAACAGTATTAAAAATTCCCATAAAATCCAGAATAAAATAATAAGAGTTTCTGTACAATTAGTGGAGGATGACGTCATATATGTGCCGCGGATGCGCCGCATCATCCAAGCTTATGCCGCGGATCCGCGCCAATATTTACTGTTCATAAGAAAATTTTTGTACCGAAATTCTTATATTTATCTGCTGGTTTTTCTGCATATTTTTAATACTGAAAAATCTCTGTTTTTAAAAAAAGTACAGAGAGCAATTTTCCGGGTTAAGTTTTGGTTCGATCGGACTTCAAATTCCGTCTGGACTTCGCCTAAGGCTCTAGCTAGGCTCTGATACCACTGTAGGGTTCCTAGGCACCCTAATGAGGTCACACAAGGCATCGAACATGCCATATTAAAATTTTAACGGTGCCGAGAGACCCGACTACGGATCGTTTGCTAGAATTCTAGGCGAAACTAAAAGCTAGTTAACAGTTAACTACTGGGATACGGAAATTACAACCTTTGTAGATCCGGATATCCACCTCCACGGCTCCGCAAGGGCGTCCTCTCGCTGTCCATCTTGAAGCTTGAACTCTCGTGACGGCTTCATCGGAGAAACGTGCGGAATAGGTCGTCGGCTTCGTGTCAAAGACGATCTACGTCGAGGTTGCACAAACTCAAGCTCCGACTTCACAAACTTGTGAAACTTGTGAAGTAAACACCCAAAACAACTTGGCAAGAGGTAGAGGGTGAAGAAATAGGAGGTGGGTTCACTTTAGAATTGGATTTATCTCACTTTAACTCAAGTTGCCATTGATGGACCTTGAGCTTGAAGAAGAAGAAGAAGATGAAGATCAAGAAAGAAAGATAAGTCTTCATATTTTAAAATAAAACTAATATGAATACTTATCATATCTTGACCATGGTCAAGTGTAGAGATTAAACCAAGGTTAGTAAGTGTGGTTAGGGTTAAGGATGAGATAAGGATGGTGGACTTTGTCAAAGCTTCATGAAGCTTCAACATAGCTCCAAAATAAGCCACCATTCTTAACTTAATCCTTTCAAATAAATAAACAAATAAATAAATGAAAAACCAAAACCCTAATCATCACTTAACCATGGTTTAACCCTTTACACTTAATCACATTATCAAGTATCATCAAACATGATACAAAGTAGTGCACTAAAGCATATCACATATACAATGTGCATCAAGTGAGAAAAATCCGTTTAAAGTGAACCAATACTAGTTAATGCAATGCAATATATCAAATATATAATTATGCATTAAATCATTAAATCAACATTTGATTCAATGATCCGGTCATGTCGCACATAACCGACTAGAATCTAATGTATCGATTTATCGAATCAATGATTCGATAACTAGGTCATATCGAATATAACCAATCGAAACATATATTGCGAGAATGAAATGCGGTATCACATACACGCATTATTCTCGGTCCTGCACATATCTCATATGCGCTCCTATTTCGTTTCGCTTGAGCCAGGAAACCTCTGTGTAGGACTCTAAAGACTCGTCAATACGCCGGTAGCAGATGATGATCATATCAAGCACCCACAAACCGCAAGCGGTCTGCTAAACGTAACGGCCACCCGGGTATTGAGCGATCAGAAGATCGACGAGCTAGACCGCTCACACTCCTGCGAATCCGACCAGTAACACTTACCATACAGTCCGGTCTCTTCGTCTGATACGTCGCATATCAAGTCTAGGGGTGGTATACGTCAGACCCCAATAACCCGATAAGTCGTGCCGATGTGAGGCTCATAACGGGTCGAGAAACTACTGGTAACACTTACCAGCAAATCTCTGATCAGCCCTGGCCAGGGACTTCCCGGTTACGGCCAATCGAGCACTGCGCAACATCAACCCCCAATACCGGGAGAGACGAAACCCCTCCTATCGCTCATTGCCTTCATGTGATTCGGGACTGTACCCAAAGACCACCGTTTTGCACGCCCTTATGGACGTGGTAAGGTGGAGATCAAAGCACAGTGGGAATCACACAAGACTCTATGACGATCTCGGGTCTACAGACTAACCTGTACAAGTGTCACCTGAGAACTGCCATCTGACGTGAGGTATAATACCATCTGGGAGTTCTCGGCGAGTCCGTCCAGTGTACCCAGTCTACACTGAGCACCCGCATACCATCTCTGATGTCAAACACCAATGGATATGGGATCATCCATCGCCCATCACATGGGTCGAGAAGCATATACGCTAGTCTACTCTGGTATATCGATGCCCCGTCTCGATACACCCACGACTAGGGACCATGAAGGATGTACTTATGGACTACCATGTCCTCACTAGTATGATCTGCATCATAGTCCAGGTAGTCAAGTACAAATCCTAAGGGCTTTACCAACATGTAACTATAAGACAGTATAAAGAGACTAGTGTACATGTTAAGATAAATGGCAACCAGATAGCATACTATCATGTCGAGCAAGAAAGTCATCTCTATATATGTCCAAGCATCCAATATAATATACATAATCTGTACAATACTGGCCTCTAGGGCATACATACAACTAACAGAGTCAGCAAAGGCCTCCATCTGGAGGTCTTTTCCGCCGTAAACCAAAAACATGTCCTTAGTCCTTCTCAGGTACTTCAGAATGTTCTTTACCGCTATCCAGTGCTTCTTCCCAGGGTTTGACTGATACCGGCTTACCACACTCAGTGCATAAGCTACATCTAGTCTGGTACACAACATCGCATACATTATAGAGCCTACCGCAGAGGCATAGGGTATAATAGACATGTGATCCATTTCCAAATTAGTCTTGGGAGACATCTCTTTGGAGAGGGTGATCCCGTGACAAGCCGGTAAAGTGCCGCGCTTGGAATCTTCCATACCGAATCTTTTCAATATGGTGTCGATGTACCTGGACTGTGAAAGTCCTAATATTCTCTTGGACCTATCACGATAGATCCGGATCCCCAGAATGTAAGAGGCATCACCCAGGTCTTTCATGGAGAACCTGTGTGACAAGAACCCTTTGACAGATTGTAGCATAGGAATGTCATTTCCTATCAAGGGAATGTCATCCACGTATAAAATGAGGAATACGACAGTTCGTGCTACAATTTTACTATAGATGCATGGTTCATCTGGATTTTTGATAAAGCCAAAATCTTTGACCGTCTCATCAAAACAGATGTTCCAACTCCGCGATGCCTGCTTTAGTCCATAGATGGACTTAAGCAACTTGCATACCTTTCCGCTGCTCCCACTCTGAATGAAACCCTCTGGCTGGTCCATATAGACGCACTCCTCTAAATTTCCATTTAGAAAAGCGGTCTTTATGTCCATCTGCCAAATCTCATAATCGTGGAAGGCAGCAATGGCAAGAAGGATCCGAATGGATTTGAGCATAGCCACTAGAGAAAATGTTTCGTCATAGTCCAAACCAGGTCTTTGACGAAAACCCTTTGCAACAAGTCTAGCCTTATAGGTCTCAACCTGTCCATCTACACCAATCTTCCTCTTGAATATCCATTTGCATCCTACGGGTTTTACCCCTTCTGGAGCAAAGTCCAAAGTCCATACTTTGTTGGTGTACATGGACTCCATTTCGGTCCGCATTGCATCCAGCCATTTTACCGAGTCAACGCTCTGAATGGCCTGCTGGAAGCTAGTCGGCTCATCATAATCAATGATGCAATCCTCCCTATCCCCATCTATGAGAAAACCGTAGTATCTCTCGGGCGGATGAAACTGCCTACTACTCCTGCGGAGCGGCGCAGGAATGTCCTGTTCTTTCGAACCTTCTGGTTCTACTAAGCTTTCATTAATAGCTTGTGGTTCTGGAATTTCTTGCAGTTCTATTGCGCTCCCACTTATTTCCTTTTCTAAGAACTGGTGTTCCAGAAAGTGGGCATTATGAGAAACAAAGACCTTTTGTTCCTCTGCGTAATAGAAAAGATATCCACTGGAGTTCTTTGGGTATCCCACAAACTTGCACAGTACTGAGCGTGCCTCGAGTTTGTCCGCATGCTGCTTTTTGACAAAAGCTGGACATCCCCAGATCTTCAAATATTGAAAATAGGGTTTCTTCCCACTCCATATCTCATATGGTGTGGTAGGCACAGTCTTAGTTGGAACTCGGTTCAAAAGGTATGCAGCTGATTCTAGAGCATATCCCCAGAATGATCGCGGCAACTCAGCGTTACTCATCATGGACCGTACCATATCCAATATGGTTCGGTTCCGTCTCTCCGATACACCGTTATGTTGCGGAGTGTATGGAGGAGTAAGCTGAGAGAGAATTCCATTCTCTTTTAAGTAATCCAGGAACTCGGCACGTAAGTATTCACCACCTCGATTAGATCTCAGTGTCTTGATACTTTTGCCTGTTTGTTTTTCTACTTCATTCTTATATTCCTAGAATTTTCCAAAGGCTTCGGATTTATGTTTCATTAAGAAGAAATATCCGTACCTTGAAAAGTCATCCGTAAAAGTAATGAAGTAAAAATAACCTCTTCGCGTATGCGTAGACATTGGACCGCACACGTCGCTGTGTACGAGTCCCAAGAGCTCAGTCGCTCTTACTCCGTGTCCAGTGAACGGAGTCTTTGTCATCTTTCCTTTGAGACAGGATTGACAAGTTGCATATGATTGATATTCGAACGGATCCAAATATCCTTCTTTATGTAACTTAGTCAACCTTCTCTCATTGATGTGACCCAGTCTCGATGCCATAAGAAAGTATGATTTATTTCTGGAGACTTTCTTTTGTGTGTATTCTGGACATTGAAAATCTATGGTTAGTTCAATACGTATATACCGTTGTTTAATGTACCCGACCCAATCAGAACATGATTAAGGTGAATGTTTACAACATTTCTTACAAATGCAAAATCATAACCTTCTTTAGACATTAAAGATACAGATATGATATTACAAGTCGAACTGGGTACAAAATAACAATCACGTAAAACCAAAACATGTCTATCTGACAATCCTAGGTGATAGTCCCCCACGGCCTCAGCATCCATGCTAGCTCCGTTTGCAACTCTGAGGGTCATATCACCTGCCTTAAAAACCCTACGCTTTCTCAGTGCCTGCAAAGAATTACAGATATGAGATCCTGACCCGGTATCCAATATCCAGGAAGTAGAGTTTATTGATAGGAATTTTTCAATAACATACACACCTGAAGCCGAAGCCACAATTTGCTTCGGGTCCTGGTTTCTGGCCTTCCAAACCCTGCAATCTTTCTTCCAGTGTCCACTCATGTGACAGTAAAAGCACTCTTCCTTTCCCACAAGCTTTCCCACTACCTTTGTTGCTTTTGTTTTTCCCTTCGCTTCCACTTTACTAACACCGCCCCTTGGTTTGGTGGGGGTTTTCTTCTTCTTTCCCTTGGCTTTCGCCATGGACTTAGAAGAGGAAGATCCTCCTACAAACAAAGTAGATGTTTCCCTACATTTCTGTAGGGTGCCCTCTGCACTCCTCAGCATGTTGAAGAGTTCTGAAAGTTCAACTTTTTTTTCTTGTAAGTTGAAGTTCAGGATAAACTGGGCGTAAGTGGAAGGAAGGGACTGGAGAATCAAGTCTGTGTAGAGCTCGTTCTCTAACGTGGTCCCAAGGTCCGCGAGCTCCTCAATGAAGCCAATCATCTTAAGCACGTGTTCCGCTACCGATGATCCGACGGCCAATCTCGTCGAAAACAGCTTTTTCGAGACTTCGTATCTGGCGATACGGGATTGCTCTCCATACAGTTCTTTTGTATGGAGAAATATGGATTCAAGGTCCATATTCTCGTGCCTCCTCTGATGTTCATTGTCCATAGAGGCAAGCACGAGACAGTTGGCCTTCGCGCAGTCGATTTCCCAGGTCTTACGGATTTTCTTATCCGTGACGCTGGTTTTAGGACCTGGGACATGGGGAGCTTTGGTGGTATGGAGATACCCGAACTTGTCATAAGTGATTGCCATTTTGACATTCCTAAGCCAATCTTTGTAGTTTGGCCCTGTCAGTATGTTTTTATCTAGTAGTAACTTAAGTCCAGTCATGATGTTTGGTCGCTGCATTTAGGAGAGAGAGAAGAAACACTTTAGCATGATGCTCTTGCAAGTTTAGAGTGGTTTTTAGTTTGTCTAAACAGGATGGCTCCCACTGTCTCTCGAATCCCTCCTCAAACCAAAAAGGAAGAATTAGTCGGGATCAATCTCACCGTACAATACTTGCTTAACCGTTCAACCAGGCCAGTGTTGGTACTTCGAGGGAGGTTTTCCAATGCTTTCGCCAAGTTCATTAATTAAATAACCTCTTTTCCCTGTGGGCGAATCCCCGCTAACACCTTTCTAGACACCTACTCGGTTTATAGCATTGATCGTTAAGTGAGAAAGTTCAAGAGGAGTAGCATATACTCACAGTAGGATCGGGATCCAAATATTATCGCGTGACAAAACTGAAGGAATCCTACCAGAATCATCACACTCCAAATGGTATGCAGCGCTAGCAAATTTCAGTTTCTTTTGAAACTCCCGATGTGGATTTTTGCCCCATGCTCTTATGACCTTGGCGTGAGGTCAAAATGTCATAAGTCACATGTCAAGTTCTACCCATCATTATCCAGGTTAATTTGAACCCACCCGTACCGACCCTTGACGTAGGCCAAAATGGCAGTACGACTGTCTCAAACTAATGCATTCTATCTATGCAACAGATAAATATCCGGCAGCTACCAATCACTATGCCTTGGCGTGAGGTCAAAATACATAGCTTGAATACTACCGAATATTTAACTGAAATGATGGAGGGCTACGAATGGTTTTGGCGAAACCGTGAACATAGTGAACTTGATATAATCGATGGAACGAGATAGCTTTTAAAAGGAGGGGTTCAAGCTCCGCATTTAAAAGTTGGTTTTTGAAAAGAACCGAGTGGTTTTTAAAGTGTTCCAACGACTTTAACTTTGGTTTATTTTCTTGCATTAATTTAATGCGTCCCATCAATTAATCTTACCCTTGCAGAAAACAACGAAAATATGACGTACGCTTATGCCATCCGCATTCGCCACGGGGTCCCGTCATCACTTGTTAGGTTACTTAACTAACGACAGAGCGGGGGCTGGACTAGTGCGGATGCAAAACATTAGCAACGCCCAAATAGATATCATATATAGATATTAACATTCGTCAGATGCAATGATAGCCATTCCAGATCACAGATAAACACATTGGATATACTAGGAATCCGCATTCCGTACGAGCCTATAACGAAGAGCGGATTACACGGTCGCGATGAATAGCCAAGACCCCACCCTAGACCCCTACGGGTGCGGCAAACTACCCGCCAAGTACCCGAAGCGAAGCAACCTCCCTCAACACCGTGAGTAGGCCACTCGACACTTCGAGGTACCCGGTAATTTGTGCACCCCACCTTGGGTCTATCCTAGGAGCAAAAACAGTAAAAGAAATTATACAATGACGGCTACAACCCCATCCCGGTTGTGCGGCCATATAAATAATATTACATCAATTACAAATTACATGAATAGAAAGATAAAGAAAACTCTCATCTCACAACCTCCCGGCTATTCATCCGCGACAATCCAACGAATTCATATACACAAACCATCAACATTACAGATCACAGATATGTATAACCCCCACTAATCGACGTATAGCGAGTAGCAGACGTTCAATTCATATATCACATCACAGATATAACCCATTAGCCAAAATCTAGAGAAGTTCGATCAAAATACGGATTTGTAACCACCCTAAATACAAATTTGTTCTCTGGAAATTCTGGGCAGAAACAAACCATCCTAAAAATCCCAAAACACCATTATAAGAATACTGCAAGAAAAATGACCCACGGCCGAGTCAACTCGGCCGCGGATCCGCGGCAAGAGCATGACTCGGCCGCGGATCCGCGGCAAGAGCATGCTCTTGCCGCGGTTCCGCGGCGCGTTGACCGAGTCACTGGATCATTTTTCTTCGGTGTTCTTTAAAAACCCTGAGCCGATTTTTAGTGTATGATTAATTATTTTTTGAACAGAAATAAAAATCGGCTGAAAGTTCACATTTTTCACGTGTTTTGAGGTTTATCTCCGATCGAAACTCTAGATACTTCGCTAACTTGATACTTTGTGTTTAGCTAGGCTCTGATACCACTGTAAGTCCACGTTGCCCACCCCGGTGCTTACGGGGAGGCGGAAACGGTATAAAAAGTCAATTTTTAAAACTCAAGACAACATGGACTAAAAGGAAGATCTTTGCTAAACAAAAACTAACAACCATGCTAAGAGATTTAGCTACTCGGTTAAAGGGTTATACCTAAGTCTTGAACTCCTTCTCTTCTTGCTCCTTGGAGTGGGATGAACGGGTCATCCTCGTCGCCTTCTTTTGCCGAAGAAAGATCCACCCGAGGGCCTCTACCTTTGGCTCATACCTCAACCTAGAGGTAACTAAAGTGCTTGGTGTGCTAAACCTAGAAGCTTAGGATGAGTAGAGAGTAATTTTGGTGTTTTATCTCAAAAGAAAAAATGGTTCTCAACTCATGAGAGGGGAGAGCTTTGAGAGAGAGAGGAAGAGGATGAGAGAGAATGAGCATGAGAGAAAGAGGATAATATCAACCATTCTCACATATATGTGAATTATGATAATTAAATAATTAATCAATGATAATAGTGATGGTTAACTTGAAATGGCCATTATCATTTCACATTAATGAATTTTGCAAGAATCAAAGAGCATCTTTCATGTGAAATGATGATGGTCAATTTGTCAACATAGGTGAACAAGTCAACCATAGTCAAATGGTCAACAACCCTAACCATAACACAATTATAATTAATTAATATCAATAATCATATTTCATATATTCATTAGGGTTAAGAAAAAGACAACGGTCATCAACCCTAATGAAAGTCCTCTGCCTCTGCCTCAGTCAACTGTGCATACACACCCGTATCCTTGTTCCGAGGAACACGAATACAATGTGTTAGTGTATATGCCCTAGGGGCCATTATTGTATCATACTTGTATGTATATTACTTAATGGAAGCTTGGAATATTCACAGTTGTATTTACAGTCTTGCTAAAAATGGTAGTATGCTACTTAGTTTGTGTCTACTTTAATATGTGCATATGTTTCTTGTAACGTATCACTTAAACATATTAGTAGAGCCCATAGGATCTTTGCTTGATTACCAGCATTGTGATAGCAGTCACACTAGTAGGGGCTGGGTAGTCTAAAAGCAACATCCTATACTTGTCCCTAGTCGTAGGATTATCGAGACAGGGCGTCGATATTCTGGAGTAGACAAAGTGTGTATGCTTCTCATCCCAGTTGGGGAGATGGTCTATCCCACAGCCATCAGTACGTCGTACTGGAGATAGTATACAGGTGCTCGTTAGGTTACGGGTACACCGGACAGGATTAGCAGGAGAACTGATTGGTTGGTATTATACCCGTCGTCAGTTAACAGTTTCCAGGTGACTTGAGTACAGCATAGTCCGCAGACTTGACACTGCTACTTCGCCTCGAGTGTGTCCCACTGTTCTTAGATTGCTACCCTACCACGGCTCAAAGGAGTCGTGCAAACAGGTAGCAGTTGGGTGCAGTCCCGAGCACTTGGAGGCAGTGGCGGTTAGACAGGATTTGTCTCTCCCGGTATTGGGAGTTGATATCGCGCTGTGTCAGAGAGCCATTACGCAAAGTCCCTGGACGGGGCAAGCGAGATTTACTGGTAGGTTCCAGTAGTTTTCTCAGGGTGTAATGGGCTACGCTCCGACACGACTTATACCGCTATTAGGGGACTGACGCTTGCCACCCTCTAGGCTCGATATGCGATAGTCTCAGATGAACAGACCGGACTGTACGGAGATTGTCACATCAGGCTCAGTAGGAGTTCAGATGGGTTTCCTCATCGGCCTTTTTATCGACATCTACCTGGGGACCGTTACGTACAGCTAGTGCCGCATGCGGTCTGTGGTTAAACCCACTTCCAGCATAGTGTCGAGTCTTTAGAGTCCCACACAGAGGGTTTCCCTGCTCCAGGCGAAACGATATAGAGGTCGTATGGTTTTACGACAAGGGTTCGGACGCATGCGTGTTTTTGCGCACGTACGACGTTCGGACAGTTTTTACTAGTCGGCTTTGGTTTAAGCCAGTTTCTAGTATCAGGTTATTGGATTTATACAGTCTAAAGTTTTTCCGTGTTTTCACGGATTGGAGGGGCGTTCTCGTAATTTTCCGGGAAGCTTCTAGAAGCATGGTGACTTGGGGGTTAAGGTGGCATAAGCATTTATTGCTTAATGACTCATTTGTGTGATTCATCCATGGAGTTAATGCTTCATTTATGAGGCTAATGACTCATGAGATGAATCACACAAGGTGAATGCATCAACCATGATGATTAATCATATATATTATTTATTTGATAAATTGTTATGGTTAATATATTCTAAAGAGTTCATTTTTCAATATAATTCTCATTCTTACATTCTCTCTCCTCAAGCTCTCCCTCATCAAACCCTAACCCTAACCTCTCATGTGTTGAGATCAAGGGTTAGCTAGACTAATACATCCATAAGCTCACTCTATATCCCCTAGGTAGCTTAGATTAGGACTTTGAGCAACCTAGTAATCTCAAGTTAGAGAACATGCTTTGCGTAGGAGCTCTCGGGTGGATCGTCTTTGACTCGAGGAGGCCGTTGAGGTGCCGATGTTCCAAGGAGCCTACGAGGAGTGGAGGACAGCGATGAAAACCCGAAGGACAAGTAACGTGAGGTATAGCTTCGAATCCAAGTAGTTAAACCTCTCGTAGTTTTCTAGTAACGGTTTAGATACGATTCATGAGCTCAAGTCCGTGTTACGAAGCTTTGATGATCGTTTTTCATATATTCCGCCTCCCTGCAAGTTCGTGGGGTGCGTGACATAGACTTACTGTGGTATCAGAGCCAACTAAACCATTACTAGCTTGTTAGCAACTAATTAGAAGTTTGATCGACGGAAAACACGAAAAAAAAACCCAAACCCCCTAACAGTTTCTGTTAATTTTAAACATGTCTAAAAAATTATTTGATATGACTTAAAATTCACAGCAGGGAAATATAAGAATACTGGGAAAATAGGAGCCCCTAATTCGGCAAGACTGCCGCTGATCCGGGGCAAGAAGGTGCTTTTGGCCGCGGATCCGCCGCCGAGTCAACGCCGAGTTGACTCGGATTTGCTCTGTTATTCATATTTATTGGTGTTTTGGTTTCCTGTATGTTCTATTTCTACCCAGGTTACTTTAGTGCTGGTTTGCTATTGGGGCAGTGTAAGTGCACGGCGGCACCCCGGTCGTCAATCCGACGGCCAAAATGCGGAAGCGGTGATAAACTTTAATTTTGCGAACTTAGCAAACCGGCACCACCGCGCACTAAACCCCGTATCGGGCCATTAAACTAGTTCTACCTAACAACAAGACGGGTTAGAGATATACCGAGTGATCCGAGTCCTCCGGTCTTCTCGTCGTCGTCCCGATCTCCCGCGGAAACTCCGGTCGTCGCATCCTTGCCGGAAGGGCACCACATCGTCTGCATCTTTTACGGGCTCCCACCTCAATACCGAGGCAACTCGGGCATGAAGCTGGCTAGTCGACGTGCCCAAGGTTTGCTGTAGAATGTGTAGTGCTTTGTCTCTTTGGGGTTATGTTGCCTTGATGGAGGAATGGAATTTTCAAGTGGAACTCTCATTTATCAAGCATGGAATGAGATGATAAATTTTCCTCACCAAAAATGAAATCTCTCATTTTTCCTCCTCACATCTAAATGTGGCCGGCCCTCTTCTAAATGTGAGAATGGAGGAGGAATCAAATACAATCCAAAACAAGAAGGGAGGTGAGTGTAGGAAAAGGTGAAGGGTGACCACAAACAAAACATCATGATTACAAACTTACATCCAAACCATAACCCTTTCCAATCACATAAATGCACCATCATGGATGAAAAAGCAAAGATGCTTAACATATCATAATGAATACATTTGCAAGAAACCCCCTCCACAAATGTTATTTGCACAATTGCAAATAACCCCCTCCATCGGAAAAGTCCGGCCGGGAAAGAACAAAGGAAAACCGACCGGAACGGAATGCAAACTGGCAACTCCAGAAAACTGGTCCCGTAATAAATTACAGGAAAACCCCGATACTGTGCATACACACCCGCATCTGTATTCCGACAGGATACAAATGCAATGAGACAAAATCTACACTGTACTATACTAGGATCCGGCATAAAACAAAGCCGGCTAGTAATATCCGTCCGATCCTGATCCGTGCAATACCGCACGCATCTGATCGAACCCTGCCATATATATCTATACGGCCTCTAGTACAAACCGTCCGATCCTGATCCGTGCAATACCGCACGTATCTGATCGGATCCTGCCGTATCTCCATACGGCCTCTACAGCGTTTCGCCCGAAAGCCTGAGTAACTGAAAGTGTGGTGGACTCTAAAGACTCGTCAATACAATGGCTGTGGATTTAACCACTAGCATGTCAGAGGTATAAGCCAATACGTAACGGGCCACCAGCTATTGACCAAAAGGGACGTCGATGAGCGAACTCATCCTGACACCTTACTGAGCCTGTCAGTGACAATATCCGTACAGTCCGGTACGTTCGTCTACGAGCATCGCATGGCGGGCCTAGGGGGTTGGTAAAAGTCAGACCCCCAAAAGCGGTACAAGTCGTGTCGGAGTGTAGCCCAGAACACCCTGAGATACTACTGGAATACCTACCAGTAAATCTCCTGCCTTGGCCAAGGACTTCGTGTAATGGCTCTCCTAGACACAGCGCGACCTCACCCCCAATACCGGGAGAGACGAACCCCCGAAGATCCGCTCACTGCCTCCATGTGGCTCGGGACTGTACCCAACTAAAACCTGTTTGCACGACTCCTTTGAGCCGTGGTAGGGTAGTAATCAAAGTACAGTGGGAACTCACACGAGACAAATGACGATCCACAGGTCGATGAACTAACCTGTACACATGTCACCAGGGAACTGCTATCTGACGTCAGGTATAAGACCAACTAGCATGTTCCCGGCGAGTCCTGTCCGGTTTACTCATAACCCAATGAGCACCTGTACACATCTTAGGTGAACCAACTGACACCAGTGGCTTATGAGACCGGCCACCGCCCCTCGTCGGGGTCTCGACTGTATACACTAGTCTACTCTGGAGAATCGATGCCCTGTCTCGAAACTCCCACGACTAGGGACCATTTAAGGATGTGCTTATAGACTACCAGCTCCCACGTATATGATCGCCCTCATACTGCTGGCAGTCAAGCAAGAATCCTAGAGGCTCTATCAACGTGTAATAGCGACCTGTAAGGTCTCCTGAAACAGTACACGATGATAAAGGTAAACCAGATAGCATACTATCATTTCGAGTAAGACTGTCCTACCGGGATAGGTCCTCCCTCAATCATTGCAATCACGTGCCTGTGATCCAATAATTGACTCTGAGGGCACTATCTCCAACAATCTCCCACTTGCACTCAAGGCTAATTATTGCGATGTCGTATATTCACAGCCCGTGTGATACCGAACACCCAACTCCTCTATTAGTCAGTCTCACAAAGCCTGTTTGCGAAACTCTTGCGATCGAGGAATAGCCTCAGTGAGTGGATCCGCCTTGAAGTTTCTTTCTATGTCTCTCTATATCTCAAGTTCGCGGAGAAAGCCATCTCCCGAAATGAGCAATACCTGTCTTAGAATGTCTGGATGTCTGATAGGACCTAGCTCATAAATGAACTCCAAATCCAAACTTCTTAAACTGTATTGTCAACTGAACTTAATCAGTATCCTGCGCCATGCCACCCTCAGTATTGCCTTGAACCACCTGTCCAAAATACTGCACCTCGTCAGAAGGAAAACTATAACTCTGACAACCTCCTTGTCGTCCGGGTCACCTTGGAAGCCTGGAATGATAACTGTCTCCCAAAGAGGCTATCGTTATCATATCCCTAGAACATGCACTTATGTTCTAAAACTGCTTCCGATTGTTTCTCCAGGATTGGATCAATATCAACTTATTGCATCTAGTGCAAGAACAACATCTGGTGTGGTACTTGACATCTCATGATTTACTCAATTGCTTAAGCAAGTGATCTGCCAGTCATGCACATCCCTCTCTACTTTAGTCTATAAGACACCTTTAGAGAGGGTGACTCCATCACCTGCAGGTACACTACCATGCCAGGAGTCGTCCATTCTAAATACTCTTAGAATGCTGTTAAAGTACCCTGATTGGGAAACCACCCAAATCTAGATCTAAAACCATAGAACTAGTAACCAGTATGTCTGATATAATGTCCAAGTCCTTTGTGGAGAAACCACTGTGTGACGACCAAAGTATAACCGATCGTAGTATAGGAGTTTCTTTTCCTACTCTGTGTATGTCATCCAAATACCAGGATATCACACCCTACTACCTTCTCAACAGATCCATCCCCTATTCTGATGAAGTCAAACCTATGACTGTCATATCAGAAATAGATGATCTATCTCCGCTACATCTGCTTTAGACATAAGCCTGATGTCCACCAATGCTTCCGCTGCTCCTACTGACTACGACAACCCTCTGGCAGAGTCATATAGACGTGCACTTCTAAAGCTAGTTTAGAACGACGCTATACTCATCCTCCTATCGGGTCTCGCAGCCTGGAACAACAGCAATGGCAAGTGTGGGTAAACAAGAACTTCCCTGTCACCATCCTTGAGGTACCGGAGTACCTCTCGGGTGCCTGAAGTTACCCACCGTATCTGCGGAGTGGCCAATGGAATGTCAAACCAGATTGAATCTTTAGGTTCCTTATCAAATCTTCAGTAATCGTTTGCGGTTCTGGAATCACTTCCAGTTCTACCATACTCCCACTACTGTTTTCTGAAAAATCCATTTTTATTAAAACTGTGGTGAGTCTAGAACAATATTACTATTGATCTCCCATATGGTAGAAAGTTAACCCTCGTCATAGCCTGGGTCAACCCACAAACAGCCATTACAGAAACGTGCCTTGAGTTGTCCAGTGTCGGGTTTTAATCATAAGCCGGACAACTCCCCGTACCTTAACATCGTTAAGATATGAACTGTTCTATATCCAATATAGAACCAGAGGCACTGATTTAATTGAACCAGATTCAAATCATGCAGCTATCTCCAGTGCATGTCAACTATATGGAAGGAGGCCGATCAGCGTTACTCAACTTAGGAATGCTTCCAATTATGAGTAACCTGAAAGAGAAGCAATTTCTCTTTATCATTACTATCAACTGAATACCATACACAAGTATCTACATCTTCGATCACTTTGAAGAATCCCGATACTTGCTACACCTGGTTCTCTACTCTATTCAAATACCTATAACTCCTCAAAACGTAGACCCTGTGTTTCTACGAAACACATGTCTAAGAACTAGAGAAGTTAAAGGTAAACAGAATATAGTATGAGGACCAACCCCTCTGTCCTAATGGACACTGGACAACATACAATACTCTGTATAAGCCCGCTGAGTCTAACAACACTTTCACTGTGTGTCGTAGGTTGAAAACTGTACTTATGGTTAAGAAGAATTACACCGCTGTTTAATGCTCCTTACCTAACCATCCACTGATATAGGTAAATGTCATCGACATAATATCAAAAGGTATATCTCACTCTATGAAAATAGATGTACAGATATATCAATTTGAAATTGGTGCACAACAGCGGATATTCAAAACCAAATATTTGCCGACCGGCAAACAGCCCAGGTGATCTCCTCAAATATCACCGATTGCAACGAATCCCGATATAATAAGGATGATCACCCTATTCCCAATAACTTACTCCCACTCATCATCTGTAAAGCCATACAGATGTGAGAATCAAAACTGGTAAATACATACCCTGGAGCAAGTGTCTAATCAGGAAATCAGTTTTCTTTTAACAGTACACAGTTGAACTGAAACATTAAAATGTTTCGATGGGGTATCCTAGTATTCCTAGTAATGCCTCTACCATTATCCAGATTCACAACTATAACCATATAATTCTTTGCCACCTCTCCAAATCCCTTTATATGTCTTTAGTCATTACCTTCTGCACACCCCTTTAGGCGAATTGGTTTTCTTCCTTCCCTACCGTTCGGCACCAGCCTATGGTTTGGAAGAAGACTATCCAATAAGCATAATGGGTGTACTGTCCTAATCCTAGGAGCACTCGCAATGCGAGAGAAGGTGAAGATAAAACACAACCGAATAAACCTTATTCCTATTTCTCCTGGACCAGAATCCATCCCCGAACTGGAACAAGTTCCTTTCGAGTTCGTATATAACCATACGATGGAGTATCCAATAAACTGTGGATCTTCGTAGTGATATGGAGTGTCCTGGAGAAATACAAAGGTGATTTAGGATTGGCGAAGAAATACTTGGCTTGGTCGTGAATATCAGTCGCAATTTACTTTGCCCTCTTACTAATCCCTTGCTTTGTCTTAACTTAATACCTTCTGCACACCATCGTTATGCTAATTGGTTTTCTTCATTCCCTACCGGTCGGCACCAGCCTAAGGTTTGGAAGAAGACTATCCAATTTGCGTAATAGGTGTACTATCTCCTAAGCCAAGGAGTACTCGCAACCTGAGAGAAGGTAAAAGGAAAAGACAACTGAATAATCCTATCCGTTTTCTCCAAAACCGGAAACCATCCTCGAATTCCTTCGAGTTCGTATCTAACCATACGATGGTTTTGTCCAATGGAAGTGGAAGTTCGTAGTAATACGGGGTGTCCTGGAGAAAAGGGTAATAGTAGGAGTGGCAATGAGGTCTGCAACTCTAATAATCCAAAAGCCAGTGTAAAGAAGGTTCGGTCAACTTGGTCACTGAGTCATAGTCTTAGGGTCGGGTCAATGGTCGCTGCCAAGAGAGAGAGAGAAAAGAAACACTCAGCGTGCACTCTAACCAAGATCAGAACGGTTACCAATTTATCTAATCTGGAAACCTCCCACTGTACCTCAAATTCTCCTCCAAACCTGAAAGAAGAATTAGTCGGAATGACCCGAGGAGTAAACCAACTCATCAGTGGGAATCGGGATCCAACTCTCATCGCATGATAAAGTGACGGAATCCGCTCACGTTATCACACTCCAGAAGGTATGCGCATATCTGGCAAGTTTCAGTTCTTTTGAAACTCCCGATGTGATTTTTACCCCATGCTCTTATGACCTTGACTTTGGCCAACATATCATAAGTCACATGTCAAGTTCAACCCGTCATTCCCCAGGTTAATTTGAATCCACCCGTACCTACCCTTGACTTTGGCCAAAATGGCAGTACGACTGTCCCAAACCAACGCATCTATCTATGCTGCATATGAATACCCAATAGCTACCAATCACTGTGCCTTGACTTTGGCCAACATACACAGCTTGAATACTATTGACTACCCATATGAAACGACGGAGGGCTACGAATGGTTTCTGGCGAAAACCTTTAACGTAATGAACTTGATATTGTTGAAGGAACGAATAGCTTTTTAGAAAATATAGTGACGAAAACCTTTACTAAAGAGGTCACTCCCGGTGAAGGGATCTCGGCTCTTTCCCCGTAGAATGGGGTGCTGGATATTCATAACCGAATATCACTGTGCAAAGCAAAAGTAATCGGCTATAGTGAAGTTAATGCCCTGACGCAAACTTCTGTCCAAGGGGTCACTCCCGGTGAAGGGATCTCGGCCCTTGTCTCGTCGACTGAGGAGCAGGATATTCCAAATGAATACCACGATGCAAAACAAAAGTGAACGTCCTTGCAATAACAGCTTTTTGAAAAGTGTTCAAACAACATCAGAATAGGTTTGTTTTAACTTGCATTAATCCGAATCAACGCAGTCCCATCAATTGATCACACCACAAAGAACGAAAATATGCTGACGTACGTATATGCCATCCGCATTCGCCACTGGGTCCCGTCATCACCCGTTAGGTTAGCTAACTAACGGCAGAGCGGGGACTGGACTAGCGCGGATGTAAAACATATACAACATCTACTAATATATATACCAATATATTATATTTCGCTCAAGGCGTGATAAAAATGCAACATCACAGAAATGTACAGCATCACAGAAAAATACAGATATCTGGGATCCCCGGGTTTCACAGAGCCACTACTGAAACCCGACGTTTCCCTGGTCGTGTGGATAGCCTGTGCAATGAAAACCCTAGACCCCTACGGGCGCGGCAAGTTACCCGCCAAAACCTGAAGCGAGGCAGCCCCCTTCAGCACCGTGAATGGACCACCCAGCACTTCACGGAATCCGGTAACTTGGGCACCCCTCCTGGGTCAACCTATACCCCCTACGAGTGCGGCGAATAGCCTGCCAATCGTAGAGTGAAGCCCCCTCCGTCTCAATTCCATGAGATGCGGGCTTGTTGCCCTCTAGAACCCGGCTATCCGTGCACCCCTCCGCGGGGCAATCCTAGTACAGAAAGTAAAATATACATACACCGGGTACATCGACCGCAACCTGGTCGTGCCCCAAAATAATAATACAAACAGGCGTGACGGCAGTCCACATGTCGGATGCTCGTCCCGCAATATCAAATGTACATAATACAACAAAACAGTACTAGCATTGCATCCAGGCTATCCCCACGACCGATCCGCAACATCACAGCAAAAACACAGAACATCAACGTGAAAGTCACGTTCGCAAATCCGTCTTACCGGGCTATAGCAGTTAGACAGGATTTACCGATCAAGTGACATTCACGGTCGCAGATATAATGTAAATACTGTGAAATAATGTGTTTAAAATATCCGATCGATCAAAAATTAACAAGTGGGCCCCCAAGCAATACTGTAGCACTCACAGAAATTCTGGGCCCAAGTTTAATATTCCAAAACCCCTATTTTTAGCCCACAAGCCCACTGCAAAAAAACGATGACATGATCCCTCATTCCTGCGGCGGAACCGCGGCCTAAAGAGGGGTTATGGCCGCGGTTCCGCGGTCGTACGGAGGGATCGTGTTGTCGAATTTTTCCAGTGTTCTTAGAACTGCCTGCACATCATTCTGAGATAACCTGAAAAAATTTTGGACTTCAAAAAATTTCGACAGAAAACTGATGTAAAGAAAAACGCGGGTTTTTGGAATTTTGGTCGATCGGAAATGCAAACACATCAAACAAAGCTAGACGAAGTTAATGGCGAGGCTCTAATACCACTGTAAGTGCACGGCGGTGCCCCGGTCGTCAATCCGACGGCCAAAATGCGGAAGCGGTGATAAACTTTAATTTTGCGAACTTAGCAAACCGGCACCACCGCGCACTAAACCCCGTATCGGGCCATTAAACTAGTTCTAGCTAACAACAAGACGGGTTAGAGATATACCGAGTTATCCGAGTCCTCCGGTCTTCTCGTCGTCGTCCCGATCTCCCGCAGAAACTCCGGTCGTCGCATCCTTGCCGGAAGGGCACCACATCGTCTGCATCTTTTACGGGCTCCCACCTCAATACCGAGGCAACTCAGGCACGAAGCTGGCTAGTCGACGTGCCCAAGGTTTGCTGTAGAATGTGTAGTGCTTTGTCTCTTTGGGGTTATGTTGCCTTGATGGAGGAATGGAATTTTCAAATGGAACTCTTATTTATCAAGCATGGAATGAGATGATAAATTTTCCTCACCAAAAATGAAATCTCTCATTTTTCCTCCTCATATCTAAATGTGGCCAGCCCTCTTCTAAATGTGAGAATGGAGGAGGAATCAAATACAATCCAAAACAAGAAGGGAGGTGAGTGTAGGAAAAGGTGAAGGGTGACCACAAACAAAACATCATGATTACAAACTTACATCCAAACCATAACCCTTTCCAATCACATAAATGCACCATCATGGATGAAAAAGCAAAGATGCTTAACATATCATAATGAATACATTTGCAAGAAACCCCCTCCATAAATGTTATTTGCACAATTGCAAATAACCCCCTCCATCGGAAAAGTCCGGCAGGGAAAGAACAAAGGAAAACCGACCGGAACGGAATGCAAACTGGCAACTCCAGAAAACTGGTCCCGTAATAAATTACAGGAAAACCCCGATACTGTGCATACACACCCACATCTGTATTCCGACCGGATACAAATGCAATGAGACAAAATCTACACTGTACTATACTAGGATCCGGCTTAAAACAAAGCCGGCTAGTAATATCCGTCCGATCCTGATCCGTGCAATACCGCACGCATCTGATCGAACCCTGCCACATATATCTATACGGCCTCTAGTACAAACCGCCCGATCCTGATCCGTGCAATACCGCACGTATCTGATCGGACCCTGCCATATCTCCATACGGCCTCTACAGCGTTTCGCCCGAAAGCCTGAGTAACTGAAAGTGTGGTGGACTCTAAAGACTCGTCAATACAATGGCTGTGGATTTAACCACTAGCACGTCAGAGGTATAAGCCAATACGTAACGGGCCACCAGCTATTGACCAAAAGGGACGTCCATGAGCGAACTCATCCTGACACCCTACTGAGCCTGTCAGTGACAATATCCGTACAGTCCGGTCCGTTCGTCTACGAGCATCGCATGGCAGGCCTAGGGGGTTGGTAAAAGTCAGACCCCCAAAAGCGGTACAAGTCGTGTCGGAGTGTAGCCCAGAACACCCTGAGATACTACTGGAATACCTACCAGTAAATCTCCTGCCTTGGCCAAGGACTTCGTGTAATGGCTCTCCTAGACACAGCGCGACCTCACCCCCAATACCGGGAGAGACGAACCCCCGAAGATCCGCTCACTGCCTCCATGTGGCTCGGGACTGTACCCAACTAAAACCTATTTGCATGACTCCTTTGAGCCGTGGTAGGTGTTAGTTATATGTATGCCCTAGAGGCCATTACTGTACATAGGATGTATATTGTAGTGGATGCTGGGACATATATAGGGAGGACTTTCTTGCTCGACATGATAGTATGCTATCTGGTTGCTCTTTACCTTAACGTGTATACCAATTGTCTCTCTGTTACATGTTGGTAAAGCCCTTAGGATGTGTACTTGACTACCTGGACTATGATGCGGATCATACTAGTGGGAACATGGTAGTCCGTAAGTACATCCTTTAAAGTCCCTAGTCGTGGGTGTATCGAGACGGGGCATCGATATACCAGAGTAGACTAGCGTATACCTTCTCGACCTATACAGATGGGCGATGGATGATCCCATATCCATTGGTGTTTGACATCAGAGATGATATACGGGTGCTCAGTAGAGACTGGGTACACTGGACGGACTCGCCGAGAACTCCCAGATGGTATTATACCTCACGTCAGATGGCAGTTCTCTGGTGACACTGGTACAGAGTAGTCTGTTGACCCGAGATCGTCATAGAGTCTTGTGTGGTTCCCACTGTGCTTTGATTTCCATCTTACCACGTCCAAGAAGGCGTGCAAAACGGTGGTTTTTGGGTACAGTCCCGAGTCACATGGAGGCAATGAGCGATAGGAGGGGATTCGTCTCTCCCGGTATAGGGGGTTCATGTTGCGCTGTGTTCGATTGGCTATAAAAGGAAATCCCTGGCCAGGGTTGCTGAGATTTACTGGTAAGTGTTACCAGTAGTTTCTCGAAGTGTTATAGACCTCATATCGACACGACTTATTGAGCTATTGGGGTCTGACGTTTACCACCCCTAGGCGAGATATGCGACATATCAGACGATCATACCGGACTGTACGGTAGTGTTACTGGTCGGATTCACTGGAGTGTGAGCGGGCTTGCTCGTCGATCTTCAGATCGCTCAATACCCGGGTGGCCGTTACGTTTAGCAGACCGCTTGCGGCTTGTGGGTGTTTGATATGATCATCACCTGCTGCCGGCGTACTGACGAGTCTTTAGAGTCCTACACAGAGGTTTCCTGGCTCAAGCGAAACGAAATAGGAGCGCATATGAGATATGTGCGGGACCGAGAATAATGCGTGTATGTGATACCGTATTCTATTCTCGCGATAAATGTATCGAATGGTTGTATGCGATATAACCTAGTTATCGATTCAAGCGTTGATTCGATAAGCCGATATATTGTATACTAGTCGGTTGTGTGCGACATAACCGGATCATTGAATCAAGTGTTGATTTAATGATTTAATGCATATTTATATATTTGATATATTACTTTGCATCAACTAGTATCGGTTTACTTAAGATGGATTTTCTCACTCCGTTGTGCACATTGTATATTTGATATAGTTTTGTGCACTTGATTGTATCATGTTTGATGATACATGTTTGCTTGTGTTTGTGTAAAGATTGAACGATGGTTATTTAAATGATTAGGGTTTACATTTTCATATCTATTTATTTGTTTATTTATTATGGAAATGATAATGAGAAGAATGGTTGCTAATTTTGTTTTATTCTTTGAACCTTCATGAAGCATTGACTTTAGTCAACCATTCTTATCTCATCCTTAACCCTAACCATTCAAACTAACCTTGGTTTAATCTCTACACCTAACCATGGTTTGTTTATGATAAGAATGGATTTTCTTTTCTTTTTTGGATAATTCTTATCATAACAATTTCCTTCTTCTTCTTCCTTTCTTCAAGTGAAGAAACCTTCACTCCATCAATGGTGATTGTTGGAAAAGAGTGAGAAATCCAAATCTAAAGTCTACCCACTTCCTATTTCTTCATCCTCTACCTCTTTCCAAGTAGTAGAGTGTGTTTACTTCACAAGTTTCTTGACTTGGTGAAGTTGTGAGCTTGATCTAGCGATGCCTCGACGTAGATCATCTTCGGCATGGACATCGACGACCTAGCTTGCCCATTCTCCGACGAAGCCGACGCTTGAGCCCGGATTTGATTTGGACAGCGGAGAGGACCTCGTTGCGGAGCTATGGAGGTGGAGCACCGGATCTACAAAGGTTGTATTTCCGTATCTTGTAGTTAAGTGTTAACTAGTTAGCTTTTTCGCCTAGTTTTCTAGCAAACGATCCGTAGTCGGGTCTCTCGGCACCCGTAAAATTTTAAATTGGCATGGTTGATGCCTTGTGAGACCTCCTTGGGGTGCCTAGGAACCCTACAATGGTATCAGAGCCTAGCTAGAGCCTTAGGCGAAGTCCAGACGGAAATTGAAGTCCGAACGAACCCGAATCCCCGAACCAATATTGCTCTCTGGACTTTTTCCTAAAATGCGGATTTTTGTGAATTAAAAATTTCGAGAAAATACATAAAATAAAACTAAGAATTACGGTGCAAACTCAGGTGAGTAATTCGTTTGAACGGCGGCGGAACCGCGGCATAAGCACTGCTTATGCGGCGGTTCCGCGCTACTTTGGTGACGTCATCTTACCTGCTCTGCACAGTAATTCCTATTATCTTATGCTGAGTTTTCTGGGAATATTTAAAACTTATTCCAGAGTTGAAAATTCTGCAATTGTTTTGGGGATTCGGTGTTTCGATCGGGGTATCAAATTTTGTCTGTTTTGGCTTTCCGGATAAATCTTAGAATATGTTAAAAAGTTCGACCGGATATAAATACCCAATTTTTCCCCTGTCGGGAAATTTCCAAGTGTTGGATTTTTCCGTAGTTTAACGACGTTCTAAGTAGTGCAAGTAACGCGATGGTCCCTCTAGAAGACACAAACCTTAACTCGATTATGTGACCGTCTTGAACTGCCCTTTGAACCTTCGGGTTTGGGGCAGTACGGCGTGCCACATGTGAGGCGTTGGCTTGACCCTTCTACGGCTGGACCGTTGGTACTGAGGCACGAACGGAATGTTGTTAGACTTGTTTCATGTGTTGATCTGTATCGGGAAAACTTGGGTGTTCGATTGTTCGATCGGAAAGTTTAACATTTTCTATTTATCTGGAATGGGATACAATAATTGGAATTCACAAGAAGTTATGAGATAAATAAATGAATGTTATAAACATAGCAGTTTAGTCTCACTTGATCGGTTGCCACGGAATTTTGATGTGATCAAAAGTCCGTCGCAATCACGTAGCGTACGCGGATACTCGCCGGGTAAACTTAATAGACAGCCTCACTCCATAGCCCCGACCAAGTGACTGTAGGAGAACCCCGTCGCCGAAAGCATCCGTTCGGGTGCTCGCGGTAGCGGTGTTCCGCCTTGGTGCACTTCGTCGACGGTATCGGGGGTGCGGCCGTCTACTGAAGTTTGCGACGAGCATTCGATCAAAATGTCGGGAATCTTGTTGAATTGCCCGACTTGATATTGAAAAGTGTTTTCGATTTTGAGACTAAAATGCGGGGTTTATAATTGTTAGGCATGCGATGTCTAAGTAATTCATTTGGTCAGGCATGCGATGTCTGAGGTGGTTGCGGATTCCAACTGTTGTAGTTTTACACTTTCTTTTCTGTGACCGTAAGTGTAATATGTGATATCGCCGGTTTCGTTGCTATATGTCAATTACAATTGGGATGGACATATTTACTTACGTTGATGACATGTGATGTTATGTGTTGCTGGATATGTTATATTGGATCGTCGTGTTTGAATAGCCGGGGGTTTTTTTGTGAGATGAGTGTTTTTCATTTTCATTCATGTAAAAACTTGTATGTAATATTCTTTTATTGGGGCGCTTCCAGGTTGCGGGAGTTGTCACCTGTTGTATATTATTTACTTTTCCGCACTAGGATAGACCTAAGGAGGAGGGCACAAGTAACCGGGTTCTGGAGTCCAGTGGGAGACCAACTCGAGGAGTCGAGTCCGGGTCTCCTAACTCCAGAATTGGTAGGGTTGCTTACCGCTCTCGTAGGGGTCTAGGGGTGTGGGTTTGGCTATTCATCACGACCGTGGAATCCGTGTTTTATACTGGCTCGTATTGAAAACACGGACGTCCTAGTATATCCAATGTTTCATATGTTTCTTCTGCTGCGATATCTGTGATGTGATCATGTGATGTTCTGTGATAGATACAGTATATAGTATATATGATATATTATATTGGCGTTACTTATGTTTTACACGCGCGCTAGCCCTGCCCCGCTCTGCCGTTAGTTACCTAACCTAACGGCGCATGAGGGGACATCGAGGCAAATGCGGATGGCATAAGTATACGTCGTATTTATCTGTGATGATTAGGTACTTAAATGATGGGACTTCATTAATGTGATTAATGAAATAAAAGAAACCTAAGATGTTGTAGAATCGAATTTCAAAATAAAACAGGTAGCTACAGTTCTTGCTTTGCACAGAGGTATATGAGATATATCCTGCACCTTATTCGATGAGGAAAGGACTGAGATCCCTTCACCGGGAGTGACTCCTTTAGCAATAACTGGCAGATGCTACACACTCGGTTTGTCTTTTGATTGCTTTTAAGTGTTTTTGCTTTGCATAGCGATATATATGATATATCCCGCACCTCATTCGACGAGGAAAGGACCGACGATCCCTTCACCGGGAGTGACTCCTTTAGCAAAACTAGAAAAGCCTCAAAAACACTCCATTTCAAAACTCATTCGATCCTACAACGATATCAAGTTCATTACGCAATAGGTTTTCAGAAAAACCTGTCGTAGCCCTCCGTCATTTCAGATAAATACTGGTTAGTATTCGTGCTACGTTTGTTGACCTTAGCCAAGGCGTAGTGTGCGGTAGCTGATTAGTGCTTATCTGTTTAAGCATATGATGCGATTGAGTTAGGGTAGTCGTGCGACTTTGTTGACCTTAGCCAAGGGTCGTGCGGGTGGGTTTAATTCAATCGGGAAATGACGGGTTGAACTTGGCTAGCACTTATGATTTGTTGACCTTAGCCAAGGTCATAAGCTGCTAGGGGCAAAATATTATCGGGAATTTCAAGTGTTGAAATTTGCAATGAGATTGCATACCTTCTATGAGATAGTTGGATCCCGATACCCGCTGCGAGTAAGTGTTACTCCTGGGAGAGTTTTACGCATTACAATTAGCCGATCAAGTAGGTGTCTAGAAAGGTGTCAACGGGGTTACGCCTCTGGGAAAACGAGGTTTACATTAATTAGGTTCGTGCGAAAGCACGGGGGACCTCCCTCAAAGTACCGACACTGGCCTGGCTGAAAGATTGGCGAACTTGTAGTGTGCAATTAATCCCGGCTAGTCTTTCCTTTTAGGGTTTGAAGGAAGATTTGATAAAAAGCAGTGGGAGCCATCCTGATTAGATAAAATAATAACCAATCTATTCTTGACAGAGCGCACGCTGAGTGTTTTCTTCTCTCTCTCTCCAGGTAGCGACCATATCACGCCTTAATCAAGATAATAATACGGATTATTGACCGAACCCGCTTGTTATACTGAGCTGGGGAACGTTGGTCCCGCTCCAACTTATAATTGTTATAAGACAGAGCAGGAAATTGGGGAATACCAGATTTCCCGTGCCGCCCAAACGAAGAAAGTGCATGCTGATGCATCATCTTCGGGTGTGTTCGTTACAAAGAACTGTTTCTCAGTATCCTTTACGTCCTGGGTATGTGATACCAGATCAGGATCCCAGATATGTAATCTGTTACAAAGGGCTACAGAAAGGTAGAGAACTGAGAACGGGTGATAAGTTTCATGAGGCAGAAAACGGGGCAAATGTTGCAGCCAAGTCTGTTGGTCACTGTCACCCTGTATTACAGTACATTGATTCTGAATGAATGTTATTAGATACCGAACCTGATATACAAAATCATATCTATCTCTTTATTAGTAAAGAAATGATAAAATTTTGTATAGTTGGATAATGTTTTGAACATTTCCTATATCAAAAGTTGATCGGTTCAGGCACGTTATCTAAAAGCATTAATGTTCTAAATCAAACTACAGTTCTTAGTATACGGAATACACACAAGAGGAAGAGTTCAGAAATGAACGAATCCTTCTTGAGGCATTGTAGACTAGGTCATATCAATGCGACCCGACTAGCTGAAGTTACATGTAGATGCATATTTAAATCAGTTTGAATTTACATCTCATGAAACTTGCGAGTCATGTCACAAAGATAAAATGACCTCAGCTCTGTTTATTGGAAACAGAGAAAGAGTTAGTGAACTCTTGGGATGATACATGTTGATGTATGTAGGTCCCCTGTCTACACATGCCATGACCGGTTCTTTGTACTTCATTATATTCTCTGATAATCTCTCAAGATTCAGTCATATGTTCCTGTTGAAACATGAGTCCGAACCTTTTGAGATATTCACAAAATATAAGCGAGAAGTAGAGAACCAATACGGGTATAAGTATTATGTCCTTTGATGTGATCAGGGAGGAGAATACTTGAGCACGAAAATCCTGGACTATTCTAAAGGAGAATGAGATTCTCTCTCAGCATTACTCCTCTGTATACACCATAGCACGATGGTATATCGGGGCGGAGCAATCACACCCTATATGATATGGTGTGCTCTATGATGAGTACTACTGAGTTTCCTATTTTCCTTTAGGGAGTTATGCACTTACGAAGTTGCATACCTATTGAATAGGGTTCCAATCAAATCAGTTGCCTACCGCTTCATATGTGATATGGAAAGGGAAGAGCCCATGTCTTAAGCTAGTTAAGATTTGGAGTTGTCCGGCCTATGTCTAAAAGCAAAATCCGGACAAGCTCGAGGCAAGGTCTGTAATGTAGAACTGGAAATGTTCCAGCTATACAAACTACAGCACATGATTTGATAGAACCAAAGGATTCAGTAGATTCCAACGAACCTCAGCCTCTCCGCCGATCTAGTAGGGTTCCTCACCCACCTGAGAGATACTTCGGTTTCTCTATGACAGTGGGAGCGAGGATTGCATCATGAGATGATGACCCAACTAGCTTCGAGCAGGCCATCAGGAGTAAGACTCTGTAAGAATGGCTGGATGCTCAGCGATCTGAGATGGAATCCTTATACACCAACAAAGTATGGACTTTGGTTGCAATATCTGAAGGGTTAAATCCCCATCAGGAGCAAGTATATCTTGAGAAGATTACTTGGTGTAGATGGAAAAGTTGAGACTTTCAAAGCTAGACTTGTTAAAGTTTGCATCATTGACCAGGTGTGGATAATGATGAAACCTTTTCTAAGGAGCTATGCTTAAGTCCATCCAGATCCTACTTGCCACGGCTATATACCATGACTACGATATCTGGTGGTTGGGTGTCATGACAGCTTTTCTAAATGATGTTTTAGAAGAGAGCGTCTATAAGTACACAACCAGAGGGCTTCGTAGACAGTGGGAGCAGCGGAAACGTGTGCAAGATGTTTTATCTGATAAAGCAGGCATCGCGGAGTTGGAACATCTGTTTTGATGAATTAGTCAAAGAGTTTGACATCATCAAAATGGTAGATGAACCTTGTATAAACAAAAAGGTAGTAGGGAGTATGGTGACGATCCTCGTAGAGTACGTGGATGACATACTCTTAATAGGGAAGGAGTTTCCTATGCTACGCTCAGTCAATCTCCGCTTATCACAATGATTCTCCATAAAGGATCAAAGTGATACCTCCTAAATCCTGGCTTTGGATCTATGAGATAGATCTAATTGGATGTTAGGATTCTCACTAGTTGTAGTAAGATGGTATCAATCGATCCTGGGGAGAATCACTGGAAGGGTTCCAGGGTGATAAAGACGACTGAATGTCTGTCGCAGGCATTGTCTTTACCCTCAGTGAAGGGACGGTATGTTGGAAGAGTTCCAAGCTGGATACCGTGACATACTAGACGATAAAGGCAGGATACATCGCTACTTAAGATGCTACCAAAGAGGCTGTTTGGGTGTATATAGGTTCATGAGATGAACTATGTTCCTACCATTGTGTGACAATGGAGTTGTGGCTTATGCCAAGGAACGTCCATCCCATCAGTGATCCAGACTTATTCTAAGGCAGCATCGCCTGATCATGGAGATAGTTGATCTCCAGGGTGATCGAGGTTAGGAGAGTAGACTCAGAGGACAACACAGCGGATCCACTCACAAAGGCCTGTTCCCAGAGAGAGACTTTTATGGGATGGTTGAGTATGAGATACTACAACCACTGCTACAGATGGCCCTAGTGCAAGTGGGAGATTGTTAGTTATATGTATGCCCTAGAGGCCATTACTGTACATAGGATGTATATTGTAGTGGATGCTGGGACATATATAGGGAGGACTTTCTTGCTCGACATGATAGTATGCTATCTGGTTGCTCTTTACCTTAACGTGTATACCAATTGTCTCTCTGTTACATGTTGGTAAAGCCCTTAGGATGTGTACTTGACTACCTGGACTATGATGCGGATCATACTAGTGGGAACATGGTAGTCCGTAAGTACATCCTTTAAAGTCCCTAGTCGTGGGTGTATCGAGACGGGGCATCGATATACTAGAGTAGACTAGCGTATACCTTCTCGACCCATACAGATGGACGATGGATGATCCCATATCCATTGGTGTTTGACATCAGAGATGATATACGGGTGCTCAGTAGAGACTGGGTACACTGGACGGACTCGCCGAGAACTCCCAGATTGTATTATACCTCACGTCAGATGGCAGTTCTCTGGTGACACTGGTACAGAGTAGTCTGTTGACCCGAGATCGTCATAGAGTCTTGTATGGTTCCCACTGTGCTTTGATTTCCATCTTACCACGTCCAAGAGGGCGTGCAAAACGGTGGTTTTTGGGTACAGTCCCGAGTCACATGGAGGCAATGAGCGATAGGAGGGGATTCGTCTCTCCCGGTATAGGGGGTTGATGTTGCGCTGTGTTCGATTGGCTATAACAGGAAATCCCTGGCCAGGGTTGCTGAGATTTACTGGTAAGTGTTACCAGTAGTTTCTCGAAGTGTTATAGACCTCATATCGACACGACTTATTGAGCTATTGGGGTCTGACGTTTACCACCCCTAGGCGAGATATGCGACATATCAGACGATCAGACCGGACTGTACGGTAGTGTTACTGGTCGGATTCACTGGAGTGTGAGCGGTCTTGCTCGTCGATCTTCAGATCGCTCAATACCCGGGTGGCCGTTACGTTTAGCAGACCGCTTGCGGCTTGTGGGTGTTTGATATGATCATCACCTGCTGCCGGCGTATTGACGAGTCTTTAGAGTCCTACACAGAGGTTTCCTGGCTCAAGCGAAACGAAATAGGAGCGCATATGAGATATGTGCGGGACCGAGAATAATGCGTGTATGTGATACCGTATTCTATTCTCGCGATAAATGTATCGAATGGTTGTATGCGATATAACCTAGTTATCGATTCAAGCGTTGATTCGATAAGCCGATATATTGTATACTAGTCGGTTGTGTGCGACATAACCGGATCATTGAATCAAGTGTTGATTTAATGATTTAATGCATATTTATATATTTGATATATTACTTTGCATCAACTAGTATCGGTTTACTTAAGATGGATTTTCTCACTCCGTTGTGCACATTGTATATTCGATATAGTTTTGTGCACTTGATTGTATCATGTTTGATGATACATTTTTGCTTGTGTTTGTGTAAAGATTGAACCATGGTTATTTAAATGATTAGGGTTTACATTTTCATATCTATTTATTTGTTTATTTATTATGGAAATGATAATGAGAAGAATGGTTGCTAATTTTGTTTTATTCTTTGAACCTTCATGAAGCATTGACTTTAGTCAACCATTCTTATCTCATCCTTAACCCTAACCATTCAAACTAACCTTGGTTTAATCTCTACACCTAACCATGGTTTGTTTATGATAAGAATGGATTTTCTTTTCTTTTTTGGATAATTCTTATCATAACAATTTCCTTCTTCTTGTTCCTTTCTTCAAGTGAAGAAACCTTCACTCCATCAATGGTGATTGTTGGAAAAGAGTGAGAAATCCAAATCTAAAGTCTACCCACTTCCTATTTCTTCATCCTCTACCTCTTGCCAAGTAGTAGAGTGTGTTTACTTCATAAGTTTCTTGACTTGGTGAAGTTGTGAGCTTGATCTAGCGATGCCTCGACGTAGATCATCTTCGGCATGGACATCGACGACCTAGCTTGCCCATTCTCCGACGAAGCCGACGCTTGAGCCCGGATTTGATTTGGACAGCGGAGAGGACCTCGTTGCGGAGCTATGGAGGTGGAGCACCGGATCTACAAAGGTTGTATTTCCGTATCTTGTAGTTAAGTGTTAACTAGTTAGCTTTTTCGCCTAGTTTTCTAGCAAACGATCCGTAGTCGGGTCTCTCGGCACCCGTAAAATTTTAAATTGGCATGGTTGATGCCTTGTGAGACCTCCTTGGAGTGCCTAGGAACCCTACAGTAGGGTAGTAATCAAAGTACAGTGGGAACTCACACGAGACAAATGACGATCCCCAGGTCGATGAACTAACCTGTACACATGTCACCAGGGAACTGCTATCTGACGTCAGGTATAAGACCAACTAGCATGTTCCCGGCGAGTCCTGTCCGGTGTACTCATAACCCAATGAGCACCTGTACACATCTTGTTAGTTATATGTATGCCCTAGAGGCCATTACTGTACATTGGATGTATATTGTAGTGGATGCTGGGACATATATAGGTAGGACTTTCTTGCTCGACATGATAGTACGCTATCTGGTTGCTCTTTATCTTAACGTGCATACTTTCTGTCTCTCTGTTACATGTTGATAAAGCCCTTAGGATGTGTACTCGACTTCCAGGACTATGATGTAGTTCATACTAGTGGGGCCTGGGTAGTCCATGAGTACATCCTTGAAATGTTCCTAGTCGAGGGAATATCGAGACGGGGCATCGATATTCCTGAGTAGACTAGCGCATATCTTCTCGACCCATGCGATGGGCGATGGATGATCCCATATCCATTGGTGTTTGACATCGAAGATGGTATGCGGGTGCTCAGTGGAGACTGGGTACACTGAACGGACTCGCCGAGAACTCCCAGATGGTATTATACCTCACGTCAGATGGGAGTTCTCTGGTGACACTGGTACAGCTTAGTCTGTTGAACCGATATCGTCATAGAGTCTTGTGTGTCTCCCACTGTGCTTTGATTTCCACCCTACCACGGCTCTACTGAGTCGTGCAAACAGGTGGTTTTTGGGTACTGTCTCGATTCACATGGAGGCAATGAGCGATAGGAGGGGATTCGTCTCTCCCGGTATTGGGGGTTGATGTTGCGCAATGCACGACTGGCCATAACAGGAAATCCCTGGCCAGGGTTGCAGTGATATACTGGTAAGAGTTATCAGTAGTTTCACGAATGTCATGGACCTCAAGTCGGCATGACTTATCGAGCTACTGGGGTCTGACGTTTACCACCCCTAGGCGAGATATGCGACATATCAGACGAACAGACCGGACTGTACGGTAAGTGTTACTGGTTGGATTCACAGGAGTGTGAGCGGGCTTGCTCGTCGATCTTCTGATCGCTTAATACCCGGGTGGCCGTTACGTTTAGCAGACCGCTTGCGGCTTGTGGGTGCTTGATATGATCATCATCCGCTACCGGCGTATTGACGAGTCTTTAGAGTCCTACACAGAGGTTTCCTGGCTCAAGCGAAACGAAATAGGAGCGCATATGAGATATGTGCGGGACCGAGAATAATGCGTGTATGTGATACCGTATTTCATTCTCGCGATGAATGTGTCGAATGGTTGTATGCGATATAACCTGGTTATCGAATCAAGGATTGATTCGAGAAGCCGATACATTGAATACTAGTCGGTTATATGCGACATGACCGGATCATTGAATCAAGTGTTGATTTAATGATTTAATGTATAATTATATATTTGATATATTACTTTGCATTAACTAGTATTGGTTCACTTTAAATGGATTTACTCACTTGGTTTGTGCACATTGCATATGTGATATATTTTGTGCACATGATTGTATCATGTTTGATGATACATGCAAGCTAGGGTTAGTGTAAAGAATTAGACCATGGTTAAGATTATGATTAGGGTTTTCTTTTTTCTTATTTATTTATTTATTTATTTTGGAAAAAGATGAGAAAAGAATGGTTGCTATTTTTGTTTGCTAGTTGAAGATTCTTGAAGCTTTGAATTAGTCCACCATCCTTGTCTTATACTTAACCCTAACCATTCTAGTTAACCATGGTCCATTCTCTACAACTAACCAAGGGTTAGTAAATGATAAGTATTGATTTATTTATCATTTACATAATACTTATCATATTCTTTTTCCTTCATCTTCTTCTTCTTCAACATGAGAAAAAAGCTTGCTACATCAATGGTGATTGATGAAAAAGTGTGGGAAATCCAAAACTAAAGTCTACCCAATTCCTATTTCTTCATCCTCTACCTCTTGCCAAGTAGTATAGGGTGTTTCCTTCACAAGTTTTCAAGGCTTGGTGAAGTTGGAGCTTGTTCTTGTGATGCCTCGACGTAGATCATCTTCGGCATCGAACCGACGATCAAGCCCGCCCATTCTTCGATGATGCCAATGCTAGAGTCGTGGGTTCGATTTGGACAGCGGAGGGAGATCATCGCGGAGCTTAGGAAGTGGTGGACCGGATCTACAAAGGTTGTAGCCCCTTTCCTTTAGATACATTTCCGTTTACATGCTTGCTTCGCCTATATATCTAGTTAACGATCCGTAGTCTAGGGTTTCTCGGCACCGTAAAATTTCAATTGGGCATGTTTGATCACTTGTGAGACTCCATTAGAGTGCCTAGGAACCCTACACATCTTAGGTGAACCAACTGACACCAGTGGCTTGTGAGACCGGCCACCGCCCCTCGTCGGGGTCTCGACTGTATACACTAGTCTAGTCTGGAGAATCGATGCCCTGTCTCAAAACTCCCACGACTAGGGACCATTTAAGGATGTGCTTATAGACTACCAGCTCCCACGTATATGATCGCCCTCATACTGCTGGCAGTCAAGCAAGAATCCTAGGGGCTCTATCAACGTGTAATAGCGACCTGTAAGGTCACCTGAAACAGTACACGATGATAAAGGTAAACCAGATAGCATACTATCATTTCGAGTAAGACTGTCCTACCGGGATAGGTCCTTCCTCAATCATTGCAATCACGTGCCTGTGATCCAATAATTGACTCTGAGGGCACTATCTCCAACAGGCAGACACGGAATATGGTTGTCGATTGATGTTCTAAGATATTTGCTAATTGGGTTTTTATCTGTATTGTTTAATGTGTTCGTAAACCTCCCCTAACTGCTAGTATGTCGGTTGGCAGGGGGTTGCACATTTCTGTAATGTTTACTGTTTGTGTATATGGACTTGATTGGAGTGTTATGATGATTAGCCGGGGTTTGAGATGGGTTTAATATTCATTCATTCGATGTAAATGTAATATGATGTAATATTCTTTTGCGGGGGGCATGAAGGTTGCGGTTGTAGCCACCGTTTTATTATTTCTTTTTACTATTTTTGCTCCTAGGATAGACCCAAGGCGGGGTACACAAACTACCGAGTACGTTGAAGTGATTAGTGGCCTACTCACGTTGTTGAGGGAGACCGCTTCACTTCGGGTACTGGGCGGGTAGTTTTTCGTACCCGTAGAGGTCTAGGGTTGGGGTAAGGGCTATTCATCACAACTGTTTAATCCGTCTTTTATTGCAGGATCAAAGCAAAATGCGGATTGCTAGTATATCCAATAAAGTTCAACTGTGATCTGGAATGCTTATTATTGCGTCTGACGAATGTACAATATCTATATATGATAGCTATTAGACGTCGCTTATATTTTACACCCGCGCTAGCCCAGCCCCCGCTCTGTCGTTAGTTAAGTAACCTAACGGGTGATGACGGGACCCCGTGGCAAATGCGGATAGCATAAAAGGATGTGGTATTTTTGTTGTTTTCTGCAATGATAGGATAAAGATGGGACGCATTATTATAATGCAAAGAAAATAAACCATAGTTTAATCGTTGGAACAAATTTAAAAGAAACCACTCGGTTATTTTAAAAGATCAGAATTTTTAATTGCGGAGCTTTAACCCCTCCTTTTAAAAAGTATCAGGTTCATTCGATTATATCAAGTTCACTACGTTCACGGTTTTGCCAAAACCATTCGTAGCCCTCCGTCATTTCATATAGATAGTCAATAGTATTCAAGCTGTGTTTGTTGACTAAAGTCAAGGCACAGTGTTTGGTAGCTGTTGGATATTCATATGCAGCATAGATAGATGCGTTGGTTTGGGACAGTCGTATTACCTTGTTGACTAAAGTCAAGAGTATGTACGGGTGGGTTCAAATTAACCTGGATAATGACGGGTAGAACTTGACATGTGACTTATGATTTGTTGACTAAAATCAAGGTCATAAGAGCATGGGGCAAAAATCCATATCGGGGATTTCTAAAGAAACTGAAATTTGCAGAGAGATGCATACCATTTTGGAGTTTGATGAATGTTGGTAGGATTCCTTCAATATTATCATACGATGATATTTTGGATCCCGATCCTACTGTGAGTATATACTACTTATCAGGAGATTCGTCACTTAACGATCAATGCTATAAACCAAGTAGGTGCCTAGAAAGGTGTCAGCGGGGCTACGCCCCCAGAGAAAAGAGGTTATTTAATTAAGAAACTTCGCGAAAGCGTTGGAAAACCTCTCTCGAAGTATCGACACTGACCTGGCTGAACGGTTAAGTAAGAAATGTTGTCACGTCCCGAAAGTACGGAATATGACCGGCACTTAAACTACGAACGTCTCGAGGCGTACGTAATCTAAGTAAGCCGAAAACCCAGAAATCCAAACCAAGAAAAGTAGTAGAGTGAAGGAAAACCAATTAAAACAAGTGGTTTCAATAGCATAAGCCGAATTATGCGGTTTAAAAAAAAAATCAAACATTTCCCGAAAATTTCGGCAGAATCTCCTTTGTAAAAACTGGCCCCCAAACGGGATACAACATGAATAGTATACGAAATCAAAAAAGCATCCCCAAGCGGGAGCTAGCTCTTCGTCAATCGACGGTCACAACCACACAAGCAATATAATATACAACGCCAAGGGCGAGGATCAAAACTCAAAAGGAAACTCAAAACCACAAGAAATCCACAGAAATATAACGCACAACTCTAAGGTCGAAAAAATAAACATCACTGGTCTCTATCTCTGAAATAAATACATGTTTGGTTGATGGAACTTCTAGATACAACAGAATAATGATATACAAGATATATAATGAGGGTACGATACAAGTAAACCCACCTACTAGCAAGTCACCCGGAAATGGGAAGCAGTACCAGCAAAGCCGTAATGAAACCTGTACGGCAAAACCTGCAAGAAACTGGGGCACAACGGGGGTGAGTTGCCAACTCGTGAATAGAAAAACATCTACGGAAAGAAATCGCATAAATAACGCAACCTAGGTCAATGATCATAATATATCCTCAATTATATATATAACATGCAGCCTATAACAAAGGCTAGGGTAAATATCTAACCCGAGTGTAATCTCATGTGCCCGTGTCAGTGCCTCAGGTAGCAATATATCATATGAATGAGGTTTGAATGCATGAAAGTAGAATACATGTAAATGAAAACCTGTTTTCATAATTTAGTGAGATTTCCTTTGTATTTTTAAAATGAGGTACCATAATGAAATCAGCATAAAACAGTGCCTAGCATCGGCACAAAACGTAATCCCAATATCTCGATATCTCTGTATCACAGTCTCTGTACCTCAATATCTCGAAATCACAATGTCTCAATCACAATATCTAGGGCGCCGTCAGTCCAGACCGGCCCCTACCATCCATCTCAAGACCACGACGGTATCCTCCGGATATCCGACACGTCGGGTAATATCACCGGTCGGTAGTGCTCCCCTGCCAGGCTCAACGTCAACAACACGATCCTCTTGCCCCGGGGTACCGCACCGGGCCCACCATGTACCCGAAACGGTTCCTCCACTCCTCGAATCGGGTCTCGAAATCCATCAGCAAACTCATTGTGGACGACTCATACATCATGGAAAAACCGCACTTTTTATTTAAAAGAGAGGGAAGAAGCTTATACAAGTTTTGCGGTTTTCCCCCAAATCCAGAAAATCTCATAGAAATCCGAATCCAAATCATCAATAGCATATAAACCCATGAATATAGGCATAAGAATCCATGAATACGGCATAACAATGAATAACAGTATGCATGAAGTGACAAGTAATAACTATAATATCTAAGCTGGCATATAAGGTAAGTACACTAATATTATGTCAAACTACAAGCTATCAGACTAAGTTAAGCAATAATATTTTCTAAGGTGTACGTGACATGGCAATTACCGATGAAGATGTGTGTGAGCCGGCAAGTAAGTGTACGTGGTACATACGCATCATCGGTAATGGTGCTGGTGTCCTAACAGCATAATGTCAACAATGCAATATGAAATAACAATGTAAGTATGCGATGCAGAGCCAGCAACCAAAATGAGCGGGAGCTAAATATTAAACAATGGTGCCATTTGAAATAACACGAATCGTGGGGTTTTGAAAATAGGGGCTACGGTGTTTTTATGAAAAGATACGTCTTTTGAAATATCCGTAGGATCCCTTGGGCTGTCTTTTAAAATACCCACGATTCGTTAGTTTTTGAAATAGGTAAGAATCGAATCTAATCTAACAACTAAACTAAACTAAAGGGCTAAGCTAACAAGCTGGACTACAGGTAAGGAAACCGCTTAACATCTGAGTCGATACATATACATACCTGTATATATATTAGTCGGTGATCCCGCCTCAATAATATCATATCCGATACCATATCTATAATCAGACATCCCAAGTCAAGAGTGCGGATCAATCATCAAAATATAGCTCGTACGTAAATCCGTCGTACGGCATCCCCAAATCTGGGTACGGGTTAATATCATATTCATCACACTATTCATCTGGTATCCTCTTTATCCAAGATCATAGTCCAGGGTACTGAACTATGTCTAGTACAATACTAATATCATCAATATAGTCATGATCTGACTACTGATCGACAGTCTCGTACAAACCGATATCATCAGCACATATCATCATCAAGGGGTATACATCGCCCAATACGGCCTAGTATCAATATCCTAGCATATCATATCTCATATCACGATCACATGTCGACCATTTTATTTATAGCACTATTCACCCGTATCGTCATTCAAAGACCCGCTATAACATCAGGACGTATCTCAAATACGAATCCTGCCATATCACCGATATCACAACCTCAACACAAATCTCATCGACTCATCTCAAACCCAAGTATCATTCTCAAATCTGTATGTGAACACATAGTCCCATACCCATGTGAACACATAACTATATATTCCCGAATAAGCACAAATGAAAGAAGAAAGTATGCAAGTATGGGTGGTTGTGTGCATGTGTGGTGCGACCACTACTCTAGGGTTTCGCGACACTAAATCATCCAAGAACACCAAATATCCATATTATCATCAATATACTCAAACAAAATATAATCAATAAATATATGTGTGTATACGTATTCGTATACATCACCACGAACTGCGGGGGTGCTATACGCCATCCACCCGACTTCTCCCCGTAGATATAAATCTACTCACCTGGTCCTCGCTCACCGGTGACGACGTCGCCACACGCTTGCTTGTTGTCTCGAAGTCCACATGGGTACCTACATATCATAACGCACCGTATCGCATTAAAATCCGACTCATGATCAAAATGACACACGAAACCCACATAGATCAAAACCTATGGTTGCTTTCACAAAAACCCAAAATTCACTTTAAAAGCCATTTTTCCGAAAATCTAGCAAGCACAAATTACCCGTTTTAGTACAAAACTCGACGTTTGAACAAATTTAATGGCCATAATACTTATTAAACAACTTAAATAAGTCATAAAAACCATTTCCATTATTTAATCTCATTAAATTTCTTTAGCCCCAAAATTCTAGTTTACAATATACCCAAATTTTAACAATTTTATAGCAAAAATGCACAAACAACAATTTAGCTAGGATTTTCATGAACTAAAGACATTAAACCACACTTAATAATGTTAATGAAGTCAAGAAAAACCTAATTACATTTTTCTCTTAATCAAATTCAAGGTTTACAAAAACCTAGTTTGCAATTTAAGCAATTTGGACAAATTACATATAACAAGTGCAATTTAATCAACCAAACTAGGTTTTACATACATTAAGATGTTAAACTAAACCTTGCATCCCTAATGATATGATAAAAACCCTAATTGAAATCAAAAACCCTTACTATATTTTTCAAAACATTCAATTAATCCCAAACTATTAACTAATTATGCTAGATTTAAAGTATCCAAACAACAATTAGACATAAGGTTAAGAATTTACCCCCACAATCATCTTGAAATCTAGCACAAATCTAGCCTCCCAAACATGCTTCCCTTCACCAAGATGCATACAAGAATGGTCAAGTAAAAATGGGTAGGGATTAGATTTTGATTTTATGGAATTTTTGAAGCATTTTGGATGATTTTTTGATGGAATTTTGAAGAGAAAAGAGAAGAAGAAATGGAGGGGGGCTACTGCTGCTGGTTTCAGTAGAGGAAGAGGGGGAAAAGGTGAGGGGATTATGCCAAAAGATCCAAGTCAAAGCCCCTCCCAATTACCATAATACCCCCACCTACTTTACTATATATAAAAACCTTATTTTAACCCATTTCTCACATGATTTAAGGTCAAAAAGAGGGAAATAAAATTCTTGGGCTGCTACAATAGTGTGAGGCCGGCCAAGGGGAGTGAGGGTTAGTGTGAGAGACTTTACAAAAAAATTCTATGCAAAAAGACCCCCCACAATACCATATTTGCAAGTTTTAGTTCAAAATAACTATATTTTTGTTTTCCATAAAATAAATCAATTAAAACTTGAAATAAAATACTAAAAAATTATATTACAACTAGATTTTAATTAACATGATTTTAAAGATTAAAATTAGCCCATTTAAATTTGTATTTATCTCTAATTTAATGTATTTTCTTACCGGCTTAAAATAATATTAAAATAATTAATTTCGGAAAAAATTTCAGAAAATTTGAAATTTCAGCAGTGGCTCAATAAACACCAAATACTAGCAATTACAAATCTAGAATATGTATATTTATTTTTGTAATAAAAATATTTGCATTTTGACTTTTTACAAAAAACCCCCTTATTTTACCGTTTTTTCGAAATTTCACCGAAACGATTTTCAAAACGTTACAATTGTACGTTGAGAATAGTCCTGGCTAATTCTTCTTTTATGGTTTGAGGAGGGATTCGAGAAACAGTGGGAGCCATCCTGTTTAGATAAATTAAAAACCAATCTAATCTTGCAAGAGCATCGTGCTAAAATGTTTTCTTCTCTCTCTCTTAATTGCAGCGACCTTGTGACCATGACTAGGTTACATCTGGATAAAAAATTGACTGATTCTGACTTATATAACTGGCAAAGGTCTGTCCAGATGTCCATTACCTATGACAAGCTGGACCACCCTATTACTACTCAAGATCCCGCCGTCCCAGGTCCAGTTTCCACCGTCACGGATATGGATATCCGCCAGACAAGGGAAAAGGATAAAGCGAAAGCTAAGTGCCTCGTGTTAGCTTCAGTTGATGGTGTATACCAGAAGCAGCACGAGAAGATGGACTTAGTTTCCATCTTCCTCCATAACAAAGATTTATATGGAGAGCAATCTCATATCGTAAGATATAAGACCTCGAACGAATTAATTCAAGCGAGGTTGGCTGATGGGTCATCTGTAAGGGACAACGTCCTTACAATGACTAGCTGTATTGATGAGCTCCAGGACCTGGAGACCGCGTTGGGAAACGAGTCAGATACTGACTTGATTCTACAGTCTCTGCCTCCTACCCTGAAAGTAACCAAGAAAGTAGAAGGAAAGAGAAGGGCAAAAGTTTCGGGACTGAATATAGTAAAAGAGGGACGTTCCTATTGTTACAGGAATGAACATTGGCAGAATGATTGCAGGGCTAGAAAAGCTAGTAGCCAGGATTCGAAGCATGTTGTGGCTTCAGCCTCAAGTGTATTGTGGCTTCATTACATGCTTTGAGAAACCGTAGAGTTATGAAGGTAGGTGATTTGTCTCTCAGAGTTGCAAACGGAATGAGCGTGGACGCTGAATCCGTGGGAGAATATGTAAGTCCATGCTACCGCTCCCGGTACTTACGGGCTTGCGGAAATGATGAAAAACAATTTTTCTAGAGATGGTAACATGGACTCAAACCGGATCTTTGTTAAACTATCTATCTAACAACCTAACTAGGAGTTGTTTAACTACTCGGTTAGGGGTTATACCTTTCTTGAACCCCTTCGTCTTCAACTCGTGTGGTGTACGGACCGGCCTCTCCTCGTCGTCTTCTCGCGCCGAAGACGGATCCACCCGAAAGCTTCTACCTTTGGCTTCTTCTTCTAACTTGAAGAAACTAGTTTACTCGGTTTGTTAAACCTTGTGAACTAGGATGAGTAGAGGATTGTTTTGGTGTCTTTTTATCTCTAGGGCAATGAGTCTCAACACATGAGAATGGTTTGCCCTTGAGGTAGAGAGAGAGCAAGAGGAAGAGGGTGAGAGCTAGAGAAAATGAGAGAGCTCAAGAGAGAGAAAGCTCAAGAAAGAATAAGCAATACTTTTCTCATACACCCTCTCATAATCCAAAAGCATCATGATAACAAGTAATGATAATTGAGTATATTGTAAAGGTTATTATCATGACAAATGACACTATCATTTCTTACATTAAATGTAAATGGTGAACAAAACAAGCAAGCATAAGTCAATGCAACCAAATGATGGCCATTGCCATGATGGTGGTCAACAAGTCCAACCTAGTCAACCGGTCAACAAAAGTCAACAAGTCAACTAGGTCAACCTTTCAACCCTAACCATGTCACTATAATACTCAATTAATATTATTGTTAATCATATGTCTTAATCTCATTAGGGTTTGACAAAAGTCAACAGTCAGCAATCCTAATGAGAATTCTCTGCCTCTGTCTCTGTCAACTGTGCATACACACCCGTATCCGCGTTCCGGGGAACACGAATACAAACGAGATAAAACCAATCCCAAAACGTACACTAGGATCTGGCTTAAACCAAAGCCCGCTAGTGTTAACTGTCCGGACACTGAACGTGCACAAGTGCACGAATGTGACCGAACCCTGTCGCAAAACCATGCGACCTGTCGCAAAACCATGCGACATCTACTCTTTTGCCTAAAGGCGAATAGCTCTCTGTGTGGGACTCTAAAGACTCGACACTACGCTGGCAGTGGGTTTAACCACAGACCGCAAGCGGCACTAGCTGGGCGTAACGGCCCCCAGGTAGATGCCGATAAGAAGACGGACGAGGTGAAACCCATCTGAACTCCTACTGAGCCTGAATGTGACAGTCTCCGTACAGTCCAGTCTGTTCGTCTGATAAATCGCATGGCGGGCCCAGGGGCGGTAAACGTCAGTCCCCTAATAGCGGTACAAGTCGTGTCGGAGTGAAGCCCAGAACACCCTGAGATAACACTGGAAACCTACCAGTATATCTCGCATGCCCTGGCCAGGGACTACTCGTGTAATGGCTCTCCTAGATACAGCGCGATGTCAACCCCCAATACCGGGAGAGACGAATCCTGTCTAACCGTCACTACCTCCAAGTGCTTCGGGACTGCACCAAACTACTACCTGTTTGCATGACTCCTTTGAGCCGTGGTAGGGTAGTAATCAAAGTACAGTGGGAACACACTCAAGGCGAAGTGACAGTGTCAAGTCAGCGGACTAAGCTGTACTCATGTCACCTGGGAACTGATAACTGACGATAGGTATAATACCAACCAATCAGTTCCCGACGAGTCCTGTCCAGTGTACTCGTAACCTAACGAGCACCCAAATACTATCTCAAGTACGACGTACTAACGGCTGTGGGACAGACCGTCTCCCAAGCTGGGATAAGAAGCGCATACGCTAGTCTACTCCGGAGTATCAATGCCCTGTCTCGATAGTCCTGCGACTAGAGACCTGCATAAGGATGTGCTTGTAGATTACCCAACTCCTACGAGTGTGACTGCCATCACAACGCTGGTAATCAAGCAAAGATCCTAAGGGCTCTACTAATATGTATAAGCAATATGCTAAAAGAAACACATGCTCATATTAAAGTAGAAACAAACCAAGTAGCATACTTCCATTTTGAGCAAGATTGTCTATACAACTGTGAATATCCCAAGCTTCCATTAAGTAATATACAAACTAGTGTGATACAGTAATGGCCTCTAGAGCATATACACTAACAATCTCCCACTTGTACTAAGGCCATATACTGGCGTATCGGAGACCTATCATCTCGATCAGCCGCTCGAACTGAGTCTGGGGCAAGGCCTTGGTGAATGGATCTGCAGTGTTATCTTCTGAAGCAACCCTCCGAACTTCGATCTCCTGACGATCCACGATCTCCCTGATCAGGTGATACCGCCTCAAGATGTGTCTGGATTTCTGATGGGACCTGGGTTCCTTCGCTAAAGCTATAGCCCCGTTGTTGTCGCAATACAGAGGTATTGGGTCAACAATGGACGGAACCACCTGAAGCTCTTTCAAGAACTTCCTCATCCAAACGGCTTCTTTTGCGGCATCAGATGCAGCGATATATTCCGCTTCCATAGTCGAGTCAGCAATGGTTTCCTGTTTGGAACTCTTCCAACACACCGCCCCTCCATTGAGAGTAAAGACAAAGCCCGACAGGGACTTGGAATCATCCTTTTCACTCTGGAAGCTGGAGTCAGCAAAGGCCTCGATCTGGAGGTCTTTTCCGCCATACACCAAGAACATCTCCTTAGTCCTTCTCAAGTACTTGAGAATGTTCTTTACCGCTATCCAGTGTTTCTCCCCAGGGTTTGACTGATACCGGCTTACTACACTCAGTGCATAAGCTACATCCGGTCTGGTACACAACATCGCATACATTATAGAGCCTACCGCAGAAGCGTAGGGTATAATAGACATGCGATCCCTTTCCAAATCAGTCTTGGGAGACATCTCTTTGGAGAGGGTGATCCCGTGACAAGCCGGTAGATTACCGCGCTTGGAATCTTCCATACTGAATCTTTTCAGTATGGTGTCGATGTACCTAGACTGTGAATGTCCTAATATCCTCTTAGATCTGTCACGATAGATCCGGATCCCCAGAATGTATGAGGCATCACCCAGGTCTTTCATGGAGAACCTGTGTAACAAGAACCCTTTGATAGATTGTAGCATAGGAATGTCATTTCCTATTAAGAGAATGTCATCCATGTATAAAACGAGGAATACTACAGTTCTCGCCACAAATCTACTATAAATGCATGGTTCATCTGGATTTTTGATAAAGACAAATTCTTTGACCGTCTCATCAAAACAGATGTTCCAACTCCGCGACGCCTGCTTTAGTCCATAGATGGAATTAAACAACTTGCACACCTTTCCGCTGCTCCCACTCTGAATGAAACCCTCTGGCTGGTCCATATAGACACACTACTCTAAATTTCCATTTAGAACGTTAGCCACAATACGAACACTTGAGGGTATGTTTTGTGTGGTTGCGTCGGTTAAATGTAGTGTGTGCGTGTTTTGAGTCTATTATTAATATATGCTTGCTTTATTGTTTTGATGTGGTAGGTTCGCAGCCGGGAACTTCGGACACTGCTACAGGGGGGAAAACGAGTAGTTTGCTTCACTTAGACATGAGCGTTGGTGAGTAGATTTAACATCTACAGGGGAATCGCCCACATGGCGTTATGCGTCTGGGCTAGAAATGACTTGACTTGTTGCATATTCTATTTCATATTTAGAATTGCGCAGTCACCCTACTGCTTAGTTAATTGTTGTGCTTGGACTAGTATCCTGAGGACACTGCATTATTATTGACGGCTCATGTTACACAAGCACTGATTGTATGCCACACACACCGTCAATAATTGCCATGTCACGCACAACCCACATATAGAAATGATATAGTTTGGTTAGGGACATTGAGACATTGATTCATATTTTTTTATGCATATGACTTTTAGCATACCTGTATACCTACAGGCTTACACATCTGGCCTGACATGCTTACATGCTAGTTACCCATATACTTATATGGTATTGTACCATTGTGATAGGTATATACACATATGAGACATAGCTACATGTACATCTGGCATACATACATACATATACCTGGAGGGTATTATGGATAGGTATAGACACATACCTTGCTACAGCTACTTTGACATCATACATACTTACATATGGACACATATATCTTGCTATACCGACATGGTTACGCATACCTTATTATAGCTACATGTTCACCGTCTATGATGTTGCATCTGATTTCGGGGAAATCAGGAACCGCGTGATATATTTAGTAACTTGTTGCAGTTAAATAGTTGTTTTCCTTTATATGCTCATATTACTGTTTCATGTTGCATATACTACATTCATAGATGTCATATGATGTTCTCTGATATTTTTACTACTATGTATATATAACAGTGGAATGGGATGCTGTTATATATGCCTATACACATATATTAGTGGAATGGGATGCTAATATGTGTGTATTGATTCATGCATTCATACGTATTCACTACTTGATGTTTTCTGGATTTGAGGACCGTGGTTGTTTCATGAAATTTATGCATTATTTGAAAAACTCGGTTTCTCTTGATATGATATTTCTGCAGCCACCATGAGATTTCTCGGTTCTGAGCTTATATATACCCCACGCGAGGAAAGGAGGGGTCCGCAGCGGGTACATGGTAGGGCCCGGAGGTACCCCGGGGCAAGAATCTCAGTGAGGAGATGGGTTAGTGGGGGAACCATACTTTCCGGTGACATTAACAATGACTCGGCGGTTATCGTGGCGATACCGACGGGAGTCATGTATGTATGGATACGTCGAAAGACGAGGGTCAGAGCTAGGCACTCGGGCTTTTCGGTATAGCGTATGATACGTACTTATCAGGGGGCCAGTCGTGGTGACAGCACCTGATAGATCAGTATTTCTGTGTCGATGCTTGACACATGTTTCATGATGTTTTGGGTGTCGATGTTAGACACTCACCTTATATGAAACGTACTTGATACTGATATTGGACACACATGATATGTCGGATATACTGATATTGTACACACAGGATATGTGGGATATACTGATATTGTACATACATGATATATGAGATATACTTGATGTTGGACATTCAGGATATATGAGATTTACATGATATGAGAGCTAATTTGGGGTCTGATTTGTGGAAATTGGGAATTGGATTGTCTTTTTGGATTTGGTCCTACCACGAGGTTAGGATTCCCGTGGAAATGACATGTTTTATTCCATACTCCACCTTTATTGTTTATGCACTGCATCATGTATTATTTGTACCTGATAGAGTACTTTCCATGACTGTTGCATTTACATACTATTATATGCATTGTTTCATGTATTATTGTACCTGATAGAGTACCTTACATGATTATTGCATACAGATCGTCATATTATTGCTTCATGTATTAGTAGTACCTGCCAGTATACCTTTCATGACCGATGCATTACATATGACAATTCATTTCTATTAAATGCTTATGTTAGATTCGCGTTGCATGTGCATACTCGCGATTACCTGTATATGTTATTTACTATTCACGAGTTGGCAACTCATCCCCGTTGTGCCACAGTGTTTTGTAGGTGTTCCTCAGGATAGTCAGAGGCAGAGCTATTTCCACCCATCGTATCATCTTTTGCTACGGATACCGCTTAGCCTGACAGTGTGCAGTTTTGCTTAGGTAGGTTTTGCGGTTATCCAATGTTGTTTGTTGTATATTCGTTGTATTATGTACTCTCCATCTACCATTATCTTGTATGACTTAGAGACTTGATGTGAGGACGGTATTGTATATTATTTTCTGACTTGGAGGTTTTTATACAGTTTTATTTATATCGTCTATTTCTTCGCTACGGCGTCGTATATCTGTTGTGGTGATTGTTTTTCGCCGTTGGGCATGGATTTTGCTCCCGTTTGGGATGCTTTACTTTATATTTATGTTCTACCCATTTTGGGGGCTTGTTTTACAAAGGAGGTGCTGCCGAAATTTTTAAAGGAAATAAGTTGGACTTTTAAAGAATTTGGGTTGAGATGTCAAAGGTTTTGAAAATGCTATTATTTCTTATTACTTTTGATGGTTTAGATTTTTGGGTTTTGGCTTTCTTTTACTACGTTACGCCTGTAGATGTTGCGTAGTATTAGGGCCGTCACATGCCAATTTTCGGGTCGTGACAATGCCATACGATGGATTTACCGTATGTGATATAATTATGATGATAGATCTGCACTCATGACTCGAGGATGTAATATTGTATATTGTATCGTACGTGATACTATTGAGGCGGGATCACCGAGTACTAGATATATATATCGACTCAGACTTAGGTGGTTTTCCTTACCCTTCGACTAGTCTATTAGTTTAGTCTTGTAGTTTACTTAGCAGATGTTAGACTGGGGTCGAGTCATACTTATTTCCAAAACTAACGAATCGTGAGTATTTTAAAGACATGCCAAGAGATACAACAGATATTTCAAAGGACGTACCTTTTCTTAAAAACACCGTAGCCCCTATTTTCTAAACACCATGATTCGTGCTATTTTAATGCCAAACTGTATGACTCGTGTATATTATGTAGATTCTTTATTGTTGTGTTTATTATTCATTTTACGCATATTCTTGCTATTCGCATCGCATTGCATGTTTAAATGTGTTTTATTTGTTATATCAAACCCATGTTATCAGGACACCAGTACCATTACCGATGATGCGTATGTCTACAAACACTTACTTGCCGGCTCACACACATCATCATGGGTAATTGCCATGTCACGTACACTTTAGAGAATATTAATTCATTGATATCGCTTGCTAGCTGATAGTTCCGATATATCATTACTGTGCTAGATTAGATATTGCATTTATTACTGAGATACTTCATGCATTTATACATTCGTTCGTCATGAAATATTATGGAGCTTTATGCCAGTATACACTGTCTATTGTCATCGTGATTTTAAGATTTCGGATTTCCATGAGATTTATGGGTTTGGAGAAACCGCAAGGATTTTATAAACATATTATCATTTTAAAAAAGATAGAAAATTACAGTTTTCTCCTGATATGATTTGAGATATGTCCACCATGAGTTTTCTCTGCTCTTGAGCGATATCATACACCCGATTCGAGGAGGAGGAGGAACCGTCTGTGGGTGCATGGTGGACCCGGTGCGGTACCCCGGGGCAAGATTGCCGCAGCAGATGGCGTTGAGCCCGGCAGGGAGCACTACCGACCGGTTATTATGATGCGCCGGATATCCGGAGGATACTGATGTGGTCTTGAGATTTGATGATATGGGCCAGTCCGGATTGCCGAAGCCCTAGATATTGAGATTTGATGATAGAGGCCAGTCCGGATAGCCGGAGCCTGAGATATTGAGATTTGATGATATAGGCTAGTCCGGATAGCCGGAGCCTGAGATATTGAGATATATATTTTGTGTCGATGCTTGAAACTGATTCTCTGTTGATTTCATTGATGATACTCGATTTTTATACAGAAATCTCACCAAGATAAGAAAAACGTTTTCTCATTTAGATGTATTCTGTTTTCATGCATTCATACATCATATATATGATATGTTGTTACCTAAGGCATTGACACGATCACTTGGTATTACACTTATGTATAGATGTTTACCTCTGCCATTACTATATGCTTCAGGCTATATCATTTTTAGGATATTACTATCGTATGAACTAGGATTGAGTCATACATGCGATTTCTTCTCGGTGATGTTTTCTACTCACGAGTTGCCAACTCACCCCCGTTGTGCCACAGCTGTGCAGGTTTTGCCGTACAGGTTTCTTTGGCGGCTTTGCTGGCACACTGCTTCTTTCCGGGTGATTGCTTTGGTAGGTGGGTTCACTTGCATCGTGACCACCATTGTATTTATATTTATTCAGTTGTATCTAGAAAACTCCATCAAACAGACTTGTATATTTTATAGACTTAAAAGACCGGTATGTATATTATTTCAACCTTAGAGTCGTGCTTGTATTATTATGGTTTTCTGGTGGTTATTGGTTTTATTCTGAGTTTTGATCCTCGCCCTTCGGCATTGTATATTATATTGCTTGAGTGGTTGTGACCGCCAATAGGCGAAGAGCTAGCTCCCGCTTAGGGATGCCCTTATATATATTTCATGTGTTGTACCCTTTTGGGGCCAGTATTTATAAAGGAGACTTTGCCAAAATTTTTGGAAAAGACTTGATGTTTTAAAACCGTTTACTACGAATTTCAAAGTGATTTATATGCAAACTTTTAAACAAGTTTTCCTTCACTTTCTCCTTTTAAATGGTTTAGATTTCTGGGATTTTGTCTTACTTGAATTAGATGGGGTCCTATATACTTCATATGATTTAAGTGCCAGACATGTGCCATTTCGGGTCATGACAGAATCTCAGCCTCTTCGCGAATCTGGAAGGGTTCCTCATCCACTTGAGAGATACTACGGTCTTCTCTATGACAGTGGGTGCGATGATTCTATCATGGTAGATGATGGAACAACTAGGTTCAGGCAGGCCATCACGAGAGGCGACTCTGTGAAATGGCTGGATGCTATGCGATCAAAGATGGAATCCATGTACACCAACAAAGTATGACTTTGATTATTGCACCTAAAGGGGTAAAACCCATCAGGAGCAAATGGATCTTGAGAAGATTCTTGGTATAGGTGGAAAAGTTGAGACTTTCAAAGCTATGCTTAAGTCCATTAGGATTAAAGCAAGCATCGCGGAGATGGAATATCTGTTTTGATGTGTCAGTCAAAGAGTTTAACTTCATCAAAAAGGTAGATGAACCTTGTATATACAAGAAGGTTGTACATAGTAAAGTTGTCTTCCACGTATTGTACGTAGATGGCATACTCTTGATAAGAAAGTGTTTCCTATGCTACACTCGGTCAAGCTCCTCTTATTACGGAGATTCTCCATAGAAGATCTGGATGATACCTACTACATCTTGTTGTTTATGATCTAAGTGGATGTTGGGAGTGTGCCATATCCAGACTAGATGTAGATGGCTCACTATGTGTAGTCATCAGGAATCAATCAGATCTTGGTGTTGGATATAGTGCCCTTAAAGTCAATTATTAGATCGCAGGCACGTGATTGCAATGATTGAAGGATGACCTATGCCGGTAAGACAGTCTTACTCAAGATGATAGTATGCTATCTGATTTATCTTTATCATCGTGTACAACTTTAGGTGATATTACAGATCATTATTACGCGTTGATAGAGTCCTTAGGATTATTGCTTGAATACCAGCAGTATGATGGCGATCATATACGTGAGAGTTGGGTAGTCTATAAGCACATCCTTAAAGTGGTCCATAGTTGTGGGAGTTTCGAGAATGGGCATCGGTACTCCATTAGTAGACTAGTGTATACAGTCGAGACCCCGACGAAGGGCGGTGGCCAGTCTCACAAGCCATTGGTGTCAGTTGGTTCACCTAAGATGTATACATGTGCTCATTGGGTTATGAGTACACCGGACAAGACTCGCCGGGAACATGCTAGTTGGTATTATACCTGACGTCAGATAGTAGTTCCATGGTGACATGTGTACAGGTTAGTTCATCGACCTGAGATCATCATTTGTCTCGTGTGAGTTCCCACTGTGCTTTGATTACTACCCTACCACGGCTCAAAGGATTCATGCAAACAGGTTTTAGTTGGGTACAGTCCCGAGCCACATGGAGGTAGTGAGCGGATCGGTAGGGGTTTCGTCTCTCCCGGTATTAGGGGTGAGATCGCGCTGTGTCTAGAAAAGCCATTACATGAAGTCCTTGGCCAAGGCAAGAGATTTATATGCAGGTATTCCAGTAGTATCTTATGGTGTTCTGGGCTACACTCCGACATCACTTGAACTGCTTTTGGGGATCTGACTTTTACCAACCCCCTAGGCCCGACATGCGATACTCATAGACGAACGGACCAGACTGTACGGATATTGTCACTGACAGGCTCAGTAGGGTGTTAGGATGAGTTCGCTCATCGGCCTCCCTTTTAGTCAATACCTGGTAGCCCGTTACGTACAGCTAGTACCACTGACGTGCTAGTGGTTAAATCCACAGCCAGTGTATTGACGAGTCTTTAGAGTCCCCCACAGACAGTTTCTCAAGTTTCGGGCGAAACGTTGTAGAGGCCGTATGGTATTATGGCAGGGTTCGATCATATACGTGCACTTGTGCACGGATCATGATCGGTCGGATCATACTAGTAGGCTTCGGTTTAAGCCGGATCCTAGTATTAGATTTGTTGGATTACTTTAGTCTCATCGCATTTGCATTCAGTCGGAATGCGGATGCAGGTATGTATATACAGGTAAGGGGTATCCTTGTGATCCGTCACGTGTTTACTTTAATAGATGCCATTCTATTTTTATTGTGGTAAACATTTAGATAAATGTTTACAAATGGAAATAATAAGCTCAAAGTCATGATTAGGAGCGTTAATTGTGACACATGCATAAGTGATGACTCATGGTCTCTTTATTTGTGCATATGTCACATTATTGTTTGATTTATATGTTGAAATGATAAGAGGAGAGAGGGAAGGCAGCCAGGGGGTAAGGGGTTTGCTCTTGTGTTTATCATTCTCGCTCTCACTCTCATTATCATTCTAACACATAAGAAAAAGAAAAGGCTCTTCTTCTTCTTTTTTCTTCTCTTGAGATCACTATCTCCATTAATGGAATCCACTTAAACCTCCATCCATATACTCTCATGCATTGAGAATCAATGGATGCTTGAGACAAAGTGATCACACACATTCTCTACTTCACCTTGGACACGTCGGTTAGCAAACTTCGTGTCCGAGTTGCCTCGGTTCGAAGCGGGAGCCCGTAAAAGGATTCATCGACATGGTGCCCTTTCTGACGAGGAGATTGGAGATCGAGCGAGATCGGAGATGCCGCAAGGAGCTAAAGATGGTGGCTAAAGACCGAAGGACATGGATCGATCGGTATAGCCTTTCTAACCTCCTTGTAGATTTCAAGTTTAATGTTAATGGTATGATCCGGGTAAAAGTCTGCGTTAGCGCCAGTTTCAATTCTATGAAAAGTTTTTGTTTCCGCATTTTGGCCTCGGATTCACGGCCGGGGCGCTACCGTAGACTTACACGGTATCAGAGCCACGCCATTAACAGTTTACTAGCTTGTTTAGACAATGTTAACTTATTGAAACCAAAACTGAACCCAAACACTACCACTGCTGTCCCTGTCTCTGTCGTTTTTAAAAATTGTTCAGAATTTTTTTTAAATAAGTGCAGAAGACCACCCATGAGACCATATGACCACAGCCCAAAAACGAGCCCCTGTCACCTGGAAGAAACTGGCCACCGACCATGATTTTCCGGCCAGGCCAGCCCTATTGATGTGTTTAGGCTTCGTATTTGGGCTTTTGTCTGGTCTCTGGGAAGTTGGTGCAGTGGTATTGTTTATTTGGCCCAGTTTGGATATGGTTTTATCAGTCTGTTTGGGGCCATTCGGGGGTTATTTCGGAGTCGATATTTTTTAATATTGTTTAAAGTTTACAGTGCATTACATTATATCTGCGACCATGAATGTCATTTGATCGGTAAATCTTGTCTAATCGCTATAGCCCTTTTAGACGGATTTGCGAACGTGACATTCACGTTGATGTTCTGTGTTGTGCTGTGATGTTGTGGATTTGTCGTGGTGGATAGCCTGGATGCAATGGTAGTAAAATTTGGTTACATTTGTACATTTGATATTGCGGGGCGAGCGTCCGCCATGTGGACTGCCGTCACTGCCTATTTGTATATTATTCTTTTGGGGCACGACCGGGTTGAGGTCGATCTACCTGTTGTACATATTTTATTTTCTGTACTAGGATTACCCCGCGGTGTGGTGCACGGATAGCCGGGTTCTAGAGGGCAACGGGCTCGCATCTCATGGCTTTGAGACGGAGGGGGCTTCACTCTAGAATTGGCGAGCTATTCGCTGCACTCGTAGGGGGTATAGGTTGACCCAAGGAGGGGTGCTCAAGTTACCGGATTCCATGAAGTCCTGGGTGGTCCATTCACTTTGTTGAAGGGGGATGCCTCACTTCAGGTTTTGGCAGGCAACTTACCGCACCCGTAGGGGTCTAGGATTTCATTGCACAGGCTATCCACACGACCAGGGGAACGTCGGGTTTCACTTGCGGCTCAAAGGAAACCAGGGGATCCCAGATTATCTGTATTGTTCTGTGATGCTTATTACATTTCTGTGATGTTGCATTTATCACGCCATGAGCGATTATTATATATTGATATATATACTAGTAGATGTTGTATATGTTTTACATCCGCGCTAGTCCAGTCCCCGCTCTGTCGTTAGTTAAGTAACCTAACGGGTGATGACGGGACCCAGTGGCGAATGCAGATGGCATATACGTACATCATATTTTTGTTCTTTATTTGTGTGATCAATTGATGGGACTGCATTGATTCGGATTAATGCAAGCTAAACAAACCTGTTTGATGTTGTTGGAACATTTTTCGAAAAGCTGTTATTACAAGGACGTTCTCTTTTGTTTTGCACAGTGGTATTCGGTTATGAATATCCAGCACCTCATTCGACGAGGCAAGGGCCGAGATCCCTTCATCGGGAGTGACCCCTTGGACAGAGGTTTGCGTCAGGGTAATAACTTCACTATAGTCGATTACTATTTGCTTTGCATCGCGGTATTCAGTTGAAATATCCTGCACATCATTTTACGGGGAAAGAGCCGAGATCCCTTCACCGTAGTGACCTTTTTAGCAAAGGTTTTCGCTATTATATTTTTGTAAAAAAGCTATCCGGTTCCTTCAATGATATCAAGTTCATTACATTAAAGGTTTTTCTCCGAAAACCATTCGTAGCCCTTCGTTATTTTAGACGGGTAGCACTTAGTATTCATGCTATGTTTGTTGACCTTCGTCAAGGCATAGTGTATGGTAGTTGCTTGTTACCTTTCTATTGCATAGATAGATGCGTTAGTTTGGGACAGTCGTACAACCTTGTTGACATTAGTCAAGTGCTTGTACGGGTGGGTTCAAATTAACCTGGACAATGACGGGTAGAACTTGACATGTGACTTATGATTTGTTGACCTTCGTCAAGGTTATAAGAGCATAGGGTAAAAATCACATCGGGAGTTTCTAAAAAAACTGAAACTTGCCAGATATGCGCATACCTTCTGGAGTGTGATAACATGAGTGGATTCCATCACGTTATTGTAGGGTTCCTAGGCACCCTAGTGAGGTCTCACAAGGCATCAACCATGCCAATTTCAAATTTTACGGTGCCTACAAACCCTAAACTACGGATCGTCGGCTAGATGTCTAGGCGAAAAACTAACTAGTTAACACTTAACTAAAAGTTTAACGGAAATACAACCTTTGTAGATCCGGTGCTCCACCTTCATAGCTCCGCAACGAGGTCCTCTCCGCTGTCCAAATCAAATCCGGGCTCTAGAGTCGGCTTCGTCGGAGAAAAAGGGAGCTAGGTCGTCGATGTCCATGCCGAAGATGATCTACGTCGAGGCATCGCTAGATCAAGCTCACAACTTCACCAAGTCAAGAAACTTGTGAAGTAAACACACTCTACTACTTGGCAAGAGGTAGAGGATGAAGAAATAGGAAGTGGGTAGACTTTAGTTATGGATTTCTCACTCTTTTCCAACAATCACCATTGATGGAGCTTGGTTTTCTTCACTTGAAGAATGAAGAAGATGAAGAAGAATATTATGATAAGTTAAAAGAATAAGAAAAGAAAATGAATTCTTATCATCAAATTAACCATGGTCAAGTGTAGAGACTAAACTAGGGTTAGTGTGAATGGTTAGGGTTAAGGATGAGATAAGAATGGTTGACTTGAACAAAGCTTCATGAAGCTTCAACTAAAGAACAAAATTAGCCACCATTCTTTTCTCTTTTCTTTTATTCATTTATCAAAAATAAAAAGGGTAATTAAACAAGATAAATGAATAACAAATAATAAACCCTAACCATTTCATTAACCAAGGTTTAATACTTTACACTTAACCAAAAAGGATGTATCATCAAACATGATACAAGCAAGTGCACAAAATCATATCACATATATAATGCGCACACCCGAGTGAGAAAATCCATTTAAAGTGAACCAATACTAGTTAATGCAAAGTAATATATCAAATATATAATTATACATTAAATCATTAAATCAACACTTGATTCAATGATCCGGTCATGTCGCACACAACCGACTAGTATACAATGTATCGGCTTATCGAATCAACGCTTGAATCGATAACTAGGTTATATCGCATACAACCATTCGATACATTCATCGCGAGAATGGAATACGGTATCACATACTCGCATTATTCTCGGTCCCGCACATATCTCATATGCGCTCCTATTTCGTTTCGCTTGAGCCAGGAAACCTCTGTGTAGGACTCTAAAGACTCGTCAATACGCCGGCAGCGGATGATGATCATATCAAACACCCACAAGCCGCAAGCGGTCTGCTAAACGTAACGGCCACCCGGGTATTGAGCGATCTGAAGATCGACGAGCAAGCCCGCTCACACTCCAGTGAATCCGACCAGTAACACTACCGTACAGTCCGGTCTGATCGTCTGATATGTCGCATATCTCGCCTAGGGGTGGTAAACGTCAGACCCCAATAGCTCAATAAGTCGTGTCGATATGAGGTCTATAACTATTCGAGAAACTACTGGCAACACTTACCAGTAAATCTCAGCAACCCTGGCCAGGGATTTCCTGTTATAGCCAATCGAACACAGCGCAACATCAACCCCCTATACCGGGAGAGACGAATCCCCTCCTATCGCTCATTGCCTCCATGTGACTCGGGACTGTACCCAAAAACCACCGTTTTGCACGCCCTCTTGGACGTGGTAAGATGGAAATCAAAGCACAGTGGGAACCACACAAGACTCTCTGACGATCTCGGGTCAACAGACTACTCTGTACCAGTGTCACCAGAGAACTGCCATCTGACGTGAGGTATAATACCATCTGGGAGTTCTCGGCGAGTCCGTCCAGTGTACCCAGTCTCTACTGAGCACCCGTATATCATCTCTGATGTCAAACACCAATGGATATGGGATCATCCATCGCCCATCTGTATGGGTCGAGAAGGAACACGCTAGTCTACTCTGGTATATCGATGCCCCGTCTCGATACACCCACGACTAGGGACTTTGAAGGATGTACTTATGGACTACCATGTCCCCACTAGTATGATCCGCATCATAGTCCAGGTAGTCAAGCACACATCCTAAGGGCTTTACCAACATGTAACAGAGAGACAATCAGTATACACGTTAAGGTAAAGTTCAACCAGATAGCATACTATCATGTCGAGCAAGAAAGTCCTCCCTATATACGGCCCAGCATCCACTACAATATACATCCTATGTATAGTAATGGCCTCTAAGGCATACATATAACTAACAATCTCCCACTTGCACTAGGGCCATCTGATAGCAGTGGTTGTAGTATCTCATACTCAACCATCCCATAAAAGTCTCTCTCTGGGAACAGGCCTTTGTGAGTGGATCCGCTGTGTTGTCCTCTGAGTCTACTCTCCTAACCTCGATCTCCCTAGAGATCAACCATCTCCATGATCAAGTGATACTGCCTTAGAATATGTCTGGATCACTGATGGGACCGGCGTTCCTTGGCATGAGCCACAACTCCATTGTCATACAATGGGAGGAACATAGTTCATCTTATGAACCAATATACACCCAAACAGTCTCTTTGGTAGCATCTTTAGTAGCGATGTATCCTGCCTTTATCGTCTAGTATGTCACGGTATCCAGCTTGGAACTCTTCCAACATACCGTCCCTTTACTGAGGGTAAAGACAATGCCTGTGACTGACATTCAGTCGTCTTTATCACCCTGGAACCCTTCCAGTGATTCTCCTCAGGATCGATTGACACAACCTCACTACATCTAGTGAGTTTCCTAACATCCATTTAGATCTATCTCATAGATCCAAAATCCAGGATTTAGTAGGTATCACTTTAATCCTATATGGAGAATCTTTGTGATAAGCGGAGATTGATCGAGCGTAGCATAAGAAACTCCTTCCCTATCAAGAGTATGTCATCCACGTACTCTACGAGGATCGTCACAATACTCCCTACTGCCTTTTTGTTTATACAAGGTTCATCTACCATTTTGATGATGTCAAATTCTTTGACTAATCCATCAAAACAGATGTTCCAACTCCGCGATGCCTGCTTTATCCTATAAAGCATCTTGCACACGTTTCCGCTGCTCCCACTGTCTACGAAGCCCTCTGGCTGTGTACTTATAGACGCACTCTTCTAAATCATCATTTAGAAAAGCAGTCAAGACACCCAACCACCAGATATTGTAGTCATGGTATGTAGCCGTGGTAAGTAGGATCTGGATGGACTTAAGCATAGCTACTTGAAAAGGTTTCATCATTATCCACACTTGGTCGATGACGAAAACCTTTAACAAGTCCATCTTTGAAAGTCTCAACTTTTCCATGTACACCAAGTAATCTTCTCAAGATATACCTGCTCCTGATGGGGATTTAACCCTTCAGATATAGCAACCAAAGTCCATACTTTGTTGGTGTATAAGGATTCCATCTCAGATCGCTAAGCATCCAGCCATTCTTACAGAGTCACACTCCTGATGGCCAGCTCGAAGCTAGTTGGGTCATCATCTCATGATGCAATCCTCGCTCCCACCGTCATAGAGAAACTGAATTATCTCTCAGGTGGGTGAGGAACCCTACTAGATCGGCGGAGAGGCTGAGGTTCGTTGGAATCTACTGAATCCATTGGCTCTATCAAATCATCTGCTGTAGTTTGTATAGCTGGAACCTTTCCAGTTCTACATTACAGACTTTGCCTCGAGCTTGTCCGGATTTTGCTTTTAGACATTAGCCGGACAACCCCAAATCTTAACTAACTTAAGATATGGGCTCTTCCTTTTCCATATCACATATGAAGGGGTAGGCAACTGATTTGATTTGAACTCTATTCAATAGGTATGCAACTTCTCAAGTGCATAACCCTCAAAAAGGAAACAGGTAACTCAGTAGTACTCATCATAGAGCACACCTTATCACATAAGGTGTAATTGCTCCACCCCGATATACCATCGTGCTATGGCGTATACGGAGGAGTAATACTGAGAGAGAATCTCATTCTCCTTTAGAATAGTCCAGGATTTCCGTGCTCAAGTATTCTCCTCCTTGATCACATCAAAGGACATAATACTTATACCCGTATTTTGGTTCTCTACTTCTAACTTATATTCTGTGAATATCTCAAAATGTTCGGACTTGTGTTTCAACAGGAACATATGTCTGAATCTAAAGAGATCATCAGAGAACGTAATGAAGTATAAAGAACCAGTCCCGGCATTTGTAGACAGGAGACGTTACATACATCATCATGTATCAGTCCCAAGAGTTTACTAACTCTTTCTCTGTTTCCAATAAACATAGCTGTGGTCATCTTATCTTTGTGACATGACTGGCGAGTTTCACAAGAAGTAAGTTCAAACTGATTTAAATATGCATCTATATGTAACTCTAGCTAGTCGGGTCACATTGATCTGACCTAGTCTACAATACCTCAAGTAGGATTCGTTCATTTCTGAACTCTTCCTCTTGTGTGTGTTCCATATACTAAGAACTGTAGTTTGATTTAGAACATTAATGCTTTTAGATAACGTGCCTGAACCGATCAACTTTTGATATAGGAAATGTTCAAAACATTGTCCAACAATACAAAATTTTATCGTTTCTTTACTAATAAAGAGACAGATATGATTTTGTATATCAGGTTCGGTATCTAACAACATTCGTTCAGAATCAATGTATTGGTAATACAGGGTGACAGTGACCAACAGACTTGGCTGTAACATTTGCCCCGTTTTCTGCCTCATGAAACTTATCACCCGTTCTCAGTTCTCTACCTTTCTGTAGCCCTATGTAACAGATTACATATCTGGGATCCTGATCTGGTATCACATACCCAGGACGTAAAGGATACTGAGAAACAGTTCTCTGTAATGAACACACCCGAAGATGATGCATCAGCATGCACTCTCTTTGTTTGGGCGGCACGGGAAATCTGGTATTCCCCAATTTCCTGCTCTGTCTTATAACAATTATAAGTTGGAGCGGGACCAACGTTCCCCAGCTCAGTATAACAAGCGGGTTCGGTCAATAATCCGTTTTATTATCTTGATTAAGGCGTGATATGGTCGCTACCTGGAGAGAGAGAGAAGAAAACACTCAGCGTGCGCTCTGTCAAGAATAGATTGGTTATTATTTTATCTAATCAGGATGGCTCCCACTGCTTTTTATCAAATCTTCCTTCAAACCCTAAAAGGAAAGACTAGCCGGGATTAATTACACACTACAAGTTCGCCAATCTTTCAGCCAGGCCAGTGTCGGTACTTTGAGGGAGGTCCCCCGTGCTTTCGCACGAACCTAATTAATGTAAACCTCGTTTTCCCAGAGGCGTAACCCCGTTGACACCTTTCTAGACACCTACTTGATCGACTAATTGTAATGTATAAAACTCTCCCAGGAGTAACTCTTACTCGCAGCGGGTATCGGGATCCAACTATCTCATAGAACGTATGCAATCTCATTGCAAATCTCAACACTTGAAATTCCCGATAATATTTTGCCCCTAGCGTCCTATGATCTTGACGCAGGCCAACAAACCATAGTCCGCTAATCAAGTTCAACCCGTCATTTCCTGATTGAATTAAACCCACCCGCACGACCCTTGACGCAGGCCAACAAAGTCGCACGACTACCCTAATCCAATCACATCATATGCTTATGCAGATAAGCACCAGTTAGCTACCGCACACTACGCCTTGACGCAGGCCAACAAACGTAGCACGAATACTAACTACTACTTATCTGAAATGACGGAGGGCTACGACAGGTTTTTCTGAAAACCTATTGCGTAATGAACTTGATATCGTTGTAGGATCGAATGATTTTAAAATGGTGTGTTTTTGAGGCTTTTCTAGTTTTGCTAAAGGAGTCACTCCCGGTGAAGGGATCGTCGGTCCTTTCCTCGTCGAATGAGGTGCGGGATATATCATATATATCACTGTGCAAAGCAAAAACACTTAAAAGCAATCAAAAGACAAACCGAGTGTGTAGCATCTGCCAGTTATTGCTAAAGGAGTAACTCCCGGTGAAGGGATCTCGGTCCTTTCCTTATCGAATAAGGTGCAGGATATATCATATATACCGCTGTGCAAAGCAAGAACTGTAGCTACCTGTTTTATTTTGAAATACGATTCTACAACATCTTAGGTTTCTTTTCTTTCATTAATCTCATTAATGAAGTCCCATCATTTAAGTACCAAAACATCACAGATAAATACGACGTACACTTATGCCATCCGCATTCGCCTCGATGTCCCCTCGTGCACCGTTAGGTTAGGTAACTAACGGCAGAGCAGGGCAGGGCTAGCGCGGGTGTAAAACATAAGTAACGTCTATATAATATATCATATATACTATATACTGTATCTATCACAGAACATCACATGATCACATCACAGATATCGCAGCAGAAGAAACATATGAAATATTGGATATACTAGGACGTCCGTGTTTTCAATACGAGCCAGTATAAAACACGGATTCCACGGTCGTGATGAATAGCCAAACCCACACCCCTAGACCCCTATGAGAGCGGCAAGCAACCCTACCAATTCTGGAGTTAGGAGACCCGGACTCGACTCCTCGAGTTGGTCTCCCACTGGACTCCAGAACCCGGTTACTTGTGCCCTCCTCCTTGGGTCTATCCTAGTGCGGAAAAGTAAATAATATACAAACGGTGACAACTTCCGCAACCTGGAAGCGCCCCAATAAAAGAATATTACATACAAGTTTTTACATGAATGAAAATGAAAAACACTCATCTCACATAAAAACCCCCGGCTATTCAAACATGACGATCCAATATAACATATCCAGCAACACATAACATCACATGTCATCAACGTAAGTAAATATGCGCATCCCAATTGTCGTTGACATATAGCAACGAAACCGGCGATATCACATATTACACTTACGGTCACAGAAAAGAAAGTGTAAAACTACAACAGTTGGAATCCGCAACCACCTCAGACATCGCATGCCTGACCAAATGAATTACTTAGACATCGCATGCCTAACAATTATAAACCCCGCATTTCAGTCTCATTATCGAAAACACTTTTCAATATCGAGTCGGGCAATTCAACAAGATTCCCGACAGTTTGATCGAATACTCGTCGCAAACTTTAGTAGGCGGCCGCACCCCCGATACCGGCGACGAAGTGCACCAAGGCGGAACACCGCTACCGCGAGCACCCGAACGGATGCTTTCGGCGACGGGGTTCTCCTACAGTCACTTGGTCAGGGCTATGGAGCGAGGCTGTCTATTAAGTTTATCGGCGAGTATCCGCGTACGCTACGTGATTGCGACGGACTTTTGATCACATCAAAATTCAGTGGCAACCGATCAAGTGAGACTAAACTGCTATGTTTATAATATTCATTGCGTTATCTCATAACATCTTGTGAATTCCAATTATTGTATCCCATTCCAGATAAATAGAAAATGTTAAACTTTCCGATCGAACATTCTAACACCCAAGTTTTCCCGATACAGATCAACACATGAAACTAGTCTAACAACATTCAGTTCGTACCTCAGTACCAACGGTCCAGCCGTAGAAGGGTCAAGCCAACGCCTCACATGTGGCACGCCGTACTGCCCCAAACCCGAAGGTTCAAAGGGCAGTTCAAGACGGTCACATAATCGAGTTAAGGTTTGTGTCTTCTAGAGGGACCATCGCGTTACTTGCACTACTTAGAACGTCGTTAAACTTCGGAAAAATCCAACACTTGGAAATTTCCCGACAGGGGAAAAGTTGGGTATTTATATCCGGTCGAACTTTTTAACATATTCTAAAAATTTATCCGGAAAGCCACACAGACAAAATTCGATAATCCGATCGAACATACGAATCCCCAAAACAACCCAGAACATTCAACTCTGGAATAAATATTAAAAATTCCCAGAAACACCAGAAATAATAATATAAGAATTACTGTGCTGAAAGTGATGTACAAAACGCCAAACGGGCCGCGGATCCGCCGCCTGAGCCTATTGTAAGGCCGCAGATCCGCGCTAAGTTCAATGAATCATTCGCCTGAATTTAAACAGTAATTCTTATATTATTTTACTGAGTTTTCTGAATATTTTTAATCTGGAAAAATCCCAGTTTTTCAAAATCGTCCAGAGAGCAATTTTGCGGGTAGGGTTTCGGTTCGATCGGGTTTCAGATTCCGTCTGGACTTCGCCTAAGGCTCTAGCTAGGCTCTGATACCACTGTAGGGTTCCTAGGCACCCTAGTGAGGTCTCACAAGGCATCAACCATGCCAATTTCAAATTTTACGGTGCCTACAAACCCTAAACTACGGATCGTCGGCTAGATGTCTAGGCGAAAAACTAACTAGTTAACACTTAACTAAAAGTTTAACGGAAATACAACCTTTGTAGATCCGGTGCTCCACCTCCATAGCTCCGCAACGAGGTCCTCTCCGCTGTCCAAATCAAATCCGGGCTCTAGAGTCGGCTTCGTCGGAGAAAAAGGGAGCTAGGTCGTCGATGTCCATGCCGAAGATGATCTACGTCGAGGCATCGCTAGATCAAGCTCACAACTTCACCAAGTCAAGAAACTTGTGAAGTAAACACACTCTACTACTTGGCAAGAGGTAGAGGATGAAGAAATAGGAAGTGGGTAGACTTTAGTTATGGATTTCTCACTCTTTTCCAACAATCACCATTGATGGAGCTTGGTTTTCTTCACTTGAAGAATGAAGAAGATGAAGAAGAATATTATGATAAGTTAAAAGAATAAGAAAAGAAAATGAATTCTTATCATCAAATTAACCATGGTCAAGTGTAGAGACTAAACTAGGGTTAGTGGGAATGGTTAGGGTTAAGGATGAGATAAGAATGGTTGACTTGAACAAAGCTTCATGAAGCTTCAACTAAAGAACAAAATTAGCCACCATTCTTTTCTCTTTTCTTTTATTCATTTATCAAAAATAAAAAGGGTAATTAAACAAGATAAATGAATAACAAATAATAAACCCTAACCATTTCATTAACCAAGGTTTAATACTTTACACTTAACCAAAAAGGATGTATCATCAAACATGATACAAGCAAGTGCACAAAATCATATCACATATATAATGCGCACACCCGAGTGAGAAAATCCATTTAAAGTGAACCAATACTAGTTAATGCAAAGTAATATATCAAATATATAATTATACATTAAATCATTAAATCAACACTTGATTCAATGATCCGGTCATGTCGCACACAACCGACTAGTATACAATGTATCAGCTTATCGAATCAACGCTTGAATCGATAACTAGGTTATATCGCATACAACCATTCGATACATTCATCACGAGAATGGAATACGGTATCACATACTCGCATTATTCTCGGTCCCGCACATATCTCATATGCGCTCCTATTTCGTTTCGCTTGAGCCAGGAAACCTCTGTGTAGGACTCTAAAGACTCGTCAATACGCCGGCAGCGGATGATGATCATATCAAACACCCACAAGCCGCAAGCGGTCTGCTAAACGTAACGGCCACCCGGGTATTGAGCGATCTGAAGATCGACGAGCAAGCCCGCTCACACTCCAGTGAATCCGACCAGTAACACTACCGTACAGTCCGGTCTGATCGTCTGATATGTCGCATATCTCGCCTAGGGGTGGTAAACGTCAGACCCCAATAGCTCAATAAGTCGTGTCGATATGAGGTCTATAACTATTCGAGAAACTACTGGCAACACTTACCAGTAAATCTCAGCAACCCTGGCCAGGGATTTCCTGTTATAGCCAATCGAACACAGCGCAACATCAACCCCCTATACCGGGAGAGACGAATCCCCTCCTATCGCTCATTGCCTCCATGTGACTCGGGACTGTACCCAAAAACCACCGTTTTGCACGCCCTCTTGGACGTGGTAAGATGGAAATCAAAGCACAGTGGGAACCACACAAGACTCTATGACGATCTCGGGTCAACAGACTACTCTGTACCAGTGTCACCAGAGAACTGCCATCTGACGTGAGGTATAATACCATCTGGGAGTTCTCGGCGAGTCCGTCCAGTGTACCCAGTCTCTACTGAGCACCCGTATATCATCTCTGATGTCAAACACCAATGGATATGGGATCATCCATCGCCCATCTGTATGGGTCGAGAAGGTACACGCTAGTCTACTCTGGTATATCGATGCCCCGTCTCGATACACCCATGACTAGGGACTTTGAAGGATGTACATATGGACTACCATGTCCCCACTAGTATGATCCGCATCATAGTCCAGGTAGTCAAGCACACATCCTAAGGGCTTTACCAACATGTAACAGAGAGACAATCAGTATACACGTTAAGGTAAAGTTCAACCAGATAGCATACTACATGTCGAGCAAGAAAGTCCTCCCTATATACGTCCCAGCATCCACTACAATATACATCCTATGTATAGTAATGGCCTCTAGGGCATACATATAACTAACAGTTATCATGTGATGATAGTTGGATCCCGATTCCCACTGATAAGTTAGTTTACTCCTCGGGTGTTCCTGACTAATTCTTCTTTCAGGTTTGGAGGAGAATTTGAGGATACAGTGGGAGGTTTCCTGATTAGATAAATTGATAACCATTCTGATCTAGGTTAGAGTGCACACAGAGTGTTTCATTTCTCTCTCTCATTGGCAGCGACCATGGCCCGACGCTAGACTATGACTCAGTGACCAAGTTAATCGAACCTTCTTAAACACTGGCTTTTGGATTGTCAGAGTTGCATACATCATTGCCACTCCTTCTTTTACCCTTTGCATTTCTCCAGAAAACCCTGTATTACTACGAACATCCACTTCCATTGGATAAATCCATCGTATGGTTATATACGAACTCGAAGGAACTTGTTCCAGATTCGAGGATGGATTCTGGTTCTGGAGAAAATGAATAGGACTATTCAGTTGTCTTTTCATCTTTACCTTCTCTCAGGTTGCGAGGGCTCCTAGGATTAGGAGAAGGGTACACCTATTACGCTTATTGGATAGTCTTCTTCCAAACCCTAGGCAGGTGCCGAAAGGTAGGGAATGAAGAAAATCGATTAGCCTAAGTGAGGTGTACAAAAGGTAATGTGTAAAGACAAATAAAGGGGTTAGAAGGAGGGCAAAGTAAATTGCGACTACTATTCACGACCAAACCAAGTATTTCATCGCCACTCCTATTTCACTTTTGTATTTCTCCAGAACACTCCGTATCACTACGAAGATCCACAGTTTATTGGACGATCCATCGTATGGTTATATACGAACTTGAAGGAACTTGTTCCAGTTTGGGGATGGATTCTGGTTCAGGAGAAATAGGAATAAGGATTATTCAGTTGTCTTTTATCATTACCTTCTCACAGGTTGCGAGTACTCCTAGGATCAGGAGAGTACATCTATTATACTTATTGGATAGTCTTCTTCCAAACCATAGGCTGGTGCCGAACGGTAGGGAAGGGAGAAAACCATTTAGCCTAAAGGTGGTGTACAGAAGGTACTGACTAAAGACATATAAAGGGATTTGGAGAGATGGCAAAGAAATATATGGTTACAGTTGTGAATCTGATAATGGAAGAGGCATTACTAGGAATACCAGGATACCCTTTCGAAACATTTACATGTTTCAGTTTCACTGTTTATTGTTAATAGAAAACCGATTTCCGAATTAGACCCTTGCTCCAGGGTATGTATTTACCAGGTATGATTCTCACATCTGTAAGGTTTTACAGATGATGAGTGGGAGTAAATTATTGGGAATTAGGTGATCATCCTCATTATATCGGGATTCGTTGTAACTGGTGATATTTGAGGAAATCGCCTGGGTGTTTGCCGGACGACAAATATTTGGTTTAGAATATCCGTTGTTATGCACCAATTTCAAATTGATATATCTGTACGTTTGTGTTTTATAAAGTGAGATATAACTTTTTGAAATTATGTCCAAGACATTTACCTATATCAGTTGATGGTTAGGTAAGGAGCATTCAACAGTGGTGTAATTCTTTATAACCATAGTACAGTTTTCAACCTACGACGCACAGGGTTTGAGTTATTCAACTCAGGGGACTTATACAAAGTATTGTATATTGTCCAGTGTCCATTAGGATAGAGGGGTTGGTCCTCGTACTATATTCTGTTTACTTTTGACTTCTCTAGTTTTTAAACAAGTGTTTTGTAGAAATGCAATGTCTAAGTTTTGAGAAGTTATAGGTATAAGAATAAAGTAGAGAACCAGGTGTTGCAAGTATCAAGATTCTTCAAGGTAATCGAAAATGTAGATACTTGTATTCGGTATTCAGTTGATAGTAATGGTTTTGAGAAACTTGTTTCTCTTTCAGGTTACTCATATCTGGATGCATTCTTAAGTTGAGTAACGCTGATCGGCCTCCTTCCATTTAGTTGACATGCACTGGAGACAGCTGCATGATTTGAATCTGGTTCCAATTAAATCGGTGCCTCTGTTTCTATAATAGATATAGAATGACTCATATCTTAACGATGTTAAGGTATATAGAGTTGTCCAGCTTATGCGTAAAACCAGACTCTGGATAACTCAAGGCACGTTTCTGTAATGGATGTTTGTGGGTTGACCCGGGCTATGACGAGGGTTGATTTTCTACCATCTGGAAGATCAATAGCGACATTGTTCTTTACTCGCTACAGTTTTAATAAAAATGGATTTTTTCAGAAAACAGTAGTGGGAGTATGGTAGAACTGGAAGTGATTCCAGAACCATAAATGATTACTGGAAATTTGATAAGAACCTAAAGATTCAATCAGGTTTTACATTCCATTGGCCACTCCGCAGATATGGTGGGTAACCTCAGGCACTCGAGAGGTATTTCGGTATGCTCAAAGACGGTGATAGAGAGGTTCTTGTTTACCCAGACTAGACACTACTATTGTTCCAGACTGTGAGACCCGGCAGGAGAATGAATATAGCGTCGTTCTAAACTAGCTTTAGAAGTGCACGTGTATATGACTCTGCCAGAGGGTTGTCGTAGTCAGTGGGAGCAGCGGAAGCATAGTGGACAAGTAGCTTATGTTTATTTATGGACTAAAGCAGATATAGCGGAGATAGATCATCTGTTTCTGATGTGACAGTCATAGGTTTGACTTCATCAGAATAGGGGATAGATCTGTTAAGAAGGTAGTAGGGTGTGATGTCCTGGTATTTGGATGACATACACATAGTAGGAAGTGAAATTCCTATACTACGATCGGTTATACTTTGGTTGTCACACAGTGGTTTCTCCACATCGGATATGGATATTATATTAGACATTCTGGTTACTAGATCTATGGTTTTAGATCTAGATTTAGGAAGTGTCCCAATCTGGGTACTTAGACAGTATTCTAAAGGTGTTTTAGAATGGACGACTCCTGGCATGGTGGTGTACCTGCAGGTGATGGAGTCACCCTCTCTAAAGGTGTCTTACAGACTAAAGGGGAGAGGGATGCGCATGATTGGCACATCACTTGCTTAGGCAATTGAGTCAATCATGAAATGTCAAGTACCACACCAGATGTTGTTTTTGCACTAGCTACAATTAGTTCAGATATTAATCCAATCCTGGAGAAACATTCAGAAGCAGTTTTAGAACATAAGTGGATGTTCTAGGAATATGATAACGGCAGCCTCCTTCGGGAGACGGTTATCATTCCAGGCTTCCAAGGTGACCTGGATGACAGAGTGACTGTCAGAGTTATAGTTTTCCTTCTGACGAGGGGCAGTAGTTTGGACAGGAGGTCCAAGCGGATACTGAGGGAGGCATGGCGCAGGATACTGATTAAGTTCAGTTGACGATACAGTATAAGAAGTTTGGATTTGGAGTTCATTTATGAACTAGGTCCCATCAGATATCCAGACATATTCTAAGACAGGTATTGCTCATTTCGGGAGATGGCTTTCTCCGTGAACTTGAAATAAAGAGAGACATAGAAAGAAACATCTGGGAGGATCCACTCACTGAGGCTATTTCTCGAAAGCAATAGTTTTACAAACGAGCTTTATGAAACTGATAAGTAGAGGAGTTGGGTGTTCGGTATCACACGGGCTGTAAGTATACGACATCGCAATAATTAGCCTTGAATGCAAATTGGGAGATTGTTGGATATTGTGCCCTCAAAGTAAATTATTGGATCGCAGGCACATGATTGCAATGATTGAGGGAGGACCTATGCCGGTAAGACAGTCTTACTCAAGATGATAGTATGCTATCTGGTTTATCTTTATCATTGTGTACAGTTTTAGGTGATATTACAGATCACTATTACGCGTTGATAGAGCCCTTAGGATTCTTGCTTGACTACCAGCAGTATGATGGCGATCATATACGTGAGAGTTGGGTAGTCTATAAGCACATCCTTAAAGTAGTCCCTAGTTGTGGGAGTTTCGAGACTGGGCATCGATACTCCATTAGTAGACTAGTGTATACAGTCGAGACCCCGACGAGGGGCGGTGACCGGTCTTACAAGCCATTGGTGTTAGTTGGTTCACCTAAGATGTATACAGGTGCTCATTGGGTTATGAGTACACCGGACAGGACTCGCTGGGAATATGCTAGTTGGTATTATACCTGACGTCAGATAGCAGTTCCATGGTGACATGTGTACAGGTTAGTTCATCGACCTGAGATCGTCATTTGTCTCGTGTGAGTTCCTACTGTGCTTTGATTACTACCCTACCACGGCTCAAAGGAGTCGTGCAAACAGGTTTTAGTTGGGTACAGTCCCGAGCCACATGGAGGTAGTGAGCGGATCGGCAGGGGTTTCGTCTTTCCCGGTATTGGGGGTGAGATCGCGCTGTGTCTAGGAGAGCCATTACACGAAGTCCTTGGCTAAAGCAGGAGATTTACTGGTAGGTATTCCAGTAGTATCTCAGGGTGTTCTGGGCTACACTCCGACACGACTTGTACCGCTTTTGGGGGTCTGAGTTTTACCAACCCCCTAGGCCCGACATGCGATACTCATAGATGAACAGACCGGACTGTACGGATATTGTCGCTGACAGGCTCAGTAGGGTGTTGGGATGAGTTCGCTCATCGGCCTCCCTTTTGATCAATACCTGGTAGCCCGTTACGTACAGCTAGTACCACTGACGTGCTAGTGGTTAAATCCACAGCCAGCGTATTAACGAGTCTTTAGAGTCCCCCACAGACAGTTTCTCAAGTTTCGGGCGAAACGTTGTAGAGGCCGTATGGTATTATGGCAGGGTTCGATCATATACGTGCACTTGTGCACGGATCATGATTGGACGGATCATACTAGTGGGCTTTGGTTTAAGCCGAATCCTAGTATTAGATTTGTTGGATTACTTTAGTCTCATCGCATTTGCATTCAGTCGGAATGCGGATGCTGGTATGTATATACAGGTGAGGGGTATCCTTGTGATCCATCAGAAGTTTACTTTAGTAGATACTATTCTCTTTTTATTGCGGTAAACATTTAGATAAATGTTTGCAAATGGAAATAATGAGCTCAAAGTCATGATTAGGAGCATTAATTGTGACACATGCACAAGTGATGACTCATGGTCTCTTTATTTGTGCATATGTCACATTATTGTTTGATTTATGTGTTGAAATGATAAGATGAGAGAGGGAGGGCAGCCAAGGGGTAAGGGGTTTGCTCTTGTGTTTATCATTCTTGCTCTCACTCTCATTATCATTATAACACATAAGAAAAAGAAAAGGCTCTTCTTCTTCTTTTTTCTTCTCGTGAGCTCACTATCTCCATTAATGGCATCCACTTAAAGCTCCATCCATACACTCTCATGCGTTGAGAATCAATGGATGATTGAGACAAAGTGATCATACACATTCTCTACTTCACCTTGGACACGTCGGCTAGCAAACTTCGTGTCCGAGTTCCTTCGGTTCGAAGCGGGAGCCCGTAAAAGGATTCATCGACGTGGTGCCCTTTCCGATGAGGAGATTGGAGATCGAGCGAGATCGGAGATGCCGCAAGGAGCTAAAGATGGTGGTTAAAGACCGAAGGACACGGATCGATCAGTATAGCATTTCTAACCTTCTTGTAGATTGCTAGTTTAATGTTAATGGTATGATCCGGGTAAAAGTCTGTGTTAGCGCCAGTTTCAAGTTTATGAAAAGTTTTTGTTTCCGCATTTTGGCCTCGGATTCACGGCCGGAGTGCTACCGTAGACTTACACTTGGGAGAATCACTGGAAAGCTGTGGAGGACATTCTTAAGTACTTGAGAAGCACTAAAAGAAAGTTCTTGGTTCGAGCTTCCACGGTGATAAGGAGGACTGAAAGTCAGTCATAGGCATTGACTTTACCCTCAGTGGAGGGAAGGTTTGTTGGAAGCGTTCCAAGCTAGATACCGTGACATACTAGATGATAAAGGCTGAATACATTGCTACCAATGATACTACCAAAGTGGTTGTCTAGGCATTTCTTGTTCATGAGATGAACAAGGTTCCTACCATTGAGTGTCCAATAACTGTTACTGTGACAACAATGGAGTTATGGCTTTGTCCTAGGAACGCAGGTCCCATCAGCATTCCAGACATATTCTGAGGTAAGTATCACCTGATCAGGGAGATGGTTGATCTCCAAGGGATCAAGGTCAGGAGAGTAGACACGGAGGTTAACACGGCGGATCCACTCACCAAGGCCTGCTTCCCTAAATACTAATTGAGAGATTTTGGGATGGTTAAGTATGGGATACTAAAACCACCGCTATATCGTTGAGTATGAGATACCGCAACAAATGGTCTTAATGCAATTGGGAGATTGTTAGTTATATGTATGCCCTAGAGGCCATTACTGTACATGTGATGCATATTGTAGTGGATGCTTGGATATATATAGGGAGGACATTCTTGCTCGACATGATAGTATGCTATCTGGTTGCTCTTTATCTTAACATGTAGATATGTATTGTGATACTGTCTTGCTCTCACATGTTGATAAAGCCCTTAGGATGTGTACTTGACTACTAGGAATATGATGGAGATCATACTAGTGGGGCCAGGGTAGTCCACACATACATCCTATAATTGTTCCTAGTCGTGGGAGTATCGAGACAGGACTTCGATACTCCAGAGTAGACTAGTATATGCGCTTCTCGACCTATATGATGGGCGATGGATGATCCCATATCCATTAGTGTTTGACATCAGAGAAGGTATACGGGTGCTCAGTAGAGACTGGGTACACTGAACGGACTCGCTGAGAACTCCTAGATGGTATTATACCTATCGTCGGATAGCAGTTATCTGGTGACACTGGTACAGGTTAGTCTGTCGACCCGAGATCGTTATAGAGTCCTGTGTGATTCCCATTATGCTTTGCTTTCCTCCTTACCACGGTCAAGAGATCGTGCAAAACGGTGGTTTTTGGGTATAGTCCCGAGTCATATGGAGGCAATGAGCGATAGGAGGGGATTTGTCTCTCCCGGTATTGGGAGTTGATGTTGCGCTATGCTCGATTGGCCATAACATGAAATCCCTGACCAGGGTTGCTGAGATCTACTGGTAAGTGTTATCAGTAGTTTCTCGAACCGTTATGGACCTTGCATCGGCATAACTTATCAGGCTATTGGTGTCTGACGTTATACCACCCCCAGGCCGTGATATGCGACATATCAGAAGACGAGACCGGACAGTATGATAGTGTTACTGATTGGATTCGGATTAGAATGAGTAGGCTTGCTTGTTGATCTTCTGATCACTCAATACCCGGGTGGCCGTTACGTTTAGCAGATCGCATACGGCTTGTAGGTGTTTGATATAATCATCACCTACTGCCGGCGTATTGACGTCTTTAGAGTCCTACACAGAGGTTTCCTGGGTCATGCGAAACGGAGTAGGAGCACATATGTGATATGTGCGGGACCGAGATTAATGCGCGTATGTGATACCGCATTCGATTCTTGCAATTTGTGACTTTGGCCGGTTATATGTGATATAGCCGGGTTATCGGATTATGTGCTGATTCGATAAGTTGTTATATATGATATTAGTCGGTTGTATATGATATAGCAGGATTATTAAATCAAGAGTTGATTTGATAATTTAATGTATAATTATATATGTGATATATTAATTTACATTAACTAATATTTTCTCACTAAGTATTCTTTTTCTCACTTGTATGCATATAGTATATATATGTGATATATATTAATGTACATTTTATTGTGTCATGCTTGATGATACATGTTACATGGGTGTATGAGACTTACACTATAGTTATGATAATCCTAGGGTTTTTATTTATCTATGTAATTCCAAATTGGTTGGATTTTGTCATGGTAGAAGATTTGAGAAAGCTTGTGGATAACCATTGACTAAGTCCACCATTTTTGTTTTGCTAAAGATATTTATTAACCCAACCTTTATCCTTACCCTAGTTAAGTCTCTACATGAGTTAGTGCATGACACTAACTCACCCATGATTTATATTCTCACCTCATTAGTTCATTCTCTTGACTTGATTTTCATTCTTCACTTGAGCTTCTTCTTCCTCATGAAAAGCTTACTAGCTTTTGAAAATAGTTGGAAAATATTGTGAGAATAAGAAAACTAAAGAGAGCCCATTTCCTACTTCATCATCCTCTACTATTAGCTATTTAGTTTAGGGTGTTTGCTTCACTAAACCCTAATTTAGTGAAGAGGTAGCATGAGCTTGAGTCTCCTTGACGTAATCATCTTCGGCCTCGAAGACTTCGAGCAAGTTTGCATCTTTCACCTTGTGGAGCCTCTCTAAAGTTCGGGAGATCACAACTTGCAGTGAAGAGACTTCTACACGGAGCATTTGAAGTGAAGGACCGGTCTACAAAGGTTGTATTCCTCATTCACTTAGACTTAGAAAGTTGCTTGCATGATGTTTTGTTTATATCTCTAGTTAAGATTCTTGGTTAGGGCTGTTTAGAATGGAAAATTTTTCAAAACGGCATAGACGATGCCCCCCGAAACCTTGCTGCCGCGCTAAATAACCCTACAGAAATTTGTGGACATGAGGTAGAACTGGAAGGAATTCCATCCAGACAAACTAACAGCTGATGATTTGGTGAAACCAAAGGATTCAATAGTCTCCAACGAACCTCAGCCTCTCCGCGAATCTGGTAGGGTTCCTCATCCACCTGAGAGATACTACGGTTTCCTCGGTGACAGTAGGAGTGAGGATTGCATCATGGTAGATGATGACCCATCCAGGTTCAGGCATGCTATCACGAGTGGGGACTCTGTGAATTGGCTGGATGCTATGCAATGAAAGATGGAATCCATGTACACCAACAAAGTATGACTTTGAATGTTGCACCTAAAGGGGTAAAACCCATCAGGAGCAAATGGATCTTGAGAAGATTCTTGGTGTAGATGGAAAAGTTGAGACTTTCAAAGCAATGCTTAAGTCCATCAGGATTAAAGCAGGCATCGCGGAGTTGGAACATCTGTTTTGATGTGGCAGTCAAAGAGTTTGACTTCATCAAAAAGGTAGATGAACCTTGTATATATAAGATGGTTGTAGAGAGTAAGGTTGTCTTACACGTATTGTACATAGATGACATACTCTTGATAGGAAATGGTTTCCTATTATACACTTGGTGAAGCTCCTCTTATCACGAGGATTCTCCATGGAAGATCTGGATGATACTTACTACATCTTGTGGATTATGATCTATGGTTATAGATCTAAGTGGATGTTGGGAGTGTCCCAAATCTAGGTACATTAACACCATACTAAAGGGGTTTAGTATGGAAGATTCTAAGCGTGGTGGTTCACCCACTTACTCAGGAATCACTCTCTCCAAAAAGATGTCTTCAAAGACTGATTTGGAGACAGCTCACGTGCAAGGGATACCCTATGCTTTGGCAGTAGGCTCTATCATGTATGCAATGTTATGTACCAGACCAGATGTAGCTGAATCATTAGGTGTAGTGAATAGGAATCAATCGGATCTTGGGAGAATCACTGGATAGCTGTGTAGGACATTCTTAAGTACTTGAGAAACACTAAAGAAATGTTCTTAGTGTTTGGTAGGTGAACACCGGTGGGAGTCCTTTACCAATTCCAGCTCCCAGAGTGATAAGGACGACTGAAAGTTAGTCACGAGCTTTGTCTTTACCCTCAGTGGAGGGATGGTATGTTGGAAGAGTTCCAAGCTATATACCGTGGCAAAATAGACAATAAAGGCTGAATACATCGCTACCAATGATACTGCCAAAGTGGGTGTCTGGATATTTCTTGTTCATGAGATGAACATGGTTCCTACCATTGAGCGTCCAATAACTGTTATTGTGACAACAATGGAGTTGTGGTTTTGTCCTAGGAACACAGGTCCCATCAGCGTTCCAGACATATTCTAAGATAGTATCACCTGATCAGGGAGATAGTTGATCTCTAAGGGATCGAGGTAAGGAGAGTTGACACGAAGGATAACACGGCGGATCCACTCACAGAGGCCACTCCCTAGAGAGACTTTTATCGGGCGTTGAGTATGAGATACTACAACAAATGGCCTTAGTGCAAGTGGGAGATTGTTAGTTATATGTATGCCCTAGAGGCCATACATGTGATGTATATTATAGTGGATGCTTTGACATATATAGGGAGGACTTTCTTGCCCGACATGATAATATGCTATCTGGTTGCTCTTTATCTTAACATGTACACTAATTGTCTCTCTATTACATGTTGATAAGGCCCTTAGGATGAGTACTTGACTACCAGGATTATGATGCAGATCATACTATTAGGGCAGAGGTAGTCAGTAAGTACATCCTTCAAATGTTCCTAGTCGTGGGAGTATCGAGACGGGGCTTCGATATTCCAGAGTAGACTAGCATATGCGCTTCTTGACCCATATGATGGGCGATGGATGATCCCACATCCATTGGTGTTTGACATCAGAGAAGGTATACGGGTACTCAGTGGAGACTGGGTACACTGAACGGACTCACCGAGAACTCCTAGATGGTATTATACCTATCGTCAGATAGCAGTTCTCCGGTGACACTGGTACAGGTTAGTCTGTCGACCCGGGATCATTATAGAGTCTTGTGTGATTCCCACTGTGCTTTGATTTCTACTTTGCCATGTTCAAGAGATTGTGCAAAACAGTGGTTTTTGGGTACAGTCCCAAGTCACATGGAGGAAATGTGCGATAGGAGGGGATTTCGTCTCTCCCGGTATTGGGGGTTGATGTTGCGCTATGCTCGATTGTCCATAACAGGAAATCCCTGGCCAGGGTTGCTGAGATCTACTAGTAAGTGTTATCAGTAGTTTCTCGAACCATTATGGGCCTCACATCGGCATGACTTTTCAGGCTATTTGGGTCTGACGTTTACCACCCCCAGGCTGTGATATGCGACATATCTGATGAAGAGATCGGACTGTACGGTAGTGTTACTGATTGGATTTGCAGGAGTATGAGTAGGCTTGCTTGTTGATTTTCTGATCGATCAATACTCGGATGGCCGTTATGTTTAGCAGACCGCTTGCGGCTTGTGGGTGACTGATATGATCACCATCTACTGTCGGCGTATTGACGAGTCTTCATAGTCCTACAAAGAGGTTTCCTGGCTCAGGCAAAACGAAGTAGGAGCACATATGTGATATGTGCAGGACCGAGATTAGTACGTGTATGTGATACCGTATTCTATTCTCGCGATATGTGATATCGGTTGGTTATATATGATATAACAGGGCTGTCGAATAAAGTGTTGATTCGACAAGTTGATACTTTTGATATTAGTCGGTTGTATGTGATATAGCCGGATTATTAAATCAAGTGTTGATTTAATAATTTAATGTATAATTATATATTTGATACATTATCTTACATTAACTAATATTAGCTCACTTAAAATTTCTTTTTGTCACAAGTGTACACTTAGTATATGTAGGGTTCCTAGGCACCCTAATGAGGTCACACAAGGCATCAACCATGCCAATTTCTAATTTTAACGGTGCCGAGAAACCCGACTACGGATCGTTGGCTAGATTTCTAGGCGAACAAAGTAACTAGTTAACACTTAACTATAAGAATCGGAAATACAACCTTTGTAGATCCGGTGCTCCACCTCCATAGCTCCGCAACGAAGTATCCTCGCTGTCCAAATCGAAATCCGGGCTCTTGCGTCGGCTTCATCGGAGAAGAAGCGGGCTAGGTCATCGACGACGTGCCGAAGATGATCTACGTCGAAGCATCGCTAGATCAAGCTCCACCTTCACCAAGCCATGAAAAGTTGTGAAGGAAACACACTCTACTACTTGGCAAGAGGTAGAGGATGAAGAAATAGGAAGTGGGTTCACTTTAGAATTGGATTTCTCACTCATTTTCACATTCCACCATTGTTGGTAGAAAGCTTTCTTCAAGGTTGAAGATGAAGAAGAAGAAGATAATGATATGATAAGTTATTTAGAAAATAGAAAATAAAAGAATACTTATCATAATCAACCATGGTCAAGTGTAGAGAATTAACTAAGGTTAGATTAATGGTTAGGGTTAAAGATGAAGACAAAGTGGTCACTTTGGTCAAAGCTTCAAAAAGCTTCATGAAAGAAAATAAAATAAAGAAACCATTTTGCTTTTCTTTTATGCTTTTATTAATATCCAAAATGAATAAACAAAGGATTAAATGAAAAAGCAAAACCCTAATCATTAAGTTAACCATGGTTTAATTCTATACACTTAACCAAATAAGCATGTATCATCAAACATGATACAAGCATGTGCACAAAATCATATCGCATATGCAATGCGCACATCCGAGTGAGAAAATCCATCTTAAGTGAACCGATACTAGTTAATGCAAAGTAATATATAAAATATATAATTATGCATTAAATCATTAAATCAACACTTGATTTAACGATCCGGTCATATCGCATATAACCGACTAGTATCCTATGCATCGGCTTATCGAATCGATCTTCGATTCGATAACTAGGTTATATCGCATACAACCAATCGATGCATTCATCGCGAGAATGGAATACGGTATCACATACATGTATTATTCTCGGTCCCGCACATATCTCATATGCGCTCCTATTTCGTTTCGCTTGAGCCAGGAAACCTCTGTGTAGGACTCTAAAGACTCGTCAATACGCCGGCAGCAGATGATGATCATATCAAACACCCACAAGCCGCAAGCGGTCTGCTAAACATAACGGCCACCCGGGTATTGAGCGATCTGAAGATCGACGAGCAAGCCCGCTCACACTCCAGTGAATCCAACCAGTAACACTACCGTACAGTCCGGTCTGATCGTCTGATATGTCGCATATCTCGCCTAGGGGTGGTAAACGTCAGACCCCAATAGCTCGATAAGTCGTGTCGATATGAGGTCTATAACAATTCGAGAAACTACTGGTAACACTTACCAGTAAATCTCAGCAACCCTGGCCAGGGATTTCCTGTTATAGCCAATCGAACACAGCGCAACATCAACTCCCTATACCGGGAGAGACGAATCCCCTCCTATCGCTCATTGCCTCCATGTGACTCGGGACTGTACCCAAAAACCACCGTTTTGCATGCCTTCTTGGACGTGGTAAGATGGAAATCAAAGCACAGTGGGAACCACACAAGACTCTATGATGATCTCGGGTCAACAGACTACTCTGTACCAGTGTCACCAGAGAACTGCCATCTGACGTGAGGTATAATACCATCTGGGAGTTCTCGGCGAGTCCGTCCAGTGTACCCAGTCTCTACTGAGCACCCGTATATCATCTCTGATGTCAAACACCAATGGATATGGGATCATCCATCGCCCATCTGTATGGGTCGAGAAGGTACACGCTAGTCTACTCTGGTATATCGATGCCCCGTCTCGATACACCCACGACTAGGGACTTTGAAGGATGTACTTATGGACTACCATGTCCCCACTAGTACGATCCGCATGATAGTCCAGGTAGTCAAGTACACATCCTAAGGGCTTTACCAACATGTAACAGAGAGACACCCAGTATACATGTTAAGGTAAAGTGTAACCAGATAGCGTACTATCATGTCGAGCAAGAAAGTCCTACCTATATATGTCCCAGCATCCACTACAATATACATCCTATGTACAGTAATGGCCTCTAGGGCATACATATAACTAACAATCTGCCACTTGCACTAGGGCCATCTGTAGCAGTGGTTGCAGTATCTCATACTCAACCATCTCATGAAAGTCTCTCTCTGGGAAAAAGCCTTTGTCAGTGGATCCGCTGTGTTGTCCTCTGAGTCTACTCTCCTAACCTCGATCACCCTGGAGATCAACTATCTCCAAGATCAGGCGATGCTGCCTTAGAATAAGTCTGGATCACTGATGGGACCGGCGTTCCTTGGCATAAGCCACAACTCCATTGTCTCACAATGGTTGGAACGTAGTTCATCTCATGAACCATTATACACCCAAACATCCTCCTTGGTAGCATCTTAAGTAGCGATGTATCCTGCCATTATCGTCTAGTATGTCACGGTATCTAGCTTGGAACTCTTCTAACATACCGTCCCTTTACTTAGGGTAAAGACAATGCCTGTGACTGACACTCAGTCGTCATTATCACCCTTGAACACTTCTAGTGATTCTCCTCAGGATCGATTGATACCATCTCGCTACAACTAGTGAGAATCCTAACAACCAATTAGATCTATCTCATAGATCCAAAACCCAGGATTTAGGAGGTATCACTTTGATCCTATATGGAGAATCTTTGTGATAATCAGAGATTGATCGAGCGTAGCATAGGAAACTACTTCCCTATCAAGAGTATGTCATCCACGTACTCTACGAGGATCGTCACCATACTCCCTACTACCTTTTTGTTTATACAAGGTTCATCTACCATTTTGATGATGTCAAACTCTTTGACTACTCCATCAAAACAGATGTTCCAACTCCGCGATGCCTGCTTTATCCTATAAAGCATCTTGCATACGTTTCCGCTGCTCCCACTGTCTACGAAGCCCTCTGGCTGTATACTTATAGACGCTCTCTTCCAAATCATCATTTAGAAAAGCAGTCAAGACACCCAACCACCAGATATCGTAGTCATGGCATGTAGCCGTGGCAAGTAGGATCTGGATAGACTTAAGCATAGATCCTTAGAAAAGGTTTCAACATAATCCACGCCTGGTTGATGACGAAAACCTTTAACAAGTCTAGCTTTGAAAGTCTCAACTTTTCCATCTACACCAAGTAATCTTCTCAAGATATACTTGCTCCTGATGGGGATTTAACCCTTCAGATATAGCAACCAAAGTCCATACTTTGTTGGTGTATAAGGATTCCATCTCAGATCGATAAACATCCAGCCATTCTTACAGAGTCTTACTCTCGATGGCCAGCTCGAAACTAGTTGGGTCATCATCTCATGATGCAATCCTCGCTCCCACTGTCATAGAGGAACCGAAGTATCTCTCAGGTGGGTGAGGAACCCTACTAGATCGGCGGAGAGGCTGAGGTTCGTTGGAATCTACTGAATCCTTTGGTTCTACCAAATCATCTGCTGTAGTTCGTATAGCTGGAACATTTCCAGTTCTACATAACAGATCTTGCCTCGAGCTTGTCCGGATTTTGCCTTTAGACATAGGCCAGACAACCCCAAATCTTAACCAACTGAAGATATGGGCTCTTCCCTTTCCATATCACATATGAAGCGGTAGGCAACTGATTTGATTGGAACCATTATTCAATAGGTATGCAGCTTCTCAAGTGCATAACCCCCAAAAAGGAAATAGGTAACTCAGTAGTACTCATCATAGAGCACACCTTATCATATAGGGTGTGATTGCTCCGCCCCGATATACCATCGTGCTATGGTGTATATAGAGGAGTAATGCTGAGAGAGAATCTCATTCTCCTTTAGAATAGTCCAGGAATTCCGTGCTCAAGTATTCTCCTCCTTGATCTCATCATAGGACATAATACTTATACCCGTATTGGTTCTCTACTTCTCGCTTATATTCTGTGAATATCTCAAAAGGTTCGGACTTGTGTTTCAACAAGAACATAGATCTGAATCTCGAGAGATTATCAGAGAATGTAATGAAGTACAAAGAACCGGTCTTGGCATGTGTAGACTGGGGACCTACATACATCAACATGTATCATCCCAAGAGTTTACTAACTCTTTCTCTGTTTCTAGTAAACGGAGCTATGGTCATCTTATCTTTGTGACATGACTGGCGAGTTTCACAAGATGTAGATTCAAACTGATTTAAATATGCATCTACATGTAACTTCAGCTAGTCGGGTCACATTGATCTGACCTAGTCTACAATACCTTAAGAAGGATCCGTTCATTTCTGAACTCTTCCTCTTGTGTGTGTTCCATATACTAAGAACTGTAGTTTGATTTAGAACATCAATGCTTTTAGATAACGTGCCTGAACCGATCAACTTTTGATATAGGAAATGTTCAAAACATTATCCAACAATACAAAATTTTATCATTTCTTTACTAATAAAGAGAGTGATATGATTTTGTATATCAGGTTCGGTATCTAATAACATTCGTTCAGAATCAATGTATTGGTAATACAGGGTGACAGTGACCAACAGACTTGGCTGCAACTCTTGCCCCGTTTTCTGCCTCATGAAACTTATCACCCGTTCTCAGTTCTTTACCTTTCTGTAGCCCTATGTAACATATTACATATCTGGAATCCTGATCTGGTATCACATACCCAGGACGTAGAGGATACTGAGAAACAGTTCTCTGTAATGAACACACCCGAAGATGATGCATCAGCATGCACTCTCTTCGTTTGGGCGGCACAGGAATTCTGGTATTCCCCAATTTCCTGCTCTGTCTTATAACAATTATAAGGTGGAGCGGGACCAACGTTCCCCAGCTCAGTATAACAAGCGGGTTCGGTCAATATTCCGTATTATTATCTTGATTAAGGCGTGATATGGTCGCTACCTGGAGAGAGAGAGAAGAAAACACTCAGCGTGCGCTCTGTCAAGAATAGATTGGTTATTATTTTATCTAATCAGGATGGCTCCCACTGCTTTTTATCAAATCTTCCTTCAAACCCTAAAAGGAAAGACTAGCCGGGATTAATTACACACTACAAGTTCGCCAATCTTTCAGCCAGTCCAGTGTCGGTACTTTGAGGGAGGTCCCCCGTGCTTTCGCACGAACCTAATTACTGTAAACCTCGTTTTCCCAGAGGCGTAACCCCGTTGACACCTTTCTAGACACCTACTTGATCGGCTAATTGTAATGTATAAAACTCTCCCAGGAGTAACTCTTACTGGCAGCGGGTATCGGGATCCAACTATCTCATAAAAGGTATGCAATCTCATTGCAAATTTCAACACTTGAAATTCCCGATAATATTTTGCCCCGAACGATCTATGACCTTGACAAGGTCAACAAACCATAGACCGCAAGTCAAGTTCAACCCGTCATTTCTTGATTGAATCAAACCCACCCGCACGACCCTTGACAAGGTCAACAAGGCCGCACGACTACCCTAACCCAATCTGCATCATATGCATAAGCAGATAAATACTGGTTAGCTACCGCACACTGCGCCTTGACAAGGTCAACAAACGCAGCACGAATACTAAACAGGATTTATCTGAAATGACGGAGGGCTACGACAGGTTTTTCTGAAAACCTATTGCGTAATGAACTTGATATCGTTGTAGAATCAAATGATTTTAAAATGGAGTGCTTTTGAGGCTTTTCTAGTTTTGCTAAAGGAGTCACTCCCGGTGAAGGGATCGTCGGTCCTTTCCTCGTCGAATGAGGTGCGGGATATATCATATATATCACTGTGCAAAGCAAAAACACTTAAAAGCAATCAAAAGACAAACCGAGTGTGTAGCATCTGCCAGTTATTGCTAAAGGAGTCACTCCCGGTGAAGGGATCTCGGTCCTTTCCTTATCGAATAAGGTGCAGGATATATCATATATACCGCTGTGCAAAGCAAGAACTGTAGCTACCTGTTTTATTTTGAAATTCGATTCTACAACATCTTAGGTTTCTTTTATTTCATTAATCACATTAATGAAGTCCCATCATTTAAGTACCTAAACATCACAGATAAATACGACGTACACTTATGCCATCCGCATTCGTCTCGATGTCCCCTCGTGCACCGTTAGGTTAGGTAACTAACGGCAGAGCGGGGCAGGGCTAGCGCGGGTGTAAAACATAAGTAACGCCTATATAATACATCATATATACTATATACTGTATCTATCACAGAAGATCACATGATCACATCACAGATATCGCAGCAGAAGAAACATATGAAATATTGGATATACTAGGACGTCCGTGTTTTCAATACGAGCCAGTATAAAACACGGATTCCACGGTCGTGATGAATAGCCAAACCCACACCCCTAGACCCCTACGAGAGCGGCAAGCAACCCTACCAATTCTGGAGTTAGGAGACGCGGACTCGACTCCTCGAGTTGGTCTCCCACTGGACTCCAGAACCCGGTTACTTGTGCTCCCCTCCTTGGGTCTATCCTAGTGCGGAAAAGTAAATAATATACAAACGGTGACATCTTCCGCAACCTGGAAGCGCCCCAATAAAAGAATATTACATACATGTTTTTACATGAATGAAAATGAAAAACACTCATCTCACATAAAAACCCCCGGCTATTCAAACATGACGATCCAATATAACATATCCAGCAACACATAACATCACATGTCATCAACGTAAGTAAATATGCGCATCCCAATTGTCGTTGACATATAGCAACGAAACCGGCGACATCACATATTACACTTACGGTCACAGAAAAGAAAGTGTAAAACTACAACAGTTGGAATCCGCAACCTGCATAGACATCGCATGCCTAATCAAATGAATTCCTTAGACATCGCATGCCTAACAATTATAAACCCCGCATTTTAGTCTCATTATCAAAAACTCTTTTCAATATCAAGTCGGGGAATTCAACAGGATTCCCGACAATTTTGATCGAATGCTCGTCGCAAACTTTAGTAGGCGGCCGCACCCCCAACGCCGTCGACGAAGTGCACCAAGGCGGAACAACGCTGCCGCGAGCACCCGAACGGATGCTTTCGGCGACGGGGTTCTCCTACAGTCACTTGGTCGGGGCTATGGGGCGTGGCTGTCTATTAAGTTTACCCAGCGAGTATCCGCGTACGCTACGTGACTGTGACGGGCTTTTGATCACATCAAAATTCCGTGGCAACCGATCAAGTGAGACTAAACTGCTATGTTTATAACATTCATTCGGTTATCTCATAACTTATTGTGAATTCCAATTATTGTATCACATTCCGGATAAGATAGAAAATGTTAAACTTTTCGATAGAACAATCGAACACCCAAGTTTTCCCGATCAACCGAATGAAATAAGTTCAAAGACATTCACTTCATGCCTCAGTACCAACGGTCCAGCCGTAGTCGGGTCAAGCCAACGCCTCACATGTGGCACGCCGTACTGCCCCAAACCCTAAGGTTCAAAGGGCAGTTCAAGACGGTCACATAATCGAGTTAAGGTTTGTTGTCTTCTAGAGGGACCATCGCGTTACCTGCACTACTCAGAACGTCCTTAAACCACGGAAAAATCCAACACTTGGAAATTTTCCGGCAGGGGAAAAAGTGGGTATTTATGTCCGGTCGAAATTTTTAACATATTCTAAAATATCCGAAAAACACATAGACAAAATTAGACAATCCGATCGAATGTACGAACTCCTAATACAACCCAAAAAACTCAACTTTTGATTTCAGGAAAAAAAAAATTCCCAGGAAAACCAGCACTGCAAAATAGGAATTACTGTGCAAAATTGAATGCCTAATAAGACAAAACGGCCGCGGAACCGCCGCATTAGCATGCTAATGCCGCGGTTCCGCTGCACTTTTGAGGGATCATTAGTTACTTTTTGCACCGTAATTCTTAGAATTTCCTGCTGATTTTTCTGCATATTTTTAATTCTCAAAAATCCACGAAAACAGAAAATGTCCAGAGAGCACTTTCAAGTCGGGGTTTCGGGTCGATCGGACTTCTAACTCCGTCTACGCATCGCCTAAGACTCTAGCTAGGCTCTGATACCACTGTAGGGTTCCTAGGCACCCTAATGAGGTCACACAAGGCATCAACCATGCCAATTTCTAATTTTAACGTTGCCGAGAAACCCGACTACGGATCGTTGGCTAGATTTCTAGGCGAACAAAGTAACTAGTTAACACTTAACTATAAGAATCGGAAATACAACCTTTGTAGATCCGGTGCTCCACCTCCATAGCTCCGCAACGAAGTATCCTCGCTGTCCAAATCGAAATCCGGGCTCTTGCGTCGGCTTCATCGGAGAAGAAGCGGGCTAGGTCATCGACGACGTGCCGAAGATGATCTACGTCGAAGCATCGCTAGATCAAGCTCCACCTTCACCAAGCCATGAAAAGTTGTGAAGGAAACACACTCTACTACTTGGCAAGAGGTAGAGGATGAAGAAATAGGAAGTGGGTTCACTTTAGAATTGGATTTCTCACTCATTTTCACATTCCACCATTGTTGGTAGAAAGCTTTCTTCAAGGTTGAAGATGAAGAAGAAGAAGATAATGATATGATAAGTTATTTAGAAAATAGAAAATAAAAGAATTCTTATCATAATCAACCATGGTCAAGTGTAGAGAATTAACTAAGGTTAGATTAATGGTTAGGGTTAAAGCTGAAGACAAAGTGGTCACTTTGGTCAAAGCTTCATGAAGCTTCAAAAAGCTTCATGAAAGAAAATAAAATAAAGAAACCATTTTTCTTTTCTTTTATGCTTTTATTAATATCCAAAATGAATAAACAAAGGATTAAATGAAAAAGCAAAACCCTAATCATTAAGTTAACCATGGTTTAATTCTATACACTTAACCAAATAAGCATGTATCATCAAACATGATACAAGCATGTGCACAAAATCATATCGCATATGCAATGCGCACATCCGAGTGAGAAAATCCATCTTAAGTGAACCGATACTAGTTAATGCAAAGTAAAATATAAAATATATAATTATGCATTAAATCATTAAATCAACACTTGATTTAACGATCCAGTCATATCGCATATAACCGACTAGTATCCTATGCATCGGCTTATCGAATCGATCTTCGATTCGATAACTAGGTTATATCGCATACAACCAATCGATACATTCATCGCGAGAATGGAATACGGTATCACATACATGTATTATTCTCGGTCCCGCACATATCTCATATGCGCTCCTATTTCGTTTCGGTTGAGCCAGGAAACCTCTGTGTAGGACTCTAAAGACTCGTCAATACGCCGGCAGCAGATGATGATCATATCAAACACCCACAAGCCGCAAGCGGTCTGCTAAACGTAACGGCCACCCGGGTATTGAGCGATCTGAAGATCGACGAGCAAGCCCGCTCACACTCCAGTGAATCCAACCAGTAACACTACCGTACAGTCCGGTCTGATCGTCTGATATGTCGCATATCTCGCCTAGGGGTGGTAAACGTCAGACCCCAATAGCTCGATAAGTCGTGTCGATATGAGGTCTATAACAATTCGAGAAACTACTGGTAACACTTACCAGTAAATCTCAGCAACCCTGGCCAGGGATTTCCTGTTATAGCCAATCGAACACAGCGCAACATCAACTCCCTATACCGGGAGAGACGAATCCCCTCCTATCGCTCATTTCCTCCATGTGACTCGGGACTGTACCCAAAAACCACCGTTTTGCATGCCCTCTTGGACGTGGTAAGATGGAAATCAAAGCACAGTGGGAACCACACAAGACTCTATGACGATCTCGGGTCAACAGACTACTCTGTACCAGTATCACCAGAGAACTGCCATCTGACGTGAGGTATAATACCATCTGGGAGTTCTCGGCGAGTCCGTCCAGTGTACCCAGTCTCTACTGAGCACCCGTATATCATCTCTGATGTCAAACACCAATGGATATGGGATCATCCATCGCCCATCTGTATGGGTCGAGAAGGTACACGCTAGTCTACTCTGGTATATCGATGCCCCGTCTCGATACACCCACGACTAGGGACTTTGAAGGATGTACTTGTGGACTACCATGTCCCCACTAGTATGATCCGCATCATAGTCCAGGTAGTCAAGTACACATCCTAAGGGCTTTACCAACATGTAACAGAGAGACACCCAGTATACATGTTAAGGTAAAGTGTAACCAGATAGCATACTATCATGTCGAGCAAGAAAGTCCTCCCTATATATGTCCCAGCATCCACTATAATATACATCCTATGTACAGTAATGGCCTCTAGGGCATACATATAACTAACAGTATATATATGATATATATTAATGTACGTTAGGTTTACCTAGCACCTCATGAAGGGTTTGGAAGCATCACATGTGTCAAAATCAAATTTTTAAGGTGCTAAGTGAACATACAAAGAATCGTCACTAGAAATTTTAGGTTTCTAAACATACACATCATCACAAGTAGATAAAGCTAGGGTTTTTGAGAGTACAACCTTTGTAGCTCCCTACGCTAGACTCCTTGGCTACTTGAGGGTTGGAAAACGTCCGCTTGAGAACCTCTAGGTCCACGACGATCCACCCGGAGTCCTCTTTGTCCAAGATTGAAACATCACAAGATCAAGAAAAGAAATGGAAGCTAACACTCTTCACAAGTGGGCAAGACTAGTGTAGAATGGTGTTGTGGTTGGTTTTCTCACTTCAAAATCCTAACTTGGTCACTCTTTGGCTCACTTGAAAAATCTAGAGAGCAAGAGAGAGGAGGAAGAAGATGAAGGCTCTAGAAAACTCAATAGAATGATAATCTCGCTTGAAAAATAGAAAATATAAGTATATATATTTTCTACTCTTCATCTCAAACCATGGTTACATAATAAAGGTATTATTGTACTTGAGTTAAAAGACAAAAGGAAGATTAACTCATGGTTAAAAAGTGGGTGAACAAAGGTTAGTTCAAAGAAGAGTGTAGAAGATAACCATGGATTAATCTTTTTCTTTTCTTTTGTTTTAAAACAAATACATATCCATATATAATCATAAGGTGTGAGTCTTATATTGCCACCATCTTCCATATATACAACCATGATAGAATGATGTATGCATGTATGTGTGCATGCACATTCATATGTGCACGAACAAGAATGAATGCATACATGCATGCATACACCCAAAAAAAAACAAGAAAAGGATTTCTAATGAGAAACTAATGGTTAAATGATAAATCAACACTTGATTTAGCAACCCGGTCATATCACATACGACCCGACCAAAAGCAAGCCGCCCGATTAATATACGGTATCTCATACACGCATTTTAACCGGGTCCATGCGCATATCGCATATGCGCACCACAACGTTTCGCCTGGACTAGGTAACTCCTTTGTAGGACTCTGAGACTCGTCAATACACCGGCAGTGGGTGATGATCATATCAAGCACCCCCAAGCTGCAAGCGGTCAGCTAAATGTAACGGCCACCCGGGTATTGAGCGATCAGAAGAAAACAAACGAACCTGCTACAACTCCCGTCGAGCCAACCGGCAACACTACCGTACAGTCCAGTCTCTTCGTCAGATATGCTGCATATCGAGTCTAGGGATGGTAACGTCGACCCCAATAAGTCGTGCCGATGAATGGTCTATAACAGATCGAGAAACTACTGATAACACTTATCAGTAAATCTCAACAGCCCTGGCCAGGGACTTACTGATATAGCCAGTCGGGCACGGCACAGCATCAACTCCCAATACCGGGAGAGGCGAAACCCCTCCTATCGCTCATCGCCTTCGTGTGTCTCGGGACTGTACCCAACGGCCACCTGTTTGCATGACTCAGTAGAGCCATGGTAGGGTGGTAATCAAAGTACAGTGGGAGAACACACAAGACTCTATGACGATCTCGGGTCTACAGACTAACCTGCACCAGTGTCACCTGAGAACTGCTATCCAACGATAGATATAATTCCATATAGGAGTTCTCGGTGAGTCCGTCCAGTGTACCCAGTCACCACTGAGCACTCGTATACGATCTCGATGTCAAACATCGATGAATGTGGGAACATCCATCGCCCATCATATGGGTCTAGTATCATATACGCTAGTCTACTCTGGTATATCGATGCCCTATCTCGATACACCTACGACTAGGGACATTCCAGGATATGCTTATAAACTACAGATGTCCTACTAGTAAGATCTCCATCATAATCACAGTAGTCCTCAGGGCTTTATCAACATGTATGAATGAATAAAAGCATGATCAAATCAACATGTCAGATAAAGAAGAACCAGACAGCATACCGAGGATATAGGCTTGCACTAAGGCCATTATATGATATCAACTATCATATAATGGCTTCTAGGCCATACATATATCCAACAATCTCCCACTTGCACTAAGGCCAGTTATTGGCGTATCTCATACCCAACATCTCAAAAATTCGCTCATGCTGCGGCTGAGGGAGGGCCTTGGTGAGTAGATCCGCGGCGTTATTCTTTGTGTCTACTCTCTTAATCTCGATCTCGCGGCGATCTACAATCTCCCGGATCAAATGAAAGCGCCTCAGGATGTGTCTGGACCGCTGATGTGACCTGGGCTCCTTGGCTAACGCCATAGCCCCATTATTATCACAATACAATGGTATTGGATCAATAATGGTTGGAACTACTCCTAGCTCCGAGACGAACTTCCTCATCCAGACGGCTTCCTTGGCGGCATCATTCGTAGCAATGTACTCAGCTTCCATCATAGAGTCTGCAACGGTATCCTGTTTGGAACTCTTCCAACTTACCGCCCCTCCATTGAGGGTAAATGCAAACCCAGAGATAGATTTGCTGTCGTCCTTATCGCTCTGGAAGCTCGAATCGGTAAAGGCCTCCATCTGGAGATCTCCATTACCATATACCAAGAATAATTCTTTAGTTCTTCGCAAGTACTTAAGAATGTTCTTCACAGCTATCTAGTGATTCTCCCCTGGGTTGGATTGATACCTGCTTACAACACTAAGTGCATAAGCTACATCTGGGCGTGTACATAACATCGCATACATTATAGATCCTACTGCCGAAGCATAGGGTATAATGCTCATGCGAGCTCTCTCTTCATCGGTCTTTAGGAAAGAGTCCTTGGAGAGAGTGACCCCATGGCAAGCGGGTAAGGCACCCCGCTTGGAGTCTTCCATACTAAACCTTTTTAGGATGGTGTTGATGTACCTGGTTTGGGACAATCCCAATAACCTCTTGGATCTATCCCTATAGATCCTAATACCCAGAATGTATGTGGCATCACCCAGGTCCTTCATGGAGAACCATAGTGATAAGAAAGGTTTGACCGACTGTAGCTTAGGAATATCATTTCCTATCAGAAGAATGTCATCCACGTATAATACGAGGAATGTGACAGCTCTCCCTACAGACTTCTTATAAACACAAGGTTCATCTGGATTTTTGATGAAATCAAACTCTTTGATAACATCATCGAAACAGATGTTCCAACTCCGTGATGCCTGCTTTAAACCATATATGGATTTAAGCAATCTACATGCTTTCCCGCTGCTCCCACTGTCAATGAAGCCCTCCGGCTGATCCATATAAACGCATTCTTCTAAATCCCCATTTAGAATTGCCATTTTAACGTCCATCTGCCAGATTTCATAGTCATAGTGAGCAACAATAGCAAGTAGGATCCGAATGGATTTAAGCATGGCTACGGGCGAAAAAGTCTCGTCATAGTCCAAACCTGGTCTTTGACGAAAACCTTTCGCCACAAGTCTTGCCTTATAGGTCTCTACCTGCCCATCTACACCAATCTTTCTTTTAAAGATCCATTTGCATCCCACAGGTTTTACCCTAGGGGGTACAGCGTCCAAAGTCCATACTTTGTAGGTGTACATAGACTCCATTTCGGATCTCATGGCATCCAGCCACTTCACAGAGTCACCACTCCTGATAGCTTGCTGAAAACCGGTAGGATCATCATCCTCCATGATGCAGTCTTCTCTGTCACCATCAATGAGGAAACTGTAGTACCTCTCCGGTGGGCGAGAAGTTCTACCAGACCTATAGAGTGGCTGAGGTTCCTTAGTTTCTATTGCAACAGCCGGTTCAACTAAGTCGTCATTTGTAGTTTGTGTCTCTAGAACTTCTTCTAGATCCACCACATTGCCATCATCTTTATCTGTAAAAAATTCTTTTTCCAGGAATGTGGCATGCTGAGAAGCAAACACCTTTTTTTCCTCCTTGTGGTAGAAAAGATATCCATAAGAGTTCTTTGGATATCCCACAAAATTACACCGTGTCTCGATTTTGTCCGGATTCTGCTTTTTAACATAGGCCGGGCAACCCCAAATCTTAATTTTCTTAAGAGATGGTCCCTTCCCATGCCATATCTCATATGGCGTGGTAGACAAGGTTTTGGTTGGGGCCATGTTCAGTAGAAATGCTGCAGTCTCCAATGCATGCCCCAAAAATGAGACAGGTAACTCAACATCACTCATCATGGAACGGACCATATCTAATAGGGTCCTATTCCGTCGTTCAGACACACCGTTGTGCTGTGGTGTGTAAGGAGGAGTGAGTTGAGAGAGAATCCCATTCTCTTTTAGGAAGTTTGCAAATTCTGTACTGAGTGTAAGTCCATGTCACGCACCCCACGAACTTGCGGGGAGGCGGAATATATGAAAAACGATTATCAAAGCTTCGTAACACGGACTTGAGCGCATGAATCGTTTCTAAACCGTTACTAGCAAACAACGAAAGGTTTAACTACTCGGATACGAAGTTATACCTCACGATAATTGTCCTTCGGGTCTTCATCGCGGTCCTCCACTCCTCGTAGGCTCCTTGGAACATCGGCACCTCAACGGCCTCCTCGAATCAAAGATGATCCACCCGAGAGCTCCTACGCAAAGCTTTATCTCTAACTTGAGGTAACTAGGTTGCTCAAAGTGCTAATCTAAGCTACCTAGGAGATATAGAGTGAGGTTATGGAAGTATTAGTCTAGCTAACGCTTGATCTCAACACATGAGAGGTTAGGGTTAGGGTTTGAAGAGGGAGAGCTTGAGAAGAGAGAAGGTGAGAATATGAATTACTTTGGATGAATGAAATCATTTTAGTATATATGAAACATATGATATTATTAAGTAAATAATAAATAAAGCTTTATCATCATGTTTCAGTAATACCCAAAGTGATTCATCATATGAGTCATATAAATCATTAAATGAATCATTAACTCATTGCATGAATCACTACATGACTCACTAATCCAATTAATGTAAATGCCACCTTAGCCTCCAACTCACCATGCTTCTAGAAGCTTCCCGGAAAATTACGAGAACGCCCCTCCAATCCGTGAAAACACGGAAAAACTTCAGACTGTATAAATCCAATAACCCGATACTAGAATCTGGCTTAAACCAAAGCCGGCTAGTAAAAACTGTCCGAACGTCGTACGTGCGTAAACACACGTATGCATCCGAACCCTTGTCGTAAAACCATACGACCTCTATATCGTTTCGCCTGGAGCAGGGAAACTCTCTGTGTGGGACTCTAAAGACTCGGCACTACGCTGACAGTGGGTTTAACCACAGACCGCAAGCGGCACTAGCTGTACGTAACGGTCCCCAGGTAGATGTCGATAAGAAGGCCGATGAGGAAAACCATCCGAACTCCTACTGAGCCTGATGTGACAATCTTCGTACAGTCCGGTCTGTTCGTCTAAGACTATCGCATATCGAGCCTAGGGGAGGCAAGCGTAAATCCCCTAATAGCTGTATAAATCGTGTCGGAGCGAAGCCCATTACACCCTGAGAAACTACTGGAACCTACCAGAAAATCTCGCTTGCCCTGGCCAGGGACTTTGCGTAATGGCTCTCTGACACAGCGCGATATCAACTCTCAATACCGGGAGAGACGAATCCTATCTAACTGCCACTGCCTCCAAGTGCTCGGGACTGCACCCAACTGCTACCTGTTTGCACGACTCCTTTGAGCCGTAGTAAGGTAGCAATCTAAGAACAGTGGGACACACTCGAGGCGAAGTAGCAGTGTCAAGTCTGCGGACTATGCTGTACTCATGTCACCTGGGAACTGTTAACTTACGATGGGTATAATACTAACTAAAGGGTTCCTAGGCACTCCAATGGAGTCTCACAAGTGATCAAACATGGCCAATTAAAATTTTACAAGTGCCTATTAACCCTAATACGGATCGTTAACTAGATAAATAGGCGAAGCAAGCAAGCAAACGGAAATATAGCTAAAGGAAAGGGGCTAAAACCTTTGCAGATCTGTTCCACCACCTCCACGGCTCCGCAATGAAGTCCCCTCGCTGTCGAAATCATGTCTTGGGCTCTAGCGTCGGCATCATCGAAGAATGGGCGGGCTTGATCGTCGGTTCGATGCCGAAGATTATCTACGTCGAGGCATCGCTAGAACAAGCTCCAACTTCACCAAGTCGGAAAAACTTGTGAAGGAAACACCCTATACTACTTGGCAAGAGGTAGAGGATGAAGAAATAGGAAGTGGGTAAACTTTAGTTTTGGATTTCTCACTAGATTTCATGACTTGCCATTGGAGTAGCAAGCTTTCTTCATTCTTTCTCAAGATGAAGAAGAAGAAGATGATATGATAAGATAATTAAAAATAGAAAAGAAAATATAATACTTATCATATCATTAACCTTAGTTAGGTGTAGAGAATTGACTAAGGTCAATTTGAAGAGTTAGGGTTAAGAAAGAAGACAAAATGGTTACTTAGTCAAAGTTTCAAGAAACTTCAACTACAAACAAAATAAGCCACCATTTCATTTTCTTTATCATTTTCTTTTTCCAAAATAAATAAATAAATAAATAAGAAAAAGAAAACCCTAATCTTAATCTTAACCATGGTCTTATTCTTTACACTAACAATAGCTTGCATGTATCATCAAACATGATACAATCATGTGCACAAAATATATCACATATGCAATGTGCACAAACTAAGTGAGTAAATCCATTTAAAGTGAACCAATACTAGTTAATGCAAAGTAATATATCAAATATATAATTATACATTAAATCATTAAATCAACACTTGATTCAATGATCCGGTCATGTCGCATATAACCAGCTAGTATCCAATGTATCGGCTTATCGAATCAATCCTTGATTCGATAACTAGGTTATATCGCATATAACCAATCGATACATTCGTCGCGAGAATGAAATACGGTATCACATACGCGCATTATTCTCGGTCCCGCACATATCTCATATGCTCTCCTATTTCATTTCGCTTGAGCCAGGAAACCTCTGTGTAGGACTCTAAAGACTCGTCAATACGCCGGCAGCAGATGATGATCATATCAAGCATCCACAAGCCGCAAGCGGTCTGCTAAACGTAACGGCCACCCGGGTATTGAGCGATCAGAAGATCGACGAGCAAGCCCACTCACACTCCTGCGAATCCAACCAGTAACACTTACCGTACAGTCCGGTCTGTTCGTCTAATATGTCGCATATCTCGCCTAGGGGTGGTAAACGTCAGACCCCAATAGCTCGATAAGTCATGCCGACGTAGGGTCCATAACATTCGTGAAACTACTGATAACACTTACCAGTATATCACTGCAACCCTGGCCAGGGATTTCCTGTTATGGCCAGTCGAGCATAGCGCAACATCAACCCCCAATACCGGGAGAGACGAATCCCCTCCTATCGCTCATTGCCTACATGTGAATCGGGACTGCACCCAAAAACCACCTGTTTGCACGACTCAGTAGAGCCGTGGTAGGGTGGAAATCAAAGTACAGTGGGAGACACACAAGACTCTATGACGATCTCGGGTCAACAGACTAAGCTGTACCAGTGTCACCAGAGAACTGCCATCTGACGTGAGGTATAATACCATCTGGGAGTTCTCGGTGAGTCCGTTCAGTGTACCCAGTCTCCACTGAGCACCCGCATACCATCTTCGATGTCAAACACCAATGGATATGGGATCATCCATCGCCCATCACATGGGTCGAGAAGATATACGCTAGTCTACTCTGGAATATCGATGCCCCGTCTCGATATTCCCACGACTAGGAACAATTCAAGGATGTACTCATGGACTACCCAGGCCCCACTAGTATGATCTACATCATAGTCCTGGAAGTTGAGCACACATCCTATGGGCTTTATCAACATGTAATCAGAGAGACAGAAAGTATACATGTTAAGATAAAGTGCAACCAGATAGCGTACTATCATGTCGAGCAAGAAAGTCCTACCTATATATGTCCCAGCATCCACTACAATATACATCCAATGTACAGTAATGGCCTCTAGGGCATACATATAACTAACAATCTCCCACTTGCACTAGGGCCATCTGTAGCAGTGGTTGCAGTATCACATACTCAACCATCCCCTAAATTTTCTCTCTTTGGGAAAAAGGCCTTCGTGAGTGGATCCGCCGTGTTGTCCTCTGAGTCTTCTCTCCTAACCTCGATCACCCTGGAGATCAACTATCTCCATGATCAGGTGATGCCGCCTCAGAATTTGTCTGGGTCACTGATGGGACCAGGGTTCCAGGGCCAAAGCCATACTTCCATTGTCATACAATGGCAGGAACCTAGTTCATCTTATGAACCAATATACACCCAAACTTCCTATTTGGTAGTATCTTCAATAGCGATGTTACCAGCCTTTATCGTCTAGTTTGCCACGGTATCTAGCTTGGAACTTTTCCAACATACCGTCCCTTTACTGAGGGTAAAGACAGTGCCTGTGACTGACATTCAGTCGTCTTTATCACCCTGGAACACTTCCAGTGATTCTCCCCAGGATCGATTGATACCATCTCACTACATCTAGTGAGAATCCTAGCATCCAATTACATCTATCTCATAGATGAAAACTCAGGATTTAGGAGGTATCACTTTGATCCTATTTGGAGAATCCTTGTGATAATAGGAGATTGATCGATCGTAGTATAGGAAACTCTTTTCCTATCAAGAGTATGTTGTCTTCGTACAATACGAAGATGACCACCTTACTCTCTACTACCCTTTTGTATATACAAGGTTCGTCTACCATTTTGATGAAGTCAAACACTTTGACTATCACATCAAAACAGACGTTTCAACTCCGCGATGCCTGCTTCATTATGTAAAGCAACTTGCACACGTTTCCGCTGCTCCCACTGTTTAGGAAGACCTCTGGCTGTGTTCTTATAGACGTTCTCTTCTAAATCAGTATTTAGAAAAGCAGTCATGGCACCCAACCGCCAGATATCGTAGTCATGGTATGTAGCTGTGGTAAGTAGGATCTGGATAGACTTAAGCATAGCTACTGGAAAAAGGTTTCATCATTATCCACGCTTGGTCGATGACGAAAACCTTTAACAAGTCTAGCTTTAAAAGTCTCAACTTTTCCATCTACACCAAGTAATCTTCTCAAGATATACTTGCTCCTGATGGGGATTTAACCCTTCAGATATAGCAGCTAAAGTCCATACTTTGCTGGTGTACATGGATTCCATCTCAGATCGCTAAGCATCCAGCCATTCTTACAGAGTCCCTACTCTCGATGGCCTGCTCGAAACTAGTTGGGTCATCATCTTATGATGCAATCCTTGCTCCCACTGTCATCGAGAAACCGAGGTATCTCTCAGGCGGATGAGGAACCCTACTAGATCGGCGGAGAGGGTGAGGTTCGTCGGGAACTATAGAATTTTATGGTTCTGTCAAATCATCAACTGCAGTTTTGTATAGCTGGAACCTTTCCAGTTCTACAGAACTGATCCTGCCTCGATCTTGTCCGGATTTTTCTTTAAACATAGGCCGGACAACCCCAAATCTTAACTCGCTTAAGAGATAGGATCTTCCCACACCATATCTTATATGGAGTGGTGGGCAGTGATTTGATTCAAACCTAATTCAATAGGTATGCAGCTTCTCAAGTGCATAACTCCCAAAAGGAAAAAGGTAACTCAGTAGTACTCATCATAGAGCACACCATATCATATAGGGTGTGATTGCTCCGCCCCGATATACCATCGTGCTATGGTGTATTCGGAGGAGTAATGCTGAGAGAGAATCTCATTCTCCTTTAGAATAGTCCAGGAATTCCATGCTCAAGTATTCTACTCCTTAATCACATCAAAGGACATAATACTTATACCCGTATTTTGGTTCTCTACTTCTAACTTATATTCTGTGAATATCTCAAAAGGTTCGGACTAGTGTTTCAACAAGAACATATGTCTGAATCTGAAGAGATCATCAGAGAACGTAATGAAGTATAAAGAACCAGTCCTGGCATGTGTAGACAGGGGACCTTACATACATCAACATGTATCATCCCAAGAGTTCACTAACTCTTTCTCTGTTTCTTAGTAAACAGGGCTATGGTCATCTTATCTTTGTGACATGGTTGGCGAGTTGCACAAGATGTAAATTCAAACTGATTTAAATATACATCTAAATGTAACTTCAGCCAGTCGGGTGGCATTGATCTGACCTAGTCTACAATACCTCAAGAAGAATCCGTTCATTTTTGAACTCTTCCTCTTGTGTGTGTTCCATATACTAAGAACTGTAGTTTGATTTAGAACATCAATGCTTTTAGATAACGCACCTGAACCGATCAACTTTTGATATAGGAAATGTTCAAAACATTATCCAACTATACAAAATTTTATCATTTCTTTACTAATAAAGAGACTGATATGATTTTGTATATCAGGTTCGGTATCTAATAGCATTTGTTCAGAATCAATGTATTCGTAATACAGGGTGACAGTGACCAACAGACTTGGCTGCAACACTTGCCCCGTTTTCTGCCTCATGAAACTTATCACCCGTTCTCAGTTTTTCTACCTTTTTGTAGCCCTATGTAACAGATTACATATCTGGGATCCTGATCCGGTATCATATACCCAGGATGCAAAGGATACTGAGAAACAGTTCTTTGTAATGAACACACACGAAGGAGATGCATCATATGCACTTTCTTCGATTGGGCGGCATAGGAATTCTGGTATTCCCCTATTTCCTTCTCTATCTTATAACAATTATAAGTTGGAGCGGGACCAACGTTCCCCAACTCAGTATAACAAGCGGGTTCGGTCAATACATCCGTATTATTATCTTGATTAAGGCGTGATATGGTCGCTACCAGGAGAGAGAGAAGAAAACACTCTGCGTGCGCTCTTGCAAGATCGGATTGGTTATATATTTTATCTAATCAGGATGGCTCCCACTGTTTTTATCAAATCTTCCTTCAAACCCTAAAAGGAAAAACTAGCCGGGATTAATTACACTCTACAAGTTCGCCAATCTTTCAGCCAGGCCAGTGTCGGTACTTTGAGGGAGGTTCCCCGTGCTTTCACACGGACCTAATTACAGTAAACCTCGTTTTCCCAGAGGCGTAACCCCGTTGACACCTTTCTAGACACCTACTTGATCGGCTAATTGCAAAGTGCAAAACTCTCCCAGGAGTAACAATTACTCGCAGTGGGTATCGGGATCCAACTATCACATAGAAGGTATGCAATCTCATTGCAAGTTTCAACACTTGAAACTCCCGATAAAGGTTTTTACCCCTAGCACCTATGACCTTGGCTAAGGTCAACAAATCATAGGTACTAGTCAAGTTCTACCCGTCATTTCGTGATTAATTAGACCCACCCACATGACCCTTGGCTAAGGTCAACAAAGCCACATGACTGTCCTAACTAATCGCATCATATGCGGTGTAGGAAGACATCACTTAGCTACCGTACACTGTGCCTTGACTATGGTCAACAAACACAGCACGAATACTAAGTACTCTACTTCCTAAAATGACGGAGGGTTGCGGCTGGTTTTTGTGAAAACCTTTAACGCTTTGAACTTGATCTCGTTGCGGAATCAAATGGTTTTTTAAATGGAATGTTTTTGAGGCTTTTCTAGTTTTGCTAAAGGGGTCACTCCCGGTGAAGGGATCGTCGGCCCTTTCCTCGTCGAATGAGGTGCGGGATATATCATATATATCACTGTGCAAAACGGAAACTATAGAAGCGATCAAAGACAAACCGAGTGTGTAGCATCTGCCAGTTATTGCTAAAGGAGTCACTCCCGGTGAAGGGATCTCGGTCCTTTCCTTATCGAATAAGGTGCAGGATGTTCTACAAGGAACACCGCGATGCAAAGCAAGAACTGTAGCTACCTGTTTTTATTTTAAAATTCGATTCCACAACATCAATTAGGTTTATTTTCTTTCATTAATCACATTAATGAATATCCCATCATTTAAGTCCACCTAAACATCACAGATAAATATAACGTACGCTTATGCCATCCGCATTCGCCTCGATGTCCTGTCTGCACCGTTAGGTTAGGTAACTAACGGTAGAGCGGGGCAGGGCTAGCGCGGGTGTAAAACATAAGCAACGTCTATATAATATATCATATATACTATATATAATACCTGTCACAGAACATCACATGATCACATCACAGATAAATCACAGTAGAAGAAACATATGAAATATTGGATATACTAGGACGTCCGTGTTTTCAATACGAGCCAGTATAAAACACGGATTCCACGGTCGTGATGAATAGCCAATCCCACACCCCAAGACCCCTACGAGAGCGGCAAGCAACCCTACCAATTCTAGGGTTAGGAGACCCGGACTCGACTCCTCGAGTTGGTCTCCCACTGGACCCCAGAACCCGGTTACTTGTGCTCCCCTCCTTGGGTCTATCCTAGTGCAGAAAAGTAAATAATATACAAGTGGTGACAACATCCGCAACCTGGAAGTTCCTGTTAGTGTTTATGCCCTAGAAGGCCATTACTGTATCATACTAGCTTGTATATTACTTAATGGAAGCTTGGGATATTCACATGTATATAACAGTCTTGCTAAACATGGTAGTATGCTACTTGGTTTTTCTATCTTAATATGTTAGTGTACGTATTGATAGAGCTCTTAGGATCTTGCTTGTCCACCAGCGTTGTGATGGCAGTCACACTAGTGGGGGCTGGGTAGTCTACAAGCACATCCTTATTCGGGTCCCTGGTCGTTGGATTATCGAGACAGAGCATCGATACTCCGGAGTAGACTGGTGTGTACGCTTCTCATCCCAGTTGGGGAGATGGTCTGTCCTACAGCCATCAGTACGTCGTACTGGAGATAGTATGCAGGTGCTCGTTAGGTTACGGGTACACCGGACAGGACTCACAGGGAACTGTTGGTTGGTTTGATACCAGTCGTCAGTGAGCAGTTCCCAGGTGACATGAGTACAGCGTAGTCCGCAGACTTGACACTGCTACTTCGCCTCGAGTGTGTCCCACTGTTCTTAGATTGCTACCCTACCACGGCTCAAAGGAGTCGTGCAAACAGGTAGCAGTTGGGTGCAGTCCCGAGCACTTGGAGGCAGTGGCGGTTAGACAGGATTCGTCCCTCCCGGTATTGGGAGTAGATATCGTGCTGTGTCAGAGAGCCATTACGCAAAGTCCCTGGCCAGGGCAAGCGAGATTTGCTGGTAGGTTCCAGTAGTTTCTCAGGGTGTGATGGGCTTCACTCCGACACGACTTATACCGCTATTAGGGGACTGACGCTTGCCGCCCCCCTAGGCCCGATATGCGATAGTCTTGGACGAACGGACCAGACTGTATGGAGATTGTCACATCAGAATCAGTAGGAGTTCGGATGGGTTTCCTCATCGGCCTTCTTATCGACAACTACCTGGGGACCGTTACGTACAGCTAGTGCCGCTTGCGGTCTGTGGTTAAACCCACTGCCAGCGTAGTAGTCGAGTCTCTAGAGTCCCACACAGAGAGTTTCCTACTCCAGGCGAAACGATATAGAGGTTGCATGGTTTTGCGACAAAAGGTTCGGACGCATACGTGCGTTTACGCACGTACGACTTTCGGACAGTTTTTACCAGTCGGCTTTGGTTTAAGCCAGTTACTGGTATCCGGTTATTGGATTTTTACAGTCTAAAGTTTTTCCGTATTTTTGCGGATTGGAGGGGCGTTCTCGTAATTGTACGAGAAGCTTCTAGAAGATGTGACTAAGGAGGTTAAGGTGACATAAGCTTTGGATAAGATTAGTGAGTCATGAGGGTTATTCATCATGGTCATTAATGCACCATAAATGCTTAATGACTCATGTTAGTGAATCACCTCTTTTCATTTATGAAGCATGCTTATTCATTTCTTTTATTCATTATTCTAAAATAAGAATGCTTCATAATATATTATGATACACTCTCTCTCATCTCATTATCTCATCTCACATTCTCTCTCCTCAAGCTCTCATCTTCAAGAGACTAATCCTTAATCCTCATGTGTTGAGATCAAAGGTTTAGTTAGACTTAAACATCCATAACCATCACTCTATATCATCCTTTCATCTTTGATTAGCAATCAAAGTTGATTAGTTACCTCAAGTTAGAGGTTTAGCTTGGAGTTTTGCTCTCGGGTGGATCGTCTACTACCTAGAGAAGGCCGAGGAGAACAAGGAGATCGTAAAGACGAAGGACTAGTATCGATAGGTATAATCCCTTAACACTATAGTTTAGTATAGCTATGTGTTCGGTTATTAGTTGTTTAGCTTCGATTTAAGCGGTTAGTCGATGTTCGTTCTTTAAACTTGATCGTTTTTGAAAATTCCGCCTCCCCACAAGTACTGGGGTGTACTACATCGACTTACAGTGGTATCAGAGCCTCGCTAAACACTAAATAACATGATTGCAAATTTATACGAATTTCGAACGGAAAAACGAAGCCGGAAAACCCTAAAAGTTTCAAGTTTCTGTCGAACTTAAAATGAAGTCCAAAAATTTTTCAGGTGTGTTCAGAAAGCATGAAATGAGTACAGGAGAACACCCATGAAATTTGAACCCATGACTCGGCAACTCGGCCGCGGAAGCGCGGCGGATCGGTGGGATCCGCCGCCCTTCCGCGGCGCTTTGGCCGACTCATGGGTTCATCTTTCATGTGTGGGTCCCCTCTGGTGTTTGGGGTTTTCTGGAATGTTTAATTATTGCTCAGGTTACTGTTTAACAGAGCAGATTTTGGAGCAATATTGATGTTGTTTATTCGATCGAAATTGTACAGTATTTGCATATGGATTATATCTGTGATTGTTTAATGTGTTCGTAAACCTCCCCTAACTGCTAGTATGTCGGTTGGCAGGGGGTTGCACATTTCTGAAATGGTTATATCTGTTTGTGCATATAAACTGTATTGGACTGTTGTGGTGTATAGCCGGGGTTTGCAATGGGTTATTGTTTAATTCATTTGTTGTAAATGTAAATTGTTGTAATATTATTTTTGCGGGGCACTTCCAGGTTGCGGTTGTAGCCACCGTTGTATTATTTCATTTTACTATTTTTGCTCCTAGGACTGACCCAAGGTGGGGTACACAAACTGCCGGGCGGGTAGTTTGCCGTACCCGTAGGGGTCGAGGGTGGGGTAACGGCTATTCATCACAACTGTGTAATCTGTCTTTTCTTGCAGGCTCGAAAGAAATACAGATTGCTTGCAAATCCAATATTGTTTATCTGTGTTCTGGAATGAATATCATTGCGTCAGACGAATGTAAAATATCTATATTTATGATAGCTATTTAGACGTCACTTATGTTTTACACCCGCGCTAGCCCAGCCCCCGCTCTGTCGTTAGTTAAGTAACCTAACGGGTGATGACGGGACCCAGTGGCGAATGCGGATGGCATAAGAGGACGTTGTATTTTCGTTGTTTTCTGCAATGATAGGTTAATGATGGGACGCATTATCTGTAATGCAAAGAAAACAAACCAAAGTTTAAATCGTTGGAACAATTTAAAAGAAACCACTCGGTTATTTTTAAAACAGATATTTTTAAATGCGGAGACTTAACCACTCCTTTAAAAGCTATCAAGGTTCCTTCGATTATATCAAGTTCACTACGTTCACGGTTTCGCCAAAACCAGTCGTAGCCCTCCATCATTTCTTATGGATAGTCAGTAGTATTCAAGCTATGCTTGTTGGCATACGTCAAGGCATAGTGTTTGGTAGCTGCTGGGGTATTCATTTGTTGCATAGATAGATGTGTTGGTTTGGGACAGTCGCATTACCTTGTTGGCATACGTCAAGGGTATATACGGGTGGGTTCAAATTAACAAGATAATGATGGGCAGAACTTGACATGTGACTTATGATTTGTTGGCATACGTCAAGGTCATAAGAGCATGGGGCAAAAACTTATATCGGGAATTTCTAAAGAAACTGAAATTTGCAAAGAGATGCATACCATTTGGAGTTTGATGAATGTTGGTAGGATTCCTTCAACATTATCATACGATGATATTTGGATCCCGATCCTACTGTGAGTATATGCTACTTATCAGGATATTCGTCACTTAACGATCAATGCTATAAACCTAGTAGGTGTCCAGAAAGGTGTCAGCGGGGTTACGCCCCCAGAGAAAAGAGGTTATTTAATTAAGGAACTTCGCGAAAGCGTTGGAAAACCTCCCTCGAAGTATCGACACTGGCCTGGCTGAACGGTTAAGCAAGTATTGTACGGTGAGAATAGTCCTGGCTAATTCTTCTTTTATGGTTTGAGGAAGGATTCGAGAAACAGTGGGAGCCATCCAGTTTAGATAAACTAAAAACCACTCTAAACTTGCAAGAGCATCATGCTAAAGTGTTTTCTTCTCTCTCTCCTAATTGCAGCGACCCTGAAAATGACTGGACTTAAGTTACTTTTAGAAAAGAATATACTGACTGGGCCAAACTATAAAGATTGGCTGCGGAATGTCAAAATGGCCTTGACCTATGACAAACTGGGGTACGTCCTCACCGCTACGGCACCTGCTGTCCTTGGTCCCAAATCCAGCAATGCGGATAAGGAAATCCGCAAAACCTGGGATTTAGATTGCGCGAGAGCCAAGTGCATCGTGCTTGCCTCTATGAACAACGAACATCAGAGGAGGCACGAGGATATGTCTCTAGATGGCATATTTCTCCATACAAAGGAACTTTATGGAGAGCAATCTCGTATTGCAAGATACGAGACCTCGAAGAAACTATTTCGAGCGAGGTTGGCTGTCGGGTCATCGGTAGGTGAACATGTCCTACAGATGATCGGCTATATTGAGGAGCTCGCAGACCTTGGGACGACTTTGGATAATGAGCTCTATACAGACCTTATTCTCCAGTCCCTTCCTCCCACCTACGCCCAGTTTATCCTCAACTTCAACCTTCAAGGAAAAGAAGTTGAACTTGCGGAACTCCTGAACATGTTAAGGAGTGCAGAGGGCACCTTACAGAAGGTAAGGGAAACACCCGCTATGTTTGTTGGCGGTTCATCTTCTTCAGGGTCCAAGGCTAGGGCCAAAGGAAGGAAGAAGAAGGCCGCACCCAAACCTAGAGGAGGTGTTAGTAAGGTGGGAAAGAAGGGAAAGAAAAAGCTTGCAGCACCGGTAGTTGGCCAGGATGAGTGCTTCCACTGTCACAGGAAAGGGCACTGGAAGAAGGATTGCAAGGCGTGGAACGCCAAGAACCAGGAACCGAAGCAAGCTGTGGCTTCGACTTCAGGTGTGTTTGTAATTGAGAATTGTCTGTCAATCAACTCTACTTCCTGGGTATTGGATACCGGATCAGGATCTCATATTTGCAATTCATTGCAGGCACTGAGAAACCGTAGGGTGCTGAAGGAAGGTGATATGATCCTCAGGGTTGCTAACGGAGCTAGCGTGGGAGCTGCGTCCGTCGGGGATTATCACCTAGGATTGACGAGTGGACATATTTTGGTTTTGCATAACTGTTATTTTGTACCAAGCTTAACGTGTAATATCATATCAGTTTCCTTGTTGTCAAATAAAGGTTATGATTTCACGTTTGTAAGAGATGTTGTTAACATCCACCTTAATCATGGCTTGATTGGGTCCGGTACTCTAAATAACGGCATATATGTTCTAAACCAACTCCAAATTTTCAATGTCCAGAACACACTAAAAAGAAAGTCTCCAGATTTAAATAAAGCTTTCTTATGGCATTGTAGACTGGGTCACATCAATGAGAGAAGGTTGACTAAGTTGCATAGAGAAGGATATTTAGACACGTTCGAATATCAATCTTATGACACTTGTCAATCCTGTCTCAAAGGAAAGATGACAAAGACTCCGTTTACTGGACAAGGAGTAAGAGCGAGCGAGCTCTTAGGACTCATACACAGTGATGTATGCGGTCCAATGTCTACACATGCAAGAGGTGGTTATTCCTACTTCATTACTTTTACAGACGATTTCTCTAGGTTTGGACATATCTTCTTGATGAAGCATAAATCCGAGGCCTTTGAGAAATTCAAGGAGTACAAGAGTGAAGCGGAAAACCAAACAGGCAAAAGTATTAAGACACTGAGATCTGATCGAGGTGGAGAATACTTAAGTGCCGAGTTCCTAGGTTACCTAAAAGAGAAAGGAATTCTCTCTCAGCTTACTCCTCCATACACTCCACAGCATAACGGTGTATCGGAGAGACGGAATCGAACCCTATTGGATATGGTACGATCCATGATGAGTAATGCTGAGTTACCGCGATCTTTCTGGGGGTATGCGCTAGAATCAGCGATACATCTTTTGAACAGAGTTCCAACCAAAACTGTGCCTACCACACCATATCAGATGTGGAGTGGGAAGAAACCCTATCTTCAGTACCTGAAGACATGGAGATGTCCAGCTTTTGTAAAAAAGCAGCATCCGGACAAGCTCGAGGCACGCTCAGTAGAGTGTAAGTTTGTGGGATATCCGAAGAACTCTACAGGATATTGTTTCTATTACGCAGAGGAACAAAAGGTTTTTGTTTCTCGTCATGCCCGCTTCTTAGAAACTGAATTTTTGGAAAATCAGAAGAGTGGGAGCGTAGTAGAACTGGAAGAAATTCCAGAACCACAAACTGCTACTGAAAGTTTGGTAGAACCAGAGGTTCAAGAAGAACAGAACATTCCCGCACCCCTCCGCAGGAGTAGTAGGCCGTCTCATCCGCCTGAGAGATACTACGGTTTTCTCATTGATGGGGATAGAGAGGATTGCATCATAGATGATGATGAACCTACTGACTTCCGGCAGGCCATCCAGAGCGGCGACTCGGTACGATGGCTAGATGCAATGCGGACCGAGATGGAATCCATGTACACCAACAAAGTATGGACTTTGGACTTTGCTCCAGATGGGGTAAAACCCATAGGATGCAAATGGATCTTCAAGAAAAAGATTGGTGTAGATGGACAGGTGGAAACCTATAAGGCTAGACTTGTTGCAAAGGGTTTTCGTCAAAGACCTGGTTTGGACTATGACGAAACTTTTTCTCCAGTGGCTATGCTCAAATCCATTCGGGTCCTTCTTGCTATTGCTGCCTTCCATGATTATGAAATCTGGCAGATGGACGTAAAGACGGCTTTTCTGAATGGAAATTTAGACGAGAGCGTCTATATGGATCAGCCAGAGGGTTTCAATCAGAGTGGGAGCAGCGGGAAAGTATGCAAGCTGCTTAAGTCCATTTATGGACTAAAGCAGGCATCGCGGAGTTGGAACATCTGTTTTGATGAGACAGTCAAAGAGTATGACTTTATCAAAAATCCAGATGAACCGTGCATATATAGTAAAGTTGTGGCCAGAAGTGTCGTATTCCTCGTCTTGTACGTGGATGACATTCTATTGATAGGAAATGACATTCCTATGCTACAATCTGTCAAAGGATTCTTGTCACACAGGTTCTCCATGAAAGACCTGGGTGATGCCTCTTACATTCTGGGGATCCGGATCTATCGTGATAGATCCAAGAGGATGTTGGGACTTTCGCAGTCCAGGTATATCGACACTGTACTGAAAAGATTCAGTATGGAAGATTCTAAGCGCGGTAATCTACCGGCTTGTCACGGAATCACCCTCTCCAAAGAGATGTCTCCCAAGACTGATTTGGAAAGGGAACGCATGTCTATTATACCCTACGCTTCTGCGGTAGGCTCTATAATGTATGCGATGTTGTGTACCAGACCAGATGTAGCTTACGCACTGAGCGTGGTAAGCCGGTATCAGTCTGACCCAGGGGAGAAACATTGGATAGCAGTAAAGAACATTCTCAAGTACCTGAGGAGGACTAAGGAGATGTTCTTGGTTTACGGCGGAAAAGACCTCAGGTTGGAGGCCTTTGCTGATTCCGGCTTCCAAAGTGATAAGGACGATTCCAAGTCCATGTCGGGTTATGTCTTTACCCTCAATGGAGGGGCGGTGTGCTGGAAGAGCTCCAAGCAGGACACCGTTGCTGACTCAACGATGGAAGCGGAGTATATTGCTGCTTGCGATGCCGCAAAAGAAGCAGTCTGGATGAAGAAGTTCCTAACAGAACTTCAGGTGGTTCCTACCATAGTTGATCCAATACCTCTGTATTGCGACAACAACGGAGCTATAGCTTTAGCGAAGGAACCAAGGTCCCATCAGAAGTCCAGACACATCTTGAGGCGGTATCACCTGATCAGGGAGATCATTGATCGTCAGGAGATCGAGGTTCGGAGAGTTGCTTCAGAAGAGAACATTGCTGATCCATTCACAAAGGCCCTTCCTCAGATTCAGTTCGAGAGGTTACTCGAGATCATCGGTCTGCGATATGCCAGTACATGGCCCTAGTGCAAGTGGGAGATTGTTAGTGTTTATGCCCTAGAAGGCCATTACTGTATCATACTAGCTTGTATATTACTTAATGGAAGCTTGGGATATTCACATGTATATAACAGTCTTGCTAAACATGGTAGTATGCTACTTGGTTTTTCTATCTTAATATGTTAGTGTACGTATTGATAGAGCTCTTAGGATCTTGCTTGTCTACCAGCGTTGTGATGGCAGTCACACTAGTGGGGGCTGGGTAGTCTACAAGCACATCCTTATTCGGGTCCCTGGTCGTTGGATTATCGAGACAGAGCATCGATACTCCGGAGTAGACTGGTGTGTACGCTTCTCATCCCAGTTGGGGAGATGGTCTGTCCTACAGCCATCAGTACGTCATACTGGAGATAGTATGCAGGTGCTCGTTAGGTTACGGGTACACCGGACAGGACTCACAGGGAACTGTTGGTTGGTTTGATACCAGTCGTCAGTGAGCAGTTCCCAGGTGACATGAGTACAGCGTAGTCCGCAGACTTGACACTGCTACTTCGCCTCGAGTGTGTCCCACTGTTCTTAGATTGCTACCCTACCACGGCTCAAAGGAGTCGTGCAAACAGGTAGCAGTTGGGTGCAGTCCCGAGCACTTGGAGGCAGTGGCGGTTAGACAGGATTCGTCCCTCCCGGTATTGGGAGTAGATATCGTGCTGTGTCAGAGAGCCATTACGCAAAGTCCCTGGCCAGGGCAAGCGAGATTTGCTGGTAGGTTCCAGTAGTTTCTCAGGGTGTGATGGGCTTCACTCCGACACGACTTATACCGCTATTAGGGGACTGACGCTTGCCGCCCCCCTAGGCCCGATATGCGATAGTCTTGGACGAACGGACCGGACTGTATGGAGATTGTCACATCAGACTCAGTAGGAGTTCGGATGGGTTTCCTCATCGGCCTTCTTATCGACAACTACCTGGGGACCGTTACGTACAGCTAGTGCCGCTTGCGGTCTGTGGTTAAACCCACTGCCAGCGTAGTAGTCGAGTCTCTAGAGTCCCACACAGAGAGTTTCCTACTCCAGGCGAAACGATATAGAGGTTGCATGGTTTTGCGACAAAGGGTTCGGACGCATACGTGCGTTTACGCACGTACGACTTTCGGACAGTTTTTACCAGTCGGCTTTGGTTTAAGCCAGTTACTGGTATCCGGTTATTGGATTTTTACAGTCTAAAGTTTTTCCGTATTTTTGCGGATTGGAGGGGCGTTCTCGTAATTGTACGAGAAGCTTCTAGAAGATGTGACTAAGGAGGTTAAGGTGACATAAGCTTTGGATAAGATTAGTGAGTCATGAGGGTGATTCATCATGGTCATTAATGCATCATAAATGCTTAATGACTCATGTTAGTGAATCACCTCTTTTCATTTATGAAGCATGCTTATTCATTTCTTTTATTCATTATTCTAAAATAAGAATGCTTCATAATATATTATGATACACTCTCTCTCATCTCATTATCTCATCTCACATTCTCTCTCCTCAAGCTCTCATCTTCAAGAGACTAATCCTTAATCCTCATGTGTTGAGATCAAAGGTTTAGTTAGACTTAAACATCCATAACCATCACTCTATATCATCCTTTCATCTTTGATTAGCAATCAAAGTTGATTAGTTACCTCAAGTTAGTGGTTTAGCTTGGATTTGTGCTCTCGGGTGGATCGTCTACTACCTAGAGAAGGCCGAGGAGAACAAGGAGATCGTAAAGACGAAGGACTAGTATCGATAGTTATAATCCCTTAACACTATAGTTTAGTATAGCTATGTGTTCGGTTATTAGTTGTTTAGCTTCGATTTAAGCGGTTAGTCGATGTTCGTTCTTTAAACTTGATCGTTTTTGAAAATTCCGCCTCCCCACAAGTACTGGGGTGTACTACATCGACTTACAGTTCCCCAATAAAAGAATATTACATACAAGTTTTTACATGAATGAAAATGAAAAACACTCATCTCACATAAAAAAAACCCCGGCTATTCAAACACGACGATCAAATATAACATATCCAGCAACACATAACATCACATGTCATCAACGTAAGCAAACATGCGTATCCCAATTGTCGTTGACATATAGCAACGAAACCGGCGATATCACATATGACACTTACGGTCACAGAAAAGAAAGTGTAAAACTACAACAGTTGGAATCCGCAATCACCTCAGACATCGTATGCCTGACCAAATGAATTACTTAGACATCGCATGCCTAACAATTATAAACCCCGCATTTTAGTCTCATTATCGAAAACACTTTTCAATATCAAGTCGGGCAATTCAACAGGATTCCCGACATTCTGATCGAATGCTCGTCGCAAACTTCAGTAGACGGCCGCACCCCTGATACCGTCGACGAAGTGCACCAAGGCGAAACACCGCTACCGTGAGCACCCGAACGGATGCTTTCGGCGACGGGGTTCTCCTACAGTCACTTGGTCGGGGCTATGGAGTGAGGCTGTCTATTAAGTTTACCCGGCGAGTATCCGCGTACGCTACGTGATTGCGACGGACTTTTGATCACATCAAAATTCCGTGGCAACCGATCAAGTGAGACCAAACTGCTATGTTTATAATATTCATTTCGTTATCTCATAACTATTTGCGAATTCCAATTATTGTATCAAATTCTGGATAAATAGAAAATGCTTAACTTTTCGATCGAACAATCGAACACCCAAGTTTTCCCGATACAGCTCAACACATGAAATAAGTTTAACAACATTCAGTTCGTGCCTCAGTAGCAACGGTCCAGCCGTAGAAGGGTCAAGCCAACGCCTCACATGTGGCACGCCGTACTGCCCCAAACCCGAAGGTTCAAAGGGCAGTTCAAGACGGTCACATAATCGAGTTAAGGTTTGTTGTCTTCTAGAGGGTCCATCGCGTTACTTGCACTACTTAGAACGTCGTTAAACTACGGAAAAATCCAACAATTGGAAATTTCCCGGCAGGGGAAAAAGTGGGTATTTATATCCGGTCGAACTTTTTAACATATTCTAAGATTTATCCGGAAAAACACACCGACAAAATTAGACAATCCGATCGATACACCGAGTTCCCAATACAACCCAGAAAATGCAACTCTGGAAAAATTATTAAAAATCCCCAGGAAAACCAACACAGAAAGCTAAGAACTACTGTGCAAAATTGGGTGCACAAAGCGATAAAAGCGCCGCGGATCCGCCGCATGAGCCTACTGTAGGGCCGCGGATCCGCGCCGCCTTTGTGGAATCAATCCCTCAAATTTCACAGTAAGTCTTAGTATTACCTGCTGATTTTTCTGCATATTTTTAATTTCGAAAAAACCACATTTTACAGAAATGTCCAGAGAGCAATATTCGGGTCGGGGTTTTGGGTCGATCGGACTTCTAACTCCGTCGGGACTTCGCCTAAGGCTCTAGCAAGGCTTTGATACCACTGAAGGGTTCCTAGGAACTCCAATAGAGTCTCACAAGTGATCAAACATGGCCAATTAAAATTTTACAAGTTCCTATTAACCCTAATACGGATCGTTAACTAGATAAATAGGCGAAGCAAGCAAGCAAACGGAAATATAGCTAAAGGAAAGGGGCTACAACCTTTGCAGATCCGTTCCACCACCTCCACGGCTCCGCAATGAAGTCCCCTCGCTGTCCAAATCATGTCTTGGGCTCTAGCGTCGGCATCATCGAAGAATGGGCGGGCTTGATCGTCGGTTCGATGCCGAAGATGATCTACGTCGAGGCATTGCTAGAACAAGCTCCAACTTCACCAAGTCGGAAAAACTTGTGAAGGAAACACCCTATACTACTTGGCAAGAGGTAGAGGATGAAGAAATAGGAAGTGGGTAAACTTTAGTTTTGGATTTCTCACTAGATTTCATGACTTGCCATTGGAGTAGCAAGCTTTCTTCATTCTTTCTCAAGATGAAGAAGAAGAAGATGATATGATAAGATAATTAAAAATAGAAAAGAAAATATAATACTTATCATATCATTAACCTTAGTTAGGTGTAGAGAATTGACTAAGGTCAATTTGAAGAGTTAGGGTTAAGAAAGAAGACAAAATGGTTACTTAGTCAAAGTTTCAAGAAACTTCAACTACAAACAAAATAAGCCACCATTTCATTTTCTTTATCATTTTCTTTTTCCAAAATAAATAAATAAATAAATAAGAAAAAGCAAACCCTAATCTTAATCTTAACCATGGTCTTATTCTTTACACTAACCCTAGCTTGCATGTATCATCAAACATGATACAATCATGTGCACAAAATATATCACATATGCAATGTGCACAAACTAAGTGAGTAAATCCATTTAAAGTGAACCAATACTAGTTAATGCAAAGTAATATATCAAATATATAATTATACATTAAATCATTAAATCAACACTTGATTCAATGATCCGGTCATGTCGCATATAACCAGCTAGTATCCAATGTATCGGCTTATCGAATCAATCCTTGATTCTATAACTAGGTTATATCGCATATAACCAATCGATACATTCGTCGCGAGAATGAAATACGGTATCACATACGCGCATTATTCTCGGTCCCGCACATATCTCATATGCGCTCCTATTTCGTTTCGCTTGAGCCAGGAAACCTCTGTGTAGGACTCTAAAGACTCGTCAATACGCCGGCAGCAGATGATGATCATATCAAGCATCCACAAGCCGCAAGCGGTCTGCTAAACGTAACGGCCACCCGGGTATTGAGCGATCAGAAGATCGACGAGCAAGCCCACTCACACTCCTGCGAATCCAACCAGTAACACTTACCGTACAGTCCGGTCTGTTCGTCTAATATGTCGCATATCTCGCCTATGGGTGGTAAACGTCAGACCCCAATAGCTCGATAAGTCATGCCGACGTAGGGTCCATAACATTCGTGAAACTACTGATAACACTTACCAGTATATCACTGCAACCCTGGCCAGGGATTTCCTGTTATGGCCAGTCGAGCATAGCGCAACATCAACCCCCAATACCGGGAGAGACGAATCCCCTCCTATCGCTCATTGCCTCCATGTGAATCGGGACTGCACCCAAAAACCACCTGTTTGCACGACTCAGTAGAGCCGTGGTAGGGTGGAAATCAAAGCACAGTGGGAGACACACAAGACTCTATGACGATCTCGGGTCAACAGACTAAGCTGTACCAGTGTCACCAGAGAACTGCCATCTGACGTGAGGTATAATACCACTGGGAGTTCTCGGCGAGTCCGTTCAGTGTACCCAGTCTCCACTGAGCACCCGCATACCATCTTCGATGTCAAACACCAATGGATATGGGATCATCCATCGCCCATCACATGGGTCGAGAAGATATACGCTAGTCTACTCTGGAATATCGATGCCCCGTCTCGATATTCCCATGACTAGGAACAATTCAAGGATGTACTCATGGACTACCCAGGCCCCACTAGTATGATCTACATCATAGTCCTGGAAGTCGAGCACACATCCTATGGGCTTTATCAACATGTAATCAGAGAGACAGAAAGTATACATGTTAAGATAAAGTGCAACCAGATAGCGTACTATCATGTCGAGCAAGAAAGTCCTACCTATATATGTCCCCGCATCCACTACAATATACATCCAATGTACAGTAATGGCCTCTAGGGCATACATATAACTAACACTAACCTATCAGTTCCCTGCGAGTCCTGTCCGGTGTACCCGTAACCTAACGAGCACCAGTATACTATCTCAAGTACGATGTACTGATGGCTATGGGACAGACCATCTCCCCAACTAGGATGAGAAGCGTACACATTTAGTCTACTCCGGAATATCGATGCCCTATCTCTATAATCCAATGAACAGGGACCTGTATAGGATGTTGCTTACAGACTATCCAGCCCCCACTAGTATGACTTCCATCACAACGCGGGTAATCAAGCAAAGATCCTATAGGCTCTACTAATATGTATAAGTGATACGTTACAAGAAACATATGCACATATTAAAGTAGACACAAACCAAGCAGCATACTACCATTTTTAGCAAGACCGTTAAATACAACTGTGAATATCCGAAGCTTCCATTAAGTAATATACAACCTAGTATGATACAATAATGGCCCCTAGGGCATATACACTAACAATCTCTCACTTGCACTAGGGCCATGAGCTGGCATATCATAGACCTATCATCTCGAATAGCCTCTCGAACTGCGTCTGAGGAAGGTCCTTTGTGAATGGATCAACAATGTTATTCTCTGTCTCTACTCTTTTCACCTCGATCTCCCGGCGATCTACGATCTCCCTGATCAGGTGGTACCGCCTTAAGATGTGTCTGGACTTTTGATGGGACCTGGGTTCCTTCGTTAAAGCTATAGCGCCGTTGTTGTCACAATACAGAGGTATTGGATCAACACTGGTAGGAACCACCTGAAGTTCTGTGACGAACTTCTTCATCCAGACAGCTTCTTTTACGGCATCGCAAGCAGCTATGTACTCTGCTTCCATTGTCGAGTCAGCAACGGTCTCCTGCTTAGAACTCTTCCAACAGACCGCCCCTCCATTGAGGGTAAAGACATAACCCGACATGGATTTGGAGTCATCTTTGTCACTCTGGAAGCCGAAGTCGGCAAAGGCCTCCATCTGGAGGTCTATTTTGCCATACACCAAGAACTTCTCCTTAGTCCTCCTCAGGTACTTGAGAATGTTCTTTACTTCTATCCAGTGCTTCTCCCCTGGATTTGCCTGATACCGGCTTACAACGCTCAATGCGTATGCTACATCTGGTCTGGTACATAACATCGCATACATTATAGAGCCTACCGCAGAAGCGTAGGATATAATCGACATGCGATCCCTTTCCAAATCAGTCTTGGGAGACATCTCTTTGGAGAGGGTGATTCCGTGACAAGCCGGTAGATTACCGCGCTTAGAATCATCCATACTGAATCTTTTCACTATGGTGTCTATGTACCTGGACTGTGAAAGTCCCAACATCCTTTTTGATATATCACGATAGATCCGGATCCCAGAATGTAGGTAGCATCATCCAGGTCTTTCATGGAGAATTTATGTGACAAGAATCTTTTGACTGACTATAACATAGGAATATCATTTCCTATTAGGAGAATGTCATCCATGTACAAGACGAGGAATACCACAGCTCTCCTTACAATCTTACTGTATATGCAAGGTTCATCTGGATTTTTGATAAAGTCAAATTCTTTGACAGCATCATCAAAACAGATGTTCCAACTCCGCGATGCCTAGTCCATAAATGGACTTAAGCAGCTTGCATACTTTACCGCTTCTCCCACTCTGAATGAATCCCTCTGGCTGATCCATATAGACGCTCTCTTCCAAATTACCATTTAGAAAGGCTGTCTTTACGTCCATCTGCCAGATTTCATAATCGTGGAAGGCAGCAATAGTAAGAAGGACCCGAATAGATTTAAGCATAGCCACTGGAGAAAAGGTTTCGTCATAGTCCAAACCAGGTCTTTGACAGAAACCCTTTGCAACAAGTCTAGCCTTATAGGTTTCAACCTATCTATCTACACCAATCTTCTTTTTGAAGATCCATTTGCATCCTACGGGTTTTACCCCATCTGGAGCAATGTCCAAAGTCCATACTTTGTTAGTGTACATGGACTCCATTTCGGTCCGTATTGCATCCAGCCATTTTACCAAGTCACCGCTCTGAATGGCTTGCTGGAAGCTAGTAGGCTCATCATAGTCAATAGTGCAATCCTCTCTATCCCCGTCTATGAGAAAACCGTAGTATCTCTCGGGCGGATGAGACTGCCTGCTACTCCTGCGGAGTGGCGTCGGGATGTCCCTTTCTTCTGAAACCTCAGGTTCTACCATACTTTCAGTAGTAGTTTGTGGTTCTAGAATTTCTTCCAGTTCTATTTCTCTCCCACTTGTTTCCTTTTCTAAAAACTGATGTTCTAGAAAATGGGCATTACGAGAAACAAAAACCTTTTGTTCCTCTGAGTAATAGAAAAAATACCGCCTGGAGTTCTTTGGAAATCCCACAAACTTACATAGTACTGAGCGTGCCTCGAGCTTGTCCACATGCTGCTTTTTAAAAAAATCTGGACATCCCCATGCCTTCAGGTACTGAAGACAGCGTTTCTTCCCACTCCACATCTGATATGGTGTGGTAGGCACAGTTTTGGTTGGAACCTTGTTCAAAAGATATGCAGCTGATTCTAGCGCATATCCCTAGAAAAATCGCGGTAACTTAGCCTTACTCATCAAGGAACGAACCATATCCAATAGGGTTGATTCCTCCTTTCTGATACATCGTTGTGTTGTGGTGTGTATGGAGGAGTAAGCTGAGAGAGAATACCATTCTCTTTTAAGTAACCCAGGAACTCGGCACTTAAGTATTCACCACCTCGATCAGATCTCAGTGTCTTTATACTCTTGCCTGTTTGTTTTTCCACTTCATTCTTGTATTCTTGGAATTTCTCAAGAGCCTCGGATTTATGCTTCATTAAGAAGACATATCCATACCTAAAGAAATCATCCGTAAAAGTAATGAAGTAGGAATAACCACCTCGCGCATGTGTAGACATTGGACCGCACACGTCACTGTGTACGAGTCCCAAGAGCTCGCTTGCTCTTACTCCGTGTCCAGTAAACGGAGTTTTTGTTATCTTTCTTATGAGACAAGATTCACAAGTAGCATAAGATTGATATTCGAATGGATTCAAATATCCTTCTCTATGTAACTTAGTCAACCTTCTCTCATTGATGTGACCTAGTCTACAATGCCATAAGAAAGCCTGATTTATTTCCGGAGACTTTCTTTTAAGTGTTTTCTGGATATTGAAAACCTGAGCTTGATTTAATACGTATATTCCATTTTGTAATGTACCGACCCAATCATAACTTGATTTAGGTAGATGTGAACCACATCGTTTATAAAAGTAAAATCATATCCTTCCTTAGAAAGTAAGGATACAGATATGATATTATAAGTTGTACCCGGTACATAAAAACAGTTACGCAGAATCAATATCTGCCCAGTTGTCAGTCCAAGATGATATTCCCCTATGGATTCAGCGTCCATGCTCATTCCGTTAGCAACTGTGAGGGTCATATCACCTATCCTGATAACCCTACGGTTTCTCAGAGCTTATAATGAATTACAGATGTGAGATCCTGACCCGGTATCCAATACCCAGGAAGTAGGGTTAACTGACATACAGTTCTCTATTACAAACACACCCGAAGTTGAAGCCACAACATGCTTCGTATCCTGGCTACTGGCTTCAAAAGCCCTGCAATCATTCTGCCTATGCCCAATCCCATAACAATAGGAACGTCCCTCTTTTACTATATCCAGTCCCGAAACTTTTGCCCTTCTCTTCCCTTCTACTTCCCTGGTTTCCTTCAGGGTAGAAGGTAGAGACTGTAAAATCGGGTCACTTTCTGACCCGTTCTCCGACGTGGTCTTCAGGTCCGTGAGCTTATCAATATAGCTAGTCATTGTAAGGACGTTGTTCCCTACAGATTGTTAGTTATATGTATGCCCTAGAGGCCATTACTGTACATACGATGTATATTGTAGTGGATGCTAGGACATATATTGGGAGGACTTTCTTGCTCGACATGATAGTATGCTATCTGGTTGTACTTTATCTTAACATGTACTCTGCTTGTCTCTATGTTACATGTTGATAAAGCCCTTAGGATATGTACTCGACTACTGGGACTATGATGAGATCATACTAGTGGGGCCATGGTAGTCGACGAGTACATCCTATAACTGTTCCTAGTCGATGGTGTATCGAGACAGGGCATCGATACACCAGAGTAGACTAGCGTATACGCATCTTGACCCATATGATGGGCGATGGATGATCCCATATCCATCGGTGTTTGACATCAAGGATGGTGTATGGGTGCTCAGTGGAGATTGGGTATACTGGACGGACTCGCCAAGAACTCACAGATGGTATTATACCTTACGTCAGATGGCAGTTCTCCGGTGACACTGGTACAGAGTAGTCTGTTGACCCGAGATCGTCATAGAGTCTTGTGTGATTCCCACTGTGCTTTGATTTCCATCATACCACGTCCAAGAGGGCGTGCAAAAAGGTGGCTTTTGGGTACAGTCCCGAATCACATGGAGGCAATGAGCGATATGAGGGGATTCGTCTCTCCCGGTATAGGGAGTTGATGTTGTGTTGTGTTCGACTGGCTATAACCCGAAATCCCTAGCCAGGATTGCTGAGATTTACTAGTAAGTGTTATCAGTAGTTTCTCGAACTGTTATAGACCTCATATCGACACGACTTATCGAGCTACTGGGGTCGGACGTTTACGACCCCTAGGCGAGATATGCGGCATATCAGACGACGAGACCGGACTGTACGGGAGTGTTACTGTTTGGATTCACAGGAGAATGTACATGCTTGCTTGTTGATCTTCTGAGCGCTCAATACCTGGGTGGCTGTTACGTTTAGCTGACCGCTTGCAGCCTGTGGGTGTTTGATATGATCATCACCTACTGCCAGCGTATTGACGATTCTTTAGACTCCTGCACACAGGTTTCTTGCCTCAGGAGAAACGGAGTAGGAGCACATATGTGATATGTGCGGGACCGAGGATAATGCGGTATATGATACAGTATTGGATTCTCGCGATATGAGATATCGGCCGGGTATATGTGATATAGCCGGGTCATCGTATTAGTCGGTTATATGCGATATAGCCGGATTGTCGTATCAAGTGTTGATTCGATAATTTAATGTATAATAATATATATGATATATTAAATTACATTAACTAATATTTGCTCACTAAAAGGTTCATTTTCTCACAGGATAATACATTGATATATATGCGATATATGTTAATTGTATTATTTTCTATTGTTACAAAATATATTGTATATGTGATATACAATATTGTAACATGTTAGGGTTACAAATTTAACATTGGATTAGGGTTTAAACTTGGTTAGGGTTTGGATTAGGGTTAGCTTTTGCATGAAGCTTCCATGAAGCTTCATGAAGTTTTGACTTTGTGGTTACTTGATTTTTTTTGTGAGATATTATGTTAACCCAATCCAAACCATTAACTCTAGTTAACTCTCTACAAGGGTTAACTCTTCTCATGCTTAACCCTTGGTTAGATTTGTAACCACTAGAATAATTCATTGTTCATCACAAAAGGATTAAGGTTATCTTCTTCATTCTTCTTCTTCATGCTTGAGTTCCTTCATGAAAAAGCTTTCTTTTGTGATGAAAGTGAGTGAGAAAAAGATTTTAAATGAGAGAAAAAATCCTACTTCATCATCCTCATCTATCCTTGCCATATAGATGAGGGTGTTCACTTCATATTATGAGTGTTAGCTTGTGTTATCGAAACTTCAAGGTAGATCATCTTGGTATCGAAGATCGGAAGCAAAGGTTGCATCATTCTCTTCGTGAAGCCTCTCGAGAGTCCACAACACGATGATCGCAGCGAAGGGACCTCAACACGGTGCTTAAGAAGTGAAGGACCAGATCTACAAAGGTTGTAATCCCTCTCACTTAGTGTTAAAGAGTTTAACATGCATGTTTTCGCCTAAACCCTAGTTTAAAGATCCGGCTTCGGGTTGTTCGGCACGGCTAAAATTTTAATCGGGCATGGTTGATGCCTCGTAGACCGTCGTGCGCGTGCCTAGCAACCCTACACAGATGACCCGTCAGCTAACCTTGCTTGAATTAAATCGTTCAAGGTTTCATATCTTGTGATATGAGATTGCTCACCATATAAATCTTTTTTATGGAGAAAGATGGAAACTAAGTCCATCTTCTCATGCTGCTTCTGGTATACACCATCAACTGAAGCTAACATGAGACACTTAGATTTCGCTTTATCTTTTTCCTTTGTCTAACGGATATCCATATCCGCGACAGTGGAAACTGGACCTGGGACGGCGGGATCTTGAGTAGTAATAGGGTGGTCCAGCTTGTCAAAGGCAATGGACATCTGGACAGACCTTTGCCAGTCATAAAAGTAAGATTCAGTCAATTTGTTATCTAGATGTAACCTATGTGTGGTCACAAGGTCGCTGCAATTTTAAGAGAGGGATGAAAATACTATTAGCATGATACTGTTGCAAGTTTAGATTGGTTTTTAATTTATCTAAACAGGATGGCTCCCACTGTTTCTCAAATCCCTCCTCAAACCATAAAAGAAGAATTAGCCAGGACTATTCTCACCGTACAATTCTTGCTTAACCGTTCAGCCAGGTCAGTGTCGATACTTCGAGGGAGGTTTTCCAACGTTTTCGCGAAGTTCTTTAATTAAATAACCTCCTTTCTCTGGGGGCGTAACCCCGCTGACACCTTTCTAAGCACCTACTCGGTTTATAGCATTGATTGTTAAGTGACGAATCTCCTGATAAATAGTATATACTCACAGTAGGATCATGATCCAAAATATCATCGTATGATAATGTTGAAGGAATCCTACAAACATTCATCAAACTCCAAAATGGTATGCTCTCACTGCAAATTTCAGTTTCTTTAGAAATTCCCGATATAAATTTTTTGCCACATGCTCTTATGACCTTGACGAAGGCCAACATATCATAAGTCACATGTCAAGTTCTACCCTTCATTGTCCAGGTTAATTTGAACCCACCCGTACATACCCTTAACGAAGTCCAAAATAGTAGTACGACTGTCCCAAACAAACGCATCTATCTATGCTACAGATAAATATCCAGCAGCTACCAATCACTATGCCTTGGCGAAGGTCACAATACATAGCTTGAATACTACTGAATATTTATCTGAAATGACGGAGGGCTACGACTGGTTTTGGCAAAACCGTGAACGTAGTGAACTTGATATAATCGAAGGAACCTGATGCTTTTTAAAAGGAGTGGTTAAAGCTCCGCAATTAAAAAAATCTGATCTTTTTAAAATAACCGAGTGGTTTCTTTTAAATTTGTTCCAACGATTAAACTTTGGTTTATTTTCTTTGCATTATAATAATGCATCCCATCATTTATCCTATCATTGCAGAAAACAACGAAAATACCACGTCCTCTTAAGCCATCCGCATTCGCCACGGGGGCCCGTCATCACCCGTTAGGTTACTTAACTAACGACAGAGCGGGGGCTGGGCTAGCATGGGTGTAAAACATAAGTGACGTCTAATAGCTATCATATATAGATATTGTACATTCGTCAGACGCAATAATAAGCATTCCAGATCACAGATGAACTTTATTGGATATACTAGCAATCCACATTTTCTTTGAGCCTGCAATAAAAGACGGATTACACAGTTGTGATGAATAGCCATTACCCCACCCTAGACCCCTACGGGTATGGCAAACTACCCACCAAGTACCCGAAGTGAAGCGGTCTTCCTCAACAAAGTGAGTAGGCTACTAAACACTTCAAAGTACCCGGTAGTTTGTGTACCCCGCCTTGGGTCTATCCTAGGAGCAAAAACAGTAAAAAGAAATAATACAACGGTGGCTACAACCGCAACCTGGATGTGCCCCGCAAAAGAATATTACATCATATTACATTTACATCGAATGAATGAATATTAAACCCATCTCAACCCCCGGCTAATCATCACAACATTCCAATCAAGTCCATATACACAAACAGTAAACATTAAAGAAATGTGCAACCCCCTGCCAACCGACATACTAGTAGTTAGGGGAGGTTTACGAACACATTAATCATTACAGATAAAAACCCAATTCGCAAATATCTTAGAACATCTATCGATTACCATATTCCGTGTTTACCCAAAAAGCAAACCAGCAAAGAAGCAACCTGGGTAGAAACAGAACATACAGGAAAACAGAAAACTACAAAATAGGAATTACTGAGCAAATCCGAGTCAACTCGGCGTTGACTCGGCGGCGGACGCGGCACAAGCACTGTATTGCCGCGGATCCGCTGCCGTTTTGCTGAGTTATTGGCTCGTATTTTCCCAGGATTCTTAAAAAACCCTATTGTGAATTTTAAGGTATGTCAAATATTTTTTCAGACACTTTTAAAATTAACAGAAACTTGGGATTTCCGGGGTTTCGTTTTCGCATTTTCTGACGATCGAAGTTCTAATCAGTTGCTAACAAGCTAGTAATGGTTTAGTTGGCTCTGATACCACTGTAAGTCCATGTCACGCACCCCACGAACTTGCGGGGAGGCGGAATATATGAAAAACGATTATCAAAGCTTCGTAATACGGACTTAAGCGCATGAATCGTTTCTAAACCGTTACTAGCAAACAACGAAAGGTTTAACTACTAGGATACGAAGTTATACCTCACGATACTTGTCCTTCGGGTCTTCATCGAGGTCCTCCACTCCTCGTAGGCTCCTTGGAACATTGGCACCTCAACGGCCTCCTCGAATCAAAGATGATCCACCCGAGAGCTCCTACGCCAAGCTTTATCTCTAACTTGAGATAACTAGGTTGCTCAAAGTGCTAATCTAAGCTACCTAGGGGATATAGAGTGAGATTATGGAAGTATTAGTCTAGCTAACCCTTGATCTCAACACATGAGAGGTTAGGGTTAGGGTTTGAAGAGGGAGAGCTTGAGGAGAGAGAAGGTGAGAATATGAATTACTTTGGATGAATGAAATCATTTTAGTATATATGAAACATATGATATTATTAAGTAAATAATAAATAAAGATTTATCATCATGTTTCATTAATACCCAAAGTGATTCATCATATGAGTCATATAAATCATTAAATGAATCATTAACTCATTGCATGAATCACTACATGACTTACTAATCCAATTAATGCAAATGCCACCTTAGCTTCCAACTCACCATGCTTCTAGAAGCTTCCTGGAAAATTATGAGAACGCCCCTCCAATCCGTGAAAACACGGAAAAACTTTAGACTGTATAAATCCAATAACCCGATACTAGAATCTGGCTTAAAGTAAAGCCGGCTAGTAAAAACCGTCCGAACGTCATACGTGCGTAAACACACGTATGCGTCCGAACCCTTGTCGTAAAACCATTCGACCTCTATATCGTTTCGCCTGGAGCAGGGAAACTCTCTGTGTGGGACTCTAATGACTCAACACTACGCTGGCAGTGGGTTTAACCACAAACCGCAAGCGGCACTAGCTGTACGTAATGGTCCCCAGGTAGATGTCGATAAGAAGGCCGATGAGGAAAACCATCCGAACTCCTACTGAGCCTGATGTGACAATCTTCGTACAGTCCGGTTTGTTCGTCTAAGACTATCGCATATCGAGCCTAGGGGGCGGCAAGCGTCAGTCCCCTAATAGCTGTATAAGTCGTGTCGGAGCGAAGCCCATGACACCCTGAGAAACTACTGGAACCTACCAGTAAATCTCGCTTGCCCTGGCCAGGGACTTTGCGTAATGGCCCTCTGACACAGCACGATATCAACTCCCAATACCGGGAGAGACGAATCCTATCTAACTGCCACTGCCTCCAAGTGCTCGGGACTGCACCCAACTGCTACCTGTTTGCACGACTCCTTTGAGCCGTGGTAGGGTAGCAATCTAGGAACAGTGGGACACACTCGAGGCAAAGTAGCAGTGTCAAGTCTGCGGACTATGCTATATTCATGTCACCTGGGAACTGTTAACTGACGATGGGTATAATACCAACCTATCAGTTCCCTGCGAATCTTGTCCGGTGTACCCGTAACCTAACGAGCACCAGTATACTATCTCAAGTATGACGTACTGATGGCTGAGGGACAGACCATCTCCCCAACTAGGATGAGAAGCGTACACAATTAGTCTACTCCGGAATATCGATGCCCTATCTCGATAATCCAACGACCAGGGACCTGTATAGGATGTTGCTTACAGACTACCCAGCCCCCACCAGTGTGACTGCCATCACAACGCTGGTAATCAAGCAAAGATCCTATGGGCTCTACTAATATGTATAAGTGATACGTTACAAAAAACATATGCACATATTAAAGTAGACACAAACCAAGTAGCATACTACCATTTTTAGCAAGACTGTTATATACAACTGTGAATATCCCAAGCTTCCATTAAGTAATATACAACCTAGTATGATACAATAATGGCCCCTAGGGCATATACACTAACACTGGGGTATTCCCCACCTCGATCTGATCAAAGCATCTTGATACTCAAGACGGTTTGTTTTTCCACTTCTTGTTTATATTCAGTGAATTTCTCGAAAGCTTCGGATTTATGCTTTAATAAAAATACATGACCGAATCTTGAGAAATCGTCAGTGAAAGTAATAAAGTAAGAAAAACCGCCTCTAGCCTGTGTAGACATTGGCCCACATAAATCACTATGTATGAGTCCTAGGAGCTCGATAGCTCTTTCTCCGTGTCCGATAAACGGAATTTTGGTCATTTTACCCTTGATACAAGACTGGCAAGTCGCATAAGATTTATATTCAAAAGGGTTAAAATATCCATCTTTGTGTAACTTGTTTAGTCTTGTTTCGTTAATATGACCAAGTCTACAGTGCCAAAGAAAAGCTTCATTTATTTCTGAAAGTTTTCTTTTATTAATGTGTTGTATGCTGAAAACTGTGTGTTGATTTAGGACGTATATCCCGTTATTAAGTATACCATACCCAACCAACATTTGATTCAGGTGAATGTTCATAACATTGTTCAGCAATACAAAATTATATCCTTCATTGTCTAACAAAGAAACATATATTATATTACAAAGCATACTTGGTACAAAATAACATGGGTTCAAAACCAATATACACCCAGATGGCAATCCCAAGTGATACTCTCCCACTGCGACTGTATGTACATTGGAACCATTTCCAACGCGGAGAGTATGGTCACCTGTCTTCAAAACCTTGCTATTTCTCAACCCCTGCATAGAATTGCAAATGTGAGAACGTGAACCGGTATCTAATATCCAAGAAGCAGAGTTTATTCAAAAACAGTTTTCTGTCACAAACATACCTGAAGCGGAAGCATCCCCTTGCTTCTTCTTGAGATTTAAGTACTCCGTACAGTTGCGCTTCCACTGTCCTGTTTTGTAGCAATGAAAACAATCCCCTTTCCCCGATTCTTCAGCTTTGGACCTGTCCTTCCCCTTAACTTTTTTAACTCCACCCTTAGGATTGGTGGGCATCTTCTTTTTCTTTCCTTTGGCCTTAGCTTTTGGGCGAGAAGAAGAAGATTGTCCAACAGTCAAAACGAGAGTTTTCACTGATTTCAGTGTGCTCTCTACACTCCTTAACATATTAAGGAGTTCAGGTAGTTCCCTCTCCATGTTGTGCATGTTGAAGTTAACTGTGAATTGAGCAAAGGTGGAGGGGAGGGACTGCAGAATAATATCCGTATATTGTTCATTGTCCATTGTCCATCCAAGGTCCTCAAGCTCTTCTATGAGAGCTATCATCTTCAGAACATGGTCTCCTACTGGTGTGCCAGGGGCCATACGCATCTGAAACAATTTCTTTGATGCTTCGTATCGTAATACGCGGGATTGCTCTCCATACAACTCCTTTGTATGGAGAAATATGGCTTGAATGTCCATATTCTCATGCTGCTTTTGATGTGTGTTGTCCATCGATGCAAGCGCGAGGCATTTGGCCGTGGCACAGTTAGCTTCCCATGTCTTGCGGACTTCTTTGTCCGCAACTGAGGATTTTGGACCTGGGACGGGCGGGGCTGAAGCCGTGAGGACATATGATACTTTATCATAAGTTAAGGCTATTTTCAGATTCCTCAGCCAGTCTTTATAATTGGTCCCATTCAGTTTATTTTTATCGAGTAGAAGCTTGAGTCCAGTCATTGGTATCTGCCATTAAGAGAGAGAAAAGAATACACTCAGCGAAAGCTCTTGCAAATATCAGATTGGTTATTATCTTGTCTAATCGATGTCTCCCACTGCTTTAATCAAGTTTTTCTTTCAAACCTTAAAAAGAAAACTAGCCAGGATTAATTACAGTCTACAACTTCGCTAACCGTTCAGCCAGGCCAGTGTCGGTACTTGAGGGAGGTTCCCCGTGCTTTCGCACGGACCTAATTAAAGTAAACCTCGTTTTCCCAGAGGCGTAGCCCCGTTAACACCTTTCTAGACAGCTAATGGGTTAGCTAATTGTAAATTGCAAAACTCTCTGAGAGCAACTATTGCCCACAGTGGGATCGGGATCCAACCATCATATGGAAGGTATGTAATCTCATTGCAAATCTCAACACTTGAAATTCCCGATGTGATTTTTACCCCTAGTACCTATGACCTTGGCTATGGTCAACAAATCATAAGTACTAGTCAAGTTCAGCCCGTCATTTCTTGATTAATCAGACCCGTTTACATGACCCTTGGATAAGGTCAACAAAGTCATATGCCCGTCCTAATTAATCTGCATCATATGCATTGTAGGAAGACATCACTTAGCTATCGTACATTACGCCTTGGCTAAGGTCAACAAACGTAGCACGAATACTAAGTACTCTACTTCCTAAAATTACGAAGGGTTGCTGATGATTTTTAATAAAATCTTTAACGCTTTGAACTTGATATCGTCGTAGAATCAAATGGTTTTCAAAAGGAGTGGCTTGAGCTCCGCAGTTTTGAACTATAGCTTTTTCATAAAGAGCCGAGTGGTTTTCAAATCCGATTCTACAACATCTTTTTAGGTTTATTTTCTTTACATTAATCATATTAATGTAGTCCCATCATTTAAGTCCTTAAGCCAATCACAGAAAAGAAACGAAAATACAACGTACGCTTATGCCATCCGTATTCGCCGCAATGTTCCGTTATGCACCGTTAGGTTACTTAACTAACGGCATACTGGGACGGGACTAGCGCGGGTGTAAAACATAAGCAACGTCTACTATATATCTCATATATAATATATCATTCGTCTCAGATATCACAGAACACAGGCAGCAGAAACATATATATAATGTGGGATATATTAGGACGTCCGTATTTAGTATTTAGCCAACTATAGAAAATACGGATTCCACAGTCGCGATGAATAGCCAAGCCCACACCCCTAGACCCCTACGAGAGCGGCAAGCGACCCTACCAATTCTGGAGTTTAGAAGACCCAGTCTCGACTCCTCGAGATGGCCTCCCACTGAACCCCAGAACCCGGTCACTTGTGCTCCCCTCCTTGGGTCTATCCTAATGCGGAAAAGTAAATAATATACAACACTGGTGACATCAACCTCAACCCGGAAGTGCCCCAAATAAAGAATATTACATTACATTTGAATTTTACATGAATGAAAATAAAACTCTCATCTCAGATAAAACCCCCCGGCTATTCAATCGCGACAATCCTGCACATCATATCTCAACAACACATAATATCATATATCATCAACGTAAGTAAGTATGCGTACCCCGATTGTCGTTGATGTATAGCAACGAAACCGGCGATATGCGACATACTACACTTACGGTCATAGAAAAGAAAGTGTAAAACTACAATATTTGGAATCCACATTCTCTTTAGACATCGTAAATCCGAAATATCACGTACTTCGCATTTCATGCCTAATTATATGAATTCCACATATTGTATCACATTTCAGATAAATAGACAGTATTAAAGTTTTCGATCTAATAATCAAATACCCAAAATTTTGTAAAGCTCAACACTTGAGCGGAGTTCAAAAAACCCGGAATGTGTCACAGTAGTAGCGGTCCAGCCGTAGAAGGGTCAAGCCAACGCCTCACATGTGGCACGCCGTACTGCCCCAAACCCTAAGGTTCAAAAGGCAGTTCAAGACGGTCACATAATCGAGTTAAGGTTTGTTTTCTTCTAGAGGGTCCACCACTTAACTTGCACGTATTTCCGAAAGATTTAAATCCCGTGAAAAAGTGAGTTAATGATACCCGTTCGAACATTTTAATACTTTCTATATTATCCGAAAAAGGCATGAATTTAAAATTCCGATCGAATCACCGAATCCAAAACAAACTCCAGAACATATAACACTTAAACCAGATTAAAAATACCAAAAAATATATACAAGCAGTTCTAAACATTACTGTACAAAAATGAGGCTCTGTTTCATGTGTACGGCCGCGGAGCAATTACCAAAGGCGTGTGTGTCACATGAATAGTGCGCGTGTAACAGATGCCAATGGTAATGGTGTTTGTGTCCTACAAAGTGATATCGCATATGTGTGTATGAATATCCATGCAATCTAGTATACGGTTAGCTATAAGGGTATGCAACGTAGATAAAGGGGTAAGCTAACTAACAATACAAGTTTTGCAAGAAATAAGGTAATCCTAACTAGGGGGCGTCTCGCGCCATCCAGACGATTCCCCCATAGATGAATACATCTACTCACCTGAATGCCTCGCTAATCCGATCCGACCACCGCCTTGCCTTTACGCGCCGTGTCCGATGTTTTCCCGACCGATCCTAGCATTGCATAACACACAATATAAGATTACATACCCCTAAAATGACACCAAGTCAATATAAAAAGATCGACGCTCTTGAATTAAACATAACGTGCACTCGGTGCGCGGAAAACACACGAAAATCGCTAAATCTTAACTAGAATCGTCATTTCGGGGCAATCGACAAAACTAAAACCCGACTAGACAAAACCCCGCATTCATGCACACTAAAATTCATATGAGATGCTCAAGTTATCGTCCATATATTGTAATTAGATCGCCTCCTAATATTTATAAAAATCTAGTAAGCAATTAGTATCCCGATAACAATGCAAACATCACAAATTTGCGATAAAAATAACTAATATCAAGCATACTCATCCAACCATACAACTAGCTAACCAGAACACTTACTTCAACCTATTAGAAATGCTTCAAACCCTAATCCACAATCAAATCCCTTTCTTGAATTTCATGAACAAGCAATTTCTATTAAATTAATACTTCAAAATTCAATTTTAGCACATTTAAACTACAATTTAACAAATAGTTTAGAATTTTCACCTCACAAGCTTGAACCCTAGCTTGCTCAAGCCACCAAAGATGCCTCCTTTCTTCAAGTTGTAAGCTAAATTGGCTTGAGGAGAGATAGGATTAGGATTTTGCTTTGAATTGGAGAAGGAATTTGTGAATTTTTAATGGATTTTGATAAGAAAATGAAGCAAGAAAGAAGTGAGAAAATGGGGGGGGTGCTGCAGTTTGGCTCGGCCAGCAGCAAGAGGAGGATGGTGTGGGTGTTGTGTAGATGATTCTAGGTCAATAAAACCCCTTAAATCTCATTTAATGCATTTCACATCAACCTTTTTACAAAAAACCCCATTTTACTTCATTTTTTCATTAATTTCAAACCATAAAACTAAAATCTTGCAAAGTCATGATACAATTTATTAACACTATATTTTTGCTTATAAAGATTCCTAATTATGAAATTTACCTAATTAAATTTGTATTTATCACTAATTTAATGTATTTTTAAAAGCTTAAAATAATATTAAAAATAATTAATTACGAAAAAAAATTATTTAACTAGAAAATTATAAGTGGCATTTTAGTGACCAATTTATAGTAATATCTTATCTAAATTTTGTATAATTAGGTCTACAATGAAAAATACCTATTTTGACTTTTTACGGAAAAAGCTGAAAAATTAGCCGATTACCGAAAAACTGCCTAAACGATTTTTCGAAGAGTTACAATCTTCCCCCTTAAAGAAATTCGGTCCCCGAATTTAGAATTTAACTACGCGTACCTTCAAAAAGATGGGGATATCTCTTCCTCATCTCGACCTCGGTCTCCCAGGTGACCTCCTCGCTGTTCGGGCCACGCCAAAGGACCTTGACGGACGGTATAACCTTCGACCTCAATTTCTTCACCTGCCGATCCAGAATGTCTACCGTCTGCTCGGTGAATGAAAGATCACGCTCTAGCTGTATCGTCTGGTGCTGAATCGCATGGGAAGGATCATGAAGGTACTTGCGGAGCATCGAGACATGGAACACGGGGTGAACATCGGGGAAGCTGGGCGGAAGAGCTAACCGATAAGCGACTGGACCAATACGCTCTAGGATCTCGAAAGGACCAACATATCTAGGACTCAGCTTCCCATTCTGCCCAAATCTCATCACACCTTTCATTGGAGAGACCTTCAGGAAAACATGATCACCAACAGCGAACTCGAGTCGGCGACGGCGCCAATCAGCATATGATTTCTGCCTGCTCTGTGCCGCTCTCATACTGTCCCGAATCAGCTATATCTTCTCGGTCGTCTCGTGCACAATCTGCGGCCCCAAAACACTGCTCTCCCTGAGCTCTGTCCAACATATAGGCGATCGACATCTCCTCCCATATAAAGCCTCGAAAGGTGCCATCTGAATCGTCTCCTGGAAGCTATTATTGTAGGAGAACTCGATCAAAGGCAAATGACGATCCCAGCTACCGCCGAAATCTAAAACACAAGCTCTGAGCATGTCCTCAAGAGTCTGAATAGTATGCTCCGACTGACCGTCAGTCTGCGGATGAAAGGCTGTGCTAAAACTCAATCGGGTGCCCAATGCTTCCTGGAGTTTCTGCCACAATCGGCTGGTAAACTGGGTGCCCCGGTCGGACACGATGCAAGTCGGAACACCATGCAGTCGCACGATCTCATCAATATAAACCTGGGCATACTGAGAAAATCCAAAAGTGGTCTTCACTGGCAGAAAGTGAGCCGCTTTTGTCAGTCGATCCACAATCACCCAAATAGAGTCATACCCTCGACGGGTCCTGGGTAGACCCAAAATGAAGTCCATGGAGACCTGCTCCCACTTCCACTCAGGGATGGGCAAAGGCTGTAACTCGCCGGCTGGCCTCTGGTGCTCGGCCTTGACTTGCTGACAAGTCAGGCATCTGGACACAAAGTCTGTAACATCCTTCTTCATCCCGTCCCACCAGTAAACCTCTCTCAAATCACGGTACATCTTGGTGGAACCTGGGTGAACACTGTATACTGATCTATGTGCCTCCTCGAGAATATCACGCCTCAGTCCCTCTGAATCTGGCACGCACAGTCGAGTCCCGAATCGAACTATCCCCTGATCATCAATCACGAACTCAGAAACTCTGCCCTGCCGAATCTGCTCAATAATCTCTAAGATACAGGCATCGCTGGACTGTGCCTCGCGGATACGGTCAAGTAACTGTGGGCGTGCTCTGAAATGGGCCAGCTGTCCCCCTGTAGGAGTAAACTCGAACTGTACCCTGCTATCACATAAAACCTGCCAATCCGCCGTCGACTGCATCTGTACTGCGCTCAAACAAGATAAGCTACCTCCGGGCCTCCTACTCAGAGCATCTGCCACCATATTCGCCTTGCCCGGATGGTATAGAATCTCGCAGTCATAATCCTTCACCAACTCCATCCAACGGCGCTGTCTCAGGTTCAGATCTCGCTGCTGGAAGATATACTTCAAACTCTTGTGGTCAGTGAATATCTGGCATGACTCACCGTATAGGTAATGTCTCCAGATCTTAAGTGCAAATACCACTGCAGCCATCTCTAAATCATGGGTGGGGTAGTTCTGCTCGTGTTTCCTCAGCTGCCGAGAAGCATACACGATAACTCTGTCGTGCTGCATCAATACACAGCCCAGCCCCACTCGAGACGCATCACAATATACCACGAACCCGCCTGATCCTGAAGGCAATGCTAACACTGGTGCAGTAGTCAGACGAGTCTTCAACTGCTGGAAACTATCTTCATATGCCTGGGTCCAACCAAAAGGAACCCCCTTCCGGGTCAATCCGGTCAACGGTGCAGCAATGCGGGAGAAATCCTGGACAAAACGTCGATAATAGCCGGCCAGACCTAGAAAACTACGAACCTCTGTAACTGATACGGGTCTAGGCCAACGCTGAACTGCCTCGATCTTCTTCGGGTCCACACAAATACCATCTCTCGTCACCACATGACCCAAGAAGTCGACACTGTCTAACCAGAATGCGCACTTAGAAAATTTAGCGAACAGCTGATGCTATCTCAAAGTCTGCAATGTGATACGTAAGTGCTGCTCATGCTCCTCCCGGCTCCTAGAATAAACCAAGATGTCGTCAATGAACACAATAATGAACTGATCGAGATACGGCCTAAATACACGGTTCATCAAATCCATAAATGCTGCCGGGGCATTGGTGAGCCCGAACGATATCACCAAGAACTCATAATGACCATATCGAGTACGGAAAGCGGTCTTCGGAATATCCTCCTTCCGAACCCGCAACTGGTGATAACCTGACCGTAAATCAACCTTCGAGAAAAACCCTGCACCCTGGAGCTGATCGAATAAGTCATCAATGCAGGGTAGGGGATATCTGTTCCGTACAGTAACCCGGTTCAGCTGACGATAATCAATGCATAAACGCATACTTCCGTCCTTCTTCTTAACAAACAGGACGGGAGCACCCCAAGGTGATACACTCGGTCGGATAAGCCCTTTGTCCAGCAAGTCCTGTAACTGATCCTTTAGCTCTCTCAGCTCCGCCGGGGCCATCCGATAAGGCGGTATAAAGATAGGCCCCGTGCCGGGGATCAGGTCGATGCAGAACTCAATCTCGCGCTCTGGTGGCAGACCAGGCAGCTCGTCAGGGAATACATCAGGAAACTCTCTCACAACAGGGACCTGGTCCAACGGAACCTCTGTGGAGCTAGTATCATAAACATAGGCTAAGAATCCCTGACATCCTTTTCTTAAGAGCTGACCAGCGCGAAGAGAAGAAATCAAGCTGGGAAGGGTAGCGCTACGATCTCCCTGAATCACAAGAACCGGCTCACCAAGAAAACTGAATCTGACTGCTTTCTCACGGCAGTCCACGGATGCATAACAGGTGGCTAGACAGTCCATACTAAGAAGAACATCAAAGTCTAGCATATCGAGGAGAATCAAATCAACTGAAGAATCTCTCTCCCCGATATGAACGCAACACGATCGGTACACAAAACGGGCAACAAAAGACTCGCCTACCGGTGTAATAACGACAAGCGGCTGATCTAACGGAGAAGACTCTTGGCCCAACCTCGGTGCAAAGTACGTGGATACATAGGAATGTGTGGAGCCTGGATCAAATAATACCCGTGCATCAAAAGAACATACTGGCAGAGTACCTGTCACGACGGCATTGGATGCCTGTGCATCCTGAGGAGTCAACGCGAACACTCGGGCCTGTCCACTACTAATAGTTGGTTGTCCTCTGCCTCTACCTTGGCCTCTGTCGCCTCGTCCTCTCTGAACCGGACCGCCACGCCCATGGCCTCTAGAAGCATCTGGCTGGCGTGGAGCATCATCAGGAGTAGGAAGTAGAGCTCTCTAAGGAGGTGGTGAGGGTGGTAAGGTCACATGCGGGACTGTCGTCGTGCCCTGGCATCCCATGGAACAGTCTCTGATACGGTGGTACTGACTCCCGCACCGAAAACATCCTGAAGACGACTGCTGGGTCTGTGGATATGAACCAAATAACTGACCACGTCTCAATCCTCTGCCTCCACCATCTCCCGGAAATAATCTATCGCGGTGTCTACCCATCTGCCGCTGAGCAAGCGTATCAGTACGGATCCTCTTCGGCCCAGAAACGACCGGAGTCTCAGAAATACGCTCCTCCAAAAGTAAGGCTGCATCCATCGCGGCTGCGTATGTATCAAAGTGTTGGGTGCCGATGGCAAGGAATAGCTGTGTATCAAGCCCTCGCACAAACCTCTTTATTCTCTTCTCTTCTGTGTCTACTAGGTACGGAGCATATCGAGACAACTGGGTAAACTGTATATCATACTCCGACACTGTCATCCCAGGAGTCTTGCGCAGAGACTCGAAACTACGGGCTCGAGCATCTCGGACACTCTCCGGAAGAAAACGGGCAAGAAACGCAGCTGTAAACTCATCCCAGGTCATAGAAGGTAGACCTGTAGCTCGGCCTCTCTCTACTGAATCGTACCATGTCTGGGCAAGACCCTCCAGACGAAAACTCGCAAACTCCACCAATCTATCATCAGAACACCTCAACGAACGGCAAATCCGAGCCATCCTATCAAGAAATGCCTGTGGGTCCTCTGTCGCATCTGTACCGGTAAAAGCTGGCGGTCTCAACCTCATGAACTCCTGTTGTGAAACAGGGATAGTCTCCGTAGTAGCAGCAGGAGTGACCATCTGTGCAGCAGGTACAATCGTGGTCTGTGCAGTGGAAGGAACGTCCTCGGATCTCTGTGCCCGGCTGGACTCAACTAAAGATCCTATCATCTGTCGCAACTCTTGCATGCCGGCCTCTAATCTGGTAATACGGTCAGGATAAGGCGGATCAATATGACCCTGAGGGGTAGGAGTATCATCCCGCTCGATCCTCGCCTCAGACGGGCCTGCCAGAATCTTATCCCTAGCGGCAGCCCGCTGAGCTCTCGTAGTCTTTAGCGGCATCGAAGCTGGAATAAGAAACAGGACTGATAAGAACATTGCAATTGAATCAAGGAATGCAAGGAATCAAGAAAGGAAATACAAGCAATTATGTCCTAAGTTCACTTAGGCGGAGTACCGTATCGTAAGTATGCCGCGGATCATACCCACGCTACGCCACTTTGCTTAAGTCACCTACTCCATCTACCAAGTTCGTCCTACACTCAGAAAGGTTAAACCTACGCTCTGATACTAACTTTGTCACGACCAGAAAGTACGGAACGTGACTGGCACTTAGATTACGAGACGTCTAAAGGCGTACCGTAACCAAAGTCAGCCAAAGCCCAAGAAAAATCTAAACCAAAATCAAAAGAGAGTGAAGGAAAACCTTACACGAAAACGATTTTAAATCAATTATGTTGCATTGAACCCCATTTTAAAACATCAAAAAATTTCCAAAAATTTCGGCAGAGTCTCCCTTGTAAATTCTATCCCCCAAAATGGGTACAACAAAATATAAAACCTGTAATCATAAAATGGCATCCCCAATCGGGACCTAGCTCTTCGCCCAAGGCGGATCACAACCACACGCAATATATAAGTAATATCAAGAAAAAGAGCATAAAAGAAATGCAAAATATCAAAAAAACACAACGTCGGCTCAAGTGAGCTCGACCCAAAAGAAACCACATATATAAAAATCTCTCAGTCTCATCACTAGGTCGCATATAAAAATAAAAAGTGGTAGATAGAGGATACTAGATACAATGATAGAGCAAAAAGAAATAAAGTGCGCTCGCAACCCACCTACGAGCAATGTCGCGGGTCTGAGCAAAAGGAGCTGATGATAAGATGGCCGCCGCTACAAGACTGATGAGTCCGACCTGCAAGACACTGTGGCACAACGGGGGTGAGTTGCCAGCTCGTGAGTAGAATATAACATCTAGTAAGGCAATCGTAAGAATGCACGCAAATGTGCCACAGCATGTATGTCCAAATGTGATGTAATACCTCTAGTATGCATGCACGTGTATGCAATGTCATTACTAAATCTCTAAGTGTTTCAAATGCTAAGAGTTCTGCATTCTAATCTTTAGAAAAAGAATATCTGTATAATAGCTAAATACCATCAAGAAATCATCTGAAACCCGTGTCAAGAATTGACACCAAATATGAAATCACATCTGTCTCAATGTCTCACTGTATCAATGTCTCAAGATATCGGGCTCCGTCAGTCCGGATCGGCCCATATCATCAAATCTCATGACAACGGTCGGTATCCTCCGGATATCCGCCGCGCCAGACATCACCGGTAGGTAGTCTTCCCCTGCCAGGCTCATCGTCTACCACTCGATCTTCTTGCCCCGGGGTACCATACCGGGCCCACCATGTACCCGAGACGGTTCATCCACTCCTCGAATCGGGTCTCGAAATCCAACAGAAAACATGAAAACTCATGGTGGAAGACACATACATCACGAGAAAACCGCAACTTTGTTTTAAAAATGATAAATATAAGCTTTTGTTAAATTCTTGCGGTTTTCCCCAAAAATCCAGAAATCGCAGCAATACTGAAATCCTCAAGAAAATCATAATGTCCATCATGTTGTATATGATAAATGTCTATGATATCAAGGTATGCGATGTGAATTGTGGCTAGAAATCTATGTAAGTATGATGATGATGCAAGGTATATACATGCTATGCGATTTCATATATCATGTATGATGCAAGTGGTGACACTAAGCTAAATAGGTTCTATGGTGCTCGTGGCATGGCAATTACCAAAGGCGTGTGTGTCACATGAATAGTGCGCGTGTAACAGATGCCAATGGTAATGGTGTTTGTGTCCTACGAAGTGATATCGCATATGTGTGTATGAATATCCATGCAATCTAGTATACGGTTAGCTATAAGGGTATGCAACGTAGATAAAGGGGTAAGCTAACTAACAATACAAGTCTTGCAAGAAATAAGGTAATCCTAACTAGGGGGCGCCTCACGCCATCCAGACGATTCCCCCATAGTTGAATACATCTACTCACCTGAATGCCTCGCTAATCCGATCCGACCACCGCCTTGCCTTTACGCGCCGTGTCCGATGTTTCCCTGACCGATCCTAGCATTGCATAACACACAATATAAGATTACATACCCCTAAAATGACACCAAGTCAATATAAAAAGATCGACGCTCTTGAATTAAACATAACATGCACTCGGTGCGCGGAAAACACACGAAAATCGCTAAATCTTAACTAGAATCGTCATTTCGAGGCAATCGACAAAACTAAAACCCGACTAGACAAAACCCCGCATTCGCGCACACTAAAAGTCATATGAGATGCTCAGGTTATCGTCCATATATTGTAATTAGATCACCTCCTAATATTTATAAAAATCTAGCAAGCAATTAGTATCCCGATAACAATGCAAACATCGCAAATTTGCGATAAAAATAACTACTATCAAGCATACTCATCCAACCATACAACTAGCTAACCATAACACTTACTTCAACCTATTAGAAATGCTTCAAACCCTAATCCACAATCAAATCCCTTTCTTGAATTTCATGAACAAGCAATTTCTATTAAATTAATACTTCAAAATTCAATTTTAGCACATTTAAACTACAATTTAACAAATAGTTTAGAATTTTCACCTCACAAGCTTGAACCCTAGCTTGCTCAAGCCACCAAAGATGCCTCCTTTCTTCAAGTTTTAAGCTAAATTGGCTTGAGGAGAGATAGGATTAGGATTTTGCTTTGAATTGGAGAAGGAATTTGTGAATTTTTAATGGATTTTGATAAGAAAATGAAGCAAGAAAGAAGTGAGAAAATGGGGTACTGCTGCAGTTTGGCTCGGCCAGCAGCAAGAGGAGGATGGTGTGGGTGTTGTGTAGATGATTCTAGGTCAATAAAACCCCTTAAATCTCATTTAATGCATTTCACATCAACCTTTTTACAAAAAACCCCATTTTACTTCATTTTTTCATTAATTTCAAACCATAAAACTAAAATCTTGCAAAGTCATGATACAATTTATTAACACTATATTTTTGCTTATAAAGATTCCTAATTATGAAATTTACCTAATTAAATTTGTATTTATCACTAATTTAATGTATTTTTAAAAGCTTAAAATAATATTAAAAATAATTAATTACGAAAAAAAATTTATTTAACTAGAAAATTATAAGTGGCATTTTAGTGACCAATTTATAGTAATATCTTATCTAAATTTTGTATAATTAGGTCTATAATGAAACATACCTATTTTTGACTTTTTACGGAAAAAGCTGAAAAATTAGCCGATTACCGAAAAACTGCCTAAACGATTTTTCGAAGAGTTACACAGTGACAATATCCATACAGTCCGTTCCGTTCGTCTATGAGCATCGCATGGCGGGCCTAGGGGGTTGGTAAAAGTCAGACCCCCTAAAGCAGTACAAGTCGTGTCGGAGTGTAGCCCATAACACCCTGAGATACTACTGGAATACCTACCGGTAAATCTCCTGCCTTGGCCAAGGACTTTGTGTAATGGCTCTCCTAGACACAGCGCGATCTCACCCCTAATACCGGGAGAGACGAAACCCCTACCGATCCGCTCACTGCCTCCATGTGGCTCGGGACTGTACCCAACTAAAACCTTTTTGCACGACTCCTTTGAGCCGTGGTAGGGTAGTAATCAAAGCACAGTGGGAACTCACACGAGACAAATGACGATCTCAGGTCGATGAACTAACCTGTACACATGTCACCAGGGAACTGCTATCTGACGTCAGGTATAATACCAACTAGCATGTTCCCGGCGAGTCATGTCCGGTGTACTCATAACCCAATGAGCACCTGTATACATCTTAGGTGAACCAACTGACACCAATGGCTTGTGAGACCGGCCACCGCCCCTCGTCGGGGTCTCGACTGTATACACTAGTCTACTAACGGAGTACCGATGCCCGGTCTCAAAACTCCCACGACTAGGGACCACTTTAAGGATGTGCTTATAGACTACCCAACTCTCACGTATATGATCGCCATCATACTGCGGGTAGTCAAGCAAGAATCCTAAGGGCTCTATCAACGTGTAATAGCGACCTGTAAGGTCAACTAAAGCAGTACATGATGATAAAGATAAACCATGGTAGCATATTTTTCTCCATCAACGTGTAATAGTGAACCACAATGTCACCTAAAGCATGTACACGATGATAAAGACAAACCAGATAGTATACAATCATCCTGAGTAAGATTGTCCTACCGGCATAGGTCCTCCCTCAATCATTGCAATCACGTGCCTGCGATCCAATAATTGACTCTGAGGGCACTATATCCAACAATCTCCCACTTGCACTCAAGGCTAATTATTGCGATGTCGCATACTCACAGTCCGTGTGATACCGAACACCCAACTCCTCTACTGATCAGTCTCACAAAGCCTGTTTGTGAAACTATTGCGTTCGAGGAATAGCCTCAGTTAGTGGATCTGCTCTGATGTTTCTTTCTATATCTCTCTTTAACTCAAGTTCGCGGAGAAAGCCATCTCCCGAAATGAGCAATACCTGTCTTAGAATATGTCTGGATATCTGATGGGACCTAGCTCATAAATGAACTTCAAATCCAAACTTCTTAGACTGTATCAACAACTGAACTTAATCAGTATCCTGCGCCATGCCTCTCTCAGTATCCCCTTGGACCACCTGTCCAAAATACTGCCTCTCGTCAGAAGGAAAACTATAACTCTGACAGCCACTCTGTCATCCGGGTCACCTTGGAAGCCAGGAATGATAACCTTCTCCCGAAGGAGGTTGTCGTTATCATATCCCCAGAACATCAACTTATGTTCTAAAACTGCTTCCGATCGTTTCTCCGGGATTGGATTAATATCAACTTATTGCATCTCGTGCAAAAACAACATCTGGTGTGGTACTTGACATCTCATGATTGACTCAATTGCCTAAGCAAGTGATCTGCCAATCATGCACATCCCTCTCCCTTTTAGTCTGTAAGATACCTTTAGAGAGGGTGACTCCATCACCTGCAGGTGTACTACCGTGCCAGGAGTCGTCCATTCCAAAACACCTTTAGAATGCTGTCTAAGTATCCAGATTGGGAAACTACACAAATCTAAATCTAAAACCATAGATCTAGTAGCCAGAATGTCTGATATAATATCCATGTCCTATGCGGAGAAACCACTGTGTGACAACCAAAGTATAACCGATCGTAGTATAGGAATTTCACTTCCTACTCTGTGTATGTCATCCAAATACCAGGACATCACACCCTACTACCTCCTTAACAGATCCATCCCCTATTCTGATGAAGTCAAACCTATGACTATCACATCAGAAATAGATGATCTATCTCCGCTATATCTACTTTAGTCTATAAATGGACATAAGCTACTTGTCCACTATGCTTCCGCTGCTCCCACTGACTACGACAACCCTCTGACAGAGTCATATACACATGCACTTCTAAAACTAGTTTAGAACGACGCTATACTCATCCCCTTGCCGGGTCTCATAGCCTGGAACAACAGTAGTGTCAAGTCTGGGTAAACAAGAACCTCCCTGTCACCGTCCTTGAGGCTACCGGAGTACCTCTTGGGTGCCTGAGGTTACCCACTATATCTGCGGAGTGGCTAATGGAATGTCAATCCAGATTGAATCTTTAGCTTCTTTATTAAATTTTTAGTAATCGTTTGAGGTTCTGGAATCACTTCCAATTCTACTATACTCCCACTACTGTTTTCTGAAAAAAATCCATTTTTATTAAAACTGTGGCGAGTCAAGAACATTATCACAATTGATCTTCCAGATGGTAGAAATCAACCCTCGTCATAGCCCGGGTCAACCCACAAACAGCCATTACAGAAACGTGCCTTGAGTTATCCAGAGTCTGGTTTTAAGCATAAGACGGACAACTCCCCTTATCTTAACAATGTTAATATATGAACTATTCTATATCCAATATAGAAACAGAGGCACTGATTTAATTCGAACCAGATTCAAATCATGTATCTGTCTCCAGTGCATGTCAACTAAATGGAGAGAGGCCGATCATCATTACTCAACTTAGGAGTGCCTCCAATTATGAGTAACCTGAAAGAGAAGCAAGTTCTCATAATCGTTACTATCAACTGAATACCATACACAAGTATCTACATCTTCGATCACCTTGAAGAATCCTGATACTTGCAATACCTGGTTCACTACTTTATTCATATACCCATAACTTCTCAAAACTTAGACCTTGCATTTCTACGAAACACATGTTTAAGAACTAGAGAAGTCACAAGTAAACGGAATATAGTACGAGTACCAACCCCTCTGTCCTCATGGATACTGGACAACATACAATACTCTGTATAAGTCCCCTGAGTTTAATAACTCATTCCCTGTATGTCGTAGGTTGAAAACTGTACTTATGGTTAAGAAGAATTACACCGCTGTTTAATGCTCCTTACCTAACCATCCACTGATATAGGTAAATGTCATAAACATAATTTCAAAAAGTTATATCTCACTTTATAAAAATAAACGTACAGATATATCAATTTGAAATTGGTGCATTACAACGGATATTCAAAACCAAATATGTCACGACCCAAAATTTGGCCCGTAACCGGCACTTAAACTACGTAACGTCTACAGGCGTACGCAACTCAAGTAAGCCGAAACCCAGAAATCTAAACCACCCAAAGCTGGATCAACGGAAAAAAAACATAGTTTTAAACATTCGGAAATTTTCAAGTAAAAATCTTTAAGTTTAGTTTTCGTTCTTAAAAATTTCGGCAGCACCTCCTTTGTAAAAACCAACCCCGAAAATGGGTACAACATAGATAATAATAAAGGCATCCCAAACGGGAGAAAATCACGCCCAACAGCGGAGACAACCACCACAACATATATACGACGCCGAAGCGAAGAAATATAAAAGAAAACTGCATAAAGAAGTAAAACTTTTCAACAAAATCGGCTCCCACGAGCACGGCACCCAAAGTCACCACAAAATATAACACTGAATCCTCACAAGTCGTCTCTAAGTCATATACAACAGTGGTAGATGGAGAATACTAGATCCAACAAAAAAATATACAATGTACAAACAGATAACCGCAACCCACCTAAAAGCAAGGCCTCACAGCCAACCGTAGCGGTATCCGCAAAAGTAGAGATGATAAGACGCCCTGCCGTGACTACTCAGAGGGTAAGTCCTGCAAAACACTGTGGCATAACGGGGGTGAGTTACCAACTCGTGAATAGTAAATAACATCATACAGTAATCGCAAGTATGCACGAACAGCGATCTATCTATCACATGTAATCCGATAGCATAAGTATGATAAGTTAATATGCAACAATCATGTAAAGGTACATCATCAGGGTACTACAACTACATGAAACAATGCATATCAACATAATCCTGAGTGTGGGATGATATAATATAAAATCTCATGCAAAAATCATCAGCATGAAAAAACACCAGTGTCCCCTCACTGACACATCAAATCCCAAATCCTCAGGCACCGCATCCTCAGATCGGCCCTCACATCCTGTAAGTCTCATGAAAACCTGAGTGTCAAACACCGACACTCGAAATATCATGAAACCCGTGTCTACTATCGACACATAAATCCTCATAACTCAGGCGTTGTCACCATGACTGGCCCTGACGATATGTCATATCTCACTCCGGTCGGTATCCCCATGATAACCGCCGAGTCCAAATACAATCACCGGCAGGTAGTGGTCCCACCGCCAGGCTTATCGTCTACACCACGAAATCACCACTCGCCCCGGGGTACCATACCGGGTCCACCATGTACCCGCAGACGGTGCCTCCCGCTCCTCGAATCGGGTATCACAAGCCAAATCTCAGAACCGAGAAATCACATGGTGGACGCACTGAAATATCATATCAAGAGAAACCGGGTTTTCAAACAATACATAGTTTTCTTGAAAATATCCCCCACGGTCCTCAAATCCATAATCACATGAAATCCATATCCCAATGCGTAAAATTCACGTAAAACTGATATATGCAACATAAAACATCAATATGCGCATATAAAGGGAAAACCGCTCTTTAAATGAATCCAGCCTTTTAGAATATATCTTGCGGTTCCCAAAACCTCCGAAAAACAATGCAGCATCATATAAGGTGTACATGTAATTGTAGCAAGATTTAAGTATCTACATGTAAGCTAGTATGTATGATGCAAGTCATAAGTGCAAGGATCAACAACTCAATATCATATATCAAACAATACCACTTGGGGTACATACAACTATAGCGAAAATATGCGGTTTACATGTCAATATGAGTGCATGATATTCATGTAACTATAATAGACTATGTGGGTGTACATGTCAATATGAGTGCATGATATATAATATAGCTATAGTAAAGTATACATGAAATGGAATAAGTGTTACTACCTCAACTATTCCTGCCCAAAGCAATGTCACGTATGTAGGTATCAACAATATCTCATATGCACAATGGGATAAGGGCTACTACCACAACTATCCCTATCCACTACCATATCACGTATTTAGGTGTCAAAAATATATATCGGCTTGTGCGTGTCATGGTAATTACTGACGATGTGGGTGTAGCATAATATTTAGTGCTCGTGCAACATGAACCGTCGTAATGTGTTATATCTAAAGGTACGAGTCAAGTACAAAAGATAATGCTATGCAATGACATTCATATGAAAGTAAAGAATATGCAAATACTATGCAGCTAACATATCAAATTCGCCCCGACGCATAACGCCATACGGGCGATTTCCCCGTAGATGTTAAACCTACTCACCGATGGTCTCGAGATAAGAAAATCTGACCACCTGCTTCCCCTTGTCCGCAGCACCTGAAATCCCTGCTTGCGAACCTAAAATTTCACAAATACAACACATAAGAAAAATATCCTATAATGACGAAAAGACAACGAAACGCGATGAAAACGCCCGGAAAATTTCACTGCGCGCTTATCGCATCTATCGCGCACGATACCAGCCAAAACCCTAATTGGGGTCGCTAAACTACAAAACACCAAGTCTGGACCCCGATCGTCCCGATCGTGCAAGACAACACAAAAATTACGAAGAATACACTAGATATAATCTCGCAACGACCAAACGAACCCTACATCGGAAAAACCCCGAAACCTAGTAAGCGACCTATCGCAATATTTCGCACTAGTTTCAAGCTAACGCATATCTAGCGATTACAAACACCTTAAAATAGCTTAACTAAGCTATCTAAACCATTCCTATATTTTTAACACTCGCTAATTATGTTTTAGCAAAAACCTAGTAAGCAATTTGCATAATTAAACCAAAGTGTTCATTAGCAAAAATTAAAATTTTCTACTAGGTTAATCTTTTCCAAAGCACAAATTAACACTTTAAATGAACACTAATCACTTAAACAATCTTTAACCCTAACATGAATTTCTTAAAACAAAATAAATGAATTAATCTTCATTTAAAAGCTATACAAAATACATAATTAGCTAGCTAAAATAGCTAGATTAAGATTAAAGCAATGAATTAAGGATTAAGGATAGAATTTATACCACTTCAAGAACTCACAAAAACAACATGCTTCATCAACCCTAGCCACAAAAACCCATGTTTTGTTGAAGATCCAAACAAGCTTAGTGAAGAGAATGATGGTTTAATTTTTATATAGTTATTTTTGGATTTATTTTTGGAATTCTTTTGAAGAATTTTGAAGAAATAATGAAGAAATGAGCTTGGGAAATATTTTGGACAGAAACTTGAGATAAGGCTCGGCCATGGGGAGGTTGGGGGTATTTTTGTGAATTTTGGGTGAAGAAATTGCTAGGAAAATGAGTAATAAAAGCTAATAGATGCACTTTGCCACCATTACACCTTTTCTTTTCTTTTTAAAATAATTCCTTTTGCACTCCAAAAATATCTAGATATTTAAAAAGAAGTTTCTAAAATAATTCTAGTGACAAAATTAATTTATTCACAAGAGAAAAAATTTCCCGATTTACGTGCACAAAATACCGCTTAAAATAATATTTTATTTGGGAAAAATTCTATCTGAACCAAAACCTCCCAAATACTCCCAAAGTTCGTGCACAAGCTTTATTTTAGCTAAACTAGGTGCCGACAAGCTTATACGGACGTTTGATCGAAATCGGGTTAAAACAGGAAAACCCGACAATTTTGCCCTAAAACGGGAAAATTCGCAAAACGATTTCTAAAATGTTACAATCTCCCCTCCTTAAAGAAATTCGGTCCCCGAATTAAAATTTCATACTAAGCGTACATTCAAAAAGATGAGGGAATTTCTTCTGCATCTCGCTCTCGGCCTCCCAAGTGATCTCCTCACTAGTCGGGCTACGCCAAAGAACCTTCACAGATGGCAAGACCTTTGAACGAAGTTTCTTCACCTGCCGATCCAAAATAACTACCGGCTGCTCGGTGAATGAAAGATCACGCTCAAGCTGAACGGTCTCGTGCTGAATCGTGTGAGAAGGATCATGAAGGTATCTACGAAGCATCGACACATGAAAAACAGGGTGAACATCCGGAAAACTGGGCGGGAGCGCCAAACGATAAGCAACAGAACCCACTCGCTCAAGGATCTCGAAAGGACCTACAAATCTGGGACTGAGCTTCCCTCTCTTCCCAAATCGCATAACGCCCTTCATCGGAGAAATCCTCAGGAATACATGATCCCCCACAGCGAACTCAAGTCTGCGACGACGACGGTCGGCATAAGACTTCTGCCTGCACTGGGCTGCTCTCATCCTATCCTGAATCAGCTGGATCTTCTCCGTGGTCTCCTGAACTAGCTGGGGTCCCAAAACCAGACTCTCACTAAGCTCGGTCCAACAGACTGGCGATCGACACTTCCTACCATATAAAGCCTCAAAAAGTGCCATCTGAATAGTCTCATGAAAGCTGTTGTTGTAGGAGAACTCAATCAACGGCAAGTAACGATCCCAACTTCCACCAAAATCAAGCACACATGCACGGAGCATATCCTCCAGAGTCTGAATAGTCCGCTCCGACTGGCCATCGGACTGTGGATGAAAAGCGGTACTAAAACTCAGCCGGGTACCCAAAGCTTCCTGAAGCTTCTGCCAAAGACAGCTAGTAAACTGGGTGCCTCTGTCGGATACTATGCATGTGGGAACACCGTGCAAACACACTATCTCATCTATATACAACTGAGCATACTGAGCATAACCGAATGTGGTCTTCACTGGAAGAAAGTGAGCCGCTTTCGTCAACCGGTCTACAATAACCCAAATGGAGTCATACCCTCGACTGGTCGTGGGTAGACCCACAATGAAATCTATGTAAATCTGCTCCCATTTCCACTCTGGAACGGGTAAGGGCTGCAACTCTCCAGCCGGTCTCTGATGCTCAGCCTTGACTTGCTAACAAGTCAGGCACCTCGAAACGAAGTCCGAAATATCGCGCTTCATCCCTTCCTACCAGTAGAAGTCTCTCAAGTCACGGTACATCTTGGTGGAACCTGGATGAACGTTAAAGGCCGACTGATGTGCCTGCTCTAGGATCTCGCGTCTCAACCCATCAACATCTGGTACACATAAGCGAGTCCCGCATAGTATCACACCCTGGTCATCAACCATGAACTCCGAAACTCTTCCCTGCCGAACAAGCTCAAGAATCTCAGACAAACGGGCATCACTGGGTTGCGCCTCACGGATACGATCAAATAGTAGTCGACGGGCGCGAACATGAGAAAACTGTCCCCCAGCGGAAATGAACTCGAACTGCACTCTACTATCACACAAGAGCTGCCAATCTGCAGAAGACTGACACTGAACTGCGCTCAACTGGGACAAGCTACCCACGGGCCTACGACTCAAAGCATTAATTACCACATTCGCCTTGCCCGGGTGATAAAGGATCTCACAATCATAATCCTACACTAGCTCCATCCGTCGGCGCTGTCTCAGGTTCAGATCTCGCTGCTGGAAGATATACTTCAAACTCTTGTGATCCGTGAAGGTCTGACATGACTCTCCGTACAAGTAGTGTCTCCAAATCTTCAACGCAAAGACTACCGCTGCCATCTCAAGATCATGAGTGGGATAATTCTGCTCGTGTTTCTTCAGCTGCCTAGAAGCATATGCAATCACCCTATCATGCTGCATCAAAACATAACCGAGCCCCACTCGAGAAGCATCACAATAAACAACATAGCCGCCCGATCCAGAAGGTAAAGAAAGAACTGGTGCTGTCGTCAACCGAGTCTTCAACTGCTGAAAACTCTGCTCGCACGCATCAGTCCAGAGAAAAGGAATTCCCTTCCGGGTCAGTCCAGTCAGCGGTAAAGCGATACTCGAGAAATCCTGCACAAAACGGTGATAATAACCAGCTAAGCCTAAAAAGCTGCGGACCTCCGTCACCGATACAGGTCTGGGCCAAAGCTGTACAGCCTCGATCTTCCTCGGGTCCACAAGAACACCATCACCAGTCACCACATGACCCAGGAAGTCAACTCTATCAAGCCAAAATGCGCACTTTGAGAACTTAGCATACAGCTGGTGCTCTCTCAATATCTGCAAAGTAATCCTCAAGTGCTGCTCATACTCCTCATGACTCCTAGAGTAGACCAGTATGTCATCAATAAACACTATAATGAACTGGTCGAGGAACAGCCTGAAAATACGGTTCATCAGATCCATGAACGCTGCTGGAGCATTGGTGAGTCCGAACGACATCACCAAAAACTCATAATGCCCATAGCACATACGAAAAGCAGTCTTCGGAATGTCATCATTCCGAACCCGCAACTGATGATAACCCGAACGCAAATCAATCTTCGAAAAATGTTTCGCACCCTGGAGCTGATCAAATAAATCGTCAAAGCGGGGTAAAGGATACCTGTTCCGCACCGTAACTCGGTTCAACTGACGATAATCCACGCATAGCCTCAAACTGCCGTCCTTCTTCTTAACGAACAGAACAGGAGCTCCCCACGGCGAAACACTCGGACGCACAAGTCCCAAATCAAGCAACTCTTGCAATTGATCTTTAAGCTCTCTAAGCACTGCCGGAGCTATCCGATAAGGCGGTATAGAAATAGGCTCCGTGCCAGGAATCGGATCAATGCAAAACTTAATATCGCGCTCTGGCGGCAACCCAGGTAGCTCATCGGGAAAAACATCGGGAAACTCTCGCACGGTAGAAACTTGGTCCACCGACTCCACTGTGGCTCCAGTATCATGAATGGAAGCCAAGAATCCCCGACATCCCCTCCTCAAAAGCCGACTAGCGCACATAACAGAAATCAAACCGTGAGGGGCAGCACCACGATCCCCCTGCACAACAAACACTGACTCGCCGGGAAAATAAAATCTAACTGTCTTCTCACGGCAGTCCACGGACGCATAGCAAGTAGCTAGCCAATCCATGCCCAGCAGAACGTCGAAGTCCCACATCTCAAGAAGGATCAAGTCGACGGACAAATCTCTGTCACCAACATAGACAACACAAGATCGGAACACATGACACACAACAAACGACTCTCCCACAGGAGTAGTCACGACCAGCGGCTGATCCAGCAAACACGACTCTTGTTAGTTATATGTATGCGCTAGAGGCCATTGTCGTACATAGGATGTATATTGTAGTGGATGCTGGGACATATATAGGGAGGACTTTCTTGCTCGAGATGATAGTATGCTATCTGATTACTCTTTGCCTTAACGTGTACACTGATTGTCTCTCTGTTACATGTTGGTAAAGCCCTTAGGATGCGTACTTGACTACCTGGACATTGATGCGGATCATACTAGTGGGGACATGGTAGTCCATTAGTACATCCTTCAAAGTCCCTAGTCGTGGGTGTATCGAGACAGGGCATCGATATACCAGTGTAGACTAGCGTGTAGCTTCTCGACCCATATAGATGGGCGATGGATGATCCCATATCCATTGGTGTTTGACATCAGAGATGATATACGGGTGCTCAGTGGAGACTGGGTACACTAGACGGACTCGCCGAGAACTCCCAGATGGTATTATACCTTACGTTAGATGGCAGTTCTCTGGTGACACTGGAACAGAGTAGTCTGTTGACCCGAGATCGTCATAGAGTCTTGTGTGATTCCCACTATGCTTTGATTTCCACCTTACCATGTCCAAGAGGGCGTGCAAAACGGTGGCTTTTGGGTACAGTCCCAAATCGCATGGAGGCAATGAGCGATAGGAGGGGATTCGTCTCTTCCGGTATAGGGAGTTGATGTTGCGCTGTGTTCGATTGGCTATAACCGGAAATCCCTAACCACGGTTGCTGAGTTTTATTGGTAAGTGTTACCAGTAGTTTCTCGAACTGTTATAGACCTCATATCGACACGACTTATCGAGCTACTGGGGTCTGAAGTTTACCACCCCTAGGCGAGATATGCGACATATCAGACGATCAGACCGGACTGTACGGTAAGTGTTACTGGTTGGATTCACCGGAGTGTGAGCGGGCTTGCTCGTCGATCTTCTGATCGCTCAACACCCGGGTGGCCGTTACGTTTAGCAGACCGCTTGCGGCTTGTAGGTGTTTGATATGATCATCACCTACTGCCGGCGTATTGACGAGTCTTTAAAGTCCTACACAGAGGTTTCCTGGCTCAAGCGAAACGAAATAGGAGCGCATATGAGATATGTGCGGGACCGAGAATAATACCAGTATGTGATACTGTATTCGATTCTCGCGATTTGTGACATTGATCGGTTATATGCGATATAGCCGGGTTATCGGATCAAGTGTTGATTCGGTAAGTTGTTACTATTGATATTAGTCGGTTATATGCGATATGACCGGATCGTTAAATCAAGTGTTGATTTAATGATTCAATGTATAATTATATATTTGATATGTCACTTTACATTTACTAGTATTGTTCACTTAAGATGGATTTTTTCACTTGATGTGCACATTGTATATATGATATAGATTTGTGCACTAGTTTGTATCATGTTTGATGATACATGCAAACTTGGCTTTGTGTTTATTTTAAACCATGTTTAGTTAATGGTTAGGGTTTCATTTGCCTTATTTATTTATTTCATATACTTATTTTTAGCAAGAAACTAAAACAAATGGTGGTGGCTTTCTCACTTTGACTTGAAGCTTCATAACACTTTTGACAAAGTCTAAGCCATTTGTTTTTATTCTTAACCTAACCATTTTAACTAAACTCTAGTTTATTCTCTACACCTAACCATGGTTGCAAAATGATAACTTCACTTGATTTATCATTTGAATGATTATTCTCTCAACATATTCTTTCTTCTTCTTCTTCTTCTTCAAGAAGAAGAAACCTTGCTACCATTAATGGTGTTTTGAGAAAAAGAGTGAGAAATCCAAATCCAAAGTGAACCCACTTCCTATTTCTTCATCCTCTACCACTTGCCATGTAGTATAGTGTGTTTTCTTCACAAGTTTCATGACTTGGTGAAGTTGGAGCTTGATCTTGAGTTGCCTCGATGTAGATCATCTTCGGCATCGAAGTCAATGACCTAGCCCGATCATTTCTCCGACGAAACCATCGCTAGAGTCCAGGATCCGATGATCGCAGCGGAGGGACGTCAACACGGAGCTAAAGAAGTGGTGGAGCGGATCTACAAAGGTTGTAATCCCTTTCACTTAGCAATAAAGTTGTTTACTTGCACTTCTTTTCGCCTAAACTTCTAGTTAACGATCTAGCATTAGGGTTTCTCGGCACAGGAAAATTTTTGTTTGGCATGGTTGATGCCTTGTGGAACCTTCTTAGTGTGCCTAGGAATCCTACAGTGGTATCAGAGCCTAGCTAGAGCCTTAGGCGATGAGTAAACGAAGTTAGAAACCCGATCGAACCCCAAACCCTAATTCTAAATCCTTCTCTGTACAATTTTTAAAAACTGGGATTTTTGTGAATTAAAAATATGCAGAAAAATAAGCAGGGAATTGTAAGAAATACTGTGCAGCACGTGAGCATGATTCCTCTAAACCACCACGGAACCGCGGCACGAGCATGCCTCGTGCGGTGGTTCCGCGGCCATTCTGTCACATTTGATTTTGAAATTTGCACAGTAATTCCTATATTGAAGTGCTGTATTTTCTGGGAATTTTTAAATTCTACTCAAGAGTTAAGTTTTCTGGGTTGTATTGGGGACTCGGTGTTTCGATCGGGATGTTGAACTTCATCTATAGGTTTTTCCGGATTATTTTAGAATATGTTAAAATGGTTCGACCGGATATAAATACCCACTTTTTCCCCTCTCGGGAAATTTTCCAAGTGTTGGATCTTTCCGTAGTTCAAGAACGTTCTAAGTAGTGCAAGTAACGCGATGGACCCTCTAGAAGACAACAAACCTTAACTCGATTATGTGACCGTCTTGAACTGCCCTTTGAACCTTAGGATTTAGGATAGTACGGCGTGCCACATGTGAGGCGTTGGCTTGACCCTTCTACGACTGGACCGTTGGTACTGAGGCATGAACTGGATGTTTTTAAACTTGTTTCATGTGTTGAGTTATTTCGGGAAAACTTGGGTGTTTGAATGTTCGATCGGAAAGTTTAACATTTTCTATTTATCTGGAATGTGATACAATATTTGGAATCCACAATTGGTTATGAGATAACTGAATGAATGTTATAAACATAGCACTTTAGTCCCACTTGATCGGTTGCCACGGAATTTTGATGCGATCAAAAGTCCGTCGCAATCACGTAGCATACGCGGATATTCGTCGGTAAACTTAATAGACAGCCACGCCCCATAGCCCCGACCAAGTGACTGTAGGAGAACCCCATCGCCGAAAGCATCCGTTCGGGTGCTCGCGGCAGCGGTGTTCCGCCTTGGTGCACTTCGTCGACGGCATCGGTGGTGCGGCCGCTTACTAAAGTTTGCTACGAGCATTCGATCAAAATGGCGGGAATCTTGTTGAATTGCCCGACTTGATATTGAAAAGTGTTTTCGATAATGAGACTAAAATGCGGGGTTTATAATTGTTAGGCATGCGATGTCTAAGGAATTCATTTGATTAGGCATGCGATGTCTAAGGAGGTTGCGGATTCCAACTGTTGTAGTTTTACACTTTCTTTTCTTTGACCGTAAGTGTAATACGTGATATCGCCGGTTTCGTTGCTATATGCCAACGACAATTGGGATACGCATGTTTACTTACGTTGATGACATGTGATGTTATGTGTTGCTGGATATGTTATATCGGATCGTCGTGTTTGAAGAGCCGGGGGTTTTTATGTGAGATGAGTGTTTCTCATTTTCATTCATGTAAAAACTTGTATGTAATATTCTTTTATTGGGGAACTTCCAGGTTGCGGAAGTTGTCACCGTTGTCGTATATTATTTACCTTTCCGCACTAGGATAGACCCAAGGAAGAGGGCACAAGTAACCGGGTTCTAGAGTCCAGTGGGAGACCAATTCGAGGAGTCGAGTCCGGGTCTCCTAACTGTATAATTGGTAGGGTTGCTTGCCGCTCTCGTAGGGGTCTAGGGGTGTGGGTTTGGCTATTCATCGCGACCGTGGAATCCGTGTTTTATACTGGCTCGTATTGAAAACACGGACGTCCTAGTATATCCAATGTTTCATATGTTTTTTCTGCTGCGATATCTGTGATGTGATCATTTGATATGTTCTGTGATAAATACTGTATATAGTATATATGATATATTATATAGACGTTGCTTATATTTTACACCCGCGCTAGCCCTGCCCCGCTCTGCCGTTAGTTACCTAACCTAACGGTGCAGACGGGACATCGAGGAGAATGCGGATGGCATAAGCGTACGTTGTATTTATCTGTGATGTTTAGATGACTTAAATGATGGGACTTCATTAATATGATTATTGAAATGAAAAAGAAACCTAAGATGTTGTGGAATCGAATTTCAAAATTAAAAACAGGTAGCTACAGTTCTTGCTTTGCATCGCGGTGTTTCTTGTAGAACATCCTGCACCTTATTCGATAAGGAAAGGGCCGAGATCCCTTCACCGGGAGTGTCCCCTTTAGCAATAACTGGCAGATGCTACAACCCTCGGTTTGTTTTTTGATTGCTTCTATATTTTTTGCTTTGCACAGCGGTATATATGATATATCCAGCACCTTATTCGATGAGGAAAGGGCCGACGATCCCTTCACCGGGAGTGACCCCTTTAGCAAAAGAAAAGCCTAAAAAACACTCCATTTTAAAATCGTTTGATTCTACAACGATATCAAGTTCATTACGCAATAGGTTTTCATAAAAACCTGTCGTAGCCCTCCGTCATTTCAGATAAGTACTAGTTAGTATTCGTGCTACGTTTGTTGACTATGTTAAAGCGTAGTGTGCGGTAGCTAATTAGTGCTTATCTGTATAAACATATGATGTGATTGGATTAGGGTAGTCGTGCGACTTTGTTGACTATGTTAAGGGTCGTGCGGGTGGGTTTAATTCAATCAGGAAATGACGGGTTGAACTTGACTAGCACTTATGATTTGTTGACTATGTTAAGGTCATATAGCTGCTAGGGGCAAAATATTATCGGGAATTTCAAGTGTTGAAATTTACAATGAGATTGCATACCTTCTATGAGATAGTTGGATCTCGATACCCGCTGCGAGTAATTGTTACTCCTGAGAGAGTTTTACACATTACAATTAGCCGATCAAGTAGGTGTCTAGAAAGGTGTCAATGGGGTAATGCCTCTGGGAATAGATTGGTTTACTGTAATTAGGTCCGTACGAAAGCACGGGGAACCTCCCTCAAAGTACCGACACTGGCCGGCTGAAAGATTGGCGAACTTGTAGCGTGTAATTAATCCCGGCTAGTCTTTCCTTTTAGGGTTTGAAGGAAGATTTGATAAAAACAGTGGGAGCCATCCTGATTAGATAAAATAATAACCAATCTATTCTTGCAAGAGCGCACGCTGAGTGTTTTCTTCTCTCTCTCTCCAGGTAGCGACCATATCACGCCTTAATCAAGATAATAATACGGATATTGACCGAACCCGCTTATTATACTGAGCTGGGGAACGTTGGTCCCGCTCCAACTTATAATTGTTATAAGACAGAGCAGGAAATAGGGGAATACCAGAATTCCCGTGCCGCCCAAACGAAGAAAGTGCATATGATGCATCTCTTTCGGGTATGTTCATTACATAGAATTGTTTCTCTATATCCTCTACGTCCTGGGTATTTGATACCGGATCAGGATCCCAGATATGTAATCTATTATACAGGGCTACAGAACGGTAGAGAACTGAGAACGGGTGATAAGTTTCATGAGGCAGAAAACGGGGCAAGTGTTGCAGCCAAGTCCGTTGGTCACTGTCACCCTGTATTACCAATACATTGATTCTAAACAAATGCTATTAGATACCGAACCTGATATAAAAAATCATATCAGTCTCTTTATTGGTAAAGAAAGGATATAATTTTGTATTGTTGGATAATGTTTTGAACATTTCCTATATCAAAAGTTGATCGGTTCAGGCACGTTATCTGAAAGCATTGATGTTCTAAATTAAACTACAGTTCTTAGTATACGGAACACACACAAGAGGAAGAGTTCAGAAATGAACGAATCCTTCTTGAGGTATTGTAGACTAGGTCATATCAATGCGATCCGACTAGCTGAAGTTACATTTAGATGCATATTTAAATCTGTTTGAATTTACATCTTGTGAAACTTTCCAATCATGTCACAGAGATAATATGACCTCAGCTCTGTTTATTGGAAGCAGAGAAAGAGTTAGTGAACTCTTGGGATTCATACATATTGATGTATGAAGGTCCCCTGTCTACACATGCCAAGACCGGTTCTTTATACTTCATTACATTCTCTGATAATCTCTCAAGATTCAGACACATGTTCCTGTTGAAACACAAGTCCGAAATTTTTGAGATATTCACAGAATATAAATTAGAAGTAGAGAACCAAAATACGGGTATAAGTATTATGTCCTATGATGAGATCAGGGAGGAGAATACTTGTGCATGGAATTCCTGGACTATTCTAAAGGAGAATGAGATTCTCTCTCAGCATTACTCCTCCGAATACACCACAGCACAACGTTGTATCGGGGTGGAGCAATCACACCCTATATGATATGGTGCGCTCTATGATAAGTACTACTAAGTTTCCTATTTCCTTTTGGGAGTTATGCACTTATGAAGTTGCATACCTATTTAATAGGGTTCCAATCAAATCAGATGCCTACCGCTTCATATGTAATATAGAAAGGGAAGAGCCCATCTTTTAAGACAGTTAAGATTTGGGGTTGTCCGGCCTATGTCTAAAAAGCATAATCCGGACAAGCTCGAGGCAAAGTCGGATCTGTAGAAGTTTGTTGGATATCCCAAGCATACGCAAGGGAATATCATCTACCTAACCGAGGAACAAAAGATATTTTGTTTCTCGACATGCCGCCTTTGTGAAAGGGAATTTCTTGTGAAGAAATTAGTGGACATGAGGTAGAACTGGAAAGAGTTCCAGCTATACAAACTGCAACCGATGATTTGGCAGAACCAAAGGATTCAATAGCAACCAACGAAACTCAGCCTCTCCGCCGATCTAGTAGGGTTCCTCAACCACCTGAGAGATACTTCGGTTTCTCTATGACAGTGGGAGCGAGTATTGCATCATGAGATAATGACCCAACTAGTTTCGGGCTGGCCATCAGAAGTTGGACTCTGTAAGAATGGCTGGATGCTTATCGATCTGAGATGGAATCCTTATACACCAACAAAGTATGGACTTTGGTTGCTTTATCTGAAGGGTTAAATCCCCATCAGGAGCAAGTATATCTTGAGAAGATTACTTGGTGTACATGGAAAAGTTGAGACTTTCAAAGCTAGACTTGTTAAAAGTTTGCATCATTGACCAGGTATGGATTATGATGAAACCTTTTCTAAATAGCTATGCTTAAGTCCATCCAGATCCTACTTGCCACGGCTACATACCATGACTACGATATCTGGCAGTTGGGTGTCATGACTGCTTTTCTAAATAATAATTTAGAAGACAGAGTCTATAAGTACACAGCCAGAGGGCTTCGTAGACAGTGGGAGCAGCGGAAACGTGTGCAAGATGTTTTATGTGATAAAGCAGGCATCGCGGAGTTGGAACATCTGTTTTGATGAGATCAGTCAAAGAGTTTGACTTCATCAAAATGGTAGATGAACCTTGTATATACAAAAAGGTAGTAGAGAGTATGGTGGTGATCCTCGTAGAGTACGTGGATAACATACTCTTGATAGGGAAGGAGTTTCCTATGCTACGCTCGGTCAATCTCCGCTTATCACAAGGATTCTTCATATAGGATCAAAATGATACCTACTAAATCCTGGGTTTTGGATCTATGAGATAGATCTAATTGGATGTTAGGATACTCACTAGTTGTAGTGAGATGGTATCAATCGATCCTTGGGAGAATCACTGGAAAGGTTCCAGGGTGATAAAGACGACTGAAAGTCAGTCACAGGCATTGTCTTTACCCTCAGTAAAGAGACGGTATGTTGGAAGTGTTCCAAGCTAGATACCGTGGCATACTAGACGATAAAGGCTGGATACATCGCTACTTAAGATGCTACCAAAGAGGCAGTCTGGATGTATATTTGTTCATGAGATGAACTTAGTTCCTCCCATTGTGTGACAATGGAGTTGTGGCTTATGCCAAGGAACGTCCATCCCATCAGTGATCCAGACATATTCTAAGGCAGTATCACCTGATCATGGAGATGGCTGATCTCCAAGGTGATCGAGGTTACGAGAGTACACTCAGAGGACAACACGGCGGATCCATTCACAAAGGCCTTTTCCTAGAGAGGGACTTTTATGGGATGGTTGAGTATGAGATACTACAACCACTGCTACAGATGGCCCTAGTGCAAGTGGGAGATTGTTAGTTATATGTATGCCCTAGAGGCCATTGCTGTACATAGGATGTATATTGTAGTGGATGCTGGGACATATATAGGGAAGACTTTCTTGCGCGACATGATAGTATGCTATCTGATTACTCTTTGCCTTAACGTGTACACTGATTGTCTCTCTGTTACATGTTGGTAAAGCCCTTAGGATGTGTACTTGACTACCTGGACTATGATGCGGATCACACTAGTGGGGACATGGTGGTCCATAAGTACATCCTTCAAAGTCCCTAGTCGTGGGTGTATCGAGACAGGGCATCGATATACCAGAGTAGACTAGCGTGTAGCTTCTCGACCCATATAGATGGGCGATGGATGATCCCATATTCATTGGTGTTTGACATCAGAGATGATATACGGGTGCTCAGTGGAGACTGTAAGTCCATATTGCGACCCCCGGTTCTTACGGGGAGGCGGAAACGGTATAAAAAACGAATTTTTATCGCAAGAGGCAACATGGACTAACTTATGGTCGGGATCGTTACCTAAACTAAAACTAGCAAACTAAGCTAAAGATATTTAGCTACTCGGATAGAGATGGTTATACCTAAACTTGAACTCCTTCTCTTCAAGCTCCGGTGGTGGTCCGATGGCTCCTTCTCGTCGTCTCCGTACGCCGAAGATAGATCCACTTGAAAGCTCCAACCTTTAGCTCCTTCTTCGGTCTTTGAAGAAACTAGTTCACTTGGTTTGCTAAACCTAGTGAACTAGAATGAGTAGAGAGGAAAATAGAATGGGATTTTATCTATGGTTCTTGATTCTCAACTCATGAGACAAGAGAACCATAGATCAAGAGAGGGAGCAAGAGGTTGAGGGTGAGAGCAAGGGGAGAGCTCAAGAACAAGAGAGAGAATGAGCAAGAAAGAATGAGGCTCTCTTTTCTCTCTCACCCTCTCATAATCCAAAGTGATCATAACTCATCATATCAAAAAAGTCTTTTGGTGATGGTTAAAAGCAACCATAAGGTTATCATATCATGCACTCATTTTACTCAAAAAGCAAGCAAGAAAAAAGTCTTTGGCATGAAATGATAACCATGGTTATCATGATGGTCAACTAGTCAAGCCTAGTCAACCGGTCAACAAGTCAACAAAAATCAACAAGTCACCAAAATCAACAAGTCAACAAAAGTCAACAAGTCAACAACCATATCACCATAATACTTAATTAATATAATAGTTAATCACATATCATATTCTCATTAGGGTTGAGCAAAAAGTCAAAAGTCAACGGTCAACTGTCAACAACCCTAATGAGAATCCACTACCTCTGCCTCCCTGTCAACTGTGCATACACACCCGCATCCGCGTTCCGAGGAACACGAATGCAAACTGGATAAATCCAATCCCATAAGGTACACTAGGATCTGGCTTAAACCAAAGCCCGCTAGTGTAAACTGTCCGGACACTGTACGTGCACAAGTGCACGGATGTGACCGAACCCTGTCGCAAAACCATGCGACCTGTCGCAATACCATGCGACCTCTACTCTTTTGCCTAAAGGCGAAAAGCTTTCTGTGTGGGACTCTAAAGACTCGACACTACGCTGGCAGTGGGTTTAACCACAGACCGCAAGCGGCACTAGCTGTGCGTAACGGTCCCCAGGTAATGCCGACAAGAAGACCGACGAGGCGAAACCCATCTGAACTCCTACTGAGCCTGAGTGTGACATTCTCCATACAGTCCGGTCTGTTCGTCTGATACATCGCATGGCGGGCCTAGGGGGCGGTAAACGTCAGTCCCCCAATAGCGGTACAAGTCGTGCCGGAGTGAAGCCCAATACACCCTGAGATAACACTGGAAACCTACCAGTATATCTCGTTTGCCCTGGCCAGGGACTACTCGTGTAATGGCTCTCCTAGACACAGCGCGATGTCAACCCCCAATACCGGGAGAGACGAATCCTGTCTAACCGTCACTGCCTCCAAGTGCTTCGGGACTGCACCCAACCACCACCTGTTTGCACGACTCCTTTGAGCCGTGGTAGGGTAGTGATCAAAGTACAGTGGGAACACACCCGAGGCGAAGTGACAGTGTCAAGTCAGCGGACTAAGCTGTACTCATGTCACCTGGGAACTGATAACTGACGATAGGTATAATACCAACTAGTCAGTTCCCGACGAGTCCTGTCCAGTGTACCCGTAACCTAACGAGCACCCGCATACTATCTCAAGTACGACGTACTGACGGCTGTGGGACAGACCGTCTCCCACACTGGGATGAGAAGCGCATGCGCTGGTCTACTCCGGAGTATCGATGCCCTGTCTCGATAGTCCTGCGACCAGGGACCTGAATAAGGATGTGCTTATAGATTACCCAGCCCCCACTAGTGTGACTGCCATCACAACGCTGGTAATCAAGCAAAGATCCTAAGGGCTCCACTAATGCGTATAAGTGATATACTGAAATAAACACAAGTACACATTGAAGTAGAAACAAACCAAGTAGCATACTACTATTTTGAGCAAGATTGTATATACAAGGTGAATATCCCAAGCATCCATTAAGTAATATACAAACTAGTATGATACAGTAATGGCCTCTAGGGCATATACACTAACAATCTCCCACTTGCACTAAGGCCATGTACTGGCGTATCGAAGACCTATCATCTCGATCAGCCGCTCGAACTGAGTCTGGGGCAGGGCCTTGGTGAATGGATCAGCAGTGTTATCTTCTGAAGCGACTCTCCGAACCTCGATCTCCTGGCGATCTACGATCTCCCTGATCAGGTGATACCGCCTTAAGATGTGCCTGGATCTCTGATGGGACCTGGGTTCCTTCGCTAATGCTATAGCCCCGTTGTTGTCGCAATACAGAGGTATTGGATCAACAATGGACGGAACCACCTGAAGTTCTTTCAAGAACTTCCTCATCCAGACAGCTTCTTTTGCGGCATCAGATGCAGCGATATATTCCGCTTCCATCGTCGAGTCTGCAACGGTTTCTTGTTTGGAACTCTTCCAACACACCGCCCCTCCATTGAGGGTAAAGACAAAACCCGACATGGACTTGGAATCATCCTTGTCACTCTGGAAGCTGGAGTCAGCAAAGGCCTCGATCTGGAGGTCTTTTCCGCCATACACCAAGAACATCTCCTTAGTCCTTCTCAGGTACTTGAGAATGTTCTTTACCGCTATCCAATGTTTCTCCCCAGGGTTTGACTGATACCGGCTTACTACACTCAGTGCATAAGCTACATCCGGTCTGGTACACAACATCGCATACATTATAGAGCCTACCGCAGAAGCGTAGGGTATAATAGACATGCGATCCCTCTCCAAATCAGTCTTGGGAGACATCTCTTTAGAGAGGGTGATCCCGTGACAAGCCGGTAGGTTACCGCGCTTGGAATCTTCCATACTGAATCTTTTCAGTACGGTGTCGATGTACCTGGACTGAGAAAGTCCCAATATCCTCTTGGATCTATCACGATGGATCCGGATCCCCAGGATGTATGAGGCATCACCCAGGTCTTTCATGGAGAACCTTTGTGACAAGAACCCCTTGACAGATTGTAGCATAGGAATATCATTTCCTATTAAGAGAATGTCATCCACGTATAAAACGAGGAATACTACAGTTCTCGCTACAAATCTACTATAGATGCATGGTTCATCTGGATTTTTGATAAAGCCAAATTCTTTGACCGTCTCATCAAAGCAGATGTTCCAACTCCGCGATGCCTGCTTTAGTCCATAGATGGACTTAAGCAACTTGCACACCTTTCCGCTGCTCCCACTCTGAATGAAACCCTCTGGCTGGTCCATATAGACACACTCCTCTAAATTTCCATTTAGAAAAGCTGTCTTTACGTCCATTTGCCAGATCTCATAATCGTGGAAGGCAGCAATGGCAAGAAGGATCCGAATGGATTTCAGCATGGCTACTGGAGAAAAGGTTTCGTCGTAGTCCAAGCCAGGTCTTTGACGAAAACCCTTTGCTACCAGCCTAGCTTTATAGGTCTCAACCTGTCCATCTACACCAATCTTCCTTTTGAAGATCCACTTGCATCCTACGGGTTTTACCCCGTCTGGAGCAATGTCCAACGTCCATACCTTGTTGGTGTACATGGACTCCATTTCGGTCCGCATTGCATCCAGCCATTTCACTGAGTCAACGCTCTGAACGGCCTGCTGGAAGCTAGTAGGCTCATCATAATCTATGATGCAATCCTCTCTATCCCCGTCTATGAGAAAACCGTAGTATCTCTCGGGCGGATGAGACTGCCTACTACTCCTGCGGAGCGGCGTAGGAATGTCCTGTTCTGTTGAACCCTCTGGTTCCACTAAGCTTTCAGTAACAGTCTGTGGTTCTGGAATTTCTTCCAGTTCTATTGTGTTCCCACTTATCTGGGTTTCCAAAAACTCAGTTTCCAAGAAGCGGGCATGCTGAGAAACAAAAACCTTTTGTTCCTCAGCGGAATAGAAAAGATACCCCCTGGAGTTCCTTGGGTATCCCACAAACTTACACTGTACTGAACGTGCCTCAAGCTTGTCCGCATGCTGCTTTTTTACAAAAGCTGGACATCCCCATACCTTAAGATAATTAAGACAGGGTTTCTTCCCAGTCCACATCTCATATGGGGTGGTGGGCACAGTCTTGGTAGGAGCCTTGTTCAAGAGATACGCAGCTGCTTCTAGTGCATATCCCCAGAATGATCGCGGTAACTCAGCGTTACTCATCATGGACCGAACCATATCCAATAGGGTTCGGTTCCGTCTCTCCGATACACCGTTATGTTGCGGAGTGTATGGAGGAGTAAGCTGAGAGAGAATACCATTCTCTTTTAAGTAATTCAGGAATTCGGCACTTAAGTATTCTCCACCTCGATCCGATCTTAGAATCTTAATACTTTTGCCGGTCTGTTTCTCTACTTCATTCTTATACTCCTGGAATTTTCCAAAGGCCTCGGACTTATGTTTCATTAAGAAGACATAACCGTACCTTGAGAAGTCATCCGTAAAAGTAATGAAGTAAGAATGTCCGCTTCGGGCATGTGTAGACATTGGACCGCACACGTCACTGTGTACGAGTCCTAAGAGCTCGCTCGCTCTTACTCCTTGTCCAGTAAACGGAGTCTTTGTCATCTTTCCTTTGAGACAAGATTGACAAGTGGCATATGATTGATATTCGAACGCATTCAAATATCCTTCTGTATGTAACTTAGTCAACCTTCTCTCATTGATGTGACCCAATCTACAATGCCATAAGAAAGTCTGATTTATTTCCAGAGACTTTCTTTTGTGTGTATTCTGGACGTTGAAAATCTGTGGTTGGTTTAACACGTATATACCATTACTCAATGTACCTGACCCAATCAAAACTTGATTAAGGTGAATGTTTACAACATTACTTACAAACGCAAATTCATAACCTTCTTTAGAAACTAAAGATACAGAAATGATATTACAAGTTGCGTTGGGTACAAAAAAGCAATTACGCAAAACCAAAACATGTCCATCTGACATTCCCAGGTGATAGTCCCCCACGGCTTTAGCATCCATGCTAGCTCCGTTTGCAACTCTGAGGGTCATGTCACCTGCTTTCAAAACACTACGGTTTCTCAACGCCTGCAAAGAATTACAGATATGAGATCCTGATCCGGTATCCAATACCCAGGAAGTAGAGTTTATTGAAAGACAGTTTTCAATAACATACACACCTGAAGCTGAAGCTGCAACCTGCTTCAATTCCTGTGTTCTGGCCTTCCAGGCCCTGCAATCATTCTTCCAGTGTCCTTTCTTATGACAATAGAAGCATTCTTCCTTATCCACAAGCTTCCCCACTATCTTTGTTGCTTTGCCTTTTCCCTTCGTATCCACTTTACCAACACCGCCCCTTGGTTTGGCGGGGGCCTTCTTCTTCTTTCCCTTGGCTTTCGCCTTGGACCTAGAAGAAGATGATCCTCCTACAAACAAAGTGGATGTTTCCCTACCTTTCTGTAGGGTGCCCTCTGCGCTCCTCAGCATGTTGAGGAGCTCTGATAGTTCAACCTCTTTTTCTTGTAGGTTGAAGTTCAGTATAAACTGGGCGTAAGTGGAAGGAAGGGACTGGAGAACTATATCCGTATATAGCTCACTCTCCAATGTGATCCCTAGGTCAGCGAGCTCCTCAATGAAGCCGATCATCTTTAGCACATGCTCGGCTACTGATGATCCGACGGCCATTCTTGTCGAAAATAACTTTTTCGACGCTTCGTATCTTGCGATACGTGATTGCTCTCCATACAGTTCTTTTGTATGGAGCAATATGGACTCCATGTCCATATTCTCATGCCTCCTCTGATGTTCGTTGTCCATCGAGGCAAGCAGGAGGCACTTGGCCTTCGCGCTATCAATCTCCCAAGTCTTGCGGATTTCCTTATCCGCGACGCTGGAAGTTGGACCAGGGACAGGGGGAGCTTTGGTGGTAAGAAGATACCCCAGCTTGTCATAAGTGATTGCTATCGTGACATTCCTGAGCCAATCTTTGTAGTTTGGCCCTGTCAGCTTGTTTTTATCTAGGAGTAACTTAAGTCCAGTCATGTTGATTGGTCGCTGCAATTAGGAGAGAGAAGAAGAAACACTCAGCATGATGCTCTTGCAAGTTTAGAGTGGTTTTTAGTTTGTCTAAACAGGATGGCTCCCACTGTTTCTCGAATCCCTCCTCAAACCATAAAGGAAGAATTAGCCGGGATCAATCCCACCGTACAAATACTTGCTTAACCGTTCAGCCAGGCCGGTGTCGGTACTTCGAGGGAGGTTTTCCAACGCTTTCGCGAAGTTCCTTAATTAGAGAACCTCTTTTCCCTGGGGGCGTAGCCCCGCTAACACCTTTCTAGGCACCTACTAGGTTTATAGCATTGATCGTTAAGTGAGAAATTTCCCGAGGAGTAGCATATACTCACAGTAGGATCGGGATCCAAATATCATCGCGTGACGAAACTGAAGGAATCCTACCAGAATCATCACACTCCAAATGGTATGCAAATCTAGCAAGTTTCAGTACTTATGAAACTCCCGATGTGGATTTTTGCCCCATGCTCTTATGACCTTGACGAAGGTCAACAAATCATAAGTCACATGTCAAGTTCTGCCCGTCATTATCCAGGTTAATTTGAATCCACCCGTATGTACCCTTGACGAAGGTCAACAAGGTAATGCGAATGTCCCAAACCAACGCATCTATCTATGCTACATACGAATACCCAATAGCTACCAATCACTATGCTTTGACGAAGGTCAACAAACACAGCTTGAATACTTATTGAATATTCATACGAAACGACGGAGGGCTACGAATGGTTTTGGCGAAACCGTGAACGTAGTGAACTTGATTTAATCGATGGAACGAGATAGCTTTTAGAAGGAGTGGCTCAAGCTCCGCATTTAAAAGTTATTTTGAAAAGAACCGAGTGGTTTTTCGAAAGTGTTCCAACGACTTTAACTTGGTTTATTATCTTGCATTAGTTCTTTTAATGCGTGATATTCTTGCATTAGTACTTTTAATGCGTCCCATCATTTAACCCTACCATTGCAGAAAACAACCAAAATATGACGTACGCTTATGCCATTCGCATTCGCCACTGGGCCCCGTCATTACCCGTTAGGTTACTTAACTAACGACAGAGCGGGGGCTGGGCTAGCGCGTCTGTAAAACATAAGCAACGCCTAAATAGTAAGCAATGATAAACATTTCAGATCACAGATAAATACATTGGATATACTAGTAATCTGTAATTTGTACGAGCCTGTAACAAAAACAGATAACACGGTCGCGGTGAATAGCCAAAACCCCACCCAAGACCCCTACGGGTACGGCAAACTACCCGCCAAGTACCCGAAGCGTAGCAACCTCCCTCATCTCCATGAGTAGGCCACTCGACACTTCGGCATACCCGGTAGTTTGTGCACCCCTCCACGGGTCTATCCTAGGAGCAAAAACAGTAAAAAGAAATTATACAATGACGGCTACAACCCCGACCCGGTTGTGCGGCCAAACAAATAATTATTACATCAATTTACAAATTTACATGAATTGCAAGAAAAGTAAACTCTCGTCTCACAACCCCCGGCTATTCACCCGCGACAATCCAACATATTTATATACACATTCCAGCACATTACAGATCATGTATAACCCCGACTAATCGACTTATAGCGATTAGCCGACGTTCAATACATGCAAACATCACAGATATAACCATCATAGTCAAAGTGCAATGAAGTTCGGAAAAATACGGAATTATAGGACCCCAAAAGGAAATTTCTTTTCTGTAAAATCTGGGCACATATAATATATCTCAAAAATCCCAAAACCAACACAGACACACACTGCACGAAAAACGACGCACTAAAGACAACAAACCGCGGCGCTTCCGCGGCGGCCAAGAAGGGTCACGCGGCGGAAGCGCGGCGGTTTAGACGAATTGGTGAATCGTTTTTCATGGGTGTTCTAACAAAACCCTGAGACGAATTTAGGAGTATGAAGTTTTTCATTTTGACCAGAAAAAAAATCAACAGAAACTCAGTTTTTGTAGTTTTCCGGTTTTGTGAATTTTTCGGTTCCGAACTTCGTTACACTTTACTACCTAGCTAGTTTAAGTTTAGTTAGTCTCTGATACCACTGTAAGTCCATATTGCGACCCCCGGTTCTTACGGGGAGGCGGAAACGGTATAAAAAACGAATTTTTATCGCAAGAGGCAACATGGACTAACTTATGGTCGGGATCGTTACCTAAACTAAAACTAGCAAACTAAGCTAAAGATATTTAGCTACTCGGATAGAGATGGTTATACCTAAACTTGAACTCCTTCTCTTCAAGCTCCGGTGGTGGTCCGATGGCTCCTTCTCGTCGTCTCCGTACGCCGAAGATAGATCCACTTGAAAGCTCCAACCTTTAGCTCCTTCTTCGGTCTTTGAAGAAACTAGTTCACTTGGTTTGCTAAACCTAGTGAACTAGAATGAGTAGAGAGGAAAATAGAATGGGATTTTATCTATGGTTCTTGATTCTCAACTCATGAGACAAGAGAACCATAGATCAAGAGAGGGAGCAAGAGGTTGAGGGTGAGAGCAAGGGGAGAGCTCAAGAACAAGAGAGAGAATGAGCAAGAAAGAATGAGGCTCTCTTTTCTCTCTCACCCTCTCATAATCCAAAGTGATCATAACTCATCATATCAAAAAAGTCTTTTGGTGATGGTTAGAAGCAACCATAAGGTTATCATATCATGCACTCATTTTACTCAAAAAGCAAGCAAGAAAAAAGTCTTTGGCATGAAATGATAACCATGGTTATCATGATGGTCAACTAGTCAAGCCTAGTCAACCGGTCAACAAGTCAACAAAAATCAACAAGTCACCAAAATCAACAAGTCAACAAAAGTCAACAAGTCAACAACCATATCACCATAATACTTAATTAATATAATAGTTAATCACATATCATATTCTCATTAGGGTTGAGCAAAAAGTCAAAAGTCAACGGTCAACTGTCAACAACCCTAATGAGAATCCACTACCTCTGCCTCCCTGTCAACTGTGCATACACACCCGCATCCGCGTTCCGAGGAACACGAATGCAAACTGGATAAATCCAATCCCATAAGGTACACTAGGATCTGGCTTAAACCAAAGCCCGCTAGTGTAAACTGTCCGGACACTGTACGTGCACAAGTGCACGGATGTGACCGAACCCTGTCGCAAAACCATGCGACCTGTCGCAATACCATGCGACCTCTACTCTTTTGCCTAAAGGCGAAAAGCTTTCTGTGTGGGACTCTAAAGACTCGACACTACGCTGGCAGTGGGTTTAACCACAGACCGCAAGCGGCACTAGCTGTGCGTAACGGTCCCCAGGTAATGCCGACAAGAAGACCGACGAGGCGAAACCCATCTGAACTCCTACTGAGCCTGAGTGTGACATTCTCCATACAGTCCGGTCTGTTCGTCTGATACATCGCATGGCGGGCCTAGGGGGCGGTAAACGTCAGTCCCCCAATAGCGGTACAAGTCGTGCCGGAGTGAAGCCCAATACACCCTGAGATAACACTGGAAACCTACCAGTATATCTCGTTTGCCCTGGCCAGGGACTACTCGTGTAATGGCTCTCCTAGACACAGCGCGATGTCAACCCCCAATACCGGGAGAGACGAATCCTGTCTAACCGTCACTGCCTCCAAGTGCTTCGGGACTGCACCCAACCACCACCTGTTTGCACGACTCCTTTGAGCCGTGGTAGGGTAGTGATCAAAGTACAGTGGGAACACACCCGAGGCGAAGTGACAGTGTCAAGTCAGCGGACTAAGCTGTACTCATGTCACCTGGGAACTGATAACTGACGATAGGTATAATACCAACTAGTCAGTTCCCGACGAGTCCTGTCCAGTGTACCCGTAACCTAACGAGCACCCGCATACTATCTCAAGTACGACGTACTGACGGCTGTGGGACAGACCGTCTCCCACACTGGGATGAGAAGCGCATGCGCTGGTCTACTCCGGAGTATCGATGCCCTGTCTCGATAGTCCTGCGACCAGGGACCTGAATAAGGATGTGCTTATAGATTACCCAGCCCCCACTAGTGTGACTGCCATCACAACGCTGGTAATCAAGCAAAGATCCTAAGGGCTCCACTAATGCGTATAAGTGATATACTGAAATAAACACAAGTACACATTGAAGTAGAAACAAACCAAGTAGCATACTACTATTTTGAGCAAGATTGTATATACAAGGTGAATATCCCAAGCATCCATTAAGTAATATACAAACTAGTATGATACAGTAATGGCCTCTAGGGCATATACACTGTGGAGACTAGGTACACTGGACGGACTCGCCGAGAACTCCCAGATGGTATTATACCTTACGTCAGATGTCAGTTCTCTGGTGACACTGGTACAGAGTAGTCTGTTGACCCGAGATCGTCATAGAGTCTTGTGTGATTCCCACTGTGCTTTGATTTCCACCTTACCACGTCCAAGAGGGCGTGGAAAATAGTGGCTTTTGGGTACAGTCCGGAATCGCATGGAGGCAATAAGCGATAGGAGGGGATTCGTCTCTCCCGGCATAGGGAGTTGATGTTGCGCTGTGTTCGATTGGCTATAACCGGAAATCCCTAGCCAGGGTTGCTGAGTTTTACTGGTAAGTGTTACCAGTAGTTTCTCGAACTGTTATAGACCTCATATCGACACGACTTATCGAGCTACTGGGGTCTGACGTTTACCACCCCTAGGCGAGATATGCGACATATCAGACGATCAGACCGGACTGTACGGTAAGTGTTACTGGTTGGATTCACAGGAGTGAGCGGGCTTGCTCGTCGATCTTCTGATCGCTCAATACCCGGGTGGCCGTTACGTTTAGTAGACCGCTTGCGGCTTGTGTGTGTTTGATATGATCATTACCTACTGCCGGCGTATTGACGAGTCTTTAGAGTCCTACACAGAGCTTTCCTGGCTCAAGCGAAACGAAATAGGAGCGCATATGAGATATGTGCGGGACCGAGATTAATACCAGTATGTGATACTGTAATCCATTCTCGCGATTTGTGACATTGATCGGTTATATGCGATATAGCCGGGTTATCGGATCAAGTGTTGATTCGATAAGTTGTTACTGTTGATATTAGTCGGTTATATGCGATATGACCGGATCGTTAAATCAAGTGTTGATTTAATGATTCAATGTATAATTATATATTTGATATATCACTTTACATTGACTAGTATTGTTCAATTAAGATGGATTTTCTCACTTGATGTGCGCATTGTATATATGATATAGATTTGTGCACTAGTTTGTATCATGTTTGATGATACATGCAAACTTGGCTTTGTGTTTATTTTAAACCATGTTTAGTTAATGGTTAGGGTTTCATTTGCCTTATTTATTTATTTCATTTATTTATTTTTAGCAAGAAACTAAAACAAATGGTGGTGGCTTTCTCACTTTGACTTGAAGCTTCATGAAGCTTCATAACACTTTTGACAAAGTCTAAGCCATTTGTTTTTATTCTTAACCTAACCATTTTAACTAAACTCTAGTTTATTCTCTACATTTAACCATGGTTGCAAAATGATAACTTCACTTGATTTATCATTTGAATGATTATTCTCTCAACATATTCTTTCTTCTTCTTTTTCTTCTTCAAGAAGAAGAAACCTTGCTACCATTAATGGTGTTTTGAGAAAAAGAGTGAGAAATCCAAATTCAAAGTGAACCCACTTCCTATTTCTTCATCCTCTACCACTTGCCATGTAGTATGGTGTGTTTTCTTCACAAGTTTCATGACTTGGTGAAGTTGGAGCTTGATCTTGAGTTGACTCGACGTAGGTCATCTTCGGCATCGAAGTTGTAGGGTTCCTAGGCACCCTAATGAGGTCTCACAAGGCATCAACCATGCCAATATAAAAATTTACGGTGCCGAGAAACCCTAAACTACGGACCGTTGGCTAGAAATCTAGGCGAAAAACAATCTAGTTAACAACTTAACTAATGGAATATCGGAAATACAACCTTTGTAGATCCGGTGCTCCACCTCCATAGCTCCGCAACGAAGTCGTCTCCGCTGTCCAAAAGGAATCCGGGCTCTAGAGTCAGCTTCGTCGGAGAAAAAGCGAGCTAGGTCGTCGATGTCCATGCCGAAGATGATCTACGTCGAGGCATCGCTAAATCAAGCTCCACCTTCACCAAGCCCTAAAAACTTGTGAAGGAAACACACTCTACTACTTGGCAAGAGGTAGAGGATGAAGAAATAGGAAGTGGGTAGACTTTAGAATTGGATTTCTCACTCTTTATCATCAATCACCATTGATGACCCTGCTTTCTTCACTTGAAGAAAAATGAGGAAGAAGAAGATAATAGTTATGATAAGTTAATTAAAAATGAAATGAATAATCAAACCTTATCATAACAAGACCATGGTTAATTGTAGAGAGTTAACTCAAGTTAGATGAATGGTTAGGGTTTGTATAAGAAGACAAAATGGTTGCTATGGTCAAAGTTCATGAAGCTTCAAAGAATACAAACAAAATAGCAACCATTTTCTCATTTCCTTTTTCCTTTTTCCAAAAAGAAAAAGATTAATAAATGAATAAGGAAATCAAAACCCAAATTATCCACTTAAAACATGGTTTAATTCTTTACATTTAACCAAAATGCATGTATCATCAAACATGATACAATCTAGTGCACAAAAATCATATCGCATATGTAATGCGCACATCCGAGTGAGAAAATCCATTATAAAGTGAACCGATACTAGTTAATGCAAAGTAATATATCAAATATATAATTATGCATTAAATCATTAAATCAACACTTGATTTAACGATCCGGTCATATCGCATATAACCGGCTAGTATCATTAGTAACAACTTATCGAATCAACACTTGATCCGATAACCCGGCTATATCACATATAACCGATCAATGTCACATCGCGAGAATCGAATATAGTATCATATACTCGTATTATTCTCGGTCCCGCACATATCTCATATACGCTCCTATTTCGTTTCGCTTGAGCCAGGAAACCTCTGTGTAGGACTCTAAAGACTCGTCAATACGCCGGCAGCAGGTGATGATCATATCAAACACCCACAAGCCGCAAGCGGTCTGCTAAACGTAACGGCCACCCGGGTATTGAGCGATCTGAAGATCGACGAGCAAGCCCGCTCACACTCCAGTGAATCCAACCAGTAACACTACCGTACAGTCCGGTCTGATCGTCTGATATATCGCATATCTTGCCTAGGGGTGGTAAACGTCAGACTCCAATAGCTCGATAAGTCATGTCGATATGAGGTCTATAACAATTCGAGAAACTACTGGTAACACTTACCAGTAAATCTCAGCAACCCTGGCCAGGGATTTCCTGTTATAGCCAATCGAACACAGCGCAACATCAACTCCCTATACCGGGAGAGACGAATCCCCTCCTATCGCTCATTGCCTCCATGTGACTCGGGACTGTACCCAAAAACCACCGTTTTGCATGCCCTCTTGGACGTGGTAAGATGGAAATCAAAGCACAGTGGGAGCCATACAAGACTCTATGATGATCTCGGGTCAACAGACTACTCTGTACCAGTGTCACCAGAGAACTGCCATCTGACGTGAGGTATAATACCATCTGGGAGTTCTCGGTGCGTCCGTCCAGTGTACCCAGTCTCTACTGAGCACCCGTATATCATCCCTGATGTCAAACACCAATGGATATGGGATCTTCCATCGCCCATCTGTATGGATCGAGAAGGTATACGCTAGTCTATTCTGGTATATCGATGCCCCGTCTCGATACACCCACGACTAGGGACTTTGAAGGATGTACTTATAGACTACCATGTCCCCACTAGTATGATCCGCATCATAGTCCAGGTAGTCAAGTACACATCCTAAGGGCTTTACCAACATGTAACAGAGAGACAATCGGTATACACGTTAAGGTAAAGAGCAACCAGATAGCATACTATCATGTCGAGCAAAAGTCCTCCCTATATATGTCCCAGCATCCACTACAATATACATCCTATGTACAGTAATGGCCTCTAGGGCATACATATAACTAACAATCTCGCACTTGCACTAGGGCCATCTGTAGCAGTGGTTGCAGTATCTCATACTCAACCATCCCATAAAAGTCTCTCTCTGGGAAAAGGCCTTTTGTGAGTGGATCCGCTGTGTTTGTCCTCTGAGTCTACTCTCCAAACCTCGATCACCCTGGAGATCAACCATCTCCATGATCAAGTGATACTGCCTTAGAATATGTCTGGATCACTGATGGGACCAGCGTTCCTTGGCATAAGCCACAACCCCATTGTCACATAATGGGAGGAACATAGTTCATCTCATGAACTAATATACACCCAAACATCCTCTTTGGTAGCATCTTAAGTAGCGATGTATCCTGCCTTTATCGTCTAGTATGTCACGGTATCTAGCTTGGAACTCTTCCAACATACCGTCCCTTTACTGAGGGTAAAGACAATGCCTGTGACTGACACTCAGTCGTCTTTATCACCCTGGAACCCTTCCAGTGATTCTCCCCAGGATCGGTTGATACCATCTCACTACAACTAGTGAGAATCCTAACATCCAATTAGATCTATCTCATAGATCCAAAACCCAGGATTTAGGAGGTATCACTTTCATCCTATATGGAGAATCATTGTGATAAGCGGAGATTGATCGAGCGTAGCATAGGAAACTCCTTCCCTATCAAGAGTATGTCATCCACGTACTCTACGAGGATCGTCACCATACTCCCTACTACCTTTTTGTTTATACAAGGTTCATCTACCATTTTGATGATGTCAAACTCTTTGACTAATTCATCAAAACAGATGTTCCAACTCCGCGATGCCTGCTTTATCCTATAAAGCATCTTGCACACGTTTCCGCTGCTCCCACTGTCTACGAAGCCCTCTGGCTGTGTACTTATAGACGCACTCTTCTAAAACATCATTTAGAAAAGCAGTCATGACACCCAACCACCAGATATCGTAGTCATGGTATGTAGCCGTGGCAAGTAGGATCTGGATGGACTTAAGCATAGATCCTTAGAAAAAGTTTCATCATGATCCACACCTGGTCAATGATGCAAACCTTTAACAAGTCTAGCTTTGAAAGTCTTAACTTTTCCATGTACACCAAGTAATCTTCTCAAGATATACTTGCTCCTGATGGGGATTTAACCCTTCAGATATAGCAACCAAAGTCCATACTTTGTTGGTGTATAAGGACTCCATCTCAGATCGATAAACATCCAGCCATTCTTACAGAGTCTTACTCTCGATGGCCTGCTCGAAGCTAGTTGGGTCATCATCTCATGATGCAATCCTCGCTCCCACTGTCATAGAGTAACCGAAGTATCTCTCAGGCGGGTGAGGAACCTCACTAGATCGGCGGAGAGGCTGAGGTTCGTTGGTAACTATTGAATCCTTTGGTTCAATCAAATCATCTTCTGTAGTTTGCAAATCATCTTCTGTAGTTTGCATAGCTGGAACCTTTTCAGTTGTACATAACAGACCTTGCATCGAGCTTGTCCGGATTTTGCTTTTAGACATAGGCCGGACAACCCCAAATCTTAACTAGCTTAAGACATGGGCTCTTCCCTTTCCATATCACATATGAAGTGGTAGGCAACTGATTTGATTTGAACCCTATTCAATAGGTATGCAACTTCTCAAGTGCATAACTCCCTAAAGTAATTAGGTAACTCAGTAGTACTCATCATAGAGCACACCTTATCACATAGGGTGTGATTGCTCCGCCCCGATATACCATCGTACTATGGTGTATACGGAGGAGTAATGCTGAGAGAGAATCTCATTCTCCTTTAGAATAGTCCAGGAATTTCGTGCTCAAGTATTCTCCTCCTTGATCTCATCATAGGACATAATACTTTGACCCTTATTTTGGTTCTCTACTTCTAACTTATATTCTGTGAATATCTCAAAAGGTTCGGACTTGTGTTTCAACAGGAACATAGGTCTGAATCTCGAAAGATCATCAGAGAATGTAATGAAGTACAAAGAACCGGTCTTGGCATGTGTAGACAGGGGACCTACATGCATCAACATGTATCATCCCAAGAGTTTACTAACTCTTTCTCTGTTTCCAATAAACAGAGCTGGTGTCATTATATCTTTGTGACATGACTCGCAAGTTTCATAAGATGTAAATTCAAACTGATTTAAATATGCGTCTACATGTAACTTCAGCTAGTCGGATCACATTGATATGACCTAGTCTACAATGCCTCAAGAAGGATTCGTTCATTTCTGAACTCTTCCTCTTGTGTGTGTTCCGTATACTAAGAACTGTAGTTTGATTCAGAACGTCAATGCTTTTAGACAACGTGCCTGAACCGATCAACTTTTGATATAGGAAATGTTCAAAACATTATCCAATAATACAAAATTTTATCGTTTCTTTACTAATAAAGAGACAGATATGATTTTGTATATCAGGTTCGGTATCTAATAACATTCGTTCAGAATCAATGTATTACAATACAGGGTGACAATAACCAACAGACTTGGCTGCAACACTTGCCCCGTTTTCTGCCTCATGAAACTTATCACCCGTTCTCAGTCCTCTACCTTTCTGTAGCCCTATGTAACAGATTACATATCTGGGATCCTGATCTGGTATCACATACCCAGGACGTAAAGAATACTGAGAAACAGTTCTTGTAATGAACACACCCGAAGATGATGCATCAGCATGCACTCTCTTCGTTTGGGCGGCACGGGAATTCTGGTAATCCCCAATTTCCTGCTCTGTCTTATAACAATTATAAGTTGGAGCGGGACCAACGTTCCACAGCTCAGTATAACAAGCGGGTTCGGTCAATAATCCGTATTAGCATCTTGATTAAGGCGTGATATGGTCGCTACCAGGAGAGAGAGAGAAGAAAACACTCAGCGTGCGCTCTTGCAAGAATAGATTGGTCATAATTTTATCTACTCAGGATGGCTCCCACTGCTTTTTATCAAATCTTCCTTCAAACCCTAAAAATAAAGACTAGCCGGGATTAATTACACACTACAAGTTCGCCAATCTTTCAGCCAGGCCAGTGTCGGTACTTTGAGGGAGGTCCCCCGTGCTTTCGCACGAACCTAATTAATGTAAACCTCGTTTTCCCAGAGGCGTAACCTCGTTAACACCTTTCTAGACACCTACTTGATCGGCTAATTGTAATGTATAAAACTCTCCCAGGAGTAACTCTTACCCGCAGCGGGTATCGGGATCCAACTATCTCATAGAAGGTATGCAATCTCATTGCAAATTTCAACACTTGAAATTCCCGATAATATTTTGCCCCTAGCTCGCTATGACCTTGACGGAGGCCAAACAACCCATAGTCCGCTAGTCAAGTTCAACCCGTCATTTCCTGATTGAATTAAACCCACCCGCACGACCCTTGACGGAGGCCAAACAACGCCGTACGAATACCCTAATCCAATCGCATCATATGCTAGCAGATAAGCACTAGTTAGCTACCGTACACTACGCCTTGACGGAGGCCAAACAACCGCAGCACGAATACTAACTAGTACGTATCTGAAATGACGGAGGGCTACGACAGGTTTTTCTGAAAACCTGTTGCGTAATGAACTTGATATCGTTGTAGGATCGAATGAATTTTGAAATGGAGTGTTTTTGAGGCTTTTCTAGTTTTGCTAAAGGAGTCACTCCTGGTGAAGGGATCGTCGGTCCTTTCCTCGTCGAATGAGGTGCGGGATATATCATATATATCACTGTGCAAAGCAAAAACACTTAAAAGCAATCAAAAGATAAACCGAGGGTATAGCATCGACCAGTTATTGCTAAAGGAGTCACTCCCGGTGAAGGGATCTCGGTCCTTTCCTTATCGAATAAGGTGCAGGATATATCACATATACCGCTGTGCAAAGCAAGAACTGTAGCTACCTGTTTTAATTTTAAAATTCGATTCTACAACATCTTAGGTTTCTTTTACTTTCATTAATCACATTAATGAAGTCCCATCATTTAAGTACCTAAACATCACAGATAAATACGACGTACACTTATGCCATCCGCATTCGCCTTGATGTCCCCTCGTGCACCGTTAGGTTAGGGAACTAACGGCAGAGCAGGGCAGGGCTAGCGCGGGTGTAAAACATAAGTAACATCTATATAATATATCATATATACTATATACTGTATCTATCACAGAACATCATATGATCACATCACAGATATCGCAGCAGAAGAAACATATGAAATATTGGATATACTAGGACGTCCGTGTTTTCAATACGAGCCAGTATAAAACACGGATTCCACGGTCGCGATGAATAGCCAAACCCACACCCCTAGACCCCTACGAGAGCGGCAAGCAACCCTACCAATTCTGGAGTTAGGAGACCCGGACTCGACTCCTCGAGTTGGCCTCCCACTGGACCCCAGAAGCCGGTTACTTGTGCCCTCCTCCTTGGGTCTATCCTAGTGCAGAAAAGTAAATAATATACAAACGGTGACAACTTCCGCTACCTGGAAGTGCCCCAATGAAAGAATATTACATACAAGTTTTTACATGAATGAAAATGAAAAACACTCATCTCACATAAAAACCCCCGGCTATTCAAACACGACGATCCAATATAACATATCCAGCAACACATAACATCACATGTCATCAACGTAAGTAAATATGCGCATCCCAATTGTCGTTGACATATAGCAACGAAACCGGCGATAACACATATTACACTTACGGTCACAGAAAAGAAAGTGTAAAACTACAACAGTTGGAATCCGCAACCACCTCAGACATCGCATGCCTGACCAAATGAATTCCTTAGACATTACATGCCTAACAATTATAAACCCCGCATTTCAGTCTCATTATCGAAAACACTTTTCAATATCTAGTCGGGCAATTCAACAAGATTCCCGACAGTCTGATCGAATACTCGTCGCAAACTTTAGTAGGCGGCCGCACCCCCGATACCGTCGACGAAGTGCACCAAGGCGGAACACCGCTGCCGCGAGCACCCGAACGGATGCTTTCGGCGACGGGGTTCTCCTACAGTCACTTGGTCGGGGCTATGGAGTGAGGCTGTCTATTAAGTTTACCCGGCGAGTATCCGCGTACGCTACGTGATTGCGACGGACTTTTGATCACATCAAAATTCCGTGGTAACCGATCAAGTGAGACTAAAGTGCTATGTTTATAACATTCATTCAGTTATCACATAACTTTTGTGAATTCCAATTGTTGTATCACATTCCGGATAAACAGAAAATGTTAAACTTTCCGTTTGAACATTCGAACACCCAAGTTTTCCCAATACAGATCAACACATGAAATAAGTCTAAAAACATTCAGTTCGTGCCTCAGTACCAACGGTCCAGCCGTAGAAGGGTCAAGCCAACGCCTCACATGTGGCACGCCGTACTGCCTCAAACCCGAAGGTTCAAAGGGCAGTTCAAGACGGTCACATAATCGAGTTAAGGTTTGTTGTCTTCTAGAGGGTCCATCGAGTTACTTGCACTACTTAGAACGTCTTTAAACTACAGAAAAATCCAACACTTGGAAATTTCCCGACAGGGGAAAAATTGGGTATTTATATCCGGTCGAACTTTTTAACATATTCTAAAAATTTATCCGGAAAGCCACATAGACAAAATTTGATAATCCGATCGAACATTGGAATTCCCAAAACAACCCAGAAAAATTCAACTCTTGAATAATATTTAAAAATACCCAGGAAAACCAGCAATATCAATTAGGAGTTACTGTGTAACATTTACTGAAGAATGAGTCCGTACGGCCGCGGATCCACCGCACGAGCCATGCTCGTGCCGCGGAACCGCAGCAGTTTGATGGAATTACGCACTCGTATTTCACAGTTACTCTTAAAATAAACTGCTGATATTTCTGAATATTTTTAATACTGAAAAATCCCTGTTTTTGAAAATTGGACAGAGAGCATGGGTGTGTTAGGATTTCGGGTTCGTTCGGAGTTCAAAATCCGTCTAGACTTCGCCTAAGGCTCTAGCTAGGCTCTGATACCACTGTAGGGTTCCTAGGCACCCTAATGAGGTCTCACAAGGCATCAACCATGCCAATATAAAAATTTACGGTGCCGAGAAACCCTAAACTACGGACCGTTGGCTAGAAATCTAGGCGAAAAACAATCTAGTTAACAACTTAACTAATGGGATATCGGAAATACAACCTTTGTAGATCCGGTGCTCCACCTCCATAGCTCCGCAACGAAGTCGTCTCCGCTGTCCAAAAGGAATCCGGGCTCTAGAGTCGGCTTCGTCGGAGAAAAAGCGAGCTAGGTCGTCGATGTCCATGCCGAAGATGATCTACGTCGAGGCATCGCTAAATCAAGCTCCACCTTCACCAAGCCCTAAAAACTTGTGAAGGAAACACACTCTACTACTTGGAAAGAGGTAGAGGATGAAGAAATTGGAAGTGGGTAGACTTTAGAATTGGATTTCTCACTCTTTATCATCAATCACCATTGATGACCTTGCTTTCTTCACTTGAAGAAAAATGAGGAAGAAGAAGATAATAGTTATGATAAGTTAATTAAAAATGAAATGAATAATCAAACCTTATCATAACAAGACCATGGTTAATTGTAGAGAGTTAACTCAAGTTAGATGAATGGTTAGGGTTTGTATAAGAAGACAAAATGGTTGCTATGGTCAAAGTTCATGAAGCTTCAAAGAATACAAACAAAATAGCAACCATTTTCTCATTTCCTTTTTCCTTTTTCCAAAAAGAAAAAGATTAATAAATGAATAAGGAAATCAAAACCCTAATTATCCACTTAAAACATGGTTTAATTCTTTACATTTAACCAAAATGCATGTATCATCAAACATGATACAATCTAGTGCACAAAAATCATATCGCATATGTAATGCGCACATCCGAGTGAGAAAATCCATTATCAAGTGAACCGATACTAGTTAATGCAAAGTAATATATCAAATATATAATTATGCATTAAATCATTAAATCAACACTTGATTTAACGATCCGGTCATATCGCATATAACCGGCTAGTATCATTAGTAACAACTTATCGAATCAACACTTGATCCGATAACCCGGCTATATCACATATAACCGATCAATATCACATCATGAGAATCGAATACAGTATCACATACTCGTATTATTCTCGGTCCCGCACATATCTCATATGCGCTCCTATTTCGTTTCGCTTGAGCCAGGAAACCTCTGTGTAGGACTCTAAAGACTCGTCAATACGCCGGCAGCAGGTGATGATCATATCAAACACCCACAAGCCGCAAGCGGTCTGCTAAACGTAACGGCCACCCGGGTATTGAGCGATCTGAAGATCGACGATCAAGCCCGCTCACACTCCAGTGAATCCAACCAGTAACACTACCGTACAGTCCGGTCTGATCGTCTGATATGTGGCATATCTTGCCTAGGGGTGGTAAACGTCAGACCCCAATAGCTCGATAAGTCGTGTCGATATGAGGTCTATAACAATTCGAGAAACTACTGGTAACACTTACCAGTAAATCTCAGCAACCCTGGCCAGGGATTTCCTGTTATAGCCAATCGAACACAGCGCAACATCAACTCCCTATACCGGGAGAGACGAATCCCCTCCTATCGCTCATTGCCTCCATGTGACTCGGGACTGTACCCAAAAACCACCGTTTTGCACGTCCTCTTGGACGTGGTAAGATGGAAATCAAAGCACAGTGGGAGCCACACAAGACTCTATGACGATCTCGGGTCAACAGACTACTCTGTACCAGTGTCACCAGAGAACTGCCATCTGACGTGAGGTATAATACCATCTGGGAGTTCTCGGCGAGTCCGTCCAGTGTACCCAGTCTCTACTGAGCACCCGTATATCATCCCTGATGTCAAACACCAATGGATATGGGATCTTCCATCGCCCATCTGTATGGGTCGAAAAGGTATACGCTAGTCTACTCTGGTATATCGATGCCCCGTCTCGATACACCCACGACTAGGGACTTTGAAGGATGTACTTATAGACTACCATGTCCCCACTAGTATGATCCGCATCATAGTCCAGGTAGTCAAGTACACATCCTAAGGGCTTTACCAACATGTAACAGAGAGACAATCGGTATACACGTTAAGGTAAAGAGCAACCAGATAGCATACTATCATGTCGAGCAAGAAAGTCCTCCCTATATATGTCCCAACATCCACTACAATATACATCCTATGTACAGTAATGGCCTCTAGGGCATACATATAACTAACAGAAGTCAATGACCTAGCCCGATCATTTCTCCGATAAAACCATCGCTAGAGTCCAGGATCCGATGATCGCAGCGGAGGGACGTCAACACGGAACTAAAGAAGTGGTGGAGCGGATCTACAAAGGTTGTAATCCCTTTCACTTAGCAATAAAGTTGTTTACTTGCACTTCTTTTCGCCTTAACTTCTAGTTAACGATCTAGCATTAGGGTTTCTCGGCACAGGAAAAATTTTGTTTGGCATGGTTGATGCCTTGTGGAACCTCCTTAGTGTGCCTAGGAACCCTACAACTCTCGGCCTAACCTCGGCGCGAAGTGCGTAGAAACATACGAATGCGTAGATCACGGATCGAAAAGAACATGTGTATCAAAAGAACATAAAGAAAGGATACCTGAAACCATAGCATTGGACGCCTGAGCGTCCTGGTGAGTCAAGGCAAAAACCCGTGCCTTCCCTCTACCGGCTACTGGCTGCCCTCTGCCTCTGCCACCTTGTCCTCTCGGCACAAAACCACCGCGACCACGACCTCTCTGAGCAGGAGTCTGATGCGGTGCAATAACAGGAATAAGAGGCAACGCTCTCTGAGGCGGAGAAGGTGGTAAGGCAACCTGTGGTACTGCTGGCCCTCTCTGATGCACCACTGTACAATCCCGAACAAGATGATGTAAACTGCCACAACTGAAGCATCCATAAGACGGTCGCTGGCCCTCCTGGGAATAAGAACTGAATAACTGGCCACGTCCCACATCTCTGCTACTCCCCGAGTCTGAAGGAACTCTGTCTCTGCGGACAAACCTCGGTCTCCGTACTGGTACATCCGTACGAGTCCTCTTCGATTCTGGAACAACCGATGACTCAGCTAGACGCTCCTCCACCAATAGGGCTGCATCGACAGCTGCCTCATACGTGTCGCAATGCTGAATGCTGATGGCTAGGAAAAACTGGGTAAGCAGTCCTCGAACAAACCTCTTCACCTTCATCTCCTCAGTCGCCACCAGATACGGAGCATGCACCGACAGCTCAGTAAACAATACATCATACTCCGACACCGTCATCCCCGGCGTCTGACGTAACGACTCAAATCTGCACGCTCGCGCATCCCTGACGCTCGGTGGAAGAAAACGGGCAAGAAACGACGTCACAAACTCAGCCCAGGACATAGGAGCAAGACCAGCGGCTCTGCCCCTCTCTAATGACTCACAGCACTTCTAGGCCATACCCTCCAGCCGGAAACTCGCAAACTCAACCCATCTCTCGTCGGAACATCGGAACGAGCGACAAATCCTGGCCATCCGGTCGATGAACGACTGCGGATCCTCAGTAACATCTGTGCCAGTAAACACTGTTAGTTGTATGTATGCCCTAGAGGCCAGTATTGTACAGATTATGTATATTATATTGGATGCTTGGACATATATAGAGATGAATTTCTTGCTCGACATGATAGTATGCTATCTGGTTACTCTTTATCTTAACATGTACACTAGTCTCTTTATACTGTCTTATAGTTACATGTTGGTAAAGCCCTTAGGATTTGTACTTGACTACCTGGACTATGATGCAGATCATACTAGTGGGGACATGGTAGTCCATAAGTACATCCTTCAAGGTCCCTAGTCGTGGGTGTATCGAGACGGGGCATCGATATACCAGAGTAGACTAGCGTATACGCTTCTCGACCCATGAGATGGGCGATGGATGATCCCATATCCATTGGTGTTTGACATCAGAGATGGTATACGGGTGCTCAGTGGAGACTGGGTACACTGGACGGACTCGCCGAGAACTCCCAGATAGTATTATACCTCACGTCAGATGGCAGTTCTCAGGTGACACTTGTACAGATTAGTCTGTAGACCCGAGATCGTCATAGAGTCTTGTGTGATTCCCACTGTGCTTTGATCTCCACCTTACCACGTCCATGAGGGCGTGCAAAACGGTGGTCTTTGGGTACAATCCCGAGTCACATGGAGGCAATGAGCGATAGGAGGGGTTTCGTCTCTCCCGGTATTGGGAGTTGATGTTGCGCTGTGCTCGATTGGCCGTAACAGGGAAGTCCCTGGCCAGGGCTGATCAGAGATTTGCTGGTAAGTGTTACCAGTAGTTTCTCAACCCGTTACGAGCCTCACATCAGCACGACTTATCGGGTTATTAGGGTCTGACGTATACCACCCCTAGACTTGATATGCGACGTATCAGACGAAGAGACTGGACTGTATGGTAAGTGTTACTGGTCGGATTCGCAGGAGTGTGAGCGGGCTAGCTCGTCGATCTTCTGATCGCTCAATACCCGGGTGGCCGTTACGTTTAGCAGACCGCTTGCGGCTTGTGGGTGCTTGATATGATCATCATCTGCTACCGGAGTATTGACGAGTCTTTAGAGTCCTACACAGAGGTTTCCTGGCTCAAGCGAAACGAAATAGGAGCGCATATGAGATATGTGCAGGACCGAGAATAATGCGTGTATGTGATACCGCATTTCATTCTCGCGATATATGTTTCGATTGGTTATATTCGATATGACCTAGTTATCGAATCATTGATTCGATAAATCGATACATTAGATTCTAGTCGGTTATGTGCGACATGACCGGATCATTGAATCAAATGTTGATTTAATGATTTAATGCATAATTATATATTTGATATATTGCATTGCATTAACTAGTATTGGTTCATTTTAAACTGATTTTTCTCACTTGATGCACATTGTATATGTGATATGCTTTAGTGCACTACTTTGTATCATGTTTGATGATACTTGATGATGTGATTAAGTGTAAAGGGTTAAACCATGGTTAAGTGATGATTAGGGTTTTGGTTTTTCATTTATTTATTTGTTTATTTATTTGAAAGGATTAAGTTAAGAATGGTGGCTTATTTTGGAGCTATGTTGAAGCTTCATGAAGCTTTGACAAAGTCCACCATCCTTATCTCATCCTTAACCCTAACCACACTTACTAACCTTGGTTTAATCTCTACACTTGACCATGGTCAAGATATGATAAGTATTCATATTAGTTTTATTTTAAAATATGAAGACTTATCTTTCTTTTCTTCATCTTCATCTTCTTCTTCTTCTTCAAGCTTGCTACAAAAATGGCAACTTGAGTTAAAGTGAGATAAATCCAATTCTAAAGTGAACCCACCTCCTATTTCTTCACCCTCTACCTCTTGCCAAGTTGTTTTGGGTGTTTACTTCACAAGTTTCACAAGTTTGTGAAGTCGGAGCTTGAGTTTGTGCAACCTCGACGTAGATCGTCTTTGACACAAAGCCGACGACCTATTCCGCACGTTTCTCCGATGAAGCCGTCACGAGAGTCCAAGCTTCAAGATGGACAGCGAGAAGACTTCGTTGCGGAGCCGTGGAGGTGGATATCCGGATCTACAAAGGTTGTAATTTCCGTATCCTAGTAGTTAAGTGTTAACTAGCTTTTCTTTTCGCCTAAAATTCTAGCAACGATCCGTAGTCTAGGGTTTCTCGGCACCAAAAATTTTAAATTGGCATGTTCGATGCCTTGTGAGACCCACTATAGGGTGCCTAGGAACCTTTCACTGGTATCAGAGCCTAGCTAGAGCCTTAGGCGAAGTCTAGACGGAGTTTGAAGTCCGAACGAACCCGAAACCCAAATACTTTAGAGCTCTCTGGACATTTTCATAAATCTGGGATTTTTTCATATTAAAAATGCCTAAAAAATTCACCAAGGAAATACAAGAATTACGATATAAAAATTTTCAGATGAACAGTTCCTTTAGCCGCGGAACCGCCGTAGAAGCATGGCTTCTGCGGCGGTTCCGCGCTCAGAAGGTGACGTCAGCCCTATTTAATTCCACAGTAATTCCTGATAAATTCTGGTGAGTTTTCTGGGTATTTTTAAAATGATTTAAGGGTTGAGTGCTCTGTGGTTATATTGGGAATCGACGATTCGATCGGAATATCAAACTTTGTCCAAGTGTTTTTCCAGATAACTGTAGAATATGTTAAAAAGTTTGACCGGATACAAATACCCAACTTTTCCCCTGCCGAAAAATTCCAAGTGTTGGATTTTTCTGTGGTTAAAAGACGTTCGAAGTAGTGCAAGTAACGCGATGGTCCCTCTAGAAGACACAAACCTTAACTCGATTATGTGACCGTCTTGAACTGCCCTTTGAACCTTCGGGTTTGGGGCAGTACGGCGTGCCACATATGAGGCGTTGGCTTGACCCTTCTACGGCTGGACCGTTGGTACCGAGGCATGAAGTGAATGTCTTTGAACCTATTTCATGTGTTGATCGGTGTCGGGAAAACTTGGGTGTTCGAATGTTCGATCGGAAAGTTTAATATATTCTATTTATCCGGAATTGGATACAATAATTGGAATTCACAAACAGTTATGAGATAACTGGATGAATGTTATAGATCTAGCAGTTTAGTTTCACAAGATATCGAAAAGAGTTTTCGATGATGGGACTAAAATGCGGGGTTTATAACTGTTAGGCATGTGATGTCTAAAGAGATTGCGGATTCCAATTGTTGTAGTTTTACACTTTCTTTTCTGTGACCGTAAGTGTAGTATGTTCATATCGCCGGTTTCGTTGCTATACGTCAACGACAATTGGGGTATGCATACTTACTTACGTTGATGACATGTGATGTTATGTGTTGCTGGTTATGATATATTGGATTGTCGTGTTTGAATAGCCGGGGGTTTTATGTGAGATGAGTGTTTTTCATTTTCATTCATGTATAAAAAATTGTATGTAATATTCTTTCATTTGGGGCGCTTCCAGGTAGCGGAAGTTGTCACCCTTTGTATATTATTTACTTTTCCGCATTAGGATAGACCCAAGGAGGGGAGCACAAGTAACCGGGTTCTGGGGTCCAGTGGGAGACCAACTCGAGGAATCGAGTCCGGGTCTCCTAACCCTAGAATTGGCAGGGTTGCTTGCCGCTCTCGTAGGGGTCTAGGGGTGTGGGATTGGCTATTCATCACGACCGTGGAATCCGTGTTTTATACTGGCTCGTATTGAAAACACGGACGTCCTAGTATATCCAATATTTCATATGTTTATTCTGCTGCGATATCTGTGTTGTGACTCTGTGATGGATATAGTATATAGTATATATGATATATTATAAAGACGTTACTTATGTTTTACACCCACGCTAGCCCTGCCCTGCTCTGTCGTTAGTTACCTAACCTAACGGTGCACGAGGGGACATCGAGGCGAATGCAGATGGCATAAGTGTACGTCATATCTATCTGTGATGTTTAGGTATTTAAATGATGGGACTTCATTAATGTGATTAATGAAAGATAAGAAACCTAAGATGTTGTAGAATCAGATTTTAAAACAAAACAGGTAGCTACAGTTCTTGCTTTGCATAGCGGTATATATGATATACCCCGCACCTTATTCGATGAGGAAAGGACCGAGATCCCTTCACCGGGAGTGACTTCTTTAGCAATAACTGGCAGATGCTACACACTCGGTTTGCTTTTGACTGCTTTTAGGTTTTTTGCTTTGCACAGCGATATATATGATATATCCCGCACCTCATTCGACGAGGAAAGGACCGAGATCCCTTCGCCGGGAGTGACTCCTTTAGCAAAACTAGAAAAGCCTCAAAATCACTCCATTTCAAAACTTCATTTGATTCTACAACGATATCAAGTTCATTACGCTCATGGTTTTCAGAAAAACCTGGCGTAGCCCTCCGTCATTTCAGATGAGTAGTAGTTAGTATTCGTGCTACGTTTGTTGGCCTGCGTCAAGGCGTAGTGTGCGGTAGCTAACTAGTATTTATCTGCTTATGCATATGATGCAGATTGGATTAGGGTAGTCGTGCGACTTTGTTGGCCTGCGTCAAGGGTCGTACGGGTGGGTTTAATTCAATCAGGAAATGACGGGTTGAACTTGACTAGCGCACTATGGTTTGTTGGCCTGCGTCAAGGTCATAGCACGCTAGGGGCAAAAGCATTATCGGGAATTTCAAGTGTTGAAATTTGCAATGAGATTGCATACCTTCTATGAGATAGTTGGATCCTGATACCCACTGCGAGTAAGAGTTACTCCTGGGAGAGTTTTACACATTGCAATTAGCCGATCAAGTAGGTGTCTAGAAAGGTGTCAACGGGGTTAAGCCTCTGGGAAAACGAGGTTTACATTAATTAGGTTCGTGCGAAAGCACGGGGGACCTCCCTCAAAGTACCGACACTGGCCTGGCTGAAAGATTGGCGAACCTGTAGTGTGTAATTAATCCCGGCTAGTCTTTCCTTTTAGGGTTTGGAGGAAGATTTGATAAAAACAAGTGGGAGCCATCCTGATTAGATAAGATAATAACCAATCTGATCTTGCACGAGCATACGCTAAAGTGTTTTCTTCTCTCTCTCTCCAGGTAGCGACCAGTTCATGCCTTAATCAAGATAATAATATGGATGTATTGACCGAACCCGCATGTTATACTGTGCTGGGGAACGTTGGTTCCGTTCATTCTTATAAGAGTTATAGGAATGAACAGGATATAGGGAAATACCAGGATTCCCATGCCACCCGAATGAAGAAAGTACATGTTGATGCATTTTCTTCGGGTGTGTTCGTTACTGAGAACTGTTTCTCTATTTGCTCTACGTCCTGGGTATTAGATACCGGGTCAGGATCCCATATATGTAATCAGTTACATGGGCTTAGAAAAGGTAGAGAACTTGGAGAAGGTGATAAAGACATAAGAGTTGGAAATGGTGCAATTGTTGCAGCTAAGACTGTCGGGGAATATCACCTAGTATTACCAACTGGTGATACATTGGTTCTGAACGAATGCTATTACATGCCGAACCTGATATGCAACATTATATCGGTTTCTTTACTGAGTAAAGAGGGATATAATTTTGTATTGCAGGACAATGTTATGAACATTTTCCGTGACCAAAAGTTGGTTGGATCAGGCACGTTATGCAATGGCATTTATGTTCTAAATCAATCAACAGTTCTGAACATAACAAACACACACAAGAGGAAGAGTTCTGAACTCAACGAATCCTTCTTGTGGCATTGTAGACTGGGTCACATCAATGCGACACGACTAGCTAAGTTGCATAAGTATGGATATTTAAATCCGTTTGAATTTTCATCCTATGACACTTGCCAGTCATGTCTCAAAGGCAAGATGACCAAGACTCCGTTTACGGGACACGGAGAAAGAGTTACCGAACTCTTGGGACTGATACATAGTGATGTATGCGGTCCCATGTCTACACATGCCAGGGATGGTTCTTCATACTTCATTACATTCACTGACGATCTCTCTAGGTTCGGGTATGTGTTCCTGATGAAACACAAATCAGAAGCTTTTGAGAAATTTAGGGAATATAAACAAGAAGTTGAGAACCAAACCGGAAAAAGTATTAAAATCCTTCGATCTGATCGAGGAGGAGAATACTTAAGCAATGAATTCCTGGGCTTCCTAAAAGAGAATGGGATTCTCTCTCAGCTGACTCCTCCATATACACCACAGCACAACGGTGTATCAGAACGGAGGAACCGCACCCTATTAGATATGGTGCGCTCTATGATGAGTACAGCTGAGTTACCTATTTCCTTCTGGGGATATGCGCTGGAGACAGCCATATACCTATTGAATAGAGTTCCATCTAAATCTGTACCTACCACACCATATGAGATATGGAGTGGGAAGAGACCATATTTTAAACGAGTTAAAATATGGGGTTGTCCGGCCTATGTCAAAAGACAAAATCCAGACAAACTCGAGGCACGGTCAGTTCTTTGCAAGTTTGTGGGATATCCTAAGAATTCCCAAGGATATTTATTCTACCATGCTGAAGAACAAAAAGTATTTGTTTCTCAATATGCCACCTTTTTAGAAAAGGAATTTCTTGAAAAAGAAATTAGTGGCAAAGTGGTAGAGCTGGAAGAGGTTCCAGATACACAAACAGTAACTGAAGATTTAGTGGAACCAGAAGATTCAGTAGCTCCCAATGAACCTCAGCCTCTCCGCCGATCTAGTAGGGTTCCTCGCCAACCTGAGAGATACTACGGTTTTCTCATGGACGGTGGGAGCGAGGATTGCATCATGGAGGATGATGACCCAACTAGCTTCGAGCAGGCCATCACGAGTAGGGACTCAGTGAAATGGCTGGATGCTATGCGGTCTGAGATGGATTCCATGTACACCAACAAAGTATGGACTTTGGAAATTGCTCCTGAAGGGGTAAAACCCATTGGGAGCAAGTGGATCTTCAAGAAGAAACTTGGTGTAGATGGGAAAGTGGAGACTTTCAAGGCTAGACTTGTAGCAAAGGGTTTTCGTCAAAGACCAGGTGTGGACTATGACGAAACCTTTTCTCCAGTGGCTATGCTTAAATCCATCTGAATCATGCTTGCCATTGCTGCTTTTCATGACTACGAAATCTGGCAAATGGATGTTAAGACCGCCTTTCTAAATGGTGATTTAGAAGAGTGCGTGTACATGACTCAGCCAGAGGGCTTCGTAGACAGTGGGAGCAGCGGGAAGGTGTGCAAGCTGCTTAAATCCATTTATGGATTAAAGCAAGCATCGCGGAGTTGGAACATCTGCTTTGACGTCGTTATCAAAGAGTTTGATTTCGTCAAAAATCCAGATGAACCTTGTATCTACAAGAAGGTGGCAGAGAGTAAGGTTGTCTTCCTCGTATTGTACGTGGACGACATACTCTTGATAGGAAATGATATTCCTATGCTGCAATCGGTCAAGCTCTTCTTATCACAAAGATTCTCAATGAAAGATCTTGGTGATGCCTCCTGCATATTGGGAATCAGGATCTATAGAGATAGATCCAAACGGATTTTGGGATTGTCCCAATCCAGGTACATTGACACCATACTAAAGAGGTTTAGTATGGAAGAGTCCAAGCGTGGGAATATGCCCACGATCTCTGGAGTCACTCTCTCCAAAGAGATGTCTCCCAAGACTGATTTGGAGAGAGCTCGCATGCAAGGGATACCCTATGCTTCGGCAGTAGGCTCTATCATGTATGCGATGCTATGTACCAGACCCGATGTAGCATACTCACTAAGTGTAGTGAGTAGGTATCAAGCTGATCCTGGAGAGAGTCACTGGACAGCTGTGAAGAGCATTCTCAAGTACTTGCGAAGGACGAGATATGTTCTTGGTGTATGGTAACGGAGAACTCCAAGTGGAGTCCTTTACCGATTCCAGCTTCCAGAGTGATAAGGACGACTCAAAGTCGCAGTCGGGCTTTGTCTTTACCCTTTACGGAGGGGCGGTTAGCTGGAAGAGTTCCAAGCAGGAAACCGTGGCAGACTCGACGATGGAGGCTGAATACATCGCTGCCAACGATGCTGCTAAAGAAGCTGTCTGGATCAAGAAGTTCATTACTGAACTTGGAGTGGTTCCATCCATTGAGCATCCAATACCTTTGTATTGCGATAACAATGGAGCGGTGGCTTTGGCCAAGGAACCCAGGTCCCATCAGCGATCCAGGCATATTCTGAGGCGGTATCACCTGATCCGGGAGATAGTTGATCGCCGGGAGATCGAGGTCAGGAGGGTTGACACGAAGAACAACACGGCGGATCCACTCACGAAGGCCATTCCCCAGATACAGTTTGAGAGACTCTTCGGGATGCTCGGTATGAGATACTACAGCAGCTGGCCCTAGTGCAAGTGGGAGATTGTTAGTTGTATGTATGCCCTAGAGGCCAGTATTGTACAGATTATGTATATTATATTGGATGCTTGGACATATATAGAGATGACTTTCTTGCTCGACATGATAGTATGCTATCTGGTTACTCTTTATCTTAACATGTACACTAGTCTCTTTATACTGTCTTATAGTTACATGTTGGTAAAGCCCTTAGGATTTGTACTTGACTACCTGGACTATGATGCAGATCATACTAGTGGGGACATGGTAGTCCATAAGTACATCCTTCAAGGTCCCTAGTCGTGGGTGTATCGAGACGGGGCATCGATATACCAGAGTAGACTAGCGTATACGCTTCTCGACCCATGAGATGGGCGATGGATGATCCCATATCCATTGGTGTTTGACATCAGAGATGGTATACGGGTGCTCAGTGGAGACTGGGTACACTGGACGGACTCGCCGAGAACTCCCAGATGGTATTATACCTCACGTCAGATGGCAGTTCTCAGGTGACACTTGTACAGATTAGTCTGTAGACCCGAGATCGTCATAGAGTCTTGTGTGATTCCCACTGTGCTTTGATCTCCACCTTACCACGTCAATGAGGGCGTGCAAAACGGTTGTCTTTGGGTACAGTCCCGAGTCACATGGAGGCAATGAGCGATAGGAGGGGTTTCGTCTCTCCCGGTATTGGGAGTTGATGTTGCGCTGTGCTCGATTGGCCGTAACAGGGAAGTCCCTGGCCAGGGCTGATCAGAGATTTGCTGGTAAGTGTTACCAGTAGTTTCTCGACCCGTTACGAGCCTCACATCAGCACGACTTATCGGGTTATTGGGGTCTGACGTATACCACCCCTAGACTTGATATGCGACGTATCAGACGAAGAGACTGGACTGTATGGTAAGTGTTACTGGTCGGATTCGCAGGAGTGTGAGCGGGCTAGCTCGTCGATCTTCTGATCGCTCAATACCCGGGTGGCCGTTACGTTTAGCAGACCGCTTGCGGCTTGTGGGTGCTTGATATGATCATCATCTGCTACCGGAGTATTGACGAGTCTTTAGAGTCCTACACAGAGGTTTCCTGGCTCAAGCGAAACGAAATAGGAGCGCATATGAGATATGTGCAGGACCGAGAATAATGCGTGTATGTGATACCGCATTTCATTCTCGCGATATATGTTTCGATTGGTTATATTCGATATGACCTAGTTATCGAATCATTGATTCGATAAATCGATACATTAGATTCTAGTCGGTTATGTGCGACATGACCGAATCATTGAATCAAATGTTGATTTAATGATTTAATGCATAATTATATATTTGATATATTGCATTGCATTAACTAGTATTGGTTCATTTTAAACGGATTTTTCTCACTTGATGCACTTTGTATATGTGATATGCTTTAGTGCACTACTTTGTATCATGTTTGATGATACTTGATGATGTGATTAAGTGTAAAGGGTTAAACCATGGTTAAGTGATGATTAGGGTTTTGGTTTTTCATTTATTTATTTGTTTATTTATTTGAAAGGATTAAGTTAAGAATGGTGGCTTATTTTGGAGCTATGTTGAAGCTTCATGAAGCTTTGACAAAGTCCACCATCCTTATCTCATCCTTAACCCTAACCACACTTACTAACCTTGGTTTAATCTCTACACTTGACCATGGTCAAGATATGATAAGTATTCATATTAGTTTTATTTTAAAATATGAAGACTTATCTTTCTTTTCTTCATCTTCATCTTCTTCTTCTTCTTCAAGCTTGCTACAAAAATGGCAACTTGAGTTAAAGTGAGATAAATCCAATTCTAAAGTGAACCCACCTCCTATTTCTTCACCCTCTACCTCTTGCCAAGTTGTTTTAGGTGTTTACTTCACAAGTTTCACAAGTTTGTGAAGTCGGAGCTTGAGTTTGTGCAACCTCGACGTAGATCGTCTTTGACACAAAGCCGACGACCTATTCCGCACGTTTCTCCGATGAAGCCGTCACGAGAGTCCAAGCTTCAAGATGGACAGCGAGAAGACTTCGTTGCGGAGCCGTGGAGGTGGATATCCGGATCTACAAAGGTTGTAATTTCCGTATCCTAGTAGTTAAGTGTTAACTAGCTTTTCTTTTCGCCTAAAATTCTAGCAACGATCCGTAGTCTAGGGTTTCTCGGCACCAAAAATTTTAAATTGGCATGTTCGATGCCTTGTGAGACCCACTATAGGGTGCCTAGGAACCTTTCAAACACTGGAGGCCTCAGCCTCATGAACTCCGTCAGTGACACGGTAATAACCTCCGGAGCTGTAACTGCGACTGCCGGAACTGTAGGTACCATCGTGGTCCCTGCAACGGGTGGAGCAACTGCCTGCCCCTGCGCTCGGATGGCCTCTACCAAAGTCCCCACTATCTTGCGCAGATCCTGCATACCAGCTCCAATCATAGCAATGTGCTCCGGTATCACAGGCGTATCGCCCTGGTCAACCCTCGCCTCAGACGAGTCGACTCCGGCCTCGGCCCTCGCGGCCGCTCTCTGTGCCCTTGTAGTCTTCGGCGGCATATATGCTGGAAATTGAACCAAGATTCTATAAGGAAACAGAAATAGAATCACAAAGATGTATATCAATCACGGAAGGAATTTCAATCAATAAGTCCTAAGGTCACTTAGGCGGAGTACCGTGTCGTAAGTATACCGCGGAACATACACACGCTACGTCACTCTGCTTAAGCTACCTACTCCATCATACCAAGGTCGTCTTACACTCCGAAAGGTAAAAACCTAGCGCTCTGATACCAACTTTGTCACGACCCAAAATTTGGCCCGTAACCGGCACATAAACTACGTAACGTCTACAGGCGTATGCAACTCAAGTAAGCCAAAACCCAGAAATCTAAACCACCCAAAACTGGATCAACGGAAAAAAAAAAACATAGTTTTAAACATTCGGAAATTTTCAAGTAAAAATCTTTAAGTTTAGTTTTCGTTCTTAAAAATTTCGGCAGCACCTCCTTTGTAAAAACTAACCCCGAAAACGGGTACAACATAGATAATAATAAAAGCATCCCAAACGGGAGCAAATCACGCCCAACTGCGGAGACAACCACCACAACATATATACGACGCAGAAGCGAAGAAATATAAAAGAAAACTGCATAAAGAAGTAAAACTTTTCAACAAAACCGGCTCCCACGAGCACGGCACCCAAAGTCACCACAAAATATAACACTGAATCCTCATAAGTCGTCTCTAAGTCATATACAACAGTGGTAGATGGAGAATACTAGATCCAACAAAAAGATATACAATGTACAAACAGATAACCGCAACCCACCTAAAAGAAAGGCATCACAGCCAACCGTAGCGGTATCCGCAAAAGTAGAGATGATAAGACGCCCTGCTGCGACTACTCTGAGGGTAAGTCCTGCAAAACACTGTGGCACAACGGGGGTGAGTTACCAACTCGTGAATAGTAAATAACATCATACAGTAATTGCAAGTATGCACGAACAGCGATCTATCTATCACATGTAATCCGATAGCATAAGTATGAAAAGTGAATAAGCAACAATCATGTAAAGGTACATCATCAGGGTACTACAACTACAAGAAACAATGCATATCAACATAATCCTGAGTGTGGGATGATATAATATAAAATCTCATGCAAAAATCATCAGCATGGAAAAACACCAGTGTCCCTCACCGACACATCAAATTCCAATTCCTCAGGCACCGCATCCTCAGATCGGCCCTCACATCCTGTATGTCTCACGAAAACCTGAGTGTCAAACACCGACACTCGAAACATCATGAAACCCGTGTCTAGCATCGACACGTAAATCCTCATAACTCAGGCGCTGTCACCATTACTGGCCCTGACGATATGTCATACCTCACTCCGGTCGGTATCCCCATGATAACCGCCGAGTCCAAAAACAATCACCGGTAGGTAGTGGTCCCACCGCCAGGCTTATCGTCTACACCACGAAATCACCACTCGCCCTGGGGTACCATACCGGGTCCACCATGTACCCGCAGATGGTGCCTCCCGCTCCTCGAATCGGGTATCACAAGCCAAATCTCAGAACCGAGAAATCACATGGTGGACGCACTGAAATATCATATCAAGAGAAACTGGGTTTTCAAACAATACATAGTTTTCTTGAAAATATCCCCCACGGTCCTCAAATCCATAATCGCATGAAATCCATATCTCAATGCGTAAAATTCATGTAAAACTGATATATGCAACATAAAACATCAATATGAGCATATAAAGGGAAAACCGCTCTTTAAATGAATCCAGCTTTTTAGAATATATCTTGCGGTTCCCAAAACCTCCGAAAAACAATGCAGCATCATATAAGGTGTACATGTAATTGTAGCAAGGTTTAAGTATCTACATGTAAGCTACTATGTATGATGAAAGTCATAAGTGTAAGGATCAACAACTCAATATCATATATCAAACAATACCACTTGGGGTACATACAACTATAGCGAAAATATGCGGTTTACATGTCAATATGAGTGCATGATATACATGTAACTATAATAGACTATGTGGGTGTAGATGTCAATATGAGTGCATGATATATAATATAGCTATAGTAAGGTATACATGAAATGGAATAAGTGTTACTACCTCAACTATTCCTGCCCAAAGCAATGTCACGTATGTAAGTATCAACAATATCTCATATGCACAATGGGATAAGGGCTACTACCACAACTATCCCTATCCACTACCGTATCACGTATCTAGGTGTCAACAATATATATCGGCTTGTGCGTGTCATGGCAATTACTGACGATGTGGGTGTAACATAATATTTAGTGCTCGTGCAACATGAACCGTCAGTAATGTGTTATATCTAAAGGTACGAGTCAAGTACAACAGATAATGCTATGCAATGGCATTCATATGAAAGTAAAGAATATGCAAATACTATGCAGCTAACATATCAAATTCACCCCGACGCATAACGCCATACGGGCGATTTCCCTGTAGATGTTAAACCTACTCACCGATGGTCTCGAGCTATGAAAATCCGACCACCTGCTTCCCCTTGTCCGCAGCACCTGAAATCCCTGCTTCCGAACCTAAAATTTCATAAATACAACACATAAGCTAAATATCCTATAATGACGAAAAGACAACGAAACGCGATGAAAACGCCCGAAAAATTTCACTGCGCGCTTAGCGCATCTATCGCGCACGATACCGGCCAAAACCCTAATTGGGGTCGCTAAACTACAAAACACCAAGTCTGGACCCCGATCGTGCCGATCGCGCAACACAACAAAAAAATTACGAAGAATACACTAGATATAACCTCGCAACGACCAAACGAACCCTACGTCGGAAAAACCCCGAAACCTAGTAAGCGACCTATCGCAATATTTCTCACTAGTTTCAAGCTAACGCATATCTAGCAATTACAAACACCTTAAAATAGCTTAACTAAGCTATCTAAACCATTTCTATATTTTTAACGCTCGATAATTATATTTTAGCAAAAACCTAGTAAGTAATTTGCATAATTAAACCAAAGTGTTCATTAGCAAAAATTAACATTTTCTACTAGGTTAATCTTTTCCAAAGCATAAATTAACACTTTAAATGAATACTAATCACTTAAACAAACTTTAACCCTAACATGAATTTCTTAAAACAAAATAAATGAATTAATCTTGATTTAAAAGCTATACAAAATACATAATTAGCTAGCTAAAATAGCCAGATTAAGATTAAAGCAACGAATTAAGGATTAAGGATAGAATTTATACCACTTCAAGAACTCACAAAACCAACATGCTTCATAAACCCTAGCCACCAAAACCCAAGTTTTGTTGAAGATCCAAATAAGCTTTGTGAGGAGAATGATGGTTTAATTTTTATATATTTATTTTTGCATTTATTTTTGGAATTCTTTTGAAAAAATAATGAAGAAATTGTTGGAGATAGTGCCCTCAGAGTCAATTATTGGATCACAGGCACGTGACTGCAATGATTGAGGGAGGACCTATCCCGGTGGGACAGTCTTACTCGAGATGATAGTATGCTATCTGGTTTATCTTTATCATCGTGTACTGCTTTAGGTGACCTGACATGTCGCTATTACACGTTGATAGAGCCCCTAGGATTCTTGCTTGACCACCAGCAGTATGAGGGCGATCATATAAGTGGGAGCTGGGGTCTATAAGCACATCCTTAAATGGTCCCTAGTCGTGGGAGTTTCGAGACAGGGCATCGATACTCCAGAGTAGACTAGTGTACACAGTCGAGACCCCGACGAGGGGCGGTGGCCGGTCTCACAAGCCACTGGTGTCAGTTGGTTCACCTAAGATGTATACAGGTGCTCATTGGGTTATGAGTACACCGGACAGGACTCGCCGGGAACATGCTAGTTGGTCTTATACCAGACGTCAGATAGCAGTTCCCAGGTGACATGTGTACAGGTTAGTTCATCGACCTGAGGATCGTCATTTGTCTCGTGTGAGTTCCCACTGTACTTTGATTACTACCCTACCACGCTCAAAGGAGACGTGCAAACAGGTTTTAGTTGGGTACAGTCCCGAGCCACATGGGCAGTGAGCGGATCTTCAGGGGTTCGTCTCTCCCGGTATTGGGGGTGAGGTCGCGCTGTGTCTAGGAGAGCCATTACACAAAGCCCTCGGCCGAGGCAGGAGATTTACCGGTAGGTATTCCAGTAGTATCTCAGGGTGTTCTGGGCTACACTCCGACACGACTTGTACAGCTTTTGGGGGTCTGACTTTTACCAACCCCCTAGGCCCGCCATGCGATGCTCATAGAAGAACGGACCGGACTGTATGGATATTGTCACTGACAGGCTCAGTAGGGTGTCAGGCTGAGTTCGCTCACAGACGTCCTTTTTGGTCAATACCTGATTGCCCGTTACGTATTGGCTTATACATCTGACGTGCTAGTGGTTAAATCCACAACCAAGGTGTTGACGAGTCTTTAGAGTCCCCCATATTCAGTTACTCAAGCTTTCGGGCGAAACGCTGTAGAGGCCGTATGGAGATATGGCAAGGTCCGATCAGATACGTGCGGTATTGCACGGATCAGGATCGGACAGTTAGTACTAGAGGCCGTATGGATATATGGCAGGGTTCGATCAGATACGTGAGGTATTGCACGGATCAGTATCGAACGGATTTTACTGGCCGGCTTTGGTTTAAGCTGGATCCTAGTATAGTACATTGTAGATTTTGTCTCATTACATTTGTATTTCGGTCGGAATACAAATGCGGGCGTGTATACACAGTATCGGGGTTTTCCTGTAATTTATTACGGGACCAGTTTTCTGGAGTTTCCAGTTTGCTTTCCGTTTCGGCCATATTTCTTTGTATCTTTCATTGGCCGAAGATTGGTGGAGGAGGGCTTATTTGCATTTGTGCAAATAAAGAATTTGGAAGGGGGTCTTTGCATATTGTTGTGTCATGATCACTTGACTTTCCTTCTTCATGATGGCTTGACTTTTTGAAGTCATCATGCTTGATGATGATGGCTTGACCTTTTTGGAATGATTGGTTGGTTGAGTGTTGGATATTCCTTGTGATGATTTCTTCTCATCATCTTGTTTTTCTCTCTCTTGGATTATGAGAGACCCTCATGGTTTTGTTACACACTCCCTCATTCTCTCCTCTCTTCACCACAAGAGAGCCGGCCACTAGAGGGGAGGGGTGGATTCATTTTTTGGTGTGGGATTTTTCACTCTCTTGATGCTTGCAAAAATCCCCAAGTTGATCTCTAAAAGTTCATATCTCATTTCCTCCACTAAAAGGCAACATCCACTACCCCAAATGAGACATGAGTTCCACACTAGATTCTACAGCAAATCTTGGGCACGTCGACTCGCCAGCTTCGTGCCCGAGTTGCCTCGATATAGAGGTGGGAGCCCGTAAAAGAAGCCGGCGATGTGGTGCCCTTCCGGCGACGTGGTGGAGACCGGACATTCCGCGGGAGATCGGGACGACGACGAGAAGACCGGAGGACACGGATCGCTCGGTATATCTCTCTTCCCCATCTCGTAGTTGTTAGTTATATGTATGCCCTAGAGGCCATTACTATACATAGGATGTATATTGTAGTGGATGCTTGGACATATATAGGGAGGACTTTCTTGCTCGACATGATAGTATGCTATCTGGTTGCTCTTTACCTTAACGTGTACATTGATTGTCTCTCTGTTACATGTTGGTAAAGCCCTTAGGATGTGTACTTGACTACCTGGACTATGATGCGGATCATACTAGTGGGGACATGGTAGTCCATAAGTACATCGTTCAAGGTCCTTAGTCGTGGGTGTATCGAGACGGGGCATCGATATACCAGAGTTGACTAGCGTATATCTTCTCGACCCATACAGATGGGCGATGGATGATCCCATATCCATTGGTGTTTGACATCAGAGATGATATACGGGTGCTCAGTGGAGACTGGGTACACTGGACGGACTCGCCGAGAACTCCCAGATGGTATTATACCTTACGTCAGATGGCAGTTCTCTGGTGACACTGGTACAGAGTAGTCTGTTGACCCGAGATCGTCATAGAGTCTTGTGTGGTTCCCACTGTGCTTTGATTTCCATCTTACCACGTCCAAGAGGACATGCAAAACGGTGGTTTTTGGGTACAGTCCCGAGTCACATGGAGGAAATGAGCGATAGGAGGGGATTCGTCTCTCCCGGTATAGGGAGTTGATGTTGCGCTGTGTTCGACTGGCTATAACCAGAAATCCCTGGCCAGGGTTGCTGAGATTTACTGGTAAGTGTTACCAGTAGTTTCTCGAATTGTTATAGACCTCATATCGACACGAATTATCGAGCTATTGGGGTCTGACGTTTACCACCCCTAGGCGAGATATGCGACATATCAGACGAACAGACCGGACTGTACGGTAAGTGTTACTGGTTGGATTCACAGGAGTGTGAGCGGGCTTGCTCGTCGATCTTCTGATCGCTCAATACCCGGGTGGCCGTTACGTTTAGCAGACCGCTTGCGGCTTGTGGGTGTTTGATATGATCATCACCTGCTGCCGGCGTATTGACGAGTCTTTAGAGTCCTACACAGAGGTTTCCTGGCTCAAGCGAAACGAAATAGGAGCGCATATGAGATATGTGCGGGACCGAGAATGATACCAGTATGTGATACTGTATTCGATTCTCGCGATTTGTGACATTGATCGGTTATATGCGATATAGCCGGGTTATCGGATCAAGTGTTGATTCGATAAGTTGTTACTGTTGATATTAGTCGGTTATATGCGATATGACCGGGTCGTTAAATCAAGTGTTGATTTAATGATTTAATGCATAATTATATAATTGATATATTACTTTGCATTAACTAGTATCGGTTCACTTTAATTGGATTTTCTCACTTAATGTGCACATTGTATATGTGATATACTTTTGTACACTAGTATGTATCATGTTTGATGATACATGCTACCTTGAGTATGTGTAAAGATTAAACCATGGTTGTGTAATTGTTAGGGTTTTGTTTTATTCACTTATTTATTTATCTATTTATTCTTTTTGGAAAAATATTAAGCATAAAGGAAAATGGTGGCTTTCTTTGGAAGCATATTGAAGCTTCATGAAGCTTTGACTAAGTCTCCATTTTGTCTCATGCTTAACCCTAACCATTCCCACTAACCATGATTAATTCTCTACACATTACCATGGTTAATATTATGATAAGAATGATTTTATTATTCTTTTTGATAGAACTTATCATAATATTCTTTCTTCTTCTTCTTCATCTTCTTCAATGAAGAAAGCTTGACTTCATCAATGGTGATTGATGAAAAAGAGTGAGAAATCCAAATCTAAAGTGAACCCACTTCCTATTTCTTCATCCTCTACCACTTGCCAAGTAGTATAGGGTGTTTTCTTCACAAGTTTCATGACTTGGTGAAGTGGGAGCTTGATCTCGTGATGCCTCGACGTAGATCATCTTCGGCATCGTAGTCGATGACCTAGCCCGCCCATTTCTCCGATGAAGCCGACGCTAGAGCCCGGGATTCGATTTGGACAACGAGTAGACTTCATTGCGGAGCTATGGAGGTGGAGGACCGGATCTACAAAGGTTGTATTTCCATACTCTTAGTTATAGTAATTAACTAGTTGCTTTGTCGCCTAAACTTCTAGCCAACGATCCGTAGTCTAGGGTTTCTCGGCACCGTAAATTTTGAAATTGGCATGGTTGATGCCTTGTGAGACCTCTTGAGAGTGCCTAGGAACCCTACAGTGGTATCAGAGCCTAGCTAGAGCCTTAGGCGATGCGTAGACGATGTTAGAAACCCGATCGAACCCCGAAACCCTAACTTTTAACCCTCTCTGGACTTTTTTTGAAAAAGTGGTTTTTTCCAAATTAAAAATGCTTAAAAAATTCAGCAGGAAATTCTAAGAATTACGGTACAAAAATTACCTAATTATCTGTCTAAAGCGCGGCGGATCCGCGGCATTAGCCGCCTATTGCGGCGGTTCCGCACTCATTTAGTCTCTTCAGTCAAACATTTTTGCACAGTAACTTCTTTATTTAAATGCTGAATTTTATGGGAAGTTTTAATATTTATTCAAGTGCTGAATTTTCTGGGTTGTATTGGGGACTCGGTGTATCGATCGGATTGTCTAATTTTGTCAGTGTGTTTTTCCGGGTAATTTTGAATATGTTAAAAAGTTCGACCGGATATAAATACCCAACTTTTCCCCGGCCGGAAAAATTTCCAAGTGTTGGATTTTTCCGTGGTTTAGAGACGTTCTAAGTAGTGCAAGTAACGCGATGGACCCTCTAGAAGACAACAAACCTTAACTCGATTATGTGACCGTCTTGAACTGCCCTTTGAACCTTCGGGTTTGGGGCAGTACGGCGTGCCACATGTGAGGCGTTTGCTTGACCCTTCTACGGCTGGACCGTTGGTACTGAGGCACGAACTGAATGTTTTTAGACTTATTTCATGTGTTGATCTGTTTCGGGAAAACTTGGGTGTTTGACTGTTCGATCGGAAAGTTTAACATTTTCTGTTTATCCGGAATGTGATACAATAATTGGAATTCACAAGTTGTTATGAGATAACTGAATGAATGTTATAAACGTAGCACTTTAGTCTCACTTGATCGGTTGCCACAGAAATTTTGATGTGATCAAAAGTCCGTCGCAATCACGTAGCGTACGCGGATACTCGCCGGGTAAACTTAATAGACAGCCTCACTCCATAGCCCTGACCAAGTGACTGTAGGAGAACCCCGTCGCCGAAAGCGTCCGTTCGGGTGCTCGCGGCAGCGGTGTTCCGCCTTGGTGCACTTCGTCGACGGTATCGGGGGTGCGGCCGTCTACTGAAGTTTGCGACGAGCATTCGATCAGTATGTCGGGAATCTTGTTGAATCGCCCGACTTGATATTGAAAAGAGTTTTCGATAATGAGACAAAAATGCGGGGTTTATAATTGTTAGGCATGTGATGTCTAAGGTATTCATTTGATTAGGCATACGATGTCTATGCAGATTGCGGATTCCAACTGTTGTAGTTTTATACTTTATTTTCTGTGACCGTAAGTGTAATATGTGATATCGCCGGTTTCGTTGCTATATGTCAACGACAATTGGGATACGCATATTTACTTACGTTGATGACATGTGATATTATGTGTTGCTGGATATGTTATATTGGATCGTCGTGTTTGAATAGCCGGGGGTTTTTATGTGAGATGAGTGTTTTTCATTTTCATTCATGTAAAAACTTGTATGTAATATTCTTTTATTGGGGCACTTCCAGGTTGCGGAAGATGTCACCCTTTGTATATTATTTACTTTTCCGCACTAGGTTAGACCCAAGGAGGGGAGCACAAGTAACCGGGTTCTGGAGTCCAGTGGGAGACCAACTCGAGGAGTCGAGTCCGGGTCTCCTAACTGTAGAATTGGTAGGGTTGCTTGACGCTCTCGTAGGGGTCTAGGGGTGTGGGTTTGGCTATTCATCACGACCGTGGAATCCGTGTTTTATACTGGCTCGTATTGAAAACACGGACGTCCTAGTATATCCAATATTTCATATGATTCTTCTGCTGCGATATCTGTGATGTGATCATGTGATGTTCTGTGATAGATACTGTATATTGTATATATGATATATTATATAGGCGTTACTTATGTTTTACACCCGCGCTAGCCCTGCCCCGCTCTGCCGTTAGTTACCTAACCTAACGGTGCACGAGGGGACATCGAGGTGAATGCGGATGGCATAAGTGTACGTCGTATTTATCTGTGATGTTTAGGTACTTAAATGATGGGACTTCATTAATGTGATTAATGAAAGAAAAGAAACCTAAGATGTTGTAGAATCGAATTTCAAAAATAAAACAGGTAGCTACAGTTCTTGCTTTGCACAGAGGTATATGTGATATATCCTGCACCTTATTCGATGAGGAAAGGACCGAGATCCCTTCACCAGGAGTGACTCCTTTAGCAATAACTAGCAGATGCTATACACTCGGTTTGTCTTTTGATTGCTTTTAAGAGTTTTTGCTTTGCACAGTGATATATATGATATATCCCGCACCTCATTCGACGAGGAAAGGACCGACGATCCCTTCACCGGGAGTGACTCCTTTAGCAAAACTAGAAAAGCCTCAAAAACACTCCATTTCAAAATCATTTGATTCTACAACGATATCAAGTTCATTACGCAATAGGTTTTCAGAAAAACCTGTCGTAGCCCTCCGTCATTTCAGATAAGTACTGGTTAGTATTCGTGCTGCGTTTGTTGACCTCTGTCAAGGCGTAGTGTGCGGTAGCTGATTAGTGCTTATCTGTATAAGCATATGATGTGATTGATTTAGGGTAGTCGTGCGACCTTGTTGACCTCTGTCAAGGGTCGTGCGGGTGGGTTTACTTCAATCAGGAAATGACGGGTTGAACTTGACTAGCAGCCTATGGTTTGTTGACCTCTGTCAAGGTCATAGGACGCTTGGGGCAAAATATTATCGGGAATTTCAAGTGTTGAAATTTGCAATGAGATTGCATACCTTCTATATGATAGTTGGATCCCGATACCCGCTGCGAGTAAGAGTTACTCCTGGGAGAGTTTTACACATTACAATTAGCCGATCAAGTAGGTGTCTAGAAAGGTGTTAACGAGGTTACGCCTCTGGAAAAACGAGGTTTATATTAATTAGGTTCGTGCGAAAGCACGGGGGACCTCCCTCAAAGTACCGACACTGGCCTAGCTGAAAGATTGGCGAACTTGTAGTGTGTAATTAATCCCGGCTAGTCTTTCCTTTTAGGGTTTGAAGGAAGATTTGATAAAAAGCAGTGGGAGCCATCCTGATTAGAAAAAATAATAACCAATCTATTCTTGCAAGAGCGCACGCTGAGTGTTTTCTTCTCTCTCTCTCCAGGTAGCGACCATATCACGCCTTAATCAAGATAATAATACGGAAGTATTGACTGAACCCACTTGTTATACTGAGCTGGGGAACGTTGGTCCCGCTCCAACTTATAATTGTTATAAGACAGAGCAGGAAATTGGGGAATACCAGAATTCCCGTGCCACCCAAACGAAGAGAGTGCATGCTGATGCATCATCTTTGGGTGTGTTCTTTATACAGAACTGTTTCTCTATTCTTTACATCCTGGGTATGTGATACCAGATCAGGATCCCAGATATGTAATCTGTTACATAAGGCTACAGAAAGGTAGAGAACTGAGAACGGGTGATAAGTTTCATGAGGCAGAAAACGGGGCAAGAGTTGCAGCCAAGTCTGTTAGTCACTGTCACCCTGTATTACCAATACATTGATTCTGAACGAATGTTATTAGATACCGAACCTGATATACAAAATCATATCAATCTCTTTATTAGTAAAGAAAGGATATAATTTTGTATTGTTGGATAATGTTTTGAACATTTCCTATATCAAAAGTTGATCAGTTCTGGCACGTTATCTAAAAGCGTTGATGTTTTAAATCAAACTACAGTTCTTTAGTATACGGAACACACATAAGAGGAAGAGTTCAGAAATGAACGAATCCTTCTTAAGGCATTGTAGACTGGGTCATATCAATGCGACCCGACTAGCTGAAGTTACATGAAGATGCATATTTAAATCAGTTTGAATCTACATCTTGTGAAACTTGCCAGTCGTGTCACAAAGATATAATGACACCAGCTCTGTTTATTGGAAACAGAGAAAGAGTTAGTGAACTCTTGGGATGATACATGTTAATGTATGTAAGGTCCCCAGTCTACATATGCTAGGACTGGTTCTTTGTACTTCATTACATTCTCTGATAATCTCTCAAGATTCAGACATATGTTCCTGTTGAAACACAAGTCCGAACCTTTTGAGATATTCACAGAATATAAGATAGAAGTAGAAAACCAAAACACGGGTATAAGTATTATGTCCTTTAATGAGATCGAGGAGGAGAATACTTAAGCATGGAAATCCTGGATTATTCTAAAGAAGAATGAGATTCTCTCTCAGCATTACTCCTCCGTATATACCAAAGAACGATGGTATATCGGGGCGGAGCAATCACACCCTTGGTGTGCTCTATGATGAGTACTACTGTGTTTCCTATTTCCTTTTGGGAGTTATGCATTTGAGAAGCTGCATACCTATTGAATAGGGTTCAAATCAAATCAGTTGCCTACCACTTCATATTTGATATGATAAGGGAAGAGCCCATCTCTTAAGTTAGTTAAGATTTGGGGTTGTCCAGACTATGTCTGAAAAGCAAAATCCGGACAAGCTCGAGGCAAGGTCTGTAATGTAGAACTGGAAATGTTCCGGCTATACAAACAACAACTGATGATTTAATAGAACCAAAGGATTCAATAGTTACCAACGAATCTCAGCCTCTCCGCCGATCTAGTAGGGTTTTCTCACCCACCTGAGAGATACTTCGGTTACTCTATGACAGTGGGAGCGAGGATTGCATCATGAGATGATGACCCAACTAGTTTCGAGCTGGCCATCAGGAGTGGGACTCTGTAAGAATGGCTGGATGCTTAGCGATCTGAGATGGAATCCTTATACACCAACAAAGTATGGACTTTGGTTGCGATATCTGAAGGGTTAAATCCCCATCAGGAGCAAGTATATCTTGAGAAGATTACTTGGTGTAAATGGAAAAGTAGAGACTTTCAAAGCTAGACTTGTTAAAGGTTTGCATTATTAACCGGCTATGGATTTTGTTGAAACCTTTTCTAAGTAGCTATGCTTAAGTCCATCCAGATCCTACTTGCCACGGCTATATACCATGACTACGATATCTGGTGGATGGGTGTCTTTACTGCTTTTCTAAATAATGATTTGGAAGAGAGCGTCTATAAGTACACAGCCAGAGGGCTTCGTAGACAGTGGGAGCAGCGGAAACGTGTACAAGATGTTTTATAGGATAAAGCAGGTATCGCGGAGTTGGAACATCTATTTTGATGTGTTAGTCAAAGAGTTTGACATCATCAAAATGGTAGATGAACCTTGTATAAACAAAAAGGTAGTAGGGAGTATAGTAACGATCCTCGTAGAGTACGTGGATGACATGCTCTTGATAGGGAAGGAGTTTCCTATGCTACGCTCGGTCAATCTCCGCTTATCACAATGATTCACCATATAGGATCAAAATGATACCTCCTAAATCCTGGATTTTGGATCTATAAGATAGATCTAAATGGATGTTAGGATTCTCACTAGTTGTAGTGAGACGGTATCAATTGATCCTGGGGAAAATCACTGGAAAGGTTCCAGGGTGATAAGGACGACTGAATGTCAGTCACAGGCATTGTCTTTACCCTGAGAAAAGGGACGGTATGTTGGAAGAGTTCCAAGCTAGATACCGTGGCTAACTAGAAGATAAAGGCAGGATACATCGCTACTTAAGATGCTACCAAAGAGGCTGTCTTGGTGTATATATTTGTTCATTAGATGAACTCTGTTCCTTCCATTGTGTGACAATGGTGTTTTGGCTTATGCCAAGGAACGTCCGTCCCGTCAGTGATCCGACATATTCTAAGGCAGTGTCACCTGATCATGGAGATGGTTGATCTCCAGGGTGATCGAGGTTAGGAGAGTAGACTCAGAGGACAACACGGCGGATCCACTCACAAAGGCCCATTTCCCAGAGAGAGACTTTTATGGGATGGTTGAGTATGAGATACTACAACCACTTCTATCAGATGGCCCTAGTGCAAGTGGGAGATTGTTAGTTATATGTATGCCCTAGAGGCCATTACAATACATAGGATGTATATTGTAGTGGATGCTTGGACATATATAGGGAGGACTTTCTTGCTCGACATGATAGTATGCTATCTGGTTGCTCTTTACCTTAACGTGTACATTGATTGTCTCTCTGTTACATGTTGGTAAAGCCCTTAGGATGTGTACTTGACTACCTGGACTATGATGCGGATCATACTAGTGGGGACATGGTAGTCCATAAGTACATCCTTCAAGGTCCCTAGTCGTGGGTGTATCGAGACGGGGCATCGATATACCAGAGTAGACTAGCGTATACCTTCTCGACCCATACAGATGGGCGATGGATGATCCCATATCCATTGGTGTTTGACATCAGAGATGATATACGGGTGCTCAGTGGAGACTGGGTACACTGGACGGACTCGCCGAGAACTCCCAGATGGTATTATACCTTACGTCAGATGGCAGTTCTCTGGTGACACTGGTACAGAGTAGTCTGTTGACCCGAGATCGTCATAGAGTCTTTTGTGGTTCCCACTGTGCTTTGACTTCCATCTTACCACGTCCAAGAGGGCGTGCAAAACGGTGGTTTTTGGGTACAGTCCCGAGTCACATGGAGGCAATGAGCGATAGGAGGGGATTCGTCTCTCCCGGTATAGGGAGTTGATGTTGCGCTGTGTTCGATTGGCTATAACCGGAAATCCCTGGCCAGGGTTGCTGAGATTTACTGGTAAGTGTTACCAGTAGTTTCTCGAATTGTTATAGACCTCATATCGACACGACTTATCGAGCTATTGGGGTCTGACGTTTACCACCCCTAGGCGAGATATGCGACATATCAGACGAACAGACCGGACTGTACGGTAAGTGTTACTGGTTGGATTCACAGGAGTGTGAGCGGGCTTGCTCGTCGATCTTCTGATCGCTCAATACCCGGGTGGCCGTTACGTTTAGCAGACCGCTTGCGGCTTGTGGGTGTTTGATATGATCATCACCTGCTGCCGGCGTATTGACGAGTCTTTAGAGTCCTACACAGAGGTTTCCTGGCTCAAGCGAAACGAAATAGGAGCGCATATGAGATATGTGCGGGACCGAGAATGATACCAGTATGTGATACTGTATTCGATTCTCGCGATTTGTGACATTGATCGGTTATATGCGATATAGCCGGGTTATCGGATCAAGTGTTGATTCGATAAGTTGTTACTGTTGATATTAGTCGGTTATATGCGATATGACCGGGTCGTTAATTCAAGTGTTGATTTAATGATTTAATGCATAATTATATAATTGATATATTACTTTGCATTAACTAGTATCAGTTCACTTTAATTGGATTTTCTCACTTAATGTGCACATTGTATATGTGATATACTTTTGTACACTAGTATGTATCATGTTTGATGATACATGCTACCTTGAGTATGTGTAAAGATTAAACCATGGTTGTGTAATTGTTAGGGTTTTGTTTTATTCACTTATTTATTTATCTATTTATTCTTTTTGGAAAAATATTAAGCATAAAGGAAAATGGTGGCTTTCTTTGGAAGCATATTGAAGCTTCATGAAGCTTTGACTAAGTCTCCATTTTGTCTCATGCTTAACCCTAACCATTCCCACTAACCATGATTAATTCTCTACACATTACCATGGTTAATATTATGATAAGAATAATTTTATTATTCTTTTTGATAGAACTTATCATAATATTCTTTCTTCTTCTTCTTCATCTTCTTCAATGAAGAAAGCTTGACTTCATCAATGGTGATTGATGAAAAAGAGTGAGAAATCCAAATCTAAAGTGAACCCACTTCCTATTTCTTCATCCTCTACCACTTGCCAAGTAGTATAGGGTGTTTTCTTCACAAGTTTCATGACTTGGTGAAGTGGGAGCTTGATCTCGTGATGCCTCGACGTAGATCATCTTCGGCATCGTAGTCGATGACCTAGCCCGCCCATTTCTCCGATGAAGCCGACGCTAGAGCCCGGGATTCGATTTGGACAACGAGTAGACTTCATTGCGGAGCTATGGAGGTGGAGGACCGGATCTACAAAGGTTGTATTTCCGTACTCTTAGTTAAAGTAGTTAACTAGTTGCTTTGTCGCCTAAACTTCTAGCCAACGATCCGTAGTCTAGGGTTTCTCGGCACCGTAAATTTTGAAATTGGCATGGTTGATGCCTTGTGAGACCTCTTGAGAGTGCCTAGGAACCCTACAGTAGTTAGCTAGGACTAGTTAATGGCCCGATCCGGGTTTATAGTGCGCGGTGGTGCCGGTTCAAGAAAATCAAAGTTAACCATCGCTTCCACATTTGGCCTCGGGATGGAGGCCGGGGCGCCGCCGTGCACTTACAGTGGTATCAGAGGCTCGCCATTAACATAGTCTAGCTTTTTCTAATGTGTTTTACATTTCCAATCGAGCAAAAATTCCAAAATCCGCATTTTCAATAGCAACAGTTTTCTGTCGAAATTTTTTTGTCTCGAAAATTTTTTCAGGTTGTATAAAACTGGTGTACTGGAAGTCCTAAGAGTTTTGGGGAAATTCGAGACATTGATCTTTCAGGGAGAGCGCGGAACCGCGGCCAAACCCCACTTGGCGCAGCGGTTCCGCCGCAGTATGGAGGGATCAATGCTTCAAATTTTTCCAGTGGGCTTCTGGGGTGAAAATAGGGTTTCTGGAATATTATTTTTGGGCCCTGATTTTCTTGATGTGCTACAGCAGTACTTGGGGCCCACTTGTTATAATTTTGATCGATCGGATATTATAAACACATTTGTTCACAGTATTTACATTATATCTGCGACCGTGAATGTCACTTGATCGGTAAATCCTGTCTAACTGCTATAGCCCGGTTAGACGGATTTGCAAACGTGACTTTCACGTTGATGTTCTGTGTATTGCTGTGATGTTGCGGATTGGTCGTGGGGGATAGCCTGGATGCAATGCTAGTACAGTTTTTGTTGTATTATGTACATTTGATATTGCGGGGCAAGCGTCCGACATGTGGACTGCCGTCACTGCCTGTTTGTATTATTATTTTGGGGCACGGCCAGGTTGCGGTCGATGTACCCGTTGTATGTATATTTTACTTTCTGTACTAGGATTGCCCCGCGGAGGGGTACACGGATAGCCAGGTTCTAGAGGGAAACAAGCCCGCATCTCATGGCATTGAGACGGAGGGGGCTTTACTCTAGAATTGACGGGCTATTCGCCGCACTCGTAGGGGGTACAGGTTGACCCAGGAGGGGTGCCCAAGTTACCGGATTCCGTGAAGTGCTGGGTGGTCCATTCACGTTGCTGAAGGGGGCTGCCTTGCTTCAGGTTTTGGCGGGTAACTTGCCGCGCCCGTAGGGGTCTAGGATTTCATTGCACAGGCTATCCACACGACCAGGGGAACGTCGGGTTTCAGCGGCTCTGTGAAACCCGGGGATCCCAGATATCTGTATTGTTTCTGTGATGCTGTACATTTCTGTGATGTTGCATTTTATCACGCCTTGAGCGAATATAATATATTGGTATATATATTAGTAGATGTTGTATATGTTTTGCATCCGCGCTAGTCCAGTCCCCGCTCTGTTGTTAGTTAGCTAACCTAACGGGTAATGACGGGACCCAGTGGCGAATGCGGATGGCATATACGTACGTCATATTATTTTCGTTCTTTGTGGTGTGATCAATTGATGGGACTGCGTTGATTCGGATCAATGCAAGTTAAAAACAAACCTAATCTGATGTTGTTGGAACACTTTTCAAAAAGCTGTTATTGCAAGGACGTTCACTTTTGTTTTGCATCGTGGTATTCAGTTGGAATATCCTGCTCCTCAGTCGACGAGGCAAGGGCCGAGATCCCTTCACCGGGAGTGACCCCTTGGACAAAAGTTTGCGTCAGGGCAATAACTTCACTATAGCCGATTGCTTTTGCTTTGCATCGTGGTATTCAGTTGGAATATCCTGCACCTCATTCTACGGGGAAAGAGCCGAGATCCCTTCACCGGGAGTGACCTCTTTAGCAAAGGTTTTCGTCACTATATTTTCTTAAAAGCTATCAGTTCCTTCAACGATATCAAGTTCTTTACGTTAAAGGTTTTCGCCAGAAACCATTCGTAGCCCTCCGTCGTTTCAGACGGGTAGCACGTAGTATTCATGCTATGTTTGTTGGCCTTCGTCAAGGCATAGTGTATGGTAGCTGCTTGTTACCTTTCTGTTGCATAGATAGATGCGTTGGTTTGGGACAGTCGTATAGCCTTGTTGACCTTCGTCAAGGGCTTGTACGGGTGGGTTCAAATTAACCTGGACAATGACGGGTGGAACTTGACATGTGACTTATGATTTGTTGACCTTCATCAAGGTCATAAGAGCATGGGGCAAAAATCACATCGGGAGTTTCAAAAGGACTGAAACTTGCCAGATATGCGCATACCTTCTGGAGTGTGATGACGTGAGCGGATTCCGTCACGTTATCATACGGTGATAGTTGGATCCCGATTCCCACTGATGAGTTAGTTTACTCCTCGGGTGACCCCGACTAATTCTTCTTTCAGGTTTGGAGGAGAATTTGAGGTGACAGTGGGAGGTTTCCAGATTAGATAAATTGGTAACCATTCTGATCTAAGTTAGAGTGCACGCTGAGTGTTTCTTTTCTCTCTCTCTCTTTGGCAGCGACTATTGACCCGACCCTAGACTATGACTCAGAGACCAAGTTAACCGAACCTTCTTAACACTGGCTTTTGGATTGTCAGAGTTGCAAACCTCATTGCCACTCCTACTTTTACCCTTTTCTCCAGGACACCCCGTATTACTACGAACGTCCACATCCATTGGACAAAACCATCGTATGGTTATATACGAACTCGAAGGGATTTATTCGAGGATGGTTTCAGGTTCTGGAGAAAACGGATAGGATTATTCAGTTGTCTTTTCCTTTTTCCTTCTCTCGAGTTGTGAGTACTCCTTGGTTTAGGAGATAGTACACCTATTACGCAAATTGGATAGTCTTATTCCAAACCATAGGCAGGTGCCGACCGGTAGGGAATGAAGAAAACCAATTAGCCTAACGATGGTGTACAGAAGGTATTAAGTTAAGACAAAGCAAGGGATTAGTAAGAGGACAAAGTAAATTGCAACTGATATTCACGACCAAACCAGGTATTTCATTACCACTCCCAAATCACCTTTGTATTTCTCCAGGACACTCCGTATCACTACGAAGATCCACAGTTTATTGGATAATCCATCGTATGGTTATATACGAACTCGAAAGGAACTTGTTCCAGTTCGGGGATGGGTTCTGGTTCAGGAGAAATAGGAATAAGATTTATTCAGGTGTCTTTTATCTTCACCTTCTCTCGCATTGCGAGTGCTCCTAGGATTAGGACAGTACACCCATTACGCTTATTGGATAGTCTTCTTCCAAACCATAGGCTGGTGCCGAACGGTAGGGAAGGAAGAAAACCATTTGGCCTAAAGGGGTGTACAGAAGGTAATGACTAAAGACATAAAAAGGGATTTGGAGAGGTGGCAAAGAATTATACGGTTACAGTCGTGAATCTGGAAGAGGCATTACTAGGAATACCGGGATACCCCATCGAAACATTTCAATGTTTCAGTTTCACTGTGTACTGTTAAAAGAAAACTGATTTCCCAATTAGTCCTTACTCCAGGGTATGTATTTACTAGGTATGATTCTCACATCTGTATGGTTTTACAGATGATGAGTGGGAGTAAGTTATTGGGAATTGGGTGATCATCCTCATTATATCGGGATTCGTTGTAATCGGTGATATTTGAGGAAATCACCTGGGCTGTTTGCCGGTCGGCGAATATTTGGTTTTGAATATCCGCTGTTATGCACCAATTTCAAATCGATATATCTGTACGTCTATTTTCATAGAGTGAGATATACCTTTTTGAAATTATGTCTATAACATTTACCTATATCAGTGGATGGTTGGGTAAGGAGCATTAAACAGCGGTGTAATTCTTCTTAACCATAAGTACAGTTTTCAACCTGCGACACACAGTGATTGAGTTATCAAACTCAAGGGACTTATACAGAGTATTATATGTTGTCCAGGGTCCATCAGGACAGAGGGGTTGGTCCTCGTACTATATTCGGTTTACTTATGACTTCTCTAGTTTTTTTGGCAAGTGTTTCGTGGAAACACAGGGTCCGAATTTTGAGAAGTTACAGGTATTTGAATAAAGTAGAGAACCAGGCATTGCAAGTATCGGGATTCTTCAAAGTGATCGAAGATGTAGATACTTGTGTATGGTGTTCAGTTGATAGTAATGGCTAAGAGAACTTGCTTCTCTTTCAGGTTACTCATAATTGGAAGCATTCCTAAGTTGAGTAACGCTGATCGACCTTTTTCCATTTAGTTGACATGCACTGGAGACAGCTGCATGATTTGAATCTGGTTCAATTAAATCAGTGCCTCTGGTTCTATATTGGATATAGAACAGTTCGTATCTTAACGATGTTAAGGTACGGGGAGTTGTCCGGCTTATGATTAAAACCAGACACTGGACAACTCAAAGCACGTTTCTGTAATGGTTGTTTGTGGGTTGACCCAGGCTATGACGAGGGTTGACTTTCTGCCATCTGGAAGATCAATAGAAATATTGTTCTAGACTCGCCACAGTTTTAATAAAAATGGATTTTTCAGAAAACAGTTGTGGGAGTATGGTAGAACTGGAAGTGATTCCAGAACCACAAATGATTACTGAAGATTTGATAGGAACCTAAAGATTCAATCTGGATTGACATTCCATTGGCCACTCCGCAGATTAGGTGGGTAACTTCAGGCACCCGAGAGGTACTCCGGTAGCCTCAAGGACGGTGACAGGGAAGTTCTTGTTTACCCACACTTGCCATTGCTGTTGTTCCAGACTGTGAGACCCGGCAGGAGGATGAGTATAGCGTCGTTCTAAACTTGCTTTAGAAGTGTACGTGTATATGACTCTGCCAGAGGGTTGTCGTAGTCAGTGGAAGCAACGGAAGCATTGGTGGACAGACAGCTTATGTCTATTTATAGACTAAAGCAGATATAGCGGAGATAGATCATCAATTTCTGATGTGACAGTCATAGGTTTGACTTCATCAGAATAGGGGATGGATCTGTTGAGAAGGTGGTAGGGTGTGATGTCATGGTATTTGGATGACATACACAGAATAGGAAAAGAAACTCCTATACTATGATCGGTTATACTTTGGTCGTCACACAGTGGTTTCTCCACATGGGACTTGGACATTATATCAGACATACTGGTTACTAGATCTATGGTTTTAGATCTAGATTTGGGTGGTTTCCCAATTAAGGGTACTTAGACAGCATTCTAAGAGTTTTTAGAATGGACGACTCCTGGCACGGTAGTGTACCTGCAGGTGATGGAGTCACCCTCTCTAAAGGTGTCTTACAGACTAAAGGGGAGAGGGATGTGCATGATTGGCAGATCACTTGCTTAGGCAATTGAGTCAATCATGAGATGTCAAGTACCACACCAGATGTTGTTCTTGCTGTAGGTGCAATAAGTTGATATTGATCCAATCCTGGAGAAACTGTCGGAAGCAGTTTTAGAACATAAGTGGATGTTCTAGGGTTATGATAACGACAGCCTCGTTCTGGAGACGGTTATCATTCCAGGCTTCCAAGGTGACCTGGACGACAAGGAGGTTGTCAGAGTTATAGTTTTCCTTCTGACGAGCGGCAGTATTTTGGACAGATGGTCCAAGGCAATACTGAGGGAGGCATGGCGCAGGATACTGATTAAGTTCAGTTGACGATACAGTCTAAGAAGTTTGGATTTGGAGTTCATTTATGAGCTAGGTCCCATCAGACATCCAGACACATTCTAAGACAGGTATTGCTCATTTCGGGAGATGGCTTTCTCCGCGAACATGAGATATAGAGAGACATAGAAAGAAACATCAAGGCGGATCCACTCACTGAGGCTATTCCTCGAACGCAATAGTTTCGGAAACGGGATTTGTGAGACTGACTAGTAGAAGAGTTGGGTGTTCGGTATCACACGGGCTGTGAGTATGCGACATCGCAATAATTAGCCTTGAGTGCAAGTGGGAGATTGTTGGAGATAGTGCCCTCAAAGTCAATTATTGGATCACAGGCACGTGATTGCAATGATTGAGGGATGACCTATCCCGGTGGGGCAGTCTTACTCGAGATGATAGTATGCTATCTGGTTTATCTTTATCATCGTGTACTGCTTTAGGTGACCTGACATGTCGCTATTACACGTTGATAGAGCCCCTAGGATTCTTGCTTGACCACCAGCAGTATGAGGGCGATCATATAAGTGGGAGCTGGGGTCTATAAGCACATCCTTAAAAGGTCCCTAGTCGTGGGAGTTTCGAGACAGGGCATCGATACTCCAGAGTAGACTAGTGTATACAGTCGAGACCCCGACGATGGGCGGTGGCCGGTCTCACAAGCCACTGGTGTCAGGTCTCACAAGCCATTGGTGTCAGTTGGTTCACCTAAGATGTATACAGGTGCTCATTAGGTTATGAGTACACCGGACAGGACTCGCCGGGAACATGCTAGTTGGTCTTATACCAGACGTCAGATAGCAGTTCCCAGGTGACATGTGTACAGGTTAGTTCATCGACCTGAGGGTCGTCATTTTTCTCGTGTAAGTTCCCACTGTACTTTGATTACTACTCTACCACGCTCAAAGGAGACGTGCAAACAGGTTTTAGTTGGGTACAGTCCCGAGCCACATGGAGGCAGTGAGCGGATCTTCAGGGGTTCGTCTCTCCCAGTATTGGGGGTGAGGTCGCGCTGTGTCTAGGAGAGCCATTACACAAAGCCCTCGGCCGAGGCAGAAGATTTACTGGTAGGTATTCCAGTAGTATCTAAGGGTGTTCTGGGCTACACTCCGACACGACTTGTACCGCTTTTGGGGGTCTGACTTTTACCAACCCCCTAGGCCCGCCATGCGATGCTCATAGACGAACGGACCGGACTGTACGGATATTGTCACTGACAGGCTCAGTAGGGTGTCAGGCTGAGTTCGCTCACAGACGTCCCTTTTGGTCAATACCCGGTAGCCCGTTACGTATTGGCTTATACCTCTGACGTGCTAGTGGTTAAATCCACAACCAAGGTGTTGACGAGTCTTTAGAGTCCCCCACATTCAGTTACTCAAGCTTTCGGGCGAAACGCTGTAGAGGCCGTATGGAGATATGGCAAGGTCCGATCAGATACGTGCGGTATTGCACGGATCAGGATCGGACAGTTAGTACTAGAGGCCGTATGGATATACGGCAGGGTTCGATCAGATACGTGCGGTATTGCACGGATCAGTATCGAACGGATTTTACTGGCCGGCTTTGGTTTAAGCTGGATCCTAGTATAGTACAGTGTAGATTTTGTCTCATTACATTTGTATTTCGGTCGGAATATAAATGCGGGTGTGTATACACAGTATCGGGGTTTTCCTGTAATTTATTACGGGACCAGTTTTCTGGAGTTGCCAGTTTGCTTTCCGTTTCGGCCATATTTCTTTGTATCTTTCATTGGCCGAAGATTGGTGGAGGAGGGCTTATTTGCATTTGTGCAAATAACCAATTTGGAAGTTGGTCTTTGCATATTGTTGTGTCATGATCACTTGACTTTCCTTCTTCATGATGGCTTGACTTTTTGAAGTCATCATGCTTGATGATGATGGCTTGACCTTTTTGGAATGATTGGTTGGTTGAGTGTTGGTTATTCCTTGTGATGATTTCTTCTCATCATATTGTTTTTCTCTCTCTTAGATTATGAGAGACCCTCATGGTTTTGTTACACACTCCCTCATTCTCTCCTCTCTTCACCACAAGAGGGCCGGCCACTAGAGGGGAGGGGTGGATTCATTTTTTGGTGTGGGATTTTTCACTCTCTTGATGCTTGCAAAAATCCCCAAGTTGATCTCTAAAAGTTCATATCTCATTTCCTCCACTAAAAGGCAACATCCACTACCCCAAATGAGACATGAGTTCCACACTAGATTCTAAAGCAAATCTTGGGCTCGTCGACTCGCCAGCTTCGTGCCCGAGTTGCCTCGGTATAGAGGTGGGAGCCCGTAAAAGAAGCCGGCGATGTGGTGCCCTTCCGGCGACGTGGTGGAGACCGGACATTCCACGGGAGATCGGGACGACGACGAGAAGACCGGAGGACACGGATCGCTCGGTATATCTCTCTTCCCCATCTCGTAGTTAGCTAGGACTAGTTAATGGCCCGATCCGGGTTTATAGTGCGCGGTGGTGCCGGTTCAAGAAAATCAAAGTTAACCATCGCTTCTGCATTTGGCCTCGGGATGGAGGCCGGGGCGCCGCCGTGCACTTACAGAAATGAGCTTGGGAAATATTTTGGACAGAAATTTGAGATAAGGCTCGGCCATGGGGAGGTTGGGGGTATTTTTGTGAATTTTGGGTGAAGAAATTGCTAGGAAAATGAGTAATAAAAGCTAATAAATGCACTTTACCACCTTTACACATTTTCTTTTCTTTTTAAAATAATTCCTTTTGCACTCCAAAAATATTTAGATATTTAAAAAGCAGTTTCTAAAATAATTCTAGTGAGAAAATTAATTTATTCACAAGAGAAAATTTTTCCCGATTTACGTGCACAAAATACAGCTTAAAATAATATTTTATTTGGGAAAAATTCTATCTGAACCAAAACCTCCCAAATACTCCCAAAGTTCACGCACAAGCTTTATTTTAGCTAAATTAGGTGCCGACAAGCTTATACGGACGTTTGATCGAAATCGGGTTAAAACAGGAAAAACCGACAATTTTGCCCTAAAACGGGAAAATTCGCAAAACGACTTCTAAAACGTTACAAAATATTTGCCATCCGGCAAACAACCCAGGTGATTTTCTCAAATATCACCAATTACAACGAATCCCGATATAATGAGGATGATCACCCAATTCCCAATAACTTACTCCCACTCATCATCTGTAAAACCAAATAGATATAAGAATCATACCTGTAAATACATACCCTGGAGCAAGGACTAATTGGGAAATCAGTTTTCTTTTAACAATACACAGTGAAACTGAAAGATATAAATGTTTCGAAGGGGTATCCGGGTATTCCTAGTAATGCCTCTTCCATTATCAGATTCACAACTGTAACCGTATATTTATTTGCCATCTCTCCAAATCCCTTTATATGTCTTTAGTCATTACCTTCTGTACACCCCTTTAGGCTAAATGGTTTTCTTCCTTCCCTACCGTTCGGCACCAGCCTATGATTTGGAAGAAGACTATCCAATAAGTGTAATAGGTGTACTGTCCTAATCCTAGGTGCACTCGCAACCCGAGAGAAGGTAAAGATAAAAGACAACTGAATAAACCTTATTCCTATTTCTCCTGAACCAGAATCCATCCCCGAACTGGAACAAATCCCTTCGAGTTCGTATATAACCATACGATGGAGTATCCAATAAACTGTGGATCTTCGTAGTGATACGAAGTGTTCTGGAGAAAAACAAAAGTGATGTAGGATTGGCGAAGAAATACTTGGTTTGGTCGTGAATAGCAGTCGCAGTTTACTTTTCCCTCTTACCAATCCCTTTATTTGTCTTTACTTAATACCTTTTGTACACCTTTTAGGCTAAATGGATTTCTTCATTCCCTACCGTTCGGCACATGCCTATGGTTTGGATGAAGACTATCCAATTAGCGTAACAGGTGTACCGTCCTAATCCAAGGAACACTCGCAACCTGAGAGAAGGTAAAAGGAAAAGACAACTGAATAATCCTATTCGTTTTCTCTAGAACCGGAAACCATCCTCGAATAAGTTCCTTCGAGTTCATATATAACCATACGATGGTTTTATCCAATGGAAGTGGATGTTCGTAGTAATACGGGGTGTTCTGGAGAAAAAGGGTAAAAGTAGGAGTGGCAATGAGGTATGCAACTCTGACAATCCAAAAGCCAGTGTTTAAGAAGGTTCGGTTAATCTTGGTCACTGAGTCATAGTCAAGGGTCGGGCCATGATCACTACCAAAGAGAGAGAGAAAAGAAATACTCAGCGTGCACTCTAACCTAGATCAGAATGGTTATCAATTTATCCAATCAGGAAACCTCCCACTGTAACCTCAAATTCTCCTCCAAACCTGAAAGAAGAATTAGTTGGGATCACCCGAGGAGTAAACCAACTCATCAGTAGGAATCGGGATCCAACTATCATCGCATGATAACGTAATGGAATCCACTCACGTTATCACACTCCAGAAGGTATGCGCATATCTGGCAAGTTTCAGTTTCTTTAGAAACTCCCGATGTGATTTTTACCCAATGTTCTTATGACCTTGACTAAGGCCAACAAATCATAAGTCACATGTCAAGTTCTACCCGTCATTGTCCAGGTTAATTTGAACCCCACCCGTACAAGCACTTGACTAAGGCCAATAAGGCTGCACGACTGTCCCAAACCAACGCATCTATCTATGTTGTAGAAAAGTAACAAATAGCTACCATACACAATGCCTTGACTAAGGCCAACAAACATAGCATGAATACTAAGTGCCACCTTTCTGAAATGACGGAGGGCTACGATTGGTTTTTGGCGAAAAACCTTTAACGTAATGAACTTGATATCGTTGAAGGAACCGGATAGCTTTTTATAAAAATATAGTGGCGAAAACCATTGCTAAAGAGGTCACTCCCGGTGAAGGGATCTCGGCTCTTTCCTCGTAGAATGAGGTGCAGGATATTCCAGCTGAATACCACGATGCAAAGCAAAAGTAATGGACTATAGTGAAGTTATTACCCTGACGCAAACTTCTGTCCAAGGGGTCACTCCCGGTGAAGGGATCTCGGCCCTTGCCTCATCGACTGAAGTGCTGGATATTCATAACCGAATACCACTGTCCAAAACAAAAAAGAACGTCCTTGCAATAACAGCTTTTTGAAAAATGTTCCAACAACATCAGAATAGGTTTTTTAGCTTGCATTGATCCGAATCAATGCAGTTCCATCAATTAACACACCACAAAAGAATGAAAATACGATGTACTTATATGCCATCCGCATTCGCCACTGGGTCCCGTCATCACCCGTTAGGTTACTTAACTAACGACAGAGCGGGGACTGGACTAGCGCTGGTGTAAAACATATACAACATCTAATAGTATATATATCAATATATAATATTCGCTCATGGCGTGATAAATGCAACATCACAGAAATGTAATAAGCATCACAGAACAATACAGATAATCTAGGATCCCCGGGTTTCATAGAGCCGCTACTGAAACCCGAAGTTCCCCTGGTCTTGTGGATAGCCTGTGCAATGAAATCCTAGACCCCTATGGGCGCGGCAAGTTACCCGCCAAAACCTGAAGTGAGGCAGCCCCCTTCAACAACGTGAATGGACCACCCGACACTTCACCGAATCCGGTAACTTGAGCACCCCTCCTTGGGTCAACCTGTACCCCCTATGTGTGCGGCGAATAGCCCGCTAATTTTAGAGTAAAGCCCCCTCCGTCTCCAAGCCATGAGATGCGGGCCCGTTGCCCTCTAGAACCCGGCTATCCGTGCACCCCACCTTGGGGCAATCCTAGTATTGAAAGTAAAATATATACAACTGGTACATCGACCTCAGCCCGGTCGTGCCCCAAAAGAATAATATGCAAACAGGCAGTGATGGCAGTCCACATGTTGGACGCTCGCCCCGCAATAACAAATGTACAAATACAACCAAACTGTACTAACATTGCATCCAGGCTATCCACCACGACAAATCTGCAACATCACAACACAACACAGAATATCAACGTGAATGTCACGTTCGCAAATCCGTCTAAAAGAACTATAGCAATTAGACAAGATTTACCGATCAAATGATATTCAAGGTCGCAGATATAATGTAAATGCTGTGAACTAACATGTTTAAAATTTTCGATCGACAAAATTTCCCGAAGTGGGCCCCAAGTACAATACCCAGTACTCAGAAAAATCTGGGCCCAAACAAAAATACCAGAAACCACATCTCCAAGTCAGAGACCACCACAGAAAATTTCGTGCACTGTGGCTACAGTACTGCGGTGGATCCGCGGCCAAAACGTGGGTACGGCCGCGGTTCCGCCGCGCTACAGTGATATCATGCAACCAATTTTCTGCAGTGTTCTTAGAAAACCCTGCCTGAATTTCTGCAATGCTCAAAATAATTTTTTGACGACAAAAAAAATTCGACAGAAACTGTAATACCCAGTTCTTTTTGTACACCAATATTTGCATTTTTATAAAATACTATTTACAAAATATATTTATTTTATTTATAAATTATTTTAATTTCTTTAAACCCTAAACCCAGATCCCAATTCCCTCTATTGTTGTGTCTCAGCCCACTCTCTCTGTTATTCCTTCTAACTCCCCTAACCCCATTAAACACCAAACCATAACATCTCTACTTTTCCCACAAATTCCAATGTCCCTATTTTCTTCGTAATAAATTCCAACCCGGCCCGTTCCTTTTTCCTTAATTCTTTGTTTCTAAATTTTTCCCTCAACCCACTTCCCTTTTTTATAAACAAATTTTCCTTTCCCTTTCATATCACTGCAGCCGTTCCTAAGCCCACCGGAAACCATAAAAAGAATTTACTAAATTAAATTCCATCCCGTTCCCATTTCAGATTATTTTCCCAGTTTCCTAAGCCCATTCCTTATATTCTCATTCAATTTCTTTCAATTCCCTAAGCTGCCTTTGTTTCCTTCTCAAAATTTTCCCGAGCCCAGCAGCCTATTTCACTATCAGCCAAATTCTTTAAAAAAAAAAAAAGGGAATTAATTTCCTTGCGAGCCCGGCCCTTCTCTTTCTTTCTCTCAATTTACTCCCCGGCCCACTTCTGTTTTTGCTTTGTTTTTTTAAAGGAAATTTCTTTTATGGCCCGGCCCACTCCCGTTAACCCAAGCCCGCTCACGCTTCAAACCCGACCCGCACCCACATCTTCTTCCTTCCAACGGTAACCTCCACTGTTCACGCGCGCGTTCCTTCGCGAGCGCGCTTCTCGCGCCGCCTCCTCCGCCTGCGCCCACGTCGCCTGGGCGTTACCCCCACGAAGTGCGACCCTTCATCCTTCCTCCCTCACACTTAAACTCCTCCTTTCTCTCAACATCCCTCCTCCTCCTCTCTCGCTCCCACCTTCGAACCCACTGCATCCCTCGCGACCCACGACTCACCGGCGGCCTCGCCTGCATCCCCGACTCCTCCGGTGACCACCAAACTCTTGGCCTTCTTCCCCGAGCTTACCTCACTGCCCCACTCATTGCTCCCCCTCTTCTCTCTGTCTTTCTCTCTCACTCTCGATTTCCTTTCCCTCACTGTCTCTCTCTCAGTGGACACACTCTTTCTCTCTCTAACTCTACCCTCTCTCTCCGACGGTCCTCACTGCTCTCTCTCCCTCGCTCCCTCTCTCTCCCAGACCTCTCTTCCTATGTCTCTCTCTCCCGATCACTCCCTCTCCCTCTCTGTCTCAACCCTCTCTCTCTCTCGTTTCTCTCTCTTCTCTCTCCCTGAGTTTCCCTCTTTCTCACTCGTTCTCTCTATGTTCTCTCTGCAATTTCCCTCTCTCTCTCTCTCCAGTTCCCTCTAGCTCTCTCTCTCTGTGTTTCTTTCCCTCTCTCTAAACCTCTCTCTCTCTCTCTCTATTTCTCTAGCTCTATCCCTCTCTCTCAATATACCCCTCCCACTGCAAACCCCTCACCATCGACTTCGCAGCACCTTTATCTTTCCAGTCTCGCGAGCTCTAGGCGTCATCGAGGCAGAACCCCATAGCCGAGTCCGAGCACGAGCCGAGGCCACGAACCCTATGCGCGTCACTCATCGCGCGTTCACGCCGTTACCACTGCCGTACATCGCCGGGACATCTCCAGGCAAGTTTGTACTTGCTTACATGCTATTTACCTTTGGTACTGTCACTAAATACATAGGTGTTACAGTTACAATTTTAACCCAATTTTTATGCCATAACTGTTCGATGCTTGTTCTCATAGAAAATCATTATCAATTTTGACGGAACCAGATATAATGCTTTGGCCCTTGCTGTGATGGATACCCTGCGCAAGTTTTGTTAGAAAATATGACCGTTCATAACTAAAACAACTACCCCCAATGTTGCCTGTAAAACTGGATATTTTCTGTACCTGAAAACCATAAAAATCACCATAAATTAAATACATGCTAGATTGATGTGCTCGAGGGCTCAAATCTAAGCCAACTCGACGAACCATGACTCTACATTAGTTTCTAGACATTCCTGTACTTAGATCATGATGATGTTCGTATCGGAGTGCAACTCTGGACTGCAGTCCAGAGTGACTCCAGTTATTGGTTGCTGTTCCACAATGGGTACTACAGGAATTACTTAACTCGTAGATTTCGGAACTCCGTTGCTGATTGTAGGTAACTCTGTTAGCTAGACAACACAATTAGTTTCATCCTGTTTCGTTATCATTTACTATTTAATCTGTAATTTAGAAGATCGGGACACATAACAGTCCCAGCAGAATCAGAATTGACATGTTAATATTAAACTGATTATAACTCCTAACGTACAGATGCGATTGAAGATCCGTTTGTTGCGTTGAAAACCTTACTGAAAACCCTAGAATTCATTCAACTGTAGTGTCGCTAAATTATGATCCCAACTGGGGTTAAAATGCGTTGCGAAATGGATTCCTGATTCTGAAACCGGATTTCCAGCCGCGTGCGCTTAAAATGAAACAGTTATAACTAATGATCCTGAAACCCGATTGGCTTGAAACAAAATTCTATGGATAGCTAACTGAACATATTAATTACTACCTGTTTATCATTTCGCCAAATTACATACATATACTTCATGATAAATCGTGCAAGTAATAGACTGTTGTTTTTATGACACCTTAATTGTGCTTTTATACTGTTCATGCATCACATCATACCCATATCATGTTAGTGATAACCTAGTGACATCGTGCATTTACTCAGTGTTAGATTTTAGTGTTGATTGTGGCAAGTACGTCAGTGTTCGTGTATTCGTGATTAAGTGAAAGTGGTACGTACTTGTGCACAATCAGTGACCCTGTTATTCTATTGCATTGTCGACGTCTGTGGGATGCGTGCACGTGTGACTAATAAGTGGAATGGGACATTTATGGAAACGTTTGCACGGGTGTCACAGATAAGACACCAGACACTGCCATTTATCTTAGGTATTAATCGGGACGTGCTTGATGGAGGTCCTGCCTCCAGTTCTCGCGCAGACTTGTCACGGATCGATTAGTATTTAGATCGATGGTTAGCGTTTGATGTAGACCTCGGGGTGTGGGGTAGTTCAAGTGTGAATTCAACAGAATCTCGGGAGTCCCATGCCGGCTTACATATTTAGGGAGTTATATGGAGATTTACAGGGTATGTGCTATAGACACCGTGATACATTCGTTACATGTTGGGCCCGTGGTCCCTTGCCCTTGGGTTCTACCCTTGGGTGGAGGACACTCGCGAGTGGTTGACTCTCACACTTGGACTGACGATAGGTTTATTGACCTGTGCAGTGAGACTTAGAGACTGATAGGGTTACTGGCATTTTATTCATGATATACTGTGTGACATACGTGACATATCGTTATACAGCTTTACTGTTCCGCTGCATTGATTACTGTGCATTCATATTCTTGCTATCGTTGATTTACTGTTATTCATTTCCATTACCACTGTTAGAATTATCACTTTATTTTATATATATATTATTGCTATTGTGTCGCTCTGACGACCTGAGTATGCATGCTCAGTGTGAGAAGACGATTTAGCCTGGACCAGTGCATCACAGACTTCCTGACTTGCCGTTCCTAGTTACATCCGTTTGTTCCACTTCAGGTCAGTTTACATTATTGTATCTTTCAGTTACTGCATTTCTCATTACCTGCGCATCGTTTACTGTTTACCATGATAAACTAGAAGCCGAAGTGTGACTACGGCAGGTCTTTTCCTTGACCGTAGGAGCATGGCTGGCCTTGTCTACCCCTCGTATTCCGTATTTTGGGAAGCGGGGCGTGACATGGTTTAGTTGGTATCAGAGCCAGGTTTTGCATCAATTAGGATTGCAGTTTTCCGTGTACAGTTTGGCAATCTAAGACACCCTTCGGTCTAGATTGTAAACTTGTCACTCTTGATCCATATTCACATCGAGTGTTCAGCTATCCATTCGCTATGGTTTCGGGTGACTTGACAAGGGTACGTGGTGGCAATTGCACTACCGTACTCTATTCAAGTGACTTAAATTGATACAGTTGATTCTCCACTTGTAATGATATTCATCATCTCTGATATTCTTGAATCCTTATTCTATCCATATCATATTTTCATTCATTTATCGTGTGACTCATATCATTCTCGAAATTGTTGTTTCAGGATCATGTCTTCCAACGACTTTTCATCTTTATCCGCTCCCCAGAATCAGAATGTTGAGATCCTTAGTGTACTACAAGGTTTGAAGGAAGCCCAGGAGCGGACAAACGACTTATTAGCTGAAGGATTGAGAAGACAGGTGAATCAGGCACCAGCGGGAGTCTCCAATCATAAAGGGACCCCTATTGGACGAGGAAAGGAGAAGAAGATGAAGCGTCAACAGAAGCATCAGAAGACCCCATGTTGTGGATATTGTAAGAGACCAGGACATCTTCATAAGGATTGTCGCCGTGCCCAAGGGAAATGACTGATATGCGGTTCCGACAAACATCTTATCAACGGTTGCCCAGAAAGGAAGGAGCTTAAAGGAGGAGATTCATCCACACTCTCCACTGATGCCAAGTGAGGATTACTGCGTAGCTCGAATTTCGATAATAAAGCGGACCCAACACAGGTTTCAACTCGCATGACGATGATGCAGTGTTCTGGCAATCGAAGGAGAATTTTTATGTTTTCAAATTTCAGTATTATGTTGTCATCCTCTTATAAACATTTCTTTCGTTTGAACCTTTGTATCCATCGAACTTTTAGTTGAATGAAATAAAATTTGAATCATAATATGTGTATCATTCTCTTGCCTTCACTTTATCTAATTCCATTCATTATCATAGTATTTTAATTCTGATCTTTCAGTTCTTGCAACCGCACATTTTTCCTATATTTTGTACCCTGAGTTTTCCTTGATGTATTCCACTGTCTAATCATGACTTCTCTTTCCAGGCCATGGCCCACCCTGGAGCAGCGCCGCATCTAGATGAGGATACACAGTCATGCGTTTCCTTAGATCACACACTGACGAGTTCCGATGATGAGGTCTATGGTCCCCAAGTCAACTTCGAAAACAATGATTCAGGGGACGAAGGAGCAGCCGTTCCTGTGTTCGACATGATAGCTGATTCTGATGAAGAGGGAGAAGACCCCGAAGAGAACCCTGTAGAGGAAGACCAGATAGAAGAAGATCCCGAGGAAGAACCGATAGAAGAAAATCCAGCGGAGGAAAATCCCGTGGAAGAAAATCCCGTGGAAGAAAATCCAGAGGAAGAGAATCACATGGGATCGGACCTCGATGAAGAAGCTCTATTCGAGGATGAAGGACCAGAAGATCAAGACCCTGCCGTGGAAGAACTTTCTTTAGCGATACCTGCGAGGCGATATGGGAATGGACGCCCCTACCTGAATGCGCGAGCCTACCGCAACCTACTGAATCTCCACAACCGCGACTGACGGAATATCTTTTGATGTGTCTTTCTGGCCAAATAAAATGTGTATAGTTTAGGGCCACTCTTCGTCTTTGAAAATGTCTTGTTTCAAATTTTCTCGAATGAAATAAAATCTTCTGAATTCGTAAACCTTTTGATTATTGCTTCGCTTAATACTTGTTTATTGCCCATATCCATTTATTTCCTGCTGAGATTCCTGACTGTCCACCCCTACTCATCGTATAGTTTTCACCCTCGTTTCGATTGGAAAGTACCGCACCCTGATCCTTGGAATGAGGCACCATTCATCCTTCGTCTGTGCCCCGTTTGAGATCCTTCTGGGAGGAGAACAGTTCTTGTGAAACTTCCAAGTTCGCTAACCATTCACATCTTGATTCATATGTTGTACCGACCACTATCCTACCCATACTTCTTCCCTTGTAGTCATTTGTTGTTCGCCCCGACATCCTGTGCTGACTCGATCCCGATCTGCTTGATCTTCAGCCTAAAGCCGCCTTACTCCGACCATTGAATGATCCACATTTTTCTCATAACCATTACCCTAGCTAGCCCTATACCTCCTTGTGTTCTCCTTATTACCCTAAGTATATATAGGGACTTTTTATTCGAAAATTTAGTTTTCAGTATTTTGTAATTGTCAAAGAGTACGTGTTATTGATTACTCCGTTTTTGGTTTGAAGTACATTATTGTTATTTTCATTTCAGTAGCACAACCTTACACCGCACATATTTTATTCCATGATCTTTATTTTTCACTATATGAGTTTCTACGCTATTTGATCGATACTTCATCCTAAAAGTATTTTTAACCTACCGAATAAGCTTTCGCTACCTCAGTATGGTTACTTTATCTTCGAGTGTTGTGTTGTTATACCTTATACTTATTACGTTTGCCATGCTACCTTATTATGTTTATACGTGCACATAGTTAAATTTCGATTTTATCAAGTACGCCTCGAATAATATTGTTCGTTATTGTTGTTATTTATACTTCCGTATATGAAGTATCCCTTATAGTTATACCTGCATTATAGCTTTTAGTCCTAACTTTCCGTACGTTGTTCTTACTTATACCTATTTTAAAACTTCTTCGTCCTCGTACTGCTAATAAAATCTTTTATGTTAGTGTGCAGTATGATAGCTTTCGCTTATGTTTCTATAACTTATCTTTAAATTTCGAGGACGAAATTTCTGTAAGGGTGGTATGATGCAATACCCAGTTCTTTTTGTACACCAATATTTGCATTTTTATAAAATACTATTTACAAAATATATTTATTTTATTTATAAATTATTTTAATTTCTTTAAACCCTAAACCCAGATCCCAATTCCCTCTATTGTTGTGTCTCAGCCCACTCTCTCTGTTATTCCTTCTAACTCCCCTAACCCCATTAAACACCAAACCATAACATCTCTACTTTTCCCACAAATTCCAATGTCCCTATTTTCTTCGTAATAAATTCCAACCCGGCCCGTTCCTTTTTCCTTAATTCTTTGTTTCTAAATTTTTCCCTCAACCCACTTCCCTTTTTTATAAACAAATTTTCCTTTCCCTTTCATATCACTGCAGCCGTTCCTAAGCCCACCGGAAACCATAAAAAGAATTTACTAAATTAAATTCCAGCCCGTTCCCATTTCAGATTATTTTCCCAGTTTCCTAAGCCCATTCCTTATATTCTCATTCAATTTCTTTCAATTCCCTAAGCTGCCTTTGTTTCCTTCTCAAAATTTTCCCGAGCCCAGCAGCCTATTTCACTATCAGCCAAATTCTTTTTAAAAAAAAAAAGGGAATTAATTTCCGTGCGAGCCCGGCCCTTCTCTTTCTTTCTCTCAATTTACTCCCCGGCCCACTTCTGTTTTTGCTTTGTTTTTTTAAAGGAAATTTCTTTTATGGCCCGGCCCACTCCCGTTAACCCAAGCCCGCTCACGCTTCAAACCCGACCCGCACCCACATCTTCTTCCTTCCAACGGTAACCTCCACTGTTCACGCGCGCGTTCCTTCGCGAGCGCGCTTCTCGCGCCGCCTCCTCCGCCTGCGCCCACGTCGCCTGGGCGTTACCCCCACGAAGTGCGACCCTTCATCCTTCCTCCCTCACACTTCAACTCCTCCTTTCTCTCAACATCCCTCCTCCTCCTCTCTCGCTCCCACCTTCGAACCCACTGCATCCCTCGCGACCCACGACTCACCGGCGGCCTCGCCTGCATCCCCGACTCCTCCGGTGACCACCAAACTCTTCGCCTTCTTCCCCGAGCTTACCTCACTGCCCCACTCATTGCTCCCCCTCTTCTCTCTGTCTTTCTCTCTCACTCTCGATTTCCTTTCCCTCACTGTCTCTCTCTCAGTGGACACACTCTTTCTCTCTCTAACTCTACCCTCTCTCTCCTACGGTCCTCACTGCTCTCTCTCCCTCGTTCCCTCTCTCTCCCAGACCTCTCTTCCTCTGTCTCTCTCTCCCGATCACTCCCTCTCCCTCTCTGTCTCAACCCTCTCTCTCTCTCGTTTCTCTCTCTTCTCTCTCCCTGAGTTTCCCTCTTTCTCACTCGTTCTCTCTGTGTTCTCTCTGCAATTTCCCTCTCTCTCTCTCTCCAGTTCCCTCTAGCTCTCTCTCTCTCTGTTTCTTTCCCTCTCTCTAAACCTCTCTCTCTCTCTCTATTTCTCTAGCTCTATCCCTCTCTCTCAATATACCCCTCCCACTGCAAACCCCTCACCATCGACTTCGCTGCACCTTTATCTTTCCAGTCTCGCGAGCTCTAGGCGTCATCGAGGCAGAACCCCATAGCCGAGTCCGAGCACGAGCCGAGGCCGCGAACCCTATGCGCGTCACTCATCGCGCGTTCACGCCGTTACCACTGCCGTACATCCCCGGGACATCTCCAGGCAAGTTTGTACTTGCTTACATGCTATTTACCTTTGGTACTGTCACTAAATACATAGGTGTTACAGTTACAATTTTAACCCAATTTTTATGCCATAACTGTTCGATGCTTGTTCTCATAGAAAATCATTATTAATTTTGACGGAACCAGATATAATGCTTTGGCCCTTGCTGTGATGGATACCCTGCGCAAGTTTTGTTAGAAAATATGACCGTTCATAACTAAAACAACTACCCCCAATGTTGCCTGTAAAACTGGATATTTTCTGTACCTGAAAACCATAAAAATCACCATAAATTAAATACATGCTAGATTGTTGTGCTCGAGGGCTCAAATCTAAGCCAACTCGACGAACCATGACTCTACATTAGTTTCTAGACATTCCTGTATTTAGATCATGATGATGTTCGTATCGGAGTGCAACTCTGGACTGCAGTCCAGAGTGACTCCAGTTATTGGTTGCTGTTCCACAATGGGTATTACAGTAATTACTTAACTCGTAGATTTCGGAACTCCGTTGCTGATTGTAGGTAACTCTGTTAGCTAGACAACACAATTAGTTTCATCCTGTTTCGTTATCATTTACTATTTAATCTGTAATTTACAAGATCGGGACACATAACAGTCCCAGCAGAATCAGAATTGACATGTTAATATTAAACTGATTATAACTCCTAACGTACAGACGCGATTGAAGATCCGTTTGTTGCGTTGAAAAACTTACTGAAAACCCTAGAATTCATTCAACTGTAGCGTTGCTAAATTATGATCCCAACTGGGGTTAAAATGCGTTACGAAATGGATTCCTGATTCTGAAACCGGATTTCCAGCCGCGTGCGCTTAAAATGAAACAGTTATAACTAATGATCCTGAAACCCGATTGGCTTGAAACAAAATTCTATGGATAGCTAACTGAACATATTAATTACTACCTGTTTATCATTTCGCCAAATTACATACATATACTTCATGATAAATCGTGCAAGTAATAGACTGTTGTTTTTATGACACCTTAATTGTGCTTTTATACTGTTCATGCATCACATCATACCCATATCATGTTAGTGATAACCTAGTGACATCGTGCATTTACCCAGTGTTAGATTTTAGTGTTGATTGTGGCAAGTACTTCAGTGTTCGTGTATTCGTGATTAAGTGAAAGTGGTACGTACTTGTGCACAATCAGTGACCCTGTTATTCTATTGCATTGTCGACGTCTGTGGGATGCGTGCACGTGTGACTAATAAGTGGAATGGGACATTTATGGAAACGTTTGCACGGGTGTCACAGATAAGACACCAGACACTGCCATTTATCTTAGGTATTAATCGGGACGTGCTTGATGGAAGTCCTGCCTCCAGTTCTCGCGCAGACTTGTCACGGATCGATTAGTATTTAGATCGATGGTTAGAGTTTGATGTAGACCTCGGGGTGTGGGGTAGTTCAAGTGTGAATTCAACAGAATCTCGGGAGTCCCATGCCGGCTTATATATTTAGGGAGTTATATGGAGATTTATAGGGTATGTGCTATAGACACCGTGATACATTCGTTACATGTTGGGCCCGTGGTCCCTTGCCCTTGGGTTCTACCCTTGGGTGGAGGACACTCGCGAGTGGTTGACTCTCACACTTGGACTGACGATAGGCTTATTGACCTGTGCAGTGAGACTTAGAGACTGATAGGGTTACTGGCATTTTATTCATGATATACTGTGTGACATACGTGACATATCGTTATACAGCTTTACTGTTCCGCTGCATTGATTACTGTGCATTCATATTCTTGCTATCATTGATTTACTGTTATTCATTTCCATTACCACTGTTAGAATTATCACTTTATTTTATATATATATTATTGCTATTGTGTCGCTCTGACGACCTGAGTATGCATGCTCAGTGTGAGAAGGCGATTTAGCCTGGACCAGTGCATCACAGACTTCCTGACTTGCCGTTCCTAGTTACATCCGTTTGTTCCACTTCAGGTCAGTTTACATTATTGTATCTTTCAGTTACTGCATTTCTCATTACCTGCGCATCGTTTACTGTTTACCATGATAAACTAGAAGCCGAAGTGTGACTACGGCAGGTCTTTTCCTTGACCGTAGGAGCATGGCTGGCCTTGTCTACCCCTCGTATTCCGTATTTTGGGAAGCGGGGCGTGACAGAAACTCAGAATTTGGAAATGCAGTATTTGGAAATTTCATTCGATTGAAGTTCTAAACACGTTAGAGCAAGCTAGTAAAGGTTAATGGCGTGACTCTGATACCATGTAAGTCTACGGTAGCGCCCCGGCCGTCTTTCCTAGGCCAAAATGCGGAAAAGAAAACTTTTTCAAATTAGAAAACGGCGCTATCGTATGCTTAAAACCCGGATCGAACCATTAACCTACAACTAGCTATCTGGAGAAGGGATAGAAAGGCTATACCAATCGATCCGAGTCCTTCGGTCTTTGGCCACCTTCCTAAGCTCCTCGCGGCATCTCCGGTCTCGATCTCCTTGCCGGAAAGGGCACCACATCATCGATTCTTTTTATGGGCTCCTGCTTTATCCGAAGAAACTCGGGCACGAAGTGTGCTAGCCGACGTGTCCAATATGATGTAGCGAATGTTTGTGATCACTTTGTCTCTTGCATCCATGAGATAGATGGAGGTTGAAGGTGTTGCCATTGATGGAGATTATGAGCTAAAGGAGGAAGAAGAAGAAGAGGCTCTCTTTTCTTTTCTTTTCTTGTGTTGAATTATTGTGAGAGAGAAAGAAGAAAATACAATAGCAAACTCAATATCAAGTGGCTGCCCTCCCTCTCTCCTCACATCAATTCAACACACTAATCAATCACATAATGTGATATTTGCACAAGAAATGATACCATGAGTCACCTATGAAGTACATGTATCATTTAATGCACAAAATGATGGTTTCTAGCTCATAATTTCCATCATCCAAACATTAATCCAAACATTTGGTCCAACAAAAAAGATCCGGCAACATCTAAAGTAAACTCGTGACGGATCACAAGGATACCCCTCACCTGTATATACATACCTGCATCCGTATTCCGATTGAATGCGAATGTGATGAGACTAAAGTAATCCAACAAATCTAATACTAGGATCCGGCTTAAACCAAAGCCCACTAGTATGATCTATCCGATCATGATCCGTGCACTACCGCACGTATATGATCGAACCCTGCCATATATCATACGGCCTCTTCAACGTTTCGCCCGAAACTTGAGAAACAGTCTGTGGGGGACTCTAAAGACTCGTCAATACTTTTGCTGTGGATTTAACCACTGGCACGTCAGAGGTACTAGCTGTACGTAACGGGCTACCAGGTATTGACCAAAAGGGAGGTCGATGAGCGAACTCATCCTGACACCCTACTGAGCCTGTCAGTGACAATATCCGTAGAGTCCGGTCCGTTCGTCTATGAGCATCGCATGGCGGGCCTAGGGGGTTGGTAAAGGTCAGACCCCCAAAAGCGGTACAAGTCATGTCGGAGTGTAGCCCATAACACCCTGAGATACTACTAGAATACCTACCAGTAAATCTCCTGCCTTGGCTAAGGACTTCGTGTAATGGCTCTCTTAGACACAGCGCGATCTCACCCCCAATACCAGGAGAGACGAAACCCCTGCCGATCCGCTCACTGCCTCCATGTGGCTCGGGACTGTACCCAACTAAAACCTGTTTGCACGACTCCTTTGAGCCGTGGTAAGATAGTAATCAAAGCACAGTGGGAACTCACATGAGACAAATGACGATCTCAGGTCGATGAACTAACCTGTACACATGTCACCAGGGAACTGCTATCTGAAGTCTGGTATAATACCAACTAGCATGTTCCCGGCGAGTCCTGTCCGGTGTACTCATAACCCAATGAGCACCTGTATACATCTTAGGTGAACCAACTGACACCAATGGCTTGTGAGACCGGCCACCGCCCCTCGTTGGGGTCTCGACTGTATACAATAGTCTACTAACGGAGTATCGATACCCAGTCTCGAAACTCCCACAACTAGGGACCACTTTAAGGATGTGCTTATAGACTACCCAACTCTCACGTATATGATCGCCATCATACTGCTGGTAGTCAAGCAAAAATCCTAAGGGCTCTATCAACGTGTAATAGCGACCTGTAAGGTCACCTAAAGCAGTACACGATGATAAAGATAAACCATGGTAGCATACTATTCTCCATCAACGTGTAATAGTGAACCACAATATCACCTAAAGCATGTACACGATGATAAATACAAACCAGATAGTATACAATCATCCTGAGTAAGATTGTCCTACCGGCATAGGTCCTCCCTCAATCATTGCAATCACGTGCCTGCGATCCAATAATTGACTTTGAGGGCACTATATCCAACAAGTATAACAAGCAAGCACATGTGTGTGTGTGTGGGTGTAAACCTATTCTAGGGTTCGCAACTAGGGAACTATCCTAGTTTTCTTCCAAACCCTAATCTATCCATAATACACCTAAACACATCTAGAATATCCATGTCACGCATAAAGATATCATATATAGTATACTAAATATCAAACCGCGGGGGTGCTATACGCCATCTACCCGACTTCCCCCATAGATATAATCTACTCACCTGCATCCTTTGTGTCGGTGTCGGTGTCACCTTCATCTTCTTCATCAAATGAATCCCTCGCGAAGGTAACTACAAAGATAACACAATCACAACGCACATTAAAATCACATCGGAAAACCAAAACGACACGTTAAGGCCTATAGGTTAGAACCTATAGACTACGCTTTCAAAACCATCAAACAATCCTTAATATCGTCGTACAAAAGTCAAGAGATCGAGGTAAAACAAAATACTAGAATTCCAGAATTCAAAATACGCAAAACGAAACCCGAATCAAAACAGCCACTATTGAAAATGGTCCCAGATTTTACCCTAGGTCAAATTGGTCAATTTTGCATATGCCAAGGGTCTAGTTTACATGAAATAAAGCTACAGAACCAACACGGATCAAATCCGCACTGGTCTGGCCGCAAATTGCGGCCAGAAAGATTAAAATTTCGGCCTGAATTGGGAGATAGGGGCTAGGGTTTTGGTGGTAGCTTCCTAGGTGCCTTCATGTATTAATGTCCTTGCAAAACAATTTTCAGAGGCTCCGGGTGTTAGCAGATTCCATTTAGCCCTCACATATTCCCCAATTTTCCGATATCGGCTTTTCTAAATCCGTATTCCGGGATTCTAGTCTCTGGTTTAGGTCTTAATTCTAGCACTAGGGGGTTTGTGAGGCCTCTACTGAGCTCAATTGCCCATCATAACTCTTAATTTCCAATAACCCTAACTAGAATTCTTCTAAGTCCACAAAACCACTCGATATCGGTTCTAATTTAACATGGGGGTAAAACTAATGGAAACACTAAGCTTATGGTTTAGAAAATACCTCATTTTGCAACTCAAGAAAAATCTTGAGTTGCCCCAAGTGGCCAAAATCCTTGCTTTCTTGGTCCAATGTGCTTCCCTTGAGCTTGCGCATCTTTTTAATGAAAAGGGCAATGGGTTTTGAGGTGTTTAGCATGGAGTTTTGGGTTTTTTTGTGAAGATGGAAGAGAGGGGCAGCAGCAGCAGCAGCTCGATGAGGGAGAGGGAGAGAATGATGGAGAAAAATGAAAAGGAATGGGAGCTTGGTCAAAGTTTGACCCCTCACCCTCTCTTTCTCTCTCTTGCCCATACCTCTATTATTCAAATCTTTTCTTTTTATTTTCTTTTTCCCTTCTTTTCTTCTCTCTAATATTGCAATAGGAAACCCAAAAGAAACCATTGCAGAAAAATTCCCAAGTGTGAAAAAGTCTTTGTGCAAGCTAAGTGCACAAAACACGCTTAATCCGCGATTAGCGATTTTTAATCGCGATTAGCTCTAAAATAGCGTATAAGTAATCATAAAAACTTAAAAATTGCATAATTCCAAAAAACACCATCTTTTATGTAATTTCCATAATTTTCCAAAATTTTCACAAATTTGTCGGTATTTAATTATACCGCCTTATTAAAATATTAAATATTTTATTGTTAAATTATAAAAATTCTCAAAAATAATATTTTATATTTTGAAATGTTACAATCTCCCCCCTTTAAAGAAATTCGGTCCCCGAATTTAAATTTAAACCCCCAAATTCTAAAACATTTCAGTAAAAGTCCAAGTCGTCGGGGTTCCGAAATCATCAATACATAAATCGCATTATAGCGCAATGCATGAGCATTAAAAATGAGCAGATAACTCAAAATCCAAACTCCGTCAACCATCCCGCAATCATCGGAGTCATGGTGAGGCACAAAGGTCAAATCCAAAACAAAACCGATACGATATACATCAAAAATATACATGTAGACATCAATCTATGCATGTAATTAACTAAAAGAAATGCATGCCAAACCTTTTTATGTTGCTGTGCTACGCGCGTATCGCGGCATAGTGGCGGACGCCAATTGTACGAAAATAACCATATATGTATGTATCTTTTGTTTAATATGTGCGTTCCGCCGTTTTGAAAGCAATTTAGAAGGGTTTCCTTGTTTTAAATGTTTCGTGTCATATCAGACACGTAGGTATATACTGAGACTATAGCTCGCCCCCCCTTTTTTTTGAAATCCCTTCGATAACTATCAATGCATGCAAAATATATCCATGTACTGTCCTCTGACTAGTCCTGCTCAGTACGAAAACAAATAGCAAATATCATAAAAACGTACTGCTCCATAAGGAATCAATCCCAAAATGTATATAAGAATACCCTGTGCGTCTGGTGCGCACGGAAATCAAAATCCATATATGTTCCATACATGTGCACAGAAAGAACATCTAGGTGCAACGGGTGTGCACGAAACATCTGTCATAGGCAACGCATGTGCCTGACGGCAAAATCAGGTGCATCTGATATGCACGAAGAATCTCGATTTAGCGCATCTGGTGTGTACAAAAATCGCATCTCATAACATGCGCCCAACATGTGCGAAAATCCAAATCGGTGCATCCATCATGCACGAAATCAACATCAAAATCAGAATCGAAATCGACGGTATACAATACAGCTCAATCCAGATCAGGTATACCGCGGTATATAATCTCACAACCATGTGCATCAGCGTGCACAAATCAAATCAAAATACTAAAAGTGCATGAAAACTATGCTGGAAGCATAAATCAAATCACATGCATAAAATAGGAATGAAATCACAATCAATACCTCAAGCGTAATAACTATGCATAAAATATGAATACCCAGTAGGTGCAACCATGGTGCACGAAAACAAATATTATGAAACTCCGTCATCAAGACTAAATCATGCGAATAGATCACCCAAAATACCGAAATCCAAGGTGACGGATACGTGATAACCAAATCACCAAATCACAAATCATAAATACCTTCGTCAATAGTTCCTCATTCAAAGTCGAGAAGGTGTCGGTGCATCCAATGTCAGCAGAGCATGATATCTACTTGCCCCCTGTTCATGGTCTGGCGCCTGGTGCTTTTAGGCTCTTGTCTCTCACTGTGCATTGCTAGATATATAGCTCCTCGGCTCAACGGCCTAATATGGAATGACGACGGAAACAGTCCCGCTCTGGCACATCCTCTACAGATCTCTGGCCAACTATCTCGTCGACGATGCCGAACTCTGGCCTGCTGGGTGTGCGCAATATGACCGCTCCTGGCCTAAGACTTCTCGTATAGTATTCCAGAAAGGTCCTGTCGAAGTCTCTCTCAAATCTCGTTTCTACCGAATTTCCCGGAAGTTACCACCCTGTACTAAATCTTTTTCTTGTTCCAGAATGGCTGCATACTCATCGTGACTCCTTCTGGAAGGTATATCCATATACAACGCCTCTGCATGCGTATCGCATCTCTGGTGTCAGCGGAGTGGCACGTCATCTCATCGAAATCTCGTGCGACTCTTTACTCCATTCTGTTCCAATGTCGACTGATTCGGACTCGTCTTCTCGTGGCTGCATGGACTGCGCTCCAACGGCTATACTCGTATCTGGAGTCTCCCAAGCAATGTATCCCATCACATGATATCCGAATGATGTTGAACCATCCGATCGATTTGTCAAAACCTCATAATCCCCCAAGAGATCAATATCCTGAGTACAGTTTAATAGTATTCCAGTACATACCACAGCACCTGTGGACCAACCGTAGAAGGGCAAACCCAAGCCTCACAAATGGCACCGCTAAACTGCCGCAAACCCTAAGGTTCGGAGGCGTTCCATGGTCATTACGTCGAGTTAGGGTTTCATTCTTCTAGAGGGTCCGCAGCATTACTTGCATTGTCTTCCAAATACTTTAAACTTGGAAATGGGTTACTGACGTTCGATCGTCTCTATCGACTCTCAACGAATCTGTGTGAAGTCGTCTCTAGCTGGAATCAACCTATCTGATGACCTCATATCGGGATAAGCGAGCGAACCACATGTCCTAGTCATTCATCCTCGGGTGACTAGCGACCTCCCATCATATCTCTAAGTATATACTCATGATGGGTGATATCTCGTCATTTGCAGCAACAACTGGCTCATTCGTCTGTACGCTGAACAGCGCCTCAATCATCATGAATAAGCGATACATCAAGGGTCATCATATTCTGGATGGCCTCTAGCAGTAGCCTGATCCTCTGGTGCTGATCTGCACGTCCGAGAAATCTCGTAAAAGCGATCTGCCAAACGCTCATGGCACGAAAACACAATAAAACGACGCCTCGCTATTGTAAGTCCACGTTACCTCCCCCGGTTCTTTTGGGCCTGCGGAAATGATGAAAAACGATTTTTCTTTTGGTGGTAACATGGACTCATAATACGGATCTTTGTTAAACAACTATCTAACAACCTAACTAGGAGTTTTACCTACTCGGTTAGGGGCTATACCTTAACTCGAACTCCTTCTCTTGAACTCCTTGTGGTGGTCGGATGGTTCTCTCCTCGTCGTCTCTTTGTGCCGAAGATGGATCCACCTGAAAGCTTCTACCTTTGTCCTCAACCTCAATCTTGAGGAAACTAGAACACTTGGTTTGCTAAACCTTGTATACTAGGATGAGTAGAGCAGTGTGTTGGGCTTTATCTCTATGGTTCTTGCTTCTCAACACATGAGAAAATAGAACCATGAACTAGAGAGAGAGCAAGAGGAAGAGGGAGAGCTTGAGGATGAGAGAGAATGAGAATAATAGAAAGAGCAAGACTTTTTTTTCCACCCTTGCTCTCATAATCCAAAATAATCATAACAATAATAGTAATTGAGTATTTTGTGATGGTTCAAGTCAAAATGGCAATATCATTTCATGCACTCATTTTGTAAAGAATAACAAGAAAGCAAAAGTCTTTGCCATGAAATGATAGCCATTGTAATGATGATGGTCAACAAGTCCAACCTAGTCAACCGGTCAACTAAGTCAACAGGTCAACAAAGTCAACCCTTCAACCAAACCATAGCATAATAATACTTAATTAATATTATCATTAATCATATTTCTTATTCTCATTAGGGTTTAGCAAAAGTCAACAGTCAACAACCCTAATGAGAATCCTCTGCCTCTGTCTCTCTGTCAACCGTGCATACACACCCGCATCCGCGTTCCGAGGAACATGAATACAAACGAGATAAAACCAATCCCAAAACGTACACTAGGATCTGGCTTAAACCAAAGCCCGCTAGTGATAACTGCCCGGACACTAAACGTGCACAAGTGCACGGATGTGACCAAACCCTGTCGCAAAACCATGCGACCTTTACTCTTTTGCCTAAAGGCGAATAGCTCTCTGTGTGGGACTCTAAATACTTGACACTACGCTGGCAGTGGGTTTAACCACAGACCGCAAGCGGCACTAGCTGTGCGTAATGGCCCCCAGGTAGATGCCGATAAGAAGACGGACGAGGTGAAACCCATCTGAATTCCTACTGAGCCTGAATGTGAAAATCTGCGTACAGTCCGGTCTGTTCGTCTGAGAATATCGCATGGCAGGCCTAGGGGGCGGTAAACTTTAGTCCCCTAATAGCGGTACAAGTCGTGTCGGAGTGTAGCCCAGAACACCCTGAGATAACACTGGAAACCTATCAGTATATCTCGCTTGCCCTGGCCAGGGACTTTATGTAATGGCTCTCCTAGACACAGCGCGATATCAACCCCCAATACCGGGAGAGACGAATCCTGTCTAACTGTCACTGCCACCAAGTGCTTTGGGACTGCACCCAACTATTACCTGTTTGCACGACTCCTTTGAACCGTGGTAGCGTAGTAATCTAAGTACAGTGGGAACACACTCGAGGCGAAGTGACAGTGTCAAGTCAGCAGACTAAGCCGTACTCATGTCACCTGGGAACTGATAACTGACGATAGGTATAGTACCAACCAACAGTTCCCGACGAGTCCTGTCCAGTGTACTCGTAACCTAACGAGCACCCGTATACTATCTCAAGTATGACGTACTGATGGCTGTGGGAAAGACCGTCCCCCCTGCTGGGATGAGAAGCACATACGCGAGTCTACTCCGGAGTATCGATGCCCTATCTCGATAGTCCTACGACTAGGGACCTGCATAAGGATGTGCTTGTGGATTACCCAGCCCACACGAGTGTGACTGCCATCACAACGCTGGTAATAAAGCAATGATCCTAAGGGCTCCACTAATGTGTATAGGTGATATACTAAAATAAACACATGTACACATTAAAGTAGAAACAAACCAAGTAGCATACTACTATTTTGAGAAAGATTGTCTATACAAGGTGAATATCCCAAGCTTCCATTAAGTAATATACAAACTAGTATGATACAGTAATGGCCTCTAGGGCATAAACACTAACAATCTCCCACTTGCACTAAGGCCATGTACTGGCGTATCGAAGACCTATCATCTCGATCAGCCGCTCGAATTGAGTCTGGGGTAAGGTCTTCGTGAATGGATCAGCAGTGTTATCTTCCATAGCAACTCTCCGAACCTCGATCTTGTAGCATTTTGAAAATCGTTTCGGTGAAATTTCGAAAAATCAGTAAAATAAAGGGGTTTTCTGTAAAAAGTCAAAATACAAATATCTTATTATAAAAATTAAATATACATATTCTAGCTATGTAATTGCTATTATTTGGTGTTTATTGAGCCGCTGGTGAAATTTCAAATTTTCTGAAAAAAATATTATTTTATTATTATTTTAAGCCGTCACTAATACATTTAATTAGGGAAAATTACAAATTGGAATTAGTTGAAACAAATTTTGTGCATCATAAAACTTTAAATAAAAATTTATCATATGGTTTTTGGAACGAAATCATTTGCCAAAACGGTTTAGAAATTATTGAAGAAAAAAGGCTTTTTTTTAGCGTAAATGGATGTTTGGGGTATTGTATTTATCATTTTTCATCACCCCACACCCGTACCCACACCCACAAACCCCCACTTACTCCTCCCCTTAGCTCAATTCAGCAGCCCCAATTTTTTCCCCACTTGAATTTCAAAGGAAAAGAAATGAAAGAAAAGAAAAGAAAATGGATAAATTAGTTAGACTTTTGACCTTGAATTGACTTTGACTTTCTCCCCATTTTTCTCCACCTCCCTCTCTCTCCTCCCCCACTCATTTTCTGGCCAAAATCTGAACCCCAACAGCCCTTCATTCTTCATCTCCTTCTCTTTAAAAAAGTTCTTCAAAAATGCTTGAAAAATCCACAAAAAATCAAGCAAAAATCCAAATCAAAATCCACCTCCTACCCATTTTCCCTTGGCTACCATTGCATGGATCTAGGGATTTAGATTTCAATTTGGGAGGCTAAGTGTGCTTGTGGGTTCTTCAAATTATTTGGGTATAAATTCTAACCTTTTTGCTTAATGTGTTGTTAATTGCTTAGGTTAGCTTAATTAATTGTTTAATTAGGTTTTTAATTAGTTTTAGGTGCATGATTTAAAATTCAAGAGAGGGGTTTGATTTTAAATTGGTATTTTGTGTTGTGAGATTTAGTTTATGTGATGTAATTGACATATTAATGTTATGCTAAATCCAATTTAAGTTGCTAGTTTGCATATTTGTTAATTTAAAAGTGATAATTATATAATTGGTAAACTAGTTTTTTTAAATAATTATATTCTTATGAGATAAAATTCAAATTTAGGTTTCATGTCATTATAAAGATTATATTGAGTGGTTTAATGCTTTTTGTTCATGGAAATCCAACATAAATTGTAGTTTGTGCATTTTTTTGCTTTGAAATTGTTAAAAAGGGTATTTTGTAAACTAGAATATTAGGGTTTTTGGAATTTAATGAGATTAAATTCCGGAAATTGTTTCTATGACTTATTTAAGATATTTAAAAAATTTATTGGCCTCTACATTCATTTAAATAACATGTTTTGTACAAAAACGGTGAATTGTGCTGGCTAGATTTTCGGAAAAATGACTTTTTGAGTGAAATTGGCGTTTTTGTGAGTTTCAACCTAGTTTATATTAAAATTAGTGTTCGTGAATGTGCAAATGAGTGTATTTGGGTTTTTCTCGATGGTTTGGCGTTTGTACGCCGACGTCGAGGGTTTTTGGGTTGATTTGTGAAATCAACCATAGGTTTTGACCTATGTGGGATTCGTGCGTCGTTTTGATCATGAGTCGGATTTTAATGAGATATGGTGCATTATGATATGTAGGTACCCCCATGTGGACTTCGAGACGACAAGCAAGCGCGTGGCGACGTCGGCACCGGCTAGCGAGGACCAGGTGAGTAGATTTATATCTATGGGGAGAAGTCGGGTGGATGGCGTATAGCACCCCCGCAGTCCGTGGTGGTGTATACGGATGCGTATACACACCAACATTTATTATATGTTATTTAGGATTAACAACGATTCTTAGGATGGATATTGGTGTGTTGGACTATTTTTAGTGTTGCGAACCCTAGGGTAGTGTTGCACTACACATACACACATACATACTTGCATACATTCCTATTGATATGTGCTCATGGGATTCTTTATAGTTATGTGTTCACATGGGTATGGGACTATGTGTTCACATACGGATTGAGGATGATACTTGGGATTGAGCTGAGTCGATGAGATTTGATTTGAGGCCGTGAGATCGGTAATATAGCAGGGTTCGTATCTTAGATACGACATGACGTTGTAGCGAGTCCTTGACGTAGTGTTTCACACATGTCCATGCACACGTAGGCGGTATCAGTATGGAACTAGACGTAGATCAGTACCCCGATCATGATATTTGATAAAGAGGATACCAGGTGAATAGTATGATGAATGTGATATTGACCCGTACCCAGATTGGGATGCCGTACGACGGATTTACGTACGAGCTATATTGATGATTGATCCGCACTCTTGACTTAGGATGCCTGATTATAGATATGGTATCGGATATGATATTATTGAGGCGGGATCACCGACTATACATATACAGGTATGTATATGTATCGACTCAGATGATAGGCGATTTCCTTACCTGTAGTTCAGCTTGTTAGTTCAGCCGTATAGTTTAGTGTAGTTGTTAGATTAGATTAGACTTCTTACCTATTTCAAAACTAACGAATCGTGGGTATTTTAAAAGACAGCCCAAGGGATCTTACGGATATTTCAAAAGACGTATCTTTTCATAAAAACACCGTAGCCCCTATTTTCAAAACCCCATGATTCGGGTTATTTCAAAAGGCACCAATTTGTAGGACTTATACTAGATTAATGCAGATTAGTTATCGTTGTGTCTAGTTTCAGCTCCCGCACATTATTGCTGTTTGCTCTGCCTCACATATTTATTTTGCTGCATATTCCATTATTGATATCATGCTGTTAGGACACTTGCACCATTACCGATGATGCGTATGTACCACGTACACCTATTTGCCGGCTCACACACATCTTCATCGGTAATTGCCATGTCACGTACACTTTAGAGAATATAATTGCTTGACTTAGATTGTTAGCTAATAGTTTTGACATGATATTAGTGTACTTCCCTTATATGCCATATTAGACATTGTAGTTATTACCTACCACTTCATGCATACTGTTATTCAGTTGTTCATGCCTAGTTCATTATCATTGACATATGCACTTGTGATGATTTCTTGAGATTTATGATATTTCTGGATTTCGGGGAAAGCCGCAAAATTTACAACTTATGATCTTTTAAAATATAAAATGTTGCGGTTTTCTAGTGATGTAAAGTGTCGTCCACCATGAGTTTGCTGTGGTTTTGGAGATCCGTGTCGAGGAGTGGAGGAACCGTCACGGGTACATGGTGGGCCCGGTATGGTACCCCGGGGCAAGAGGAATGTGGTGTTGATGTTGAGCCTGGCTGGGGAGCACTACCTACCGGTGATATTACCCGACGCGTCGGATATCCGGAGGATACCGTCGTGGTCTTGAGATGGATGGTAGGGGCCGGTCTGGACTGACGGTGCCCTAGATATTGAGATTGAGACATTGATATTTCGAGACAGTGAGATTTATGTTTTGTGTCGATGCTAGACACTGTTGATGCTGATTTCATTTATGATACCTCAGTTTAAAAATACGAAGGAAATCTCACTAATTTATGAAAACAGTTTCTTCATTTACATGTATTCTGTTTCATGCATTCATACCTCATTCATATGATATATTGCTACCTGAGGCACTGACACGGGCACATGAAATTATACTCGGGTTAGATATTACCCTAGCCATTGTTATAGGCTGCCTGTTATACTTATATTTGAGGATATATTATGATCATTGACCTAGGATTGCGTTATTTATGCGATTTCTGTGCGTAGATGTTCTTCTATTCACGAGTTGGCAACTCACCCCCGTTGTGCCCCAGTTTCTTGCAGGTTTTGCCGTACAGGTTTCATTACGGCTTTGCAGGCTCAGTTTCATTCGGGTGACTTGCTAGTAGGTGGGTTTTTCTTGTATCGTACCCATCATATTACCTTGTATAATATTATTCAGTTGTATCTAGTAAATTCCATCAACCAAACATGTATTTATTGAGATAGAGACCAGTATTGTTTATTCTTTCGACCTTAGAGTCGCTCGTTACATTTCTGGTGGTTTTGAGTTTCCTTTTGAGTTTTGATCCTCGCCGTTGGCGTTGTATATTATATTGCTTGTGTGGTTGTGACCGTCGATTGACGAAGAGCTAGCTCCCGCTTGGGGATGCCTTTTTCTTGATTTCATATACTATTCATGTTGTATCCCGTTTGGGGGCCAGTATTTACAAAGGAGACTCTGCCGAAATTTTCAGTAAATTTTTGATGTTTTTAAAAACCGCATAATTCGGCTTATGCTATTGAAACTACTTGCTTTAAGTTGGTTTTTCCTGCACTCTACTACCTTTCTTGGTTTGGATTTCTGGGTTTTCGGTTTACTTAGATTACGTACGCCTCGAGACGTTCGTAGTTTAAGTGCCGGTCATGTTCCATACTTTCGGATCGTGACAAAGTTGGTATCAGAGCGTTAGGTTTTAACCTTCGGAGCGTAGGATGACCCTTGGTTGATGGAATAGGTGACTAAAGTAGAGTGACGTACCGTTGATATGTTCCGCGGCTTATTTACGACACGCCACTCCACATAAGAAGCCTTAGGATGTACATTTCCTTGTTCAGTATTATATTCCTTCCTGATCTAGCCTCATCGGTACCAGTTTGGTTTTTCTGCTACGGTTACGGGTAGGGAGAGCTACGGCTAGAGTTGCGGTCAGCACAAGCTCGTCACGAACGAGGACTGACCAGGGCGAAATTCCGGCGACACACGATTGCAGAGATGTGTCTTTTTACTGTGTTTTCGCGCCACGAGTGATTGGCGGATCGCCTTTATGAGGTTACTCGGAGGTGCTGATCGACACTAGAGGATTGAGCCAATGATAGAGGCCAGCCAGATTTTGATGACAGTTGGTGTGTTGCTTACTCCTGATGATTGAGGCACCGTTCAGCATGCAGACGAGTGAGCCAGTTGTTGCTGCGAGCGACGAGATATCGCCCCATATATTGGAGCTATTGCAGTACAGATTGTACTAAGAGATGATAGAAGGTCGCTAGTCACCCGAGGATGAATGACTAGGACATGTGGTTCGTTCGCCTACCCGATGAGAGGTCATCAGATAGATTGATTCCAGCTAGAAACGACTTCACGCAGAGACGTGAGGGTCGACAGAGACGATCGAATGTCGGAAACCTATCATTCCAAGTTTAAAGTAGTCGGAAAGACATGCAGGCAATTCTATGGTCCCTCTAGAAGAATGAAACCCTAACTCGACTTAATGACCGTGTGAAAGCCTTTGAACCTTCGGGTTTGCGGCAGTTCTACGGCGCCATTAGTGAGGCTTGGGTTTGCCCTTCTACGGCTGGACCACCGATGCTATGGTATGTATTCGATACTATTAAACTGTACCAAGATGTTGAGCTCTTGGGGGATTATGAGGTTTTGACGAATCGATCGAATGGTTCGACTTAATTCGGATGCTAGGTGGTGAGATGCATTCTTGGGAGACTCCGGATACGAGGATAGCCGTTGGAGCTCAGTCCATGCAGCCACGACGAGACGAGTCCGAAGCGGTCGACATTAGAGAAAAGTGGAGTAAAAGGTTCGCACCAGATCTAGATGAGATGACGTTCCACTCTGCCGACATCAGAGATGCGATGCGCATGCCGAGGCATGGTACTTGGACTTACCTTCCAGAAGGAGTCGCGATGGGTATGCAGCCATTCCAGAGCAAGATGCAGATATAGGAAAGGACGATGACTTCCGGACAGTTGGCAGAGACGAGGCATGGAATAGACCGTGAGCAGGATTCCTTCCAGGACACTGCTGCAATGATACTTGCACCCAGGATCAGATGTGTCACGTACATTCAGAGAGCCAGAGGCCGACGCCAGTGATATGCTGTCTTACGAGTGGTCGCGATGATTGACCGGGAGATGACAAGAGACGTGATAGAACTGGATCATCCCCGTTAGCACACCCGATAGGGCCAATGAGCCGATGGACCGAAAGATTGGTAATTCACAGTGAAGACCTTGACCCAGGAGTGGTCATGGTTACGCACACCAGCAGGCCAGAGTTCATGATCATCGACGAGACGTCCCATTAGTGACCGCGACAGTTGGCCCGAGATTCTTAGAGGATGCGCTTGAGCGGTACTATGCCGCCATTATTGATTTCGATGTTTTTGGTGATTTACTCGAATGATTTGATTTTGATGATTGAGGATTTATGATCTTTGCACAGTGTTGCACTTGATATCGTTTTCGTGCTTGGGTTTCACATGTTTGTGATTTTACGGTTTTAGACATTTGAGTTGATTTTGTGCGTATTCACGCACACGATTTCGTTCCTACACTCGGTATAGTTTATATATGCTTGTAGTGCAGTGATACGCCTTTTGTGTACTTAGATGCACTGGACTTCGATTTCGATTGTGATACTCGATATTTGTTTTGTGCACCTTGTGCACCTGATTGATTTTGCGCACGTTCGGCGCTTGATATTGGATTTCATGATTTCGTGCACGATGGATGCACCTGATTTGGATTTTCGCGCGTGTTGGGCGCATGTTTTGAAGGGTGATTTTGGTGCACACCCGAGGCACTAAATCGAGATTTTTTTCGTGCATGTCAGATGCACTTGATTTTGCTGTCAGGCACACATGTTGCCTACGACAGATGTTTCGTGCACACCCGATGCACTTAGATATTATTTCTGTGCGCATATATGGCACATTCATGGATTTTGATTTCCGTACGCACCAGACGCACGTAGTATTCATGTGCATATTTTGGGATTGATTTCTTATAGAGCAGTACGTTTTTATGATATTGCTATATGTTTTCGTACTGAGCATGACTAGTTAGAGGACAGTACCTGAATATATTTTGCATGCATTGATGGTTTTTGAAGGGATTTCCAAAAAGCGAGCTATAGCCTCAGTATTTACCTACGTGTCTGATATGACACGAAATGTTTAAAACAAGGAGACCCTTCTAAATTGTTTCCAAAACGGCGGAACGTACATTTCAAACAAAGGTATATATGTATATAGCTATTTTCTTATGATAGACGTCCGCCACTGTGCAGTGTTATACGCGTTGCACAGCGACTTAAGAGATTTGGCATGCATTTCCTTCAGATACTTACAGATATAGATTCGATGTTTACATGTATAGTTTCGAGTTATATCATATTGGTTTGATTTGGATTTGGCATTGATGTCTTCTCCATGACTCCGATGATTGCGGGATGCTTGACGGAGTATTGATTTTAGTTATATACTCATTTTTTTTTTCAAGCGCATGCACTGCGCTACGATTTGTTTTATGTATTTACAGTTTCGGAGCCCCGACGACTTGATGGTTTTTCTTAGATGTTTTAGTATTTGGGGAAGTTTGAATTTAAATTCGGGGACCGAATTTCTTTAAGGGGGGAAGATTGTAGCGTTTTGAAAATCGTTTCGGTGAAATTTCGAAAAATCGGTAAAATAAAGGGGTTTTCTGTAAAAAGTCAAAATACAAATATCTTATTATAAAAATTAAATATACATATTCTAGCTATGTAATTGCTATTATTTGGTGTTTATTGAGCCGCTGGTGAAATTTCAAATTTTCTGAAAAAAATATTATTTTATTATTATTTTAAGCCGTCACTAATACATTTAATTAGGGAAAATTACAAATTGGAATGAGTTGAAACAAATTTTGTGCATCATAAAACTTTAAATAAAAATTTATCATGTGGTTTTTGGAACGAAATCATTTGCCAAAACGGTTTAGAAATTATTGAAGAAAAAAGGCTTTTTTTTTAGCGTAAATGGATGTTTGGGGTATTGTATTTATCATTTTTCATCACCCCACAAACCCCCACTTACTCCTCCCCTTAGCTAAATTCAGCAGCCCCCATTTTTTTCCCACTTGAATTTCAAAGGAAAAGAAATGAAAGAAAAGAAAAGAAAATGGATAAATTAGTTAGACTTTTGACCTTGAATTGACTTTGACTTTCTCCCCATTTTTCTCCACCTCCCTCTCTCTCCTCCCCCACTCATTTTCTGGCCAAAATCTAAACCCCAACAGCCCTTCATTCTTCATCTCCTTCTCTTTAAAAAAGTTCTTCAAAAATGCTTGAAAAATCCACAAAAAATCAAGCAAAAATCCAAATCAAAATCCACCTCCTACCCATTTTCCCTTGGCTACCATTGCATGGATCTAGGGATTTAGATTTCAATTTGGGAGGCTAAGTGTGCTTGTGGGTTCTTCAAATTATTTGGGTATAAATTCTAACCTTTTTGCTTAATGTGTTGTTAATTGCTTAGGTTAGCTTAATTAATTGTTTAATTAGGTTTTTAATTAGTTTTAGGTGCATGATTTAAAATTCAAGAGAGGGGTTTGATTTTAAATTGGTATTTTGTGTTGTGAGATTTAGTTTATGTGATGTAATTGACATATTAATGTTATGCTAAATCCAATTTAAGTTGCTAGTTTGCATATTTGTTAATTTAAAAGTGATAATTATATAATTGGTAAACTAGTTTTTTTAAATAATTATATTCTTATGAGATAAAATTCAAATTTAGGTTTCATGTCATTATAAAGATTATATTGAGTGGTTTAATGCTTTTTGTTCATGGAAATCCAACATAAATTGTAGTTTGTGCATTTTTTTGCTTTGAAATTGTTAAAAAGGGTATTTTGTAAACTAGAATATTAGGGTTTTTGGAATTTAATGAGATTAAATTCCGGAAATTGTTTCTATGACTTATTTAAGATATTTAATAAATTTATTGGCCTCTACATTCATTTAAATAACATGTTTTGTACAAAAACGGTGAATTGTGCTGGCTAGATTTTCGAAAAAATGACTTTTTGAGTGAAATTGGTGTTTTTGTGAGTTTCAACCTAGTTTATATTAAAATTAGTGTTCGTGAATGTGCAAATGAGTGTATTTGGGTTTTTCTCGATGGTTTGGCGTTTGTACGCCGACATCGAGGGTTTTTGGGTTGATTTGTGAAAGCAACCATAGCTTTTGACCTATGTGGGATTCGTGCGTCGTTTTGATCATGAGTCGGATTTTAATGAGATATGGTGCATTATGATATGTAGGTACCCCCATGTGGACTTCGAGACGACAAGCAAGCGCGTGGCGACGTCGGCACCGGCTAGCGAGGACCAGGTGAGTAGATTTATATCTACGGGGAGAAGTCGGGTGGATGGCGTATAGCACCCCCGCAGTCCGTGGTGGTGTATACGGATGCGTATACACACCAACATTTATTATATGTTATTTAGGATTAATAACGATGCTTAGGATGGATATTGGTGTGTTGGACTATTTTTAGTGTTGCGAACCCTAGGGTAATGTTGCACTACACATACACACATACATACTTGCATACATTCCTATTGATATGTGCTCATGGGATTCTTTATAGTTATGTGTTCACATGGGTATGGGACTATGTGTTCACATACGGATTGAGGATGATACTTGGGATTGAGCCGAGTCGATGAGATTTGATTTGAGGCCGTGAGATCGGTAATATAGCAGGGTTCGTATCTTAGATACGACATGACGTTGTAGCGGGTCCTTGACGTAGTGTTTCACACATGTCCATGCACACGTAGGCGGTATCAGTATGGTACTAGACGTAGATCAGTACCCCGATCATGATATTTGATAAAGAGGATACCAGGTGAATAGTATGATGAATGTGATATTGACCCGTACCCAGATTGGGATGCCGTACGACGGATTTACGTACGAGCTATATTGATGATTGATCCGCACTCTTGACTTGGGATGCCTGATTATAGATATGGTATCGGATATGATATTATTGAGGCGGGATCACCGACTATACATATACAGGTATGTATATGTATCGACTCAGATGATAGGCGATTTCCTTACCTGTAGTTCAGCTTGTTAGTTCAGCCGTATAGTTTAGTGTAGTTGTTAGATTAGATTAGACTTCTTACCTATTTCAAAACTAACGAATCGTGGGTATTTTAAAAGACAGCCCAAGGGATCTTACGGATATTTCAAAAGACGTATCTTTTCATAAAAACACCGTAGCCCCTATTTTCAAAACCCCATGATTCGGGTTATTTCAAAAGGCACCAATTTGTAGGACTTATACTAGATTAATGCAGATTAGTTATCGTTGTGTCTAGTTTCAGCTCCCGCACATTATTGCTGTTCGCTCTGCCTCGCATATTTATTTTGCTGCATATTCCATTATTGATATCATGTTGTTAGGACACTAGCACCATTACCGATGATGCGTATGTACCACGTACACCTATTTGCCGGCTCACACACATCTTCATCGGTAATTGCCATGTCACGTACACTTTAGAGAATATAATTGCTTGACTTAGATTGTTAGCTAGTAGTTTTGACATGATATTAGTGTACTTCCCTTATATGCCATATTAGACATTGTAGTTATTACCTACCACTTCATGCATACTGTTATTCAGTTGTTCATGCCTAGTTCATTATCATTGACATATGCACTTGTGATGATTTCTTGAGATTTATGATATTTCTGGATTTCGGGGAAAGCCGCAAAATTTACAACTTATGATCTTTTAAAATATAAAATGTTGCGGTTTTCTAGTGATGTAAAGTGTCGTCCACCATGAGTTTGCTGTGGTTTTGGAGATCCGTGTCGAGGAGTGGAGGAACCGTCACGGGTACATGGTGGGCCCGGTATGGTACCCCGGGGCAAGAGGAATGTGGTGTTGACGTTGAGCCTGGCTGGAGAGCACTACCTACCGGTGATATTACCCGACGCGTCGGATATCCGGAGGATACCGTCGTGGTCTTGAGATGGATGGTAGGGGCCGGTCTGGACTGACGGCGCCCTAGATATTGAGATTGAGACATTGATATTTCGAGACAGTGAGATTTATGTTTTGTGTCGATGCTAGACACTGTTGATGCTGATTTCATTTATGATACCTCAGTTTAAAAATACGAAGGAAATCTCACTAATTTATGAAAACAGTTTCTTCATTTACATGTATTCTGTTTCATGCATTCATACCTCATTCATATGATATATTGCTACCTGAGGCACTGACACGGGCACATGAAATTATACTCGGGTTAGATATTACCCTAGCCATTGTTATAGGCTGCCTGTTATACTTATATTTGAGGATATATTATGATCATTGACCTAGGATTGCGTTATTTATGCGATTTCTGTGCGTAGATGTTCTTCTATTCACGAGTTGGCAACTCACCCCCGTTGTGCCCCAGTTTCTTGCAGGTTTTGCCGTATAGGTTTCATTACGGCTTTGCAGGCTCAGTTTCATTCGGGTGACTTGCTAGTAGGTGGGTTTCTCTTGTATCGTACCCATCATATTACCTTGTATAATATTATTCAGTTGTATCTAGTAAATTCCATCAACCAAACATGTATTTATTGAGATAGAGACAGTATTGTTTATTCTTTCGACCTTAGATTCGCTCGTTACATTTCTGGTGGTTTTGAGTTTCCTTTTGAGTTTTGATCCTCGCCGTTGGCGTTGTATATTATATTGCTTGTGTGGTTGTGACCGTCGATTGACGAAGAGCTAGCTCCCGCTTGGGGATGCCTTTTTCTTGATTTCGTATACTATTCATGTTGTATCCCGTTTGGGGACCAGTATTTACAAAGGAGACTCTGCCGAAATTTTCAGTAAATTTTTGATGTTTTTAAAAACCGCATTATTCGGCTTATGCTATTGAAACTACTTGCTTTAAGTTGGTTTTTCCTGCACTCTACTACCTTTCTTGGTTTGGATTTCTGGGTTTTCGGTTTACTTAGATTACGTACGGTTCGAGACGTTCGTAGTTTAAGTGCCGGTCATGTTCCATACTTTCGGATCGTGACAGATCTCCTGGTGACCCACGATCTCCCTGATCAGGTGATACCGCCTCAAGATGTGTTTGGACCTCTGATGGGACCTGGGTTCCTTCGCTAAAGCTATGGCCCCGTTGTTGTCGCAATACAGAGGTATTGGATCAACAATGGACGGAACCACCTGAAGTTCTGTCAAGAACTTCTGTTAGTTGTATGTATGCCCTAGAGGCCAGTATTGTACAGATGATGTATTTTATATTGGATGCTTGGACATATATAGAGATGACTTTCTTGCTCGATATGATAGTATGCTATCTGGTTGCTCTTTATCTTAACATGTACACTTGTCTCTTTAAACTATCTTATAGTTACATGTTGGTAAAGCCCTTAGGATGTGTACTTGACTACCTGGACTATGATGCAGATCATACTAGTGGGGACAAGGTAGTCCATAGGTACATCCTTCAAGGTCTCTAGTCGTGGGTGTATCGAGACGGGGCATCGATATACCAGTGTAGACTAACGTATATGCTTCTCGACCCATGAGATGGGCGATGGATGATCCCATATCCAATGGTGTTTGACATCAGAGATGATATACGGGTGCTCAGTGGAGACAGGGTACATTGGACGGACTCGTCGAGAACTCCCAGATGGTATTATACCTCACGTCAGATGGCGGTTCTCAGGTGACACTTGTGTAGGTTAGTCTGTAGACCCGAGATCGTCATAGAGTCTTGTGTGATTCCCACTGTGCTTTGATCTCCACCTTACCACGTCCATGAGGGCGTGCAAAACGGTGGTTTTTGGGCACAGTCCCGAGTCACATGGAGGCAATGAGCGATAGGAGGGGTTTCGTCTCTCCCGGTATTGGGGGTTGATGTTGCGCTGTGCTCGATTGGCCGTAACAGGGAAGTCCCTGGCCAGGGCTGATCAGAGTTTTGCTGGTAAGTGTTACCAGTAGTTTCTCGACCCGTTATGAGCCTCACATCGGCACGACTTATTGGTTATTGGGGTCTGACGTTTACCACCCCTAGACTTGATATGCGACATATCAGAAGAACAGACCGGACTGCACGGTAAGTGTTACTGGATGGATTCACAGGAGTGTGAGCGGGCTAGCTCGTCGATCTTCTGATCGCTCAATACCCGGGTGGACGTTACATTTAGCAGACCGCTTGCGGCTTGTGGGTGCTTGATATGATCATCATCTGCTGCCGGCGTATTGACGAGTCTTTAAAGTCCTACACAGAGGTTTCCTGGCTCAAGCGAAACGAAATAGGAACGCATATGAGATATGTGCGGGACCGAGAATAATGCGTGTATGTGATACCGTATTTCAATCTCGCGATGAATGTTTCGATTGGTTGTATGCGATATAACCTAGTTATCGAATCATTGATTCGATAAATCGATACATTGAATACTAGTCGGTTATGTGCGACATGACCGGATCATTGAATCATGTGTTGATTTAATGATTTAATGTATAATTATATATTTGATATATTACTTTGCATTAACTAGTATTGGTTCATTTTAAAAGGATTTTCTCACTTGAAGTGCACATTGTATATGTGATATATTTTTGTGTGCACTTGATTGTATCATGTTTGATGATACATGCTAACTTGAGTTTGTGTAAAGATTAAACCATGGTTATATGAATGGTTAGGGTTTTGTTTACTTATTCATTTATTTATATTGATTATTTATTTTGGAAAAGAAAAGGGAAATGGTGGCTTTCCTTGGTTCTTTCATGAAGCTTCATGAAGAGTTGAAAAGGTTGACCATTTTGTTTTCTTCTCTTAACCTAACCATTCACCTAAGCCTAGTTTGCTCTCTACACTTGACCATAGTTAGGATATGATAAGTATTCATATTATTTTCATTTTTAATCCAACACTTATCATATTCTATCTTCATCTTCTTCATCTTGAACAAGAAGAAAAGCTTACTAGCTTTAATGGCATCTTGAGTAAAAGAGTGAGAAATCCAATTCTAAATTGAACCCACCTCCTATTTCTTCATCCTCTACCTCTTGCCAAGTAGTATAGGGTGTTTTCTTCACAAGTTTCACGACTTGGTGAAGTTAGAGCTTGATCTTGTGTTGCCTCGACGTAGATCTTCTTCGGCATCGAAGCCGACGACCTAGCCCGCCCATTTCTCCGATGAAGCCGATGCTAGAGTCCGGGATCCGACATGGACAGCGAGAGGACGTCTACGTGGAGCTAAGGAAGTGGAGAACCGGATCTACAAAGGTTGTAGCCTCTTTCTTTTAGTTAAGTTGTTAACTTGTTGCATGTTTCGCCTAAACTCTAGTCAACGAATCCGTATTAGGGTCTCTCGGCACTAGTAAAATTTGAAATTGGCATGGTTGATGCCTTGTGAGACCTCATTTGAGTGCCTAGGAACCCTACAGTGGTATCAGAGCCTAGCTAGAGCCTTAGGCGAAGCCTAGACGACGTTTGAAATCCGAACGAACATCGAAACCCTAACTTTGCATGCTCTCTGGACTTTTTTCAAAAACTGGGTTTTTTCCAGATTAAAAATTCTTAAAAAATTCAGCAGGAAATTCTAAGAATTACGGTGCAAAATTTTCCAAAAGATACGTCCAAAGTGCGGCGGAACCGCGGCAGAAGCCTGGCTTCTGCGGCGGTTCCGCGGCCATCTGATGACGTCAGCCTTCCTATTTTGCACAGTAATCTGTTATTTGAGGTGCTGAGTTTTCTGGGATTTTTTAATCTGAGCTCAAGAGTTGAGTTTTCTGGGGTGTTTTGGAGCCTCGTAGATTCGATCGGATTATCAAACTTTGTCTATATGTTTTTCCGGATAATTTTAGAATATGTTGAAAAGTTCGACCGGATGTAAATACCCAATCTTTCCCCTGCCGGAATATTTCCAAGTGTTGGATTTTTCTGTGGTTTAAGGACGTTCCAAGTAGTGCAAGTAACGCGATGGTCCCTCTAGAAGACAACAAACCTTAACTCGATTATGTGACCGTCTAGAACTGCCCTTTGAACCTTAGGGTTTGGGGCAGTACGGCGTGTCACATGTGAGGCGTTGGCTTGACCCTTCTACGGCTGGACCGTTGGTACTGAGGCATGAAGTGAATGTCTTTGAACTTATTTCATGTGTTGAACGGTTTCGGGAATACTTGGGTGTTCGAATGTTCGATCGGAAAGTTTGATATTTTCTATTTATCCGGAATGGGATACAATAATTGGAATTCACAAACAGTTATGAGATAACTGAATGAATGTTATAAATCTAGCGGTTTAGTCTAACTTGATATTGAAAAGAGTTTTCGATAATGAGACTAAAATGCGGGGTTTATAATTGTTAGGCATGTGATGTCTAAGTATTTCATTTGATTAGGCATGCGATGTCTAAAGAGGTTGCGGATTCCAACTGTTGTAGTTTTACACTTTCTTTTCTGTGACCGTAAGTGTAATATGTGATATCGCCGGTTTCGTTGCTATATGTCAACGACAATTGGGATGCGCATATTTACTTACGTTGATGACATGTGATGTTATGTGTTGCTGGATATGTTATATTGGATCGTCGTGTTCGAATAGCCGGGGGTTTTTATGTGAGATGAGTGTTTTTCATTTTCATTCATGTAAAAACTTATATGTAATATTCTTTTTTTTGGGGCACTTCCAGGTTGAGGAAGATGTCACCTTTTGTATATTATTTACTTTTCCGCATTAGGATAGACCCAAGGAGGGGAGCACAAGTAACCGGGTTCTAGGGTACAGTGGGAGACCATCTCGAGGAGTCGAGTCCGGGTCTTCTAACCCTAGAATTGGTAGGGTTGCTTGCCGCTCTCGTAGGGGTCTAGGGGTGTGGGATTGGCTATTCATCACGACCGTGGAATCCGTGTTTTATACTGGCTCGTATTGAAAAAACGGACGTCCTAGTATATCGAATATTTCATATGATATTTTCTGCTGCGATATCTGTGATGTGATCATTTGATATGTTCTGATGGATACAGTATATAGTATATATGATATATTATATAGACTCTGTCGTTAGTTACCTAACCTAACGGTGCACGAGGGGACATCGAGGCGAATGCGGATGGCATAAGTGTACGTCGTATTTATCTGTGATGTTTAGGTGACTTAAATAATGGGACTTCATTAATGTGATTAATGAAAGAAAAGAAACCTAAAAGATGTTGTAGAATCAAATTTCAAAAAAATAAAATAGGTAGCTACAGTTCTTGCTTTGCACAGAGGTATATGTGATATATCCCGCACCTTATTCGATAAGGAAAGGACCGAGATCCCTTCACCGGGAGTGACTCCTTTAGCAATAACTGGCAGATGCTATGCACTCGGTTTGTCTTTTGATTGCTTTTAAGAAGTTTTTGCTTTGCACAGTGATATATATGATATATCCCGCACCTCATTCGACGAGGAAAGGGCCGACGATCCCTTCACCGGGAGTGACCCCTTTAGAAAAACTAGAAAAGCCTAGAAAAACACTCCATTTCAAAATCATTTGATTCTACAACGATATCAAGTTCATTACGCAATAGGTTTTCAGAAAAACCTGTCGTAGCCCTCCGTAATTTCAGATAAGTACTAGTTAGTATTCGTGCTACATTTGTTGACTATGTTAAGGCGTAGTGAGCGGTAGCTAATTAGTGCTTATCTGTATAAGCATATGATGTGATTGGATTAGGGTAGTCGTGCGACTTTGTTGACTATGTTAAGGGTCGTGCGGGTGGGTTTAATTCAATCGGGAAATGACGGGTTGAACTTGACTAGCACTTATGATTTGATGACTATGTTAAGGTCATATAGCTGCTAGGGGCAAAATATTATCGGGAATTTCAAGTGTTGAAATTTGCAATGAGATTGCATACCTTCTATGAGATAGTTGGATCCCGATACTCACTGCGAGTAAGAGTTACTCCTGGGAGAGTTTTGCACATTACAATTAGCCAATCAAGTAGGTGTCTAGAAAGGTGTCAACGGGATTACGCCTCTGGGAAAACGAGGTTTACTTTAATTAGATCCGTGCGAAAGCACGGGGAACCTCCCTCAAAGTACCGACACTGGCCTGGCTGAAAGATTGGCGAAGTTGTAGGGTGTAATTAATCCCGGTTAGTCTTTCCTTTTAGGGTTTGAAGGAAGATTTGATAAAAACCAGTGGGAGCCATCCTGATTAGATAAGATAATAACCAATCTGATCTTGGAAGAGCATACGCTAAAGTGTTTTCTTATCTCTCTCTCCAGGTAGCGACCATTTCATGCCCTAATAAAGATAATATTATGGATGTATTGACTGAACCCGCATGTTATACTGTGCTGGGGAACGTTGGTTCCGTTCTTTCTTATAAAGGTTATGGGAATGAACAGGACATAGGGGAATACCAGGATTCCCATGCCACCCGAATGAAGAAAGTACATGTTGATGCATTTTCTTCGGGTGTGTTCGTTACAGAGAACTGTTTCTCCATTTGCTCTACGTCCTGGGTATTAGATACCGGATCAGGATCCCATATATGTAATCAGTTACATGGGCTCAGGAAAGGTAGAGAACTTGGAGAAGGTGATAAAGACATTAGAGTTGGAAATGGTGCAATAGTTGCAGCTAAGACTATCGGGAATATCACCTTGCATTACCAACTGGTAATACATTGGTTCTGAACGAATGCTATTACATGCCGAACCTGATATGCAACATTATATCGGTTTCTTTGTTGAGTAAAGAAGGATATAATTTTGTATTACAGGACAATGTTATGAACATTTTCCGTAACCAAAAGTTGGTTGGATCAGGCACGTTGTGCAATGGCATTTATGTTCTAAATCAATCAACAGTTCTGAGCATAACAAACACACACAAGAGGAAGAGTTCAGAACTGAACGAATCCTTCTTGTGGCATTGTAGACTGGGTCACATCAATGCGACACGACTGGCTAAGTTGCATAAGGATGGATATTTGAAACCATTCAAATTTTCATCTTATGACACTTGCCAGTCATGTCTCAAAGGCAAGATGACCAAAACTCCGTTTACGGGACACGGAGAAAGAGTTACTGAACTCTTGGGACTGATACATAGTGATGTATGCGGTCCTATGTCTACACATGCCAGGGATGGTTCTTCATACTTCATTACATTCACTGACGATCTCTCTAGGTTCGGGTATGTGTACCTGATGAAACACAAATCAGAATTTTTTGAGAAATTTAGAGAATATAAACAAGAAGTTGAGAACCAAACTGGAAAAAGTATTAAAATCCTACGATCTGATCGAGGAGGTGAATACTTAAGCAATGAATTCCTGGACTTGCTAAAAGAGAATGGGATTCTCTCTCATCTGACTCCTCCATATACACCACAGCACAACGGTGTATCAGAACGGAGGAACCGCACCCTATTAGATATGGTGCGCTCTATGATGAGCACAGCTGAGTTACCTATTTCCTTCTAGGGATATGCGCTGGAGACAGCTGCATACCTATTGAATCAAGTTCCATCTAAATCTGTACCTACCACACCATATGAGATATGGAGTGGGAAGAGACCATATTTTAAACGAGTTAAGATATGGGGTTGTCCGGCCTATGTCAAAAGGCAAAATCCAGACAAACTCGAGGCACGGTCAGTTCTTTGCAAGTTTGTGGGATATCCTAAGAATTCACAAGGATATTTTTTCTACCATGCTGAAGAACAAAAGGTGTTTGTTTCTCAATATGCCACCTTTTTAGAAAAGGAATTCCTTGAAAAAGAAATTAGTGGCAAAGTGGTAGAGCTGGAAGAAGTTCCAGATACACAAACCGTAACTGAAGATTTAGTGGAACCAGAAGATTCAGTAGCTCCCAATGAACCTCAGCCTCTGCGCCGATCTAGTAGGGTTCCTCGCCAACCTGAGAGATACTACGGTTTTCTCATGGATGGTGGGAGCGAGGATTGCATCATGGAGGATGATGACCCAACTTGCTTCGAGCAGGCCATCACGAGTAGGGACTCAGTGAAATGGCTGGATGCTATGCGGTCCGAGATGGAATCCATGTACACCAACAAAGTATGGACTTTGGAAGTTGCTCCTGAAGAGGTAAAACCCATTGGGAGCAAATGGATCTTCAAGAAAAACTTGGTGTAGATGGGAAAGTGGAGACTTTCAAAGCTAGACTTGTTGCAAAGGGTTTTCGTCAAAGACCAGGTGTGGACTATGACGAAACCTTTTCTCCAGTGGCTATGCTAAAATCCATCCGGATCATGCTTGCCATCGCTGCATATCATGACTACGAAATCTGGCAAATGGATGTTAAGACCGCCTTTCTAAACGGTGATTTAGAAGAGTGCGTGTACATGACTCAGCCAGAGGGCTTCGTAGACAGTGGGAGCAGCGGGAAGGTGTGCAAGCTGCTTAAATCCATTTATGGATTAAAGCAAGCATCGCGGAGTTGGAACATCTGCTTTGACGTCGTTATCAAAGAGTTTGATTTTGTCAAAAACCCAGATGAACCTTGTATTTACAAGAAGGTGGCAGAGAGTAAGGTTGTCTTCCTCGTATTGTACGTGGACGACATACTCTTGATAGGAAATGATATTCCTATGCTGCAATCAGTCAAGCTCTTCTTATCACAAAGATTCTCAATGAAAGATCTTGGTGATGCCTCCTGCATATTGGGAATCAGGATCTATAGAGATAGATCCAAACGGATACTGGGATTGTCCCAATCCAAGTACATTGACACCATACTAAAGAGGTTTAGTATGGAAGAATCCAAGCGTGGGAACTTGCCCATGATCTCTGGAGTTACTCTCTCCAAAGAGATGTCTCCCAAGACTGATTTGGAGAGGGCTCGCATGCAAGGGATACCCTATGCTTCGGCTGTAGGCTCTATCATGTACGCGATGCTATGTACCAGACCCGATATTGCATACTTACTAAGTGTAGTGAGCAGGTATCAAGCTGATCCTGGAGAGAGTCACTGGACAACTGTGAAAAGCATTCTCAAGTACTTGCGAAGGACTAAAGAGATGCTCTTGGTGTATGGTAACGGAGAACTCCAAGTGGAGTCCTTTACCGATTCAAGCTTCCAGAGTGATAAGGACGACTCTAAGTCGCAGTCGGGATTTGTCTTTACCCTTTACGGAGGGGCGGTTAGCTGGAAGAGTTCCAAGCAGGAAACCGTGGCAGACTCGACGATGGAGGCTGAATACATCGCTGCCAACGATGCTGCTAAAGAGGCTGTCTGGATCAAGAAGTTCATTACTGAACTTGGTGTGGTTCCATCCATTGAGCATCCAATACCTTTGTATTGTGATAACAATGGAGCGGTGGCTTTAGCCAAGGAACCCAAGTCCCATCAGCGATCCAAGAATATTCTGAGGCGGTATCACCTGATCCGGGAGATAGTCGATCGCCGGGAGATCGAGGTCAGGAGGGTTGACACGAAGAACAACACGGCGGATCCACTCACGAAGGCCATTCTCCAGATACAGTTTGAGAGACTCTTCGAGATGCTCGGTATGCGATACTACAATAGCTGGCCCTAGTGCAAGTAGGAGATTGTTAGTTGTATGTATGCCCTAGAGGCCAGTATTGTACAGATGATGTATTTTATATTGGATGCTTGGACATATATAGAGATGACTTTCTTGCTCGATATGATAGTATGCTATCTGGTTGCTCTTTATCTTAATATGTACACTTGTCTCTTTAAACTGTCTTATAGTTACATGTTGGTAAAGCCCTTAGGATGTGTACTTGACTACCTGGACTATGATGCAGATCAAACTAGTGGGGACATGGTAGTCCATAGGTACATCCTTCAAGGTCCCTAGTCGTGGGTGTATCGAGACGGGGCATCGATATACCAGTGTAGACTAGCGTATATGCTTCTCGACCCATGAGATGGGCGATGGATGATCCCATATCCATTGGTGTTTGACATCAAAGATGGTATACGGGTGCTCAGTGGAGACTGGGTATACTGGACGGACTCGCCGAGAACTCCCAGATGGTATTATACCTCACGTCAGATGGCAGTTCTCAGGTGATACTTGTGCAGGTTAGTCTGTAGACCCGAGATCGTCATAGAGTCTTGTGTGATTCCCACTGTGCTTTGATCTCCACCTTACCACGTCCATGAGGGCATGCAAAAGGTGGTTTTTGGGCACAGTCCCGATTCACATGGAGGCAATGAGCGATAGGAGGGGTTTCGTCTCTCCCGGTATTGGGGGTTGATGTTGCGCTGTGCTCGATTGGCCGTAACAGGGAAGTCCCTGGCCAGGGCTGATCAGAGTTTTGCTGGTAAGTGTTACCAGTAGTTTCTCGACCCGTTATGAGCCTCACATCGGCACGACTTATCGGTTATTGGGGTCTGATGTTTACCACCCCTATACTTGGTATGCGACATATCAGACGAACAGACCGGACTGCACGGTAAGTGTTACTGGATGGATTCACAGGAGTGTGAGCGGGCTAGCTCGTCGATCTTCTGATCGCTCAATACCCGGGTGGCCGTTACGTTTAGCAGACCGCTTGCGGCTTGTGGGTGCTTGATATGATCATCATCTGCTGCCGGCGTATTGACGAGTCTTTAGAGTCCTACACAGAGGTTTCCTGGCTCAAGCGAAATGAAATAGGAACGCATATGAGATATGTGCGGGACCGAGAATAATGCGTGTATGTGATACCGTATTTCATTCTCGCGATGAATGTTTCGATTGGTTGTATGCGATATAACCTAGTTATCGAATCATTGATTCGATAAATCGATACATTGAATACTAGTCGGTTATGTGCGACATGACCGGATCATTGAATAAAGTGTTGATTTAATGATTTAATGTATAATTATATATTTGATATATTACTTTGCATTAACTAGTATTGGTTCATTTTAAAAGGATTTTCTCACTTGATGTGCACATTGTATATGTGATATATTTTTGTGTGCACTTGATTGTATCATGTTTGATGATACATGCTAACTTGAGTTTGTGTAAAGATTAAACCATGGTTATATGAATGGTTAGGGTTTTGTTTACTTATTCATTTATTTATATTGATTATTTATTTTGGAAAAGAAAAGGGAAATGGTGGCTTTCCTTGGTTCTTTCATGAAGCTTCATGAAGAGTTGAAAAGGTTGACCATTTTGTTTTCTTCTCTTAACCTAACCATTCACCTAACCCTAGTTTGCTCTCTACACTTGACCATAGTTAGGACATGATAAGTATTCATATTATTTTCATTTTTAATCCAACACTTATCATATTCTATCTTCATCTTCTTCCTCTTGAACAAGAAGAAAAGCTTACTAGCTTTAATGGCATCTTGAGTAAAAGAGTGAGAAATCCAATTCTAAAGTGAACCCACCTCCTATTTCTTCATCCTCTACCTCTTGCCAAGTTATATAGGGTGTTTTCTTCACAAGTTTCACGACTTGGTGAAGTTAGAGCTTGATCTTGTGTTGCCTCGACGTAGATCTTCTTCGGCATCGAAGCCGACGACCTAGCCCGCCCATTTCTCCGATGAAGCCGATGCGAGAGTCTGGGATCCGACATGGACAGCGAGAGGACGTCTACGTGGAGCTAAGGAAGTGGAGAACCGGATGTACAAAGGTTGTAGCCTCTTTCTTTTAGTTAAGTTGTTAACTAGTAGCAAGTTTCGCCTAAACTCTAGTCAACGAATCCGTATTAGGGTCTCTCGGCACTAGTAAAATTTGAAATTGGCATGGTTGATGCCTTGTGAGACCTTATTTGAGTGCCTAGGAACCCTACAACTTCCTCATCCAGACGGCTTCTTTTACGGCATCTGCAGCAGCGATATATTCCGCTTCCATCGTCGAGTCAGCAACGGTTTCCTGTTTGGAACTCTTCCAACACACCGCCCCTCCATTGAGGGTAAAGACATAACCCGACATGGACTTGGAATCATCCTTGTCACTTTGGAAGCTGGAGTCATTAAAGGCCTTGATCTGGAGGTCTTTTCCGTCATACACCAAGAACATCTCCTTAGTCCTCCTCATGTACTTGAGAATGTTCTTTACCGCTATCTAGTGCTTCTCCCCAGGGTTTGACTGATACCGGCTTACCACACTCAGTGCATAAGCTACATCTGGTCTGGTACACAACATCACATACATTATAGAGCCTAACGCAGAAGCGTAGGGTATAATAGACATGCGATCGCTTTCCAAATCAGTCTTGGGAGACATCTCTTTGGAGAGGGTGATCCCGTGACAAGCCGGCAGATTACCGCGCTTGGAATATTCCATACTGAATCTTTTCAGTATGGTGTCGATGTACCTGGACTGTGAAAGTCCTAATATCCTCTTGGATCTGTCACGATAGATCCGGATCCCCAGAATGTTAGAGGCATCACCCAGGTCTTTCATGGAGAACCAGTGTGACAAGAACCCCTTGACAGATTGTAGCATAGGAATGTCATTTCGTATCAAAAGAATGTCATCCACGTACAAAACGAGGAATACGACAGTTCTTGCTACAAATCTACTATAGATGCATGGTGTTAGTTATATGTATGCCCTAGAGGCCATTACTATACATAGGATGTATATTGTAGTGGATGCTGGGACATATATAGGGAGGACTTTCTTGCTCGACATGATAGTATGCTATCTGGTTGATCTTTACCTTAACGTGTACACTGATTGTCTCTCTGTTACATGTTGGTAAAGCCCTTAGGATGTGTACTTGACTACCTGGATTATGATGCGGATCATACTAGTGGGGACATGGTAGTCTATAAGTACATCCTTCAAAGTCCCTAGTCGTAGGTGTATCGAGACGGGGCATCGATATACCAGAGTTGACTAGCGTATACCTTCTCGACCCATACAGATGGGCGATGGATGATCCCATATCCATCGGTGTTTGACATCAGAGATGATATACGGGTGCTCAGTAGAGACTGGGTACACTGGACGGACTCGCCGAGAACTCCCAGATGGTATTATACCTCACGTCAGATGGCAGTTCTCTGGTGACACTGGTACAGAGTAGTCTGTTGACCCAAGATCGTCATTGAGTCTTGTGTGGTTCCCACTGTGCTTTGATTTCCATTTTACCACGTCCAAGAGGGCGTGCAAAACGGTGGTTTTTGGGTACAGTCCCGAGTCACATGGAGGCAATGAGCGATAGGAGGGGATTCGTCTCTCCCGGTATAGGGGGTTGATGTTGCGCTGTGTTCGATTGCCTATAATAGGAAATCCCTGGCCAGGGTTGCTGAGATTTACTGGTAAGTGTTACCAGTAGTTTCTCGAACAGTTATAGACCTCATATCGACACGACTTATCGAGCTATTGGGGTCTGACGTTTACCACCCCTAGGCGAGATATGCGACATATCAGACGATCAGACCGGACTGTACGGTAGTGTTACTGGTTGGATTCACTGGAGTGTGAGCGGGCTTGCTCGTCGATCTTCAGATCGCTCAATACCCGGGTGGCCGTTACGTTTAGCAGACCGCTTGCGGCTTGTGGGTGTTTGATATGATCATCACCTGCTGCCGGCGTATTGACGAGTCTTTAGAGTCCTACACAGAGGTTTCCTGGCTCAAGCGAAACGAAATAGGAGCGCATATGAGATATGTGCGGGACCGAGAATAATACGTGTATGTGATACCGTATTACATTCTCGCGATGAATGTGTCGTATGGTTATATGCGATATAACCTAGTTATCGAATCGAGGGTTGATTCGATAAGACGATACATTGGATACTAGTCGGTTATATGCGATATGACCGGATCGTTAAATCAAGTGTTGATTTAATGATTTAATGCATAATTATATATTTGATATATTACTTTGCGTTAACTAGTATTGGTTCACTTTAAATGGATTTTCTCACTCGGATTGTACACATTGTATATGTGATATACTTTTGTGCACTTCATTGTATCATGTTCGATGATACATGTTATGCTAGGGTTTTTGTGTAAAGATCAAACCATGGTTACATGATTATGGTTAGGGTTTTGTTTTATTCACTTATTTATTTATCCAATTCTTTTGGAAAATAAATGGAAAGGAGAAAAGAATGGTGGCTTAATTTGGAGTTTAGTTGAAGCTTCATGAAACTTTGATCAAGTCAACCATTCTTATCTCATCCTTAACCCTAACCATTCCCACTAACCATGATTCATTCTCTACACTTGACTAGAGTTAATATTATGATAAGTATTATTATTCTTTTCTTTTTTGGATAATCTTATCACAATATTCTTCTTCTTCTTCATCTTCTTTCATGAAGAAAAAGCTTTCTTCATCAATGGTGATTGATGATAAAGAGTGAGAAATCCAATTCTAAATTGAACCCACTTCCTATTTCTTCATCCTCTACCTCTTGCCAAGTAGTAGAGTGTGTTTTCTTCACAAGTTTCTTGACTTGATGAAGTCGGAGCTTGATTTAGCGATGCCTCGACGTAGATCATCTTCGGCACGTCGTCGATGACCTAGCCCGCTTCTTCTCCGATGATGCCAACGCAAGAGCCCGGATTTTGGATTTGTACAGCGTAGATGACTTCTTCATGGAGCTATGGAGGTGGACAAACGGATCTACAAAGGTTGTATATCCGTATCCCTTAGTTAAGTGTTAACTAGTTAGCTTTTTCGCCTAGTTTTCTAGCAAACGATCCGTAGTCGGGTCTCTCGGCACCCGTAAATTTTTATATTGGCATGTTCGATGCCTTGTGAGACCTCATTAGGGTGCCTAGGAACCCTACAGTGGTATCAGAGCCTAGCTAGAGCCTTAGGCGAAGTCCAGACGAAGTTTGAAACCCGAACGAACCCGAAATCCCAACTCAAATGTGCTCTCTGTACTTTTTCTAAAAACAGGGATTTTCCAGTATTAAAAATATGTAAAAATATCAGCAGGAAAATATAAGAGTAACTGTGCAATTCGTAACCCTAATTCCATTAAAGCGCCGCGCTTCCGCGGCACGAGCATGGCTCGTGCGGCGGAACCGCGGCCTGTTTGTCGTTTTGTGAGGTGATGTTTGCACAGTAACTTCAATTTAACAGTGCTGGAGTTTCTGGGTATTTTTAAAATTTATTCAAGAGTTGAATTTTCTGGAGTTGATTTGGGGATTCGGTGTTTCGATCGGGGTATCAAATTTTGTCTGTGTGGCTTTCCGGATAGTTTTTAGAATATGTTAAAAAGTTCGACCGGATATAAATACCCAATTTTTCCCCTGTCGGGAAATTTCCAAGTGTTGGATTTTTCCGTAGTTTAACGACGTTCTAAGTAGTGCAAGTAACGCGATGGACCCTCTAGAAGACAACAAACCTTAACTCGATTATGTGACCGTCTTGAACTGCCCTTTGAACCTTCGGGTTTGGGACAGAACGGCGTGCCACATGTGAGGCGTTGGCTTGACCCTTCTACGGCTGGACCGTCGGTACTGAGGCACGAACTGAATGTTGTTAGACTTGTTTCATGTGTTGATCTGTATCGGGAAAAGTTGGGTGTTCGAATGTTCGATCGGAAAGTTTAACATTTTCTATTTATCCAGAATGGGATACAATAATTGGAATTCACAAGTAGTTATGAGATAACTGAATGAATGTTGTAAATCTAGCAATTTAGTCTCACTTGATCGGTTGCCACGGAATTTTGATGTGATCAAAAGTCCATCGCAATCACGTAGCGTACGCGGATACTCGCCGGGTAAACTTAATAGACAGCCTCACTCCATAGCCCCGACCAAGTGACTGTAGGAGAACCCCGTCGCCGAAAGCATCCGTTCGGGTGCTCGCGGTAGCGGTGTTCCGCCTTGGTGCACTTCGTCGACGGTATCGGGGGTGCGGCCGTCTACTAAAGTTTGCAACGAGCATTCGATCAGTTTTTCGGGAATCTTGTTGAATTGCCCGACTTGATATTGAAAAGTGTTTTCGATTTTGAGACTAAAATGCGGGGTTTATAATTGTTAGGCATGCGATGTCTAAGAAATTCATTTGGTCAGGCATGCGATGTCTGAGGAGGTTGCGGATTCCAACTGTTGTAGTTTTACACTTTCTTTTCTGTGACCGTAAGTGTAATATGTGATATCGCCGGTTTCGTTGCTATATGTCAACGACAATTGGGATGCGCATATTTACTTACGTTGATGACATGTGATGTTATGTGTTGCTGGATATGTTATATTGGATCGTCGTGTTTGAATAGCCGGGGGTTTTTATGTGAGATGAGTGTTTTTCATTTTCATTCATGTAAAAACTTGTATGTAATATTCTTTTATTGGGACGCTTCCAGGTTGCGGAAGTTGTCACCGTTTGTATATTATTTACTTTTCCGCACTAGGATAGACCCAAGGAGGAGGGTACAAGTACCCGGGTTCTGGAGTCCAGTGGGAGACCAACTCGAGGAGTCGAGTCCGGGTCTCCTAACTCTAGAATTGGTAGGGTTGCTTGCCGCTCTCGTAGGGGTCTAGGGGTGTGGGTTTGGCTATTCATCACGACCGTGGAATCCGCGTTTTATACTGGCTCGTATTGAAAACACGGACGTCCTAGTATATCCAATATTTCATATGTTTCTTCTGCTGCGATATCTGTGATGTGATAATGTTATGTTCTGTGATAGATACAGTATATAGTATATATGATATATTATATAGGCGTTACTTATGTTTTACACCCGCGCTAGCCCTGCCCCGCTCTGCCGTTAGTTACCTAACATAACGGTGCACGAGGGGACATCGAGGCGAATGCGGATGGCATAAGTGTACGTCGTATTTATCTGTGATGATTAGGTACTTATATGATGGGACTTCATTAATGTGATTAATGAAATAAAAGAAACCTAAGATGTTGTAGAATCGAATTTCAAAATAAAACAGGTAGCTACAGTTCTTGCTTTGCACAGCGGTATATGTGATATATCCTGCACCTTATTCGATGAGGAAAGGACCGAGATCCCTTCACCGGGAGTGACTCCTTTAGCAATAACTGGCAGATGCTACACACTCGGTTTGTCTTTTGATTGCTTTTAAGTGTTTTTGCTTTGCACAGTGATATATATGATATATCCCGCACCTCATTCGACGAGGAAAGGACCGACGATCCCTTCACCGGGAGTGACTCCTTTAGCAAAACTAGAAAAGCCTCAAAAGCACTCCATTTCAAAATCATTTGATTCTACAACGATATCAAGTTCATTACGCAAAGGGTTTTCTGAAAAACCCGTCGTAGCCCTCCGTCATTTCAGATAAGTACTGGTTAGTATTCGTGCTACGTTTGTTGACCTTAGCCAAGGCGTAGTGTGCGGTAGCTGATTAGTGCTTATCTGTATAAGCATATGATGCGATTGAGTTAGGGTAGTCATGCGACTTTGTTGACCTTAGCCAAGGGTCGTGCGGGTGGGTTTAATTCAATCGGGAAATGACGGGTTGAACTTGGCTAGCACTTATGATTTGTTGACCTTAGCCAAGGTCATAAGCTGCTAGGGGCAAAATATTATCGGGAATTTCAAGTGTTGAAATTTGCAATGAGATTGCATACCTTCTATGAGATAGTTGGATCCCGATACCCGCTGCGAGTAAGAGTTACTCCTGGGAGAGTTTTACACATTACAATTAGCCGATCAAGTAGGTGTCTAGAAAGGTGTTAACGAGGTTACGCCTCTGGGAAAACGAGGTTTACATTAATTAGGTTCGTGCGAAAGCACGGGGGACCTCCCTTAAAGTACCGACACTGGCCTGGCTGAAAGATTGGAGAACTTGTAGTGTGTAATTAATCCCGGCTAGTCTTTCCTTTTAGGGTTTGAAGGAAGATTTGATAAAAAGCAGTGGGAGCCATCCTGATTAGATAAAATAAAAACCAATCTATTCTTGCAAGAGCGCACGCTGAGTGTTTTCTTCTCTCTCTCTCCTGGTAGCGACCATATCACGCCTTAATCAAGATAATAATACGGATTATTGACCGAACCCGCTTGTTATACTGAGCTGGGGAACGTTGGTCCCGCTCCAACTTATAATTGTTATAAGACACAGCAGGAAATTGGGGAATACCAGATTTCCCGTGCCGCCCAAACGAAGAGAGTGCATGATGATGCATCATCTTCGGGTGTGTTCATTACAGAGAACTGTTTCTCAGTATCCTCTACGTCCTGGGTATGTGATACCAGATCAGGATCCCAGATATGTAATCTGTTACATAGGGCTACAGCTAGGTAGAAACTGAGAACGGGTGATAAGTTTCATGAGGCAGAAAACGGGGCAAGTGTTGCAGCCAAGTCTGTTGGTCACTGTCACCCTGTATTACAATACATTGATTCTGAACGAATGTTATTAGATACCGAACCTGTTATGCAAAATCATATCTGTCTCTTTATTAGTAAAGAAATGATAAAATTTTGTATTGTTGGATAATGCTTTGAACATTTCCTATATCAAAAGTTGATCGGTTTAGGCACGTTATCTAAAAGCATTAATGTTCTAAATCAAACTACAGTTCTTTAGTATACAGAACACACACAAGAGGAAGAGTTCAGAAATGAACGAATCCTTCTTGAGGCATTGTAGACTAGGTCATATCAATGTGACCCGACTAGCTAGAGTTACATAAAGATGCATATTTAAATTAGTTTGAACTTACATCTTGTGAAACTCGCCAGTCATGTCACAAAGATAAGATGACCATAGCTCCGTTTACTAGAAACAGAGAAAGAGTTAGTAAACTCTTGGGATGATACATGTTGATGTATGTAGGTCCCCTGTCTACACATGCCAAGACCGGTTCTTTATACTTCATTACATTCTCTGATAATCTCTCAAGATTCAGATATATGTTCCTGTTGAAACACAAGTCAGAACCTTTTGAGATATTCACAGAATATAAGTTGGAAGTAGAGAACCAATACGGGTATAAGTATTATTTCCTTTGATGAGATCAAGGAGGAGAATACTTGAGCACGGAAATACTGGACTATTCTAAAGGAGAATGAGATTCTCTCTCAGCATTACTCCTCTGTATACACCATAGCACGATGGTATATCAGGGCGGAGCAATCACACCCTATATGATAAGGTGTGCTCTATGATGAGTACTACTGAGTTACCTGTTTCTTTTTTGGGGGTTATGCACTTATGAAGTTGCATACCTATTGAATAGGGTTCCAATCAAATCAGTTGCCTACCGTTTCATATGTGATATGGAAAGGGAAGAGCCCATGTCTTAAGCTAGTTAAGATTTGGGGTTGACCGGCCTATGTCTGAAAGCAAAATCCGGACAAGCTCAAGGCAAAGTCTGTTATGTAGAACTGGAAATGTTCCAGTTATACAGACTGCAGCTGATGATTTGATAGAACCAAAGGATTCAGTAGATTCCAACGAACCTCAGCCTCTCCGCCGATCTAGTAGGGTTCCTCACCCACCTGAGAGATACTTCGATTTCTCGATGACAGTGGGAGCGAGGATTACATCATGAGATGATGACCCAACTAGCTTCGAGCTGGCCATCAGGAGTGAGACTCTGTAAGAATGGCTGGATGTTTATCGATCTGAGATGGAATCCTTATACACCAACAAAGTATGGACTTTGGTTTCTATATCTGAAAGGTTAAATCCCCATCAGGAGCAAGTATATCTTGAGAAGATTACTTGGTGTACATGGAAGAGTTGAGACTTTCAAAGCTAGACTTGTTAAAGGTCTACATCATTGACCAGGTATGGATGATGATGAAACCTTTTCTAAGCAACTATGCTTAAGTCCATCCAGATCCTACTTGCCACGGCTACATACCATGACTGCGATATCTGGTGGTTGGGTGTCTTGACTGCTTTTCTAAATGATGATTTAGAAGAAAGCGTCTATAAGTACACAGCCAGAGGGCTTCGTAGACAGTGGGAGCAGCGGAAACGTGTGCAAGATGCTTTATAGGATAAAGCAGGCATCGCGGAGTTGGAACATCTGTTTTGATGAAGCAGTCAAAGAGTTTGACATCATCAAAATGGTAGATGAACCTTGTATAAACAAAAAGGTAGTAGGGAGTATGGTAATGATCCTCGTAGAGTACGTGGATAACATACTCTTGATAAGAAAAGAGTTTCTTATGCTACGTTCGGTCAATCTCCGCTTATCACTAGGATTCTCCATATAGGATCAAAGTGATACCTACTAAATCCTGGATTTTGGATCTATGAGATAGATTTAATTGGATGTTAGGATTCTCACTAGTTTTAGTGAGATGGTATCAATCGATCCTGGGGAGAATCACTGGAAGGGTTCCATGGTGATAAAGACGACTGAATGTCAGTCACAGGCATTGTCTTTACCCTCAGTAAAGGGACGGTATGTTGGAAGAGTTCCAAGCTAGATACCGTGGCATACTAGACGATAAAGGCTTGATACATCGCTATTTAAGATGCTACCAAAGTGGCTGTCTGGGTGTATATTAGTTCATGAGATGAACTTAGTTCCTCCCATTGTGTGACAATGGAGTTGTGGCTTATGCCAAGGAACGCCCGTCCCATCAGTGATCCAGACATATTCTAAGGAAGTATTACCTGATCATGGAGATGCTTGATCTCCAAGGAGATCGAGGTTAGGAGAGTAGACTCAGAGGACAACACAGCGGATCCACTCACAAAGGCCTGTTCCCAGAGAGAGACTTTTATGGGATGGTTGAGTATGAGATACTGCAACCACTGCTATCAGATGGCCCTAGTGCAAGTGGGAGATTGTTAGTTATATGTATGCCCTAGAGGCCATTACTATACATAGGATGTATATTGTAGTGGATGCTGGGACATATATAGGGAGGACTTTCTTGCTCGACATGATAGTATGCTATCTGGTTGATCTTTACCTTAACGTGTACACTGATTGTCTCTCTGTTACATGTTGGTAAAGCCCTTAGGATGTGTACTTGACTACCTGGATTATGATGCGGATCATACTAGTGGGGACATGGTAGTCTATAAGTACATCCTTCAAAGTCCCTAGTCGTGGGTGTATCGAGACGGGGCATCGATATACCAGAGTAGACTAGCATATACCTTCTCGACCCATACAGATGGGCGATGGATGATCCCATATCCATCGGTGTTTGACATCAGAGATGATATACGGGTGCTCAGTAGAGACTGGGTACACTGGACGGACTCGCCGAGAACTCCCATATGTTATTATACCTCACGTCAGATGGCAGTTCTTTGGTGACACTGGTACAGAGTAGTCTGTTGACCCGAGATCGTCATAGAGTCTTGTGTGGTTCCCACTGTGCTTTGATTTCCATCTTACCACGTCCAAGAGGGCGTGCAAAACGGTGGTTTTTGGGTATAGTCCCGAGTCACATGGAGGCAATGAGCGATAGGAGGGGATTCGTCTCTCCCGGTATAGGGGGTTGATGTTGCTCTGTGTTCGATTGGCTATAACAGGAAATCCCTGGCCAGGGTTGCTGAGATTTACTGGTAAGTGTTACCAGTAGTTTCTCGAATAGTTATAGACCTCATATCGACACGACTTATCGAGCTATTGGGGTCTGACGTTTACCACCCCTAGGCGAGATATGCGACATATCAGACGATCAGACCGGACTGTACAGTAGTGTTACTGGTTGGATTCACTGGAGTGTGAGCGGGCTTGCTCGTCGATCTTCAGATCGCTCAATACCCGGGTGGCCGTTACGTTTAGAAGACCGCTTTCGGCTTGTGGGTGTTTGATATGATCATCACCTGCTGCCGGCGTATTGACGAGTCTTTAGAGTCCTACACAGAGGTTTCCTGGCTCAAGCGAAACGAAATAGGAGCGCATATGAGATATGTGCGGGACCGAGAATAATACGTGTATGTGATACCGTATTACATTCTCGCGATGAATGTGTCGTATGGTTATATGCGATATAACCTAGTTATCGAATCGAGGGTTGATTCGATAAGACGATACATTGGATACTAGTCGGTTATATGCGATATGACCGGATCGTTAAATCAAGTGTTGATTTAATGATTTAATGCATAATTATATATTTGATATATTACTTTGCGTTAACTAGTATTGGTTCACTTTAAATGGATTTTCTCACTCGGATTGTACACATTGTATATGTGATATACTTTTGTGCACTTCATTGTATCATGTTTGATGATACATGTTATGCTAGGGTTTTTGTGTAAAGATCAAACCATGGTTGCATGATTATGGTTAGGGTTTTGTTTTATTCACTTATTTATTTATCCAATTCTTTTGGAAAATAAATGGAAAGGAGAAAAGAATGGTGGCTTAATTTGGAGTTTAGTTGAAGCTTCATGAAACTTTGATCAAGTCAACCATTCTTATCTCATCCTTAACCCTAACCATTCCCACTAACCATGATTCATTCTCTACACTTGACTAGAGTTAATATTATGATAAGTATTATTATTCTTTTCTTTTTTGGATAATCTTATCACAATATTCTTCTTCTTCTTCATCTTCTTTCATGAAGAAAAAGCTTTCTTCATCAATGGTGATTGATGATAAAGAGTGAGAAATCCAATTCTAAATTGAACCCACTTCCTATTTCTTCATCCTCTACCTCTTGCCAAGTAGTAGAGTGTGTTTTCTTCACAAGTTTCTTGACTTGATGAAGTCGGAGCTTGATTTAGCGATGCCTCGACGTAGATCATCTTCGGCACGTCGTCAATGACCTAGCCTGCTTCTTCTCCGATGAAGCCGACGCAAGAGCCCGGATTTCGGATTTGTACAGCGGAGATGACTTCTTCATGGAGCTATGGAGGTGGACAAACGGATCTACAAAGGTTGTATATCCGTATCCCTTAGTTAAGTGTTAACTAGTTAGCTTTTTCGCCTAGTTTTCTAGCAAACGATCCGTAGTCGGGTCTCTCGGCACCCGTAAATTTTTATATTGGCATGTTCGATGCCTTGTGAGACCTCATTAGGGTGCCTAGGAACCCTACAGTGGTATCAGAGCCTAGCTAGAGCCTTAGGCGAAGTCCAGACGAAGTTTGAAACCCGAACGAACCCGAAATCCCAACTCAAATGTGCTCTCTGTACTTTTTCTAAAAACAGGGATTTTCCAGTATTAAAAATATGTAAAAATATCAGCAGGAAAATATAAGAGTAACTGTGCAATTCGTAACCCTAATTCCATTAAAGCGCCGCACTTCCGCGGCACGAGCATGGCTCGTGCGGCGGAACCGCGGCCTGTTTGTCGTTTTGTGAGGTGATGTTTGCACAGTAACTTCTATTTAATAGTGCTGGAGTTTCTGGGTATTTTTAAAATTTATTCAAGAGTTGAATTTTCTGGAGTTGATTTGGGGATTCGGTGTTTCGATCGGGGTATCAAATTTTGTCTGTGTGGCTTTCCGGATAGTTTTTAGAATATGTTAAAAAGTTCGACCGGATATAAATACCCAATTTTTCCCCTGTCGGGAAATTTCCAAGTGTTGGATTTTTCCGTAGTTTAACGACGTTCTAAGTAGTGCAAGTAACGCGATGGACCCTCTAGAAGACAACAAACCTTAACTCGATTATGTGACCGTCTTGAACTGCCCTTTGAACCTTCGGGTTTGGGGCAGTACGGCGTGCCACATGTGAGGCGTTGGCTTGACCCTTCTACGGCTGGACCGTCGGTACTAAGGCACGAACTGAATGTTGTTAGACTTGTTTCATGTGTTGATCTGTATCGGGAAAAGTTGGGTGTTCGAATGTTCGATCGGAAAGTTTAACATTTTCTATTTATCCGGAATGGGATACAATAATTGGAATTCACAAGTAGTTATGAGATAACTGAATGAATGTTGTAAATCTAGCAATTTAGTCTCACTTGATCGGTTGCCACGGAATTTTGATGTGATCAAAAGTCCGTCGCAATCACGTAGCGTACGCGGATACTCGCCAGGTAAACTTAATAGACAGCCTCACTCCATAGCCCCGACCAAGTGACTGTAGGAGAACCTCGTCGCCGAAAGCATCCGTTCGGGTGCTCGCGGTAGCGGTGTTCCGCCTTGGTGCACTTCGTCGACGGTATCGGGGGTGCGGCCGTCTACTAAAGTTTGCGACGAGCATTCGATCAGTTTTTCGGGAAACTTGTTGAATTGCCCGACTTGATATTGAAAAGTGTTTTCGATTTTGAGACTAAAATGCGGGGTTTATAATTGTTAGGCATGCGATGTCTAAGGAATTCATTTGGTCAGGCATGCGATGTCTGAGGAGGTTGCGGATTCCAACTGTTGTAGTTTTACACTTTCTTTTCTGTGACCGTAAGTGTAATATGTGATATCGCCGGTTTCGTTGCTATATGTCAACGACAATTGGGATGCGCATATTTACTTACGTTGATGACATGTGATGTTATGTGTTGCTGGATATGTTATATTGGATCGTCGTGTTTGAATAGCCGGGGGTTTTTATGTGAGATGAGTGTTTTTCATTTTCATTCATGTAAAAACTTGTATGTAATATTCTTTTATTGGGACGCTTCCAGGTTGCGGAAGTTGTCACCGTTTGTATATTATTTACTTTTCCGCACTAGGATAGACCCAAGGAGGAGGGCACAAGTAACCGGGTTCTGGAGTCCAGTGGGAGACCAACTCGAGGAGTCGAGTCCGGGTCTCCTAACTCTAGAATTGGTAGGGTTGCTTGCCGCTCTCGTAGGGGTCTAGGGGTGTGGGTTTGGCTATTCATCACGACCGTGGAATCCGCGTTTTATACTGGCTCGTATTGAAAACACGGACGTCCTAGTATATCCAATATTTCATATGTTTCTTCTGCTGCGATATCTGTGATGTGATCATGTGATGTTCTGTGATAGATACAGTATATAGTATATATGATATATTATATAGGCGTTACTTATGTTTTACACCCGCGCTAGCCCTGCCCCGCTCTGCCGTTAGTTACCTAACCTAACGGTGCACGAGGGGACATCGAGGCGAATGCGGATGGCATAAGTGTACGTCGTATTTATCTGTGATGATTAGGTACTTATATGATGGGACTTCATTAATGTGATTAATGAAATAAAAGAAACCTAAGATGTTGTAGAATCGAATTTCAAAATAAAACAGGTAGCTACAGTTCTTGCTTTGCACAGCGGTATATGTGATATATCCTGCACCTTATTCGATGAGGAAAGGACCGAGATCCCTTCACCGGGAGTGACTCCTTTAGCAATAACTGGCAGATGCTACACACTCGGTTTGTCTTTTGATTGCTTTTAAGTGTTTTTGCTTTGCACAGTGATATATATGATATATCCCGCACCTCATTTGACGAGGAAAAGACCGACGATCCCTTCACCGGGAGTGACTCCTTTAGCAAAACTAGAAAAGCCTCAAAAGTACTCCATTTCAAAATCATTTGATTCTACAACGATATCAAGTTCATTACGCAAAGGGTTTTCTGAAAAACCCGTCGTAGCCCTCCGTCATTTCAGATAAGTACTGGTTAGGATTCGTGCTACGTTTGTTGACCTTAGCCAAGGCGTAGTGTGCGGTAGCTGATTAGTGCTTATCTGTATAAGCATATGATGCGATTGAGTTAGGGTAGTCGTGCGACTTTGTTGACCTTAGCCAAGGGTCGTGCGGGTGGGTTTAATTCAATCGGGAAATGACGGGTTGAACTTGGCTAGCACTTATGATTTGTTGACCTTAGCCAAGGTCATAAGCTGCTAGGGGCAAAATATTATCGGGAATTTCAAGTGTTGAAATTTGCAATGAGATTGCATACCTTCTATGAGATAATTGGATCCCGATACCCGCTGCGAGTAAGAGTTATCCCTTGGAGTTCTTTGGATATCCCACAAACTTGCACTGTACTGAGCGTGCCTCGAGTTTGTCCGCATGCTGCTTTTTGACAAAAGCTAGACATCCCCATGTCTTAATGTGCTTAAGATAGGGTTTCTTCCCACACCACATCAGATATAGTGTGGTAGGCACAGTCTTAGTTGGAACTCGGTTCAAAAGGTATGCAGCTGATTCTAGTGCAAATCCCCAGAATGATCGCGGTAACTCAGCGTTACTCATCATGGAACGTACCATATCCAACAAAGTTCGGTTCCGTCTCTCCGATACACCGTTATGTTGCGGAGTGTACGGAGGAGTAAGCTGAGTGAGAATTCCATTCTCTTTTAAGTAATCCAGGAACTCGGCATATAAGTATTCACCACCTCGATCAGATCTCAGTGTCTTGATACTTTTGCCTGTTTGTTTTTCTACTTCATTCTTATATTCCTGGAATTTTCCAAAGGCTTCGGATTTATGTTTCATTGAGAAGACATATCCGTACCTTGAAAAGTCATCCGTAAAAGTAATGAAGTAAGAATAACCGCTTCGCGCATGCGTAGACATTGGACCGCACACGTCGCTGTGTACGAGTCCTAAGAGCTCGCTCGCTCTTACTCCGTGTCCAGTGAACGGAGTCTTTGTCATCTTTCCTTTGAGACAGGATTGACAAGTTGCATATGATTGATATTCGAACGGATCCAAATATCCTTCTATATATAACTTCGTCAACCTTCTCTCATTGATGTGACCCAGTCTACAATGCCATAAGAAAGCCTGATTTGTTTCCGGAGACATTCTTTTGTGTGTATTCTGGACATTGAAAATATGTGGTTGGTTTATACGTATATACCATTGCTTAATATACCTGACCCAATCAAAACTTGATTAAGGTGAATGTTCACAACATTACTTACAAATGAAAATTCATAACCTTCTTTAGATAATAAAGATACAGATATGATATTACAGGTTGCATTGGGTACAAAAAAACAATCACGCAAAACCAAAACGTGTCCATCTGACAACCCCAGGTGATAGTCCCCCACGGACTCAGCATCCATGCCAGCTCCGTTTGCAACTCTGAGGGTCATATCACCTGCCTTCAAAACCCTACGCCTTCTCAGTGTCTGTAAAGAATTACAGATATGAGATCCCGATCCGGTATCCAATACCCAGGATGTAAAGTTTATTGTTAGACGGTTTTCAATAACATACACACCTGAAGCTGAAGCCGCAACTTGCTTCAGATCCTGGTTTCTGGCCTTCCAAGCCCTGCAATCCCTTTTCCAGTGTCCACTCTTATGACAGTAAAAGCATTCTTCCTTTCCCACAAGCTTTCCCGCTACCTTTGTTGCCTTTGTCTTTCCCTTTGTATCCACTTTACTAACACCGCCCCTTGGTTTGGCTGAGGCTTTCTTCTTCTTTCCCTTGGCTTTCGCCTTGGACCTAGAAGAGAAAGATCCTCCTACAAACAAAGTGGATGTTTCCCTACCTTTCTGTAGGGTGCCCTCTGCACTCCTCAGCATGTTGAGGAGTTCTGAAAGTTCAACTTCTTTTTCTTGCAAGTTGAAGCTCAGGATAAACTGGGCATAAGTGGAAGGAAGGGACTGGAGAATCAAGTCCGTATAGAGCACATTCTCTAACGTGGTGCCAAGGTCCGCGAGCTCCTCAATGAAGCCAATCATCTTAAGCACGTGTTCCGCTACCGATGATCCGACGGTCAATCTTACCGAAAACAGCTTTTTCGAGACTTCGTATCTGGCGATACGGGATTACTCTCCATACAGTTCTTTTGTATGGAGAAATATGGATTCAAGGTCCATATTCTCGTGCCTCCTCTGATGTTCATTGTCCATAGAGGCAAGCACGATGCACTTGGCCTTCGCACAATCGATTTCCCAGGTCTTACGGATTTCCTTATCCGCGATGCTGGTTTTGGGACCTGGGACAGGGGGAGCTTTGGTGGTAAGGAGATACCCCAACTTGTCATAAGTGATTGCCATTTTGACATTCCTGAGCCAATCTTTGTAGTTTGGCCCTGTCAGTATGTTTTTATCTAGTAGTAACTTAAGTCCAGTCATGATGATTGGTCGCTACAATTAGGAGAGAGAGAAGAAACACTTTAGCATGATGCTTATGCAAGTTTAGAGTGGTTTTAATTTGTCTAAACAGGATGGCTCCCACCGTCTCTCGAATCCCTCCTCAAACCAAAAAGGAAGAATTAGTCAGGATTAATCTCACCGTACAATACTTTCTTAACCGTTCAGCCAAGCTAGTGTCGGTACTTCGAGGGAGGTTTTCCAACGCTTTCGCGAAGTTCCTTAATTAAATAACCACTTTTCCCTGTGGGCGTAGTCCCTCTAACACCTTTCTAGACACCTACTTGGTTTATAGCATTGATCGTTAAGTGAGAAATTTCACGAGGAGTAGCATATACTCACAGTAGGATTGGGATCCAAATATCATTGCGTGACAAAACTGAAGGAATCCTTCCAGAATCATCATACTCCAATTGGTATGCAGCACTAGCAAGTTTCAGTTTCTTTTGAAACTCCCGATGTGGATTTTTGCCCCATGCTCTTATGACCTAGACTTTGGCCAACAAATCATAAGTCACATGTCAAGTTCTACCCGTCATTCTCCAGGTTAATTTGAACCCACCCGTACCTACCCTTGACTTTGGCCAACAAGGCAATACGAATGTCCCAAACCAACACATCTATCTATGTTGCATATGAATACCCAATAGCTACCAATCACTATGCCTTGACTTTGGCCAACAAACATAGCTTGAATACTATTGACTATGCATGTGAAACGACGGAGGCCTACGAATGGTTTTGGCGAAATCGTGAACGTAGTGAACTTGATATAATCGATGGAACGAGATAGCTTTTAAAAGGAGTGGCTTAAGCTCCGCGTTTAAAAGTTGTTTTTGAAAAGAAACCGAGTGGTTTTGAAAGTGTTCCAACGACTCAACTTTGGTTTATTTTCTTGCATTAATTTAATGCGTCCCATCATTTAATCCTACCATTGCAGAAAACAACGAAAATATGACGTACGCTTATGCCATCCGCATTCGCCACGGGGCCCCATCATTACCCGTTAGGTTACTTAACTAACGACAGAGCGGGGGCTGGACTAGAGCGGATGCAAAACATAAGCAACGCCTAAATAGATATCATATATAGATATACACATTCGTCACATGCAATGATAGCCACTCCAGATCACAGATTAACACATTGGATATACTAGGAATCCACAATCCGTACGAGCCTATAACGAAGAGCGGATTACACGGTCGCGATGAATAGCCAAGACCCCACCCTAGACCCCTACGGGTGCGGCAAACTACCCGCCAAGTACCCGAAGCGAAGCAACCTCCCTCAACACCGTGAGTGGGCCACTCGGCACTTTGAGATACCCGGTAGTTTGTGCACCCCGCTTGGGTCTATCCTAGGAGCAAAAACAGTAAAAGAAATTATACAATGACGGCTAGAACCCCATCCCGGTTGTGCGGCCATATAAATAATATTACATCAATTACAAATTACTTGAATTGAAAAGATAAAGAAAACTCTCATCTCACAACCCCCCGGCTATTCATCCGCGACAATCCAATGAATTCATATACACATACCATCAACATTACAGATCACAGATATGTATAACCCCCACTAATCGACGTATAGCGATTAGCAGACGTTCAATACATATATCACATCACAGATATAACCCGTTAGCTTAAGTCTTTAGAAGTTCGATCAAAATACGGATTTTTAAACCCCAAAAACAAATTTTTCTTTCTGGAAAATCTGGGCAGAAAAATCATATTCCAAAAATCCCAAAACACCCCCAGAAAAACACTGCAGGAAAATTGTGCCACGACCGAGTCAACTCGGCCGCGTATCCGCGGCGGGAGCATGCTCCTGCCGCGGTTCCGCGACGCCTTGACCGACTTAGTGGACCATTTTTCTTGCACGTTCTTTAAAAACCCTGAGCCGATTTTTAGTACAAGATTTATTAATTTTTGAGAAGGAAAAAAAAAAGGCAGAAAGTATACTTTTCGTGCGTGTTTCGTTACTTTTTCTCAGATCGAACTTCCAGTTACTTTGCTAACATGTTAGATAGTGTTTAACTAGGCTTTGATACCACTGTAAGTCCATGTTACCTCTCCCGGTTCTTTCAGGCTTGCGGAAATGATGAAAAACGATTTTTCTTTTGGTGGTAACATGGACTCATAATACGGATCTTTGTTAAACAACTATCTAACAACCTAACTAGGAGTTTTACCTACTCGGTTAGGGGTTATACCTTAACTCTAACTCCTTCTCTTGGACTCCTTGTGGTGATCGGATGGTTCTCTCCTCGTCGTCTCTTTGTGCCGAAGATGGATCCACCTGAAAGCTTCTACCTTTGGCTTCAACCTCAATCTTGAGGAAACTAGAACACTTGGTTTGCTAAACCTTGTATACTAGGATGAGTAGAGGAGTGTGTTGGGCTTTATCTCTATGGTTCTTGCTTCTCAACACATGAGACAATAGAAGCATGAACTAGAGAGAGAGCAAAGGGAAGAGGGAGAGCTTAAGGATGAGAGAGAATGAGAATGATAGAATGAGCAAGACTTTTTTTTCACCCTTGCTCTCATAATCCAAAATAATCATAACAATAATAGTAATTGAGTATTGTGTGATGGTTCATGTTAAAATGGCAATATCATTTCATGTACTCATTTTGTAAAGAATAACAAGCAAGCAAAAGTCTTTGCCATGAAATGATAGCCATTGTAATGATGATGGTCAACAAGTCCAACCTAGTCAACCGGTCAACTAAATCAACAAGTCAACAAAGTCAACCCTTCAACCCAACCATGGCACAATAATACTTAATTAATATTATCGTTAATCATATTTCTTATTCTCATTAGGGTTTAGCAAAAGTCAACAGTCAACAACCCTAATGAGAATCCTCTGCCTCTGTCTCTCTGTCAACCGTGCATACACACCCGCATCCGCGTTCCGAGGAACACGAATACAAACGAGATAAAATCAATCCCAAAACGTACACTAGGATCTGGCTTAAACCAAAGCCCGCTAGTGATAACTGCCCGGACACTAAACGTGCATAAGTGCACGGATGTGACCGAACCCTTCCGCAAAACCATGCGACATCTACTCTTTTGCCTAAAGGCGAATAGCTCTATATGTGGGACTCTAAAGACTCGACACTACGCTGGCAGTGGGTTTAACCACAGACCGCAAGCGGCACTAGCTGTGCGGAACGGCCCCCAGGTAGATGCTTATAAGAACACGGACGAGGTGAAACCTATCTAAACTCCTACTGAGCCTGAATGTGACAATCTGCGTACAGTCCGGTCTGTTCGTCTGAGAGTATCAAATGGCGGGCCTAGGGGGTGGTAAACGTCAGTCCCCTAATAGCGGTACAAGTCGTGTTGGAGTGTAGCCCAGAACACCCTGAGATAACACTGGAAACCTACCAGTATATCTCGCTTGCCCTTGCCAGGGACTTTGTGTAATGACTCTCCTAGACACAGCGCGATATCAACCCCCAATACCGAGAGAGACGAATCCTGTCTAACCATCACTACCTCCAAGTGCTTCAGGACTGCACCCAACTACTACCTGTTTGCATGACTCCTTTGAGCCGTGGTAGGGTAGTAATCTAAGTACAGTGGGAACACACTCGAGGCGAAGTGACAGTGTCAAGTCAGCGGACTAAGCTGTACTCATGTCACCTGGGAACTGATAACTGACGATAGGTATAGTACCAACCAACAGTTCCCGACGAGTCCTGTCCAGTGTACTCGTAACCTAACGAGCACCCGCATACTATCTCAAGTACGACGTACTGACGGCTGTAGGACAGATCGTCTCCCTTGCTGGGATGAGAAGCACATACGCTAGTCTACTCCGGAGTATCGATGCCCTGTCTCGATAGTCCTACGACTAGGGACCTGCATAAGGATGTGCTTGTGGATTACCCAGCCCCCACGAGTGTGACTGCTATCACAACGCTGGTAATCAAGCAAAGATCCTAAGGGCTCCACTAATGTGTATAGGTGATATACTAAAATAAACACATGTACACATTAAAGTAGAAACAAACCAAGTAGCATACTACTATTTTGAGAAAGATTGTCTATACAAGGTGAATATCCCAAGCTTCCATTAAGTAATATACAAACTAGTATGATACAGTAACGGGGCATATACACTAACAGCTATGCAATCGTATATCCCTGGAATTACGCCCTGGTCAGTCCTCGTCCGTGACGAGCTCAAGCTGACGCAACTCTAGCCGTAGCTCTTTCTCTGCCCGTGTAATCGTGGCAGCAAAATCATAACCAATATCGATGAGGATAGATCATAGGAATGAATATAATACTGTGTAAGGAAATATACATCCTAAGGTTTCTTAAGCGGAGTAGCGTATCGTAAGTATGACACGGAACATACATACGGTACGTCACTCTACTCAAGCTACCGACTCTATCAACCAAGGGTCATCTTACGCGACGAAAGTTCGGGTATAATACCCCCTTGACTAAGTCTAAGTTCCGTAAGGTCAAGCCTAAGTTCCGTATATATATAAACGCTCTAGGCTCCGCATAGTCAAACTTAGACTCGAACCAAGGTTAACCTAGCGCTCTGATACCAACTTTATAACGACACGAAATAACCCGTGACTGGCCCTTGAATCATATGAAGTCTATAGGACCTCATCTAATTCAAGTAAGCCAAAAGCCCAGAAATCTAAAACCATTTTATGGAGTAAATAAAGAAAACTGGTTTTTAGGAAGTCAGAAAACAAGTAAAAAAAAACAAGGTTTTTAAATATGTAAGCCGAATACGCATTTTTAGATTCTATAGTCTTTTCTGAAAATTTCGGCAGAGTTTCCTTTGTAAATACTGGCCCCGAACGGGGTACAACAGGAATAATATATGCACAATGAAAAACGGGCATCCCCAAGCAGGAGCTAGCTCTTTGTCAATCGACGGTCATAACCATGCAAGCAGTATAATATACAACGCCGAAGGGCGAGGATCAAAACTCAAAAGGAAACTCAAAATCAGCATGAAAACTATAATACTACAACGCGCGACTCTAAGATCGAAATAATACACAACTGGTTTTCTAAGTCTGAAACAATATACAAGTTTGGTTGATGGAATTACTAGATACAACTGAATAATACATATACAATGGTGGTCCTGATGCAAAAGAACCCACCTACCAAGCAAATCACTCGTAAGGGAAGCAGTGTACCAGAAAAGCCGCAATGAAACCTGTACGGAAAAACCTGTAAGAACTGTGGCACAACGGGGGCGAGTTGCCAACTCGTGAATAGAAAACATCACAGAGCAGAAATCGTATATATGGCACAATCCTAGGTCAATACGATCAGATATATATATATAAACCTCAAATGAAAAAGTCTGAAGCATGATAAAGTGGCAAGGTAAACATCTATAAATGAGTGTAATGCCAAGTGCTCGTGCCAGTGCCTCAGGTAATAACATATCATAAATATGAGGTATGATCAAGGTAATCAGTGTCAACTATATCATGAAATCTATGAGTATGTCGATATCATCCAACTGTGATCAATGTCATCAATGTCAACTATATGTATATGGATATCGTCCACGTGTCACCCAATGATAATAAACATCATGCATGTAAATATCATAAAGCGTATGCTTGGAAGTATGAGGATATAAATCAACATGTGTCCTTCGTGACACATCAAATCATGGAACCTGGGTGTCTAGCATCGACACCGGGAAACATCATGAAAACTGTGCCTAGCATCGGCAAGTAAATCCCTATATATCGGGCTCCGTCAGTCCGGATCGGCCCATATGATCTCTCGACTCCGGTCTGTAAGTCCATGCTACCTCTTCCGGTACTTTCGGGAATGCGGAATTTGGTAAAAAACGATTTTCTTAAAGATGGTAACATGGACCTAAAACCCGGATCTTGGTTAAACATCTATCTAACATCCTAACTATGAGTTTTAGCTACTCGGTTAGGGGGTTATACCTTGCTTGTCTTGAACTCCTTCGTCTTCAAAGCTCCGATGGTGGTCCGATGGCTTCTTCTCGTCGTCTCCGTACGCCGAAGATAGATCCACCTGAAAGCTCCAACCTTTAGCTCCTTCTTCGTTCTTTGAAGAAACTAGTTCACTTGGTTTGCTAAACCTAGTGAACTAGAATGAGTAGAGAAGAAATAGAATGGGATTTTATCTATGGTTCTTGATTCTCAACTCATGAGACAAGAGAACCATAGATCAAGAGAGGGAGCAAGAGGTTGAGGGTGAGAGCAAGAGGAGAGCTCAAGAACAAGAGAGAGAATGAGCAAGAAAGAATGAGGCTCTCTTTTGTCTTTCACCCTCTCATAATCCAAAATGATCATAACTCATCATATCAAAAAAAGTCTTATGTGATGGTTGAAGTAACCATAACCATATCATTTCATGCACTCATTTTGCACAAATGAGCAAGCAAACAAAAGTCTTTGCCATGAAATGATGGCTATGGTTATCATGATGGTCAACTAGTCAAGCCTAGTCAACCGATCAACAAGTCAACAAAAGTCAACAAGTCAACAAAGTCAACAAGTCAACAAAAGTCAACAAGTCAACAAGTCAACAAAGTCAACAACCATATCACCATAATACTTAATTAGTATAATAGTTAATCACATATCATATTCTCATTAGGGTTGAGCAAAAAGTCAAATAGTCAACGGTCAACTGTCAACAACCCTAATGAGAATCCACTGCCTCTGTCTCCCTGTCAACTGTGCATACACACCCGCATCCGCGTTCCGAGGAACACGAATGCAAACTGGATAAATCCAATCCCATAAGGTACACTAGGATCTGGCTTAAACCAAAGCCCGCTAGTGTAAACTGTCCGGACACTGTACGCGCACAAGTGCACGGATGTGACCGAATCCTGTCGCAAAACCATGCGACCTGTCGCAATACCATGCGACCTCTACTCTTTTGCCTAAAGGCGAAAAGCTTTCTGTGTGGGACTCTAAAGACTCGACACTACGCTGGCAGTGGGTTTAACCACAGACCGCAAGCGGCACTAGCTGTGCGTAACGGTCCCCAGGTAATGCCGACAAGAAGACCGACGAGGCGAAACCCATCTGAACTCCTACTGAGCCTGAGTGTGACATTCTCCGTATAGTCCGGTCTGTTCGTCTGATACATCGCATGGAGGGCCTAGGGGGCGGTAAACGTCAGTCCCCCAATAGCGGTACAAGTCGAGCCGGAGCGAAGCCCAAAACACCCTGAGATAACACTGGAAACCTACCAGTATATCTCGATTGCCCTGGCCAGGGACTACTCGTGTAATGGCTTTCCTAGACACAGCGCGATGTCAACCCCCAATACCGGGAGAGACGAATCCTGTCTAACCGTCACTGCCTCCAAGTGCTTCGGGACTGCACCCAACCACTACCTGTTTGCACGACTCCTTTGAGCCGTGGTAGGGTAGTGATCAAAGTACAGTGGGAACACACTCGAGGCGGAGTGACAGTGTCAAGTCAGCAGACTAAGCTGTACTCATGTCACCTGGGAACTGATAACTGACGATAGGTATAATACCAACTAGTCAGTTCCCGACGAGTCCTGTCCAGTGTACCCGTAACCTAACGAGCACCCGCATACTATCTCAAGTACGACGTACTGACGGCTGTGGGACAGACCGTCTCCCACACTGGGATGAGAAGCGCATGCGCTGGTCTACTCCGGAGTATCGATGCCCTGTCTCGATAGTCCTGCGACCAGGGACCTGCATAAGGATGTGCTTATAGATTACCCATCCCCACTAGTGTGACGGCCATCACATCGCTGGTAATCAAGCAAAGATCCTAAGGGCTCCACTAATGTGTATAGGCGATATACAAAATATAAACACATGTACACATTGAAGTAGAAACAAACCAAGTAGCATACTACTATTTTGAGCAAGATTGTATATACAAGGTGAATATCCCAAGCATCCATTAAGTAATATACAAACTAGTATGATACAGTAATGGCCTCTAGGGCATATACACTAACAATCTCCCACTTGCACTAAGGCCATGTACTGGCGTATCGAAGACCTATCATCTCGATCAGCCGCTCGAACTGAGTCTGGGGCAGGGCCTTGGTGAATGGATCTGCAGTGTTATCTTCTGAAGCGACTCTCCGAACCTCGATCTCCTGGCGATCTACGATCTCCCTGATCAGGTGATACCGCCTCAAGATGTGCCTGGATTTCTGATGGGACCTTGGTTCCTTCGCTAAAGCTATAGCCCCGTTGTTGTCGCAATACAGAGGTATTGGATCAACAATGGACGGAACCACCTGAAGTTCTTTCAAGAACTTCCTCATCCAGACAGCTTCTTTTGCGGCATCAGATGCAGCGATGTATTCCGCTTCCATCGTCGAGTCTGCAACGGTTTCTTGTTTGGAACTCTTCCAACACACCGCCCCTCCATTGAGGGTAAAGACAAAACCCGACATGGACTTGGAATCATCCTTGTCACTCTGGAAGCTGGAGTCAGCAAAGGCCTCGATCTGGAGGTCTTTTCCGCCATACACCAAGAACATCTCCTTAGTCCTTCTCAGGTACTTGAGAATGTTCTTTACCGCTATCCAGTGTTTCTCCCCATGGTTTGACTGATACCGGCTTACCACACTCAGTGCATAAGCTACATCCGGTCTGGTACACAACATCGCATACATTATAGAGCCTACCGCAGAAGCGTAGGGTATAATAGACATGCGATCCCTCTCCAAATCAGTCTTGGGAGACATCTCTTTAGAGAGGGTGATCCCGTGACAAGCCGGTAGGTTACCGCGCTTGGAATCTTCCATACTGAATCTCTTCAGTATGGTGTCGATGTACCTGGACTGTGAAAGTCCTAATATCCTCTTGGATCTGTCACGGTAGATCCGGATACCCAGAATGTATGAGGCATCACCCAGGTCTTTCATGGAGAACCTGTGTGACAAGAACCCCTTGACAGATTGTAGCATAGGAATGTCATTTCCTATTAAGAGAATGTCATCCACGTATAAAACGAGGAATACTACAGTTCTCGCTACAAATCTACTATAGATGCATGGTTCATCTGGATTTTTGATAAAGCCAAATTCTTTGACCGTCTCATCAAAGCAGATGTTCCAACTCCGCGACGCCTGCTTTAGTCCATAGATGGACTTAAGCAACTTGCACACCTTTCCGCTGCTCCCACTCTGAATGAAACCCTCCGGCTGGTCCATATAGACACACTCCTCTAAATTTCCATTTAGAAAAGCTGTCTTTACGTCCATTTGCCAGATCTCATAATCGTGGAAGGCAGCAATGGCAAGAAGGATCCGAATGGATTTCAGCATGGCTACTGGAGAAAAGGTTTCGTCATAGTCCAAACCAGGTCTTTGACGAAAACCCTTTGCTACCAGCCTAGCTTTATAGGTCTCAACCTGTCCATCTACACCAATCTTCCTTTTGAAGATCCACTTGCATCCTACGGGTTTTACCCTGTCTGGAGCAATGTCCAACGTCCATACCTTGTTGGTGTACATGGACTCCATTTCGATCCGCATTGCATCCAGCCATTTCACTGAGTCAACGCTCTGAACGGCCTGCTGGAAGCTAGTAGGCTCATCATAATCTATGATGCAATCCTCTCTATCCCCATCTATGAGAAAACCGTAGTATCTCTCGGGCGGATGAGTCTGCCTACTACTCCTGCGGAGCGGCGTAGGAATGTCCTGTTCTTCCGAACCCTCTGGTTCCATTAAACTTTCAGTAATAGTCCGTGGTTCTGGAATTTCTTCCAGTTCTATTGTGCTCCCACTTATCTGGTTTTCCAAAAACTCAGTTTCCAAGAAGTAGGCATGACGAGAAACAAGGACTTTTTGTTCCTCTTCACAGTAGAAGAAATATCCTTTGGAATTCTTTGGATATCCCACAAACTTGCACTGTACTGAGCGTGCCTCGAGCTTGTCCGCATGCTGCTTTTTGACAAAAGCTGGACATCCCCATGTCTTAATATGCTTAAGATAGGGTCTCTTCCCACACCACATCTCATATGGTGTAGTAGGCACGGTCTTAGTAGGAACTCGGTTCAAAAGGTATGCGGCTGATTCTAGCGCATATCCCCAGAATGATCGCGGTAACTCAGCGTTACTCATCATGGACCGCACCATATCCAATAGGGTGCGGTTCCGTCTCTCCGATACACCGTTATGTTGCGGGGTGTATGGAGGAGTAAGCTGAGAGAGAATTCCGTTCTCTTTTAAATAGTCCAGGAACTCGGCACTTAAGTATTCTCCACCTCGATCCGATCTTAGAATCTTAATACTTTTGCCGGTCTGTTTCTCTACTTCATTCTTATACTCCTGGAATTTTCCAAAGGCCTCGGACTTATGTTTCATCAAGAAGACATAACCGTACCTTGAGAAGTCATCCGTAAAAGTAATGAAGTAAGAATGTCCGCTTCGGGCATGTGTAGACATTGGACCGCACACGTCACTGTGTACGAGTCCCAAGAGCTCGCTCGCTCTTACTCCTTGTCCAGTAAACGGAGTCTTTGTCATCTTTCCTTTGAGACAAGATTGACAAGTGGCATACGATTGATATTCGAACGCATTCAAATATCCTTCTGTATGTAACTTAGTCAACCTTCTCTCATTGATGTGACCCAATCTACAATGCCATAAGAAAGTCTGATTCATTTCCGGAGACTTTCTTTTGTGTGTATTCTGGACGTTGAAAATCTGTGGTTGGTTCAACACGTATATACCATTACTCAATGTACCTGACCCAATCAAAACTTGATTAAGGTGAATGTTTACAACATTACTTACAAACGCAAATTCATAACCTTCTTTAGAAACTAAAGATACAGAAATGATATTACAAGTTGCGTTGGGTACAAAAAAGGCAATTACGCAAAACCAAAACATGTCCATCTGACATTCCCAGGTGATAGTCCCCCACGGCTTTAGCATCCATGCTAGCTCCGTTCGCAACTCTGAGGGTCATGTCACCTGCCTTCAAAACCCTACGGTTTCTCAACGCCTGCAAAGAATTACAGATATGAGATCCTGATCCGGTATCCAATACCCAGGAAGTAGAGTTTATTGAAAGACAGTTTTCAATAACATACACACCTGAAGCTGAAGCTGCAACCTGCTTCAATTCCTGTGTTCTGGCCTTCCAGGCCCTGCAATCATTCTTCCAGTGTCCTTTCTTATGACAATAGAACCATTCTTCCTTATCCACAAGCTTCCCCGCTATCTTTGTTGCTTTTGCTTTTCCCTTCGTATCCACTTTATTAACACCGCCCCTTGGTTTGGCGGGGGCTTTCTTCTTCTTTCCCTTAGCTTTCGCCTTGGACCTAGAAGAAGATGATCCTCCTACAAACAAAGTGGATGTTTCCCTACCTTTCTGTAGGGTGCCCTCTGCGCTCCTCAGCATGTTGAGGAGCTCTGAAAGTTCAACCTCTTTTTCTTGTAAGTTGAAGTTCAGTATAAACTGGGCGTAAGTGGAAGGAAGGGACTGGAGAACTATATCCGTATATAGCTCACTCTCCAATGTGATCCCTAGGTCAGCGAGCTTCTCAATGTAGCCGATCATCTTTAGCACGTGCTCGGCTACTGATGATCCGACGGCCATTCTTGTCGAAAATAACTTTTTCGACGCTTCGTATCTTGCGATACGAGATTTCTCTCCATACAGTTCTTTTGTATGAAGCAATATGGATTCCATGTCCATATTCTCATGCCTCCTCTGATGTTCGTTGTCCATCGAGGCAAGCAGGAGGCATTTGGCCTTCGCGCTATCAATCTCCCAAGTCTTACGGATTTCCTTATACGCGACGCTGGAAGTTGGACCAGGGACAGGGGGAGCTTTGGTGGTAAGAAGATACCCCAGCTTGTCGTAAGTGATTGCTATCTTGACATTCCTGAGCCAATCTTTGTAGTTTGGCCCTGTCAGTTTGTTTTTATCTAGGAGTAACTTATGTCCAGTCATGTTGATTGGTCGCTGCAATTAGGAGAGAGAAGAAGAAACACTCAGCATGATGCTCTTGCAAGTTTAGAGTGGTTTTTAGTTTGTCTAAACAGGATGGCTCCCACTGTTTCTCGAATCCCTCCTCAAACCATAAAGGAAGAATTAGCCGGGATCAATCCCACCGCACAATACTTGCTTAACCGTTCAGCCAGGCCGGTGTCGGTACTTCGAGAGAGGTTTTCCAACGCTTTCGCGAAGTTCCTTAATTAAAGAACCTCTTTTCCCTGGGGGCGTAGCCCCGCTAACACCTTTCTAGGCATCTACTAGGTTTATAGCATTGATCGATTAGTGAGAAATTTCCCGAGGAGTAGCATATACTCACAGTAGGATCGGGATCCAAATATCATTGCGTGACGAAACTGAAGGAATACTACCAGAATCATCACACTCCAAATGGTATGCAAATCTAGCAAGTTTCAGTACTTATGAAACTCCCGATGTGGATTTTTGCCCCATGCTCTTATGACCTTGACTTTGGCCAACAAATCATAAGTCACATGTCAAGTTCTGCCCGTCGTTCTCCAGGTTAATTTGAATCCACCCGCACCTACCCTTGACTTTGGCCAACAAGGCAGTACGACTGTTCCAAACTAACGCATCTATCTATACTACACATGAATACCCAATAGCTACCAATCACTGTGCCTTGACTTTGGCCAACAAACACAGCTTGAATACTATTGACTATTCATGTGAAACGACGGAGGGCTACGGATGGTTTTGGCAAAACCGTGAACGTAGTGAACTTGATTTGGTCGATGGAACGAGATAGCTTTTAAAAGGAGTGGCTCAAGCTCCGCATTTAAAAGTTGTTTTGAAAAGAACCGAGTGGTTTTTCGAAAGTGTTCCAACGACTTTAACTTGGTTTATTATCTTGCATTAGTTCTTTTAATGCGTGATATTCTTGCATTAGTTCTTTTAATGCGTCCCATCATTTAATCCTACCATTGCAGAAAACAACCAAAATATAACGTACGCTTATGCCATTCGCATTCGCAACGGGGCCCCGTCATTACCCGTTAGGTTACTTAACTAACGACAGAGCGGGGGCTGGGCTAGCGCGTCTGTAAAACATAAGCAACGCCTAAATAATATCATATATAGATATACTGCAATGATAAACATTTCAGATCACAGATGAATACATTGGATATACTAGGAATCTGTAATTTGTACGAGCCTGTAACAAAAGACAGATTACACGGTCGCGGTGAATAGCCAAATACCACACCCAAGACCCCTACGGGTGCGGCAAACTACCCGCCAAGTACCCGAAGCGTAGTAACCTCCCTCATCTCCATGAGTAGGCGACTCGACACTTCGGCATACCCGGTAGTTTGTGCACCCCCTCCATGGGTCTATCCTAGGAGCAAAAACAGTAAAAAGAAATTATACAATGACGGCTACAACCCCGACCCGGTTGTGCGGCCATACAAATAATTATTACATCAATTTACAAATTTACATGAATTGAAAGAAAAGAAAACTCTCGTCTCACAACCCCCGGCTATTCACCCGCGACAATCCAACATATTCATATACACATTCCAGCAACATTACAGATCACAGATTTGTATAACCCCCACTAATCGACATATAGCGATTAGTAGACGTTCAATACAAATATCACATAACAGAAAAACCCGTTAGCTAAAGTCTTTTAGAAGTTCGATCAAAAATACGGATTTTCGGGACCCCAAAATAAAATTTTCGTTCTGGAAAATCTGGGCAGAAAATATATATTCCAAAAATCCCAAAATACCCCCAGAAGAATACTGCACCAAAAAAGGACCACGGCCGAGTCAACTCGGCCGCGGATCCGCGGCGGGAGCGTGCTCCCGCCGCGGATCCGCGGCGCTTTGACTCGATCGTGCGACCAATTTTGGTGGGTGTTCACAGAAAAGCCTGAGCCGATTTTAGGTGTTAAAATAATCATCTTTTGAACAGTGGAAAAATCGACAGAAACTGCAAAATTTTTGGGGTTTGTTTCGGGATTTTTTCGTTGATCGATCTTCTAGTTACTTGCTAACATGCTAGATAGAGTTTAACTAAGCTCTGATACTACTGTAAGTCCATGCTACCTCTCCCGGTACTTTCGGGAATGCGGAATTTGGTAAAAAACGATTTTCTTAAAGACGGTAACATGGACCTAAAACCCGGATCTTGGTTAAACATCTATCTAACATCCTAACTATGAGTTTTAGCTACTCGGTTAGGGGGTTATACCTTGCTTGTCTTGAACTCCTTCGTCTTCAAAGCTCCGATGGTGGTCCGATGGCTTCTTCTCGTCGTCTCCGTACGCCGAAGATAGATCCACCTGAAAGCTCCAACCTTTAGCTCCTTCTTCGTTCTTTGAAGAAACTAGTTCACTTGGTTTGCTAAACCTAGTGAACTAGAATGAGTAGAGAAGAAATAGAATGGGATTTTATCTATGGTTCTTGATTCTCAACTCATGAGACAAGAGAACCATAGATCAAGAGAGGGAGCAAGAGGTTGAGGGTGAGAGCAAGAGGAGAGCTCAAGAACAAGAGAGAGAATGAGCAAGAAAGAATGAGGCTCTCTTTTGTCTTTCACCCTCTCATAATCCAAAGTGATCATAACTCATCATATCAAAAAAAGTCTTATGTGATGGTTGAAGCAACCATAACCATATCATTTCATGCACTCATTTTGCACAAATGAGCAAGCAAACAAAAGTCTTTGCCATGAAATGATGGCTATGGTTATCATGATGGTCAACTAGTCAAGCCTAGTCAACCGGTCAACAAGTCAACAAAAGTCAACAAGTCAACAAAGTCAACAAGTCAACAAAAGTCAACAAGTCAACAAAGTCAACAAGCATATCACCATAATACTTAATTAGTATAATAGTTAATCACATATCATATTCTCATTAGGGTCGAGCAAAAAGTCAAATAGTCAACGGTCAACTGTCAACAACCCTAATGAGAATCCACTGTCTCTGTCTCCCTGTCAACTGTGCATACACACCCGCATCCGCGTTCCGAGGAACACGAATGCAAACTGGATAAATCCAATCCCATAAGGTACACTAGGATCTGGCTTAAACCAAAGCCCGCTAGTGTAAACTGTCCGGACACTGTACGCGCACAAGTGCACGGATGTGACCGAACCCTGTCGCAAAACCATGCGACCTGTCGCAATACCATGCGACCTCTACTCTTTTGCCTAAAGGCGAAAAGCTTTCTGTGTGGGACTCTAAAGACTCGACACTACGCTGGCAGTGGGTTTAACCACAGACCGCAAGCGGCACTAGCTGTGCGTAACGGTCCCCAGGTAATGCCGACAAGAAGACCGACGAGGCGAAACCCATCTGAACTCCTACTGAGCCTGAGTGTGACATTCTCCGTACAGTCCGGTCTGTTCGTCTGATACATCGCATGGCGGGCCTAGGGGGCGGTAAACGTCAGTCCCCCAATAGCGGTACAAGTCGTGCCGGAGCGAAGCCCAAAACACCCTGAGATAACACTGGAAACCTACCAGTATATCTCGATTGCCCTGGCCAGGGACTACTCGTGTAATGGCTCTCCTAGACACAGCGCGATGTCAACCCCCAATACCGGGAGAGACGAATCCTGTCTAACCGTCACTGCCTCCAAGTGCTTCGGGACTGCACCCAACCACTACCTGTTTGCACGACTCCTTTGAGCCGTGGTAGGGTAGTGATCAAAGTACAGTGGGAACACACTCGAGGCGGAGTGACAGTGTCAAGTCAGCAGACTAAGCAGTACTCATGTCACCTGGGAACTGATAACTGACGATAGGTATAATACCAACTAGTCAGTTCCCGACGAGTCCTGTCCAGTGTACCCGTAACCTAACGAGCACCCGCATACTATCTCAAGTACGACGTACTGACGGCTGTGGGACAGACCGTCTCCCATACTGGGATGAGAAGCGCATGCGCTGGTCTACTCCGGAGTATCGATGCCCTGTCTCGATAGTCCTGCGACCAGGGACCTGCATAAGGATGTGCTTATAGATTACCCAGCCCCACTAGTGTGACGGCCATCACATCGCTGGTAATCAAGCAAAGATCCTAAGGGCTCCACTAATGTGTATAGGCGATATACAAAATATAAACACATGTACACATTGAAGTAGAAACAAACCAAGTAGCATACTACTATTTTGAGCAAGATTGTATATACAAGGTGAATATCCCAAGCATCCATTAAGTAATATACAAACTAGTATGATACAGTAATGGCCTTTAGGGCATATACACTAACACGGTCGGTATCCTACGGATATCCGCCGGGCCTAAATACTATCACCGGTAGGTACTCGCCACCCTGCCAGGCTCATCGTCTGCTCCACGAAAAACATTTCTCGCCCCGGGGAACCATACCGGGTCCACCATGTACCCGCAATTGGCCTCATCCAGCTCCTCGATTCGGGTGCACATGTCACACGTCTCAGAACCGAGAAAACGCATGGTGGACGCACTGAAATATCATATCAAAGGAAACTGGTTTTTTTTTAAAACAATACATATGCTCTTTTGAAATAACCATAGTTCCCAAATCCAGAAATCTCATAAAAACAAATATCTCAATGCGTATAATCATAAGCATGATGTATGCGACAAATAAAGGAAATGTAAGCATATCAGTATATCATGCAACATGGAATAATAGTATGCCCATATCGAGGGAAACCGCTCTTTTAAAATGAATCCAGTTTTTAAAATATATCTTGTGGTTCCCAAATCTCCAAATCAAGCCAGAATCATCTATGTATGAGCAAATACGTATGTATGCAAGTATGGGTGTACAATATGTGTGTACGTAAGTATGTCATGCAAAGGTCATATCCTGATGCAACAATCCTACTGTGTAGTGACATGGCAATTATCGATGATGAAGTGTGTGAGCCGGCTACAACTCACTCGGTTTTGTTTTTGATTGCTTTTGTAGTTCTTTCTTTGCATAGAGGTATTTGTGAAATATCCTGCACCTTATTCGATAAGGAAAAGGCCGAGATCACTTCACCGGGAGTGACCTCTTTAGCGAAACTAGTAAAAGCCTAAAAAACACTCCCTTTTCAAAATCACTTGTTTCTACAACGATATCAAGTTCATTACGCAAAAGGTTTTCATAAAAACCTTTCGTAGCCCTCCGTCATTTCAGATAAGTCCTACTTAGTATTCGTGCTACGTTTGTTGACCTCCGTCAAGGTGTAGTGTGCGGTAGCTGACTAGTATTTATCTGCTGCATATGATGCGATTGTTTTAGGGTAGTCGTACGACCTTGTTGACCTCCGTCAAGGGTCGTGCGGGTTGGTTTAATTCAATCAGGAAATGACGGGTTGAACTTGACTAGTAGCCTATGCTTTATTGACCTCCGTCAAGGTCATAGGACGCTAGGGGTAGAATATTATCGGGGATTTCATGTGTTGAAATTTCCAATGAGATTGCATATCTTCTATGAGATAGTTAGATCCCGATACCCACTGCGAGTAAGAGTTACTCATGGGAAACTTTTACACATGACAATTAGCCGATCAAGTAGGTGTCTAGAAAGGTGTTAACGGGCTTATGCCTAAGGAAAAACGAGGTTTATTTTAATTAGGTCCGTACGAAAGCACGGGGAACCTCCCTCAAAGTACCAACACTATCCTGGCTGAAAGATTGGCGAACTTGTAAGGTGTAATTAATCTCGGCTAGTCTTACCTTTTAGTGTTTGAAGGAAGATTTGATAAAAACTGTTGGAGATAGTGCCCTCAGAGTCAATTATTAGGTCACAGGTACGTGATTGCAATGATTGATGGAGGACCTATCCCGGTAGGACAGTCTTACTCGAGATGATAGTATGCTATCTGGTTTACCTTTATCATCGTGTACTGCTTTAGGTGACCTGACAAGTCGCTATTACACGTTGATAGAGCCCCTAGGATTCTTGCTTGACCACCAGCAGTATGAGGGCGATCATATAAGTGGGAGCTGGGGTCTATAAGCATATCCTTAAATGGTCCCTAGTCGTGAGAGTTTCGAGACAGGGCATCGATACTCCAGAGTAGACTAGTGTATACAGTCGAGACCCCGACGAGGGGCGGTGGCCGGTCTCACAAGCCACTGGTGTCAGTTGGTTCACCTAAGATGTATACAGGTGCTCATTGTGTTATGAGTACACCGGACAGGACTCGCCGGGAACATGCTAGTTGGTCATATACCAGACGTCAGATGGCAGTTCCCTGGTGACATGTGTACAGGTTAGTTCATCGACCTGGGGATCGTCATTTGTCTTGTGTGAGTTCCCACTGTACTTTGATTACTACCCTACCACGGCTCAAAGGAGTCGTGCAAACAGGTTTTAGTTGGGTACAGTCCCGAGCCACATGGAGGGCATATACGTACATCAGTATATTTTCGTTCTTTGTGGTGTGATCAATTGATGGGACTGCGTTGATTCAGATCAATGCAAGTTAAAAACAAACCTATTCTGATGTTGTTGGAACACTTTTTCAAAAGCTGTTATTGCAAGGACGTTCACTTTTGTTTTGCATCATGGTATTCAGTTGGAATATCCTTCTCCTCAGTCGACGAGGCAAGGGCCGAGATCCCTTCACCGGGAGTGACCCCTTGGACAAAAAGTTTGTATCAGGGCATTAACTTCACTATAGCCGAGTACTTTTGCTTTGCACCGTGGTATTCAGTTGGAATATCCTGCACCTCATTCTACGGGGAAAGAGCCGAGATCCCTTCACCGGGAGTGACCTCTTTAGCAAAGGTTTTCGTCACTATATTTTTAAAAGCTATCAGTTCCTTCAACGATATCAAGTTCATTACGTTAAAGGTTTTCGCCAGAAACCATTCGTAGCCCTCCATCATTTCAGTTAAATATTCGGTAGTATTCAAGCTATATATTTTGACCTCACGCCAAGGCATAGTGATTGGTAGCTGCCGGGTATTTATCTGTAGCATAGATAGATGCGTTGGTTTGGGACAGTCGTACTACTATTTTGGCCTACGTCAAGGGTATGTACGGGTGGGTTCAAATTAACCTGGATAATGATGGGCAGAACTTGACATGTGACTTATGATATTTTGACCTCACGCCAAGGTCATAAGAGCATGGGGCAGAAATCATATCGGGAGTTTCAAAAGAACTGAAACTTGCCAGATATCCGCATACCTTCTGGAGTGTGATAACGTAAGCGGATTCCGTCACATTATCATGCGATGATAGTTGGATCCTGATTCCCACTGATGAGTTAGTTTACTCCTCGGGTGACCCCGACTAATTCTTCTTTCAGGTTTGGAGGAGAATTTGAGGTACAGTGGGAGGTTTCCAGATTAGATAAATTGGTAACCATTCTGATCTAGGATAGAGTGCACGCTGAGTGTTTCTTTTCTCTCTCTCTGGCAGCGACCATTGACCCGACCCTAAGACTATGACTCAGTGACCAAGTTGACCGAACCTTCTTAACACTGGCTTTTGGATTGTCAGAGTTGCAAACCTCATTGCCACTCCTACTTTTACCCTTTTCTCCAGGACACCCCGTATTACTACGAACGTCCACTTCCATTGGACAAAACCATCGTATGGTTAGATACGAACTCGAAGGAATTTATTCGAGGATGGTTTCAGGTTCTGGAGAAAACGGATAGGATTATTCAGTTGTCTTTTCCTTTTTCCTTCTCTCAGGTTGCGAGTACTCCTTGGTTTAGGAGATAGTACACCTATTACGCAAATTGGATAGTCTTCTTCCAAACCTTAGGCTGGTGCCGACCGGTAGGGAATGAAGAAAACCAATTAGCATAACGATGGTGTGCAGAAGGTATTAAGTTTAGACAAAGCAAGGGATTAGTAAGAGGGCAAAGTAAATTGCGACTGCTATTCACGACCAAACCAAGTATTCCTTCGCCAATCCTAAATCATCTTTGTATTTCTCCAGGACACTCCGTATCACTATGAAGATCCACAGTTTATTGGATACTCCATCGTATGGTTATATACGAACTCGAAAGGAACTTGTTCCAGTTCGGGGATGGATTCTGGTTCAGGAGAAATAGGAATAAAGTTTATTCGGTTGTCTTTTATCTTCACCTTCTCTCATTACGAGTGTTCCTAGGATTAGGACAGTACACCCTTTATGCTTATTGGATAGTCTTCTTCCAAACCATAGGCTGGTGCCGAACGGTAGGGAAGGAAGAAAACCATTTGGCCTAAAGGGGTGTGCAGAAGGTAATGACTAAAGACATATAAAGGGATTTGGGGAGGTGGCAAAGAATTATACGGTTATAGTCGTGAATCTGGAAGAGGCATTACTAGGAATACCAGGATACCCCATCGAGACATTTCAATGTTTCAGTTTCACTGTGTAATGTTAAAAGAAAACTGATTTCCCGATTAGATACTTACTCCAGGGTATGTATTTACCAGGTATGATTCTCACATCTGTATGGTTTTACAGATGATGAGTGGGAGTAAGTTATTGGGAATTGGGTGATCATCCTCATTATATCGGGATTCGTTGTAATCGGTGATATTTGAGGAAGTCACCTGGGTTGTTTGCCGGACGGCAAATATTTGGTTTTGAATATCCGCTGTTATGCACCAATTTCAAATTGATATATCTGTACGTCTATTTTCATAGAGTGAGATATACCTTTTTGAAATTATGTCTGTGACATTTACCTATATTAGTGGATGGTTAGGTAAGGAGCATTAAACAGCGGTGTAATTCTTCTTAACCATAAGTACAGTTTTCAACCTACGACACAGTGAATGAGTTATCAGACTCAAGGGACTTATACAGAGTATTGTATGTTGTCCAGGGTCCATCAGGACAGAGGGGTTGGTCCTCATACTATATTCGGTTTACTTATAACTTCTCTAGTTTTTAGACAGGTGTTTCGTGGAAACACAGGGTCCGAATTTTGAGAAGTTATAGGTATTTGAATAGTAGAGAACCAGGTATTGCAAGTATCGGGATTCTTCAAAATGATCGAAGATGTAGATACTTGAGTATGGTATTCAGTTGATAGTAATGATAAAGAGAACTTGCTTCTCTTTCAGGTTACTCATAATTGGAAGTATTCCTAAATTGTGTAACGCTGATCGGCCTCCTTCCATTTAGTTGACATGCACTGGAGACAGCTGTATGATTTGAATCTGGTTCAATTAAATCAGTGCCTCTGGTTCTATATTGGTTATAGAACAGTTCAAATCTTAACGTTGTTAAGGTACGGGGAGTTGTCCGGTTTATGCTTAAAACCAGACACTGGACAACTCAAGGCACGTTTCTGTAATGGCTGTTTGTGGGTTGACCCAGGCTATGACGAGGGTTGACTTTCTACCATCTGGATGAACAATAGCGATATTGTTCTAGACTCGCCACGGTTTTAATAAAAATGGATTTTTTCAGAAAACAGTAGTGGGAGTATGGTAGAACTGGAAGTGATTCCAGAACCACAAAAGATTATTGAAGATTTGATAAGGAACCTAAAGATTCAATCCGGTTTGACATTCCATTAGCCACTCCGCAGATAAGGTGGGTAATTTCAGGCACCCGAGAGATACTCCGGTAGCCTCAAGGACGGTGACAGGGAGGTTCTTGTTTACCCACACTTGCCATTGCTGTTTTTCCAGACTGTGAGACCCGGCAGGAGGATGAGTATAGCGTCATTCTGAACTCTCTTCAGAAGTGTACATGTATATGACTCTGCCAGAGGGTTGTCGTAGTCAGTGGGAGCAGCAGAAGCATTGGTGGACAGGTAGCTTATGTCTATTTATAGACTAACGCAGATATAGCGGAGATAGATCATCTATTTCTGACGTGACAGTCATAGGTTTTACTTCATCAGAACAGGGGATGGATCTGTTGAGAAGGTAGTAGGGTGTGATATCCTGGTATTTGGATGACATACACAAAGTGGGAAAGGAAACTCCTATACTACGATCGGTTATATTTTGGTCGTCACACAGTGTTTTCTCCATAAAGGAAATGGATTTTATATCAGACATACTGGTTACTAGATCTATGGTTTTAGATCTAGATTTGGGTAGTCTCCTAATCTGGGTACTTAGACAGCATTCTGAGAGTATTTAGAATGGACGACTCCTGGCACGGTAGTGTACCTGCAAGTAATGGAGTCACCCTCTCTAAAGGTGTCTTATAGACTAAAGGGGAGAGGGATGCGCATGATTGGCAGATCACTTGCTTAGGCAATTGAGTCAATCATGGGATGTCAAGTACCACACCAGATATTGTTCTTGCACTAGATGCAATAAGTTGATATTGATCCAATCCTGGAGAAACAGTCGGAAGCAGTTCTAGAACATAAGTGGATGTTCTAGGGATATGATGACGACAGCCTCATTCGGGAGACAGTTATCATTCCAGGCTTTCAAGGTGACCTGGACGACAAGGAGGTTGTCAGAGTTATAGTTTTTTCCTTCTGACGAGGGGCAGTATTTTGGACAGGTAGTCCAAGGCAATACTGAGGGAGGCATGGCGCAGGATACTGATTAAGTTCAGTTGACGATACAGTCGAAGAAGTTTGGATTTGGATTTCATTTATGAGCTCGGTCCCATCAGACATCCAGACATATCCTAAGACAGGTATTGCTCTTTTCGGGAGATGGCTTTCTCCGCGAACTTGAGATATAGAGAGACATAGAAAGAAACATCAAAGCGGATCCACTCACTAAGGCTATTCCTCGAACGCAATAGTTTCGCAAACGAGCTTTGTGAGACTGACTAGTAGAGGAGTTGGGTGCTCGGTATCACACGGGCTGTGAGTATGCGACATCGTAATAATTAGCCTTGGGTGCAAGTGGGAGATTATTGGAGATAGTGCCCTCAGAGTCAATTATTAGGTCACAGGTACGTGATTGCAATGATTGATGGAGGACCTATCCCGGTAGGACAGTCTTACTCGAGATGATAGTATGCTATCTGGTTTACCTTTATCATCGTGTACTGCTTTAGGTGACCTGACAAGTCGCTATTACACGTTGATAGAGCCCCTAGGATTCTTTCTTGACCACCAGCAGTATGAGGGCGATCATATAAGTGGGAGCTGGGGTCTATAAGCATATCCTTAAATGGTCCCTAGTCGTGAGAGTTTCGAGACAGGGCATCGATACTCCAGAGTAGACTAGTGTATACAGTCGAGACCCCGACGAGGGGCGGTGGCCGGTCTCACAAGCCACTGGTGTCAGTTGGTTCACCTAAGATGTATACAGGTGCTCATTGGGTTATGAGTACACTGGACAGGACTCACCGGGAACATGCTAGTTGGTCATATACCAGACGTCAGATGGCAGTTCCCTGGTGACATGTGTACAGGTTAGTTCATCGACCTGGGGATCGTCATTTGTCTTGTGTGAGTTCCCACTGTACTTTGATTACTACCCTACCACGGCTCAAAGGAGTCGTGCAAATAGGTTTTAGTTGGGTACAGTCCCGAGCCACATGGAGGCAGTGAGTGCATCTTCAGGGGTTCGTCTCTCCCGGTATTGGGGTTGAGGTCGCGCTGTGTCTAGGAGAGCCATTACACGAAGCCCTCGGCCGAGGCAAGGAGATTTACTGGTAGGTATTCCAGTAGTATCTCAGGGTGTTCTGGGCTACACTCCGACACGACTTGTACCGCTTTTGGGGGTCTGACTTTTACCAACCCCCTAGGCCCGCCATGCGATACTCATAGTCGAACGGACCGGACTGTACGGATATTGTCACTGACAGGCTCAGTAGGGTTGTCAGGCTGAGTTCGCTCACAAACGTCCCTTTTAGTCAATACCCTGTAGCCCATTACGTATTGGCTTATACCTCTGACGTGCTAGTGGTTAAATCCACAACCAAGGTGTTGACGAGTCTTTAGAGTCCCCCACATTCAGTTACTCAGCTTTCGGGCGAAAGGTTGTAGAGACCGTATGGAGATATGGCAAGGTCCGATCAGATACGTGCGGTATTGCACGGATCAGGATCGGACAGTTTGTACTATAGGCCGTATGGATATATGGCAGGGTTCGATCAGATACGTGCGGTATTGCACGGATCAGGATCGAACGGATTTTACTAGCCGGCTTTGGTTTAAGCCGGATCTTAGTATAGTACAGTGTAGATTTTGTCTCATTGCATTTGTATTTCGGTCGAAATACAGATGCGGGTGTGTATGCACAGTATCGGGGTTTTCCTGTAATTTATTACGGGACCAGTTTTCTGGAGTTGCCAGTTTGCTTTCCGTTTCGGCCAATTTCCTTTGTATCGTTCATTGGCCGAAGATTGGTGGAGGAGGGCTTATTTGCATTGTTGCAAATAGGCAATTGTGGAGGGGGTCTTTGCATTTTGTTGTATCATGATAGCTTTTCCTTGACCTTGACTTCTAGCTTCATCATGCCTTGACTTTTGTAGGACATGATGGTTGATGATGAGTGATGGTTGTTGGTTGAGTGTTGGAATTATTTTGTGATCATTGCCTTTTTCTGATAACATTGTTTTTCTTCTTGCATGGTTGATAAAGACACACACTCTCCATTCTCACCCCCCCTTCACTTGTGATGGCCGGCCACCATAAGGGTGGGCTGTCCAAATCTTTGGGAGTGGGTTTTTGCTTCATTTCATGCTCCAAAAATCCACAAGTCCCTCCACATTGTTCTTGTATCATCCCTCCACCAAAATGGCACCTCCATGAACCCCAAAATGAGACTTGAGCTCACTACACATTCTACAGCAAACCTTGGGCACGTCGACTAGCCAGCTTCGTGCCCGAGTTGCCTCGGCATTGAGGTGGGAGCCCGTAAAAGATGTAGGCGATGTGGTGCACTTCCGGCGACGAGGTGGAGACCGGAGCTTCCGCAAGAGATCGGGACGACGACAAGAAGACCGGAGGACTCGGATCAGTCGGTATATCTCTCTTCCCCATCTTGTAGTTAGCTAGGACTAATTAATGGTTCGATCCGGGTATTAGTGCGCGATGGTGCCAGTTCATGAAAAATTTAAGTATATCACCGCTTCCGCATTTTGGCCTCGGGATGGAGGCCGGGGCGCCGCCGTGCACTTACAAAAATAGTGGGAGCCATCCTGATTAGATAAGATAATAACCAATCTAATTTTGCAAAGGCATACGCTAAAGTGTTTTCATCTCTCTCTCTCCAGGTAGCGACCATGTCACGCCTTAATCATGATAATAATATGGATGTATTGACCGAACCCGCTTGTTATACTGAGCAGGGGAATGTTGGTTCTGTTATTTCTTATAATTGTTATAAGACAGAGCAGGAAATAGGGGAATATCTGGATTCCCACTCCACCCAAACGAAGAATAAGTATGTTTATGCATCTTCTTCGGGTATGTTTGTTATCGAGAACTGTTTCTCAGTTCACTTTACTTCCTGGGTATTAGACACCGGATCGGGATCCCATATATGTAATATATTACATGGGCTAAGGAAAGGTAGGGAACTGGGAATGAGTGATCGTTCCATAAGAGTAGGGAATGGTGCAAATGTTGCAGCCAAAGCAGTTGGAGAATATCACCTTGTATTACCAAATGGTAATACATTGATTCTGAACGAATGATATTACATTCCGACCCTGATATGCAATCTTATATCAGTTTCTTTATTAAGTAAAGAAAGATATAATTTTGTAGTACAGGATAATGTTATGAACATTTTCCTGAATCAAAAGTTGATTGGATCAGGCTCATTAAATAATGGCATATACGTTCTAAATCAAACTTCAGTTCTTAATATACAAAATACACACAAGAGGAAGAGTTCAGAAATGAACGAATCCTTCTTGTGGCATTGTAGACTAGGTCATATCAATGCGACATGACTAGCAAAGTTACATAAGAATGGATATTTGAATCCGTTCGAATTATCATCTTATGAAACTTGCCATTCATGTCTCAAAGGCAAAATGAACAAATCTCCATTTAGTGGACACGGAGAAAGAGTTACAGAACTCTTGGGAATAATACATAGTGATGTATGCGGTCCTATGTCTACACATGCTAGGAATGGTTCTTCGTACTTTATTACATTCACCGACGATCTCTCAAGATACGGACATGTGTTCCTGTTGAAACACAAGTCTGAAGCTTTTGAGAAATTAAAAGAATATAAGCACGAAGTCGAGAACCAAATGGGTAAAAGTATTAAGATCCTTCGATCCGATCGAGGAGGATAATACTTGAGCAATGAGTTCCTGGACTATTTAAACGAGAATGGGATTCTTTCTCAGCTTACTCCTCTGTATACACCACAGCACAACGGTGTATCGGAGCGGAGGAATCGCACCATATTAGATATAGTGCGCTCTATGATGAGCACTGCTGAGTTGCCTATTTCCTTTTCGGGGTATGCGCTTGAGACAACCATATACCTATTGAATAGAGTTCCAACCAAATCAGTACCTACCACTCCATATGAGATATGGGAGGGGAAGAGACCATGTCTTAATTTTGTTAAGATATAGGGTTGCCCGGCCGATGTTAAAAATCAAAATCCGGACAAGCTCGAGGCAAGGTCTGCTCTGTGCAAGTTTGTAGGATATCCCAAGCATTCGCGAGGACATATCTTCTACCATCCTGAGGAACAAAAGGTGTTTGTTGCTCAGCATGCCACCTTTTTAGAAAAGAAATTTCTTACAAAGGAAATTAATGGCAATGAGGTAGAACTGGAAGAAGTTCAAGTAATACAAACTACGACATATGATTTGGTAGAACCAGAGGATTCGATAGTAGCCAACGAACCTCAGCCTCTCCACCGATCTAGTAAGGTTCCTCATCCACCTGAGAGATACTACGGTTTTCTCATTGATGGTGGGAGCGAGGATTGCATCATAGAAGATGATGACCCAACTAGATTCGAGCAGGCCATCATTGTTGGATATATATACCCTAGAGGCCTTCATTGTATATGATGCAGGGGATATGTATGTACATGACAGTCTTACTTAATATGATAGTACGCTATTTGGTTTGTCTTTATCTTAACATATGATATATTTTGCGTAGTATTCATATATATATATATACATGTTGATAAAGCCCATAGGGTGTTTTGCCTGACTACCGGCGTTGTGATGGCAGTCATACTTGTGGGAGCTGGATAGTCAACAGGCACATCCTTAGATGTCCCTGGTCGCAGGAGTATTGAGACTGGTCATCGATACTCTGGAGTAGACAAGTGTATACATATCTAGACCCTGAGGAGGGGCGATGGATTGGTCCCACAGCCATTGGTGGAGTGCACCTAAGATTGTATACAAATGCTCACTGGGTGTGAGTACACCGGACAGGACTCACCGAGAACTGACTGGATGGTATTTATACCTAACGTCAGATAGCAGTTCTCAGGTGACATGTGTGCAGATAGTCCGTTGACTTAAAGTCGTCATTTGTCTCGTGAGTTCCCACTGTGCTTTGATTACTACCCTACCACGGTTCAAAGGAGTCATGCAAACAGGTTTTAGTTGGCACAGTCCCGAGCCACGTGGAGGCAGTGAGTGACTGTTAGGGATTCGTCTCTCCCGGTATAGGGAGTTGATTTCGCACGGTGATCGGTTGGTCATTACCATAAGTCCCTGGCCAGGGCTGATTGAGAATTACTGATAGACTGATCAGTAGATTCTCGGATGGTAATTAAGCCATGCCGACACGACTTGTACGGTTATTAGGGGTCTGATGTTTACCACCTCCCTAGACAATACATGTGATAATCTTAGACGAACAGACCAGACTGCACGGATATTTCCACGGACAGGCTCAGTAGGAGTTCGGATGGGTTTCCTCATCGGCCTTCTTATCGACATCTACCTGGGGACCGTTACGTACAGCTAGTGCCGCTTGCGGTCTGTGGTTAAACCCACTGCCAGCGTAGTAGTCGAGTCTTTAGAGTCCCATACAGAGTTTTCCCAACTCCAGGAGAAACGATATAGAGGTCGTACGGTTTTACGACAAGGGTTCGGATGAATACGTGTTTAAACGCGCGTACGACATTCGGACAGTTTTTACTAGACGGCTTTGTTTTAAGCCAGATTCTAGTATCAGGTTATTGGATTTATACAGTCTAAAATTTTTCCGTGTTTTCACGGATGGAAGGGGCGTTCTCGTAATTTCCGGGATGCTTCTAAAAGCATGGTGACTTGAGGGGTTTATGTGGCATTGTCATTAAATGATATTGTGACTCATAATGTGTGATTCATTATGTCATTAATGCATTATTAAATGCTTAATGACTCACATAGTGAATCACTCATAATACATTTATGTAGCATGATGAATAATCTCTTTTTATTCATTTATTGATTTATTCATTATGCTTCATATATCTAGTGAGAAACAATTTCATTTTCATTATTCTCTCTCCTCAAGCTCACTCTTTCTTCAAGCTCTAATCCTACCACTCATTAGTTGAGAACATGTATTAGAAAAGACTAAACATCCCATAACCTATCTCTATATGATCTAAGTTCCTTTGATTAGCAACTAGAGAAACTTAGTTACCTCAAGTTTTGAGGTGAAGCTTGGATTAGGGTTCTCGGGTGGATCATCTATCACATAGAGGAGGCCGAGGAGGACATAGATATCGTAAAGACGAAGGACACGTATCACTAGGTATAATCTCTTTACATAGTAGCTAAGAACTTCTATGGTAGTTGTTAATTATCGTTTAGCAAAGATCTTCAGTTAGTCGATGTATGCTCATAGAACAAGATCGTTTTTCATATTTCCGCTTCCCCGCAACTCGTGGGGTGTTGCACATCAACTTACAGTGGTATCAGAGCCTCACTAAACAATAATTAACTCACTTGCAAAGTCTTATGAATTTCGAACGCAAAACGAACCGGAAAAGATATCGTATTCATATAGTTTCTGTCGATTTTAAATTGAGGTCCAAAAATTTTTCAGGGACCTCCAGAATAACCTACACGGAAACCTAAGAACACTCGAGAAATTTGGGTGCATGAATCGGCCAACACACCGCGGAACCGCGGTCGATCCCACCGATCCGCCGTGGATCCGCGGCCGAGTTGAGCTCGATTCACCCCAAATTTCCCCAGTAATTCTTCTGTGAATGTTTTGTCTTTTCTGGAACGTTTATTTTTTGTTCAGGTCTCAGGTTTACAGAGAAGTCTTTGAGCAGAATCTAATGGGTTTGATCGATCGAAATTATACGATGTTTGCTTGTTTGTTTATATCTGTGAACTGTATTATATGTTCGTAAACCTTCCATAACTGCTAGTATGTCGGTTGGCAGGGGGTTGCACATATCTGTAATGTTTTAACTGTTTGTGATTATGAACTATATTGGATTGTTGTGATGATTAGACGGGGTTTTTGTTAGTGTTTATGCCCTAGAAGGCCATTACTGTATCATACTAGTTTGTATATTACTTAATGGAAGCTTGGGATATTCACATGTATATAACAGTCTTGCTAAACATGGTAGTATGCTACTTGGTTTTTCTATCTTAATATGTGAGTATACGTATTGATAGAGCTCTTAGGATCTTGCTTGACTACCAGCGTTGTGATGGCAGTCACACTAGTAGGGGCTGGGTAGTCTACAAGCGCATCCTTATTCAGGTCCCTAGTCGTTGGATTATCGAGACAGGGCATCGATACTCCGGAGTAGACAAGTGTGTACGCTTCTCATCCCAGTTGGGGAGATGGTCTGTCCCACAGCCGTCAGTACGTTGTACTGGAGATAGTATGCAGGTGCTCGTTAGGTTACGGGTACACCGGACAGGACTCACAGGGGACAGTTGGTTGGTTTTATACCAGTCGTCAGTGAACAGTTCCCAGGTGACATGAGTACAGCATAGTCCGCAGACTTGACACTGCTACTTCGCCTCGAGTGTGTCCCACTGTTCTTAGATTGCTACCCTACTACGGCTCAAAGGAGTCGTGCAAACAGGTAGCAGTTGGGTGCAGTCCCGAGCACTTGGAGGCAGTGGCGGTTAGACAGGATTCGTCTCTCCCGGTATTGGGGGTTGATATCGCGCTGTGTCAGAGAGCCATTACGCAAAGTCCCTGGCCAGGGCAAGCGAGATTTGCTGGTAGGTTCCAGTAGTTTCTCAGGGTGTAATGGGCTTCGCTCCGACATGACTTATACCGCTATTAGGGGACTGACGCTTGCCGCCCCCTAGGCCCGATATGCGATAGTCTTAGACGAACGGACCGGACTGTACGGAGATTGTCACATCAGACTCAGTAGGAGTTCAGATGGGTTTCCTCATCGGCCTTCTTATCGACATCTACCTGGGGACCGTTACGTACAGCTAGTGCCGCTTGCGGTCTGTGGTTAAACCCACTGCCAGCGTAGTAGTCGAGTCTCTAGAGTCCCACACAGAGAGTTTCCCTACTCCAGGCGAAACGATATAGAGGTCGTATGGTTTTACGACAAGGGTTCGGACGCATACGTGTGTTTACGCACGTACGACTTTCGGACAGTTTTTACCAGTCGGCTTTGGTTTAAGCCAGTTACTGGTATCCGGTTATTGGATTTATACAGTCTAAAGTTTTTCCGTATTTTTGCGGAAAGGAGGGGCATTCTCGTAATTGCGCGAAAAGATTCTAGAAGATGGTGACTAAGGAGGTTTAGGTGGCATATACAATGAATGTGATTAGTGAGTCATATGGATGATTCATCCATGTCATTAATGCATCATAAATGCTTAATGACTCATGGATGTGAATCATCACTAGATATTATCAAGCATGGTTGTTAAATTCATTTCTTTTCTTTTCTTGATAAAAAGAAATGCTTGATATATATTATGATAACTCATTATTCTCACTTCATTATTATCTTCACCTTCTCTCTCCTCAAGCTCTCCCTCTTCAAACCCTAATCCTCCCCTCTCATGTGTTGAGTACAAGGATTAGTTAGACTAATTAAACCATAACCCTCACTCTATATCACCTAGCTTCTTTGATTAGCACTTAAAGAAGGTTAGTTGCCTCAAGTTTAGAGGCTAAGCTTGGAGTAAAGCTCTCGGGTGGATCGTCTACTACTTCGAGAAGGCCGAGGAGGAGGTGGAGTTCGTAAAGATGAAGGACACGGTTCTTTAGGTATAATCCCTTTACATAGTAGTTGTTAACAACTATGTTTGTTGTTAGTTATCGTTTAGCTTCGATTCATGCGGTTAGTCGATGTTTAAGCAAAGAACAAGATCGTTTTTCATATTTCCGCCTCCCCGCAAGTCGTGGGGTGTTGTACATCGACTTACAGTGGTATCAGAGCCTCGCTAAACAATAAATAACTTACTTGCAAATTTGTATGAATTTCGAACGGAAAAAACGAAACCGGAAAACCCCGAAATCACAAGTTTCTGTCGAATTTTAAATGAAGTCCTAAAATTTTTCAGGTAGGTTCAGAAAGCTTAAAAAGACAGTAGAAGAACACCCAAGAAATTTGGGCCCCTTAATCGCCTAAAGCGCCGCGGAACCGCGGCGGATCGCACCGATCCGCCGCGCTTCCGCCGCCGAGTTGGCGATTCAGGAACCCAAATTTTCTGTGTTGCTTCTCTGTGATATTTGGTATTTTCTGGAATATTTTATTTTTTGCTCAGGTTTCAGATTTACAGAGAAGTGATGGAGCAAAATTAAAAGTGTTTAATCGGTCGAAATTATACAGTATTTTCTTGTTGGATTATATCTGTGTTTGTATAATGTGTTCGTAAACCTCCCCTAACTGCTAGTATGTCGGTTGTCAGGGGGTTGCACATTTCTGTAATGGATTTTATTTGTTTGTGAATATGAACTGTGTTGGACTGTTGTGAAGTATAGCCGGGGTTATGTGATGGGTTATTATTTAATTCATTTGATGTAAATGTAATTTGTTGTAATATTATTTTGCGGGGCACATCGAGGTTGCGGTTGTAGCCACCGTTGTATTATTTCATTTTACTATTTTTGCTCCTAGGACAGACCCAAGGTGGGGTGCACAAACTGCCGGGCGGGTAGTTTGCCGTACCCGTTGGGGTCTTGGGTGGGGTAATGGCTATTCATCACAACTGTGTAATCCGTCTTTTGTTGCAGGCTCAAAACAAACACGGATTGCTTGCAAATCCAATAAAGTTCATCTGTGATCTGGAATGCCTATTATTGCGTCTGACGAATGTACAATATCTATATATGATAGCTATTTAGACGTCACTTATGTTTTACACCCGCACTAGCCCAGCCCCCGCTCTGTCGTTAGTTAAGTAACCTAACGGGTGATGACGGGACCCCGTGGCAAATGCGGATGGCATAAGAGGACGTTGTATTTTCGTTGTTTTCTGCAATGATAGGTTAATGATGGGACGCATTATTTATAATGCAAAGAAAATAAACCAAAAAGTTTGATCGTTGGAACAATTTAGAAGAAACCACTCGGTTAATTTTAAAAACAGATAATTTTAAATGCGGAGATTTAACCACTTCTTTTAAAAGCTATCAGGTTCCTTCGGTTATATCAAGTTCACTACGTTCACGGTTTCGCCAAAACCATTCGTAGCCCTCCGTCATTTCATCTGGGTATTCAGTAGTATTCAAGCTATGTATTTTGACCTAACGCCAAGGCATAGTGTTTGGTAGCTACTGGGTATTCATTTGTTGCATAGATAGATGAGATAGTTTGGGACAGTCGTATTATCATTTTGGCCGAACGTCAAGGATATATACGGATGGGTTCAAATTGACAAGATAATGATGGGTAGAACTTGACATGTGACTTATGACATTTTGACCTAACGCCAAGGTCATCAGAGCATGGGGCAAAAATATATATCGGGAATTTCTAAAGAAACTGAAATTTGCAAAGAGTTGCATACCATTTGGAGTTTGATGAATGTTGGTAGGATTCCTTCAACATTATCATACAATGATATTTGGATCCCGATCCTACTGTGAGTATATGCTACTTATCAGGAGATTCGTCACTTAACGATCAATGCTATAAACCAAGTAGGTGTCAAGAAAGGTGTCAGCGGGGTTACGCCCCCAGAGAAAAGAGGTTATTTAATTAAGGAACTTCGCGAAAGCGTTGGAAAACCTCCCTCGATGTATCGACACTAGCCTGGTTGAACGGTTAAGCAAGTATTGTATAGTGAGAATAGTCCTGGCTAATTCTTCTTTTATGGTTTGAGGAAGGATTCGAGAAACAATGGGAGCCATCCAGTTTAGATAAACTAAAAACCACTCTAAACTTGCAAGAGCATCATGCTAAAGAGTTTTCTTCTCTCTCTCCTAATTGCAGCGACCCTGAAAATGACTGGACTTAAGTTACTTTTAGAGAAAAATATACTGACAGGGCCAAACTATAAAGATTGGCTGCGGAATGTCAAAATGGCTTTGACCTATGACAAATTGGGGTACGTCCTCACCGCTACGGCACCTGCTGTCCCTGGTCCCAAATCCAGCAATGCGGATAAGGAAATCCGCAAAACCTGGGATTTAGATTGCGCGAAAGCCAAGTGCATCGTGCTTGCCTCAATGAACAATGAACACCGGAGGAGGCACGAGGATATGACCCTAGATGGCATATTTCTCCATACAAAGGAACTTTATGGAGAGCAATCTCATATAGCAAGATACGAGACCTCTAAGAACTTGTTTCGAGCGAGGTTGGCTGTCGGGTCATCAGTAGGAGAACATGTCCTAAAGATGATCGGCTATATTGAAGAGCTCGCAGACCTTGGGATGACTTTGGATAATGAGCTCTATACAGACCTTATTCTCCAGTCCCTTCCTCACACCTACGCCCAGTTTATCCTGAACTTCAACCTTCAAAGAAAAGAAGTTGAACTTCCGGAACTCCTGAACATGTTAAGGAGTGTAGAGGACACCTTGCAGAAAGCAAGGGAAACACCCGCTATGTTTGTTAGCGGTGCATCTTCTTCCGGGTCCAAGGCTAAGGCCAAAGGAAGGAAGAAGAAGGCCGCCACCAAACCTAGAGGAGGTGTTAGTAAGATGGGAGGGAAGGGAAAGAAAAAGTTTGCAGTACCGGTAGTTGGCCAGGATGAGTGCTTCCATTGTCACAGGAAAGGGCACTGGAAGAAGGATTGCAAGGCGTGGAACGCCAAGAACCAGGAACCGAAGCAAGCTGTGGCTTCGACTTCAGGTGTGTTTGTAATTGAGAATTGTCTGTCGATCAACTCTACTTCCTGGGTATTGGATACCGAATCAGGATCTCATATTTGCAATTCATTGCAGGCACTGAGAAACCGTAGAGTGCTGAAGGAAGGTGATATGACCCTAAAGTTTGCTAACGGAGCTAGCGTGGGAGCTGCGTCCGTCGGGGATTATCACCTAGGATTGACGAGTGGACACATTTTGGTTTTACATAACTGTTTTTTTGTACCAAGCTTAACGTGTAATATCATATCAGTTTCCTTGTTATCAAATAAAGGTTATGATTTCACGTTTGTAAGAGATGTTGTTAACATCCACCTTAATCATGGTTTGATTGGGTCCGGTACACTAAATAACGGTATATATGTTTTAAACCAACTCCAAATTTTTAATGTCCAGAACACACTTAAAAGAAAGTCTCCAGATTTAAATAAATCTTTCTTATGGCATTGTAGACTGGGTCACATCAATGAGAGAAGGTTCACTAAGTTGCATAGAGAATGATATTTGGACTCGTTCGAATATCAAACTTATGACACTTGTCAATCTTGTCTCAAAGGAAAGATGACAAAGACTCCATTTACTGGACATGGAGTAAGAGCGAGCGAGCTCTTAGGACTCATACACAGCGATGTATGCGGTCCAATGTCTACACATGCAAGAGATGGTTTTTCCTATTTCATTACTTTCACGGATGATTACTCAAGATACGGATTCATTTATCTGATGAAACATAAATTCGAGGCTTTTGAGAAATTCCGAGAGTATAAGAATGAAGTAGAAAACCAAACCGGCAAAAGTATCAAGACACTTAGATCTGATCGAGGTGGTGAATACTTGAGTGCCGAGTTCCTAGGTTACCTAAAAGAGAAAGGGATTCTCTCTCAGCTTACTCCTCCATACACTCCACAGCATAACGGTGTATCGGAGAGACGGAATCAAACCCTATTGGATATGGTACGATCCATGATGAGTAATGCTGAGTTACCGCGATCTTTCTGGGGTTATGCGCTAGAATCAGCGGCATATCTTTTGAACATGGTTCCTACCAAGACTGTGCCTACCACTCCATATCAGATGTGGAGCGGGAAGAAACCCCATCTACAGTATATAAAGATTTGGGGATGTCCAGCTTTTGTTAAAAAGCAGCATGTGGACAAGCTCGAGGCACGATCAGTAAAGTGTAAGTTTGTGGGATATCCAAAGAACTCCAGGGGATATCTATTCTATTACGCAGAGGAACAAAAAGTATTTGTTTCTCGTAATGCCCATTTTCTAGAACATCAGTTTTTAGAAAAGGAATCAAGTGGGAGCGAAATAGAACTGGAAGAAATTCCAGAACCACAAACTAATACTGAAAGTTTGGTAGAACCGGTAGTTCAAGAAGAACAGGACATTCCCGCACCCCTCCGTAGGAGTAGTAGGCCGTCTCATCCGCCTGAGAGATACTACGGTTTTCTCATAGATGGGGATAGAGAGGATTGCATCATAGATGATGATGAACCTACTGACTTCCAGCAGGCCATCCAGAGCGGCGACTCGGTACGATGGCTAGATGCAATGCGGACCGAAATGGAGTCCATGTACACCAACAAAGTATGGACTTTGGACTTTGCTCCAGATGGGGTAAAACCCATAGGATGCAAATGGATCTTCAAGAAAAAGATTGGTATAGATGGACAGGTGGAAACCTATAAGGCTAGACTTGTTGCAAAGGGTTTTCGTCAAAGACCTGGTTTGGACTATAACGAAACTTTTTCTCCAGTGGCTATGCTCAAATCCATTCGGGTCCTTCTTGCTATTGCTGCCTTCCATGATTATGAAATCTGGCAGATGGACGTAAAGACGGCTTTTCTGAATGGAAATTTAGAAGAGTGCGTCTATATGGATCAGCCAGAGGGTTTCAATCAGAGTGGAAGCAGCGGGAAAGTATGCAAGCTGCTTAAGTCCATTTATGGACTAAAGCAGGCATCGCGGAGTTGGAACATCTGTTTTGATGAGACAGTCAAAGAATATGACTTTATCAAAAATCCAGATGAACCGTGCATATATAGTAAAGTTGTAGCCAAAAGTATTGTATTCCTCGTCTTGTACGTGGATGACATTCTATTAATAGGAAATGACATTCCTATGCTACAATCTGTCAAAGGATTCTTGTCACACAGGTTCTCCATGAAAGACCTGGGTGATGCCTCTTACATTCTGGGGATCCGGATCTATCGTGATAGATCCAAGAGGATGGTGGGACTTTCGCAGTCCAGGTATATCGACACTGTACTGAAAATATTCAGTATGGAAGATTCTAAGCGTGGTAATCTACCGGCTTGTCACGGAATCACCCTCTCCAAAGAGATGTCTCCCAAGACTGATTTGGAAAGGGAACGCATGTCTATTATACCCTACGCTTCTGCGGTAGGCTCTATAATGTATGCGATGTTGTGCACCAGACCAGATGTAGCTTACGCACTGAGCGTGGTAAGCCGGTATCAGTCAGACCCAGGGGAGAAGCACTGGATAGCAGTAAAGAACATTCTCAAGTACCTGAGAAGGACTAAGGAGATGTTCTTGGTTTACGGCGGAAAAGACCTCAGGTTGGAGGCCTTTGCTGATTCCGGCTTTCAGAGTGATAAGGACGATTCCAAGTCCATGTCGGGTTATGTCTTTACCCTCAATGGAGGGGCGGTGTGCTGGAAGAGCTCCAAGCAGGACACCGTTGCTGACTCAACGATGGAAGCGGAGTATATAGCTGCTTGCGATGCCGCAAAAGAAGAAGTCTGGATGAAGAAGTTCCTAACAGAACTTCAGGTGGTTCCTACCATAGTTGATCCAATACCTCTGTATTGCGACAACAACAGAGCTATAGCTTTAGCGAAGGAACCAAGGTCCCATCAGAAGTCCAGACACATCTTAAGGCGGTATCACCTGATCAGGGAGATCATTGATCGTCAGGAGATCGAGGTTCGGAGAGTTGCTTCTGAAGAGAACATTGCTGATCCATTCACAAAGGCCCTACCTCAGATTCTGTTCGAGAGGCTACTCGAGATCATCGGTCTTCGATACGCCAGTACATGGCCCTAGTGCAAGTGGGAGATTGTTAGTGTTTATGCCCTAGAAGGCCATTACTGTATCATACTAGTTTGTATATTACTTAATGGAAGCTTGGGATATTCACATGTATATAACAGTCTTGCTAAACGTGGTAGTATGCTACTTGGTTTTTCTATCTTAATATGTGAGTATACGTATTGATAGAGCTCTTAGGATCTTGCTTGACTACCAGCGTTGTGATGGCAGTCACACTAGTGGGGGCTGGGTAGTCTACAAGCACATCCTTATTCAGGTCCCTAGTCGTTGGATTATCGAGACAGGGCATCGATACTCCGGAGTAGACTAGTGTGTACGCTTCTCATCCCAGTTGGGGAGATGGTCCGTCCCACAGCCGTCAGTACGTTGTACTGGAGATAGTATGCAGGTGCTCGTTAGGTTACGGGTACACCGGACAGGACTCACAGGGCACTGTTGGATGGTTTTATACCAGTCGTCAGTGAACAGTTCCCAGGTGACATGAGTACAGCATAGTCCGCAGACTTGACACTGCTACATCGCCTCGAGTGTGTCCCACTGTTCTTAGATTGCTACCCTACCACGGCTCAATGGAGTCGTGCAAACAGGTAGCAGTTGGGTGCAGTCCCGAGCACTTGGAGGCAGTGGCGGTTAGACAGGATTCGTCTCTCCCGGTATTGGGGGTTGATATCGCGCTGTGTCAGAGAGCCATTACGCAAAGTCCCTGGCCAGGGCAAGCGAGATTTGCTGGTAGGTTCCAGTAGTTTCTCAGGGTGTAATGGGCTTCGCTCCGACACGACTTATACCGCTATTAGGGGACTGACGCTTGCCGCCCCCTAGGCCCGATATGCGATAGTCTTAGACGAACGGACCGGACTGTACGGAGATTGTCACATCAGACTCAGTAGGAGTTCAGATGGGTTTCCTCATCGGCCTTCTTATCGACATCTACCTGGGGACCGTTACGTACAGCTAGTGCCGCTTGCGGTCTGTGGTTAAACCCACTGCCAGCGTAGTAGTCGAGTCTCTAGAGTCCCACACAGAGAGTTTCCCTACTCCAGGCGAAACGATATAGAGGTCGTATGGTTTTACGACAAGGGTTCGGACGCATACGTGTGTTTACGCACGTACGACTTTCGGACAGTTTTTACCAGTCGGCTTTGGTTTAAGCCAGTTACTGGTATCCGGTTATTGGATTTATACAGTCTAAAGTTTTTCCGTATTTTTGCGGAAAGGAGGGGCATTCTCGTAATTGCGCGAGAAGCTTCTAGAAGATGGTGACTAAGGAGGTTTAGGTGGCATATACAATGAATGTGATTAGTGAGTCATATGGATGATTCATCCATGTCATTAATGCATCATAAATGCTTAATGACTCATGGATGTGAATCATCACTAGATATTATCAAGCATGGTTGTTAAATTCATTTCTTTTCTTTTCTTGATAAAAAGAAATGCTTGATATATATTATGATAACTCATTATTCTCACTTCATTATTATCTTCACCTTCTCTCTCCTCAAGCTCTCCCTCTTCAAACCCTAATCCTCCCCTCTCATGTGTTGAGTACAAGGATTAGTTAGACTAATTAAACCATAACCCTCACTCTATATCACCTAGCTTCTTTGATTAGCACTTAAAGAAGGTTAGTTGCCTCAAGTTTAGAGGCTAAGCTTGGAGTAAAGCTCTCGGGTGGATCGTCTACTACTTCGAGAAGGCCGAGGAGGAGGTGGAGTTCGTAAAGACGAAGGACACGGTTCTTTAGGTATAATCCCTTTACATAGTAGTTGTTAACAACTATGTTTGTTGTTAGTTATCGTTTAGCTTCGATTCATGCGGTTAGTCGATGTTTAAGCAAAGAACAAGATCGTTTTTCATATTTCCGCCTCCCCGCAAGTCGTGGGGTGTTGTACATCGACTTACAGTTTTGTGATGGGTTATTGTATTAATTCATTCGTTGTAATTGTAATAAGTTGTAATATTATTTTGCGGGGCACATCCAGGTTGCGGTTGTAGCCACCGTTGTATTATTTCCTTTTACTGTTTTTTCTCCTAGAATAGACCGAAGGTGGGGTGCACAAACTACCGGGTATTTCGAAGTGCTTAGTGGCCTACTCACGTTGTTGAGGGAGACCGCTTCACTCTGGGTACTTGGCGGATAGTTTGCCGTATCCGTAGGGGTCTAGGGTGGGGTAATGGCTATTCATCACAACTGTGCAATCCGTCTTTTCTTACAGGCTCAAAAGAAATACGGATTGCTTGCATATCCAATAAAGTTTATCTATGATCTAGAATGCCTATTATTGCGTCTGACGAATATACAATATCTATATATGATAGCTATTTAGACGTCACTTATGTTTTACACCCGCACTAGCCCAGCCCCCGCTCTGCCGTTTGTTAAGTAACCAAACGGGTGATGACGGGACCCCGTGGCAAATGCGGATGGCATAAGAGGACGTTGTATTTTCGTTGTTATCTGTAATGATAGGTTAATGATGGGACGCATTATTTTTAATGCAAAGAAAAAATAAAACCTAAACTGAATCGTTGGAACAATTTCAAAACCACTCGGTTTTCTTCAAAAAGCAAATTTTAAATACGGAGCTTAAACCACTCCTTTTAATAAAGGCTATCATGATTCCTTCGATCATATCAAGTTCACTACGTTAACGGTTTTTTGTCAAAAACTAGCCGTAACCCTCCGTCGTTTCAAATAGACAACACATCGTATTCATGCTATGCTTGTTGGCCTACGTCAAGGCATAGTGGATGGTAGCAGTGTGTTTGCTTATTTGTTGCAAAGATAGATGCATTAGTATAGGACAGACGTACAGCCTTGTTGGCCTACGTCAAGGGCATGTACGATGTACCTAAATTAATCAGGACAACGACGGGTAGAACTTGACTTGCGTCTTTTGATTTGTTGGCCTACGTCAAGGTCATAAGAGCTTGGGGTAAAAACTCACATCGGGAGTTTCAAACATAAAGGAAACTTGCAGATTTAGCATACCTTCTGGACTGTGGTGACTAGAGTGGCTTCCATCTAGTACATCATGCAATGATAGTTGGATCCCGATCCCACTGATGAGTAGGATTACTCTCGGGAAATTTTCTCACTTAACAATCAATGCTATAAACCAAGTAGTTGTCCAGAAAGGTGTTAGAGGGGCTACGCCTCCAGGGAAAAGAGGTTATTTAATTAAGGAACTTCTCAAAAGCGTTGGAAAACCTCCCTCGAAGTACCAACACCGGCCTGGCTGAAAGGTTAAGCAAGAATTGTGACGTGTGATTAAATCCTAACTAGTTCTTCTTTTAGGTTTCGAAGAAGGATTTGAGGGAACAGTGGGAGCCATCCTGTTTAGATAAACTAATAACCAATCTAAACTTGCAAGAAGCATATGCTGAGTGTTTTCTTTTCTCTCTCTCTAGCAGCTACCATGACAGGACTAAAACTATTACTTGAAAAAAATATACTAACCGGGCAAGACTATAATAATTGGCTAAGGAACGTCAACATTGCACTGACTTATGACAAAGTAGCATATGTTACCACCGTTGTTCCTCCCCTTATCCCAGGACAAGATTCCTCAGTTGTAGACAAGGAAGTTCGCAAAACCTGGGATCTAGATTGTGAGCGAGCTAAGTGTATCGTGCTAGCGTCCATGAACAATGAACTCTAGAAACAGCACGAGAGTATGGATATTATATCCATCTTTCTCCATGTCAAGGAATTATATGGAGAGCACTCCCGTATCGCGAGGTACGAGACCTCAAGGAAACTCTTCCAGATGAGGTTAGCTCCAGGATCGCCTGTAGGAGAGCATGTCCTCAAAATGATCAGCCTCACTGAGGAACTCGCAAACCTGGGATGCGTGCTAGAGAATGATTTGTATATCGACTTGATTTTGCAGTCCCTTCCCCACGCCTTCTCTCAGTTCATGCTAAGCTTCAACATGCACGAAATGGAAGATGATCTTCCAAAGCTCCTCAACATGTTGAGGGTAGCAGAGACCTCCTTGAAAAAGGAGAAGACCCCCATTCTGTATGTTGTCTAATCATCCTCTTCTAAATCTAAAGCGAAAGCTAAAGGGAAGAAGAAGATGAAAGCTACCAAACTGAAGGGAGGGGTCAAGAAGGTGCAGAGAACGAACAAGGCAGGAAGGGTGAAAGCGGATATAAACGAATGCTTTTATTGTCATAAGCATGGGCACTGGAAGAAGGACTGTATAGCCTTCAAAGCCAAGGACAAGAAGAAAGCTGTTGCTTCTGTTTCAGGTGTGTTCGTAATCGAAAATTGTCTTTCAGTAAACTCTACATCATGGGTACTTGATACCGGTTCTGGTTCTCACATCTGTAATTCATTGCAGGATCTGAGAAATAGTAGAGTACTGGGGACAGGTGATATGACTCTTCGGATGGGCAATGGAATGCATGTAGATGCTATTGCAATAGGGGAATATCACCTAGGGTTGACTAGTGGGCACATTTTGGTGTTGAACAGCTGTTTTTGTATTCCCAGTACGTTATGTAATATTATATCAGTATCTTTGTTATCTAATGAAGGATATAATTTTGCGCTTGAAAGAAATGTCATGAACATTCTCCTAAATCAAGAACTGATTGGGTATGGCACACTGGAAAACGGCATATACATACTTAATCAACCTCGAATTTTCAATATTCAAAACACACTTTAGAAAAAAGGGCTCCAGATTCAAATCAAGCCTTCCTATGGCATTGTAGACTTGGACATATAAACGAAACAAGGTTGACTAAGTTACATAAACATAGATATCTAGATCCGTTTGAATATTCATCATATGCAACTTGTTAATCATGTATCAAAGGAAAAATGACCAAATCTCCGTTCACCGGACACGGAGCAAGAGCCACAGAACTCTTGGGACTTTTACACAGTGATGTATATGGTCCGATGTCTACATATGCGAGAAGCGGTCACTCCTACTTCATCACTTTTACTGATGACTTCTCTAGGTATGGATATGTGTTCTTAATGAAACATAAATCCGAGGACTTTGAGAAGTTTAAGGAGTATAAAAATGAAGTAGAGAAACAAACTGGTAAAAGCATCAAGACACTTCGATCTGATCGAGGTGGAGAATACTTAAGTACCAGTTTCCTTGAATGCTTAAAAGAGAATGGAATTCTCTCTTAGCTTACTCCGCCTTATACACCTCAGCATAATGGTGTATCAGAAAGGAGGAATCACACGCTATTAGATATGGTGCGTTCAATGATGAGTAGTGCTGAGTTGCTACTTTCCTTCTAGGGATTTGCTCTAGAATCAGCAGCATACTTATTGAATAGAGTTCCAACTATGTCTGTACCTACCACTCCATATGAAATGTGGAGCGGGAAAAGACTATATCTCAAGTATATCAAGATATGGGGGTGTCCGGCATATGTTAAAAAGCATAGTCCGGACAAGCTCGAGGCACGATCGGTTTTGTGCAAGTTTGTAGGATACCCCAAACATTCAAGGGGGTACATGGTCTACCACACTGAAGAACAAAAAGTGTTTGTCGCTCGCCACATTGTCTTCTTAGAAAGTGAATTTCTTGCAAAAGAAATTAGTAGGAGCGCGGTAGAGCTGGAAGAAATTCCAGAACCTCAAACTGCTACCGAGGACTTAGTAGAACCTCAGATTTCAATAGAACATGACGAACCAACGCCACTCCGCTGATCTAGTAGGCTTTCTCATCCTCCTGAGAGATACTATGGTTTTCTTCTAGATGGGGATCGAGAGGATTGCATCATCGATGATGATGAGCCTACTAGTTTTCAGCAGGCTATCACGAGTATTGACTCGGTGAAGTGGCTGGATGCTATGAGATCCGAAATGGAATCCATGTACACCAATAAAGTATGGAATTTAGAAGTTGCTCCTCCTAGGGTGAAACCAGTTGGATGCAAATGGATCTTCAAAAAGAAGATTGGTGCACTTGGACAAGTGGAAACCTACAAAGCAAGACTCGTTGCAAAAGGTTTTCGTCAAAGACCAAGATTGGACTATGATGAAACCTTTTCACCTGTAGCTATGCTTAAATCCATTCGGATCCTGCTTGCCATTGCTGCCTTCCATGACTATGAAATCTGGCAAATGGATGTAAAAACAGCTTTTCTAATTGGACATTTAGAAGAGAGTGTTTACATGGATCAACTAGAAGGTTTCCTAGACAGTGGGAGTAGCGGAAGAGTGTGCAGGTTGCTTAAATCCATATATGGATTAAAGCAAGCATTGCGAAGTTGGAACATCTGCTTTGATGAGACAGTCAAAGAATTTGACTTTATCAAAAATGTAGATGAACCATGTATTTATAGGAAGATTGTAGAAGGAGCAGTAGTCTTCCTCGTTTTGTACGTCGACGACATACTACTGATAGGGAATGATATCCCTATGCTACAATCAGTAAAGCTCTTCTTGTCACAGAAATTCTCCATGAAAGACTTGGGTGATGCAACCTACATTTTGGGCATTAAGATCTATCGTGATAGATCTAATAGAATGTTGGGACTTTCACAGTCCAGGTATATTGACACTATACTAAAGAGATTTAGTATGGAAGATTCCAAGCGCGGTAATAAGCCCGCTTGTCACGGGATCACCCTCTCAAAAGAGATGTCTCCAAAGACTGATGAAGAGAGGGCTCGCATGGGCATTATACCCTATGCTTCGGCAGTAGGATCTATAATGTATGCGATGTTATGTATAAGACCAGATGCGGCTTACGCACTTGGTGTGGTAAGCAGGTATCAGTCTGACCCAGGTGAGAAGCACTGGATAGCAGTAAAGAACATTCTCAAGTATCTGAGAAGGACTAAGGAGATGTTCATGATTTATGGTAATGGGGACCTCCAGGTAGAGGCTTTTACCGACTCCGGCTTCCAAAGTGACAAAGATGATTCTAAATCCATTTCAGGTTTTGTGTTTACCCTCAATGGAGGGGCGGTATGTTGGAAGAGTTCCAAACAGGATACCGTCCCAGACTCTACTTTGGAAGCTGAGTATATAGCTGCTAGTGAAGCCGCAAAAGAGGCTGTCTGGATGAGGAAGTTCATCTCTGAACTTCAGGTGGTTCTGTCCATTGCCAATCCAATACCTTTGTATTGTGATAACAATGGGGCTGTAGATTAGCGAAGGAACCGAGGTCCCATCAGAAATCCAGGCATATCTTAAGGCGTTTTCACCTGATCAGGGAGATCGTTGATCGTCGGGAGATCGAGCTACGGAGAGTGGACACAAAAGACAACACGGAAGATCCATTCACCAAGGCCATCCCTCAAGTCCAGTTCGAGAGGCTGTTTAAGATATTGGGCATGCGGTACGCCAACAACTGGATCTAGTGCACACAGTAGGTACTCATTGCGCCAATTATTGACCTTAGTGCAAGTGGGAGATTGTTGGATATATATGCCCTAGAGGCCTTCATTGTATAGGATGCTGGGGATATGTATGTACATGACAGTCTTGCTTAATATGATAGTACGCTATTTGGTTTGTCTTTATCTTAACATATGATATATTTTGCGTAGTATTCATATATATATATACATGTTGATAAAGCCCATAGGGTGTTTTTCCTGACTACCGGCGTTGTGATGGCAGTCATACTTGTGGGAGATGGATAGTCAATAGGCACATCCTTAGATGTCCCTGGTCGCAGGAGTATCGAGACTGGGCATCGATACTCCGGAGTAGACTAGTGTATACATATCTAGACCCTGAGGAGGGGCGATGGATTGGTCCCACAGCCATTGATGGAGTGCACCTAAGATTGTATACAGATGCTCACTGGGTGTGAGTACACTGGACATGACTCGCCGAGAACTGACTGGATGGTATTTATACCTAACGTCAGATAGCAGTTCTCAGGTGACATGTGTGCAGATAGTCCGTTGACTTAAAGTCGTCATTTGTCTCGTGTGAGTTCCCACTGTGCTTTGATTACTACCCTACCACGGTTCAAAGGAGTCATGCAAACAGGTTTTAGTTGGGCACAGTTCCGAGCCACGTGGAGGCAGTGAGTGACTGTTAGGGATTCGTCTCTCCTGGTATAGGGAGTTGATATCGCACGGTGATCGGTTGGTCATTACCATAAGTCCCTGGCCAGGGCTAATTGAGAATTACTGATAGACTGATCAGTTGATTCTCGGATGGTAATTAAGCCATGCCGATATGACTTGTACGGTTATTAGGGGTCTGACGTTTACCACCTTCCTAGACCATACATGCGATACTCTTAGACGAACAGACCGGACTGCACGGATATTGTCACGGACAGGCTCAGTAGGAGTTCGGATGGGTTTCCTCATCGGCCTTCTTATCGACATCTACCTGGGGACCGTTACGTACAGCTAGTGCCGCTTGCGGTCTGTGGTTAAACCCACTGCCAGCGTAGTAGTCGAGTCTTTAGAGTCCCACACAGAGTTTTCCCAACTCCAGGCGAAACGATATAGAGGTCGTACGGTTTTACGAAAAGGGTTCGGACGAATGCGTGTTTAAACGCACGTACGACATTCGGACAGTTTTTTCTAGACGGATTTGGTTTAAGCCAGATTCTAGTATCAGGTTATTGGATTTGTAAAGTCTAAAATTTATCCATGTTTTCACGGATGGAAGGGGCGTTCTCGTAATTTCCGGGAAGCTTCTACAAGCATGGTGACTTGAGGGGTTTAGGTGGCATTGTCATTAAATGATATTGTGACTCATAATGTAAGATTCATTATGTCATTTGTTAGTTATATGTATGCCCTAGAGGCCATTACTGTACATTGGATGTATATTGTAGTGGATGCTGGGACATATATAGGTAGGACTTTCTTGCTCGACATGATAGTACGCTATCTGGTTGCTCTTTATCTTAACATGTATACTTTCTGTCTCTCTGATTACATGTTGATAAAGCCCTTAGGATGTGTACTCGACTTCCAGGACTATGATGTAGATCATACTAGTGGGGCCTGGGTAGTCCATGAGTACATCCTTGAAATGTTCTTAGTCGAGGGAATATCGAGACGGGGCATCGATATTCCAGAGTAGACCAGCGCATATCTTCTCGACCCATGCGATGGGAGATGGATGATCCCATATCCATTGGTGTTTGACATCAGAGATGGTATACGGGTGCTCAGTGGAGACTGGGTACACTGAACGGACTCGCCGAGAACTCCCAGATGGTATTATACCTCACGTCAGATGGCAGTTCTCTGGTGACACTGGTACAGCTTAGTCTGTTGACCCGAGATCGTCATAGAGTCTTGTGTGTCTCCCACTGTGCTTTGATTTCCACCCTACCACGGCTCTACTGAGTCGTGCGAACAAGTGGTTTTTGGGTACAGTCCCGATTCACATGGAGGCAATGAGCGATAGGAGGGGATTCGTCTCTCCCGGTATTGGGGGTTGATGTTGTGCTATGCTCGACTGGCCATAACAGGAAATCCCTGGCCAGGGTTGCAGTGATATACTGGTAAGAGTTTTCAGTAGTTTCACGAATGTTATGGACCTCAAGTCGGCATGACTTATCGAGCTACTGGGGTCTGACGTTTACCACCCCTAGACGAGATATGCGACATATCAGACGAACAGACCGGACTGTACGGTAAGTGTTACTGGTTGGATTCACAGGAGTGTGAGCGGGCTTGCTCGTCGATCTTCCGATCGCTCAATACCCGGGTGGCCGTTACGTTTAGCAGACCGCTTACGGCTTGTGGGTGTTTGATATGATCATCATCTGCTGCCGGCGTATTGACGAGTCTTTAGAGTCCTACACAGAGCTTTCCTGGCTCAAGCGAAACGAAATAGGAGCGCATATGAGATATGTGCAGGACCGAGAATAATGCGTGTATGTGATACCGTATTCCATTCTCGCGATGAATGTATCGATTAGGTTGTATGCGATATAACCTAGTTATCGAATCAAGGATTGATTCGATAAGCCGACACGTTGGATACTAGCCGGTTGTATGCGATATGACCAGATCATTGAATCAAGTGTTGATTTAATAATTTAATGTATAATTATATATTTGATATATTACTTTGCATTAACTAGTATTGGTTCACTTTAAATGGATTTACTCACTTGGTTTGTGCACATTGTATATGTGATATATTTTGTGCACATGATTGTATCATGTTTGATGATACATGCAAGCTAGGGTTAGTGTAAAGAATTAGACCATGGTTAAGTTTATGATTAGGGTTTTATTTTTTCTTATTCATTTATTTATTCTTTTTGTTTATTTTGGAAAAAGGAAATGATAAAGAAAATAGAATGGTGGCTTGATTTGTTTGTAGTTGAAGTTTCTTGAAACTTTGACTAAGTCACCATTCTTGTCTCATCCTTAACCCTAACCATTCAAGTTAACCATGGTCCATTCTCTACAACTAACCAAGGGTTAGTAAATGATAAGTATTGATTTATTTATCATTTACATAATACTTATCATAATTCTTTATCATCTTCTTCTTCATCTTCAACTTGAAGAAAGCTTGCACCATCAATGGCAACTAGCAATAATGAGTGAGAAATCCAAATCTAAAGTCTATCCACTTCCTATTTGTTCATCCTCTACCTCTTGCCAAGTTGTATAGGGTGTTTCCTTCACAAGTTTTCAAGACTTGGTGAAGTTGGAGCTTGTTCTTGTGATGCCTCGACGTAGATCATCTTCGGCATCGAACCGACGATCAAGCCCGCCCATTCTTCGATGATGCCAATGCTAGAGTCAAGGGTTCGATTTGGACAGCGGAGGGAGATCATCACGGAGCTTAGGAAGTGGTGGACCGGATCTACAAAGGTTGTAGTCACTTTCCCTTAGCATTTAATTCGATTACATGCTTGCTTCGCCTATATATCTAGTTAACGATCCGTATTAGGGTTTGTAGGCACAAGGAATTTTTGATTTGTGCATGTTTGATCACTTGTAAGACTTCATTAGTGTGCCTAGGAACCCTACAGTGGTATCAGAGCCTAGCTAGAGCCTTAGGCGAAGTCCCGACGGAGTTAGAAGTCCGATCGACCCAAAACCCCGACTTTGAAATGCTCTCTGGACTTTTTTGTAAAATGTGGATTTTTGCAGATTAAAAATATTCAGAAAAATCAGCAGGAAGATCTAAGGGTTACTGTAAAATTCGAGGTCCTAATTCCTTAAAGTCACCGCGGATCCGCGGCATGAGCATGCTCATGCGGCGGTTCCGCGGCAATTTTGTCCTTTTGTGCATCTAATTTTGCACAGTAATTCTTAGTTTTATGTGCTGGTTTTCCTGGGAATTTTTAATAATTTTTCCAGAGTTATATTTTCTGGGTTGTATTGGGGATTCGGAGATTCGATCGGACTTTCTAACTTTGTCTATGTGGCTTTCCGGATAAATTCTAGAATATGTTAAAAAGTTCGACCGGATATAAATACCCAAGTTTTCCATTGTTGGGAAATTTCCAATTGTTGGATTTTTTCCGGGGTTTAACGACATTCTAAGTAGTGCAAGTAACGTGATGGACCCTCTAGAAGACAACAAACCTTAACTCGATTATGTGACCGTCTTGAACTGCCCTTTGAACCTTCGGGTTTGGGGCAGTACGGCGTGCCACATGTGAGGCGTTGGCTTGACCCTTCTACGGCTGGACCGTTGGTACTGAGGCACGAACTGAATGCTGTTAGACTTATTTCATGTGTTGAGCTGTATCGGGAAAACTTGGGTGTTCTATTGTTCGATCGGAAAGTTTAACATTTTCTATTTATCCGAAATGTGATACAATAATTGGAATTCACAAGTAGTTATGAGATAACTGAATGAATGTTATAAACATAGCACTTTAGTCTCACTTGATCGGTTGCCACGGAATTTTGATGTGATCAAAAGTCCGTCGCAATCACGTAGTGTACGCGGATACTCGCCGGGTAAACTTAATAGACAGCCTCACTCCATAGCCCCGACCAAGTGACTGTAGGAGAACCCTGTCGCCGAAAGCATCCGTTTGGGTGCTCGCGGTAGCGGTGTTCCGCCTTGGTGCACTTCGTCGACGGTTTCGGGGGTGCGGCCGTCTACTAAAGTTTGCGACGAGCATTCGATCAGAATGTCGGGAATCCTGTTGAATTGCCCGACTTGATATTGAAAAGAGTTTTCGATAATGAGACTAAAATGCGGGGTTTATAATTGTTAGGCATGCGATGTCTAAGTATTTCATTTGGTCAGGCATGCGATGTCTGAGGTGGTTGCGGATTCTAACTGTTGTAGTTTTACACTTTCTTTTCTGTGACCGTAAGTGTAATATGTGATATCGCCGGTTTCGTTGCTATATGTCAACGACAATTGGGATGCGCATATTTACTTACGTTGATGACATCTGATGTTATGTGTTGCTGGATATGTTATATTGGATCGTCGTGTTTGAATAGCCGGGGGGGTTTTTATGTGAGATGAGTGTTTTTTATTTTCATTCATGTAAAAACTTGTATGTAATATTCTTTTATTGGGGCACTTCCAGGTTGCGGAAGTTGTCACCGTTGATGTATATTATTTACTTTTCTGCACTAGGATAGACCCAAGGAGGGGAGCACAAGTAACCGGGTTCTGGGGTCCAGTGGGAGACCAACTCGAGGAGTCGAGTCCGGGTCTCCTAACCCTAGAATTGGTAGGGTTACTTGCCGCTCTCATAGGGGTCTAGGGGTGTGGGATTGGCTATTCATCACGACCGTGGAATCCGTGTTTTATACTGGCTCGTATTGAAAACACGGACGTCCTAGTATATCCAATATTTCATATTATTCTTTCTGCTGCGTTATCTGTGATGTGATCATGCGATGTTCTGTGCTCTGTTCAGACAGATATTGTATATAGTATATATGATATATTATATAGACGTTGCTTATGTTTTACACCCGCGCTAGCCCTGCCTCGCTCTGGCGTTAGTTACCTAACCTAACGGTGCAGACGGGACATCGAGGCGAATGCGGATGGCATAAGCGTACGTTATATTTATCTGTGATGTTTAGGTGGAATTAATTGATGGGATATTCATTAATGAGATTAATGAAAGAAAATAAACCTAATTGATGTTGTGGAATCGAATTTCAAAATAAAACAGGTAGCTACAGTTCTTGCTTTGCATCGCGGTGTTCATTGTAGAACATCCTGCACCTTATTCGATGAGGAAAGGACCGAGATCCCTTCACCGGGAGTGACTTCTTTAGCAATAACTGGCAGATGCTACACACTCGGTTTGTCCTTTGATTGCTTCTATAGTTTCTGCTTTGCACAGTGATATATATGATATATCCCGCACCTCATTCGACGAGGAAAGGGCCGACGATCCCTTCACCGGGAGTGACCCCTTTAGCAAAACTAGAAAAGCCTCGAAAACATTCTATTTAAAAACCATTTGATTCCGCAACGAGATCAAGTTCAAAGCATTAAAGGTTTTCACAAAAACCATTCGCAACCCTCCGTCATTTTAGGAAGTAGAGTACTTAGTATTCGTGCTGTGTTTGTTGACCATAGTCAAGGCACAGTGTACGGTAGCTAAGTGATGTCTTCCTACACCGCATATGATGCGATTAGTTTGGACAGTCGCGTGACTTTGTTGACCTTAGTTAAGGGTCATGTGGGTGGGTCTAATTAATCACGAAATGACGGATAGAACTTGACTAGTACTTATGATTTGTTGACCATAGTTAAGGTCATAGGTGCTAGGGGTAAAAACCTTTATCGGGAGTTTCAAGTGTTGAAATTTGCAATGAGATTGCATACCTTCTATATGATAGTTGGATCCCGATACCCACTGCGAGTAATTGTTACTCCTGGGTGAGTTTTGCACTTTACAATTAGCCGATCAAGTAGGTGTCTAGAAAGGTGTCAACGGGGTTACGCCTCTGGGAAAACGAGGTTTACTGTAATTAGGTCCGTGCGAAAGCACGGGGAACCTCCCTCAAAGTACCGACACTGGCCTGGCTGAAAGATTGGCGAACTTGTAGAGTGCAATTAATCCCGGCTAGTCTTTCCTTTTAGGGTTTGAAGGAAGATTTGATAAAAACAGTGGGAGCCATCCTGATTAGATAAAATATATAACCAATCTGATCTTGCAAGAGCGCACGCAGAGTGTTTTCTTCTCTCTCTCTCCTGGTAGCGACCATATCACGCCTTAATCAAGATAATAATACGGATATTGACCGAACCCGCTTGTTATACTGAGCTGGGGAACGTTGGTCCCGCTCCAACTTATAATTGTTATAAGACAGAGCAGGAAATTGGGGAATACCAGAATTCCTATGCCGCCCAAACGAAGAAAGTGCATATGATGCATCTCCTTCGGGTGTGTTCATTACAAAGAACTGTTTCTCAGTATCCTCTGCATCCTGGGTATATGATACCGGATCAGGATCCCAGATATGTAATCTGTTACATAGGGCTACAAAAAGGTAGAAAAACTGAGAACGGGTGGTAAGTTTCATAAGGCAGAAAACGGGGCAAGTGTTGCAGCCAAGTCTGTTGGTCACTGTCACCCTGTATTACGAATACATTGATTCTGAACAAATGCTATTAGATACCGAACCTGATATACAAAATCATATCAGTCTCTTTATTAGTAAAGAAAGGATATAATTTTGTATTGATGGATAATGTTTTGAACATTTCCTATATCAAAAGTTGATCGGTTCAGGCACGTTATCTAAAAGCATTGACGTTCTAAATCAAACTACAGTTCTTAGTATTCAGAACACACACAAGAGGAAGAGTTCAGAAATGAATGAATTCTTCTTGAGGTTTTGTAGACTAGGTCATATCAATGCGACCCGACTAGCTGAAGTTACATTTAGATGCATATTTAAATCAGTTTGAATTTACATCTTGTGAAACTTGCCAGTCATGTCACAAAGATATAATGACACCAGCTCTGTTTACTGGAAACAGAGAAAGAGTTAGTAAACTCTTGGGACTGATACATAGTGATGTATGTAAGGTCTCCTGTCTACACATGCCAGGACTGGTTCTTTATACTTCATTATATTCTCTGATAATCTCTCAAGATTCAGTCATAAATTCCTGTTGAAATATAAGTCCGAACCTTTTGAGGTATTCACAGAATATAACTAGGAAGTAGAGAACCAAAATACGGGTATAAGAATTATGTCCTATGATGAGATCAGGGAGGAGAATACTTGTGCATGGAATCCTTAGACTATTCTAAAGGAAAATGAGATTTTCTCTCAGTATTACTCCTCTGAATACACCACAGCACAACGGTGTATCGGGGCGGAGCAATCACACAATATTAGATATCGTGTGCTCTATGATGAGTACTACTGAGTTTCCTATTTCCTTTTGGGAGTTATGCACTTATGAAGTTGCATACCTATTGAATAAGGTTCGATTCAAATCAGTGCCTACCACTCCATATGAGATATGGTATGGGAAGAGCCTATCTCTTAAGTTAGTTGAGATTTGGGATTGTCCGGCCTATGTCGAAAGCAAAATCCGGACAAGATCGAGGTAAAGTCAGTTGTGTAGAACTGGAAAGGTTCCAGCTATACGAAACTACAGCTGAAGATTTGACAGAACCAAAGGATTCTATAGTCCCCAACGAACCTCAGCCTCTCCGCCAATCTGGTAGGGTTCCTCGCCTGCCTGAGAGATACCTCGGTTTCTCGATGACAGTGGGAGCAAGGATTGCATCATGAGATGATGACCCAACTAGATTCGAGCAGGCCATCAAGAGTAGGGACTCTGTAAGAATGGCTGGATGCTTAGCGATATGAGATGGAATCCTTATACACCAACAAAGTATGGACTTTGGTTGCTATATCTGAAGGGTTAAATCCCCATCAGGAGCAAGTATATCTTGAGAAGATTACTTGGTGTACATGGAAAAGTTGAGACTTTCAAAGCTAGACTTGTTAAAGGTTTTCGTCATCAACCAGGCACGGATAATGATGAAACCTTTTCCAGGGACTATGTTTAAATCCATCCAGATCCTACTTGCCACGGTTACATACCACGACTACAATATCTGGTGGTTGGGTACCATGACTACTTTTCTAAATATTGATTTAGAAGAGAACGTCTATAAGAACACAGCCAGAGGGCCTCGTAGACAGTGGGAGCAGCGGAAACGTGTGCAAGATGCTTTATAGGATAAAGCAGGCATCGCGGAGTTGGAACATCTGTTTTGATGGATTAGTCAAAGAAGTTGACATCATCAAAATGGTAGATGAACCTTGTATAAACAAAAAGGTAGTAGGGAGTATGGTGATGATCCTCGTAGAATACGTGGATGACATACTCTTGTTAGGGAAGGAGTTTCATATGCTGCGCTCGATCAATCTCCGCTTATCACAATGATTTTCCATATAGGATCAAAGTGATACCTACTAAATCCTAAGCTTTGGATCTATGAGATAGATTTAATTGGATGTTAGGATACTCACTAGTTGTAGTGAGATGGTATCAATCGATCCTGGGGAGAATCACTGGAAGGGTTCCAGAGTGATAAGGACGACTGAATGTCAGTCGCAGGCATTGTCTTTACCCTCGGTAAAGGGACGGTATGTTGGAAGAGTTCCAAGCCAGATACCGTGACATACTAGACGATAAAGGCAGGATACATCGCTACTTAAGATGCTACCAAAGAGGCTGTTTGGGTGTATAATGGTTCATGAGATGAACTAGGTTCCTACCATTGTATGACAATGGAACTGTGGCTTTGGCCTAGGAACCCTGGTCCCATCAATGACCCAGACATAATCTGAGGCAGCATCACCTGATCATGGAGATAGTTGATCTCCAGGGTGATCAAGGTTGGGAGAGTAGACTCAGAGGAGAACACGGCGGATCTACTCACGAAGGCCTTTTCCCAAAGAGAAACTTTTAGGGGATGGTTGAGTATGCGATACTGCAACCACTGCTACAGATGGCCCTAGTGCAAGTGGGAGATTGTTAGTTATATGTATGCCCTAGAGGCCATTACTGTACATTGGATGTATATTGTAGTGGATGCTGGGACATATATAGGTAGGACTTTCTTGCTCGACATGATAGTACGCTATCTGGTTGCTCTTTATCTTAACATGTATACTTTCTGTCTCTCTGATTACATGTTGATAAAGCCCTTAGGATGTGTACTCGACTTCCAGGACTATGATGTAGATCATACTAGTGGAGCCTGGGTAGTCCATGAGTACATCCTTGAAATATTCCTAGTCGAGGGAATATCGAGACGGGGCATCGATATTCCAGAGTAGACTAGCGCATATCTTCTCGACCCATGCGATGGGCGATGGATGATCCCATATCCATTGGTGTTTGACATCAGAGATGGTATACGGGTGCTCAGTGGAGACTGGGTACACTGAACGGACTCGCCGAGAACTCCAAGATGGTATTATACCTCACGTCAGATGGCAGTTCTCTGGTGACACTGGTACAGCTTAGTCTGTTGACCCGAGATCGTCATAGAGTCTTGTGTGTCTCCCACTGTGCTTTGATTTCCACCCTACCATGGCTCTACTGAGTCGTGCAAAAAGGTGGTTTTTGGGTACAGTCCCGATTCACATGGAGGCAATGAGCGATAGGAGGGGATTCGTCTCTCCCGGTATTGGGGGTTGATGTTGTGCTATGCTCGACTGGCCATAACAGGAAATCCCTGGCCAGGGTTGCAGTGATATACTGGTAAGAGTTATCAGTAGTTTCACGAATGTTATGGACCTCAAGTCGGCATGAATTATCGAGCTACTGGGGTCTGAAGTTTACCACCCCTAGGCGAGATATGCGACATATCAGACGAACAGACCGGACTGTACGGTAAGTGTTACTGGTTGGATTCACAGGAGTGTGAGCGGGCTTGCTCGTCGATCTTCTGATCGCTCAATACCCGGGTGGCCGTTACGTTTAGCAGACCGCTTGCGGCTTGTGGGTGTTTGATATGATCATCATCTGCTGCCGGCGTATTGACGAGTCTTCAGAGTCCTACACAGAGCTTTCCTGGCTCAAGCGAAACGAAATAGGAGCGCATATGAGATATGTGCGGGACCGAGAATAATGCGTGTATGTGATACCGTATTCCATTCTCGCGATGAATGTATCGATTAGGTTGTATGCGATATAACCTAGTTATCGAATCAAGGATTGATTCGATAAGCCGACACGTTGGATACTAGCCGGTTGTATGCGATATGACCGGATCATTGAATCAAGTGTTGATTTAATGATTTAATGTATAATTATATATTTGATATATTACTTTGCATTAACTAGTATTGGTTCACTTTAAATGGATTTACTCACTTGGTTTGTACACATTGTATATGTGATATATTTTGTGCACATGATTGTATCATGTTTGATGATACATGCAAGCTCGGGTTAGTGTAAAGAATTAGACCATGGTTAAGTTTATGATTAGGGTTTTCTTTTTTCTTATTCATTTATTTATTCTTTTTGTTTATTTTGGAAAAAGGAAATGATAAAGAAAATAGAATGGTGGCTTGATTTGTTTGTAGTTGAAGTTTCTTGAAACTTTGACTAAGTCACCATTCTTGTCTCATCCTTAACCCTAACCATTCAAGTTAACCATGGTCCATTCTCTACAACTAACCAAGGGTTAGTAAATGATAAGTATTGATTTATTTATCATTTACATAATACTTATCATAATTCTTTATCATCTTCTTCTTCATCTTCAACTTGAAGAAAGCTTGCACCATCAATGGCAACTAGCCAGAATGAGTGAGAAATCCAAATCTAAAGTCTACCCACTTCCTATTTCTTCATCCTCTACCTCTTGCCAAGTTGTATAGGGTGTTTCCTTCACAAGTTTTCAAGACTTGGTGAAGTTGGAGCTTGTTCTTGTGATGCCTCGACGTAGATCATCTTCGGCATCGAACCGACGATCAAGCCCGCCCATTCTTCGATGATGCTAATGCTAGAGTCAAGGGTTCGATTTGGACAGCGGAGGGAGATCATCGCGGAGCTTAGGAAGTGGTGGACCGGATCTACAAAGGTTGTAGTCACTTTCCCTTAGCATTTAATTCGATTACATGCTTGCTTCGCCTATATATCTAGTTAACGATTCGGATTAGGGTTTGTAGGCACAAGGAATTTTTGATTTGTGCATGTTTGATCACTTGTGAGACTTCATTAGTGTGCCTAGGAACCCTACAGCATTAATGCATTATTAAATGCTTAATGACTCACATAGTGAATCACTCATAATACATTTATGTACCATGATGAATAATCTCTTTTTATTCATTTATTGATTTATTCATTATGCTTCATATTCTAGTGAGAAACAATTTCATTTTCATTATTCTAGTTCACCTTCTCTCTCCTCAAGCTCACTCTTTCTTCAAGCTCTAATCCTACCACTCATGAGTTGAGAACAAGGATTAGAAAAGACTAAACATCCCATAACCTAACTCTATATGATCTAAGTTCCTTTGGTTAGCAACTAGAGAAACTTAGTTACCTCAAGTTTTGAGGTGAAGCTTGGATTAGGGTTCTCGGGTGGATCATCTATCACTTAGAGGAGGCCGAGGAGGACGTAGAGATCGTAAAGACGAAGGACACGTATCACTAGGTATAATCTCTTTACATAGTAGCTAAGAACTTCTATGGTAGTTGTTAATTATCGTTTAGCAAAGATCTTCGGTTAGTCGATGTATGCTTATAGAACATGATCGTTTTTCATATTTCCGCCTCCCCGCAACTCGTGGGTTGTTGCACATCGACTTACAATCATGAGTGGGGACTCTGTGAAATGGCTGGATGCAATGCGATCTGAGATGGAATTCATGTACACTAAAAAATTATGGACTTTGGAAGTTGCTCCTGAAGGGGTAAAACCCATTGGGAGCAAATGGATCTTTAAGAAGAAACTTGGTGTAGATGGAAAAGTCGAGACTTTCAAAGCTAGACTTGTTGCAAAGGGTTTTCATCAACGACCAGGTGTGGATTATGATGAAACCTTTTCTCCAGTGGCTATGCTTAAGTCCATCCAGATCTTACTTGCCATTGTTGCATACCATGACTACGAAATCTGGCAAATGGATGTTAAGACCGCCTTTCTAAATGGTGATTTAGAAGAGTGCGTGTACATGACTCAGCCAGAGGGCTTCGTAGATAGTGGGAGCAGCGGAAAAGTGTGCAAGCTGCTTAAATCCATCTACGGGTTAAAGAAGGCATCGCGGAGTTGGAACATCTGTTTTGATTTAGTAGTAAAAGAGTTTGACTTCTTCAAAAATGTAGATGAACCTTGTATATACAAGAAGGTAGCAGAGAGTAAGGTTGTCTTCCTCGTATTATACGTGGATGGCATACTCTTGATAGGAAATGATGTTCCTATGCTGCACTCGGTCAAACTCTTCTTATCACAAAGATTCTCAATGAAAGATCTAGGTGATGCCTCCTGCATTTTGGGGATTAATATCTATAGAGATAGATCTAAACGGATACTGGGATTGTCCTAATCCAGGTATATTGACACCATACTAAAGAGGTTTAGTATAGAAGAATCCAAGCATGGGAATTTACCCACGATCTCTGGACTCACTCTCTCCAAAGAGATGTCTCTTAAGACTGATTTGGAGAGAGCTCGCATGCAAGGGATACCCTATGCTTGGGCAGTAGGCTCTATCATATACGCGATGCTATGTACAAGACCCGATGTAGCATACTCACTAAGTGTAGTGAGTAGGTATCAAGCAGATCCTGGAGAGAGTCACTGGACAGCTGTGAAGAACATCCTCAAGTACTTGAGAAGGACTAAAGAGATGTTCTTGGTGTATGGTAACGGAGAACTCTAGGTGGAGTCCTTTACAGATTCGAGCATCCAAAGTGATAAGGACGACTCTAAGTCGCACTCGGGATTTGTCTTTACCCTCACTGGAGGGGCGATGTGTTGGAAAAGTTCCAAACAGGATACCGTGACAGACTTGATGATGGAGGCTGAATACATCGCTGCCAACGATGCTGCCGAAGAGGCTGTCTGGATGAAGAAGTTCATAACTGAACTTGGAGTGGTTCCATCTATTGAGCATCCAATACCTTTGTATTGTGATAACAATGGAGCTGTGGCTTTGTCCAAGGAACCCAGGTCCCATCAGAGTTCGAGACATATTCTGAGGCGGTATCACCTGATCCGAAAGATAGTTGATCGCCGGGAGATCAAGGTCAGGAGAGTTGAAACGAAGAACAACACTACGGATCCACTCACGAAGGACATACTCCAGATACAATTCGAAAGACTCTTCGGGATGTTGGGTATGGGATACTACAATAGCTGGCCTTAGTGCAAGTGGGAGATTGTTAGTTATGTATATGCCCTAGAGTCCATTATTGTATATATGATGTATATTATAGTGGATTCTTGGATATATATATAGATAGGACTTTCTTGCTCGATATGATAGTATGCTATCTGGTTGCTCTTTGTCTTAACATGTTGACTTGTATTGTGTTACTGTCTTGCTCTTACATGTTGATAAAGCCCTTATGAGATACTAGTATGATGGAGATCATACTAGTGGGGCCAGGGTAGTCTACGAGTACATCCTATAATTATTCCTAGTCGAGGGTGCATCGAGACAGGGCATCGATATTCCAGAGTAGACTAGCATATACGCATCTTGACCCATACGATGGGCGATGGATGATCCCACATCCATTGGTGTTTGACACCAAAGATGGTGTATGGGTGCTCAGTGGAGACTGGGTACACTGAACGGACTCGCCGAGAACTGCTAGATGGTATTATACCTATCGTCAGATAGCAGTTCTCTGGTGACACTGGTACAGGTTAGTCTGTAGACCCGAGATCGTCATAGAGTCCTGTGTGATTCCCACCGTGCTTTGATTTCCACCTTACCACGTTCATGAGAACATGCAAAACGGTGGCTTTTGGGTACAATCCCGAATCACATGGAGGCAATGAGCGATAGGAGGGGTTTCGTATCTCCTCGTATTGGGGGTTTATGTTGTGCTGTGTTCGATTGGCTATAACTGGAATTCCCTGGCCAGGGCTGATATAGAGATCTACTGGTAAGAGTTATCAGTTGTTTCTCGACCCGTTATAAGCCTCACATCGACACGACTTATCGGTTACTGGGGTCTGACGTTTACCACCCCTAGACTGGATATGCGACATATCAGACAAAGATACCGGACTGTACGGTAGTGTTACTGATTGGATTCACAGGAGTGTGTGCAGGTTTACTTGTTGATCATCTGATCCCTCTTACCCCGGTGGCTATTACGTTTAGCTTACCGCTTGCAGCTTATGGGTGTTTGATATGATCATCACCTACTGCCAGCGAATTGACGAGTCTTTAGAGTCCTACACAGAGGTTTCCTTGCTCAGGCAAAACGGAGTAGGAGCACATATGTGATATGTGCGGGACCGAGATTAATACGATTTGTGATATCGTATTCTATTCTCGCGATATGTGATATCGGCCGGTTATATGTGATATAGCCAAGTTATCGGATCAAGTGTTGATTCGGTAAAATGATACATATTATATTAGTCGGTTATATGTAATATAGCCGGATTATTAAATCAAGTGTTGATTTAATAATTTAATATAGAATTATATATATTTGATATATTAAATTACATTAACTAATATTAGCTCACTTAAGAATTACTTTTTCTCACTTGATAATACATTGATATATATATGATATATGTTAATTGTATTATTTTCTTTTGTCCACAAAATTATATATGTGATATATAATTGTGACATGTTTGGTTACACATGCAACATGGATGTGAGAGACTTATACCATGCCAGGGTTAGATTAGGGTTTATATTTATTATTAAGGAAATTCAAAATTGTGGATTTTGTCATGGTTGATATTTTGGAAGAAGATTGTAGAACCTTGATTAAGTCCACCTCTTTAGTTTTCTCTTAAGATATTTGTTAACCTAATTTTAACCCTAGCCTATGGTTTAGTCTCTACAAGGGTTAAGCATGACATTCCTAGCCCATGGTTGCATTTCTAACCTCATCAATAATTCATTCATCACTTGCTTCATCTTGTTCTTCCTCATTGAAAAAGCTTTCTAGCTTTTGATTTTGTGATGAAAGATTGTGAGAAAAAGAAAACTAAAGAGAGCAAAATTCCTACTTCATCATCCTCTTCTATACTAGCCATATAGATTAGTGTGTTAGCTTCACTAATCCCTAATTAGTGAAGAGATAGCTTGGGTTTGTGACTCCTCAAAGTAGATCATCTTCGATAGTGTTCAAGCAAGGATGCATCATTCCCTTCATAGAGCCTCTCAAGAGTCCGGGAGCTTGATGATCGCAGCGAAGGGACCACAACTTTGAGCTTATGAAGCGAAGGAACGGAATACAAAGGTTGTAATCCCTAAACACTTAGAAATAAAGTTGGTTGCTTTATCGATTCTGTATGATTCTTTAGTTAAGAACCTAGGGTTAGGGTTCTTTAGAACGACAAAATTTTAATTTGGCATGGACGATGCCACCCGAAACCTTGCTGCCGTGCTATGCAACCCTACAATTTGTTCTCCAACATGGTCCCAAGGTCCGTGAGCTCTTCAATATAGCTAATCATCATAAGGACGTGGTCCCCTACAGATGACCTAACAGCCAACCTCACCTGAAACAATTTCTTCGAGGTCTTATATCTTGCGATACGAGATTGCTCTCCATATAAATCCTTGGTATGGAGGAAGATGGAAACTAAGTCCAACTTCTCGTGCCGCCTCTGGTGTTCATAATCCATTGAGCTAACACAAGGCACTTAGCTCTTGCACTGTCTTTTTCCCATTTCTTGCGGATTTCAACATCCGCGATGGTGGAATCTGGACCTGGCACGGCGGGGACTTTGGTAGTAAGGAGGTAGCCTAACTTGTCAAAGGTAATGGCCATCTGTACATTCCTTAGCCAATCTTTATAGTTTGGCCCAGTCAATTTATTATTATCTAGCAGTAACTTAAATCCGGTCATTTTGGTCACTGCAATTAGGAGAAAGAGAAGAAACACTTAGCATGATGCTCTTATAAGTTTAGATTGGTTATTAGTTTATCTAAACAGGATGGCTCCCACTGTTCCTCAAATCCACCTTCAAATCATAAAAGAAGAATTAGTCAGCATTAATCTCACCCTATAAATCTTGCTTAACCTTTCGGCCATGCTATTGTTGGTACTTTGAGGGAGGTTTTCCAATGCTTTCGCGAAATTCCTTAATTACATAACCTCTTTTCCCTGGAGGCGTAGCCCCGCTAACACCGTTCTAGGCACCTATTTGGTTTATAGCATTGATTGTTTAGTGAAAAATCTCCCGAAGAGTAGCGGATACTCACAGTAGGATCGGAATTCAAATATCATCGTGTGACAACCTTGAAGGAATCCTACCAAAATCATCACACTCCAAATGGTATGCAACACTAGCAAGTTTCATTTTCCTTAGAAACTCCCGATAAGGATTTTTGCCCAGGCATTTATGACCTTGACGAAGGCCAACATATCATAAGACGCAATCAAGTTCTACCCATCATTAATAGGTTAATTTGAACCCACCCGTACAAACCCTTAACGAAGGCCAAAATAGCTGTATGACTATCCCAAATCAACGTATCTATCTATGCTACAGATGAATACCCAGCAACTACCAATCACTATGCCTTGGCGAAGGTCAAAATACATAGCTTGAATACTACTGAATACCCATCTGAAATGACGAAGGGCTACGAATAGTTTGGCGAAACCGTGAACGTAATGAACTTGATATAGTCGAAGGAACCATGATAGCTTTTAAAAGAAGTAGTTTAGGCCCCGTATTTAAAAGTTGTTTTTCAAGAAAACAGTTTTGAAATTGTTCCAACGATTTAAACTTTGGTTTGCTTTCCTTGTATTAATCAATGTTAATGCAGTCCTATCATTAACCCTATCACTGCAGAAAGAAACGAAAATAGAATGTACGCCTATGCTATCCGCATTTGCCACGGGGCCCCGTCATGCACCTTTAAGTTACTTAACTAACGGCAGAGCGGGGGCTGGACTAGCGCGGGTGCAAAACATAAGCAATGTTTATATATATACATATATATATATATAGCCTTTTGTCTCACGCAATAATAGGCATTCCAGATCACAGATGAATATATTAGATATACTGAGAATTCCGTGTTTCGTTTTAGCCTAGAACGAAAGATGGATTCCATGGTCATGATAAATAGCTAAACCCCACCCTAGACCCCTACGAGTGCGGCAAACTACCCGCCAAATTCTCGAAGTGAAGCAACCTTCCACAATAAAATGAGTAGGCCACTCGGCACTTCAAAAACTCGATAGTTTGTGCACCTCACCGTGGGTCTATCCTAGGTGCAAGAAAAAGTAAATGAAATAATACAAAGGTGGATACAAACTCAACCCGGATGTTCCCAGCAAAAATAATATTACATCGATTTACAAATTTACATGAATGAAAGAAAAGAAAACACTCTTCTCACATCCCCCGGCTATTCATCCACGACGATCCAATACTTCATATATACAAACCACAATCACAAAATACTATATATGTGCAACCCCTTCTAATCTACATATAGCAATTAGTCGACGTTTCATAATACATATACAAACTGAAACGAATAAACGATGATAAAATTACGACTTCGAAATGCTCCGAATTGTCCCAACACAAAGATAACATAATATGAAATCTGGGAAAAATCAAACAACACCTAAAAACCTAAATCCAAGAGTATAGAACACCATCAAAAAAACAAAAACCAATACTTCAATGGGACCGGCCAGGCAGGGAAAAAAGAACATTTGGCCGGCCAAAATTTTGACCCTTAGTCTCGTTTTTCTATGGTGTTCTAGTTACATTATGAGTAGCCTTCTGCACTTATTTAGAAAATCTTTAGAAGACTTTTTAAATTCGACAGAAACTTGGATTTAAGTTTTATCGTTTCGGAGTCGTTTCGGTTTCGAAACTTTATACATCGTCTAAACTGCTAGTTAAGGTTTAAGTAGGCTCTGATACCACTGTAAGTCGATGTCGCGCACCCCGCGGGTTTGTGGGGAGGCGGAATTTATAAAAAACGATTTTTCTTACTTCGCAACACCGACTAAACTCCAGGATCTTAACAGAAACCTTAACTAGCTAAATTTACTTAGAGGTTTAACTGCCCGGTAAGAGTTTTATACCTCCAAGAACCTTGTCCTTTGGGTCTTCTTCTCCTCCTCTCCTTGAGCTCCTTAAAGATCCGGATCGCTCTTGATCGTCGGCCTCCTCGTGTCGAAGATGATCCACCCGAGAGTCTACACCTCAAGCTCCAACCTCTAAACCGAGGTAACAAGGGTACCTAGTTCACTAAGCTAGGTAGCCTAGAAGATGTAGAGTATCTAATGGAGTATTTTATCTCATGAGACCCTAGGGTTCACAACTCATGTGAGGGTTAGGGTCTTAAGAAAGAAGGAGAGGAAAGTATGGAGAGAGAAAGAGAGTGAACAAATGAGCGAAGGGTATGGCTAGTGAAGAATGGCTCACACACTTCACTCATTCAAGCATGCAATATTTTCCAATAGAAAATATCAATGCTTGAATAGTGAGTCCAAACTAATAAACAAATACAAAGAGCCATGCTTCACCCATGGATGTCTCCTATTTTCACCTCATTAATTTATTTCTCAAAATAGATAAACCAAATAATGAGGTGTCCCCTTCTAGAAGTATCTCTTGTGAAATTACAAAAATGCCCTCACCATATACACATACCCATATTCGTATTCCGAAAAATAGGAATACAATGAGTTAATAGTAATCCAATAATATAATACTAGGATCCGGCTTAAACCAAAGCCCACTAGTATTATCCGTCCGAACAACATCCGTGTAGCCAGTACACGTATGTGATCGGAACCCTGCCGTAAAACTATACGGCCATTACATCATTTTGCCCGAAGTAGGGAAACCCTCTGTGTGGGACTCTAAAGACTCAACAGTACGCTAGCAGTGGGTTTAACCACAAGTCCGTCAGTGGTACTAGCTCCACATAACGGCTACCCAGGTATCTGTCGATAAGATGGCCGATGAGTAAACTCATCCGAACTCCTACTGAGCCTATTTGTGACAATCTCTGTACAGTCCGGTTTGCTCGTCTAAGATACTCGTATATTGGGCCTAGCGGGATGGTAAACGTCAGAGCCCTAACAGCACAATAAGTCATGTCGGGTTAAAGCCCAATACACCTTGAGAAACTACTGGAGTACCTACCACTAAATCTCGCTTGACCTGTCTAGGGACTTTGTGTAATAGCTTTCCGAACACAGCGCGATATCAACCCCCAATACCGGGAAAGACGAATCCTATCTAACCACTACTGCCTCCAAGTGCTTCAAGAGTGCACCCAACTACTACATGTTTTCATGACTTCTTTGAGCCATGGTAGGGTAGTAATCTAAGTACAGTGGGAACACACTCGAGGCGAATAGTGATGTCAAGTCAATGAACTAACCTGTACTTATGCCACCCGGGAACTGCTACCTGACGATAGGTATAATACCAACCAGCAGTTCCCATCATGTCCATCCAGTGTAACTCATAACCCAATGAGCACCTGTATACAATCTCCGGTACGACGTACCAATGGCTGTAGGACAGACCATCTTCCCTGTTCGGATGAGAAGAGTATACACTAGTCTACTCCGGAGTATCGATGCCCCGTCTCGATAATCCTATGACTAGGGACCTGTATAAGGATGTGCTTATAGACTATCCATCCCCCACTAGTGTGACTGCTATCACAACACTGGTAGTCAATCAAAGATCCTAAGGGCTCTACCAATATGTAAAAGCGATATGCTAAAAGAAACATATGCACATATTAAGATAGAAACAAACCAAGTAGCAAACTACCATTTTGAGCAATACTGTTATTATATTTGTGAATATCCCAAGCTTCCAAAATATAATATACAATCCAGTACGATACAATAATGGCTTCTAGGGCATATATCACTAACAATATAGCAAATAGACGACGTTTGAAAAACGCATACACCACATCACAGATATCAACGATGCAAAATTTCAACTTTTGAAACTTTCAATGTTTCCCCCAAAGCAAAGGCAACACTAAGTGAAATCTGGGGAAAACAAATAAGACCATAAACATCAATTTACAAAACCCAAGACACTGGATGAAAATGGGGCCCAGAAGTGAATAGTAAAAAGGCAGAATCGGGAATTTTTGGGTTTTGGCCGGTTAAGTTTTGATGGAATGCCCTTGTTTTCATTGTGTGTCACATACATGTCAAGACTAAGTCTCTGCACTTGTTTAAAAAAATTTTAGAGACAAAAAATATTTCAGAACAGAGAGTGGGTTTTGAAATCGGAATTTTTCGGTCTTGAAACTAATGCATCGTCTACTACTGGTTTCTAATGTTTGGGTGGCTCTGATACCATGTTGGGGTTCCTTTCTCCCTGGCCATCGACCTCGGCCGTTGAGGAACGAAAAATTTTGGGGTTTAAAAACTTGGAGCTAGAAACAACTTCCTAGAATCGAAACCAAACAAGAAACTAGCAAGCTACAAAAATGTTATCTACCGTGATATAGTTGTTTTACTAAAAGATCTGTTTCCTTCAGTCTTCTACCCTCTTTCTTAGCTCCTTGAGGTCTCCTTGATCGAGCGTGACCGCCGAACTTCCTCCATCTAAGATGATCCACCCGAGAGACGTGGTTCATGGCTTTAGCTCCACACTAAAAATCTAGTGGAGAAACTAGAGACTCTAGATTGCTAATCTAGAGTTTCTAGGGATGTAATGAGTTATTCTTAGTGTATATCTATCACTCTTCCACCCTTAATTCTCAACTCATGAGATGGTAGTGTGGAAGATCAAGAAGAAGGAGGAGAAGCATAAGAAAGGCTAGTGAGGAGAGATAACCAAAATGTGAGAAAGATTTTCAATTAACCAAAAACCAAGTGTTCGTCCATCATCTCCCAAAAATGAGAGTATGATATGAAGCATGGTTTTATAAAACATATTTTCCAATAAACATATAGCAACCATACTTGAATAGTTTGCACAAATGAATTAATAATTCATTTGTCAACACTATTCAAGCATGGTTCTCACTAATCTCACCTCACTACCTTTACACCTCATTTCCATTTAAATTAATAAATCGATAAACTAAAATGAGGTGTCCATCTTCTAGAATGTTTTCCGTATAAATACGGAATACACTCAACTTTATATACATACCCGTATTCGTATCAAAATATGAATACCTAAAGAGATAGAATAACATAAAGTGTAAGTCGACGTTAGACACCCCACATGATGCGGGGAGGCGGAATAGGAAAAACAATCATTTTGTTTAAACTAACATCGACTAACTTTATGGATCTTTGCTAAACCCTAACTAACAACTATATAGAAGTGATTAGCTACTATGATAGATGATTATACCTAATGAATCAAGTCCTTCTTGTTCTCGTTGATCACCTCCTCGTCGGCCCCCTCGATATGATAGATGATCCACCCGAGAGCTACTTCTCCAAGCTTTAACCTCTCACTTGAGGTAACTAGGTTGCTATGAGTGCTAATCAAAGTAACCTAGAGGATATAGAAGAGGATTAGGGATCTATTAGTCTTGCTAACCCTTGGTGTCACGACCCGAAATTAGCACGTGACGGCCCTAATACTATGCAACGTCTACAGGCGTAACGCAGTAAAAGAAAGCCAAAACCCAGAAATCTAAACCATTAAAAGACAAGAAAAGATAAGAAACATTGTTTAATCTTTTGAAAATTTCAAGTATAAATTCTTTAAGTCCAATTTACTTTCTTGAAAATTTCGGCAGCACCACCTTTGTAAAAACCAACCCCAAAAATGGGTACAACAAAAATATAAAGTAAAGCATCCCTAACGGGAGAAAATCCACGCCCAACGGCAGAAAACAACCACCACAACAGATATACGATGCCGTAGCGAAGAAATAAAAGACGATAAAATGGAAACTGTATAAAAGACAACACAGTCACAAAATAATATACAATATCGTCCTCACCAAGTCTCTAAGTCAACATGAAAATAATAGATGGAGAGTATAAGGATACAACGAATATACAATACAACAACGAATAACCACAAAACCCACCTAAGCAAACTGCACACTGTGAGCTGATGCGGTATCCGCAGCAAAAGATGATAAGATAGATGAATAGCCTGCCTCGACTACTCTGGGGAACAAGCTGCAAACACCGTGGCACAACGGGGGTGAGTTGCCAACTCGTGAATAGTAAATAACATATGCAGGTAATCTCAAGTATGCACGTACAGCGCGATTCTAACATAAGCAACTAATAGCAACAAAAGTCATATGTGTCCAATAGTCATGAAAGGTACACAAGCAGGTATCACTAATACATGAAGCAGTAATATGATAATCTGTATGCAACAATCATGTAAGATACTCTATCAGGTACAACTAATACATGAAGCGATGATATGACAATGTATATATACAACAGTCATGAAAGGTACTCTAGCAGGTGCTACTAATACATGAAACAGTGCATAAAAAATAAATGTGGAGTATGGAATGAAACATGTCATTTCCACGGAATCCTGACATCGTGGTAGGATCAAAGTCCATCAAGACAATCCAAATCCCAATTTCCCCAAATCAGCCCCCAAATTGGCTCTCATATCATATAAGTCTCACAAATCCTTAATGTACAATATCGAATAAATCTCATATATATCCTGTATCCAATATCAAATGAATCACCTATATCCCAAATCCAATATCAAATAAATCTCTAACATCCTAAATATATTTTCATGAATAAATATGATGATGTATATAAATTGATTCAATACACATATATTAGCGTCCCTTTCCACTAATATTGGTGTAAACGCATATATAACAGCGTCCCATTCCACTGTTATATATACTTAGGAGTAAAAAGAAATATCATGAAACCAATGTGTCAAGCATCGACACAGAAATGCTGATCTATCAGGTGCTGTCACCAAGACTGGCCCCCTGATAGGTACGTATCATACGCTATCCCGAAAGCTCGAGTGCCTAGCTCTGACCCTCGCCTCTCTACACATCCATACGCACATGACTCCCATCGGTATCCCCATGATAACCGCCGAGTCATTAGTAATGTCACCGGAAAGTATGGTTCCCCCACTAACTCATCTCCTCACTGAGATTCTTGCCCCGGGGTACCTCCGGGCCCCACCATGTACCCGCACACGAACCCCTCCGTTCCTCGCGTGGGGTATATAAATATCCGAACCGATAAATCTCATGGTGGCTGCTGAAATATCATATCAAGGGAAACCGGGTTTTTCAAATAAGGCATAATTTCATGAACTCCCACGGTCCCCAAATCCAGAAAACATCATGAAAAATCCATATCTCAATGCGAAAATCCATGAATATAATATATGCAACATAAAACTGTAATGAAAGCATATAAAGGGAAAGCCGCTAATTAACGGCAACAAGTTAATATTAAATATCATGCGGTTCCTTTTTTCTCCAATTCTAAATAACATCAAGTAAAGGTAAACATGTAGCTATAACCAGATATATGTGTAAACATAAAGGTATAGCAAGATATAGATATCTACCTATCAGAAATGATGTAATATACCCCCCGGGTATAAGTGAAGTAGGTATGCAAAGTATACATGTAGCTATGTCATTATGTGTCTATGTACCTATCACTAATGGTACAATACCCTATAGGTATACATGTAACTAGCATGTAAGCATGTCAAGGTATATGTGTAAGCATATAGGTATACAGGTATGCTATATGTCATATGCGTAAAGAAATATGAATCAATGTCTCAATGTCCCTAACCAAACAATATCATATCTATAAGTGGGTTGTGCGTGTCATGGCAATTATTGACGGTGTGTGTGGCATATAATCAGTGCTCGTGCAACATAAGCCATCAATAATAGTGCAGTGTCCTAAGGATACAAGTCCAAGCACAACAATTAACTAAGCAGTAGGGTATATGCGCAAATTCTAAATATGAACTAGAATGTGCGACAAGTCAAGTAATTTCTAACCCAGACGCATAACGCCATGCGGGCGATTCAACTGTAGATGTTAAATCTACTCACCAACGCTCCTGTCTAAGTGAAGCCTACCACCTGTTTTCCTTTCGTCGCAGCGTCCAAAGTCCCCGTCTGCGAACCTAAAATTTCACAAACACATCACATGAGCTAAATATCCTGAAACGATGAAAAGACAACGAAACGCAATGATAACGCCCTGAAAAATGCACTGCGCACTTAGCGCATCTATCGCGCACGACAACGGCCAAAAACACTAACTAGGGTCGCTAAACTACGAAACACCAAGTCTAGACTCCGATTGTCCCGATTGCGCAACACAACACAATAAAATACGATGAATATAATAGCTATAACCTCGAAATGACTAATCGAACCCACGTCAGAAAAACCCCGAAACCTAGAAAAGAACTTATCGCAATATTTCGCACTAGTTTCAAGCTAACGCATATCTAGCGCTTACAAACACCTTATAATAGCTTAACTAAACTATCAAAACCATTTCTATATTTTTAACACTTGCAAAATAAATTTTAGCAAAAACCTAGTAAACAAAATATCATAATTAAACAAAGTATTCATTAACAAAAATTAACATTTCTACTAGGCTAAGCTTTTTCTAATCACAAATTAACACTTCAATAAAACATTAAATACTTAAATCAAGCTTTAAACTTAACTTGAATTTCTAAAACCATTTCTAGAATTTTGAAACATGAAATTTAAAGCTTAAATTAACATCTAATTAAGCTAGCATAATGATTTAAACTTAACAATTAGAGATTAGGGTTAGGGTTGTATACCTCAAAATGATTCAAAACTTGCAACAAGAAAACCAAGATTAGACTCCAAAATCAAGACTTCATGAAGAACAAAGCATGGTTTAGGGTTAAGGAAATGAAGGAAAATGATTATATTTGAATTTTTGTGATTTTAATTGGATTTTTCATGATTTATTTTGGCTTGAAATGAAGAAAATTGAGTGAGGAAGCACAAGGGCAGCAAGGGGGAGAGAGGGGCCGGCCAAGGAGGTGAGGGGGGGTTGTTAATTTTTGTGAAGAAAGTTCTAGTAAAAATACATTAAATGCATTTTGCCACTTTTCTTTCTTTTTCTTTAAAAAAATAAATTCTTTGACCAAAAAAATCTAGATATTTAAAAAGAAGGTTCTAAAATAATTGTAGTGATGATTTCCAAGAATTTTCATTTAGAAGAAATTTCCCGATTTACGTGCATATTTTACCGGCTAAAATAATATTTTATTTGGGAAAAATTCTATCTGAACCAAAACCTCCCAAATACCCCCAAAGTTCGCGCACTAGCTTTATTTTAGATAAAATAGGTGCCGGCAAGTTTCTACGGAATTTTGATCGAAATCGGGTTAAAACGGAAAATACCGACTATTTTGCCCTAAAATGTAAAAATTCGCAAAACGATTTCTGAAACGTTACAATCTTCCCCCTTAAAGAAATTCGGTCCCCGAATTAAAATTCATCTACGCGTACCTTCAAGAAGATGAGTACAAAACTCCCAAATCTCACTCGCAGCTTGCCAAGTGATCACCTCACTATACACCTACGCCAAAGAACCCTCACAGACGGCAAGAACCTTGACCGAAGTTCCTTCACCTGCCGATCCACTATAACTAGCGGCTGCTGGTGAACGAAAGATCGCTTCCAAGCTAATTGGTCTGATGTTGAATCATGTGAAAAAGGTCATGAAGGTAATTGCGAAGTATCGACACAAGGAAAAAGGGGTGAATACTCAAAAATCTGGGCGGAAGTGCCAAATTATAGGCAACAGAACCAACTCGCTTGAGGATCATAAAAGGACCTACAATCCTGAAATACTTCCCAAAACTCAACACGTCAATCATCGAAAAAATCCGTAGGAATACATGAGCTCCCACTGCGAACTCAAGTCTGCGACCACTACGGTCGGCATAAGACCTTTTGTCTGCACTGGGCTACTCTCATCCTGACATGAACCAACTGGATCATCTCCGAAGTCTCTAGACTAGCTGGGGTCCAAAAATCCTACTCACGCAGAGTCAGAAAAATAGAATGGCGATCGACACGACCTAACAACCAAAACTTAAAGGTTGCCAATTGGAATGTCTCCTGATAACTGCTATCGAAGGAGAGTCCTAACAATGGAAAGTGATGATCCTAACTGCCGACAACAATTAATACGTACGTAGAAGCATATCCTCCAGAGTCGGTATAGCCCGCCCTCACAAAACCATCATCCCGCGGATGGAAAAACGGAGCTAAAGCTTAACCAGTACCCAAGGCTTCCTGAAGTTCCTGCCCCAGACGGCAAGCGAACAGGGTGCCTTCATTGGATACGACCCTTGAAGGAACTCCGTGCAACACACAACTTAACAAAGAACAACTGAGCAACCCGAGTATAACCAGACAACTAGCATCCGAATGGAGTCACACCCTGACTAAACCTGGTAGACGCCATAACGAAATTTGTGGAGATCTGCTCCCATTCCCACTTCGGAACGATTAAAGGTTGAAACTCTCCAGCCGGTCTCAGATGCTCAACCTAGCACACAATAAGACAGACACCTTGAACGAAATCCAAACTTCAATCTTCATCCTGCCCACCAGTAACTGACTCACACGTCACGTCACAATTTGGTGGAACTTGGATGAACACCGAAAGCTGACTGATGTGCCTGCTCTAGGATTTCGCGTCTCTACCTAATAGTATCAGGTACCCAAACGCGTCCCCAAATGTAGCACATCTGGTCATAATTCAAGGACTCCGAATCATTACCCAGCCGAGTATGCTCAAGTATCTCTGACGAATGAGCATCGGCGGGCACTGCCTCGCGAAAGCGATTAAGGAAAAGTGGTCGGGCGCGGACATGAGCAAGTTGTCCCCGCAGTGGAGGCGAACTTAAGCTGTACTCAACGATCGAACAAGAACTATAAATCTGCAGAAGACTATCTCAACAATCAAAATCCGCTGCAAGAAGATGTACATTAAGCTCTGGTGGTCCGTGAAAATCTGCCACGACTCTCCGGACAAGTAGTGTTTTCCAAATTTCCAATGCAAAACCACCGCGGCTATCTCCAGATCATGAGTAGGATATCCTTCTCGTACTTCCTCCAACTGTCGGGAAGTAAAAGAGATAACTCTATAGTGTCACCTCAGTACACAGTCGAGCCCCACTCGTGAAACATCACAGTTAAACAACAAGGTCACCCGAACCAGAAGGCAAAGAAAGAACTGATGCAGTTGTTAACCGAGTCTTCAACTGCTGAAAAACTCCACACGCATGCCTCAGTCCAAAGAAAAGAAATCTCCCTCCCGGTCAGTTCAGTCAACGGTGCAGCACTACACTAGCAATCCTGCATAAAACGGCGGTAAAAACCTGCTAAGCCCAAAAATTTGCGGACCTCCGTCCGTACACAAGTCTGGGCCAAAGATGCAGGGCCTCGATCTTCCTCGGAACCATACGAAAACCGTCTCCCGTAACTACAAGACCTAGGAGTCAACACAAACAAGCCTGAAAGAACACTCCGAGAATCTAGCAACAGCCGGGGCTCTCCCAATGTCTGCAAAACAAATCCTCAAGTGCTACTCCTGTCCCTCACGACACATTGACAAGACAAGAATGTCGTCAATAACACAACAATAACTGGTCGAGGAACGACCTGAAGAAATCTGGTTCATCATATCTATGAATGCCGCTAGGGCATTGGTTAGTCCAATGACACCACCAAAACACACAAAGCCTATAGCACTCACAAGGCAGTCTTCGGAATGTCATCACTACGAACCCGCAACAATGATGACCTGATCCCGAACAAACTTAGAAAAATGTCTCGCACTCTGGAGCTGATAAAGAAATCGTCAATGCGAGGTAAAGGATACCTATCCGCACCGTAAGCCGGTTCAATTGACAATCAATCAATACACAACCTCAACTGCCGTCCTTCTCCTTGACGAACAGAAATAGGAGCTCCCCAATGCGAAACACTCATACGCACAAGCCCCCCAACAAACAACTCTGCAACTTATCCTTAAGCTCCCTAAGCTTCACCGGCTCATCTGGAACGTCGGAAAACTCTCACACGAAGGAAAGCTGGTCCAACAGACCCACTGTGGTTCCGGTATCATGAATGAATGCCAAGAATCCTGCACATCTTCTCCTCAAAAGACGACTAGCGAAAAAGGCTGAATTCAAGCTGTGTGAGGCGGCACCACTGCCCTCCCATGCACAACAAGTACTTACTCGCCGGGAAAATAAACCCTGTCAGTTTTCTCACGGCAGTCCACAGACGCATAGCACGTAAGTAACCAGTCCGTGCCCAGGAGAACGTCAAATCCAACATTTCTAGAAGGATCAAAACGACGGACGAATATCTATCTCCTATCCGATTGGCACACGACTGAATTACGTGTCGCGCAACAAAAGAATCGCTGACAGAAGTTAACACAACAAACGACTGATCTAGCTAACCGGCTCTCGTCCCAACCACGGCACAAGTGTGTAAAACAAACAAGTACATCAACAGAACATACAAATTTAGAATACCTGAAAACTCTCCATTGGACGCCTTCACGTCCCCATGACAAGAAGCAAACTCTCGTGTCTGCCCTCTACCCGTAACTGGCTGAAATCCTTCTCTGCCAACTTGTCCCCTCTGAGTGAATCCTCTGCGACCACGACCTCTCTGCACATAAGCCTAACGCGGTGCTAAGGAACAATGTCTGACGAAGTGATGAAAGCTCTCGCATCGAAAACATCCACGCGATGACTGCTGACCCTCCTGGGGATGAGAGCTGAACGACTGTCCTCGTCCCAAGCCTCTGCTACTCCCGCGACAGTCACGAAATCTGTCTCGACAAGTAAGCCTCTTTCTCTGAGCTGGTACATCTGTACGAGTCCTCCACTGTTCCGGAACTCCCAAAGTCTCAGGAAGACGTGTCTCGTCAACTGGGGCTGCATCCACTGGTGCTGTATAGGTGACGGAATGCTGCATGCTGATTGCAAGGAACAACTGGGTAACAGGGGTGATAACCTCCTGTCGCTGTGCCCGAACAGCCTCAACCAATGAACTCATCGTCTGGCGCATGTCCTGGATCTCTTCCACAACCCTAGCGATACTATCTGTCGAAGGCTGATCCATCTGCTCCTTGCAACGAGCGTGCCATCCTGGTCAGTCCTCGTCCTACCCGAGTCAATCCTGATCTCGGCCCTCGCTGTATCACTCTGAGTCCCCATAGTCATCGGCGGCAAAGGCTATAAATAGAAATAAGATTCGATATGAACAAGGAAATCGAATCACAAGGATATGTCATCAAGGAAGGAATTTCAAGCAATTTATACTTAGGTCAATTTAGGCGGAGTACTGCATCGTGAGTATGCCGCGGACATACACATACTGCGTTACTCTGCTTAAGCTACCTACTCCATCATACCAAGGTCATCCTACACTGTGAAAGGTAAAACCTAGCGCTATGATACCAACTTTGCCACGACCCGAAATTGGCACGTGACGGCCCTAATACTACGCAACGTCTACAGGCGTAACGCGGTAAAAGAAAGCCAAAACCCAGAAATCTAAACCATTAAAAGACAAGAAAAGATAAGAAACATTGTTTAATCTTTTGAAAATCTCAAGTATAAATTCTTTAAGTCCAATTTACTTTCTTGAAAATTTTGGCAGCACCTCCTTTGTAAAAACCAACCCCAAAAATGGGTACAACAAAAATATAAAGTAAAGCATCCCCAACGGGAGAAAATCCACGCCCGACGGCGGAAAACAACCACCACAACAGATATACGACGCCGTAGCGAAGAAATAAAAGACGATAAAATGGAATTTGTATAAACGACACCCCAGTCACAAAATAATATACAATATCGTCCTCACCAAGTCTCTAAGTCAACATGAAAATAGTAGATGGAGAGTACAAGGATACAACGAATATACAATACAACAACGAATAACCACAAAATCCACCTAAGCAAACTGCACACTGTGAGCTGATGCGGTATCCGCAGCAAAAGATGATAAGATAGATGAATAGCCTGCCTCGACTACTCTGGGAACAACCTGCAAACACTGTGGCACAACGGGGGTGAGTTGCCAACTAGTGAATAGTAAATAACATATGCAGGTAATCGCAAGTATGCACGTACAGCGTGAATCTAACATAAGCAACTAATAGCACCAAAAGTCATATGTGTGCAATAGTCATGAAAGGTACACTAGCAGGTATCAATAATACATGAAGCAGTAATATGACAATCTGTATGCAACAATCATGTAAGGTACTCTATCAGGTACAACTAATACATGAAGCGATGATATGACAATGTATATATGCAACAGTCATGAAAGGTACTCTAGCAGGTGCTACTAATACATGAAACAGTGCATAAACAATAAATGTGGAGTATGGAATGAAACATGTCATTTCCATGGAATCCTGACATCGTGGTAGGATAAAAGTCCATCAAGACAATCCAAATCCCAATTTCCCCAAATCAGCCCCCAAATTGGCTCTCATATCATTTAAGTCTCACAAATCCTTAATGTACAATATCGAATAAATCTTATATATATCATGTATCTAATATCAAATGAATCACCTATATCCCAAATCCAATATCAAATATATATCTAACATCCTAAATATATTTGCATGAATAAATATGATGATGTGTATAAATTGATATCAATACATATATATTAGAATCCCATTCCACTAATATTGGTGTAAAGGCATATATAACAGCGTCCCATTCCACTGTTATATATACTTAGGAGTAAAAAGAAATATCATGAAACCAATGTGTCAAGCATCGACACAGAAATGCCGATCTATCAGGTGCTGTCACCAAGACTGGCCCCCTGATAGGTACGTATCATATGCTATCCCGAAAGCTCGAGTGCCTAGCTCTTGTTAGTGTATATGCCCTAGAGGCCATTACTGTATCATACTAGTTTGTATATTACTTAATAGAAGCTTGGGATATTCACCTTGTATAGATAATCTTGCTCAATATAGTAGTATGCTACTTGGTTTGTTTCTGCTTTAATGTGTACATGTGTTTATTTTAGTATATCACCTATACACATTAGTGGAGCCCTTATGATCTTTGCTTGATTACCAGCGTTGTGATGGCAGTCACACTAGTGGGGGCTGGGTAATCCACAAGCACATCCTTATGCAGGTCCCTAGTCGTATGACTATCGAGACAGGGCATTGATACTCCGGAGTAGACTAGCGTATGCGCTTCTCATCCCAGTGTGGGAGACGGTCTGTCCCACAGCCGTCAGTACGTCGTACTTGAGATAGTATGCGGGTGCTCGTTAGGTTACGAGTACACTGGACAGGACTCGTCGGGAACTGTTGGTTGGTGCTATACCTATCGTCAGTTATCAGTTCCCAGGTGACATGAGTACAGCTTAGTCCGCTGACCTGACACTGTCACTTTGCCTCGAGTGTGTTCCCACTGTACTTAGATTACTACCCTACCACGGCTCAAAGGAGTCGTGCAAACAGGTAGTAGTTGGGTGCAGTCCCGAAGCACTTGGAGGCAGTGACGGTTAGACAGGATTCGTCTCTCCCGGTATTGGGGGTTGACATCGCGCTGTGTCTAGGAGAGCCATTACACAAGTCGTCCCTGGCCAAGGCAAGCGAGATATACTGGTAAGTTTCCAGTGTTATCTCAGGGTGTTCTGAGCTACACTCCGACACGACTTGTACCGCTATTAGGGGACTGACGTTTACCGCCCCCTAGGCCCGCCATGCGATGTTATCAGACGAACAGACCGTACTGTATGTAGATTGTCACATTCAGACTCAGTAGAAGTTCAGATGGGTTTCACCTCGTCAGTCTTCTTGTCGGCATCTACCTGGGGACCGTTACGCACAGCTAGTGCCGCTTGCGGTCTATGGTTAAACCCACTGCCAGCGTAGTGTCAAGTCTTTAGAGTCCCACACAGAAAGCTATTCGCCTTTAGGCAAAAGAGTAGAGGTCGCATGGTTTTGCGACAGGTCGCATGGTTTTGCGATAGGGTTCGATCACATCCGTGCACTTGTGCACGTTTGGTGTCCGGACAGTTAACACTAGAGGGCTTTGGTTTAAGACAGATCCTAGTGTACGTTTTGGGATTGGTTTTATCTCGTTTGTATTCGTGTTCCTCGGAACGCGGATGCGGGTGTGTATGCACAGTTGACAGAGAGACAGAGGCAGAGGATTCTCATTAGGGTTGTTGACTGTTGACTATTGACTTTTTCCTAAACCCTAATGAGAATAAGAAATATGATTAACAGTAATATTAATTAAGTATTATAGTGACATGGTTGTTGAGGGGTTGACTTTGTTGACTTCTTGAATTTGTTGACCGGTTGACTAGGTTGGACTAGTTGACCATCATCATTACAATGGCTATCATTTCATGGCAAAGACTTTTGCTTGCTTGTTTCTTTTTGAAAAATGAGTGCATGAAATGATATGGCCAATTTGACTTGAACCATCACATAATACTTGATTACTATTTTGTTATGATGATTTTGGATTATGAGAGCTTGGATGGCAAAAGACTTACTCATTCTCTCATTTGCTTTCTCTCTCTTGCTTGAGCTCTCCCTCTTGCTCTTCCTCTTGCTCTCTCACTAGCTCAAGGTAACTCCCTCTCATGAGTTAAGAAACATTGCCTTAGAGATAAAACAAAACCAATATCACTTCTCTACTCATCCTAGTTCACAAGGTTTAGCAAACCAAGTGTTCTAGTTTCTTTAAGTTCGAAGACGAAGCCAAAGGTAGAAGCTTTCAGGTGGATCCATTTTCGGCGCAAGGAGACGACGAGGTGAGGCCGATCCGTACACTGCAAAGAGTTGAAGATGAAGGAGTTCAAGAAAGGTATGGCCTCCCCTAACCGAGTAGGTAAAACTCCTAGTTAGGTTGTTAGGTAGTTTTTTAACAAAGATCCGTATTTTGAGTCCATGTTACCACCTCTTGAAAAATCGTTTTTCATCTTTTCCGCAAGCCCGTAAGTACCGGGAGAGGTAACGTGGACTTACAGTGGTATCAGAGCCTAGTTAAACACTATCTAACATGTTAGCAAAGTAACTAGAAATTCGATCGAAGAAAAAGTCGCGAAATACGCCCGAAATGCCTACTTTCTGCTGAATTTTTTTCTGTTCCAAAAAATGATGAATTTTATCTTAAAATTCGGCTCAGGGCTTTTAGAAGAAACTGTAGAAAAATGGTACACTAAACCGATCAACGCGCCGCGGAACCGCAGCCGAGTTGACTCGGCCGTGGGCGATTTTTCTCACAGTTTGTTCAGTGGGGTATTTTGGGATTTTTACAATATGATTTTTCTGCCCAGATTTTCCAGAAAGCAAAATTTGTTTTTGGGGTCTAAAAATCCGTATTTTGATCGAACTTCTAAAAGACTTAAGCTAACGGGTTATATCTGTTAGTTATATGTATGCCCTAGAGGCCATTACTATACATAGGATGTATATTGTAGTGGATGCTTGGACATATATAGGGAGGACTTTCTTGCTCGACATGATAGTATGCTATCTGGTTGCTCTATACCTTAACGTGTATACTGATTGTCTCTCTGTTACATGTTAGTAAAGCCCTTAGAATGTGTACTTGACTACCTGGACTATGATGCGGATCATACTAGTGGGGATATGGTAGTTTATAAGTACATCCTTCAAGGTCCCTAGTCGTGGGTGTATCGAGACGGGGCATCGATATACCAGAGTAGACTATCGTATACCTTCTCGACCCATACAGATGGGCGATGAATGATCCCATATCCATTGGTGTTTGACATCAGAGATGATATACGGGTGCTCAGTAGAGAGTGGGTACACTGGACGGACTCGCCGAGAACTCCCAGATGGTATTATACCTTACGTCAAATGGCAGTTCTCTGGTGACACTGGTACAGGTTAGTCTGCAGACCCGAGATCGTCATAGAGTCTTGTATGATTCCCACTGTGCTTTGATTTCCACCTTACCACGTCCAAGAGGGCGTGCAAAACGGTGGCTTTTGGGTACAGTCCCGAATCACATGGAGGCAATGAGCGATAGGAGGGGATTCGTCTCTCCCGGTATAGGGAGTTGATGTTGCGCTGTGTTCGATTGGCTATAACCGGAAATCCCTGGCCAGGGTTGCTGAGATTTACTGGTAAGTGTTATCAGTAGTATCTTGAACTGTTATAGACCTCATATCGACACGACTTATCAAGCTATTGGGGTCAGATGTTTACCACCCATAGGCGAGATATGCGACATATCAGATGATCAGACCGGACTGTACGGTAAGTGTTACTGGTTGGATTCACAGGAGTGTGAGCGGGCTTGCTCATCGATCTTATGATCGCTCAATACCCGGGTGGACGTTACGTTTGGCAGACCGCTTGCGGCTTATGGGTGCTTGATATGATCATCATCTGCTGCCGGCGTATTGACGAGTCTTTAGAGTCCTACACAGAGGTTTCCTGGCTCAAGCGAAACGAAATAGGAGCGCATATGAGATATGTGCGGGACTGAGAATAATGCGTGTGTGTGATACCTTATTCTATTCTCGCGATGAATGTATCGATTGGTTGTATGCGATATAACCTAGTTATCGAATCAAGGATTGATTCGATAAGTCGATACATTGGATATTAGTCGGTCATATGCGATGTGACCGGTTCGTTAAATCAAGTGTTGATTTAATGATTTAATGTATAATTATATATTTGATATATTACTTTACATTAACTAGTATTGGTTCACTTAAGATTGATTATCTCACTTGATTGTGCACATTGTATATGTGATATATTTTTGTGCACAAGATTGTATCATGTTTGATGATACATGCAAACTTGGGTTAGTGTGTGATTTAAACCATGGTTAGTTAATGGTTAGGGTTTCATTTTCTTTATTTACTTATTCATTTATTTATTTATTCATTTTGAGAAAGAAATAAAATGGTGGCTATCTTTGGATTTTCTTTGAAGCTTCTTGAAGCTTTGAAAGACTTTGACCATTTTGTTTCTTTCCTTAACCCTAACCATTTACTTAACCCTAGTTTATTCTCTACAAGTGTTTAGCTAACCCATGGTTGCAAGATGATAGATATCACTTCATTTTCCTTTTGAAAAATGATTATTGATTTTTCTTCTTCTTCATCTTCTTCTTCAAGTGAAGAAAAGAAAACCTTTTCTTGAAAATGCTAAGTGATGAATCCAAGTGACAAATCCAAATCCAAAGTGAACCCACTTCCTATTTCTTCATCCTCTACCACTTGCCAAGTAGTATAGGGTGTTTTCTTCACATGTTTCATGACTTGGTGAAGTTGGAGCTTGATCTTGAGTTGCCTCGACATAGATCATCTTCGGCGTCGAAGTCGACGACCTAGCCCGCCCATTTCTCCGATGAAGCCGACGCTAGAGTCTGGGATCCGATGATCGCAGCGAGGGGACATCGTCATGGAGCTAAGGAAGTGGAGGACCGGATCTACAAAGGTTGTATTTCCGTTCACTTAGTACTAAAGCAGTTTAGTAGCTTGTAGTTTCGATTAAACTCTAGTCAACGATCATATTAGGGTTTCTCGGCACCTAGAATTTTTTGAATTTGGCATGGTTGATGCCTTGTGAGACCTCTTGAGTGTGCCTAGGAACCCTACAGTGGTATCAAAGCCTAGCTAGAGCTTTAGGCGAAGTGTAGACGAAGTTAGAAGTCCGATCGAACCCGTATAAACCCCGACAAAACCCTTCTCTGTACATTTTTCAAAAAAGTGGATTTTTGTGAATTAAAAATTCTCAGAAAAACAAGCAGGAAAAAATAAGAATTAATGTGAAGTACGGTCCACTAAGTCAATAATTTGACCGCCGAACCGCGGCGAAACCACGGGTTTTGCGGCGGTTCCGCGGCCAAAATTTCGACTTAGTCCCTGAAATTTCATATATTTATTCATAGGTCCTTTCTTGGCAATTTTTTATGGGAATTTTTTAATTCCACTCAAATGTTGAGTATTCTATGGTTTTATTGGGGACTCTTTAATTTGATCGGATAATTTAACTTCGTTTAAGTTTTTCCGGATATTTTAGAAACTGTTAAAAAGTTCGACTGGATATAAATACCCAATTTTTCCCCTGCCGGAAAATTTCCAAGTGATAGATTTTTCCGTGGTTTAAGAACGTTCTAAGTAGTGCAAGTAACGCGATGGACCCTCTAGAAGACAACAAACCTTAACTCGATTATGTGACCGTCTTGAACTGCCCTTTGAACCTTAGGGTTTGGGGCAATACGACGTGCCACATGTGAGGCGTTGGCTTGACCCTTCTACGGCTGGTCCGTTGGTACTGATACTGAGGAATGAAGTGAATGTTTTTAAACTTATATCATGTGTTGATCTGTTTCGGGAAAACTTGGGTGTTGATTGTTCGATCGGAAAGTTTAACATTTTCTATTTATCTGGAATGTGATACAATAATTGGAATTCACATGTAGTTATGAGATAACTGAATGAATGTTATAAACACAGCACTTTAGTCTCACTTGATCGTTTGCCACGAAATTTTGATGTGATCAAAAGTCCGTCGCAATCACGTAGCGTGCGCGGATACTCGCCGGGTAAACTTAACAGACAGCCTCACCCCATAGCCCGACCAAGTGACTGTAGGAGAACCTTGTCGCCGAAAGCATCCGTTCGGGTGCTCGCGGCAGCGATGTTCTGCCTTGGTGCACTTCATCGAAGGCATCGGGGATGCGGCCGTCTACTAAAGTTTGCGACGAGCATTCGATCAGGATGTCGGGAATCTTGTTGAATTACCCGACTTGATATTGAAAAGAGTTTTCGATAATGAGACTAAAATGCGGGGATTATAATTGTTAGGCATGTGATGTCAAAGGAATTCATTTGATTACGCATGCGATGTCTAAAGAATTTGCGGATTCCAACTGTTGTAGTTTTACACTTTCTTTTCTGTGACCGTAAGTGTAATATGTGATATCGCCGGTTTCGTTGCTATATGTCAACGATAATTGGGATACGCATGTTTACTTACGTTGATGACATGTGATGTTATGTGTTGCCGGATATGTTATATTGGATCGTCGTGTTTGAATAGCCGGGGTTTTTTTTATGTGAGATGAGTGTTTTTCATTTTCTTTCATGTAAAAATTATTGTATGTAATATTCTTTTATTGGGGCACTTCCAGGTAGCGGAAGTTGTCACCCATTGTATATTATTTACTTTTCCGCACTAGGATAGATCCAAGGAGGAGGGCACAAGTAACCGGGTTCTGGAGTCCAGTGGGAGACCAACTCGAGGAGTCGGGTCCGGGGCTCCTGACTCTAGAATGGGTAGGGTAGCTTGCCTCTCTCGTAGGGGTCTAGGGGTGTGGGTTTGGCTATTCATCGCGACCGTGGAATCCGTGTTTTATACAGGCTCGTATTGAAAACACGGACGTCCTAGAATATCCAATATTTCATATGATTCTTCTGCTGCGATATCTGTGATGTGATCATTTGATATGTTCTGTGATAAATACTGTATATAGTATATATGATATATTATATAGACGTTACTTAAGTTTTACACCCGCGCTAGCCCTGCCCCGCTCTGCCGTTAGTTACCTAACCTAACGGTGCACGAGGGGACATCGAGGCGAATGCGGATGGCATAAGTGTACGTCGTATTTATTTGTGATGTTTAGGTACTTAAATGATGGGACTTCATTAATGTGATTAATGAAAGAAAAGAAACCTAATGATGTTGTGGAATCGAATTTTCAAAAACAAGTAGCTACAGTTCTTGCTTTGCATCGCGATGTTCCTTGTAGAACATCATGCACCTCATTCGATGAGGAAAGGGCCGAGATCCCTTCACCGGGAGTGACCCCTTTAGCAATAACTGGCAGATGCTACAACCCTTGGTTTGTCTTTTGATTGCTTCTATAGTTTTTGCTTTGCACAGCGGTATATTTGATATATCCTGCACCTTATTCGATGAGGAAAGGGCCGACGATCCCTTCACCAGGAGTGACCCCTTTAGCAAAACTAGAAAAGCCTCAAAAACACTCCATTTTAAAATCATTCGATCCTACAACGATATCAAGTTCATTACGCAATAAGTTTTTAGAAAAACCTATCATAGCCCTCCGTCATTTCAGATAAGTACTAGTTAGTATTCGTGCTGCGGTAGTTTGGCATTCGTCAAGGCGTAGTGTACGGTAGCTAACTAGTATTTATCTGCTTATGCATATAATGCAGATTGGATTAGGGTATTCGTACGGCGTTGTTTGGCATTCGTCAAGGGTCGTGCGGGTGGGTTTAATTCAATCAAGAAATGTACGGGTTGAACTTGACTAGTGGACTATGGGTTGTTTGGCATTAGTCAAGGTCATAGAACACTAGGGGTAAAATATTATCGGGAATTTCAAGTGTTGAAATTTGCAATGAGATTGCATACCTTCTATGAGATAGTTGGATCCCGATACCCGCTGCGAGTAAGAGTTACTCCTGGGAGAGTTTTACACATTACAATTAGCCGATCAAGTAGGTGTCTAGAAAGGTGTCAACGGGGTTACGCCTCTGGGAAAACAAGGTTTACAGTAATTAGGTCCGTGCGAAAGCACGGGGAACCTCCCTCAAAGTACCGACACTGGCCTGGCTGAAAGATTGGCGAACTTGTAGCGTGTAATTAATCCCGGCTAGTCTTTCCTTTTAGGGTTTGAAGGAAGATTTGATAAAAACAGTGGGAGCCATCCTGATTAGATAAAATAATACCAATCTGATCTTGCAAGAGCGCACGCAGAGTGTTTTCTTCTCTCTCTCTCCAGGTAGCGACCATATCACGCCTTAATCAAGATAATAATACGGATGTATTGACCGAACCCGCTTGTTATACTGAGCCGGGGAACGTTGGTCCTGCTCCATCTTATAAATCTTATAAGACAGAGCAGGAAATTGGGGAATACCAGATTTCCCGTGCCGCCCAAACGAAGAAAGTACATGATGATGCATCTTCTTCGGGTGTGTTCATTACAAAGAACTGTTTCTCAGTATCCTCTGCGTCCTGGGTATTTGATACCGGATCAGGATCCCAGATGTGTAATCTATTACATAGGGCTACAGAAAGGTAGAAAACTGAGAACGGGTGATAAGTTTCATGAGGCAGAAACTGGGGCAAGTGTTGCAACCAAGTCTGTTGGTCACTGTCACCCTGTATTACCAATACATTGATTCTGAACAAATGCTATTAGATACCGAACCTGATGTACAAAATCATATCAGTCTCTTTATTATTAAAGAAATGATAAAATTTTGTATTGTTGGACAATGTTTTGAACATTTCCTATATCAAAAGTTGATCAGTTCAGGCACGTTATCTAAAAGCATTGATGTTCTAAATCAAACTACAGTTCTTAGTATACGGAACACACACAAGAGGAAGAGTTCAGAAATGAACGGATCCTTCTTGAGGTCTTGTAGACTAGGTCATATCAATGCGACCTGACTAGTTAAGTTGCACAAAGATGCATATTTAAATCTGTATGAATTTACATCTTGTGAAAACTTGCCGATCATGTCACAAAGATAAGATGACCACAGCTCTGTTTCTTAGAAGCAGAGAAAGAGTTAGTGAACTCTTAGGATGATACATGTTGATGTATGTAGGTCCCCAGTCTACACATGCTAAGACCGGTTCTTTTTATTTCATTACATTCTCTGATAATCTCTCAAGATTCAGACATATGTTCCTGTTGAAACACAAGTCCGAACATTTTGAGATATTCACAGAATATAAGTTAGAAGTAGAGAACCAAAACGGGTATAAGTATTATGTCCTTTGATGTGATCAGGGAGGAGAATACTTGAGCACGGAAATCCTGGATTATTCTAAAGGAGAATGAGATTCTCTCTCAGCATTACTCCTCCGTATACACCATAGCACGATGGTATATCGGGGCGGAGCAATCACATCCCATATGATAAGGTGTGCTCTATGATGAGTACTACTGAGTTATCTATTTCATTTTGGGAGTTATGCACTTATGAAGTTGCATACCTATTGAATAGGGTTCCAATCAAATCAGTTGCCTACCGCTTCATATGTGATATGGAAAGGGAAGAGCCCATATCTTAAGTTGGTTAAGATTTGGGGTTGTCCGGCTTATGTCTAAAAGTGAAATCCGGACAAGCTCGAGGCAAGGTCTGTTATGTAGAACTGGAAATTTTCCAGCTATACAAACTGCAGCTGATGATTTGACAGAACCAAAGGATTCAATAGTTTCCAACGAACCTCAGCCTCTCCGCCGATCTAGTACGGTTCCTCACCCACCTGAGAGATACTTCGGTTTCTCTATGACAGTGGAAGCGAGGATTGCATCATGAGATGATGACCCAACTAGTTTCGAGCTGGCCATCAGGAGTGAGACTCTGTAAGAATGGCTGGATGTTTATCGATCTGAGATGGAATCCTTATACACCAACAAAGTATGGACTTTGGTTGCTATATCTGAAGGGTTAAATCCCCAACTAGAGCAAGTATATCTTGAGAAGATTACTTGGTGTACATGGAAAAGTTTAGACTTTCAAAGCTAGACTTGTTAAAGGTTTGCATCATTGACCAGGTATGGATTATAATGAAACCTTTTCTAAGTAGCTATGCTTAAGTCCATCCAGATCCTACTTGCCACGGCTACATACCATAACTACGATATCTGGTGGTTGGGTGTCTGACTGCTTTTCTAAATGATGTTTTAGAAGAGAGAGTCTGTAAGTACACAGTCAGAGGGCTTCGTAGACAGTGGGAGCAGCGGAAACGTGTGTAAGATGTTTTATATGATAAAGCAGGCATCGCGGAGTTGGAACATCTGTTTTGATGAGTTAGTCAAACAGTTTGACATCATCAAAATGGTAGATGAACCTTGTATATACAAAAAGGTAGTAGGGAGCATGGTAGTGATCCTCGTAGAGTACGTGGATGACACACTCTTGATAGGGAAGTAGTTTCCTATAGTACGCTCGGTCAATCTCCGCTTATCACAATGATTCTCCATATAGGATCAAAGAGATACCTCCTAAATCCTGAGTTTTCATCTATGAGATAGATGTAATTGGATGTTAGGATACTCAGTACATGTAGTGAGATGGTATCAATCGATCTTGGGAAGAATCACTGGAAAGGTTCCAGGGTGATAAGGACGACTGAATGTCAGTTGCAGGCATTGTCTTTACCCTCAGTAAAGGGCCGGTATGTTGGAAGAGTTCCAAGCTAGATACCATGGCATACTAGACGATAAAGGCTGGATACATCGCTACTTAAGATGCTACCAAAGAGGCTGTCTGGGTATATATTAGTTCATGAGATGAACTTAGTTCCTCCCATTGTGTGACAATGGAGTTGTGGCTTATGCCAGGAACGTCCGTCCCATCAGTGATCCAGACATATTCTAAGGCTGTATCACCTGATCATGGAGATGGTTGATCTTCAGGGTGATAGGAGAGTAGACTCAGAGGACAACACGGAGGATCCACTCACGAAAGGCCTTTTCCCAGAGAGAGACTTTTATGGGATGGTTGAGTATGAGATACAGCAACCACTGCTATCAGATGGCCCTAGTGCAAGTGGGAGATTGTTAGTTATATGTATGCCCTAGAGGCCATTACTATACATAGGATGTATATTGTAGTGGATGCTTGGACATATATAGGGAGGACTTTCTTGCTCGACATGATAGTATGCTATCTGGTTGCTCTTTACCTTAACATGTATACTGATTGTCTCTCTGTTACATGTTGGTAAAGCCCTTAGAATGTGTACTTGACAACCTGGACTATGATGCCGATCATACTAGTGGGGACATGGTAGTCTATAAGTACATCCTTCAAGGTCCCTAGTCGTGGGTGTATCGAGACGGGGCATCGATATACCAGAGTAGACTAGCGTATACCTTCTCGACCCATACAGATGGGCGATGGATGATCCCATATCCATCAGTGATCCAGACATATTCTAAGTGTTATCAGTAGTATATCGAACTTTTATAGACCTCATATCGACACGACTTATCAAGCTATTGGGGTCTGACGTTTACCACCCCTAGGCGAGATATGCGACATATCAGATGATCAGACCGGACTGTACGGTAAGTGTTACTGGTTGGATTCACAGGAGTGTGAGCGGGCTTGCTCATCAATCTTCTGATCGCTCAATACCCGGGTGGCCGTTACGTTTGGCAGACCGCTTGCGGCTTGTGGGTGCTTGATATGATCATCATCTGCTGCCGGCGTATTGACGTGTCTTTAGAGTCCTACACAGAGGTTTCCTGGCTCAAGTGAAATGAAATAGGAGCGCATATGAGATATGTGCGGGACCGAGAATAATGCGTGTATGTGATACCGTATTCTATTCTCGTGATGAATGTATCGTTTGGTTGTATGCGATATAACCTAGTTATCGAATCAAGGATTGATTCGATAAGTCGATACATTGGATATTAGTCGGTCATATGCGATGTGACCGGATCGTTAAATCAAGTGTTGATTTAATGATTTAATGTATAATTATATATTTGATATATTACTTTACATTAACTAGTATTGGTTCACTTAAGATTGATTATCTCACTTGATTGTGCACATTGTATATGTGATATATTTTTGTGCACAAGATTGTATCATGTTTGATGATACATGCAAACTTGGGTTAGTGTGTGATTTAAACCATGGTTAGTTAATGGTTAGGGTTTCATTTGCTTTATTTACTTATTCATTTATTTATTTATTCATTTTGAGAAAGAAATAAAATGGTGGCTATCTTTGGATTTTCTTTGAAGCTTCTTGAAGCTTTGAAAGACTTTGACCATTTTGTTTCTTTCCTTAACCCTAACCATTTACTTAACCCTAGTTTATTCTCTACAAGTGTTTAGCTAACCCATGGTTGCAAGATGATAGATATCACTTCATTTTCTTTTTGAAAAATGATTATTGATTTTTCTTCTTCTTCATCTTCTTCTTCAAGTGAAGAAAAGAAAACCTTTTCTTGAAATGCTAAGTGATGAATCCAAGTGAGAAATCCAAATCCAAAGTGAACCCACTTCCTATTTCTTCATCCTCTACCACTTGCTAAGTAGTATAGGGTGTTTTCTTCACAAGTTTCATGACTTGGTGAAGTTGGAGCTTGATCTTGAGTTGCCTCGACGTAGATCATCTTCGGCATCGAAGTCGACGACCTAGCCCGCCCATTTCTCCGATGAAGCCGACGCTAGAGTCTGGGATCCGATGATCGCAGCGAGGGGACATCGTCACGGAGATAAGGAAGTGGAGGACCGGATCTACAAAGGTTGTATTTCCGTTCACTTAGTACTAAAGCAGTTTAGTAGCTTGTAGTTTCGCCTAAACTCTAGTCAACGATCGCATTAGGGTTTCTCGGCACCTAGAATTTTTAGAATTTAGCATGGTTGATGCCTTGTGAGACCTCTTGAGTGTGCCTAGGAACCCTACAATATCTGTGATGTGTTATATGTATTGAACGTCCGCTAATCTCTATACGTCGATTAGTGGGGGTTATACATATCTGTGATCTGTAATGTTGATGGTATGTGTATATGAATTCATTGGATTGTCGCGGATGAATAGCCGGGGGGTTGTGAGATGAGAGTTTTCTTTTTCTTTCAATTCATGTAAATTTGTAATTGATGTAATATTATTTATATGGCCGCACAACCGGGATGGGGTTGTAGCCGTCATTGTATAATTTATTTCACTGTTTTTGCTCCTAGGATAGACTCATGGTGGGGTGCAAAAACTACCGTGTATCTCGAAGTGCCGAGTGGCCTACTCACGGTGTTGAGGGAGGTTGCTTCACTTCGGGTACTTGGCGGGTAGTTTGCCGCACCCGTAGCGGTCTAGGGTGGGGTCTTGGCTATTCATCGCGACCGTGTAATCCGCTTTTCGTTACAGGCTCGTACGAATTGCGGATTCCTAGTATATCCAATATGTTCATCTATGATCTGAAATGGCTATCATTGCAATATATCTATATATGATATTATTTAGGCGTTGCTTATGTTTTGCATCCGCGCTAGTCCAGCCCCCGCTCTGTCGTTAGTTAAGTAACCTAACGGGTAATGACGGGGCCTCATGGCGAATGCGGATGGCATAAGCGTACGTCATATTTTGGTTTTTTTCTGCAATGGTAGGATTAAATGATGGGACGCATTAAAATTAATGCAAGAAAAATAAACCAAGTAAAAGTCGTTGGAACACTTTCAAAACCACTCGGTTTCTTTTCAAAAAGAACTTTTAAACGCGGAGCTTAAGCCACTCCTTTTAAAAGCTATCTCGTTCCTTCGATTATATCAAGTTCACTACGTTCACGGTTTCGCCAAAACCATTCGTAGCCCTCCGTCGTTTCACATGAATGGTCAATAAGTATTCAAGCTATGTTTGTTGGCCAAAGTCAAGGCATAGTGATTGGTAGCTATTGGGTATTCATGTGCAGCATAGATAGATGTGTTGGTTTGGGGCAGCCGTTCTACCTTGTTGGCCAAAGTCAAGGGTATGTGCGGGTGGGCTCAAATTAACCTGGAGAATGACGGGTAGAACTTGACACGTGACTTATGATTTGTTGGCCAAAGTCAAGGTCATAAGAGCATGGGGCAAAAATCCACATCGGGAGTTTCAAAAGAACAGAAACTTGCTAGCGCTGCATACCATTTGGAGTGTGATGATTCTGGTAGGATTCCTTCAGTTTTGTCACGCAATGATATTTGGATCCCGATCCTACTGTGAGTATATGCTACTCCTCGGGAAATTTCTCACTTAACGATCAATGCTATAAACCAAGTAGGTGTCTAGAAAGGTGTTAGCGGGGCTACGCCCCCAGGGAAAAGAGGTTATTTAATTAAGGAACTTCCCGAAAGCGTTGGAAAACCTCCCTCGAAGTACCGACACTAGCCTGGCTGAACGGTTAAGCAAGTATTGTATGGTGAGATTGATCCTGACTAATTCTTCCTTTTTGGTTTGAGGAGGGATTCGAGAGACAGTGGGAGCCATCCTGTTTAGACAAATTAAAAACCACTCTAAACTTGCAAGAGCATCATGCTAAAGTGTTTCTTCTCTCTCTCCTAATTGCAGCGACCAAACATCATGACCGGACTTAAGTTACTACTAGATAAAAACATACTGACAGGGCCAAACTACAAAGATTGGCTCAGGAATGTCAAAATGGCAATCACTTATGACAAGTTAGGGTATCTCCTTACCACCAAAGCTCCCCCTGTCCCAGGTCCCAAAACCAGTGTCGTGGATAGGGAAATCCGTAAGACCTGGGAAATCGATTGCGCGAAGGCCAAGTGCCCCGTGCTTGCCTCTATGGACAATGAACATCAGAAGAGGCACGAGAATATGGACCTTGAATCCATATTTCTCCATACAAAAGAACTGTATGGAGAGCAATCTCGTATCGCCAGATACGAAGTGTCGAAAAAGATGTTTTCGGCAAGGTTGGCCGTCGGATCATCGGTAGCGGAACACGTGCTTAAGATGATTGGCTTCATTGAGGAGCTCTCGGACCTTGGGAAAACGTTAGAGAACGAGCTCTACACGGACTTGATTCTCCAGTCCCTTCCTTCCACTTACGCCCAGTTTATCCTTAACTTCAACTTGCAAGAAAAGGAAGTTGAACTTTCAGAACTCCTCAACATAATGAGGAGTGCAGAGGGCACCCTACAGAAAGGTAGGGAAATATCCACTTTGTTTGTAGGAGGATCTTCATCTTCTAGGTCCAAGGTGAAAGCCAAGGGAAAGAAGAAGAAAACCCCCGCCAAACCAAGGGGCGGTGTTAGTAAGGTGGATACGAAGGGAAAGGCAAAAGCAACAAAGATAGCGGGGAAGCTTGAGGGGGAAGGAAGAGTGCTTTTACTGTCATAAGAGTGGGCACTGGAAGAAAGATTGCAGGGCTTGGAAAGCCAGAACACAGGATCTGAAGCAAGTTGCGGCTTCAGCTTCAGGTGTGTATGTTATTGAAAACTGTTTATCAATAAACTCTACTTCCTGTGTATTAGATACCGGATCAGGATCTCATATCTGTAATTCTTTGCAGGCGTTGAGAAAGCGTAGGTTTTTGAAGGAAGGTGACATGACCCTCAAAGTTGCAAATGGAGCTAGCATGGATGCTAAGGCCGTGGGGGACTATCACCTGGGAATGTCAGATGGACATGTTTTGGTTTTACGTAATTGCTTTTTTGTACCCAACGAAACTTGTAATATCATTTCTGTATCTTTAACATCTAAAGAAGGTTATGAATTTGCGTTTGTAAGTAATGTTGTAAACATTCACCTTAATCAAGTTCTGATTGGGTCAGGTACATTAAGCAATGGTATATACGTATTAAACCAACCACAGATTTTCAATGTCCAGAATACACACAAAAGAAAGTCTCCGGAAACAAATTAGGCTTTCTTATGGCATTGTAGACTGGGTCACATCAATGAGAGAAGGTTGACGAAATTACATACAGAAGGATATTTGGATCCGTTCGAATATCAATCATATGCAACTTGTCAATCCTGTCTCAAAGGAAAGATGACAAAGACTCCGTTCACTGGACACGGAGTAAGGGCGAGCGAGCTCTTGGGACTCGTACACAGCGACGTGTGCGGTCCAATGTATACGCATGCACGAAGCGGTTATTCTTACTTCATTACTTTTACGGATGACTTTTCAAGGTACGGATATGTCTTCTTAATGAAACATAAATCCGAAGCCTTTGGAAAATTCTAGGAATATAAGAATGAAGTAGAAAAACAAACCGGCACAAGTATCAAGACACTAAGATCTGATCGAGGTGGTGAATACTTTAGTGCCGAGTTCCTGGATTATTTAAAAGAGAATGGAATTCTTTCTCAGCATACTCCTCCATACACTCCGCAACATAACGGTGTATCGGAGAGACGGAACCGAACCCTATTGGATATGGTACGGTCCATGATGAGTAACGCTGAGTTACCGCGATCATTCTGGGGATATGCACTAGAATCAGCTGCATACCTTTTGAACCGAGTTCCAACTAAGACTGTTCCTACTACGCCATATCAGATGTGGTGTGGGAAGAGACCCTATCTTAAGCACATTAAGACATGGGGATGTCCAGCTTTTGTCAAAAAGCAGCATGTGGACAAACTCGAGGCACGCTCAGTACAGTGCAAGTTTGTGGGATATCTAAAGAACTCCAAGGGATATTTCTTCTATTGCGAAGAGGAACAAAAGGTTCTTGTTTCTATTCATGCCCATATCTAGGAAACTGCGTTTTTGGAGAATCAGATAAGTGGGAGCGCAATAGAACTGGAAGAAATTCCAGAACCACGAGCTATTACTGAAAGCTTAGTAGAACCAGAGGGTTCGAAAGATCATGACATTCCTGCGCCGCTCCGCAGGAGTAGTAGGCAGTCTCATCCGCCCGAGAGATACTACGGTTTTCTCATAAGCGGAGATAGAGAGGATTGCATCATTGATAGTGATGAGCCGACTAGCTTCCAGCAGGCCATTCAGAGCGTTGACTCGGTAAAATGGCAGGATGCAATGCGGACCGAAATGGAGTCCATGTACACCAACAAAGTATGGACGTTGGACGTAACTCCAGATGGGGTAAAACCCGTAGGATGCAAGTGGATCTTCAAAAGGAAGATTGGTGTAGATGGACAGGTTGAGACCTATAAAGCTAGACTAGTTGCAAAGGGTTTTCGTCAAAGACCTGGTTTGGACTATGACGAGACCTTTTCTCCAGTAGCTATGCTGAAATCCATTCGGATCCTTCTTGCCATTGCTGCCTTCCACGATTATGAGATTTGGCAGATGGAAGTAAAGACCGCTTTTCTGAATGAAAATTTAGAGGAGTGTGTCTATATGGACCAGCCAGAGGGTTTCATTCAGAGTGGGAGCAGCGGAAAGGTGTGCAAGCCGCTTAAGTCCATCTATGGACTAAAGCAAGCATCGCGGAGTTGGAACATCTGTTTTGATAAGACAGTCAAAGAATTTGGCTTTATCAAAAATCCAGATGAACCAGGCATCTATAGTAGATTTGTAGCAAGAACGGTCGTATTCCTCGTATTGTACATGGATGACATTCTTTTGATAGGAAATGACGTTCCTATGCTACAATCTGTCAAGGGGTTCTTATCGCACAGGTTCTCCATGAAAGACCTGGGTGATACCTCGTACATTCTGGGGATCCGGATCTTTCGTGACATATCTAAGAGGACATTAGGACTTTCACAGTCCAGGTACATCGAAACCATACTGAAAAGATTCAGTATGGAAGATTCCAAGCGCGGTAATCTACCGGATTGTCACGGGATCACCCTTTCCAAAGAGATGTCTCCCAAGACTGATTTGGAAAGGGATCGCATGTCTATTATACCCTACGCTTCTGCGGTAGGCTCTATAATGTATCGGATGTTGTGTACCAGACCAGATGTAGCTTATGCACTGAGTGTGGTAAGCCGGTATAAGTCAAACCCTGGGGAGAAGCACTGGATAGCGGTAAAGAACATTCTCAAGTACCTGAGAAGGACTAAGGAGATGTTCTTAGTGTATGGCGGAAAAGACCTCCAGATCGAGGCCTTTGCTGACTCCAGCTTCCAGAGTGACAAGGATGATTCCAAGTCCATGTCGGGTTATGTCTTTACCCTCAATGGAGGGGCGGTGTGTTGGAAGAGTTCTAAACAGGAAACCGTTACTGACTCAACGATGGAAGCGGAATATATCGCTGCTGCAGATGCAGCAAAAGAAGCCATCTGGATGAGGAAGTTCTTAACTGAACTTCAGGTGGTTCCGTCCATTGTTGATCCAATACCTCTGTATTGCGACAACAACGGGGCTATAGCTTTAGCGAAGGAACCTAGGTCCCATCAGAAGTCCAGACACATCTTGAGGCGGTATCACCTGATCAGGGAGATCGTGGGTCGCCAGGAGATTGAGGTTCAGAGAGTTTCTACGGAAGATAACACTGCTGATCCACTCACAAAGGCCTTACCCTAGACTCAGTTCGAGCGGCTGATCGAGATGATAGGTCTTCGATACGCCAGTACATGTCCTTAGTGCAAGTGGGAGATTGTTAGTGTATATGCCCTAGAGTCCATTACTATATCATACTAGTTTGTATATTACTTAATGGAAGCTTGGGATATTCACCTTGTATAGTCAATCTTGCTCAATATAGTAGTATGCTACTTGGTTTGTTTCTGCTTTAATGTGTACATGTGTTTATTTTAGTATATCACCTATACACATTAGTGGAGCCCTTAGGATCTTTGCTTGATTACCAGCGTTGTGATGGCAGTCACACTAGTGGGGGCTGGGTAATCCACAAGTACATCCTTATGCAGGTCCCTAGTCATAGGACTGTCGAGACAGGGCATCGACACTCCGGAGTAGACTAGCGTATGCGCTTCTCATCCCAGTGTGGGAGACGGTCTGTCCCACAGCCGTCAGTACGTCGTACTTGAGATAGTATGCGGGTGCTCGTTAGGTTACGAGTACACTAGATAGGACTCGTCGGGAACTGTTGGTTGGTACTATACCTATCGTCAGTTATCAGTTCCCAGGTGACATGAGTACAGCTTAGTCCGCTGACTTGACACTGTCACTTCGCCTCGAGTGTGTTCCTACTGTACTTAGATTACTACCCTACCACGGCTCAAAGGAGTCGTGCAAACAGGTAGTAGTTGGGTGCAGTCCCGAAGCACTTGGAGGCAGTGACGGTTAGACAGGAATCGTCTCTCCCGGTATTGGGGGTTGACATCGCGCTGTGTCTAGGAGAGCCATTACACAAGTCGTCCCTGGCCAGGGCAAGCGAGATATACTGGTAAGTTTCCAGTGTTATCTCAGGGTGTTCTGGGCTACACTCCGACACGACTTGTACCGCTATTAGGGGACTGACGTTTACCGCCCCCTAGGCCCGCCATGCGATGTTATCAGACGAACAGACCGGACTATATGGAGATTGTCATATTCAGACTCAGTAAGAGTTCAGATGGGTTTTACCTCGTCAGTCTTCTTGTCGGCATCTACCTGGGGACCGTTACGCACAGCTAGTGCCGCTTGCAGTCTGTGGTTAAACCACTGCCAGCGTAGTGTCGAGCCTTTAGAGTCCCACACAGAAAGGTATTCTGTAACCCTTCGAAAATCGTTTAGGCAGTTTTTCGGTAATCGGCTAATTTTTCGGCTTTTTCCGTAAAAAGTCAAAATAGGTATTTTTCATTGTAGACCTAATTATACAAAATTTAGATAAGATATTACTATAATTTTTTCACTAAAATGTCACTTATAATTTTCTAGTTAAATAAATTTTTTTTCGTAATTAATTATTTTTTTTATTATTTTAAGCTTTTAAAAATACATTAAATTAGTGATAAATACAAATTTAATTAGGTAAATTTCATAATTAGGAATCTTTATAAACTAAAATAGAGTGTTAATAAATTGTAACATAACTTTATAAGATTTTAGTTTTAGGGTTTGAAATTTAAGAAAAAAATGATGAAAATGGGGTTTTTTATGTAAAATTTGATGTGATATGCATTAAATGAGTTTAAAGGTTGCTTTTTGTGTAGAATTTTCTACACAATTCCCTCACACTCACCCCTCCCCACCTCAGGCCGAGCTCCCTTGCTTCAGTTTTCATTTTTCCCCTCACTTCTTGCTTCATAATTCCTTCAAAAATCTTCAAAAATCCACCGAAATCAACAAATTTCTTCACAAATTCAAACCTAATCCTTAATCCAACCCTTCCCAAACCCTAATTTGTTTGAGAAGTGGAGAAAGGAGGCATCTTTAGAGGCTAATTGCAAGAGGATCATAGCTTGGGAGGATCGGTCGGGGAAACATCGGACACGGCGCGTAAAGGCAAGGCGGTGGTCGGATCGGATTAGCGGGGATTTCAGGTGAGTAGATGTATTCATCTATGGGGGAATCGTCTGGATGGCGCGATGCGCCCCCTAGTTAGGGTTACCCTACTTTTTGCAAGATTTATATTGTTAGCTAGCTTATCCGTTTATGTACATTGCATACCCTTATAGCTAACCGTATATTAGGTTGCATGGACATTCATCTACACTTATGCGATATCACTTCGTAGGACACGAACACCATTACCATTGGCATTTGTTGCACGCGACTATTCATGTGACACACATGCCTTTGTTAATTGCCATGCCACGTGCACTATAGAACCTGTTTAACTTAGTATCGTCACTTGTATTCATACATGATATCTGAAATTGCATAGCTTGCATATACCTCGCATTATCATCATATTTACATAGCTTTCTAGCCAAAATTCACATCATATACATTGATATCATAGACATTTAGCATATATAGCATGTGAACATTTTGATTTTCTTGAGGATTTCAGTATTGCTGCGATTTCTGGATTTTTGGGGAAAACCGCAAGAATTTAACAAAAGCTTATATTTATCATTTTTAAAACAAAGTTGCGGTTTTCTCGTGATGTATGTGTCGTCCACCATGAGTTTTCATGTTTTCTGTTGGATTTCGAGACCCGATTCGAGGAGTGGATGAACCGTCTCGGGTACATGGTGGGCCTGGTATGGTACCCCGGGGCAAGAAGATCGAGTTGTAGATGATGAGCCTGGCAGGGGAAGACTACCTACCAGTGATGTCTGGCGCGGCGGATATCCGGAGGATACCGACCGTTGTCGTGAGACTTATGATATGGGCCGATCCGGACTGACGGAGCCCGATATTGAGACAGATATGATTCCTATTTGGTGTCGATGCTTGACACGGGTTTTCAGATGATTTCTTGATGGTACTTAGCTATTATACAGATATTCATTTTCTAAAGTTAAGAACGCAGTATCCTTAGCATTTAAAACACTTAAAGAGTTAGAAATGACATTGCATACATGTGCATGCATACTAGAGCTATTATATCACATATGGACATGCATGTTGTGGTGCATTGCGTGCATTCTTACGATTGCCTTATTAGATGTTATATTTACTCACGAGCTGGAAACTCACCCCCGTTGTGCCACAGTGTCTTGCAGGTCGGACCCGTCACCCTTGTAGCGGCGGGCTATCTTATCATCAGCTTCTTTTGCTCTGACTCGCGACATCGCCCGTAGGTGGGTTGCTAGCATATTTTATTTCTTTTGCTCTATCATTGTATCTAGTATTCTCCATCTACCACTTTATATTGTATATGCGACCTAGTGATGAGACTGAGAGACTTGTATATTTGTGGTTCTTTTGGGTCGAGCTCACTTGAGCCGGCGTTGTGTTTTCTGATATTTTGCATCTCTTTATTGCTCTTTTCTTGATAATACTATTATATTGCATGTGGTTGTGATCCGCCTTGGGCGAAGAGCTAGCTCCCGCTTGGGGATGCCTTTTGTTATGATTACAGGTTTATTATCTTGTTGTACCCATTTTGGGGGATAGAAAATACAGGGGAGACTCTGCCGAAATTTTCAGAAATTTATGATGTTTTTAAAACGGGATTCTTGCAACTTAATTGATTTGAAAATCGTTTTCATTAAAGTTTTTCATTCACTCTCTTTTGCTTGTGGTTTAGATTCTTCTGGGCTTTGGCTGACTTAGGTTACGGTACGCCTTTAGACGTCTCGTAATCTAAGTGCCAGTCGCGTTCCGTACTTTCGGGTCGTGACAAAGTTGGTATCAGAGCGTAGGTTTTACCTTTCTGAGTGTAGGATGACCTTGGTAGATGGAGTAGGTGACTTAAGCAGAGTGGCGTAGCGTGGGTATGATCCGCGGCGTACTTACGATACGGTACTCCGCCTAAGTGACCTTAGGACATAATTGCTTGTATTTCCTTTCTTGATTCCTTGCATTCCTTGATTCAATTGCAATGTTCTTATCAGTCCTGTTTCTTATTCCAGCTTCAATGCCGCCAAAGACTACGAGAGCTCAGCGGGCTGCCGCTAGGGATGAGATTCGGGCGGGCCCGTCTGAGGCGAGGATCGAGCTGGATGATACGCCTATCCCTCAGGGTCATACTGATCCGCCTTATCCTGACCGTATTGCCAGACTAGAGGCCGGCATGCAAGAGTTGGGACAGATGATGGGATCTTTAGTTGAGTCCAGTCGGGCACAGAAATCCGAGGACGTTCCTTCCACCGCACAGACCACGATCGTACCTGCTGCACAGATGGTCACTCCTGCTGCTACTACGGAGACTATCCCTGTTTCACTACAGGAGTTCATGAGATTGAGACCTCCAGCTTTTACCGGTACAGATGCGACAGAGGACCCACAGGCATTTCTTGATAGGATGGCTCGGATTTGCCGTTCGTTGAGGTGTTCTGATGATAGATTGGTGGAGTTTGCGAGTTTTCGTCTGAAGGGTCTTGCCCAGATATGGTATGATTCAGTAGAGAGAGGCCGAGCTGCAGGTCTGCCTTCTATGACCTGGGATGAGTTTACAGCTGCATTTCTTGCCCGTTTTCTTCCGGAGAGTGTCCGAGATGCTCGAGCCCGTAGTTTTGAGTCTTTGCGCAAGACTCCTGGGATGACGGTGTCGGAGTATGATATACAGTTTACCCAGTTGTCTCGATATGCTCCGTACCTAGTCGACACAGAAGAGAAGAGAATAAAGAGGTTTGTACGAGGGCTTGATACACAGCTATTCCTTGCCATCGGCACCCAGCACTTTGATACATACGCTGCCGCGATGGATGCAGCCTTACTTTTGGAGTAGCGTATTTCTGAGACTCCGGTCGTTTCTGGGCCGAAGAGGATCCGTATTGATACGCCAGCTCAGCGGCAGATGGGTAGACACCGCGATAGATTATTTCCGGGAGATGGTGGAGGCAGAGGATTGAGACGAGGTCAGTTATTTGGTTCATATCCACAGGCCCAGCAGTCGTCTCCAGGATGTTTTCGGTGCGGGAGTCAGTACCACCGTGTCAGAGACTGTACCATGGGACGCCAGGGCGCGGCGACAGTCCTTCATGTGACTTTACCACCCTCACCACCTTCTCAGAGAGCTTTACTTCCTACTCCTGACGATGCTCCACGTCAGTAAGATGCTTCTAGAGGCCGTGGGCGTGGCGGTCTAGTTCCGAGAGGACGAGGCGACAGAGGCAGAGGCAGAGGCCGAGGTAGAGGCAGAGGACAGCCAGCTATTAGTGGTGGACAGGCCCGAGTGTTCGCGTTGACTCCTCAGGATGCACAGACATCCAATGTCGTCGTGACAGGTACTCTGCTAGTATGTTCTTTTGATGCACAGGTATTATTTGATCCAGGCTCCACACATTCCTATGTTTCCACGTACTTTGCACCGAGGTTGGGCCGAGAGTCTTCTCCTTTAGATCAGCCGCTTGTCGTTATTACCCCGGTAGGCGAGTCTTTTGTTGCCCGTTTTGTGTACCGATCGTGTTCCGTTCGTATCGGGGAGAGAGATTCTTCAGTTGATTTGATTCTCCTCGATATGCTAGACTTTGATGTTCTTCTTGGTATGGACTGGCTAGCCACCTGTTATGCATCTGTGGACTGCCGTGAGAAGGCAGTCAGATTCAGTTTTCCTGGGGAGCCGGTTCTTGTTATTCAGGGAGATCGTAGCGCTACCCTTCCCAGCTTGATTTCTTCTCTTCGCGCTAATCAGCTCTTAAGGAAAGGGTGTCAGGGATTCTTAGCTTATGTTTGTGATACTAGCTCCACAGAGGTTCCGTTGGACCAGGTCCCTGTTGTGAGAGAGTTTCCTGATGTATTCCCTGACGAGCTTCCTGGTCTGCCACCAGAGCGCGAGATTGAGTTCTGTATTGACTTGATCCCTGGCACGGGGCCTATCTCTATACCGCCTTATCGGATGGCCCCGGCGGAGCAGAGAGAGCTAAAGGATCAGTTACAGGACTTGCTGGACAAAGGGCTTATCCGACCGAGTGTGTCACCTTGGGGTGCTCCCGTCTTGTTTGTTAAGAAGAAGGACGGAAGTATGCGCTTATGCATTGATTATCGTCAGCTGAACCGGGTTACTGTGCGGAACAGGTATCCCCTACCCCATATTGATGACTTATTTGATCAGCTCCAGGGTGCAGGGTTCTTCTCGAAGGTTGATTTACGGTCAGGTTATCACCAGTTGCGGGTTCGGAAGGAGGATATTTCGAAGACCACTTTCCGTACTCGTTATGGTCATTACGAGTTCTTGGTGATGTCGTTCGGGCTCACCAATGCCCCGGCAGCATTTATGGATTTGATGAACCGTGTATTCAGGCTATATCTCGATCAGTTCATTATTGTGTTCATTGACGACATCTTGGTTTATTCTCGGAGCCGGGAGGAGCATGAGCAGCACTTACGTATCACATTGCAGACTTTGAGGGAGCATCAGCTGTTCGCCAAATTCTCCAAGTGCACATTCTGGTAAGACAGTGTCGACTTCTTGGGTCATGTGGTGACGAGAGATGGTATTTGTGTGGACCCGAAGAAGATCGAGGCAGTTCAGCGTTGGCCTAGACCAGTATCAGTTACAGAAGTTCGCAGTTTTCTAGGTCTGGCCGGCTATTATCGACGTTTTGTCCAGGATTTCTCCCGCATTGCTGCACCTTTGACCGGGTTGACCCGGAAGGGGGTTCCTTTTGATTGGACCCAGGCATGTGAGGATAGTTTTCAGCAGTTGAAGACTCGTCTGACTACTGCACCAGTGTTAGCATTGCCTTCAGGATCAGGCGGGTTCATGGTATATTGTGATGCTTCTAAGAGTGGGGCTGGGATGTGTGTTGATGCAGCACGACAGAGTTATCGCGTATGCTTCTCGGCAGCTGAGGAAACACGAGCAGAACTACCCCACCCATGATTTAGAGATGGCTGCAGTGGTATTTGCACTTAAGATCTGGAGACATTACTATACGGTGAGTCGTGCCAGATATTCACTGACCACAAGAGTTTGAAGTATATCTTCCAGCAGCGAGACCTGAACCTGAGACAGTGCTGTTGGATGGAGTTGGTGAAAGATTATGACTGCGAGATTTTATACCATCCGGGCAAGGCGAATGTGGTGGCAGATGCTTTGAGTAGAAGGCCCGGAGGTAGCTTATCTTGTTTGAGCGCAGTACAGATGCAGTCGACGGCGGATTGGCAGGTGTTATGTGATAGCAGAGTGCAGTTCGAGTTTACTCCTACAGGGGGACAGCTGGCCCATTTCAGAGCACGCCCACAGTTACTTGACCGTATCCGCGAGGCACAGTCCGGCGATGCCCGTATCTTAGAGATTATTGAGCAGATTCGGTAGGGCAGAGTTTCTGAGTTCGTGATTGATGATCAGGGGATACTTCGATTTGGGACTCGACTGTGTGTGCCAGATTCAGAGGGACTGAGGCGTGATATTCTTGAGGAGGCACATAGATCAGTATACAGCGTGCATCCAGGTTCCACCAAGATGTACCGTGATTTGAGAGAGGTTTACTGGTGGGACGGGATGAAAAAGGATATTACAGACTTTGTGTCGAGATGCCTGACTTGTCAGCAAGTCAAGGCCGAACACCAGAGGCCAGCCGGCGAGTTACAGCCTTTGCCCATCCCTGAGTGGAAGTGGGAGCAGGTCTCCATGGACTTCATTGTGGGTCTACCCAGGACCAGTCGAGGGTATGATTCTATTTGGGTGATTGTGGATCGACTGACGAAAGCGGCTCACTTCCTGCAAGTGAAGACCACTTTTGGATTTTCTCAGTATGCCCAGGTTTATATTGATGAGATAGTGCGACTTCATGGTGTTCCGACTTGCATCGTGTCCGACCGGGGCACCCAGTTTACCAGCCGATTGTGGCAGAAACTTCAGGAAGCATTGGGCACCCGATTGAGTTTTAGCACAGCCTTTCATCCTCAGACTGACGGTCAGTCGGAGCATACTATTCAGACTCTTGAGGACATGCTCAGAGCTTGTGTTTTAGATTTCGGTGGTAGCTGGGATCGTCATTTGCCTTTGATCGAGTTTTCCTACAATAATAGCTTCCAGGAGACGATTCAGATGGCACCTTTTGAGGCTTTATATGGGAGGAGATGTCGATCGCCTGTATGTTGGACAGAGCTTAGGGAGAGCAGTATTTTGGAGCCGCAGATCATACAGGAGATGACCGAGAAGATACAGCTGATTCAGGACAGGATGAGAGCGGCACAGAGCAGGCAGAAATCATATGCTGACAGGCACCGTCGCCGACTCGAGTTCGCTGTTGGCGATCATGTTTTCCTGAAGGTCTCTCCGATGAAAGGTGTGATGAGATTTGGGCGGAAAGGGAAGCTGAGTCCTAGATATGTTGGTCCTTTCGAGATCCTAGAGCGTGTTGGTCCAGTCGCTTATCGGTTAGCTCTTCCGCCCAGCTTCCCCGATGTTCACCCCGTATTCCATGTCTCGATGCTCCGCAAGTACCTTCATGATCCTTCCCATGCGATTCAGAACCAGACGATCCAGCTAGAGTGTGATCTTTCATTCACCGAGCAGCCGGTGGTCATTCTGGATCGGCAGGTGAAGAAATTGAGGTCGAAGGTTATATCGTCCGTCAAGGTCCTTTCGCGTGGCCCGAACAGCGAGGAGGTCACCGGGGAGACCGAGGTCGAGATGAGGAAGAGATATCCCCATCTTTTTGAAGGTACGCGTAGTTAAATTCTAAATTCGGGGACCGAATTTCTTTAAGGGGGAAGATTGTAACCCTTCGAAAATCGTTTAGGCAGTTTTTCGGTAATCGGCTAATTTTTCGGCTTTTTCCGTAAAAAGTCAAAATAGGTATTTTTCATTGTAGACCTAATTATACAAAATTTAGATAAGATATTACTATAATTTTGTCACTAAAATGTCACTTATAATTTTCTAGTTAAATAAAAAAAAATTCGTAATTAATTATTTTTTTATTATTTTAAGCTTTTAGAAATACATTAAATTAGTGATAAATACAAATTTAATTAGGTAAATTTCATAATTAGGAATCTTTATAAACTAAAATAGAGTGTTAATAAATTGTAACATAACTTTATAAGATTTTAGTTTTAGGGTTTGAAATTTATGAAAAAAATGATGAAAATGGGGTTTTTTATGTAAAATTTGATGTGATATGCATTAAATGAGTTTAAAGGTTGCTTTTTGTGTAGAATTTTCTACCCAATTCCCTCACACTCACCCCTCCCCACCTCAGGCCGAGCTCCCTTGCTTCAGTTCTCATTTTTCACCTCACTTCTTGCTTCATAATTCCTTAAAAAATCTTTAAAAATCCACCGAAATCAACAAATTTCTTCACAAATTCAAACCTAATCCTTAATCCAACCCTTCCCAAACCCGAATTTGTTTGAGAAGTGGAGAAAGGAGGCATCTTTAGAGGCTAATTGCAAGAGGATCATAGCTTGGGAGGATCGGTCGGGGAAACATCGGACACGGCGCGTAAAGGCAAGGCGGTGGTCGGATCGGATTAGCGGGGATTTCAGGTGAGTAGATGTATTCATCTATGGGGGAATCGTCTGGATGGCGCGATGCGCCCCCTAGTTAGGGTTACCCTACTTTTTGCAAGATTTATATTGTTAGCTAGCTTATCCGTTTATGTACATTGCATACCCTTATAGCTAACCGTATATTAGGTTGCATGGACATTCATCTACACTTATGCGATATCACTTCGTAGGACACGAACACCATTACCTTTGGCATCTGTTGCACGCGCACTATTCATGTGACACACACGCCTTTGGTAATTGCCATGCCACGTGCACTATAGAACCTGTTTAACTTAGTATCGTCACTTGTATTCATACATGATATCTGAAATAGCATAGCTTGCATATACCTCGCATTATCATCATATTTACATAGCTTTCTAGCCAAAATTCACATCATATACATTGATATCATAGACATTTAGCATATATAGCATGTGAACATTTTGATTTTCTTGAGGATTTCAGTATTACTGTGATTTCTGGATTTTTGGGGAAAACCGCAAGAATTTAACAAAAGCTTATATTTATCATTTTTAAAACAAAGTTGCGGTTTTCTCGTGATGTATGTGTCGTCCACCATGAGTTTTCATGTTTTCTGTTGGATTTCGAGACCCGATTCGAGGAGTGGATGAACCGTCTCGGGTACATGGTGGGCCCGGTATGGTACCCCGGGGCAAGAAGATCGAGTTGTAGACGATGAGCCTGGCAGGGGAAGACTACCTACCGGTGATGTCTGGCGCGGCGGATATCCGGAGGATACCGACCGTTGTCGTGAGATTTATGATATGGGCCGATCCGGACTGACGGAGCCCGATATTGAGACAGATATGATTCCTATTTGGTGTCGATGCTTGACACGGGTTTTCAGATGATTTCTTGATGGTACTTAGCTATTATACAGATATTCATTTTCTAAAGTTAAGAACGCAGTATCCTTAGCATTTAAAACACTTAAAGAGTTAGAAATGACATTGCATACATGTGCATGCATACTAGAGCTATTATATCACATATGGACATGCATGTTGTGGTGCATTGCGTGCATTCTTACGATTGCCTTATTAGATGTTATATTTACTCACGAGCTGGCAACTCACCCCCGTTGTGCCACAGTGTCTTGCAGGTCGGACCAGTCACCCTTGTAGCGGCGGGCTATCTTATCATCAGCTTCTTTTGCTCTGACTCGCGACATCGCCCGTAGGTGGGTTGCGAGCATATTTTATTTCTTTTGCTCTATCATTGTATCTAGTATTCTCCATCTACCACTTTATATTGTATATGCGACCTAGAGATGAGACTGAGAGACTTGTATATTTGTGGTTCTTTTGGGTCGAGCTCACTTGAGCCGGCATTGTGTTTTCTGATATTTTGCATCTCTTTATTGCCCTTTTCTTGATAATACTATTATATTGCATGTGGTTGTGATCCGCCTTGGGCGAAGAGCTAGCTCCCGCTTGGGGATGCCTTTTGTTATGATTACAGGTTTATTATCTTGTTGTACCCATTTTGGGGGATAGAAAATACAAGGGAGACTCTGCCGAAATTTTCAGAAATTTATGATGTTTTTAAAAAGGGATTCTTGCAACTTAATTGATTTGAAAATCGTTTTCATTAAAGGTTTTCCTTCACTCTCTTTTGATTGTGGTTTAGATTCTTCTGGGCTTTGGCTGACTTAGGTTACGGTACGCCTTTAGACGTCTCGTAATCTAAGTGCCAGTCGCGTTCCGTACTTTCGGGTCGTTTCGCCTTTAGGCAAAAGAGTAGAGGTCGCATGGTTTTGCGACAGGTCGCATGGTTTTGCGACAGGTCGCATGGTTTTGCGACAAGGTTCGGTCACATCCGTGCACTTGTGCACGTTTGTTGTCCGAACAGTTAACACTAGAGGGCTTTTGTTTAAGCAAGATCCTAGTGTACATTTTGGGATTGGTTTTATCTCATTTGTATTCGTGTTCCTCGGAACGCGGATGCGGGTGTGTATGCACAGTTGAAAGAGAGACAGAGGCAGAGGATTCTCATTCGGGTTGTTGACTGTTGACTGTTGACTGTTGACTATTGACTTTTTCCTAAACCCTAATGAGAATAAGAAATATGATTAACAATACTATTAATTAAGTATTATAGTGACATGGTTGTTGAGAGGTTGACTTTGTTGACTTGTTGACTTTGTTGACCGGTAGACTAGGTTGGACTAGTTGACCGTCATCATTACAATGGCTATCATTTCATGGCAAAGACTTTTGCTTGGTTGTTTCTTTTTGCAAAATGAGTGCATGAAATGATATGGCCATTTTGACTTGAATCATCACATAATACTTGATTACTATTTTGTTATGATGATTTTGGATTATGAGAGCTTGGATGGCAAAAGACTTACTCATTCTCTCATTTGCTTTCTCTCTCTTGCTTGAGTTCTCCCTCTTGCTCTTCCTCTTGCTCTCTCTCTAGCTTAAGGCAACTCTCTCTCATGAGTTGAGAAACATTTCCTTAGAGATAAAAGAAAACCCATATCATTTCTCTACTCATCCTAGTTCACAAGGTTTAGCAAACCAAGTGTTCTAGTTTCTTCAAGTTCGAAGAAGAAGCCAAAGGTAGAAGCTTTCAGGTGGATCCATCTTCGGCGCAAGAAGACGACAAGGTGAGACCGATCCGTACACCGCAAAGAGTTGAAGACGAAGGAGTTCAAGAAAGGTATAGCCCCCCCTAACCGAGAAGGTAAAACTCCTAGTTAGGTTGTTAGGTAGTTGTTTAATAAAGATCCGTATTTTGAGTCCATGTTACCACCTCTTGAAAAATCGTTTTTCATCTTTTCCGCAAGCCCGTAAGTACCGGAAGAGGTAATGTGGACTTACAGCTCTGACCCTCGCCACTCGACGCATCCATACGCACATGACTCCCGTCGTTATCTCCATGATAACCGCCGAGTCATTGGTAATGTCACCGGAAAGTATGGTTCCCCCACTAGCTCATCTCCTCACTGAGATTCTTGCCCCGGGATACCTCCGGGCCTCACCATGTACCCGCACACGGACCCCTCCGTTCCTCGCGTGGGGTATATATATATCCGAACCGATAAATCTCCTGGTGGCAGCTGAAATATCATATCAAGGAAAACCGGGTTTTTCAAATAATGCATAATTTCATGAACTTCCACGGTCCCCAAATCCAGAAAACATCATGAAAAATCCATATCTCAATGCGAAAATCCATGAATATAATATATGCAACATAAAGCTGTAATGAAAGCATATAAAGGGAAAGCCGCTAATTAACTGCAACAAGTTAATATAAAATATCATGTGGTTCCCATTTTCTCCAATTCTAAATAACATCAAGTAAAGGTAAACATGTAGCTATAGCCAGATATATTTGTAAACATAAAGGTATAGCAAGATATAGATATCTACCTATCAGAAATGATATAATATACCCCCCCGGGTATAAGTGAAGTAGGTATGCAAAGTATACATGTAGCTATGTCATTATGTGTGTATGTACCTATCACTAATGGTACAATACCCTATAGGTATACATGTAACTAGCATGTAAGCATGTTAAGGCATATGTGTAAGCATATAGGTATACAGGTATGCTATAAGTCATATGCGTAAAGAAATATGAATCAATGTCTTAATGTCCCTAACCAAACAATATCATATCTATAAGTGGGTTGTGCGTGTCATGGCAATTATTGATGGTGTGCGGGGCATACAATCAGTGCTCGTGCAACATAAGCCGTCAATAATAGTGCAGTGTCCTAAGGATACTAGTCCAAGTACAACAATTAACTAAGCAGTAGAGTGTATGCGCAAATTCTAAATACGAAATAGAATATGCGACAAGTCAAGTCATCTCTAGCCCAGACGCATAACGCCATGCTGTAACACTTTGAAATTTCGTTAGAATGTTTTTCGCGATAATTAGCAATTTTGCGTGTTTTTCATAAAACCCAAATATCTTATTTTCCTTTTAATTAGTGATAATTGTGTTGTGAAGTGATATACATATATATTTTTAGACATTTATATAGGGTTCATTAATTATTTTAGTCGGGTTACCCTAATTAGGAAATTCTCCTTATGTAGCATACACATGCACACTTAGCCATTTTGTGACTTAGGTTTAAGGGTGTAACATGTTAACCATTATCTTTTATTGCATGGCTCATTATCCCCACCCTTTTTCCAAGTCAAACCCCTTTAAAGAATTCAAAATTTAAATGGAAATTAGAGGTATGGAGGTTAGGTGAGGGTTTGACTTAGTTGGACCATTTTCCTCTCTCTTTTCTCTCTTTCTCTCATTGCAGAATTTCTGCAGTAAGGCTGCAGCAATAACACCATTTTCATCATCTTTTCTTCCCTTTTCACTTCCCAATTGATTTATGCTTAAACCCTACACAAAACAACCCATTTTCTTCACAAAAACCCTTATAAAGGTGGTTCTTTCGAGGTGTTTGGCGGCAAATCTGTACATTTGAGGAAGGAGCTGGGACTTTTGGTTTTTCTAAGGTCATTTGAAGGTATAAATCTCACTCCTATCACCCTATCTCCATAACTCGCATGTTTAGTTTCAAAATATCACCTTTTGTGCATTGTTTGGTGGTATTGAAGGGTTTTAGTGATGATATGTTAAATTTAGCATTTTTATGGCTTAGTTAGCTTGGTAATGGGTTATTAGTGTGATTTTAGACTAGGGTTTGTTTCAGATTTCAGAAAAATACCATAAAGTATCATTTTAATGTAAAAATGTGATTTTTAACTAGAATTGGGGATCTGTGGAATCTGCCACTACCCGGGATGTTTCAGAGTGAAATTGGAATTACTATAGCTTATGTAGAGGGTATAGAGTGCACACACCAAATCTGGGAGCCCATCTCCCTACCCAGGCCGCCGAAAAATACATTATTGCCGCAAATTGCGGCCAGATGGGACTGTTTTGGGTTGGGGTTTAGGGTGTTGGGTGTCTGCTGCTATTTGTAGTGTTATGGTATATATAGTTTGGTAATACCTTTTCTGTATAAAAATCTGGAGTAGAATACCATATTTCCCGTATTTTAATCTTTCGTGACACGCGTGATACGTGTGTGTGGGTTTGGGGTTTCTGCGTATCGTGACGCGTCGGAGTGGCTTCAGGCGCGTAATCACACGTTTTAGCGTATCGCGCACACGCGTTCTTGGTTTGCGACACGGGTTTCTAGTTGACTTTAAATGTCGTGTTTGTACGGTTTGAGCTTATGTGTGATATATTGTGAAATTCTAAGATTCGCAGGCGAGTGCGACGTGCGCCGCGAAGGAGGGGAACAAGTCGTCGGCTATATCTAGCGAGAGACTACGGTGAGTAGATTTAACATCTACGGGGATATCGCCCGCATGGCGTTCTACGTCAGGGCTGATAGGATCTTATAGCTACATTTCCATACATTGATTGTTCATGGCTACTATTTAGTGCATACCACATTCCCTGATGTATGAATATAAACTAGAATTGATAGAACACCGCACCCTTACTAACGGTTCATGTTGCACGAGCACTATCCAACATGTTACACACACACCGTTAGTAATTGCCATGACACTCACACTGTTGTATATCACATCGGATCATTATGTTGTAGCTCATCTTTATGTAACTTGACATGATATTCATACTTGATACATATATCACATCGGATCATTATGTTGTAGCTCATCTTTATGTGACTTGACATAATATTCATACTTGATGCATATATCACATCGGATTGACTTGCATACTGTTTTGGATTACATGTGATTTCTGGATTTGGGAACCATGGCTATTTCAAATATGTAATCATTTAAAAACCCGGTTCCCTTGATATGATATTTCGGTGCGTGCACCCTATTTTTTCTCGGTGCTAGAGGGATATAGAGAGAGGGCTGACCCGGACTGACGGATGCCCGATTTATTGAGAAAGGGCTGACCCGGACTGACGGATGCCCGATATATTGAGAGAGGGCTGACACGGACTGACGGATGCCCGATATATTGAGAGAGGGCTGACCCGGACTGACGGATGCCCGCTATATTGAGAGAGGGCTGACCCGGACTGACGGATGCCCGCTATATTGAGAGAGGGCTGACCCGGACTGACGGATGCCCGCTATATTGAGAGAGGGCTGACCCGGATTGACGGATGCCCGATATATTGAGAGAGGGCTGACCCGGACTTACGGGTGCCCGATATATTGAGAGAGGGCTGACCCGGACTGACAGGTGCCCGATATATTGGGAGAGGGCTGACCCGGACTGACGAATGCCCGATACATTGAGAGAGGGCTGACCCGGACTGACGGATGCCCGATATATATGAGAGAGAGGGCTGACCCGGATTGACGGATGCCCGATAGAGGAGGATTTGCGTGTCGACGGTACACACGGGTATTTATGTTATTTGGATGCCGATGTTGGGCACTCGTGATTCTCAGGGATGTACAGGATTTGAGGGCCGATGGGAGTGCCGGCGTCGCGTCTGGGTTGTTGGGATTTGCGGTGCATATATATATATATATATATATATATATATATATATATATATATATATATATATATTTATTCCACCTTGACATTCCGTGTAGATGTTATATTCCCATGCTCAGCATTCATTATTACATCTCATCATGTAGTTATATCACCTGATAGAGCACTTGCATGATTATTGTACATACTGCTTACCACGCATTGATATCATCTGCTGGCATATGTTAGAGTAGCGTAGTACGTGCATGCTCGCGATTACCTTTATATGTTATCTCTATTCACGAGTTGGCAACTCACCCCCGTTGTGCCACAGTATTTGCAGGTTGCCCTTCGGAGTAGTCGCGGCAGGCTGCGTTTTGCATCTTTTGACACAGATACCCCCGTAGTTGGTGTACTAGCTGTTTTGCTGATAGGTGGGTCTTGTGCGGTATCTGTTTATCTTTTAGATATGTATATTGTTGTATCTAGTATTCTCCATCTACCATGTATGTATTTGACTTAGAGACAGTGTGAGGATGATGATGTATATTATTGGTATTCTGGTTGAGCTCGTTGTGAGCCAACTTTACTTATGTAGTTTATTCTATCTGTGATGTTCCCACTTGTTGTTCTTGATCTTCGCTACGGCGTCGTATATTGCTATCTTGGTGTTTGTTTACTTAAAATTTCTTATCACTTTTTAAATGCTTCCATTTAACTTAAAACACTCTATACTTTTACTGGTTTGATTTCTGGGTTTTCGGTTCACTTAGTCGCGTTACGCCTGTAGACGTTACGTGGTTGAGTGCCGGTCACGGGCCAAACTTTGGGTCGTGACAAAGTTGGTATCAGAGTGTAGGTTTTACCTTCGGAGTGTAGGATGACCCTGGTATGATGGAGTAGGTAGCTGCAGCAGAGTTGCGTAGCGTGCGTATGTTCCGCGGCATACTCACGACACTGTACTCCGCCTAAGCGACCTTAGGACTTATGGATTGAAATTTCCTCATGATTGTATACATCGTTGCGATTCGATTTCCGTATCCTCATCGAATCCTACCTTCTTTTCAGCCATTATGCCGCTAAGGACTACGAGGGTGCAGAGAGCGGCCGTGAGAGCCGAGGTTCGAGTTGATTCATCTGAGACGAGGACTGCTCCGAGTTGTACCCCTGTTGTGCCAGGACAGATTGTTTCCCCTACGACAGCTCAGATCGCTAGACTAGTGGTAGAGATGCAGGGCTTGCGCCAGACAATGAGCTCATTGGTGGAGGTCGTTCGAGCGCAGTGACAGGTGGTTGTCACCCTTGTTACCCAGTTGTTCCTTGCGATCATCATGCAGTATTCCGTCCCCTACATAGCACCGGTGGAGGCAGCCCCAGTTTACGGGACACGTCTTCCAGAGACCGTAAGAGTTCCAGAACAGTTGAGGAATCGTACTGGTGTACCAGCCCAGAGCAGAGGCTTAGGACGAGGACAGTTGTTTGGCTCTCATCCTCAGGGAGGACGGCAGCTAGCGCGTAGATGTTTACGATGTGGGAGCCTTCAACACCTCATCAGGCAGTGTTCCTTCACACCACGTCAGGGTCGTATTCTGAGACGTCGTGGACGCGGAGGGTTCGCACCGAGGGGTCAGGTTGGTAGAGGAGGAGTTCGGTCAGTCGCAGATGAAGGACAGGCATAAGTTTTTGCTTCGACTCATAGGGACGCGAGAGCGTCCAACGCAGAGCTTTCAGGTACTCCTTCAGTATGTCCTTTGTTGCACACGTATTGTCTGATCCGGATCCTTGTGCTCGTATGTTTCCACGTACTCGTACGTATCCACACACTTTGTACCGAGTTTGGGTAGAGAGTCCGGTTTGCTTGATCAGCCGCTAGTTGTGACTACTCCTGTGGGAGAGTCGTTTGTCGCTAGTCATGTATTCCGATCCTGTACCGGCCGTATTGGCGAGAGAGAGTTGCCGGTCGATTTGATCCTTCATGAGATGTTGGACTTCGACGTTCTTTGGGCATGGATTGGTTAGCCACGTGCTACGCTTCTGTTGACTGCCGCAAGAAGACAGTTAGATTTTGTTTTCCCGGCGAGTCCGTTTTTGTTGTGTTGGGGGACCGTGGTACCACCCCTCACAGTGTGATTTCTTCCTTTCGCACGGGACAGCTTTTGCGGAAGGGATGTCAGGGATTTCTCGCCTATGTTTGTGATACTAAAGCTACAGAGGTTCTGTTGGATCAGGTTCCGGTTGTTAGCGAGTTCCCTGATGTGTTCCCTGACGAGCTTCCTGGGCTACCGCCCGAGCGTGATATTTCTTTCTGTATTGATTTGGTTCCTGGCACGGGGCCTATTTCTGTACCGCCTTATCGGATGGCCCCAGTGGAACTTAGAGAATTGAAGGGTCAGTTGCAAGATTTGCTGGATAAGGGACTTATTCGACCCAGTGTTTTTCCTTGGGGTGCTCCAGTCCTGTTTGTCAAGAAGAAGGACGGCAGTATGCGTTTGTGTATCGACTACCGCCAGCTGAACAGGGTGACAGTGCGGAACAAGTATCCTTTGCCACGCATCGACGATTTGTTCGACCAGCTTCAGGGGGCAGGATACTTTTCATGGATCGATTTGCGATCAGGCTACCATCAGCTGCGGGTTAGACAGGAGGACATTCCTAGGACAGCTTTCCGCACGCCTTACGGCCATTATGAGTTTTTGGTGATGTTGTTCGGACTCACCAACGCGCCAGCAGCATTCATGGACTTGATGAACCGTATTTTCCGACCGTATCTTGATCTGTTCATCATAGTGTTTATTGATGATATCTTGGTGTATTCTCGGAGTAGAGAGGAGCACGAGCAGCACCTGCGGATTTCACTGCAGACCTTGACGGAGCATCAGCTTTTCGCCAAATTCTCCAAATGTGCTTTCTGGCTGGACAGCGTAGACTTTTTGGGGCACGTGATTACACGAGATGGTATATGTGTAGACCCGAGGAAGATCGAGGCAGTTCGGAGTTGGCCTAGACCCACGTCAGCGACGGAGGTTCGCAGCTTTCTAGGGCTGGCAGGCTACTACAGGCGATTCGTGCAGGACTTCTCTCGCATTGCTACACCTTTGACCGGGTTGACCCGGAAGGGAGTTCATTTTGATTGGACGGAGGAGTGTGAGCACAGTTTTCAGCAGCTACAGGCTCTTTTGACTACGACACCAGTATTATCATTGCCTTCAGGATCAGGCGGATTTGTAGTCTATTGTGACACTTCACGAGTGGGGCTAGGGTGCGTATTGATGCAGCATGACAGGGTGATCGCGTATGCTTCGCGACAATTGAAGAAACATGAACAGAATTACCCCACACATGATTTGGAGATGGCTGTAGTGGTCTTTGCACTTAAGATCTGGCGAAATTATCTGTATGGAGAGTCGTGCCAGATATTCACTGACCACAAGAGTTTAAAGTATATATTCCAGCAACGAGACCTGAACCTTAGACAGTGCCGATGGATGGAGTTAGTAAAGGACTACGATTGTGAGATCTTGTATCACCCGGGCAGGGCGAATGTAGTGGCGGATGCTTTGAGCAGGAGGCCCGGGGGTAGTCTATCTTGTTTGAGCGCAGTGCAGAGGCAGTCGTCGGCAGATTGGCAGATCTTATGCGAAAGCCAGGTACAGTTCGAGTTTACGCCGATCGGAGGACAGATTGCGCATGTTCGTGCATGCCCACAGTTGCTCGACCGTATACATGAGGCACAGCACAGTGATGACCGCTGTTCAGAGATCAGGACACAGATGGGATAGGGCAGATTTTCCGAGTTCGTGATCGATTATCAGGGGATATTGCGATTTGGGACTAGACTGTGCGTACCGGATGCTGAGGGATTGCGGCGCGAGATTCTTGAGGAGGCATATCGATCGGTATATAGTGTTCATCCCGGTTCCACCAAGATGTACCATGACTTGAGAGGTGTTTACTGGTGAGACGGAATGAAGAGAGACATTGCAAATTTTGTGTCGAGATGCCTGACTTGTCAGCAAGTCAAGGCTGAGCACTAGAGGACCGCGGGAGAGCTACAGCCGTTACCCATTCCGGAATGGAAATGGAAACAGATATCTATGGACTTCATTGTGGGTCTACCCAGGACTAGTCGAGGGTATGACTCCATCTGGGTGATCGTGGATCGTTTGACGAAAGCGGCTCACTTCCTACCGGTGAAGACGACTTTCGGATTTGCTCAGTATGCCCAGATTTACATTGACGAGATTGTACGACTGCACGGAGTTTCGACATGTATCGTGTCCGATAGAGGCACCCAGTTTACCAGCCGGTTATGGCAGAGGCTTCAGGAGGCTTTGGGCACTCGCTTGAGTTTCAGCACAGCATTCCATCCACAGACCGACGGACAGTCAGAGCGGACTATTCAGACTCTCGAGGACATGCTCAGAGCATGCGTATTAGACTTCGGAGGTAGCTGGAATCATCATTTGCCCTTAGTAAAGTTTTCCTACAACAACAACTACCAGGAGACCATTCAGATGGCACCGTTTGAGGCTCTTTATGGGAGGAGATGCAGATCGCCCACCTGTTGGACGGAACTCAGTGAGAGCAGTATCTTAGGGCCGCGGATTATGGAGGAGACGACCACGAGGATCCAGTTGATTCGCGACAGGATGAGAGCAGCCCAGGGTAGGCAGAGATCTTATGCGGACCGTCGTCGGCGCAGACTTGAGTTTTCTGTTGGTGATCATGTTTTCTTGAGGGTCTCCCCAATGAAAGGCGTGATGGGGTTTGGGAAGAAGGGGAAGCTTAGTCCCAGGTATGTGGGCCCCTTCGAGATCCTCGAGCGTGTTGGTGCGGTTGCGTATCGATTAGCCTTTCCGCCCAGTTTTCCAGACGTGCACCCCGTATTTCACGTTTCGATGCTCCGCAGATATCTTCATGATCCTTCGCATGCGATTCAGCACCCGACGATCCAGCTTGAGCGTGACCTTTCCTACGCAGAGCAGCCGGTGATGATCTTGGATCGACAAGTGAAGAAATTGAGATCGAAGAACATACCGTCAGTCAAGGTACTTTGGCGTGGCCAGAGCGGCGAGGAGGTCACTTGGGAGACCGAGAGCGAGATGAGGAGGAGGTATCCCCACCTTTTTGAAGGTACGTGTAGTTAGATTTTTTAAATTCGGGGACCGAATTTCTTTAAGGGGGTAGATTGTAACACTTTGAAATTTCGTTAGAATGTTTTCCACGATAATTAGCAATTTTGTGTGTTTTTCATAAAACCCAAATATCTTATTTTCCTTTTAATTAGTGATAATTGTGTTGTGAAGTGATATACATATATATTTTTAGACATTTATATAGGGTTCATTAATTATTTTAGTCGGGTTACCCTAATTAGGAAATTTTCCTTATGTAGCATACACATGCACACTTAGCCATTTTGTGACTTAGGTTTAAGGGTGTAACATGTTAACCATTATCTTTTATTGCATGGCTCATTATCCCCACCCTTTTTCCAAGTCAAACCCCTTTAAAGAATTCAAAATTTAAATGGAAATTAGAGGTATGGAGGTTAGGTGAGGGTTTGACTTAGTTGGACCATTTTCCTCTCTCTTTTTTCTCTTTCTCTCATTGCAGAATTTCTGCAGTAAGGCTGCAGCAACAACACCATTTTCATCATCTTTTCTTCCCTTTTCACTTCCCAATTGATTTATGCTTAAACCTTACACAAAACAACCCATTTTCTTCACAAAAACCCTTATAAAGGTGGTTCTTTCGAGGTGTTTGGTGGAAAATCTGTACATTTGAGGAAGGAGCTGGGAATTTTGGTTTTTCTAAGGCCATTTGAAGGTATAAATCTCACTCCTATCACCCTATCTCTATAACTCGCATGTTTAGTTTCAAAATATCACCTTTTGTGCATTGTTTGGTGGTATTGAAGGGTCTTAGTGATGATATGTTAAATTTAGCATTTTTATGGCTTAGTTAGCTTGGTAATGGGTTATTAGTGTGATTTTAGACTAGGGTTTGTTTCAGATTTCAGAAAAATACTATAAAGTATCATTTTAGTGTAAAAATATGATTTTTAACTAGAATTGGGGCTCTGTGGAATCTGCTACTACCCGGGATGTTTCAGAGTGAAATTGGAATTACTGTAGCTTGTGTAGAGGGTATAGAGTGCACACACCAAATCTGGGAGCCCATCTCCTACCCAGGCCGCCGAAAAATACATTCTGGCCACAAATTGCGGCCAGATGGGAATGTTTTGGGTTGGGGTTTAGGGTGTTGGGTGTCTGCTGCTATTTGTAGTGTTATGGTATATATAGTTTTGTAATACCTTTTCTGTATAAAAATCTGGAGTAGAATACCCTATTTCCCGTATTTTAATTTTTCACGACACGCGTGATACGTGTTTATGGGTTTGGAGTTTCTGCGTATCGCGACGCGTCGGAGTGGCTTCAGGCGCGTAATCACACGTTTTAGCGTATCGCACACACGCGCGCTTGGTTTGCGACATGGGTTTCTAGTTGACTTTAAATGTCGTGTTTGTACGGTTTGTGCTTATGTGTGATATATTGTGAAATTCTAGGATTCGCAGGCGAGTGCGACGGGCACCGTGAAGGAGGGGAACAAGTCGTCGGCTATATCTAGCGAGAGACTACGGTGAGTAGATTTAACATCTACGGGGATATCGCCCGCATGGCGTTCTATGTCAGGGCTGATAGGATCTTATAGCTACATTTCCATACATTGACTGTTCATGGCTACTATTTAGTGCATACCACATTCCCTGATGTATGTATATAAACTAGAATTGATAGAACACTGCATCCTTACTAACGGTTCATGTTGCACGAGCACTATCCAACATGTTACACACACCGTTAGTAATTGCCATGACACTCACACTGTAGTATATCACATCGGATCATTATGTTGTAGCTCATCTTTATATGACTTGACATGATATTCATACTTGATGCATATATCACATCGGATCATTATGTTGTAGCTCATCTTTATGTGACTTGACATGATATTCATACCTGATGCATATATCACATCGGATTGACTTGCATACTGTTTTGGATTACATGTGATTTCTGGATTTGGGAACCATGGCTATTTCAAATATGTAATCATTTAAAAACCCGGTTCCCTTGATATGATATTTCGGTGCGTGCACCATATGTTTTCTCGGTGCTAGAGGGATATAGAGATAGGGCTGACCCGGACTGACGGATGCCCGATATATTGAGAGAGGGCTGACCCGGACTGACGGATGCCCGATATATTGAGAGAGGTCTGACCGGGACGGACGGATGCCCGATATATTGAGAGAGGGCTGACCCGGACTGACGGATGCCCGCTATATTGAGAGAGGGCTGACCCGGACTGACGGATGCCCGCTATATTGAGAGAGGGCTGACCCGGACTGACGGATGCCCGATATATTGAGAGTGGGCTGACCCGGACTAACGGATGCCGGATATATTGAGAGAGGGCTGACCCGAACTGACGGATGCCCAAAATATTGGGAGAGGGCTGACCCGGACTGACGGATGCCCGATATATTGAGAGAGGGCTGCCCCGGACTGACGGATGCCCGATATGTATGAGAGTGAGGGCTGACCCGGGTTGACGGATGCCCGATAGAGGAGGATTTGCGTGTCGATGCTAGACACGAGTATTTATGTTATTTAGGTGCTGATGTTGGGCACTCGTGATTCTCAGGGATGTACAGGATTTGAGGGCCGATGGGAGTGCCGGCGTCTGGGTTGTTTGGATTTGTGGTGCATATATATATATATATATATATATATATATATATTCCACCTTGACATTCCGTGTAGATGTTATATTCCCATGCTCAGCATTCATTATTGCATCTCATCCTGTAGTTATATCACCTGATAGAGCACATGCATGATTATTGTACATACTGCTTACCTCACATTGATATCATCTGCTGGCATATGTTGGAGTAGCGTAGTACGTGCATGCTCGCGATTACCTTTATATGTTATCTCTATTCACGAGTTGGCAACTCACCCCCGTTGTGCCACAGTATTTGCAGGTTGCCCTTCGGAGTAGTCGCGGCAGGCTGCATTTTGCATCTTTTGACACAGATACCCCCATAGTTGGTGTACTAGCTGTTTTGCTGATAGGTGGGTTTTGTGCGGTATCTGTTTATCTTTCAGATATGTATATTGTTGTATCTAGTATTCTCCATCTACCATGTATGTATTTGACTTAGAGACAGTGTGAGGACGATGATGTATATTATTGGTATTCTGGTGTTGAGCTCGTTGTGAGCCAACTTTACTTATGTAGTTTATTCTATCTGTGATGTTCCCACTTGTTATTCTTGATCTTCGTTACGGCATCGTATATTGCTATCTTGGTGTTTGTTTACTTAAAATTTCTTATCACTTTTTAAATGCTTCCATTTAACTTAAAACGCTCTATACTTTTACTGGTTTGATTTCTGGGTTTTCGGTTCACTTAGTCGCGTTACGCCTATAGACGTTACGTGGTTGAGTACCGGTCACGGGCCAAACTTTGGGTCGTGACACATGGGGGCGATTCCCCTGTTGATGTTAAATCTACTCACCAACGCTCCTGGCTAAGTGAAGCCTACCACCTGTTTTCCCTTCGTCGCAGCGTCCGAAGTCCCCGCCTGCGAACCTAAAATTTCACAAACACATCACATAAGCTAAATATCCTGAAACGACGAAAAGTCAACGAAACGCAAGGATAACGCCCTGAAAAATGCACTGCGCACTTAGCGCATATATCGCGCACGACAACGGCTAAAAACACTAACTAGGGTCGCTAAACTACGAAACACCAAGTGTAGACTCCGATCGTCCCAATTGCGCAACACAGCATAATAAAATACGAGGAATATAATTGCTATAACCTCGAAACGACTAATCGAACTCACGTCGGAAAAACCGCGAAACCTAGAAAACAACTTATCGCAATAATTCACACTAGTTTCAAGCTAACGCATATCTAGCGCTCACAAACACCTTATAATAGCTTAACTAAACTATCAAAACCATTTCTATATTTTTAACACTTGCAAAATAAATTTTAGCAAAAACCTAGTAAACAAAATATCATAATTAAACAAAGTATTCATTAACAAAAATTAACATTTCTACTAGCCTAAGCTTTTCCTAATCACAAATTAACATTTCAATAAAATATTAAACACTTAAATCAAAATTTAAACTTAACTTGAATTTCTAAAACCATTTCTAGAATTTTGAAACATGAAATTTAAATCTTAAATTAACATCTAATTAAGCTAGCATAATGATTTAAACTTAACAATTAAAGATTGGGGTTAGGGTTTTATACCTCAAAATGATTCAAAACTTGCAACAAGAAAACCAAGATTAGTCTCCAAATTCAAGACTTCATGAAGAACAAAGCATGGTTTAGGGTTAAAGAAATGAAGGAAAATAATTATATTTGCATTTTTGTGATTTTATTTGGATTTTTCATGATTTATGTTGGCTTGAAATGAAGAAAATTGAGTGAGGAAGCACAAGGGCAGCAAGGGGGGGAGAGGGGCAGGCCAAAGAGGTGAGGGGGGGGGGTTTGTTAATTTTTGTGAAGAAAGTTCTAGTAAAAATACAATAAATGCTTCATTAAATGCATTTTGCCACTTTTCTTTCTTTTTCTTTTTCTTTAAAAAACATAAATCCTTTGACCAAAAAAAAATCTAGATATTCAAAAAGAAGGTTCTAAAATAATTGTAATGATGATTTCCAAGAATTTTCATTTAGAAGAAATTTCCCGATTTACGTGCATATTTTACCGGCTAAAATAATATTTTATTTAGGAAAAATTCTATCTGAACCAAAACCTCCCAAATACCCCCAAAGTTCGCGCACTAGCTTTATTTTAGATAAAATAGATGCCGGCAAGTTTCTACAAAAGTTTGATCGAAATCGGGTTAAAACGGAAAATACCGACTATTTTGCCCTAAAACGGAAAAATTCGCAAAATGATTTCTGAAACGTTACACTTGGGATCTCAACACATGAGAGGATCAGGGATAGGGTTGAAGAGAGAGAGCTTAAGGAGAAAGAATGTGTATGTGAGAATGAATAAATATCTTAAGTCATTTGGATAAATAATGAAGCATCAAAATATCTAGAAATAATATCTCAAAATATCAACCATGCTTCATTAATTACCTTGAGGTGAATCACCTCATGACTCATAATGTAATTAATGCAAATTACACACCATCTCCTCCACCTCATTAAGCTTAATTCATAAATGAATTAAAACATAATGAGTCACCTTTCTTCTAGAAGCTTCTCGAGTAATTACGAGAATGCCCCTCCTATCCGTAAAACACGGAAAAACTGAGACTGTATAAATCCAATAATCCAATACTAGAACCTAGCTTAAACTAAAGCCCGCTAGTAAAAACTGTCCGAACATCGTACGTGCATAAATGCATGTATGTGTCCGAACCCTGTCGTAAAACCATACGACCTTTATATCGTTTCGCCTGAAGCAGGGAAACTCTCTGTATGGGACTCTAAAGACTCGACACAACGCTAGCAGTAGGTTTAACCACAGGCTGCAAGCGGTACTAGCTGTACATAACGGTCCCCAGGTAGATGTCGATAAGAAGGACGATGAGGAAACCCATCCGAACTCCTACTGAGCCTGATGTGACAATCTCCGTACAGTCCGGTCTGTTCATCTATGACTATAACATATCGGACCTAGGTGGGAGGCAAGCGTCAGTCCCCTAAAATGCGGTATAAGTCGTGTCGGAGTGAAGCCCATTACACCTTGAGAAGCTACTGGAAATCCTACCAGCAAATCTCGTTTGCCCTGGCCAGGGACTTTGCGTAATGGCTCTCCAAACACAGCGCGATATCAACTCCCAATACCGGGAGAGATGAATCCTATCTAACCGCCACTGCCTCCAAGTACTTCGGGACTGCACCCAATTGCTACCTGTTTGCACGATTCCTTTGAGCCGTGGTAGGGTAGCAATCTAAGAGCAGTGGGAACACACTCGAGATGAAGCAGCAGTGTCAAGTCTGCGGACTATGCTGTACTCATGTCACCTGGGAACTGTTAACAGATGACGGGTATAATACCAACCAACAGTTCCCTACGAGTCCTGTCCGGTGGACCCGTAACCCAACGAGCACCTGTATACTATCTACAGTACAACGTACTAATGGCTGTGGGACAGACCATTTTCCCTGCTGGGATGAGAAGCATACACACTAGTCTACTCCGGAGTATCGATGCCCTATCTCGATAATCCTACGACTAGAGACCTGAAAAAGGAAGTGCTTATAGACTACCCAGCCCCCACTAGTGTGACTGCCATCACAACGCTGGTAGTCAAGAAAGATCCTTTGGGCTCTATCAATATGTATTCGCGATATGCTAACATATACACATCTTAAGATAGATATAAACCAAGTAGCATACTAACATATTTAGCAAGACTGTTAATATAACTGTGAATATCCCAAGCTTCCATTAAGTAATATACAAGCTAGTATGATACAATAATTGCCCCTAGGGCATATACACTAACAATCTCCCACTTGTACTAGGGCCATGTACTGGCGTATCGAAGACTTATCATCTCGAGTAGCCTCTCGAACTGAATCTGAGGTAAGGCCTTTGTGAATGGATCTGCAGTGTTCTCCTCTGTAGCAACTCTCTGGACCTCGATCTCCTGGCGATTTATGATCTCCCTGATCAGGTGATACCGCCTTAACATGTGTCTGGACTTCTTATGGGACCTGGGTTCTTTCGCTAAAGCTATATCCCCGTTGTTGTCACAATACAAAGGTATTGGATCAACAATGGATGTAACTACCTGAAGTTCTATAAGGAACTTCTTCATCCAGACTGCTTCTTTTGCAGCATCGCAAGCAGCTATATACTCCGCTTCCATTGTCGAGTCAGCAACGGTGCCTGCTTGGAACTCTTCCAGCACACCGCCCCTCTATTGAGGATAAAGACATAACCTGACATGGACTTGAAGTCATCCTTGTCACTCTAGAAGTTGGAGTCGGCAAAAGCCTCGATCTGGAGGTATTTTCCGCCGTAAACCAGGAACATATCCTTAGTCCTTCTCAGGTACTTGAGAATGTTCTTTACTGCTATCCAGTGTTTCTCCCCTGGGTCTGACTGATACCAGCTCACCACGCTCAGTGCGTAAGCTACATCTGGTCTGGTACACAACATCGCATACATTATAGAGCCTACCGTAGAAGCGTAGGGTATAACTGACATGCAATCCCTTTCCAAATTAGTCTTGGGAGATATCTCTTTGGATAGGGTGATTCCGTGACAAGCCGGTAAATTACCGTGCTTAGAATCTTCCATACCGAATCTTTTCGGTATAGTGTTGATATACCTGGACTGCGAAAGTCCCAACATCCTCTTAGATCTGGATCCCCAGAATGTAAGAGGAATCACCCAGGTCTTTCATGGAGAACCTGTGTGACAAGAATCCTCTGACAGATTGTAGCATAGGAATGTCATTTCCTATCAATAGAATGTCGTCCACGTACAAGACGAGGAATACGACAGTTCGTGCTACAATTTTACTATATATACACGGTTCATCTGGAATTTTGATAAAATCATATTCTTTGATCGTTTCATCAAAACAGATGTTCCAACTCCACGATGCCTGCTTTAGTCTATAAATGGACTTGAGCAACTTGCATATTTTCCCGCTGCCCCCACTCTGATTGAAACCTTCTGGCTGATCCATATAGACGCACTCTTCTAAATTACTATTTAGAAAAGCCGTCTTTACGTCCATCTGCCAGATCTCATAATCTTGGAAGGCGGTAATTGCAAGAAGGATCTGAATGGATTTGAGCAAAGCCACTGGAGAAAAAGTTTCGTCATAGTCCAAACTAGGTCTTTGACGAAAACCCTTTGCAACAAGTCTATCCTTATAGGTTTCCACCTGTCCATCTACACCAATCTTTTTCTTGGAGATCCATTTACTTCCTATGGGTTTTACCTCATCTGGAGCAAAGTCCAAAGTCCATACTTTGTTGGTGTACATGGACTCCATCTCGGTCCGCATTGCATCCAGCCATCTTACTGAGTCGCCGCTATGGATGGCCTGCTGGAAGTTAGTAGGTTCATTATTATCAATGACGCAATCCTCTCTATCCCCGTCTATGATAAAACCGTAGTATCTTTCCGGCGGATGAGACGGCCTGCTACTCCTGCGGAGGGGTGCGGGAATGTCCTGTTCTTCTTGAACTTCTGGTTCTACCAAACTTTCAGTAGTACTTTGTGGTTCTGGAATTTCATCCAGTTCTATTGCGCTCCCACTTGTTTCCTTTTCTAAAATCTGCTGTTCTAGAAAATGGGCATTACGAGAAACAAAAACCTTTTGTTCCTCTGCGTAATAGAAAAAATACCCCTTGGAGTTCTTTGGATATCCTACAAACTTACACTGTACTGATCGTGCCTCGAGTTTGTGCGCATGGTGCTTTTTAAAAAAAAGCTGGACATCCCCATATCTTCAGATACTAAAGATAGGGTTTCTTCCCACTCTACATCTGATATGGTGTGGTAGGCACAGTCTTGGTAGGAGCCCTTTTCAAAAGATATGCAGCTCATTCTAATGCATAACCCCAGAACGATCGCGGAAACTCAGCATTACTCATCATGGAACGTACCATATCTAATAGGGTTCTGTTCTTCCATTATTGTAAAGTACTAGTTTGTATAATACATTTTGGAGGCTTGGGATATATATATGGGTTTACGACAGTCTTGCTTGATATAGTAGTATGCTACTTGGTTTGTTTCTATCTTAATATGTATATATGTTTCTTTTAACATATCGCTAATACATATTGATGGAGCCCTTAAGATCTTTGCTTGACTACCGACGTTGTGATGGCGATCACACTAGTGGGGGCTGGGTAGTCTATAAGCACATCCTTATTTTGGTCCCTAGTCGTTGGATTATCGAGACAGGGCATCGATACTCCAGAGTAGACTAGTGAATACGCTTCTCGTCCCAGCAGGGGAGATGTCTGTCCTATAGCCATCAGTACTTCGTACTGGAGATAGTATGCAGGTGCTCGTTAGGTTACGAGTACACTGGACAGGACTCATCGGGAACTGTTGGTTGGTATTATACCTATCGTCAATTAACAGTTCCCAGGTGACATGAGTACATCTTAGTTCGCTGACTTGACACCGTCACTTCGCCTCAAGTGTGTTCCCACTGTTCTTAGATTACTACCCTATCACGACTCTATTGAGTCGTGCAAACAGGTAGTAGTTGGGTATAGTCCCGAAGCACTTAGAGGCAGTGACGGTTAGACATGATTCGTCTCTCCCGGTATTGAGAGTTGATATCGCGCTGTGTCTAGGAGAGCCATTACACATAGTCGTCTCTGGCCAGGGCAAGCGAGATTTACTGGTAGTGTTTCCAGTAGTTTCTCAAGGTGTTCTGGGCTACACTCCGACACGACTTGTACCGCTATTAGGGGTCTGACGTTTGCCACCCCCAAGGCCCGACATGCGATACTCTTAGACGAACAGACCGGACTGTACGAAGATTGTCACATTCAGGCTCAGTAGGAGTTCGGATGGGTTCACCTCGTCAGTCTTCTTTTCGATATCTACCTGGGGACCGTTACGTACTGCTAGTACCCGCTTGCGGCCTGTGGTTAAACCCACTGCCAGCGTAGTGTCGAGCCTTTAGAGTCCCACACAGAGGGTTATTCGCCTTTGGGCAAAACAGAGTAGAGGTCGCATGGTTTTGCGACGGGGTTCATTCACATCCGCACACTTGTGCATGTTTGGTGTCCGAGCAGTTATTACTAGCGGGCTTTAGTTTAAGCCAGATCCTAGTATTTGTTTTGGGATTGATTTTGTCTCAGTGTTTTCGTATTCCTCGGAACACGAATGCGGGTGTGTATGCACAGTTGAAAGAGGCAGATGCAGGGGATTCTCATTAGGGTTGTTGACCGTTGACTTTTTCCAAACCCTAATGAAAATGAGAAATATGATTAATAATATTAATTAAGGATAATTGTGCCATGGTTATGTTGACCATTTGACTTTTCTTGACTTGTTGACTTTGGTTGACCGGTTGAGTATTGTTGACATGTTGACCATCATCATTTCATTTCAAAGATACTTCTTGTTTTTTGCAAATGCATTAAATGATGAAATGATAATGATCATTCATAAACTAACCATCACAATTTCTTAATTATTATTATTATTATCATTATTCTTATTTTGTGAGCATGGTTGTAAAATTCCAAGCTCATTCTCTCTTGTTCTTTCTCTCTCATGTTTGGAGCTCTCCTTCTTCCTCTCAAAGCTTAAGTGTTCCATGTGTTGGAAATCATAAGCTCTTGAGACAAAACCATCAAGACTCATCTCTACTCTTTCTAGGGTTCTTTGTCTAGCAAACCAAGCACTCTAGTTACCTCTTGGTTGAGGTAAGAGCTCAAGTTCGAGGCCCTCGGGTGGATCTATCTTCGGCAAAGAGAAGACGACGAGGAGGAGCAGTTCAAGCCGCTACAAGGAGCAAGCAAGAAGTTGAACCACAACAAGAAGAGAAGGAGTTCAAGATCTAGGTATAACCATTCTACATAGTAGCTATAACTTGTAGTTAATATGTTAGTTTATGTTTAGCAAAGATCGTTCATGGATGGTCCAAGTTATCTTGTGAGAAAATTTTGATTTTTACCTATTCCGCCTCCCCGAAAGAACCGGGGTGTGTAACGTGGACCTAACAGTGGTATCAGAGCCAGGTTAAACAACAACTAACTGTTAGCAAAGTGTTTAGAACTTCGATCCGGAAAAAATCCCGAAAACATGTCAAAAAACCATACTTTCTGCCGATTTTTAAAACTGCTTTAAAATTATTCCACATGCCTTACAAATCGGTGCAGGGTTTTCTAGGAACAGGCAAGAAAAATGAGCCCACGACTCGGTCAACTCGCCGTGGAAGCGCGGCGAAACCACGCGTTTCGCTGCAGATCCACGGCCGAGTTGACTCAGCCGTGGCTCCGATTTCTTGCAGATTGCTCAGTTTGATGTTTTGGGATTTTTAAGATGTTTTGTTTCTGCCCAGTTTTTCCAGAGAACAATGTTGTGTTTGGGGGTAGTTACAAATTGGTATTTTGATCGAAGTTCTACAAACTTTTGCTAAATGGTTATATCTGTAATGTGATATATGCACTGAACGTCGACTAATCGCTATACGTCGATTAGTGGGGGTTGTGTGTTAGTTATATGTATGCCCTAGAGGCCATTACTGTACATATGATGTATATTGTAGTGGATGCTAGGACGTATATAGGGAGGACTTTCTTGCTCGACATGATAGTATGCTATCTGGTTGATCTTTACCTTAACGTGTACACTGTTTGTCTCTCTGTTACATGTTGGTAAAGCCCTTAGGATGTGTACTTGACTACCTGGACTATGATGCAGATCATACTATTGGGGACATGGTAGTCCATAAGTACATCCTTCAAAGTCCCTAGTCGTGGGTGTATCGAGACGGGGCATCGATATACCAGAGTAGACTAGCGTGTACCTTCTCGACCCATATAGATGGGCGATGGATGATCCCATATCCATTGGTGTTTGACATCAGAGATGATATACGGGTGCTCAGTAGAGACTGGGTACACTGGACGGACTCGCCGAGAACTCCCAGATGGTATTATACCTCACGTCAGATGGCGGTTCTCTGGTGACACTGGTACAGAGTAGTCTGTTGACCCGAGATCGTCATAGAGTCTTGTGTGGTTCCCACTGTGCTTTGATTTCCATCTTACCACGTCCAAGAGGGCGTGCAAAACGGTGGTTTTTGGGTACAGTCCCGAGTCACATGGAGGAAATGAGCGATAGGAGGGGATTCGTCTCTCCCGGTATAGGGGGTTGATGTTGCGCTGTGTTCGATTGGCTATAACAGGAAATCCCTGGCCAGGGTTGCTGAGATTTACTGGTAAGTGTTACCAGTAGTTTCTCGAAGTGTTATAGACCTCATATCGACACGACTTATCGAGCTATTGGAGTCTGACGTTTACCACCCCTAGGCGAGATATGCGACATATCAGACGATCAGACCGGACTGTACGGTAGTGTTACTGGTTGGATTCACTGGAGTGTGAGCGGGCTTGCTCGTCGATCTTCAGATCGCTCAATACCCGGGTGGCCGTTACGTTTAGAAGACCGCTTGCGGCTTGTGGATGTTTGATATGATCATCATCTGCTGCCGGCGTATTGACGAGTCTTTAGAGTCCTACACAGAAGGTTCCTGGCTCAAGCGAAACGAAATAGGAGCGCATATGAGATATGTGCGGGACCGAGAATAATGCGTGTATGTGATACCGTATTTCATTCTCACGATCAATGTGTCGGATGGTTGTATGCGATATAACCTAGTTATCGATTCAAGCGTTGAATCGATAAGCCGATACATTGGATACCAGTCGGTTATGTGCGACATGACCGGATTGTTAAATCAAGTGTTGATTTAATGATTTAATGCATAATTGTATATTTGATATATTACTTTGCATTAACTAGTATCGGTTCACTTTAAAATGGATTTTCTCACTCGGGTGTGCGCATTGCATATGCGATATGATTTTGTGCACTTGCTTGTATCATGTTTGATGATGCATGCCAAACTTGGTTAAGTGTAAAGAATGAACCATGGTAATGAATGGGTTAGGGTTTTGATTTTTATTTATTCATTAATCTTTCTTATTTATTCTTTTTGGAAAAAGGAAAAAGAAAGATAAATGGTGGCATATTTTGGATTTAGTTGAAGTTTCTTGAAACTTTGACTAAGTCTTCATTCTTGTCCTATACTTAACCCTAACCATTTTAACTAACCTAAGTTAATTCTCTACACTTAACTAGAGTTAAAAGTATGATAAGTATTGTTTTATTTTCTATTTTTAATTCAAGACTTATCATATCATCTTCATCTTCTTCCATTATTCAAGTGAAGAAAGCTTCATTTTCATCAATGGTGATTGATGATTAAGAGTGAGAAATCCATTTCTAAAGTCTACCCACTTCCTATTTCTTCATCCTCTACCTCTTACCAAGTAGTAGAGTGTGTTTACTTCACAAGTTTCATGACTTGGTGAAGTTGTGAGCTTGATCTAGCGATGCCTCGACGTAGATCATCTTCGGCATGGACATCGACGACCTAGCTTGCCCATTCTCCGATGAAGCCGAAGCTAGAGCCCGGAATCCGTCTTGGACAGCGAGGAGACTTCGTTGCGGAGCTATGGAGGTGGACAAACGGATCTACAAAGGTTGTATATCCGTATCCCTTAGTTAAGTGTTAACTAGTTAGCTTTTTCGCCTAGAATTCTAGCCAACGATCCGTAGTCGGGTTTCTCGGCACTTAGATTTTTTGAAATTGGCATGGTTGATGCCTTGTGAGACCTCTTGAGAGTGCCTAGGAACCCTACAGTGGTATCAGAGCCTAGCTAGAGCCTTAGGCGAAGTCCAGACGAAGTTTGAAACCCGAACGAACCCGAAACCCCAACTCAAATGTGCTCTCTGTACTTTTTCTAAAAACAGGGATTTTTCAGTATTAAAAATATGTAGAAATATCAGCAGGAAAATATAAGAGTAACTGTGCAATTCGTAACCCTAATTCCATTAAAGCGCCGCGCTTCCGCGGCACGAGCATGGCTCGTGCGGCGGAAACGCGGCCTGTTTGTCGTTTTGTGTGGTGATGTTTGCACAGTAACTCCTATTTAACAGTGCTGGTTTTCCTGGGTATTTTTAATATTTATTCAAGTGTTGAATATTCTGGAGTTGTTTTGGGGATTCGGTGTTTCGATCGGGGTATCAAATTTTGTCTATTTGGCTTTCCGGATAAATTTTAAAATATGTAAAAAAGTTCGACCGGATATAAATACCCAATTTTTCCCCTGTCGGGAAATTTCCAAGTGTTGGATTTTTCCGTAGTTTAACGACGTTCGAAGTAGTGCAAGTAACGCGATGGACCCTCTAGAAGACAACAAACCTTAACTCGATTATGTGACCGTCTTGAACTGCCCTTTGAACCTTCGGGTTTGGGGCAGTACGGCATGCCACATGTGAGGCGTTGGCTTGACCCTTCTACGGCTGGACCGTCGGTACTGAGGCACGAACTGAATGTTGTTAGACTTATTTCATGTGTTGAGCAGTATCGGGAAAACTTGGGTGTTCGATTGTTCGATCAGAAAGTTTAACATTTTCTATTTATCCGGAATGGGATACAATAATTGGAATTCACAATAAGTTATGAGATAACGGAATGAATATTATAAACGTAGCAGTTTAGTCTCACTTGATCGGTTGCCACGGAATTTTGATGTGATCAAAAGTCCGTCGTAATCACGTAGCGTACGCGGATACTCGCCGGGTAAACTTAATAGACAGCCTCACTCCATAGCCCCGACCAAGTGACTGTAGGAGAACCCCGTCGCCGAAAGCATCCGTTCGGGTGCTCGCGGTAGCGGTGTTCCGCCTTGGTGCACTTCGTCGACGGTATCGGGGGTGCAGCCGCCTACTGAAGTTTGCGACGAGCATTCGATCAGGATGTCGGGAATCTTGTTGAATTGCCCGACTTGATATTGAAAAGTGTTTTCGATTTTGAGACTAAAATGCGGGGTTTATAATTGTTAGGCATGCGATGTCTAAGTAATTCATTTGGTCAGGCATGCGATGTCTGAGGTGGTTGCGGATTCCAACTGTTGTAGTTTTACACTTTCTTTTCTGTGACCGTAAGTGTAATATGTGATATCGCCGGTTTCGTTTCTATATGTCAACGACAATTGGGATGGACATATTTACTTACGTTGATGACATGTGATGTTATGTGTTGCTGGATATGTTATATTGGATCGTCGTGTTTGAATAGCCGGGGGTTTTTATGTGAGATGAGTGTTTTTCATTTTCATTCATGTAAAAACTTGTATGTAATATTCTTTTATTGGGGCGCTTCCAGGTTGCGGAAGCTGTCACCCTTTGTATATTATTTACTTTTCCGCACTAGGATAGACCCAAGGAGGAGGGCACAAGTAACCGGGTTCTGGAGTCCAGTGGGAGACCAACTCGAGGAGTCGAGTCCGGGTCTCCTAACTCCAGAATTGGTAGGGTTGCTTGCCGCTCTCGTAGGGGTCTAGGGGTGTGGGTTTGGCTATTCATCACGACCGTGGAATCCGTGTTTTATACTGGCTCGTATTGAAAACACGGACGTCCTAGTATATCCAATATTTCATATGATTCTTCTGCTGTGATGTTCTGTGATAGATACAGTATATAGTATATATGATATATTATATAGGCGTTACTTATGTTTTACACCCGCGCTAGCCCTGCCCCGCTCTGCCGTTAGTTACCTAACCTAACGGTGCACGAGGGGACATCGAGGCGAATGCGGATGGCATAAGTGTACGTCGTATTTATCTGTGATGATTAGGTAATTAAATGATGGGACTTCATTAATATGATTAATGAAATAAAAGAAACCTAATAATGTTGCAGAATCGAATTTCAAAATAAAACAGGTAGCTACAGTTCTTGCTTTGCACAGCGGTATATGTGATATATCCTGCACCTTATTCGATAAGGAAAGGACCGAGATCCCTTCACCGGGAGTGACTCCTTTAGCAATAACTGGCAGATGCTACACACTCGGTTTGTCTTTTGATTGCTTTTAAGAGTTTTTTCTTTGCACAGTGATATATGTGATATATCCCGCACCTCATTCGACGAGGAAAGGACCGACGATCCCTTCACCGGGAGTGACTCCTTTAGCAAAACTAGAAAAGCCTCAAAAGCACTCCATTTCAAAATTCATTCGATCCTACAACGATATCAAGTTCATTACGCAATAGGTTTTCAGAAAAACCTGTCGTAGCCCTCCGTCATTTCAGATAAGTAGTAGTTAGTATTCGTGCTACGTTTGTTGGCCTGCGTCAAGGCGTAGTATGCGGTAGCTAACTGGTGCTTATCTGCATAAGCATATGATGTGATTGGATTAGGGTAGTCGTGCGACTTTGTTGGCCTGCGTCAAGGGTCGTGCGGGTGGGTTTAATTCAATCAGGAAATGACGGGTTGAACTTGACTAGCGGACTATGGTTTGTTGGCCTGCGTCAAGGTCGTAGGACGCTAGGGGCAAAAAGATTATCGGGAATTTCAAGTGTTGAAATTTGCAATGAGATTGCATACCTTCTATGAGATAGTTGGATCCCGATACCCGCTGCGAGTAAGAGTTACTCCTGAGAGAGTTTTATACATTAGAATTAGCCGATCAAGTAGGTGTCTAGAAAGGTGTTAACGAGGTTACGCCTCTGAGAAAATGAGGTTTACATTAATTAGGTTCGTGCGAAAGCACGGGGGACCTCCCTCAAAGTACCGACACTGGCCTGGCTGAAAGATTGGCGAACTTGTAGTGTGTAATTAATCCCGGCTAGTCTTTCCTTTTAGGGTTTGAAGGAAGATTTGATAAAAAGCAGTGGGAGCCATCCTGATTAGATAAAATAATAACCAATCAATTCTTGACAGAGCGCACGCTGAGTGTTTTCTTCTCTCTCTCTCCAGGTAGCGACCATATCACGCCTTAATCAAGATAATAATACGGAAAATTGACCGAACCCGTTTGTTATATTGAGCTGGGGAACGTTGGTCCCGCTCCAACTTATAAATGTTATAAGACAGAGCAGGAAATTGGGGAATACCAGAATTCCCGTGCAGCCCAAACGAAGAGAGTGCATGCTGATGCATCATCTTCGGGTGTGTTCATTATACAGAACTGTTTCTCAGTATCCTTTACGTCCTGGGTATGTGATACCAGATCAGGATCCCAGATATGTAATATGTTACATAGGGCTACAGAAAGGTAGAGAACTGAGAACGGGTGATAAGTTTCATGAGGCAGAAAACGGGGCAAGTATTGCAGCCAAGTCTGTTGGTCACTGTCACCCTGTATTCCAAATACATTGATTCTGAACGAATGTTATTAGATACCGAACCTGATATACAAAATCATATCAGTCTCTTTATTAGTAAAGAAAGGATATAATTTTGTATTGTTGGACAATGTTTTGAACATTTCCTATATCAAAAGTTGATCGGTTCAGGCACGTTATCTAAAAGCATTGATGTTCTAAATCAAACTACAGTTCTTTAGTATAAGGAACACACATAAGAGGAAGAGTTCAGAAATGAACGGATCCTTCTTAAGGTATTGTAGACTAGGTCAGATCAATGTGACCCGACTAGCTAAATTTACATGTAGATGCATATTTAAATCAGTTTGAATCTACATCTTGTGAAACTTGCCAGTCATGTCACAAAGATATAATGACACTAGCTCTGTTTATTGGAAACAGAGAAAGAGTTAGTGAACTCTTGGGATGATACATGTTGATGTATGTAAGTCCCCTGTCTACACATGCCAAGACCGGTTCTTTGTACTTCATTACATTCTCTGATAATCTCTCAAGATTCAGACATATGTTCCTGTTGAAACACAAGTCTGAACCTTTTGAGATATTCATAGAATATAAGTTAGAAGTAGAGAACCAATACGGGTATAAGTATTATGTCCTATGATGAGATCAAGGAGGAGAATACTTGAGCACGGAAATACTGGACTATTCTAAAGGAGAATGAGATTCTCTCTCAGCATTACTCCTCTGTATACACCATAGCACGATGGTATATCAGGGCGGAGCAATCACACCCTATACGATAAGGTGTGCTCTATGATGAGTACTACTGAGTTACCTATTTCCTTATGGGAGTTATGCACTTGAGAAGCTGCATACCTATTGAATAGGGTTCAAATCAAATCAGTTGCCTACCACTTCATATTTGATATGATAAGGGAAGAGCCCATCTCTTAAGTTAGTTAAGATTTGGGGTTGTCCGGCCTATGTCTGAAAACAAAATCCGGACAAGCTCGAGGCAATGTAAGTTATGTAGAACTGGAAAGGTTCCAGCTATACAAATTACAGCAGATGATTTGAAAGAACCAAAGGATTCAATGGTTACCAACGAACCTCGGCCTCTCCGCCGATCTAGTAGGGTTCCTCACCCACCTTAGAGTTACTTCGGTTTCTCTATGACAGTGGGAGCGAGGATTGCATCATGAGATGATGACCCAACTAGCTTCGAGCTGGCCATCGAGAGTAAGACTCTGTAAGAATGGCTGGATGTTTAGCGATCTGAGATGGAATCCTTATACACCAACAAAGTATGGACTTTGGTTGCTATATCTGAAGGGTTAAATCCCCATCAGGAGCAAGTATATCTTGAGAAGATTACTTGGTGTACATGGAAAGGTTGAGACTTTCAAAGCTAGACTTGTTAAAGGTTTGCATCATTGACCAGGCGTGGATAATGATGAAACCTTTTCCAGTGGCTGTACTTAAGTCCATCCAGATCCTACTTATCACGGCTACATACCATGACTACGATATCTGGTGGTTGGGTGTCATGACTGCTTTTCTAAATGATGTTTTAGAAGAGAGCATCTATAAGAACACAGCCAGAGGGCTTCGTAGACAGTGGGAGCAGCGGAAACGTGTGGAAGATGATTAATAAGATAAAACAGGCATCGCGGAGTTGGAACATCTGTTTTGATGTGGTAGTCAAAGAGTTTGACTTCATCAAAATGGTAGATGAACCTTGTATATACGAAAAGGTAGTAGGGAGTATGGTGACGATCCTCGTAGAGTACGTGGATGACATACTCTTGATAGGGAAGGAGTTTCCTATGCTACGCTCGGTCAATCTCCATTTATCACAATGATTCTCCATATAGGATCATAATGATACCTACTAACTCCTGGATTTTGGATCTATGAGATAGATCTAAATGGTTGTTAGGATTCTCACTAGTTGTAGTGAGAAGGTATCAATCGACCCTGGGGAGAATCACTGGAATGGTTCCAGGGTGATAAAGACGACTGAGTGTCAGTCACGGGCATTGTCTTTACCCTCAGTAAAGGGACGGTATGTTGGAAGAGTTCCAAACAAAATACCGTGACATACTAGACGATAAAGGCAGGATACATCGCTACTTATGATGCTACCAAAGAGGCAGTCTGGGTGTATATTGGTTCATGAGATGAACTACGTTCCTACCATTGTGAGACAATGGAGTTGTGGCTTATGCCAAGGAACGCCGGTCCCATCAGTGATCCAGACAAATTCTAAGGCAGTATCACCTGATCATGGAGATGGTTGATCTCTAAGGGATCGAGGTAAAGAGAGTAGACTCAGAGGACAACACAGCGGATCCACTCACAAAGGCCTGTTCCCAGAGAGAGACTTTTATGGGATGGTTGAGTATGAGATACTACCACCACTGCTACAGATGGCCCTAGTGCAAGTGGGAGATTGTTAGTTATATGTATGCCCTAGAGGCCATTACTGTACATATGATGTATATTGTAGTGGATGCTAGGACGTATATAGGGAGGACTTTCTTGCTCGACATGATAGTATGCTATCTGGTTGATCTTTACCTTAACGTGTACACTGTTTGTCTCTCTGTTACATGTTGGTAAAGCCCTTAGGATGTGTACTTGACTACCTGGACTATGATGCGGATCATACTATTGGGGACATGGTAGTCCATAAGTACATCCTTCAAAGTCCCTAGTCGTGGGTGTATCGAGACGGGGCATCGATATACTAGAGTAGACTAGCGTGTACCTTCTCGACCCATATAGATGGGCGATGGATGATCCCATATCCATTGGTGTTTGACATCAGAGATGATATACGGGTGCTCAGTAGAGACTGGGTACACTGGACGGACTCGCCGAGAACTCCCAGATGGTATTATACCTCACGTCAGATGGCGGTTCTCTGGTGACACTGGTACAGAGTAGTCTGTTGACCCGAGATCGTCATAGAGTCTTGTGTGGTTCCCACTGTGCTTTGATTTCCATCTTACCACGTCCAAGAGGGCATGCAAAACGGTGGTTTTTGGGTACAGTCCCGAGTCACATGGAGGCAATGAGCGATAGGAGGGGATTCGTCTCTCCCGGTATAGGGGGTTGATGTTGCGCTGTGTTCGATTGGCTATAACAGGAAATCCCTGGCCTGGGTTGCTGAGATTTACTGGTAAGTGTTACCAGTAGTTTCTCGAAGTGTTATAGACCTCATATCGACACGACTTATCGAGCTATTGGGGTCTGACGTTTACCACCCCTAGGCGAGATATGCGACATATCAGACGATCAGACCGGACTGTACGGTAGTGTTACTGGTTGGATTCACTGGAGTGTGAGCGGGCTTGCTCGTCGATCTTCAGATCGCTCAATACCCGGGTGGCCGTTACGTTTAGCAGACCGCTTGCGGCTTGTGGATGTTTGATATGATCATCATCTGCTGCCGGCGTATTGACGAGTCTTTAGAGTCCTATACAGAGGTTTCCTGGCTCAAGCGAAACGAAATAGGAGCGCATATGAGATATGTGTGGGACCGAGAATAATGCGTGTATGTGATACCGTATTTCATTCTCGCGATCAATGTGTCGGATGGTTGTATGCGATTTAACCTAGTTATCGATTCAAGCGTTGAATCGATAAGCCGATACATTGGATACCAGTCGGTTATGTGCGACATGACCGGATCGTTAAATCAAGTGTTGATTTAATGATTTAATGCATAATTGTATATTTGATATATTACTTTGCATTAACTAGTATCGGTTCACTTTAAAATGGATTTTCTCACTCGGGTGTGCGCATTGCATATGCGATATGATTTTGTGCACTTGCTTGTATCATGTTTGATGATGCATGCCAAACTTGGTTAAGTGTAAAGAATGAACCATGGTAATGAATCGGTTAGGGTTTTGATTTTTATTTATTCATTTATCTTTCTTATTTATTCTTTTTGGAAAAAGGAAAAAGAAAGATAAATGGTGGCATATTTTGGATTTAGTTGAAGTTTCTTGAAACTTTGACTAAGTCTTCATTCTTGTCCTATACTTAACCCTAACCATTTTAACTAACCTAAGTTAATTCTCTTCACTTAACTAGAGTTAAAAGTATGATAAGTATTGTTTTATTTTCTATTTTTAATTCAAGACTTATCATATCATCTTCATCTTCTTCCATTCTTCAAGTGAAGAAAGCTTCATTTTCATCAATGGTGATTGATGATTAAGAGTGAGAAATCCATTTCTAAAGTCTACCCACTTCCTATTTCTTCATCCTCTACCTCTTGCCAAGTAGTAGAGTGTGTTTACTTCACAAGTTTCATGACTTGGTGAAGTTGTGAGCTTGATCTAGCGATGCCTCGACGTAGATCATCTTCGGCATGGACATCGACGACCTAGCTTGCCCATTCTCCGATGAAGCCGACACTAGAGCCCGGAATCCGTCTTGGACAGCGAGGAGACTTCGTTGCGGAGCTATGGAGGTGGACAAACGGATCTACAAAGGTTGTATATCCGTATCCCTTAGTTAAGTGTTAACTAGTTAGCTTTTTCGCCTAGAATTCTAGCCAACGATCCGTAGTCGGGTTTCTCGGCACCTAGATTTTTTGAAATTGGCATGGTTGATGCCTTGTGAGACCTCTTGAGAGTGCCTAGTAACCCTACAGTGGTATCAGAGCCTAGCTAGAGCCTTAGGCGAAGTCCATACGAAGTTTGAAACCCGAACGAACCCGAAACCCCAACTCAAATGTGCTCTCTGTACTTTTTCTAAAAACAGGGATTTTTCAGTATTAAAAATATGTAGAAATATCAGCAGGAAAATATAAGAGTAACTGTGCAATTCGTAACCCTAATTCCATTAAAGCGCCGCGCTTCCGCGGCACGAGCATGGCTCGTGCGGCGGAAACGCGGCCTGTTTGTCGTTTTGTGTGGTGATGTTTGCACAGTAACTCCTATTTAACAGTGCTGGTTTTCCTGGGTATTTTTAATATTTATTCAAGTGTTGAATATTCTGGAGTTGTTTTGGGGATTCGGTGTTTCGATCGGGGTATCAAATTTTGTCTATTTGGCTTTCCGGATAAATTTTAAAATATGTTAAAAAGTTCGACCGGATATAAATACCCAATTTTTTCCCTGTCGGGAAATTTCCAAGTGTTGGATTTTTCCGTAGTTTAACGACGTTCGAAGTAGTGCAAGTAACGCGATGGACCCTCTAGAAGACAACAAACCTTAACTCGATTATGTGACCGTCTTGAACTGCCCTTTGAACCTTCGGGTTTGGGGCAGTACGGCATGCCACATGTGAGGCGTTGGCTTGACCCTTCTACGGCTGGACCGTCGGTACTGAGGCACGAACTAAATGTTGTTAGACTTATTTCATGTATTGAGCAGTATCGGGAAAACTTGGGTGTTCGATTGTTCGATCGGAAAGTTTAACATTTTCTATTTATCCGGAATGGGATACAATAAGTTATGAGATAACGGAATGAATATTATAAACGTAGCAGTTTAGTCTCACTTGATCGGTTGCCACGGAATTTTGATGTGATCAAAAGTCCGTCGCAATCACGTAGCGTACGCGGATACTCGCCGGGTAAACTTAATAGACAGCCTCACTCCATAGCCCCGACCAAGTGACTGTAGGAGAACCCCGTCGCCGAAAGCATCCGTTCGGGTGCTCGCGGTAGCGGTGTTCCGCCTTGGTGCACTTCGTCGACGGTATCGGGGGTGCAGCCGCCTACTGAAGTTTGCGACGAGCATTCGATCAGGATGTCGGGAATCTTGTTGAATTGCCCGACTTGATATTGAAAAGTGTTTTCGATTTTGAGACTAAAATGCGGGGTTTATAATTGTTAGGCATGCGATGTCTAAGTAATTCATTTGGTCAGGCATGCGATGTCTGAGGTGGTTGCGGATTCCAACTGTTGTAGTTTTACACTTTCTTTTCTGTGACCGTAAGTGTAATATGTGATATCGCCGGTTTCGTTGCTATATGTCAACGACAATTGGGATGGACATATTTACTTACGTTGATGACATGTGATGTTATGTGTTGCTGGATATGTTATATTGGATCGTCGTGTTTGAATAGCCGGGGGTTTTTATGTGAGATGAGTGTTTTTCATTTTCATTCATGTAAAAACTTGTATGTAATATTCTTTTATTGGGGCGCTTCCAGGTTGCGGAAGCTGTCACCCTTTGTATATTATTTACTTTTCCGCACTAGGATAGACCCAAGGAGGAGGGCACAAGTAACCGGGTTCTGGAGTCCAGTGGGAGACCAACTCGAGGAGTCGAGTCCGGGTCTCCTAACACCAGAATTGGTAGGGTTGCTTGCCGCTCTCGTAGGGGTCTAGGGGTGTGGGTTTGGCTATTCATCACGACCGTGGAATCCGTGTTTTATACTGGCTCGTATTGAAAACACGGACGTCCTAGTATATCCAATATTTCATATGATTCTTCTGCTGTGATGTTCTGTGATAGATACAGTATATAGTATATATGATATATTATATAGGCGTTACTTATGTTTTACACCCGTGCTAGCCCTGCCCCGCTCTGCCGTTAGTTACCTAACCTAACGGTGCACGAGGGGACATCGAGGCGAATGCGGATGGCATAAGTGTACGTCGTATTTATCTGTGATGATTAGGTAATTAAATGATGGGACTTCATTAATATGATTAATGAAATAAAAGAAACCTAATAATGTTGCAGAATCGAATTTCAAAATAAAACAGGTAGCTACAGTTCTTGCTTTGCACAGCGGTATATGTGATATATCCTGCACCTTATTCGATAAGGAAAGGACCGAGATCCCTTCACTGGGAGTGACTCCTTTAGCAATAACTGGCAGATGCTACACACTCGGTTTGTCTTTTGATTGCTTTTAAGAGTTTTTGCTTTGCACAGTGATATATGTGATATATCCCGCACCTCATTCGACGAGGAAAGGACCGACGATCCCTTCACCGGGAGTGACTCCTTTAGCAAAACTAGAAAAGCCTCAAAAGCACTCCATTTCAAAATTCATTCGATCCTACAACGATATCAAGTTCATTACGCAATAGGTTTTCAGAAAAACCTGTCGTAGCCCTCCGTCATTTCAGATAAGTAGTAGTTAGTATTCGTGCTATGTTTGTTGGCCTGCGTCAAGGCGTAGTGTGCGGTAGCTAACTGGTGCTTATCTGCATAAGCATATGATGTGATTGGATTAGGGTAGTCGTGCGACTTTGTTGGCCTGCGTCAAGGGTCGTGCGGGTGGGTTTAATTCAATCAGGAAATGACGGGTTGAACTTGACTAGCGGACTATGGTTTGTTGGCCTGCGTCAAGGTCATAGGACGCTAGGGGCAAAAAGATTATCGGGAATTTCAAGTGTTGAAATTTGCAATGAGATTGCATACCTTCTATGAGATAGTTGGATCCCGATACCCGCTGCGAGTAAGAGTTACTCCTGGGAGAGTTTTATACATTAGAATTAGCCGATCAAGTAGGTGTCTAGAAAGGTGTTAACGAGGTTACGCCTCTGGGAAAATGAGGTTTACATTAATTAGGTTCGTGCGAAAGCACGGGGGACCTCCCTCAAAGTACCGACACTGGCCTGGCTGAAAGATTGGCGAACTTGTAGTGTGTAATTAATCCCGGCTAGTCTTTCCTTTTAGGGTTTGAAGGAAGATTTGATAAAAAGCAGTGGGAGCCATCCTGATTAGATAAAATAATAACCAATCAATTCTTGACAGAGCGCACGCTGAGAGTTTTCTTCTCTCTCTTTCCAGGTAGCGACCATATCACGCCTTAATCAAGATAATAATACGGAAAATTGACCGAACCCGTTTGTTATATTGAGCTGGGGAACGTTGGTCCCGCTCCAACTTATAAATGTTATAAGACAGAGCAGGAAATTGGGGAATACCAGAATTCCCGTCCAGCCAAAACGAAGAGAGTGCATGCTGATGCATCATCTTCAGGTGTGTTCATTATACAGAACTGTTTCTCAGTATCCTTTACGTCCTGGGTATGTGATACCAGATCAGGATCCCAGATATGTAATCTGTTACATAGGGCTACAGAAAGGTAGAGAACTGAGAACGGGTGATAAGTTTCATGAGGCAGAAAACGGGGCAAGTGTTGCAGCCAAGTCTGTTGGTCACTGTCACCCTGTATTCCAAATACATTGATTCTGAACGAATGTTATTAGATACCGAACCTGATATACAAAATCATATCAGTCTCTTTATTAGTAAAGAAAGGATATAATTTTGTATTGTTGGACAATGTTTTGAACATTTCCTATATCAAAAGTTGATCGGTTCAGGCACGTTATCTAAAAGCATTGATGTTCTAAATCAAACTACAGTTCTTTAGTATAAGGAACACACATAAGAGCAAGAGTTCAGAAATGAACGGATCCTTCTTAAGGTATTGTAGACTAGGTCAGATCAATGTGACCCGACTAGCTAAAGTTACATGTAGATGCATATTTAAATCAGTTTGAATCTACATCTTGTGAAACTTGCCAGTCATGTCACAAAGATATAATGACACTAGCTCTATTTATTGGAAACAGAGAAAGAGTTAGTGAACTCTTGGGATGATACATGTTGATGTATGTAAGTCCCCTGTCTACACATGCCAAGACCGGTTCTTTGTACTTCATTACATTCTCTGATAATCTCTCAAGATTCAGACATATGTTCCTGTTGAAACACAAGTCTGAACCTTTTGAGATATTCATAGAATATAAGTTAGAAGTAGAGAACCAATACGGGTATAAGTATTATGTCCTATGATGAGATCAAGGAGGAGAATACTTGAGCACGGAAATACTGGACTATTCTAAAGGAGAATGAGATTCTCTCTCAGCATTACTCCTCTGTATACACCATAGCACGATGGTATATCAGGACGGAGCAATCACACCCTATACGATAAGGTGTGCTCTATGATGAGTACTACTGAGTTACCTATTTCCTTATGGGAGTTATGCACTTGAGAAGCTGCATACCTATTGAATAGGGTTCAAATCAAATCAGTTGCCTACCACTTCATATTTGATATGATAAGGGAAGAGCCCATCTCTTAAGTTAGTTAAGATTTGGGGTTGTCCGGCCTATGTCTGAAAGCAAAATCCGGACAAGCTCGAGGCAATGTAAGTTATGTAGAACTGGAAAGGTTCCAGCTATACAAATTACAGCAGATGATTTGAAAGAACCAAAGGATTCAATGGTTACCAACGAACCTCGGCCTCTCCGCCGATCTAGTAGGGTTCCTCACCCACCTGAGAGTTACTTCGGTTTCTCTATGACAGTGGGAGCGAGGATTGCATCATGAGATGATGACCCAACTAGCTTCGAGCTGGCCATCGAGAGTAAGACTCTGTAAGAATGGCTGGATGTTTAGCGATCTGAGATGGAATCCTTATACACCAACAAAGTATGGACTTTGGTTGCTATATCTGAAGGGTTAAATCCCCATCAGGAGCAAGTATATCTTGAGAAGATTACTTGGTGTACATGGAAAGGTTGAGACTTTCAAAGCTAGACTTGTTAAAGGTTTGCATCATTGACCAGGCGTGGATAATGATGAAACCTTTTCCAGTGGCTGTACTTAAGTCCATCCAGATCCTACTTGTCACGGCTACATACCATGATTACGATATCTGGTGGTTGGGTGTCATGACTGCTTTTCTAAATGATGTTTTAGAAGATAGCATCTATAAGAACACAACCAGAGGGCTTCGTAGACAGTGGGAGCAGCGGAACCGTGTGCAAGATGATTTATAAGATAAAACAGGCATCGCGGAGTTGGAACATCTGTTTTGATGTGGTAGTCAAAGAGTTTGACTTCATCAAAATGATAGATGAACTTTGTATATACGAAAAGGTAGTAGGGAGTATGGTGACGATCCTCATAGAGTACGTGGATGACATACTCTTGATAGGGAAGGAGTTTCCTATGCTACGCTCGGTCAATCTCCGTTTATCACAATGATTCTCCATATAGGATCATAATGATACCTACTAACTCCTGGATTTTGGATCTATGAGATAGATCTAAATGGTTGTTAGGATTCTCACTAGTTGTAGTGAGAAGGTATCAATCGACCCTGGGGAGAATCACTGGAATGGTTCCAGGGTGATAAAGACGACTGAGTGTCAGTCACAGGCATTGTCTTTACCCTCAGTAAAGGGACGGTATGTTGGAAGAGTTCCAAACAAAATACCGTGACATACTAGACGATAAAGGCAGGATACATCGCTACTTATGATGCTACCAAAGAGGCAGTCTGGGTGTATATTGGTTCATGAGATGAACTATGTTCCTACCATTGTGAGACAATGGAGTTGTGGCTTATGCCAAGGAACGCCGGTCCCATCAGTGATCCAGACAAATTCTAAGGAAGTATCACCTGATCATGGAGATGGTTGATCTCTAAGGGATCGAGGTAAAGAGAGTAGACTCAGAGGACAACACAGCGGATCCACTCACAAAGGCCTGTTCCCAGAGAGAGACTTTTATGGGATGGTTGAGTATGAGATACTACCACCACTGCTACAGATGGCCCTAGTGCAAGTGGGAGATTGTTAGTTATATGTATGCCCTAGAGGCCATTACTGTACATTTGATGTATATTGTAGTGGATGCTAGGACGTATATAGGGAGGACTTTCTTGCTCGACATGATAGTATGCTATCTGGTTGATCTTTACCTTAACGTGTACACTGTTTATCTCTCTGTTACATGTTGGTAAAGCCCTTAGGATGTGTACTTGACTACCTGGACTATGATGCGGATCATACTAGTAGGGACATGGTTGTCCATAAGTACATCCTTCAAAGTCCCTAGTCGTGGGTGTATCGAGACGGGGCATCGATATACCAGAGTAGACTAGCGTGTACCTTCTCGACCTATATAGATGGGCGATGGATGATCCCATATCCATTGGTGTTTGACATCAGAGATGATATACGGGTGCTCAGTAGAGACTGGGTACACTGGACGGACTCGCCGAGAACTCCCAGATGGTATTATACCTCACGTCAGATGGCGGTTCTCTGGTGACACTGGTACAGAGTAGTCTGTTGACCCGAGATCATCATAGAGTCTTGTGTGGTTCCCACTGTGCTTTGATTTCCATCTTACCACGTCCAAGAGGGCATGCAAAACGGTGGTTTTTGGGTACAGTCCCGAGTCACATGGAGGCAATGAGCGATAGGAGGGGATTCGTCTCTCCCGGTATAGGGGGTTGATATTGCGCTGTGTTCGATTGGCTATAACAGGAAATCCCTGACCAGGGTTGCTGAGATTTACTGTTAAGTGTTACCAGTAGTTTCTCGAAGTGTTATAGACCTCATATCGACACGACTTATCGAGCTATTAGGGTCTGACGTTTACCACCCCTAGGCGAGATATGCGACATATCAGACGATCAGACCGGACTGTACGGTAGTGTTACTGGTTGGATTCACTGGAGTGTGAGCGGGCTTGCTCGTCGATCTTCAGATCGCTCAATACCCGGGTGGCCGTTACGTTTAGCAGACCGCTTGCGGCTTGTGAATGTTTGATATGATCATCATCTGCTGCCGGCGTATTGACGAGTCTTTAGAGTCCTACACAGAGGTTTCCTGGCTCAAGCGAAACGAAATAGGAGCGCATATGAGATATGTGCGGGACCGAGAATAATGCGTGTATGTGATACCGTATTTCATTCTCGCGATCAATGTGTCGGATGGTTGTATGCGATATAACCTAGTTATCGATTCAAGCGTTGAATCGATAAGCCGATACATTGGATACCAGTCGGTTATGTGCGACATGACCGGATCGTTAAATCAAGTGTTGATTTAATGATTTAATGCATAATTGTATATTTGATATATTACTTTGCATTAACTAGTATCGGTTCACTTTAAAATGGATTTTCTCACTCGGGTGTGCGCATTGCATATGCGATATGATTTTGTGCACTTGCTTGTATCATGTTTGATGATGTATGCCAAACTTGGTTAAGTGTAAAGAATGAACCATGGTAATGAATGGGTTAGGGTTTTGATTTTTATTTATTCATTTATCTTTCTTATTTATTCTTTTTGGAAAAAGGAAAAAGAAAGATAAATGGTGGCATATTTTGGATTTAGTTGAAGTTTCTTGAAACTTTGACTAAGTCTTCATTCTTGTCCTATACTTAACCCTAACCATTTTAACTAACCTAAGTTAATTCTCTACACTTAACTAGAGTTAAAAGTATGATAAGTATTGTTTTATTTTCTATTTTTAATTCAAGACTTATCATATCATCTTCATCTTCTTCCATTCTTCAAGTGAAGAAAGCTTCATTTTCATCAATGGTGATTGATGATTAAGAGTGAGAAATCCATTTCTAAAGTCTACCCACTTCCTATTTCTTCATCCTCTACCTCTTGCCAAGTAGTAGAGTGTGTTTACTTCACAAGTTTCATGACTTGGTGAAGTTGTGAGCTTGATCTTGCGATGCCTCGACGTAGATCATCTTCGGCATGGACATCGACGACCTAGCTTGCCCATTCTCCGATGAAGCCGAAGCTAGAGCCCGGAATCCGTCTTGGACAGTGAGGAGACTTCGTTGCGGAGCTATGGAGGTGGACAAACGGATCTACAAAGGTTGTATATCCGTATCCCTTAGTTAAGTGTTAACTAGTTAGCTTTTTCGCCCAGAATTCTAGCCAACGATCCGTAGTCGGGTTTCTCGGCACCTAGATTTTTTGAAATTGGCATGGTTGATGCCTTGTGAGACCTCTTGAGAGTGCCTAGGAACCCTACATTATGCATATCTGTGATCTGTAATGTTGTTGGATTGTGTATATGAACTTGTTGGATTGTCGCGGATGAATAGCCGGGGTTTCTGAGATGAGAGTTTCTTTATCTTTCATTTGATGTAATATGTAAATTGATGTAATATTATTTTATGGCCGCACATCCGGGATGAGGTTGTAACTGCCATTATATATTATTTCTTTTACTGTTTTTGCTCCTAGGATAGACCCAAGGTGGGGTGCACAAGCTACCGGGTACCTCGAAGTGCCGAGTGGCCTAATCACGTTGTTGAGGAAGGTTTCTTTACTTCGGGTACTTGGCGGGAAGTTTGCCGCACCCGTAGGGGTCTAGGGTGGGGTTTGGCTACTCATCGCGACCATGTAATCCATATTTCGTTGCAGGTTCGAACGAAACGCGGATTCCTAGTATATCCAATGTGTTCATCTATGATCTGGAATGGCTATCATTGCATCTGACGAATGTATATATCTATATATGATATCTAGTAGGCATTGCTTATGTTTTGCATCCGCGCTAGTCCAGCCGCCGCTCTGTCGTTAGTTAAGTAACCTAAAGGGTGATGACGGGGCCCCGTGGCGAATGCGGATGGCATAAGCGTACGTCATATTTTCGTTGTTTTCTGCAATGGTAGGATTAACTGATGGGACGCATTATATTAATGCAAATAAAAACAAACCTAAAAGACGTTGTTGGAACAATTTTCAAAAAGCTGTTATTGCAAGGACGTTCTATTTTTTTTGCACAGAGGTATTCGGTTATGAATGCCCATCACCTCATTCGACGAGGCAAGGGCTGAGATGTAAGTGCACGGTGGCGCCCCGGCCGTCGATCCGTCGCCGGAAACGCGGAAACAAAAAACTTTGCGAAACTTGCAAACCGGCACCACCGCGCACAAAAACCCGGATCGGGCCATTATCCTAGCTACTAGCAAACTAAAAGATAGGTGAAGAGATATACCAAGCGATCCATGTCCTTCGGTCTTCGTCTCCACTCCAATCTCCCGCGGAATCTCCGTCCGTCACTTCCTCGTCGAAACGGGCACCACATCGCCGAATTCTTTTACGGGCTCCCACCTCTGGACCGAGGCAACTCGAGCGCGAAGTTGGCTAACCAACGCGTCCAAGGTTTGCTGTAGATGTAGTGTAGTAGGCTATGTCTCTTTGGGGTATAGAAGTTTCCTTGATGTTGTGGAGGAGGAAAAATAATCTTTGGAATGATGTGTGTAATTTTTGCAAGCATGCATAAAATGAGATGATATATCTTCCATCACTAGAAAATTAAAACCTCTCTTCCTCCCTCACCAAAGTGGCCGGCCTCACATGATCAAGAATGGTGGAGGGAATCTCAATACAAGAGAAGAAAAAGAATGAATATCATGAGAAAATGGTCACACCAATCTCTCACTCACATCCTTTCACCAACCATCATAATGGAATGGACTAGAAAAGAATCTCATGATGATAATAATATCATAATGAAGCCACAAATGCATGAAACCCCCTCCACAATAAGTTATTTGCAAACTTGCAAATAACCCCCTCCACCAGAAAGTCCGGCCGTGAAGGAACAAAGGAAAACCGGCCGGAACGGAATGCAAACTGGCAACTTCAGAAAACTAATCCCGTAATAAATTACAGGAAAACCCCACGACTGCATATACATGCCTGCATTTGTATTCCCACTGAACACAAATGCAAAGAGACAAAATCTACACGGTCTAATACTAGGATCCGGCTTAAACCAAAGACGGCTAGTAAAAACCCGTCCTATCACGATCCGTGCAATACCGCACGTATCTGATCGAACCCTGCCATATCTCCATACGGCCTCTACAGCGTTTCGCCCGAAACCTGAGTAACTGTGTGTGGTGGACTCTAAAGACTCATCAATACTATGGCTGTGGATTTAACCACTAGCACGTCAGAGGTATTAGCCATACGTGACGGGCTACCAGCTATTGACCAAAAGGGACGTCGTGCCGGTTTGCTAGTTTGCAAAGTTTTTCGTTTCCGCGTTTCCGGCGTCGGATCGACGACCGGGGCGCCGCCATGCACTTACATTGGTATCAGAGCCAGGCCGTTAACCTTGCCTAGCTTGCTCTAGTATGTTTAAAGACTCGATCGAACAAAAGCCCAAAAACCGTATTTTTAGTGCATGTGTTTTCTGTCGAAATTTTTTCTGCTCCAAATTTTTTTCAGGTTGTTTCAGAATAACATGCAGGGAATTATAAGACTTCTGGAAAAATTTTGTTGGATGATTCGACCGTTCCACCGCGGAACCGTGGCCAAACCCATGCATTGGCCGCGGTTCCGCGGCCATTATAACTCCTTGCTGCACCAATTTTTTTCTAGAGGGTCTTATACTGTGAAATAGGGGTTTTGGGATATTCTTTTTGGGCCCAGATTTTCTGTAAGTGCTACAGTACTGCTTGGTGCCCACTTTGATAAATTTGTTCGATCGGATGTTTTAAACATGTTAGTTCACAGTATTTACATTATATCTGTGACCGTGAATGTCACTCGATCGGTAAATCCAGTCTATCTGCTATAGCCCTTTTAGACGGATTTGCGAACGTGACATTCACATTGATGTTCTGTGTTTTGCTGTGATATTGCGGATTGGTCATGGGGGATAGCCTGGATGCAATAATAGTACAGTTTTGTTTTTTATGTACATTTGATATTGCGGGGCGAGCGTCCGACATGTGGACTGCCATCACTGCCTATTTGTATTATTCATTTGGGGCACGAACGGGTCGAGGTCGATGTACCCGTTGTATGTATATTTTTAATTTCTGTACTAGGATTACCCCACGGAGGGGTGCACGGATAGCCGGGTTCTAGAGGGCAACGGGCCCGCATCTCATGGCTTTGAGACGGAAGGGGCTTTACTCTAGAATTGGCGGGCTATTCGCCGCACTCGTAGGGGGCACAGGTTGACCCAGGAGGGGTACCCAAGTTACCGGATTCCGTGAAGTGCGGGGTGGTCCATTCACGTTGCTGAAGAGGGCTGCCTCGCTTCAGGTTTTGGCGGGTAACTTGCCGCGCCCATAGGGGTCTAGGATTTCATTGCACAGGCTATCCGCACGACCAGGGGAACGTCAGGTTTCAGTAGCGGCTCTATGAAGCCCGGGGATCCCAGATATCTGTATTGTTCTGTGATGCTGTACATTTCTGTGATGTTGCAATTTTATCACGCCTTGAGCGAAAATTATATATTATATATATACTGGTAGATGTTGTATATGTTTTGCATCCGCGCTAGTCCTGTCCCCGCTCTGTCGTTAGTTAAGTAACCTAACGGGTGATGACGGGACCCAGTGGCGAATGCGGATGGCATATACGTACATCATTATTTTCGTTCTTTTATGGTGTGATCAATTGATGGGACTGCGTTGATTTGGCTCAATGCAAGCTAAAAAAACCTATTCTGATGTTGTTGGAACACTTTTCAAAAAGCTGTTATTGCAGGGGCGTTCTCTTTTGTTTTGCACAGTGGTATCAGTTGGAATATCCTGCTCCTCAGTCGACGAGGAAAGGGCCGAGATCCCTTCACCGGGAGTGACCCCTTGGACAGAAGTTTGCGTCAGTGAAATAACTTCACTATAGCCGATTACTTTTGCTTTGCATCATGGTATTCAGTTGGAATATCCTACACCTCAGTCTACGGGGAAAGAGCCGAGATCCCTTCGCCAGGAGTGACCTCTTTAGCAAAGGTTTTCGTCACTATATTTTTAAAAGCTATCCGGTTCCTTCAACGATATCAAGTTCATTACGTTAAACGTTTTCGCCAGAAACCATTCGTAGCCCTCCGTCATTTCAGACGGGTAGCACGTAGTATTCATTCTATGTTTGTTGGCCTTCGTCAAGGCATATTGTATGGTAGCTGCTTGTTACCTTTCTGCTGCATAGATAGATGCGTTGGTTTGGGACAGTCGTATAGCCTTGTTGGCCCTAGTCAAGGGCTTGTACGGGTGGGTTCAAATCAACCTGGACAATGACGGGTAGAACTTGACATGTGACTTATGATTTGTTGGCCTTCGTCAAGGTCATAAGAGCATGGGGCAAAAATCCACATCGGGAGTTTCTAAAGAAACTGAAACTTGCCAGATATGCGCATACCTTCTAGAGTGTGATAACGTGAGCGGAATCCGTCACGTTATCATGCGATGATAGTTGGATCCCGATTCCCACTGATGAGTTGGTTTACTCCTCGGGTTATCCCGGCTAATTCTTCTTTCAGGTTTGGGGAAGAATTTGACGTTACAGTGGGAGGTTTCCAGATTAGATAAAGTGATAACCCTTCTGATCTAGGTTAGAGTGCACACTGAGTGTTTCTTTTCTCTCTCTCTTTGGCAGCGACCATTAACCCGACCCTAGACTATGACTCATTGACCAAGTTGACCGAACCTTCTTAACACTGGCTTTTGGATTGCAGAGTTGCAGACCTCATTGCTACTCCTACTTTTACCCTTTTCTCCGGGACACCCCGTATTACTACAAACGTCCACTTCCATTGGACAAAACCATCGTATGGTTATATACGAACTCGAAGGAATTCGAGGATGGTTTCCGATTCTGGAGAAAACGAATAGGACTATTCAGTTATCTTTTCCTTTTACCTTCTCTCAGGTTGCGAGTACTCCTTGCTTTAGGAGACAGTACATCTATTACGCAAATTGGATAGTCTTCTTCCAAATCTTAGGCTGGTGCCGAACGGTGGGGAATGAAGAAAACCAATTAGCCTAACGGTGGTGTACAGAAGGTATTAAGTTAAGAAAAAGCAAGGGATTAGTAAGAGGGCAAAGTAAAATGCGGCTGCTATTCACAACAATACCAAGTATTTCTTCGCCAATCCTAAATCACCTTTGTATTTCTCCAGGACACTCCGTATCACTACGAAGATCCCAAGTTTATTGGATAATCCATCGTATGGTTATATACGAACTCGAAAGGAACTTGTTCCAGTTCGGGGATGGATCCTGGTTCCGGAGAAATAGGAATAAGGTTCATTCGGTTGTCTTTTATCTTCACCTTCTCTTGCATTGCGAGTGTTCCTAGGATTAGGACAGTACACCCATTATACTTATTGGATAGTCTTCTTCCAAACCATAGGCTGGTGCCGAACAGTAGGGAAGGAAGAAAACCATTTGGCCTAAAGGGGTGTACAAAAGGTAATGACTAAAGATATAAAAAGGGATTTGGAGAAGTGGCAAAGAATTATACGGTTACAGTTGTGAATCTGGATAATGGAAGAGGCATTACTAGGAATACCAGGATAACCCATCGAAACATTTCAATGTTTCAGTTTCACTGTGTACTGTTAAAAGAAAACTGAGTTCCCAATTAGACACTTGCTCCAGGGTATTGTAAGTCCACGTTGCCCACCCCGGTTCTTACGGGGAGGCGGAAAACGGAATAAAAATCAAATTTTTATCAACTTAGGCAACATGGACTAGACAAAGAAGGATCTTTGCTAAACAAAAACAAGCTAAAGCTAACTAGAAACTAGCTAAGTGTTAGAAAGGTTATACCTAGGGCTTTATGTCCTTCTCTCCTTGCTCCTTGGAGTAGTGGAAAGAGGTCACCTTTGTCGTCTTCTCACGTCGAAGAAAGATCCACCCGAAAGCCTTAACCTTTGGCTTCAACTCCAAGCTAGAAGTAACTAGGGTGCAAGAAGTGCTAGTTCTAGAACCCTAGATGAGAGTAGAGATTATCAAGAAGAGGTTTTTCTCAAGCTCAAGTATTTCTTAACACATGAGAGGGGAGAGCTTGAGGGAGAGGAAGAACAAGAGAGAGAAAGTCAATAATAGAATGAGAGAAAATATGAAGCATTCTCTCATATATGTGTGAATTATTGTAATTAGATAATTAGCTATATAATTGTCATGGTTAATCAAGACATGACCATTATCATTTCATTTTTAATGCAATTTGCAATGATCAAAGAGCATTTTCCAAATGAAATGATGATGGTCAAAGTGTCAACCTAGGTCAACAAGTCAAGGAGGTCAAATGGTCAACAACCATAACCATGCACAATTATATTAAACTAATATCAATTAACCATAATACACACATAAGCATTAGGGTTAATAAAATAACAATAGTCATTAACCCTAATCAAAGTCCTCTCCCTCTGTCTCAAGTAACTGTGCATACGCACCCGTATTCGTGATCCGAGGAACACGAATACAATGAGAAAAAACCAATCCCAAATCTATACTAGGATCTGGCTTAAACCAAAGCCCTCTAGTATAAGCTGTCCGGACAGCAAACGTGCACAAGTGCGCGGATATGAACGAACCCTGTCGCAAAACCATGCGACCTCTACTCATTTTTCCTAAAGGCGAATAGCTCTCTGTGTGGGACTCTAAAGACTCGACACTACGCTGGCAGTGGGTTTAACCACAGACCGCAAGCTGCACTAGCTGTACGTAACGGTCCCCAGGTAAATGCCGATAAGAAGACTGACGAGGTGAACCCCATCTGAACTCCTACTGAGCCTGTATGTGACAGTGTCCGTACAGTCCGGTATGTTCGTCTGATACATCGCATGGCGGGCCTAGGGGGCGGTGAACGTCAGTCCCCTAATAGCGGTACAAGTCATGTCGGAGTGTAGCCCAGAACACCCTGAGATAACACTGGAAACCTACCAGTATATCTCGCTTGCCCTGGCCAGGGACTACTCGTGTAATGGCTCTCCTAGACACAGCGCGATGTCAACCCCCAATACCGGGAGAGACGAATCCTGTCTAACCGTCACTGCCTCCAAGTGCTTCGGGACTGCACCCAAAAACTACCTGTTTGCACGACTCCTTTGAGCCGTGGTAGGGTAGTAATCAAAGTGCAGTGGGAACACACTCGAGGCGAAGTGACAGTGTCAAGTCAGCGGACTAAGCTGTACTCATGTCACCTGGGAACTGATAACTGACGATAGGTATAATACCAACCAACAGTCCCCGACGAGTCCTGTCCAGTGTACTCGTAACCTAACGAGCACCCGCATACTATCTCAAGTACGACGTACTGACGGCTGTGGGACAGACCGTCTCCCACGCTGGGATGAGAAGCGCATACGCTAGTCTACTCCGGAGTATCGATGCCCTGTCTCGATAGTCCAACGACCAGGGACCTATATAAGGATGTGCTTATGGATTACCCAGCTTCCACGAGTGTGAGCGCCATCACAACGCTGGTAATCAAGCAAAAGATCCTAAGGGCTCTACTAATATGTATATCAGCGATATGCTAAAAGAAACACATGCACATATTAAAGCAGAGACAAACCAAGTAGCATACTACCATTTCGAGCAAGATTGTATATACAACTGTGAATATCCTAAGCTTTCATCAAGTAATATACAAACTAGTATGATACAGTAATGGCCTCTGGGGCATATACACTAACAATCTCCCACTTGCACTAAGGCCATGTACTGGCGTATCGAAGACCTATCATCTCGATCAGCCGCTCGAACTGAGTCTGCGGTAGGGCCTTCGTGAGTGGATCTGCAGTGTTATTTTCCGTATTTACTCTCTTCACCTCGATCTCCTGGCGATCTATGATCTCCCTGATCAGGTGGTACCGCCTCAAAATGTGCCTGGACTTTTGATGGGACCTGGGTTCCTTCGCTAAAGCTATAGCTCCGTTGTTGTCGCAATACAGCGGTATTGGATCAACAATGGTAGGAACCACCTGAAGCTCCGTGAGGAACTTCTTCATCCAGACAGCTTCCTTTGCGGCATCGCAAGCAGCTATGTACTCCGCTTCCATAGTTGAGTCAGCAACGGTCTCCTGCTTGGAACTCTTCCAGCAAACCGCCCCTCCATTGAGGGTAAAGACATAACCCGACATGGACTTGGAGTCATCCTTATCACTCTGGAAGCTGGAGTCAGCAAAGGCCTCGAGCTGGAGGTCTTTCCTGCCATACACCAAGAACATCTCCTTAGTTCTTCTCAGGTACTTGAGAATGTTCTTTACCGCTATCCAGTGTTTCTCCCCTGGGTTTGACTGATACCGGCTTACAACACTCAATGCGTATGCTACATCTGGTCTGGTACACAACATCGCATACATTATAGAGCCTACCGCTGAAGCGTAGGGTATAATAGACATGTGATCCCTTTCCAAATCAGTCTTGGGAGACATCTCTTTGGAGAGGGTGATCCCGTGACAAGCCGGTAGATTACCGCGCTTGGAATCTTCCATACTGAATCTTTTCAGTATGGTGTCGATGTACCTTGACTGTGAAAGTCCCAACATCCTCTTAGATCTATCACGATAGATCTGGATCCCCAGAATGTTGTTGGCATCGCCCAGGTCTTTCATGGAGAACCTCTGCGACAAGAATCCTTTGACTGACTGTAGCATAGGAATATCATTTCCTATTAGGAGAATGTCATCCACGTACAAGACGAGGAAAACTACAGTTCTCCCTACAATCTTACTGTAAATGCATGGTTCATCTGGGTTTTTGATAAAGTCGAATTCTTTGACAGTATCATCAAAGCAGATGTTCCAACTCCACGATGCCTGCTTAAGTCCATAGATGGACTTTAGCAACTTGCACACTCTACCGCTGCTCCCACTCTGAATGAATCCCTCCGGCTGATCCATATAGACGCACTCTTCCAAATTTCGATTTAGGAAAGCCGTCTTTACGTCCATCTGCCAGATTTCATAATCGTGGAAGGCAGCAACAGCAAGAAGGATCCGAATGGATTTTAGCATAGCCACTGGAGAAAAAGTCTCTTCATAGTCCAAGCTAGGTCTTTGACGAAAACCCTTTGCAACAAGTCTAGCTTTATAGGTCTCAACCTGCCCATCTACACCAAGATTCATTCTGAAGATCCATTTGCAGCCTACGGGTTTTACCCCTTCTGGAGCAAAGTCCAAAGTCCAAACTTTGTTGGTGTACATGGACTCCATCTCGGCCCGCATTGCTTCCAGCCATTTTACCGAGTCGCCGCTCTGGATGGGTTGCTGGAAGCTAGTAGGCTCACCATAATCCATGGTGCAATCCTCTCTATCCCCGTCTATGAGAAAACCGTAGTATCTCTCGGGCGGATGAGACTGCCTACTACTCCTGTGGAGTGGCGCTGGGATGTCCGGATCTCTTGAGACTTCTGGTTCTTCCAAGCTTTCAGTAATAGCTTGTGGTTCTTGAATTTCTTCCAGTTCTATTGCGCTCCCACTTATCTGATTTTCTATAAATTCAGTTTCCAAGAAGTAGGCATGCTGAGAAACAAAAACCTTTTGTTCCTCTGCGGAATAGAAAAGATACCCCCTGGAGTTCTTTGGGTATCCCACAAACTTACACAGTACTGAACGTGCCTCGAGCTTGTCCGCATGCTGCTTTTTTACAAAAGCTGGACATCCCCATGTCTTAAGGTACTTGAGACAGGGTTTCTTCCCACTCCACATCTGATATGGGGTGGTAGGCACAGTCTTGGTTGGAGCCTTGTTCAAGAGATATGCAGCTGTTTCTAGCGCATAACCCCAGAAGGATCGCGGCAACTCAGCCTTACTCATCATGGAACGAACCATATCCAATAGGGTTCGATTCCGCCTTTCCGATACACCGTTGTGTTGTGGTGTGTATGGAGGAGTAAGCTGAGAGAGAATTACATTCACTTTTAAGTAGCCCAGAAACTCGGCACTCAAGTATTCACCACCTCGATCAGATCTCAGTTTCTTGATACTTTTGCCTGTTTCTTTTTCAACTTCATTCTTGTATTCTTGAAATTTCTCAAAGGCCTCGGATTTGTGCTTCATCAAGAAGACATGCCCATACCTAGAGAAATCATCTGTGAAAGTAATAAAGTATGAATAACCACTTCGCGCATGTGTAGACATTGGACCACATACATCACTGTGTATGAGTCCCAAGAGCTCGCTCGCTCTTTCTCCGTGTCCAGTGAACGGAGTCTTTGTCATCTTTCCCATGAGACAAGATTCACAAGTGGCATAAGACTGATACTCAAACGGATTCAAGTATCCCTCTTTATGTAACTTTGTTAACCGTGTCTCATTAATGTGACCCAGTCTACAATGCCATAAGAAAGCCTGATTTGTTTCCGGAGACTTTCTTTTAAGTGTGTTCTGGACACTGAAGATCTGAGCTTGATTCAATACGTATATCCCGTTTTGTAATGTACCTGACCCAATCAGAACTTGATTTAGGTGGATGTTAACTACATCGCTTAGAAAAGTAAAATCATATCCTTCCTTAGAAATTAAGGATACAGATATGATATTACAAGTCGCACCTGGTACATAAAAACAGTTACGCAGAATCAATATCTGCCCAGTTGTCAGTCCTAGATGATATTCCCCTACGGATTCAGCATACATGCTCATTCCGTTAGCAACCCTGAGAGTCATATCACCTTTCCTGATAACCTTACGGTTTCTCAGAGCCTGTAACGAATTACAGATATGAGATTCTGATCCGGTATCCAATACCCAGGAAGTAGGGTTAACTGACATACAGTTCTCTATTACAAACACACCCGAAGCCGAAGCCACAATATGCTTCGAATTCTGGCTACTGGCTTTGCAAGCCCTGCAATCCTTCTGTCCATGTTCATTCCCGTAACAATAGGAACATCCCTCTTTTACTGCATCCATTACCGAAACTTCTGCCTTTCTCTTTCTTTCTACTTCCCTGGATTCTTTTAGGGTAGTAGGTAGAGACTGTTGAACTAAGTCAGCATCTGACCCTCTCTTCAACGTGGTCTTCAGGTCCGAGAGCTCAAAAGAGCTGGTCTCTGTAAGGACGTTGTCCCCTACAGATGACCCGATAGCCAACCTCGCTGGAAGCAATTCGTTCGAGGTCTCATATCTTGCGATACGAGATTGCTCTCAATATAAAACTTTGTTATGGAGGAAGATAGAAGCTAAGTCCATCTTCTCGTGCTACCTCTGGTATATACCATCAACTGAGGCTAACACGAGGCACTTGGCTTTCGCACAGTCTTCTTCCGATGTCCTACGGATATCAATATCCGTGACAGGGGAAACTAGACCTGAGACGGCAGGGGTTGGATCAGTCAAGAGGTGTCCCAGCTTGTCCTGGGCTATGGACATCTGGACAGACCCTTGCCTTTCAAAACAGTCAGATTCAGTCATTTTATTATCTAGATGTAACCTAGGTGCGGTCATTGGGTCGCTGCAATCAAGAGAGAGAGAAGAAAACACTTAGCATGATGCTCTTGCAAGTTTAGATTGGTTTTTAATTTATCTAAACAGGATGGCTCCCACTGTCTCTCGAATCCCTTCTCAAACCGTAAAGAAAGGATTAGTCAGGATCAATCTCACCGTACAATACTTGCATAACCGTTCAGCCAGGCCAGTGTCGGTACTTCGAAGGAGGTTTTCCAACGCTTTCGTGAAGTTCCTTAATTAAGTAACCTCTTTTCCCTGTGGGCGTAGCCCCGCTAACACCTTTCTAGACACCTACTAGGTTTATAGCATTGATCGTTAAGTGAGAGTTTTCCCGAGGAGTAGCATATACTCACAGTAGGATCGGGATCCAAATATCATTGCGTGATAAAACCGAAGGAATCCTACCAGAATCATCACACTCCAAATGGTATGCAGCGCTAGCAAGTTTCAGTACTTATGAAACTCCCGATGTGGATTTTTGCCCCATGCTCTTATGACCTTGACGAAGGTCAACAAATCATAAGCCACATGTCAAGTTCTACCCGTCATTATCCAGGTTAATTTGAATCCACCCGTACATACCCTTGAAGAAGGTCAACAAGGTAGTACGACTGTCCCAAACCAACGCATCTATCTATGCTACATATGAACACCCAACAGCTACCAATCACTATGCCTTGACGAAGGTCAACAAACATAGCTTGAATACTATTGAATATCCATACGAAACGACGGAGGGCTACGAATGGTTTTGTTGAAACCGTGAACTTAGTGAACTTGATATAATCGATGGAACGAGATAGCTTTTAAAAGGAGTGGTTCAAGCTCCGCGTTTAAAAGTTTAGTTTTGAAAAGAACCGAGTGGTTTTCAAAGTGTTCCAATCGACTTTTACTTGGTTTATTTTCTTGCATTAGTTCTTTTAATGCGTCCCATCATTTAATCCTACCATTGCAGAAAACAACCAAAATATGACGTACGCTTATGCCATTCGCATTCGCCACGGGGCCCCGTCATCACCCGTTAGGTTACTTAACTAACGACAGAGCGGGGGCTGGGCTAGCGCGGCTGTAAAACATAAGCAACGCCTAAATAGTTATCATATATAAATATATAGCAATGATAGACATTACAGATCACAGATGAATACATTGGATATACTAGGAATCCGCAATCCGTTCGAGCCTGCAACGAAAAGCGGATTACACGGTCGCGGTGAATAGCCAATACCCCATCCAAGACCCTTACGTGTGCGGCAAACTACCCGCCAAGTACCCGAAGCGAAGCAACCTCCCTCACCACCGTGAGTAGGCCACTCGGCACTTCGGGATACCCGGTAGTTTGTGCACCCCCTCCATAGGTCTATCCTAGGAGCAAAAACAGTAAAAAGAATTATACATTGACGGCTACAACCCCGACCCGGTTGTGCGGCCATACAAATAATAATACATCAATTTACATGTTACACTGAATGAAAGAAAAAGAAACACTCATCTCACATCCACCCCGGCTATTCACCCGCGACAATCCAACACATTCATATACACATACCATCAACAAACACAGATCACAGATATGTATAACCCCGACTAATCGACATATAGCGATTAGCCGACGTTCAATACATATAAACATCACAGATATAACCCTTTAGTCAAAGTGTAGTGAAGTTCGATAAAAATACGGATTTATAGGCCTCCAAAAACAAATTTCTATTCTGGAAAATCTGGGCACATATAAACCATCTCAAAAATCGTAAAACCATGCCAGAAGAACACAGCACCAAACTCGACCCAGAGACGAGCCAACTCGGCCGCGGTTGCGCGGCAATAGCTTGCTATTGCCGCGGAACCGTGGCGCTTTGGTCGATTCACTGGACCGGGTTTAGTGGCTTTCTTCACAAAACCCTGACACGATTTTTGGAGTATGATAAATTTTATTTTGAGTAGGAAAAAAATTAACAGAAAGTTAGGGTTTTGACATTTTGGTTTTTCAATTTTTCCAATCAAACTTCCATACACTTTCACTACCTAGCTAGTTTATGTTTAGTTAGGCTCTGATACTACTGTAAGTCCACGTTGCACATCCCGGTTCTTACGGGGAGGCGGAAAACGGAATAAAAATCAAATTTTTATCAACTTAGGCAACATGGACTAGACAAAGAAGGATCTTTGCTAAACAAAAACAAGCTAAAGCTAACTAGAAACTAGCTAAGTGTTAGAAAGGTTATACCTAGGGCTTTATGTCCTTCTCTCCTTGCTCCTTGGAGTAGTGGAAAGAGGTCACCTTTGTCGTCTTCTCACGTCGAAGAAAGATCCACCCGAAACCCTCAACCTTTGGCTTCAACTCCAAGCTAGAAGTAACTAGGGTGCAAGAAGTGCTAGTTCTAGAACCCTAGATGAGAGTAGAGATTATCAAGTAGAGGTTTTTCTCAAGCTCAAGTGTTTCTCAACACATGAGAGGGGAGAGCTTGAGGGAGAGGAAGAACAAGAGAGAGAAAGTAAATAATAGAATGAGAGAAAATATGAAGCATTCTCTCATATATGTGTGAATTATTGTAATTAGATAATTAGCTAGATAATTGTCATGGTTAATCAAGACATGACCATTATCATTTCATTTTTAATGCAATTTGCAAGGATCAAAGAGCATCTTCCAAATGAAATGATGATGGTCAAAGTGTCAACCTAGGTCAACAGGTCAAGGAGGTCAAATGGTCAACAACCATAACCATGCACAATTATATTAAACTAATATCAATTAACCATAATACACACATAAGCATTAGGGTTAATAAAATGACAATAGTCATTAACCCTAATCAAAGTCCTCTCCCTCTGTCTCAAGTAACTGTGCATACGCACCCGTATTCGTGATCCGAGGAACACGAATACAATGAGAAAAAACCAATCCCAAATCTATACTAGGATCTGGCTTAAACCAAAGCGCGCTAGTATAAGCTGTCTGGACAGCAAACGTGCACAAGTGCGCGGATGTGAACGAACCCTGTTGCAAAACCATGCGACCTCTACTCATTTTGCTTAAAGGCGAATAGCTCTCTGTGTGGGACTCTAAAAACTCGACACTACGCTGGCAGTGTGTTTAACCACAGACCGCAAGCGGCACTAGCAGTACGTAACGGTCCCCAGGTAGATGCCGATAAGAAGACTGACTAGGTGAACCCCATCTGAACTCCTACTGAGCCTGTATATGACAGTCTCCGTACAGTCCGGTCTATTCGTCTGATACATCGCATGGCGGGCCTAGGGGGCGGTGAACGTCAGTCCCCTAATAGCGGTACAAGTCATGTCGAAGTGTAGCCCAGAACACCCTGAGATAACACTGGAAACCTACCAGTATATCTCGCTTGCCATGGCCAGGGACTACTCGTGTAATGGCTCTCCTAGACACAGCGCGATGTCAACCCCCAATACCGGGAGAGACGAATCCTGTCTAACCGTCACTGCCTCCAAGTGATTCGGGACTGCACCCAAAAACTACCTGTTTGCATGACTCCTTTGAGCCGTGGTAGGGTAGTAATCAAAGTGCAGTGGGAACACACTCGAGGCGAAGTGACAGTGTCAAGTCAGCGGACTAAGCTGTACTCATGTCACCTGGGAACTAATAACTGACGATAGGTATAATACCAACCAACAGTCCCCGACGAGTCCTGTCCAGTGTACTCGTAACCTAACGAGCACCCGCATACTATCTCAAGTACGACGTACTGACGGTTGTGGGACAGACCGTCTCCCACGCTGTGATGAGAAGCGCATACGCTAGTCTACTCCGGAGTATCGATGCCCTGTCTCGATAGTCCAACGACCAGGGACCTGTATAAGGATGTGCTTATGGATTACCCAGCTCCCACGAGTGTGAGCACCATAACAACGCTGGTAATCAAGCAAAAGATCCTAAGGGCTCTACTAATATGTATATCAGCTATATGCTAAAATAAACACATGCACATATTAAAGCAGGGACAAACCAAGTAGCATACTACCATTTCGAGCAAGATTGTGTATACAACTGTGAATATCCCAAGCTTCCATCAAGTAATATACAAACTAGTATGATACAGTAATGGCCTCTAGGGCATATACAGTAACAGGTATGTATTACCAGGTATGATTCTCACATCTGTATGGTTTTACAGATGATGAGTGGGAGTAAGTTATTGGGAATTAGGTGATCATCCTCATTATATCGGGATTCGTTGTAATTGGTGATATTTGAGAAAGTCACCTGGGCTGTTTGCCGGTCGGCAAATATTTGGTTTTGAATATCCGTTGTTATGCACCAATTTCAAATTGATATATCTGTACGTCTATTTTTACAGAGTGAGATGTTTCTTTTTGAAATTATGTCTATGACATTTACCTATATCTGTGGATGGTTAGGTAAGGAGTATTGAACAGCGGTGTAATTCTTCTTAGCCATAAGTACAGTTTTCAACCTACGACACACAGTCAATGAGTCATTTGACTCAAGGGACTTATACAGAGTATTGTATGTTGTCCAGTGTCCATTAGGATAGAGGGCTTGGTCCTCGTACTATATTCGGTTTGCTTATAACTTCTCTACTTCTTAGACAGGCGTTTCGTAGAAAGACAAGGTCGAAGTTTTGAGAAGTTATAGGTATAAGAATAAAGTAGAGAACCAGGTATTGCAAGTATCGGGATTCTTCAAAGTGATCGAAGATGTAGATACTTGTATATGGTATTCAGTTGATAGTAATGGTTAAGAGAACTTGCTTCTCTTTCAGGTTACTCATAATTGGAAGCATTCCTAAGTTGAGTAACGCTGATCGGCCTCCTTCCATTTAGTAGACATGCACTGGTGACAGCTGCATGATTTAAATCTGGTTCAATTAAATCAGTGCCTCTTTTTCTATATTGAATATAGAACAGTTCATATCTTGACATTGTTAAGGTACGGGGAGCTGTCCAGCTTATGCTTAAAACCAGACTCTGGATAACTCAAGGCACGTTTCTATAATGGCTGTTTGTGGGTTGACCCGGGCTATGACGAGGGTTGACTTTCTACCATCTGGATGATCAATAGTGATATTGTTCTTGACTCGCCACAGTTTTAATTAAAAATGAATTTTTTCAGAAAACAGTAGTGGGAGTATGGTAGAACTGGAAGTGATTCCAGAACCGCAAACGATTACTGAAGATTTGATAAGAACCTAAAGATTCAATCTGGTTTGACATTCCATTGGCCACTCCGCAGATATGGTGGGTAACCTCAGGCACCCGAGAGGTACTTCGGTATGCTCAAGGACGGTGGCAGGGAGGTTCTTGTTTACCCAGACTTGCCATTGCTGTTGTTCTAGACTGTGAGACCCGACAAGAGGATGAGTATAGCGTCGTTCTAAACTATCTTTAGAAGTGTACGTCTATATGACTCTGTCAGAGGGTTGTCGTAGTCAGTGGGAGCAGCGGAATCATTGGTGGAAAGTTGGCTTATGTCTATTTATAGACTAAAGCAGATATAGCGGAGATAGATCGTCTATTTCTGATGTGACAGTCATAGGTTTGACTTCATCAGAATAGGGGATGGATCTGTTAAGAAGGTAGTAGCGTGTGATGTCCTGGTATTTAATGACATACACAGAGTAGGAAGTGATATTCCTATACTACGATCGATTATACTTTGGTCGTCACACAGTAGTTTCTCCACATAGGAATTGGATCTTATATCGTACATTCTGGTTACTAGATCCATGGTTTTAGATCTAGATTTGGATGGTTTCCCAATCAGGGTACTTAGACAGCATTCTAAGAGTATTTAGAATGGACGACTCCTGGCATGGTGGTGTACCTGCAGGTAATGGAGTCAACCTCTCTAAAGGTGTCTTACAGACTAAAGGGGAGAAGGATGTGAATGATTGGCAGATCACTTGCTTAAGCAATTGAGTCGATCATGAGATGTCAAGTACCGCACCAGATGTTGTTTTTGCAGTAGGTGCAATAAGTTGATATTAATCCAATCCTGGAGAAACAGTCGGAAGCAGTTTTAGAATATAAGTTGATTTTCTAGGGATATGATAACACCATTCTCCTTCGGGAGATAGTTATCATTCCAGGCTTCCAAGGTGACCTGTATGGCAGAGTGGCTGTTAGAGTTATAGTTTTCCCTCTGACGAGGGGCAGTATTTTGGACAGGTGGTCCAGGTGGATACTGAGGGAAGGCATGGCACAGGATACTGATTAAGTTCAGTTGACGATACAGTCTAAGAAGTTTGGATTTGGAGTTCAGTTATGAGCTAGGTCCCATCAGATATCCAGACATATTCTAAGACAGGTATTGCTCATTTCGGGAGATGGCTTTCTCCACGAACTTGAGATAGAGAGAGACATAGAACGAAATACTAGAGCGGATCCACTCACTGAGGCTATTCCTCGAACGCAATAGTTTCACAAACGAGCTTTGTGAGACTGACTAGTAGAGGAGTTGGTTGTTCGGTATCACACGGGCTGTGAGTATGCGACATCGCAATAATTAGCCTTGAGTGCAAGTAGGAGATTGTTAGAGATAGTGCCCTCAGAGTCAATTATTGGATCACAGGCATGTGATTGCAATGATTGAGGGAGGACCTGTCCCCGTAGGACAGTCTTACTCAAGATGATAGTATGCTATCTGGTTTATCTTTATCATCGTGTACTGCTTTAGGTGACCTTACGAGTCGCTATTGCACGTTGATAGGGCCCCTAGGATTCTTGCTTGACTACCAGCAGTATGAGGGCGATCATATACGTGGGAGCTGGGGTCTATAAGCACATCCTTAAAAGGTCCCTAGTCGTGGGAGTTTCGAGACAGGGCATCGATACTCCGGAGTAGACTAGTGTATACAGTCGAGACCCCGACGAGGGGCGATGGCCGGTCTCACAAGCCACTGGTGTCAGTTGGTTCACCTAAGATGTATACAGGTGCTCATTGGGTTATGAGTACAACGGACAGGACTCGCCGGGAACCTGCTAGTTGGTATTATACCTGACGTCAGATAGCAGTTCCCTGGTGACATGTGTACAGGTTAGTTCATCGACCTGAGATCGTCATTTGTCTCGTGTGAGTTCCCACTGTGCTTTGATTACTACCCTACCACGGCTCAAAGGAGTCGTGCAAACAGGTTTTAGTTGGGTACAGTCCCGAGCCACATGGAGGCAGTGAGCGGATCTGCAGGGGTTCGTTGTTCACACCATAATATTGCATTTTTTATTCCCCATTCTTATGCATTTCACAATGAAAACAGGTGCTTTTGACGCATGTCTGCTATATATTACAGGTTACAGGTTCTTGGACAAGAAACAGTGAAAACGATGTAAAGACGATGAAAATATGGACTTTTGACCAACAAATGAGAGGATCTTAGTCAAGCCTACATCGAAAGACAGTTCACAATTCACAAAGCAAGATTCAAGACATCGACTCAAAGAAAACGGTTAAAAATCCATTGCAAATTGTTCACTAAAGATCTGGAACCAACCTAGAAGCCCAAATGGAAAAAAATATATAGAAATAAGAAGCCCAAGCCAACAAGAAGCAGCCCACAAAACCTCACATTTTGATCTCTCTAAAGGGCCGCGGAACCAAGGCCCAAGCCTGCCATTGCCGCGGTTCCGCAGCCGTCTGGTGCCCGTGCTTTGAGAAATTTTACCAAAATTCGCTTGCGGCTCTGAAAAGATTTCCTAAAGGCTATTTTTGTAATTTCAGACATGCGAAACAAATGTAACCCTAGGGTTTCCTATTCTTTATAAATAGAAACTCTAATCATTGTAATTCTTTATGCCTCCTTTTAATAATAAATTCCAGAACTCTTTTGGAGAGCATCGTTGTTTCTTTTCCATTCAGAAATTCAGATCTGACAAACCTGCATGGATGATTGGAGGGATGCATCTGTAAGTAGATTTAATTTCTCGCCCTAGTTTAGATTTCAATTCTTTGCCCTAGGTAGATTTAATTTCATGCCCTAGGAACTTGTTTAGGGTTTAGCTTTGGGGAAGGATTTTGAGAGATGAGATCTCTCATCCCTTTCTTACCCACCAAATATTTACAATAGGACTCTAAGCATACATGCACATACCGCGCCCTACGGCATCTTATCCCTCGAGGTAACGATGACACCGTAGTGTAAACGCCCGGTTGTGATGTTTTCTATGGAGGTTAGGGTAAGGATCTCTAAAGGAAGGACAAGAACCTAGAGGAAGGAACACCTTCCCGAACGGATCTAATCCCCTTTATTGATAATTACCATAACTCCTCACAGATCTTCATTCGGGTATTGAAAGCGGTGAGATTTAATTACATTTCCAAACCATCCCTAAACCTAGCCCTAGCAAGAGTAGATCTAGAAAATTTCACTAGGTTAATTAGGTTTTTAGATTTAATAATTAATCCGAACACCCTTCGGAATTAACTCGTTAGAGCGAATCGGAAATTCACAACATCCCTGTGGACCGACCCGTACTCACCGGCTAGCTGCAAAGCGACGCCGTTCTTGATTGCGGTTTACATATATTTTTGAGATCAATCATTCGTCTCTCCCGGTATTGGGGGTGAGGTCGCGCTGTGTCTAGGAGATCCAGTACATGAAAAGTCCTTGGCCAAGGCAGGAGATTTACTGGTAGGTATTCAAGTAGTATCTCAGGGTGTTCTGGGCTACACTCCGACACGACTTGTACCGCTTTTGGGGGTCTGACTTTTACCAACCCCCTAGGCCCGCCATGCGATGCTCATAGACGAACGGACCGGACTGTACGGATATTATCACTGACAGGCTCAGTAGGGTGTCAGGATGAGTTCGCTCATCGACGTCCCTTTTGGTCAATAGTTGGTGGCCCGTCACGTGTGGCTAATACCTCTGACGTGCTAGTGGTTAAATCCACAGCTATAGTATTGACAAGTCTTTAGAGTCCACCACACACAGTTACTCAGGTTTTGGGCGAAACGCTGTAGAGGCCGTATGGAGATAAGGCACGGTTCGATCAGATACGTGCGGTATTGCACGGATCGTGATCGGACGGATTTTACTAACCGGCTTTGGCTTAAGCCGGATACTAATATTAGATAGTGTAGTTTTGTCTCTTTGCATTTGTGTTCAGTGGGAATACAAATGCGGGCATGTATATGCAGTAGCGGGGTTTTCCTGTAATTTTTTACGGGATCAGTTTTCTGAAGTTGCCAGTTTGCATTCCGTTCCGGCCGGTTTTCCTTTGTTCTTTCGCGGCCGGACTTTCCGATGGAGGGGGTAATTTGCAATTGTGCAAATTACTTTTTGTGGAGGGGTTTCTTACATATTTGTGGCTTCATGACTGTTTATCATAATGAGATTCTTTTATGGTCTTTTCCTTTGCTTTTATTGGATGAGGATTGATTAGATTTGGTGTGACCTTTTCCTCTTCTCAATTTTTATCCTACTTATTCTTTTCTTGCATTATTGCAATGGATAACCCCACCATTTTCTTGAAGGGGGCCGGCTACTAAAGAGAGAAGAGGAGAGAATTATTTTGGTGTGGGAAATTTCTTGATATCATTCTGGGTTCACACCAAAATCCAAAGTTCAATTTTCTCCATTGCTTTTTCCTCCACATTTTCAAGGCAACTCTATAAACCCCAAGAGACAAAGGTTTTCTACACTAGTCTACAGCAAACCTTGGACGCGTCGGCTAGCCAACTTCGCGCCTGAGTTGCCTCGGTCAAGAGGTGGGAGCCCATAAAAGTATCCGGCTAGGTGGTGCCCTTTCCGACGAGGAGGTGACGGACGGAGATTCCGCGGGAGATCGGAGTGGAGACGAAGACCGAAGGACACGAATCGCTTGGTATAACTCTCTGCCCATATTTTAGTTTGCTAGTAGCTAGGTTAATGGCCCGATCCAGGATTAAAGTGCGCGGTGGTGCCGGTTTGCTAGTTTGTAAAGTTTTTCGTTTCCGCGTTTCCGGCGTCGGATCGACGGCCGGGGCGCCGCCGTGCACTTACATGTTACCATGGATGTGGAGGAATGAAGATAAGAAATATGGTGCTTTTATTTTTCCTAGCAAGAAAATGAGATGGTGAAAATTGAACTTTGGATTTTGGTGTGAACCTAGAATGATATCAAGAAATTTCCCACACCAAAATAATTCTCTCCTCTTCTCTCTTTAGTGGCCGGCCCCCTTCAAGAAAATGGATAACCCCACCATTTTCTTGAAGGGGGCCGGCCACTAAAGAGAGAAGAGGAGAGAATTATTTTGGTGTGGGAAATTTCTTGATATCATTCTAGGTTCACACAAAAATCCAAAGTTCAATTTTCTCCATTGCTTTTTCCTCCACATTTTCAAGGCAACTCCATAAACCCCAAGAGACAAAGGTTTTCTACACTAGTCTACAGCAAACCTTGGACGCGTCGGCTAGCCAACTTCGCGTCCAAGTTGCCTCGGCCAAGAGGTGGGAGCCCGTAATAGTATCCGGCTACGTGGTGCCCTTTCCCACGAGGAGGTGACGGACGGAGATTCCGCGGGAGATCGGAGTGGAGATGAAGACCGAAGGACACAGATCGCTTGGTATAACTCTCTACCCGTATTTTAGTTTGCTAGTAGCTAGGTTAATGGCCCGATCCGGGATGTAAGTGCACGGCGGCGCCCCGGCCGTCGATCCGACGCCGGAAACGCGGAAACGAAAAACTTTGCAAACTAGCAAACCGGCACCACCGCACACTTTAATCCCGGATCGGGCCATTAACCTAGCTACTAGCAAACTAAAATACGGGTAGAGAGTTATACCAAGCGATCCGTGTCCTTCGGTCTTCGTCTCCACTCCGATCTCCCGCGGAATCTCCGTCCGTCACCTCCTCGTCGGAAAGGGCACCACGTAGCCGGATACTTTTACGGGCTCCCACCTCTTGACCGAGGCAACTCGGGCGCGAAGTTGGCTAGCCAACGCTTTCAAGGTTTGCTGTAGACTAGTGTAGAAAACCTTTGTCTCTTGGGGTTTATGGAGTTGCCTTGAAAATGTGGAGGAAAAAGCAATGAAGAATATTGAACTTTCGATTTTGGTGTGAACCTAGAATGATATCAAGAAATTTCCCACACCAAAATAATTCTCACTTTTTCTCTCTTTAGTGGCCGGCCCCCTTCAAGAAAATGGTGGGGTTATCCATTGCAATAATGCAAGAAAAGAATAAGTAGGATAAAAATTGAGAAGAGGAAAAGGTCACACCAAATCTAATCAATCCTCATCCAATAAAAGCAAAGGAAAAGACCATAAAAGAATCTCATTATGAATAAACAATCATGAAGCCACAAATATGTAAGAAACCCCTCCACAAAAAGTAATTTGCACAATTGCAAATTACCCCCTCCATCGGAAAGTCCGGCCGCGAAAGAACAAAGGAAAACCGGCCGGAACGGAATGCAAACTGGCAACTTCAGAAAACTGATCCCGTAATAAATTACAGGAAAACCCCGCTACTGCATATACATGCCCGCATTTGTATTCCCACTGAACACAAATGCCAAGAGACAAAACTACACTATCTAATACTAGGATCCGGCTTAAGCCAAAGCCGGTTAGTAAAATCCGTCCGATCACGATCCGTGCAATACCGCACGTATCTGATCGAACCGTGCCATATTTCCATATGGCCTCTACAGCGTTTCGCCCGAAACCTGAGTAACTGTGTGTGGTGGACTCTAAAGACTCGTCAATACTATGGCTGCGGATTTGACCACTAGCACGTCAGAGGTATTAGCCATACGTGGCGGGCCACCAACTATTAACCAAAAGGGACGTCGATGAGCGAACTCATCCTGACACTCTACTGAGCCTGTCAGTGACAATATCCGTACAGTCCGGTCCGTCCATCTATGAGCATCGAATGGCGGGCCTAGGGGGTTGGTAAAAGTCAGACCCCCAAAAGCGGTACAAGTCGTGTCAGAGTGTAGCCCAGAACACCCTGAGATACTACTGGAATACCTACCAGTAAATCTCCTTCCTTGGCCAAGGACTTTTCATGTACTGGCTCTCCTAGACACAGCGCGACCTCACCCCCAATACCGGGAGAGACGAACCCCTGCAGATCCGCTCACTGCCACCATGTGGCTCGGGACTGTACCCAACTAAAACCTGTTTGCACGACTCCTTTGAGCCGTGGTAGGGTAGTAATCAAAGAAAAATGGGAACTCACACGAGACAAATGACGATCTCAGGTCGATGAACTAACCTGTACACATGTCACCAGGGAACTGCTATCTGACGTCAGGTATAATACCAACTAGCAGGTTCCCGGCGAGTCCTGTCCGGTGTACTCATAACCCAATGAGCACCTGTATACATCTTAGGTGAACCAACTGACACCAGTGGCTTGTGAGACCGGCCACCGCCCCTCGTTGGGGTCTCGACTGTATACACTAGTCTACTCCGGAGTATCGTTGCCCTGTCTCGAAACTCCCACGACTAGGGACCTTTTAAGGAAGTGCTTATAGAACCCAGCTCCCACGTATATGATCGCCCTCATACTGCTGGTAGTCAAGCAAGAATCCTAGGGGCTCTATCAACGTGCAATAGCGACTCGTAAGGTCACCTAAAGCAGTACACGATGATAAAGATAAACAAGATAGCATACTATCATCCTGAGTTAAACTGTCCTACTGGGACAGGTCCTCCCTCAATCATTGCAATCACGTGCCTGTGATCCAATAATTGACTCTGAGGGCACTATCTCCAACAGTCGATGAGCGAACTCATCCTGACACCCTACTGAGCATGTCAGTGACAATATCCGTACAGTCCGGTCCGCTCGTCTATGAGCATCGCATGGCGGGCCTAGGGGGTTGGTAAAAGGCTGACCCCTAAAAGCGGTACAAGTCATGTCGGAGTGCAGCCCAGAACACCCTGAGATACTACTGTTATACCTACCAGCAAATCTCCTGCCTTGGCCAAGGACTTTTCATGTACTGGCTCTCCTAGACACAGTGCGACCTCACCCCCAATATCGGGAGAGACGAACCCCTGCAGATCTGCTCACTGCCTCCATATGGCTCGGGACTATACCCAACTAAAACCTGTTTGCACGTCTCCTTTGAGCGTGGTAGGGTAGTAATCAAACCACAGTGGGAAATCACACGAGACCAATAACGATCTCAGGTCGATGAACTAACCTGTACACATGTCACCTGGGAACTGCTATCTGACGTCAGGTATAATACCAACTAGCAGGTTCCCGGCGAGTCCTGTCCGGTGTACTCATAACCCAATGAGCACCTGTATACATCTTAGGTGAACCAACAGACACCAGTGGCTTGTGAGACCGGCCACCGCCCCTCGTCGGGGTCTCGACTGTATACACTAGTCTACTCTGGAGTATCGATGCCCTGTCTCGAAACTCCCACGACTATGGACCTTTTAAGGATGTGCTTATAGACCCCAGCTCCCACGTATATGATCGCCCACATGCTGCTGGTAGTCAAGCAAGAATCCTAGGGGCTTTATCAGCGTGCAATAGCGACTCGTAAGGTCACCTAAAGCAGTACACGATGATAAAGATAAACCAGATACATACTATCATCTTGAGTAAGACTGTCCTACCGGGATAGGTCCTCCCTCAATCATTGCAATCACGTGCCTGTGATCCAATAATTGACTCTGAGGGCACTATCTCCAACAATCTCCCACTTGCACTCAAGGCTAATTATTGCGATGTCGCATACTCACAGCCCGTGTGATACCGAACACCCAACTCTTCTACTAGTCAGTCTCACAAAGCTCGTTTGCGAAACTATTGCGTTCGAGGAATAGCCTCAGTGAGTGGATCCGCTCTGGTGTTTCTTTCTATGTCTCTCTCTATATCAAGTTCGCGGAGAAAGCCATCTCCCGAAATGAGCAATACCTGTCTTAGAATGTGTCTGGATATCTGATGGGACCTAGCTCATAAGTGAACTCCAAATCCAAACTTCATAGACTGTATCGTCAACTGAACTTAATCAGTATCCTGCGCCATGCCTTCCCTCAGCATCCACCTGGACCACCTGTCCAAAATAATGCCCCTCATCAGAAGGAAAACTATATCTCTGACAACCTCTCTGTCATCCAGGTCACCTTGAAAGCCTGGAATGATAACCGTCTCCTAAAGGAGGCTGCCGTTATCATTTCCCTAGAACATCAACTTATGTTCTAAAACTGCTTCCGACTGTTTCTCCAGGATTGGATCAATATTAACTTATTGCACCTACTGCAAAAACAACATCTGGTGTGGTACTTGACATCTCATGATTGACTCAATTGCCTAAGCAAGTGATCTGCCAATCATGCGCATCCCTCTCCCCTTTAGTCTGTAAGACACCTTTAGAGAGGGTGACTCCATTACCTGCAGGTACACCACCATGCCAGGAGTCGTCCATTCTAAATACTCTTAGAATGCTGTGTAAGTACCCTGATTGGGAAACCACCCAAATCTAGATCTAAAACCATAGATCTAGTAACCAGAATGTACGATATAATATCCAAGTCCTGTGTGAAGAAACCACTATGTGACAACCAAAGTATAGCCGATCGTAGTATAGGAATATCACTTCCTACTCCGTGTATGTCATCAAATACCAGGACATCACACCCTACTACTTTCTTAACAGATCCATCCCCTATTCTGATGAAGTCAAACCTATGACTGTCACATCAGAAATAGATGATCTATCTCCGCTATATCCGCTTTAGTCTATAAATAGACATAAGCCACTTGTCCACTATGCTTCCGCTGCTCCCACTGACTACGACAACCTTCTGGCAGAGTCATATAGACGTACACTTCTAAAGCCAGTTTAGAACGACGCTATACTCATCCTCCTGCCGGGTCTCATAGTCTGGAACAACAGCAATGGAAAGTCTGGGTAAACAAGAACCTCTCTGCCACCGTCCTTGAGCACACCGAAGTACCTCTCGGGTGCCTGAGGTTACCCACTTTATCTGTGGAGTGGCCAATGGCATGTCAAACTAGATTGAATCTTTAGGTTCCTATCAAATCTTCAGTAATCGTTTGCGGTTCTGGAATTACTTCTAGTTCTACCATACTCCCACTACTGTTTTCTGAAAAAATCCATTTTTATTAAAACTGTGGCGAGTCAAGAACAAAATCACTATTGATCTTCCAGATGGTAGAAAGTCAACCCTCGTCATAGCCCGGGTCAACCCACAAACAGCCATTACAGAAACGTGCCTTGAGTTATCCAGAGTCTGGTTTTAAGCATAAGCCGGATAACTCCCCGTACCTTAACAATGTCAAGATATGAACTGTTCTATATCCAATATAGAAACAGAGGCACTGATTTAATTGAACCAGATTCAAATCATGCAGCTGTCTCCAGTGCATGTCAACTAAATGGAAGGAGGCTGATCAGCGTCACTCAACTTAGGAGTACTTCCAATTATGAGTAACCTGAAAGAGAAGCTAGTTCTCTTAATCATTACTATCAACTGAATACCATTCACAAGTATCTACATCTTCGATCACCTTGAAGAATCCCGATACTTGCAATAGCTAGTTCTCTACTTTACTCATATACCAATAACTTCTCAAAACTCAGACCCTGTGTTTCTACGAAACACCTGTCTACGAACTAGAGAAGTCACAAGTAAACAGAATATAGTACGAGGACCAACCCCTCTGTCATAATGGACACTGGACAATATACAATACTCTGTATAAGTCCCCTGAGTCTAATAACTCATTCGCTGTGTGTCGTAGGTTGAAAACTGTACTTATGGTTAAGAATAATTACACCGCTGGTCAATGCTCCTTATCTAACCATCCACTGATATAGGTAAATGTCATAGACATAATTTCAAAAAGGTATATCTAACTCTATTAAAATAGACGTACGGATATATCAATTTGAAATTGGTGCATAACAACGGATATTCAAAACCAAATATTTGCCGTCCGGCAAACAACCCAGGTGACTTCCTCAAATATCACCAATTACAACGAATCCCGATATAATGAGGATGATCACCTAATTCCCAATAACTTACTCCCACTCATCATCTGTAAAACCATACAGATGTGAGAATCAAACCTGGTAAATACATAACCTGGAGCAAGTGTCTAATTGGGAAATCAGTTTTCTTTTAACAGTACACAGTGGAATCGAAACATTGAAATGTTTCGATGGGGTATCCCGGTATTCTTAGTAATGCCTCTTCCATTATCCAGATTCACAACTGTAACCGTATATTTCTTTGCCACCTCTCCAAATCCCTTTACATGTCTTTAGTCATTACCTTCTGTACACCCCTTTAGGCCAAATGGTTTTCTTCCTTCCCTACCGTTCGGCACCAACCTATGGTTTGGAAGAAGACTATCCAATAAGCTTAATGGGTGTACTGTCCTAGTCCTAGGAGCACTCGCAACGCGAGAGAAGGTGAAGATAAAAGACACCTGAATAAACCTTATTCCTATTTCTCCTAAACCAGAATCCATCCCCGAACTGGAACAAGTTCCTTTCGAGTTCGTATATAACCATACGATGGAGTATCCAATAAACTGTGGATCTTCGTAGTGATATGGAGTGTCCTGGAGAAATACAAAGGTGATTTAGGATTGGCGAAGAAATATTTGGTTTGGTCGTGAATAGCAGTCGCAATTTATATTGCCCTCTTACTAATCCCTTTCTTTGTCTTAACTTAATGCCTTCTGTACACCGTTTAGGCTAATTGGTTTTCATCATTCCCTACCGTTCGGCAGCGGACTAAGGTTTGGAAGAAGACTATCCAATTTGCGTAATGGGTGTACTATCTCCTAAACCAAGGAGTACTCGCAACCTGAGAGAAGGTAAAAGGAAAAGACAACTGAATAGTCCTATTCGTTTTCTCCAGAACCCTAAACCATCCTCGAATTCCTTCGAGTTCGTATATAACCATATGATGGTTTTGTCCAATGGAAGTGGATATTCGTAGTAATACGGGGTGTCCTGGAGAAAAGGGTAAAAGTAGGAGTGGCAATGTGGTTTGCAACTCTGACAATCCAAAAGCCAGTGTTAAGACGGTTCGGTCAACTTGGTCACTGAGTCATAGTCTAGGGTCGGGTCAATGGTCGCTGCCAGAGAGAGAGAAAAGAAACACTCAGTGTGCACTCTAACCTAGATCAGAATGGTTATCACTTTATCTAATCTGGAAACCTCCCACTGTACCGTCAAATTCTCCTCCAAACCTGAAAGAAGAATTAGTCGGGATCACCCGAGGAGTAAACCAACTCATCAGTAGAAATCGGAATCCAACTATCATCGCATGATAATGTGACGGAATCCGCTCACGTTATCATACTCTAGAAGGTATGCGCATATCTGGCAAGTTTCAGTTTCTTTAGAAACTCCCGATGTGAGTTTTGCCCCATGCTCTTATGACCTTGGCGTGAGGTCAAAATATCATAAGTCACATGTCAAGTTCTACCCATCATAGTCCAGGTTTATTTGAACCCACCCGTACATACCCTTGACGTAGGCCAAAATAGTAGTATGACTGTCCCAAACCAACGCATCTATCTATGCTGCAGATAAATATCCGGCAGCTACCAATCACTATGCCTTGGCGTGAGGTCAAAATACATAGCTTGAATACTACCAAATATTTAACTGAAATGATGGAGGGCTACGAATGGTTTCTGGCGAAAACCTTTAACGTAATGAACTTGATATCGTTGAAAGAACCAGATAGCTTTTAAAAATATAGTGGCGAAAACCTTTGCTAAAGAGGTCACTCCCGGTGAAGGGGTCTCGGCTTTTTCCCCGTAGAATGAGGTGCAGGATTGTAACGTTTTAAAAATAATTAAATAAATAATTAAATGAATAAAATTGTTTAAGTGAATTTTATGAATTTCGGTAAAGTAAAATGTATTTTTCGTAAAATTAAACCGTAATTGTTTTTCATTATAATTTCAAAAATACATATTTTAATTATGTAATTACTAGTAAATGGTGTTTATTTAGCCACTTATAAATTTTTATTTTAATTAAATATTTTTCCTAAATTAATTATTTTAAATATTAACATAAGCTTTATTTTTTAAACTAAATTAGTGTAAATTACAAATTTGAATGGTTTTAATTTATAAAAATGAGCCATGGTATATTAGAATCTAAGAGCCGGTCACGTTCCGTACTTTCGGGTCGTAACAAAGTTGGTATCAGAGCGCTAGGTTTAACCTTGTATAAGTCTAGGTGACCCTTGGTTGATGGAGTAGGCGATTTAGGTAGAGTAACGTACCGTGGGTATGGTCCGCGGCATACTTACGATACGCTACTCTGCTTAAGGAGCCTTAGGATGTACAATTGTTTGCACCGTATTCCATTCGTTCTTTTGATCTATCTTCGTCAATGTTGGAGGGTGGTTTCTGTTAACCACGGGCACACTGGCAGAAGGAGCTGCGGCTCGAATGCGATAACCATTAGAGTATTGGTTATTCTTGAGGATTGAAGCATTGCTTAGAGTGCGGATAAAGGGTATTCACATGCCGTCCGGATGAAGTTAAAGGGTTCGAACGATTATCAGAAAACTATTTTCCCAAGTTTAAGATATTCGGAAGAACATGCAGGTATTTCGATGGACCCTCTAGAAGAATGAAACCCTAACTCGACATAATGACCACGAGAACGCCCTTGAACCTTAGGGTTTACGGCAGTTCCGCGGTGCCATTAGTGAGGCTTGGGTTTGCCCTTCTACGGCTGGATCATCGATGCTGGGGTATGTACCGGATATTTTAAACTGTACTTAAGTGTTGAGCTCTCGGGGAATTATGGGATTTGATGGATCGATCGAAAGGTTTAATGTAGTCCGGATATCAAGTGAAGGGATCGACTACGTGGGAGACTCTAGATATGAGTATTGCCGTCGGTAGCGCAGTCAGCACACTTATGAAGAGATAAGTTTGAAGCAATCGACATCAGAGGAAAGAGGCGCACATTGACGATAGTGATTACGATGTGACTTGGTGATTTGAATTTCATATTTCTGTTATTGGATTTTGGTATTTTGAGGATTTTGTTCTACGATTGGTATTTCTTATGTGTACCTTCATTGCATTCTATCCGTGTTTCACATATCAGCTGTATTGATGTTGCTTAGTATACACCCGGTACACTTGATTTGGTTTTATATATTTTGAGATTTTTTTTTATTTTTTGATTTCGTGCATATGGGTTACACATGATTTTCATATATGCTTCGACCTAGTTTTTATCCATTTTCGTATTGTGATTTCGATTCTGATATTCGATGTATGTTTTCGTGCACCATGTGCACCTGATTAGGATTCTTGCGCATACTTGGCGCACTTGATGCGATTTTGTGCACACCAGATGCACTAAATCGGGGTTTTGTGCAGATTAGATGCACCTGATAGTGAGTCGTGCACGCCCGTTGCACTTGACAGATGTTTTGGTGCACACCTGTTGCACTTATTTTGTTTTTGTGTGTATTCATGGTATCTGTATTTGGTTTCGATTTCAGTGCGCACCGGACGCATATGATATTTTATTGATGTGATTGGGATTGATTTCAGTTTGAGCAGTATGTTTCATAATCATTATTATTTGATTTAGTAACCAGGCGGGACGTGTATGTTAAATAAAAGATATATATATATAGTTATTTTTTTTTTAAATAAACGTCCGCTACTTATGCCGTGACACGTGCATTGCACGGCGATTTTCAAGAGGGGTTTTCGTATGCTTCTTTATTATGATATTTAGGTGATTTCACTATGATGCACACTATATATAAGTTATAGATTGATGTATATTATGTTGGTTTTCATATTGGGTTTTGATATTTTATTCTCGCCATAACTCCGATGATTGCGTTATGCTTGACGGAGTTGATTTTTGTTATGTATTGATGATTTCGGAGTCCCGACGATTTGAGTGTTTTGCTAAATGTTTTAGTATTTGGAGGGGGAGTTTTAATTTAAATTCGGGGACCGAATTTCTTAAAGGGGGGAAGATTGTAACGTTTTAAAAATAATTAAATAAATAATTAAATGAATAAAATTGTTTAAGTGAATTTTATGAATTTCGGTAAAGTAAAATGTATTTTTCGTAAAATTAAACCGTAATTGTTTTTCATTATAATTTCAAAAATACATATTTTAATTATGTAATTACTAGTAAATGGTGTTTATTTAGCCACTTATAAATTTTTATTTTAATTAAATATTTTTCCTAAATTAATTATTTTAAATATTAACATAAGCTTTATTTTTTAAACTAAATTAGTGTAAATTACAAATTTGAATGGTTTTAATTTGTAAAAATGAGCCATGGTATATTAGAATCTAAGTGCCGGTCACATTCCGTACTTTCGGGTCGTGACAAGGATATTCCAACTGAATACCACGATGCAAAGCAAAAGTAATCGGCTATAGTGAAGTTATTGCCCTGACGCAAACTTCTGTCCAAGGGGTCACTCCCGGTGAAGGGATCTCGGCCCTTGCCTCGTCGACTGAGGAGCAGGATATTCCAACTGAATACCACTGTGCAAAAGAAAAGTGAACGTCCTTGCAATAACAGCTTTTTTAAAAGTGTTCCAACAACATCAGAATAGGTTTGTTTATCTTGCATTGATCTGAATCAACGCAGTCCCATCAATTGATCACACCACAAAAGAACGAAAATAATGATGTACGTATATGCCATCCGCATTCGCCACTGGGTCCCGTCATCACCCGTTAGGTTACTTAACTAACGACAGAGCGGGGACTGGACTAGCGCGGATGCAAAACATATACAACATCTACTAGTATATATATCAATATATAATATTTCGCTCAAGGCTTGATAAAATGCAACATCACAGAAATGTACAGCATCACAGAACAATACAGATATCTGGGATCCCCGGGTTTCATAGAGCCGCTACTGAAAACCCGACGTTCCCCTGGTCGTGTGGATAGCCTGCGCAATGAAAATCCTAGACCCCTACGGGCACGGCAAGTCACCCACCAAAACATGAAGCGAGGCAGCCCCCTTCAGCAACGTGAATGGACCACCCAGCACTTCACGGAATCCGGTAACTTGGGCACCCCTCCTTGGATCAGCCTGTACCCCCTACGAGTGCGGCGAATAGCCCGCCAATTCTAGAGTGAAACCCCCTCCATCTCAATGCCATGAGATGCGGGCCCGTTGCCCTCTAGAACCCGGCTATCCGTGCACCCCTCCGCGGGGTAATCCTAGTACAGAATGTAAAATATACATACAACGGGTACATCGACCTCGACCCGGTCGTGCCCCAAAAGAATAATACAAACAGGCAGTGACGGCAGTTGTAACCCTTCGAAAATCGTTTAGGCAGTTTTTCGGTAATCGGCTAAAATGTCAGCTTTTTCCGTAAAAAGTCAAAATAGGTATTTTTCATTGTAGACCTAATTATACAAAATTTAGATAAGATATTACTATAATTTGGTCACTAAAATACCACTTATAATTTTCTAGTTAAATAAAAAAAATTCGTAATTAATTATTTTTAATATTATTTTAAGCTTTTAAAAATATATTAAATTAGTGATAAATACAAATTTAATTAGGTAAATTTCATAATTATGAATCTTTATAAACTAAAATAGAGTGTTAATAAATTGTATCATGACCTTGTAAGATTTTAGTTTTATGGTTTGAAATTAATGAAAAAAATGAAGTAAAATTGGGTTTTTTGTAAAAAGGTTGATGTGAAATGCATTAATTGAGATTTAAGGGGTCTTTTTGACTTAGAATCATCTACACAAAACACCCATTCCCTTTCCTCACCCGCTGGCCGAGCAAAAACTGCAGCTAATCCCCTCATTTCTCACTTCTTTTTGCTTCATTTTCTTACCGAAATCCATTAAAAATTCACAAATTCCTTCTGCAATTCAAAGCAAAATCCAAATCCTATCTCTCCTCAAGCCAATTTAGTTTAAAACTTGAAGAAAAGAGGCATCTTTGGTGGCTTGAGCAAGCTAGGGTTAAACTAGTGAGGTGAAAATTCTAAACTAGTTGTTAAATTGTAGTTTAAATGTGCAAAAATTGAATTTTGAAGTATTAATTTAGTAGTAATTACTTGTTCATGAAATTCAAGAAAGGGATTTGTTTTTGAATTAGGGTTTGTAGCATGGTTGATGGATTAAAGTTAGGGTTTTGGTTATCTAATTGGTTAGAATGGGTAATTGTGCGATGTTGCGCTCGCTAAATCGATAATTTGTGATATTTGCATCGAAATCGGTATGCAAATGCTTTCTAGATTTTTATAAAAATTAGGAGGTGATCAAATTGCGTTATATTAGCGATATAATTAGCTTCATATACGACTATTAGTGTGCGCGAATGCGGGGTTTTGTCTAGTCGGGTTCTAATTTTGTCGATTGCCCCGAAATGACGATTCTAGTTAAGATTTAACGATTTTCGTGTGTTTTTCTGCGCACCGAGTGCACGTTATGCTTAATTCGAGAGTGTCGATATTTGTATATTGTTACCTGCATCGTTTAGGGGTATGTAACCTTATATTGTGTGTTATGCAATGCTAGGATCGGTCGGGAAAACATCGGACACGGCGCGTAAAGGCAAGGCGGTGGTCGGATCGGATTAGCGAGGCATTCAGGTGAGTAGATGTATTCATCTATGGGGGAATCGTCTGGATGGCACGAGACACCCCCTTGTTAGGATTACCTTATTTCTTGCAAAATTTGTATTGTTAGTTAGCTTACCCCTTCATTTACATTGCATACCCTTATAGTTAATAGTATGCTAGATTGCATGGATAGTCATATGCACATATGCGATAACACTTCGTAGGACACGAACACCATTACCACTGGCATCTGTTGCACGCGCACTATTCATGTGACACACACGCCTTTGGTAATTGCCATGCCACCTGCACTATAGAACCTGTTTAGCTTAGTATCGCCACTTGCATCATACATGATATATAAAATTGCATAGCTTGTATATACCTCGCATCATCATCGTACTTACATAGATTTCTAGCCAAAATTCACATCGCATACATTGATATCATAGACATTTATCATATACAACATGTTGGATATTATGATTTTCTTGAGGATTTCAGTATTGCTGCGATTTCTGGATTTTTGGGGAAAACCGCAAGAATTTAACAAAAGCTTATATTTATCATTTTTAAAATAAAGTTGCGGTTTTCTCGTGATGTATGTGTCGTCCACCATGAGTTTTCATGTTTTCTGTTGGATTTCGAGACCCGATTCGAGGAGTGGATGAACCATCTCGGGTACATGGTGGGCCCGGTATGGTACCCCGGGGCAAGAAGATCGAGTTGTAGACGATGGGCCTGCCAGGGGAAGACTACCTACCGGGATGTCTGGCGCGGCGGATATCCAGAGGATACCGACCGTTGTCGTGAGATTTGATGATATGGGCCGATCCGGACTGACGGAGCCCGATATTTTGAGACATTGATACAGTGAGACATTGGGACAGATGTGATTTCATATTTGGTGTCGATGCTTGACACGGATTTTCAGATGATTTCTTGATGGTGTTTAGCTATTATACAGATATTCTTTTTCTAAAGATTAGAATGCAGAACTCTTAGCATTTAAAATACTTAAAGATTTAGTAATGACATTGCATACATGTGCATGCATACTAGAGGTATTATATCACATCTGAACATACATGCTGTGACGCATTTGCGTGCATTCTTACGATTGCCTTACTAGATGTTATATTCTACTCACGAGCTGGCAACTCACCCCCGTTGTGCCACAGTGTCTTGCAGGTCGGACTCATCAGTCTTGCAGCGGCGGCTATCTTATCATCAGCTCCTTTTGCTCCGACTCGCGAAATTGCTCGTAGGTGGGTTGCGAACACACTTTATTTCTTTTTGCTCTATCATTGTATCTAGTATTCTCCATCTACCACTTTTTATTTGTATATGCGACCTAGTGATGAGACTGAGAGATTTGTATATATGTGGTTTCTTTTGGGTCGAGCTCACTTGAGCCGACGTTGTGTTTTCTGATATTTTGCATTTCTTTTATGCTCTTTTTCTTGATATTACTTATTTATTGCATGTGGTTGTGATCCGCCTTGGGCGAAGAGCTAGCTCCCGCTTGGGGATGCCATTTTGTGATTACAGGTTATATATCTTGTTGTATCCATTTTGGGGGATAGAATTTACAAGGGCGACTCTGCCGAAATTTTCGGAAATTTTTGATGTTTTTTTTTAAAAAGGGGTTCAATGCAACATAATTGATTTTAAATCGTTTTCATGTAAGGTTTTCCTTCACTCTCTTTTGATTTTGGTTTAGATTTTCTGGGGTTTGGCTGACTTAGGTTACGGTACGCCTTTAGACGTCTCATAATCTAAGTGCCAATCACGTTCCGTACTTTCGGATCGTGACAAAGTTGGTATTAGAGCGTAGGTTTTACCTTCCTGAGTGTAGGATGACCTTGGTAGATGGAGTAGGTGACTTAAGTAGAGTGGCGTAGCGTGGGTATGATCCGCGGCATACTTACGATACGGTACTCCGCCTAAGTGACCTTAGGACATAATTGCTTGTATTTCCCTTCTTGATTCCTTGCATTCCTTGATTCGATTGCAATGTTCTTATCAGTCCTGTTTCTTATTCCAGCTTCGATGCCGCCAAAGACTACGAGAGCTCAGCGGGCTGCAGCTAGGGATGACATTCGAGCGGGCTCGTCTGAGGCGAGGATCGAGCGGGATGATACGCCTACCCCTCAGGGTCATACTGATCCGCCTTATCCTGACCGTATTGCCAGACTAAAGGCCGGCATGCAAGAGTTGCGACAGATGATGGGATCTTTAGTTGAGTCCAGCCGGGCACAGAGATCCGAGGACGTTCCTTCCACCGCACAGACCACGATTATACCTGCTGCACAGATGGTCGCTCTTGCTACTACGGAGACTATCCCTGTTTCACTACAGGAGTTCATGAGATTGAGACCTCCAGCTTTTACCGGTACAGATGCGATAGAGGACCCACAGGCATTTCTCGATAGGATGGATCGGATTTGCCGTTCGTTGAGGTGTTCTGATGATAGATTGGTGGAGTTTGCGAGTTTTCGTCTGGAGGGTCTTGCCCAGACATGGTACGATTCAGTAGAGAAAGGCCGAGCTGCAGGTCTACCTTCTATGACCTGGGACGAGTTTACAGCTGCATTTCTTGCCCGTTTTCTTCCGGAGAGTGTCCGAGATGCTCGAGCCCGTAGTTTTGAGTCTTTGCGCAAGACTCCTGGGATGACAGTGTCGGAGTATGATATACTGTTTACCCAGTTGTCTCGATTTGCTCCGTACCTAGTAGACACAGAAGAGAAGAGAATAAAGAGATTTATGCGAGGGCTTGATACACAGCTATTCCTTGCCATCGGCACCCAGCACTTTGATACATACGCAGCCGCGATGGATGCAGCCTTACTTTTAGAGGAGCGTATTTCTGAGACTCCGGTCGTTTCTGGGCCGAAGCGGATCCGTACTGATACGCCAGCTCAGCGGCAGATGGGCAGACATCGTGATAGATTATTTCCGGGAGATGGTGGAGGCAGAGGATTGAGACGAGGTCAGTTATTTGGTTCATATCCACAGACCCAGCAGTCGTCTCCATGATGTTTTCGGTGCGGGAGTCAGTACCACCGTATCAGAGACTGTACCATGGGACGTCAGGGCACGGCGACAGTCCCGCATGTGACCTTACCACCCTCACCACCTCCTCAGAGAGCTCTACTTCCTACTCCTGATGATGCTCCACGCCAGCCAGATGCTTCTAGAGGTCGTGGGCGTGGCGGTCCGGTTCAGAGAGGACGAGGCGACAGAGGCAGAGGCAGAGGCAGAGGCAGAGGCCGAGGTAGAGGCAGAGGACAGCCAGCTATTAGTGGTGGACAGGCCCGAGTGTTCGTGTTGACTCCTCAGGATGCACAGGCATCCAATGCCTTCGTGACAGGTACTCTGCCAGTATGTTCTTTTGATGCACGGGTATTATTTGATCCAGGCTCCACACATTCCTATGTGTCCACGTATTTTGCACCGAGGTTGGGCCGAGAGTCTTCTCCGTTAGATCAGCCGCTTGTCGTTATTACACCGGTAGGCGATTCGTTTATTGCCCGTTTCGTGTACCGATCATGTTCCGTTCGTATCGGGGAGAGAGATTCTTCAGTTGATTTGATTCTCCTCGATATGCTAGACTTTGACGTTCTTCTTGGTATGGACTGGCTAGCCACCTGTTATGCATCCGTGGACTGCCGTGAGAAAGCAGTCAGATTGAGTTTTCCTGGTGAGCCGGTTCTTGTGATTCAGGGAGATCGTAGCGCTACCCTTCCCAGCTTGATTTCTTCTCTTCGTGCTGGACAGCTCTTAAGGAAAGGGTGTCTGGGATTCTTAGCCTATGTTTGTGATACTAGCTCCACAGAGGTTCCGTTGGACCAGGTCCCTGTTGTGAGAGAGTTTCCTGATGTATTCCCTGACGAGCTGCCTGGTCTGCCACCAGAGCGCGAGATTGAGTTCTGCATCGACCAGATCCCCGGCACGGGGCCTATCTCTATACCGCCTTATCGGATGGCCCCGGCGGAGCTGGGAGAGCTAAAGAATCAGTTACAGGACTTGCTGGACAAAGGGCTTATCCGACCGAGTGTGTCACCTTGGGGTGCTCCCATCCTGTTTGTTAAGAAGAAGGACGGAAGTATGCGCTTATGCATTGATTATTGTCAGCTGAACTGGGTTACTGTGCGGAACAGGTATCCCCTACCCCGCATTGATGACTTATTCGATCAGCTCCAGGGTGCTGGGTTTTTCTCGAAGGTTGATTTACGGTCAGGTTATCACCAGTTGCGGGTTCGGAAGGAGGATATTCCGAAGACCTCTTTCCGTACTCGATATGGTCATTATGAGTTCTTGGTGATGTCGTTCGGGCTCACCAATGCCCCGGCAGCATTTATGGATTTGATGAACCGCGTATTCAAGCCGTATCTCAATCTGTTCATTATTGTGTTCATTGACGACATCTTGGTTTATTCTCGGAGCCGGGAGGAGCATGAGCAGCACTTACGTATCACATTGCAGACTTTGAGGGAGCATCGGCTGTTCGCCAAATTCTCCAAGTGCGCATTCTGGCTAGATAGTGTCGACTTCTTGGGTCATGTGGTGACGAGAGATGGTATTTGTGTGGACCCGAAGAAGATCGAGGCAGTTCAGCGTTGGCCTAGACCAGTATCAGTTACAGAGGTTCGCAGTTTTCTAGGTCTGGCCGGCTATTATCGACGTTTTGTCCAGGATTTCTCCCGCATTGCCGCACCGTTGACCGGATTGACCCGGAAGGGGTTCCTTTTGATTAGACCCAGGAATGTGAGGATAGTTTCCAGCAGTTGAAGACTCGTCTGACTACTGCACCAGTGTTAGCATTGCCTTCAGCATCAGGCGGGTTCGTGGTATATTGTGATGCTTCTCGAGTGGGGCTGGGCTGTGTATTGATACAGCACGACAGAGTTATCGCGTATGCTTCTCGGCAGCTGAGGAAACACGAGCAGAACTACCCCACCCATGATTTAGAGATGGTTGCAGTGGTATTTGCACTTAAGATCTGGAGTTTTACCTATACGGTGAGTCGTGCCAGATATTCACTGACCACAAGAGTTTGAAGTATATCTTCCAGCAGCGAGATCTGAACCTGAGACAGCGCCGTTGGATGGAGTTGGTGAAGGATTATGACTGCGAGATTCTATACCATCCGGGCAAGGCGAATGTGGTGGCAGATGCTTTGAGTAGGAGGCCCGGAGGTAGCTTATCTTGTTTGAGCGCAGTACAGATGCAGTCGACGGCGGATTGGCAGGTTTTATGTGACAGCAGAGTGCAGTTCGAGTTTACTCCTACAGAGGGACAGCTAGCCCATTTCAGAGCACGCCCACAGTTACTTGACTGTATCCGCGAGGCACAGTCCGGCGATGCCCGTATTTTAGAGATTATTGAGCAGATTCGGCAGGGCAGAGTTTCTGAGTTCGTGATTGATGATCACGGGATACTTCGATTCGGGACTCGACTGTGCATGCCAGATTCAGAGGGACTGAGGCGTGATATTCTCGAGGAGGCACATAGATCAGTATACAGTGTTCACCCAGGTTCCACCAAGATGTACCGTGATTTGAGAGAGGTTTACTGGTGGGACGGGATGAAGAAGGATGTTACAGACTTTGTGTCCAGATGCCTGACTTGTCAGCAAGTCAAGGCCGAGCACCAGAGGCCAGCCGGCGAGTTACAGCCTATGCCCATCCCTGAGTGGAAGTGGGAGCAGGTCTCCATGGACTTCATTGTGGGTCTACCCAGAACCAGTCGAGGGTTTGACTCTATTTGGGTGATTGTGGATCGACTGATGAAAGCGGCTCACTTTCTGCCAGTGAAGACCACTTTTGGATTTTCTCAGCACGCCCAGGTTTATATTGATGAGATCGTGCGACTGCAGGGTGTTCCGACTTGCATCGTGTCCGACCGGGGCACCCAGTTTACCAGCCGATTGTGGCAGAAACTCCAGGAAGCATTGGGCACCCGATTGAGTTTTAGCACAGCCTTTCATTCGCAGACTAACGGTCAGTCGTAGCGTACTATTCAGACTCTTGAGGACATGCTCAGAGCTTGTGTTTTAGATTTCGGCGGTAGCTGGGATCGTCATTTGCCTTTGATCGAGTTCTCCTACAATAATAGCTTCCAGGAGACGATTCAGATGGCACCTTTTGAGGCTCTATATGGCAGGAGATGTCGATCGCCTGTATGTTGGACAGAGCTCAGGGAGAGCAGTGTTTTAGGGCCGCAAATCGTACAGGAGACGACCGAGAAGATACAGCTGATTCGGGACAGGATGAAAGCGGCACAGAGCAGGCAGAAATCTTATGCTGACAGGCGCCGTCGCCGACTCGAGTTCGCTGTTGGCGATCATGTTTTTCTGAAGGTCTCTCTGATGAAAGGTGTGATGAGATTTAGGCGGAAAGGGAAGCTGAGTCCTAGATATGTTGGTCCTTTCGAGATCCTAGAGCGTGTTGGTCCAGTCGCTTATCGGTTAGCTCTTCCGCCCAGCTTCCCCGATGTTCACCCCGTGCTCCATGTCTCGATGCTCCGCAAGTTCCTTCATGATCCTTCCCATGCGATTCAGCACCAGATGATCCAGCTAGAGCATGATCTTTTATTCACCGAGCAGCCGGTGGTCATTCTGGATCGGCAGGTGAAGAAATTGAGGTCGAAGGTTATACCGTCCGGCAAGGTCCTTTGGCGTGGCCCGAACAGCGAGGAGGTCATGTGGGAGACCTGTAGGGTTCCTAGGCACACACAAGAGGTCTCACAAAGCATCAATCATGCCAATTTCAAATTTTACGGTGCCGAGAAACCCTAGACTACGGATCGTTAACTAGATGTCTAGGCGAAAGATGCAACTAGTAAACTACTTTACTAAGAGAACGGAAATACAACCTTTGTAGATCCGGTCCTCCACCTCCATGGCTCCGCGATGATGTCTCCTCGCTGTACAAAATGGATCTTGGGCTCTAGCGTCGGCTTCATCGGAGAAAAAACGGGCTAGGTCATCGACGACGATGCCGAAGATGATCTACGTCGAGGCATCGCTAGATCAAGCTCCAACTTCACCAAGTCATGAAACTTATGAAGAAAACACACTCTACTACTTGGCAAGAGGTAGAGGATGAAGAAATAGGAAGTGGGTAGACTTTAGAATTGGATATCTCACTCTTTTTCATCAATCACCATTGATGGTCCAAGGTTTTCTTCTTTTAAGAAGATGAAGAAGAAGAAGATGATATTATGATATCATAAGAGTTATGATAAGTTATTCTTTAAAAAAGAAAATCATAGAGTACTTATCATAAACCAACCATGGTTATGTGTAGAGAGCAAACTATAGTTAGGTGAATGGTTAGGTTAGGCATAAAACAAAAATGGTGGACTATTTCAAAGCTTCATGAAACTTCAACAAAGAAACAAAATTAGCCACCATTTTCCTTTTGCCAAAATGAAATAAACAAATCAATAAATGAATAAATAAATATGAAAAACAAAACCCTAACCATTTAAATAACCATGGTTTAATCTTTACACAAAACTTAAGTAAGAATGTATCATCAAACATGATACAATCAAGTGCACAAAAGTATATCACATATACAACTTGTGAACTACAAGTGAGAAAATCCATTTAAAGTGAACCAATACTAGTTAATGCAAAGTAATATATCAAATATATAATTATACATTAAATCATTAAATCAACACTTGATTTAACGATCCGGTCATATCGAATATAACCGACTAGTATCCTATGTATCGGCTTACCGAATCAATCCTTGATTCGATAACTAGGTTATATCGCATACAACCTTTCGATACATTTATCGCGAGAATAGAATACGGTATCACATACATGCATTATTCTCGGTCCCGCACATATCTCATATGCGCTCCTTTTTCGTTTCGCTTGAGCCAGGAAACCTCTGTGAAGGACTCTAAAGACTCGTCAATACGCCGGCAGTAGATGATGATCATATCAAACACCCACAAGCCGCAAGCGGTCTGCTAAACGTAACGGCCACCCGGGTATTGAGCGATCAGAAGATCGACGAGCAAGCCCGCTCATACTCCTGTGAATCCAACCAGTAACACTTACCGTACAGTCCGGTCTGTTCGTCTGATATGTCGCATATCTTGCCTAGGGGTGGTAAACGTCAGACCCCAATAGCTCGATAAGTCGTGTCGATATGAGGTTTATAACAATTCGAGAAACTACTGGTAACACTTACCAGTAAATCTCAGCAACCCTGGCCAGGGATTTCCTGTTATATCCAATCGAACACAGCGCAACATCTACTCCCTATACCGGGAGAGATGAATCCCCTCCTATCGCTCATTGCCTCCATGTGACTCGGGACTGTACCCAAAAACCACCGTTTTGCACGCCCTCTTGGACGTGGTAAGATGGAAATCAAAGCACAGTGGGAACCACACAAGACTCTATGACAATCTCGGGTCAACAGACTACTCTGTACCAATGTCACCAGAGAACTGCCATCTGACGTAAGGTATAATACCATCTGGGAGTTCTCGGCGAGTACGTCCAGTGTACCCAGTCTCCACTGAGCACCCGTATATCATCTCTGATGTCAAACATCAATGGATATGGGATCATCCATCGCCCATCTGTATGGGTCGAGAAGGTACACGCTAGTCTACTCTGGTATATCGATGCCCCGTCTCGATACACCCACGACTAGGGACTTTGAAGGATGTACTTATAGACTACCATGTCCCCACTAGTATGATCCGCATCACAGTCCAGGTAGTCAAGTATACATCCTAAGGGCTTTACCAACATGTAACAGAGAGACAATCAGTATACACGTTAAGGTAAAGAGCAACCAGATAGCATACTATCATGTCGAGCAAGAAAGTCCTCCCTATATATGTCCCAGCATCCACTACAATATACATCCTATGTACAGTAATGGCTTCTAGGGCATACATATAACTAACAATCTCCCACTTGCACTAGGGCCATCTGTAGCAGTGGTTGCAGTATCTCATACTCAATCATCCCATAAAAAATCTCTCTCTAGGAATAGGCCTTCGTGAGTGGATCCGCCGTGTTGTTCTCTGAGTCTACTCTCCTAACCTTGATCACCCTGGAGATCAACCATCTCCATGATCAGGTGATACTGCCTTAGAATATGTCTGGATCACTGATGGGACGGGTGTTTCTTGGCATAAGCCACAACCCCATTGTCACACAATGGGAGGAACGATGTTCATCTCATGAACTAATATACACCCAGACTGCCTCTTCGGTAGCATCTTAAGTAGCAATGTATCCAGCCTTTATCGTCTAGTTTGCCACGGTATCTAGTTTGGAACTCTTCCAATATACCGTCCCTTTTACTGAGGGTAAAGACAATGCCTGTGACTGACTCTCATTTGTCTTTATCACCCTGGAACCCTTCCAGTGATTCTCCCTAGGATCGATTGATACCATCTCACTACAACTAGTGAGAATCCTAACATCCAATTAGATCTATCTCATAGATCCAAAACTCAGGATTTAGGAGGTATAACTTTGATCCTATATGGAGAATCATTGTGATAAGCAGAGATTGACCGAGCGTAGCATAGGAAACTCCTTTCTTATCAAGAGTATGTCATCCACGTACTCTACGAGGATCATCACCATACTCCCTACTACCTTTTTGTATATACAAGGTTCATCTACCATTTTGATGATGTCAAACTGTTTGACTACTTCATCAAAACAGATGTTCCAACTCCGCAATACCTGCTTTGTCTTATAAAGCATCTTGTGCACATTTCCGCTGCTCCCACTGTCTACGAAGCCCTCTAGCTGTGTACTTATAGACTCTCTCTTCGAAAACATCATTTAGAAAAGCAGTCATGACACCCAACCGCCAGATATCGTAGTCATGGTATGTAGCCGTGGCAAGTAGGATCTGGATGGACTTAAGCATAGCCACTTGAAAAGGTTTCATCATAATCCACGCCTGGTCGATGACGAAAAGCTTTAACAAGTCTAGCTTTGAAAGTCTTAACTTTTCCATATACACCAAGTAATCTTCTCAAGATATACTTGCTCCTGATGGGGATTTAACCCTTCAGTTATAGCAACCAAAGTCCATACTTTGTTGGTGTACATGGATTCCATCTCAGATCGCTAAGCATCCAGCCATTCTTACAGAGTCTCTACTCTCGATGGCCTGCTCGAAACTAGTTGGGTCATCATCTCATGATGCAATCCTCGCTCCCACTGTCATAGAGAAACCGAAATATCTCTCAGGTGGGTGAGGAACCCTACTAGATCGGCGGAGAGGCTGAGGTTCGTTGGTAACTATTGAATCCTTTGGTTTTATCAAATCATCTGCTGTAGTCTGTATAGCTGGAACCTTTCCAGTTCTACATTACAGACCTTGCCTCGAGCTTGTCCGGATTCTGCTTTTAGACATAGGCCGGACAACCCAAATCTTAACTAACTTAAGATATGGGCTCTTCCCTTTCCATATCATATATGAAGTGGTAGGCAACTGATTTGATTCGAACCCTATTCAATAGGTATGCATCTTCTCAAGTGCATAACTCCCAAAAAGGAAATAGGTAACTCAGTAGTACTCATCATAGAGCACACCTTATCATATAGGGTGCTATTGCTCCGCCCCGATATACCATCGTGCTATGGGGTATACGGAGGAGTAATGCTGAGAGAGAATCTCATTCTCTTTTAGAAAAGTCCAGGAATTCCGTGCTCAAGTATTCTCCTCCTTGATCTCATCAAAGGACATAATACTTATACCCGTGTTTTGGTTCTCTACTTCTAACTTATATTCTGTGAATATCTCAAAAGGTTCGGACTTGTGTTTCAACAGGAACATATGTCTGAATCTCGAGAGATCATCAGAGAACGTAATGAAGTACAAAGAACCGGTCTTGGCATGTGTAGACAGGGGACCTTTATACATCAACATGTATCATCCCAAGAGTTCACTAACTCTTTCTCTGTTTCCAGTAAACTTAGCTATGGTCATATTATCTTTGTGACATGACTGGCAAGTTTCACAAGATGTAAATTCAAACTGATTTAAATATGCATCTACATGTAACTTTAGCCAGTCGGATCGCATTGATATGACCTAGTCTACAATGCCTCAAGAAGGATTTGTTCATTTCTGAACTCTTCCTCTTGTGTGTGTTCTATATACTAAAGAACTGTAGTTTGATTTAGAACATTAATGCTTTTAGATAACGTGCCTGAACCGATCAACTTTTGATATAGGAAATGTTCAAAACATTATCCATCAATACAAAATTATATCCTTTCTTTACTAATAAACAGATTGATATGATTTTGTATATCAGGTTCGGTATCTAATAGCATTCGTTCAGAATCAATGTATTGGTAATACAGGGTGACAGTGACCAACAGACTTGGCTGCAACACTTGCCCCGATTTCTGCCTCATGAAACTTATCACCCGTTCTCAGTTCTCTACCTTTCTGTAGCCCTATGTAACATATTACATATCCGGGATCCTGATCTGGTATCACATACCCAGGACGTAGAGGATACAGAGAAACAGTTCTTTGTAATGAACACACCCGAAGATGATGCATCATATGCACTTTCTTCGTTTGGGCGGCACTGGAATTCTGGTATTCCCCAATTTCCTGCTCTGTCTTATAACAATTATAAGGTGGAGCGGGACCAACGTTCCCCAGCTCAGTATAACAAGCGGGTTCGGTCAATAATCCGTATTATTATCTTGATTAAGGCGTGACATGGTCGCTACCTGGAGAGAGAGAGAAGAAAACACTCAGCGTGCGCTCTTGCAAGATCAGATTGGTTATTATTTTATCTAATCAGGATGGCTCCCACTGTTTTTTATCAAATCTTCCTTCAAACCCTAAAAGGAAAGACTAGCCGGGATTAATTACACACTACAAGTTCGCCAATCTTTCAGCCAGGCCAGTGTCGGTACTTTGAGGGAGGTTCCCCGTGCTTTCGCACGAACCTAATTAATGTAAACCTCGTTTTCCCAGAGGCGTAACCCCGTTGACACCTTTCTAGACACCTACTTGATCGGCTAATTGTAATATGTAAAACTCTCCCAGGAGTAACTCTTACTCGCAGCGGGTATCGGGATCCAACTATCTCATAGAAGGCATGCAATCTCATTGCAAATTTCAACACTTGAAATTCCCGATAATATTTTGCCCCTAACGTGCTATGACCTTGACGAAAGCCAACAAACCATAGCCCGCTAGTCAAGTTCAACCCGTACATTTCTTGATTGAATTAAACCCACCCGCACGACCCTTGACAAAAGCCAACAAAGCCGCACGACTACCCTAATCCAATCGCATCGTATGCAGCAGATAAGCAGCATATAGCTACCGCACACTGCACCTTGACGAAAGCCAACAAATGCAGCACGAATACTATATACAACTTATCTGAAATGACGGAGGGCTACGACAGGTTTTTCTGAAAACCTATTGCGTAATGAACTTGATATCGTTGTAGAATCAAATGATTTTGAAATGGAGTGTTTTTGAGGCTTTTCTAGTTTTGCTAAAGGAGTCACTCCTGGTGAAGGGATCGTCGGTCCTTTCCTCGTCGAATGAGGTGCGGGATATATCACTGTGCAAAGCAAAATCTCTTAAAAGCAATCAAAAGACAAACCGAGTGTGTAGCATCTGCTAGTTATTGCTAAATGAGTCACTCCCGGTGAAGGGATCTCGGTCCTTTCCTCATCGAATAAAGTGCAGGATATATCACATATACCGCTGTGCAAAGCAAGAACTGTAGCTACCTGTTTTATTTTTGAAATTTGATTCTACAACATCTTTAGGTTTCTTTTACTTTCATTAATCACATTAATGAAGTCCCATCATTTAAGTTACCTAAACATCACAGATAAATACGACGTACACTTATGCCATCCGCATTCGCCTCGATGTCCCCTCGTGCACCGTTAGGTTAGGTAACTAACGGCAGAGCGGGGCAGGGCTAGCGCGGGTGTAAAACATAAGTAACGTCTATATAATATATATACTATATACAGTATCCATCACAGAACATATCACATGATCACATCACAGATATCGCAGCAGAAGAATCATATGAAATATTGGATATACTAGGACGTCCGTGTTTTCAATACGAGCCAGTATAAAACACGGATTCCACGGTCGTGATGAATAGCCAAACCCACACCCCTAGACCCCTACGAGAGCGGCAAGCAACCCTACCAATTCTAGAGTTAGGAGACCCGGACTCGACTCCTCGAGTTGGTCTCCCACTGGACTCCAGAACCCGGTTACTTGTGCTCTCCTCCTTGGGTCTATCCTAGTGCGGAAAAGTAAATAATATACAAAAGGTGACAGCTTCCGCAACCTGGAAGTGCCCCAATAAAAGAATATTACATACAAATTTTTACATGAATGAAAATGAAAAACACTCATCTCACATAAAAACCCCCGGCTATTCAAACACGACGATCCAATATAACATATCCAGCAACACATAACATCACATGTCATCAACGTAAGTAAATATGCGCATCCCAATTGTCGTTGACATATAGCAACGAAACCGGCGATATCACATATTACACTTACGGTCACAGAAAAGAAAGTGTAAAATTACAACGGTTGGAATCCGCAATCTCTTTAGACATCGCATGCCTAATCAAATGAATTCCTTAGACATCGCATGCCTAACAATTATAAACCCCGCATTTTAGTCTCATTATCGAAAACACTTTTCAATATCAAGTCGGGCAATTCAACAAGATTCCCGACATCCTGATCGAATGCTCGTCGCAAACTTCAGTAGACGACCGCACCCCCGATACCGTCGATGAAGTGTACCAAGGCGGAACACCGCTGCCGCGAGCACCCGAACGGATGCTTTCGATGACGGGGTTCTCCTATAGTCACTTGGTCGGGGCTATGGTGTGTAGCTGTCTATTAAGTTTATCCGGCGAGTATCCGCGTACGCTACGTGATTGCGACGGACTTTTGATCGCATCAAAATTCCGTGGCAACCGATCAAGTGAGACTAAAGTGCTATGTTTATAACATTCATTCAGTTATCTCATAACTCCTTGTGAATTCCAATTGTTGTATCACATTCCGGATAAATAGAAAATGTTAAACTTTCCGATCGAACATACAAACACCCAAGTTTTCCCGAAACAGATCAACACATGAAATAAGTCTAAAAACATTCAGTTCATGCCTCAGTACCAACGGTCCAGCCGTAGAAGGGTCAAGCCAACGCCTCACATGTGGCACGCCGTACTGCCCCAAACCCGAAGGTTCAAAGGGCAGTTCAAGACGGTCACATAATCGAGTTAAGGTTTGTTGTCTTCTAGAGGGTCCATCGCGTTACTTGCACTACTTAGAACGTCTTTAAACCACGGAAAGATCCAACACTTGGAAATTTCCCGACAGGGGAAAAGTTGGGTATTTATATCCGGTCGAACTTTCTAACATATTCTAAAATTACCCGGAAAAACACATAGACAAAGTTTGATAATCCGATCGAAACACCGAGTCCCCAATACAACCCAAAAAAATTCAACTCTTGAATAAATATTAAAAATTCCCATAAAACTCAGCATTTAAATAAAGAAGTTACTGTGCAAAAATGGTTGACTGAAGAGACTAAATGGGCGCGGAACCGCCGCAATAGGCGGCTAATGCCGCGGTTCCGCCGCGCTTTAGACAGATCATTAAGTAATTTTTGCACCGTAATTCTTAGAATTTCCTGCTGAATTTTTTAAGCATTTTTAATTTGGAAAAAACCACTTTTTCAGAAAAAGTCCAGAGAGGGTTAAAAGTTAGGGTTTCGGGTCGATCGGGTTTCAAACTTCGTCTACGCATCGCCTAAGGCTCTAGCTAGGCTCTGATACCACTGTAGGGTTCCTAGGCACACACAAGAGGTCTCACAAGGCATCAATCATGCCAATTTCAAATTTTACGGTGCCGAGAAACCCTAGACTACGGATCATTAACTAGATGTCTAGGCGAAAGATGCAACTAGTAAACTACTTTACTAAGAGAACGGAAATACAACCTTTGTAGATCCGGTCCTCCACCTCCATGGCTCCGCGATGATGTCTCCTCGCTGTACAAAATGGATCTTGGGCTCTAGCGTCGGCTTCATCGGAGAAAAAACGGGCTAGGTCATCGACGACGATGCCGAAGATGATCTACGTCGAGGCATCGCTAGATGAAGCTCCAACTTCACCAAGTCATAAAACTTGTGAAGAAAACACACTCTACTACTTGGCAAGAGGTAGAGGATGAAGAAATAGGAAGTGGGTAGACATTAGAATTGGATTTCTCACTCTTTTTCATCAATCACCATTGATGGTCCAAGGTTTTTTTCTTTTAAGAAGATGAAGAAGAAGAAGATGATATTATGATATCATAAGAGTTATGATAAGTTATTCTTTAAAAAAGAAAATCATAGAATACTTATCATAAACCAACCATGGTTATGTGTAGAGAGCAAACTATAGTTAAGTGAATGGTTAGGTTAGGCATAAAACAAAAATGGTGGACTATTTCAAAGCTTCATGAAACTTCAACAAAGAAACAAAATTAGCCACCATTTTCCTTTTGCCAAAATGAAATAAACAAATCAATAAATGAATAAATAAATATGAAAAACAAAACCCTAACCATTTAAATAACCATGGTTTAATCTTTACACAAAACTTAAGTAAGAATGTATCATCAAACATGATACAATCAAATGCACAAAAGTATATCACATATACAACTTGTGAACTACAAGTGAGAAAATCCATTTAAAGTGAACCAATACTAGTTAATGCAAAGTAATATATCAAATATATAATTATACATTAAATCATTAAATCAACACTTGATTTAACGATCCGGTCATATCGCATATAACCGACTAGTATCCTATGTATCGGCTTACCGAATCAATCCTTGATTCGATAACTAGGTTATATCGCATACAACCTTTCGATACATTTATCGCGAGAATAGAATACGGTATCACATACACGCATTATTCTCGGTCCCGCACATATCTCATATGCGCTCCAATTTCGTTTCGCTTGAGCCAGGAAACCTCTGTGTAGGACTCTAAAGACTCGTCAATACGCCGGCAGTAGATGATGATCATATCAAACACCCACAAGCCGCAAGCGGTCTGCTAAACGTAACGGCCACCCGGGTATTGAGCGATCATAAGATCGACGAGCAAGCCCGCTCATACTCCTGTGAATCCAACCAGTAACACTTACCGTACAGTACGGTCTGTTCGTCTGATATGTCGCATATCTTGCCTAGGGGTGGTAAACGTCAAACCCCAATAGCTCGATAAGTCGTGTCGATATGAGGTCTATAACAATTCGAGAAACTACTGGTAACACTTACCAGTAAATCTCAGCAACCCTGGACAGGGATTTCCTGTTATATCCAATCGAACACAGCGCAACATCTACTCCCTATACCGGGAGAGACGAATCCCCTCCTATCGCTCATTGCCTCCATGTGACTCGGGACTGTACTCAAAAACCAGCGTTTTGCACGCCCTCTTGGACGTGGTAAGATGGAAATCAAAGCACAGTGGGAACCACACAAGACTCTATGACAATCTCGGGTCAACAGAGTACTCTGTACCAGTGTCACCAGAGAATTGCCATCTGACGTAAGGTATAATACCATCTGGGAGTTCTCGGCGAGTACGTCCAGTGTACCCAGTCTCCACTGAGCACCCGTATATCATCTCTGATGTCAAACATCAATGGATATGGGATCATCCATCGCCCATCTGTATGGGTCGAGAAGGTACACGCTAGTCTACTCTGGTATATCGATGCCCCGTCTCGATACACCCACGACTAGGGACTTTGAAGGATGTACTTATAGACTACCATGTCCCCACTAGTATGATCCGCATCACAGTCCAGGTAGTCAAGTATACATCCTAAGGGCTTTACCAACATGTAACAGAGAGACAATCAGTATACACGTTAAGGTAAAGAGCAACCAGATAGCATACTATCATGTCGAGCAAGAAAGTCCTCCCTATATATGTCCCAGCATCCACTACAATATACATCCTATGTACAGTAATGGCTTCTAGGGCATACATATAACTAACAAGACCGAGGTCGAGATGAGGAAGAGATATCCACATCTTTTTGAAGGTACGCGTAGTTAAATTCTAAATTCGGGGACCGAATTTCTTTAGGGGGGAAGATTGTGACCCTTCGAAAATCGTTTAGGCAGTTTTTCGGTAATCGGCTAAAATGTCAGCTTTTTCCGTAAAAAGTCAAAATAGGTATTTTTCATTGTAGGCCTAATTATACAAAATTTAGATAAGATATTACTATAATTTGGTCACTAAAATGCCACTTATAATTTTCTAGTTAAATAAAAAAAATTCGTAATTAATTATTTTTAATATTATTTTAAGCTTTTAAAAATACATTAAATTAGTGATAAATACAAATTTAATTAGGTAAATTTCATAATTAGGAATCTCTATAAACTAAAATAGAGTGTTAATAAATTGTATCATGACCTTGTAAGATTTTAGTTTTATGGTTTGAAATTAATGAAGAAAATGAAGTAAAATAGGGTTTTTTGTAAAAAGGTTGATGTGAAATGCATTAATTGAGATTTAATGTCACGACCCGAAAGTACGGAGCATGACCGGCACTTAGACTACGAACGTCTCAAGGAGTACGTAAGCTAAGTAAGACGAACCCAGAAATCCAAACCAAGAGAAGTAGTAGAGTGAAGGAAAACCAATTAAAAACAAGTAGTTTCAATAGAATAAGCCGAATTATGCGAGTTTCTAAAAACATCAAAAATTTATTGAAAATTTCGGCAGAGTCTCCTTTGTAAATACTGGCCACCAAACGGGATACAACATGAATAGTATACGAAATCAATAAAAAGGCATCCCCAAGCGGGAGCTAGCTCTTCGTCAATCGACGGTCACAACCACACAAGCAATATAATATACAACGCCAACGGCGAGGATCAAAACTCAAAAGGAAACTCAAACCACAAGAAAACCACAGAGATATAACGCGCGACTCTAAGGTCGAAGGGAAAACATCATTGGTCTCTATCTCAAAATAAATACATGTTTGGTTGATGGAACTTCTAGATACAACAGAATAATGATATACAAGATATATAATGGGGGTACGATACAAGTAAACCCATCTACTAGCAAATCACCCGAAGGAAATTATGCCCGCAAAGCCGTATGGTATAAAATTTGACCCTATATAGAATTTGTTGTTTATATTGCTTAATCTAAGTTAATTAAGTGTTTAATTAGGTGTTTAAAAAAAAGGGGGTTTTGAACTGAAGTTTGAAATTTCAAGTGTATGGTTTTGAATGAAGATTAGGGTTTGAGCATTGGATTAGGGTTGTGATGGGTAGATTAACATATAATTGCTTGCTAAAATCAAATCTAGTTGCTAGTTGCATTTTTGTTAATTTAAATTTGTGATAATTATATATATCGCAAACTAGTTTTTGTAAATATTATGTTAAATTGAGAATTAAAATATGGTAAGGCTTTCATCATGTCTTTGGCATGTTAATGAGTATTTTAACACCTTAGGTTGTGCGAAACCTAGTCTAGTTGTTGAATTATGTATTGTTGCTTTAAAAGTGTTAAAATTGGGTAAAATTGCAAACTAGAATTTCGGGTTAATGAAAGTTAGTGAGATTAAAAATCTAATTAGGGTTTTTATGACTTATTTAAGATATTTAGTGAATATTATGGCCGCTAGATTCGTTCATACATCGAGTTTTGTACTAAAACGGTGATTTGTGCTTGCTAGATTTTCGGAAAAATAACTTTTTAAGTGAAATTGGGGTTTTTGTGAGTTTTAACCTATTTTATATTAAAATTAGTGTTCGTGAATGTGAAAATGAGTGTATTTGGGTTTTTCTCGATGGTCTGGCGTTTGTACGCCGATGTCGAGGGTTTTTGGGTTGATTTGGGAAAACAAACCATAGGTTTTGACCTATGTGGGATTCGTGTGTCGTTTTGGTCATGAGTCGGATTTTAATGCGATACGGTGCGTTATGATATGTAGGTATCCCATGTGGACTTCGAGACGACAAGCAAGCGCGTGGCGATGTCGGCACCAGCAAGCGAGGACCAGGTGAGTAGATTTATATCTACGGGGAGAAGTCGGGTGGATGGCGTATAGCACCCCCACAGTTCGTGGTGATGTATACGAATACGTATACACACATATATATATTATTTATATATTGTTTCGGTATATTGATGATAATATGGATATTTGGTGTTCTTGGATGATTTAGTGTCCCGAAACCCTAGAGTAGTGGTCGCACTACACATGCGCACACCAACCCATACTTGCATACTTTCTTCTTTCATTTGTGCTTATACGGGAATATATAGTTATGTGTTCACATGGGTATAGGACTATGTATTCACATACGGATTTGAGGCTTGGGTTTGAGATGAGTCGATGAGATTTGTATTGAGGTTGTGACTTCGGTGATATGGCAGGATTCGTATTTGAGATACGACATGACGTTGTAGCGGGTCCTTGACGTAGTGTTTCACACACGTCCATGCATACTTAGGCGGTATCAGTATTGTACTAAACGTAGATCAGTACCCCGATCATGATATTTGATAAAGAGGATACCAGGTGAATAGTATGATGAATGTGATATTGACCCGTACCCAGATTTGGGGATGCCGTACGACGGATTTACGTACGAGCTATATTTTGATGATTGATCCGCACTCTTGACTTGGGATGTCTGGTTATGGATATGATATTATTGAGGCGGGATCACCGACTATACATATACAGGTATGTATATGTATCGACTCAGATGATAGGCGGTTTCCTTACCTGTAGTCCAGCTTGTTAGCTTAGCCCTTTAGTTTAGTTTAGTTGTTAGATTAGATTCGATTCTTACCTATTTCAAAACTAACGAATCGTGGGTATTTTAAAAGACAGCCCAAGGGATCCTACGGATATTTCAAAAGACGTATCTTTTCATAAAAACACCGTGGCCCTTATTTTCAAAACCCCATGATTCGTGTTATTTCAAAAGGCACCATTTGTAGGATTTATATTAGATTAATGCAGATTAGTTATAGTTGCGTCTAGTATTCAGCTCCCGCTCCTTATTGTGGTTCGCTTCGCATCGCATGCTTATATTATGTTTCATACTCCATTATTGATATCATGCTGTTAGGACACCAGCACCATTACCGATGATGCGTATGTACCACGTACACTTACTTGCCGGCTCATACACATCTTCATCGGTAATTGCCATGTCACGTACACCTTAGAAAATATTATTGCTTGACATAGCATGTTAGCTAATATTTTAGACAAGATATTAGCGTACTTGCCTTATATGTTAGTTTAGACATTGTAGTTATTACCTGCTACTTCATGCATACTGTTATTCATTGTTATGCCGCATTCATGGATTCTCATGCATATATTCACTATTTTACGTGTTATTGAGGTTTCGGATTCGGATTTCCATGAGATTCTCTGGATTTGGAGGAAAACCGCAAAAACATAAATAAACATTTTCTCTCTTTTATTTTAAGGGGTCTTTTTGACCTAGAATCATCTACACAAAACCCCCATTCCCTTTCCTCACCTGCTGGCCGAGCAAAAACTGCAGCTAATCCCCTCATTTCTCACTTCTTTTTGCTTCATTTTCTTACCAAAATCCATTAAAAATTCACAAATTCCTTCTCCAATTCAAAGCAAAATCCAAATCCTATCTCTCCTCAAGCCAATTTAGTTTAAAACATGAAGAAAGGAGGCATCTTTGGTGGCTTGAGCAAGCTAGGGTTAAACTTGTGTGGTGAAAATTCAAAACTAGTTGTTAAATTGTAGTTTAAATGTGCAAAAATTGAATTTTGAAGTATTAATTTAGTAGTAATTACTTGTTCATGAAATGCAAGAAAGGGATTTGTTTTTGAATTAGGGTTTGTAGCATGGTTGATGGATTAAAGTAAGGGTTTTGGTTATCTAATTGGTTAGAATGGGTAATTGTGCGATGTTGCGCTCGCTAGATCGATAATTTGTGATATTTGCATCGAAATCGGTATGCAAATGCTTTCTAGATTTTTATAAAAATTAGGAGGTGATCAAATTGCGTTATATTAGCGATATAATTAGCTTCATATACGACTATTAGTGTGCGCGAATGCGGGGTTTTGTCTAGTCGGGTTCTAGTTTTGTCGATTGCCCCGAAATGACGATTCTAGTTAAGATTTAACGATTTTCGTGTGTTTTTCTGCGCACCGAGTGCACGTTATGTTTAATTCGAGTGTGTCGATATTTGTATATTGTTACCTGCATCGTTTAGGGGTATGTAACCTTATATTGTGTGTTATGTAATGCTAGGATCGGTCGGGGAAACATCGGACACGGCGCGTAAAGGCAAGGCGGTGGTCGGATCGGATTAGCGAGGCATTCAGGTGAGTAGATGTATTCATCTATGGGGGAATCTTCTGGATGGCGCGAGGCGCCCCCTTGTTAGGATTACCTTATTTCTTGCAAAATTTGTATTGTTAGTTAGCTTACCCCTTCATTTACATTGCATACCCTTATAGTTAGTAGTATGCTAGATTGCATGGATAGTCATATGCACATATGCGATAACACTTCGTAGGACATGAACACCATTACCAATGGCATCTGTTGCACGCACACTATTCATATGACACACACGCCTTTGGTAATTGCCATGCCACGTGCACTATAGAACCTGTTTAGCTTAGTATCGCCACTTGCATCATACATGATATATGAAATTGCATAGCTTGTATATACCTCGCATCATCATCGTACTTACATAGATTTCTAGCCAAAATTCACATCGCATACATTGATATCATAGACATTTATCATATACAACATGTTGGATATTATGATTTTCTTGAGGATTTCAGTATTGCTGCGATTTCTGGATTTTTGGGGAAAACCGCAAGAATTTAACAAAAGCTTATATTTATCATTTTTAAAACAAAGTTGCGGTTTTCTCGTGATGTATGTGTCGTCCACCATGAGTTTTCATGTTTTCTGTTGGATTTCGAGACCCGATTCGAGGAGTGGATGAACCGTCTCGGGTACATGGTGGGCCCGGTATGGTACCCCGGGACAAGAAGATCGAGTTGTAGACGACGAGCCTGGCAGGGGAAGACTACCTACCGGTGATGTCTGGCGCGGCGGATATCCGGAGAATACCGACCGTTGTCGTGAGATTTGATGATATGGGCCGATCCGGACTGACGGAGCCCGATATTTTGAGACATTGATACAGTGAGACATTGGGACAGATGTGATTTCATATTTGGTGTCGATGCTTGACACGGATTTTCAGATGATTTCTTGATGGTGTTTAGCTATTATACAGATATTCTTTTTCTAAAGATTAGAATGCAGAACTCTTAGAATTTAAAATACTTAAAGATTTAGTAATGACATTGCATACATGTGCATGCATACTAGAGGTATTATATCACATCTGAACATACATGCTGTGACGCATTTGCGTTCATTCTTACGATTGCCTTACTAGATGTTATATTCTACTCACGAGCTGGCAACTCACCAACGTTGTGCCACAGTGTCTTGCAGGTCGGACTCATCAGTCTTGTAGCGGCGGTTATCTTATCATCAGCTCCTTTTGCTCAGACTCGCGACATTGCTCGTAGGTGGGTTGCGAGCACACTTTATTTCTTTTTGCTCTATCATTGTATCTAGTATTCTCCATCTACCACTTTTTATTTGTATATGCGACCTAGTGATGAGACTGAGAGATTTGTATATATGTGGTTTCTTTTGGGTCGAGCTCACTTGAGCCGACGTTGTGTTTTCTGATATTTTGCATTTCTTTTATGCTCTTTTTCTTGATATTACTTATTTATTGCATGTGGTTGTGATCCGCCTTGGGCGAAGAGCTAGCTCTCGCTTGGGGATGCTATTTTGTGATTACAGGTTATATATCTTGTTGTACCCATTTTGGGGGATAGAATTTACAAGGGAGACTCTGCCGAAATTTTCGGAAATTTTGATGTTTTTTTAAAAAGGGGTTCAATGCAACATAATTGATTTTAAATCGTTTTCATGTAAGGTTTTCCTTCACTCTCTTTTGATTTTGGTTTAGATTTTCTGGGGTTTGGCTGACTTAGGTTACGGTACGCCTTTAGACGTCTCGTAATCTAAGTGCCAGTCACGTTCCGTACTTTCGGGTCATGACAGCAGTCCACATGTCGGACGTTCGCCCCGTAATATCAAATGTACATAATAAACCAAACTGTACTAACATTGCATCCAGGCTATCCCCCATGACCAATCCGCAACATCACAGCACAACACAGAACATCAACGTGAATGTCACGTTCGCAAATCCTTCTAAAAGGGCTACAGCAGATAGACTGGATTTACCGATCGAATGACATTCACGGTCGCAGATATATTGTAAATACTGTGAACTAACATGTTTAAAATTCTCGATCGATCAAAATTACCTAAGTGTGCCCCAAGCAGTACTGTAGCACTTACAGAAAATCTGGGCCCAAACAGAACATCCCATAACCCCTATTTCCTATTCAAAAGCCCACTGGAAAATTTTGGTGTCGCGTTGACTTAATTCTGCCGCGGAACCGTGGCGCAAACGTGGGTTTGGCCATGTTTCTGCGGTGGAACTGTAGCATCACCTTACCAAATTTTTACAGTGTGCTTATAATTCCCTACACATGTTTCTGCAACAACCTGAAAAAATTTTCGAGACAAAAATAATTCGACAGAAACTTGTGCACACGAAATATGGTTTTTAGGATTTTTGTTCGATCGAGTCTTTAAACATACTAGAGCAAGCTAGGCAAGGTTAATGGCGTGGCTCTGATACCACTGTAAGTGCACGGTGGCGCCCCGGCCGTCGATCCGACGCCGGAAATGCAGAAACGAAAAACTTTGCAAACTAGCAAACCGGCACCACCACACACTTTTATCCCAGATCGGGCCATTAATCTAGCTACTAGCAAACTAAAAGATGGGTGAAGAGATATACCAAGCGATCCGTGTCCTTCGGTCTTCGTTTCCACTCCAATCTCCCGCGGAATCTCCGTCCGTTACTTCCTCGTCGAAACGGGCACCGCATCGCCGAATTCTTTTACGGGCTCCCACCTCTGGACCGAGGCAACTCGGGCGCGAAGTTGGCTAGCCGACGCGTCCAAGGTTTGCTGTAGATATAGTGTAGTAGGCTATGTCTCTTTGGGGTATAGAAGTTGCGTTGCTGTTGTGGAGGAGGAAAAATAAGCTTTGGAGTGATGTGTGTAATTTTGCAAGCAAGCATAAAATGAGATGATATATCTTCCATCACTAGAAAATTAAAACCTCTCTTCCTCTCTCACCAAAGTGGCCGGCCTCACATGATCAAGAATGGTGGAGGGAATCTCAAAACAAGAGAAGAAAAAGAATGAATATCATGAGAAAATGGTCACACCAATCTCTCACTCACATCCTTTCACCAACCATCATAATAAATGCAATGGAATGGACTAGAAAAGAACCTCATGATGATAAGAATATCATAATGAAGCCACAAATGTAAGAAACCCCCTCCACAATAAGTTATTTGCAAACTTGCAAATAACCCCCTCCACCAGAAAGTCCGGCCGTGAAGGAACAAAGGAAAACCGGCCGGAACGGAATGCAAACTGGCAACATCAGAAAACTAACCCCGTAATAAATTACAGGAAAACCCCACGAATGCATATACATGCCCGCATTTGTATTCCCCCTGAACACAAATGCAAAGAGACAAAATCTACACGGTCTAATACTAGGATCCGGCTTAAACCAAAGCCGGCTAGTAAAAACCCGTCCGATCACGATCCGTGCAATACCGCACGTATCTGATCGAACCCTGCCATATCTCCATACAGCCTCTACAGCGTTTCGCCCGAAACCTGAGTAACTGTGTGTGGTGGACTCTAAAGACTCGTTAATACTATGGCTGTGGATTTAACCACTAGCACGTCAGAGGTATTAGCCATACGTGACGGGATACCAGCTATTGACCAAGAGGGACGTCGATGAGCGAACTCATCCTGACACCCTACTGAGCCTGTCAGTGACAATATCCATACAGTCCGGTCCGTTCGTCTATGAGCATCGCATGGCGAGCCTAGGAGGTTGGTAAAAGTTAGACCCCCAAAAGCGGTACAAATCGTGTCGGAGTGCAGCCCAGAACACCCTGAGATACTACTGGAATACCTACTAGCAAATCTCCTGTCTTGGCCAAGGACTTTTCATGTACTGGCTCTCCTAGACACAGCGCGACCTCACCCCCAATACCGGGAGAGACGAACCCCTGCAGATCCGCTCACTGCCTCCATGTGGCTCGGGACTGTACCCAACTAAAACCTGTTTGCACGTCTCTCCTTTGAGCGTGGTAGGGTAGTAATCAAAGCACAGTGGGAACTCACACGAGACAAATGACGATCTCAGGTCGATGAACTAACCTGTACACATGTCACCGGGGAACTGCTATCTGACGTCAGGTATAATACCAACTAGCAGGTTCCCGGCGAGTCCGGTCCGGTGTACTCATAACCCAATGAGCACCTGTAAACATCTTAGGTGAACCAACTGACACTAGTGGCTTGTGAGACCGGCCACCGCCCTTCGTCGGGGTCTCGACTGTATACACTAGTCTACTCTGGAGTATCGATGCCCTGTCTCGAAACTCCCACGACTAGGGACCTTTTAAGGATGTGCTTATAGACCCCAACTCCCACGTATATGATCGCCCTCATACTGCTGGTAGTCAAGCAAGAATCCTAGGGGTTTTATCAGTGTGCAATAGCGACTCGTAAGGTCATCTAAAGCAGTACACGATGATAAAGATAAACCAGATAGCATACTATCATCTTGAGTAAGACTGTCTTACCGGGATAGGTCCCCCCTCAATCATTGCAATCGGGAGTGGCCCCTTGAACAAAAGTTTGCGTCAGGGTAATAACTTCACTATAGTCGATTATTCTTGCTTTGCATCGAGGTATTCAGTTTGGAATATCTTGCACCTCATTCGACGAGGAAAGAGCCGAGATCCCTTCATAGGGAGTGACCTCTTTAGAAAATGTTTTCGCCACTATATTTTCAAAAAGGCAATCATGTTCCTTCAACTATATCAAGTTCATTACGTTAACGGGTTTCGCCAAAACCCAGCCGTAGCCCTTTGTCATTTCGGATTGCCATTGCTTAGTATTCGTGCTACGTATTTCATGCTCAGCCGAGGCATAGTGAACGTGTAGCGTCTTGAAAAGTCGTTTTGGTGTTTTCCTGAAAATCGGTGAAAATTCGGTATTTTTCCGAAAACCGTCTTTTTTGTTATTTTGCAGTTTAGGGCTAATTATACCTAAAATGGATAGTTAATTGCTTGTTTCTAGTAGCTAATGAGTTAATTATGAAATTCTGGTCGTTTAAAAATTTTCCCTAATTTTTCAATTTTTTAATATTATTTTAAGCCGGTAAGAAAATACATTAATTTAGCGATAAATACAAATTTTTCCGGGCTAATTTTAATCTTTAAAATTATGTTAATTAAAATCTAGTTGTAACATAAATTTTTAGTATTTTATTTTGATTTTTAACTAATTTTTATGATAGGAAACGAATTTATTGAATTTTAAGCTAAAACTTGCAATTTTTGACTTGTAGGCGGTCTTTTTGCATAAAATTTCTTTTGTAAAACCCCTCTCTATCTTCCCTCAGCCCTAGGACAGCCCCACCTTGATCAGGTCCAGAAATTTCTGGCCTCACCTTGGGTTTTCTTTCATGTGTTGAATTGGTTGTTTGTGAATTTATTTTAAAAATAGTTTGTTGAAGTATGGTGCTTTGACTTTTGGGGGAGTTGACTAATGACTTTTCCCACACACCCACACCCTCCCCCTTCCTCTTCTCTGGCCGAAACCTGCTCCCCCACCTCTTCATCTCTTTTCTTTTCATTTTCTTCAAATTTCTTCAAAAAAACACATCAAAATCCACAATTTATTCAAAAATTCAAACAAAATCCTTATGCTATCATTTATCCTTAGCCATTCTTGCTTGAATCTTGGAGCTAGGAAGCCATCCTTAGAGGCAAATCACATGCTAGATCTCTAAAAAAAATTGAGGTATAATTTTGACCCATTTAAATACTTATGGTTTGATTCCTTGAATTAAATTGTTTTAGTGTTAAATTTCATTGCTAATTTCTAATCTTGTTTTTTTTAAAGTGAATGGTTTGAATTGAATTAGGGTTTAGAAAGCATTATTTAGTTGATTAAATCTAATTTGTTATCTAGTTGTTTTGCTAACCTAATCTAGGAGGTTAACTTGCTAATTGGGCTATAAATTAGTGTTAATTTAAGGTTTTCATATATAGTTTGGATTAAGATTTGCTAGGTTATAAATTCAAGTAATGGTTGTTTATGGAAAATAGGTTTTGAATCATTGCTAATGTGTTGTAATTATAGTGTTTGTAGATTGCTTGTAGTGTGGTTGGTTGTTCAAGCTTGATAGTAGTCTTTATAGCAAATCGGCGATGTTGCACCGATTTTTGGAATGTAACTGCTTACTAGTTTTGTTATAAAAATTATGTGATGGATTATTTTCGACATCTTGATGATTGTGTTGGCTTATCCTATGATGTTTAGGATGCGTGTGTGCGGATTTTGAGTAGTCGGGTTTTAGTTTTGCCGGGCGACCAAATCGGCGTTTTTTGGCAGTTTTTGCGATTTTCGCATATGTTCCGTGCACCCTGCGCACGTTGTACCTAGCTAGTGAACATTAGTAGTTTCATTTGGGTTTTGCGTCGTTCTTGATATGTAACCTTATGTTTGGTATTGATGTAAATTCCAGGTTCGGTCGCGGAGACGTCAGACGCGGCACGAAAGGGGAAAGCGGTGATTGGACACAGCTAGCTAGGGATTCCTGTGAGTAGATGTAACATCTACGGGGGACTATCGTTGTATGGCGCAAGTCGCCCGATAGTTTAGTACCTTAAAAAGATTCTTAGTAATGTTAGTAATTAGGGGTGTAATACTTGTATGATTATTTGCTACATTCATGCCCTATATTGACATACCTATACGAAACCATTCTATAGGACACCTGCACCATTGCCAGGGTTTTTATATGCAGCACGAGCACTATTCATGCTTACACACACATCCTGGTAATTGCCATGCCACCACACTAGATAACCTTTAAATTGAAACCTTTTACTAATTGATGCTTAAACCTGTGCTATTGCCTTTAATTCCTTAAAATGAAATCGTAGGATTGCTATTCATGTGCATGTACCTCATCATATTATTTGTTCATGCCTAGTCTATTAATCATACATCGTAGCTTAATTATTGATACCATATGCATTCATCACCATTGACATATACACTTATGAGGATTTCTTGAGATTTTATGATATTTCTGGATTTCAGGGGAAAGCCGCAAAATTTCTAAACTTATTATATTTTTTTAAAATATGTAAATTGCGGTTTTCTAGTGATGTAAGTGTCGTCCACCATGAGTTTGCCGTGGTTTTCGAGATCCGTGTCGAGGAGTGGAGGAACCGTCACGGGTACATGGTGGGCCCGGTAAGGTACCCCGGGGCAAGAGGAATGTGGTGTTGACGTTGAGCCTGGCAGGGGACGGATTACCTACCGGTGACTGTTTGGGACGGCGGATATCCAGAGGATACCGACCGTGGCCGCTAGATGATGAGATATTGATATTTGAGATGGGTCAGCCGGACGGCTGAGGCCAGAGATACATTGATATGAGATTTGAGACAGTTTTGAGGTGTCGATGCTGGACACAGGTTCTTGTTGATTCTATTGGTATTGTGCTGGTATTTCAAAAGACATTCTTAAAGGGAAAAACATGATTTCTTATACTTACACATTCAGATCATGAGTTGATTCGCATTGCATTCATACCTGCTAGTATATCCATATTGCATACATACTTGCCATTATGTCCTGCCTTACCTGTATTTAGATGCTAGGATGCTTGTGTGCATGCATTCGATAGCCTGTGTAGATGTTATTTATTACTCACGAGTTGGCAACTCACCCCCGTTGTGCCATAGCCATTTGCAGGTCCGCTCCGTCAGTACAGTAGCGGCGGGTGCGCTTGCTTCTTTTGCCTCCTTTGCTTGGACTCGAGGTTTTGCTCATAGGTGGGTTATGTTATTATTTTTGTACCACCTTGTATATTCTTTGTATCTAGTATACTCCATCTACTGTTTCTACCAGTATTATTGTATATTGACCTAGAGAGGAGACTATGAGGTTTGTGGACTTTTATGCTGTATTTTGGGGTCGAGCTCACTTGAGTCGACATGATGTTTTTCTTATGCTTCATTATGATTATTTCGCATGTTGTTGCTTTATATTGCATGGGATTTGTGACCGCCTTGTGGCGAAGAGCTAGCTCCCGCTTGGGGATGCCTTATTTGTTGGATTCATATATATTCTTGTTGTACCCATTTTGGGGGCCAGTATTTACAAAGGAGACTCTGCCGAAATTTTCGGAAAAATTGATATTGTTTTTAAAGAGGTTTTATATGACTTATTTGATAACTCGTTTTCAATTGATTGGGTTCTCTTCACTCTTTTGCTTATTTGGTTTTGGTTTCTGGGCTTTGGCTTACTTATTTTACGGACGTCTTGAGACGTTTCGTAACCTAAGTGCCAGTCACGTTTCGTACCCTGCGGGTCGTGACAAAGTTGGTATCAGAGCCAGGTTTTACCTTTTTGAGTGTAGGATGACCCTTGGTAGATGGAGTAAGTGACTTAAGTAGGGTAACGTAGCGTGTGTATGTCCGCGGCATACTTGCGATACGGTACTCCGCCTAAGTGACTTTAGGATACTTGCTTGAAATTCCTTCTTCAATTCCGTGTATCCTATGATTCTTTTGCATTGTTCTTATTATCCTTTTTCTGTATCAGCCACTATGCCACCAAAGGCTACGAGAGCGCAGAGGGCTGCCGCCGTGATGATATCCGAGCAGGATCGTCCGAGACGAGGACTGAGCAGGGTGGTATACCTATGCCTCAGGGACAGACTGATCCGCATTCCCCAGGTCGCATGGATAGGCTTGAGTCCGGTATGGAGGAGCTGCGACAGATGATGGGAGGCATGCAGGAGTTACGACAGATGGTGGAATCGTTAGTAGAGGTCAATCGAGCACAGAGATCGGATATTACTCCCCCTGCGGTCGTTTCGAGACCGAGTCGGATTCGCACTGATATGTTAGCACCTAGGAGGGTTCGCAGAGGCCGTGGTGGATTCTTTAGGGGCCAGTTATATCGCCTTCACCCATACGATCAGCAGCCATGGTTAGGATGTTTTTGGTGTGGTAGCCTGCATCATCGTAACAGAGACTGTCAGGCGAGACGACAGGGAGCGGCGACAGTTCCACATATGACCCTACCACCATCACCACCCCCTCCTCAGAGAGCCCTACTTCCTACCACCGGCGATGCTCCACCCCAGTTAGGTGCACCCAGAGGCCGTGGACGCGGCGGTCCGATTCAGAGAGGACGAGGAGGCAGAGGCCGAGGTCGAGGTCAGCCTGCTATCGGTGGAGGACAGGCCCGAGTTTTTGCTTTGACACCGCAGGATGCGCAGGCATCCAATGCCGTTGTGACAGGTACCTTGCCAGTTTGTTCTTTCGACGCACGGGTATTATTCGACCCAGGTTCCACACATTCGTACGTATCTACACACTTTGCACCGATGTTGGGCCGTGAGTCATCGTCGTTAGATCATCCGCTTGTTGTTAGTACTCCGGTAGGCGAGTCGTTTGTCGCTCGTTTTGTATTTCGTTTGTGTTCCGTTCGTATCGGGGAGAGGGATTCATCAGTTGATTTGATACTCCTTGATATGTTGGACTTTGATGTGCTTCTGGGCATGGATTGGCTAGCCACTTGTTATGCTTCGGTGGACTGCCGTGAGAAGGCAGTCAGATTTAGCTTTCCGGGAGAGCCAGTCCTTGTTATTCAGGGAGACCGCAGCGTCACCCTTCCCAGCTTGATTTCGTCTCTTCGCGCTGGTCAGCTCTTGCAGAAGGGATGTCAGGGATTCTTAGCGTATATTTGTGATACTCGAGCTGCAGAGGTTCCGTTGGACCGGGTCTCGGTTGTTTGTGAGTTCCCTGATGTTTTCCCTGATGAGCTACCTGGGCTACCACCTGAGCGCGATGTTGAGTTCTGCATTGATTTGATTCCCGGCTCGGGGCCTATTTCTATACCGCCTTATCGGATGGCCCCGGCAGAGCTTCGAGAGCTGAAGGATCAGTTGCAGGATTTGTTAAATAAGGGGCTTATTCGACCTAGTGTTTCTCCGTGGGGTGCTCCGGTCCTGTTTATCAAGAAGAAGGACGGAAGTTGCGCTTATGTATCGACTACCGCCAGCTGAACAAGTTACCGTTCGGAACAGGTATCCGTTGCCACGCATTGATGATTTGTTCGACCAGCTTCAGGGTGCGGGGTATTTTTCGAGGATCGACTTGCGATCAGGATACCATCAGCTGCGAGTTCGACAGGAGGATATACCGAGGACAGCTTTCCGCACGCGCTACGGCCACTACGAGTTTTTGGTGATGTCGTTCGGACTCACCAACGCCCCAGCAGCATTCATGGATTTGATGAACCGTACATTCAGGCCATATCTTGACTTGTTCATCATCGTGTTTATCGACGATATCTTGGTGTACTCCCGGAGCAGAGAGGAGCACGAGCAGCACTTAAGGATTACGTTACAGACTCTGAGGGAGCACCAGCTGTTCGCAAAGTTCTCCAAGTGTGCGTTCTGGCTGGACAGTGTCGGATTCTTGGGTCACGTGGTTACGAGAGACGGCATTTGTGTGGACCCGAAGAAGATTGAGGCTGTTCAGCAGTGGCCCCGACCTACATCGGTTACTGAGATCCGTAGTTTTCTAGGCCTGGCGGGCTACTACAGGCGTTTTGTTCAGGACTTCTCCCGTATAGCTTCACCGTTGACCGGTTTGACCCGGAAGGGAGTTCCTTTCGTCTGGACAGAGGAGTGCGAGCGCAGTTTTCAGCAGCTATGGACTTGTTTGACTACGGCGCCGGTATTATCTTTGCCTTCGGGATCAGGGGGATTTGTTGTCTACTGTGATGCTTCGCGAGTGGGATTAGGATGCGTATTGATGCAGCATGGCCGGGTGATCGCTTATGCTTCTCGGCAGTTGAAGAAGCATGAACAGAACTACCCCACTCATGATTTGGAGATGGCTGCAGTGGTCTTTGCACTGAAGATTTGGCGACATTACCTATACGGCGAGCGTGTCAGATATTCACAGACCACAAGAGCTTAAAGTACATATTTCAGCAGCGAGACCTGAACCTCAGACAGCGTCGTTGGATGGAGTTGGTGAAAGACTACGACTGCGAGATCTTATATCACCCGGGCAAGGCGAATGTGGTGGCAGATGCGTTGAGTAGGAGGCCCGGGGGTAGTCTATCCTTTTTGCGCGCAGTGCAGAGGCAGTCGTCAGCAGATTGGCAGATGTTATGCGACAGCCGAGTTGAGTTCGAGTTCACTCAGACAGGGGGACAGCTCGCGCATGTTCATGCACGCCCACAGTTGCCTGATCGTATATATGAGGCACAGCGCAGTGACGACCGTTGCTCAGAGATCATGGCACAGATGGGACAGGGCAGATTTTCCGAGTTCGTGATTGACGATCAGGGGATTTTATGATATGGATCTAGACTGTGCGTACCAGATGCTGATGGATTGCGGCGCGACATTCTTGAGGAGGCACACCGATCAGTGTATAGTGTCCACCCCGGTTCCACCAAGATGTACCATGATATGAGAGAGACCTACTGGTGGGACAGGATGAAGAGGGACATTGCGGAGTTCGTTTCGAGATGCCTGACTTGTCAGCAAGTCAAGGCCGAGCACCAGAGGCCCGCAGGAGAGCTACAGCCGTTACCCATTCCGGAGTGGAAATGGGAGCAGATTTCGATGGACTTCGTTGTGGGTCTACCCAGGACCAGTCGAGGGTACGACTCCATCTGGGTGATCATGGATAGATTGACGAAAGCGGCTCACTTCCTGCCAGTGAAGACGACTTTCAGCTTCGCTCAGTATGCTCAGCTCTATATTGACGAGATCGTGCGACTACATGGCGTACCGACTTGTATCGTGTCAGATCGAGGCACTCAGTTCACCAGCCGACTTTGGCAGAGACTTCAGGAGGCTTTGGGCACTCGTTTGAGCTTCAGCACAGCGTTTCATCCGCAGACCGACGGACAGTCAGAGCGGACCATTCAGACTCTCGAGGACATGCTCAGAGCGTGCGTTTTAGACTTTGGTAGTAGCTGGGATCGTCATTTACCTCTAGTGGAGTTCTCCTACAACAACAGCTTCCAGGATACTATTCAGATGGCACCTTTCGAGGCATTGTATGGGAGGAGATGCAGATCGCCCGTCTGTTGGACAGAGCTCAGCGAGAGCAGCATGTTGGGGCCGCAGCTTGTTGAGGAGACGACAGCGAAGATACAGTTGATCTGAGACCGGATGAGAGCGGCTCAGAGCAGGCGGAAATCGTATGCGGACAAACGCCGTCGCAGATTAGAGTTCGCAGTTGGCGACCATGTTTTTCTGAGGGTCTCTCCGATGAAGGGCGTGATGCGTTTTGGGCAAAAGGGGAAGCTTAGCCCTAGATTTGTAGGTCCCTTCGAGATCCTCGAGTGGGTTGGCGCTGTTGCATATCGTTTGGCTCTTCCTCCCAGCTTTCCCGATGTTCACCCCGTCTTCCATGTTTCGATGCTCCGCAAGTACCTTCACGACCCTTCGCATGCGATTCAGCACCCGACACTCCAGCTAGAGCGCGACCTTTCTTTTGCAGAGCAGCCGGTGGCCATCTTGGATCGGCAGGTGATGAAGTTGAGGTCGAAGATTATACCAACCGTCAAGGTCCTTTGGCGTAGCCCGAGCAGCGAGGAGGTTACTTGGGAGACCGAGGGCGAGATGAGGAAGAAATATCCCCATCTCTTTGAAGGTACGCGTAGTTATATATTTTTTTTTAAAAATTCGGGGACCGAATTTCTTAAGGGGGGAAGACTGTAGCGTCTTGAAAAGTCATTTTGGTGTTTTCCTGAAAATCGGTGAAAATTCGGTATTTTTCCGAAAACCGTCTTTTTTGTTATTTTGCAGTTTAGGGCTAATTATACCTAAAATGGATAGGTAATTGCTTGTTTTTAGTAGCTAATGAGTTAATTATGAAATTCTGGTCGTTTAAAAATTTTCCCTAATTTTTCAATTTTTTAATATTATTTTAAGCCGGTAAGAAAATACATTAATTTAGCGATAAATACAAATTTTTCCGGGCTAATTTTAATCTTTAAAATTATGTTAATTAAAATCTAGTTGTAACATAAATTTTTAGTATTTTATTTTGATTTTTAACTAATTTTTATGATAGGAAACGAATTTATTGAATTTTAAGCTAAAACTTGCAATTTTTGACTTGTAGGGGGTCTTTTTGCATAAAATTTCTTTTGTAAAACCCCTCTCTCTCTTCCCTCAGCCCTAGGACAGCCCCACCTTGATCAGGTCCAGAAATTTCTGGCCTCACCTTGGGTTTTCTTTCATGTGTTGAATTGGTTGTTTGTGAATTTATTTTAAAAATAGTTTGTTGAAGTATGGTGTTTTGACTTTTGGGGGAGTTGACTAATGACTTTTCCCACACACCCACACCCTCCCCCTTCCTCTTCTCTGGCCGAAACCTTCTCCCCCTCCTCTTCATCTCTTTTCTTTTCATTTTCTTCAAATTTCTTCAAAAAAACACATCAAAATCCACAATTTATTCAAAAATTCAAAAAAAATCCTTATGCTATCATTTATCCTTAGCCATTCTTGCTTGAATCTTGGAGCTAGGAATCCATCCTTAGAGGAAAATCACATGCTAGATCTCTAAAAAAAATTGAGGTATAATTTTGACCCATTTAAATACTTATGGTTTGATTCCTTGAATGAAATTGTTTTAGTGTTAAATTTCATTGCTAATTTCTAATATTTTTTTTTTAAAGTGAATGGTTTGAATTGAATTAGGGTTTAGAAACCATTATTTAGTTGATTAAATCTAATTTGTTATCTAGTTGTTTTGCTAACCTAATCTAGGAGGTTAACTTGCTAATTGGGCTATAAATTAGTGTTAATTTAAGGTTTTCATATATAGTTTGGATTAAGATTTGCTAGGTTATAAATTCAAGTAATGGTTGTTTATGGAAAATAGGTTTTGAATCATTGCTAATGTGTTGTAATTATAGTGTTTGTAGATTGCTTGTAGTGTGGTTGGTTGTTCAAGCTTGATAGTAGTCTTTGTAGCAAATCGGCGATGTTGCAGCGATTTTTGGAATGTAACTGCTTACTAGTTTTGTTATAAAAATTATGTGATGGATTATTTTCGACATCTTGATGATTGTGTTGGCTTATCCTATGACGTTTAGGATGCGTGTGTGCGGATTTTGAGTAGTCGGGTTTTAGTTTTGCCGGGCGACCAAATCGGCGTTTTTTGGCAGTTTTTGCGATTTTCGCATATGTTCCGCGCACCCTGCGCACGTTGTACCTAGCTAGTGAACATTAGTAGTTTCGTTTGGGTTTTGCGTCGTTCTTGATATGTAACCTTATGTTTGGTATTGATGTAAATTCCAGGTTCGGTCGCGGAGACGTCAGACGCGGCACGAAAGGGGAAAGCGGTGATTGGACACAGCTAGCTAGGGATTCCTGTGAGTAGATGTAACATCTACGGGGGACTATCGTTGTATGGCACAAGTCACCCGATAGTTTAGTACCTTAAAAATATTCTTAGTAATGTTAGTAATTAGGGGTGTAATACTTGTATGATTATTTGCTACATTCATGCCCTATATTGACATACCTATACGAAACCATTCTATAGGACACCTGCACCATTGCCAGGGTTTTTATATGCAGCACGAGCACTATTCATGCTTACACACACATCCTGGTAATTGCCATGCCACCACACTAGATAACCTTTAAATTGAAACCTTTTACTAATTGATGCTTAAACCTGTGCTATTGCCTTTAATTCCTTAAAATGAAATCGTAGGATTGCTATTCATGTGCATGTACCTCATCATATTATTTGTTCATGCCTAGTCTATTAATCATACATCGTAGCTTAATTATTGATATCATATGCATTCATCACCATTGACATGTACACTTATGAGGATTTCTTGAGATTTTATGATATTTCTGGATTTCGGGGGAAAGCCGCAAAATTTCTAAACTTATTATATTTTTTTAAAATATGTAAATTGCGATTTTCTAGTGATGTAAGTGTTGTCCACCATGAGTTTGCTGTGGTTTTCGAGATCCGTGTCGAGGAGTGGAGGAACCGTCACGGGTACATGGTGGGCCCGGTAAGGTACCCCGGGGCAAGAGGAATGTGGTGTTGACGTTGAGCCTGGCAGGGGACGGATTACCTACCGGTGACTGTTTGGGACGGCGGATATCCAGAGGATACCGACCGTGGCCGCTAGATGATGAGATATTGATATTTGAGATGGGTCAGCCGGACGGCTGAGGCCAGAGATACATTGATATGAGATTTGAGACAGTTTTGAGGTGTCGATGCTGGACACAGGTTCTTGTTGATTCTATTGGTATTGTGCTGGTATTTCAAAAGACATTCTTAAAGGGAAAAACATGATTTCTTATACTTACACATTCAGATCACGAGTTGATTCGCATTGCATTCATACCTGCTAGTATATCCATATTGCATACATACTTGCCATTATGTCCTGCCTTACCTGTATTTAGATGCTAGGATGCTTGTGTGCATGCATTCGATAGCCTGTGTAGATGTTATTTATTACTCACGAGTTGGCAACTCACCCCCGTTGTGCCATAGCCTTTTGTAGGTCCGCTCCGTCAGTACAGTAGCGGCGGGTGCGCTTGCTTCTTTTGCCTCCTTTCCCTGGACTCGAGGTTTTGCTCATAGGTGGGTTATGTTATTATTTTTGTACCACCTTGTATATTCTTTGTATCTAGTGTACTCCATCTACTGTTTCTACCAGTATTATTGTATATTGACCTAGAGAGGAGACTGTGAGGTTTGTGGACTTTTATGCTGTATTTTGGGGTCAAGCTCACTTGAGTCGACATGATGTTTTTCTTATGCTTCATTATGATTATTTCGCATGTTGTTGCTTTATATTGCGTGGGATTTGTGACCGCCTTGTGGCGAAGAGCTAGCTCCCGCTTGGGGATGCCTTATTTGTTGGATTCATATATATTCTTGTTGTACCCATTTTGGGGGCCAGTATTTACAAAGGAGACTCTGCCGAAATTTTCGGAAAAATTGATATTGTTTTTAAAGAGGTTTTATATGACTTATTTGATAACTCGTTTTCAATTGATTGGGTTCTCTTCACTCTTTTGCATATTTGGTTTTGGTTTTTGGGCTTTGGCTTACTTACTTTACGGACGTCTTGAGACGTTTCGTAACCTAAGTGCCAGTCACGTTCCGTACCCTGCGGGTCGTGACAGAACGGTATCAATGTAATATTTTTCTGTAGCATATAATGTGATTGGTTGGGACAGTCGTGCGGTCATTTTGGCTCAGTCAAGGACTCGTACAGGTGGGTCTAATGCAATCAAGATAATGATGGGTTGAATTTGACTAGGATCCTTTGATATGTTGGCTCAGTTAAGGTCACTTGGGTCCTAGGTGTAAAACGACATCGGGAGTTTCTAAAGAAACCGAAACTTGCAGATTTAGCATACCTTCTGGAATGTAGTGACTAGAGTGGATTCCATCTAGGTCATTACACGATGATAGTTGGATCCCGATCCCACTGATAAGTTGGATTACTCTCGGGAGATTATTTCACTTAACAATCAATGCTATAAACCAAGTAGGTGTCTAGAACGGTGTTAGCGGGGCTACGCCTCCAGGGAAAAGAGGTTATTTAATTAAGGAACTTCACGAAAGCGTTGGAAAACCTCCCTCGAAGTACCAACAGTAGCCTGGCTGAAAGGTTAAGCATGTATTGTGACGTGCAATTAATCCCGACTAGTTCTTCTTTTAATGGTTTGAAGAAGAATTTGAGGAAACAGTGGGAGCCATCCTGATTAGATAAATTAATAAACCAATCTAATCTTGCAAGAGCGCACGCTGAGTGTTTCTTTTCTCTCTCTCCAGGTAGCAACCATTTCACGCCCTAATCAAGATAATAAAATGTAACGTTGACTGATCTGAATTCTTATTCCGGGCTGGGGAACGTCGGTTCGGCTCTAACTTATGACAACAGTCATAAGTATGAGCAAGGGAAAGAGGATTATATGGATTCCAAAGATACCCAGATGAAGAAGAAGCATAGTTTTGCATCTACTTCAGGTGTTCTTGTAATTGAGAACTGCTTTACGGTCAGCCCACCTCCTGGATACTTGATACCGGATCAGGATCTCATATCTGTAATTTATTGCAGGGACTGAGAAAAAGTAGGAAAGTTGCACCTGGTGATATGTCGCTCAAGGTAGCGAACGGAGCACAAGTTAATGCTGCAGCCGTCGGTGAATATCACCTAGTGTTGCCAAATGGCAATACTATGATTTTGAACGATTGCTACTATGTACCTTCCATGGTTTGCAACATCATATCAGTTTCTTTACTCAATAAAGATGGATATAACTTTGTTCTTGATAGAAATATCATGAACATTTACCTTCATAAGGTACTGGTTGCAGAAGGTACACTGTGTAATGGTATCTACGTTCTAAATCAGAATACAGTTCTCAATGTACAAAACACACGCAAGAGGAAGAGTTCAGGTACGAATGAATCCTACTTATGGCATTGTAGACTTGGTCATATCGGAGAGAAAAGACTAAGTAAGTTGCATAAAGATGGACTCTTGGATACGTTCGAGTTTTCATCTTATGAAACTTTTCGGTCTTGTCTCAAAAGAAAGATGACCAAATCTCCGTTCACCAGACATGGAGAAAGAGCAACAGAGCTCTTCGGACTCATACACAGTGATGTATGTGGTCCGATGTCTTTACATGCAAGGGGTGGGTTCTCCTACTTCATCCGATTCACTAACAATCTCTCTAGGTTCGGATATGTGTATCTAATGAAACACAAATCTAAAGCTTTTGAGAAATTCAAGGAATTCAGAAATGAAGTAGAGAACCAGACTGGCAAAAGTATCAAGATCCTCCAATCGGATAGAGGAGGGGAGTACTTAAGCACGGAATTCCTAGATTACTTAAAAGAGAATGGTATTCTCTCTCAGCTTACTCCTCCTTATACACCACAGCACAACGGTGTATCGGAGCGGAGGAATCGTACCCTATTGGATATGGTTCGCTCCATGATGAGTAGTGCCGAGTTGCCTCTTTCATTTTGGGGACATGCGCTTTTGACAGCGGCATATCTATTGAATGATGTTCCGTCTAAATCGGTGCCTAAGACACCATTCGAGATATGGAATGGTAAAAGGCCGTATCTTAAACGTATTAAGATATGGGGTTGTCCGGCCTATGTAAAAGTACAAAATCCGGAAAAACTTCAGGCACGTTCAGTTCTATGTAAATTTGTGGGGTATCCTAAAAACTCTACTGGATATCTGTTCTACCACACCGAGGAACAGAAGGAGTTTGTATCTCGCCACGCCACCTTTTTAGAGTGGCAATTTCTTGCAAAAGAAACTAGTGGGAGTTTGGTAGAACTGGAAGAAATTCAGCGACCACAAAATGAAACTGAAGATTTGACAGAACCCCAGGATTCAATAACCCCAGACGATCCTCAGCCACTCCGCAGATCTTGTAGGATTTCTCATCCTCCCGAGAGATACTACAGTTTTCTCATAGACGGGGATCGAGAGGATTGCATCTTGGAAGAAGATGACCCTACCAGTTTCAGGCAGGCCATTATCAGCAGGGACTCTTATAAGTGGCTGGATGCTATGCAATCCGAAATGGAGTCCATGTACACCAATAAAGTGTGGACCTTGGGTATTGCACCACCTGAGGTAAAACCCGTTGGATGCAAATGGATCTATAAAAGGAAACTTGGTGTAGATGGGCAGGTGGAAACCTATAAGGCTAGACTCGTTGCAAAAGGTTTTCGTCAAAGACCTGGTGTGGACTATGACGAAACTTTTTCTCCAGTGGCTATGCTCAAATACATTCGGATCCTACTTGCCATTGCTGCCTTCCATGACTATGAAATCTGGCAGATGGACGTGAAAACGGCTTTTCTAAACGGCTGTTTGGAAGAGTGTGTTTACATGGATCAGCCAGAATGTTTCGTAGCAAGTAGGAGCAGCGGGATGGTGTGTAAGTTGCTTAAATCCATTTATGGATTAAAGCAGGCATCGCGGAGCTGGAACATCTGTTTCGATGAGGCAATCAAGGAATTTGATTTCATCAAGAACGAAGATGAACCTTGTGTCTATAAGAAGATTGTAGGACGAACTGCCGTGTTCCTAGTCTTGTACGTGGACGACATTCTTTTGATAGGAAATGACATTTCTATGCTACAATCGGTCAAGCTATTCTTGTTACAACGGTTCTCTATGAAGGACCTGGGTGATGCCTTGTACATTCTGGGGATCAAGATCTAGAGAGATAGATCCAAGAGATTACTGAGACTTTCGCAGTCCAGGTATATAGAGACCGTACTAAAGAGATTTAGTATGGAAGATTCCAAGCGCGGTAATATACCCGCATTGCATGGAATCACCCTCTCCAAGAAGATGTCTTCTAAGACTGACGAGGAGAGGGTTATCGTGAGCACTATACCCTACGCTTCGGCGGTAGGATCTATAATGTATGCGATGCTATGTACAAGACCAGATATAGCTTACGCGCTGAGCGTGGTTAGCCGGTATCAGTCAGACCCAGGTGAAAACAACTGGACGGCAGTGAAGAACATTCTCAAGTACCTGAGAAGGACTAAGGAGATGTTCCTGGTTTACGGTAATGGAGACCTCAGGGTCGAGTCCTTTACCGATTCAAGCTTCCAGAGTGACAAACATGACAGCAAATCTGTCTCGGGTTTTGTGTTTACCCTCAACGGAGGGGCGGTGTGTTAGAGGAGTTCCAAACAGGATACCGTCGCAGACTCGATGATGGAGGCTGAATACATTGCTGCAAGCGATGCCGCAAAGGAAGCGGTCTGGATGAAGAAGTTCATTAGTGGACATCAGGTGGTTCCGTCCATTGTTGACCCAATACCTTTGTATTACGATAACAATGGGGCTATAGCTTTAGCGAAGGAACCAAGGTCCCATCAGAAATCCAGACACATCTTTGTAGGGTTCCTAGGCACACTAGTGAGGTCTCCCAAGCCATCAACCATGGCAATTTCAAAAATTATGGTGCCTACAAACCCTAAACTACGGATCGATAACTATAAGTCTAGGCGAACAAAGAACTAGTTAACACTTAACTAATGAGAAAACGGAAATACAACCTTTGTAGATCCGGTGCTCCACCTCCATAGCTCCGCAACGAAGTCCTCTCCGCTGTCCAAGTCAAATCCGGGCTCTAGGATCGGCTTCGTCGGAGAATGGGCAAGCTAGGTCGTCGATGTCCATGCCGAAGATGATCTACGTCGAGGCATCGCTAAATCAAGCTCCGACTTCACCAAGTCAAGAAACTTGTGAAGTAAACACACTCTACTACTTGGCAAGAGGTAGAGGATGAAGAAATAGGAAGTGGGTAGACTTTAGAATTGGATTTCTCACTCAAATCATCAATCCACCATTGATGACCTCAAGCTTCTTCACTTGAAGCAAGGAAGAAGAAGAAGAAAAGAAAATATGATAAGTTAAAAGAATAAGAAAAGAAAATGAATTCTTATCATAATTTTAACTAGAGTCAAGTGTAGAGAATGAATCATGGTTAGTAGGAATGGTTAAGGTTAAGGATGAGATAAGAATGGTTGACTTGAACAAAGCTTCATGAAGCTTCAACTAAAGAACAAAATTAGCCACCATTCTTTTCTCTTTTCTTTTATTCATTTATCAAAACTAAAAAGGATAATTAAATAAGATAAATGAATAATAAATAATAAACCCTAACCATTTCATTAACCAAGGTTTAATCTTTACACTTGAACCCTAGCATGACATGTATCATCAAACATGATACAATCAAGTGCACAAAAGTATATCGCATATACAATGCGCCCATCCGAGTGAGAAAATCCATCTTAAGTAAACCGATACTAGTTGATGCAAAGTAATATATCAAATATATAAATATGCATTAAATCATTAAATCAACACTTGATTCAATGACCCGGTTATGTCGCACACAACCGACTAGTATACAATATATCGGCATATCGAATCAACGCTTGAATCGATAACTAGGTTATATCGCATACAACCATTCGATATATTTATCGCGAGAATAGAATACGGTATCACATACACACATCATTCTCGGTTCCGCACATATCTCATATGTGCTCCTATTTCATTTCGCTTGAGCCAGGAAACCTCTGTGTAGGACTCTAAAGACTCGTCAATACGCCGGCAGCAGGTGATGATCATATCAAACACCCACAAGCCGCAAGCGGTCTGCTAAACGTAACGGCCACCCGGGTATTGAGCGATCTGAAGATCGACGAGCAAGCCCGCTCACACTCCAGTGAATCCGACTAGTAACACTACCGTACAGTCCGGTCTGATCGTCTGATATGTCGCATATCTTGCCTAGGGGTGGTAAACGTCAGACCCCAATAGCTCAATAAGTCGTGTCGATATGAGGTCTATAACTGTTCGAGAAACTACTGGTAACACTTACCAGTAAATCTCAGCAACCCTGGCCAGGGATTTCCTGTTATAGCCAATCGAACACAGCGCAACATCAACTCCCTATACCGGGAGAGACGAATCCCCTCCTATCGCTCATTGCCTCCATGTGACTCGGGACTGTACCCAAAAACCACCGTTTTGCACGCCCTCTTGGACGTGGTAAGATGGAAATCAAAGCACAGTGGGAACCACACAAGACTCTATGACGATCTCGGGTCAACAGACTACTCAGTACCAGTGTCACCAGAGAACTGCCATCTGACGTGAGGTATAATACCATCTGGGAGTTCTCGGCGAGTCCGTCCAGTGTACCCAGTCTCAACTGAGCACCCGTATATCATCTCTGATGTCAAACATCGATGGATATGGGATCATCCATCGCCCATCTATATGGGTCGAGAAGGTATACGCTAGTCTACTCTGGTATATCGATGCCCCGTCTCGATACACCCACGACTAGGGACTTTGAAGGATGTACTTATGGACTACCATATCCCCACTAGTATGATCCGCATCATAGTCCAGGTAGTCAAGTACAGATCCTAAGGGCTTTACCAACATGTAACAGAGAGACAAACAGTATACACGTTAAGGTAAATATCAACCAGATAGCATACTATCATGTCGAGCAAGAAAGTCGTCCCTATATACGTCCCAGCATCCACTACAATATACATCCTATGTATAGTAATGGCCTCTAGGGCATACATATAACTAACAATCTCCCACTTGCACTAGGGCCATCTGTAGCAGTGGTTGCAGTATCTCATACTCAACCATCCCATAAAAGTCTCTCTCTGGGAACAGGCCTTTGTGAGTGGATCCGCTGTGTTGCCCTCTGAGTCTACTCTCCTGACCTCGATCCCCTGGAGATCAACTATCTCCATGATCAGGCGATACTGCCTTAGAATAAGTCTGGATCACTGATGGGACCGGCGTTCCTTGGCATAAGCCACAACTCCATTGTCACACAATGGGAGGAACTAAGTTCATCTCATGAACCATTATACACCCAAACAGCCTCTTTGGTAGCATCTTAAGTAGCAATGTATCCTGCCTTTATCTTCTAGTATGTCACGGTATCCAGCTTGGAACTCTTCCAACATACCGTCCCTTTACTGAGGGTATAGACAATGCCTGTGACTGACATTCAGTCATCTTTATCACCCTGGAACCCTTCCAGTGATTATCCCTTGGATCGATTGATACCATCTCACTACTACTAGTGAGATACCTAACATCCAATTAGATCTATCTCATAGATCCAAAATCCAGGATTTAGTAGGTATCACTTTGATCCTAATTGGAGAATCATTGTGATAAACGGAGATTGATCGAGCGTAGCATAGGAAACTCCTTTCCTATCAAGAGTATGTCATCCACGTACTCTACGAGGATCGTCACCATACTCCCTACTACCTTTTTATTTATACAAGGTTCATCTACCATTTTGATGATGTCAACTTCTTTGACTGCTTCATCAAAACAGATGTTCCAACTCCGCGATGCCTGCTTTATCCTATAAAGCATCTTGCACACGTTTCCGCTGCTCCCACTGTCTACGAAGCCCTCTGGCTGTGTACTTATAGACGCTCTCTTCCAAATCATTATTTAGAAAAGCAGTCAAGGCACCCAACCGCCAGATATCGTAGTCATGGTATTTAGCCGTGGCAAGTAGGATCTGGATGGACTTAAGCATAGCTACTTAGAAAAGGTTTCATCATCATCCATACCTGGTCAATGATGTAGACCTTTAACAAGTCTAGCTTTGAAAGTCTCAACTCTTCCATGTACACCAAGTAATCTTCTCAAGATATACTTGCTCCTGATGGGGATTTAACCCTTCAGATATAGCAACCAAAGTCCATACTTTGTTGGTGTATAAGGATTCCATCTCAGATCGCTAAACATCCAGCCATTCTTACAGAGTCCTACTCCAGATGGCCAGCTCGAAGCTAGTTGGGTCATCATCTCATGATGCAATCCTCGCTCCCACTGTCATAGAGAAACCGAAGTATCTCTCTGGTGGGTGAGGAACCCTACTAGATCGGCGGAGAGGCTGAGGTTCGTTGGAATCTACTGAATCCTTTGGTTCTATCAAATCATCAGCTGCAGTTTGTATAGCTGGAACATTTCCAGTTCTACATAACAGTCCTTGCCTCGAGCTTGTCCGGATTTTGCTTTTAGACATAGCCCGGACAACCCCAAATCTTAACTAGCTTAAGAGATGGGCTCTTCCCTTTCCATATCACATATGAAGCGGTAGGCAACTGATTTGATTGGAACCCTATTCAATAGGTATGCAGCTTCATAAGTGCATAACTCCCTAAGAGGAAATAGGTAACTCAGTAGTACTCATCATAGAGCACACCTTATCACATAGGGTGTGATTGCTCCGCCCCGATATACCATCGTGCTATGGTGTATACGGAGGAGTAATGCCGAGAGAGAATCTCATTCTCCTTTAGAATAATCCAGGATTTTCGTGCTCAAGTATTCTCCTCCTTGATCTTATCAAAGGACATAATACGTATACCCGTATTGGTTCTCTACTTCTAACTTATATTCTGTGAATATCTCAAAAGGTTCAGACTTGTGTTTCAACAGGAACATATGTCTGAATCTTGAGAGATTATCAGAGAACGTAATGAAGTATAAAGAACCGGTCCTGGCATGTGTAGACAGGGGATCTTCATACATCAACATGTATTATCCCAAGAGTTTACTAACTCTTTCTCTGTTTCCAGTAAACGGAGCTATGGTCATCTTATCTTTGTGACATGACTGGCGAGTTTCACAAGATGTAAATTCAAACTGATTTAAATATGCATCTAAATGTAACTCTAGCCAGTCGGGTCGCATTGATCTGACCTAGTCTACAATACCTCAAGAAGGATTCGTTCATTTCTGAACTCTTCCTCTTGTGTGTGTTCTGTATACAAAAAACTGTGGTTTGATTTAGAACATTAATGCTTTTAGATAACGTGCCTGAACCGATCAACTTTTGATATAGGAAATGTTCAAAACATTATCCAACAATACAAAATTATATCCTTTCTTTTCTAACAAAGAGAGTGATATGATTTGGTATATCAGGTTCGGTATCTAACAACATTCGTTCAGAATCAATGTATTTTTAATACAGGGTGACAGTGACCAACAGACTTGGCTGCAACTCTTGCCCCGTTTTCTGCCTCATGAAACTTATCACCCGTTCTCAGTTCTCTACCTTTCTGTAGCCCTATGTAACAGATTACATATCTGGGATCCTGATCTGGTATCACATACCCAGGACGTAGAGGATACTGAGAAACAGTTCTGTATAATGAACACACCCGAAGATGATGCATCAGCATGCACTCTCTTCGTTTGGGCGGCACGGGAAATCTGGTATTCCCCAATTTCCTGCTCTGTCTTATAACATTTATAAGTTGGAGCGGGACCAACGTTCCCCAGCTCAGTATAACAAGCGGGTTCGGTCAATAATCCGTATTATTATCTTGATTAAGGCGTGATATGGTCGCTACCTGGAGAGAGAGAAGAAAACACTCAGCGTGCGCTCTGTCAAGAATAGATTGGTTATAATTTTATCTAATCAGGATGGCTCCCACTGCTTTTTATCAAATCTTCCTTCAAACCCTAAAAGGAAAGACTAGCCGGGATTAATTACACACTACAAGTTCGCCAATCTTTCAGCCAGGCCAGTGTCGGTACTTTGAGGGAGGTCCCCCGTGCTTTCGCACGAACCTAATTAATGTAAACCTCGTTTTCCCAGAGGCGTAACCCCATTGACACCTTTCTAGACACCTACTTGATCGGCTAATTGTAATGTATAAAACTCTCCCAGGAGTAACACTTACTCGCAGCGGGTATCGGGATCCAACTATCTCATAGAAGGTATGCAATCTCATTGCAAATTTCAACACTTGAAATTCCCGATAATATTTTGCCCCTAACGTCCTATGACCTTGACAAAGGCCAACAAACCATAGGATGCTAGTCAAGTTCAACCCGTCATTTCCTGATTGAATTAAACCCACCCGCACGGCCCTTGACAAAGGCCAACAAGGTCGCACGACTACCCTAACTCAATCTGCATCATATGCATTAGCAGATAAGCACCAGTTAGCTACCGCACACTGCGCCTTGACAAAGGCCAACAAACGCAGCACGAATACTAACTACTACTTATCTGAAATGACGGAGGGCTACGACAGGTTTTTCTGAAAACCTATTGCGTAATGAACTTGATATCGTTGTAGGATCGAATGAATTTTGAAATGGAGTGTTTTTGAGGCTTTTCTAGTTTTGCTAAAGGAGTCACTCCCGGTGAAGGGATCGTCGGTCCTTTCTTCGTCGAATGAGGTGCGGGATATATCATATATATCACTGTGCAAAGCAGAACTCTTAAAAGCAATCAAAAGACAAACCGAGTGTGTAGCATCTGCCAGTTATTGCTAAAGGAGTCACTCCCGGTGAAGGGATCTCGGTCCTTTCCTCATCGAATAAGGTGCAGGATATATCATATATACCGCTGTGCAAAGCAAGAACTGTAGCTACCTGTTTTTATTTTGAAATTCGATTCTACAACATCTTAGGTTTCTTTTATTTCATTAATCACATTAATGAAGTCCCATCAATTATGTACCTAAACATCACAGATAAATACGACGTACACTTATGCCATCCGCATTCGCCTCGATGTCCTCTCGTGCACCGTTAGGTTAGGTAACTAACGGCAGAGCGGGGCAGGGCTAGCGCGAGTGCAAAACATAAGTAACGTCTATATAATATATCATATATACTATATACTATATCCATCACAGAAACATCACATGATCTCATCACAGATATCGCAGCAGAAGAAATATATGAAATATTGGATATACTAGGACGTCCGTGTTTTCAATACGAGCCAGTATAAAACACGGATTCCACGGTCGTGATGAATAGCCAAACCCACACCCCTAGACCCCTACGAGAGCGGCAAGCAACCCTACCTATTCTAGAGTTAGGAGACCCGGACTCGACTCCTCGAGTTGGTCTCCCACTGGACTCCAGAACCCGGTTACTTGTGCCCTCCTCCTTGGGTCTATCCTAGTGCGGAAAAGTAAATAATATACAAAGGGTGACAACTTCCGCAACCTGGAAGCGCCCCAATAAAAGAATATTACATACAAGTTTTTACATGAATGAAAATGGAAAAACACTCATCTCACATAAAAACCCCCTGGCTATTCAAACACGACGATCCAATATAACATATCCAGCAACACATAACATCACATGTCATCAACGTAAGTAAATATGTCCATCCCAATTGTCGTTGACATATAGCAACGAAACCGACGATATCACATATTACACTTACGGTCACAGAAAAGAAAGTGTAAAACTACAACAGTTGGAATCCGCAACCTCCTCAGACATCGCATGCCTGACCAAATGAAATACTTAGACATCGCATGCCTAACAATTATAAACCCCGCATTTTAGTCTCTTTATCGAAAACACTTTTCAATATCGAGTCGGGTAATTCAACAAGATTCCCGACATCCTGATCGAATGCTCGTCGCAAACTTCAGTAGACGGCCGCACCCCTAATACCGTCGACGAAGTGCACCAAGGCGGAACACCGCTACCGCGAGCACCCGAACGGATGCTTTCGGCGACAGGGTTCTCCTACAGTCACTTGGTCGGGGCTATGGAGTGAGGCTGTCTATTAAGTTTACCCGGCGAGTATCCGCGTACGCTACGTGATTGCGACGGACTTTTGATCACATCAAAATTCCGTGGCAACCGATCAAGTGAGACTAAATTGCTACGTTTATAACATTCATTTAGTTATCATATAACTTATTGTGAATTCCAATTATTGTATCCCATTCCAGATAAATAGAAAATGTTAAACTTTCCGATCGAACAATCGAACACCCAAGTTTTCCCGATATAGATCAACACATGAAACAAGTCTAACAACATGCAGTTCGTGCCTCAGTACCAACGGTCCAGCCGTAGAAGGGTCAAGCCAACGCCTCACATGTGGCACGCCGTACTGCCCCAAACCCGAAGGTTCAAAGGGCAATTCAAGACGGTCACATAATCGAGTTAAGGTTTGTGTCTTCTAGAGGGACCATCGCGTTACTTGCACTACTTAGAACGTCGTTAAACTACGGAAAAATCCAACACTTGGAAATTTCCCGACAGGGGAAAAATTGGGTATTTATATCCGGTCGAACTTTTTAACATATTCTAGAATTTATCCGGAAAACCAAATAGACAAAATTTGATACCCCGATCGAAACACCGAATCCCCAAAACAACTGCAGAAAATTCAACTCTTGAATAAAATTTCAAAACATCCAGAGAACTCAGAACCAGAAACAATGAATTACAGTGTAAAAATTTAGGGCTGACGTCATCAATGTGCGGCTGATCCGCCGCAGAATGCAGGTATCTGCCGCTCTTCCGCGCCATGATGAACAGTTCATGACCCCAATTTTCCACCGTAATTCTTATATTTTTCTACTGAGTTCTCTGCATATTTTTAATTTGGAAAAATCACTGTTTTTGAAAAAAGTACAGAGAGCAATTTCCCGGGTGAGGTTTCGGTTCAATCGGACTTCAAATCGCGTCTAGACTTCGCCTAAGGCTCTAGCTAGGCTCTGATACCACTGTAGGGTTCCTAGGCACACTAGTGAGGTCTCCCAAGCCATCAACCATGGCAATTTCAAAAATTATGGTGCCTACAAACCCTAAACTACGGATCGATAACTAGAAGTCTAGGCGAACAAAGAACTAGTTAACACTTAACTAATGAGAAAACGGAAATACAACCTTTGTAGATCCGGTGCTCCACCTCCATAGCTCCGCAACGAAGTCCTCTCCGCTGTCCAAGTCAAATCCGGGCTCTAGGATCGGCTTCGTCGGAGAATGGGCAAGCTAGGTCATCGATGTCCATGCCGAAGATGATCTACGTCGAGGCATCGCTAAATCAAGCTCCGACTTCACCAAGTCAAGAAACTTGTGAAGTAAACACACTCTACTACTTGGCAAGAGGTAGAGGATGAAGAAATAGGAAGTGGGTAGACTTTAGAATTGGATTTCTCACTCAAATCATCAATCCACCATTGATGACCTCAAGCTTCTTCACTTGAAGCAAGGAAGAAGAAGAAGAAAGAAAATATGATAAGTTAAAAGAATAAGAAAAGAAAATGAATTCTTATCATAATTTTAACTAGAGTCAAGTGTAGAGAATGAATCATGGTTAGTGGGAATGGTTAGGGTTAAGGATGAGATAAGAATGGTTGACTTGAACAAAGCTTCATGAAGCTTCAACTAAAGAACAAAATTAGCCACCATTCTTTTCTCTTTTCTTTTATTCATTTATCAAAACTAAAAAGGATAATTAAATAAGATAAATGAATAATAAATAATAAACCCTAACCATTTCATTAACCAAGGTTTAATCTTTACACTTGAACCCTAGCATGACATGTATCATCAAACATGATACAATCAAGTGCACAAAAGTATATCGCATATACAATGCGCCCATCCGAGTGAGAAAATCCATCTTAAGTAAACCGATACTAGTTGATGCAAAGTAATATATCAAATATATAAATATGCATTAAATCATTAAATCAACACTTGATTCAATGACCCGGTTATGTCGCACACAACCGACTAGTATACAATATATCGGCATATCGAATCAACGCTTGAATCGATAACTAGGTTATATTGCATACAACCATTCGATATATTTATCGCGAGAATAGAATACGGTATCACATACACACATCATTCTCGGTTCCGCACATATCTCATATGTGCTCCTATTTCATTTCGCTTGAGCCAGGAAACCTCTGTGTAGGACTCTAAAGACTCGTCAATACGCCGGCAGCAGGTGATGATCATATCAAACACCCACAAGCCGCAAGCGGTCTGCTAAACGTAACGGCCACCCGGGTATTGAGCGATCTGAAGATCGACGAGCAAGCCCGCTCACACTCCAGTGAATCCGACTAGTAACACTACCGTACAGTCCGGTCTGATCGTCTGATATGTCGCATATCTTGCCTAGGGGTGGTAAACGTCAGACCCCAATAGCTCAATAAGTCGTGTCGATATGAGGTCTATAACTGTTCGAGAAACTACTGGTAACACTTACCAGTAAATCTCAGCAACCCTGGCCAGGGATTTCCTGTTATAGCCAATCGAACACAGCGCAACATCAACTCCCTATACCGGGAGAGACGAATCCCCTCCTATCGCTCATTGCCTCCATGTGACTCGGGACTGTACCCAAAAACCACCGTTTTGCACGCCCTCTTGGACGTGGTAAGATGGAAATCAAAGCACAGTGGGAACCACACAAGACTCTATGACGATCTCGGGTCAACAGACTACTCAGTACCAGTGTCACCAGAGAACTGCCATCTGACGTGAGGTATAATACCATCTGGGAGTTCTCGGCGAGTCCGTCCAGTGTACCCAGTCTCAACTGAGCACCCGTATATCATCTCTGATGTCAAACATCGATGGATATGGGATCATCCATCGCCCATCTATATGGGTCGAGAAGGTATACGCTAGTCTACTCTGGTATATCGATGCCCCGTCTCGATACACCCACGACTAGGGACTTTGAAGGATGTACTTATGGACTACCATATCCCCACTAGTATGATCCGCATCATAGTCCAGGTAGTCAAGTACAGATCCTAAGGGCTTTACCAACATGTAACAGAGAGACAAACAGTATACACGTTAAGGTAAATATCAACCAGATAGCATACTATCATGTCGAGCAAGAAAGTCGTCCCTATATACGTCCCAGCATCCACTACAATATACATCCTATGTATAGTAATGGCCTCTAGGGCATACATATAACTAACAATCTTAAGGCGGTATCACCTGATCAGGGAGATCATTGATCGCCAGGAGATCGAGGTACGGAGAGTGGACACAAAAGACAACACGGCGGATCTATTCACAAAGGCCCTCCCTCAAACATAGTTCGAGGGACTTTTTAAGCTATTGGGTATGCGGTACGCCAGCAGATGGCCTTAGTGCAGACGTTGGGTATGCGGTACTCCAATTACTGGCCTTTAGTGCAAGTGGGAGATTGTTGGATATGTATGCCCTAGAGGCCATTATTGTATAGTACTAGTTTGTATAATACATTTTGGAGGCTTGGGATATATATACGGGTTTACGACAGTCTTGCTCGATATAGTAGTATGCTACTTTGTTTGTTTCTATCTTAATATGTGTATATGTTTCTTTTAACATATCGCTAATACATATTGATGGAGCCCTTAGGATCTTTGCTTGACTACCGGCGTTGTAATGGAGATCACACTAGTGGGGGCTGGGTAGTCTATAAGCACATCCTTATTTTGGTCCCTAGTCGTAGGATTATCGAGACAGAGTATCGATACTCCAGAGTAGACTGGTGCATACGCTTCTCGTCCCAGCAAGGGAGATAGTCTGTCCCACAGCAATCAGTACGTCGTACTGGAGATAGTATGAAGGTGCTCGTTAGGTTACGAGTACACTAGATAGGACTTGTCGGAAACCGTTGGTTGGTATTATACCTATCGTCAGTTAACAGTTCACAGGTGACATGAGTACAGCTTAGTCCGTTGACTTGACACTGTCACTTCGTCTCAAGTGTGTTCCCACTGTTCTTAGATTACTACCCTACCACGGCTCTATTGAGTCATGCAAACAGGTAGTAGTTGGGTGCAGTCCCGAAGCACTTAGAGGCAGTGATGGTTATACAGGATTCGTCTCTCCCGGTATCGGGAGTTGATATCGCGTTGTGTCTAGGAGAGCCATTACACATAGTCATCCCTGGCCAAGGCAAGCGAGATTTACTGGTAGTGTTTCCAGTAGTTTCTCAGGGTGTTCTGGGCTACACTCCGACACGACTTGTACCGCTATTAGGGGTCTGACGTTTGCCACCCCATAGGTCCGACATGCGATACTCTTAGACGAACAGACCGGACTGTACGAAGATTGTCACATTTAGGCTCAGTAGGAGATCGGATGGGTTCGCCTCGTTAGTCTTCTTATCGACATCTACCTGGGGACCGTTACGTATAGCTAGTACCGCTTGCGGCCTGTAGTTAAACCCACTGCCAGTGTAGTGTCGAGCCTTTAGAGCCCCACACAGAGGGTTATTCGCCTTTGGGCAAAACAGAGTAGAAGCCGCATGGTTTTGCGACGAGGTTCGTTCACATCCGCGCACTTGTGCACGTTTGGTGTCCGAGCAGTTATTACTAGCGGGCTTTGGTTTAAGCCAGATCCTAGTATTTGTTTTGGGATTGGTTTTCTCTAAGTGTATGTAGGGTTCCTAGGCACACTAATGAGGTTCTACAAGTGATCAAACATGGCCAATATAAATTTTTTATGTGCCTACAAACACTAAAACGGATCGTTAACTAGATGTATAGGCGATGCAACGCGAGTTAACAACTTTAACTAAGAGGAAAGTGATTACAAACTTTGTAGATCCGGTCCTCCAACTCTCTAGCTCCGTGTTGACGACCCTTCGCTGTACCCTTCTGATCCCGGACTCTCGCGGTGGTTTCATCGAAGAATTGCTCGGGCTAGGTCATCGACTTCGATTCCGAAGATGATCTACGTCGAGGCAACTCAAGATCTAGCTCCAACTTCACCAAGTCATGAAACTTGTGAAGAAAACACCCTATACTACTTGGCAAGTGGTAGAGGATGAAGAAATAGGAAGTGGGTTCACTTTAGAATTGGATTTCTCACTCTTTTTCTCTTGTTGACATTGATGGTAGCAAGCTCTCTTCTTGTTGAAGAAGAAGAAGAAGAAGAAAAGAATATGATAAGTTTTTTAAAATAGCAAATAATATGATACTTATCATAATTGCAACCATAGTTAGGTGTAGAGAATAAACTATGGTTAGGTTGAATGGTTAGGGTTAAGTAAACAAACATAATGGTCAAGCTTTCAACACTTCATGAAGCTTCATGAAAGAAACAAAATAAGCCACCATTCTATTTATCTTTCAAAAATGAATAAATAAATGAAAGAAATAGTTAAGAAAATGAAAACCCTAACCATTACATAACCATGGTTTAATCATACACACAAACATTCATGTATCATCAAACATGATACAATCAAGTGCACAAAAATATATCACATATACAATGTGCACATCAAGTGAGAAAATCCTTTTTAAGTGAACCAATACTAGTTAATGCAAAGTAATATATCAAATATATAAATATGCATTAAATCATTAAATAAACACTTGATTCAATGATCCTGTCATGTCGCATATAACCGACTAGTATCCAAAGTATCGGTTTATCGAATCAATCATCGATTCGATAACTAGGTTATATCACATACAACCATTCGATACATTCATCGCGAGGATAGAATACGGTATCACATACACGCATTATTCTCGGTCCCGCACATATCTCATATGCGCTCCTATTTCGTTTCGCTTGAGCCAGGAAACCTCTGTGTAGGACTCTAAAGACTCGTCAATACGCCGGCAGCAGGTGATGATCATATCAGACACCCACAAGCCGCAAGCGGTCTGCTAAACGTAACGGCCACCCGGGTATTGAGCGATCAGAAGATCGACGAGCAAGCCCGCTCACACTCCTGTGAATCCAACCAGTAACACTTACCGTACAGTCCTGTATGTTCGTCTGATATGTCGCATATCTCGCCTAGGGGTGGTAAACGTCAGACCCCAATAGCTCGATAAGTCATGCCGACATGAGGTCAATAACAATCGTGAAACTACTGATAACTCTTACCAGTATATCACTGCAACCCTGGCCAGGGATTTCCTATTATGGCCAGTCGTGCATAGCGCAACATCAAGCCCAAATACCGGGAAAGACGAATCCCCTCCTATCGCTCATTGCCTCCATGTGAATCGGGACTGTAGCCAAAAACCACCTGTTTGCACGACTCAGTAGAGCCGTGGTAGGGTGGAAATCAAAGCACAGTGGGAGACACACAAGACTCTATGACGATCTCGGGTCAACAGACTAAGCTGTACCAGTGTCACTAGAGAACTGCCATCTGACGTGAGGTATAATACCATCTGGGAGTTCTCGGCGAGTCCGTTCAGTGTACCCAGTCTCCACTGAGCACCCGCATACCATCTCTGATGTCAAACACCAATGGATATGGGATCATCCATCGCCCATCACATGGGCCGAGAAAATATACGCTAGTCTACTCTGGAATATCGATGCCCCGTCTCGATATTCCCACGACTAGGAACATTGAAGGATGTACTCATGGACTATCCAGGCCCCACTAGTATGATCTACATCATAGTCCTGGAAGTCGAGCACACATCCTAAGGGCTTTATCAACATGTAACAGAGAGACAGAAAGTATACATGTTAAGATAAAGAGCAACCAGATAGCGTACTATCATGTCGAGCAAGAAAGTCCTACCTATATATGTCCCAGCATCCACTACAATATACATCCAATGTACAGTAATGGCCTTTAGGGCATACATATAACTAACAATCTCCCACTTGCACTAGGGCCATCTGTAGCAGTAGTTGTAGTATCTAATACTCAACCATCCCCTAAAAGTCTCTCTTTGGGAAAAGGCCTTCGTGAGTGGATCCGCCGTGTTGTCCTCTGAGTCTACTCTCCTAAGCTCAATCACCCTGGAGATCAACTATCTCCATGATCAGGTGATACTGCCTCAGAATATGTCTGGGTCACTGATGGGATCGGGGTTCCTTGGCCAAAGCCACACTTCCATTGTCATACAATGGTAGGAACCTAGTTTATCTTATGAACCAATATACACCTAAACTGCCTCTTTGGTAGTATCTTTAATAGCGATGTTACCAGCCTTTATCGTCTAGTTTGCCACGGTATCTAGTTTGGAACTCTTCCAACATACCGTCCCTCCACAGAGGCTGAAGACAATGCCTGTGACTGACATTCAGTCGTCCTTATCACCATGGAACACTTCCAGTGATTCTCCCCAGGATCGATTGATACTATCTTACTATAGTTAGTGAGAATCCTAACATCCATTTAGATCTATCTCATAAACCCAAATCCCAGGATTTAGGAGGTATCATCTTTATCCTATATGGAGAATCCATGTGATAAGCGGAGATTGATCGTGCGTAGCATAGGAAACTCTTTTTTTATCAAGAGTATGTTGTCCACGTACAATACGAGGATGACCACCTTACTCTCTACTACCTTTATGTATATACAAGGTTCATCTATTATTTTGATGAAGTCAAACACTTCGACTACCACATCAAAACAGACGTTCCAACTCCGCGATGCCTGCTTTATTCTGTAAAGCAACTTGCACACGTTTCCGCTGCTCCAACTGTTTACGAAGCCCTCTGGCTGTTTTCTTATAGACGTTCTTGTAGGGTTCCTAGGCACTCTAAGGAGGTCTCACAAGGCATCAACCATGCCAATTTCAAATTTTTCCGATGCCGAGAAACCCTAATGCTAGATCGTTAACTAGAGATTAGGCGAAACATGCAAGTAAATGACTTTACTGCTAAAGAAAAGTGACTACAACCTTTGTAGATCTGGTCCTCCACCTCCATAGCTCCTTGATGAAGTCCCTCCGCTGTACTCATCGGATCCCGGACTCTCGCGGTGGTTTCATCGAAGAAATGATCGGGCTAGGTAGTCGACTTCGATGCCGAAGATGATCTACGTCGAGGCAACACAAGATCAAGCTCCAACTTCACCAAGCCATGAAACTTGTAAAGAAAACACCCTATACTACTTGGCAAGTGGTAGAGGATAAAGAAATAGTAAGTGGGTTCACTTTAGAATTGGATTTCTCACTCATTTTCTCAAGTTGCCATTGATAGTAGTAAGATTTTCTTCATTGTTGAAGAAGAAGAAGAAGAAGAAGAAAGAATATCATCATCATTTCCAAAATAGAAAATAATATGATACTTATCATATTGCAACCATGGCTATGTGTAGAGAGTTAACTATGGTTTTGGTGAATGGTTAGGTTAAAGGAAATGAAGACAAAATGGTCACTTGGTCAAAGCTTCATGAAGCTTCAACAAGCTTCATGTTTGAAAGCAACCATTTTGTTTTTCTTTTATCTTTTAACCAAAAGAGAATAGATAAATAAATAAGTGAAATGAAACCCTAACCATTAACTAAACATGGTTTAAGTCTTTACACAAATCCAAGTTTGCATGTATCATCAAACACGATACAAACAAGTGCACAAAACTATATCATATATACAATGTGCACATGCGAGTGAGAAAATCCATCTTAAGTGAACCGATACTAGTTAATGCAAAGTAATATATCAAATATATAATTAAGCATTAAATCATTAAATCAACGCTTGATTTAATGATCCGGTCATACTGCATATAACCGACTAATATCAATAGTAACAACTTATCGAATCAACACTTGACCCGATAACCCGGCTATATCGCATATAACCGATCAATGTCACAAATCGCGAGAATCGAATACAGTATCACATACTGGTATCATTCTCGGTCCCGCACATATCTTATATGCGCTCCTATTTCGTTTCGCTTGAGCCAGAAAAACTCTGTGTAGGACTCTAAAGACTCGTCAATACGCCGGCAGCAGGTGATGATCATATCAATCACCCACAAGCCGCAAGCGGTCTGCTAAACGTAACGGCCACCCGGGTATTGAGCGATCAGAAGATCGACGAGCAAGCCCGCTCATACTCCTGTGAATCCAACCAGTAACACTTACCGTATAGTCCGGTCTTGTAACGTTTTGAAAATCGTTTCGGTGAAATTTCGAAAAAACGGTAAAATAAGGGGGTTTTCTGTAAAAAGTCAAAATGCAAATATCTTTATTATAAAATTAATTATACATATTCTAGCTATTTAATTGCTAGTATTTGGTGTTTATTGAGCCACTGGTGAAATTTCAAATTTTCTGAAATTTTTTCCGAAATTAATTATTTTAATATTATTTTAAGCCGTCACTAATATATTTAATTAGGGAAAATTACAAATTGGAATGAGTTGAAACAAATTTTGTGCATCATAAAACATTAAATAAAATTTTATCATGTGGTTTTTGAAACGAAATCGTTTGCCAAAACGGTTTAGAAAATATCGAAGAAAAATGCTTTTCGGTGAAATTAGTGTTAATGGAAATTGGGGCATAACCTTTATCATTTTTCCCCACACCCACACACTTCACCATCATCCCTTCCCTATGTGGCCGGCCCCACCCCTATCAACAGCCCATATTTTCCCCCTCTTGGTTGACTTCAACTCATGAAGAAAAAGAATTGTTTTAAAAAGGGTTTAATATATTAAATTAGGTATGTGTTTAAAGTGTTATGAAAGGGATCTGACCTTAGAAATTCCACCCCAATTTCCTCACCTCATTCCAGCCCCTCTACTGGCCGAAATTTCTGCTACAACAGCCCCCTCTTTTTCCCCCATTTTCCATCTCTTTTGCTTCAAAAATTGCCTCAAAATCCATCAAATAAATCCCAAAATCCAAATCCAAATCCTACCCATTTCTCATTAGCAAAACTTGCATGGATCTGGGGAACAAGTTGGCATTTTAGTGGCTTTGATTTCCATAATTGATCTCTTGATCATGAGGTATAATTCTATACTTTTTCTTAAATTGTTGTTAATTGCTTTAGGTTAGCTTAATTATATGTTTAAATAGGTTTTTATTTTAGTTCTAAGTGCATGATTTGAAATTCAAGAGTGGGATTTGAATTCAAATTGGGGTTTGCGTTGTGAGTTTAGGGTTGTGTGATGTATTTGACATATTAGGTTATTCTAAATCCAATTTAAGTTGCTAGTTGCATATTTGTTGATTTAAATTGTGATAAGTATATAAATGGTAAACTAGGTTTTGAAAATAATTATATTCTTGTGAGATAAAATTCAAATTTAGGTTTCATGTTATTATAAAGATTATATTGAGTGGTTTAATGCTTTTAGTTCATGAAAATCCCAGCTAGATTGTAGTTTGTGCTTTTTTGCTATATAATTGTTAAAATTTAGGTATTTTATGAACTAGAATTTTAAGGTTTATGGAAATTAATGAGATTAAATTATGGGAATTGTTTTTATGACTTAATTAAGATATTTAGTGAATATTGTGGCCGCTAGATTCGTTTATACATCGAGTTTTGTACTAAAACGGTTAATTTTGCATGTTAGATTTTCGGAAAAATAGCTTTTAAAGCGAGTTTGAGGTTTTTGTGAGTTTTAAGCTATTTTATATTATAATTAGTGCTTGTAATTGTACAAATGAGTGTGTTTGGGTTGTTCTCGATGGTTTGGCGTTTGTACGCCGACTTCGAGGGTTTTTGGGTTGATTTGTGAAAGCAACCATAGGTTTTGACCTATGTGGGATTCATATATCGTTTTAGTCATGTGTCAGATTTTAATACGACACGGTACGTTATGATATGTAGGTAACCCATGTGGACTTAGAGACGACAAGCAAGCGCATGGCGATGTAGGCACTGGCAAGCGAGGACCTGGTGAGTTGATTTATATCTACGGGGAGAAGTCGGGTGGATGGCGTATAACACCCCCGCAGTTCGTGGTGATGTATACGAATACGTATACACACATATATATATATTGTTTATATTGTTGAGTTATTGATGATAAATATGGATATTTGGTGTTTTTGGATGATATAGTGTCGCGAAACCATAGAGTAGCGGTCGCACCACACTTGCACACACCCACCCATACTTGCATACTTTCTTCTTTCATTTGTGCTTACGGGAATATATTGTTATGTGTTCACATGGGTATGGGACTATGTGTTCACATACGGATTTGAGATGAGTCGATGAGTTTTGTGTTGAGATTGTGATTTCGGTGATATGGCAGGATTCGTACTTGAGGTACGTCCTGGTGTTATAGCGGATCTTGGGATGACAATACGGGTGAATAGTGTTATTAATTAAACGGTCGACATGTGATCATGATATGAGATATGGTATGCTAGGATATTGATCCTAGGCCGTATTGGGTGATGTATACCCCTTGATGATGATATGTGCTGATGATATCAGTTTGTACGAGACTGTCGATCAGTAGGCAGATCATGACTATATTGAGGATATTAGTATTGTACTAGACGTAGATCAGTACCCCGATCATGATTTTTGCTAAAGAGGATACCAGGTGAATAGTATGATGAATGTGATATTGACCCGTACCCAGATTTGGGATGTCGTACGACGGATTTACGTACGAGCTATATTGATGATTGATCCACACTCTTGACTTGGGATGCCTGAGTATAGATATGGTATCGGATATGATCTTATTGAGGCGGGATCACCGACTATACATATACAGGTATGTATATGTATCGACTCAGATGATAGGCGGTTTCCTTACCTGTAGTTCAGCTTGTTAGTTCAGCCGTATAGTTTAGTGTAGTTGTTAGATTAGATTAGACTCCTACCTATTTCAAAACTAGCGGATCGTGGGTATTTTAAAAGACAGGTCAAGGGATCTACGGATATTTCAAAAACGTATCCTTTCTTAAAAACCACCGTATCCCCTATTTTCAAAACCCCGCGATTCGTGTTATTTCAAATGGCACCATTGTTTAATATTTAGCTCCCGCTCATTTTCGTTGCTCGCTCCGCATCGCATACTTACATCGTTATTTCATATTGCATTGTTGACATTATGCTGTTAGGACACCAGCACCATTACCGATGATGCGTATGTACCACATACACTTACTTGCCGGCTCACACACATCTTCATCGGTAATTGCCATGTCACGTACACCTTAGAAAATATTATTGCTTAACTTAGATTGATAGCTAGTAGTTTGACATAATATTAGTGTACATACCTTATATGCCAGTTAGATATTGTAGTTATTATTTGTCGCTTCATGCATACTGTTATTCATTGTTATGCCGTATTCATGGATTCTCACGCTTATATTCATGGTTTTACATGCTATTGATGATTCGGATTTCCATGATATTTTCTGGATTTGGAGGAAAACCGCAAAACATATATAAACTGCTTTCTCTCTTTTTAAATAAAAATGCGGTTTTCCCATGATGTATGAGTCGTCCACCATGAGTTTGCTGATGGATTTCGAGACCCGATTCGAGGAGTGGAGGAACCGTTTCGAGTACATGGTGGGCTCGGTGCGGTACCCCGGGGCAAGAGGATCGTGTTGTTGACGTTGAGCCTGGCAGGGGAGCACTACCGACCGGTGATATTACCCGACGCGTCGGATATCCGTAGGATACCGTCGTGGTCTTGAGATGGATGGTAGGGGCCGGTCTGGACTGACGGCGACCTAGATATTGAGATTGAGACATTGAGATTTCGAGATATTGAGGTACTGAGATTTGATGTTACAGGCCAGTCCGGATAGCCGGAGCCTGAGGTTTCGAGACTTTGAAATTTATGTTTTTTGTCGATGCTAGACACTGTTGATGCTGATTTCATTTATGATACCTAATTTTAAAAATACAAAGGAAATCTCACTAAATTATGAAAACAGTTTCTTCATTTACATGTAACCTGTTTTCATGCATTCATACCTCATTCATGATATATTGCTATCTGAGGCACTGACACGGGCACATGAGATTATACTCGGGTTAGATATTTACCCTAGTCATTGTTATAGACTGCTGGTTTTATTTGAGGATTATATATATTGATCGTATGACCTAGGATTGCGTCATACATGCGATTTCTATTCGTAGATGTTTTTCTATTCACGAGTTGGCAACTCACCCCCGTTATGCCCCAGTTTCTTGCAGGTTTCGCCGTACAGGTTTCTTTACGGCTTTGCGGGTACAGTTTTGTTCGGGTGACTTGCTAGTAGGTTGGTTTAATTGTATCGTACCCATCATTATACATTGTATAGTATTATTCAGTTGTATATAGAAGTTCCATCAACCAAACTTGTATTTATCTCAGATAGAGACCGGTGATGTTTATTCTTTCGACCTTAGAGTCGCGCGTTGTATTTCTATGGATTTCTTGCTGTTTTGAGTTTCCTTTTGAGTTTTGATCCTCGCCCTTGGCGTTGTATATTATATTGCTTGTGTGGTTGTGACCGTCGATTGACGAAGAGCTAGCTCCCGCTTGGGGATGCCTTTTTATTGATTTCGTATACTATTCATGTTGTATCCTGTTTGGGAGCCAGTATTAACAAAGGAGACTCTGCCGAAATTTTCAAGAAATACTTGATATTTTTAAAACCGCATAACTCGGCTTATGCTATGAAAACTACTTGATTTTAAATTGGTTTTCCTTCACACTACTATTTTTCTTGGTTTGGATTTCCGGGTTTTTCGGCTTACTTAGATTACATACGCCTCGAGACGTTTCGTAGTCTAAGTGCCGGTCATGTTCCGTACTTTCGGGATGTGACAAAATTGGTATCAGAGCGTTAGGTTTTACCTTTGGAGCGTAGGATGACCCTTGGTTGATGGAATAGGCGACTAACGTAGAGTGACGTACCGTGGGTATGTTCCGCGGCATACTTAAGATACGCTACTCCACTTAAGAAGCCTTAGGATGTACATTTCTTTGCTCAGTATTATATTCATTCCGATCTAGCCTCATCAGTACCAGTTATGGTTTTGCTGCCACGATTACGGGCAGGGAGAGCTACAGCTAGAGTTGTGGTCAGCACGAGCTCATCACGAACGAGGACTGACCAGGGCGAAATTCCGGCGACACACGATTGCGGAGATGTATCTTTTTACTGTGTTTCCGCGCCACGAGTGTTTGGCGGATCGCCTTTATGAGGTTACTCGGATGTGCTGATCGACACTAGAGGATTGAGCCAATGATAGAGGCCAGCCATATTTTTTTGACCGTTGGAGTATTGCTTACTCATGATGATTGAGGCACTGTTCAGCGTGCAGACGAGTGAACCAGTTGTTGCTGCGAGCGACGAGATATCGCCCCATATGTTGGAGCTATTGCAGTACAGGTTGTACTAAGAGATGATAGAACGTCTCTAGTCACCCGAGGATGAATGACTACGACATGTGGTTCGTTCGCCTACCCGATGAGAGGTCATCAGATAGATTGATTCCAGCTAGAGACGAATTCACACGGAGACGTTGGGAGTCGACAGAGACGATCGAATGTCAGAAACCTATTATTCCAAGTTTAAAGTATTCGGAAGGGCATGCAGGCAATTCTATGGACCCTCTAGAAGAATGAAACCCTAACTCGACTTAATGACCGTGTGAAAGCCTTTGAACCTTCGAGTTTACGGCAGTTCTACGGTGCCATTAGTGAGGCTTGGGTTTGCCCTTCTACGGCTGGACCACCGATACTGTGGTATGTACTCGATACTATTAAACTGTGCCCAAGATGTTGAGCTCTTGGGGGATTATGAGGTTTTGACGACTCGATCGGATGGCTCGACTTAATTCGGATGCTAGGTGGTGAGATGCATTCTTGGGAGACTCTAGATACGAGGATAGCCGTTGGAGCTCAGTCCATACAGCCACGACGAGACGAGTCCGAAACAGTCGACGTTAGAGAAAAGTGAAGTAAGAGGTTCGTACGAGATCTTGATGAGACGACGTTCCACTCAGCCGACATCAGAGATGCGGTACGCATGCCAAGGCATTGTACTTGGATATACCTTCCATAAGGAGTCGCGATGAGTATGCAGCCGTTCCGGAACGAGAACAGATCTAGTATGGGACGATGACTTCCGGACAGTTCGGCAGAGACGAGATTTGGGAGAGATTTCGACAGGACCTTTCTGGAATAAATTACGAGAAGACTTGGACCCAGGAGTGGTCATGTTATGCACACTGGCAGGCCAGAGTTCAGGATCGTCGGCGAGACATGCTATGAGTGACCACGACAGTTGGCCAGAGATTCTTGGAGGATGTGTTTGAGCGGGACTATTCCGCCATATTTGATTTCGGTATTTTGGACGATATATTCGCATGATGGATTTTGATGATTGAGGATTTACGATCTTTGCACAGTGTTGCACTTGATATCGTTTTCGTGCTTTGGTTTCACATGTTTGTGATTTTACGGTTTTAGACATTTGAGTTGATTTTGTGCGTATGCACGCACACGATTTAGTTCCTGCACTCTGTATAGTTTTTATATGCTTGCAGTGCAGTGATACGCCTTTTGTGCACTTAGATGCACTGGACTTCGATTTCGATTGTAATACTCGATATTTGTTTTGTGCACCTTATGCACCTGATTTGATTTTGCGCATGTTCGGCGCTTGAATTTGAATTTCATGATTTCGTGCATGATGGATGCCCCTGGTTTTGGGTTTTCGCGCATGTTGAGCGCATGTCTTGAGATGCGATTTTGGTGCACACCAGATGCACTGAATCGAGATTTTTTTCGTGCATGTCAGATGCACCTGATTTTGCTGTCAGGCACACACGTTGCCTACGACAGATGCTTTGTGCACACCCGATGCACTTAGATCTTGTTTCTGTGCACTTGTATGGCACATATATGGATTTTGATTGTCGTGCGCACCAGACACACATAGTATTCATACGCGTATTTTGGGATTGATTTCTTATAGAGCAGTACGTTTTTTTATGATAATTGCGATGTGTTTTCGTACTAAGCAGGACTAGTCAGAGGACAGTACCTGAATGTATTTTGCATGCATTGATAGCTATTGAAGGGAATTCCAAAAAGCGAGCTATAGTCTCAGTATTTACATACGTGTCTGATATGACGCGAAACGTTTAAAAGAAGGAAAACCCTTCTAAATTGTTTCCCAAAACGGCGGAACGTACATTTCAAACAAAGGTATATATGTATATAGTTATTTTCTTATGATAAACGTCCGCCACTGTGCAGTGTTATGTGCATTGCACAGCAACTTAAAGGATTTGGCATGCATTTCCTCCTGATATTTGCATGTATAGTTCCGATTTATAGCATATCGGTCTTGCTTGAGATTTGGCATTCGTGTCTTCACCTTGACTCCGATGATTGCGGGATGCTTGACGGAGTTTTGATTTCGAGTTATCTACTCATTACTCATGCGCATGCATTGCGCTATGATGTGTTTATGTATTTATGATTTTGGAGCCCTGGCGATTTGATGGTTTTGGCTGAAATATTTTAGTATTTGGGGGGTTTAATTTAAATTCGGGGACCGAATTTCTTTAAGGGGGGAAGATTGTAACGTTTTGAAAATGGTTTCGGTGATATTTCGAAAAAACGGTAAAATAAGTGGGTTTTCTGTAAAAAGTCAAAATGCAAATATCTTTATTATAAAATTAAATATACATATTCTAGCTATGTAATTGCTAGTATTTGGTGTTTATTGAGCCACTGGTGAAATTTCAAATTTTCTGAAAAATTTTCCGAAATTAATTATTTTAATATTATTTTAAGCCGTCACTAATACATTTAATTAGGGAAAATTACAAATTGGAATGAGTTGAAACAAATTTTGTGCATTATAAAATATTAAATAAAATTTTATCATGTGGTTTTTGAAATGAAATCGTTTGCCAAAACGGTTTAGAAAATATCGAAGAAAAAGGCTTTGTGTTTATCGGGTTATTCGCCTTAGTCGAAGAAAAAGGCTTTGTGTTTATCGGGTTATTCGCCTTAGAGATCGGATGTACCGCTATTAGGGGTCTGACGTTTGCCACCCCCTAGGTCCGACATGCGATACTCTTAGACGAACAGACCGTACTGTACGGAGATTGTTACATTTAGGCTCAGTAGGAGATCGGATGGGTTCACCTCGTCAGTCTTCTTATCGACATCTACCTGGGGACCGTTACGTATAGCTAGTACCGCTTGCGGCCTGTAGTTAAACCCATTGCCAGCGTAGTGTCGAGCCTTTAGAGCCCTACACAGAGGGTTATTCGCCTTTGGGCAAAACAGAGTATAGGTCGCATGGTTTTGCTACGAGGTTCGTTCACATCCGCGCACTTGTGCACGTTTGGTGTCCGAGCAGTTATTACTAGCGGGCTTTGGTTTAAGCCAGATCCTAGTATTTGTTTTGGGATTGGTTTTCTCTCAGTGTATGTAGGGTTCCTAGGCAAACTAATGAGGTTCTACAAGTGATCAAACATGGCCAATTTAAATTTTTTATATGCCTACAAGCCCTAATACGGATCGTTAACTAGATGTATAGGCGATGCAATGCGAGTTAACTACTTTAACTAAGAGGAAAGTGATTACAACCTTTGTAGATCCGGTCCTCCACCTCCCTAGCTCCGTGTTGACAACCCTCCGCTGTACCCTTCGGATCCCGGACTCTCGCGGTGGTTTCATCGAAGAATTGATTGGGCTAGGTCGTCGACTTCGATGCCGAAGATGATCTACGTCGAGGCAACTCAAGATCAAGCTCCAACTTCACCAAGTCATGAAACTTGTGAAGAAAACACCCTATACTACTTGGAAAGTGGTAGAGGATGAAGAAATAGGAAGTGGGTTCACTTTAGAATTGGATTTCTCACTCTTTTTCTCATGTTGCCATTGATGGTAGCAAGCTCTCTTCTTGTTGAAGAAGAAGAAGAAGAAGAAAAGAATATGATAAGTTTTTTAAAATAGGAAATAATATGATACTTATCATAATTGCAACTATAGTTAGGTGTAGAGAATAAACTATGGTTAGGTTGAATGGTTAGGGTTAAGTAAACAAACAAAATGGTCAAGCTTTCAACACTTCATGAAGCTTCATGAAAGAAATAAAATAAGCCACCATTCTATTTATCTTTCAGAAATGAACAAATAAATAAAAGAAATAGTTAAGAAAATGAAAACCCTAACCATTACATAACCATGGCTTAATCATACACACAAACATTCATGTATCATCAAACATGATACAATCAAGTGCTCAAAAATATATCACATATACAATATGCACATCTAGTGAGAAAATTCTTTTTAAGTGAACCAATACAAGTTAATGCAAAGTAATATATCAAATATATAATTATACATTAAATCATTAAATCAACACTTGATTCAATGATCCGGTCATGTCGCATATAACCGACTAGTATCCAATTATCGGTTTATCGAATCAATCCTCGATTCGATAACTAGGTTATATCACATACAACCATTCGATACATTCATTGCGAGGATAGAATACGGTATCACATACACGCATTATTCTCGGTCCCGCACATATCTCATATGCGCTCCTATTTCGTTTCGCTTGAGCCAGGAAACCTCTGTGTAGGACTCTAAAGACTCGTCAATACGCCGGCAGCAGGTGATGATCATATCAGACACCCACAAGCCGCAAGCGGTCTGCTAAATGTAACGGCCACCCGGGTATTGAGCGATCAGAAGATCGACGAGCAAGCCCGCTCACACTCCTGTGAATCCAACCAGTAACACTTACCGTACAGTCCGGTCTGTTCGTCTGATATGTCGCATATCTCGCCTAGGGGTGGTAAACGTCAGACCCCAATAGCTCGATAAGTCAAGCCGACGTGAGGTCCATAACAATCGTTAAACTACTGATAACTCTTACCAGTATATCACTGCAACCCTGGCCAGGGATTTCCTGTTATGGCCAGTCGTGCATAGCGCAACATCAACCCCCAATACCGGGAGAGACGAATCCCCTCCTATCGCTCATTGCATCCATGTGAATCGGGACTGTACCCAAAAACCACCTGTTTGCACGACTCAGTAGAGCCATGGTAGGGTGGAAATCAAAGCACAGTGGGAGACACACAAGACTCTATGACGATCTTAGGTCAACAGACTAAGCTGTACCAGTGTCACCAGAGAACTGCCATCTGACGTGAGGTATAATACCATCTGGGAGTTCTGGGCGAGTCCGTTCAGTGTACCCAGTCTCCATTGAGCACCCGCATACTATCTCTGATGTCAAACACCAATGGATATGGGATCATCCATCGCCCATCACATGGGTCGAGAAGATATACGCTAGTCTACTCTGGAATATCGATGCCCCGTCTCGATATTCCCACGACTAGGAACATTGAAGGATGTACTCATGGACAATCCAGGCCCCATTAGTATGATCTACATCATAGTCCTGGAAGTCGAGCACACATCCTAAGGGCTTTATCAACATGTAACAGAGAGACAGAAAGTATACATGTTAAGATAAAGAGCAACCAGATAGTGTACTATCATGTCGAGCAAGAAAGTCCTACTTATATATGTCCCAGCATCCACTACAATATACATCCAATGTACAGTAATGGCCTCTAGGGCATACATATAACTAACAGTGTATTCGTGTTCCTCGGAACACGAATGCCGGTGTGTATGCACAATTGACAGAGACAGAGGTAGGGGATTCTCATTAGGATTGTTGACCGTCGACTTTTTCCAAACCCTAATGAGAATGAGAAATATGATTAATAATATTAATTAAGGGTAATTGTGCCATGGTTAGGTTGACCATTTAACTTTTGTTGACTTGTTGACTTTGGTTGACCGGTTGACTATTATTGACATGTTGACCATCATCATTTCATTTCAAAGATGCTTCTTATTTCTTGCAAATGCATTAAATGATGAAATGATAATGGTCATTCATAAACTAACCATCACAATTTCTTAATTATTATTATTATTATCATTATTCTTATTTTGTGAGCATGGTTGTAAAATTCCAAGCTCATTCTCTCTTGCTCTTTCTCTCTCATGTTTGGAGCTCTCCCTCTTCCTCTCAAAGCTTAAGTGTTCCATGTGTTGGAAATCATAAGCTCTTGAGACAAAACCATCAAGACTCATCTCTACTCTTTCTAGGGTTCTTTGTCTAGCAAACCAAGCACTCTAGTTACCACTTGGTTGAGGTAAGAGATCAAGTTCGAGGCCCTCCGGTGGATCTATCTTCGGCAAAGAGAAGACGACGAGGAGGAGCCGTTCAAGCCGCTACAAGGAGCAAGCAAGAAAGAGAACCACAACAAGAAGAGATGGAGTTCAAGATCTAAGTATAACCATTCTGCATAGTAGCTATAACTTGTAGTTAATATGTTAGTTTTTGTTTAGCAAAGATCCTTCATGGATGGTCCAAGTTATCTTGTGAGAAAAATTTGATTTTTACCTATTCCGCCTCCCCAAAAGAACCGGGCTGGGTAACGTGGACCTAACGTTCCATCTTTCTGATACACCGTTATGCTGTGGAGTGTATGGAGGAGTAAGCGGAGAGAGAATTCCATTCTCTTCTGGGTAACCCAGGAACTCGGCACTTAAGTATTCACCACCTCGATCAGATCTCAGTGTCTTCATACTTTTGCCGGTTTGGTTTTCTGCTTCATTCTTATATTCTTAGAATTTCTCAAAGGCCTCGGATTTATGTTTCATTAAGAAAATGAATCCATACCTAGAGTAATCATCCGTAAAAGTAATGAAATATGAAAAACTACCTCTTGCATGTGTAGACATTGGACCACATACATCGCGGTGTATGAGTCCTAAGAGCTCGCTCGCTCTTACTCCATGTCCGGTGAATGGAGTCTTTGTCATCTTTCCTTTGAGACATGATTGACAAGTGGCATAAGATTGATATTCGAACGGATCCAAATATCCTTCTCTATGTAACTTAGTTAATCTTGTCTCATTGATGTGACCTAGTCTACAATGCCATAAGAAAGCCTGATTTATATATCTGGAGACTTTCTTTTTAGTGTGTTCTGGATATTGAAAATCTGCAATTGGTTTAACATGTATATACCGTTATCTAGTGTGCCGGAACCAATCAAACCATGATTAAGGTGGATGTTAACAACATCGCTTACAAACGTGAAATCATAACCTTCCTTTGATAACAACGATACTGATATGATATTACACGTTAAACTGGGTACACAAAAACAGTTGCGCAAAACCAAAATATGTCCACTCGTTAATCCAAGGTGATAATCCTCTACGGACACAGCACTCACGCTAGCTCCGTTAGCAACCTGGAGGGTCATATCACCAACCTTCAGCACTCTACGGTTTCTCAGTGCTTGCAATGAATTGCATATATGAGATCCTGATCCGGTATCCAATACCCAGGAAGTAGAGTTGATTGACAGACAATTTTCAATTACAAACACACTTGAAGTCGAAGCCACAGCTTCCTTCGGGTCCTGGTTCTTGCCAATCCAAGCTTTGCAATCTTTCTCCCAATGGCCTTTCCTATGACAGTGGAAGCACTCGTCCTTTGCCACTACTGTCACCACAGCCTTTGTCTTTCCCTTAACTCCCACCTTTCCAACACCACCTCTTGGTTTGGTGTAACCCTTTGAAAATCGTTCAGGCAGTTTTTCGGTAATCGGCTAAAATGTCAGCTTTTTCCGTAAAAAGTCAAAATAGCTATTTTTCATTGTAGACCTAATTATACAAAATTTAGATAAGATATTACTATAATTTTGTCACTAAAATTTCACTTATAATTTTTTAGTTAAATAAAAAAATTTTCGTAATTAATTATTTTTTTTATTATTTTAAGCTTTTAAAAATACATTAAATTAGTGATAAATACAAATTTAATTAGGTAAATTTCATAATTAGGAATATTTATAAACTAAAATAGAGTGTTAATAAATTGTAACATAATTTTATAAGATTTTAGTTTTAGGGTTTGAAATTTATGGAAAAAGTGATGTAAAAAGGGGTTTTTTTTGGAAAAAGTTGATGTGAAATGCATTAAATGAGATTTAAGGGGTCTTTTTGACCTAGAATCATCTACACAAAACCCCCACTTGCTCTCCTCACCTGCTGGCCGAGCTTGAGCTGCTGCATCCTCTCATTTTTCTCACTTCTTTTGCTTCATTTCACATCAAAATCCATTAAAAATCCACAAATTCCTTCTCCAAATCAAAGCAAAACCCTAACCCACTCTCTCCTCAAACCAATTTAGTCTAAAACTTGAAGAAAGGAGGCATCTTTGGTGGCTTGGGCAAACTAGGGTTCAACTTGTGAGGTGAAATTTCTAAACTAGTTGTTAAATTGTAGATTGAATGTGCTAAAATTGAAATTTGAAGTGTTAATTTAGTAGTAATTGGTTGTTTAGGAATTTCAAGAAAGGGATTTGATTTTGAATTAGGGTTTGTAGCATGGTTGATGGAGTTAAGTTAGGGTTTGGTTATCTAATTGGTTAGAGTGGTAAATTGTGCGATGTTACGCTCGCTAAATCGATAAATTGCGATATTTGCATCGAATCGGTATGCTTTTTGCTTACTAGATTTTTATTAAAAATTAGGATGTGATCTAATTGCGTTATATTAGCGATATAATTAGCTTCGTATACGACTATTAGAGTGCGCGAACGAGGGGTTTTGTCTAGTCGGGTTTTAGTTTTTGTCGATTTCCCCGAAATGACGATTCTAGTTAAAAATTAGCGATTTTCGTGCGTTTTCCCATGCACCGAGTGCACGTTACGTTTAATTCGAGAGCGTCGATATTTGTATATTGTCACTTGCATCGTTTTAGGATATTTAATCTTATGCTTGGTGTTGTGCAAATATAGGATCGGTCGGGGAAACATCGGACACGGCGCGTAAAGGCAAGGCGGTGGTCGGATCGGATTAGCGAGGCTTTCAGGTGAGTAGATGTATTCATCTATGGGGGAATCGTCTGGATGGCGCGAGGCGCTCCCTAGTTAGGATTACCCTACTTCTTGCAAGATTTATATTGTTAGTTAGCTTATCCTTTTATTTACATTGCATACCCTTATAGCTAACCGTATATTAGATTGCATGGACATTCATCTACACTTATGCGATATCACTTCGTAGGAAACGAACACCATTACCATTGGCATCTGTTGCACGTGCACTATTCATGTGACACACATGCCTTTGGTAATTGCCATGCCACGTGCACTATAGAACCTGTTTAACTTAATATCGCCATTTGCATTCATACATGATATATGAAATTGCATAGCATGCATATACCTCGCATTATCATCATATTTACATAGATTTCTAGCCAAAATTCACATCATATACATTGATATCATAGACATTTATTATATATATAACATGTGAACATTATGATTTTCTTGAGGATTTCAGTATTGCTGCGATTTCTGGATTTTTGGGGGAAAACCGCAAGAATTAACAAAAGCTTATATTTATCATTTTTAAAACAAAGTTGCGGTTTTGTCGTGATGTATGTGTCGTCCACCATGAGTTTTCATGCTTTCTGTTGGATTTCGAGACCCGATTCGAGGAGTGGATGAACCGTCTCGGGTACATGGTGGGCCCGGTATGGTACCCCGGGGCAAAAAGATCGAGTTGTAGACGATGAGCCTGGCAGGGGAAGACTACCTACCGGTGATGTCTGGCGCGGCGGATATCCGGAGGATACCGACCGTTGTCGTGAGATTTGATGATATGGGCCGATCCGGACTGACGGAGCCCGATATTTGAGACATTGATACAGTGAGATATTGAGACAGATTTGATTTCATATTTGGTGTCGATGCTTGACACGGGTTTTCAGATGATTTCTTGATGGTACTTAGCTATTATACAGATATTCATTTTCTAAAGTTAAGAATGCAGTACTCTTAGCATTTAAAACACTTAAAGATTTAGTAATGACATTGCATACATGTGCATGCATACTAGAGATATTACATCACATCTGGACATACATGTGGTGACGCATTTGCGTGCATTCTTACGATTGCCTTACTAGATGATATATTCTACTCACGAGCTGGCAACTCACCCCCGTTGTGCCACAGTGTCTTGCAGGTCGGACCCGTCATCCTTGTAGCGGCGGGCTATCTTATCATCAGCTCCTTTTGTTCAGACTTGCGACATCGCCCGTAGGTGTGTTGCGAGCACACTTTATTTCTTTTTGCTCCATCATTGTATCTAATATTCTCCATCTACCACTTTCTATTTGTATATGCGACCTAGTGATGAGACTGAGAGATTTGTATATATGTGATTTCTTTTGGGTCGAGCTCACTTGAGCCGACGTGTGTTTTCTGATATTTTGCATTTCTTTTATGCTCTTTTTCTTGATATTACTTATATATTGCGTGTGGTTGTGATCCGCCTTGGGCGAAGAGCTAGCTCCCGCTTGGGGATGCCATTTGTTTATTACAGGTTATATATATCTTGTTGTACCCATTTTGGGGGATAGAAAATACAGGGGAGACTCTGCCGAAATTTTCGGGAATTTTTGATGTTTTAAAAAAGGGATTCTATGCAACTTAATTGATTTAAAAACCGTTCTCATTAAAGGTTTTCCTTCACACTCTTTTGATTTTGGTTTAAATTTTCTGGGCTTTGGCTGACTTAGGTTACGGTACGCCTTTAGACGTCTCGTAATCTATGTGCCAGTCACGTTCCGTACCTTCGGGTCGTGACAAAGTTGGTATCAGAGCGTAGGTTTTACCTTTTCTGAGTGTAGGACGACCTTGGTAGATGGAGTAGGTGACTTAAGCAGAGTGGCGTAGCGTGGGTATGATCCGCGGCATACATACGATACGGTACTCCGCCTAAGTGACCTTAGGACATAATTGCTTGTATTTCCTTTCTTGATTCCTTGCATTCCTTGATTCAATTGCAATGTTCTTATCGGTCCTGTTTCTTATTCCAGCTTCGATGCCACCAAAGACTATAAGAGCTCAGCGGGCTGCTGCTAGGGATGAGATTCGAGTGGGCTCGTCTGAGGCGAGGATCGAGCAGGATGATACGCCTATCCATCAGGGTCATACTTATCCGCCTTATCCTAACCGTATTGCCAGACTAGAGGCCGGCATGCAAGAGTTGCGACAGATGATGGGATCTTTAGTTGAGTCCAGCCAGGCACAGAGATCCGAGGACGTTCCTTCCACCGCACAGACCACGATTGTACCTGCTGCACAGATGGTCGCTCCTGCTACTACGGAGACTATCCCTGTTTCACTACAAGAGTTCATGAGATTGAGACCTCCAGCTTTTACCGGTACGGATGCGACAGAGGACCCACAGGCATTTCTTGATAGGATGGCTCGGATTTGCCGTTCGTTGAGGTGTTCTGATGATAGATTGGTGGAGTTTGCGAGTTTTCGTCTGGAGGGTCTTGCCCAGACATGGTACGATTCAGTAGAGAGAGGCCGAGCTGCAGGTCTACCTTCTATGACCTGGGACGAGTTTACAGCTGCATTTCTTGCCCGTTTTCTTCCGGAGAGTGTCTGAGATGCTCGAGCCCGTAGTTTTGAGTCTTTGCGCAAGACTCCTGGGATGACAGTATCGGAGTATGATATACAGTTTACCCAGTTGTCTCGATATGCTCCGTACCTAGTAGACACAGAAGAGAAGAGAATAAAGAGGTTTGTGCGAGGGCTTGATACACAGCTATTCCTTGCCATCGGCACCCAGCACTTTGATACATACGCAGCCGCGATGGATGTAGCCTTACTTTTGGAGGAGCGTATTTCTGAGACTCCGGTCGTTTCTGGGCCGAAGAGGATCCGTACTGATACGCCAGCTCAGCGGCAGATGGGCAGACATCGTGATAGATTATTTCCGGGAGATGGTGGAGGCAGAGGATTGAGACGAGGTCAGTTATTTGGTTCATATCCACAGACCCAGCAGTCGTCTCCATGATGTTTTCGGTGCGGGAGTCAGTACCACCGTATCAGAGACTGTACCATGGGACGTCAGGGCACGGCGACAGTCCCGCATGTGACCTTACCACCCTCACCACCTCCTCAGAGAGCTCTACTTCCTACTCCTGATGATGCTCCATGCCAGCCAGATGCTTCTAGAGGTCGTGGGCGTGGCGGTCCGGTTCAGAGAGGACGAGGCGACAGAGGCAGAGGCAGAGGCCGAGGTAGAGGCAAAGGACAGCCAGCTATTAGTGGTGGACTGGCCCGAGTGTTCGTGTTGACTCCTCAGGATGCACAGGCATCCAATGCCTTCGTGACAGGTACTCTGCCAGTATGTTCTTTTGATGCACGGGTATTATTTGATCCAGGCTCCACACATTCCTATGTATCCACGTACTTTGCACCGAGGTTGGGCCGAGAGTCTTCTCCGTTAGATCAGCCGCTTGTCGTTATTACACCGGTAGGCGAGTCTTTTGTTGCCCGTTTTGTGTACCGATCGTGTTCCGTTCGTATCGGGGAGAGAGATTCTTCAGTTGATTTGATTCTCCTCGATATGCTAGACTTTGACGTTCTTCTTGGTATGGACTAGCTAGCCACCTGTTATGCATCCGTGGACTGCCATGAGAAAGCAGTCAGATTCAGTTTTCCTGGTGAGCCGGTTCTTGTTATTCAGGGAGATCGTAGCGCTACCCTTCCCAGCTTGATTTCTTCTCTGCGCGCTGGTCAGCTCTTGAGGAAAGGGTGTCAGGGATTCTTAGCATATGTTTGTGATACTAGCTCCACAGAGGTTCCGTTGGACCAGGTCCCTGTTGTGAGAGAGTTTCCTGATGTATTCCCTGACGAGCTGCCTGGTCTGCCACCAGAGCGCGAGATTGAGTTCTGCATCGACTTGATCCCCGGCACAGGGCGTATCTCTATACCGCCTTATCGGATGGCCCCGGCGGAGCTGAGAGAGCTAAAGGATCAGTTACAGGACTTGCTGGACAAAGGGCTTATCCAACCGAGTGTGTCACCTTGGGGTGCTCCCGTCTTGATTGTTAAGAAGAAGGACGGAAGTATGCGTTTATGCATTGATTATTGTCAGCTGAACTGGGTTACTGTGCGGAACAGATATCCCCTACCCCGCATTGATGACTTATTTGATCAGCTCCAGGGTGCAGGGTTCTTCTCGAAGGTTGATTTACGGTCAGGTTATCACCAGTTGCGGGTTCGGAAGGAGGATAATCCGAAGACCGCCTTCCGTACTCGATATGGTCATTATGAGTTCTTGGTGATGTCGTTCGGGCTCACCAATGCCCCGGCAGCATTTATGGATTTGATGAACCGTGTATTTAGGCCGTATCTCAATCAGTTTATTATTGTGTTCATTGACGACATCTTAGTTTATTCTAGGAGCCGGGAGGAGCATGAGCAGCACTTACGTATCACATTGCAGACTTTGAGGGAGCATCAGCTGTTCGCCAAATTTTCCAAGTGCGCATTCTGGTTAGACAGTGTCGACTTCTTAGGTCATGTGGTGACAAGAGATGGTATTTGTGTGGACCCGAAGAAGATCGAGGCAGTTCAGTGTTGGCCTAGACCAGTATCAGTTACAGAGGTTCGCAGTTTTCTAGGTCTGGCCGGCTATTATCGACGTTTTGTCCAGGATTTCTCCTGCATTGCTGCACCGTTGACCGGATTGACCCGGAAGGGGGTTCCTTTTGATTGGACCCAGGCATGTGAGGATAGTTTCCAGCAATTGAAGACTCGTCTAACTACTGCACCAGTGTTAGCATTGCCTTCAGGATCAGGCGGGTTCGTGGTATATTGTGATGCTTCTCGAGTGGGGTTGGGCTGTGTATTGATGCAGCACGACAGAGTTAACGCGTATGCTTCTCGGCAGCTGAGGAAACACGAACAGAACTACCCCACCCATGATTTAGAGATGGCTGCAGTGGTATTTGCACTTAAGATCTGGAGACATTACCTATACGGTGATTCGTGCCAGATATTCACTGACCACAAGAGTTTGAAGTATATCTTCCAGCAGCGAGATCTGAACCTGAGACAGCACCGTTGGATGGAGTTGGTGAAGGATTATGACTGCGAGATTCTATACCATCCGGGCAAGGCGAATGTGGTGGAAGATGCTTTGAGTAGGAGTCCCGGAGGTAGCTTATCTTGCTTGAGCGCAGTACTGATGCAGTCGACGGCGGATTGGCAGGTGTTATGTGATAGCAGGGTGCAGTTCGAGTTTACTCCTACAGGGGGACAGCTGGCCCATTTCAGAGCACGCCCACAGTTACTTGACCGTATCCGCGAGGCACAGTCCGGCGATGCCCGTATTTTAGAGATTATTGAGCAGATTCGGTAGGGCAGAGTTTCCGAGTTCGTGATTGATGATCATGGGATACTTCGATTTGGGACTCGACTATGCGTGCCAGATTCAGAAGGACTGAGGCATGATATTCTTGAGGAGGCACATAGATCAGTATACAGTGTGCATCCTGGTTCCACCAAGATGTACCGTGATTTGAGAGAGGTTTACTGGTGGGACGGGATGAAGAAGGATATTACAGACTTTGTGTCGAGATGCCTGACTTGTCAGCAAGTCAAGGCCGAGCACCAAAGGCCAGCCGGCGAGTTACAGCCTTTGCCCATCCCTGAGTGGAAGTGGGAGCAGGTCTCCATGGACTTCATTGTGGGTCTACCCAGGACTAGTCGAGGGTACGACTCTATTTGGGTGATTGTGGATCGACTGACGAAAGCGGCTCACTTCTTGCCAGTGAAGACCACTTTTTGATTTTCTCAGTACGCCCAGGTTTATATTGATGAGATAGTGCGACTGCATGGTGTTCCGACTTGCATCGTGTCCGACCGGGGCACCCATTTTACCAGCCGATTGTGGCAGAAACTTCAGGAAGCATTGGGCACCCGATTGAGTTTTAGCACAGCCTTTCATCCGCAGACTGACGGTCAGTTGGAGCGTACTATTCAGACTCTTGAGGGCATGCTCAGAGCTTGTGTTTTAGATTTCGGTGGTAGCTGGGATCGTCATTTGCCTTTGATCGAGTTTTCCTACAATAATAGCTTCCAGGAGACAATTCAGATGGCACCTTTCGAGGCTTTATATGGGAGGAGATGTCGATCGCCTGTATGTTGGACAGAGCTCAGGGAGAGCAGTATTTTGGGGTCGCAGATCGTACAGGAGACGACCGAAAAGATACAGCTGATTCGGGACAGGATGAGAGCGGCACAGAGCAGGCAGAAATCATATGCTGACAGGCGCCGTCGCCGACTGGAGTTCACTGTTGGCGATCATGTTTTCCTGAAGGTCTCTCCGATGAAAGGTGTAATGAGATTTGGGCGGAAAAGGAAGCTGAGTCCTAGATATGTTGGTCCTTTCGAGATCCTAGAGCGTGTTGGTCCAGTCACTTATCGGCTAGCTCTTCCGCCCAGCTTCCCCGATGTTCACCCCGTGTTCAATGTCTCGATGCTCCGCAAGTACCTTCATGATCCTTCCCATGCAATTCAGCACCATACGATCCAGCTAGAGCGTGATCTTTCATTTACCGAGCAGCCGGTGGTCATTTTGGATCGGCAGGTGAAGAAATTGAGGTCGAAGGTTATACCGTCCGTCAAGGTCCTTTGGTGTGGCCCGAACAGCGAGGAGGTCACCTGGGAGACCGAGGTCGAGATGAGGAAGAGATATCCCCATCTTTTTGAAGGTACGCGTAGTTAAATTCTAAATTCGGGGACCGAATTTCTTTAAGGGGGGAAGATTGTAACCCTTCGAAAATCGTTCAGGGAGTTTTTCGGTAATCGGCTAAAATGTCAGCTTTTTCCGTAAAAAGTCAAAATAGGTATTTTTCATTGTAGACCAAATTATACAAAATTTAGATAATATATTACAATAATTTTGTCACTAAAATGTCACTTATAATTTTCTAGTTAAATAATTTTTTTTCGTAATTAATTATTTTTTTTATTATTTTAAGCTTTTAAAAATACATTAAATTAGTGATAAATACAAATTTAATTAGGTAAATTTCATAATTAGAAATCTTAATAAACTAAAATAGAGTGTTAATAAATTGTAACATAACTTTATAAGATTTTAGTTTTAGGGTTTGAAATTTATGGAAAAAGTGATGTAAAAAGGTTTTTTTTTTTGGAAAAAGTTGATGTGAAATGCATTAAATGAGATTTAAGGGGTCTTTTTGACCTAGAATCATCTACACAAAACCCCCCACTTGCTCTCTTCACCTGCTGGCCGAGCTTGAGCTGCTGCATCCTCTCATTTTTCTCACTTCTTTTGCTTCATTTCACATCAAAATCCATTAAAAATCCACAAATTCCTTCTCCAATTCAAAGAAAAACCCTAATCCACTCTCTCCTCAAACCAATTTAGTCTAAAACTTGAAGAAAGGAGGCATCTTTGGTGGCTTGAGCAAACTAGGGTTCAACTTGTGAGGTGAAATTTCTAAACTAGTTGTTAAATTGTAGATTGAATGTGCTAAAATTGAAATTTGAAGTGTTAATTTAGTAGTAATTGTTTGTTTAGGAATTTCAAGAAAGGGATTTGATTTTGAATTAGGGTTTGTAGCATGGTTGATGGAGTTAAGTTAGGGTTTGGTTATCTAATTGGTTAGAGTGGTAAATTGTGCGATGTTACGCTCGCTAAATCGATAAATTGCGATATTTGCATCGAATCGGTATGCTTTTTGCTTACTAGATTTTTATTAAAATTAGGATGTGATCTAATTGCGTTATATTAGCGATATAATTAGCTTCGTATACGACTATTAGAGTGCGCAAATGCGGGGTTTTGTCTAGTCGGGTTTTAGTTTTGTCGATTTCCCCGAAATGACGATTCTAGTTAAAAATTAGCGATTTTCGTGCGTTTTCCCACGCACCGAGTGCACGTTACGTTTAATTCGAGAGCGTCGATATTTGTATATTGTCACTTGCATCATTTTAGGATATGTAATCTTATGCTTGGGGTTGTGCAAATATAGGATCGGTCGGGGAAACATCGGACACGGCGCGTAAAGACAAGGCGGTGGTCGGATCGGATTAGCGAGGCTTTCAGGTGAGTAGATGTATTCATCTATGGGGGAATCGTCTGGATGGCGCGAGGCGCCCCCTAGTTAGGATTACCCAACTTCTTGGAAGATTTATATTGTTAGTTAGCATATCCCTTTATGTACATTGCATACCCTTATAGCTAACCGTATATTAGATTACATGGACATTCATCTACACTTATGCGATATCACTTCGTAGGACAGGAACACCATTACCATTGGCATCTGTTGCACGTGCACTATTCATGTGACACACACGCCTTTGGTAATTGCCATGCCACGTGCACTATAGAACCTGTTTAACTTAATATCGCCATTTGCATTCATACATGATATATGAAATTGCATAGCATGCATATACCTCGCATTATCATCATATTTACATAGATTTCTAGCCAAAATTCACATCATATACATTGATATCATAGACATTTATCATATATATAACATGTGAACATTATGATTTTCTTGAGGATTTCAGTATTGCTGCGATTTCTGGATTTTTGGGGGAAAACCGCAAGAATTAACAAAAGCTTATATTTATCATTTTTAAAACAAAGTTGCGGTTTTCTCGTGATGTATGTGTCTTCCACCATGAGTTTTCATGTTTTCTGTTGGATTTCGAGACTCGATTCGAGGAGTGGATGAACCGTCTCGGGTACATGGTGGGCCCGGTATGGTACCCCGGGGCAAGAAGATCGAGTTGTAGACGATGAGCCTGGCACGGGAAGATTACCTACCGGTGATGTCTGGCGCGGCGGATATCCGGAGGATACCGACCGGTGTCGTGAGATTTGATGATATGGGCCGATCCGGACTGACGGAGCCCGATATTTGAGACATTGATACAGTGAGATATTGAGACAGATTTGATTTCATATTTGGTGTCGATGCTTGACACGGGTTTTCAGATGATTTCTTGATGGTACTTAGCTATTATACAGATATTCATTTTCTAAAGTTAAGAATGCAGTACCCTTAGCATTTAAAACACTTAAAGATTTAGTAATGACATTGCATACATGTGCATGCATACTAGAGATATTACATCACATTTGGACATACATGTGGTGACGCATTTGCGTGCATTCTTACGATTGCCTTACTAGATGATATATTCTACTCATGAGCTGGCAACTCACCCCCGTTGTGCCACAGTGTCTTGCAGGTCGGACCCGTCATCCTTGTAGCGGCGGGCTATCTTATCATCAGCTCCTTTTGTTCAGACTTGCGACATCGCCCGTAGGTGGGTTGCGAGCACACTTTATTTCTTTTTGCTCCATCATTGTATCTAGTATTCTCCATCTACCACTTTCTATTTGTATATGCGACCTAGTGATGAGACTGAGAGATTTGTATATATGTGGTTTCTTTTGGGTCGAGCTCACTTGAGCCGACGTGTGTTTCCTGATATTTTGCATTTCTTTTATGCTCTTTTTCTTGATATTACTTATATATTGCGTGTGGTTGTGATCCGTCTTGGGCGAAGAGCTAGCTCCCGCTTGGGGATGCCATTTTTTTATTACAGGTTATATATATCTTGTTGTACCCATTTTGGGGGATAGAAAATACACGGGAGACTCTGCCGAAATTTTCAGGAATTTTTGATGTTTTTAAAAAGGGATTCTATGCAACTTAATTGATTTAAAAACCGTTCTCATTAAAGGTTTTCCTTCACTCTCTTTTGATTTTGGTTTAGATTTTCTGGGCTTTGGCTGACTTAGGTTACGGTACGCCTTTAGACGTCTCGTATTCTAAGTGCCAGTCACGTTCCGTACCTTCGGGTCGTGACATTTGGTAGCGGCCTTCTTCTTCCTTCCTTTGGCCCTTGCCTTGGACCCGAAAGAGGAAGCACCGCGAACAAACATAGTTGGTGTTTCCTTTACTTTCTGCAAGGTGCCTTCTGCACTCCTTTACATGTTAAGGAGTTCTGGAAGTTCAACTTCTTTTTCTTGAATGTTGAAATTCAGAATAAACTGGGCGTAGGTGGAAGGAAGGGATTGAAGAACCAAGTCTGTATATAGCTCGTTCTCTAATGTCACCCCGAGGTCCGCGAGCTCTTCTATATAGCCAATCATCTTAAGGACATGTTCTCCTACAGATGATCCGACGGCCAACCTCGACTGAAACAAGTTCTTCGAGGTCTCGTATCTAGCTATACGAGATTGCTCTCCATACAAATCCTTGGTGTGGAGAAATATGGATTCAAGATCCATATTCTCGTGCCTCCTCTGATGTTCATTATTCATAGAGGCAACCACGATGCATTTGGCCTTCGCGCAGTCAATCTCCCTGGTCTTGCGGATTTCCTTATCCGCGACACTGGATTCTGGACCTGGGACAGCAGGTGCCTTAGTAGTAAGGACATACCCCAATTTATCATAAGTAATTGCCATCTTAACATTCCGGAACCAATCTTTATAGTTTGGCCCTGTCAAAATATTTTTATCTAATAATAACTTAAGGCCTGTCATGTTCTGGGTCGCTGCAATGAGAGAGAGAGGGAACACATTAGCATGATGCTCTTGCAAGTTTAGAGTGGTTTTTAATTTATCTAAACAGGATGGCTTCCACCGTTTCTCGAATCCCTCCTCAAACCAAAAAGGAACAACTAGTCAGGACTATTCTCACCGTACAATACTTGCTTAACCGTTCAGCCAGGCTGGTGTCGGTACTTCGAGGGAGGTTTTACGATGCTTTCATGAAGTTCCTTAATTAAATAACCTATTTTCTCTGGGGGCGTAGCCCCGCTGACATCTTTCTCGACACCTACTTGGTTTATAGCATTGATCGTTAAGTGACGAATCTCCTGATGAGTAGCGGATAATCACAGTAGGATCGGGATCCAAATATCATCGTGTGATAAAGCTGAAGGAATTCTACCAAAATTATCACACTCCAAATGGTATGTAACTCTTTGCAAATTTCAGTTTCTTTAGAAATTCCCGATATAAATTTCTGCCCCATGCTCTTATGACCTTGGCGTTGGTTAAAATGTCATAAGTCATATGTCAAGTTCTACCCATCATTATCTTATTAATTTGAACCCACCCGTACATACCCCTGATGTTAGCCAAATGGTAATACGACTGTCCCAAACCAACTCATCTATCTATGCAACAAATGAATACCCAGCAGCTACCAAACACTATGCCTTGGCGTTGGTCAAAATACATAGCTTGAATACAACTGAATACCCAAATGAAATGACGGAGGGCTATGAATGCTTTTGGCAAAACCGTGAACGTAGTGAACTTGATATGATCGAAGGAACCTGATAGCTTTTAAAAGGAGTGATTAAGCTCCGCAATTAAAAATATCTTTTGTTTTAAAAATTACCGAGTGGTTTCTTTTAAACTGTTCCAACGATTCAACTTTGGTTTATTTTCTTTGCATTAATATAATACGTCCCATCAATTAACCTATCATTGCAGAAAACAACGAAAATACAACGTCCTCTTATGCCATCCGCATTCGCCACTGGGCCCCGTCATTCAACCGTTAGATTACTTAACTAACGACAGAGCGGGGGCTGGGCTAGCGCGGGTGTAAAACATAAGTGACGTCTAATAGCTATCATATATAGATATTGTACATTCGTTAGACGCAATAATAGGCATTCCAGATCACAGATGAACATATTGGATTTTCTACGAATCCGCATTCCTTTTGAGCCTGCAAAGAAAGACGGATTACACAGTCGCGATGAATAGCCAAAACCCTACCCTAGACCCCTACGGGTATGGAAAACTACCCGCCAAGTACCCGAAGAGAAGCGGTCTCCCTCAACAACATGAGTAGGCCACTAAACACTTCAAAGTACCCGGTAGTTTGTGCACCCCACTTTGGGTCTATCCTAAGAGCAGAAAACAGTAAATGAAATAATACAACGGTGGCTACAACCTCAACCCGGATGTGCCCCGCAAAAGAATATTACAACAATTTACAAATTACATTTGAATGAAAGAAACACTCGTTTCACATCCCCGGCTATCCATTCACGACAATCCAACAAGTCCACAAATACATACTAGTAAAAACCATTACAGAAATGTGCAACCCCCTGCTAACCGGCATACTAGCAATTAGGGGAGGTTTACGAACACATTAAACACAACACATATATAAGCAAGTTAGCCAAACATTTTAGAATTTCGATCAAGCAACACAAATGATTCTACTCCAAACAATTCTTTGTGCATATAAAACCTGAGCAGAAACAAATCATTCCAGAAAACACAACATCAACAAAGAAGAATGACTGACCAAATTTGAGTTGACTCGGAGTCAACTCGGCCGCGGATCCGCGGCGGATCGTTTGGATCGGCGGCGGTTCCGCGGCGCTATGGTCGAGTCACAGTCCCAAATTTCTTCACAATTCTTAAAATTCCCTGTTTGTATTTTTAAGGGTCCCTGAAAAATTTTTAGACCCCGTTTTAAAAACGGCAGAAACATGGTGAAAATGATGTTTTTTCGGGTTCGTTTTGCGATCGAATTTCTAACGACTTTGCTAACAAGTTAGTTATGGTTTAGCGAGGCTCTGACACCACTGTAAGTCGACGTTAGACACCCCACATGATGCGGAGAGGAGAAATAGGTAAAACAATCATTTTGTTTAAACTAATATCGACTAACTTTACGGATCTTTGCTAAACCCTAACTAACAACTATATAGAAGTGATTAGCTACTATGATAGATGATTATACCTAATGAATCAAGTCCTTCTTGTTCTCTTTGATCACCTCCTCATCGGCCTTCTCGATGTGATAGAAGATCCACCCGAGAGCTACTTCTCCAAGCTTTAACCTCTCACTTGAGGTAACTAGGTTGCTATGAGTGCTAATCAAAGTAACCAAGTGGATATAGAAGAGGATTAGGGATCTATTAGTCTTTCTAACCCTTGGTATTTCAACACATGAGAGGATTAGGGTTAGGGTTGAAGAGAGAGAGTTTGAGGAGAGAGAATGTGTAAGTGAGAATGAAAAAATATCTTAAGTCATTTGGATAAACAATGAAGCATCAAAATATCTAGAAATAATATATCAAAATATCAACCTTGCTTCATTAATTACATTGAGGTGAATCACCTTATGACTCATAATGTAATTAATGCAAATTACACATCATCTCCTACACCTCATTAAGCTTAATTCATAAATGAATTAAAACATAATGAGTCACCTTTCTTCTAGAAGCTTCTCGAGTAATTATGAGAATGCCCCTCCTATCCGTAAAACACGGAAAAACTGAGACTGTATAAATCCAATAATTCAATACTAGAACCTGGCTTAAAGTAAAGCCCGCTAGTAAAAACTGTCCGAACATCGTACGCGCATAAATGCACGTATGTGTCCGAACCCTGTCGTAAAACCATACGACCTCTATATCGTTTCGCCTTAAGTAGGAAAACTCTTTGTGTGGGACTCTAAAGACTCGACACTACGCTGGTAGTGGGTTTAACCACAGGCTACAAGCGGTACTAGCTGTACGTAACGGTCCCCAGGTAGATGTCGATAAGAAGGCCGATGAGGAAACCCATCCGAACTCCTACTGAGCCTGATGTGACAATCTCCGTACAGTCTGATCTGTTCGTCTATGACTATCGCATATCGGGCTAAGGGGGCGGCAAGCGTCAGTCCCCAAAAAGGCGGTATAAGTCGTGTCGGAGTGAAGCCCATTACACCTTGAGAAGCTACTGGAAATCCTACCGTCAAATCTCGTTTGCCCTGGCCAGGGACTTTGCGTAATGGCTCTCCAAACACAGCGCGATATCAACTCCCAATACTGGAATAGACGAATCTTATCTAACCGCCACTGCCTCCAAGTGCTTCGGGACTGCACCCAACTGCTACCTGTTTGCATGACTCCTTTGAGCCGTGGTAGGGTAGCAATCTAAGAACAGTGAGAACACACTCGAGACGAAGCAGCAGTGTCAAGTCTGCGATCTATGCTGTACTCATGTCATCTGGGAACTGTTAACTGACGACGGGTATAATACCAATCAACAGTTCCCTGCGAGTCCTATCCGGTGTACCCGTAACCCAACGAGCACCTGTATACTATCTCCAGTACAACGTATTAATGGCTGTGGGACAGACCATTTCCCATGCTGGGATGAGAAGCGTACACACTAGTCTACCCCGGAGTATCGATGCCCTGTCTCGATAATCCTATGACTAGGGACCTGAAAAAGGATGTGCTTGTAGACTACCCAGCCACCACTAGTGTGATTGCCATCACAACGCTGGTTGTCAAGAAAGATCCTAAGGGCTCTATCAATATGTATTCGCGATATGCTAACATATACACATATTAAGATAGATATAAACTAAGTAGCATACTACCATGTTTAGCAAGACTGTTAATATAACTGTGAATATCCCAATCTTCCATTAAGTAATATACAAGCTAGTATGATACAATAATGGCCCCTAGGGCATATACACTAACATAAATAACATAATACTGGAATATACATATCGAAATATATATACGTAAATTATAAAATCAATATCTGATTTAATAATCTGGCTCAATCCTAAGCCGGCTAGTATTATCAACCATCAGATCGAAAGTCCGGGTACCTAGTAAAATCATTTGATCGGAACCATGCACGTATAAAAATACGGCTACAACATCATTTCACCAGCAGTACGCCAGCAGCGAGTTACTGGATAAATCCATAACCATAAGCACATTAGCGGCACTAGCTGTACGTAACGGCTTCCCGAGTATCTGTCGAAAAGGAAGGCCGACGAGCAAACTCATCCAGATCTCTACCGAGCCTATCTATGAAAATTCTCGTACAGTCTGGTCTTTTCTTCTAAGAGTATCGCATCTCGGGTCTAGGGGGTGGATAAATTCAGACCCCTAATAACGCGATATTTCATGTCGGTGTGAAGCCCATCACCCACTGAGAAACTACTGATCCAAATTAGTAATTCTCGTCCACCTTGGCCAAGGATTTCTGGTTATGGACACCTGTGCACAACGTGACATCAACTCCCAATACTGGGAGAGATGAATCCCGACGATCCTCTTACTGCCTCCATATGGCTCGGGACTGTACCCAACTAAAACCTGTTTGCACGACTCCTTTGAGCCGTGGTAGGGTAGTAATCAAAGCACATTGGGAACTCACACGAGACAAATGACGATCTCAGGTCGAAGGAACTGCTATATGACAATAGGTATAATGAAAGTGTTTCCTAGCACCACCACTGGGTTTTCACAAGCATCAAGTATGCTATTTTTTAAATATTGGGGTGCTAAGCTACATTAACCTATAATCTTAACTAGAATATTAGGGTTTAAGCTATGATATCATAATATCTAGACTAAGTGAAGAAGTATACAACCTTTGTTGATCGTGTCCTTCACTTCTATAGCTTCGGGTTGTAATCCCTATGACTCCCCTAGGCTCCACTTGAAGATTGAACGAGCTTGCTTCGTGAACTTTTTGTCGAAGATGATCCACCTTGAAGCTTCTCTAATCTAAGCTACCTCTTCACTAATCTCTCTCTAGTGAAGGAAACACCCTACTTTAAATTTCTAATCTAAACTAGGATGATGAAGTAGGGGTTTGTAAGCTCACTTAGATTGATCCAAAGCCCTATGGTTCACATCACATGTGAGGGTTAGGGCTTTGAGGTGAAAGAAGAAGGAGATAATGGTAGAGAGCAAAAGAAAAGGAGCTAAGGAAATGATCAAGTGTAGAATGGCTTCAACATTTTCCTCACTTATTGAAGCATACAATTTCTATCAATAAATAAATTGAACCATGCTTCAATAGTGTAGAAAGACCAATAAAAAATTTACCAAGCCATGCATCACCATTCCACAAATATCTCCCCATTTTTCCACCTCATTTCTATTTTCCCAAAATAGAAATTCCATGCTTCATTTAATACACACACACACACATATATACATATATCAGATATATATATATATATATATTAATATATATTAAGAAAATAATTAGTGAGTAATAATATTAGTTAATATATAATTATATCAAATATAAATATATATCATATTATTAAATCAACACTTGAATCAATAATCCGGTTATATCACATATAACCGACTAATATCATTTATCTGTATATCACATTATCAAATCAACACTTGATTCAATAATCCAGTTATATCACATATAACCTAACCGATATCAAATTACCGCCAGATTAGAATATGGTATCACATACTCGTATTTAATCAGGCCCCCCGCACATATCAACATATGTGTCCTACTTCGTTTCTCTTGAACTATGAAATCTCTGTGTGAGACTCTAAAGACTCGTCAATACGCTAGCAGTAGGTGATGATCACATCAGTCACCCATAAACCATCAGCGGTACTAGCTGGACGTAACAGCTACCTAGGTATTGAGAAATTAGAAGATCAATAAGCAAGCTTGTCCAAACTCCCGTAAAGCCTATAAGTAACACATACCGTACAGTCCGGTCTTTCTGTCTGATTTATAGCATATCAAGTTTAGGGCTGGAATCGTCAGACCCCGGTAACTTGATAAGTCATGCCGATGTATGGCTCATAACGGTTCGAGAAACTACTGATAACACTTACCAGTAAATCTCATCAGCCCTGTCCAGGGACTTACTGTTATAGCCAATCAAGTATAGCGCAACATCAACTCTCTATACCGAGAGAGACGAACCCCCTCCTATCGTTCACTGCCTCTATGTGACTCGGGACTTACCCAAAATCCACCTGTTTGCACGACTCCTTTGAGCCGTGGTAGGGAGGAAATTAAAGCACAGTAGGAACCACACAAGACACTATGATGATCTCGGGTTTACAGACTAACCTGTACCAGTGTCACCAGAGAACTGCTATCTGACGTAGGTATGGTACCATCTAGGAGTTCTCGGCGAGTCATGTTCGGTGTGCCCATTCTCTAATGAGCACCTGTGTACAATCATTGATGTCAGACACCAATGGTTATGGGATCAATCATCGCCCCCTACAGGGTCAAGAAACATACACGCTAGTCTACTCTAGAATATCGATGCCCTGTCTCGATACTCCCTCGACTAGGAACTGTTAAAGGATGTGCTTGTGGACTACACAAGTCCAAGTAGTATGATCCGCATCATAGTCCTTGTAGTCAAGCAAACATCCTAAGGGCTTTATCAACATATATCAGAGAGATAGTATAATAATAAAAGTGTACATGTTAAGATAAAGAGCAACCAGATAGCATACTATCATGTCGAGCAAGAAATTCCTTTATATATATGTCCAAGCATCCACTATATCATACAATAATGACCTCTAGGTCATACAATAATGACCCTACTAGATCTATGGAGTGGCTGAGGTTCGTCGAGGACTATTGAATCCTCCGGTTTTACCAAATTGTTAGTTATAGTTTGTGTGGCTGGAACCTCTTCCAGTTCTACCTCATCACCACAAATTTCTTTTACAAAAATTCCTTTTCTAAAAAGTGGCGTATTGAGAAATAAATACTTTTTTCTTCACTGTGGTAGAAGATATATCCATATGAATCTTTTGGATATCCCACAAACTTGCACAAAACATACCTTGACTCGAGCTTGTCCGGATTTTGCTTTTAACATAGGTCGGACAGTCCCATATCTTAACTCGTTTAAGAGATAGTCTCTTCCTATTCCATATCTCATATGGAGTGGTAGGCACAAATTTGGTCGGAACCCTATTCAACAGGTAAGCAACTGTCTCAAGTGCATAACTTTAAAAAGAAATATGTAACTCAACAACATTCATCATAGAGCACACCATATCTTATAGGGTACGATTTCTCCGCTCCGATACTCCATTATGCTGTGGTGTATACGGAGGAGTAAGCTGAGAGAGAATCCCATTCTCTTTTAAGTAGTCTCGGAATTCCGTGCTCAAGTATTCCCCTCCCCGATCAGATCTTAGGACATTAATACTTTTACCCATCTGGTACTCAACTTCGTTCTTATATTCCTTGAATTTCTCAAAAGTTTCAGATTTGTGTTTCAACAGGAATGCATGTCCGAATCTTGAGAGATCATCTGTGAATGTAATGAAGTATGAGGAACCATTCTTAGCATGTATAGACATATGACCGCATACATCACTATGTATCAGTCTCAAGAGTTCAGTAGCTCTTTCTCCTTGTCCAGTAAATGGATTTTTGGTCATTTTTCCTTTGAGACATGACTGGCAAGTTTCATAAGATGTAAATTCAAACGGATTTAAATATCCATCTTTATGAAACTTGGTTAGTCTTGTCGCATTGATATGACCTAGTCTACTGTTAGTGTATATGCCCTAGAGGCCATTACTGTATCATACTAGTATGTATATTACTTGATGGAAGCTTGGGATATTCACAGTTGTACAGACAATCTTGCTCAATATAGTAGTATGCTACTTGGTTTGTCTCTGCTTTATTGTGTACTTGTGTGTTTATTTATTATATCACCTATACGCATTAGTAGAGCCCTTTGGATCTTTGCTTGATTACCGGCATTGTGATGGCGATCACACTCGTGGGGGCTGGGTAATCTACAAGCACATCCTTATACACGTCCCTAGTCGTGGGAGTATCGAGATAGGGCATCGATACTCCGGAGTAGACTAGCGTATGCGCTTCTCATCCCAGCACGGAAGACGGTCTGTCCCACAGCCGTCGGTACGTCGTACTTGAGATAGTATGCGGGTGCTCGTTAGGTTACGAGTACACTGGACAGGACTCGTCGGGAACTGATGGTTGGTATTATACCTATCGTCAGTTATCAGTTCCCAGGTGACATGAGTACAGCTTAGTCCGCTGACTTGACACTGTCACTTCGCCTCGAGTGTGTTCCCACTGTTCTTTGATTACTATCCTACCACGGCTCTAATGAGTCGTGCAAACAGGTAGTAGTTGGGAGCAGTCCCGAAGCACTTGGAGGCAGTGACGGTTAGACAAGATTCGTCTCTCCCGGTATTGGGGGTTGACATCGCGCTGTGTCTAGGAGAGCCATTACACAAGTAGTCCCTGGCCAGGGCAAGCGAGATATACTGGTAGGTTCCAGTGCTATCTCAGGGTGTTCTGGGCTTCACTCCGACACGACTTGTACCGCTATTAGGGGTATGACGCTTGCCGCCCCCTAGGCCCGATATGCGATGTATCAGACGAACAGACCGGACTGTACGGAGAATGTCACATTCAGACTCAGTAGGAGTTCAGATGGGTTTAACCTCGTCAGTCTTCTTATCGGCATCTACCTGGGTACCGTTACGCACAGCTAGTGCCGCTTGCGTTCTGTGGTTAAACCCACTGCCAGCGTAGTGTCGTGTCTTTAGAGTCCCACACAGAGGGCTATTCACCTCTGGGCAAAATAGAGTAGAGGTCGCATGGTCTTGCGACAGGGTTCGTTCTCATCCGCGCACTAGTGCACGTTTGGAGTCCGGACGGATATTACTAGTAGGCTCTGGTTTGAGTCAGATACTGGTATATGTTTTGGGGTTGATTTTATCTCTTGGTATTCTTGTTCCTCGGAACGAGAATGCAGGTGTGTATGCACAGTTGTTTGAGGCGGAGGAAGAGGTTTTTCATTAGGGTTTCGGAACGGGTGCGTATGCACAGTTGACAGTCGTCTTTTTCCAAACCCTAATGGAATTACGGATTATCAATTAATAATAGTAATTAAATGAAATTATGTTATGGTTGGTTTTGTTGACTTGTTGACCATGGTTGACTTGTTGACCATGGTTGAATGTTTGACCATCATCATTACTTTGCAAGGATGCTCCTTGATTCTAGCTTACATTTCATTTAATGAAGTATGATAGTGGTCATTCCAAAACAACCATCAAATATTCTCATTTGAATTATTATTATTATTTAGATAATTCTTTTTCTTTTTGATATGGTTGCAAAAAGGAAAAAGGTAGCTCATTCTATCATATTGATTCTCTCTCCTCACTTCATCTTCTTCCTCCTCTTGTTCAAGGAGAGCAAATCTCATGTGTTGAGAATCATCTCCTTGAAGATATAACACCCCAAAGCACACTCTACTCACTCTAAGGTAGAAGGTCTAGCAAGCCGAATACCTTAGTTCTATCAAGATCGAGAAAAGAGCCCAAGGATGAAGCCCTCAGGTGGATCTATCTTCGGCAAAGAAGAGACGAGGAGGGGAAGCCATTCAAGCTACTACAAAGAGCAAGAAAGAAGAAGAACAACAAGAAGAGAAGGAGTTCAAGTTGAGGTATAACCAGTTTGCCGAGTAGTTAACTCTTCTTTGCAAGTATGCTAGTTTAGTTTAGCAAAGATCCGGCTTTTACGGTCCATGTTACAAAGTTTAGAAAAATTTTGTTTTACCGTTTCCGCATCCCCGAAAGTACAGGGAGAGGTAACGTGGACCTAACAGTGGTATCAGTGACTAACTAAACTTAAACTAGCTTGGTAGCGAAGTGTATGGAAGTTCGAAACCGAAAAATCGCAAAACCGGAAAAACAAAAACCCTAAGTTTCTGTTGAAATTTTTTTTGCTCTAAAAGTAAAACTGTTTACTCCTAAAATCGTCTCAGGGTTTTGTGAGAACACCCAAGAAAAACGATCCCATGAAACCTTCAAACAGCCGCGGATCCGCGGCCTCAGCTATTCTCTTGGCCGCGGATCCGCCGCCGTTTGGGCTCTTCATGGGATCGTGTTTTGTGCAGTGTTCTTCTGGTGGGGTTTTGGGATTTTTCAAATATGTTAAATGTGCCCAGATTTTCTAGAAAAGAAATTTACTTTTGGGGTCCTATAAATTCGTATTTTTTTTCGAACTTCGCTACACTTTGGCTATGTTGGTTATATCTGTGATGTTTGCATGTATTGAACGTCGGCTAATCGCTATAAGTCGATTAGTCGGGGTTATACATCTCTGTGATCTGTGTTTGATATTGGAATGTGTATATGAATGTGTTGGACTGTCGCGGGTGAATAGCCGCGGTGGATGTGAGATGAGCTTTTGTTTTTCTTTCATTCATTTGTAAATGTAAATTGATGTAATAATATTATTTGTATGGCCGCACAACCGGGTCGGGGTTGTAGCCGTCATTGTATAATTCTTTTTACTGTTTTTGCTCCTAGGATAGACCCATGGAGGGGTGCACAAACTACCGGGTACTTGGCGGGTAGTTTGCCGCACCCGTAGGGGTCTTGGGTGGGGTTTTGGCTATTCACCGCGACCGTGTAATCCGCTTTTCGTTGCAGGCTCGAACGGATTGCGGATTCCTAGTATATCCAATGTATTCATCTGTGATCTGTAATGTCTATTATTGCTTTACTATTTAGGCGTTGCTTATGTTTTACAGCTGCGCTAGCCCAGCCCCCGCTCTGTCGTTAGTTAAGTAACCTAACGGGTGATGACGGGACCCCGTGGCGAATGCGAATGGCATAAGCGTACGTCATATTTTGGTTGTTTTCTGCAATGGTAGGATTTAAATGATGGGACGCATTAAAAGAACTAATGCAAGAAAATAAACCTAAAAGACGTTGTTGGAACAAGTTTTTCAAAAAGCTGTTATTACAAGGACGTTCATCTTTTTGTTTTGCATCGAGGTATTCGGTTATGAATGCCCAGCACCTCAATCGACGAGGCAAGGGCCGAGATCCCTTCATCGGGAGTGACCCCTTGGACAAAAGTTTGCGTCAGGGTAATAACTTCACTATAGTCGATTATTCTTGCTTTGCATCGAGGTATTCAGTTTGGAGTATCCTGCACCTCATTCGACGAGGAAAGAGCCGAGATCCCATCACAGGGAGTGACCTCTTTAGCAAAAGTTTTCGCCACTGTATTTTCAAAAAGGTGCAATCAGGTTCCTTCAACGATATCAAGTTCATTACGTTAACGGGTTTTTTCGCCAAAAACCCATCCGTAGCCCTCCGTCGTTTCGGATTAATATTATTCAGTATTCGTGCTGCGTTTGTTGACCTAGTCAAGGCGTAGTGAACGGTAGCTAAATAATATTTTTTCTGTGGATTGCAAATGTGATTGGTTAGGACAGTCGTGCGGCCTTGTTGACCTAGTCAAGGGCACGTACGGGTGGGTCTAATGCAATCAGGATTACGACGGGTAGAACTTGTCTAACAGTTTGTGGCTTGTTGACCTAGTCAAGGTCATGAACAGTTAGGGGCAAAAACCACATCGGGAGTTTCAAAAGAACTGAAACTTGCAGATTTAGCATACCTTCTGGAGTGTGGTGACTAGAGTGGATTCTGTCTAGGTTATCACACAATGACAGTTGGATCCCGATCCCACTGATGAGTTGGATTACTCTCGGGAGATTATTTCACTTAACGATCAATGCTATAAACCTAGTAGGTGTCTAGAAAGGTGTCAGCGGGGCTACGCCCCCAGGGAAAAGAGGTTCTTGAATTAAGGAACTTCGCGAAAGCGTTGGAAAACCTCCCTCGAAGTACCGACACTAGCCTGGCTGAAAGGTTAAGCAAGTATTGTGACGTGAATTAAAACCCGGCTAGTTCTTCTTTTAAAAAGGTTTTAAGAAGAATTTGAGTAAACAGTGGGAGACATCCTGGTTAGATAAATTAATAAACCAATCTAATCTTGCAAGAGCATACGCTGAGTGTTTCTTTTCTCTCTCCAGGCAGCAACCTTTTCACGCCCTAATCAAGATAATAAAATGTATCGCTTGACCAATCCGAATTCTTATTCGGGACTGGGGAAAGTTGGTTCAGCTCTGACTTGTGACAACAGTCATGAGTATGAGAATGGGAAAGGGGAATGTATGGATTTCCAGGATACCCAGTCGAAGAAGAAGCATGGTTTTGCATCTACTTCAGGTGTTCTTGTAATTGAGAACTGTTTTACGGTCAGCCTTACCTCCTGGGTACTTGATACCGGATCGGGATCTCATATCTGTAATTTATTGCAGGGACTGAGAAAAAGTAGGAAAGTTGCACCGGGTGATATGTCGCTCAGAGTAGCGAACGGAGCATAAGTTAATGCGGCAGCCGTCGGTGAATATCACCTTGTATTGCCAAATGGCAAGACTATGATTTTGAACGATTGCTACAATGTACCCTCCATGGTTTGCAACATCATATCAGTTTCTTTACTCGATAAAGATGGATATAACTTTGTTCTTGAAAAGAATATCATGAACATTTACCTTCATAAGGTACTGGTTGCAGAGGGTACACTGTGTAATGGTATCTACGTTCTAAATCAGAATACAGTTCTCAATATACAAAACACACGCAAGAGGAAGAATTCACATACGGATGAATCCTACTTGTGGCATTGTAGACTTGGTCATATCGGAGAGAAAAGATTGAGTAAGTTGCATAAAGATGGACTCTTGAATGCGTTCGAGTTTTCATCTTATGGAACTTGTCAGTCTTGTCTCAAAGGGAAGATGACCAAATTTCCGTTCACCGGACATGGAGAAAGAGCAACCGAGCTCTTGGGACTCGTACATAGTGATGTATGCGGTCCGATGTCTATACATGCAAGGGGTGGGTTCTCGTACTTCATCACATTCACTGACGATCTCTCTAGGTTCGGATATGTGTATCTGATGAAACACAAATCTGAAGCTTTTGAGAAATTCAAGGAATTCAGAAACGAAGTAGAGAACCAGACAGGCAAAAGTATCAAGATCCTCCGGTCTGACAGGGGAGGGGAGTACTTAAGCACGGAATTCCTGGATTACTTAAAAGAGAATGGTATTCTCTCTCAGCTTACTCCTCCTTATACACCACAGCACAACGGTGTTTCGGAGCGGAGGAATCGTACCCTACTGGATATGGTTCGCTCCATGATGAGTAATGCCGAGTTGCCTCTTTCATTTTGGGGACATGCGCTATTGACAGCAGCATACCTATTGAATGATGTTCCGTCTAAATCAGTGCCTAAGACTCCGTTCGAGATATGGAATGGAAAGAGGCCATATCTTAAAAGATCTAAGATATGGGGTTGTCCGGCTTATGTTAAAACGCATAAACCAGATAAACTAGAGGCACGGTCAGTTTTATGTAAGTTTGTGGGATATCCAAAGAATGGTTATGGATATCTATTCTACCACACCGAGGAACAGAAGGTGTTTGTTTCTCAACATGCCGTTTTCTTAGAAACGGAGTTTCTTGCAAAAGAAATTAGTGGGAGCACGGTAGAATTGGAAGAAATTCAGCGACCACAAACTGAAACTGAAAATTTGACAGAACCTCAGGATTCAATAACCCCAGACGAACCTCAGCCACTCCGCAGATCTGGTAGGATTTCTCATCCGCCCGAGAGATACTACGGTTTTCTCATAGACGGGGATCGAGAGGATTGCATCTTGGAAGAAGATGACCCTACCAGTTTCAGGCAGGCCATTATCAGTAGGGACTCTGATAAGTGGCAGGAAGCAATGCAATCCGAAATGAAGTCCATGTACGCCAATAAAGTGTGGACCTTGGATATTGCTCCACCTGGGGTAAAACCCGTTGGATGCAAATGGATCTACAAAAGAAAACTTGGTGTAGATGGGCAGGTGGAAACCTATAAAGCTAGACTCGTTGCAAAAGGTTTTCGTCAAAGACCTGGTTTGGACTATGACGAGACTTTTTCTCCGGTGGCTATGCTCAAATCCATTCGGATCCTACTTGCCATTGCTGCCTTCCATGACTATGAAATCTGGCAGATGGATGTTAAGACGGCTTTCCTAAACGGTTGTTTGGAAGAGTGCGTTTACATGGATCAACCAGAAGGTTTCGTAGACAGTGGGAGCAGCGGAAGGGTGTGCAAGTTGCTTAAATCCATTTATGGATTAAAGCAGGCATCGCGGAGCTGGAACATCTGTTTTGATGAGGCAATCAAGGAATTTGATTTCATCAAAAACGAAGATGAACCCTGTGTATATAAGAAGATTGTAGGACGAACTATCGTGTTCCTAGTCTTGTACGTGGACGACATTCTTTTGATAGGAAATGATATTCCTATGCTACAATCGGTCAAGCTATTTTTGTCACAAAGGTTCTCCATGAAAGACCTGGGTGATGCCTCGTACATTCTGGGGATCAAGATCTATAGAGATAGATCCAAGAGACTACTGGGACTTTCACAGTCCAGGTACATAGAGACCGTACTGAAGAGATTTAGTATGGAGGATTCCAAGCGCGGTAATATACCCGCATTGCACGGAATTACCCTCTCCAAGAAGATGTCTCCTAAGACTGACGAGGAGAGGGTTCGCATGAGCACTATACCCTACGCTTCGGCGGTAGGATCTATAATGTATGCGATGCTATGTACAAGACCAGATGTAGCTTACGCGCTAAACGCGGTAAGCCGGTATCAGTCAGACCCAGGGGAGGACCACTGGACAGCAGTGAAGAACATTCTCAAGTACCTGAGAAGGACTAAGGAGATGTTCCTGGTTTACGGTAATGGAGACCTCAGGGTCGAGTCCTTTACCGATTCAAGCTTCCAGAGTGACAAAGATGAAAGCAAGTCTGTCTCGGGTTTTGTGTTTACCCTCAACGGAGGGGCGGTATGTTGGAGGAGTTCCAAGCAGGATACCGTCGCAGACTCGACGATGGAGGCTGAATACATTGCTGCAAGCGATGCCGCAAAAGAGGCGGTCTGGATGAAGAAGTTCATTAGTGAACTTCAGGTGGTTCCGTCCATTGTTGACCCAATACCTTTGTATTGCGATAACAATGGGGCTATAGCTTTAGCGAAGGAACCAAGGTCCCATCAGAAATCCAGGCACATCTTAAGGCGGTATCACCTGATCAGGGAGATCATTGATCGCCAGGAGATCGAGGTGCGGAGAGTGGACACAAAGGACAACACTGCGGACCCATTCACAAAGGATTTACCCCAGACTCAGTTCGAGCGGCTGATCGAGATGATAGGTCTTCGATACGCCAGTACATGGCCTTAGTGCAAGTGGGAGATTGTTAGTGTATATGCCCTAGAGGCCATTACTGTATCATACTAGTATGTATATTACTTGATGGAAGCTTGGGATATTCACAGTTGTACAGACAATCTTGCTCAATATTGTAGTATGCTACTTGGTTTGTCTCTGCTTTATTGTGTACTTGTGTGTTTATTTATTATATCACCTATACGCATTAGTAGAGCCCTTTGGATCTTTGCTTGATTACCGGCGTTGTGATGGCGATCACACTCGTGGGGGCTGGGTAATCTACAAGCACATCCTTATACACGTCCCTAGTCGTGGGAGTATCGAGATAGGGCATCGATACTCCGGAGTAGACTAGCGTATGCGCTTCTCATCCCAGCACGGGAGACGGTCTGTCCCACAGCCGTCGGTACGTCGTACTTGAGATAGTATGCGGGTGCTCGTTAGGTTACGAGTACACTGGACAGGACTCGTCGGGAACTGATGGTTGGTATTATACCTATCGTCAGTTATCAGTTCCCAGGTGACATGAGTACAGCTTAGTCCGCTGACTTGACACTGTCACTTCGCCTCGAGTGTGTTCCCACTGTTCTTTGATTACTACCCTACCACGGCTCTAATGAGTCGTGCAAACAGGTAGTAGTTGGGAGCAGTCCCGAAGCACTTGGAGGCAGTGACGGTTAGACAGGATTCGTCTCTCCCGGTATTGGGGGTTGACATCGCGCTGTGTCTAGGAGAGCCATTACACAAGTAGTCCCTGGCCAGGGCAAGCGAGATATACTGGTAGGTTCCAGTGCTATCTCAGGGTGTTCTGGGCTTCACTCCGACACGACTTGTACCGCTATTAGGGGTCTGACGCTTGCCGCCCCCTAGGCCCGACATGCGATGTATCAGACGAACAGACCGGACTGTACGGAGAATGTCACATTCAGACTCAGTAGGAGTTCAGATGGGTTTAACCTCGTCAGTCTTCTTATCGGCATCTACCTGGGGACCGTTACGCACAGCTAGTGCCGCTTGCGGTCTGTGGTTAAACCCACTGCCAGCGTAGTGTCGAGTCTTTAGAGTCCCATACAGAGGGCTATTCACCTCTGGGCAAAACAGAGTAGAGGTCGCATGGTCTTGCGACAGGGTTCGTTCTCATCCGCGCACTAGTGCACGTTTGGAGTCCGGACGGATATTACTAGTAGGCTCTGGTTTGAGTCAGATACTGGTATATGTTTTGGGGTTGATTTTATCTCTTGGTATTCTTGTTCCTCGGAACGAGAATGCAGGTGTGTATGCACAGTTGTTTGAGGCGGAGGAAGAGGTTTTTCATTAGGGTTTCGGAACGGGTGCGTATGCACAGTTGACAGTCGTCTTTTTCCAAACCCTAATGGAATTATGGATTATCAATTAATAATTGTAATTAAATGAAATTATGTTATGGTTGGTTTTGTTGACTTGTTGACCATGGTTGACTTGTTGACCATGGTTGAATGTTTGACCATCATCATTACTTTGCAAGGATGCTCCTTGATTCTAGCTTACATTTCATTTAATGAAGTATGATAGTGGTCATTCCAAAACAACCATCAACTATTCTCATTTGAATTATTATTATTATTTAGATAATTCTTTTTCTTTTTGATATGGTTGCAAAAAGGAAAAAGGTAGCTCATTCTATCATATTGATTCTCTCTCCTCACTTCATCTTCTTCCTCCTCTTGTTCAAGGAGAGCAAATCTCATGTGTTGAGAATCATCTCCTTGAAGATATAACACCCCAAAGCACACTCTACTCACTCTAAGGTAGAAGGTCTAGCAAGCCGAATACCTTAGTTCTCTCAAGATCGAGAAAAGAGCCCAAGGATGAAGCCCTCAGGTGGATCTATCTCCGGCAAAGAAGAGACGAGGAGGGGAAGCCATTCAAGCTACTACAAAGAGCAAGAAAGAAGAAGAACAACAAGAAGAGAAGGAGTTCAAGTTGAGGTATAACCACTTTGCCGAGTAGTTAACTCTTCTTTGCAAGTATGCTAGTTTAGTTTAGCAAAGATCCGACTTTTACGGTCCATGTTACAAAGTTTAGAAAAATTTTGTTTTACCGTTTCCGCATCCCCGAAAGTACCAGGAGAGGTAACGTGGACCTAACATCTACAATGCCACAAGAAGGCTTCGTTCATTTCTGAACTTTTGCTCTTGTATGTGTTCTGTATGCTTAGAACTGTCATTTGATTTAGAACGTATATACCATTACATAACGTACCAAACCCAATCAACACTTGATTTAGGAAAATATTCATAACATTATCCTCCAATACAAAGTTATATCCTTTTTTATGTAATAAGAAACCGATATAATATTGCACATCATATTTGATATGTAATAATAGTCATTCAGAATCAATGTATTACCATTTGGTAATACTAGGAGATATTCACCAACTGCTTTGGCTGCAACAATTACTCCATTCCCTACTTTAAGAGACATATCACCCTTTCCTAGTTCTCTACCTCTCCTTAACCTATATAACAAATTACATATGTAGGATCCTTATCCGGTATCCAATACCCAGGACGTAGAGCATACTGAGAAACAGTTCTCGGTAACGAACACACCCGAAGAAGATGCATCAGCAAGCTTTTTCTTCGTTCAGGTTGCATGGGAATCCTGATATTCCACTATTCCTTACTCAGACTTATGACAATCATAAGAAAAAGCGGAACCAACGTTCCCCAACTCGGTATAATAAGCGGGTTCGGTTAATACATCAATATTATTATCTTGATTAAGGCATGTCATGGTCGTTACCTGGAGAGAGAGGGAAGGAAGCGCTTTAGCGTGCGCTCTTTGCAAGATTAGATTGGTTATTATCTTATCTAATCAGGATGGCTCCCACTGTTTTTATCAAATCTTCCATCAAACCATACAAGGGAAGATTAGCCGGGATTAATTACACCCTACAAGTTTGCCAATCGGTCAACCGGGCAGGTATTGGTACTCTGAGGGAGTCTCCCCATGCTTTCGCATGGAACTAATTAAATAACATCATTTCCGTAGGGGAATAACACCGTTAACACCTTTCTTAGACACTTACTGGATCGACTAATTGTAAAGTGGAAAACTCTCCCAGGATTAACACTTACTCGCAGTGGGTATTGGGATCCAACTATCTCATAGAAGGTATGCAATCCCATTGCAAATTTCAACACTTGAAATTCTCAATATCTGTTTTTACCCCTAGCAACTTATGACCTTAACTATGGTCAACAAATCATAAGCGCTATCCAAGTTCATCCCGTCATTTAATGATTGAATTAAACCCACCCGTACGACCTTTAACTATGGTCCATAAGGCCGTACAACTACCTTAATCCAATCGCATCATATGCAGCAGTGTAACACCTTGGAAATACGGTTAGTGTTAATTAAGCGTTATTGCGGGTTTTTAGTAAAAAGAATAACAAATCGGGTTCCTCACATTTTATATCAATTAATTAATATTTTATTATTATTAGATATGGCTTACACACACATGTGCACGTTAATGTGAATGTTAGTTAGTGTTAATCTCGTTAAGTGACCATGACATCTTAAGCAATCAATGTCCTAATTAACCTTGCCTTAACCTCTCCTAAGATATTTTGTGTGTGAGAAATATCTTATTTGGATTGAGAGAGGTGGATAATGAGTCATGAGTCATTAATGTGTGCATTAATGAGGTGAGGGAGAGAGTGAGTGTAAGCCTTTACCCTGCACTCACCTCTCACCATTTTGATCTCTCACTCTCTCATTCTTCTCTCATTTCAATTATTCTTCATCCTCTCCACTCTCAAACTGAAACCCTCACTCCCTCTTCATAAAAACTTTGCTAAACTTCACAAAATCCCATTTAAACACTTCAAAAGTCTTGATTTAGCCGCTTGGTTGCTTTGGAGATTGGAAAGCTAGGATTTTTGAGCAAGAGTGGCTAGGTAATGACCTCAAACTAATATTTAGGAGTTATATTGTTGTGTTGCCTTGTTGTTATGGATTAGAGCACTAAAGTTAGCGTTTTTTGAAAATATCGTATTTTTAGTGTCAACTTGATGTCTCTGTGATCTGCTGTAGAACCAGGTGTTTGTTGGAAGAGTTCCCATCACAGTGACCTAGTGTTGTGACCTAGAACCCACCATAAAAATATGAGACCACCCTTTCATTATTGGGCCGCAGATTTATTGGTTCTGGCCGCAAATTGCGGCCAGAGTGGGGGCTGGGGTGTTGGTTCTTTGACGATGGGTCTTTGGGGTTGTATGTAGTCTCGTGGTACTTGCAACATTCACTAATTGTCTATGTAGAAAAATCTGGGATCACTTTGCTATAATCTAGTGTTTTGAATACGCGCGTTACGTTCACGGTTCGTGATCTTGTGTAGCTGCTGCACTTGGGTTGGTTTTGGTGTGTCGCCACGCACGTTAGCCATTAGACGAACACTTGTGAGTTGGATTGGAGTTGGTGCGTCGTTCAAATGTTGTGTGTACGTGATATTGATCGATTTCTGAGATTTGCACTTGCTATATTTTGTGTTAATAGGATCGCAGGTGGGGACTTCGGACGCTGCGAAGAAAGGGAGCAATATGATTGGATTTACCTAGCCCGCGATTGTCGGTGAGTAGATTTAACATCTACGGGGAAATCGCCCGTATGGCGTTAAGCGTCAGGGCTAGATATAATATGATATTAGCCGCATGTTTATATGCACATATAGAGATGGTGCATGATCTTCATTGCATATAGTTACTTGTTGTGCCTGAACCTGTACCTATTGTACATTGCACTATTATTGACAGTCCATGTTGCACGAGCACCAATTGTATGCTATACACACACTGTCGGAAATTGCCATGATATGCACAACAAAAATATTCATATGATATACCTTGCTATTGGTTAGCGACATTGAGGCATTGATTCTTGTGCGATGGTGCATATGAAATGTAGTATACATGCATACCTACATGCTTACACATATACCTTGCTATAGCTATATGTTCATCATTATATGATGTTGCGTTGGATTTGGATAATTGGGAACCGCGTGATATATTTAATGGCTTGGTGCAATTAAATAGCGGATTTTCCCTTGATATGCTTGTTAGTTATATGTATGTCCTAGAGGCCATTACTGTACATGAGATGTATAATGTAGTGGATGCTAGGACATATATAGGTAGGACTTTCTTGCACGACATGATAGTGCGCTATCTGGTTGCTCTTTATCCTAACATGTATACTTGCAGTCTCTCTATTACATGTTGATAATGCCCTTAGAATGTGTACTCAACTTCCTGGACTATGATGCAGATGATACTAGTGGAGCCTGGGTAGTCAATGAGTACATCCTTCAATGTTCCTAGTCGTGGGAATATCGAGACGGGGCATCGATATTCCAGAGTAGACCAGCGTATATCTTCTCGATCCATGTGATGGGCGATGGAAGATCCCATATACAGTGGGGTTTGACATCAGAGATGGTATGCGGGTGCTCAGTGGTGACTGGGTACACTGAACGGACTCACCGAGAACTCCCAGATGGTATTATACCTCACGTCATATGGCAATTCTCTGGTGACACTTGTACAGCTTAGTCTGTTGACCCGAGATCGTCATAGAGTCTTGTGTGTCTCCCACTGTGCTTTGATTTCCACCCTACCATGGCTCTATTGAGTCGTGCAAACAGGTGGTTTTTGGGTACAGTCCCGATTCACATGGAGGCAATGAGCGATAGGAGGGGATTCATCTCTCCCGATATTGGGGGTTGATGTTGCGCTATGCTCGACTGGCCATAACTGGAAATCCCTGGCCAGGGTTGTACTGATTTACTGGTAAGAGTTATCAGTAGTTTCATGCGTGTTATGGACCTTACATCGGCATGACTTATCAAGCTACTGGGGTCTGACGTTTACCACCCCTAGGCGAGATATGCGACATATCAGACGAACAGACCGGACTGTACGGTAAGTGTTACTGGTTGGATTCACAGGAGTGTGAGCGGGCTTGCTCGTTGATCTTATGATCACTCAATACCCGGGTGGCCGTTACGTTTAGCAGACCGCTTGCGGCTTGTGGGTGTTTGATATGATCATCACCTGCTGCCGGCGTATTGACGAGTCTTTAGAGTCCTACACAGAGGTTTCCTGGCTCAAGCGAAACGAAATAGGAGCGCATATGAGATATGTGCGGGACCGAGAATAATACCAGTATGTGATACTGAATTCTATTCTCGCGATTTGTATCATTGGACGGTTATATAAGATATAGCCGGGTTACCGAATCAAATGTTGATTCGATATATTGATACACTTGATATTAGTCGGTTATATGCGTTATGACCGGATCATTAAATCAAGTGTTGATTTAATGATTTAATGTATAATTATATATTTGATATATTACTTTACATTAACTAGTATTTGTTCACTTAAGATTGATTTTCTCACTTGATGTGCACAAGTAGTATATGTGATATATTTTTGTGCACTTGATTGTATCATGTTTGATGATACATGCAAACTTCGGTGTGTGTATGCTATACACCTTGTTTAGTTAATGGTTAGGGTTTCAATTGCCTTATTTATTTATTTTAGTTATTTACTTTTAGAAAAAAATAGAATGGTGGTCATCTTTGTTTTATGCAAGAAGCTTCATGATGCTTCATGCATCTTTGAAAAAGTCTACCATTTTGTTTTATGCTTAACCTAACCATTTACCTAAACCCTAGTTTATTCTCTACATTAGTTACATGCACCCATGGTTTCTAAATGATAAGAATCACTTGATTTTCTATTTTGACATGATTATTCATTCATTATTTTCTTTCTTCTTCTTCATCTTCATCATGAAGAAGAAAGCCATTGCTAGAAAATTCCAAGTGATGAATCCAAGTGAGAAATCCAAATCCAAAGTGAACCCACTTCCTATTTCTTCATCCTCTACCACTTGCCATGTTGTATAGGGTGTTATCTTCATAAGTTTCATGACCCAGTGAAGATGGAGCTCGAGTTTGAGTTGCCTCGACGTAGATCATCTTCGGCATCGAAGTCAACGACCTAGCCCGATCATTTCTCCGACGAAACCATCGCTAGAGTCTGGGATCCCGATGATCGCAGCGGAGGGACGTCATCATGGAGCTGAAGATGTGGAGGACTGGATCTACAAAGGTTTGTCACTTTCACTTGTAGTTAAGTTGTTAACTTGCATGTTCTTTCGCCTTACCTCTATTATCGATCTTGTTTAGGGTTTATCGGCACATAGAAAATTTTGATTTTGGCATGGTTGATTAGTTGTAGAACCTCATGGGTGTGCCTAGGAACTCTACAGTGGTATCAGATCCCAGCTAGAGCTTTAGGCGAAGTGTAGACGATGTTAGAAGTCCGATCGAACCCAAAACCCTAATTGAAAACCCTTCTCTGTACAATTTTTCAAAACTGTGATTTTTGTGAATTAAAAATATCCAAAAAATTCAGCAGGGAATTGTAGGAGTTACTGTGCAGCACGTGACCCCAACTCAACCAATGAGCCGCGGAACCGCGTCCCCATCCTGGCTTGCGCGGCGGTTCCGCGGCCATATTGGTGAGTTAGGCCATGTGGTTTGCACAGTAATTTATTTCTGGAAATGCTGTGTTTTCTGGGAATTTTTAAATTTTACTCAAGAGTCTGGGTTGTATTGGAAGTTCGTAGATTCAATCGGATTGTCTAATTTTGTCTATGTGTTTTTCCGGATAATTTAGAATATGTTAAAAAGTTCGACCGGATATAAATACCCACTTTTTCCCCTGCCGGGAAATTTCCAATTGTTGGATTTTTCCGTAGTTTAATAACGTTCTAAGTAGTGCATGTAACGCGACGGACCCTCTAGAAGACAACAAACCTTAACTCGATTATGTGACCGTCTTGAACTGCCCTTTGAACCTTAGGGTTTAGGGCAGTACGGCGTGCCACATGTGAGGCGTTGGCTTGACCCTTCTACGGCTGGACCGTTGGTACTGAGGCATGAAGTGGATGTTTTTAAACTTATTTCATGTGTTGAGCTGTTTCGGGAAAACTTGGGTGTTTGATTGTTCGATCGGAAAGTTTAACATTTTCTATTTATCTGGAATGTGATACATTATTTGGAATCCACAAGTAGTTATGAGATAACTGATTTGAATGTTATGAATCTAGCAGTTTAGTCTCACTTGATCGGTTGCCACGGGATTTTGATGCGATCAAAAGTCCGTCGCAATCACGTAGTATACACGGATACTCGCCGGTAAACTTAATAGATAGCCACGCCCCATAACCCCGACCAAGTGACTGTAGGAGAACCCCGTCGCCGAAAGCATCCGTTCGGGTGCTCGCGGCAGCGGTGTTCTGCCTCAGTGCACATCGTCGACGGTATCAGGGGTGCGGCCGTCTATTAAAGTTTGCGACGAGCATTCGTTCTGGATGCCCGGAATCTTGTTGGATTGCCCGACTTTATATTGAAAAGTGTTTTCGATATTGAGACTAAAATGCGGGGTTTATAATTGTTAGGCATGCGATGTCTAAGGAATTCAGACAGTTAGGCATGCGATGTCTAAGTAGGTTGCGGATTCCAACTGTTGTAGTTTTACACTTTCTTTTCTACGACCGTAAGTGTAATATGTGATATCGCCGGTTTCGTTGCTATATGTCAACGACAATTGGGATTCACATATTTACTTACGTTGATAACATGTGATGTTATGTGTTGCTGGATATGTTATATTGGATCGTCGTGTTTGAATAGCCGGGTTTTTTTTATGTGAGACGAGTGTTTTTCATTTTCATTCATGTAAAAAACTTGTATGTAATATTCTTTTATTAGGGCACTTCCAGGTTGCGGAAGATGTCACCGTTGATGTATATTATTTACTTTTCAGCATTAGGATAGACCCAAGGAGGGGAGCACAAGTAACTGGGTTCTAGGGTCCAGAGGAAGACCATCTCGAGGAGTCGAGTCCGGGTCTCCTAACCCTAGAATTGGTAGGGTTGCTTTCCGCTCTCGTAGGGCTCTTGGGGTGTGGGATTGGCTATTCATCACGACCGTAGAATCCGTGTTTTATATAGGCTCAAAATAAAACACGGACGTCCTAGTATATCCAATATTTCATATGATATTTTCTGCTGCGTTATATGTGATGTGATCATGTGATTTGTTCAGATAGATATTGTATATAGTATATATGATATATTATATAAACGTTTCTTATGTTTTACACCCGAGCTAGCCCTGCCCCGCTCTGCCGTTAGTTACCTAACCTAACGGTGCAGACGGGACATCGAGACGAATGCGGATGGCATAAGCGTACGTTGTATTTATCTGTGATGTTTAGGTGGACTTAAATGATGGGGCATTCATTAATGAGATTAATGAAAGAAAATAAACCTAAAAGATGTTGTGGAATCGAATTTCAAAATAAAAACAGGTAGCTACGGTTCTTGCTTTGCATCGCGGTGTTCCTTGTAGAACATCCTGCACCTTATTCGATAAGGAAAGGGCCGAGATCCCTTCACCGGGAGTAACCCCTTTACCAATAACTGGCAGATGCTACAACCCTCGGTTTGTCTTTTGATTGCTTCTATAGTTTTTGCTTTACACAGCGGTATATATAATATATCCTGCACCTTATTCGATGAGGAAAGAGCTGACGATCCCTTCACCGGGAATGACCCCTTTAGCAAAACTAGAAAAGCCTAAAAAACATTCCATTTAAAAGCCATATGATTCCGCAACAAGATCAAGTTCAAAGCGTTAAAGGTTTTATTAAAAACCATTCGCAACCTTCCGTCATTTTAGGAAGTAGAGTACTTAGTATTCGTACTGTGTTTGTTGACCATAGTCAAGGCACAGTGTACGGTAGCTAAGTGATGTCTTCCTACACCGCATATGATGCGATTAGTTAGGACAGTCGCGTGACTTTGTTGACCGTAGTTAAGGGTCATGTGGGTGGGTCTAATTAATCACGAAATGACGGGTAGAACTTGACTAGTACTTATGATTTGTTGACCATAGTTAAGGTGATAAGTGCTAGGGGTAAAAACCATTATCGGGAGTTTCAAGTGTTGAAATTTGCAATGAGATTGCATACCTTCTATATGATAGTTGGATCCCGATACCCACTGCGAGTAATTGTTACTCCTGGGAGAGTTTTGCACTTTACAACTAGCCGATCAAGTATGTGTCTAGAAAGGTGTCAACGGGGTTACGACTCTGGGAAAATGAGATTTATTTTAATTAGGTCCGTGCGAAAGCACGGGGAACCTCCCTCAAAGTACCGACACTTTCCTGGCCGAAAGATTGGCGAACTTATAGAGTGTAATTAATCCCGGCTAGTCTTTCCTTTTAGGGTTTGAAGGAAGATTTGATAAAAACAGTGGAAGCCATCCTGATTAGATAAAATATATAACCAATCTAATCTTGCAAGAGTGCACGCAGAGTGTTTTCTTCTCTCTCTCTCCAGGTAGCGACCATATCATGCCTTAATCAAGATAATAATATGGATGTATTGACCGAACCCGCTTGTTTTACTGAGCTGGGGAATGTTGGTCCCGCTCCAACTTATAATTGTTATAAGACCGAGCAGGAAATAGGGGAATACCAGAATTCCTATGCCGCCCAAACGAAGAAAGTGCATGAGATGCATCTCCTTCGGGTGTGTTCATGATAAAGAACTGTTTCTTAGTGTCCTCTACGTCCTAGTTATTTGATACCTGATTTGGATCCCGTATATGTAATTTGTTACATGGGCTACAATAGGTAGAGAACTGAGAACGGGTGATAAGTTTCATGAGACAGAAAACGGTGCAAGTGTTGCAGCCAAGTCTGTTGGTCACTGTCACCCCGTATTACCAATACATTGATTCTTAACAAATGCTATTAGATACCGAACCCGATATACAAAATCATATCAGTCTCTTTATTTATTAAAGAAGGATATAATTTTGTATTGTTGAAAATTGTTTTGAACATTTCAAAAGTTGATCGGTTTAGGCACGTTATCTAAAAGCATTGACGTTCTAAATCAAACTACAGTTCCTAGTATACAGAACACACACAAGAGGAAGAGTTCAGATATGAACGATTCCTTCTTGAGGTATTGTAGACTAGGTCATAACAATATGACCCGACTAGTTGAAGTTACATTTAGATGCATATTTAAATCAGTTTGAATTTACATCTTGTGAAACTTGCCAGTCATGTCACAAAGATTAGATGACCATAGCTCCGTTTACTGGAAACAGAGAAAGAGTTAGTAAACTCTTGGGACTGATACATGATGATGTATGTAAGGTTCCCTGTCTACACATGCCAAGCCCGGTTCTTTGTACTTCATTACATTCTCTGATGATCTCTCAAGATTCAGTCACATGTTCCTGCTGAAACATAAGTCCGAAGCTTTTGAGATATTCACAGAATATAAGTTAGAAGCAGAGAACCAAAAACCGGGTATAAGTATTATGTCCTATGATAAGATCAAAGAGGAGAATACTTATGCATAGAATTTCTGGACTATTCTAAAGGAGAATGAGATTCTCTCTCAGTATTACTCCTCTGAATACACCACAGCACAACGGTGTATCGGGGCGGAGCAATCACATCCTATATGATATGGTGTGCTCTATGATGAGTACTGGTGAGTTACCTGTTTCTTTTAAGGGGTTGTGCACTTGAGTAGCTGCATACCTATTGAATTAGATTCGAATCAGATCATTTCCTACCACTCCATATGAGATATGGTATGGGAAGAGCCTATCTCTTAAGTAAGTTAAGATTTGGGATTGTCCGGCCTATGTCAAAAGCAAAATCCGGACAAGATCGAGGCAAGGTCAGTTCTGTAGAACTGGAAGGAGTTCCAGCTATACAAACTGCAGCTGATGATTTGATAGAACACAAGGATTCAATAGTCTCCAACGAACCTCGGCCTCTCCGCCGATCTAGCAGGGTTCCTCATCCGCCTGAGAGATACTTCGGTTTCTCGATGACAGTGGGAGAAATGATTGCATCATGAGATGATAACCCAACTAGTTTCGAGCAGGCCATCAAGAGTAGGGACTCTGTAAGAATGGCTGGATGCTTAGCAATCTGAGATGGAATCCATGTACACCAACAAAGTATGGACTTTGGATGCTGTATCTGAAGGGTTAAATCCCCATCAGGAGCAAGTATATCTTGAGAAGATTACTTGGTGTAGATGGAAAAGTTGAGACTTTCAAAGCTAGACTTGTTGATGATTTTCGTCATCGACCAGGCGTGGATAATGATGAAACCTTTTCCAAGTGGCTATGCTTAAGTCCATCCGGATCCTACTTGCCACGGCTACATACCATGACTACGATATATGGCGGTTGGGTGCCATGACCACTTTTCTAAATAATGATTTAGAAAATTACGTCTATAAGTACACAGCCAGAGGGCTTCGTAAACAGTGGGAGCAGCGGATGTAGGGTTCCTAGGCACCCTAATGAGGTCTCACAAGGCATCAACCATGCCAATTTCAAAAAATCTAGGTGCCGAGAAACCCTAATACGGACCGTTGGCTAGAAATCTAGGCGAAAAACAATCTAGTTAACAACTTAACTAATGGGATATCGGAAATACAACCTTTGTAGATCCGGTGCTCCACCTCCATTGCTCCACAATGAAGTCCTCTCGCTGTCCTACACAAATCCTGGGCTCTAGCGTCGGCTTCATTGGAGAATAGGCGAGCTAGGTCATCAATGTCCATGCCGAAGATGATCTACGTCGAAGCATCGCAAGATCAAGCTCTCACTTCACCAAGTCAAGAAACTTGTGAAGGAAACACACTCTACTACTTGGCAAGAGGTAGAGGATGAAGAAATAGGAAGTGGGTAGACTTTAGATTTGGATTTCTCACTCATATCATCAATCCACCATTGATGTAGTCTAGGTTTTTCTTCTTGAGTTGAAGGAAGAAGAAGAAGAAATGATATGAGTTCAATAATAAAAAATGAATAAGAATTAAATCTTATCATACTTTTAACCTTAGTTAAGTGTAGAGAAAAGACCATGGTTAATAGAATGGTTAGGGTTAAGGATAAGAACAAAAAGGAGACTAAGTCAAAACTTCAAGAATCTTCAACTAAAAAACAAAATAAGCAACCATTCATTTATCCTTTTTCTTTTTCCAAAATGGATAAATAAGAAAGATAAATGAATAAATAATCAAAACCCTAATCATTAACTTAAACCATGGTTTGATTCTTTACACTTAACCAAGTAAGCATGTATCATCAAACATGATACAAACATGTGCACAAAACTATATCGCATATACAATGTGTACAAATCAAGTGAGAAAATCCATTTAAAGTGAACCAATACTAGTTAATGCAAAGTAATATATCAAATATATAATTATACAATAAATCATTAAATCAACACTTGATCCAATGATCCGGTCATATCGCATATAACCGGCTAGTATCCAATGTATCGGCTTATCGAATCAATCCTTGATTCGATAACTAGGTTATATCGCATACAACCATTCGACACACATTCATCGCGAGAATGAAATACGGTATCACATACACGCATTATTCTCGGTCCCGCACATATCTCATATGCGCTCCTATTTCGTTTCGCTTGAGCCAGGAAACCTCTGTGTAGGACTCTAAAGACTCGTCAATACGCCGGCAGCGGATGATGATCATATCAAACACCCACAAGCCGCAAGCGGTCTGCTAAACGTAACGGCCACCCGGGTATTGAGCGATCAGAAGATCGACGAGCAAGCCCGCTCACACTCCTGCGAATCCAACCAGTAACACTTACCGTATAGTCCGGTCTGTTCGTCTGATATGTCGCATATCTCGCCTAGGGGTGGTAAACGTCAGACCCCAATAGCTCGATAAGTCATGCCGACTTGAGGTCCATAACATTCGTGAAACTACTGATAACTCTTACCAGTATATCACAGCAACCCTGGCCAGGGATTTCCTGTTATGGCCAGTCGTGCATTGCGCAACTGGTACCACTGTAGCGTTAACTAGATTGTATTTCCGAAATCCTGGGCTCTAGCGTCGGCTTCATCGGAGAATAGGCGAGCTAGGTCGTCGAGGATTTGTGTAGGACAGCGAGAGGACTTCATTGCGGAGCTATGGAGGTGGAGCACCGGATCTACAAAGGTTGTATTTCCGATATCCCATTAGTTAAGTTGTTAACTAGATTGTTTTTCGCCTAGATTTCTAGCCAACGGTCCGTATTAGGGTTTCTCGGCACCTAGATTTTTTGAAATTGGCATGGTTGATGCCTTGTGAGACCTCATTAGGGTGCCTAGGAACCCTACAGTGGTATCAGAGCCTAGCTAGAGCCTTAGGCGAAGTCCCGACGGAATCAGAAAACCGATCGACCCAAAACCCGAGTAGAAAATTGCTCTCTGGACTTTTCTGTAAAATGTGGATATTTTTAATTTCGAAAAATCCACATTTTACAGAAAAGTCCAGAGAGCAATTTTCTAGTCGGGTTTTGGGTCGACCGGGCTTCTGATTCCGTCGGGGCTTCGCCTAAGGCTCTAGCTAGGCTCTGATACCACTGTAGGGTTCCTAGGCACCCTAATGAGGTCTCACAAGCCATCAACCATGCCAATTTCAAATTTTACGGGTGCCTACAAACCCTAATACGGATCGTTAACTAGAAATCAAGGCGAAGCAAGCAAGTAATCGAATTAAATGCTAAGGGAAAGTGACTACAAAGGTTGTAGTCACTTTCCCTTAGTATTTAATTCGATTACTTGCTTGCTTCGCCTTGATTTCTAGTTAACGATCCGTATTAGGGTTTGTAGGCACCCGTAAAATTTGAAATTGGCATGGTTGATGCCTTGTGAGACCTCATTATGGTGCCTAGGAACCCTACAGTGGTATCAGAGCCTAGCTAGAGCCTTAGGCGAAGCCCCGACGGAATCAGAAGCCCGATCGACCCAAAACCCGACTAGAAAATAGCTCTCTGGACTTTTCTGTAAAATGTGGATTTTTCGAAATTAAAAATATCCAGAAAATTAAGCAAGGTTTAAGAAGAATTACGGTGCAAAATTTTAGTCGTAATGCCATCAATGAACCGCGGAACCGCGGCGTTAGCCAACGTGGCGCGGCGGTTCCGCGGCAACACTGTTGCATCGTTGACCAAAAGTTGCACAGTAATTCTCAGTTTGCTGTGCTCGTTTTCCTGGGAATATTTTAATATTTATTCCAGAGTTTTATTTTCTAGCTTGTATTGGGAACTCTGTTTATTCGATCGGACTGTCTAATTTTGTCGGTGTGGCTTTCCGGGTAATTTTAGAATATGTTAAAAAGTTCGACCGGATATAAATACCCACTTTTTCCCCTGCCGGGAAATTTCCAATTGTTGGATTTTTCCGTAGTTTAACGACGTTCTAAGTAGTGCAAGTAACGCGATGGACCCTCTAGAAGACAACAAACCTTAACTCGATTATGTGACCGTCTTGAACTGCCCTTTGAACCTTCGGGTTTGGGGCAGTACGGCGTGCCACATGTGAGGCGTTGGCTTGACCCTTCTACGGCTGGAGCGTTGGTACTGAGGCACGAACTGAATGTTGTTAGAATTATTTCATGTGTTGAGCTGTATCGGGAAAACTTGGGTGTTCGATTGTTCGATCGAAAAGTTTAGCATTTTCTATTTATCCGGAATTTGATACAATAATTGGAATTCGCAAATAGTTATGAGATAACGGAATGAATATTATAAACAAAGCAGTTTAGTCTCACTTGATCGGTTGCCACGGAATTTTGATGTGATCAAAAGTCCGTCGCAATCACGTAGCGTACGCGGATACTCGCCGGGTAAACTTAATAGACAGCCTCACTCCATAGCCCCGACCAAGTGACTGTAGGAGAACCCCGTCGCCGAAAGCATCCGTTCGGGTGCTCGCGGTAGCGGTGTTCCGCCTTGGTGCACTTCGTCGACGGTATCAGGGGTGCGGCCGTCTACTGAAGTTTGCGACGAGTATTCGATCAGAATATCGGGAATCCTGTTGAATTGCCCGACTTGATATTGAAAAGAGTTTTCGATAATGAGACTAAAATGCGGGGTTTATAATTGTTAGGCATGCGATGTCTAAAGAATTCATTTGGTCAGGCATGCGATGTCTGAGGTGGTTGCGGATTCCAACTGTTGTAGTTTTACACTTTCTTTTCTGTGACCGTAGGTGTAATATGTGATATCGCCGGTTTCGTTGCTATATGTCAACGACAATTGGGATGCGCATATTTACTTACGTTGATGACATGTGATGTTATGTGTTGCTGGATATGTTATATTGGATCGTCGTGTTTGAATAGCCGGGGTTTTTTATGTGAGATGAGTGTTTTTCATTTTCATTCATGTAAAAACTTGTATGTAATATTCTTTTATTGGGGCACTTCCAGGTTGCGGAAGATGTCACCGTTTGTATATTATTTACTTTTCCGCACTAGGATAGACCCAAGGAGGAGGGCACAAGTAACCGGGTTCTGGAGTCCAGTGGGAGACCAACTCGAGGAGTCGAGTCCGGGTCTCCTAACTCTAAAATTGGCAGGGTTGCTTGCCGCTCTCGCAGGGGTCTAGGGGTGTGTGTTTGGCTATTCATCACGACCGTGGAATCCGTGTTTTAAACTGGCTCGTATTGAAAACACGGACGTCCTAGGATATCCAATATTTCATATGATTCTTCTGCTGCGATATCTGTGATGTGATCATGTGATGTTCTGTGATAGATACTTTATATAGTATATATGATATATTATATAGATGTTACTTATGTTTTACACCTGCGCTAGCCCTGCCCCGCTCTGTCGTTAGTTACCTAACCTAACGGTGCACGAGGGGACATCGAGGCGAATGCGGATGGCATAAGTGTACGTCGTATTTATCTGTGATGTTTAGGTACTTAAATGATGGGATTTCATTAATGTGATTAATGAAATAAAAGAAACCTAAGATGTTGTAGAATCGAATTTCAAAATAAAATAGGTAGCTACAGTTCTTGCTTTGCACAGCGGTATATATGATATATCCTGCACCTTATTCGATAAGGAAAGGACCGAGATCCCTTCACCGGGAGTGACTCCTTTAGCAATAACTGGCAGATGCTACACATTCGGTTTGTCTTTTGATTGCTTTTAAGAGTTTTTGCTTTGCACAGTGATATATATGATATATCCCGCACCTCATTCGACGAGGAAAGGACCGACGATCCCTTCACCGGGAGTGACGCCTTTAGCAAAACTAGAAAAGCCTCAAAAACACTCCATTTCAAAATTCATTTGATTCTACAACGATATCAAGTTCATTACGCAATAGGTTTTCAGAAAAACCTGTCGTAGCCCTCCGTCATTTCAGATAAGTTGTATATAGTATTCGTGCTGCATTTGTTGGCTTTCGTCAAGGTGCAGTGTGCGGTAGCTATATGCTGCTATCTGCTAGCATACGATGCGATTGGATTAGGGTAGTCGTGCGGCTTTGTTGGCTTTCGTCAAGGGTCGTGCGGGTGGGTTTAATTCGATCAAGAAATGTACGGGTTGAACTTGACTAGCGGGCTATGGTTTGTTGGCTTTCGTCAAGGTCATAGCACGTTAGGGGCAAAATATTATCGGGAATTTCAAGTGTTGAGATTTGCAATGAGATTGCATACCTTCTATGTGATAGTTGGATCCCGATACCCACTGCGAGTAATTGTTACTCCTGGGAGAGTTTTGCACTTTGCAATTAGCCGATCAAGTAGGTTTCTAGAAAGGTGTCAACGGGGTTACGCCTCTGGGAAAACGAGGTTTACTGTAATTAGGTCCGTGCGAAAGCACGGGGAACCTCCCTCAAAGTACCGACACTGGCCTGGCTGAAAGATTGGCGAACTTGTAGAGTGTAATTAATCCCGGCTAGTCTTTCCTTTTAGGGTTTGAAGGAAGATTTGATAAAAACAGTGGGAGCCATCCTGATTAGATAAAATATATAACCAATCTGATCTTGCAAGAGCGCACGCAGAGTGTTTTCTTCTCTCTCTCTCCAGGTAGCGACCATATCACGCCTTAATCAAGATAATAATATGGATGTATTGACCAAACCCGCTTGTTATACTGAGCTGGGGAACGTTGGTCCCGCTCCAACTTATAATTGTTATAAGACAGAGCAGGAAATTGGGGAATACCAGAATTCCTATGCCGCCCAAACGAAGAAAGTGCATGTGATGCATCTTCTTCGGGTGTGTTCGTTAAACAGAACTGTTTCTCAGTATCCTCTGTATCTTGGGTATATGATACCGGATCAGGATCCCAAATATGTAAGCTGTTGCATAGGGCTACAAAAAGGTATAAAAACTGAGAACAGGTGATAAGTTTCATGAGGCAGAAAACGGGGCAAGTGTTGCAGCCAAGTCTGTTGGTCACTATCACCCTGTATTACCAATACATTGATTCTGAACAAATGCTATTAGATACCGATCCTGATATATAAAATCATATCAGTCTCTTTATAAGTAAAGAAATGATATAATTTTGTATTGTTGGATAATGTTTTGAACATTTCCTATATCAAAAGTTGATCGGTTCAGGCACGTTATCTAAAAGCATTGGCGTTCTAAATCAAACTACAGTTCCTTGTATATTGAACACACACAAGAGGAAGAGTTCAGAAATGAACGAATCCTTCTTGAGGCATTGTAGACAGGTCACATCAATGTGACCCAACTGGCTGAAGTTACATTTTAGATGCATATTTAAATCAGTTTGAATTTACATCTTGTGAAACTTGCTAGTCATGTCACAAAGATTAGATGACCATAGCTCTGTTTATTAGAAACAGAGAAAGAGTTAGTAAACTCTTGGGACTGATACATGATGATGTATGTAAAGTCTCCTGTCTACACATGCCAGGATTAGTTCTTTATACTTCATTGTATTCTCTGATAATCTCTCAAGATTCAGTCATATGTTCCTGTTGAAACATAAGTCCGAACCTTTTGAGGTATTCACAGAATATAAGTTAGAAGTAGAGAACCAATAACCGGGTATAAGTATTATGTCCTATGATGAGATCAGGGAGGAGAATAATTGTGCATGGCATTCCTGGACATTCTAAAGGAGAATGAGATTCTCTCTCCGTACTACTCCTCTGAATACACCACAGCACAATGGTGTATCAGGGCGGAGCAATTGCACAATATTAGATATGGTGTGCTCTATGATGAGTATTACTGAGTTACCTATTTCCTTTTGGGGTTATGCACTTGAGAAGCTGCATACCTATTGAATTAGGTTCGAATCAAATCAGTGCCTACCACTCCATATAAGCTATGGTGCGGGAAGATCCTATCTCTTAAGTAAGTTAAGATTTGGGATTGTCCGGCCTATGTTTGAAGCAAAATCCGGACAAGATCGAGGCAGGATCAGTTCTGTAGAACTGGAAAGGTTCCAGCTATACAAAACTGCAGTTGATGATTTGACAGAACCATAAGATTCTATAGTTCCCGACGAACCTCAGCCTCTCCGCCGATCTAGTAGGGTTCCTCATCCGCCTGAGAGATACCTCGGTTTCTCGATGACAGTGGGAGCAAGGATTGCATCATGAGATGATGACCCAACCAGTTTCGAGCAGGCCATCGAGAGTAGGGACTCTGTAAGAATGGCTGGATGCTTAGTGATCTGAGATGGAATCCTTATACACCAACAAAGTATGGACTTTGGTTGCTATATCTGAAGGGTTAAATTCCCATCAGGAGCAAGTAAATCTTGAGAAGATTACTTGGTGTAGATGGAAAAGTTGAGACTTTCAAAGCTAGACTTGTTAAAGGTTTTCGTCATCGACCAGGCGTGGATAATGATGAAACCTTTTTCCAGTAGCTATGCTTAAGTCTATCCAGATCCTACTTACCACGGCTACATACCATGACTACGATATCTGGCGGTTGGGTGCCATGACTGCTTTTCTAAATACTGATTTAGAAGAGAACGTCTATAAGAACACAGCCAGAGGTCTTCGTAAACAGTGGAAGCAGCGGAAACGTGTGCAAGTTGCTTTACATAATGAAGCAGGCATCGCGGAGTTGGAACGTCTGTTTTGATGTGATAGTCAAAGTGTTTGACTTCATCAAAATGGTAGACGATCCTTGTATAAACAAAAGGGTAGTAGAGAGTAAGGTGGTCATCTTCGTATTGTACGTAGACAACATACTCTTGATAGGAAAAGAGTTTCCTATACTACGATCGGTCAATCTCCTATTATCACTAGGATTCTCCAAATAGGATCAAAGTGATACCTCCTAAATCCTGAGTTTTCACCTATGAGATAGATGTAAATGGATGCTAGGATTCTCACTAGATGTAGTGAGATGGTATCAATCGATCCTGGGGAGAATCACTGGAAGAGTTCCAGGGTGATAAAGACGACTGAATGTCAGTCACAGGCACTGTCTTTACCCTCAGTAAAGGGACGGTATGTTGGAAGAGTTCCAAGCTCGATACCGTGGCAAACTAGACGATAAAGGCTGGTAACATCGCTATAAAAGATACTACCAAAGAGGTAGTTTGGGTGTATATTGGTTCATAAGATGAACTAGGTTCCTGCCATTGTATGACAATGGAAGTGTGGCTTTGGCCCTGGAACCCTGGTCCCATCAGTGACCCAGACATATTCTGAGGCAGCATCACCTGATCATAGAGATAGTTGATCTCCAGGGTGATCGAGGTTAGGAGAGTAGACTCAGAGGACAACACAGCGGATCCACTCACGAAGGCCTTTTTCCCAAAGAGAGACTTTTAGGGGATGGTTGAGTATGTGATACTGCAACCACTGCTACAGATGGCCCTAGTGCAAGTGGGAGATTGTTAGTTATATGTATGCCCTAGAGGCCATTACTGTACATTGGATGTATATTGTAGTGGATGCTGGGACATATATAGGAATGACTTTCTTGCTCGACATGATAGTACGCTATCTGGTTGCTCTTTATCTTAACATGTATACTTTCTGTCTCTCTGATTACATGTTGATAAAGCCCTTAGGATGTGTACTCGACTTCCAGGACTATGATGCAGATCATACTAGTGGGGCCTGGGTAGTCAGTGAGTACATCCTTCATTGTTCCTAGTCGTGGGAATATCGAGACGGGGCATCGATATTCCAGAGTAGACTAGCGCATATCTTCTCGACCCATGCGATGGGCGATGGATGATCCCATATCCATTGGTGTTTGACATCGAAGATGGTATGCGGGTGCTCAGTGAAGACTGGGTACACTGAACGGACTCGCCGAGAACTCCCAGATGGTATTATACCTCACGTCAGATGGCAGTTCTCTGGTGACATTGGTACAGCTTAGTCTGTTGACCCGAGATCGTCATAGAGTCTTGTGTGTCTCCCACTGTGCTTTGATTTCCACCCTACCACGGCTCTACTGAGTTGTGCAAACAGGTGGTTTTTGGGTACAGTCCCGATTCACATGGAGGCAATGAGCGATAGGAGGGGATTCGTCTCTCCCGGTATTGGGGGTTGATGTTGCGCAAGAAAGTCATTCCTATATATGTCCCAGCATCCACTACAATATACATCCAATGTACAGTAATGGCCTCTAGGGCATACATATAACTAACAGCGGAAACGTGTGCAAGTTGCTTTACGTAATAAAGCAGGTATCGCGGAGTTGGAACATCTGTTTTGATGTGGTAGTCAAAGAGTTTGACTTCATCAAAATGGTAGGTGAACCTTGTATATACAAAAGGTAGTACAGAGTAAGGTGGTGATCCTCGTAGAGTACGTGGATAATATACTCTTGATAGAGAAGGAGTTTTCTATGCTACGCATGGTCAATCACCTCTTATCACATGGATTCTCCATATAGGATCGAAGTGATACCTCCTAAATCCTGGGTTTTGGATTTATGAGATAGATCTAAATGGATGTTAGGATTCTCACTAGTTGTAGTAAGATGATATCAATGGATCCTGGGGAGAATCACTGGAAACGTTCCAGGGTGATAAGGATGACTGAATGCCAGTCGCAGGCATTGTCTTTACCCTCAGTGGAGGGACGGTATGTTGAAAGAGTTCCAAGCTAGATACCTTGGCAGACTAGACGATAAAGGCTGGTGACATCGCTATCGAAGATACTACCAAAGAGGAATTTTGGGTGTATATTAGTTCATAAGATGAACTAGGTTCCTACTATTGTATGACAATGGATGTGTGGCTTTAGCCCAGGAACCCCAATCCCATCAGTGACCCAAACATATTCTGAGGCAGCATCACCTGATCAAGGAGATAGTTGATCTCCAGGGTGATCGAGGTTAGGAGAGTAGACTCAGAGGACAACACGGCGGATCCACTCACATGATATAGGTAGGACTTTTATGGGATGGTTGGGTATGAGATACTGCAACAACTGCTACAGATGGCCCTAGTGCAAGTGGGAGATTGTTAGTTATATGTATGCCCTAGAGGCCATTACTGCACAAGAGATGTATAATGTAGTGGATGCTAGGACATATATAGGTAGGACTTTCTTGCTCGACATGAAAGTGCGCTATCTGGTTGCTCTTTATCTTAACATGTATACTTGCAGTCTCTCTATTACATGTTGATAAAGCCCTTAGGATGTGTACTCGACTTCCTGGACTATGATGCAGATCATACTAGTGGGGCCTGGGTAGTCAATGTGTACATCCTTCAATGTTCCTAGTCGTGGGAATATCGAGACGGGGCATCGATATTCCAGAGTAGACTAGCGTATATCTTCTCGATCCATGTGATGGGCGATAGATGATCCCATATCTATTGGTGTTTGACATCAGAGATGGTATGCGGGTGCTCAGTGGTGACTGGGTACACCGAACGGACTCGCCGAGAACTCCCAGATGGTATTATACCTCACGTCAGATGGCAGTTCCCTGGTGACACTGGTACGGCTTAGTCTGTTGACCCGAGATCGTCATAGAGTCTCGTGTGTCTCCCACTGTGCTTTGATTTCCAACCTACCACGGCTCTATTGAGGCGTGAAAACAGGTGGTTTTTGGGTACAGTCCCGATTCACATGGAGGCAATGAGCGATAGGAGGGGATTCGTCTCTCTCGGTATTGGGGGTTGATGTTGCGCTATGCTCGACTGGCCATAACTGGAAATCCCTGGACAGGGTTGCACTGATTTACTGGTATGTGTTATCAGTAGTTTCATGCGTGTTATGGACATTACATCGGCATGACTTATCAAGCTACTGGGGTCTGACGTTTACCACCCCTCGGCGAGATATGCGACATATCAGACGAACAGACCGGACTGTACGGTAAGTGTTACTGGTTGGATTCACAGGAGTGTGAGCGGGCTTGCTCGTTGATCTTCTGATCGCTCAATACCCGGGTGGCCGTTACGTTTAGCAGACCGCTTGCGGCTTGTGGGTGTACCTGCTGCCGGCGTATTGACGAGTCTTTAGAGTCCTACACAGAGGTTTTCTGGCTCAAGCGAAACAAAATAGGAGCGCATATGAGATATGTGCGGGACCGAGAATAATACCAGTATGTGATACTGGATTCTATTCTCGCGATTTGTATCATCAGATGGTTATATAAGATATAGCCGGGTTACCGAATCAAATGTTGATTCGATATATTGATACACTTGATATTAGTCGGTTATATGCGTTATGACCGGATCATTAAATCAAGTGTTGATTTAATGATTTAATGTATAATTATATATTTGATATATTACTTTACATTAACTAGTATTTGTTCACTTAAGATTGATTTTCTCACTTGATGTGCACAAGTAGTATATGTGATATATTTTTTTGCACTTGATTGTATCATGTTTGATGATACATGCAGACTTGGGTGTGTGTATGCTATACACCTTGTTTAGTTAATGGTTAGAGTTTCAATTGCCTTATTTATTTATTTTAGTTATTTACTTTTGGCAAAAAATAGAATGGTGGTCATCTTTGTTTTATGCAAGAAGCTTCATGATGCTTCATGCATCTTTGAAAAAGTCTACCATTTTGTTTTATGCTTAACCTAACCATTTACCTAATCCCTAGTTTATTCTCTACATTAGTTACACTCACCCATGGTTGCTAAATGATAAGAATCACTTGATTTTCTATTTTGACATGATTATTCATTCATTATTTTCTTTCTTCTTCGTCATCTTCTTCATGAAGAAGAAAGCCATTGCTAGAAAATTCCAAGTGATGAATCCAAGTGAGAAATCCAAATCCAAAGTGAACCCACATCCTATTTCTTCATCCTCTACCACTTGCCATGTTGTATAGGGTGTTATCTTCATAAGTTTCATGACCCAGTGAAGATGGAGCTCGAGTTTGAGTTGCCTCGACGTAGATCATCTTCGGCATCGAAGTCAACGACCTAGCCCGATCATTTCTCCGACGAAACCATCGCCAGAGTCCGGGATCCCGATGATCGCAGCGGAGGGACGTCATCATGGAGCTGAAGATGTGGAGGACCGGATCTACAAAGGTTGTAGTCACTTTCCCTTGTAGTTAAGTTGTTAACTTGCATGTTCTTTCTCCTTACCTCTAGTATCGATCTTGTTTAGGGTTTCTCGGCACATAGAAAATTTTGATTTTGGCTTGGTTGATCAGTTGTAGAACCTCATGGGTGTGCCTAGGAACCCTACAATGCTCATATTGTTGTTTTATGTTGCATACATCATATTACATGGATTTGTGCATTGAGATATGGATTTTATGTGATTTTCCGGATTTGAGAACCGCCGGGATATTTCAAGAAATGTGTATTGTTTGAAAACCCGGTTTCTATTGATTTGGGGATTTGGAGTGTCGATATTGGGCACTTATGTTCCGAGAGATATATGGATTTGGGGATTTCGAGTGTCGATGGTGGGCACTTATGTTACGTGAGATATATGATGTGGGGATTGCGAGTGTCGAGGTTGGACATTCAGGTTCCGAGGATTTCGAGTGTCGGGTTGGACACTTAGGTTCCGTGAGATGTACATATACGATATGTGGATTTACGTGTCGATCTTGGACACGAGTATTTCTTGATGTTTTCGGGTGCCGATGTTGGGCATTCAGGTTGCATGAGATTTACAGGTTATGAGGGCCGATCTGAGGGCCGATTGAGGAATTTGGGATTTAGATTGTCTTGATGGACACTGGTCCTGCCACGATGAGGATTCCGTGAGGATGACATGTTTTATCTCATACTCCGCATTTATTTGATATGCATTACTTCATGTATTAGTAGTACCTGATAGAGTACCTTTCATGACTGTTGCATATACATATTGCCATACTTATGCTATCAGATTACATATGATAGATTATCGCTGTTAGTGCATACTTGCAATTACAGTATGATGTTATCTGCTATTCACGAGTTGGAAACTCACCCCCGTTGTGCCGCAGTGTTTTGCAGGTCTGATCCTCAGAGTAGTCGCGGTAGGGCGCCTTATTATCTCTACCTTTTCGGATACCGCTACGGTTGGATGTGAGGCCTTTTGTTTTAGGTGGGTTGCGGTTATCCGATGATGTACATTGTATATTTTTTGTATCTAGTACTGTCCATCTACCACCTTCATGTATTGACTTAGAGACGAGTTGTGAGGATCGATGTTGTATATTCTTATGACTCTGGTTATCGTGCTCGTGTGAGACGGCCTTTATTTATGTGGATTATCTCATTTCTTCGCTACGGCATCGTATATCTGTTGTGGTGGTTGTTTCCGCCGTTGGGCGAGATTTGCTCCCGTTTGGGGATGCTTTACTTATATTTTATGTTTGTACCCGTTTCGGGGCTAGCTTTTACAAAGGAGATGCTGCTGGAATTTTTATGAAAACAAACTTAAATTTAAAGTTTTGCATCGAGATTTTTAAAGTGTTTTTTCTTTTTCTTCTTGTAATGGTTTAGATTGTTGGGTTTTCGGCTTACTTAAATTGCGTTACGCCTGTTGACGTTACGTAGTCTAAGTGCCGGTCATGTGCCTAACTTGGGTCGTGACAAAGTTGGTATCAGAGCACTAGGTTTTACTTTACGGAGTGTAGCATGACCTTGGTATGATGGAGTAGGTATCTTAAGCAGAGCGATGTAGCGTGTGTATGTTCCGCGGCATACTTACGACACGGTGCTCCGCGTAAATGACCTTAGGACTTATAACTTGAAATTCCTTCCGTGACTATATACATCCTTGTGATTCGATTTCTGTGTCCTTGTCGAATCCTATTTCCATTTCCAGCCTTCATGCTGCCGAAGACTACGAGGGCGCAGAGAGCGGCCCCGAGGGCCGAGGTCAGAGTTGACTCATCCGAGACGAGGACTGACCCGGGCAGTACGCCCATTGTGCAGGAGAAGATTGTTCCACCTTCGACAGACCATATGGCTATGCTAGGGGCTGGTATGCAGGATTTGCGCCAGATGATGGGGTCATTATTTGAGGCCATTCGAGCGAAAGGGCAGACGGTTATTCGACCAGTTACGGGGACCGTGTTGGTGCCTACTGTCCCGACAGTCGTACCTACAGCTGTGGAGGTGATCATCGTATCGTTATCGGAGTTCATAAGGCTGAGGCCTCCGGTTTTCACTGGCACCGATGCAGCGGAGGATCCCCAGTCGTTTATCGATCGGATGGACAGGATTTGTCGTTCATTGAGATGCTCCGACGTGAGATGGATGGAGTTCATGAGTTTTCGTCTAGAGGGTTTGGCCCAGAAATGGTGCGAGTCTTTAGAGAAGGGCAGAGCCGTGGGTCTTTCCCCTATGACTTGGACCGAGTTCGTGACGGTGTTTCTTGCACGTTTTCTTCTGCTGAGCGTCAGGGATGCTCGAGCGCACAGTTTCGAGTCGTTACGCCAGACTCAGGGTATGACGGTGGCCGAGTACGATGTGCTGTTTACCAAGCTGTCTGTGTATGCTCCGTTTTTGGTGGCTACGGAAGAGATGAGGGTAAAGCGGTTTGTTCGAGACCTGCTTACCCAGTTGTTCCTCGCTATCAGCGTACAACATTGTGACACATATGCAGCAGCGGTGGACGCATCCCTATTGGTTGAGGAGCGTCATTCCGAGATGTCGGTTGTTCCGGAACCGAAGAGGGTTCGTACTGGTGTATCAGCATGGAGACAGGCATTTAGACGCCGTGACAGATCCCTTTCAGATGCTGGGGGTAGTGGAGACTGTTAGTTTTATGTATGCCTTAGAGGCCACTAAGTTTGTTTTACTTTAGATGTTGGGTTTAATATTTAAAGTAATTACAAAATTAATGGATTATTGGAAAAATGCATGAAGCTTATGGAAGCTTGTGGATGCATTGACTAAGTCCACTAGGTTTGTTTTACTTTAGATATTTGTTAACCTAACCATTTTAATTATCATTGGTTATGTCTCTACATAAGTTAGTATATGATACACACTCACCCATAGTTCACTCTCTCACTTGATCATTTCATTCTCTTCTTTCTTCATCTTCTTCCTCCAAAAAAAAAAGCTTTCAAGGGTTTGATTAAAGTGAGGAAAAATTATGAGAAAAGAAATTCTAAAGAGGGCCCACTTCCTATTTCATCATCCTCTACTAGATTAGCACTTTAGTATAGGGTGTTAGCTTCACTAATCCTTCATTAGTGAAGTAGAAGCTTGAGCTAGTATTCCCTCGACGTAGACCATCTTCGGTCTCGAAGACTTCAAGCAAGATCGCTCTTTTCCCCTCGTGAAGACATGCAAGAGTCCGGGAGTTCAACGATCTCAGCGAAGGGACTACTACAAGGAGCTTTAGAAGTGAAGGACCGATCTACAAAGGTTGTATTTCTATTTCACTTAGAAGTAAAAAGGTTTACTTTTGTTTCCGTATTGTTTTCTAGTTAACGATTCTAGTTTAGAGTTCCTTGAAACCGCAATTTTTTGAAAATGGCATAGACGATGCCTCCCTAAACCTTGCTGCCGTCGATAGAAACCCTACAGTGGTATCAGTGCATAGCTAGAAAATTATACGGATAATGTTAGATTACGAATATGAAACGAACTCCGAAACTTGAAACCCTAAAACCATGTTTCTGTCGATTTTAAAACGAGCTCCAAATTTTTTTCAAATAAGTGCAGAATCATCTATGAGCAAATATAGGAGCATGGAAGAAAGTTGGGACTCTGTGCTCGGATTTGGACCGAGCACATGGGGTGGAAAACCGAGGAGGCCGGCCTGGGGAAGTCTTATGGGTCCCAAATTTTTTTCATGCTCTGTGCCCTCGGATTTGGGGTTTCAGGTGTTGTTTATTCTTGCTACTTTTTCATGTGATGATTAACTCAATTCAAAGGCAACTCGGCGTGTTTCGTAGTCATAATTTTAACTATTTTCGGGTTACTTTAGACATTGTTAAAAAGTTCAATCGGATGTCAAATACCCACTTTAACCCTTGCCGGAAAAATTTCCAAGTGTTGGATTTTTCCCGTAGTTAAAAAGCTTTGAAACATCATGTATGTTATTCGATGGACCCTCTAGAAGAACGAAACCCTAACTCGATTATGTGACCGTCAGAACCGCCACTGAACCCCAGGGTTTATGGTGGTTCAGCGGTGCCACATGTGAGGCGTTGGTTGACCCTTCTACGGCTGATTCATTGGTGTTGTGGCGTGTGCTGAGTTACTTTAAACTACGCTCAAGTGTTGAGCTTTTTGGGTAATTTTGGGTATTCGTTGATTCGATTGGAATGTTTAACATCGTCTAGGCTTTTCTCTGTGATGTTATGACATGTGATGTTCTTTGATGTTGTATATGTTATATTGGCTCGTCGCGTTTTGAATAGCCAGGGGTTTTATGTGAGATGAGAGTTTTTATTTTCATTCATGTAAAATTTAATGTATGTAATATTATTTTATTGGAGCACTTCCGGGTTGAGGTTGATGTCACCGTTGATGTATATTATTTACTTTTCCGCATTAGGATAGACCCAAGGAGGAGAGCACAAATAACCGGGTTCTAGAGTCCAATGGGAGAGCAACTCGAGGAGTCGAGTTCGGGTCTCCTAACTCTAGAATTGGTAGGGTTGCTTGCTGCTCTTGTAGGGGTCTAGGGGTGTGGGTTTGGCTATTCATCGCGACCATGGAATCCGTGTTTTATACAGGTTCAAAATAAAATACGGACCTCCTAGTATATCCATTAATTCATATGTTTCTTCTGCTGCGATATCTGTGATGTGATCATTTGATATGTTGAGATGGATACTATATATAGTATATATGATATATTATATAGACGTTACTTATGTTTTACACCCGCGCTAGTCCTGCCCCGCTCTGCCGTTAGTTACCTAACCTAACGTTGCATGACGGGACATTGAGGCGAATGCGGATGGCATAAGTGTACGTCGTATTTATCTGTGATGTTTAGGTGACTTAAATGATGGGACTTTATTAATATGATTAATGAAAGAAAAGAAACCAAAAAGATGTTGTAGAATCAAATTTTCAAAAAGGGTAGCTACAGTTTTGCTTTGCATTGTGATATATATGATATATCCTGCACTTTATTCGATGAGGAAAGAGCTGAGATCCCTTCACCGGGAGTGATCTCTTTAGCAAAACTGGCAGATGTAACAACACTCGGATTGTCTTTTGATTGCTTTTGGAGTTTTTCTTTGCATAGTGATATATATGATATATCCCGCACCTTATTCGATGAGGAAAGAGCCGAGATCCCTTCACCGGGAATGACCTCTTAGCAAAAATAATGAAAGCCTAAAAAACACACCTTTTCAAAATTTACTTGTTTCTACAACAATATCAAGTTCATTACGCAATAGGATTTCAGAAAAACCTATCGTATCCCTCCGTCATTTCAGATAAGAATTGTTTTGTATTCGTGCTGTGTTTGTTGGCCTTTGTCAAGGCATAGTGTGCGGTAGCTGAATGGTGCTTATCTGTTTATGCATATGATGCAGATTGTTTTAGGGTAGTCGTACGACCTTGTTGGACTTTTTTAAGGGTCGTACGGGTGGGTTTGATTCAATCAAGAAATGACGGGTTGAACTTGACTAGCATCCTACGATTTGTTGTCTTTGTCAAGGTCATAGGGGTTAGGGGCAAAATATTATCGGGAATTTCAAGTGTTGAAATTTGCAATGAGATTTCATACCTTCTATGAGATAGTTGGATCTCGAAACCCACTGCGAGTAAGAGTTACTCCTGGAAGAGTTTTACACGGGTCAATTAGCCGATCAAGTAGGTGTCTAGAAAGGCGTCAACGGGGTTACGCCTCTGGAAAAACGGGGTTTATTTTAATTAGGTCCATGCGAAAGCATGGAGAACCTCCCTCAAAGTACCGACTAGTCTTTCCTTTAGGGTTTGAAGGAAGATTTGATAAAAACAGTGGGAGCCATCCTGATTTTATAAAATAATAACCAATATGATCTTGCAAGAGCATATGCTAAAGTGTTTTCTTCTCTCTCTCTCTTTATTCCTTAATCAAGATAATAATATGGATGTATTGACCGAACCCGCATGTTATACTGTGCTGAGGAACGTTGGTCCCGTTCTTTCTTATAAAAGTTATAAGACTGAACAGGATATAGGGGAATACCAGGATTCCCATGCCACCAGAATGAAGAAAGTACATGTTGATGCATTTTCTTCGGGTGTGTTCGTTACAGAGAACTGTTTCTCCATTTGCTCTACGTCCTGGGTATTAGATACCGGGTCAGGATCCTATATATGTAATCAGTTACATGGGCTGAGAAAAGGTAGAGAACTTGGAGAAGGTGATAAAGACATAAGTGTTGGAAATGGTGTAATTGTTGCAGCTAAATCCGTCGGGAAATATCACCTTGTATTACCAACTGGTAATACATTGATTCTGAATGAATGTTATTACATGCCGAACCTAATATGAAACATTATATCGGTTTCTTTATTAAGTAAAGAGGGATATAATTTTGTACTACAGGATAATGTTATGAACATTTTCCTGAACCAAAAGTTGGTTAGATCAGGCACGTTGTGCAATGGCATTTATGTTCTAAATCAATCAACAGTTTTGAGCATAACGAACACACATAAGAGGAAAAGTTCAGAATTGAACGAATCCTTCTTGTGGCATTGTAGACTAGGTCACATCAATGCGACACGGCTAGCTAAGTTGCATAAAGATGGATATTTGAATCCGTTCGAATTTTCATCTTATGACACTTGCCAGTCATGTCTCAAATGAAAGATGACCAAAACTCCATTTACGGGACACGGAAAAAGAGTTACTGAACTCTTGGGACTGATACATAGTGATGTATGCGGTCCCATGTCTACACATGCCAGGGATGGTTCTTCGTACTTCATTACATTCACTGACGATCTCTCTAGATTCGGATATGTGTTCCTGATGTAACACAAATCAGAAGCTTTTGAGAAATTTAGAGAATATAAACAAGAAGTCGAGAACCAAACCAGGAAAAGTATTAAAATCCTTCGATCTGATCGAGGAGGTGAATACTTGAGCAATGAATTCTTGGACTTCTTAAAAGAGAATGGGATTCTCTCTCAATTAACTCCTCCATATACACTAAAGCACAACGGTGTATCGGAACGGAGGAACCGCACCCTATTAGATATGGTGCGCTCTATGATGAGCACAACTGAGTTACCTATTTCTTTCTGGGGATATGCACTGGAGACAGCTGCATATCTATTGAATCAAGTTCCATCTAAATCGGTGCTTACCACACCATATAAGATATGGAGTGGGAAGAGACCATATTTTAAACGAGTTAAGATATGGGCTTGTCCGGCCTATGTCAAAAGGTAAAATCCGGAAAAACTCGAGGCACGGTCAGTTCTATGCAAGTTTGTGGGATATCCCAAACATTCACATGGATATCTTTTCTACTATGGCGAGGAACAAAAGGTGTTTGTTTCTCGACATGCCACCTTTTTAGAAAAGGAATTTCTTACAAAAGAAATTAGTGGCAACGAGGTAGAACTGGAAGAAATTCCGGCTACACAAACTCAAACTGAAGATTTAGTGGAACCCAAGGATTCAAGAGTACCCAACGAACCTCAGTCTCTTCGCCGATCTAGTAGGGTTCCTCACCCACCTGAGAGATACTACGGTTTTCTCATGGATGGTGGGAGCGAGGATTGCATCATGGAGGATGATGACCCAACTAGCCTCGAGCAGGCCATCACGAGTGGTGACTCAGTGAAATGGATGGATGCAATGCGGTACGAGATGGAATCCATGTACACCAACAAAGTATAGACTTTGGAAGATGCTCCTGAAGGGGTAAAACCCATTAGCAGTTAGTGGATCTTCAAGAAAAAACTTGGTGTAGATGGGAAAGTGGAGACTTTCAAAGCTAGACTTGTTGCAAAGGGTTTTCATCAACGACCAGGTGTGGATTATGACGAAACCTTTTCTCCAGTGGCTATGCTTAAATCCATCCAGATAATGCTTGCCATCGCTGCATATCATGACTACGAAATCTGTCAAATGGATGCTAAGACCGCCTTTCTAAATGATGATTTAGAAGTGAGCGTGTACATGACTCAGCCAGAGGGCTTCGTAGCTAGTAGGAGCAGCAGAAAGGTGTGCAAACTGCTTAAATCCATCTACGGGTTAAAGAAAGCATCGCGGAGTTGGAACATCTATTTTGATGTCATTATCAAAGAGTTTGATTTCGTCAAAAACGTAGATGAACCTTGTATATACAAGAAGGTAGTAGAGAGTAAGGTTGTCTTTCTCGAATTGAACGTGGACGACATACTCTTGATAAGAAATGACATTCCTATGCTGCTATCGGTCAAGCTCTTCTTATCATAAAGATTCTCAATGAATGATCTCGGGGATGCCTCCTACATCTTGGGGATTAAGATCTATAGAGATATATCTAAACGGATACTGGGATTGTCCCAATCCAGGTACATTGACACCATACTAAAGAGGTTTAGTATGAAAGAGTCCAAGCATGGGTTTTTACCCACGATCTCAGGACTCACTCTCTCCAAAGAGATATCTCCCAAGACTGATTTGGAGAGAGCTCGCATGCAAGGGATACCCTATGCTTTGGCAGTAGGCTCTATCATGTACGCGATGCTATGTACCAGACCCGATGTACCACACTCACCAAGTGTAATGAGTAGGTATCAAGCAGATCTGGGAGAGAGTCACTGGACAGCTGTGAAGAGCATTCTCAAGTACTTACGAAGGACTAAAGAGATTCTCTTGGTGTATGGTAATGGAGAACTCCAAGTATAGTCCTTTACCGATTTGAGCTTCCAGAGTGATAAGGACGACTCTAAGTCGCACTCGGGATTTTTCTTTAGCCTCAATGGAGGGGCGGTATGATGGAAGAGTTCCAAGCAGGAAACCCAGGCAGACTCGACGATGGAGGCTGAATACATCGCTGCAAACGATGCTGCCAAAGAGGCTGTCTGGATCAAGAAGTTCATAATCGAACTTGGAGTGGTTCCATCCATTGAGTATCCAATACCTTTGTATTGTGATAACAATGGAGCGGTTGCTTTGGCCAAAGAACCCAGGTCCCATCAGCGATCCAGGCATATTCTGAGGCCGTATCACCTGATCCGGGAGATAGTTGATCGCCGGGAGATCGAGGTCAGGAGAGTTGACACGAAGAAAAACACAGCGGATCCACTCACGAAGGCCATTCCCCCAGATATAGTTCGAAAGACTCTTCGGGATGCTTGGTATGCGATATTACAGCAGCTGACCCTAGTGCAAGTGGGAGATTGTTAGTTGTATGTATGCCCTAGAGGCCAGTATTGTACATATGATGTATATTATATTGGATGCTTGGACATATATAGAGAGGACTTTCTTGCTCGATATGATAGTATGCTATCTGGTTGCTCTTTATCTTAACATGTATACTTGTCTCCTTATATTGCCTTATGGTTACATATTGGTAAAGCCCTTAGGATGTGTACTTGACTACCAGGACTATGATGCAGATCATACTAGTGGGTCCATGGTAGTCCATAAGTTCATCCTTTAATGTTCATAGTCGTGGGTATATCGAGATAGGGCAACGATATACCAGAGTAGACTAGCGTATACGCTTCTCGACCCATGAGATGGGCGATGGATGATCCCATATCCATTGGTATTTGACATCAGAGATGGTATACGGGTGCTCAGTGGAGACTAGGTACACTGGACGGACTCTCCAAGAACACCCAGATGGTATTATATCTCACGTCAGATGGAATTTCTCTGGTGACACTTGTACAGGTTAGTCTGTAGACCCGAGATCGTCATAGAGTCTTGTGTGATTCCTACTGTGCTTTGATTTCCAACTTACCAAGTCCAAGAGGGCGTGAAAAACGGTAGTTTTTGGGTCCAGTCCCGAGTCATATATAGGCAATGAGCGATAGGAGGGGTTTCATCTCTCCCGGTATTGGGGGTTGATGTTGCGATGTGCTCGATTGGCCATAACAGGGAAGTCCCTGGCCAGAGCTGATTTAGAGATTTACTGGTAAGTGTTACCAGTAGTTTCTTGACCCATTATGAGCCTCACATCGGCATGACTTATCGGTTATTGGGGTCTGACGTTTACCACCCCAAGACTTGATATGCGACATATCTGACGAGGAGACCAGACTGTACGGCAAGTGTTACCGTCAGGCTTTTGCAAGAGTTAGAGCGGGCTTGCTTGCTGATCTTCTGATCGCTCAATACCGGGGTAGCCTTTACGTCCAGATAGTACCGCTGACGGCTTGTGGGTGCTTGATGTGATCATCACCTACTGCCGATGCATTGACGAGTCTTTAGTGTCCTACATAGAGGTTTTACCGGCTCAGGAAAAATGAAATATGAGCACATATGTGATATGTGCGGGACCGATAATAATGTGTGTATGTGATACAGTATTCTATTCTCGCGACTTTTGTATCGTTCGGTTATATGTGATATAGCCGGGTTATCAAATCAAGTGTAGATTCGATATGTCGATACATTGGATGTTAGTCAGTTATATATGATATAGCCGGATTATTAAATCAAGTGTTGATTTGATAATTTAGTGTATAATTGTATATTTGATATACTAATTTACATTAACTAACATTTGCTCACTTAAGCATTTATTTTCTCACATGTGCACACTTAATATATATGTGATATATATTAATTTGTGTTTTGTTTTTGTATCATGGTTGTTGATACAACATACATGGGTGTATGAGACTTACACTATGCTAATTATGATGTTCGGTTTAATATTTAAAGTAATTACAAAATTAGTGGATTATTGGAAAAATGCATGAAGCTTATGGAAGCTTGTGGATGCATTGACTAAGTCTACTACGTTTGTTTTACTTTAAATATTTGTTAACCTAACCATTTTAATTAGCCATGGTTATGTCTCTACATGAGTTAGTATATTATACACACTCACCCATGGTTCACTCTCTCACTTGATCATTTCATTCTCTTCTTCTTTCTTCATCTTCTTCCTCCAAAAGAAAAAGCTTTCTAGGGTTTGATTTAAGTGAGGAAAAATTGTGAGAAAAGAAATTCTAAAGTGAGCCCACTTCTTATTTCATTATCCTCTACTAGATTAGCATTTTAGTATAGGGTGTTAGCTTCACCAATCCTTCATTAGTGAAGTAGAAGCTTGAGCTAGTATTCACTCGACTTAGATCATCTTCGGCCTCGAAGACTTCAAGCAAGATCGCTCTTTTCCCCTCGTGAAGCTATGCAAGAGTCCGGGAGTTCAACGATCGCAGTGAAAGGACTACTACAAGGAGCTTTAGAAGTGAAGGACCGATCTACAAAGGTTGTATTTCTATTTCACTTAGAAGTAAAAAGGTTTACTTTGTTTCCGTATTGTTTTCTAGTTAACGATTCTAGTTTAAAGTTCCTTGAAACGACAATTTTTTGAAAATGGCATGGACGTTGCCTCCTGAAACCTTGATGCCATCGATAGGAACCCTACAGAGACTCGGGACGAGGCCAGTTATTTAGCTTTTATCCCCAGGAGAGTCTGCAGTTTTCTTCTGGATGTTACCGGTGCGGGAGTTTGGGTCATCGTGTTCGAGATTGTACTGATCCACGTGAGGGAGGGACAGCTGTACCACATGTTACCCTACCACCTTCCCCACCTCAGAGGGCGTTGCCTCTTATGCCTGTTGTTGCTCCGTGTCAGACTCATGTTCAGGGAGGCCGTGGTCGCAGTGGTTTTGTGCCGAGAGGGCGGGGTGGTAGAGGCAGAGGTTGTTAGTTATATATAAGCCCTAGAGGCCATTGTTGTACATATGATGTATATTATAGTGGATGCTTGGATATATATAGAGAGGACTTTCTTGCTCAACATGATACTATGCTATTTGGTTTCCCTTTGTCTTAACATGTTGACTTGTATTAGTTTACTGTCTTACTCTCACATGTTGATAAAGCCCTTAGGATATGTACTCGACTGCTGGGACTATGATGAGATCATACTAGTAGGGCCACGGTAGTCAAGGAGTACATTCTATAACTGTTCCTAATCGAGGGTGTATCGAGACAGGGCATCGATACACCAGAGTAGACTAGCGTATACGCATCTTGACCCATATGATGGGTGATGGATGATCCCATATCCATTGGTGTTTGACATTAGAGATGGTGTACGAGTGCTCAGTGGAGACTGGATACACTGGACGGACTCGCCGAGAACTTCCAGATGGTATTATACCTCACGTCAGATGGCAGTTCTCCGGTGACACTGGTACAGGTTAGTCTGTAGACCCGAGATCGTCATAGAGTCTTGTGTGATTCCTACTGTGCTTTGATTTCCACCTTACCATGTCCAAGAGGGCATGCAAAATGGTGGCTTTTGGGTACAGTCCCGAATCATATGGAGGCAATGAGCGATAGGAAAGGATTCGTCTCTCCCGGTATAGGGAGTTGATGTTGTGCTGTGTTCGATTGGCTATAACTGGAAGTCCCTGGCCAGGGCTGATATAGAGTACTACTTGTAAGTGTTATCGGTAGGTTCTCGACCTGTTATGAGCCTCACATCGACACGACTTATCGGTTACCGGGGTCTGACGTTTACCACCCCTAGACTAGATATGCAACAGATCAGACGAAGAGACCAGACTGTATGGTAGTGTTACTGATTGGATTCACAGAAGAATGTACAGGCTTGATTGTTGATCTTCTGATCACTCAATGCCTGGGTGGCTGTTACGTTTAGCTGACCGCTTGCAGCCTGTGGGTGTTTGATATGATCATCACCTACTGTCGGCGTATTGACGATTTTTTAGAGTTCTGCACAGAGGTTTCCTGGCTCAGGCAAAACGGAGTAGGAGCACATATGTGATATGTGCGGGACCAAGAATAATATGATATGAGATACCGTATTCTATTCTCGCGTTATATAATATCGGCCGGGTATATGTGATATAGCCGGGTCATCGGAACAAGTGTTGATTCGATGAATCGGTACATATTATATTAGTCGGTTATATGCGATATAGCCGGATTGTCGGATCAAGTGTTGATTCGATAATTTAATGTATAATTATATATGTGATATATTACATTACACTAACTAATATTAGCTCGCTTTATTGATTCATTTTCTCAGCGGGTAATACATTGAATATATGCGATATATGTTAATTGTATTATTTTCTTTTGTTGCAAAATATATTATATATGTGATATATAATATTGTAACAAGTTATGATTACAAATACAACGTGATTTGTGGAGATTAAACAAGTTAGGGTTTGATTTAGGTTAGAATTTGGGTTAGCTTTTTCAAGAAGCTTCAAGAAACTTTCTTTTGTTTTATGCTAAGATCTTTTGTGTTGATATTTTGTAGATATTTCTTAATCCAACCCAAACCTTTTACCTTAGGTTTATTCTCTACATGTGTTAAGCCCTTTATTTCTTAACTCAAGGTTGTTTTGTAACTATAACAATAATTCATTATTCATCACAAAAGGTTTCATCTTCTTCTTCCTCCTTGAAAAGCTTACTAGCTTTTGTGTTTGTGATGATTTAGTGTGAGAAATTGAAAATAAAAGAGAGCTAAATTCCAACTTCATCATCCTCATCTATTCTAGCCATTTAGATTAGGGTGTTCACTTCTCTAATAAGTTGTTTAGTGAAGTGTAAGCTTGGGTTAAAGATTCTTCAAGGTAGATCATCTTCGAAAAGGAAGACTTCAAGAAAGCATGGAACATTCCGCTTGTGGAGCCTCTCTAGAGTTCGGAAGTTCATGGATCGCGGTGAAGGGACTACTACTCGGAGCTTATGAAGTTAAGGAACGGACTACAAAGGTTGTAATCCCTTTCTCTTAGATGTAAAGATGTTTACATGCTTTGTTAACCCTAATTATCTTGCAAAGATCCTCGCTTTAGGTTGTTCGGCACTTGAAAAATTTAAATTCGGCATGGTTGATGCCTTATAGACCCTTGTGACAGTGCCTAGTAACCTTACAGTGGTATCAGAGCCTAGCTAGAGCAGTAGGCGACTTGTATACGAAGTTAAAAGTCCGCATCAAATTTGACCCCCTCTCTAGAAATTTTTTTAAAAGGTGGTTTTTTCATTATTAAAAATACTCAGAAAATTAAGTAGGTGATTCTATGGATAACTGTGAAATACGAAATCCTAATTCCCTCAAGTCGCCGCGGAACCGTGGCAATAACATGTTTTGCGCGGCGGTTCCGCGGTAGTACTTGGGTATTAGGGTTAGATGTTTCTAGGTTATATCCGTAGGTATTACTACATGCTTCTGGGAATTTTTTATAATGCTCAAGTGTTGGGTTTTCTGGAGATCTTTAGAATTCGTTGATTCGATAGTAAAGTTTAACATCGTTTTGTTTTCCGGATAATTTAGAACGTGTTAAAATGTTTGAACGGATATCAATAACTCACTTTTTCCCGACACGGAAAACTTTCAAGTGTTGGATTTTTCCTGAGTTTAAAACTTTAAGAAAATCATGCAAGCGAATCTGTGGACCCTCTAGAAGAACGTAACCTTAACTCGATTATGTGACCGTCAAAACTGCCACTGAACCCTAGGGTTTGTGGTAGTTTAGCATTGCCACATGTGAGGGGTTGGTTTGACCCTTCTACGGCTGGTTCATTGAGGCTATATCATGTTCTAGGTTTTTTTGAACTTCGCTCAAGTGTTGAGCCATTTGGGAAATCTTGGGTGTTTGTTTATTCGACCGGAAAGTTTAACATTGTCTATTTATCTAGAATGTGATACAATATATGGAATTCATATAGTTAGGCATGAAATGCGAAGTATGTGATATTTCGGATTTAAGATGTCTAAAGTGATTGTGGATTCCAAATGTTATAGTTTTACACTTTTTTTCTGTGACTGTAAGCGTAGTATGTGGTGTATCGCCGGCTTCGTTGCTATACATCAATGACAATCGGGATACGCATACTTGCTTACGTTGATGATATGAGATATTATGTGTTGCTGTGATATGTTATATTGGATCGTCGTGTTCTGAATAGCCGGGGTTTTTATGTGAGATGAGGGTTTTTATTTTCATTCATGTATAATTCAATGTATGTAATATTCTTTTATTGGGATACTTCCGGGTTGAGGTTGATGTCACCATTGTATATTATTTACTTTTTCGTATTAGGTAGAGTCGAGGAGGGGAGCACAAGTAACCGTGTTCTAGGGTCCAGTAGGAGGCCATCTCGAGGAGTCGAGACCGGGTCTCCTAACCCTAGAATTGGCAGAGTTTCTTGCCGCTCTCGTAGGGGTCTAGGGATGGGTTTGGCTATTCATCGCGACCGTGGAATCCATGTTTTATACAGGCTCGAAATAAAACACGGGCGTCCTAGTATATCCAATATTTCATATGTTATCTTCAGCTGCAATGTTCTGTGATGAGATCATATTACTGCCTAAGACGAATGCTTATACTATATATATATATATATATATATATATATGTTGATATATAAATATTACTGCTTTCGTATCTTCTAGGATGCTTAGGAAGCATAACTGATGGGTTTTATTAATGAGATTAATAAAGGAAAAGAAATCTAAAAGATGTTGTGGAATCAAAATATTATAAAAAGGGTAGCTACAGTTTTTTCTTTGCATAGCGATATATGTGATATACCCTGCACCCTATTCGATGAGGAAAGAGCCGAGATCCCTTCACCGAGAGTGACCACTTTAGCAAAACTGGCAGATGCTACAAACTCACGGTTTAGTTTTTGATTGCTTCTATAGTTTTTGCTTTGCACAGCGGTATATATGATATACTCTGCACCTTATTCGATGAGGAAAGAGCCGAGATCCCTCCACCGGGAGTGACCACTTTAGCGAAACTAGAAAAGCCTCAAAAACACTCCTTTTCAAAATCACTTGTGTCACGACCCGAAATTGGCACGTGACGGCCCTAATACTACGCAACGCCTAAAGACGTAACGCAGTAAAAGAAAACCAAAACCCAAAAATCTAAACCATGAAAATACAGAAAAGATAATAAAAGTTTTTGAAACATTTGAAATCGCAACCCAAATTCTTTAAAATTCACACTTTCTATATTTAAAATTTTGGCAACACCCCCTTTGTAAAAACTAGCCCAAAGATGAGTACAACATAATTATAAATGAAACATTCCCAAACGGGAGCAAATACACGCCCAAAGGCGGAAAACAATCACCACCACAAATATACGACGCCGTAGCGAAGAAATAAGGACAATAGAGATAAATCTGTATAAAAGAAAATAAATCCACAAATAATATACAATAACGTCCTCACCAAGTCTCTAAGTGAACAACATAATAGTAGATGGAGAGTACAAAATACAACGAATGTACAATAAAAAATACAGATAACCAGCAAAACCCACCTAAGCAAAATAGCACACTGTGAGCCGATGCGGTATCTGTAGCAAAAGATGATAAATGAATAGCCTGCCTCGACTACTCTGGGGAACACCCTGCAACACCTGTGGCATAACGGGGGTGAGTCGCCAACTCATGAATTGTAAATTACATATGCAGGTAATCGCAGGTAAGTACGTACAGCATGAATCTAAGATATGCGCTTACAAAAATAACAGGTCATAAGAATGCAGAATAACGGAAAGTACACTAGCAGGTACGATCAATATTGAAGCAATAATAAACATGACAATAGTATGCGATAAGGGTGTGAGAATGTAACTATGCAGCAATCATAAAGGGTACACAAACAGGTACTACCAATATATGGAACAGTGCATAAAAAGATAAGTGTGAGGTATGGAGAGAAATATGCCATCCCACGGAATCCTGTCATCGTGGTAGGATCACAATCCATCAAGACATTCAAATCCCAATTCCTCAAATCAGCCCCCAAATTGGGCTCTCATATCATATAAGTCTCACATCTCCTCAATGTACAATATCAAGTAATCTCCTATATCCCGAATGTACAAATCAGCAATCCCTTATGTATGTCCAATATCCATCTCAATGAATCACCTAATAACCCAAATCAAATTTCAAGTAGAATTGTAACATCCTAAAGGTATATATTTGCAGAAATAAAGATGATGGGGTCAATACACATATATTAGCGTTCCACTCCGCTAATATTGGTGTAAGGGTATATATAACAACGGCTAAATTCCCTGTTATATATACAAAGGTGTTAAAAGAAATATCATGAAAACGATGTGCCAAGCATCGACACAAAAATACTGATCTATCAGATGTCGTCACCAAGACTAGCATCCTGATAGGTATGTATCATACGCTATCCGGAAAGCACGAGTGCCTAGCTTTGACCCTCGCCTCTCGACGTATCTATACGTACATGACTCCCAGCGGTATCCCCACGATCCCCGCCGAGTCATTGGTACTGTCACCGGTAGGTACTCGCCGGCCTTCAGGCTCAATCGGCAAAGTCCATCGATCTTCTTGCCGAGGGGAACCATACCGGGCCCCACCATGTACCCTCATACGACACCCACTTCTGGTATGGGGTATAAAATCAAAACCGATAAATCTCATGGTGGCTGCGCAAATATCATATCAAGGAAACCGGGTTTTTCAATGTATGCATAATTTCATGAACTCCCGCGGTTCCCAAATCCAGAAAACATCATGTAAAATCCAAATAACAATGCGCAAATCCAGGAATGAATATGTGCGATATATCTGAAATGCGAGTATATAAATGAAAATATGTAGCTCAAACCAGATGTATGCAAAATCAATAAGGTACAGCAAAGTATAGATGTCTACCTATAAGTAAATGATATGACATACCCCACTGGGTATAAATAAAATATGAGCAAGGTATACCTGTAGATGTATCGTAAAGGGTATATGTACCTATCACTAATGGTACGATACTCTATAAGTATACAAGTATGGTAAATGTCATAAGTGATGAGCAGTACGAATCGGTGTCACTGGGTCCCTAACCAAGCAATACAGTATCTATAATGGTTTGTGTGTGACATGGCAATTACTGATGGCGTGTGTGTAGCATACAATCCGTGCTCGTGCAACATGAAATAATTTGTGTAGTGTCCTACGGCTACTAGTCACAGTACAACTATATCTAAGTAACAGGGTAAAGGCGCAATTCTAACAATGACGTAGAATATGCGACAAGTATTAGAATCCTAGACCAGACGCATAACGCCATGCGGGCGATTCCCCTGTGGATGTTAAATCTACTCACCTACGCTCCCCTCTAGGTGAATCCTACCACCTGTTTCCCCCTGTAGCTGTGTCCGTAGTCCCCGCCAGCAAACCTGAAAATTAAAGAAGGAAATCATATATAAGCAAATTATCTCGCAAAACGCGATATCGACACTAAACCAGAAACTCGCGTCGCGAACCAAACGCGCGTGTGCACGATACGCTAAAACATGTGTATACGCGTCTAAAACTACCGCGACATGCCGCGGCACGCTGGATCGCAGAACCCACTCACGTATCGCGCGTATCGCGCAAACACAACGAACTAGAAATATGATATATTGTCCCAGATTTTCCTACAGGTCAGAACTCACAAAACTACACATGCCAAAACACTATAGAACACAGCAGACTACCCTACACGAAAACCCAACACCTAGTTCCTCTTCCTGGCCGCAATTTGCGGCCAGATTGCATTAATTGGCGGCCTGGGTAGGGAATGGGTGGCTCGTGTTCTGGTGGTGTGTTATAGACCTAGTGTGCATGCTCCAATCTCCTCAATTTTATTCTGAAGGGTCCGGGTCAATAGCAGATCACAGAAAGCCATAATATCGCTCAAAAACACCGATTTGCACACAAATGTAAACCCCATGGTATTTTAGTGAAACCTGGGGTTAAACTCAGTTCAAGTGACCCTAATAACACTAAAATAGGCTAGGTTAACTAACACAATCGTCATTTAATCACAAGTCCACATAATCACCATAATTAGCACAAAAATCTAACTTTAAACGCAAACCGACGCTAAACTACACACAACTAAAGCAAACTAGGAAATCGGGTTCAAGAATTATACCCTATGGAACCCTAGAAGGCAGGTGAAGAAGTGAATGAAGGAGATGAGCTGCTGTAGTTGCTGGGGCTGCTGCCGCTACAGCTGCTGCCACTGCTGTCTACTGATGCTGCTGCTACTGTTGTTTGCTGCTGATGCTGATGATGGTGCTGCTGTTGGTGCTGCTGCTGCTTGTGTGTGTGTGTGTGAGAGAGAATGAGAGTGAGAGAATGAGAGGAAAGAGAATGAGAATGAGAAATGAGAGCAAGGCAAGAACCCCTCCCTCTCTCCCTCTCTCTCATCATTAAATGAGCATGGCCTAAACCATGTAGCACCATGCTTCTCTCTCTCTCTTAAGGTCAACATTCAACCCAATTTAAAAACCCTTTTAAATTCATTTTTCATTTTTCTTTTTAAAAGAACAACCATGCAAAGAAAACCCAAAGCACTTAATATAAATTTTAAAACAAGCTTAAAGAAATGGTTAGCTCACCATATTGCTAATCATGTCAAAACACCAAATTAACATCCTAGTTAACATGCACAAGTGTGTGCAAGCCTAGGAAAAATCTAATAAAATATCCATTAAATAGGATAAAATAATTAAAAATCAATTTGGTAAACTTTTTATTAAAAACCATACATTAAAATATAATTAGCCACAAAACACATTCTAAGGTGTTACAATCTCCCCCCTTAAAAGAAATTCGACCCCGAATTTAAAAAAATACTGCTACGCGTACCTTCAAAGAGAAGATTACAACTCTCAAATCTCGCTCGCAGCCTCCCAAGTGATTACCTCACTATACGGCTACGTCCAAGAAAACCCTTCACAGATGGCAAGACCCTTGACCGACGTTTCTCCACCTGCCGAGCCATTAACATAACTGGCTGCCGGTGAGCGAAACGATCGCGTCCAAGCCGAAAGGTCTGGTGCCAAATCATGTGAGAAAGGTCATGAAGGTAATTGCAAAGTACCATCTCAAGGAATACGGGGTGAAAATTCAATAATTTGGGCGGAAGTGCCAAATTAAAGGCAACGAAACTAACCCGCTTATAGGATCTCAAAAGGACCTAAAATCCCGGGACAAGCTTCCCAATATCCAACACGTCATTCATCGGAAAAATCCGCAGGAATACATGATTTTCCACTACGCACATAAGTCTACGACCAACACGGTCGGTATAAGACCACTGTCCGCCCTGGGCTACTCTCATCCTGACCTGAAACAACCGGATCATCTTCCAAATCTCTAGACTAGCTGGGGTCCAAAAATCACACATACACAGAGTCAGAAAACAACAGACTGGTGATTGACACGACCTAATCCCTAAACCTAAAAGTTGCCATTTGGAGTGTCTCCTGATAACAGCTATCGAAGGAGAACCCTAACGATGGCGAGTGACGATCCCCAACTGCTGACAACAAATAACACAAACACACAACTTAACAAAGAACAACTGAGCAAACTGAGTATAACCGGACGACAAGCATCCGAATTGTAACATTTCAAAATAATAAAATATTATTTTTGGGAATTTTTATAATTTAATATTATTTTATTGATTATTTTAATATTAAATTTATAATTAAATACCGATAAATGAGAAAAAATTATGGAAAAATTATGGAAAATTCTAAAACAGCGTATTTTATGGAATTATGCCATTTTTATGTTTTTATGAGCATTTATATGCTAATTTAGTAATAATCGCGATTAAAAATCGCTAATCGGTTTTTTTAGCATTTTGTGCAAAATATGCACATATCATTTTTGTTTTACACTTGTGCATTTCTACCATGTTACTTTGGGTTTACTATTGATGAGAGAAGGAAAATGGAATTTGAAAAGAAAAAGAAAAGGTTTTGGATCAGAATATTAGGTATGGTGAAGAGAGAGAAAGGTGAGGGTTTTGTTGACTTGGTCTTAAGCCATCCCTCTCCAATTATTTACACATCTCTCTTCTCTTCCTCCTCCATTGCTGCTGCTGCTGCTGCTGCCTCTCTCTCCCTCATCATAAAATCCCCCAAAACACCTCAATAAACATCTCAAAACCCCACTCCCATTTCACAAAAAATGTACACAAGCTCACAAGCATGCCTTTGGACCAAGAAAGTAGTCATTTTGGCGCTGTTGAGGATTCATGAGGGTATTATGAGGTAATTTCTTCACAATTAGAGTGTTATTGCTTATGCTTAAGCTTCAATTCAAGTTTCATATCGATATCGTGTAATTTGGTGAGTTTTGGACCAACTTAGAGAGGGTTAGGGTAAAGTTGAGATGTGGCTTTGCAATTGGACCCTAATGGTGACCTTAGACCCTATATTGACTAAGACCCTGGCCTAGCACAACCTGAAACCCAAAAATACGGATTTACAGAACTTTTCATGTCGGTTTGTGAGGAATTGGAGCGTGCAGGTGAATCTGGAGTGATCCGGGGCCAATAATAGAAAAGTAAACAATACTGGGGGCTTAGATAGACCACCAGGAGACCACCTTATGCAGAAAAGAGCCAAAATCCCTTGTAGTGCCGGCCAGGCCGGTTTTTAGGGGTATGTGGCCGGCCTCGCTGTAAAGTTAGGTGCCTAAATGGCTTCGGTAGGTCATATTTATCCTGTACATCACCCCAGAGTTGTTTAATTGCCTTGTTTTGACCTGAACAGAAATCTGGGATCGTTTTCTTGGGTTGCTGCTTTGAATTGAGTTATTGTTTTCCATATTTCGATTTCTAGAATTTCATATTTGGGTTTTAACTCGGTCACTTGGCGTTTGTACGACTACATCGAGTGATTTCGGGTTGTTTTGCGAAGGCTAACCATAGGTTCTAACCTATAAGCCTTTTAGCGTATCGTGTTGGTTTTCGCGTGTCGTTTTAGTTTCGATTTGGTTTTAATGCGATGCGATACGTGCGATGTGTAGGTACCCACGCGACGATCCGAGATGATGCAGAAGATGAAGGCGTTATCGACACCGACACGAAGGATACAGGTGAGTAGATTTATATCTACGGGGAGAAGTCGGGTGGATGGCGTATAGCACCCCCGCAGTTCGTGGTGATGTATACGAATACGTATACACACATATATTGATTATATATTGATGTGTATATTTACACATGGGTATGGGACTATGTGTTTATATACTGGATTTGAGGATAGTAATTGGGATTTGAGATGAATCGATAAGATTGGGCTTGAGGACAGGAGATCGGTGATGTGATTTGGTTCGTATTGAGATAAGACATGATGTTTAGCGGGTATTTTGACGTAGTAATTCTTACACCTGCATGCATACATAGATGGTATCGGTATTGTACTAGACGTAGATCAGTACCCCGATCATGATATTTGATAAAGAGGATACCGGATGAATAGTATGATGAATGTGATATTGACCCGTACCCAGATTTGGGATGCCGTACGACGGATTTACGTACGAGCTATATGTTGATGATTGATACGCACTCTTGACTTGGGATGTCTGATTATAGATATGGTATCGGATATGATATTATTGAGGCGGGATCACCGACTAATATATATACAGGTATGTATATGTATCGACTCAGATGTTAGGCGGTTTCCTTACCTGTAGTCCAGCTTGTTAGCTTAGCCCTTTAGTTTAGTTTAGTTGTTAGATTAGATTCGATTCTTACCTATTTCAAAAACTAACGAATCGTGGGTATTTTAAAAGACAGCCCAAGGGATCCTACGGATATTTCAAAAGACGTGTCTTTTCATAAAAACACCGTAGCCCCTATTTCAAAACCCCATGGTTCGTGTTATTTCAAAAGGCACCATTTGTAGGACTTAGATTAATGCAGGTTAGTTATAGTTGCGTCTAGTATTCAGCTCCCGCTCATTTTTGTGGTTCGCTTCGCATCGCATGCTTATATTATGTTTCATACTCCATTATTGATGTCATGCTGTTAGGACACCAGCACCATTACCGATGATGCGTATGTACCACATCACTTACTTGCCGGCTCACACACATCTTCATCAGTAATTGCCATGTCACGTACACCTTAGAAAATATTATTGCATCGACAAAGGTTGTTAGCTAATAATTTAGACATGATATTAGTGTACTTGCCTTATATGCTAGATTAGACATTGTAATTATTACTTGTTACATCATGCATGTTATTATTCATTGTTATGCCGCATTCATGGATTTTTATGCCTATATGCACTGTTTACATGCTATTGAGGATTGGATTCGGATTTCCATGAGATTTTCTAGATTTGGGGGAAAACCGCAAAACTTATATAAACTTCTTTTCTCTCTTTAAAATAAAAAGTGCGGTTTTCTGATGATGTATGAGTCGTCCACCATGAGTTTGCTGATGGATTTCGAGACCCGATTCGAGGAGTTGGATGAACCGTTTCGGGTACATGGTGGGCCCGGTGCGGTATCCCGGGGCGAGAAGGTCGTGTTGTTGACGTTGAGCCTGGCAGGGGAGCACTACCGACCGGTGATTTTACCCGACGCGTCGGATATCCGGAGGATACCGTCGTGGTCTTGAGATTGATGGTAGGGGCCGGTCTGGACTGACGGCGCCCTGGATATTGAGACTAAGACATTGAGATTTCGAGATATTGAGGTACTGATATTTGATGATACAGGCCAGTCCGGATAGCCGGAGCCTGAGATATTGAGATATTGGGATTTATGTTTTGTGTCGATGCTAGACACTGTTTATGCTGATTTCATTTATGTTACCTCATTTTAAAAATGCAGAAATCTCACTAAGTTATGAAAGCAGTTTCTTCAGTATATGTATTCTGTTTTCATGCATTCATACATCATCCATATTATATATTGCTATCTAAGGCACTGACATGAGCACTTGGTTTTACTGTCGTTTAGAGGTATACCCTAGCCATTGCTATAGGCTACTGGTTATATAATTGAGGATATATTATGATAATTGACCTAGGTTGCGTTATTTATGTGATTTCTTTCCGTAGATGTTTTTCTATTCACGAGTTGGCAACTCACCCCCGTTGTGCCCAGTTTCTTGCAGGTTTGCCGTACAGGTTTCATTACGGCTTTGCGGGCATAGTTTCCTACGGGTGATTTGCTAGTAGGTGGATTTACTTGTATCGTACCCCCATTTTTATATCTTGTATATCATTATTCCGTTGTATCTAGAAGTTCCATCAACCAAACATGTATTTATTTGAGATAGAGACCAGTGTTGTTTATTCTATCGACCTTAGAGCCGCGCTTTGTATTTATACGGATTTCATGCTGTTTTGAGTTTCCATTTCTGTTGTGATCCTCGCCTTTCGGCATTGTATATTATATTGCTTGCGTGGTTGTGACCGTCGATTGACGAAGAGTTAGCTCCCGCTTGGGGATGCATTTTCCCTTATATATGCTTTATCAGGTTTTGTATCCGTTTGGGGTCAGTTTTTACAAAGGAAATTCTGCCGAAATTTTTAGAAAAGACTTGTGATTTTAAAATGCAAATTTCGGCGTATGTTGCAAACTACTTGATTTAAATTGGTTTTCCTCCACTCTACTACTTTTTTTCGTGGTTTGGATTTCTGGGTTTTCGGCTTACTTAGATTACGTACACCTCGAGACGTTTCGTAGTTTAAGTGCTGGTCATGTTCCGTACTTTCGGGCCGTGACACGAATGGAGCCACACCCTGACTAAACCTGGTAGACACCATAACGAAATTCATGGAGATCTTCTCCCACTCCTACTTCGGAGCGGTTAAAGGTTGCAACTCTCCAGCCGGCCTCAGATACTCAACCCAAGCACACCACAAGACAGACACGTTGAAACGAAACCCAGAGCTTCTATTTACATCCTTTGCCACCGGTAACTATTACACAAGTCACGTCAATGTTGGTGGAACTCGAATGGAAACAGAGAGTTGACTGATGTGCCTGTCCTAGGATTTCACGTCTCTACCCAATAATATCAGGTACACAAACGCGTCCCTAACTTAGCACACCGTGTCTCAACTCAAGGATTTCGAATCATTACCCAGCCGAGTATGCTCAAGTATCTCTGACGAACGAGCATTGACGGGCAGAGTCTCGCGAAAGCGATTAAAGAAAAGTGGTCGGGCGCGGACATGAGCAAGCTATCCCCTCCGTAGAGACGAACTTAAGCTGTACTCAACGATCGCACAAGAACTGTAAATCTGCAGAAGACTATCACAACAATCAAAATCTGCTGCAGGAAGATGTACATTAAGCTCTGGTGGTCCGTGAAAATCTGACACGACTCTCAAACAAATAGTGTTTCCAAATCTCCAACGCAAAACCACCGCGGCCATCTCCAGATTATGAGTGGAATATCTTTCTTGTACTTCCTCCTGATGTAGGGAAGCAAAAGCGGTAACTCTATAGTGTCACCTCACTACACAATCGAGCCCACTCAAGAAACATTACAGTTAAACAACAAAGTCGCCCGAACCGGAAAGCAAAGAAAGAACTGATGCAGTTGTTAACCGAATCTTCAACTGCCGAAAACTACGCACACATGCCTCAGTCCAAAGAAAAGAAACCTCCATTCCGGTCAATTCAGTCGACGGTGCAGCACTACTCTAGCAATCCTGCATGAAACGACAGTAAGAACCTGCTAAGCCCAAAAATCTGCGGACCTCCGTCCTGCACACAAGTCTGGACCTAAGCTGTACGGCCATGATCTCCTTCGGAACCATACATAACCGTCTCCCGTGACAACAAGACCTAGAAGTCAACACAAACAAGCCTGAAGAAACACTCCGAGAATCTAGCAAACCGCTGGGGCTCTACCAACGCTTGCACAACAAATCCTCAAGTGCTACTCCTGTTCCTCAAGACACATTAAATAGAACAGAATGTCGTAATAACATAACAATAACTGGTAGAGGAACGGCCTGAAGAAATCCGGTTCATCACATCTACGAATGCTGCTAGGGCACCAGTGAATCCAATGACTCACCAAAACACACAAAGCCCGTAGCATGTATAAGGCAGTCTTCAGAATGCCATCACTCCGAATCGCAATAATGATGACCTGATCTCGAACAAACTTAGAAAATGTCTCACACTCTGGAGCTGATCGAAGAAATCGTCAATGCGAGGTAAAGGATACCCATCCGCACCGTAAGACGGTTCAATTAACGATCCGTCGATATACAACCCTAAACTGTCGTCTTTCTCTTTGACAAACAGAAATAGGAGCTTCCAAAAGAGAAACGCTCAGATGCACAAAACTCCCTAACAAACAACTCTGCAGCTGATCCTTAAGCTCCCTAAGCTTCGCCGTCTCATCTGGAACAACGTCGGAAAAATTCTCGCACGAAAAGAACCCGGTGCAACAATCCCACTGTGGCTCCGGTATCACCAATGAACGCCAAGAATCCACGACATCTCCTCAAAAGCCGACTAATGAAAAGGCTGAATTCAAGCTGTGAGAGGCAGCACAACTATCCACCTGCACAACAAGAACTGACTCGCCGGGAAAACAATTCTTGACTGTTTCCTCACGGTAGTCCACAGATGCCTAGCACGTAGCTGACCAGTCCGTACCCAGGAGAACGTCAAATCCAACATCTCTAGAAGGATCGAAACGACGGACAAATCTCTATCGCCTATCCGATTGGCACACAACTGAAATACGTGTTGCGCAACAAAAGAATCGCTGACAGAACTTAACACAACAAACGGCTAATCTACCTAACACGACTCTCGTCCCAACCACGGCACAAATTGTGGAAAACAACAAATACATAAAAAGAACATGCGAATTAAGGATACCTGAAAACTCCACATTGGACGCCTGCACGTCCCGATGAGTAGAAGCAAACTCCTGTGTCTTCCCTCTACCCGTAACTGGCTGAACTCCTCTGGTAGACTGATTCCTCTGAGCGAACCTTCCATGTCCATGGCCTCTTTGAGTACGATCCTGACGTCGTGCTGAGGAACAATCCCTGACGAAGTGCTGAAGGCTTCCGCATCGAAAACATCCACGCACTGACTGCTGACCCTCTTAGGAATGAGAGCTGAACGACTGTCCTCATCCTAAGCCTCTGCTACTCCCGCGACGGCCACGAAATCTGTCTCGATGACCAAACCTCTGTCTCTGGGATGGTACACTGGTATGAGTCCTCCACTGTCCTGGAACTCTCAGCGTCTCAGGAATATGTGCCTCGTCAACTGGGGCTGCAACCACGGGTGCTATATAGGTGACTGACTGCTGCATGCTGATCCCAAGGAACAACTGAGTAACGGGGGTAACAACCTCCTGTCGCATCGCTCGAACGACATCAACCAATGAACTCATAGTCTGGCGAAAGTCCTGCATCTCTGCCACAAGCCTATCGATACTATATGTCGAAAGCTGATCCGTCTGCACCAGTGCAACTATAGTGCCATCCTGGTCAGTACTCGTCTCACCCGAGCCAACTCTGACCTCGGCCCTCACTGCATCACTCTGAGTCCCCATAGTCATCGGTGGCAATGCTATAAATAGAGATAAGATTCGATAAGAATAAGGAAATCGAATCGCAAGGATATGAGTCATCAAGGAAGGAATTTCAAGCAATTGTACTTAGGTCACTTAAAGGCGAAGTACAGCATCGTGGGTATGCTGCAGATATACACACACTACGTCACTCTGCTTAAGCTATCTACTCCATCATACCAAGGTCATCCTATACTCCGAAAGGTAAAACCTAGCGCTTTGATACCAACTTCGTTACGACCCAAAATTGGCACGTGACGGCCCTAATACTACGCAACACCTAAAGACGTAACGCAGTAACAGAAAGCCAAAACCCAGAAATCTAAACCCTGAAAATATGGAAAAGATAATAAAAGTTTTTGAAACATTTGAAATCGCAACCCAAATTCTTTAAAATTCCCACTTTCTATATTTAAAATTTTGGCAACACCCCCTTTGTAAAAACTAGCCCAAAGATGAGTACAACATAATTATAAATGAAACATTCCCAAACGGGAGCAAATACACGCCCAAAGGCGGAAAACAATCACCATCACAAATATACGACGCCGTAGCGAAGAAATAAGGACAATAGAGATAAAGCTGTATAAAAGACAATAAATCCACAACTAATATACAATAACGTCCTCACCAAGTCTCTAAGTCAACAACATAATAGTAGATGGAGAGTACAAGATACAACGAATGTACAATACAAAATACAGATAACCACTAAAACCCACTTAAGCAAAATAGCACACTGTGAGCCGATGCGGTATCTGTAGCAAAAGATGATAGATGAATAGCCTGCCTCGACTACTCTGGGGAACGCCCTGCAACACCTGTGGCACAACGGGGGTGAGTCGTCAACTCGTGAATAGTAGATAACATATGCAGGTAATCGCAGGTATGTACGTACAGCATGAATCTAAGATATGTGTTTACAGTAATAACAGGTCATAAGAATGCAGAATAATGGAAAGTACCCTAGCAGGTACGATCTATATATGAAGCAATAATAACATGACAATAGTATGCGATAAGGGTGTGAGAATGTAACTATGCAGCAATCATAAAGGGTACACTAACAGGTACTACCAATATATGAAACAGTGCATAAAAAGATAAGTGTGAGGTATGGAGAGAAATATGTCATCCCATGGAATCCTGTCATCGTGGTAGGATCACAATCCATCAAGACACTCAAATCCCAATTCCTTAAATCGGCCCCCAAGTTGGGCTCTCATATCATATAAGTCTCACATCTCCTCAATGTACAATATCGAGTAATCTCCTATATCCCGAATGTACAAATCAGCAATCCCATATAGATGTCCAATATCCATCTCAATGAATCACCTAATAACCCAAATCAAATTTCAAGTAGAATTCTAACATCCTAAAGGTATATATTTGCAGAAATAAACATGATGGGGGTCAATACACATATATTAGCGTCCCGCTCCACTAATATTGGTGTAAGGGTATATATAACAACGGCTAAATCCCCTGTTATATATACAAAGGTGTTAAAAAAAATATCATGAAAACGATGTGCCAAGCATCGACACAAAAATACTGATCTATCAGATGCCGTCACCAAGACTAGCATCGTGATAGGTACGTATCATACTCTATCCGGAAAGCACGAGTGCCTAGCTCTGACCCTCGCCTCTCGACGTATCTATACGTACAAGACTCCCAATGGTATCCCCACGATCCCCGCCGAGTCATTGGTACTGTCACCGGTAGGTACTCGCCGGCCTCCAGGCTCAATCGGCAAAGTCCATCGATCTTCTTGCCAAGGGGAACCATACTGGGCCCCACCATGTACCCTCATACGGCACCCACTCCTCGTATGGGGTATAAAATCAGAACCGATAAATCTCATGGTGGCTGCACAAATATCATATCAAGGAAACCGGGTTTTTCAATGTATGCATAATTTCATGAACTCCCACGGTTCCCAAATCCAGAAAACATCATGTAAAATCCAAATAACAATGCGCAAATCCAGGAATGAATATGTGCGATATATCTGAAATGCGAGTATATAAATGAAAATATGTAGCTGAAACCAGATGTATGCGAAATCAATAAGGTACAGCTAAGTATAGGTGTCTAACTATAAGTAAATGATATGGCATACCCCACTGGGTATAAGTAAAATATGAGAAAGGTATACCTGTAGATGTATCGTAAAGGGTATATGTACCTATCACTAATGGTACGATACTCTATAGGTATACAAGTATGGTAAATGTCATAAGTGATGAGCAGTATGGATCGATGTCACAGGGTCCCTAACCAAGCAATACAGTATCTATAAAGGTGTTAGTGTATATGCCCTATGGGCCATTATTGTATCATACTAGTTTGTATATTACTTAATGGAAGCTTGGGATATTCACATGTATATAACAGTCTTTCTAAACATGGTAGTATGCTACTTGGTTTATCTATCTTAATATGTAAGTATACATATTGATAGAGCTCTTAGGATCTTGCTTGACTACCAGTGTTGTGATGGCAGTCACACTAGTGCGGGCTGGGTAGTGTACAGGCATATCCTTATTCAGGTCCCTAGTCGTAGGATTATCGAGACAAGGGCATCGATACTCCGGAGTAGACTAGTGTGTACGCTTCTCATCCCAGTTGGGGAGATGGTCTGTCCCACAGCCGTCAGTACGTCGTACTGGAGATAGTATGCAGGTGCTCGTTAGGTTACGGGTACACCGGACAGGACTTACAGGGAACTGTTGGTTGGTTTTATACCGGTCGTCAGTTAACAGTTCCCAGGTGACATGAGTACAACATAGTCCGCAGACTTGACACTGCTACTTCGCCTCGAGTGTGTCCCACTGTTCTTAGATTGCTACCCTACCACGGCTCAAAGGAGTCGTGCAAACAGGTAGCAGTTGGGTGCAGTCCCGAGCACTTGGAGGCAGTGGCGGTTAGACAGGATTCGTCTCTCCCGGTATTGGGAGTTGATATCGCGATGTGTCAGAGAGACATTACGCAAAGTCCCTGGCCAGGACAAGCGAGATTTGCTGGTAGGTTCCAGTAGTTTCTCAGGGTGTAATGGGCTTCACTCCGACATGACTTATACCGCTATTAGGGGACGCTTGCCGCCTCCTAGGCCCGATATGCGATAGTCTTAGACGAACAGACCGGACTGTATGGAGATTGTCACATCAGACTCAGTAGGAGTTCGGATGGGTTTCCTCATCGGCCTTCTTATCGACATCTACCTGGGGACCGTTACGTTCAGCTAGTGCCGCTTGCGGTCTGTGGTTAAACCCACTGCCAGCGTAGTAGTCGAGTCTCTAGAGTCCCACACAGAGAGTTTCCTTACTCCAGGCGAAACGATATAGAGGTCGTATGGTTTTACGACAAGGGTTCGGACGCATACGTGTGTTTACGCACGTACGACATCCGGACAGTTTTTACTAGCCGGCTTTGGTTTAAGCCAGTTTCTAGTATCCGGTTATTGGATTTATACAGTCTAAAGTTTTTCCGTGTTTTCACGGATAGGAGGGGCGTTCTCGTAATTTTGCGAGAAGCCTCTAGAAGATGGTGACTTGAGGGTTAAGGTAGAATATGCATTAAATGAGATTAGTGACTCATTTGTGTGATTCATCCATGTCATTAATGCATCATAAATGCTTAATGACTCATGGAGATGAATCACCCATTTGTATTTATGAAGCATGGTTGTTAAATCCATTATTTTCTTTTATGGATAAATAATAATGCTTCATATATATTATGATAGATCATTATCCCATTCCATTCTCTTGCTCACTTTCTCTCTCCTCAAGCTCTCTCTCTTCAAACCTTAATCCTCCCCTCTCATGTGTTGAGACCAAGTATTAGAATAGACTACTTAATCCTTAACCATTCTCTATATCACCTAGGTTACTTAGATTAGCGATTTAAGAAACCTAGTTACCTCAAATTAGAGGTGAAGCTTGTAGTAAAGCTCTCGGGTGGATCATCCACTACATAGAGAAGGCCGGAGAGGACGTGGAGAACGAAAAGGCGAAGGACATAGTTCATCAGGTATAATCACTTTTCATAGTAGTTGTTAGCTTCTATGATTCTTGTTAGTTATCGTTTAGCAAAGATTCTCGGTTAGTCGATGTTTACGCCTAAAACAAGATCGTTTTTCATTATTCCGCCTCCCCGCAAGTCATGGGGTGTTGTACATCGACATACAGTTGTATCAGAGCCTCGCTAAACAATAATTAACTCATTAGCAAAGTCGTATGAATTTCGAACGCAAAACGTACCGAAAAAGACATCGATATCACAAGTTTCTGTCGAATTTAAAACAGGCTCTAAAAATTTTTCAGGGAGCTGCAGAATAACCTACAGAGAATTGTAAGAACACTGGTGAAAAATGGGTTCCTGAATCGGCCATACAGCCACGGAACCGCGGCCGATCCCACCGATCCGCCGCGGATCCGCGGCCGAGTTGGGGCCGATTCAACCCAATTTCCTCCAGTTATTCTTCTGTGATATTTTTGTATTTTCTGGAATGTTTATTTTCTGCTCAAGTCTCAGGTGTACAGAGAAGTTTTGGGAGTAGAATTTGATATGTTTGCTCGATCGAAATTATACGATGTTTGCTAATTTGATTATATCTGTGATTGTATAATGTGTTCGTAAACCTCCCCTAACTGCTAGTATGTTGGTTGGCAGGGGGTTGCACATTTCTGTAATGGTTTTTACTGTTTGTGGTTGTGAACTGTATTGGACTGTTGTGATGATTAGCCGGGGTTTGAGATGGGTTGTTCTATTCATTCATTCATTGTAATTGTAATATGTTGTAATATTATTTTGCGGGGCACATCCAGGTTGCGGTTGTAGCCACCCTTGTATTATTTAAGTTTACTGTTTTTGCTCCTAGGATAGACCCAAGGTGGGGTGCACAAACTACCGGGTATTTTGAAGTGTTTAGTGAACTACTCACGTTGTTGAGGGAGACCGCTTCACTTCGGGTATTTGGCAGGTAGTTTGTCGTACCCGTAGGTGTCTAGGGTGGGGTAATGGCTATTCATCACAACTGTGTAATCCGTCTTTTGTTGCAGGCTTTAAACAAACGCGGATTACATGCAAATCCAATAAAGTTCATATGAGATCTCGAATGCCTATTATTGCATCTGACGAATGTACAATATCTATATATGATAGCTATTTAGACGTCACTTATGTTTTACACCCGCGCTAGCCTAGCCCCCGCTCTGCCGTTAGTTAAGTAACCTAACAGGTGACGGGACCTAGTGGCGAATGCGGATGACATAAGAGGACGTTGTATTTTCGTTGTTTTCTGCAATGATAGGTTAATGATGGGACACATTATTTATAATGCAAAGAAAATAAACCAAAAGATGAATCGTTGGAACAATTTAAAAGAAACCACTCGGTTATTTTAAAACAGATGATATTTTTAAATTGCGGAGCATTTACCACTCCTTTTAAAAGCTATCAGGTTCCTTCGGTCATATCAAGTTCACTACGTTCACGGTTTCGCCAAAACCATTCGTAGCCCTCCGTCATTTCATTTGGGTATTCAGTAGTATTCAAGCTATGTATTTTGACCTAACGCCAAGGCATAGTGTTTGGTAGCTGCTGGGTATTCATTTGTCGCATAGATAGATGAGTTAGTTTGGGACAGTCGTATTATCATTTTGGCCGAACGTCAAGGAAATGTACGGATGGGTTCAAATTAACAAGATAATGACGGGTAGAACTTGACATGTGACTTATGACATTTTGACCTAATGCCAAGGTCATAAGAGCATGGGGAAAAAATTTATATCGGGAATTTCTAAAGAAACTGAAATTTGCAAAGAGATGCATACCATTTGGAGTTTGATGAATGTTGGTAGGATTCCTTCAACATTATCATACGATGATATTTGGATCCCTATCCTACTGTGAGTATATGCTACTCATCAGGAGATTCGTCACTTAACGATCAATGCTATAAACTAAGAAGGTGTCAAGAAAGGTGTCAGCGGGGTTACGCCCCCAGAGAAAAGAGGATATTTAATTAAGAAACTTCGTGAAAGCGTTGGAAAACCTCCCTCGAAGTACCGACACCAGCCTGGCTGAACGGTTAAGCAAGTATTGTACAGTGAGAATAGTCCTGGCTAATTGTTCATTTATGGTTTGAGGAAGGATTCGAGAAACAGTGGGAGCCATCCAGTTTAGATAAATTAAAAACCACTCTAAACTTGCAAGAGCATAATGCTAAAGAGTTTTCTTCTCTCTCTCCTAATTGCAGCGACCCTGAAAATGACTGGACTTAAGTCACTTTTAGAGAAAAATATACTGACAGGGCCAAACTATAAAGATTGGCTGCGGAATGTCAAAATGGCTTTGACCTATGACAAATTGGGGTACGTCCTCACCGCTAAGGCACCTGCAGTCCCAGGTCCCAAATCCAGTAACGCGGATAAGAAAATCCGCAAAACCTGGGAGTATGATTGCGCGAAGGCTAAGTGCATCGTGCTTGCCTCGATGAACAATAAACATCAGAGGAGGCATGAGGATATGGAACTAGATGCCATATTTCTCCATACAAACGAACTTTATGGAGAGCAATCTCGTATAGCAAGATACGAGACCTCAAAGAACTTGTTTCGAGCGAGGTTGGCCGTCGGATCATTGGTAGGAGAACATGTCCTAAAGATGATCGGCTATATAGAAGAGCTCGCAGACCTTGGGACGACTTTGGATAATGAGCTCTATACAGACCTTATTCTCCAGTCCCTTCCTTCCACCTACGCACAGTTTATTCTGAACTTCAACATTCAAAGAAAAGAAATTGAACTTCCGGAACTCCTTAACATGTTGAGGAGTGCAGAGGGCACCTTGCAGAAGGAAAGGGAAATACCCGCTATGTTTGTCAGCGGTGCTTCTTCTTCCGGGTCCAAGGCTAGGGCCAAAGGAAGGAAAAATAAGGCCGCCACCAAACCTAAAGGAGGTGTAAGTAAGGTGGGAGGGAAGTGAAAGAAAATGTTTGCGGTACCGGTAGTGGCCCAGGATGAGTGCTTCCATTGTCACAGGAAATGGCACTGGAAAAAGGATTGCAAGGCGTGGAATGCCAAGAACCAGGAACCGAAGCAAGCTGTGGCTTCGACTTCAGTTGTGTTTGTAATTGAGAATTGTCTGTCAATCAACTCTACTTCCTGGGTATTGGATACCGGATCAGGATCTCATATTTGCAATTCATTGCAGGCACTGAGAAACCGTAGAGTGCTGAAGGATGGTGATATGACCCTGATGGTTGCTAACGGAGCTAGCGTGGGAGCTGTGTCTGTAGGGGATTATCACCTGGGATTGACGAGTGGACACATTTTGGTTTTACATAACTGTTTTTGTGTACCCAGCTTAACGTGTAATATCATATCTGTTTCCTTGTTATTAAATAAAAGTTATGATTTCACGTTTGTAAGTGATGTTGTTAACATCCACCTTAATCATAGTTTGATTGGGTCCGGTATACTGGATAACGGTATATATGTCTTAAACCAACTCTAAATTTTCAATGTCCAGAACACACTAAAAAGAAAGTCTCCGGATTTAAATAAAGCTTTCTTATGGCATTGTAGACTGGGTCACATCAATGAGAGATGGTTGACTAAGTTACATAGAGAAGGATATTTGGACTCGTTCGAATATCAAACTTATGCAACTTGTCAATCTTGTCTCAAAGGAAAGATGACAAAGACTCCATTTACTGGACATGGAGTAAGAGCGAGCGAGCTCTTAGGACTCATACACAGCGATGTATGTGGTCCAATGTCTACACATGCAAGAGGTGGTTTTTCCTATTTCATTACTTTCATGAATGATTACTCAAGTTACGGATTCATTTATCTGATGACACATAAATCCGAGGCTTTTGAGAAATTCAAAGAGTATAAGAATGAAGTAGAAAACCAAACCGGCAAAAGTATCAAGACACTAAGATCTGATCGAGGTGGTGAATACTTGAGTGCCGAGTTCCTAGGTTACCTAAAAAAGAAAGGAATTCTCTCTCAGCTTACTTCTCCATAAACTCCACAGCATAACGGTGTATCGGAGAGACGGAATCGAACCCTATTGGATATGGTACATTCCATGATGAGTAATGCTGAGTTACCGTGATCTTTCTGGGGTTATGCGCTAGAATCAGCGGCATATCTTTTGAACATAGTTTCTACCAAGACTGTGCCTACCACTCCATATCAGATGTGGAGTGGGAAGAAACCCCATCTTCAGTATATAAAGATTTGGGGATGTCCAGCTTTTGTTAAAAAGCAGCATGTGGACAAGCTCGAGGCACGATCAGTAAAGTGTAAGTTTGTGGGATATCCAAAGAACTCCAGGGGATATCTATTCTATTACGCAGGGGAACAAAAGGTATTTGTTTCTCGTAATGCCCATTTTCTAGAACATCAGTTTTTAGAAAAGGAAACAAGTGGGAGCGAAATAGAACAGGAAGAAATTCCAGAACCACAAACTAATACCGAAAGTTTGGTAGAACAAGTAGTTCAAGAAGAACAGGCCATTCCCGCACCCCTCCGCAGGAGTAGCCGGCCGTCTCATCCGCCTGAGAGATACTACGGTTTTCTCATAGATGGGGATAGAGAGGATTGCATCATAGATGATGATGAACTTACTAGCTTCCAGTAGGCCATCCAGAGCGGCGACTCGGTAAGATGGCTAGATGCAATGCGAACCGAAATGGAGTCCATGTACACCAACAAAGTATGGACTTTGGACTTTGCTCCAGATGGGGTAAAACCCATAGGATGCAAATGGATCTTCAAGAAAAAAATTGGTGTAGATGGACAGGTGGAAACCTATAAGGCTAGACTTGTTGCAAAGGGTTTTCGTCAAAGACCTGGTTTGGACTATGACGAAACTTTTTCTCCAGTGGCTATGCTCAAATCCATTCTAGTCCTTCTTGCTATTGCTGCCTTCCATGATTATGAAATCTGGCAGATGGACATAAAGACGGCTTTTCCGAATGGAAATTTTGAAGAGAGCGTTTATATGGATCAGCCAGAGGGTTTCAATCAGAGTGGGAGCAGCGGGAAAGTATGCAAGTTGCTTAACTCCATTTATGGACTGAAGCAGGCATCGCGGAGTTGGAACATCTGTTTTGATTAAACGGTCAAAGAATATGACTTTATAAAAAATCCAGATGAACCATGTATATATAGTAAAGTTGTAGCAAGAACTGTCGTATTCCTCATCTTGTACGTGGATGACATTCTATTAATAGGAAATGACATTCCTATGCTACAATCTGTCAAAGGATTCTTGTCACACAAGTTCTCCATGAAAGACCTGGGTGATGCCTCTTACATTCTGGGGATCTGGATCTATCGTGATAGTGTTAGTGTATATGCCCTAGAGGCCATTACTGTATCATACTAGTTTGTATATTACTTGATGGAAGCTTGGGATATTCACAGTTGTATATACAATCTTGCTCGAAATGGTAGTATGCTACTTGGTTTGTCTCTGCTTCAATATGTGCATGTGTTTCTTTTAGCATATCGCTTATATACATATTAGTAGAGCCCTTAGGATTATTACTTGATTACCAGCGTTGTGATGGCGCTCACACTCGTGGGAGCTGGGCAATCCATAAGCACATCCTTATACTGGTCCCTAGTCGTTGGACTATCGAGACAGGGCATCGATACTCCGGAGTAGACTAGCGTATGCGCTTCTCATCCCAGTGAGGGAGACGGTCTGTCCCACAGCCGTCAGTACGTCGTACTTGAGATAGTATACGGGTGCTCGTTAGGTTACGAGTACACTGGACAGGACTCGTCGGGAACTGTTGGTTGGTATTATACCTATCGTCAGTTATCAGTTCCCAGGAGACATGAGTACAGCTTAGTCCGCTGACTTGACACTGTCACTTCGCCTCGAGTGTGTTCCTACTGCAATTTGATTACTACCCTACCACGGCTTAAAGGAGTCGTGCAAACAGGTAGTTTTCGGGTGCAGTCCCGAAGCACTTGGAGGCTGACGGTTAGACAGGATTCGTCTCTCCCGGTATTGGGGGTTGACATCGCGCTGTGTCCAGGAGAGCCATTACACAAGTTGTCTCTGGCCAGGGCAAGCGAGATATACTGGTAGGTTTCTAGTGTTATCTCAAGGTGTTCTGGGCTACACTCCGACACGACTTGTACCCCTATTAGGGGACTGACGTTCACCGCCCCCTAGGCCCGCCATGCGATGTATCAGACGAACAGACCGGACTGTACGGAGACTGTCACATACAGGTTCAGTAGGAGTTCAGATAGGGTCACCTCGTCAGTCTTCTTATCGGCATCTACCTGGGGACCGTTACGTACAGCTAGTACCGCTTGCGGTCTGTGGTTAAACCCACTGCCAGCGTAGTGTCGAGTCTTTAGAGTCCCACACAGAGAGCTATTCGCCTTTTGGCAAAATGAGTAGAGGTCGCATGGTTTTGCGACAGGGTTCGTTCACATTCGCGCACTTGTGCACGTTTGTTGTCCGGACAGCTTATACTAGCGGGCTTTCTTTTAAGCCAGATCCTAGTATATGATTTGGGATTGGTTTTATCTCTTTGTATTAGTGTTCCTCGGATCACGAATACGGGTGCGTATGCACAGTTGATTGAGACAGAGGGAGAGGACTTTGATTAGGGTTAATGACCATTGTCATTTTGCTAACCCTAATGCTTATGTGTGTATTATGGTTAATTGATATTAGTTATTGTAGGGTTCCTAGGCACACTATAGAGGTCTCACAAGGCATCAACCATGCCAATTTCAAATTTTATGGGTGCCGAGAAACCCTAATACGGATCGTCGACTAGAATTCTAGGCGAAATACGAATCTAGTTAACAACTTAACTAAAGATAAGAAACTACAACCTTTGTAGATCCGGATATCCACTTCCTTGGCTCCACGTAGGCGTCCTCTCACTGTCCATCTCGAATCCCGGACTCAATCGTCGGCTTGATCGGAGAAATGGGCGGACTAGGTCGTCGGCTTCGTGCCGAAGATGATCTACGTCGAGGCATCACAAGTTCAAGCTCCGACTTCACAAATTTGTGAAACTTGTGAAGAAAACACCCAAAAAAACTTGGCAAGAGGTAGAGGGTGAATAAACAGGAGGTGAGTTCACTTTAGAATTGGATTTCTCACTTTAGAACTCAAGTTGCCATTGATGGCATCAAGCTTTCTTTCTTGAAGAAGAAGATCAAGAAGAAGGAAATGTTATGATAAGTCATTTTAAATGAAAAAGAAAAATGAATACTTATCATAATCTTAACCATAGTTAAGTGTAGAGAATGAACTAGGGTTAGTTCAAATGGTTAGGGTTAAGCATGAGACAAGAATGGTGACTAAGTCAAAGCTTCATGAAGCTTCAATAAGAAACAAAGAAAGCCACCATTCTCATCTTTATCTTTTCCAAATAAATAAATGAACAAATAAATAAATAAATGAATATGCAAAACCCTAATCATGGTTTAATTCTATACACTTAACTAAATGATCAAGTATCGTCAAACATGATACAAATATGTGCACAAAAGTATATCACATATACTTCTTGCACATCAGGTGAGAAAATACATATAAAGTGAACCAATACTAGTTAATGCAAAGTAATATATCAAATATATAATTATACATTAAATCATTAAATCAACACTTGATTTAACGATCCGGTCATATCGCATATAACCGACTAGTATCCTATGTATCGACTTATCGAATCAATCCTTGATTCGATATCTAGGTTATATCGAATATAACCAATCGATACATCCATCGCGAGAATGGAATACGGTATCACATACACACATCATTCTCGGTCCTGCACATATCTCATATGCACTCCTATTTCGTTTCGCTTGAGCCAGGAAACCTCTGTGTAGGACTCTAAAGACTCGTCAATACGCCGGTAGCAGATGATGATCATATCAAGCACCCACAAGCCGCAAGCGGTCTGCTAAACGTAACGGCCATCCGGGTATTGAGCGATCTGAAGATCGACGAGCTAGCCCGCTCACACTCCTGTGAATCCAACCAGTAACACTTACCGTACAGTCCGGTCTGTTCGTCTGATATGTCGCATATCAAGTCTAGGGGTGGTAAACGTCAGACCCCAATAACCTATAAGTCGTGCCGATGTGAGGCTCATAACGGGTCGAGAAACTACTGGTAACACTTACCAGCAAATCTCTGATCAGCCCTGGCCAGGGACTTCCCTGTTACGGCCAATCGAGCACAGCGCAACATCAACCCCCAATACCGGGAGAGACGAAACCCCTCTTATCGCTCATTGCCTCCATGTGACTCGGGACTGTACCCAAAGACCACCGTTTTGCACGCCCTCATGGACGTGGTAAGGTGGAGATCAAAGCACAGTGGGAATCACACAAGACTCTATGACGATCTCGGGTCTACAGACTAACCTGTACAAGTGTCACCTGAGAACTGCCATCTGACGTGAGGTATAATACCATCTGGGAGTTCTCGGCGAGTCCGTCCAGTGTACCCAGTCTTCACTGAGCACCCGTATACCATCTCTGATGTCAAACACCAATGGATATGGGATCATCCATCGCCCATCTCATGGGTCGAGAAGCGTATACGCTAGTCTACGCTGGTATATCGATGCCCCGTCTCGATACACCTACGACTAGGGACCTTAAAGGATGTACCTATGGGCTACCATGTCCCCACTAGTATGATCTGTATCATAGTCCAGGTAGTCATGTACACATCCTAAGGGCTTTACCAACATGTAACTATAAGACAGTATAAAGAGACAAGTGTACATGTTAAGATAAAGAGTAACCAGATAGCATACTATCATGTCGAGCAAGAAATTCATCTCTATATATGTCCAAGCATCCAATATAATATACATCATCTGTACAATACTGGCCTCTAGGGCATACATACAACTAACAATCTCCCACTTGCACTAGGGCCAGCTGCTGTAGTATCGCATACCGAGCATCCCGAAGAGTCTCTCAAACTGTATCTGGGGAATGGCCTTCATGAGTGGATCCGCCGTGTTGTTCTTCGTGTCAACTCTCCTGACCTCGATCTCCCGGCAATCAACTATCTCCCGGATCAGGTGATACCGCCTCAGAATATGCCTGGATCGCTTATGGGACCTGGGTTCCTTGGCCAAAGCCACCGCTCCATTGTTATCGCAATACAAAGGTATTGGATGCTCAACGGATGGAACCACTCCAAGTTCAGTAATGAACTTCTTGACCCAGACAGCCTCTTTGGCAGCATCGTTGGCAGCGATGTATTCAGCCTCCATCCTCGAGTCTGCCACGGTTTCCTGCTTGGAACTCTTCCAGCTAACCGCCCCTCCGTAAAGGGTAATGACAAAGCCCGACTGCGACTTAGAGTCGTCCTTATCACTCTGGAAGCTCGAATCGGTAAAGGACTCCACTTGGAGTTCTCCGTTACCATACACCAAGAGAATCTCTTTAGTCCTTCGCAAGTACTTGAGAATGCTCTTCACAGCTGTCCAGTGATTCTCTCCAGGATCGGCTTGATACCTGCTCACTACACTTAGTGAGTATGCTACATCGGGTCTGGTACATAGCATCACGTACATGATAGAGCCTACTGCCGAAGCATAGGGTATCCCTTGCATGCGAGCTCTCTCCAAATCTGTCTTGGGAGACATCTCTTTGGAGAGAGTGACTCCAGAGATCGTGGGCAAGTTCCCACGCTTGGATTCTTCCATACTAAACCTCTTTAGTATGGTGTCAATGTACCTGGATTGGGACAATCCCAGTATCCGTTTGGATCTATCTCTATAGATCCTGATCCCCAATATGCAGGAGGCATCACCAAGATCTTTCATTGAGAATCTTTGTGATAAGAAGAGCTTGACCGATTGCAGCATAGGAATATCATTTCCTATCAAGAGTATGTCGTCCACGTACAATACGAGGAAGACAACCTTACTCCCTGCCACCTTCTTGTAAATACAAGGTTCATCTGTGTTTTTGACGAAATCAAACTCTTTGATAACGACGTCAAAGCAGATGCTCCAACTCCGCGATGCTTGCTTTAATCCATAAATGGATTTAAGCAGCTTGCACACCTTCCCGCTGCTCCCACTGTCTACGAAGCCCTCTGGCTGAGTCATGTACACGCACTCTTCTAAATCACCATTTAGAAAGGCGGTCTTAACATCCATTTGCCAGATTTCGTAATCATGATATGCAGCGATGGCAAGCATGATCCGGATGGATTTAAGCATAGCCACTGGAGAAAAGGTTTCGTCATAGTCCACACCTGGTCTTTGGCGAAAACCTTTTGCAATAAGTCTAGCTTTGAAAGTCTCCACTTTCCCATCTACACCAAGTTTCTTCTTGAAGATCCACTTGCTCCCAATGGGTTTTACCCCTTCAGGAGCAACTTCCAAAGTCCATACTTTGTTGGTGTCCATGGATTCCATCTCGGACCGCATAGCATCCAGCCATTTCACTGAGTCCCTACTCGTGATGGCCTGCTCGAAGCTAGTTGGGTCATCATCCTCCATGATGCAATCCTCGCTCCCTCCATCCATGAGAAAACCGTAGTATCTCTCAGGTTGGCGAGGAACCCTACTAGATCGGCGGAGTGGCTGGGGTTCATCGGGAACTACGGAATCCTCTGGTTCCACCAGATCTTCTGTTGTAGCTTCTGCAGCTGGAACCTCTTCCAGTTCTACCTCATGACCACTAATCTCTTTTTCAAGAAATTCCTTTTCTAAAAAGGTGGCATGCCGAGAAACAAACACTCTTTGTTCCTCAGGGTGGTAGAAGATATACCCTTAAGAATTCTTGGGATATCCTACAAATTTGCATAGAACAGACCGTGCCTCGAGTTTGTCCGGATTTTGTCGTTTGACATAGGCTGGACAACCCCATATCTTAACATAGTTAAGACTTGGTCTCTTTCCTTTCCATATCTCATATGGAGTGGTAGGCACAGATTTGGTTGGGACCATATTCAATAGATGTATGGCTGTCTCTAGCGCATACCCCCAGAAGAAAATAGGTAACTCAGCTGTGCTCATCATAGAGCGCACCATATCTAATAGGGTGCGGTTCCTCCGTTCTGATACACCGTTGTGCTGTGGTGTATATGGAGGAGTCAGCTGAGAGAGAATCCCATTCTCTTTTAGGAAGTCCAGGAATTCATTGCTCAAGTATTCACCTCCTCGATCAGATCGAAGGATTTTAATACTTTTTCCGGTTTGGTTCTCGACTTCTTGTTTATATTCTCTAAATTTCTCAAAAGCTTCAGACTTGTGTCTTATTAAGTACACATGTCCGTATCTTGAGAGATCGTCAATGAATGTAATGAAGTACGAAGAACCATCCCTGGCATGTGTAGACATTGGACCGCATACATCACTATGTACTAGTCCTAAGAGTTCAGTAACTCTTTCTCCGTGTCCCGTAAACGGAGTTTTGGTCATCTTGCCTTTGAGACATGACTGGCAAGTGTCATAAGATGAAAATTCGAATGGTTTCAAATATCCATCCTTATGCAACTTAGCCAGTCGTGTCGCATTGATGTGACCCAGTCTACAATGCCACAAGAAGGATTCGTTCAGTTCTGAACTCTTCCTCTTGTGTGTGTTTGTTATGCTCAGAACTGTTGATTGATTTAGAACATAAATGCCATTGCACAACGTGCCTGATCCAACCAACTTTTGGTTACGGAAAATGTTCATAACATTGTCCTGTAATACAAAATTATATCCCTCTTTACTTAATAAAGAAACTGATATAATGTTGCATATCAGGTTCGGCATGTAATAGCATTCGTTCAGAACCAATGTATTACCAGTTGGTAACACAAGGTGATATTCCCCGACAGTCTTAGCTGCAACAATTGCACCATTTCCAACTCTAATGTCTTTATCACCTTCTCCAAGTTCTCTACCTTTTCTAAGCCCATGTAACTGATTACATATATGGGATCCTGACCCGATATCTAATACCCAGGACGTAGAGCAAATGGAGAAACAGTTCTCTGTAACGAACACACCCGAAGAAAATGCATCATCATGTACTTACTTCATTCGGGTGGCATGGGAATCCTGGTATTCCCCTATATCCTGTTCATTCCTATAACTCTTATAGGAAAAAACGGAACCAACGTTCCCCAGCAGAGTATAACATGCGGGTTTGGTCAATACATCCATATTATTATCTTTGTTAGGGCATGAAATGGTCGCTACCTGGAGAGAGAGAAAAGAAAACACTTTAGCGTATGCTCTTGCAAGATCAGATTGGTTATTATCTTATCTAATCAGGATGGCTCCCACTGGTTTTTATCAAATCTTCCTTCAAACCCTAAAAGGAAAGACTAGCCGGGATTAATTACACCCTACAACTTCGTCGATCTTTCAGCTAGGCCAGTGTCGGTACTTTGAGGGAGGTTCCCCGTGCTTTCGCACGGACCTAATTAATGTAAACCTCGTTTTCCCAGAGGCGTAACCCCGTTGACACCTTTCTAGACACCTACTTGATCGGCTAATTGTAGTGTGTAAAACTCTCCCAGGAGTAACTCTTACTCGCAGTGGGTATCGGGGTCCAACTATCTCATAGAAGGTATGCAATCTCATTGCAAATTTCAACACTTGAAATTCCCGATAATGCTTTTGCCCCTAGCGTGCTATGACCTTGACGAAAGCCAACAAACCACAGCCCGCTAGTCAAGTTCAACCCGTACATTTCATGACTGAATTAAACCCACCCACACGACCCTTGACGAAAGCCAATAAAGCCGTACGACTACCCTAATCCAGTCGCATCATATGCAGCAGATAAACAACACATAGCTACCGCACACTACACCTTGACGAAAGCCAACAAATGTAGCACGAATACTATATGTAACTTATCTGAAATGACGGAGGGCTACGACAGGTTTTTCTGAAAACCTATTGCGTAATGAACTTGATATCGTTGTAGAATCAAATGAAGTTTTGAAATGGAGTGATTTCGAGGCTTTTCTAGTTTTGCTAAAGGGGTCACTCCCGGTGAAGGGATCGTCGGCCCTTTCCTCGTCGAATGAGGTGCGGGATATATCATATATATCACTGTGCAAAGCAGAAACTATAGAAGCAATCAAAAACAAACCGAGTGTGTAGCATCTGCCAGTTATTGCTAAAGGAGTCACTCCCGGTGAAGGGATCTCGGTCCTTTCCTCATCGAATATGGTGCAGGGCATATCATATATACCGCTATGCAAAGCAAGAACTGTAGCTACCTGTTTTATTTAAAATTTGATTCTACAACATCATTTGGTTTCTTTTCTTTCATTAATCACATTAATGAAGTCCCATCATTTAAATACCTAAACATCACAGATAAATACGACGTACACTTATGCCATCCGCATTCGCCTCGATGTCCCCTCGTGCACCGTTAGGTTAGGTAACTAACGACAGAGCAGGGCAGGGCTAGTGCGGGTGCAAAACATAAGTAACGTCTATATAATATATCATATATACTATATACTGTATCTATCACAGAACATCACATGGTCAGATCACAGATATCGCAGCAGAAGAAACATATGAAATATTGGATATACTAGGACGTCCGTGTTTTCAATACGAGCCAGTATAAAACACGGATTCCACGGTCGTGATGAATAGCCAATCCCACACCCCTAGACCCCTACAAGAGCGGCAAGCAACCCTGCCAATCCTAGGGTTAGGAGACCTGGACTCGACTCCTCGAGTTGGTCTCCCATTGGACCCCAGAACCCGGTTACTTGTGCTCCCCTCCTTGGGTCTATCCTAATGCGGAAAAGTAAATAATATACAAAAGGTGACAACTTCCGCAACCTGGAAGTGCCCCAAATAAAAGAATATTACATACAAGTTTTCACATGAATGAAAATGAAAAACACTCATCTCACATAAAAACCCCCGGCTATTCAAACACGACAATCCAATATAACATATCCAGCAAAACATAACATCACATGTCATCAACGTAAGTAAATATGCGCATCCTAATTGTCGTTGACATATAGCAACGAAACAGGGGATATCACATATTACACTTACGGTCACAGAAAAGAAAGTGTAAAACTACAACAATTGGAATCCGCAACCTCTTTAGACATCGCATGCCTAATCAAAATGAAATACTTAGACATCACATGCCTCACAGTTATAAACCCCGCATTTTAGTCTCATTATCGAAAACTCTTTTCAATATCAAATGATACTAAACCGCTAGATTTATAACATTCATTCAGTTATCTCATAACTGTTTGTGAATTCCAATTATTGTATCCCATTCCGGATAAATAGAAAATATTAAACTTTCTGATCGAACTTTCGAAAACCCAAGTGTTCCCGAAACCGTCCAACACATGAAATAGGTACAAAGACATTCACTTCATGCCTCAGTACCAATGGTCCAGCCGTAGAAGGGTCAAGCCAACGCCTCACATGTGACACGCCGTACTGCCCCAAACCCGAAGGTTCAAAGGGCAGTTCAAGACGGTCACATAATCGAGTTAAGGTTTGTTGTCTTCTAGAGGGACCATCGCGTTACTTGCACTACTCAGAACGTCCTTAAACCATTGAAAGATCCAACACTTGGATATTTTCCGGCAGGGAAAAAGTTGGGTATTTATATCCGGTCGAACCATTTAACATATTCTAAAGTCATCCGGAAATACACAAAGACGAAATTTGATAATCCGACCGAAACATCGATTCCCAATACAACCCTAGAACACTCAACTCTTGAGTCAAATTAAAAATTCCCAGAAAATTCAGCATAATAAAATAGTAATTACTGTGCAAAATGGGAGTGATGATGTCATCATATGGCCGCGGAACCGCCGCAGAAGCTAGGCTTCTGCCGCGGTTCCGCCGCAGAAGCTAGGCTTCTGCCGCGGTTCCGCCGCACTCTTTACTGTTCATGGGATAAATTTTGCATCGTAATTCTTAGATTTCCCTGCTGAATTTTTTAAGCATTTTTAATATGGAAAAATCCCAGATTTTAGAAAAAGTCCAGAGAGCACTTGGGTTTTAGGCTTTCGGGTTCGATCGGACTTCAAACTCCGTCTGGACTTCGCCTAAGGCTCTAGCAAGGCTCTGATACCACTGTAGGGTTCCTAGGCACACTATAGAGGTCTCACAAGGCATCAACCATGCCAATTTCAAATTTTATGGGTGCCGAGAAACCCTAATACGGATCGTCGACTGGAATTCTAGGCGAAATACGAATCTAGTTAACAACTTAACTAAAGATAAGAAACTAAAACCTTTGTAGATCCGGATATCCACTTCCTTGTCTCCAAGTAGGCGTCCTCTCGCTGTCCATCTCGAATTCCGGACTCAATCGTCGGCTTGATCGGAGAAATGGGCGGAATAGGTCGTCGGCTTCGTGCCGAAGATGATCTACGTCGAGGCATCACAAGTTCAAGCTCCGACTTCACAAATTTGTGAAACTTGTGAAGAAAACACCCAAAACAACTTGGCAAGAGGTAGAGGGTGAAGAAATAGGAGGTGGGTTCACTTTAGAATTGGATTTCTCACTTTAGAACTCAAGTTGCCATTGATGGCATCAAGCTTTCTTTCTTGAAGAAGAAGATCAAGAAGAAGGAAATGTTATGATAAGTCATTTTAAATGAAAAAGAAAAATGAATACTTATCATAATCTTAACCATAGTTAAGTGTAGAGAATGAACTAGGGTTAGTTCAAATGGTTAGGGTTAAGCATGAGACAAGAATGGTGACTAAGTCAAAGCTTCATGAAGCTTCAATAAGAAACAAAGAAAGCCACCATTCTCATCTTTATCTGTTCCAAATAAATAAATGAACAAATAAATAAATAAATGAATATGCAAAACCCTAATCATCAAATTAATCATGGTTTAATTCTATACACTTAACTAAATGATCAAGTATCATCAAACATGATACAAATATGTGCACAAAAGTATATCACATATACTTCTTGCACATCAAGTGAGAAAATCTATATAAAGTGAACCAATACTAGTTAATGCAAAGTAATATATCAAATATATAATTATACATTAAATCATTAAATCAACACTTGATTTAACGATCCGGTCATATCGCATATAACCGACTAGTATCCTATGTATCGGCTTATCGAATCAATCCTTGATTCGATATCTAGGTTATATCGAATATAACCAATCGATACATCCATCGCGAGAATGGAATACGGTATCACATACACGCATCATTCTCGGTCCTGCACATATCTCATATGCACTCCTATTTCGTTTCGCTTGAGCCAGGAAACCTCTGTGTAGGACTCTAAAGACTCCTCAATACGCCGGTAGCAGATGATGATCATATCAAGCACCCACAAGCCGCAAGCGGTCTGCTAAACGTAACGGCCATCCGGGTATTGAGCGATCAGAAGATCGACGAGCTAGCCCGCTCACACTCCTGTGAATCCAACCAGTAACACTTACCGTACAGTCCGGTCTGTTCGTCTGATATGTCGCATATCAAGTCTAGGGGTGGTAAACGTCAGACCCCAATAATCGATAAGTCGTGCCGATGTGAGGCTCATAACGGGTCGAGAAACTACTGGTAACACTTACCAGCAAATCTCTGATCAGCCCTGGCCAGGGACTTCCCTGTTACGGCCAATCGAGCACAGCGCAACATCAACCCCCAATACCGGGAGAGACGAAACCCCTCCTATCGCTCATTGCCTCCATGTGACTCGGGACTGTACCCAAAGACCACCGTTTTGCACGCCCTCATGGACGTGGTAAGGTGGAGATCAAAGCACAGTGGGAATCACACAAGACTCTATGACGATCTCGGGTCTACAGACTAACCTGTACAAGTGTCACCTGAGAACTGCCATCTGACGTGAGGTATAATACCATCTGGGAGTTCTCGGCGAGTCCGTCCAGTGTACCCAGTCTTCACTGAGCACCCGTATACCATCTCTGATGTCAAACACCAATGGATATGGGATCATCCATCGCCCATCTCATGGGTCGAGAAGCGTATATCAAGTTCACTACGTTCATGGTTTCGCCAAAACCATTTGTAGCCCTCCGTCATTCCACATGAATGGTCAAAAAGTATTCAAGCTATGTATTTTGGCCAAAGTCAAGGCATAGTGATTGGTAGCTATTGGGTATTCATGTGCAGCATAGATAGATGCGTTGGTTTGGGATAGTCGTGCTGCCATTTTGGCCAAAGTCAAGGGTAGGTACGGGTGGGTCCAAATTAACCAGGAGAATGACGGGTAGAACTTGACATGTGACTTATGATATTTTGGCCAAAGTCAAGGTCATAAGAGCATGGGGCAAAAATCCACAACGGGAGTTTCATAAGCACTGAAACTTGCTAGCGTTGCATACCATTTGGAGTGTGATGATTCTGGTAGGATTCCTTCGGTTTTATCAAGCGATGATATTTGGATCCCGATCCTACTGTGAGTATATGCTACTCCTCGGGAAAACTCTCACTTAACGATTAATGCTATAAACCTAGTAGGTGTCTAGAAAGGTGTTAGCGGGGCTACGCCCACAGGGAAAAGAGGTTACTTAATTAAGTAACTTCGCGAAAGCGTTGGAAAACCTCTCTCGAAGTACCGACACTGGCCTGGCTGAACGGTTAAGCAAGTATTGTACGGTGAGATTGATCCCGACTAATTCTTTCTTTACGGTTTGAGAAGGGATTCGAGAGACAGTGGGAGCCATCCTGTTTAGACAAACTAAAAACCACTCTAAACTTGCAAGAGCATCATGCTAAAGTGTTTCTTTTCTCTCTCCTAATTGCAGCGACCATTCAACATGACCGGACTTAAGTTATTACTAGATAAAAACATACTGACAGGGCCAAACTACAAAGATTGGCTCAGGAATGTCAAAATGGCAATCACTTACGACAAGTTGGGGTATGTCCTTACCACCAAAGCTCCCCCTGTCCCAGGTCCCACCTCCAGCGTCGCGGATAAAGAAATCCGTAAGACATGGGAGATCGATTGCGCGAAAGCCAAATGCCTCGTGCTTTCCTCGATGGACAACGAACATCAGAGGAGGCATGAGAATATGGACCTGGAGTCCATATTTCTCCATACAAAAGAACTATATGGAGAGCAGTCTCGTATCGCAAGATACGAAGTGTCGAAGAAACTGTTTTCGGCAAGATTGGCCGTCGGATCATCGGTAGCGGAACACGTGCTTAAGATGATTGGCTACATAGAGGAGCTCGCGGACCTTGGGACCACGTTGGAGAATGAACTCTATACTGATTTGATTCTCCAGTCCCTTCATTCCACTTACGCCCAGTTTATCCTTAACTTCAACATGCAAGGAAAGGAGGTTGAACTTTCCGAACTTCTGAACATGTTGAGGAGTGCTGAGGGCACCCTACAGAAAGGTAGGGAGACATCCACTTTTTGTAGGAGGATCTTCCTCTTCTACGTCCAAGGCGAAAGCCGAGGGTAAGAAGAAGAAAGCCCCCACCGAACCAAGAGGCAGTGTCAGTAAAGTGGATACGAAGGGAAAAGGAAAGGCAACAAAGGTAGCGGGAAAACTGGTGGGGAAGGAAGAATGCTTCTACTGTCACAAAAGTGGTCACTGGAAACAGGATTGCAAGGCTTGGAAGGCCAGAACCCAGGATCTGAAGCGAGTTGCGGCTTCAGCTTCAGGTGTGTATGTTATTGAAAACTGTCTATCAATAAACTCTACATCCTGGGTATTAGATACCGGATCAGGATCTCATATCTATAATTCTTTGCAGGCGTTGAGAAAGCGTAGAGTTTTGAAGGCAGGTGACATGACCCTCAGAGTTGCAAACGGAGCTACCATGGATGCTGAGGCCGTGGGGGACTATCACCTGGGATTGTCAGATGGACACTTATTGGTTTTGCGTAGTTGTTATTTTGTACCAAATGCAACCTGTAATATCATTTCTGTATCTTTATTATCTAAAGAAGGTTATGAATTTGCATTTGTAAGTAATGTAGTGAACATTCACCTTAATCAAGTTTTGATTGGGTCAGGTACATTGAACAACGGTATATACGTATTAAACCAACCACAGATTTTCAATGTCCAGAATACACACAAAAGAAAGTCTCCAGAAATCAATAAAACTTTCTTATGGCATTGTAGACTGGGTCACATCAATGAAAGAAGGTTGACTAAGTTACATACAGAAGGATATTTGGATCCGTTCGATTATCAATCGTATGCAACTTGTCAATCCTGTCTCAAAGGAAAGATGACAAAGACTCCGTTCACTGGACACGGAGTAAGAGCGAGCGAGCTCTTGGGACTCGTACACAGCGACGTGTGCGGTCCAATGTCTACACATGCGCGAAGCGATTATTCTTACTTCATTACTTTTACGGATGACTTTTCAAGGTACGGCTATGTTTTCTTAATGAAACATAAATCCGAGGCTTTTGAAAAATTCCAGGAATATAAGAATGAAGTAGAAAAACAAACAGGCAAAAGTATCAAGGCACTGATATCTGATCGAGGTGGTGAATACTTGAGTGCCGAGTTCCTGGGTTACTTAAAAGAGAATGGAATTCTCTCTCAGCTTACTCCTCCATACACTCCGCAACATAACGGTGTATTGGAGAGATGGAACCGAACCCTATTGGATATGGTACGGTCCATGATGAGTAACGCTGAGTTGCCGCGATCGTTCTGGGATATGCGCTAGAATCAGCTGCATACCTTTTGAACCGAGTTCCAAGTAAGTCTGTGCCTACTACACCATATCAGATGTGGTGTGGGAAGAGACCCTATCTTAATCACATTAAGACATGGGGATGTCCAGCTTTTGTAAAAAAGCAGCATGCGGACAAGCTCGAGGCACGCTCAGTACAGTGCAAGTTTGTGGGATATCCAAAGAACTCCATGGGATATTTCTTCTATTGTGAAGAGGAACAAAAGGTTTTTGTTTCTCGCCATGCCCACTTTCTAGAACACCAGTTCATAGAAAAAGAAATAAGTGCGAGCGCAATAGAACTGGAAGAAATTCTAGAACCACGAGCTATTACTGAAAGCTTAGTAGAACCAGAGGGTTCGAAAGATCAGGACATTCCCACGCCACTCCGCAGGAGTAGTAGGCAGTCTCATCCGCCCGAGAGATACTACGGTTTTCTCGTTGACGGGGATAGAGAGGATTGCATCATAGATAGTGATGAGCCTACTAGCTTCCAGCAAGCCATTCAGAGCGTTGACTCGGTAAAATGGCTGGATGCAATGCGGGCCGAAATGGAGTCCATGTACACCAACAAAGTATGGACGTTGGACATTGCTCCAGATAGGCTAAAACCCGTAGAATGCAAGTGGATCTTCAAAAGGAAGATTGGTGTAGATGGACAGGTTGAGACCTATAAAGCTAGACTGGTTGCGAAGGGTTTTCGTCAGCGACCTGGTTTGGACTATGACGAAACCTTTTCTCCAGTAGCTATGCTGAAATCCATTCGGATCCTTCTTGCCATTGCTGCCTTCCACGAATATGAGATTTGGCAGATGGACGTAAAGACCGCTTTTCTAAATGGAAATTTAGAGGAGTGTGTCTATATGGACCAGCCAAAGGGTTTCATTCAGAGTGGGAGCAGCGGAAAAGTGTGCAAGTTGCTTAAGTCAATTTATGGACTAAAGCAGGTATCGCGGAGTTGGAACATCTGTTTTGATGAGACTGTCAAGGAATTTGGCTTTATCAAAAATCCAGATGAACCATGCATCTATTGTAGATTTGTAGCGAGAACTGTAGTATTCCTCGTTTTATACATGGATGACATTCTCTTAATAGGAAATGACATTCCTATGCTACAATCTGTCAAGGGGTTCTTGTCACACAGGTCCTCCATGAAAGACCTGGGTGATGCCTCATACATTCTGGGGATCCGGATCTACCGTGACAGATCCAAGAGGATTTTAGGACTCTCATAGTCCAGGTAGATCGACACCATACTGAAAAGATTCAGTATGGAAGATTCCAAGCATGGTAATCTACCGGCTTGTCACGGGATCACCCTCTCCAAAGAGATGTCTCCCAAGACTGATTTGGAGAGGGATCGCATGTCTATTATACCCTACGCTTCTGCGGTAGGCTCTATAATGTATGCGATGTTGTGTACCAGACCAGATGTGGCTTATGCACTAAGTGTGGTAAGCAGGTATCAGTCAAACCCCGGGGAGAAACATTGGATAGCGGTAAAGAACATTCTCATGTACCTGAGAAGGACTAAGGAGATGTTCTTGGTGTATGGCGGAAAAGACCTCCAGATTGAGGCCTTTGCTGACTCCAGCTTCCAGAGTGACAAGGATGATTCCAAGTCCATGTCGGGTTTTGTCTTTACCCTCAATGGAGGGGCGGTGTGTTGGAAGAGCTCCAAACAGGAAACCGTTGCTGACTCGACTATGGAAGCGGAATACATCGCTGAATCTGATGCCGCAAAAGAAGCTGTCTGGATGAGGAAGTTCTTGAAAGAACTTCAGGTGGTTCCGTCCATTGTTGACCCAATACCTCTGTATTTCGACAACAAAGGGGCTATAGCTTTAGCGAAGGAACCCAGGTCCCATCAGAAATCCAGACACATCTTAAGGCGGTATCACCTGATCAGGGAGATCGTGGATCGCCAGGAGATCGAGGTTCGGAGGGTTGCTTCAGAAGATAACACTGCAGATCCATTCACCAAGGCCTTGCCCCAGACTCAGTTCGAGCGGCTGATCGAGATGATAGGTCTTCGATACGCCAGTACATGGCCTTAGTGCAAGTGGGAGATTGTTAGTGTATATGCCCTAGAGGCCATTACTGTATCATACTAGTTTGTATATTACTTGATGGAAGCTTGGGATATTCACAGTTGTATATACAATCTTGCTCGAAATGGTAGTATGCTACTTGGTTTGTCTCTGCTTCAATACGTGCATGTGTTTCTTTTAGCATATCGCTTATATACATATTAGTAGAGCCCTTAGGATTATTGCTTGATTACCAGCGTTGTGATGGAGCTCACACTCGTGGGGGCTGGGCAATCCATAAGCACATACTTATACTGGTCCCTAGTCATTGGACTATCGAGACAGGGCATCGATACTCCGGAGTAGACTAGCGTATGCGCTTCTCATCCCAGTGTGGGAGACGGTCTGTCCCACAGCCGTCAGTACGTCGTACTTGAGATAGTATGCGGGTGCTCGTTAGGTTACGAGTACACTGGACAGGACTCGTCGGGAACTGTTGGTTGGTATTATACCTATCGTCAGTTATCAGTTCCCAGGTGACATGAGTACAGCTTAGTCCGCAGACTTGACACTGTCACTTCGCCTCGAGTGTGTTCCCACTGTACTTTGATTACTACCCTACCACGGCTCAAAGGAGTCATGCAAACAGGTAGTTTTTGGGTGCAGTCCCGAAGCACTTGGAGGCAGTGACGGTTAGACAGGATTCGTCTCTCCCGGTATTGGGGGTTGACATCGCGCTGTGTCCAGGAGAGCCATTACACAAGTAGTCCCTGGCCAGGGCAAGCGAGATACACTGGTAGGTTTCCAGTGTTATCTCAGGGTGTTCTGGGCTACACTCCGACACGACTTGTTCCGCTATTAGAGGACTGACGATCACCGCCCACCTAGGCCCGCCATGTGATGTATCAGACGAACAGACCGGACTGTACAGAGACTGTCACATACAGGCTCAGTAGGAGTTCAGATGGGGTCACCTCGTCAGTCTTCTTATCGGCATCTACCTGGGGACCGTTACGTACAGCTAGTGCCGCTTGCGGTCTGTGGTTAAACCCACTGCCAGCGTAGTGTTGAGTCTTTAGAGTCCCACACAGAGAGCTATTCGCCTTTAGGCAAAATGAGTAGAGGTCGCATGGTTTTGCGACAGGGTTCGTTCATATCCGCGCACTTGTGAACGTTTGCTGTCCGGATAGCTTATACTAGCGGGCTTTGGTTTAAGACAGATCCTAGTATTTGATTTGGGATTGGTTTTATCTCTTTTTATTCGTGTTCCTCGGATCACGAATACGGGTGCGTATGCACAGTTGATTGAGACAGAGGGAGAGGACTTTGATTAGGGTTAATGACCATTGTCATTTTGCTAACCCTAATGCTTATGTGTCTATTATGGTTAATTGATATTAGTTATATATAATTGTGCATGGTTAGGGTTGATGACTATTTGACCACCCTTGACTTGTTGACCTAGGTTGACACTTTGACCATCATCATTCCATATAAAAGATACTCTTTGATCCTTACAATTTGCATTAAATATGAAATGATAATGTTCATATCTTGATTAAGCCATGACAATTATCTCACTAATTATCAATTTACAATAATTCACACATATATGTGAGAATGCTTCATTATTCTCTCATTCTATCATATGCTTTCTCTCTCCTCCTCTTCCTCTCTCTCAAGCTCTCCCCTCTCATGTGTTGAGAAACACTTGAGCTTTAGAAAAACCTCTTCTTGATAATCTCTACTCTCATCTAAGGTTCTAGGATTAGCACTTCTAGCACTTTAGTCACTTCTAGATTGAAGTTGAAGCCAAAGGTTGAGGCTCTCGGGTGGATCCTTCTTCGACGAGAGAAGACAACAAGGAGATCACTTCCGTTCACGACAAGAAGCAAGGAGAGAAGGACATAAAGCCCTAGGTATAACCATTCTTCCATGTAGCTAATTTCTAGTTAGCTTTAGTTAATTTTTGTTTAGTAAAGATCCCGCCTTTGTCTAGTCCATATTGCCTAGAGTAGAAAAAAATCGATTTTTATACCGTTTCCGCCTCCCCGCAAGCACCGGGGTGGGCAACGTGGACTTACAGATAGATCCAAGAGGATGTTAGGACATTCACAGTCCAGGTATATCGACACTGTACTGAAAAGATTCAGTATGGAAGATTCTAAACGCGGTAATCTACCGGCTTGTCACGGAATCTCCCTATCCAAAGAGATGTCTCCCAAGACTGATTTGGAAAGGGAACGCATGTCTATTATACCTTACGCTTCTGCGGTAGGCTCTATAATGTATGCGATGTTGTGCACCAGACCAGATTTAGCTTACGCACTTAGCGTGGTGAGCCGGTATCAGTCAGACCCAGGGGAGAAGCACTGGATAGCAGTAAAGAACATTCTCAAGTACCTGAGGAGGACTAAGGAGATGTTCTTGGTTTACGGCGGAAAAGACCTCAAGATGGAAGCTTTTGCTGATTCCGGCTTCCAGAGTGATAAGGACGACTCCAAGTCTATGTCAGGTTATGTGTTTACCCTCAATGGAGGGGCGGTGTGCTGGAAGAGTTCCAAGCAGGACACCGTTGCTGTCTCGACGATGGAAGCGGAGTATATTGCTGCTTGCGATGCCGCAAAAGAAGCGGTCTAGATGAAGAAGTTCCTAACAGAACTTCAGGTGGTTCCTTCCATTGTTGATCCAATACCTCTGTATTGCGACAACAATAGAGCTATAGCTTTAGCAAAGGAACCAAGGTCCCATCAGAAGTCCAGACACATCTTAAGGCGGTATCACCTGATCAGGAAGATCATTGATCATCTGGAGATCGAGGTTCGGAGAGTTTCTACTGAAGAGAACATTGCTGATCCATTCACGAAGGCCCTACCTCAGATTGAGTTCGAGAGGCTACTCGAGATCATTGGTCTTCTATATGCCAATACATGGCCCTAGTGCAAGTGGGAGATCGTTAGTGTATATGCCCTAGGGGCCATTATTGTATCATACTAGTTTGTATATTACTTAATGGAAGCTTGGGATATTCACATGTATATAACAGTCTTGCTAAACATGGTAGTATGCTACTTGGTTTTTCTATCTTAATATGTGAGTATACGTATTGATAGAGCTCTTAGGATCTTGCTTGACTACCAGCGTTGTGATGGCAGTCACACTAGTGGGGGCTGGGTAGTCTACAAGCACATCCTTATTCAGGTCCCTAGTCGTAGGATTATCGAGACTGGGCATCGATACTCCGGAGTAGACTAGTGTGTACGCTTCTCATCCAAGTTGGGGAGATGGTCTGTCCCACAGCCGTCAGTACGTCGTACTGGAGATAGTATGCAGGTGCTCGTTAGGTTACTGGTACACCAGACAGAACTCATAGGGAACTGTTGGTTGGTTTTATATCAGTCGTCAGTTAACAGTTCCCAGGTGACATGAGTACAGCATAGTCCGCAGACTTGACACTGCTACTTAGCCTCGAGTGTGTCCCACTGTTCTTAGATTGCTACCCTACCACGGCTCAAAGGAGTCGTACAAACAGGTAGCAGTTGGGTGTAGTCCCGAGCACTTGGAGGCAGTGGCTGTTAGACAGGATTCATCTCTCCCGGTATTGGGAGTTGATATCGCGATGTGTCAGAGAGACATTATGCAAAGTCCCTGGCCAGGGCAAGCGAGATTTGCTGGTAGGTTCCAGTAGTTTCTTAGGGTGTAATGTGCTTCACTCCGACACGACTTATACCGCTATTAGGGGACTGACGCTTGCCGCCCCCTAGGCCCGATATGCGATAGTCTTAGACGAATAGACCGGACTGTACGGAGATTGTCACATCAGACTCAGTAGGAGTTCGGATGGGTTTCCTCATCGGCCATCTTATCGACATCTACCTGGGGACCGTTACGTACAGCTAGTGCCGCTTGCGGTCTGTGGTTAAACCCACTGCCAGCGTAGTAGTCGAGTCTCTAGAGTCCCACACAGAGAGTTTCCCTATTCCAGGCGAAACGATATAGAGGTCGTATGGTTTTACGACAAGGGTTCGGACGCATACGTGTGTTTACGCACGTACAACATCCGGACAGTTTTTACTAGCCGATTTTGGTTTAAGCCAGTTTCTAGTATCCGGTTATTGGATTTATACAGTCTAAAGTTTTTCCGTGTTTCCACGGATAGGAGGGGCGTTCTCTTAATTTCGCGAGAAGCTTCTAGAAGATGGTGACTTGAGGGTTAAGGTGGCATATGCATTAAATGAGATTAGTGACTCATTTGTGTGATTCATCCATGTCATTAATGCATCATAAATGCTTAATGACTCATGGAGATGAATCACCCATTTGTATTTATGAAGCATGGTTGTTAAATCCATTATTTTCTTTTATGGATAAATAATAATGCTTCATATATATTATGATAGATCATTATCTCATTCCATTCTCTTGCTCACTTTCTCTCTCCTCAAGCTCTCTCTCTTCAAACCCTAATCCTCCCCGCTCATGTGTTGAGACCAAGTATTAGAATAGACTACTTAATCCTTAACCATTCTCTATATCACCTAGGTTACTTAGATTAGCGATTTAAGAAACCTAGTTACCTCAAGTTAGAGGTGAAGCTTGTAGTAAAGCTCTCGGATGGATCATCTACTACATAGAGAAGGCCGGAGAGGACGTGGAGAACGAAAAGACTAAGGACACGGTTCATCAGGTATAATCACTTTTCATAGTAGTTGTTAACTTCTATGATTCTTGTTAGTTATCGTTTAGCAAAGATTCTCGGTTAGTCGATGTTTACGCCTAAAACAAGATCGTTTTTCATTATTCTGCCTCCCCGCAAGTCGTGGGGTATTGTACATCGACATACAAATGGTTTGTGTGTGACATGGCAATTATTGACGGCGTGTGTGTAGCATACAATTCGTGCTCGTGCAATATGAACCGTCAATAATTTGTGTAATATCCTACTGCTACTAGTCACAGTACAGCTATATCTAAGTAATAGGGTAAAGGCGCAATTTTAATAATGACGTAGAATATGCGACAAGTATTAGAATCCTAGCCCATACGCATAACGCCATGAGGGCGATTCCCCTGTAGATGTTAAATCTACTCACTTACGCTCCACGCTAGGTGAATCCTACCACATGTTTCCCCTTGTAGCTGTGTCCGTAGTCCCCGCCTGCAAACCTGAAAATTAGACAAGGAAATCATATATAAGCAAATTATCTCGCAAAACGCGATATCGACACTAAACGAGAAACTCGCGTCGCGAACTAAATGCGCGTGTGCACGATACGCTGAAACGTGTGTATACGCGTCTAAAACTACCGCGACACGCCGCGACACGCTGGATCGCAGAACCCACACACGTATCGCGCGTATCGCGCAAACACAACGAACTAGAAATATGATATATTGTCCCAGATTTTCCTACAGGTCAAAACTCATAAAACTACACATGCCAAAACACTATAGAACACAGCAGACTACCCCACACAAAATCCCAACACCTAGTTCCTCTTCCTGGCCGCAATTTGCGGCCAGATTGCATTAATTGTCGGCCTGGGTAGGGAATGGGTGGCTCGTGTTCTAGTGGTGTGTTCTAGACCTAGTGTGCATGCTCCAGTCTCCTCAATTTTATCCTGAAGGTTCCGGGTCAATAGCAGTTCACAGAAAGCCATAATATCGCTTAAAAACACCGATTTGCACACAAATGTAAACCCTATGGTATTTTAGTGAAACCTGGGGTTAAACTCAGTTCAAGTGACCCTAATAACACTAAAATAGGCTAGGTTAACTAACACAATCATCATTTAATCACAAGTCCACATAATCACCATAATTAGCACAGAAATCTAACTTTAAACGCAAACCGACGCTAAACTACACACAACTAAAGCAAACTAGGAAATTGGGTTCAAGAATTATACCCTATGGAACCCTAGAAGGCAGGTGAAGAAGTGAATGAAGGAGATGAGCTGCTGTAGGTGCTGCTGCTACAGCTGCTGCTGCTACAGCTGCTGCCACTGCTGTTTGCTGATGCTGCTGCTGCTGCTGTTTGCTGCTGATGCTGATGATGGTGCTGCTGCTTGTGTGTGTGTGTGTGTGAGAGATAATGAGAGTGAGAGAATGAGAGGAAAGAGAATGAGAATGAGAAATGAGAGCAAGGCAAGAACCCCTCCCTCTCTCCCCCCCTCTCATCATTAAATGAGCATGGCCTAAACCATGTAGCACCATGCTTCTCTCTCTCTCTCAAGGTCAACATTCAACCCAATTCAAAAACCCTTTTAAATTTATTTTTCATCTTTCTTTTTAAAAGAAAAATCATGCAAAGAAAACCCAAAGCACTTAATATAAATTTTAAAACTAGCTTAAAGAAATGGTTAGCTCACCATGTTGCTAATCATGTCAAAACCTCAAATTAACACCCTAGTTAACATGCACAAGTGTGTGCAAGCCTAGGAAAAATCTAATAAAATATCCATTAAATAGGATAAAATAATTAAAAATCAATTTGGTAAACTTTTTATTACAAACCATACATTAAAATATAATTAGCCACAAAACACATTCTAAGGTGTTACAACTTGTTTCTACAACGATATCTAGTTCATTACGCAATAGGTTTTCAGAAAAACCTGTCGTAGCCCTCCGTCATTTCAGATAAATCCTACTTAGTATCCGTGCTATGTTTGTTGACCTTGTCAAGGCACAGTGTAAGGTAGCTAATTATTGTTTATCTGCTAAAACATGAGATGTGTTTGGATTAGGGTATTCGTACGGCCTTGTTGACCTTGTCAAGGGTCATGCGGGTGGGTTTAATTCAATTGGGAAATGACGGGTTGAACTTGAATTGTGATTTATGGTTTGTTGAACTTGTCAAGGTCATAGATCGCTAGGGGAAGAATATTATCGGGAATTTCAAGTGTTGAAATTTGCAATGAGATTGCATACCTCCTATGAGATAGTTGGATTCCGATACCCACTGTGAGTAAAAGTTACTCCTGGGAGAATTTTACACAGGACAATTAGCCGATCAAGTAGGTGTCTAGAAAGGTGTTAACGGGGTCAATCCTCTGGGAAAACGAGTTTTATTTTAATTAGGTCTATGCGTAAGCACGGGGAACCTCCCTCAAAGTACCAACACTGATCTGGCTGAAAGATTGGCGAACTTGTAGGGTATAATTAATCCCGGCTAATCTTACCTTTTATGGTTTGAAGGAAAATTTGATTAAAACAGTGGGAGCCATCCTGATTAGATAATATAATAACCAATCTAATCTTGCAAGAGCATACGCTAAATTGTTTTCTTCTCTCTCTCTCCAGGTAGCGACCTTGTCATTCCTTAATCAAGATAATCATATGGATGTATTGACTGAACCCGCTTATTATACTGAGTAGGGGAACATTGGTCCCGTTCTTTCGTATAAGTATTATAAGACTGAGCAGGAAATAGGAGAATATCTGGATTCTCACACCTCCCAAACGAAGAACAAGCATGCTGATGCATCTTCTTCGGGTGTGTTAGTTATTGAGAACTGTTTCTCAGTTCACTCTACGTCCTGGGTATTAGATACAGGATCGGGATCCCACATATGTAATTTGTTACATGGGCTACGTAAAGGTAGAGACTGGGAATGGGTGATCATTCCGTAAGAGTAGGGAATGGTGCAGATCTTGCAGCCAAAGCAGTTGGCGAATATCACCTTGTGTTACCAAATGGTAATACATTGGTTCTGAACGAGTGCTATTACATTCCGACCCTGATATGCAATATTATATCAGTTTCTTTATTGAATAAAGAAGGATATAATTTTGTAGTACAGGATAATGTTATGAACATATTCCTGAATCAAAAGTCGATAGGATCAGGATCGTTAAATAATGGCAGGTATGTTCTCAACCAAACTACAGTACTTAATGTACAAAACACATACAAAAGGAAGAGTTCAGAAATGAACGAATCCTTCTTTTGGCATTGTAGAATAGGTCATATCAATGCGACACGGCTAGCTAAATTGCATAAGGATGGATATTTGAATTCGTTCGAATTTTCATATTATGATACTTGCAAGTCATGTTTCAAAGGCAAAATGACCAAAACTCCATTTAGTGGACACGGAGTAAGAGGTACAGAACTCTTAGGGCTGATACATAGTGATGTATGTGGTCCCATGTCTATACATGCCAGGAACGGTTCATCCTACTTCATTACATTCACTGACGATCTCTCAAGATACGGACATGTGTTCCTGATGAAATACAAGTATGAAGCTTTTGAGAAATTCATGGAATATAAGCACGAAGTAGAGAACCAAACGGGCAAAAGTATTAAGATCCTTCGATCTGATCGAGGAGGAGAATACTTGAGCAATGAGTTCCTAGACTATCTAAAAGAGAATGGGATTCTCTCTCAGCTTACTCCTCCTTATACACCACAGCACAACGGTGTATCGGAGCGGAGGAATCGCACCCTATTAGATATTGTGCGCTCTATGATGAGCACTGCTGAGTTGCCTATTTCCTTCTGGGGTTATGCGCTTGAGACAGCAGCATATCTATTGAATCAAGTTCCATCTAAATCTGTACCTACTACACCATATGAGATTTGGAGTGGGAAGAGACCTTATCTTAAACGAGTTAAGATATGGTGTTGTCTGGCCTATGTCAAAAGGCAAAATCCGGACAAACTCGAGACACGATTAGTTCTCTGCAAGTTTGTGGGATATCCAAAGAATTCTTATGGGTACTTTTTCTACCACAGTGAGGAGCGAAAGGTATTTTTTTCTCACCATGCCACCTTTTTAGAAAAGGAATTTCTTGCAAAAGAAATTAGTGGCAAAGAGGTAGAGCTGGAAGAAGTTCCAGCACCACAAACTATAATTGAAGATTTAGTGGAACCAGAGAATTCAGTAGTACCCAACGAACCCCGGCCTCTCCGCCGATCTAGTAGGGTTTCTCATCCACCAGAGAGATACTACGGTTTTCTCATTGATGGTGGGAACGAGGATTGAATCATGGAAGATGATGACCCGACTAGCTTCGACCAGGCCATCATGAGTGGGGGCTCTGTGAAATGGCTGGATGCAATGCGATCTGAGATGGAATCCAAGTACACCAACAAAGTATGGACTTTGGAAGTTGCTCCTGAAGTGGTAAAACTGTAAGTGCACGGCGGCGCCCCGGCCGTCGATCCGAGGCCAAAATGCGGAAACCATAACTTTTCTTTAACTTTTGAACCGGCACCACCGCGCACTAAAATCCCGGATCGGGCCATTAACATAGTCCTAGCTAACTAGAGAAGGGGTAGAGAGATATACCGAGCGATCCGTGTCCTTCGGTCTTCTCGTCGTCGTCCCGATTTTCCCGCGGAATCTTTGATCTTCATCTCCTCGTCGGAAGAGCACCACATCGCCGGGTTCTTTTACGGGCTCCCACCTCTGGACCGAGGCAACTCGGGCACGAAGTTGGCGAGCCGACATGCCCAAGAAGTGCTGTAGAATAGTGTGGAACTCTATGTCTCATGGGGGTTGAGGAAGTTGCCTTTTGGTGGAGGAATGAACTATGGAGATGAACTAGGGAATTTTGGTGTGTGCAAGATAATATGAGATGAACAACTTTTTCACACCAAAAATGACCCCCTCCTTTCATTTGGCCGGCCAAGCATCCAAGAGAGAATGAGAGGAGTGAGAGAGTGGAGCCATAATGCAAGAAGGAATGATGTGTGATCATGAAAAAAATCATCGCAAACAAAGCCAACACTCCATCAACCATCATAACTCCAAAAGTCAAGCAATGATTATCCAAGGAAGTCAAGTGATGGTGGAACCATCATGAAACCATCATGATGCAACAGCTTGAAAAAACAACCCTCCAAATTGCTAATTTGCATATTTGCAAATAAGCCCTCCTCCACCATTTTTCAGCCAAGGAAAGATACAAAGGAAAATGGCCGAAACGGAATGCAAACTGGCAACTTCAGAAAAACGATCCCGTAATAAATTACAGGAAAACCCCGCTACTGTAGATACATACCCTCATTTGTATTCCGACCGAATACAAATGCAATGAGACAAAATCTACACTGTACAATACTAGGATCCGGCTTAAACCAAAGCCCGCTAGTATTATCCGTCCGAATATGATCCGTGAAATACCGCACGTACATGATCGAACCCTGCCATATCTCTATACGGCCTCTACAGCGTTTCGCCCGAAACTTGAGAAAACGGTCTGTGGGGGACTCTAAAGACTCTTCAACACCTTGGTTGTGGATTTAACCACTAGCACGTCAGAGGTATTAGCCATACGTGACGGTGTACCAGGTATTGACCAAGATGGACGTCGATGAGCGAACTCATCCTGACACCCTACTGAGCCTGTCAGTGACAATATCCGCACAGTCCGGTCCGCTCGTCTATGAGCATCGCATGGCGGGCCTAGGGGGTTGGTAAAAGTCAGACCCCCAAAAGCGGTACAAGTCATGTCGGAGTGTAGCCCAGAACACCCTGATATACTACTGGAATACCTACCAATAAATCTCCTGCCTTGGCCAAGGATTTCGTGTAATGGCTCTCCTAGACACAGCGCGACCTCACCGCCAATACCGGGAGAGACAAACCCCTGCTGATCCGCTCACTGCCTCCATGTGGCTCGGGACTGTACCCAACTAAAACCTGTTTGCACGTCTCCTTTGAGCGTGGTAGGGTAGTATTTAAAGGACAGTGAGAACTCACACGAGACAAATGACGATCTCAGGTCGATGAACTAACCTATACACATGTCACCAGGGAACTGCTACCTGACGTCGGGTATAAGACCAACTAGCATGTTCCCGAAGAGTCATGTCCGGTGTACTCATAACCCAATGAGCACCTATATACATCTTAGGTAAACCAACTGACACCAGTGGCTTGTGAGACCGGCCACCGTCCCTCGTCGGGGTCTCGACTGTATACACTAGTCTACTCTGGAGTATCGATGCCCTGTCTCGAAAACTCCCACGACTAGGGACCTTTTAAGAATGTGCTTATAGACCCCAGCTCCCACGTATATGATCGCCCTCATACTGCTGGCAGTCAAGCATGAATCCTAGAGGCTCTATCAAGGTGCAATAGTGACCTGTAAGGTCACCTAAAGCAGTACACAATGATAAAGATAAAACAGATAGCATACTATCATCTTGAGTAAGACTGTCCTACCGGTATAGGTCCTCCCTCAATCATTGCAATCATGTGCCTGTGATCCAATAATTGACTTTGAGGGCACTATCTCCAACAATCTCCCACTTGCACTCAAGGCTAATTATTGCAATGTCGCATACTCACAGCCCGTGTGATACCGAACACCCAACTCCTCTACTAATCAGTCTCACAAAACCTGTTTGCGAAACTATTGCGTTCGAGGAATAGCCTCGGTGAGTGGATCCGCCTTGATGTTTCTTTCTATGTCTCTCTATATCTCAAATTCGCGGAGTAAGCCATCTCCCGAAATGAGCAATACCTGTCTTAGAATGTGTCTGGATGTTTGATGGGACCTAGCTCATAAATGAACTCCAAATCTAAACTTCTTAGACTGTATCGTCAACTGAACTTAATCAGTATCTTGCGCCATCTTTCCCTCAGTGTCCACCTGGACCACCTGTCCAAAGTACTGCCCCTCGTCAGAGGGAAAACTATAACTCTGATAACCTCTCTGTCATTCGGGTCACCTTGGAAGCCTTGAATGATAACTGTCTCCCGAATGAGCCTGTCGTTATCATATCCCTAGAACATCCACTTATGTTCTAAAACTGCTTCCGACTGTTTCTCCAGGATTGGATCAATGTCAACTTACTGCATCTAGTGCAAAAACAACATCTGGTGTGGTACTTGACATATCATGATTGACTCAATTGCCTAAGCAAGTGATCTGCCAATCATGCACATCCCTCTCCCTTTTAGTCTGTAAGACACCTTTAGAGAGGGTGACCCCATCACCTGCAGGTACACCACCATGCCAAGAGTCGTCCATTCTAAAGCACTTCTAGAATGCTGTCTAAGTACCCTGATTGGGAAACTACCCAAATCTAGATCCAGTAACCAAAATGTCTGATATAATATCCAAGTCCCTTGTGGAGAAACCACTGTGTGACGACCACAGTATAACCGATCGTAGTATAGGAATATCACTTCCTACTCTGTGTATGTCATCTAAATACCAGGACATCACATCCTACTACCTTCTTAATAGATCCATCCCCTATTCTGATGAAGTCAAACCTATGACTGTCACATCAGAAATAGATGATCTATCTCCGCTATATTTGCTTTAGTCTATAAATAGACATAAGCCACTTGTCCACCAATGCTTCCGCTGCTCCCACTGACTACGACAACCCTCTGGCAGAGTCATATAGACGTACACTTCTAAAGCCAGTTTAGAACGACGCTATACTCATCCTCCTGCCGGGTCTCACAGTCTGGAACAACAGCAATGGAAAGTCTGGGTAAACAAGAACCTCCCTGCCACCGTCCTTGAGGCTACCGGAGTACCTCTCGGGTGCCTGAGGTTACCCAACATATCTGCGGAGTGGCCAATAGAATGTCAAACCAGATTGAATCTTTAGGTTCTTATCAAATCTTCAGTAATTGTTTGCAGTTCTGGAATCACTTCCAGTTCTACCATACTCCCACTACTGTTTTCTGAAAAAAAATCCATTTCTTTTAAAACTGTGGCGAGTCTAGAACAATATCACTATTGATCTTCCAGATGGTAGAAAGTCAACCCTCGTCATAGCCTGGGTCAACCCACAAACATCCATTACAGAAACGTGCCTTGAGTTATCCAGAGTCTGGTTTTAAGCATAAGCCGGACAACTCCCCGTACCTTAACAATGTCAAGATATGAACTGTTCTATATCCAATATAGAAACAGAGGCACTGATTTAATTGAACCAGATTCAAATCATGCAGCTTTCTCCAGTGCATGTCACCTAATTGGAAGGAGTCCTATCAGCGTTACTCAACTTAGGAGTGCTTCCAATTATGAGTAATCTGAAAGAGAAGCAAGTTCTTTAATCATTACTATCAACTGAATACCCTACACAAGTATCTACATCTTCGATCAACTTGAAGAATCCCGATACTTGCAACACCTGGTTCTCTACTTTATCCATATACCTATAACTTCTCAAAACTTGGACCCTGTGTTTCTACGAAACACTTGTCTAAAAACTAGAGAAGTCATAAGTAAACCGAATATAGTACGAGAACCAACCCCTCTGTCCTCATGGATGCTGGACAATATACAATACTCTGTATAAGTCCCTTGAGTCTGATAACTCAATCCCTGAGTGTCGTAGGTTGAAAACTGTACTTATGGTTAAGAAGAATTACACCGCTGTTTAATGCTCCTTACCTAACCATCCACTGATATAGGTAAATGTCATCGACATAATTTCAAAAAAGTATATCTCACTCTATAAAAAATAGACGTACAGATATATCAATTTGAAATTGGTGCATGACAGCGGATATTCAAAACCAAATATTTGCCATCCGGCAAACAACCTGTAGGGTTCCTAGGCACACTAAGGAGGTCTCACACGGCATCAAGCATGCCAAATTCAAAAATTTCCGGTGCCAAGAAATCCTAATACGATCGTTGACTAGAGTTTAAGGCGATAACTATGCAAGTAAACAACTTTACTCTAAAATGAAAGAGACTACAACCTTTGAAGATCCGGTCCTCCACTTCCTTAGCTCCGTGATGATGTCCCTCCGCTGCGATCATCGGATCCCGGACTCTAGCGATGGTTTCGTAAAAGAAATGATCGGGCTAGGTCGTCGACTTCGATGCCGAAGATAATCTACGTCGAGGCAACTCAAAATCAAGCTCCAACTTCACCAAGTCATGAAACTTGTGAAGAAAACACCCTATACTACTTGGCAAGTGGTAGAGGATGAAAAAATAGGAAGTGGGTTCACTTTGGATTTGGATTTCTCACTCTTTTTCTCAAAACACCATTAATGGTAGCAAGGTTTCTTCTTCTTGAAGAAGAAGAAGAAAGAAAGAATATCTTGAGAGAATAATCATTCAAATGATAAATCAAGTGAAGTTATCATTTTGCAACCATGGTTAAGTGTAGAGAATAAACTAGAGTTTAGTTAAAATGGTTAGGTTAAGAATAAAAACAAATGGCTTAGACTTTGTCAAAAGTGTTATGAAGCTTCTTGAAGCTTCATGTCAAAGTGAGAAAGCCACCACCATTTGTTTTAGTTTCTTGCCAAAAATAAATAAATGAAATAAATAAATAAGGCAAATGAAACCCTAACCATAAACTAAACATGGTTTAAAATAAACACAAAGCCAAGTTTGCATGTATCATCAAACATGATACAAACTTGTGCACAAAACTATATCATATATACAGTGTGCACATCAAGTGAGAAAATCCATCGTAAGTGAACAATACTAGTCAATGTAAAGTGATATATCAAATGGATAATTATACATTGAATCATTAAATCAACACTTGATTTAACGATCCGGTCATATCGCATATAACCGACTAATATCAATAGTAACAACTTATCGAATCAACACTTGATCCGATAACCCGGTTATATCGCATATAACCGATCAATGTCACAAATCGCGAGAATCGAATACAGTATCACATACTGGTATTATTCTCGGTCCCGCACATATCTCATATGCGCTCATATTTTGTTTCGCTTGAGCCAGGAAACCTCTGTGTAGGACTCTAAAGACTCGTCAATACGCCGGCAGTAGGTGATGATCATATCAAACACCCAAAAGCCGCAAGCGGTCTGCTAAACGTAACGGCCACCCGGGTATTGAGCGATCAGAAGATCGACGAGCAAGCCCACTCACACTCCTGTGAATCCAACCAGTAACACTTACCGGACAGTCCGGTCTGTTCGTCTGATATGTCGCATATCTCGCCTAGGGGTGGTAAACGTCAGACCCCAGTAGCTTGATAAGTCGTGCTGATATGAGGACTATAACAGTTCGAGAAACTACTGGTAACACTTACCAGTAAATCTCAGCAACCCTGGCCAGGGATTTCCGGTTATAGCCAATCGAACACAGCGCAACATTAACTCCCTATACCGGGAGAGACGAATCCCCTCCTATCGCTCATTGCCTCCATCTGATTCGGGACTGTACCCAAAAGCCACCGTTTTGCACGCCCTCTTGGACGTGGTAAGGTGGAAATCAAAGCACGGTGGGAATCACACAAGACTCTATGACGATCTCAGGTCTACAGACTAACCTGTACCAGTGTCACCAGAGAACTTCCATCTGACGTAAAGTATAATACCATCTGGGAGTTCTCGGCGAGTCCGTCCAGTGTACCCAGTCTCCACTGAGCACCCGTATATCATCTCTGATGTAAAAAACCAATGGATATGGGATCATCCATCGCCCATCTGTATGGGTCGAGAAGGTATACGCTAGTCTACTCTGGTATATCGATGCCCCGTCTCGATATACCCACGACTAGGGACCTTGAAGGATGTACTTATGGACTACCATGTCCCCACTTGTATGATCTGCATCATAGTCCAGGTAGTCAAGTACACATCCTAAGGGCTTTACCAACATGCAACAGAGAGACAATCAATGTACACGTTAAGGTAAAGAGTAACCAGATAGCATACTATCATGTCGAGCAAGAAAGTCCTCCCAATATATGTCCAAGCATCCACTACAATATACATCCTATGTATAGTAATGGCCTCTAGGGCATACATATAACTAACAATCTCCCACTTGCACTAGGGCCATCTGTAGCAGTGGTTGCAGTATCTCATACTCAACCATCCCATTAAAGTCTCTCTCTGGGAAAAGGCCTTTGTGAGTGGATCCGCCGTGTTATCCTCTGAGTCTACTCTCCTAACCTCGATCACCTTGGAGATCAGCCATCTTCATGATCAGGTGATACTGCCTTAGAATATGTCTGGATCACTGATGGGACGGACGTTCCTTGGCATAAGCCATAACTCCATTGTCACACAATGGGAGGAACTAAGTTCATCTCATGAACAAATATACATCCAGACTGCCTCTTTGGTAGCATCTTAAGTAGCGATGTATCCAGCCTTTATCGTCTAGTATGCCATGGTATATAGCTTGGAACTCTTCCAACATACCGTCCCTTTACTGAGGGTAAAGACAATGCCTGTGACTGACATTCAGTCGTCCTTATCACCCTGGAACCCTTCCAGTGATTCTCCCCAAGACCAATTGATACCATCTCACTACAGCTAGTGAATATCCTAACATCCAATTAGATCTATCTCATAGATCCAAAACCCAGGATTTAGGAGGTATCACTTTGATCCTATATGGAGAATCATTGTGATAAGCAGAGATTGACCGAGCGTAGCATAGGAAACTCCTTTCTTATCAAGAGTATGTCATCCACGTACTCTACGAGGATCACCACCATACTCCCTATTACCCTTTTGTTTATACAAGGTTCATCTACCATTTTGATGATGTCAAACTGTTTGACTAACTCATCAAAACAGATGTTCCAACTCCACGATGCCTGCTTTAATCTGTAAAGCAACTTGCACACGTTTCCGCTGCTCCCACTGTTTTTGAAGCCCTATGGCTGTGTACTTATAGACGTTCTCTTCTAAAATATCATTTAGAAAAGCAGTCATGGCACCCAACCTCCAGATATCGCAGTCATGGTATGTAGCCATAGCAAGTAGGATCTGGATGGACTTAAGCATAGGCACTGGAAAAAGGTTTCATCATTATCCACGCCTGGTCGATGACGAAAACCTTTAACAAGTCTAGCTTTGAAAGTCTCAACTTTTCCATCTACACCAAGTAATCTTCTCAAGATGTACTTGCTCCTGATGGGGATTTAACCCTTCAGATAAAGAAACTAAAGTCCATACTTTGTTGGTGTATAAGGATTCCATCTCAGATCGATAAACATCCAGCCATTCTTACAGAGTCTCACTCCTGATGGCCAGCTCGAAACTAGTTGGGTCATTATCTCATGATGCAATCCTCGCTCCTACTGTCATAGAGAAACCAAAGTATCTCTCAAGTGGGTGAGGAACCCTACTAGATCGGCGGAGAGGCTGAGGTTCGTTGGAAACTATTGAATCCTTTGGTTCTACCAAATCATCAGTTGCAATTTGTATAGCTGGAACATTTCCAGTTCTACATAACAGACCTTGCCTCGAGCTTGTCCGGATTTTGCCTTTTAGACATAGGCCGGACAACCCCAAATCTTAAGAAACTTAAGATATGGGCTCTTCCTTTTCCATATCTCATATGATGTGGTAGGCAACTGATTTGATCTGAACCCTATTCAATAGGTATGCAGCTTCTCAAGTGCATAACTCCCAAAAGGAAATAGGTAACTCAGTAGTACTCATCATAGAGCACACCTTATCATATAGGGTGTGACTGCTCCGCCCCGATATACCATCATGCTATGGTGTATACGGAGGAGTAATGCTGAGAGAGAATCTCATTCTCCTTTAGAATAGTCCAGGATTTCCGTTCTCAAGTATTCTCCTCCTTGATCTTATCAAAGGACATAATACTTATACCCATATTGGTTCTCTACTTCTAACTTATATTCTGTGAATATCTCAAAAGGTTCGGACTTGTGTTTCAATAGGAACATATGTCTGAATCTTGAGAGATCATCAGAGAATGTAATGAAGTACAAAGAACCAGTCTTGGCATGTGTAGACAGGGGACCTTACATACATCAACATGTATCAATCCCAAGAGTTCACTAACTCTTTCTCTGTTTCTAGTAAACGGAGCTATGGTCATCTTATCTTTGTGACATGACTGGTAAGTTTCACAAGATGTAAATTCAAACTGATTTAAATATGCATCTAAATGTAACTTAGCTAGTCGGGTCGCATTGATATGACCTAGTCTACAATACCTCAAGAAGAATTCGTTCATATCTGAACTCTTCCTCTTGTGTGTGTTCCGTATACTAAGAACTATAGTTTGATTTAGAACATCAATGCTTTTAGATAACGTGCCTGAACCGATCAACTTTTGATATAGGAAATGTTCAAAACATTATCCAACAATACAAAATTTTATCATTTCTTTACTTATAAAGAGACTGATATGATTTTGTATATCAGGTTCGGTATCTAATAACATTCGTTCAGAATCAATGTATTTGTAATACATGTAAGTGCACGGCGGCGCCCCGGCCGTCAATCCGACGCCGGAATGCGGAAGCGGTGATAAACTTTAAATTTTGCGGACTTTGCAAACCGGCACCACCGCGCACTAAACTCCGGATCGTAACCATTAACAAGTCTAAGCTAACTAGAAGAAGGGTTAGAGATATACCGACTGATCCGAGTCCTCCGGTCTTCATCTCCACTCCGATCTCCTCGCGGGATCTCCGTCCGTCTCCTCCTCGTCGGAAAGGGCACCACGTCGCCTGTATCTTTTACGGGCTCCCACCTCAATACCGAGGCAACTCGGGCGCGAAGCTGGCGAATCGACGCGTCCAAGATTTGCAGTAGAATGTGTAGTGTCTATGTCTCTTTAGGGTTTTGTTGCCATGGAGGATGGAGGGATCATGAATGGACTTTTGAATGAAGTGTAGAATATTGCAAGCATGCAAATGAGATATAGATAATTTCCCCCATCCAAATGAACTCCTCTCTCTTTTCCAAGATGTGGCCGGCCCCATTCTTGTTAGAATGGTGGAGGGAAAATGGTGGGAGGAATTAACAAAGGAAGGTGAGTGTAGGAGATAGAAGGAGGTGACCACAACAAAGACATGAACCATGCTTCATTAAAACCAAACCATACCCTTTCAATCATCATTAAATGCAAGCATGGAAGAAAGAATCAAATCCTATCATAATCAAACCATTATGCAAGAAAACCCCTCCACTAAGATTATTTGCACAATTGCAAATAACCCCCTCCATCGGAAAAGTCCGGCCGGGAAAGAACAAAGGAAAACCGGCCGGAACGGAATGCAAACTGGCAACCCCAGAAAACTGGTCCCATAATAAATTACAGGAAAACCCCGAAACTGTGCATACACACCCGCATCTGTATTCCGACCGGATACAAATGCAAAGAGACAAAATCTACACTGTACTAAACTAGGACCGGCTTAAACCAAAGCCGGCTAGTAATATCCGTTCGATCCCGATCCGTGCAATACCGCACGTATCTGATCGAACCCTGCCATATACCTATACGGCTACTAGTACAAACCGTCCGATCCTGATCCGTGCAATACCGCACGTATCTGATCGGACCCTGCCATATCTCCATACGGCCTCTACAGCGTTTCGCCCGAAACTTGAGTAACTGAAAGTGTGGTGGACTCTAAAGACTCGTCAATACTATGGCTGTGGATTTAACCACTAGCACGTCAGAGGTATAAGCCAATACGTAACGGGCCACCAGCTATTGACTAAAAGGGACGTCGATGAGCGAACTCATCCTGACACCCTACTGAGCCTGTCAGTGACAATATCCGTGCAGTCCGGTCCGTTCGTCTATGAGTATCGCATGGCGGGCCTAGGGGGTTGGTAAAAGTCAGACCCCCAAAAGCGGTACAAGTCGTGTCGGAGTGTAGCCCAGAACACCCTGAGATACTACTGGAATACCTACCAGTAAATCTCCTGCCTTGGCCAAGGTCTTTGTGTAATGGCTCTCCTAGACACAGCGCGACCTCACCCCCAATACCGGGAGAGACGAAACCCCCGAAGATCCGCTCACTGCCTCCATGTGGCTCGGGACTGTACCCAACTAAAACCTGTTTGCACGACTCCTTTGAGCCGTGGTAGGGTAGTAATCAAAGTACAGTGGGAACTCACACGAGACAAATGACGATCCCCAGGTCGATGAACTAACCTGTACACATGTCACCTGGGAACTGCTATCTGACGTCAGGTATAAGACCAACTAGCATGTTCCCGGCGAGTCCTGTCCGGTGTACTCATAACCCAATGAGCACCTGTATACATCTTAGGTGATCCAACTGACACCAGTGGCTTGTGAGACCGGCCACCGCCCCTCGTCGGGGTCTCGACTGTATACACTAGTCTACTAATGGAGTATCGATGCCCGGTCTCGAAACTCCCACGACTAGGGACCTTTTAAGGATATGCTTGTAGACCCCAGCTCCCACTTATATGATCGCCCTCATACTGCTGGTGGTCAAGCAAGAATCCTAGGGGCTCTATCAACGTGTAATAGCGACGTGTCAGGTCACCTAAAACAGTACACGATGATAAAGGTAAACCAGATAGCATACTATCATCTCGAGTAAGACTGTCCTACCGGGATAGGTCCTCCCTCAATCATTACAATCACGTACCTGTGACCTAATAATTGACTCTGAGGGCACTATCTCCAACAATCTCCCACTTGCACTCAAGGCTAATTATTGCGATGTCGCATACTCACAGCCCGTGTGATACCGAACACCCAACTCCTCTACTTGTCAGTCTCACAAAGCTCGTTTGCGAAACTATCGCGTTCGAGGAATAGCCTCAGTGAGTGGATCCGCTCTGGTGTTTCTTTCTATGTCTCTCTATTTCTCAAGTTCGCGGAGAAAGCCATCTCCCGAAATGAGCAATACCTGTCTTAGAATGTCTGGATGTCTGATGGGACCGAGCTCAAAAATGAACTCCAAATCCAAACTTCTTAGACTGTATCGTCAACTGAACTTAATCAGTATCCTGCGCCATGCCTCCCTCAGTATTGGCTTGGATCACCTGTCCAAAACACTGTCCCTCGTCAGAAGGAAAAATATAACTCTGACGATCTCCTTGTCGTCTATGTCACCTTGGAAGCCTGGAATGATAACTGTCTCCCGAATAGGGCTGTCGTTATCATATCCCTAGAACATCCACTTATGTTCTAAAACTGCTTCCGACTGTTTCTCCAGGATTGGATAAATATCAACTTATCGCATCTAGTGCAAGAACAACATCTGGTGTGGTACTTGACATCTCATGATTGACTCAATTGCCTAAGTAAGTGATCTGCCAATCATGCACATCCCTCTCTACTTTAGTCTATAAGACACCTTTAGAGAGGGTGACTCCATTACCTGCAGGTACACTACCATGCCAGGAGTCGTCCATTCTAAAAACTCTTAGAATGCTGTCAAAGTACCCAGATTGGGAAACCACCCAAATCTAGATCTAAAACCATAGATCTAGTAACCAGTATGTCTGATATAATGTCCAAGTCCCTTGTGGAGAAACCACTGTGTGACGACCAAAATATAACCGATCGTAGTATAGGAATTTCCTTTCCTACTCTGTGTATGTCATCCAAATACCAGGATATCACACCCTACTACCTTCTCAACAGATCCATCCCCTATTCTGATGACGTCAAACCCATGACTGTCACATCAGAAAATAGATGATCTATCTCCGCTACATCTGCTTTAGTCTATAAATAGACATAAGCCTGATGTCCACCAATGCTTCCGCTGCTCCCACTGACTACGACAACTCTCTGGCAGAGTCATATAGACGTGCACTTCTAAAGCTAGTTTAGAACGACGCTATACTCATCCTCCCACCGGGTCTCGCAGCCTGGAACAACAGCAATGGCAAGTGTGGGTGAACAAGAACCTCCCTGCCACCGTCCTTGAGGCTACCGGAGTACCTCTCGGGTGCCTGAGGTTACCCACCGTATCTGCGGAGTGGCCAATGGAATGTCAAATCAGATTGAATCTTTAGGTTCCTTATCAAATCATCAGTAATCGTTTGCGGTTCTGGAATCACTTCCAGTTCTACCATACTCCCACTACTGTTTTCTGAAAAAATCCATTTTTATTAAAACCGTGGCGAGTCTAGAACAATATTGCTATTATTCATCCAGATGGTAGAAAATCAACCCGCGTCATAGCCTGGGTCAACCCACAAACAGCCATTACAGAAACGTGCCTAGAGTTATCCAGAGTCTGGTTTTAAGCATAATCCGGACAACTCCCCGTACCTTAACATCGTTAAGATACGAACTGTTCTATATCCAATATAGGACCAGAGGCACTGATTTAATTGAACCAGATTCAAATCATGCAGCTGTCCCCAGCGCATGTCAACTAAATGGAAGGAGGCCGATCAGCGTTACTCAACTTAGGAATGCTTCCAATCATGAGTAACCTGAAAGGGAAGCAATCTCTCTTTATCATTACTATCAATTGAATACCATACACAAGTATCTACATCTTCGATCTCTTTGAAGAATCCCGATACTTGCTATACCTGGTTCTCTACTCTATTCAAATACCCATAACTTCTCAAAATTTGGACCCTGTGTTTCCACGAAACACTCGTCTAAAAACTAGAGAAGTCATAAGTAAACCGAATATAGTACGAGGACCAACCCCTCTGTCCTGATGGACCCTGGACAACATACAATACTCTGTATAAGTCCCTTGAGTCTGACAACTCATTCACTGTGTGTCGTAGGTTGAAAACTGTACTTATGGTTAAGAAGAATTACACCGCTGTTTAATGCTCCTTACCTAACCATCCACTGATATAGGTAAATGTCGTAGACATAATTTCAGAAAGGTATATCTCACTCTATGAAAATAGACGTACAGATACATCGATTTGAAATTGGTGCATAACGGCGGATATTCAAAACCAAATACTTGCCGTCCGGCAAATAACCCAGGTGACTTCCTCAAATATCACCGATTACAACGAATCCCGATATAATGAGGACAATCACCTAATTCCCAATAGTTTACTCCCACTCATCATCTGTAAAACCATACAGATGTGAGAATCATACCTGGCAAATACATACCCTGGAGTAAGTGTCTAATCGGGAAATCAGTTTTCTTTTAACATTACACAGTGAAACTGAAACACTGAAATGTTTCGATGGGGTATCCTGGTATTCCTAGTAATGCCTCTACCATTATCCAGATTCACAACTATAACCGTATAATTCTTTGCCACCTCTCCAAATCCCTTCATATGTCTTTAGTCATTACCTTCTGCACACCCCTTTAGGCCAAATGGTTTTCTTCCTTCCCTACCGTTCGGCACCAGCCTATGGTTTGGAAGAAGACTATCCAATAAGCATAATGGGTGTACTGTCCCAATCCTAGGAACACTCGCAATGAGAGAGGGTGAAGATAAAAGACAACCGAATAAACCTTATTCCTATTTCTCCTGAACCAGAATCCATCCCCGAACTGGAACAAGTTCCATTCGAGTTCGTATATAACCATACGATGGAGTACCCAATAAACTGTGGATCTTCGTAGTGATACGGAGTGTCCTGGAGAAATACAAAGGTGATGTGGGAGTGGTAACGAAATATTTGGTTTGGTCGTGAATATCTGTTGCAATTTACTTTGCCCTCTTACTAATCCCTTGCTTTGTCTGAACTTAATACCTTCTGCACACCATCGTTATGCTAATTGGTTTTCTTCATTCCCTACCGGTCGGCACCAGCCTAAGGTTTGGAAGAAGACAATCCAATTTGCATAATAGGTGTACTACCCCTAAACCAAGGAGTACTCGTAACCTGAGAGAGGGTAAAAGGAAAAGACAACTGAATAATCCTATCCGTTTTCTCCAGAACCGGAAACCATCCTCGAATAAATTCTTTCGAGTTCGTATATAACCATACGATGGTTTTGTCCAATGGAAGTGAACGTTCGTAGTAATACGGGGTGTCCTGGAGAAAAGGGTAAAAGTAGGAGTGGCAATGAGGTCTGCAACTCTGACAATCCAAAAGCCAGTGTTCAAGAAGGTTCGGTCAACTTGGTCACCGAGTCAAAGTCTTAGGGTCGGGTCAATGGTCGCTGCCAAAGAGAGAGAGAAAAGAAACACTCAGCGTGCACTCTAACCTAGATCAGAATGGTTACCAATTTATCTAATCTGGAAACCTCCCACTGTACCTCAAATTCTCCTCCAAACCTGAAAGAAGAATTAGTCGGGGTCACCCGAGGAGTAAACTAACTCATCAGTGGGAATCGGGATCCAACTCTCATCGCATGACAACGTGACGGAATCCGCTCACGGTATCACACTCCAGAAGGTATGCGCATATCTGGCAAGTTTCAGTACTTTTGAAACTCCCGATGTGATTTCTACCCCATGCTCTTATGACCTTGACTTTGGCCAACATATCATAAGTCACATGTCAAGTTCAACCCGTCATTCTCCAGGTTAATTTGAGTCCACCCGTACTTACCCTTGACTTTGGCCAAAATGGCAGTACGGCTGTCCCAAACCAACGCATCTATCTATGCTGCATATGAATACCCAATAGCTACCAATCACTGTGCCTTGACTTTGGCCAACATACACAGCTTGAATACTATTGACTACCCATATGAAACGACGGAGGGCTACGAATGGTTTCTGGCGAAAACCTTTAACGTAAAGAACTTGATATCGTCGAAGGAACGGATAGCTTTTAAAAATATAGTGACGAAAACCGTTGCTAAAGAGGTCACTCCCGGTGAAGGGATCTCGGCTCTTTCCCCGTAGAATGGGGTGCAGGATATTCCAAATGAATACCGCGATGCAAAGCAAAAGTAATCGGCTATAGTGAAGTTAATGCCCTGACGCAAACTTCTGTCCAAGGGGTCACTCCCGGTGAAGGGATCTCGGCCCTTGCCTCGTCGACTGAGGAGCAGGATATTCAAACTGAATACCACGATGCAAAACAAAAGTGAACGTCCTTGCAATAACAGCTTTTTGAAAAGTGTTCCAACAACATCAGAATAGGTTTGTTAAACTTGCATTGATCCGAATCAATGCAATCCCATCAATTGATCACACCACAAAGAACGAAAATATACTGACGTACGTATATGCCATTCGCATTCGCCACTGGGTCCCGTCATCACTCGTTAGGTTAGCTTACTAACGACAGAGCGGGGACTGGACTAGCGCGGATGTAAAACATATACAACATCTACTAATATATATACCAATATATTATATTCGCTCAAGGCGTGAATAAAATGCAACATCACAGAAATGTACAGCATCACAGAACAATACAGATATCTGGGATCCCCGGGTTTCACAGAGCCGCTGAAACCCGACGTTCCCCTGGTCGTGTGGATAGCCTGTGCAATGAGAATCCTAGACCCCTATGGGCGCGGCAAGTCACCCGCCAAAACCTGAAGCAAGGCAGCCCCCTTCAGCACCGTGAATGGACCACCCAGCACTTCACGGAATCCGGTAACTTGGGCACCCCTCCTGGGTCAAACCTGTACCCCCTACGAGTGCGGCGAATAGCCCGCCAATCCTAGAGTGAAGCCCCCTCCGTCCCAATGCCATGAGATGCGGGCTTGTTGCCTTCTAGAACCCGGCTATCCGTGCACCCCTCCGCGGGGCAATCCTAGTACAGAAAGTAAAATATACATACACCGGGTACATCGACCGCAACCAGGTCGTGCCCCAAAATAATAATACAAACAGGCAGTGACGGCAGTCCACATGTCGGACGCTCGCCCCGCAATATCAAATGTACATAATACAACAAACACTGAACTAGCATTGCATCCAGGCTATCCCCCACGACCGATCCGCAACATCACAGCATAAACATAGAACATCAACGTGAAAGTCACGTTCGCAAATCCGTCTAACCGGGCTATAGCAGTTAGACCGGATTTAACCGATCGAGTGACATTCACGGTCGCAGATATAATGTAAATACTGTGAAAAATGTGTTTAAAATTTTCCGATTGATCAAACAATTAACAAGTGGGCCCCAAAGAAAACTGTAGCACTCACAGAAACAATTGGCCCAACTTTAATATTCCAAAGCCCATATTTTAAGCCCAGAAGGCCTCTGGAAAAATTTGGTGATGTGACGTGAATAGTGCGCGGCGGAAGGGCCGCACGAGGTGGGTTTTCGCGGCGCTTCCGCGCTCCAACTGTGGAGTCACTTCATCGAATTTTTACAGAGCTCTTAGATTTTCCAGTACATCAATATTTTACAACCTGAAAAATTTTTCGAGACCAAAATATTTCAACAGAAACTGATGTGAACAAAAAATACGGTTTTTGGAAATTTTGGTCGATCGGAAATGCAAACACACCAAACGAAGCTAGACGAAGTTAATGGCCTGGCTCTGATACCACTGTAAGTGCACGGCGGCGCCCCGGCCGTCAATCCGACGCCGGAATGCGGAAGCGGTGATAAACTTTAAATTTTGCGGACTTTGCAAACCGGCACCACCGCGCACTAAACTCCGGATCGTAACCATTAACAAGTCTAAGCTAACTAGAAGAAGGGTTAGAGATATACCGACTGATCCGAGTCCTCCGGTCTTCATCTCCACTCCGATCTCCTCGCGGGATCTCCGTCCGTCTCCTCCTCGTCGGAAAGGGCACCACGTCGCCTGTATCTTTTACGGGCTCCCACCTCAATACCGAGGCAACTCGGGCGCGAAGCTGGCGAATCGACGCGTCCAAGATTTGCAGTAGAATGTGTAGTGTCTATGTCTCTTTAGGGTTTTGTTGCCATGGAGGATGGAGGGATCATGAATGGACTTTTGAATGAAGTGTAGAATATTGCAAGCATGCAAATGAGATATAGATAATTTCCCCCATCCAAATGAACTCCTCTCTCTTTTCCAAGATGTGGCCGGCCCCATTCTTGTTAGAATGGTGGAGGGAAAATGGTGGGAGGAATTAACAAAGGAAGGTGAGTGTAGGAGATAGAAGGAGGTGACCACAACAAAGACATGAACCATGCTTCATTAAAACCAAACCATACCCTTTCAATCATCATTAAATGCAAGCATGGAAGAAAGAATCAAATCCTATCATAATCAAACCATTATGCAAGAAAACCCCTCCACTAAGATTATTTGCACAATTGCAAATAACCCCCTCCATCGGAAAAGTCCGGCCGGGAAAGAACAAAGGAAAACCGGCCGGAACGGAATGCAAACTGGCAACCCCAGAAAACTGGTCCCATAATAAATTACAGGAAAACCCCGAAACTGTGCATACACACCCGCATCTGTATTCCGACCGGATACAAATGCAAAGAGACAAAATCTACACTGTACTAAACTAGGACCGGCTTAAACCAAAGCCGGCTAGTAATATCCGTTCGATCCCGATCCGTGCAATACCGCACGTATCTGATCGAACCCTGCCATATACCTATACGGCTACTAGTACAAACCGTCCGATCCTGATCCGTGCAATACCGCACGTATCTGATCGGACCCTGCCATATCTCCATACGGCCTCTACAGCGTTTCGCCCGAAACTTGAGTAACTGAAAGTGTGGTGGACTCTAAAGACTCGTCAATACTATGGCTGTGGATTTAACCACTAGCACGTCAGAGGTATAAGCCAATACGTAACGGGCCACCAGCTATTGACTAAAAGGGACGTCGATGAGCGAACTCATCCTGACACCCTACTGAGCCTGTCAGTGACAATATCCGTGCAGTCCGGTCCGTTCGTCTATGAGTATCGCATGGCGGGCCTAGGGGGTTGGTAAAAGTCAGACCCCCAAAAGCGGTACAAGTCGTGTCGGAGTGTAGCCCAGAACACCCTGAGATACTACTGGAATACCTACCAGTAAATCTCCTGCCTTGGCCAAGGTCTTTGTGTAATGGCTCTCCTAGACACAGCGCGACCTCACCCCCAATACCGGGAGAGACGAAACCCCCGAAGATCCGCTCACTGCCTCCATGTGGCTCGGGACTGTACCCAACTAAAACCTGTTTGCACGACTCCTTTGAGCCGTGGTAGGGTAGTAATCAAAGTACAGTGGGAACTCACACGAGACAAATGACGATCCCCAGGTCGATGAACTAACCTGTACACATGTCACCTGGGAACTGCTATCTGACGTCAGGTATAAGACCAACTAGCATGTTCCCGGCGAGTCCTGTCCGGTGTACTCATAACCCAATGAGCACCTGTATACATCTTAGGTGATCCAACTGACACCAGTGGCTTGTGAGACCGGCCACCGCCCCTCGTCGGGGTCTCGACTGTATACACTAGTCTACTAATGGAGTATCGATGCCCGGTCTCGAAACTCCCACGACTAGGGACCTTTTAAGGATATGCTTGTAGACCCCAGCTCCCACTTATATGATCGCCCTCATACTGCTGGTGGTCAAGCAAGAATCCTAGGGGCTCTATCAACGTGTAATAGCGACGTGTCAGGTCACCTAAAACAGTACACGATGATAAAGGTAAACCAGATAGCATACTATCATCTCGAGTAAGACTGTCCTACCGGGATAGGTCCTCCCTCAATCATTACAATCACGTACCTGTGACCTAATAATTGACTCTGAGGGCACTATCTCCAACAATACAGGGTGACAGTGACCAACAGACTTGGCTGTAACACTTGCCCCGTTTTCTGCCTCATGAAACTTATCACCCGTTCTCAGTTCTCTACCTTTCTGTAGCCCTATGTAACAAATTATATATGCGGGATCCTGATCCGGTATCAATTACCCAGGACGCAGAGGATACTGAGAAACAGTTCTTTGTAATGAACACACCAGAAGATGATGCATCATATGCACTTTCTTCGTTTGGGCGGCACGGGAAATCTGGTATTCCCCAATTTCCTGCTCTGTCTTATAACATTTATAAGTTGGAGCAGGACCAACGTTCCCCAGCTTAGTATAACAAGCGGGTTCGGTCAATATATCCTTTTTATTATCTTGATTAAGGCGTGACATGGTCGCTACCTGGAGAGAGAGAGAAGAAAACACTCAGCGTATGCTCTTGCAAGATCAGATTGGTTATATATTTTATCTAATCAGGATGGCTCCCACTGTTTTTATCAAATCTTCCTTCAAACCCTAAAAGCAAAGACTAGCCGGGATTAATTACACGCTATAAGTTCGCCAATCTTTCAATCAGGCCAGTGTCGGTACTTTGAGGGAGGTCCCCCGTGCTTTCGCACGAACCTAATTAATGTAAACCTCGTTTTCCCATAGGCGTAACCTCGTTAACACCTTTCTAGACACCTACTTGATCGACTAATTGTAATGTGTAAACCTCTCCCAGGAGTAACAGTTACTCGCAGCGGGTATCGGGATCCAACTATCTCATAGAAGGTATGCAATCTCATTGCAAATTTCAACACTTGAAATTCCCGATAATATTTTGCCCCTAGCAGCTATATGACCTTAACATAGTCAAAAATTATAAGTGCTAGTCAAGTTCAACCCGTCATTTCCTGATTGAATTAAACCCACCCGCACGACACTTAACATAGTCAACAAAGTCGCACGACTACCCTAATCCAATCGCATCATATGCTTATATAGATAAGCACTAATCAGCTACCGCACACTACGCCTTAACATAGTCAACAAACTTAGCACGAATACTAACTAGTACTTATCTGAAATGACTGAGGGCTACGACAGGTTTTTCTGAAAACCTATTGCGTAATGAACTTGATATCATTGTAGAATCAAATGATTTTAAAATGGAGTGTTTTTTAGGCTTTTCTAGTTTTGCTAAAGGGGTCACTCCCGGTGAAGGGATCATCGGCCCTTTCCTCGTCGAATGAGGTGCGGGATATATCATATATATCACTGTGCAAAGCAGAAACTATAGAATAAATCAAAAGACAAACCGAGGGTTGTAGCATCTGCCAGTTATTGCTAAAGGGGTCACTCCCGGTGAAGGGATTTCGGCCCTTTCCTTATCGAATATGGTGCAGGATGTTCTGCAAAGAACACCGCGATGCAAAGCAAGAACTGTAGCTACCTGTTTTTGAAAATTTGATTCCACAACATCTTTAGGTTTCTTTTCTTTCATTAATCACATTAATGAAGTCCCATCATTTAAGTTACCTAAACATCACAGATAAATACGACGTACACTTATGCCATCCGCATTCGCCTCGATGTCCCCTCGTGCACCGTTAGGTTAGGTAACTAACGACAGAGCGGGGCAGGGCTAGCGCGAGTGCAAAACATAAGTAACGCCTATATAATATATCATATATACTATATACAGTATCTATCACAGAACATCACACGATCACATCACAGATATCGCAACAGAAGAAACATATATGAAATATTGGATATACTAGGACGTCCGTGTTTTCAATACGAGCCAGTATAAAACACGGATTCCACGGTCGCGATGAATAGCCAAACCCACACCCCTAGACCCCTACGAGAGCGGCAAGCAACCCTACCAATTCTAGAGTTAGGAGACCCGGACTCGACTCCTCGAGTTGGTCTCCCACTGGACTCCAGAACCCGGTTACTTGTGCTCTCCTCCTTGGGTCTATCCTAGTGCGGAAAAGAAAATAATTTACAATGGGTGACATCTTCCGCAACCTGGAAGTGCCCCAATAAAAGAATATTACATACAATTAATTTTACATGAATGAAAATAAAAACTCTCATCTCACATAAAAACCCCCGGCTATTCAAAACGCGACGATCCAATATAACATATCCAGCAACACATAACATCACATGTCATCAACGTAAGTAAACATGTGTATCCCAATTGTCGTTGACATATAGCAACGAAACCGGCGATATCACATATTACACTTATGGTCACAGAAAAGAAAGTGTAAAACTACAACAGTTGGAATCCGCAACCTCCTCAGACATCGCATGCCTGACCAAATGAATTCCTTAGACATCGCATGCCTAACAATTATAAACCCCGCATTTTAGTCTCATTATCGAAAACTCTTTTCAATATCAAGTCGGGCAATTCAACAAGATTCCCGACATCCTAATCGAATGCTCGTCCTAAACTTCAGTAGACGGCCGCACCCCCGATGCCGTCGACGAAGTGCACCAAGGCGGAACACCGCTGCCGCGAGCACTCGAACGGATGCTTTCGGCGACGGGGTTCTCCTACAGTCACTTGGTCGGGGCTATGGGGCGTGGCTGTCTATTAAGTTTACCGGCGAATATCCGCATACGCTACGTGATTGCGACGGACTTTTGATCGCATCAAAATTCCATGGCAACCGATCAAGTGAGACTAAAGTGCTATGTTTATAACATTCATTCAGTTATCTCATAACTACTTGTGAATTCCAATTATTGTATCCCATTCCAGATAAATAGAAAATGTTAAACTTTCCGATCGAACATTCAAACACCCAAGTTTTTCCGATACAGCTCAACACATGAAATAGGTTTAAAAACATCCAGTTCATGCCTCAGTACCAACGGTCCAGCCGTAGAAGGGCCAAGCCAACGCCTCACATGTGGCACGCCGTACTGCCCCAAACCCTAAGGTTCAAAGGGCAGTTCAAGACGGTCACATAATCGAGTTAAGGTTTGTTGTCTTCTAGAGGGACCATCGCGTTACTTGCACTACTTAGAACGTTCTTGAACTACGGAAAGATCCAACACTTGGAAATTTCCCGACAGTGGAAAAATTGGGTATTTATATCCGGTCGAACTTTTTAACATATTCTAAAATTATCTGGAAAAACACAGACGAAGTTAAACTTCCCGATCGAAACACCGAGTCCCCAATACAACCCAGAAAACTCAACTCTTGAGTAAATATTAAAAATTCCCAGAAAATACAGCACTAAAAGATAGGAATTACAGTGCAATTTCCAAGAGGTAATGTGACTACATGGCCGCGGAATTGCCGCACCAGCCATGCTCGTGCCGCTGTTCCGCCGCGCTTTAGTCGAATCATGAGCACGTGCTGCATAGTAATCCCTTAAAAACCCTGCTGATTTTTCTGCATATTTTTAATATGGAAAAATCCCAGTTTTTAAAAAATCTACAAAGAAGGATTTGGGATTAGGGTTTCGGGTTCGATCGGGTTTCTGACTTCGTCTACACTTCGCCTAAGGCTCTAGCCTGGCTCTGATACCACTGTAGGGTTCCTAGGCACACTAAGGAGGTCTCACAAGGCATCAAGCATGCCAAATTCAAAAATTTCCGGTGCCGAGAAACCCTAATGCGATCGTTGACTAGAGTTTAAGGCGATAACTATGCAAGTAAACAACTTTACTCTAAAGTGAAAGAGACTAGAACTTTTGTAGATCCGGTCCTCCACTTCCTTATCTCCGTGATGATGTCCCTCCGCTGCGATCATCGGATCCCGGACTCTAGCGATGGTTTCGTCAAAGAAATGATCGGGCTAGGTCGTCGACTTCGATGCCGAAGATGATCTACGTCGAGGCAACTCAATATCAAGCTCCAACTTCACCAAGTCATGAAACTTGTGAAGAAAACACCCTATACTACTTGGAAAGTGGTAGAGGATGAAGAAATAGGAAGTGGGTTCACTTTGGATTTGGATTTCTCACTCTTTTTCTCAAAACACCATTAATGGTAGCAAGGTTTCTTCTTCTTGAAGAAGAAGAAAGAATATCTTGAGAGAATAATCATTCAAATGATAAATCAAGTGAAGTTATCATTTTGCAACCATGGTTAAGTGTAGAGAATAAACTAGAGTTTAGTTAAAATGGTTAGGTTAAGAATAAAAACAAATGGCTTAGACTTTGTCAAAAGTGTTATGAAGCTTCATGAAGCTTCAAGTCAAAGTGAGAAAGCCACCACCATTTGTTTTAGTTTCTTGCCAAAAATAAATAAATGAAATAAATAAATAAGGCAAATGAAACCCTAACCATTAACTAAACATGGTTTAAAATAAACACAAAGCCAAGTTTGTATGTATCATCAAACATGATACAAACTAGTGCACAAAACTATATCATATATACAATGTGCACATCAAGTGAGAAAATCCATTTTAAGTGAACAATACTAGTCAATGTAAAGTGATATATCAAATATATAATTATACATTGAATCATTAAATCAACACTTGATTTAACGATCCTGTCATATCGCATATAATCGACTAATATCAATAGTAACAACTTATCGAATCAACACTTGATCCGATAACCCGGCTATATCGCATATAACCGATCAATGTCACTAATCGCGAGAATCGAATACAGTATCACATACTGGTTTTATTCTCGGTCCCGCACATATCTCATATGCGCTCCTATTTCGTTTCGCTTGAGCCAGGAAACCTCTGTGTAGGACTCTAAAGACTCGTCAATACGCCGGCAGTAGGTGATGATCATATCAAACACCCACAAGCCGGAAGCGGTGTGCTAAACGTAACGGCCACCCGGGTATTGACCGATCAGAAGATCGACGAGCAAGCCCGCTCACACTCCTGTGAATCCAACCAGTAACAATTACCGTACAGTCCGGTCTGTTCGTCTGATATGTCGCATATCTCGCCTAGGGGTGGTAAACGTCAGACCCCAGTAGCTTGATAAGTCGTGTCGATATGAGGTCTATAACAGTTCGAGAAACTAATGGTAACACTTACCAGTAAATCTCAGCAACCCTGGCCAGGGATTTCCGGTTATAGCCAATCGAACACAGCGCAACATCAACTCCCTATACCGGGAGAGACGAATCCCCTCCTATCGCTCATTGCCTCCATGTGATTCGGGACTGTACCCAAAAGCCACCGTTTTCCACGCCCTCTTGGACGTGGTAAGGTGCAAATCAAAGCACAGTGGGAATCAGACAAGACACTATGACGATCTCGGGTCTACAGACTAACCTGTACGAGTGTCACCAGAGAACTGCCATCTGACGTAAGGTATAATACCATCTGGGAGTTCTCGGCGAGTCCGTACAGTGTACCCAGTCTCCACTGAGCACCCGTATATCATCTCTGATGTCAAACACCAATGGATATGGGATCATCCATCGCCCATCTGTATGGGTCAAGAAGGTATATGCTAGTCTACTCTGGTATATCGATGCCCCGTCTCGATACACCCTCGACTAGGGACCTTGAAGGATGTACTTATGGACTACCATGTCCCCACTTGTATGATCTGCATCATAGTCCAGGTAGTCAAGTACACATCCTAAGGGCTTTACCAACATGTAACAGAGAGACAATCAGTATACACGTTAAGGTAAAGAGTAACCAGATAGCATACTATCATGTCGAGCAAGAAAGTCCTCCCTATATATGTCTAAGCATCCACTACAATATACATCCTATGTATAGTAATGGCCTCTAGGGCATACATATAACTAACACAACCCAGGTGACTTCTTCAAATATCACCGATTACAACGAATCCCGATATAATGAGGATGATCACCTAATTCCCAATAACTTACTCCCACTCATCATCTGTAAAACAATATAGATGTGAGAATCACACCAGGTAAATACATACCCAGGAGCAAGTGTCTAATTGGGAAATCAGTTTTCTTTTAACAGTACACAGTGAAACCGAAACATTGAAATGTTTCGATAGGGTATCCCGGTATTCCTAGTAATGCCTCTTCCATTATCCAGATTTACAACTGTAACCGTATAATTCTTTGCCATCTCTCCAAATCCCTTAATATGTCTTTAGTCATTACCTTCTGTACACCCTCTTAGGCCAAATGGTTTTCTTCCTTCCCTACCGTTCGACACCAGCCTATGGTTTGGAAGAAGACTATCCAATAATCATAATGGGTGTACTGTCCTAATCCTAGGAGCACTCGCAATGCGAGAGAAGATGAAGATAAAAGACAACCGAATAAACCTTATTCCTATTTCTCCTGAACCAGAATCCATCCCCGAACTGGAACAGGTTCCTTTCGAGTTCGTATATAACCATACGATGGAGTTGTAGGGTTCCTAGGCACACTAGTGAAGTCTCACAAGGCATCAAACATGGCTGTTTCGAATTTTACGAGTGCCTAAAAACCCTAATACGGATCGTTAACTAGATATATAAGCGATGCGAGCAAGTAAACGAATTAAATGCTAAGGGAAAGTGACTACAACCTTTGTAGATCCGGTCCACCACTTCCTAAGCTCCGCGATGATCTCCCTCCGCTGTCCAAATCGAACCCTTGACTCTAGCATTGGCATCATCGAAGAATGGGCGGGCTTGATCGTCAGTTCGATGCCGAAGATGATCTACGTCGAGGCATCACAAGAACAATCTCCAACTTCACCAAGCCTTGAAAACTTGTGAAGTAAACACCCTATACAACTTGGCAAGAGGTAGAGGATGAAGAAATAGGAAGTGGGTAGACTTTAGAATTGGATTTCTCACTTGATTTCACTAGTTGCCATTGATGGTCACTAGCTTTCTTCATGGAAGAAAGAAGATATGATGAAGAAGAAGATATGATAAGTATTGTATTTTAGAATGAAAAAGAATTAAATCTTATCATACTTTCAACCTTAGTTAGGTGTAGAGAAAAGACCATGGTTAAAAGGATGGTTAGGGTTAAGCATAAGAACAAAAGAGTGACTTAGTCAAAGTTTCAAGAAACTTCAACTAAAAACAAAACATTCAACCATTCATTTATCCTTTTCTTTTTCCAAAATGAATAAATAAGAAAGATAAATGAATAAATAATCAAAACCCTAATCATTAACTTAAACCATGGTTTGATTCTTTACACTTAACCAAGTAAGCATGTATCATCAAACATGATACAAACATGTGCACAAAACTATATCGCATATACAATGTGTACAATTCAAGTGAGAAAATCCTTTTAAAGTGAACCAATACTAGTTAACGCAAAGTAATATATCAAATATATAAATATGCACTAAATCATTAAATCAACACTTGATTTAACGATCCGGTCATATCGGATATAACCGACTAGTATCATATGTATCGGCTTATCGAATCAATCCTTGATTCGATAACTAGGTTATATCGCATATAACCAATCGATACATTGATCGCGAGAATGGAATACGGTATCACATACTCGAATTATTCTCGATCCCGCACATATCTCATATGCGCTCCTATTTCGTTTTGCTTGAGCCAGGAAACCTCTGTGTAGGACCCTAAAGACTCGTCAATACGCCGGCAGCAGATGATGATCATATCAAGCATCCACAAGCCGCAAGCGGTCTGCTAAACGTAACGGCCACCCGAGTATTGAGCGATCAGAAGATCGACGAGCAAGCCCGCTCACACTCCTGCGAATCCAACCAGTAACACTTACCGTACAGTCCGGTCTGATCGTCTGATATGTCGCATATCTCGCCTAGGGGTGGTAAACGTCAGACCCCAATAGCTCGATAAGTCATGCTGACGTGAGGTCCATAACATGTGTGAAACTACTGATAACACTTACCAGTAGGTCACTGCAACCCTGGCCAGGGATTTCCTGTTATGGCCAGTCGAGCATAGCACAACATCAACCCCCAATACCGGGAGAGACGAATCCCCTCCTATCGCTCATTGCCTCCATGTGAATCAGGACTGTACCCAAAAACCACCTGTTTGCACGACTCAGTAGAGCCGTGGTAGGGTGGAAATCAAAGCACAGTGGGAGACACACAAGACTCTATGACGATCTTGGGTCAACAGACTAAGCTGTACCAGTGTCACCAGAGAACTGCCATCTGACGTGAGGTATAATACCATCTGGGAGTTCTCGGCGAGTCCGTTCAGTGTACCCAGTCTCCACTGAGCACCCGTATACCATCTCTGATGTCAAACACCAATGGATATGGGGTCATCCATCGCCCATCGCATGGGTCGAGAAGATATGCGCTAGTCTACTCTGGAATATCGATGCCCCGTCTCGATATTCCCTCGACTAGGAACATTTCAAGGATGTACTCATGGACTACCCAGGCCCCACTAGTATGATCTACATCATAGTCCTGGAAGTCGAGTACACATCCTAAGGGCTTTATCAACATGTAAAAGAGAGAGACAGAAAGTATACACGTTAAGATAAAGAGCAACCAGATAGCGTACTATCATGTCGAGCAAGAAAGTCCTACCTATATATGTCCCAGCATCCACTACAATATACATCCAATGTACAGTAATGGCCTCTAGGGCATACATATAACTAACAATCTCCCACTTGCCCTAGGGCCATCTGTAGCAGTGGTTGCAGTATCGCATACTCAACCATCCCCTAAAAGTCTCTCTTTGGGAAAAGGCCTTCGTGAGTGGATCCGCCGTGTTGTCCTCTGAGTCTACTCTCCTAACCTCGTTCACCCTGGAGATCAGCTATCTCCATGATCAGGTGATGCTGCCTCAGAATATGTCTGCGTCACTGATGGGACCATGGTTCCTTGGAAAAAGCCACAGTTCCATTGTCACACAATGGTAGGAACCTAGTTCATCTTATGAACCAATATACACCCAAACTGCCTCTTTGGTAGTATTTTTAATAGCGATGTTACCAGCCTTTATAGTCTAGATTGTCACGGTATCTAGCTTGGAAATCTTCCAACATACCGTCCCTTTACTGAGGGTAAAGGCAATGCCTGCGACTGACATTCAGTCGTCCTTATCACTCTGGAACACTTCCAGTGATTCTCCCCAGGATCGATTGATACTATCTCACTACAACTGGTGAGTATCTTAACATCCAATTAGATCTATCTCATAGATCCAAAGCTTAGGATTTAGTATGTATCACTTTGATCCAATATGGAAAATCATTGTGATAAGCGGAGATTGATCGAGCGTAGCATAGGAAACTCTTTCCCTAACAAGAGTATGTCATCCACGTACTCTACGAGGATCGTCACCATACTCCCTACTACCTTTTTGTTTATACAAGGTTCATCTACCATTTTGATGATGTCAACTTCTTTGACTAATCCATCAAAACAGATGTTCCAACTCCGCGATGCCTGTTTTATCCTATAAAGCATCTTGCACACGTTTCCGCTGCTCCCACTGTCTACGAGGCCCTCTGGCTGTGTACTTATAGACGCACTCTTCTAAAACATCATTTAGAAAAGTAGTCATGGCACCTAACCACCAGATATCGTAGTCATGGTATGTAGCCGTGGCAAGTAGGATCTGGATGGACTCAAGCATAGTCCCTAGAAAAGGTTTCATCATTATCCACACCTGGTTGATGACTAAAACCTTTAACAAGTCTAGCTTTGAAAGTCTCAACTTTTCCATGTACACCAAGCAATCTTCTCAAGATATACTTGCTCCTGATGGGGATTTAACCCTTCAGATATAGCAACCAAAGTCCATACTTTGTTGGTGTATAAGGATTCCATCTCAGATCACTAAGCATTCAGCCATTCTTACAGAGTCCCTACTCTCGATGGCCTGCTCGAAACTGGTTGGGCCATCATCTCATGATGCAATCCTCGCTCCCACTGTTATCGAGAAACCGAGGTATCTCTCAGGCAGGCGAGGAACCCTACCAGATCGGCGGAGAAGCTGAGGTTCGTCGGGGACTATAGAATCCTTTGGTTCTGTCAAATCTTCAGATGTAGTTTCGTATAGCTGGAACCTTTCCAGTTCTACACAACTGACTTTACCTCTATCTTGTCCAGATTTTGCTTTCGACATAGGCCGGACAATCCCAAATCTTAACTAACTTAAGAGATAGGCTCTTCCCATACCATATCTCATATGGAGTGGTAGGCACTGATTTGTATCGAACCTTATTCAATAGGTATGCAACTTCATAAGTGCATAACTCCCAAAAGGAAATAGGTAACTCAGTAATACTCATCATAGAGCACACGATATCTAATATTGTGTGATTGCTCCGCCCCGATACACCGTTGTGCTGTGGTGTGTTCAGAGGAGTAATACTGAGAGAGAATCTCATTTTCCTTTAGAATAGTCCAAGGATTCCATGCACAAGTATTCTCATCCCTGATCTCATCATAGGACATAATACTTATACCCGTATATTGGTTCTCTACTTCCTACTTATATTCTATGAATACCTCAAAAGGTTCGGACTTATATTTCAACAGGAATATATGACTGAATCTTGAGAGATTATCAGAGAATATAATGAAGTATAAAGAACCAGTCCTGGCATGTGTAGACAGGAGACCTTACATACATCATCATGTATCAGTCCCAAGAGTTTACTAACACTTTCTCTGTTTCCAACAAACAGAGCTATGGTCATGTTATCTTTGTGACATGACTGGCAAGTTTCACAAGATGTAAATTCAAACTGATTTAAATATGCATCTAAATGTAACTTCAGCTAGTCGGGTCGCATTGATATGACCTAGTCTACAATACCTTAAGAAGAATTTGTTCATTTCTGAACTCTTCCTCTTGTGTGTGTTCTGTATACTAGGAACTGTAGTTTGATTTAGAACATCAATGCTTTTAGATAACGTGCCTGAACCGATCAACTTTTGATATAGGAAATGTTCAAAACATTATCCAACAATACAAAATTTTATCATTTCTTTACTTGTAAAGAGAGTGATATGATTTTGTATATCAGGTTCGGTATCTAACAATATTCGTTCAGAATCAATGTATTGGTAATACAGGGTGACAGTGACCAACAGACTTGGCTGCAACACTTGCCCCGTTTTCTGTCTCATGAAACTTATCACCCGTTCTCAGTTTTTCTACCCTTTTGTAACCCTATGTAACAGATTACATATCTGGGATCCAGATCCGGTATCATATACCCAGGATGCGGAAGATACTGAGAAACAGTTCTTTGTAATGAACACACCTGAAGATGATGCATCAGCATGCACTCTCTTCGTTTGGGCGGCACGGGAATTCTGGTAATCCCCAATTTCCTGCTCTGTCTTATAACAATTATAAGTTTGAGCGGGACCAACGTTCCCCAGCTCAGTATAACAAGCGGGTTCGGTCAATATCCGTATTATTATCTTGATTAAGGCGTGATATGGTCGCTACCAGGAGAGAGAGAGAAGAAAACACTCTGCGTGCGCTCTTGCAAGATTAGATTGGTTATATATTTTATCTAATCAGGATGGCTCCCACTGTTTTTATCAAATCTTCTTTCAAACCTTAAAAGGAAAGACTAGCCGGGATTAATTTACACTCTATAACTTCGCCAATCTTTCAGCCAGGCCAGTGTCGGTACTTTGAGGGAGGTTCCCCGTGCTTTCGTACGGACCTAATTACAGTAAACCTCGTTTTCCCAGAGGCGTAACCCCGTTGACACCTTTCTAGACACCTACTTGATCGGCTAATTTGTAAAGTGTAAAACTCTCCCAGGAGTAAAATTACTCGCAGTGGGTATCGGGATCCAACTATCACATAGAAGGTATGCAATCTCATTGCAAATTTCAACACTTGAAACTCCCGATAATGGTTTTTACCCCTAGCACCTATGACCTTGGCTAAGGTCAACAAATCATAGGTACTAGTCAAGTTCTACCTGTCATTTCATGATTAATTAGACCCACCCACATGACCCTTGGCTAAGGTCAACAAAGCCACATGACTGTCCTAACTAATCGCATCATATGCGGTGTAGGAAGACATCACTTAGCTACCGCACACTACGCCTCGGCTATGGTCGACAAACGTAGCACGAATACTAAGTACTCTACTTCCTAAAATGACGGAGGGTTGCGAATGGTTTTTGTGAAAACCTTTAACGCTTTGAACTTGATCTCGTTGCGGAATCAGATGGTTTTTTAAATGGAATGTTTTTGAGGCTTTTCTAGTTTTGCTAAAGGGGTCACTCCCGGTGAAGGGATCGTCGGCCCTTTCCTCGTCGAATGAGGTGCGGGATATATCATATATATCACTGTGCTTAGCAGAAACTATAGAAGCGATCAAAAGACAAACCGAGTTTGTAGCATCTGCCAGTTATTGCTAAAGGAATCACTCCCGATGAAAGGATCTCGGTCCTTTCCTCATCGAATAAGGTGCAGGATGTTCTATAATGAACACCGCGATGCAAAGCAAGAACTGTAGCTACCTGTTTTTATTTTGAAATTCGATTCCACAACATCAATTAGGTTTATTTTCTTTCATTAATCTCATTAATGAATATCCCATCATTTAATTCCACCTAAACATCACAGATAAATATAACGTACGCTTATGCCATCTGCATTCGCATCGATGTCCCGTCTGCACCGTTAGGTTAGGTAACTAACGGCAGAGCGGGGCAGGGCTAGCGCGGGTGTAAAACATAAGCAACGTCTATATAATATATCATATATACTATATACAATATCTGTCACAGAACATCACATGATCACAGATAAATCACAGCAGAAGATACATATGAAATATTGGATATACTAGGACGTCCGTGTTTTCAATACGAGCCAGTATAAAACACGGATTCCACGGTCGTGATGAATTGCCAATCCCACACCCCTAGACCCCTACGAGAGCGGCAAGCAACCCTACCAATTCTAGGGTTAGGAGACCCGGACTCGACTCCTCGAGATGGTCTCCCACTGGACCCTAGAACCCGGTTACTTGTGCTCCCCTCCTTGGGTCTATCCTAGTGCAGAAAAATAAATAATATACAAGTGGTGACAACTTCCGCAACCTGGAAGTGCCCCAATAAAAGAATATTACATACAAGTTTTTACATGAATGAAAATGAAAAACACTCATCTCACATAAAAACCCCCAGCTATTCAAACACGACGATCCAATATAACATATCCATCAACACATAACATCACATGTCATCAACGTAAGTAAATATGCGCATCCCAATTGTCGTTGACATATAGCAACGAAACCGGCGATGTCACATATTACACTTACGGTCACAGAAAAGAAAGTGTAAAATTACAACAGTTGGAATCCGCAACCTCTTTAGACATCGCATGCCTAATCAAATGAATTCCTTAGACATCGCATGCCTAACAATTATAAACCCCGCATTTTAGTCTCATTATCGAAAACTCTTTTCAATATTAAGTCGGGTAATTCAACAAGATTCCCGACATCCTGATCGAATGCTCGTCGCAAACTTTAGTAGGCGGCCGCACCCCCGACGCCGTCGACGAAGTGCACCAAGGCGGAACACCGCTGCCGCGAGCACCCGAACGGATGCTTTCGGCGACGGGGTTCTCCTACAGTCACTTGGTCGGGGCTATGGAGTGAGGCTATCTATTAAGTTTACCGGCGAGTATCCGCGTACGCTACGTGATTGCGACGGACTTTTGATCACATCAAAATTCCGTGGCAACCGATCAAGTGAGACTAAACTGCTATGTTTATAACATTCATTCAGTTATCTCATAACTTATTGTGAATTCCAATTATTGTATCACATTCCGAATAAAATAGAAAATGTTAAACTTTCCGATCGAACAATTGAACACCCAAGTTTTCCCGAAACCGATCAACGCATGAAATAGGTTTTAAAACATTCAGTTCATGCCTCAGTACCAACGGTCCAGCCGTAGAAGGGTCAAGCCAACGCCTCACATGTGGCACGCCGTACTGCCCCAAACCCTAAGGTTCAAAGGGCAGTTCAAGACGGTCACATAATCGAGTTAAGGTTTGTTGTCTTCTAGAGGGACCATCGCGTTACCTGCACTACTCAGAACGTCCTTAAACAACGGAAAAATCCAACACTTGGAAATTTTCCGGCAGGGGAAAAAGTGGGTATTTATGTCCGGTCGAAATTTTTAACATATTCTAAAATATCCGAAAAACACATAGACAAAATTAGATAATCCGATCGAATGTACGAACTCCTAATACAACCCGAAAAACTCAACTCTTGATTTCAGATAAAAAAATTCCCAGGAAAACCAGCACTGCAAAATAGGAATTACTGTGCAAAATTGAATGCCTAATAAGACAAAACGGCCGCGGAACCGCCGCATTAGCATGCTAATGCCGTGGTTCCGCCGCACTTTTGAGGGATCATTAGTTACCTTTTGCACCGTAATTCTTAGAATTTCCTGCTGATTTTTCTGCATATTTTTAATTCTCAAAAATCCACGAAAACAGAAAATGTCCAGAGAGCACTTTCAAGTCGGGGTTTCGGGTCGATCGGACTTCTAACTCCGTCTACGCATCGCCTAAGGCTCTAGCTAGGCTCTGATACCACTGTAGGGTTCCTAGGCACACTAGTGAAGTCTCACAAGGCATCAAACATGGCTGTTTCGAATTTTACGAGTGCCTAAAAACCCTAATACGGATCGTTAACTAGATATATAAGCGATGCGAGCAAGTAAACGAATTAAATGCTAAGGGAAAGTGACTACAACCTTTGTAGATCCGGTCCACCACTTCCTAAGCTCCGCGATGATCTCCCTCCGCTGTCCAAATCGAACCCTTGACTCTAGCATTGGCATCATCGAAGAATGGGCGGGCTTGATCGTCGGTTCGATGCCGAAGATGATCTACGTCGAGGCATCACAAGAACAAGCTCCAACTTCACCAAGCCTTGAAAACTTGTGAAGTAAACACCCTATACAACTTGGCAAGAGGTAGAGGATGAAGAAATAGGAAGTGGGTAGACTTTAGAATTGGATTTCTCACTTGATTTCACTAGTTGCCATTGATGGTCACTAGCTTTCTTCATGGAAGAAGAAGATATGATGACGAAGAAGATATGATAAGTACTGTATTTTAAAATGAAAAATAATTAAATCTTATCATACTTTCAACCTTAGTTAGGTGTAGAGAAAAGACTATGGTTAGGGTTAAGCATAAGAACAAAAGAGTGACTGAGTCAAAGTTTCAAGAAACATCAACTAAAAACAAAACATTCAACCATTCATTTATCCTTTTCTTTTTCCAAAATGAATAAATAAGAAAGATAAATGAATAAATAATCAAAACCCTAATCATTAACTTAAACCATGGTTTGATTCTTTACACTTAACCAAGTAAGCATGTATCATCAAACATGATACAAACATGTGCACAAAATTATATCGCATATACAATGTGTACAATTCAAGTGAGAAAATCCTTTTAAAGTGAACCAATACTAGTTAACGCAAAGTAATATATCAAATATATAAATATGCACTAAATCATTAAATCAACACTTGATTTAACGATCCGGTCATATCGGATATAACCGACTAGTATCATATGTATCGGCTTATCGAATCAATCCTTGATTCGATAATTAGGTTATATCGCATATAACCAATCGATACATTGATCGCGAGAATGGAATACGGTATCACATACTCGAATTATTCTCGGTCCCGCACATATCTCATATGCGCTCCTATTTCGTTTTTCTTGAGCCAGGAAACCTCTGTGTAGGACCCTAAAGACTCGTCAATACGCCGGCAGCAGATGATGATCATATCAAGCATCCACAAGCCGCAAGCGGTCTGCTAAACGTAACGGCCACCCGGGTATTGAGCGATCAGAAGATCGACGAGCAAGCCCGCTCACACTCCTGCGAATCCAACCAGTAACACTTACCGTACAGTCCGGTCTGATCGTCTGATATGTCGCATATCTCGCCTAGGGGTGGTAAACGTCAGACCCCAATAGCTCGATAAGTCATGCTGACGTGAGGTCCATAACATGTGTGAAACTACTGATAACACTTACCAGTAGGTCACTGCAACCCTGGCCAGGGATTTCCTGTTATGGCCAGTCGAGCATAGCACAACATCAACCCCCAATACCGGGAGAGACGAATCCCCTCCTATCGCTCATTGCCTCCATGTGAATCAGGACTGTACCCAAAAACCACCTGTTTGCACGACTCAGTAGAGCCGTGGTAAGGTGGAAATCAAAGCACAGTAGGAGACACACAAGACTCTATGACGATCTTGGGTTAACAGACTAAGCTGTACCAGTGTCACCAGAGAACTGCCATCTGACGTGAGGTATAATACCATCTGGGAGTTCTCGGCGAGTCCGTTCAGTGTACCCAGTCTCCACTGAGCACCCGTATACCATCTCTGATGTCAAACACCAATGGATATGGGATCATCCATCGCCCATCGCATGGGTCGAGAAGATATGCGCTAGTCTACTCTGGAATATCGATGCCCCGTCTCGATATTCCCTCGACTAGGAACATTTCAAGGATGTACTCATGGACTACCCAGGCCCCACTAGTATGATCTACATCATAGTCCTGGAAGTCGAGTACACATCCTAAGGGCTTTATCAACATGTAACAGAGAGAGACAGAAAGTATACACGTTAAGATAAAGAGCAACCAGATAGCGTACTATCATGTCGAGCAAGAAAGTCCTACCTATATATGTCCCAGCATCCACTACAATATACATCCAATGTACAGTAATGGCCTCTAGGGCATACATATAACTAACAGGAGTATCCAATAAACTGTGGATCTTCGTAGTGATACGGAGTGTCCTGGAGAAATACAAAGGTGATTTAGGATTGGCGAAGAAATACTTGGTTTGGTCGTGAATAGCAGTCGCAATTTACTTTGCCCTCTTACTAATCCCTTGATATGTCTTTACTTAATACCTTCTGTACACCATCGTTATGCTAATTGGTTTTCTTCATTCCCTACCGTTCGTCACCAGCCTAAGGTTTGGAAGAAGACTATCCAATTTGCGTAATAGGTGTACTATCTCCTAAACCAAGGAGTACTCGCAACCTAAGAGAAGGTAAAAGGAAATGACAACTGAATAGTCCTATTCGTTCTCCAAAACCTGATGTAGGGTTCCTAGGCACACTAAGGAGGTCTCACAAGGCATCAACCATGCCAATTTCAAATTTTACGGGTGCCGAGAAACCCAAATACGGATCGTTGGCTAGAAATCTAGGCGAAACAAGAATCTAGTTAACAACTTAACTAAAAGGAAACGGAAATACAACCTTTGTAGATCCGGTGCTCCACCTCCATCGCTCCGCAACGAAGTCCTCTCGCTGTCCAAAACAAATCCCGGGCTTTAGCGTCGGCTTCATCGGAGAATAGGCGAGCTAGGTCGTCGATGTCCATACCGAAGATGATCTACGTCGAGGCATCGCAAGATCAAGCTCCCACTTCACCAAGTCATGAAACTTGTGAAGAAAACACCCTATACTACTTGGCAAGAGATATAGGATGAAGAAATAGGAAGTGGGTTCACTTTAGAATTGGATTTCTCACTCATTTTCGTCAATCACCATTAATGAAGAAAGGTTTTCTTCAAGTGAAGAAGAAGAAGAAGATGGAGATGATAATTATTATGATAAGTTGTTTTTCAAAAAGAAAATTAAAAGAATACTTATCATCATGAAACCATGGTTTAGTGTAGAGTATTAATCATGGTTGAAAGGAATGGTTAGGGTTAAGCATGAGACAAAATGGTCACAAGGTCAATACTTCATGAACCTTCATGAATAAAACAAAGAAGGCCACCATTTCATCTTATGTTAATATTTTTCCAAAAAAATAAACAAATGAATAAATTAATAAGCAAATAAAAACCCTAACCATTTCTTTAACCAAGGTTTAATTCTTTACACAAACCCTAATGAGCATGTATCATTAAACATGATACAAACAAGTGCACAAAATCATATCGCATATGTAATGCGCACATCCGAGTGAGAAAATCCATCTTAAGTGAACCAATACTAGTTAATGCAAAGTAATATATCAAATATATAATTATGCATTAAATCATTAAATTAACACTTGATTTAACGATCCGGTCATGACGCACACAACCGACTGGTATCATTAGTAACAACTTATCGAATCAACACTTGATCCGATAACCCGGCTATATCGCATATAACCGATCAATGTCACATCGCGAGAATCGAATACAGTATCACATACTGGTATTATTCTCGGTCCCGCACATATCTCATATGCGCTCCTATTTCGTTTCGCTTGAGCCAGGAAACCTCTGTGTAGGACTCTAAAGACTCGTCAATACGCCGGCAGCAGATGATGATCATATCAAACATCCACAAGCCGCAAGCGGTGTGCTAAACGTAACGGCCACCCAGGTATTGAGCGATCAGAAGATCGACGAGCAAGCCTGCTCACACTCCTGTGAATCCAACCAGTAACACTACCATACAGTCCGGTCTGATCGTCTGATATGTCGCATATCTCGCCTAGGGGTGGTAAACGTCAGACCCCAATAGCTCGATAAGTCGTGTCGATATGAGGTCTATAACAATTCGAGAAACTACTGGTAACACTTACCAGTAAATCTCAGCAACCCTGGCCAGGGATTTCCGGTTATAGCCAATCGAACACAGCGCAACATCAACTCCCTATACCGGGAGAGACGAATCCCCTCCTATCGCTCATTGCCTCCATGTGATTCGGGACTGTACCCAAAAACCACCGTTTTGCACGCCCTCTTGGACATGGTAAGATGGAAATCAAAGCACAGTGGGAACCACACAAGACTCTATGACGATCTCGGGTCAACAGACTACTCTGTACCAGTGTCACCAGAGAACTGCCATCTGACGTAAGGTATAATACCATCTGGGAGTTCTCAGCGAGTCCGTCCAGTGTACCCAGTCTCCACTGAGCACCCGTATATCATCTCTGATGTCAAACACCAATGGATATAGGATCATCCATCGCCCATCTGTATGGGTCGAGAAGGTACACGCTAGTCTACTCTGGTATATCGATGCCCCGTCTCGATACACCCACGACTAGGGACTTTGAAGGATGTACTTATGGACTACCATGTCCCCACTAGTATGATCCGCATCATAGTCCAGATAGTCAAGTACACATCCTAAGGGCTTTACCAACATGTAACAGAGAGACATTCAGTATACACGTTAAGGTAAAGAGTAACCAGATAGCATACTATCATGTCGAGCAAGAAAGTCCTCCCTATATATGTCCCAGCATCCACTACAATATACATCCAATGTACAGTAATGGCCTCTAGGGCATACATATAACTAACAATCTCCCACTTGCACTAGGGCCATCTGATAGCAGTGGTTGTAGTATCTCATACTCAACCATCCCATAAAAATCTCTCTCTAGGAACAGGCCTTCGTGAGTGGATCCGCTGTGTTGTCCTCTGAGTCTACTCTCCTAACCTCGATCATCCTGGAGATCAACCATCTCCATGATCAGGTGATACTGCCTTAGAATATGTCTGGATCACTGATGGGACCGGCGTTCCTTGGCATAAGCCACATCTCCATTGTCTCACAATGGGAGGAACAAAGTTCATCTCATGAACTAATATACACCCAGACTGCCTCTTTGGTAGCATGTTAAGTAGCGATGTATCGAGCCTTTATCGTCTCGTATGCCACGGTATCTAGCTTGGAACTCTTCCAACATACCGTCCCTTTGCTGAGGGTAAAGACAATGCCTGCGACTGACTTTCAGTCGTCCTTATCACTCTGGAACCCTTCCAGTGATTCTCCCCAGGATCGATTGATACCATCTCACTACAACTAGTGAGAATCCTAACATCCAATTAGATCTATCTCATAGATCCAAAACCCAGGATTTAGGAGGTATCATTTTGATCCTATGTGGAGAATCATTGTGATAAGCGGAGATTGACCGAGCGTAGCATAGGAAACTCCTTCCCTATCAAGAGTATGTCATCTACGTACTCTACGAGGATCACCACCATACTCCCTACTACCTTTTTGTTTATACAAGGTTCATCTACCATTTTGATGATGTCAAACTCTTTGACTACTTCATCAAAACAGACGTTCCAACTCCGCGATGCCTGCTTTATCCTATAAAGCATCTTGCACACGTTTCCGCTGCTCCCACTGTCTACGAGGCCCTCTGGCTGTGTACTTATAGACTCCCTCTTCTAAAACATCATTTAGAAAAGCTGTCATGACACCCAACCACCAGATATCGTAGTCATGGTATGTAGCCGTGGCAAGTAGGATCTGAATGGACTTAAGCATAGATCCTTAGAAAAAGTTTCATCATGATCCACACCTGGTCAATGATGCAAATTTTTAACAAGTCTAGCTTTGAAAGTCTCAACTTTTCCATGTACACCAAGTAATCTTCTCAAGATATACTTGCTCCTGATGGGGATTTAACCCTTCAGATATAGCAACCAAAGTCCATACTTTGTTGGTGTATAAGGATTCCATCTCAGATCACTTCGCATCCAGCCATTCTTATAGAGTCTTACTCCTGATGGCCAGCTCGAAACTAGTTGGGTCATCATCTCATGATGCAATCCTCGCTCCCACTGTCATAGAGAAACCGAAGTATCTCTCAGGTGGGTGAGGAACCCTACTAGATCGGCGGAGAGGCTGAGGTTCATTGGTAATTATTGAATCCTTTGGTTCTGTCAAATGTTCAGCTGCAGTTTTGTATAGCTGGAACATTTCCAGTTCTACATGACTGACCTTGCCTCGAGCTTGTCCGGATTTTTCTTTTCAGACATAGGCCGGACAACCCCAAATCTTAACTAACTTAAGAAATGGGCTCTTCCTTTTCCATATCACATATGAAGTGGTAGGCAACTGATTTGATTGGAACCCTATTCAATAGGTATGCAGCTTCTCAAGCGCATAACACCCAAAAGGAAATAGGTAACTCAGTAGTACTCATCATAGAGCACACCTTATCATATAGGGTGAGATTGCTCCGCCCCGATATACCATCGTGCTATGGTGTATACAGAGGAGTAATGCTGAGAGAGAATCTCATTCTCCTTTAGAATAGTCCAGAAATTCCGTGCTCAAGTATTCTCCTCCTTGATCTCATCATAGGACATAATACTTATACCCGTATTCTGGTTCTCTACTTCTCGCTTATATTCTGTGAATATCTCAAAAGGTTCAGACTTGTGTTTCAATAGGAACATAGGTCTGAATCTCGAAAGATCATCAGAGAATGTAATGAAGTATAAAGAACCAGTCCTGGCATGTGTAGACAGGAGACCTTACGTACATCATCATGTATCAGTCCCAAGAGTTCATTAACTCTTTCTCTGTTTCCAATAAACAGAGCTGGTGTCATTATATCTTTGTGACATGACTAGCGAGTTTCACAAGATGTAAATTCAAACTGATTTAAATATGCATCTACATGTAACTACAGCCAGTCGGGTCGCATAGATATGACCTAGTCTACAATGCCTTAAGAAGGATTCGTTCATTTCTGAACTCTTCCTCTTGTGTGTGTTCCGTATACTAAGAACTGTAGTTTGATTTAGAACATTAATGCTTTTAGATAACGTGCCTGAACCGATCAACTTTTGATATAGGAAATGTTCAAAACATTATCCAACAATACAAAATTATATCATTTCTTTACTTATAAAGAGACTGATATGATTTTGTATATCAGGTTCGGTATCTAATAGTATTTGTTCAGAATCAATGTATTGGTAATACAGGGTGACAGTGACCAACAGACTTGGCTGCAACACTTGTCCCGTTTTCTGCCTCATGAAACTTATCACCCGTTCTCAGTTTTTCTACCTTTTTGTAGCCCTATGTAACAGATTACATATCTGGGATCCTGATCCGGTATCATATACCCAGGATGCAGAGGATACTGAGAAACAGTTCTTTGTAATGAACACACCCGAAGGAGATGCATCATATGCACTGTCTTCGTTTGGGCGGCATAGGAATTCTGGTATTCCCTATTTCCTGCTCTGTCTTATAACAATTATAAGTTGGAGCGGGACCAACGTTCCCCAGCTCAGAATAACAAGCGGGTTCGGTCAATACATCCATTTTATTATCTTGATTAAGGCGTGATATGGTCGCTACCAGGAGAGAGAGAGAAGAAAACACTCTGCGTGCGCTCTTGCAAGATCAGATTGGTTATATATTTTATCTAATCAGGATGTCTCCTACTGTTTTTATCAAATCTTCCTTCAAACCCTAAAAGGAAAGACTAGCCGGGATTAATTACACTCTACAAGTTCGTCAATCTTTCAGCCAGGCCAGTGTCGGTACTTTGAGGGAGGTTTCCCGTGCTTTCGCACGGACCTAATTACTGTAAACCTCGTTTTCCCAGAGGCGTAACCCCGTTGACACCTTTCTAGACACCTACTTGATCGGCTAATTGTAAAGTGCAAAACTCTCCCAGGAGTAACAATTACTCGCAGTGGGTATCGGGATCCAACTATCACATAGAAGGTATGCAATCTCATTGCAAATTTCAACACTTGAAACTCCCGATAATGGTTTTTACCCCTAGCACCTATGACCTTGGCTAAGGTCAACAAATCATAGGTACTAGTCAAGTTCTACCCGTCATTTCGTGATTAATTAGACCCACCCACATGACCCTTGGCTAAGGTCAACAAAGCCACATGACTGTCCTAACTAATCGCATCATATGCGGTGTAGGAAGACATCACTTAGCTACCGTACACTATGCCTTGACTATGGTCAACAAACACAGCACGAATACTAAGTACTCTACTTCCTAAAATGACGGAGGGTTGCGAATGGTTTTTGTGAAAACCTTTAACGCTTTGAACTTGATCTTGTTGCGGAATCAAATGGTTTTTAAATGGAATGTTTTCGAGGCTTTTCTAGTTTTGCTAAAGGGGTCACTCCCGGTGAAGGGATCGTCGGCCCTTTCCTCGTCGAATGAGGTGCGGGATATATCATATATATCACTGTGCAAAGCGGAAACTATAGAAGCGATCAAAGACAAACTGAGGGTTGTAGCATCTGCCAGTTATTGCTAAAGGAGTCACTCCCGGTGAAGGGATCTCGGTCCTTTCCTCATCGAATAAGGTGCAGGATGTTCTATAATGAACACCGCGATGCAAAGCAAGAACTGTAGCTACCTGTTTTTATTTTGAAATTCGATTCCACAACATCAATTAGGTTTATTTTCTTTCATTAATCTCATTAATGAATATCCCATCAATTAAGTCCACCTAAACATCACAGATAAATATAACGTACGCTTATGCCATCCGCATTCGCCTCGATGTCCCGTCTGCACCGTTAGGTTAGGTAACTAACGGCAGAGCGGGGCAGGGCTAGCGCGGGTGTAAAACATAAGCAACGTTTATATAATATATCATATATACTATATATAATACCTGTCACAGAACATCATATGATCACATCACAGATAAATCACAGCAGAAGAAACATATGAAATATTGGATATACTAGGACGTCCGTGTTTTCAATACGAGCCAGTATAAAACACGGATTCCACGGTCGTGATGAATAGCCAATCCCACACCCCAAGACCCCTACGAGAGCGACAAGCAACCCTACCAATTCTAGGGTTAGGAGACCCGGACTCGACTCCTCGAGTTGGTCTCCCACTGGACCCCAGAACCCGGTTACTTGTGCTCCCCTCCTTGGGTCTATCCTAATGCGGAAAAGTAAATAATATACAAACGGTGACAACTTCCGCAACCTGGAAGCGCCCCAATAAAAGAATATTACATACAAGATTTTACATGAATGAAAATGAAAAACACTCATCTCACATAAAAACCCCCAGCTATTCAAATACGACGATCCAATATAACATATCCAGCAACACATAACATCACATGTCATCAACGTAAGTAAATATGCGCATCCCAATTGTCGTTGACATATAGCAACGAAACCGGCGATGTCACATATTACACTTACGGTCACAGAAAAGAAAGTGTAAAATTACAACAGTTGGAATCCGCAACCTCTTTAGACATCGCATGCCTAATCAAATGAATTCCTTAGACATCGCATGCCTAACAATTATAAACCCCGCATTTTAGTCTCATTATCGAAAACCCTTTTCAATATTAAGTCGGGTAATTCAACAAGATTCCCGACATCCTGATCGAATGCTCGTCGCAAACTTTAGTAGGCGGCCGCACCCCCGACGCCGTCGACGAAGTGCACCAAGGCGGAACACCGCTGCCGCGAGCACCCGAACGGATGCTTTCGGCGACGGGGTTCTCCTATAGTCACTTGGTCGGGGCTATGGAGTGAGGCTGTCTATTAAGTTTACCGGCGAGTATCCGCGTACGCTACGTGATTGCGACGGACTTTTGATCACATCAAAATTCTGTGGCAACCGATCAAGTGAGACTAAACTGCTATGTTTATAACATTCATTCAGTTATCTCATAACTTATTGTGAATTCCAATTATTGTATCACATTCCGAATAAAATAGAAAATGTTAAACTTTCCGATCGAACAATTGAACACCCAAGTTTTCCCGAAACCGATCAACGCATGAAATAGGTTTTAAAACATTCAGTTCATGCCTCAGTACCAACGGTCCAGCCGTAGAAGGGTCAAGCCAACGCCTCACATGTGGCACGCCGTACTGCCCCAAACCCGAAGGTTCAAAGGGCAGTTCAAGACAGTCACATAATCGAGTTAAGGTTTGTTGTCTTCTAGAGGGACCATCGCGTTACTTGCACTACTTCGAACGTCTTTAAACCACGGAAAAATCCAACACTTGGAAATTTCCCGACAGGGGAAAAAGTGGGTATTTATGTCCGATCGAACTTTTTAACATATTCTAAAATATCCGGAAAGCCACATAGACAAAGTCTGATAATCCGATCGAATCATGTACGCTCCAAAACACCCCAGAAAATTCAACTCTTGAATTCAAATTAAAAATTCCCATAAAATCCAGCACTAAAATATAGGAGTTACTGTGCAAGAATTAATGACAGATAAGACAAAAGGGCCGCGGAACCGCCGCATTAGCACGCTAATGCCGCGGTTCCGCCGCACTTTTATGGAATCATGTGATAATTTTTGCACCGTAATTCTAAGTTTTCCTACTGAATTTTTTAGCAATTTTTAATTCACAAAAATCCCAGTTTTTGGAAAAAGTCCAGAGAGCATTTTGGAATCGGGGTTTCGGTTCGATCGGATTTCAAACTCCGTCTACGCATCGCCTAAGGCTCTAGCTAGGCTCTGATACCACTGTAGGGTTCCTAGGCACACTAAGGAGGTCTCACAAGGCATCAACCATGCCAATTTCAAATTTTACGGGTGCCGAGAAACCTAAATACGGATCGTTGGCTAGAAATCTAGGCGAAACAAGAATCTAGTTAACAACTTAACTAAAAGGAAACGGAAATACAACCTTTGTAGATCCGGTGCTCCACCTCCATCGCTCCGCAACGAAGTCCACTCGCTGTCCAAAACAAATCCCGGGCTCTAGCGTCGGCTTCATCGGAGAATAGGCGAGCTAGGTCGTCGATGTCCATGCCGAAGATGATCTACGTCGAGGCATCGCAAGATCAAGCTCCCACTTCACCAAGTCATGAAACTTGTGAAGAAAACACCCTATACTACTTGGCAAGAGGTATAGGATGAAGAAATAGGAAGTGGGTTCACTTTAGAAATGGATTTCTCACTCATTTTCATCAACCACCATTAATGAAGAAAGGTTTTCTTCAAGTGAAGAAGAAGAAGAAGATGGAGATGATAATTATTATGATAAGTTGTTTTTCAAAAAGAAAATTAAAAGAATACTTATCATCATGAAACCATGGTTTAGTGTAGAGTATTAATCATGGTTGAAAGGAATGGTTAGGGTTAAGCATGAGACAAAATGGTCACAAGGTCAATACTTCATGAACCTTCATGAATAAAACAAAGAAGGCCACCATTTCATCTTATGTTAATATTTTTCCAAAAAAATAAACAAATGAATAAATGAATAAGCAAATAAAAACCCTAACCATTTCTTTAACCAAGGTTTAATTCTTTACACAAACCCTAATGAGCATGTATCATTAAACATGATACAAACAAGTGCACAAAATCATATCGCATATGTAATGCGCACATCCGAGTGAGAAAATCCATCTTAAGTGAACCAATACTAGTTAATGCAAAGTAATATATCAAATATATAATTATGCATTAAATCATTAAATTAACACTTGATTTAACGATCCGGTCATGACGCACACAACCGACTGGTATCATTAGTAACAACTTATCGAATCAACACTTGATCCGATAACCCGGCTATATCGCATATAACCGATCAATGTCACATCGCGAGAATCGAATACAGTATCACATACTGGTATTATTCTCGGTCCCGCACATATCTCATATGCGCTCCTATTTCGTTTCGCTTGAGCCAGGAAACCTCTGTGTAGGACTCTAAAGACTCGTCAATACGCCGGCAGCAGATGATGATCATATCAAACATCCACAAGCCGCAAGCGGTCTGCTAAACGTAACGGCCACCCGGGTATTGAGCGATCAGAAGATCGACGAGCAAGCCCGCTCACACTCCTGTGAATCCAACCAGTAACACTACCGTATAGTCCGTTCTGATCGTCTGATATGTCGCATATCTCGCCTAGGGGTGGTAAACGTCAGACCCCAATAGCTCGATAAGTCGTGTCGATATGAGGTCTATAACAATTCGAGAAACTACTGGTAACACTTACCAGTAAATCTCAGCAACCCTGGCCAGGGATTTCCGGTTATAGCCAATCGAACACAGCGCAACATCAACTCCCTATACCGGGAGAGACGAATCCCCTCCTATCGCTCATTGCCTCCATGTGATTCGGGACTGTACCCAAAAACCACCGTTTTGCACGCCCTCTTGGACGTGGTAAGATGGAAATCAAAGCACAGTGGGAACCACACAAGACTCTATGACGATCTCGGGTCAACAGACTACTCTGTACCAGTGTCACCAGAGAACTGCCATCTGACGTAAGGTATAATACCATCTGGGAGTTCTCGGCGAGTCCGTCCAGTGTACCCAGTCTCCACTGAGCACCCGTATATCATCTCTGATGTCAAACACCAATGGATATGGGATCATCCATCGCCCATCTGTATGGGTCGAGAAGGTACACGCTAGTCTACTCTGGTATATCGATGCCCTGTCTCGATACACCCACGACTAGGGACTTTGAAGGATGTACTTATGGACTACCATGTCCCCACTAGTATGATCCGCATCATAGTCCAGATAGTCAAGTACACATCCTAAGGGCTTTACCAACATGTAACAGAGAGACATTCAGTATACACGTTAAGGTAAAGAGTAACCAGATAGCATACTATCATGTCGAGCAAGAAAGTCCTCCCTATATATGTCCCAGCATCCACTACAATATACATCCAATGTACAGTAATGGCCTCTAGGGCATACATATAACTAACAATCTCCCACTTGCAATAGGGCCATCTGATAGCAGTGGTTGTAGTATCTCATACTCAACCATCCCATAAAAATCTCTCTCTGGGAATAGGCCTTTGTGAGTGGATCCGCTGCGCTACAGTAATATCAGCCGACCAAATTTTCATAGAATGCTCAAAAAACCCGGCACGTAATTTTCCAATTTACCAAATAATTTTTTTGACGACTGGAAAAATTCGACAGAAACTGATGCATGGAAAATGTGGTTTTTGGAAATTCGTTCGATCGAACTTGTAAACACGTTAAAGCAAGCTAGACTAGGTTAATGGCATGGCTCTGATTCTAGTGCAAGTGCACGGCGGCGCCCCGGCCGTCAATCCGAGGCCAAAATGCGGAAACAATAACTTTTCTTTAACTTTTGAACCGGCACCACCGCGCACTAAAATTCCGGATCGGGCCATTAACATAGTCCTAGCTAACTAGAGAAGGGGTAGAGAGATATACCGAGTGATCCGTGTCCTTCGGTCTTCTCGTCGTCGTCCCGATCTCCCCGCGGATTCATTGGTCTTCATCTCCTCGTCTGAAGGGCACCTCATCGCCGGGTTCTTTTACGGGCTCCCACCTCTGGACCGAGTCAACTCGGGTACGAAGTTGGCGAGCCGACGTGCCCAAGAAGTGTTGTAGAATAGTGTAGAACTCTATGTCTCATGGGGGTTGAGGATGTTGCCTCTTGGTAGAGGAATGAACTATGGAGATGAACTAGGGAATTTTGGTGTGTGCAAGATAATATGAGATGAACAACTTTTTCACACCAAAAATGATCCCCTCCTTTCATTTGGCCGACCAAGCATCCAAGAGAGAATGAGAGGAGTGAGAGAGTGGAACCATAATGCAAGAAGGAATGATGTGTGATCATGAAAAGAAATCATCACGAACAAGTCCAACACTCCATCAACCATCATAACTCCAAAAGTCAAGCAATGATTATCCAAGGAAGTCAAGTGATGGTGGAACCATCATGAAACCATCATGATGCAACAGCTTGTAAAAACAACCCTCCAAATTTCTAATTTGCATATTTGCAAATAAGCCCTCCTCCACCATTTTTCAGCCAAGGAAAGATACAAAGGAAAATGGCTGAAACGGAATGCAAACTGGCAACTTCAGAAAAACGATCCCGTAATAAATTACAGGAAAACCCCGCTACTGTATATACATACCCGCATTTGTATTCTGACCGAATACAAATGAATTGAGACAAAATCTACACTGTACAATACTAGGATCCGGCTTAAACCAAAGCCCGCTAGTATTATCCGTCCGATCATGATCCGTGCAATACCGCACGTACATGATCGAACCCTGCCATATATCCATACGGCCTCTACAGCGTTTCGCCTGAAACTTGAGAAAACGGTCTGTGGGGGACTCTAAATACTCTTCAACACCTTGGTTGTGGATTTAACCACTAGCACTTCAGAGGTATTAGCCATACATGACGGGCTACTAGTTATTGACCAAAAGGGACGTCGATGAGCGAACTCATCCTGACACCCTACTGAGCCTGTCAGTGATAATATCCGTACAGTCCGGTCCGTTCGTCTTTGAGCATCGCATGGCGGGCCTAGGGGGTTCGTAAAAGTCAGACCCCCAAAAGCGGTACAAGTCGTGTCGGAATGTAGCCCAGAACACCCTGAGATACTACTGGAATACCTACTAGTAAATCTCCTGCCCTGGCTAAGGACTTCGTGTAATGGCTCTCCTAGACACAGCGTGACCTCACCCCCAATACCGGGAGAGACGAACCCCTGCTGATCCGCTTACTGCCTCTATGTGGCTCGGGACTGTACCCAACTAAAACCTGTTTGCACGTCTCCTTTGAGCGTGGTAGGGTAGTAATCAAAGTACAGTGGGAACTCACACGAGACAAATGACGATCTCAGGTCGATGAACTAACCTGTACACATGTCACCAGGGAACTGCTTCCTGACGTCGGGTATAAGACCAACTAGCATGTTCCCGGTGAGTCCTGTCCGGTGTACTCATAACCCAATGAGCACCTATATACATCTTAGGTGAACCAACTGACACCAGTGGGATGTGAGACCGGCCACCGCCCCTCGTCGGGGTCTCGACTGTATACACTAGTCTACTCTGGAGTATCGATGCCCTGTCTCGAAAACTCCCACGACTAGGGACCTTTTAAGGATGTGCTTATAGACCCCAGCTCCCACGTATATGATTGCCCTCATACTGCTGGCAGTCAAGCAAGAATCCTAGGGGCTCTATCAACGTGCAATAGTGACCTGTAAGGTTACCTAAAGCGGTACACGATGATAAAGATAATACAGATAGCATACTATCATCTTGAGTAAGACTGTCCTACCGGTATAGGTCCTCCCTCAATCATTGCAATCACGTGCCTGTGATCCAATAATTGACTCTGAGGGCACTATCTCCAACAAAAACCCATTAAGAGAAAATGGATTTTTAAGAAGAAACTTGGTGTAGATGGAAAAGTGGAGACTTTCAAAGCTAGACTTGTGGCAAAGGGTTTTTGTCAACGACCAGGTGTGGATTATGACAAAACCTTTTCTCCAGTGGCTATGCTTAAGTCCATCCGGATCCTACTTGACATTGCTGCATACCATGACTACGAAATTTGGCAGATGGATGTTAAGACCGTCTTTTTAAATGGTGATTTAGAAGAGTGCATGTACATGACTCAGCCAGAGGGCTTCGTAGACAGTGGGAGCAGCGGAAAGGTTTGCAAGCTGCTTAAATCCATCTACGGGTTAAAGCAGGCATCGCGGAGTTGGAACATCTGCTTTGATATTGTAGTCAAAGAGTTTGACTTCATCAAAAACGTAGATGAACCTTGTATATACAAGAAGGTTGCAGAGAGTAAGGTTGTCTTCCTCGTATTGTACGTGGATGACATACTCTTTATAGGAAATGATGTTCATATGCTGCACTCGGTCAAGCTCTTCTTATCAAAAAGATTCTCAATGAAAGATTTAGGTGATGCATCATGCATACTGGGAATAAAGATCTATAGAGATAGATCTAAACGGATACTAGGATTGTCCCAATCCAGGTACATTGACACCATACTAAAGAGGTTTATTATGGAAGAATCCAAGCGTAGGAACCAACCCACGATTTCTAGACTCACTCTTTCCAAAGAGATGTCTCCTAAGACTGATTTGGAAAGAGCTCGCATGCAAGGGATACCCTATGCTTCGGCAGTAGGCTCTATCATGTATGCGATGCTATGTACCAGACCCGATGTAGCATACTCACTAAGTATTGTTAGTTGGTATCAAGCAGATCCTGGAGAGAGTCACTGAATAGCTGTGAAGAACATTCTCAAGTACTTGAGAAGCACTAAAGAGATGTTCTTGGTGTATGGTAACGGAGAACTCCAGGTGGAGTCCTTTACCCATTCGAGCTTCCAAAGTGATAAGGATGACTCTAAGTCGCAGTCGGGATTTTTATTTACCTTCAATGGAAGGGCGGTGTGTTGGAAGAGTTCCAAACAGGAAACCGTTGCAGACTCGACGATGGAGACTGAATACATCGCTGCCAACGATGCTGCCAAAGAGGCTGTCTGGATGAAGAAGTTCATCACTGAACTTTGTGTGGTTCCGTCCATTGAGCATCCAATACCTTTGTATTGTGATAACAATGGAGCTGTGGCTTTGGCCAAGGAACCCAGGTCCCATCAGAAGTCCTGACATATTCTGAGGCGGTATCACCTGATCCGGGAGATAGTTGATCGCCGGGAGATCGAGGTCAGGAGAGTTGATACGAAGGACAACACTGCGGATCCACTCACGAAGGCCATTCCCCAGACACAGTTTGAGAGACTCTTCGGGATGTTGGGTATGAGATATTACAACAGCTGGCCTTAGTGCAAGTGGGAGATTTTTAGTTATATATATGCCCTAGAGGCCATTGTTGTACATATGATGTATATTATAGTGGATTCTTGGATATATATAGAGAGGACTTTCTTGCTCGACATGATACTATGCTATTTGGTTTCACTTTGTATTAACATGTTGACTTGTATTAGTATATTGTCTTACTCTCACATGTTGATAAAGCCCTTAGGATATATACTCGACTACTGGGACTATGATGAGATCATAATAGTAGGGACAGGGTAGTCAACGAGTACATCCTATAACTGTTCCTAGTCGAGGGTGTATCGAGACAGGGCATCGATAAACCAGAGTAGACTAGCGTATACGCATCTTGACCCATATGATGGGCGATGGATGATCCCATATCCATTGGTGTTTGACATCAGAGATGGTGTACGGGTGCTCAGTGGAGACTGGGTACACTGGACGGACTCGCCGAGAACTCCCAAATGTTATTATACCTCACGTCAGATAGCAGTTCTCCGATGACACTGGTACAGGTAAATCTGTAGACCCGAGATCGTCATAGAGTCTTGTGTGATTCCCACTGTGCTTTGATTTCCACCTTACCACGTCCAAGAGGGCGTGCAAAACGGTGGCTTTTGGGTACAGTCCCGAATAACATGGAGGCAATGAGCGATAGGAGGGTATTCGTCTCTCCCGATATAGGAAGTTGATGTTGTGCTGTGTTCGATTGGCTATAACTGGAAGTCCCTGGCCAGGACTGATATAGAGTACTACTGGTAAGTGTTATCAGTAGGTTCTCGACCTGTTTTGAGTCTCTCATCATCACGACATATCGGTTACTGGGGTCTGACGTTTACCACCCCTAGACTAGATATGTAACATATCAGACGAAGAGACCGGACTGTACGGTAGTGTTACTGATTGGATTCACAGGAGAATGTACAGGCTTGCTTATTGATCTTCTGATCGCTCAATGCCTGGGTGGCTGTTACATTTAGCTGACCGCTTGCAGCTTGTGGGTGTTTAATATGATCACCACCTACTGCCGACGTATTGACGATTCTTTAGAGTCCTACACAGAGGTTTCCTGGCTCAGACAAAACGGTGTAGGAGCACATATGTGATATGTGCGGGACCGAGAATAATACGATATGAGATACTGTATTCTATTCTCGCGTTATATGATATCGGCCGGGTATATGTGATATAGCCGGGTCATCGGAACAAGTGTTGATTCGATGAATCGGTACATGTTATATTAGTCGGTTATATGCGATATAGCCGGATTGTCGGATCAAGTGTTGATTCGATAATTTAATGTATAATTATATATGTGATATATTACATTACATTAACTAATATTTGCTCGCTTTATTGATTCATTTTCTCACCGGATAATACATTGATACATATGCGATATATGTTAATTGTATTATTTTCTTTTGTTGCAAAATATATTATATATGTGATATATAATATTGTAACAAGTTATAATTACAAATACAACATAATTTGTGGAGATTAAACAAGTTAGGATTTGATTTGGGTTAGCATTTGGGTTAGCTTTTTCAAGAAGCTTCAAGAAGCTTTCTTTTGTTTTATGCTAAGATATTTTGTGTTGATATTTTGTAGATATTTCTTAACCCAACCCAAACCCTTTACCTTAGGTTTATTCTCTACATGAGTTAAGCCCTTTATTTCTTAACTCAAGGTTGTTTTGTAACTATAACAATAATTCATTATTCATCACAAAAGGTTTCATCTTCTTCTTCCTCCTTGAAATGCTTACTAGCTTTTGTGTTTGTGATGATTTAGTGTGAGAAATTGAAAATAAAAGAGAGCTAAATTCCTACTTCATCATCCTCATCTATTCTAGCCACTTAGATTAGGGTGTTCACTTCTCTAATAAGTTGTTTAGTGAAGTGTAAGCTTTGGTTAAAGATTCTTCAAGGTAGATCATCTTCGAAAAGGAAGACTTCAAGCAAGCATGGATCATTCGGCTTGTGGATCCTCTCTAGAGTCCGGAAGTTCATGGATCGTGGTAAAGGGACTACTACTCGGAGCTTATGAAGCGTAGGAACGGACTACAAAGGTTGTAATCCCTTTCTCTTAGATGTAAAGATGTTTACATGCTTTGTTAACCCTAATTATCTAGCAAAGATCCTCGCTTTAGGTTGTTCGACACTTGAAAAATTTAAATTCGGCTTGGTTGATACCTTATAGACCCTTGTGACAGTGCCTAGTAACCTTACAGAGGTCAGCAAGTCGACGGTAGTGGGCAGGCTCGGGTGTTTGCCTTGACTCATCAAGACGTGCAGACGCCCAATGCAGTGGTTTCGGTACTCTTTCTGTATGGTCTTTTGAGGCACATGTTTTTTTTGGCCTGGGATCTACGCATTCGTATGTTTCTACGCACTTCGTGCTGAGGTTGGGCCGAGATTCGTGTTTGCTAGATCAGCTGCTTGTTATGATTACACCTGTTGGCGATTCTTTCGTCGCGGGATATGTGTTTCGGTCGTGTGCCATTTGTATTGGAGATAGAGATTCGTCTGTCGATTTGATCCTTCTCGATATGCTGGACTTTGACGTTCTCCTTAGCATGGACTGGTTAGCTGCTTGCTATGCGTCGGTGGACTGCTGTGAAAAGACAGTCAGTTTTAGTTTTCCGGGCGAGTCTGTTCGGGTTGTGCAGGGGGGCCGTGGTGCCGCCCCTCACAATTTGATTTCAGCCCTTTGGGCTAGTAGGCTTTTGAGGAGAGGATGTCGGGGATTCTTGGCTTTCATTTATTATACTGGATCCACAGTAAGGTTGTTAGACTGGGTTCCTATCGTGCGAGAGTTTCCCTACGTTTTTCCCGATGAGTTACCTGGTTTGCCGCTAGAGCGCGATATTGAGTTCTGAATTGATTTGATTTCTGGCACGGAGCCTATTTCTATACCGCCTTACCGGATGGCTCCGGCAGAGCTTAGAGAGCTTAAAGATCAATTGCAAGAGTTGCGGGATAAGGGACTTGTGCGTCCGAATGTTTCGCCGTGGGGATCTCCTATGCTATTCATCAAGAAGAAGGATAGCAGTTTGAGATTGTGTAATGATTATCGTCATTTGAACCGAGTTACGGTGAGGAACAGGTATCCACTACCTCGCATTGACGATTTGTTTGATTAGCTCCAGGGTGTGAAACATTTTTCAAAGATTGATTTGCGTTCGGGTTATCATCAGTTGCGGGTTCGGAATGATGACATTCTAAAGACAGCTTTTCATACACGCTACGGGCATTATGAGTTTCTGGGGATGTCATTCGGACTCACCAATGGCCCAGCAGCGTTCATGGATCTGATGAACCAGATTTTCAGGTCGTTCCTCGACCAGTTTATTATTGTGTTTATTGATGACATTCTGGTCTACTCCAGGAGTCGAAAGGAGCACGAGCAGCATTTGAGGATTGCTCTGCAGATATTGAGAGAGCACCGGCTGTATGCTAAATTCTCAATGTGCGCATTTTGGCTTGATAGAGTTGACTTCCTGGGTCATGTGGTGACGGGAGATGGTATTCTTGTAGACCCGAGGAAGATCGAGGTTGTACAGCTTTGGCCCAGACCTGTATCCATGACAGAGGTCCGCAGCTTTTTGGGTTTAGCTGGTTATTACCGCCGCTTCGTGCAGGATTTTTTTGAGTATCGCCGCACCGCTGATCGGACTGACCCGGAAGGGGGTTCCTTTTCTTTGTACTGATGCGTGGAGCAGAGTTTTCAGCAGTTGAAGACTCGGTTAACGACGACACCAGTTCTATCTTTGCTTTCTGGATCGGATTGCTTTGTTGTTTACTGCGATGCATCTCGAGTGGGGCTCGGTTGTATACTGATCCAGCATGATAGAGTGATTGCTTATGCTTCTAGGCAGCTGAAGAAGAACGAGCAGAATTACCCCACTCACGATCTTGAGATGGCCGCGGTGGTATTTGCGTTGAAGATTTGGAGACACTACTTGTACGGGGAGTCGTGTCAGATTTTCACGGACCACAAGAGCTTGAAGTACATCTTCCAACAGCGGGACATGAATTTGAGACATTGCCGGTGGATGGAGCTTGTGAAGGATTATGATTGTGAGATCCTTTATCACCCGGGCAAGGAGAATGTGGTAGCTGATGCTTTGAGTCGTAGGCCCGGTGGTAGCTTATCCCAGTTGAGCGCAGTTCAGAGTCAGTCTTCTGCGGATTGGAAGATCTTGTGTGATGGTAGAGTCCAGTTTGAGTTCTCTTCCACTGGGGGATAGCTTGCTCATGTCCGCGCCTGTCCATTTTTACTTGATCGTATCCGTGAGGCGCAGCCCAGTGATGCTCGTTTGTCTGAAATTCCTGAGCTTGTTCGGCAGGGTACGGATTTGGAGTTCTTGATTGATGACCAGGGTGTGCTATGTTACGGGATTCGCTTGTGTGTACCAGATATTAATGGGTTGAGACGTGAGATCCTAGAGCAGGCACATCAGTCAGCCTTTAGCGTTCATCCAGGTTCCACCAAGATGTACCGTGACTTGAGAGACATTTACTGGTGGGAAGGGATGAAGCGCGATGTTTCAAACTTTGTTTCGAGGTGCCTGACTTGTCAGCAAGTCAAGGTTGAGCATCGGAGACCGGCAGGAGAGTTGCAGCCTTTACCCGTTCCTGAGTGGAAATGGGAGCAGATTTCCATGGACTTTGTGGTGGGTCTACCAAGGACCAGTCGGGGGTATGACTCCATTTGGGTGATTGCTGACCGGTTGACAAAAGCGGCTCACTTCCTTCCAGTGAAAACCACTTTCGGTTATGCTCAGTATGCTCAGTTGTATATAGATGAGATTGTGCGTTTGCATGGCGTACCCACATGCATTGTATCTGACAAGGGCACCCAGTTTACTAGCAGTCTTTGGCAGAAGCTTCAGGAAGATTTAGGTACCCGGTTGAGTTTTAGCACCGCTTTCCATCCGCATACCGATGGTCAGTCTGATCGGACGATACATACTCTAGAGGATATGCTTCGGGTGTGCGTGCTTGATTTTGGTGGCAGTTGGGATCGTCACCTGCCGTTGATTAAGTTCTCCTACAACAACAGCTTTCAGGAGACTATTCAGATCGCACCTTTCGAGGCTTTGTATGGTAGAAAGTGTCGATTGCCAGTCTGTTGGACTGAACTCAGTGAGAGTAGGGTTTTAGGACCCCAGCTAGTTCAGGAGACTACAGATAAGATCCAGCTGATTCAGGACAGGATGAGAGCAGCCCAGTGCAGATAGAAGTCATATGTCGACCGTCGTCGTCGCAGACTTGAGTTTGCAGTGAGGGGACATGTATTCCTGTGGATTTCTCCGATGAAGGGCGTTATGAGATTTGGGAGAAAGGGGAAGCTCAGTCCCAGATTTGTAGGTCCTTTCGAGATCCTTGAGCGAGTTGGTACCGTTGCTTATCGTTTAGCGGTCCCTCCCAGTTTTCCAGAAGTTCACCCCGTGTTCCATGTGTCGATACTTCATAGATTCCTTCATGATCCTTCTCACATGATTCAGCACTAGTCCGTTCAACTTGAGCATGATATTTCGTTCACCGAGCAGCCAGTAGTTATATTGGATCGGCAGGTGAAGAAACTTCGGTCAAAGGTCTTCCCATCTGTGAAGGTTCTTTGGCATAGCCCGACTAGTGAGGAGATCACTTGGTAGACCAAGAGCAAGATGCGGAAGAAATTCTCTCATCTCTTTGAAGGTACGCTTGTAAGAATTTTAAATTTGGGGACGAATTTCTATAGGGGGAGATTGTAACACCTTAGAAATGCGGTTAGTGTTAATTAAGCGTTATTGCGGGTTTTTAGTAAAAAGTTTACCAAATCGGGTTCCTCACATTTTATATCAATTAATTAAGATTTTATTATTATTTGATATGGCTTGCACACAAACGTGCACGTTAATATGAGGGTTTGTTAGTGTTAATCTCGTTAAGTGACCATGACACCTTAAGCAATCCATGTCCTAATTAACCTTGCCTTAACCTTTCCTAAGATATTTTGTGTGTGAGAAATATCTTGTTTGGATTGAGAGAGGTGGCAAATGAGTTATGAGGCATTAATGTATGCATTAATGAGGTGAGGGAGAGAGTGAGTGTAAGCCTTTGACTCACCCTACACTCACCTCTTACTATTTTGATCTCTCACTCTCTCATTTCAATTATTCTTCATCCTCTACACTCTCAAACTGAAACCCTCACTCCCTCTTCACAAAAACCTTGCTAAACTTCACAAAATCCCATTTAAACACTTCAAAAGTCTTTATTTAGCCACTTGGTTGCCTTGGAGCTTGGAAAGCTAGGATTTTTGAGCAAGTGTGGCTAGGTAATGACCTCAAACTGATATTTAGGAGTTATATTGTTGTGTTTCCTTGTTGTTATGGATTAGAACACTATAGGTAGCGTTTTGTGAAAATATCGTATTTTTAGTGTTAACTTGATGTCTCTGTGATCTGCTGTAGAACCAGATGTTTGCTGGAAAAGTTTCCATCACAGTGACCTAGTGTTGTGACCTAGAACCCACCATAAAAACATGAGACCATCCCTTCATTATTAGGCCGCAGATTTATTGGTTCTGGCCGCAAATTGAGGCCAGAGTGGGGGCTAGGGTGTTGGTTCTTTGACGAGGGGTCTTTGGGGTTGTATGTTGTCTCGTGGTACTTGCAACTTTCACTAATTGTGTGTGTAGAAAAATCTGGAATCACTTTGCTATAATCTAGTGTTTTGAATACGCGCGTTACGTTATCCGACACGGTTCGTGATCTTGTGTAGCTGCTGCACTTGGGTTGGTTTTGGTGTGTCGACACGCACGTTAGCCATTAGACAAACGCTTGTGAGTTGGATTGGAGTTGGTGCATCGGTCAAACGTAGTGTGTACGTGATATTGATCGATTTCTGAGATTTTCACTTGCTATGTTTTGTGTTAATAGGATCGAAGGCAGGGACTTCGGACGCTGCGCAGAAAGGGAACCCAGTGATTGGATTTACCTAGCCCGCGATTGTCGGTGAGTAGATTTAACATCTACGGGGAAATCGCCTGTATGGAGTTAAGCGTCAGGGCTAGATATGATATGATATTAGCCGCATGTTTATATGCACATATAGAGATAGTGCATGATCTTCATTGCATATAGTTACTTGTTGTGCTTGAACCTGTACATATTGTACACTACACTATTATTGACAGTCCATGTTGGACGAGCACCAATTGTATGCTACACACACTGTCGGTAATTGCCATGATACGTACAACACAGATATTCATATGATATACCTTGCTATTGGTTAGCGACATTGAGGCATTGATTCTTGTGCGATGGTGCATATGAAATGTAGTATACATGCATACCTACATGCTTACACAGTTATCTTGCTATAGCTATATGTTCACTGTTATATGATGTTGCATTGGATTTGGATAATTGGGAGCCGCGTGATATATTTAATGACTTGGTGCAACTAAATAGCGGATTTTCCCTTGACATGCTCATATTGTTGTTCTATGTTGCTTGCATACATCATATTATATGGATTTGCGCATTGAGATATAGATTTCATGTGATTTTCCGGATTTGAGAACCGCGGAGATATTTCAAGAAATGTGTATTGTTTGAAAACCCGGTTTCTCTTGATTTGGGGATTTCGAGTGTCAATGTTGGGCACTTATGTTTTGAGAGATATATGGATTTGGAGATTTCGAGTGTCAATTGTGGGCACTTATGTTCCGTGAGATATATGATGTGGGGATTGCGAGTGTCGAGGTTGGACATTCAGGTTCCGAGGATTTCGAGTGTCGGGTTGGACACTTAGGTTCCGTGAGATGTACAGATACGATATGTGGATTTACGTGTCAAAGTTGGGCACGAGTATTTCATGATGTTTTCGGGTGCCAATGTTGGGCATTCAGGTTCCATGAGATTTACAGGTTATGAGGGCCAATCTTGTTAGGTTTCCTTTGCACCTAGTCTATGGTTTGGAAGCATCACTCATACTACTTTAAAATTTACAGAGGTGCAAAGCAAATATACAATGAATCATAACTAGAATGTTTAAGGTAATAATATTTGTATCACATACAAAGAACATTTTAACACCAAGTGAAGGGAATACAACCTTTGTAGTCCTCTTGTGTTGACTCCTAGGATCGTCGAGAGTTTGAAATGGCTTGCTAGTAAGCTTCTATGTCCACGATGATCCACCCGAAAACCCTTTGCCCAAAGCTCATTGCTATACTTGATCTTTGAATGAAGTGTAGCAAACACCCTATACAAATGGGCTAGATGTGTGTATAATGATGATGTGGTTTGTATTCTATAATCAAAACCCTTTCTTTTTTACTCCCTCACTCTATGGAAATCTCAAGAGAATTGAGGAAGAAGAAGATAGCAACTTAAGAGCTCATGAGATAATGAAAAAAGATATCAATGAAAATGAGAAATAGAAAATATATATTTTTCCTTCTCTCATCAAACCATGGCAACTAAAATATCTAGATATTTTTGCAAGTGAGTTAAAAGCCATAATGAAAACTAATGCATGGTTAAAAATTAGGTCATGTGTGGTTTAGTTTAGAAGAGTGTAGAAATAATTAACCGTGAATCAATTTTTCTTTTTCTTTTCTTTAACTCAAATACAAATACAAATATATATATATATATATATATATATATTAGTTCCATGTGAGTCTTATATTACCATCATAAGTATATCAACAACTATGACACACATCCATGTATGTATGTATGCGTCCATGCACATCAACATGTGCATACATGCATGCATACATCAAATATAAAGAAAAGGGTTTAATAAAGAATTGAACTAAAAGTTAAATGTTAAATGAACACTTGATTTAACAAACCGGTCATATCACATACGACCTGACCAATAGAAAAATGCCCGATTAATATACGGTATCTCATACACGCATTTAATCAGGTCCCCGCGCATATCTCATATGCACACCACATCGTTTCACCTGATCTAGGAAACTCCTGTGTGGGAATCTAAGACTCGTTAATACGCCGACAGTAAGTGATGATCATATCAAACACCCACAAGCCCCAAGCGGTCGGCAAAACGTAACGGCCACCCGGGTATTGAGCGATCAGAAGAAAACCAGTGAAGCTGTCAAAACTCCTATCGAGCCAACTGGCAACACTTACCGTACAGTCCGGTCTCCTCATTAGATATGTTGCATATCGAGTATAGGGATGGAATCGTCGACCCCAATAACTCAATAAGTCATGCCGGTGTATAGCTCATAACAGATCGAGAAACTACTGATAACACTTATCAGTAAATCTCAGCAGCCCTGGCCAGGGACTTCCTATTATAGCCAATCGAGCATAGCACAACATCAACCCCCAATACAGGGAGAGACGAAACCCCTCCTATCGCTCATTTCCTCCATGTGCCTCGGGACTGTACCCAAAATCCACCTGTTTGCACGACTTAGTAGAGCCGTGGTAGGGTGGAGATCAAAGTACAGTGGGAGGACACACAAGACTCTATGACGATCTTGGGTCTACAGACTAATCTGTACCAGTTTCACCTGAGAACTGCTATCCGACGATAGATATAATACCATATAGGAGTTCTCGGTGAGTCCGTTCAGTGTACCCAGCCTCCACTGAGCACCCGCATACAATCTTTGGTGTCAGCACACCAGATGGATATGGGATCATCCATCGCCCATCATATGGGACAAGAGCAGTATACGCTAGTCTAGTCTGGAATATCGATGCCCCGTCTCGATACACCCACGACTGGGAATATTTAAAGGATATGCTTATAAACTACACGTGTCCCACTAGTATGATCTGTATCATAGTCGCAGTAGTCAAGAAAATATCCTTATGGGCTTTATCAACATGTACCAAAAGAATAAGATGCATGATCAAATGAACATGTCAAGATAAAGTAAACCAGATAACATACTATCATATCGAGCAAGAAAGTCATATATATATATATATATATATACATATATACATGTCCAAGAATCCACTATACATATAATGGCCTCTACGGCATACATATATCCAACAATCTCCCACTTGCACTAAGGCTAATTATTGGCGTATCACATACCCAACATCTCAAAAAGTCGCTCATGTTGTGGCTGTGGAAGGGCCTTGGTGAGTGGATCCGCGGTGTTATTCTTTGTATCTGCTCTCCGAATCTCGATCTCTTGGCGATCTACTATCTCCCGGATCAAATGATATCGCCTCAGGATGTGTCTGGACTTCTGATGGGACCTCGGTTCTTTGGCTAACACCATAGCCCCATTATTATCACAATACAATGGTATTGGATTAACAATGGTTGGAACTACTCCTAGTTCCACGACGAACTTCTTCATCCAGACGGGTTCCTTGGCAGCATCATTTGCAGCAATATACTCAGCTTCCATCATTGAGTCTGTAACGGTATCCTGTTTGGAACTCTTCGAACTAACCGCCCCTCCATTGAGGGTAAATACAAACCATGAGATAGATTTGCTGTCATCCTTGTCACTTTGGAAGCTGGAATTGGTAAAGGCCTCCATTTGGAGATCCCCATTACCATACACTAAGAACAATTCTTTAGTCCTTCGCAAGTACTTAAGAATGTTCTTCACTGCTATCCAATGTTTCTCCCCAGGGTTGGATTGATACCTGCTTACTACAACTAGTGCATAAGCTACATCTGGGCGTGTACATAACAACGCATACATTATAGATCCTACGTCTGAAGCGTTGGGCATAATGCTCATGCGAGCTCTCTCTTCATCAGTCTTCGGACAGAAGTCCTTGGAGAGAGTGATTCCATGACAAGCGGGCAAGGCATAACGCTTGGAATCTTCCATACTAAACCTTTTTAGGATGGTGTCAATGTACTTTATTTGGGACAATCCCAATAACCTCTTGGATCTATCTCTATAGATCCTTATGCCCAAAATGCACGAGGCATCACCCACGTTCTTTATGGAGAACCTTTGTGATAAGAATAATTTGACCGATTGTAGCATAGGAATATCATTTCCTATCAAGAGAATGTCATCCACGTACAATACACGGAATGCGACAGTACTCCCTACAATCTTCTTATAAATGCATAGTTCATCAATATTTTTGACAAAATCAAACCCTTTGATTGTGTCATCAAAGCATATGTTCCAGCTCCGTGAGGCCTACTACAATCCATAAATGGATTTAAGCAACCTACATGCTTTCCCGCGGCTCCCACTGTCAATGAAACCCTCTAGTTGATCCATAAAAACGCATGTTCCCCGCCGAAAATCGGGAAGACACGTGTCTTGCCTGAATTTGGGGGCAGATGCTAATTGGTACTATCCGTCCACCTCTCCGAAGATGCCAAGTTGATTTATGACACCTTGTATCGAAGGTTTAAACGAATGCGGCCGATGTAGCAGACTTCGTCATATTCCCCTCATTTGAAGGGTTTTTGATTATGGGGACGCTCTTCCCTACAGGCGCAAGATCCTGCAGTTAATTACGCTACCGCATTGCGGTAACCACTTTCTCCTTCTCCAGATGGTCACTTCGTGTCGTGTGTGTTTGGTTTGTTTTTGGTTGCCCGTGGATTGTATATGGAGACTAATTTATGCTGTCGCCCATAGGGCTTGGATTAGTCCAAATCCGTATTTTCTTAGATTTGGGTTTTAGTTTGGGTTTAAGGATACGTTAGCCTCATTTGAGACTAAGATCAACTTAAACGTTTGTTAAGGACACGTTAGTCTAATTTTTAGACTAAGATCAACTTAACGGGACAAAAGAGTATTTGGACTCTATTGTTTAGTTTAGGGACATTGCGGTCGATTACCAGTTTAAGGACATGGTGGTCCATTGCCAGTTTAGGGACATGGTGGTCCATTGTTAGTTTAAGGACATTCCGGTCCGACGTTAAGGACATCATAGTCCGTGAGTTTAAGGACCTCACAGTCCGATGTTAGTTTAAAGACATCACGATCGAGATTAAGGACATCATAGTCCGTGAGTTTAAGGACCTCACAGTCCGATGTTAGTTTAAAGACATCACGGTCGAGGTTAAGGACATTATAGTCCATGAGTTTAAGGACCCCACAGTCCGTTGTTAGTTTAAAGACATTACGGTCGAGGTTAAGGACATCATAGTCTATGAGTTTAAGGACCCCACATTCCGTTGTTAGTTTAAAGGCATTACGGTCGAGGTTAAGGACATCATAGTCCATGAGTTTAAGGACTCCACAGTCCGTTGTTGTGTGGTTGTCGGGACCCGTCACCTTTCTGAAGACGTTGAGGGATTACAACGACATATATCAGAGGGGTTCAGAGATATACCCTTGAACCAAAGTTGATTGAAAGATCTGTAGTCCAATTTGGGACTAAGATCTGTTGAAATATTCATGAGCATATGTGCTCAATTAAATATGAGTTGAGGACTTATGGCCAGAATTGGGATAAGTCCAATAATATTAAAATGTTTAACATTTTATTGTTCTAGGCTGTTGAACATTTGTTTGAGCTTGGCCCTTTTAAAAATGCTGAGCATTAGATCCTGACATTTTTTGTCTTTATCAGAACAAAGTGTGTTCTGACAATGCGCCACGTGGCGCGCCAGGCGCTTTGCGCCAGTTAAAGAGCGAATTGCGCTTCTTTCAGGTAGCGCACACGTAGAGGACACGTGTCGCGCTTAGCACTAAGCGCTAGTTCATTAGCCCATTGCGCTTTTCATTTATGAGCGCTTTACGCTAGTCTGTTGGTGCGCCAGCGAGTGACACATGGCACGCTTGGCGCTAAGCGCCAGCCCATGAGCCCAGTGCGCTGTTTCAGAAGCGCAAAGCGTAGATTGTGTCCTTGGTTGACACATGGCAGGTTTTGGCGCTGAGCGCCGATCCAAGGAGCGCAAAAGCGCAGTTCAGGAGTGCAAGGCACTTTCTGATAGCGTAAAGTGCATTTGATCAGATTTAAGATCAAATAGAAAATTTATGTTCTTCTTAAAGGAGGCTTTGCCTCAAGATTCAAGAACAAAAGTTCTTGTTTTCATAAAAGGCTCTGCCTTTATAGATCAAAGATCTGTGAATAAAGTGAAATACTTCTTTTATACTTCTATATTTTTTATGATTAGATCTTTTGATCTTTTTCTTTTTATTAAAGACCTTGGTCTTTTTTCAGATCTATGATCTTTTTAGAAGATGGTTCTTCTTTTTTTAACGAGATGATTTCATTTCTGTTATTCAAGAACATAGTTCTTTACCTTGAAAATGAAGGAAAATCTTCTTTTTTTCTAACAACTTGCTCTTCTTTTTCTCAAAATTTGCAGAGGGTTTTTTCTCTCTCTTTTTTGTCTATCCCTTAAACTTGAAGTCTAGGAGCCTTTATATAGGGCCAAATGATTTGTTGAATCAGTTTAAAGAGATCTTTCTCTGATTGATTTGGGAATATTTCCAACCGTTGGATCTTTGATCCTAAGGCTTCTGTTTTACAGAATATAATCTTCTTGTTTCAATAAGATTGAAAAATCATTCCATAACAGAATTTTAGTTCTGATCAATTAATAATTTATTATTAGTAGATCTTTTGATCTAACGGTGGGGGATTTTTAATCCCAGCGCTGGCGCACCTTGCGCGAGCGCACCTACGTTCGACACGTGGCGGGCAACGCAGTTGCGCAGCGCAACTGCGCTAGCACACCCGTGTTTGACACATGGTAAGCAGCGCAACTGCGCTAGCGCACATGTGTTTAACACGTGGCGCGTAGCGCAGAGCATCGGATCTGAAGCGTTGCTTCAACTTTTTGCCTTTAGAATTTCAATACAGAGCTTTGCTCTGATTGGGGAAAGCAGAAGTGTCTCTCAATTTCAAATCTTGGAATTTGAACAGAACTTTGCTCTGATTACGGAAACAACGCATTCTTCTAAATCAACATTTAGAAATGCAGTTTTAACGTCCATCTGCCGGATTTCATAGTCGTAGTGAGCAGCAATAGCAAGTAGGATCCGAATAGATTTAAGCATTGCTACTGGAGAGAATGTTTCATCATAGTCCAATCCTGGTCTTTGACGAAAACCTTTCACTACAAACCTTTCTTTAAAGGTCTCTACATGTCCATCTACACCAATCTTTCTCTTAAAGATCCATTTGCACCCAACGGGCTTTATCCCAGGAGGTGCAATGTCCAAAGTCCATACTTTGTTAGTGTACATGGACTCCATTTCGGATCTCATGGCTTCCAGCCACTTCACTGAGTCACCACTCGTGATAGCTTGCTGAAAACTAGTAGGGCCATCATCATCCATGATGAAATCTTCACTATCACCATTAATGAGAAACCCATAGTATCTCTCCGGTGGGCGAGAATTCTACTAGATCTCCGGAGCGGCTGAGGTTCTTGAAGTTCTACTGCAACATCGGTTTCAACCAATTCGTTGTGAGCAATTTGTGTCTCTAGAACCTCTTCTAGTTCTTCTGCATTGCCATCAATACTATTTGTAAAAAAATCATTTTCCAAAAATGTGCCATTTTGAAAAACAATGTAACATTTCAGAAAAATATAAAATGTTATTTTTGGAATTTAATATATTTCGCGAAACTACCAATTTGCGAATTTAGGGTTGTCGTAAAGTGGTATAAATATATACCAATATTTGTGAAATAATTTGGAGATTTGAAATGACTTATTCATTTAATGTTTAATTATTGGTTAAAGTTTGTGTATATTTTTTTGGCCAAATTTCCTTCATCATTTGCTTTGGCCGAAATTGTCATTTGGGTTTCTTTTTGATGAGTCATTTGGATGAGTCATTGTTTTGATTCTAGAATGGTGAGGTGTTATTTGTGACTTATTGGAAGCTTTAATTGCTTTTGGAAAGCTTAAGGATATGTAGTTGATATTTGTATGGATATTTTATGATATGGTCACCACTTTCTTTTCCTACACTCACCCTCCCCCAATCACATTTTTCCAGTGAAGTGGCCGAGCACATTTGGTGAGGGGGCTGTTTCTTTTGGGGGCTGATTTTGTGTGGGTGTGTGCTTGATTTTCCAAAGAAAAATTCCTTTAGCTCATATTTCATCACAACTCAAAATTAAATTCATACACCTTAATCTTTAACCTAAACTAGCATAGTTCTTCATTAAAGTTAGCATTTTGGGAGGCCATTTTGGAATTCAATTTGCAAGTTTGATAGCATGTTTTTGAGGTATAAATCCTAACCCTAATCCTTTATTGTTGCTTAATTCTTTAAGCTTGCTATTTAAGTGTTTTAATATAGCTTCAATTTCATGTTTGGAATTTTGATGTTAAGGTTTATGAATTTCAAGTTAGGGTTTTGATGTGTTTAAGTGGTTAATCTTAAAGTGTAGACTTGGATAACCTAATCATTTTTTGAGAATGATATTTGTTAAATTCCTACTTGTCTAATTGAGATAATTAGCAAACTAAGTTTTACTAAAACATGTTTTGGGTGAGATTAAAATGGTAGTAAAGGTTTGGATGACTTAATTAAGCCGCTTTGTGATGATTGTGATCACTAGATTGTTTAAAACATCTAGCTTTGTGTTAAAATGAGCCAAAATGATATAAACTGTTTACTAGGTTTTTGGTAAAAATTTGACGTGGGTTTTAATGGACATGGTGATGATGTATATATTTTTATCTACGATAATTATTGTCTTGTGAATGAGTATTGGTATGAATGGATTTTTTGGCATGGCAGTTTTCTTGTATATCGACCCTAGTTAGGGTTTTGGCTATGTTTTCTGGTATTGGGATTTTCTTGGTTTTGCGACTGGATATTGTATTTGGTCGTTGGACGTTTGTACGTCAACGACGAGGGTGGTTTGGTTGTTTTGAATGCGTAGGCTATATGTTCTAACCAATGAGCACCCCGCGTGCCGTATTTGGATTTCGGAACTTGATGTTAATAGCTTTGCGATTTCATATCGATTGTAGGTACTTTCGCGTGAATTTCGAGATGACGAAGCGCATCGACTACGGATAAGCGAGGAGTTTAGCAGGTGAGTAGATTTATATCTACGGGGGAAGTCGGGTGGATGACGTATAGCACCCCCACAAATATTGATATGGAATATCGTTTGATGATTTTATCCTGATAAATGATATGCGACGGACATGATTGTAGGATTTTCAAATGATAATATGATAGAAGTTGATGCTAATGAACATATTGATATATGAGAATATTAAATGATAAGTGAATCATGATAGGTACGAATCAAAAGAGAAAAAGTATGATGTTTATATTATTGTGATGCGAGATATTAATATGATGAACGAGTATACGATGCGATATGATGACTTAGTGTGATATGTCGTTATATGGATTTCGAGTCGATATGAGATTGTTGATACCTTTATAGGTCCCCTGATGTGAGATGGGCATGGATGTGACTAGAGAGATAGGTACTTTTATATGGATAATATTTTGCATTATGAGTGATATATCGTACGAGACTTTGATCCGTACCCCCGATATTGTATAGGTTGATAGAATCCCTATTTGTTTATTGCTGCCATACGATAGATTTCCGTATCCGATGAGTTTTCCCTGTTGATTTATCCATAACCTTGTTTAGAGGATGCCGTACGATGGATTGTACCGTACGTGATGTTGTGTGGTTGGATGCTGATTGATAGATTCACCGACTTGGTTATGTTAGATACGTATAGCTTATACCATTTAGTTCACGATGTGCATTATGCTGCATTCATATTATTCTCATTGCATTTCATATAACTGTGTTACTACACCTAAACCATTATCGATGATGCGTATGTTACACTTACACATATTGCCGGCTCACACACTTCATCATCGATAATTGCTATGTCACTACATAGTAGAACTGCTACATCATGCTATGATATACCTGATATGCTCACATCACTATGCTATGTTGCATGATATACTTGCTATGCTCACATCATTATGCTATGTTGCGTAATATACAAGCTACAGCTACATGTACCTTATGCATACATACTGACATGTAAACCTACATATCTTACTATAGCTGCATATACCCCTACTTGGTATTGTATTGACATGTGATTTGGAGACGTTGATTTTTGTGCTATTGCACTTATGAAATGCATCATACATACTTGCTTACATGTAGATACTCATACCTTGCTACAGTTACATGTACACCTCATATGATGCTGCACTTGATTTCGGAGGTTTTGGGAACCACATGATATATTTTAAAACTTGATTCATTTAAAAGAGCGGTTTTCCCTTAATATGCCCATATTGCTGTTTTATGTTGCATATATCAGTTTTCATGGATTTACGTATTGAGATATGGATTTCAAGTGATTTATGGATTTGAGAACCGTGGGGGTGTTTCAAGAAACTATTTATTGTTTGAAAACCCGGTTTCTCTTGATATGATATTTCAGTGCGTCCACCATGAGATTTTTCGGTTTTGAGATTTGTGATATATACCTGATGCGAGGAGTTGGAGTGGGCGGTGTGTCGGTACATGGTGGTGCCCGGTATGGTTTCCATCGGCAAGAAGTTCGCAGATGATGGCGATGAGCCTGGAAGGCTGGGCAAGTACCTACCGGTGATAGTATTTGGACTCGGCGGTTATCGTGGGGATACCGACCGGAGTGATGTACAGACATGACATCAGTTCTCGTCATGGGGATGGCGCCTGAGGCATGAGGATTTACGTGTCGATGCTAGACACGGGTTTCATGATGTTTCGAGTGTCGAGGTTAGATACTCAGGTTTCCGTGATTTTGTTGGGTCGCGAGGGACACACGTTGTTTTATATCCTCATATTTACCTGCATATGTTTTTATGATATTTACATGCAGGAGTTATTGTGTCAGTGGTTGACACGTGGACGAGATCCACCTGTATACATGCATTGATTATATTGTTGGACGAGATCTACCTGCATAAAAGTATTGATTATATTGTCGGATGATATCCACTTGCTGTTAGGCATTTTTTATGTGTTGGCACATATGCAGATACGGTCACCCTAAATATCATAGTATTACCTTTATGATATAGTTGACCTAGGAATCATTGTTTATTTCGATTTCTACCTAGTGATGTTTTTCTATTCACGAGTTGGCAACTCACCCCGTTGTGCCAAAGTTCTAGCAGGTTGACCGCATGAATTAGTTGCGACATCGCTAGCACACAGCTGTTTTCGGGTGATTTGCTTGTGGTAGGTGGTACATGTTGGATCGTGCCCCTCTTGTATTCATTATTCATATTGTATCTAGGCACTCCATCAATTCAGAAACTAGTAATTGTATATGTTGCAGACTTAGAATACTTATAGTTGCGAGACTTGAGCGATGGGTTTTATTTTCGCTTTTGGGATTGATGTCTTGCTTTACTTTTCCTTGTGTGGATCTTCGCCGTTGGGCATCGTATACTTGTTTTTATACTTGTAGTGGTTGTTTCTGTAGGGTTCCTAGGCACTCTCAAGAGGTCTCACAAGGTATCAACCATGCCAATTTCTAAAAATACGGTGCCGAGAAACCCTAGACTAGATCGTTGGCTAGATGTCTAGACAAAAATGAAACTAGTTAACAGCTTAACTAAAGTTTAAACGGAAATACAACCTTTGTAGATCTGGTGCTCCACCTCTAAAGCTCCGCAAAGAAGTCCCCTCGCTGTCCAAATGAATTCCCGGGCTCTAGCGTCGGCTTCGTCGGAGAAATGGCGAGCTAGGTCGTCGATGTCCATGCCGAAGATGATCTACGTCGAGGCATCGCAAGATCAAGCTCCAACTTCACCAAGTCAAGAAACTTGTGAAGAAAATGTTAGGTCCACGTTACCACTCCCGGTACTTTCGGGGTTGCGGAAACGGTAAAACAAAATTTTTTCTAATCTTTGTAACATGGACCGTAAAAGCCGGATCTTTGCTAAACAATATACTAGCAACCTAACAAGAGATGTATCTACTCGGTTAGGGGTCATACCTCAACTTGAACTCCTTCTCTTCTTGTTGTTCTTCTTCTTGTTGTTCTTCTCTTCTTGTTGTTCTTCTCTTTGCTTGCTCAATGGTTGATCCGGACTTCGGTCACCTCCGCGGCCTCCTTAAGTCGAAGACGATCCACCCGAGAGATGTACACCGAGCTCCACCTCAAGCCGAGGTAACTAGGGCAAGGAGATTGCTAATCTAGAAGCCCTAGGATGTGTAGAGAAGATGTATGGATGTGTTTGTCAAGTGAAAACCTTTTTCTCTCAACACATGAGATCAAAGGAGAAATCAAGAGGAGGAAGAAGAAGGAGGTTTTTAGCAACCATGGAGCTTCTCATTTCTAGAGAGAGAATGAGAATAATATTATGATACAAAAGAAAAGAACCATGGTTGCAAATAATGCAAAACAACATCATTACTAATTCCATCAAGATAAAGTTGATGGCTACTTTGAAATGACCATTATCATAATCCAAAAGAAAATGGAAAAGAAAAGAAAAGTGTAGAACCCTCTTGAAAGTCAATGGTCAACCCGGTCAACCGGTCAACAAAGTCAAGAGAGGTCAACGGGGTCAAATGGTCAATGCAATTAGCCATCATAAGATTATCACTAATAGGATTAGTAAATGACGTTCGCGGCTCATAATGGTTTTGACCAAACGAACTGTCAAAACCCTAATGAGTCTGCCACATAATGGTTTTGGCCGAACCAACTGCCAAAACCCTAATGAGGCACCTCCTCCTTCATCACTCCGAAAAACTGTGCATACACACCTGCATCCGTATTCCGTAGAATGCGGAAACACAGAAGGCAAAACAAATCCATCCGTGCAATACTAGGATCTGGCTTAAACCAAAGCCTACTAGTACTGCCTGCCCGAACACCATACGCACACAAGTGTACGTAAGTGATCGCAGCCCTGCCGTAAAACCATACGGCCTCTACACGTTTCGCTCAGTGCAGGGAAACTCTCTGTGTGGGACTCTAAAGACTCGACACTACGCTGGCAGTGGGTTTAACCACAGACCGCAAGCGGCACTAGCTGTACGTAATGGTCCCCAGGTAGAAGTCGATAAGAAGGCCGATGAGGTACACCCATCCGAACTTCTACTGAGTCTGTATGTGACAATCTCCGTACAGTCCGGTCTGTTCGTCTGATACATCGCATGGCGGGCCTAGGGGGGCGGTAAACGTCAGTCCCCTAATAGCGGTACAAGTCGTATCAGAGTGAAGCCCAATACACCCTGAGATAACACTGGAAACCTACCAGTATATCTCGCTTGCCCTGGCCAGGGACTACTCGTGTAATGGCTCTCCTAGACACAGCGCGATGTCAACCCCCAATACCGGGAGAGACGAATCATGTCTAACCGTCACTGCCTCCAAGTGCTTCGGGACTGTTCCCAACTACTACCTGTTTGCACGACTCAGTAGAGCCGTGGTAGGGTAGTAATCAAAGAACAGTGGGAACACACTCGAGGCGAAGTGACAGTGTCAAGTCAGCGGACTAAGCTGTACTCATGTCACCTGGGAACTGATAACTGACGATAGGTATAATACCAACCATCAGTTCCCGACGAGTCCTGTCCAGTGTACTCGTAACCTAACGAGCACCCACATACTATCTCAAGTACGACATACTGACGGCTGTGGGACAGACCGTCTCCCGTGCTGGGATGAGAAGCGCATACGCTAGTCTACTCTGGAGTATCGATGCCCTATCTCGATACTCCCACGACTAGGGACTTGTATAAGGATGTGCTTGAAGATTACCCAGCCCCCACGAGTGTGATCGCCATCACAACGCCGGTAATCAAGCAAAGATCCTAAGGGCTCTACTAATGCGTATAGGTGATATAATAAATAAACACACATGTACACATTAAAGCAGAGACAAACCAAGTAGCATACTACTATATTGAGCAAGATTGTCTGTACAACTGTGAATATCCCAAGCTTCCATCAAGTAATATACATACTAGTATGATACAGTAATGGCCTCTAGGGCATATACACTAACAATCTCCCACTTGCACTAAGGCCATGTACTGGCGTATCGAAGACCTATCATCTCGATCAGCCGCTCGAACTAAGTCTGGGGTAAAGCCTTCGTGAATGGGTCCGCAGTGTTGTCTTTTGTGTCCACTCTCCGCACCTCGATCTCCTGTCGATCAATGATCTCCCTGATCAGGTGATACCGCCTTAAGATGTGCCTGGATTTCTGATGGGACCTTGGTTCCTTCGCTAAAGCTATAGCCCCATTGTTATCGCAATACAAAGGTATTGGGTCAACAATGGACGGAACCACCTGAAGTTCACTAATGAACTTCTTCATCCAGACCGCCTCTTTTGCGGCATCGCTTGCAGCAATGTATTCAGCCTCCATCGTCGAGTCTGCGACGGTATCCTGCTTGGAACTCCTCCAACATACCGCCCCTCCGTTGAGGGTAAACACAAAACCCGAGACAGACTTGCTGTCATCTTTGTCACTCTGGAAGCTTGAATCGGTGAAGGACTCGACCCTGAGGTCTCCATTACCGTAAACCAGGAACATCTCCTTAGTCCTTCTCAGGTACTTGAGAATGTTCTTCACTGCTGTCCAGTGGTCCTCCCCTGGGTCTGACTGATACCGGCTTACCGCGCTCAACGCGTAAGCTACATCTGGTCTTGTACATAGCATCGCATACATTATAGATCCTACCGCCGAAGCGTAGGGTATAGTGCTCATGCGAACCCTCTCCTCGTCAGTCTTAGGAGACATCTTCTTGGAGAGGGTAATTCCGTGCAATGCGGGTATGTTACCGCGCTTGGAACCCTCCATACTAAATCTCTTTAGTACGGTCTCTATGTACCTGGACTGCGAAAGTCCCAATAGTCTCTTGGATCTATCTCTATAGATCTTGATCCCCAGAATGTACGAGGCATCACCCAGGTCCTTCATGGAGAACCTTTGTGACAAAAACAGCTTGACCGATTGTAGCATAGGAACATCATTTCCTATCAAAAGAATGTCGTCCACGTACAAGACTAGGAACACGACAGTTCGTCCTACAATCTTCTTATATACACAGGGTTCATCTTCGTTCTTGATGAAATCAAATTCCTTGATTGCCTCATCAAAACAGATGTTCCAGCTCCGCGATGCCTGCTTTAATCCATAAATGGATCTAAGCAACTTGCACACCCTTCCGCTGCTCCCACTGTCTACGAAACCTTCTGGTTGATCCATGTAAACGCACTCTTCCAAACAACCGTTTAGGAAAGCCGTTTTAACATCCATCTGCCAGATTTCATAGTCATGGAAGGCAGCAATGGCAAGCAAGATCCGAATGGATTTGAGCATAGCCACCGGAGAAAAAGTTTCGTCATAGTCCAAACCAGGTCTTTGACGAAAATCTTTTGCAACGAGTCTAGCTTTATAGGTTTCCACCTGTCCATCTACACCAAGTTTCCTTTTGTAGATCCATTTGCATCCAACGGGTTTTACCCCAGGTGGAGAAATATCCAAGGTCCACACTTTATTGGCGTACATGGACTCCATTTCGGATTGCATTGCTTCCTGCCACTTATCAGAGTCCCTACTGATAATGGCCTGCCTGAAACTGGTAGGGTCATCTTCTTCCAAGATGCAATCCTCTCGATCCCCGTCAATGAGAAAACCGTAGTATCTCTCGGGCGGATGAGAAATCCTACCAGATCTGCGGAGTGGCTGAGGTTCGTCTGGGGTTATTGAATCCTGAGGTTCTGTCAAATTTTCAGTTTCAGTTTGTGGTCGCTGAATTTCTTCCAATTCTACCGTGCTCCCACTAATTTCTTTTGCAAGAAACTCCGTTTCTAAGAAAACGGCATGCTGAGCAACAAACACCTTCTGTTCCTCGGTGTGGTAGAATAGATATCCATAACCATTCTTTGGATATCCCACAAACTTACATAAAACTGACCGTGCCTCTAGTTTATCCGGTTTATGCGTTTTAACATAAGCCGGACAACCCCATATCTTAGATCTTTTAAGATATGGCCTCTTTCCATTCCATATCTCGAACGGAGTCTTAGGCACTGATTTAGACGGAACATCATTCAATAGGTATGCTGCTGTCAATAGCGCATGTCCCCAAAATGAAAGAGGCAACTCGGCATTACTCATCATGGAGCGAACCATATCCAGTAGGGTACGATTCCTCCGCTCCGAAACACCGTTGTGCTGTGGTGTATAAGGAGGAGTAAGCTGAGAGAGAATACCATTCTCTTATAAGTAATCTAGGAATTCCGTGCTTAAGTACTCCCCTCCCCTGTCAGACCGGAGGATCTTGATACTTTTGCCTGTCTGGTTCTCTACTTCGTTTCTGAATTCCTTGAATTTCTCAAAAGCTTCAGATTTGTGTTTCATCAGATACACATATCCGAACCTAGAGAGATCGTCAGTGAATGTGATGAAGTACGAGAACCCACCCCTTGCATGTATAGACATCGGACCGCATACATCACTATGTACGAGTCCCAAGAGCTCGGTTGCTCTTTCTCCATGTCCGGTGAACGGAGATTTGGTCATCTTCCCTTTGAGACAAGACTGACAAGTTCCATAAGATGAAAACTCGAACGCATTCAAGAGTCCATCTTTATGCAACTTACTCAGTCTTTTCTCTCCGATATGACCAAGTCTACAATGCCACAAGTAGGATTCATTCGTATCTGAATTCTTCCTCTTGCGTGTGTTTTGTATATTGAGAACTGTATTCTGATTTAGAACGTAGATACCATTACACAGTGTACCCTCTGCAACCAGTACCTTATGAAGGTAAATGTTCATGATATTCTTTTCAAGAACAAAGTTATATCCATCTTTATCGAGTAAAGAAACTGATATGATGTTGCAAACCATGGAGGGTACATAGTAGCAATCGTTCAAAATCATAGTCTTGCCATTTGGCAATACTAGGTGATATTCACCGACGGCTGCCGCATTAACTTGTGCTCCGTTCGCTACTCTGAGCGACATATCACCCGGTGCAACTATCCTACTTTTTCTCAGTCCCTGCAATAAATTACAGATATGAGATCCTGATCCGGTATCAAGTACCCAGGAGGTAGGGCTGACCGTAAAACAGTTCTCAATTACAAGAACACCTGAAGTAGATGCAAAACCATGCTTCTTCTTCAACTGGGTATCCTGGAAATCCATACTTTCCCCTTTCCCATTCTCATACTCATGACTGTTGTCACAAGTTAGAGCTGAACCAACTTTTCCCAGTCCCGAATAAGAATTCGGATCGGTCAAGCGATACATTTTATTATCTTGATTAGGGCGTGAAAAGGTTGCTGCCTGGAGAGAGAGAAAAGAAACACTCAGCGTATGCTCTTGCAAGATTAGATTGGTTTATTAATTTATCTAACCAGGATGTCTCCCACTGTTTCCTCAAATTCTTCTTAAAACCCTTTTAAAAGAAGAACTAGCCGGGTTTTAATTCACGTCACAATACTTGCTTAACCTTTCAGCCAGGCTAGTGTCGGTACTTCGAGGGAGGTTTTCCAACGCTTTCGCGAAGTTCCTTAATTCAAGAACCTCCTTTCCCTGGGGGCGTAGCCCCGCTAACACCTTTCTAGACACCTACTAGGTTTATAGCATTGATCGTTAAGTGAAATAATCTCCCGAGAGTAAACCAACTCATCAGTGGGATCGGGATCCAACTGTCATTGTGTGATAACCTAGATGGAATCCACTCTAGTCACCACACTCCAGAAGGTATGCTAAATCTGCAAGTTTCAGTTCTTTTGAAACTCCCGATGTGGTTTTTGCCCCTAACTGTTCATGACCTTGACTAGGTCAACAAGCCACAAACTGTTAGACAAGTTCTACCCGTCATAATCCTGATTGCATTAGACCCACCCGTACGTGCCCTTGACTAGGTCAACAAGGCCGCACGACTGTCCTAATCAATCACATTTGCAATCCACAGAAAAATATTATTTAGCTACCGTTCACTACGCCTTGACTAGGTCAACAAACGCAGCACGAATACTGAATAATATTAATCCGAAACGACGGAGGGCTACGGCTGGGTTTTTGGCGAAAAACCCGTTAACGTAATGAACTTGATATCGTTGAAGGAACATGATTGCCCTTTTTGGAAAAATAGTGGCGAAAACTTTTTGCTAAAGAGGTCACTCCCTGTGAAGGGATCTCGGCTCTTTCCTCGTCGAATGAGGTGCAGGATATTCTAAACTGAATACCTCGATGCAAAGCAAGAATAATCGACTATATTGAAGTTATTACCCTGACGCAACCTTTTGTCCAAGGGGTCACTCCCGATGAAGGGATCTCGGCCCTTGCCTCGTCGACTGAGGTGCTGGGCATTCACAACCGAATACCGCTATGCAAAACAAAAATGAACGTCCTTGCAATAACAGCTTTTTGAAAAACTTGTTCCAACAACGTCTTTTAGGTTTATTTTCTTGCATTAGTTCTTTTAATGCGTCCCATCATTTAAATCCTACCATTGCAGAAAACAACCAAAATATGACGTACGCTTATGCCATTCGCATTCGCCACGGGGCCCCGTCATCACCCGTTAGGTTACTTAACTAACGACAGAGCGGGGGCTGGGCTAGCGCGGCTGTAAAACATAAGCAACGCCTAAATGTTATTATATATAGCAATATAGCAATGATAGCCAATCCAGATCACAGATGAACACTTTGGATATACTAGGAACCCGCAATTCGTTCGAGCCTGCAACGAAAAGCGGATTACACGGTCGCGATGAATAGCCAATACCCCACCCAAGACCCCTACGGGTGCGGCAAACTACCCGCCAAGTACCCAAAGCGAAGCAACCTCCCTCAATGCCATGAGTAGGCCACTCGGCACTTCGAGATACCCGGTAGTTTATGCACCCCCTCCATGGGTCTATCCTAGGAGCAAAAACAGTAAAAAGAATTATACAATGACGGCTACAACCCCGACCCGGTTGTGCGGCCAAACAAATAATATTACATCAATTTACAAATTTATTACATGAATGAAAGAAAAAGAAACTCTCATCTCACATCCACCCCGGCTATTCATCCGCGACAATCCAACGAGTTCATATACACAAACCATCAACAACAATCACAGATCACAGATATGTATAACCCCGACTAATCGACATATAGCGATTAGCCGACGTTCAATACATAATAACATCACAGATATAACCAACATAGTCAAAGTGTAGTGAAGTTCGGAAAAAATACGGAATTATAGGCCCCCAAAAACAAATTTCTATTCTGGAAAATCTGGGCACATATAATATATCTCAAAAATCCTAAAACCAATACAGAGATACACTGCACCAAAACCGAGGCAGAGAGGAGACAATAAGGCCGCGGATCCGCGGCGCCATAGCTTGCTGTAGCCGCGGAAACGCGCTCGTTTGGTCAGATCTCTGGCTCGTTTTTGGTGGTTATCTTTAGAAAACCATGAGATGATTTTAGGTGTATGACAAATTTTGTTTTGACCAGAAAAAATTTTAACAGAAACTCAGGTTTTCGCAACTTGGTTTTATCGATTTTTCCGTTTCGAACTTCGATACACTTCACTACCAAGCTAGTTTATGTTTAGTTAGGCTCTGATACCACTGTTAGGTCCACGTTACCTCTCCCGGTACTTTCGGGGTTGCGGAAACGGTAAAACAAAATTTTTTCTAATCTTTGTAACATGGACCGTAAAAGCCGGATCTTTGCTAAACAATATACTAGCAACCTAACAAGAGATGTATCTACTCGGTTAGGGGTCATACCTCAACTTGAACTCCTTCTCTTCTTGTTGTTCTTCTTCTTGTTGTTCTTCTCTTCTTGTTGTTCTTCTCTTTGCTTGCTCAATGGTTGATCCGGACTTCGGTCACCTCCGCGGCCTCCTTGAGTCGAAGACGATCCACCCGAGAGATGTACACCGAGCTCCACCTCAAGCCGAGGTAACTAGGGCAAGGAGATTGCTAATCTAGAAGCCCTAGGATGTGTAGAGGAGATGTATGGATGTGTTTGTCAAGTGAAAACCTTTTTCTCTCAACACATGAGATCAAAGGAGAAATCAAGAGGAGGAAGAAGAAGGAGGTTTTTAGCAACCATGGAGCTTCTCATTTCTAGAGAGAGAATGAGAATAATATTATGATACAAAAGAAAAGAACCATGGTTGGAAATAATGCAAAACAACATCATTACTAATTCCATCAAGATAAAGTTGATGGCTACTTTGAAATGACCATTATCATAATCCAAAAGAAATTGGAAAAGAAAAGAAAAGTGTAGAACCCTCTTGAAAGTCAATGGTCAACCCGGTCAACCGGTCAACAAAGTCAAGAGAGGTCAACGGGGTCAAATGGTCAATGCAATTAGCCATCATAAGATTATCACTAATAGGATTAGTAAATGACGTTCGCGGCTCATAATGGTTTTGACCAAACGAACTGTCAAAACCCTAATGAGTCTGCCACATAATGGTTTTGGCCGAACCAACTGCCAAAACCCTAATGCGGCACCTCCTCCTTCATCACTCCGAAAAACTGTGCATACACACCTGCATCCGTATTCCGTAGAATGCGGATACACAGAAGACAAAACAAATCCATCCGTGCAATACTAGGATCTGGTTTAAACCAAAGCCTACTAGTACTGCCTGCCCGAACACCATACGCACACAAGTGTACGTAAGTGATCGCAGCCCTGCCGTAAAACCATACGGCCTCTACACGTTTCGCTCAGTGCAGGGAAACTCTCTGTGTGGGACTCTAAAGACTCGACACTACGCTGGCAGTGGGTTTAACCACAGACCGCAAGCGGCACTAGCTGTACGTAACGGTCCCCTGGTAGATGTCGATAAGAAGGCCGATGAGGTACACCCATCCGAACTCCTACTGAGTCTGTATGTGACAATCTCCGTACAGTCCGGTCTGTTCGTCTGATACATCGCATGGCGGGCCTAGGGGGGCGGTAAACGTTAGTCCCCTAATAGCGGTACAAGTCGTGTCGGAGTGAAGCCCAATACACCCTAAGATAACACTGGAAACCTACCAGTATATCTCGCTTGCCCTGGCCAGGGACTACTCGTGTAATGGCTCTCCTAGACACAGCGCGATGTCAACCCCCAATACCGGGAGAGACGAATCCTGTCTAACCGTCACTGCCTCCAAGTGCTTCGGGACTGCTCCCAACTACTACCTGTTTGCACGACTCAGTAGAGCCGTGGTAGGGTAGTAATCAAAGAACAGTGGGAACACACTCGAGGCGAAGTTACAGTGTCAAGTCAGCGGACTAAGCTGTACTCATGTCACCTGGGAACTGATAACTGATGATAGGTATAATACCAACCATCAGTTCCCGACGAGTCATGTCCAGTGTACTCGTAACCTAACGAGCACCCACATACTATCTCAAGTACGACATACTGACGGCTGTGGGACAGACCGTCTCCCGTGCTGGGATGAGAAGCGCATACGCTAGTCTACTCTGGAGTATCGATGCCCTATCTCGATACTCCCACGACTAGGGACTTGTATAAGGATGTGCTTGAAGATTACCCAGCCCCCACGAGTGTGATCGCCATCACAACGCCGGTAATCAAGCAAAGATCCTAAGGGCTCTACTAATGCGTATAGGTGATATAATAAATAAACACACATGTACACATTAAAGCAGAGACAAACCAAGTAGCATACTACTATATTGAGCAAGATTGTCTGTACAACTGTGAATATCCCAAGCTTCCATCAAGTAATATACATACTAGTATGATACAGTAATGGCCTCTAGGGCATATACTCTAACAGAAAACACACTCTACTACTTGGCAAGAGGTAGAGGATGAAGAAATAGGAAGTGGGTAGACTTTAGAATTGGATTTCTCACTCATTCTCATCAATCACCACTGATGAAGAATGGTTTTCTTCATGAAGTCAAGATGAAGAAGAAGAAGAAAGTGTTATGATAAGAATAATTGAATTAGAATAATAATCATTTCTTATCATAATGTTAACTATGGTAATGTGTAGAGAATCAATCATGGTTAAAGGAATGGTTAGGGTCAAGCTAGAGACAAAATGGTCACTTAGTCAAAGTGTTCATGAAGCTTCATGAAAACAACAAATGAAAGCCACCATTTCATTTCATTTTCTTTTATTCATTTATCAAAAATAAATGGATAATTAAATAAGATAAATGAATAACAAATAATAAACCCTAACCATTTCATTAACCAAGGTTTAATACTTTACACTTAACCAAAAAGCATGTATAATCAAACATGATACAAGCAGGTGCACAAAATCATATCACATATATAATGCGCACACCCGAGTGAGAAAATCTATCTTAAGTGAACCAATACTAGTTAACGCAAAGTAATATATCAAATATATATAATTATGCATTAAATCATTAAATCAACTCTTGATTTAACGATCCGGTCATGTCGCACATAACCGACTAGTATCCTATGCATCGGCTTATCGAACCAATCCTTGATTCGATAACTAGGTTATATCGTATATAACCAATCGATACATTCATCGCGAGAATGGAATACGGTATCACATACCATTATCATTCTCGGTCCCGCACATATCTCATATGCGCTCCTATTTCGTTTCGCTTGAGCCAGGAAACCTCTGTGTACGACTCTAAAGACTCGTCAATACGCCGGCAGCAAATGATGATCATATCAAACATCCACAAGCCGCAAGCGGTCTGCTAAACGTAACGGCCACCCGGGTATTGAGCGATCAGAAGATCGACGAGCAAGCCCGCTCACACTCCAGTGAATCCAACCAGTAACACTACCGTACAGTCCGGTCTGATCGTCTGATATGTCGCATATCTCGCTTAGGGGTGGTAAACGTCAGACCCCAATAGCTCGATAAGTCGTGTCGATATGAGGTCTATAACAATTCGAGAAACTACTGGTAACACTTACCAGTAAATCTAAGCAACCCTGGCCAGGGATTTCCTGTTATAGCCAATCAAACACAGCGCAACATCAACTCCCTATACCGGGAGAGACGAATCCCCTCCTATCGCTCATTGCCTCCATGTGACTCGGGACTGTACCCAAAAACCACCGTTTTGCACGCCCTCTTGGACGTGGTAAGATGGAAATCAAAGCACAGTGGGAACCACACAAGACTCTATGACGATCTTGGGTCAACAGACTACTCTGTACCAGTGTCACCAGAGAACTGCCATCTGACGTAAGGTATAATACCATCTGGGAGTTCTCGGCGAGTCCGTCCAGTGTACCCTGTCTCTACTGAGCACCCGTACATCATCTCTGATGTCAAACACCAATGGATATGGGATCATCCATCGCCCATCTGTATGGGTCGAGAAGGTATACGCTAGTCTACTCTGGTATATCGATGCCCCGTCTCGATATACCCACGACTAGGGACTTTGAAGGATGTACTTATGGACTACCATGTCCCCACTAGTATGATCCGCATCATAGTCTAGGTAGTCAAGTACACATCCTGAGGGCTTTACCAACATGTAACAGAGAGACAATCAGTGTATATGTTAAGGTAAAGATCAACCAGATAGCATACTATCATGTCGAGCAAGAAAGTCCTCCCTATATACGTCCTAGCATCCACTACAATATACATCATATATACAGTAATGGCCTCTAGGGCATACATATAACTAACAATCTCCCACTTGCACTAGGGCCATCTGTAGCAGTGGTTGTAGTATCTCATACTCAACCATCCCATAAAAGTCTCTCTCTGGGAACAGGCCTTTGTGAGTGGATCCGCTGTGTTGTCCTCTGAGTCTACTCTCCTTACCTCGATCCCTTAGAGATCAACCATCTCCTCGATGAGGTGATGCTGCCTTAGAATATGTCTGGATCACTGATGGGACCTGCGTTCCTTGGCATAAGCCACAACTCCATTGTCACACAATGGGAGGAACATAGTTCATCTCATGAACCAATATACACCCAAACAGCCTCTTTGGTAGCATCTTAAGTAGCGATGTATCCTGCCTTTATCGTCTAGTATGTCACGGTATCTAGCTTGGAATTCTTCCAACATACCGTCCCTTTACTGAGGGTAAAGAAAATGCCTGCGACTGACATTCAGTCGTCATTATCACCCTGGAACCCTTCCAGTGATTCTCCCCAGGATCGATTGATACCATCTCACTACAACTAGTGAGAATCCTAACATCCAATTAGATCTATCTCATAGATCCAAAACCCAGGATTTAGGGGGTATCATTTTGATCCTATATGGAGAATCAGTGTGATAAGTGGAGATTGACCGGGCGTAGCATAGGAAACTCCTTTCTTATCAAGAGTATGTCATCCACGTACTCTACGAGGATCAACACCATACTCCCTAGTACCTTTTTGTATATACAAGGTTCATCTACCATTTTGATGATGTCAAACGGTTTGACTACTACATCAAAACAGATGTTCCAACTCCGCGATACCTGCTTTATCTTATAAAGCATCTTGTGCACGTTTCCGCTGCTCCCACTGTCTACGAAGCCCTCTGGCTGTGTACTTATAGACGTTCTCTTCTAAAACATCATTTAGAAAAGCAGTCATGGCACCCATCCGCCAGATATCGTAGTCATGGTATGTAGCCGTGGCAAGTAGGATCTGGATGGACATAAGCACAGACACTTGAAAAGGTTTCATCATTGTCCACGCCTGGTCGATGACGAAAACCTTTAACAAGTCTAGCTTTGAAAGTCTCAACTTTTCCATCTATACCAAGTAATCTTCTCAAGATATACTTGCTCCTGATGGGGATTTAACCCTTCAGATATAGCAACCAAAGTCCATACTTTGTTGGTGTATAAGGATTCCATCTCAGATCGCTAAGCATCCAGCCATTCTTATAGAGTCTCACTCCTGATGGCCAGCTCGAAACTAGTTGGGTCATCATCTCATGATGCAATCCTCGCTCCCACTGTCATAGAGAAACAGAAGTGTCTCTCAGGTGGGTGAGAAACCCTACTAGATCGGCGGAGAGGCTGAGGTTCGTTGGCATCTACTGAATCCTTTGGTTCTACCAAATCATCAGCTGCAATTTGTATAGCTGGAACATTTCCAGTTCTACATAACAGACCTTGCCTCGAGCTTGTCCGGATTTTGCTTTTAGACATAGGCCGGACAACCCCAAATCTTAACTAGCTTAAGACATGGGCTCTTCCCATATCCATATCACATATGAAGCGGTAGGTAACTGATTTGATTTGAACCCTATTCAATAGGTATGCAGCTTCTCAAGTGCATAACTCCCAAAAAGAAATAGGTAACTCAGTAGTACTCATCATAGAGCACACCTAATCACATAGGGTGTTATAGCTCCGCCCCGATATACCATCGTGCTATGGTGTATACGGAGGAGTAATGCTGAGAGAGAATCTCATTCTCCTTTAGAAAAGTCCAAGAATTTCGTGCTCAAGTATTCTCCTCCTTGATCACATCAAAGGACATAATACTTATACCCGTATTGGTTCTCTACTTCTATCTTATATTCTGTGAATATCTCAAAAGGTTCGGACTCATGTTTCAACAGAAACATATGACTGAATCTAAAGAGATTATCAGAGAATGTAATGAAGTACAAAGAACCGGTCTTGGCATGTGTAGACAGGGGACCTACATACATCATCATGTATCTCCCAAGAGTTCACTAACTCTTTCTCTGTTTCCAATAAACGGAGCTATGGTCATTTTATCTCTGTGACATGACTGGCGAGTTTCACAAGATGTAAATTCAAACTAATTTAAATATGCATCTAAATGTAACTTCAGCTAGTCGGGTCGCATTGATATGACCTAGTCTACAATGCCTCAAAAAGGATCCGTTCATTTCTGAACTCTTCCTCTTGTGTGTGTTCTGTATAGTAAGAACTGTAGTATGATTTAGAACATCAACGCTTTTAGATAACGTGCCTGATCCGATCAACTTTTGATATAGGAAATGTTCAAAACATTATCCAACAATACAAAATTTTATCATTTCTTTACTAATAAAGAGATAGATACGATTTTGTATATCAGGTTCGGTATCTAATAACATTCGTTCAGAATCAATGTATTCGTAATACAGGGTGACAGTGACCAACAGACTTGGCTGCAACTCTTGCCCCGTTTTCTGCCTCATGAAACTTATCACCCGTTCTCAGTTCTCTACCTATCTGTAGCCCTATGTAACAGATTACATATCTGGGATCCTGATCTGGTATCACATACCCAGGACGTAAAGGACACTGAGAAACAGTTCTATATAATGAACACACCCGAAGATGATGCATCATCATGCACTCTCCTCGTTTGGGCGGCACGGGAATTCTGGTAATCCCCAATTTCCTGCTCTGTCTTATAACAATTATAAGTTGGAGCGGGACCAACGTTCCCCAGCTCAGTATAACAAGCCGGTTCGGTCAATATTCCGTATTATTATCTTGATTAAGGCGTGATATGGTCGCTACCTGGAGAGAGAGAGAAGAAAACACTCAGCGTGCGCTCTTGCAAGAATAGATTGGTTATTATTTTATCTAATCAGGATGGCTCCCACTGCTTTTTATCAAATCTTCCTTCAAACCCTAAAAAGAAAGACTAGCCGGGATTAATTACACACTACAAGTTCGCCAATCTTTCAGCCAGGCCAGTGTCGGTACTTTGAGGGAGGTCCCCCGTGCTTTCGCACGAACCTAATTAATGTAAACCTCGTTTTCCCAGAGGCGTAACCCCGTTGACACCTTTCTAGACACCTACTTGATCGGCTAATTGTAATGTGTAAAACTCTCCCAGGAGTAAATCTTACTCGCAGCGGGTATCGGGATCCAACTATCTCATAGAAGGTATGCAATCTCATTGTAAATTTCAACACTTGAAATTCCCGATAATATTTTGCCCCTAGCAGCTATATGACCTTAACATAGTCAACAAATCATAAGTGCTAGTCAAGTTCAACCCGTCATTTCCCGATTGAATTAAACCCACCCGCACGACCCTTAACATAGTCAACAAAGTCGCACGACTACCCTAATCCAATCACATCATATGCTTATGCAGATAAGCACTAATTAGCTACCGCACACTACGCCTTAACATAGTCAACAAACGTAGCACGAATACTAACTAGTACTTATCTGAAATGACGGAGGGATACGACAGGTTTTTCTGAAAACCTATTGCGTAATGAACTTGATATCGTTGTAGGATCGAATGAATTTTGAAATGGAGTGTTTTTTAGGCTTTTCTAGTTTTGCTAAAGGAGTCACTCCCGGTGAAGGGATCGTCGGTCCTTTCCTCGTCGAATGAGGTGCGGGATATATCACATATATCACTGTGCAAAGCAAAAACACATAAAAGTAATCAAAAGACAAACCGAGTGTGTAGCATCTGCCAGTTATTGCTAAAGGAGTCACTCCCGGTGAAGGGATCTCGGTCCTTTCCTCATCGAATAAGGTGCGGGATATATCATATATATCGCTGTGCAAAGTAAGAACTGTAGCTACCTGTTTTATTTTGAAATTCGATTCTACAACATCTTAGGTTTCTTTTATTTCATTAATCACATTAATGAAGTCCCATCATTTAAATACCTAAACATCACAGATAAATACGACGTACACTTATGCCATCCGCATTCGCCTCGATGTCCCCTCATGCACCGTTAGGTTAGGTAACTAACGGCAGAGCGGGGTAGGGCTAGCGCGGGTGTAAAACATAAGTAACGTCTATATAATATATCATATATACTATATACAGTATCTATCACAGAACATCACATGATCACATCACAGATATCGCAGCAGAAGAATCATATGAAATATTGGATATACTAGGACGTCCGTGTTTTCAATACGAGACAGTATAAAACACGGATTCCACGGTCGCGATGAATAGCCAAACCCACACCCCTAGACCCCTACGAGAGCGGCAAGCAACCCTACCAATTCTAGAGTTAGGAGACCCGGACTCGACTCCTCGAGTTGGTCTCCCACTGGACTCCAGAACCCGGTTACTTGTGCTCCCCTCCTTGGGTCTATCCTAGTGCGGAAAAGTAAATAATATACAAAGGGTGACATCTTCCGCAACCTGGAAGTGCCCCAATAAAAGAATATTACATACAAGTTTTTACATGAATGAAAAATGAAAAACACTCATCTCACATAAAAACCCCCGGCTATTCAAACACGACGATCCAATATAACATATCCAGCAACACATAACGTCACATGTCATCAACGTAAGTAAATATGCGCATCCCAATTGTCGTTGACATATAGCAACGAAACCGGCGATATCACATATTACACTTACGGTCACAGAAAAGAAAGTGTAAAACTACAACAGTTGGAATCCGCAACCTGCATAGACATCGCATGCCTAATCAAATGAATTCCTTAGACATCGCATGCCTAACAATTATAAACGCCGCATTTTAGTCTCAAAATCGAAAACTCTTTTCAATATTAAGTCGGGTTATTCAACAAGATTCCCGACATCCTGATCGAATGCTCGTCGCAAACTTCAGTAGACGGCCGCACCCCCGATGCCGTCGACGAAGTGCACCAAGGCGGAACACCGCTACCGCGAGCACCCCTAACGGATGCTTTCGGCGACGGGGTTCTCCTACAGTCACTTGGTCGGGGCTATGGAGCGAGGCTGTCTATTAAGTTTACCCGGCGAGTATCCGCGTACGCTACGTGATTGCGACGGACTTTTGATCACATCAAAATTCCGTGGCAACCGATCAAGTGAGACTAAACTGCTATGTTTATAACATTCATTCAGTTATCTCATAACTTCTTGTGAATTCCAATTATTGTATCCCATTCCAGATAAACAGAAAATGTTAAACTTTTCGATCGAACAGTCAAACACCCAAGTTTTCCCGATACAGCTCAACACATGAAATAAGTCTAACAACATTCAGTTCGTGCCTCAGTACCAACGGTCCAGCCGTAGAAGGGTCAAGCCAACGCCTCACATGTGGCACGCCGTACTGCCCCAAACCCGAAGGTTCAAAGGGCAGTTCAAGACGGTCACATAATCGAGTTAAGGTTTGTTGTCTTCCAGAGGGTCCATCGCGTTACTTGCACTACTTAGAACGTCGTTAAACTACGGAAAAATCCAACACTTGGAAATTTCCCGACAGGGGAAAAATTGGGTATTTATATCCGGTCGAACTTTTTAACATATTCAAAAAATTATCCGGAAAGCCACACAGACAAAATTTGATACTCCGATCAAAACACCGAATCCCCAAAACAACTCCAGAAAATTCAACTCTTGAATAAATTTTAAAAATACCCAGGGAACTCAGCACCTGAAACAATGAATTACTGTGCAAACAGTTAGGGCTGACGTCACAATTCTGCCGCGGAACCGCCGCCTAAGCTAGGCTTATGCCGCGGTTCCGCCGCCGATTACACTGTTCATGCAAAACTTTTTGCGCCGTAATTCTTAGATTTCCCTGCTGAGTTTTCTGCATATTTTTAATTTGGAAAAATCCACGATTTTAGAAAAAGTACAGAGAGCAATTTTTGGGGTTGGGTTTCGGTTCGATCGGGTTTCAAATTCCGTCTAGACTTCGCCTAAGGCTCTAGCTAGGCTCTGATACCACTGTAGGGTTCCTAGGCACTCTCAAGAGGTCTCACAAGGCATCAACCATGTCAATTTGTAAAAATACGGTGCCGAGAAACCCTAGACTAGATCGTTGGCTAGATGTCTAGGCGAAAATGAAACTAGTTAACAGCTTAACTAAAGTTTAAACGGAAATACAACCTTTGTAGATCCGGTGCTCCACCTCCAAAGCTCCGCAACGAAGTCCCCTCGCTGTCCAAATGAATTCCCGGGCTCTAGCGTCGGCTTCGTCGGAGAAATGGCGAGCTAGGTCGTCGATGTCCATGCCGAAGATGATCTACGTCGAGGCATCGCTAGATCAAGCTCCAACTTCACCAAGTCAAGAAACTTGTGAAGAAAACACACTCTACTACTTGGCAAGAGGTAGAGGATGAAGAAATAGGAAGTGGGTAGACTTTAGAATTGGATTTCTCACTCATTCTCATCAATCACCATTGATGAAGAATGGTTTTCTTCATGAAGTCAAGATGAAGAAGAAGAAGAAAGTGTTATGATAAGAATAATTGAATTAGAATAATAATCATTTCTTATCATAATGTTAACTATGGTAATGTGTAGAGAATCAATCATGGTTAAAGGAATGGTTAGGGTCAAGCTAGAGACAAAATGGTCACTTAGTCAAAGTGTTCATGAAGCTTCATGAAAACAACAAATGAAAGCCACCATTTCATTTCATTTTCTTTTATTCATTTATCAAACATAAATGGATAATTAAATAAGATAAATGAATAACAAATAATAAACCCTAACCATTTCATTAACCAAGGTTTAATACTTTACACTTAACCAAAAAGCATGTATCATCAAACATGATACAAGCAGGTGCACAAAATCATATCACATATATAATGCGCACACCCGAGTGAGAAAATCTATCTTAAGTGAACCAATACTAGTTAACGCAAAGTAATATATCAAATATATCTAATTATGCATTAAATCATTAAATCAACTCTTGATTTAACGATCCGGTCATGTCGCACATAACCGACTAGTATCCTATGCATCGGCTTATCGAACCAATCCTTGATTCGATAACTAGGTTATATCGTATATAACAAATCGATACATTCATCGCGAGAATTGAATACGGTATCACATACCATTATCATTCTCGGTCCCGCACATATCTCATATGCGCTCCTATTTCGTTTCGCTTGAGCCAGGAAACCTCTGTGTAGGACTCTAAAGACTCGTCAATACGCCGGCAGCAGATGATGATCATATCAAACATCCACAAGCCGCAAGCGGTCTGCTAAACGTAACGGCCACCCGGGTATTGAGCGATCAGAAGATCGACGAGCAAGCCCGCTCACACTCCAGTGAATCCAACCAGTAACACTACCGTACAGTCCGGTCTGATCGTCTGATATGTCGCATATCTCACCTAGGGGTGGTAAACGTCAGACCCCAATAGCTCGATAAGTCGTGTCGATATGAGGTCTATAACAATTCGAGAAACTACTGGTAACACTTACCAGTAAATCTCAGCAACCCTGGCCAGGGATTTCCTGTTATAGCCAATCAAACACAGCGCAACATCAACTCCTTATACCGGGAGAGACGAATCCCCTCCTATCGCTCATTGCCTCCATGTGACTCGGGACTGTACCCAAAAACCACCGTTTTGCACGCCCTCTTGGACGTGGTAAGATGGAAATCAAAGCACAGTGGGAACCACACAAGACTCTATGACGATCTTGGGTCAACAGACTACTCTGTACCAGTGTCACCAGAGAACTGCCATCTGACGTAAGGTATAATACCATCTGGGAGTTCTCGGCGAGTCCGTCCAGTGTACCCAGTCTCTACTGAGCACCCGTACATCATCTCTGATGTCAAACACCAATGGATATGGGATCATCCATCGCCCATCTGTATGGGTCGAGAAGGTATACGCTAGTCTACTCTGGTATATCGATGCCCCGTCTCGATATACCCACGACTAGGGACTTTGAAGGATGTACTTATGGACTACCATGTCCCCACTAGTATGATCCGCATCATAGTCTAGGTAGTCAAGTACACATCCTAAGGGCTTTACCAACATGTAACAGAGAGACAATCAGTGTACATGTTAAGGTAAAGATCAACCAGATAGCATACTATCATGTCGAGCAAGAAAGTCCTCCCTATATACGTCCTAGCATCCACTACAATATACATCATATGTACAGTAATGGCCTCTAGGGCATACATATAACTAACAGTTTCCACCGTTGGGCGTGATTTGCTCCCGTTTGTGATGCTTTATTTATATTCTGTGTTGTACCCGATATCAGGGTTAGTTTTTACAAGGGAGGTGCTGCCTAAATTTTCAAAAGACAAAACATGATTTACTATACCTTTATTTCAATGCTTCACCTCTTTATTTCTAAAAAAAAGGTTTAAATTTCTGGGTTTTCAGCTTACTTGAATTACGTTTCGCCTGTAGACGTTGCGTGATTTAAGTGCTGGTTGCGAGCTAATATTTTGGGTCATGATAAAGTTGGTTCAGAGCGCAAGGTTTAACCTTGGTTCGAGTCTAGGTTTGACTATGTGGAGATCGGGGCATAATTTATTTCGTAACCTAGGCTTGACCTTACGGAACTTAGACTTGAACAAGGGGGTGTTAGACCCGAACTTTCGTTTCATAGTCTGACCCTGATTGATGGCGTAGGTAGCTTGAGTAGAGTGACATACCGTACGTATGTTCCGCGGCATATTTACGATACGATACTCCACTTAAGTGACCTTAAGATGTACATATCTTGAGACTGGTGATTCTCTTTGTTTACCTTGATTTTACATCCATTTGAGATCCTTGATTCTATTCGTTTACATAATCATACTCTCACTGATTCCATTCCTCCATATGACCATATATTCATTCTGGATCTGTTGATTCATTTCATCACTTGATCTATTTTCATCGATACTTGTTTGAGGTTCCTGTCACCGTGGTTTGAGCGCAATTTGAGCTGTTGCTGGTGATGCGGTCAGGGCGAGCTCGTCGTGGACAAGGACTAACCAGCGTGTTTTCTGGTGACATGGGAACGTATCGATGTAGATTGGTGTTGTGACCTCTCGTTTGAGGTGAGTGTGAGGTTATGTACCGGATGATCAGACCATTGTTAGAGGCTTCCTGCTGTGTGAGGACTGTTGATGTACAGCATACCTCAGAGATTGTGATGCCATCGACCGTGCAGACAGATGACCCAGCTGTTGCTGAGATTGATGTGATGTCGCTTCCAGAGCTTACGAGCTGAGATTGCTGGAGCTTCCAGGCAGAGATGCGACAGGTGATAGCTAGTCTATCTTGAGTTGAGAGACAAAAGTGATTCGTCAGATTTGATGCGCCGACGCAGGCCCTGTTGAGTTGAAGATTTCCAGTATGGAGTGTCTTACTCAGATCTAGAGTAGATAGATCCAGAGATGACGTTGTTCGTCAGATGTCCCGATGTGAGATCGGTAAGCTGACCGGTTTCAGATGGAAGAACCTCACCGAGATGTGTTGTGAGTTGATCGAGAAATAGATGAGCATTGAGTCTTCCTCTGATGGTTGGGACGAGTTCCCGAGGATGGGTTCGGCTAAATATCTTCTACAGAGTGATGAAGATACCGAGTTTGTGATTTCGAGTCCGTGCGAGAGATTCTGGATTGATTGTCACCAAGAACATTTGCAGTACTCACATAGCTTGACGTAATGTCAAAGTGGACGATAATAAGGACGAGTAGAACAAGAGGATCATGCTTGATGCTGACAAGCTGTTGTTACTCCCCGTCGAGATTAGAGATCTGATATGTATGCAGAGGCGTTGGGATACGGCCAGTTCCCGAGAAAATGTTGTGCTGAGAACGCAGATGTCCGAAAGAGAGAAAAGATTTGTAAGTGTACCAGCCTCCATACAGTTCGGTATAGGCGAGATCGGGAGAGACCTTGAGCCAGTTCCATCCAGGACACTGCTGCGATGAGATTGCACCAAGGATCAGTTGGGTCACGTATATTCAGAGGGCCAGAGGCCGACGCCAGTGACGTGCTGCTTTATGAGTGATCATACTAATTGGCCGAGAGATGACCTGAGGAGTGCCTTAGCGGAATCGTTTCCGTTAGCACACCTGACTGGGCAGATGAGCCGATAGAGTGCGAGATTGGTAAGCCACAGAGAAATAAGGACCCAGAGACTGAAGACGCCAGACTGTGAGCAGGAGGCAAGCAGATGTTCTTGCTTGCCAGTTTGGGCGCACCGACTTTTTTGACATTGTAGGAAGTGTACCTCAATGTCATTTGTTGCGATTTGCGTTTGTGATCCGAGTATCACGCTTATATCGCTTGGAATTGAGTTTTGATGATTGAGTTTCAGGATATGGTTTTCGTGCACCATGGCTGCACCTACTGGGTATTTAAATTTTGTGCATAGTTATTGTACTTGAGATATATATTTTATACACTGTTGTGTTGATGTCGATTTTGTGCCTTAGCTGCACATGTTTATGATTTCCTGGATTTCCTACAGTGGTTATGATATTTCATGCACTAGATGCACAGGATTTGATATTTCGTGCAGTGGATGCACAAGATTGATATTTCGTACAGTGGATGCACAGGGTTTTGATATTTCGTGCACTAGATGCACAAGATTTGATATTTCGTATACTGGATGCACTGGATTTGGTTTTTCGTGCACTAGATGCACCCGATTTGTACTTTGTGCATTTGTTGCACCAGATTTGTATTTCGTGCCTTTATTGCACAAGATTGTTATTTCGTGCATTGGTTGCACCGGATTTATGCTCTGTGCCTTGGTTTCACCCGATTTCGAAGACTACAAGCAAGCATGCACCATACTCGTGCATGTTGGATGCCCTTGATTTTGATTTTTTATTAGTGCATGTGGGATGCACTTGATTTCGAATTTTATTCGTGCATGTGGGATGCACTTGATTTCGATTTCGTTTGTGCATGCCGGATGCACTTGATTTGGACTTTCGCACACGTTGGGCCCGTGATATGATTTTGTGCACACCTGATGCACTCGATTTGGGTTTTTCGTTCGTGCATGTTAGTTGCATTGGATCGAGATTTTCGTGCACTATAGATACACTAGTTGTTGTTGTCGTGCACACCAGTTGCATTGGACAGATGCTTTCGTGCACACCCGTTGCACTTAGTTTTGCTTTCGTGCATACTGTGGCACCTGTATTTGGATTTGTTTTCCGTGCGCGACGCACATGATTGTTGGATACGCCTTTTGAGGCTGATTTTGCTCTTGAGCCCTTTATTTTCATGATGGGCACTGTATTATGTAGTAGCCTAACAGGAATGATCGGATGACAGTACATGTGTACTTTGCATGCATAAAAAGTTACCAAGAGGTTTTTCAAAAAGGTGTTATAGTCTCGCTATTTCTTGCGTGTCTGCGAGTGACACGAACGCTTACAAAAGAAAACCTTTTGGGATATTTTAAAAATGGTGGAACGTATATTTGAGCAAAACATATTTGCTAGTATATTATTACATTACAAATGATCGTCTGTAATTTGTGCCGTGAGTTACACATCACACGGCGATTCAGAAAAAGATTCTGCATATGTTATTTCAGTTTTTGGAGATTTTTCAAAAAAGATGTGTACTATATACATATTATAGCATTTGCTTAGTGTATATTGGATTTCAGTAGTGGATTTTGATATCTGTATCTCTATTGTAACTCCGATGATATGCGTGCAAGTCCGATGATGTGCGTGACGCTTAACGGAGTTCGGCTTTGAGTTTCATCCACGACTTCAGGCGCATGCGACGCGCTATGTTATTTTTGTTGCTTCCGTGATTTCAGATCCCTATTGATTTAGTTAGATTTTGAAATGTTTTAGTATTAGGGTTTAAATTTAAATTTGGAGACTGAATTTATTTAAGAGGGGAAGATTGTAACATTTCAGAAAAATATAAAATATTATTTTTGGAATTTAATATATTTCGCGAAACTACCGATTTGCGAATTTGGGATTATCGTAAAGTGGTATAAATATATACCAATATTTATGAAATAAGTTGGAGATTTGAAATGATTTATTCATTTAATGTTTAATTATTGGTTAAAGTTTGTGTATCTTTTTTTTGGCCAAATTTCTTTCATCATTTGCTTTGGCCGAAATTATCATTTGGGTTTCTTTTTGATGGGTCATTTGGATGAGTCAATGTTTTGATTCTAGAATGGTAAGGTGTTATTTGTGACTCATTGGAAGCTTTAATTGCTTTTGGAAAGCTTAAGGATATTTAGTTGATATTTGTACGAATATTTTATGATATGGTCACTACTTTCTTTTCCTACACTCACCCCCCCAATCACATATTTCCAGTGAAGTGACCGAGCACATTTGGTGAGGGGGTTGTTTCTTCTGGGGGCTGATTTTGTGTGGGTGTGTGCTTGATTTTCCAAAGCAAAATTCCTTTAGCTCATATTTCATCACAACTCCAAATTAAATTCATACTCCTTAATCTTTAGCCAAAACCAGCTTAGTTCTTCATTAAAGTTAGCATTTTGGGAGGCTATTTTGGAATTCGATTTGCAAGTTTGATAGAATGTTTGTGAGGTATAAATCCTAGCCCTAATCCTTTATTGTTGCTTAATTCTTTAAGCTAACTATTTAAGTGTTTTAATATAGCTTCAATTTCATGTTTGGAATTTTGATGTTAAGGTTTATGAATTTCATGTTCGGGTATTAATGTGTTTAAGTGGTTAATCTTGAAGTGTAGACTTGGATAACCTAATTATTTTGTGAGAATGATATTTGTTAAATTCCTATTTGTCTAATTGAGATAATTAGCAAACTAGGTTTTACTAAAACATGTTTTGGGTGAGATTAAAATGGTAGTAAAGGTTTGGATGACTTAATTATGCCGCTTTGTGATGATTGTGATCACTAGATTGTTTAAAACATCTAGCTTTGTGTTAAAATGAGCTAAAATGATATAAACTATTTACTAGGTTTTTGGTAAAAATTAGACGTGGGTTTTAATGGACATGGTGTTGATGTATATATTTTTATCTACGATAATTATTGTGTTGTGAATGAGTATTGGTGAGATTGGATTTTTTTGGCGTGGCAGTTTTCTTGTATAGCGACCCTAGTTAGGGTTTTGGCTATGTTTTCTGGTATTGGGATTTTCTTGGTTTTGCGACTGGATATTGTATATGGTCGTTGGACGTTTGTACGTCAACGACGAGGGTGGTTTGGTTGTTTTGGATGCGTAGGCTATAGTTTCTAACCTATGAGCGCCCCGCGTGCCGTATTTGGATTTCGGAACTTGATCTTAATAGCTTTGCGATTTCATATTGATTGTAGGTACCTTCGCGTGGATTTCGAAATGACGAAGCACATCGACTACGGCTAAGCGAGGAGTTTAGCAGGTGAGTAGATTCATATCTACGGGGGAAGTCAGGTGGATGGCGTATAGCACCCCCGCAAACATTGATATAGAATATCGTTTGATGATTTTATCCTGATAAAAGATATGCAACGGACATCATTGTAGGATTTACAAACGATAATATGATAGAAGTTGATGCTAATGAACATATTGATATATGAGAATATGAAATGATAAGTGAATCGTGATAGGTACGAATTAAAAGAGAACAAGTGTGATGTTTATATTATTGTGATGCGAGATATTAATGTGATGAACGAGTATACAATGTGATATGATGACTTAGTGTGATATGTCGTTATATGGATTTTGAGTCGATATGATATTTTTGATACCTTTATAGGTCCCCTGATACGAGATGGACATAGATGTGACATGAGAGATATGTTAGTGTATATGCCCTAGAGGCCATTACTGTATCATACTAGTTTGTATATTACTTAATGGAAGCTTAGGATATTCACCTTGTATATACAATCTTGCTCAAAATAGTAGTATGCTACTTGGTTTGTTTCTACTTCAATGTGTACATGTGTTTACTTTAGTATATCGCCTATACAGATTAGTGGAGCCCTTAGGATCTTTGCTTGATTACCAGCGTTGTGATGGCAGTCACACTAGTGGGGCTGGGTAATCTATAAGCACATCCTTATGCAGGTCCCTGGTCGCAGGACTATCGAGATAGGGCATCGATACTCCGGAGTAGACTAGCGCATGCGCTTCTCATCCCAGTGTGGGAGACGGTCTGTCCCACAGCCATCGGTACGTCGTACTTGAGAGAGTATGCGGGTGCTCGTTGGGTTACGAGTACACTGGACAGGACTCGTCGGGAACTGACTAGTTGGTATTATGCCTATCGTCAGTTATCAGTTCCCAGGTGACATGAGTACAGCTTAGTCCGCTGACTTGACACTGTCACCTCGCCTCGAGTGTGTTCCCACTGTACTTTGATTACTACCCTACCACGGCTCAAAGGAGTCGTGCAAACAGGTGGTAGTTGGGTGCAGTCCCGAAGCACTTGGAGGCAGTGAAGGTTAGACAGGATTCGTCTTTCCCGGTATTGGGGGTTGACATCGCGCTGTGTCTAGGAGAGCCATTACACGAGTAGTCCCTGGCCAGGGCAAACGAGATATACTGGTAGGCTTCCAGTGTTATCTCAGGGTGTTTTGGGCTTCACTCCGACACGACTTGTACCGCTATTGGGTGACTGACGTTTACCGCCCCCTAGGCCCGCCATGCGATGTATCAGACGAACAGACCGGACTGTACGGAGAATGTCACATTCAGGCTCAGTAGGAGTTCAGATGGGTTTCGCCTCGTCAGTCTTCTTGTCGGCATCTACCTGGGGACCGTTACGCACAGCTAGTGCCGCTTGCGGTCTGTGGTTAAACCCACTGCCAGCGTAGTGTCGAGTCTTTAGAGTCCCACACAGAAAGCTATTCGCCTTTAGGCAAAAGAGTAGAGGTCGCATGGTTTTGCGACAGGTCGCATGGTTTTGCGACAGGGTTCGGTCACATCCGTGCACTTGTGCACGTACAGTGTCCGGACAGTTTACACTAGCGGGCTTTGGTTTAAGCCAGATCCTAGTGTACCTTTTGGGATTGGATTTATCCAGTATGCATTCGTGTTCCTCGGAACGCGGATGCGGGTGTGTATGCACAGTTGACGGAGAGACAGAGGCAGAGGATTCTCATTAGGGTTGTTGACCGTTGACAGTTGACTATTGACTTTTTGCTCAACCCTAATGAGAATATGATATGTGATTAACAATTATATTAATTAAGTATTATGGTGACATGGTTATTGAGGGGTTGACTTTGTTGACTTGTTTACTTTGTTGACCGGTTGACTAGGTAGGACTAGTTGACCATCATGATGACAATGGCTATCATTTCATGGCAAAGACTTTTTACTAGCTTGTTTCTTTTGTGAGAAATGAGTGCATGAAATGATTTAGCCATTTTGACTTGAACCATTTTACACAATACTTGATTATTATTTTTGTGATGATGATTTTGGATTATGAGAGCCAAATGAGAAAAGTCTTCTCTTATTTTTTTTCATGCTCATTCTCTCTCTTGTTCTTGAGCTCTCATCTTCCTCCTCTTGCTCTCCCTCTCTTGATTCTATGGTTCACTTGTCTCATGAGTTGAGAACCAAGAACCATAGATAAAATCCCATACAAACTCTTCTCTACCCACTATAGTTCACAAGGTTTAGCAAACCGAGTGAACTAGTTTCTTCAAAGTTCGAAGAAGGAGCCAAAGGTTGAAGCTTTCAGGTGGATCTATCTTCGGCGCAAAGAGACGACGGGGAGAAGCCGATTCGGACGACCATCGAAGCTTGAAGACGAAGGAGTTCGAGAAAAAGAAAGTTATAACCCCCTAACCGAGTAGTTAGAAACTCGTAGTTAGGTTGTTAGTTAGATGTTTAACAAAGATCCGGTTTTGAGTCCATGTTACCACCTCTAAGAAAATTGTTTTTCACCAAATTCCGCATGCCCGAAAGTACCGGGAGAGGTAGCATGGACTTACAGTGGTATCAGAGCCTAGTTAAACTCTATCTAACATGTTAGCAAAGTAGCTAGAAGATCGATCAAAGGAAAAGTCGCAAAACGAACCCCGTTTTTTAAACTTTCTGTCGATTTTAAAAGTGCTGGAAATTTTTTTTGAGATACACCAAAAATCGACTCAGGGTTTTCTGAAGAAACTGCAAAAATTTGACCCCGAACTCGATCAAAGCGCCGCGGTTCCGCGGCGGGAGCTTGCTCCCACCGCGGAACCGCGGCCGAGTTGACTCGGTCATGTGGTTTCTTCTTTGCAGTTGCTCATAGGGGTATTTTGGGATTTTTGGAATATATATTTTCTGCCAAGATTTTCCAGAACGAAAATTTTATTTTTGGTGTCCTGAAAATCCGTATTTTTGATCGAACTTCTAAAAGACTTTAGCTGACAGGTTTTTCTGTGAAGTGATATTTGTATTGAACGTCTGTTAATCGCTATATGTCGATTAGTGAGGGTTATACAAATCTGTGATCTGTAATGTTGCTGGAATGTGTATATGAATATGTTGGATTGTCGCGGGTGAATAGCCGGGGGTTGTGAGACGAGAGTTTTCTTTTCTTTCAATTCATGTAAATTTGTAAATTGATGTAATAATTATTTGTATGGCCGCACAACCGGGTCGGGGTTGTAGCCGTCATTGTATAATTTCTTTTTACTGTTTTTGCTCCTAGGATAGACCCATGGAGGGGGTGCACAAACTACCGGGTATGCCGAAGTGCCGAGTGGCCTACTCACGGAGTTGAGGGAGGTTGCTTCGCTTCGGGTACTTGGCGGGTAGTTTGCCGCACCCGTAGGGGTCTTGGGTGGGGTATTGGCTATTCACCGCGACCGTGTAATCTGCTTTTCGTTATAGGCTCGTACGAATTGCGGATTCCTAGTATATCCAATGTGTTCATCTGTGATCTGAAATGGCTATCATTGCAATATATCTATATATGATATTATTTAGGCGTTGCTTATGTTTTACAGCCGCGCTAGCCCAGCCCCCGCTCTGTCGTTAGTTAAGTAACCTAACGGGTAATGACGGGGCCCCGTGGCGAATGCGAATGGCATAAGCGTACGTCATATTTTGGTTGTTTTCTGCAATGGTAGGGTTAAATGATGGGACGCATTAAAAGAACTAATGCAAGAATATCAAGCATTAAAAGAACTAATGAAAGAAAATAAACCAAGTTAAAATCGTTGGAACACTTTCGGAAAACCACTCGGTTCTTTTCAAAACTAACTTTTAAATGCGGAGATTGAGCCACACCTTTTAAAAGATATCTCGTTCCATCGATTATATCAAGTTCTCTACGTTCACGGTTTCGCCAAAACCATTCGTAGCCCTCCGTCGTTTCACAAGAATAGTCAATAGTATTCAAGCTGTGTTTGTTGGCCAAAGTCAAGGCATAGTGATTGGTAGCTATTGGGTATTCATGTGCAGCATAAATAGATGCGTTGGTTTGGAACAGTCGTACTGCCTTGTTGGCCAAAGTCAAGGGTAGGAACGGGTGGATTCAAATTAACCTGGAGAACGACGGGTAGAACTTGACATGTGACTTATGATTTGTTGGCCAAAGTCAAGGTCATAAGAGCATGGGGCAAAAATCCACATCGGGAGTTTCAAAAGAACTGAAACTTGCTAGTGTTGCATACCATTTGGAGTGTGATGATTCTAGTAGGATTCCTTCAGTTTCGTCACGCGATGATATTTGGATCCCGATCCTACTGTGAGTATATGCTACTCCTCGGGAAATTTCTCACTAAACGATCAATGCTATAAACCTAGTAGGTGTCTAGAAAGGTGTTAGTGGGGCTACGCCCCCAGGGAAAAGAGGTTATTTAATTAAGGAACTTCGCGAAAGCGTTGGAAAACCTCCCTCGAAGTACCGACACTGGCCTGGCTGAACGGTTAAGCAAATATTGTGCGGTGGGATTGATCCCGACTAATTCTTCCTTTTTGGTTTGAGGAGGGATTCGAGAAACAGTGGGAGCCATCCTGTTTAGACAAACTAAAAACCACTCTAAACTTGCAAGTGCATCATGCTGAGTGTTTCTTCTTCTCTCTCCTAATTGCAGCGACCAATCGACATGACTGGACTTAAGTTACTTCTAGATAAAAACATACTGACAGGGCCAAACTACAAAGATTGGCTCAGGAATGTCAAGATGGCAATTACTTACGACAAGCTGGGGTATCTTCTTACCACCAAAGCTCCCCCTGTCCCTGGTCCCACTTCCAGCGTCGCGGATAAGGAAATCCGTAAGACTTGGGAGATTGATAGCGCGAAGGCCAAGTGCCTCGTACTTGCCTCTATGGACAATGAACATCAGAGGAGGCACGAGAATATGGACTTGGAATTCATATTTCTTCATACAAAAGAACTGTATGGAGAGCAATCTCGTATCGCAAGATACGAAGCGTCGAAAAAGTTATTTTCGGCAAGGATGGTCGTCGGATCATCAGTAGCAGAACACGTGCTTAAGATGATCGGCTACATTGAGGAGCTCGCGGACCTAGGGACCACATTGGAAAGTGAGCTCTATACGGACTTAGTTCTCCAGTCCCTTCCTTCCACTTACGCCCAGTTTATACTGAACTTCAACTTACAAGAAAAAGAAGTTGAACTTTCATAGCTCCTCAACATGCTGAGGAGCGTAGAGGGCACCCTACAGAAAGGTAGGGAAACATCCACTTTGTTTGTAGGAGGATCATCTTCTTCTAGGTCCAAGGCAAAAGCCAAAGGAAAGAAGAAGAAAGCCCCCGCCAAACAAGGGGCGGTGTTAGTAAAGTGGATACGAAGGGAAAAGCTAAACCAACAAAGAAAGCGGGGAAGCTTGTGGATAAGGAAGAATGCTTCTATTGTCATAAGAAAGGACACTGGAAGAATGATTGCAGGGCCTGGAAGGCCAGAACACAGGAATTGAAGCAGGTTGCAGCTTCAGCTTCAGGTGTGGATGTTATTGAAAACTGTCTTTCAATAAACTATACTTCCTGGGTATTGGATACCGGATCAGGATCTCATATCTGTAATTCTTTGCAGGCGTTGAGAAACCGTAGTGTTTTGAAAGCAGGTGACATGACCCTCAGAGTTGCGAACGGAGCTAGCATGGATGCTAAAGCCGTGGGGGACTATCACCTGGGAATGTCAGATGGACATGTTTTGGTTTTGCGTAATTGCTGTTTTGTACCCAACGCAACTTGTAATATCATTTCTGTATCTTTAGTTTCTAAAGAAGGTTATGAATTTGCGTTTGTAAGCAATGTTGTAAACATTCACCTTAATCAAGTTCTGATTGGGTCAGGTACATTGAGCAATGGTATATACGTATTAAACCAACCACAGATTTTCAATGTCCAGAATACACACAAAAGAAAGTCTCCGGAAATAAATCAGACTTTCTTATGGCATTGTAGACTGGGTCACATCAATGAGAGAAGGTTGACAAAGTTACATACAGAAGGATATTTGAATCCGTTCGAATATCAATCGTATGCCACTTGTCATTCCTGTCTCAAAGGAAAGATGACAAAGTCTCCGTTCACTGGACACGGAGTAAGAGCGAGCGAGCTCTTGGGACTCGTACACAGCGACGTGTGCAGTCTAATGTCTACACATGCGCGAAGCGGTTTTTCTTACTTCATTACTTTTACGGATAACTTTTCAAGGTACGGTTATGTCTTCTTAATGAAACATAAGTCCGAAGCCTTTGGGAAATTCCAGGAATATAAGAATGAAGTAGAAAAACAGACCGGCAAAAGTATCAAGATTCTAAGATCGGATCGAGGTGGTGAATACTTGAGTGCCGAGTTCCTGGACTATTTAAAAGAGAATGGAATTCTCTCTCAGCTTACTCCTCCATACACTCCGCAACATAACGGTGTATCGGAGAGACGGAACTGCACCCTATTGGATATGGTACGGTCCATGATGAGTAACGCTGAGTTACCGCGATCATTCTGGGGGTATGCGCTAGAATCAGCTGCATACCTTTTGAACCGAGTTCCAACTAAGACTGTGCCTACCACACCATATGAGATGTGGTGTGGGAAGAGGCCCCATCTTAATCACATTAAGACATAGGTGTAAGTCCATATTGCGACCCCCGGTGCTTACGGGGAGGCGGAAACGGTATAAAAAACAAATTTTTATCGCAAGAGGCAACATGGACTAAACAAGGTCGGGATCGTGTCTAAACTAAACTAGCAAATACGCTAAAGGGAGTTAGTTACTCGGATGAAGGTTATACCTAAACTTGAACTCCTTCTTCTTGAAATCTTGTAGAGGTTGATGGTTCTCTTTTCGTCGCCTTCTTCCGTCGAAGATGGATCCACCTCGAAGGTTCGACCTTTGGGCTCTTCCTCGATCTTTGAGTGAACTAGGGTTTCCGGCTTGCTAAACCTTTGGCCTAGAATGAGTAGAGAGTGACTAGGGTTTGCTTTTCTTTTTAAAGAGAAGGATTCTCAACACATGAGATGGTTTCTCTTTGCTAGAGGAAGAAGAAGATGAAGAGAGGAGAGAGAAGCTAAATGAGATAATGAGCAATCTTTTCTTTCTTGCAACCATAATGCCAAAAGAAAAGAATTATCTAATAATAATAATTGAAAATGAGAATAGTTGATGGTAATTTGGAATGACCACTACCATGCTTCATTTAATGAAATGTAAGCATAAATCAAGGAGGACTTTTTAAAGCATGATGGTGGTCAACATTCAACCATGGTCAACAAGTCAACCATGGTCAACAAGTCAACAAAATCAACCATAACAAAATTCTCATTTAATTACTATTATAAATAGATAATCCATAAATCCATTAGGGTTTGGAAAATGATAACTGTCAACTGTGCATACGCACCCGTTCCGAAACCCTAATGAAAAATCTCATCCTCCGCCTCAAGCAACTGTGCATACACACCTGCATTCTCATTCCGAGGAACAAGAATACCGAGATATAAAAGCAACCCTAAAACATATACCAGTATCTGGCTCAAACCAGAGCCTGCCAGTATAATCCGTCCGGACTCCAAACGTGCACAAATGCGCGAATGAGAACGAACCCTGTCGCAAAACCATGCGACCTCTACTCTGTTTTGCCCAGAGGCGAATACCCTCTGTGTGGGACTCTAAAGACTCGACACTACGCTGGCAGTGGGTTTAACCACAGACCGCAAGCGGCACTAGCTGTGCGTAACGGTCCCCAGGTAGATGCCGACAAGAAGGCTGACGAGGTGAAACCCCATCTGAACTCCTACTGAGTCTGAATGTGACAGTCTCCGTACAGTCCGGTCTGTTCGTCTGATACATCGCATGTCGGGCCTAGGGGGCGGTAAAACGTCAGTCCCCCAATAGCGGTACAAGTCGTGTCGGAGTGAAGCCCAAAACACCCTGAGATAACACTGGAACCTACCAGTATATCTCGCTTGCCCTGGCCAGGGACTACTCGTGTAATGGCTCTCCTAGACACAGCGCGATGTCAACCCCCAATACCGGGAGAGACGAATCCTATCTAACTGTCACTGCCTCCAAGTGCTTCGGGACTGCACCCAACCACCACCTGTTTGCACGACTCCTTTGAGCCGTGGTAGGGTAGTGATCAAAGTGCAGTGGGAACACACTCGAGGCGAAGTGCCAGTGTCAAGTCAGCGGACTAAGCTGTACTCATGTCACCTGGGAACTGATAACTGACGATAGGTATAATACCAACCTGTCAGTTCCCGACGAGTCATGTCCAGTGTACTCGTAACCCAACGAGCACCCGTATACTATCTCCAGTACGACGTACTGATGGCTGTGGGACAGACCATCTCCCACACTGGGATGAGAAGCGCATACGCTAGTCTACTCCGGAGTATCGATGCCCTATCTCGATAGTCCTGCGACTAGGGACCTGTATAAGGATGTGCTTATAGATTACCCAGCCCCCACTAGTGTGACTGCCATCACAACGCTGGTAATCAAGCAAAGATCCTAAGGGCTCCACTAATGCGTATAAGTGATATACTGAAATAAACACAAGTACACATTGAAGTAGAAACAAACCAAGTAGCATACTACTATATTGAGCAAGATTGTTTATACAAGGTGAATATGCCAAGCTTCCATCAAGTAATATATAAACTAGTATGATACAGTAATGGCCTCTAGGGCATATACACTAACAATCTCCCACTTGCACTAAGGCCATGAACTGGCGTACCGAAGACCTATCATCTCGATCAGCCGCTCGAACTGAGTCTGGGGTAAGGCCTTGGTGAATGGATCTGCAGTGTTTTCTTCTGAAGCAACCCTCCGAACCTCGATCTCCTTGCGATCCACGATCTCCCTGATCAGGTGATACCGTCTCAAGATGTGCCTGGATCTCTGATGGGACCTGGGTTCCTTTGCTAAAGCTATAGCCCCGTTGTTGTCGCAATACAGAGGTACTGGGTCAACAATGGACGGAACTACCTGAAGTTCTTTTAAGAACTTCCTTATCCAGACAGCTTCTTTTGCGGCATCAGATGCAGCGATGTATTCCGCTTCCATAGTCGAGTCTGCAACGGTTTCCTGTTTGGAACTCTTCCAACACACCGCCCCTCCATTGAGGTTAAAGACAAAACCCGACATGGACTTGGAATCATCCTTGTCACTCTGGAAGCTGGAGTCAGCAAAGGCCTCAATCTGGAGGTCTTTTCCGCCATACACCAAGAACATCTCCTTAGTCCTTCTCAGGTACTTGAGAATGTTCTTTACTGCTATCCAATGTTTCTCCCCAGGGTTTGACTGATACCGGCTTACTACACTCAGTGCATAAGCTACATCCGGTCTGGTACACAACATCGCATACATTATAGAGCCTACCGCAGAAGCGTAGGGTATAATAGACATGCGATCCCTCTCCAAATCAGTCTTGGGAGACATCTCTTTAGAGAGGGTGATCCCGTGACAAGCCGGTAGGTTACCGCGCTTGGAATCTTCTATACTGAATCTTTTCAGTACGGTGTCGATGTACCTGGACTGTGAAAGTCCTAATATCCTCTTGGATCTATCACGATGGATCCGGATCCCCAGGATGTAAGAGGCATCACCCAGGTCTTTCATGGAGAACCTGTGTGACAAGAAACCCTTGACAGATTGTAGCATAGGAATGTCATTTCCTATTAAGAGAATGTCATCCACGTATAAAACAAGGAATACTACAGTTCTCGCTACAAATCTACTATAGATGCATGGTTCATCTGGATTTTTGATAAAGTCAAATTCCTTGACCGTCTCATCAAAACAGATGTTCCAACTCCGCGATGCCTGCTTTAGTCCATAGATGGACTTAAGCAACTTGCACACCTTTCCGCTGCTCCCACTCAGAATGAAACCCTCTGGCTGATCCATATAGACACACTCCTCTAAATTTCCATTTAGAAAAGCGGTTTTTACGTCCATCTGCCAAATCTCATAATCGTGGAAGGCAGCAATGGCAAGAAGGATCCGAATGGATTTCAGCATAGCCACTGGAGAAAAGGTTTCGTCATAGTCCAAGCCAGGTCTTTGACGGAAACCCTTTTCTACAAGTCTAGCTTTATAGGTCTCAACCTGTCCATCTACACCAATCTTCCTTTTGAAGATCCACTTGCATCCTACGGGTTTTACCCCGTCTAGAGCAATGTCCAACGTCCATACTTTGTTGGTGTACATGGACTCCATTTCGGTCCGCATTGCATCCAGCCATTTTACTGAGTCAACGCTCTGAACGGCCTGCTGGAAGCTAGTAGGCTCATCATAGTCTATGATGCAATCCTCTCTATCCCCGTCTATGAGAAAACCGTAGTATCTCTCGGGCGGATGAGACTGCCTACTACTCCTACGGAGCGGCATAGGAATGTCCTGTTCTTTTGAACCCTCTGGTTCCACTAAGCTTTCAGTAATAGTCTGAGGTTCTGGAATTTCATCCAGTTCTACTGCGCTCCCACTTATCTGATTTTCCAAAAACTCAGTTTCCAAGAAGTGGGCATGACGAGAAACAAGGACTTTTTGCTCCTCTGCGTAATAGAATAGATACCCCTTGGAGTTCTTTGGGTATCCCACAAACTTGCACTGTACTGAGCGTGCCTCGAGCTTGTCCGCATGCTGCTTTTTTACAAAAGCCGGACATCCCTATGTCTTAAAGGCTTTAAGACAGGGTTTCTTCCCACTCCACATTTGATATGGTGTGGTAGGCACAGTCTTAGTAGGAACTTGGTTCAAGAGATGTGCAGCTGTTTCTAGTGCATATCCCCAGAAAGATCGCGGTAACTCAGCCTTACTCATCATGGAACGAACCATATCCAATAGGGTTCGATTCCTCCTTTCCGATACACCGTTATGTTGCGGAGTGTATGGAGGAGTACGCTGAGAGAGAATCCCATTCTCTTTTAAGTAATTCAGGAACTCGGCACTTAAGTATTCTCCACCTTGATCCGATCTTAGAATCTTGATACTTTTGCCGGTTTGTTTTTCAACTTCATTCTTGTAATCCCGAAATTTCTCAAAGGCCTCGGATTTGTGCTTCATTAAGAAGACATGTCCATACCTAGAGAAATCGTCTGTGAAAGTAATGAAGTATGAATAACCGCTTCGCGCATGTGTAGACATTGGACCACACACGTCACTGTGTATGAGTCCCAAGAGCTCGCTCGCTCTTTCTCCGTGTCCAGTGAACGGAGTCTTTGTCATCTTTCCCATGAGACAAGATTCACAAGTGGCATAAGACTAATACTCGAACGAATCCAAGTATCCTTCTTTATGTAACTTAGTCAACCGTGTCTCATTGATGTGACCCAGTCTACAATGCCATAAGAAAGCCTGATTGATATCTGGAGACTTTCTTTTGTGTGTATTCTGGACATTGAAAATCTGTGGTTGGTTTAATACGTATATACCATTGCTCAGTGTACCTGACCCAATCAGAACTTGATTAAGGTGAATGTTTACAACATTACTTACAAACGCAAATTCATAACCTTCTTTAGAAACCAAAGATACAGAAATGATATTACAAGTTGCGTTGGGTACAAAAAAACAATTACGCAAAACCAAAACATGCCCATCTGTCATTCCCAGGTGATAGTCCCCCACGGCTTTAGCATCCATGCTAGCTCCGTTCGCAACTCTGAGGGTCATGTCACCTGCCTTCAAAAACCTACGGTTTCTCAACGCCTGCAAAGAATTACAGATATGAGATCCTGATCCGGTATCCAATACCCAGGAAGTAGAGTTTATAGAAAGACAGTTTTCAATAACATACACACCTGAAGCTGAAGCCGCAACCTGCTTCAGTTCCTGTGTCCTGGCTTTCCAAGCCCTGCAATCTTTCTTCCAGTGTCCACTCTTATGACAATAGAAGCATTCCTCTTTACCAACAAGCTTCCCCGCAATCTTTGTTGCCTTTTCCTTTCCCTTCGTACCCACTTTACTAACACCGCCTCTTGGTTTGGCGGGGGCTTTCTTTCTCTTTCCCTTGGCTTTCGCCTTGGACCTAGAGGAAGAAGATCCTCCTACAAACAAAGCGGGTGTTTCCCTACCCTTCTGTAGGGTGCCCTCTGCGCTCCTCAGTAGGTTGAGGAGTTCTGAAAGTTCAACTTCCTTTTCTTGCAAGTTGAAGTTCAGTATGAACTGGGCGTAAGTGGATGGAAGGGACTGGAGAATTATATCCTTATAGAGTTCACTGTCCAACGTGGTCCCAAGTTCCGCGAGCTCCTCAGTGTAGCCAATCATCTTAAGCACGTGGTCCGCTACCGATGATCCGACGGCCAACTTTGTCGAAAATAACTTCTTCGACACTTCGTATCTTGCGATACGAGACTGCTCTCCATACAGTTCTTTTGTATGAAGAAATATGGATTCCAAATCCATATTCTCGTGCCTCCTCTGATGGTCGTTGTCCATCGAGGCAAGTACGAGGCATCTGGCCTTCGCGCTGTCAATCTCCCAAGTCTTACGGATTTCCTTATCCGCGACGCTGGAGGTGGGACCTGGGACGGGGGGAGCTTTGGTGGTAAGAAGATACCCCAGCTTGTCGTAAGAGATTGCCAATTTGACATTCCTGAGCCAATCTTTGTAGTTTGGCCCTGTCAATATGTTTTTATCTAGAAGTAACTTAAGTCCAGTCATTTCGATTTGGTCGCTGCAGGGGGGAGAGAAGAAACACTTTAGCACGATGCTCTTGCAAGTTTAGAATGGTTTTTAATTTGTCTAAACAGGATGGCTCCCACTGTCTCTCGAATCCCTCCTCAAACCACAAAGGAAGAATTAGCCGGGATCAATCCCACCGCACAATACTTGCTTAACCGTTCAGCCAGGCCAATGTCGGTACTTCGAGGGAGGTTTTCCAACGCTTTCGCGAAGTTCCTTAATTTAAGAACTTCTTTTCTCTGGGGGCGTAGCCCCGCTAACACCTTTCTAGGCACCTACTAGGTTTATAGCATTGATCGTTTAGTGAGAAATTTCCCGAGGAGTAGCATATACTCACAGTAGGATCGGGATCCAAATATCATTGCGTGACGAAAATGAAGGAATCCTACCATAATCATCACACTCCAAATGGTATGCAAATCTAGCAAGTTTCAGTACTTATGAAACTCCCGATGTGGATTTTTGCCCCATGCTCTTATGACCTTGACTAAGGCCAACAAATCATAAGTCACATGTCAAGTTCTTCCCGTCGTTATCCAGGTTAATTTGAACCCACCCGTATATACCCTTGACTATGGCCAACAAGGCAATACGACTGTCCCAAACCAACGCATTCTATCTATGCAACATATGAATACCCACCAGCTACCAAACACTGTGCCTTGACTAAGGCCAACAAACACAGCTTGAATACTGTTGAATATTCATATGAAATGACGGAGGGCTACGGATGGTTTTGGCGAAACCGTGAACGTAGTGAACTTGATATAATCGATGGAACGAGATAGCTTTTAGAAGGAGTGGCTCAAGCTCCGCATTTAAAAGTTAGTTTTGAAAAGAACCGAGTGGTTTTTCGAAAGTGTTCCATCGACTTAAACTTGGTTTATTATCTTGCATTAGTTCATTTAATGCGTGATATTCTTGCATTAGTTCTTTTAATGCGTCCCATCATTTAATCCTACCATTGCAGAAAACAACCAAAATATGACGTACGCTTATGCCATTCGCATTCGCCACGGGGTCCCGTCATCACTCGTTAGGTTACTTAACTAACGACAGAGCGGGGGCTGGGCTAGCGCGGCTGTAAAACATAAGCAACGCCTAAATAGAAAGCAATGATAGACATTACAGATCACAGATGAATACATTGGATATACTAGCAATCCGCAATCCTTTCGAGCCTGCAACGAAAAGCGGATTACACGGTCGCGGTGAATAGCAAATACCCCACCCAAGACCCCTACGGGTGCGGCAAACTACCCGCCAAGTTCCCGGTAGTTTGTGCACCCCTCCATGGGTCTATCCTAGGAGCAAAAACAGTAAAAAGAATTATACAATGACGGATACAACCCCGACCCGGTTGTGCGGCCAAACAAATAATAATTATTACATCAATTTACATTTACAAATGAATGAAAGAAAAACAAAAGCTCATCTCACATCCACCCCGGCTATTCACCCGCGACAGTCCAACACATTCATATACACATTCCAATATCAAACACAGATCATGTATAACCCCGACTAATCGACTTATAGCGATTAGCCGACGTTCAATACATGCAAATATCACAGATATAACCAACATAGCCAAAGTGCAGTGAAGTTCGGAAAAAAATACGGAATTATAGGACCCCAAAAGTGAATTTCTGTTCTGGAAAATCTGGGCACATATAATATATCTTAAAAATCCCAAAACCAACACAGAAGAACACTGCACGAAAAACGATGCAGAGAAGATAATAAACTGCGGCGCTTCCGCGGCACATGCCTACCTCGTGCCGCGGAAGCGCGGCGGTTTAATCGAATTAGGGCATCGTATTTCTTGTGTGTTCAAACAAAACCCTGAGCCGAATTTACAAGTATAAAGTTTTTCATTTACAGCAGAAAAAATTTCAACAGAAACTTAGGGTTTTGGTTTTTCCGGTTTTGCGATTTTTCGGTTCCGAACTTCGTTACACTTCACTACCAAGCTAGTTTAAGTTTAGTTAGGCTCTGATACCACTGTAAGTCCATATTGCGACCCCCGGTGCTTACGGGGAGGCAGAAACGGTATAAAAAACAAATTTTTATCGCAAGAGGCAACATGGACTAAACAAGGTCGGGATCGTGTCTAAACTAAACTAGCAAATACGCTAAAGGGAGTTAGCTACTCGGATGAAGGTTATACCTAAACTTGAACTCCTTCTTCTTGAAATCTTGTAGAGGTTGATGGTTCTCTTTTCGTCGCCTTCTTCCGTCGAAGATGGATCCACCTCGAAGGTTCGACCTTTGGGCTCTTCCTCGATCTTTGAGTGAACTAGGGTTTCCGGCTTGCTAAACCTTTGGCCTAGAATGAGTAGAGAGTGACTAGGGTTTGCTTTTCTTTTTAAAGAGAAGGATTCTCAACACATGAGATGGTTTCTCTTTGCTAGAGGAAGAAGAAGATGAAGAGAGGAGAGAGAAGCTAAATGAGATAATGAGCAATCTTTTCTTTCTTGCAACCATAATGCCAAAAGAAAAGAATTATCTAATAATAATAATTGAAAATGAGAATAGTTGATGGTAATTTGGAATGACCACTACCATGCTTCATTTAATGAAATGTAAGCATAAATCAAGGAGGACTTTTTAAAGCATGATGGTGGTCAACATTCAACCATGGTCAACAAGTCAACCATGGTCAACAAGTCAACAAAATCAACCATAACAAAATTCTCATTTAATTACTATTATAAATAGATAATCCATAAATCCATTAGGGTTTGGAAAATGATAACTGTCAACTGTGCATACGCACCCGTTCCGAAACCCTAATGAAAAATCTCATCCTCCGCCTCAAGCAACTGTGCATACACACCTGCATTCTCGTTCCGAGGAACAAGAATACCGAGATATAAAAGCAACCCTAAAACATATACCAGTATCTGGCTCAAACCAGAGCCTGCCAGTATAATCCGTCCGGACTCCAAACGTGCACAAATGCGCGAATGAGAACGAACCCTGTCGCAAAACCATGCGACCTCTACTCTGTTTTGCCCAGAGGCGAATACCCTCTGTGTGGGACTCTAAAGACTCGACACTACGCTGGCAGTGGGTTTAACCACAGACCGCAAGCGGCACTAGCTGTGCGTAACGGTCCCCAGGTAGATGCCGACAAGAAGGCTGACGAGGTGAAACCCCATCTGAACTCCTACTGAGTCTGAATGTGACAGTCTCCGTACAGTCCGGTCTGTTCGTCTGATACATCGCATGTCGGGCCTAGGGGGCGGTAAAACGTCAGTCCCCCAATAGCGGTACAAGTCGTGTCGGAGTGAAGCCCAAAACACCCTGAGATAACACTGGAACCTACCAGTATATCTCGCTTGCCCTGGCCAGGGACTACTCGTGTAATGGCTCTCCTAGACACAGCGCGATGTCAACCCCCAATACCGGGAGAGACGAATCCTATCTAACTGTCACTGCCTCCAAGTGCTTCGGGACTGCACCCAACCACCACCTGTTTGCACGACTCCTTTGAGCCGTGGTAGGGTAGTGATCAAAGTGCAGTGGGAACACACTCGAGGCGAAGTTCCAGTGTCAAGTCAGCGGACTAAGCTGTACTCATGTCACCTGGGAACTGATAACTGACGATAGGTATAATACCAACCTGTCAGTTCCCGACGAGTCCTGTCCAGTGTACTCGTAACCCAACGAGCACCCGTATACTATCTCCAGTACGACGTACTGATGGCTGTGGGACAGACCATCTCCCACACTGGGATGAGAAGCGCATACGCTAGTCTACTCCGGAGTATCGATGCCCTATCTCGATAGTCCTGCGACTAGGGACCTGTATAAGGATGTGCTTATAGATTACCCAGCCCCCACTAGTGTGACTGCCATCACAATGCTGGTAATCAAGCAAAGATCCTAAGGGCTCCACTAATGCGTATAAGTGATATACTGAAATAAACACAAGTACACATTGAAGTAGAAACAAACCAAGTAGCATACTACTATATTGAGCAAGATTGTTTATACAAGGTGAATATCCCAAGCTTCCATCAAGTAATATACAAACTAGTATGATACAGTAATGGCCTCTAGGGCATATACACTAACAATAGGGATGTCCAGCTTTTGTTAAAAAGCAGCATGCGGACAAGCTCGAGGCACGCTCAGTACAGTGTAAGTTCGTGGGATATCCAAAGAACTCCAAGGGATATTTCTTCTACTGCGAAGAGGAACAAAAAGTTCTTGTTTCTCGTCATGCCTACTTCTTGGAAACTGAGTTTTTAGAAACCCAGATAAGTGGGAGCACAGCAGAACTGGAAGAAATTCCAGAACCTCGAGCTATTACTGAAAGCTTAGTGGAACCAGAGGGTTCAAAAGAACAGGACATTCCTACGCCGCTCCGCAGGAGTAGTAGGCAGTCTCATCCGCCCGAGAGATACTACGGTTTTCTCATAGACGGGGATAGAGAGGATTGCATCATAGATTATGATGAGCCTACTAGCTTCCAGCAGGCTGTTCAGAGCGTTGACTCAGTAAAATGGCTGGATGCAATGCGGACCGAAATGGAGTCCATGTACACCAACAAGGTATGGACGTTGGACATTGCTCCAGACGGGGTAAAACCCGTAGGATGCAAGTGGATCTTCAAAAGGAAGATTGGTGTAGATGGACAGGTTGAGACCTATAAAGCTAGACTTGTTGCAAAGGGTTTCCGTCAAAGACCTGGCTTGGACTATGACGAAACCTTTTCTCCAGTGGCTATGCTGAAATCCATTCGGATCCTTCTTGCCATTGCTGCCTTCCACGATTATGAGATCTGGCAAATGGACGTAAAGACCTCTTTTCTAAATGGAAATTTAGAGGAGTGTGTCTATATGGACCAACCAGAGGGTTTCATTCAGAGTGGGAGCAGCAGAAAGGTGTGCAAGTTGCTTAAGTCCATCTATGGACTAAAGCAGGCATCGCGGAGTTGGAACATCTATTTTGATGAGACGGTCAAGGAATTTGGCTTTATCAAAAATCCAGATGAACCATGCATCTATTGTAGATTTGTAGCGAGAACTGTAGTATTCCTCGTTTTGTACGTGGATGACATTCTCTTAATAGGAAATGACATTCCTATGCTACAATCTGTCAAGGGGTTCTTATCACACAGGTTCTCCATGAAAGACCTGGGTGATGCCTCATACATCCTGGGGATCCGGATCCATCGTGATAGATCCAAGAGGATATTAGGACTTTCACAGTCCAGGTACATCGACACCATACTGAAGAGATTCAGTATGAAAGATTCCAAGCACGGTAACCTACCGGCTTGTCACGGGATCACCCTCTCTAAAGAGTTGTCTCCCAAGACTGATTTGGAGAGGGATCGCATGTCTATTATACCCTACGCTTCTGTGGTAGGCTCTATAATGTATGCGATGTTGTGTACCAGACCAGATGTAGCTTATGCACTGAGTGTGGTAAGCCGGTATCAGTCAAACCCTGGGGAGAAACACTGGATAGCGGTAAAGAACATTCTCAAGTACCTGAGAAGGACTAAGGAGATGTTCTTGGTGTATGGCGGAAAAGACCTCCAGATCGAGGCTTTTGCTGACTCCAACTTCCAGAGTGACAAGGATGATTCCAAGTCCATGTCGGGTTTTGTCTTTACCCTCAATGGAGGGGCGATGTGTTGGAAGAGTTCCAAACAGGAAACCGTTGCAGACTCGACGATGGAAGCTGAATACATCGCTGTATCTGATGCCGCAAAAGAAGCTGTCTGGATGAGGAAGTTCTTGAAAGAACTTCAGGTGGCTCCGTCCATTGATGATCCAATACCTCTGTATTGCGACAACAACGGGGCTATAGCTTTAGCGAAGGAACCCAGGTCCCATCAGAGATCCAGACACATCTTGAGGCGGTATCACCTGATCAGGGAGATCGTGGATCGCCAGGAGATCGAGGTTCGGAGAGTCGCTTCAGAAGATAACACTGCAGATCCATTCACCAAGGCCTTGCCCCAGACTCAGTTCGAGCGGCTGATCGAGATGATAGGTCTTCCATACGCCAGTACATGGCCTTAGTGCAAGTGGGAGATTGTTAGTGTATATGCCCTAGAGGCCATTACTGTATCATACTAGTTTGTATATTACTTAAGGGAAGCTTGGGATATTCACCTTGTATATACAATCTTGCTCAAAATAGTAGTATGCTACTTAGTTTGTTTCTACTTCAATGTGTACATGTGTTTATTTTAGTATATCTCCTATACACATTAGTGGAGCCCTTAGGATCTTTGCTTGATTACCAGCGTTGTGATGGCAGTCACACTAGTGGGGCTGGGTAATCTATAAGCACATCCGTATGCAGGTCCCTGGTCGCAGGACTATCGAGACAGGGCATCGATACTCCGGAGTAGACTAGCGCATGCGCTTCTCATCCCAGTGTGGGAGACGGTCTGTCCCACAGCCGTCGGTACGTCGTACTTGAGAGAGTATGCGGGTGCTCGTTGGGTTACGAGTACACTGGACAGGACTCGTCGGGAACTGACTAGTTGGTATTATGCCTATCGTCAGTTATCAGTTCCCAGGTGACATGAGTACAGCTTAGTCCGCTGACTTGACACTGTCACCTCGCCTCGAGTGTGTTCCCACTGTACTTTGATTACTACCCTACCACGGCTCAAAGGAGTCGTGCAAACAGGTGGTAGTTGGGTGCAGTCCCGAAGCACTTGGAGGCAGTGACGGTTAGACAGGATTCGTCTCTCCCGGTATTGGGGGTGGACATCGCGCTGTGTCTAGGAGAGCCATTACACGAGTAGTCCCTGGCCAGGGCAAACGAGATATACTGGTAGGCTTCCAGTATTATCTCAGGGTGTTTTGGGCTTCACTCCGACACGACTTGTACCGCTATTGGGGGACTGATGTTCATCGCCCCCTAGGTCCGCCATGCGATGTATCAGACGAACAGACCGGACTGTACGGAGAATGTCACATTCAGGCTCAGTAGGAGTTCAGATGGGTTTCGCCTCGTCAGTCTTCTTGTCGGTATCTACCTGGGGACCGTTACGCACAGCTAGTGCAGCTTACGGTCTGTGGTTAAACCCACTGCCAGCGTAGTGTCGAGCCTTTAGAGTCCCACACGGAAAGCTATTCGCCTTTAGGCAAAAGAGTAGAGGTCGCATGGTTTTGCGACAGGGTTCGGTCGCATCCGTGCACTTGTGCACGTACAGTGTCCGGACAGTTTACACTAGCGGGCTTTGGTTTAAGCCAGATCCTAGTGTACCTTTTGGGATTGGATTTATCCAGTATGCATTCGTGTTCCTCGGAACGCGGATGCGGGTGTGTATGCACAGTTGACGGAGAGACAGAGGCAGAGGATTCTCATTAGGGTTGTTGACCGTTGACAGTTGACTATTGACTTTTTGCTCAACCCTAATGAGAATATGATATGTGATTAACAATTATATTAATTAAGTATTATGGTGACATGGTTGTTGAGGGGTTGACTTTGTTGACTTGTTGATTTTGTTGACCTGTTGACTTTGTTGACCGGTTGACTAGGTTGGACTAGTTGACCATCATGATGACAATGGCTATCATTTCATGGCAAAGACTTTTTACTTGCTTGTTTCTTTTGTGAGAAATGAGTGCATGAAATGATTTAGCCATTTTGACTTGAACCATTTTACACAATACTTGATTATTATTTTTGTGATGATGGTTTTGGATTATGAGAGCCAAATGAGAAAAGTCTTCTCTTATTTTTTTCATGCTCATTCTCTCTCTTGTTCTTGAGCTCTCATCTTCCTCCTCTTGCTCTCCCTCTCTTGATTCTATGGTTCACTTGTCTCATGAGTTGAGAACCAAGGACCATAGATAAAATCCCATACAAACTCTTCTCTACTCACTCTAGTTCACAAGGTTTAGCAAACCGAGTGAACTAGTTTCTTCAAAGTTCGAAGAAGGAGCCAAAGGTTGAAGCTTTCAGGTGGATCTATCTTCGGCGCAAGGAGACGACGGGGAGAAGCCGATTCGGATGACCATCGAAGCTTGAAGACGAAGGAGTTCGAGAAAAAGAAAGGTATAACCCCCTAACCGAGTAGTTAGCAACTCGTAGTTAGATTGTTAGTTAGATGTTTAACAAAGATCCGGTTTTGAGTCCATGTTACCACCTCTAAGAAAATTGTTTTTCACCAAATTCCGCATGCCCGAAAGTACCGGGAGAGGTAGCATGGACTTACAAGATAGATACTTTTATATGGATAATATTTTGCATTTTGAGTGATATGCCGTACGAGACTTAGATCCGTATCCCCGATGTTGTATAGGTTGATAGAATCCCTATTTGTTTAATGCTACCGTACAATAGATTTCCGTACGCGATGAGTTTTCCCTGTTGATTTATCCATACCCTTCTTTAGAGGATGCCATACGTTGGATTGTACCGTACGTGATGTTGTGAGGCTGGATGCCGATTGATAGATTCACCGACTCGGCCATGTTAGATACGTATACCTTATAGCATTTAGTTCACGACGTGCAATATGCTGCATTCATATTATTCTCATTGCATTTCATATACCTGTGTTAGTACACCTACATAATTATCGATGATGCGTATGTTACACTTACACATATTGCCGGCTCACATACTTCATCATCGATAATTGCTATGTCAATACACGGTAGAACTGCTACATCATGCTATGATATACCTGATATGCTCACATCACTATGCTATGTTGCATGATATACTTGCTATGCTCACATCACTATGCTATGTTGCGTGATATACTTTCTACAGCTACATGTACCTTATGCATACATACTGACATGTACACCCACATATCTTACTATAGCTGCATATACCCCTACGTAGTATTGCATTGACATGTGATTTGGAGACGTTGATTTTTGTGCTATTGCGCTTATGAAATGCATCATACATACTTGTTTACATGTAGATACTCATACCTTGCTACAGTTACATGTACACCTCATATGATGCTGCACTTGATTTCGGAGGTTTTGGGTACTGCATGATATATTATAAAACTGGATTCATTTAAAAGAGCAGTTTTCCCTTAATATGCTCATATTGCTGTTTTATGTTACATATATCAGTTTTCATGGATTTACATATTGAGATATGGATTTCATGTGATTTATGGATTTGAGAACCGTGGGGGTGTTTCAAAAAACTATTTATTGTTTGAAAACCCGGTTTCTCTTGATATGATATTTCAATGCGTCCACCATGAGATTTCTCGGTTCTAAGATTTATGATATATACCCGATGCGAGGAGTTAGATTAGGCCGTGTGTGGGTACATCGTGGAGCCCGGTATGGTTCCCCTCGGAAAGAAGTTCGCAGATGATGGCGATGAGCCTAGAAGGCTGGGCAAGTACCTACCGGTGATAGTATTTGGACTCGGCGGTTATCGTGGGCATACCGACCGGAGAGATGTACAGACATGACATCAAAGCTCATCGTGGGGACGGTGCCTGAGGCATGAGGATTTATGTGTCGATGCTAGACACGGGTTTCATGATGTTTCGAGTGTCGAGGTTAGACACGCAGGTTTCCATGATTTTGTTGTCTCGCGAGGGACACATGTTGTTTTATATCCTCATATTTACCTGCATATGTTTTTATGATATTTACATGCAGGAGTGATTGTGTCAGTGGTTCACACGTGGACGAGATCCACCTGTATACATGCATTGATTATATTGTTGGACGAGATCCACCTGCATACAAGCATTGATTATATTGTTGGATGATATCCACTTGCTGTTAGGCATTTTTTATGTGTTGGCACATATGCAGATACGGTCACCCTAGATATCATAGTATTACCTTTATGATATAGTTGACCTAGGAATCATTGTTTATTTTGATTTCTACCCGGTGATGTTTTTCTATTCACGAGTTGGCAACTCACCCCGTTGTGCTACAGTTCTTGTAGGTTGACCACATGGATCAATTGCGGCATCGCTAGCGCACAGTTGTTTTCGGGTGATTTGCTTGTGGTAGGTGGTACATGTTGGATCGTGCCCTTCTTGTCTTCATTATTCATATTTTATCTAGGCACTCCATTAATTCAGAAACTAGTAATTGTATATGTTGCTGACTTAGAAGACATGTGGTTGCGAGACTTGAGCGATGGGTTTTATTTTCGCTTTTGGGATTGATGTCTTGCTTTACTTTTCCTTGTGTGGATCTTCGCCGTTGGGCATCGTGGACTTGTTTTTATACTTTTGGTGGTTCTTTTCGCCGTTGGGCATGATTTGCTCCAGTTTGGGATGCTTTATTTATATTATGTGTTGTACCCATTTTCGGAGCTAGTTTTTACAAGGGAGGTGCTGCCCAAATTTTCAAAAGACAAAACATGATTTACTATACCTTTATTTCAAAGCTTCACCTCTTTATTTCTAAAAAAAGGTTTAGATTTCTGGGTTTTCAGCTTACTTGAATTACGTTACGCCTGTAGACGTTACGTGATTTAAGTGCTGGTTGCGAGCTAATATTTTGGGTCGTGACAAACAAACACCTTTTGTTCTTCCTTGTGGTAGAATAGATATCCTTACGAATGTTTTGGCTATCCCACAAATTTACACATGACCGATCGTATCTCGAGTTTATCCGGATTCTGCTTTTTGACAAAAGCCGGACAAACCCATATCAACTCTTTTGAGAGATGGTCTTTTTCCACACCATATCTCATATGGAGTGGTAGACACGGTTTTGGTTGGAACCCTATTTAACAGATACATTGCGGTCTTCAATGCATGCCCCCAAATGGAAAGCGGTAACTCAGCATCACTCATCATGCACCGTGCCATATCTAATAAGGTACGATTCCTCCGCTTTGACACACCGTTATGCTGTGGTGTGTAAGGGGGAGTGAGCTGAGAGAGAATCCCATTCTCTTTTAAGAAGTCTGAAAACTCTGTACTTAAATACTCTTCACCTCGATCCGATCAAAGTTTCTTGATGCTCAAGCCTGTTTATTTTTCTACTTCAAGTTTATACTCCTTTAATTTCTCAAAAGCTTAGGATTTGTGCTTTAACAAAAACACGTGTCCGAATCTTGAGAAATCATCAGTAAAATTAATGAAATATGAAAAACCGCCTCTAGCATGTGTAGACATTGGTCCGCATACATCACTATGTATGAGGCTTAAGAGTTCTACAGCTCTTTCTCCGTGTCCAGTAAACGGAGTTTTGGTCATTTTACCTTTGATACAAGACTGACAAGTCGCATAAGATTTATATTCAAAGGGATTTAAATATCCATCTTTATGTAGCTTGCATAGTCTTGTTTCATTAATATGACCAAGTCTACAATGCCAAAGAAAAGCTTCATTTATATCTGAAAACTTTCTTTTATTAGTATGTTGTATATTGAAAACTGTGTGTTGGTTAAGGACGTAAATACCGTTATTTAATGTACCATACCCAATCAACTGTTGATTCAAGTTAATGTTCATAACATTATTTTGCAACACAAAACGATATCCTTCATTGTCCAACAAAGAAACGGATATTATATTACATAGCATACTAGGTACAAAATAATAAGGGTTCAAAACCAAAATACAACCCGAAGGCAACCCCAGCTGATACTCTCCAACGGATACAGCATGTACATTGGAACCATTTCCAACCAGCAGAGTATGGTCTCCAGTCTTCAAAACTCTACTGTTTCTCAATCCCTGCATACAATTGCAGATGTGAGAACCAGAACCGGTATCTAATACCCAAGATTCAGAGTTTATTGAAAAACAGTTTTCAGTTACAAACACACCTGAAGCGGAAGCATCATCATGCTTCTTCTTCTTGAGATCAGCAAGATACACATCACAGTTACGTTTCAAATGTCCCGACTTGTGGCAGTAAAAACATTCTCTTTTTCCACTTCCCGCGGCCCCAGATTTTTCTTTCCCCTTCGCCTTTTGAACTCTACTTTTTGGTTTGATAGGCTTCTTCTTCTTCTTTCCCTTGGCCTTGGCTTTTGGGATGGAAGAGGAAGATGGCCCAGCAAGCAGAGCGGTAGTTTTTGCTGTCTTAAGTGTGCTCTATGCACTTCTCAACATATTGAGAAGTTCTGGCAATGATTTCCGAAATCGTTTATACTGAAATTCACTATGAACGGAGCAAAGGCGGGGGGAGAGTGTTGGTTGTATGTATGCCCTAGAGGCCAGTATTGTACAGATGATGTATATTATATTGGATACTTGGACATATATAGAGATGACTTTCTTGCTCGATATGATAGTATGCTATCTGGTTGCTCTTTATCTTAACATGTATACTAGTCTCTTTATACTGTCTTATAGTTACATGTTGGTAAAGCCCTTAGGATGTGTACTTGACTACCTGTACTATGATGAGGATCATACTAGTGGGGACATGGTAGTCCATAAGTACATCCTTCAAGGTCCCTAGTCATGGGTGTATCGAGACGGGGCATCGATATACCAGTGTAGACTAGCGTATACGCTTCTCGACCCATGAGATGGGTGATGGATGATCCCATATCCATTGGTGTTTGACATCAGAGATGGTATACGGGTGCTCAGTGGAGACTGGGTACACTGGACGGACTCGCCGAGAACTCCCAGAGGGTATTATACTTCATGTCAGATGGCAATTCTCAGGTGACACTTGTGCAGGTTAGTCTGTAGACCCGAGATCGTCATAGAGTCTTGTGTGATTCCCACTGTGCTTTGATTTCCACCTTACCACGTCCATGAGGGCGTGCAAAACGGTAGTTTTTGGGTACATTCCCGAGTCACGTGGAGGCAATGAGCGATAGGAGGGGTTTCGTCTCTTCCGGTATTGGGGGTTGATGTTGTGCTGTGCTCGATTGGCCGTAACAGGAAAGTCCTTAGCCAGGGCTGATTCTGAGATTTGCTGGTAAGTGTTACCAGTAGTTTCTCGACCCGTTATGAGCCTCACATCGGCATGACTTATCGGTTATTGGGTTCTGACGTTTACAACCTCTAGACTTGATATGCGACATATCAGACGAGGAGACCGGACTGCACGGTAGTGTTGCGGGTTGGCACGACGGGAGTTGTAGCAGGTTCGCTTGTTCTCTTCTGATCGTTCAATACCCGGGTGGCCGTTACGTTTAGCTGACCGCTTGCGGCTTGGGGGTGCTTGATATGATCATCACCCACTGCCGGCGTATTGACGAGTCTTAGAGTCCCACAATGGAGTTTCCTAGTCCAGGCGAAACGTTGTGGTGCGCGTATGCGATATGCGCATGGACCCGGTTAAAATGCGCGTATAAGATACCGTATATTGATCGGGTGGCTTGTAATTGGTAGGGTAGTATGTGATATGACCGAATTGATAAATCAAGTGTTGATTTATCATTTAACTATTAGCTTCTCACTTGAAATCCTTTCTTGAGTTTGATGGATGTATGCATGCATGTATGCTTTCTTTATAGATTCATGCACATATGGATGTACATACATACATACATCCTTCATGGTACATACATGAAAATGGTGGCAATATGAGACTCACACCATGGTTGGATTTATATTTGATTTATTATTGCATTTGATTTAAAACAAAAGAAAAGAAAAGGATAATTCATGGATGCTTTCTACACTCTTCTTGACCTAACCATTCTCACCCACCATTTGACCATGGATTACTTTTCCTTTTGTGTTTTAACTCAAATTCAATAATATCTTAACCATGGTTTGATATGAGAAGTGGAAAATATATATTGATATATTTTCTATTTTTCTTTCATGAGTTGAACTTATCTTCTTCTCAAAAAGCCATCATATTCTTCCTCCTTCTTCCATTGCTCTCTAGAAATTTCAAGTGAGCAAAATACTCATCAAGTTAGGATTTTGAAGTGAAAAAAGCTACCACAACATCATTCTACACAAGTCTTGCCCACTTGTTTAGAGTGTTAGCTTCGATTTTCATTCATGATCTTGCGAAGTTGCTAGCTTGGACAAAGCGGACTCCGGGTGGATCATCGGTGACCTAGAGGAGTTCAAGCGGACCTTTTACAAACCCCAAGTAGTCGAGGAGTCTAGCGTAGGGAGCTACAAAGGTTGTACTCTCAAAACCCTAGCTTTACTTTCATGAGATGATGTGTGAAAAATTTGAAACCCTAATTTTTCTAGGATAGATCTTTTGTATGTTTACTTAGCACCATAAAAACTTGATCTTTATGACATGTGATGCTTCCAAACCTCTCATAGGGTGCTAGGTAAACCTTTCATCGGTATCAGAGCCAACCTAGAACATTAGGCGACACTTTAACGAAGTAAAAACTCTGATCGAACTAAAATACGACTTTCTCGGACGCTCTCTGGACATTTTTTAAAATCTGGTTATTTTCAGAATTAAAAATATGCAAAAAATTCAGCAGGTAAATGTAAGAATTAGTGAGAAAAACGATGCCATGAACAGTTAATTCCGCCGCGGAACCGCGGCAATAGCCTGCTTAGGCCGCGGTTCCGCGGCCTTTCTGTTGCTTCATCGTGTCGTTTTTGTACAGTAACTAATCTATCTGCTTGTGTATTGTTTTGGAGTATTTTTAATCTGAATTTAGAACTGTAAATTCTGGAGATGGTTTTGGACTCGTCGATTCGATCGGAATTTTCATTTCGTGACTTTTCCGGATAAATTAGAATGTATTGAAGTGTTTGAACGAGTATCATTTGCTCACTTTTCACGGGGTTTAAAATCTTTCGGAAATACGTGCAAGTTTGTTTGTGGTGGACCCTCTAGAAGACAACAAACCTTAACTCGATTATGTGACCGTCTTGAACTGCCTTTTGAACCTTAGGGTTTGGGGCAATACGGCGTGCCACATGTGAGGCGTTGGCTTGACCCTCTATGGCAGGACCGCTACCACTGTGTCACACTCCGGGTTTTTGAACTCCGCTCAAGTGTTGAGCTTTAGCGAATCTTGGGTATTTGATCGTTCGTTCGAAAACTTTAATACCGTCTATTTATTTGGAACGTGATGAAATATCTGGAATTCATATAGTTGGACATGAAATACGAAGTATGTGATATTTCGCATTTACGATGTCTAAAGAGAATGTGGATTCCAAATATTGCAGTTTTACACTTTCTTTTCTGTGACCGTAAGTGTAGTATGTCGATATCGCCGGTTTCGTTGCTATACATCAACGACAATTGGGGTACGCATACTTACTTACGTTGATGATATATGATATTATGTGTTGCTGAGATATGATGTGAAGGATTGTCGCGATTGAATAGCCGGGGGGTTTTATGTAAGATGAGAGTTTTATATTTTCATTCATGTAAATTTAAATGTAATGTAATATTCTTTTATTTGGAGCACTTCCGGGTTGAGGTTGATGCCACCAGTGTTGTATATTATTTACTTTTCCGCATTAGGATGGACCCAAGGAGGGGAGCACGGGTGACTCGGTTCTGGGGTTTAGTAGGAGGCCATCTCGAGGAGTTGAGACCGGGTCTCCTAAACTCCAGAATTGGTAGGGTCGCTTGCCGCTCTCGTAGGGGTCCAGGGTGTGGGCTTAGCTATTCATCGCGACTGTGGAATCCGTATTTTCTATTATTGGCTAAATACTAAATACGGACGTCCTAGAATATCCTACATTATATCTATGTTTCTGCTGCGATATCTGTGATGTGATCATTTGATATGTTGTGATGGATACAGTATATAGTATATATGATATATTATATAGACCTTACTTATGTATTACACCCGCACTAGCCCTGCCCTGCTCTGTCGTTAGTTACCTAACCTAACGGTGCACGAGGGGACATCGAGGCAAATGCGGATGGCATAAGTGTACGTCGTATTTATCTGTGATGTTTAGGTGACTTAAATGATGGGACTTCATTAATGTGATTAATGAAAGGAAAGAAACCTAAAAGATGTTGTGGAATCAAATTTTAAAATAAAAGGGTAGCTACAGTCTTGCTTTGCATAGCGGTATATATGATATACCCCGCACCTTATTCGATGGGGAAAGAGCCGAGATCCCTTCACTGGGAGTGACCTCTTTAGCAAAACTGGCAGATGCTACAAAACTCGGTTTGGTTTTTGATTGCTTTTGGAGTCTTGCTTTGCACAGTGATATATATGATATATCCCGCACCTTATTCGATGAGGAAAGAGCCGAGATCCCTTCACCGGGAGTGACCTCTTTAGCAAAATTAATGAAAGCCTCAAAATCACTCCATTTCAAAATTCACTCGATTCTACAACGATATCAAGTTCATTACGCTCATGGTTTTTCTAAAAAACCTGCGTAACCCTCCGTCATTTCAGATAAGTATTACTTAGTATTCATGCTGCGGTAGTATGGCCACCATCAAGGCGTAGTGTATGGTAGCTAACTAGTACTTATCTGCTAGCATATGATGCGATTGGATTAGGGTATTCGTACGGCGTAGTTTGGCCTCCGTCAAGGGTCGTACGGGTGGGTTTAATTCAATCAAGAAATGACGGGTTGAACTTGACTAGCGCCCTATGGGTAGTTTGGCCTCCGTCAAGGTCATGGGACGCTAGGGGAAAAAGCATTATCGGGAATTTCAAGTGTTGAAATTTGCAATTAGATTACATACCTTCTATGAGATAGTTGGATCCTGATACCCACTGCGAGTAATTGTTACTCCCGGGAGAGTTTTACACAGGACAATTAGCCGATCAAGTAGGTGTCTAGAAAGGTGTCAACGGGGTTACGCCTCTGGGAAAATGAGGTTTACTTTAATTAGGTCCGTGCGAAAACACGGGAAACCTCCCTCAAAGTACCGACACTGGCCTGGCTGAAAGATCGGCGAACTTGTAGGGTGTAATTAATCCCGGCTAATCTTTCCTTTTAGGGTTTGAAGGAAGATTTGATAAAAACCAGTGGGAGCCATCCTGATTAGATAAGATAATAACCAATCTGGTCTTGCAAGAGCATACGCTAAAGTGTTTTCTTCTCTCTCTCTCCAGGTAGCGACCATGTCATGCCTTAATCAAGATAATAATATGGATGTATTGACCAAACCCGCATGTTATACTGTGCAGGGGAACGTTGAACCCGTTCTATCTTATAAGTGTTATAAGACTGAACAGGAAACAGGAGAATATCTGGATTCTCACGCCGTCCAAACGGAGAACATGCATGTTGATGCACCTTCTTCGGGTGTGTTTGTCATTGAGAACTGTTTTTCAGTTCACCCTACGTCCTGGGTATTAGATACCGCATCAGGATCCCACATATGTAAACAGTTACATGGGTACGAAAAGGTAGAGAACTGGGAAAAGGTGATCATTCCGTTCAAGTAGGGAATGGTGCAAGTATTGCAGCCAAAGCAGTTGGCGAATATCACCTAGTATTACCAAGTGGTGATACAATGATTCTAAATGAGTGCTATTATATACCGAACATGATGTGCAACATTATATCAGTTTCTTTATTAAGTAAAGAAGGATATAGTTTTGTAGTAAAGGATAATGTTATGAACATATTCCTAGATCAAAAGTTGATTGCATCAGGCTCGTTACATAATGGCATATTCATTCTAAATCAAAATACAGTCCTCAATATACAAAACACAAACAAGAGGAAAAGTTCAGAAATGAACGAATCCTTCTTATGGCATTGTAGACTTGGTCATATCAATGCGACACAACTGGCTAAGTTACATAAAGTTGGATATTTGAATTCGTTCAAATTATCATCTTATGATACTTGTCATTCATGTCTCAAAGGCAAGATGACCAAAACTCCGTTTACGGAACACGGAGAAAGAGTAACCGAACTCTTGGGACTGATACATAGTGATGTATGCGGTCTCATGTCTACACATGCCAGGGATTGTTCTTCGTACTTCATTACATTCACTGACGATCTTTCTAGATTCGGATATGTGTTCCTGATGAAACACAAATCAGAAGCTTTTGAGAAATTTAAAGAATATAAACAAGAAGTCGAGAACCAAACCGGAAAAAGTATTAAGATCCTTCGTTCTGATCGAGGAGGAGAATACTTAAGCAATGAATTCAGAGATTATCTAAAAGAGAATGGGATTCTCTCTCAGCTTACTCCTCCTTATACACCACAGCACAACGGTGTATCGGAGCGGAGAAATCGCACCCTATTAGATATGGTGTGCTCTATGATGAGTGCAGCTGAGTTACCTATTTCCTTCTGGGGATATGCACTGGAGACAGCTGCATACCAATTGAATAGAGTTCCAACCAAATCGGTGCCTACCACTCCATATGAGATATGGAATGGTAAGAGACCATGTCTTAATTTTATTCAGATATGGGGTTGTCCGGCCTATGTTAAAACACAAAATCCGGACAAGCTCGAGGCAAGATCTGTTCTATGTAAGTTTGTTGGATATCCCAAACATTCGCGAGGGTATATCTTCTACCACTCCGAGGAACAAAAGATGTTTGTTTTTCGATATTCCACTTTCTTAGAAAAAGGTTTTCTTATGAAACAGACAAGTGGCATTGAGGTAGAACTGGAAGAGCTTCCAGCGACACAAACTATAACAGAAGACTTGGTAGAACCAGAGGATTCAGTAGTACCCAACGAACCCCAGCCTCTCCGCCGATCTAGCAGGGTTTCTCATCCACATGAGAGATACTACGGTTTTCTCGTTGACGGTGGGAGCGAGGATTGCATCATGGAGGATGATGACCCAACTAGTTTCGAGCAGGCCATCACGAGTAGAGACTCAGTGAAATGGCTGGATGCAATGCGGTCTGAGATGGAATCCATGTACACCAACAAAGTATGGACTTTGGAAGATGCTCCTGAAGGGGTAAAACCCATTGGGAGCAAGTGGATCTTCAAGAAAAAACTTGGTGTAGATGGGAAAGTGGAGACTTTCAAAGCTAGACTTGTTGCAAAGGGTTTTCGTCAAAGACCACGTGTGGACTATGACGAAACCTTTTCTCCAGTGACTATGCTTAAATCCATCCAGATCATGCTTGCCATCGCTGCATATCATGATTACGAAATCTGGCAAATGGATGTTAAGACCGCCTTTCTAAACGATGATTTAGAAGAGTGCGTGTACATGACTCAGCCAGAGGGCTTCGTAGATAGTGGGAGCAGCGGGAAGGTGTGCAAGCTGCTTTAATCCATTTATGGATTAAAGCAAGCATCGCGGAGTTGGAACATCTGCTTTGACGTCGTTATCAAAGAGTTTGATTTCGTCAAAAACGTAGATGAACCTTGTATTTACAAGAAGGTAGCAGAGAGTAAGGTTGTCTTCCTCGTATTGTACGAGGACGACATACTCTTGATAGGAAATGATATTCCTATGCTGCAATCGGTCAAGCTCTTCTTATCACAAAGATTCTCAATGAAAGATCTTGGTGATGCCTCCTGCATATTGGGAATAAGGATCTATAGAGATAGATCCAAACGGATATTGGGATTGTCCCAATCCAGGTACATTGACACCATACTAAAGAGGTTTAGTATAGAAGAATCCAAGCGTGGGAACTTACCCACAATCTCTGGAGTCACTCTCTCCAAAGAGATGTCTCCCAAGACTGATTTGGAGAGAGCTCGCATGCAAGGGATACCCTATGCTTCGGCTGTAGGCTCTATCATGTACGTGATGCTATGTACCAGACCCGATGTAGCATACTCACTAGGTGTAGTGAGAAGGTATCAAGCTGATCCTAGAGAGAGTCACTGGACAGCTGTGAAGAGCATTCTCAAGTACTTGCGAAGGACTAAAGAGATGCTCTTGGTGTATGGTAACGGAGAACTCCAAGTGGAGTCCTTTACCGATTCAAGCTTCCAGAGTGATAAGGACGACTCTAAGTCGCAGTCGGGATTTGTCTTTACCCTTTACGGAGGGGCGGTAAGCTGGAAGAGTTCCAAGCAGGAAACCGTGGCAGACTCGACGATGGAGGCTGAATACATCGCTGCCAACGATGCTGCCAAAGAGGCTGTCTGGATCAAGAAGTTCATTACTGAACTTGGAGTGGTTCCATCCATTGAGCATCCAATACCTTTATATTGCGATAACAATGGAGCGGTGGCTTTGGCCAAGGAACCCAGGTCCCATCAGCGATCCAGGCATATTCTGAGGCGGTATCACCTGATCCGGGAGATAGTTGATCGCCGGAAGATCGAGGTCAGGAGGGTTGACACGAAGAATAACACAGTGGATCCACCCACGAAGGCCATTCCCTAGATACAGTTTGAGAGACTCTTCGGGATGCTCGGCATGCGATACTACAGCAGCTGGCCCTAGTGCAAGTGGGAGATTGTTGGTTGTATGTATGCCCAAGAGGCCAGTATTGTACAGATGATGTATATTATATTGGATACTTGGACATATATAGAGATGTCTTTCTTGCTCGATATGATAATATGCTATCTGGTTGCTCTTTATCTTAACATGTATACTAGTCTCTTCATACTGTCTTATAGTTACATGTTGGTAAAGCCCTTAGGATGTGTACTTGACTACTTGGATTATGATGAGGATCATACTAGTGGGGACATGGTAGTCCATAAGTACATCCTTCAAGGTCCCTAGTCGTGGGTGTATCGAGATGGGGCATCGATATACCAGTGTAGACTAGCGTATACGCTTCTCGACCTATGAGATGGGCGATGGATGATCCTATATCCATTGGTGTTAGACATCAGAGATGGTATACGGGTGCTCAGTGGAGACTGGGTACACTGGACGGACTCGCCGAGAACTCCCAGATGGTATTATACCTCACGTCAGATGGCAGTTCTCAGGTGACACTTGTGCAGGTTAGTCTGTAGACCCGAGATCGTCATAGAGTCTTGTGTGATTCCTACTGTGCTTTGATTTCCACCTTACCACGTCCATGAGGGCATGAAAAACGGTGGTTTTTAGGTACAGTCCCGAGTCACGTGGAGGCAATGAGCGATAGGAGGGGTTTCGTCTCTCCCGGTATTGGGGGTTGATGTTGCGCTGTGATCGATTGGCCGTAACAGGGAAGTCCCTGGCCTGGGCTAATTCTGAGATTTGCTGGTAAGTGTTACCAGTAGTTTCTAGACCCGTTATGAGCCTCACATCGGCACGACTTATCGGTTATTAGGGTCTAACGTTTACCACCCCTAGACTTGATATGCGACATATCAGACGAGGAGACCGGACTGCACGGTAGTGTTGCCGGTTGGCTCGACGGGAGTTGTAGCAGGTTCGCTTGTTCTCTTCTAATCGTTCAATACCCGGGTGGCTGTTACGTTTAGCTGACCGCTTGCGGCTTGGGGGTGCTTGATATGATCATCACCCACTACCAGCATATTGACGAGTCTTAGAGTCCCACAATGGAGTTTCCTAGTCCAGGCGAAACGTTGTGGTGCGCGTATGCGATATGCGCATGGATCCGGTTAAAATACGCGTATAGGATACCGTATATTGATCGGGCGGCTTGTAATTGGTAGGGTCGTATGTGATATGACCGAATTGATAAATCAAGTGTTGATTTATCATTTAACCTTTAGCTTCTCACTTGAAATCATTTCTTGAGTTTGATGGATGTATGCATGCATGTATGCTTTCTTTATAGATTCATGCACATATGGATGTACATACACACACACATACATACATACATCCTTCATGGTTGTACATACATGAAAATGGTGGCAATATGAAACTCACACCACGGTTGGATTTATATATGATTTATTATTGCATTTGATTTAAAACAAAAGAAAAGAAAAGGATAATTCGTGGATGCTTTCTACACTCTTCTTGACCTAACCATTCTCACCCACCATTTGACCATGGATTACTTTTCCTTTTGTGTTTTAACTCAAATTCAATAATATCATAACCATGGTTTGATATGAGAAGTGGAAAATATATATTGATATATTTTCTATTTTTCTTTCATGAGTTGAACTTATCTTCTTCTCAAAAAGCCGTCATCTTCTTCCTCCTTCTTCCATTGCTCTCTAGAAATTTCAAGTGAGCAAAATACTCATCAAGTTAGGATTTTGAAGTGAGAAAATTCACCACAACATCATTCTACACAAGTCTTGCCCACTTGTTTAGAGTGTTAGCTTCGATTTTCATTCTTGATCTTGCGAAGTTGCTAGCTTGGACAAAACGGACTCCGGGTAGATCATCGGTGACCTAGAGGAGTTCAAGCGGACCTTTTACAAACCCCAAGTAGCCGAGGAGTCTAGCGTAGGGAGCTACAAAGGTTGTACTCTCGAAACCCTAGCTTTACTTTCATGAGATGATGTGTGAAAAATTTGAAACCCTAATTTTTCTAGGATAGATCCTTTGTATGTTTACTTAGCACCATAAAAACTTGATCTTTTGACATGTGATGCTTCCAAACCTCTCATAGGATGCTAGGTAAACTTTTCAGAGAGACTGCAGAACAATATCTGTATATTGCTCATTATCCATGGTCCATCCCAGTTTCTCGAGTTCTTCTATAAGACCAATTATCTTCAAAACATATTCTCCTACTGATGTACCAGGGGCCATCCGCATCTGAAACAACTTTCGATATGCATCGTATCTTAAAGTCCGAGATTGCTCTTCATACAACTCCTTTGTATGAAGAAAGATGGATTGAACATCCATCTTCTCGTGCTATTTCTGATGGATACTGTCCATAGAAGCAAGCGCGAGGCACTTGGCGGTGTTTCAATCAATATCCCATGTTTTTCGGATCTCTATATCTGAAACAGATGATTCAGGTCCTGGGATGGGTGGGGCTTTGGTGGTGAGGACATATAATACTTTATCATATATGAGTGCAATGTTCAAGTTCCTCAACCATTCTTTATAATTCGGTCTTGTCAGTTTGTTTTTCTTTAAAAGAAGCTTATGTCCCATCATCGGTATCTGCCATTAGGAGAGAGAAAAGAATACACTCGGCGAAATGCTCTTGCAAAGAATTATATTGGTTATTATCTTATCTAATCGATGTCTCCAACTTCTTTTATCAAATTTTCTTTCAAAACCTGAAAAGAAAACTAGCCAGGATTAATTACATTCTACAATTTCGCTAACCGGTGAGCCAGGCCAGTGTCGGTACTTTAAGGGAGGTTCCCCGTGCTTTCGCACGGACCTAATTAAAATAAACCTCGTTTTTCTAGGGGTCATACCCCGTTGACACTTTTCTAGACACCTACTGGATTAGCTAATTCTAAAGTGCAAAACTCTCCTAGGAGTAACTCTTACTCACAGTGGGATCGGGATCCAACTATCATATAGATGATATGTAATCTTATTGCAAATTTCAACTCTTGAAACTCTCGATATGGTTTTTACCCCTAACTGCTTATGACCTTCACTATGGTCAACATATCATAAGCACTAGTCCAGTTCTACCCGTCATTTCGAGATTAACTAGACCCACCCATATGACCCTTGACTATGATCAACATAATCACATGAATGTCCTAACTGATCGCATCATATGCTTTATAGGAAGACATCACTTAGCTACCGTACACTACGCCTTGCCTATAATCAACATACGTAGCACGAATACTAAGTACTCTACTTCCTAAAATGACGGAGGGTTGCGGATGGTTTTTATGAAAACCTTTAACGCTTTGAACTTGATCTCATTATAGAATCAAAACAGTTTTTAGAAAAGGAGTGTCTTAAGCTCCGCATCTTTTGAAACTTGCATTTTTCATAAAAAGGCCGAGTGTGTTTCAAATCCGATTCTACAACATCTTTAGGTTTCTTTTTCTTTACATTAATCTTATTAATGTAGTCCCATCATTTAAGTTCCTAAGCCAACACAGAAAAGAAAGGAAAATAGAACGTACACTTATATCATCCGCATTCGCCACAGTGTCCCGTTATGCACCGTTAGGTTACTTAACTAACGGCATAGCGGGGCGAGACTAGCGCGGGTTTAAAACATAAGAAACGTTTATTATATATCATATATATAATAATAATCCATTCGTCTCAGATACTAAGTAATCCCATCACAGAATATCAATCAGCAGAAGCACATATGAAAATAGGATATCTAGGAGGTCCGTATTTTGTATTTAGCCAATCAATAGAAAATACGGATTCCGCGGTCGCGATGAATAGCCAAGCCCACACCCTTAGACCCCTACGAGAGATACAAGTGACCATGCCAATTCTAGAGTTTAGGAGACCCGGTCTCAACTCCTCGAGATGGCCTCCCATTGAACCCTAGAACTCGGTCATTTATGCCTCCCTCCTTGGGTCTATCCTAATGCGGAAAAGTAAATAATATAAAATAATGGTGACATCATTCTCAACCCGGAAGTGCCCCAAATAAAAGAATATTATATACAATTAAATTTTACATGAATGAAAAAATAAACACTCTCATCTCACATAAAACCCCCGGCTGTTCAATCACGATAATCCTGCACATCAAATCTCAGCAACACATAATATCTCATATCATCAACATAAGAAAGTATGCGTACCTCGATTGTCGTTGATGTAAGTCGATGTGCAACACCCCACGAGTTGCGGGGAGGCGGAAATATGAAAAACGATCTTGTTCTATAAGCATACATCGACTAATCGAAAATCTTTGCTAAACGATAATTAAGTACAACCATAGAAGTTCTAAGCTACTATGTAAGGAGATTATACCTAGTGAATCGTGTCCTTCGTCTTTTCGATCTCTATGTCCTCCTCGGCCTCCTCTAAGTGATAGATGATCCACCCGAGAACCCTATTCCAAGCTTCACCTCCAAACTTGAGGTAACTAAGTTTCTCCAGTTGCTAATCAAAGGAACTTAGATCATATAGAGTTAGGTTATGGAGTGTTTAGTCTATTCTAATCCTTGATCTCAACTCATGAGTGGTAGGATTAGAGTTTGAAGAGAGAGTGAGCTTAAGGAGAGAGAAGGTGAAGAAGAATCATGATAATGATATTGTTTCTCACTTAATATATGAAGCATAATGAATAAATGAATAAAATGAGATTATTCATCATGCTACATAAATGTATTATGAGTGATTCACTATGTGAGTCATTAAGCGTTTAATAATGCATTAATGATATAATGAATCACACAAAAGGCGTCACAATATCATTTAATGATAATGCCACCTAAACCCTCAAGTCACCATGCTTCTAGAAGCTTCCCGTATAATTATGAGAACGCCCCTCCTATCCGTGAAAACACGGAATAACTTTAGACTGTATAAATCCAATAACCTGATACTAGAATCTGGCTTAAACCAAAGCCATCTAGTAAAAACCGAACCTTTGTCGTTAAAACCGTACGACCTCTATATCGTTTCGCCTGGAGTTGAGAAATCTCTGTGTGGGACTCTAAAGACTCAACTACTACGCTGGCAGTGGGTTTAACCACAGACCGCAAGCGGCACTAGCTGTACGTAACGGTCCCCAGGTAGATATCGATAAGAAGGCCGATGAGGAAACCCATCCGAACTCCTACTGAGCCTGTCCGTGACAATATCCGCGCAGTCCGGTCTGTTCGTCTAAGAGTATCGCATGTATGGTCTAGGGAGGTGGTAAACGTCAGACCCCTAATAACCGTACAAGTCGTGTCGGCATGGCTCAATTACCATCCGAGAATCTACTGATCAGTCTATTAGTAATTCTCAATCAGCCCTGGCCAGGGACTTATGGTAATGACCAACCGATCACCGTGCGATATCAACTCTCTATACCAGGAGAGACGAATCCCTAACAGTCACTCACTGCCTCCACGTGGCTCTGGACTGTGCCCAACTAAAACCTGTTTGCACGACTCCTTTGAACCGTGGTAGGGTAGTAATCAAAGTACAGTGGGAACTCACACGAGACATATGACGACCTTAAGTAAACGGACTATCTGCACACATGTCACCTGAGAACTACTATCTGACGTTAGGTATAAATACCATCCAGTCAGTTCTCGGCGAGTCATGTCCGGTGTACTCACACCAGTGAGCATCTGTATACAATCTTAGGTGCACTCCATCAATGGCTGCGGGACTAATCCATCGCCCCTCCTCAGGGTCTAGATATGTATACACTAGTCTACTCGGGAGTATCGATGCCCAGTCTCGATACTCCTACGACCAGGGACATCTAAGGATGTGCCTATTGACTATCTAGCTCCCACAAGTATGACTGCCATCACAACGCCGGTAGTCAGGCAAACACCCTATGGGCTTTATCAACATGTATATATATATATATATGAATACTACGCAAAATATATCATATGTTAAAATAAAGACAAACCAAATAGCGTACTATCATATTAGGCAAGACTGTCATATACATACATATCCCTAGCATCCTATACAATGAAGGCATCTAGGGCATATATATCCAACAATCTCCCACTTGCACTAAGGCCTATAATTGGCGCAATGAGTACCCACTGTCTGCACTAGATCCAGTTGCTGGCGTACCGCATCCCCAACATGTCAAACAGCCTCTCGAACTGGACTTGAAGGATGGCCTTGGTGAATGGATCTGCTATGTTGTCTTTTGTGTCCACTCTCCGTACCTCGATCTCCCGATGATCCACGATCTCCCTGATCAGGTGAAAACCGCCTTAAGATATGCCTGGATTTCTAATGGGACCTCGGTTCCTTCACTAATGCTACAGCCCCATTGTTATCACAATATAAAGGTATTAGATTGGCAATGGACGGAACCACCTAAAGTTCAGAGATGAACTTCCTCATCCAGACACCCTCTTTTGCGGCTTCACTCGCAGCTATATACTCAGCCTCCATAGTTGAGTCCGCGACGGTATCCTGTTTGGAACTCCTCCAACATACCGCCCCTCCATTGAGGGTAAACATAAAACAAGAAATTGATTTAGAATCATATTTGTCACTTTGGAAGCCGGAGTCGGTAAAAGCCTCTACCTGGAGGTCCCCATTACCGTAAACTAAGAACATCTCCTTAGTCCTTCTCAGGTACTTGATAATATTCTTTACCGCTATCCAATGTTTCTCACCTGGGTCAGATTGATACCTGCTTACCACACCAAGTGCGTAAGCTACATCTAGTCTTGTACATAACATCGCATACATTATAGATCCTACTGTCGAAGCGTAGGGTATAATGCCCATGCGAGCCCTCTCTTGATCAGTCTTTGGAGACATCTCTTTTGAGAGGGTGATCCCGTGACAAGCGGCATATTACCGCGCTTGGAATCTTCCATACTAAATCTCTTTAGTATAGTGTCAATATACCTGGACTGTGAAAGTCCCAACATGATATTAGATCTATCACGATAGATCTTAATACTCAAAATGTAGGTTGCATCACCCAAGTTTTTCATGGAGAATTTCTGTGACAAGAAGAGATTTACTGATTGTAGCATAGGGACATCATTCCCTATTAGTAGTATGTCGTCGACGTACAAAACGAGGAAGACTACTGCTCCTTCTACAATCTTCCTATAAATACATGGTTCATCTACATTTTTGATAAAGTCAAATTCTTTGACTATCTCATTAAAGCAGATGTTCCAACTTTGCGATGCTTGCTTTAATCCATAGATGGATTTAAGCAACCTGCACACTCTTCCGCTGCTCCACTGTCTAAGAAACCTCTGGTTAATCCATGTAAACACTCTCTTCTAAATGTCCATTTAGAAAAGCTGTTTTTACGTCCATCTGCCAGATTCCATAGTCATGGAAGACAGCAATAGCAAGCAGGATCCGAATGGATTTAAGCATAGCTACAGGTGAAAAGGTTTCATCATAGTCTAATCCTGGTCTTTGACGAAAACCTTTTGTAACGAGTCTAGCTTTGTAGGTTTCCACTTGTCCAAGTGCACCAATCTTCTTTTTGAAGATACATTTGCATCCAACTGGTTTCACCCCAGGAGGAGCAACTTCTAAAGTCCATACTTTATTGGTGTACATGGATTCCATTTCGGATCTCATAGCATCAAGCTACTTCACCGAGTCAATACTCGTAATAGCCTGCTGAAAACTAGTAGGCTCAACATCATCAATGATGCAATCCTCTCGATCCCCATCTAGAAGAAAACCATATTATCTCTCAGGAGGATGAGAAAGCCTACTAGATCTGCGGAGTGGCGTTGGTTCGTCATGTTCTATTGAAATCTGAGGTTCTACTAAGTCCTCGGTAGCATTTTGAGGTTCTGGAATTTCTTCCAGCTCTACCGCGCTCCCACTAATATCTTTTGCAAGAAATTCGCTCTCTAAGAAGACAATGTGGCGAGCGACAAACACCTTTTGTTCTTCAGTGTGGTAGACCATGTACCCCCTTGAATGTTTGGGGTATCCTACAAACTTGGACAAAACCGATCGTGCCTCGAGCTTGTCCGGAATATACTTTTTAACATATGCCGGACACCCTCATATCTTGATATACTTGAGATATGGTCTCTTCCCGCTCACATTTCATATAGAGTGGTAGGCACAGACTTAGTGGTAACTCTATTCAATAGGTATGCTACTGATTCTAGAGCATAACCCCAGAAGGAAAGTGGCAACTCAGCACTACTCATCATTGAACGCACCATATCTAATAGCGTGCGATTCCTCCTTTCTGATACACCATTATGCTGAGGTGTATAAGGTGAGTAAGCTGAGAGAGAATTCCATTCTCTTTTAAGCATTCAAGGAAACTGGTACTTAAGTATTCTCCACCTCGATCAGATCGAAGTGTCTTGATGCTTTTACCAGTTTGTTTCTCTACTTCATTTTTATACTCTTTAAACTTCTCAAAGGCCTCGGATTTATGTTTCATTAAGAATACATGTCCATACCTAGAGAAGTCATCAGTAAAAGTGATGAAGAGTAGGAGTGACAGCTTCTCGCATGTGTAGACATTGGACCACATACATCACTGTGTACAAGTCCCAAGAGTTCTGTGGCTCTTGTTCCGTGTCCGGTGAACGGAGATTTGGTCATTTTTCCTTTGATACATGATTGAAAAGTTGCATATGATGAATATTCAAACGGATCTAGATATCCATCTTTATGTAACTTATTCAACCTTGTTTCGTTTATATGACCAAGTCTACAATGCCATAGGAAGGCTTGATTGAATCTGGAGCCTTTCTTTTAAGTGTGTTTTGAATATTGAAAATTCGAGGTTGATTAAGTATGTATATGCCGTTTTCCAGTGTGCCATACCCAATCAGTTCTTGATTTAGGAGAATGTTCATGACATTTCTTTCAAGCGTAAAATTATATCCTTCATTAGATAACAAAGATACTGATATAATATTACACAACATACCGAGAATACAAAAGCAGTTGTACAACACCAAACTGTGCCCACTAGTCAACCCTAGGTGATATTCCCCTATTGCAATAGCATCTACATGCATTCCATTGCCCATCCGGAGAGTCATATCACCTGTCCCCAGTACTCTACTATTTCTTAGATCCTGCAATGAATTACAGATGTGAGAACCAGAACCGGTATCAAGTACCCATGATGTAGAGTTTACTGAAAGACAATTTTCGATTACGAACACACCTGAAGCAGAAGCAACAGCTTGCTTCTTGTCCTTGGCTTTGAAGGCCATACAATCCTTTTTCCAGTGCCCTTGCTTGTGACAATAAAAGCATTCGTTTAAATCCGCTTTCACCCTTCCTGCCTTGTTCGTTCCCTGCACCTTCTTGACCGCGCCTTTCGGTTTGGTGGCTTTCATCTTATTCTTCCCTTTAGCTTTCGCTTTAGTTTTAGAAGAAGATGATTGGCCAACATACAGAATGGGGGTCTTCTCCTTTTTCAAGGAGGTCTCAACTACCCTCAACATGTTGAGGAGCTTTGGAAGATTAGCTTCCATTTCGTGCATGTTGAAGCTTAGCACGAACTGAGAGAAGGTGTGGGAAAGGGACTGCAAAATCAAGTCGATATACAAATCATTCTCTAGCACGCATCCCAGGTTTGCGAGTTCCTCAATGAGGCTGATCATTTTGAGGACGTGCTCTCCTACAGGCGATCCTGGAGCTAACCTCATCTGGAAGAGTTTCCTTGAGGTCTCGTATCTCGCGATACGGGAGTGCTCCCCATACAATTCCTTGCAATGGAGAAAGATGGATATAATATCCATTCTCTCGTGATATTTCTGGAGTTCATTGTTCATGGACGCCAGCACGATACACTTAGCTCGCTCACAGTCTAGATCCCAGGTTTTGCGAACTTCCTTATCCACAACTGAGGAATCTGGTCCTGGGATAAGGGGAGGAACAGCGGTGGTAATATATGCTATATCTATAGAAGTTGTCAACTGAGTTCTGAACGACTTTGTCATAAGTCAGTACAATGTTGACGTTCCTTATCCAATCTTTATAGTTCTGCCCGGTCAGTATATTTTTTTCAAGTAATAGTTTTAGTCCTGTCATGGTAGCTGCCAGAGAGAGAGAAAGAAAACACTCACCATATGCTTCTTGCAAGTTTAGATTGGTTATCAATTTTATCTAAACAGGATGGCTCCCACTGTTCCCTCAAATCCTTTTTCAAAACCTAAAAGAAGAACTAGTCAGGATTTAATCACACGTCACAATACTTGCTTAACCTTTCAGCCAGGCCGGTGTTGGTACTTCGAGGGAGGTTTTCCAACGCTTTCGCGAAGTTCCTTAATTAAATAACCTCTTTTCCCTGGAGGCGTAGCCCCTCTAACACCTTTCTGGACACCTACTTGGTTTATAGCATTGATTGTTAAGTGAGAAAGTTTCCCGAGAGTAATCCTACTCATCAGTGGGATCGGGATCCAACTATCATTGTATGATGCACTAGATGGAAGCCACTCTTGTCACCACACTCCAGAAGGTATGCTAAATCTGCAAGTTTCCTTTATTTTGAAACTCCCGATGTGAGTTTTTACCCCAAGCTCTTATGACCTTGATGTAGGCCAACAAATCATAAGACGCAAGTCAAGTTCTACCCGTCGTTGTCCTGATTAATTTAGGTACATCGTACATGCTCTTGACGTAGGCCAACAAGGCTGTACGTCTGTCCTATACTAATGCATCTATCTATGCAACAAATAAGCAAACACACTGCTACAATCCACTATGCCTTGACGTAGGCCAACAAGCATAGCATGAATACGATGTGCTGTCTATTTGAAACGACGGAGGGTTACGGCTGGTTTTTGACAAAAACCGTTAACGTAGTGAACTTGATTTAATCGAAGGAATCAAGATAGACTTTATTAAAAGGAGTGGTTTAAGCTCCGCATTTAAAATTTGCTTTTTGAAGAAAACCGAGTGGTTTTGAAATTGTTCCAACGATTCAGTTTAGGTTTTATTTTTCTTTGCATTAAAAATAATGCATCACATCTTTAACCTATCATTACAGATAACAACGAAAATACAACGTCCTCTTATGCCATCCGCCTTCGCCACGGGGTCCCGTCATCACCCGTTAGGTTACTTAACTAACGGCAGAGCGGGGGCTGGGCTAGTGCGGGTGTAAAACATAAGTGACGTCTAAATAGCTATCATATATAGATATTGTACATTCATCAGACGCAATAATAGGCATTCCAGATCACAGATAAACTTTATTTGATATGCAAGCAATCCGCGTTTCTTTTGAGCCTGAAATGAAAGACGGATTACACAGTTGTGATGAATAGCCATTACCCCACCCCAGACCCCTATGGGTACGGCAAAATACCCGCCAAGTACCCGAAGTGAAGCGGTCTCCCTCGACGACGTGAGTAGGCCATTAAACACTTCGAAATACCCGGTAGTTTGTGCACCCCACCTTGGGTCTATCCCAGGAGCAAAAACAGTAAAAAGAAATAACGCAACGGTGGCTATAACCGCAACCTGGATGTGCCCCGCAAAATAATATTACAACTTATTGCATTTACATCGAATGAATTAATACAAAAAACCCATCACAAAACCCCGGCTAATCATCACAACAATCCAATACAGTTCATAATCACAAACAGTTAAAAACATCACAGATATGTGCAACCCCCTGCCAACCGATATACTAGCAGTTAGGGGAGGATTACGAACACATAATACAGTTCACAGATATAATCAAACAAGCAAACATCGTATAATTTCGATCGATCAAACCCATTAGATTCTGCTCCAAAACTTCTCCGTAACCCGAGACCTGAGCAAAAAATTAACATTCCAGAAAAGACAAAATATTCACAGAAGAGTTACTAAGGAGATTTGGGGTGAATCGGGCTCAACTCGGCCGTGGATCCGCGGCGGATCGGTGGGATCGGCCGCGGTTCCGCGGTGTGTTGGCCGATTCATGCACCTAAATTTCTCCAGTGATCTTAGGTTTCCCTGGAGGTTATTCTGGAGATCCCTGAAAAAATTTTGGACCTCAATTTAAAATCGACAGAAACTATGTTAATACGATATATATTCCGGTATGTTTTGCGTTCGAAATTCATATGACTTTGCAAGTGAGTTAATTATTGTTTAGTGAGACTCTGATACCACTGTAAGTCAATGTGCAACACCCCACGAGTTGCGGGGAGGCGGAAATATGAAAAACGATCTTGTTCTATAAGCATACATCGACGAACCGAAGATCTTTGCTAAACGATAATTAACTACAACCATGTAAGTTCTAAGCTACTATGTAAAGAGATTATACCTAGTGAATCGTGTCCTTCGTCTTTTCGATCTCTACGTCCTCCTCGGCCTCCTCTAAGTGATAGATCACCCGAGAACCCTAATCCAAGCTTCACCTCCAAACTTGAGGTAACTAAGTTTCTCTAGTTGCTAATCAAAGGAACTTAGATCATATAGAGTTAGGTTATGGAGTGTTTAGTCTATTCTAATCTTTGATCTCAACTCATGAGTGGTAGGATTAGAGTTTGAAGAGAGAGTGAGCTTTAGGAGAGAGAAGGTGAAGAAGAATCATGATAATGATATTGTTTCTCACTTGATATATGAAGCATAATGAATAAATGAATAAATGAATAAATGAGATTATTCATCATGCTACCTAAATGTATTATGAGTGATTCACTATGTGAGTCATTAAGCATTTAATAATGCATTAATGACATAATGAATCACACAAAATGAGTCACAATATCATTTAATGATAATGCCACCTAAACCCTCAAGTCACCATGATTCTAGAAGCTTCCCGTATAATTACGAGAACGCCCCTCCTATCCGTGAGAACACGGAAAAACTTTGGACTGTATAAATCCAATAACCTGATACTAGAATCTAGCTTAAACCAAAGCCGTCTAGTAAAAACTGTCCAAATGTCGTACGTGTGTTTAAACACATATTCGTCCGAACCCTTGTCGTAAAACCGTACGACCTCTATATCGTTTCGCCTGGAGTTTGGAAATCTCTATGTGGGACTCTAAAGACTCGACTACTACGCTGGCAGTGGGTTTAACCACAGACCGCAAACGGCACTAGCTGTACGTAACGGTCCCCAGGTAGATGTCGATAAGAAGGCCGATGAGGAAACCCATCCGATCTACTACTGAGCTTATCAGTGACAATATCCGCGCAGTCCGGTATGTTCGTCTAAGAGTATCGCATGTATGGTCTAGGGAGATGGTAAACGTCAGACCCATAAAAACCATACAAGTCGTGTCGGCATGGCTCAATTACCATCCGAGAATCTACGGATCAGTCTATCAGTAATTCTCAATCAGCCCTGGCCAGGGACTTATGGTAATGACCAACCGATCACCGTGCGATATCAACTCACTATACCGGTAGAGAAGAATCCCTAACAGTCACTCACTGCCTCCACGTGGCTCGGGACTGTGTCCAACTAAAACCTGTTTGCACGACTCCTTTGAACTGTGGTAGGGTAGTAATCAAAGCACAGTGGGAACTCACACGAGATATATGACGACCTTAAGTCAACAGACTATCTGCACACATGTCACCTGAGAACTGCTATCTGACGTTAGGTATAAATACCATCCAGTCAGTTCTCGGCGAGTCCTGTCCGGTGTACTCACACCCAGTGAGCATCTGTATACAATCTTAGGTGCACTCCACCAATGGCTGCGGGACCAATCCATCGCCCCTCCTCAGGGTCTAGATATGTATACACTAGTCAACTCCGGAGTATCGATGCCGAGTCTCGATACTCCTGCGACCAGGGACATCTAAGGATGTGCCTATTGACTATCCAGCTCCCACAAGTATGACTGCCATCACAACGCCGGTAGTCAAGCAAACACCCTATGGGCTTTATCAACATGTATATATATATATATATGAATACTACGCAAAATATATCATATGTTAAGATAAAGACAAACCAAATAACGTACTATCATATTAAGCAAGACTGTCATGTACATGCATATCCCTAGCATCCTATACAATGAAGGCCTCTGGGGCATATATATCCAACAGTTGATGTATAGCAACGAAACCAGCGATATACCACATACTCCACTTACGGTCGCAGAAAAGAAAGTGAAAAACAACAATTGCAATTATCACATTCACACTTATCAAGATGATGTTTAACGTTTCGATCGAATCAACATACATCCAAAAATTACCCCGAGCGCTCAACACTTGAGCAAAGATAAAATACTCATAAACATGCCACAGTGTCTATGGACCAGCCGTAGAAGGGGTTAACCAATACCTCACCTATGGCACCACGGAACTACGGTGAACCTTAGGGTTCGATCACAGTTCCGTGGGAATAGAATCGAGTTAAGCTTATTCTATTCTTCTAGAGGGTCCATGGGAACACTTGCACGACTATTGAATATGAAGTTAACTTAGGAAAATTACAACACTTGGAAATTTCAGCGGGGTCAAGATGTGGGGTTTTGAAGTTCGTTCGAACTGCTAAACATTATAAAGGTTACTAATACAGTGTTAGAATATACGACTACGAAACACTACGAATTAGCCCTAGTCTAAATAACCATCACATGAAAATTTGGGCTAAGCAATTAATACCTGAAACCCGAAAATATACATATTAGAACACTGTGTGAAAACGGGGCAAAGAGGAGGCAGGGAGGCTGAGCTCGCCGGCCATAGGGCCTTAGTGCTCGGGTCAAATCCGAGCAGGGGTCCGTATTCACACTGTGTTCTAATTACATCACATGCAAGATTCTGTAGCTATTTAAATAATTTTTCAATGACTTTTTAAAAAATTTCCAGAAAGCAAATTAAGGTTTCATAATATAGTATTTTTGGAGTCCATTTCATTTTCGTAATTTTTTTAACACCGTGTCTAAAATTCTAGCTTGGCTCTGATACCACTGTTGGGTTTCCCTTGCACCTAGTCTAGGTTTGGAAGCATCACTCATGCCATTTTAAAATTTAGAGAGGTGCAAAGCAAACAAACCATGAATCATAACTAAAATGTTTAAGGTAACAATATTTGTATCACATACAAAGAACATTTTAACACTAAGTGAAGGGAATACAACCTTTGTAATCCTCTTGTGTTGACTCCTAGGATTGTCGAGAGTTTGAAATGGCTTGCTAGTAAGCTTCCTTGACCACGATGATCCACCCGAAGCCCCTTTGTCCAAAGCTCCTTGTTATACTTGATCTTTGAATGAAGTGTAGCAAACACCCTACACAAATGGGCTAGATGTGTGTAGAATGATGATGTAGTTTGTATTCTATAATCAAAACCCTTTCTTTTTTACTCCCTCACTCTATGGAAATCTCAAGAGAATTGAGGAAGAAGAAGATGGCAACTTAAGAGCTCATGAGATAATGAAAAAAGATATCAATGAAAATGAGAAATAGAAAATATATATTTTTCCTTCTCTCATCAAACCATATTAACTAAAATATCTAGATATTTTTTCAAGTGAGTTAAAAGCCAAAAAGAAAACTAATCCATGGTTAAAAATTAGGTCAAGTGTGGTTTAGTTTAGAAGAGTGTAGAAATAATTAACCATGAATCAATTTTTCTTTTTCTTTTCTTTAACTCAAATACAAATATATATATATATATATATATATATTAGTTCCATGTGAGTCTTATATTGCCATCATAAGTGTATCAACAACCATGACACACATCCATGTATGTATGTATGTGTCCATGCACATCAACATGTGCATACATGCCTGCATACATCAAATAAAAAGAAAAGGGTTTAATAAAGAATTAAACTAAAAGTCAACTGTTAAATCAACACTTGATTTAACAAACCGGTCATATCACATACGACCTGACCAATAGAAAAATGCCCGATTATACAAATATCCTTATGGGCTTTATCAACATGTACCAAAAGAATAAGATGCATGATCAAATGAACATGTCAGGATAAAGTAAATCAGATAGTATACTATCATGTCGAGCAATAAAGTCATATATATATACACACACACACACACACACATATACATGTCCAAGCATCCACTATACATATAATGCCGTCTAGGGCATACATATACCCAATAGATCTGAGGGCCAATTGAGGAATTTGGGATTTAGATTGTCTTGATGGACACCGGTCCTGCCATGATGAGGATTCTGTGAGGATGACATGTTTTCTCATACTCCGCATTTATTTGATATGCATTGTTTCATGTATTAGTAGTACCTGAAAGAGTACCTTTCATGACTGTTGCATATACATATTGCCATACTTATGCTATCAGATTACATGTGATAGATTATCGCTGTTAGTGCATACTTGCAATTATAGTATGATGTTATTTGCTATTCACGAGTTGGCAACTCACACCCGTTGTGCCATAGTGTTTTGCAGGTTTGATCCTCAGAGTAGTCGCGGTAGGGCGTCTTATTATCTCTACTTTTGCGGATTCCGGTACGGTTGGCTGTGAGGCCTTTTGCTTTAGGTGGGTTGCGGTTATCCGATGATGTACATTGTATATTTTTTATATCTAGTACTCTTCATCTACCACCTTCATGTATTGACTTAGAGACGAGTTGTGAGGATCGATGTATATTCTTATGACTCTAGTTGTCGTGCTCGTGTGAGCCGGCCTTTATTTATGTGGATTATCTCATTTCATCGCTACGGCGTCATATATCTGTTGTGGTGGTTGTTTCCACCGTTGGGCGAGATTTTCTCCCGTTTTGGGATGCTTTACTTATATCTTATGTTTGTACCCGTTTCGGGGCTAGATTTTAGAAAGGAGATGCTGCCGGAATTTTTATGAAAACAAACTTAAGTTTAAAGTTTTGCATCGAGATTTTTAAAGTGTTTTATCTTTTCCTTCTTGTAATGGTTTAGATTGCTGGGTTTTCGGCTTACTTAAATTGCGTTACGCCTGTTGACGTTACGTAGTCTAAGTGCCGGTCCTGTGCTTAAATTGGGTAGTGACAGGAAGATAAGCACCAATCAGCTACCGCATACTGCGCCTTGACTATGGTCAACAAACGCTGCACGAATACTAAATAACACTTATCTGAAATGACGGAGAGCTACGACTGGATTTTGTAGAAAAACTTTTAACGTAATGAACTTGATATCGTTATAGAATCTAGTGATTTGAAAAGGTGCGGTTTTTGTAGCTTTTGCTAGTTTTCCTAAAGAGGTTACTTCCGGTGAAGGGATCTCGGTTCTTTCCTCATCGAATGAGGTGCTGGATATTCATCAAGTAATACCACTATGCAAAGCAAGAACTAGAAAATCTATCAAAAACAAAACCGAGTGTGCTGTAGTATTTGCTGGTTTTGCTAAAGAGGTCACTCCCGATGAAAAGATCTCGGCTCTTTCCTCATTGACTGAGGTGCCGGATATTCATCAAGGAATACCACTTTGCAAAGTAAGAACTAGAGCTACCTTTTTTAAAATTTCGATTCTACAATATCTTTAGGTTTCTTTTCTTTCCATTAATCTCATTAATGAAGTCCCATCATTTATGTTTCCCTAAACATCACAGAAAAGAAACGAAAATAGAACGTACGCTTATACCATCCGGATTCGCCACGGGGCCCCGTCAATCACCATTAGGTTACTTAACTAATGGCAGAGCGGGGGCTGGATTGGCGCGGTTCCAAAACATAAGCAACGTTTATTATATATATATATATCATTCTTCTCACGCAGTTATATGATCACATCACAGACACAAGCAGCAGAAGTCAACATATGAAATATTGGATATTCTAGGAGGTCCGTGTTTTAAATTCAGCCAGTAATGAAAAACACGGATTCCACGGTCGTGATGAATAGCCAAACCCACATATCTAGACCCCTACGAGAGCAGCAAGCAACCCTGTCAATTCTAGAGTTAGGAGACCCTGTCTCGACTCCTCGAGATGGTCTCCTACTGGACTCTAGAACCCGGTTACTTGTGCTCCCCGCCTTAGGTCTATCCTAATGCGGAAAAGTAATCAATATACATCAATGGTGACATCATCCTCAACCCGGAAGTCTCCCAATAAAAGAATATTACATACAATTTTACATGAATGAAAATTAAAAAACTCTCATCTCACGTAAAACCCCCCGGCTATTCAATCACGACGATCCAATATAACATATCACAGCAACACATAAGATCATATGTCATCAATGTAAGTAAATATGCGTATCTCAAATGTCGTTGACATATAGCAACGAGATCGGGGATACCCCACATATTACACTTACTATAACATTTCAGAAATATAAAAATATTATTTTTGGAATTTAATATTAAAATAATATATTTCGCGAAAACTATTCGATTTGCGAATAGGGATTTTTCGTAAAATGGTATAAGTATATACCAATATTTGGAAATTTATCGGATATTAAAATGATTTATTTGTTTTAATGATATTTATCGGATTTTTGGCCAAATCCGCGTTTTTACATTTTTTCATGGCTTGTGCAAAATATCATGTGTATGTATTTCATTGAGTTTGTGTTAGTGGTTTGTGAGCTAAGTGAAAGAGAATGAGAAAGCAAAAGAAAAGAGAAGAAAAGAAAAACAAAGAGAGAAAAGGGTTTGAGTATGAAAAGAATAGAATTGATGTTTGGTTAAAAGAGAGATTTGTGAAAGAAAACAAAGAAAGACAAGGAAAAGAAAAACAAAAGGGAAGGAAAGAAAGGAGGCAGATATTTTTGTGTAGGAGGTGAGTGTAGGGTGTGAGAGAGTGAGCTTATGAGAGAGGGAAAGTGAGACTTTGCTTTCCATATTCCTTACCTCCCTCATGGTTTCCTTCATCAATTCTTCATCTCTTTTCTTCATCTTCATCAATCTCCTTCACTACCCCAATACTCCATCTCTAATTCCTTGCTAAACCCTATGCAACCTTCTTTAAAAACATGCACAACCTCATTGTTAACCCTTAGAACCTTTCAAGTTTGGATTTTGATGATTTTGGGCAACTCAAGAAGCTTCTTAGGATACAATTAAGGTAATCTCTCTACTTTAGTTTCGTATTTGCGTTAAATATCGTATTTTTAGTTTAGAAATCGATTTATTTAGGATTTGTGATCTTGATAATTTCCATGTTGTTGTTAAGTGTTAAGTTGAGGTGTAGTGAGGGTTTACAAGACTTTAAAGATGTTTTGCTGGCCAAGACCTAAGACTAGAACCCAAAACACAGAAGCTAGAATTTCCCGATATCGTATTTTGTGTGATTTGTGATAGGATTCTGAGATCTGCTCTAACCCGGAGGACTTGAGAATTTTTTTGCGAACACAGAGAGACGTGCAGGCAACATGGAAGCTACCCTAGAAACCCGAGCCAATTCCCTTTAGTTCTGGCCGCAAATTAATTCATTTGGCCGCAAATTGCGGCCACATCGGAGTGGAATCATGTGATTTTTATTCTGTAGCTTCCTTATCCTATATCTAGAGCAACCTGATATGTAAAATTAGCTAATTTTACCTGAGTCAAAATCTGGGATGGATTTCCTTAGTTGCTGAATTTCGTTTACCGATTTCTAAAACATGGTCTTTAGATTTGAGTTTGGATTCCGTCATTGGAAGTTTATACGTCAACGGATGAGGGTTATTAAGTTGAATTTGCATGCGAAGTTATAGGTTTTAACCTATGAGCGAATACGTGTGCCGTATCGGTTTTCAGATTGGTTTTAATTGCATTGCGATTGTGTGTCGAATTGTAGGTACTTCGCGTAGACTTTCGAGACGACGAAGCACATCGACTTCGGCTAAGCGAGGAGAATTGTTGTGAGTAGATTATATCTACGAGGGAAGTCGGGTGGAGGGCGTATAACATCCCGCAAACATTGATATGGAAGATCGTTTGATAATTATATTTTTGATACAGGATATGCTACGAACATGATTATAGGATTTATTAATTATAATATGATAGAAGTTGACACTGATGAATATATTGACATATGAGAAATGAAATGGGAAGTGAATCATGATAAGTACGAATTGAAAGAGAACAAGTATGAGTTGATAATAGTATAGGTGAGTTCGAGATCAATAAACACGACACGAGATTGAGATAGAGGTGTTGTGAAATTAATAAGATATGACGATTATACAAATGTGATTTGAGATATATGTGTGTATATTTATGAGTATAATGAGTAATATGCCGTACGAGACTTTAGACCCGTACCCTCATTATTGTATAGGTCGATAGATTCCCTATTCTGTTTGATGATGTAACATTTCAGAAAAATAAAATATTATTTTGGGAAATTGCAAACTTAAATAATAAATATTATGAATATTTTAATGGTGCGGTATAATTAAATACCGATAAATTGGAAATTATGGGAATTACTAAAAAGATGATGTTTTATAAGATTGAGCATTTATAGTTTTTTATATAATTAATTATATTACTTTTAATGCTAATAGCGATTAAATATCGCTAATCATGTATTAAGCTAGTTTTGTGCACATGGCATGCATCATGTCATATTTTGCATTTTTACATTTTCCTACCATGTCTTTTCTTTTTAGTTTCATGGTTTTGTTTTAGAATGAAAAGAAAAGAGAAGATAAAAGAAAAGATAAAGAAAAGAAAAAGGAAAATGGTTAGAATAATGGGTATGTGCATGAGAGAGAGAGAGAGAGGTGAGGGGTCAAACCTAAGTCTTGGCTTTTCTCCCCTTCATTATTTCCTTCACTCTTCCATCTCCTTCCGCAACCTTGGTTGCCTCCTCCCTCCTCAAACACCTCACTTCACCATCAAAAATTCATCAAAAGTCCATTCCCACTTGTTCATATCAGAATTTTGCATTATTATATTCCCCAATATTAATCATATTACAAATAAATAGGTGCTTTTGATCCATGTCTGCTACATAGTTGCAGGTTACAGGTTCTCAGAACAATACAGTGAAATTCAGGAAAAGACGCTACAAATGTGAGACTACGACCAACAAATAGATGACTATGTATGATGCCGCCTACAGTTTAAGGAACAAACGAAAATCAGCGAACGGTTCAATGCACAAAGGCGGTACAAGATTCAAGACTTCAACGCGAAGCATACGGTAAAAGTCCACATAATTCTGCACTGTTGGAAATTTGGAAGAAAGTAGAAAAGATTCTAAGAGACCAAGTGAAGAAAACAGAAGATAAAAGCAACTTGAAGAAACCCTGAAGAATTGGGCCCATGAGCCCACCAAATGGCAGCGGATCCGCGGCTAAACAGGCTATTCTGCCGCGGTTCCGCGGCCGTGCAATGCACGTGTCGGTGCAGGTGTCGGTGCTTTGACTCGGTCTTTGGGATTGTTTTGTAATTTTATGTATGGATCAGAATGTAAACCTAGGGTTTTCCTATCTATAAATAGGAAGATGCCTCCTCTAGTTTGTGTGCCTCTTTTTGGGTGCCTATTTTGAGATGCCTCTCTTTAGTTCTTAATCTCTTTTCAATTTCTAGATTTAATTCACATTTTGTAATGAATCGTTGAGAGGTCATCAATAAATGTATTTTTTTTAATTTTTATCTTGCATTCTTTTTACCTGCAATTTTAATTCCTGCAATTTTTATCTGTTCTTTTATTATCTGCAATTTAATTTTCTAATATTAAAAATTATAAAAATGAATTTGATTGTCACCTTCCTAATGAGTGAGTAATTCCTCACTTGTTAGGGTTAGGATAGGGAAGGTTTGAGAGAAGGAATTTTTTCTCTCTTCTTTCTTTGCCCAAATAATTTTATTTAAAGGACTCTCTTTAAATCAACCATAATCCGCTCACTATGGCACCCTATCCTACAAGATAGTGGTGATTCCCTAGTTAGACCGGTTGTAGTTGAATTAATCAGAGGTTAGGTCTAAGAGCCAAGAACGGACGGACAAGGACCAAAGGGAAGAAACTTAGTTTCTTCCTAGTCGTGCTAATCCCCGTTGTTGACTATTACCCTAACACCTATATTCTTAATTAGGGCATTGATAAAAGCGAGAAGAAACCCTTTTTCGAATTAGCCTAATCCTAACCCTAGCAAACTTTTTATCGACTTTTATCTCATTCTTAGATCTTAAAATAAAACCACCAACTTTTTGGACTTAACTCGTTAAAACATAAAGAAAAGGAATCATTCTCCCTGTGGATCGATCTGTACTCAACCGGCTAGCTACCAAGTGACACCATTATTGATTGCGGTATATTCTTAACTTTGATTTTAAAACGCACGTACGCAATAGCACTACCAATGAAATGGCGTCGTTTCCGGAGAGACGGTAGTCCCTTTCTTTGCGTAATTTCGGGTTAAAAAAATTATAAAAATTGAATTTTTTTAAAATAAAATAAAATAAAATAAAAAAATCATCTAGTTCTTTTTGAAAGGCTTTTGTGCAGGTGTGCAGGAAAAGAAGACGGACAGATTCAGATCTGGAAAAAACCTATTGAACAAATCAATAAACAGAAGATCTGAACAGACAGAGGAGAATCATAACAAAAAACAGAAAATTTTTGGAGATCCAAACTAACAGAACCACCGCAGAACCGCGGCGGATATATGCAGTTGACCGCGGAACCGCGGTCAACTAGTGACGTCAGCATCCCAAAATTCTTTGTAAGTATTTTTGTCCTCTCTTCTACCCTCTGAACTCCACTGAAAATTTTTCCTGCAGGGTTCTTTGCGCAAAATTCTTCTCCCTCTCCAATAAATTGTTTTTGTGCAGGATTCTTTGCACTGCCAAATAAAAAAAATTGCATGTGTTTTAGATTTTTGGTGTGTTAACTGCTTTGCATAATTAATACGGACTCTAAGGGGCTATAACACCAATTAAGATTGGGTGGGTATTTCATTACCCTTCCTAAGACCCCAGAAATCACTAAAAGCATACGCATTATCCTTGCGCTTAATTAAAAAATATTTAGACTCGGCCAACTAAGGACTGTCGTGCTCATTTGGATAGAGGAAGGTTGTGGGCAATCAGTCGTTTATCTAAACCTGACTTTGTGGTGCCTAGGCTAGACAAGTGAGAAAGGTAATTTTAAAAGGCCCGTCTCACGGTGATTTGTGAGCGGATCCCTCATTTCTTCACTTGTGCTTACCTGGCCACAATTGGCGGTGAAGAGGCGATTTGAGGGATATCTCACAACTTGTCGCTTTAGAACAGTTAGGAGCAGTCTAGTTGACTTAGGAGACCCTAGCTTTAGGCTTGATTGTGCATGTATAAATTGTGATTGTTTGAAATTGTGCCGTAGTTCCGTACAAAATTTTGCAAAACTCTTTCTAAAAAAACACTTTCATAAATTTCAAAACTCCAAAAACAACCAATATTTTTTTTAAATAAATAAAAAAAATCATCATATTCTTTTTCTTCTCCTTTCTCACATCATGGGTACCCCACCTCACAAAACTCTTGCCGAACTTTGTTACCCTCAACCAGACATTACTTCCTACGCACATTGCTTTGGTCGAATTTCGGCCGACCCCTCCATGCCCAAAATTTCTTTGAAAGATCGAATAGACGCGTCTATGAGAAACAGTTGGACTCCGCAATCCACTTTGTATCAACCGTTTCAACCTTCACCACCTTCTTATGTTGATACTCCTTTTGAGAGTCCGGTAGTAACTCCGAAACCCATATCTATTGCTGAACATATTGAACAATCTCGTAGCCGATCTTTCACTCCTTTTAACACTTCCAGTTCTTAGGATCAACAATTCCATTCACCTTTTTATCCAAATGTTGATCCTAAAATTGTCCAACCATTCAATTCCTATCCATCTTACCCAACTGTTGCACCTTCCCTAGACATTGCTTCTACACAACCATTTGGGAGTTTCCAGAATCCAAACAACTTTGAATTTTTTACTGAAACCCCTTCACAACCCATGTCTAGTCTGGAACAGTCGTTGGAAGATTTTATGGTAACGTCAAGACAACATATGATGGATCTGAATGCGTCCATGGCCACCCTTATACAACCTCATGACCCGGTAGCTAGTTTCCAACTAGCTCCAAATTTTCCAATGTATGATGAGGCGGTTGGAAAGATTGAGAATTTGAGTGGTGAGAGTGAGTTGTACACACTTTCAAATCAAACCTCCCCATCCCCAATTGAATCCCATAACTCCGGTTTTGAATGTCTATCAAGTGTTCCAAATGATTCACTAGTTGAAGATAAAACATCTAATGAGTTGTGCGACTTTGTAGTGTTTGATTTACCTGATTGTGAAGGGTCCCTTTCGAGTGAAATCACCACCAATCCTTTTGACCTCTACACCTCCACTCTAGAACCTGAATTGATTAATATCCATGCTTTTGATGAGGTGTCTGAGAAATTTAATTTTCACTTGATCGAGGATATTAACGCTGGGAATATTTTGGATGATGAACCCACAAATTTGGATGAGTTTTTCTTTCCAATTCATCATCCCGAGACATTAAATGTTTCTCCTGAACTTCATATGTGTCTTGAATTTGATGAGAATTGCATGGATAAGCTAAATTTTGAGGAGAGTATTGAGGATAGTATTGAGGATGAACCAGTTTTGTTTGATGAGTCGGATTTTCCAATTCATCCTCCTGAACCTTTAACTGTTACACTTCCTAAATCAATCCCCTTCATCCTTTCTGTCATTCCGACCGCGCAAGAAACCGTATCCCTTTCATTTTCAATGTCTGCTTTACCAAGTTCGACGTACCCATGTTTTCTTATGAATCTTGATGGATTTGAACTCATTTCTCAGTGGGTTGATAGATTAGCACAATCGCTTTTTACACATCGGTCATTAAAATTGTGTTAATTTATACACTCCATCTCCACCCTCAAATTCGTATTCAACTTCTTTCTCCCACTTTCTCAGGTTCCTCTTCTGTTCTTCCTATAATTTCAGTGAGTGTTGATGAATCACAATCCGATAATTCAAGTTTGATCATTCCAGAAAGCCAACTTGATTTGGATACTTTTGAAAATGAGGTAGATGAGTTTTTCGAGTCTCCTACCTCCATAATTTTTGAAAAATCAAGTATGATAAATTCTGGCACAAAACTTACTAACAACAAAATGTTCAATTACATCGATGAGAGTTTTGAAGAACTTTTTGCTGACGAACTTGCATTCCTAAACGACACGGATTCTGTGATTAATCAACCCCCACCTGAAGTAGTCGAACCACTACCATTTCTTTTTCCTTCCGCCATTCTTCCCCTCCACTGAGACTGTATACTGCTTCTATCTCCATATGGTCTCGTGCGTTTCTCATTTCTTTTCTCTACACTCCATTCTTTCACCAACCACACCATTATAACGATAAAATTTTTGAATGGTTGGTGCTAACCTTTGGCCTGTGTAAGGCCTTGTATAGCTTGATACTGTGTTTTTTCTCCTCCCTAACTCTGAACTTTAATGCTTCAACAGTGGAAACATTGTTTTACTTAAATTTTGGGGGGTCCTTTTGTGTATATATATTTTGTTTTCTTTTTCTGTTAATAATAAAAAAACATGGGAGTGCCAACAATATTGACCCTCTTGGTGTAGCCTGACAGTGAGGGCACTATCAAGTTTAAGTTTGGGGGTGTGCTCGGTAAGATTTCTTCCTTCGCATTCATATGTATATTTTTGCATTTGCATACTTATTTTAAAACCCATAAAAATCAAAAATTAAAAAATTATAAAAATTGAAAAGTTCAATTTTGGCCATATTTGACTTAAGTTTAACATGACGGTTGAATAGTAGGGAATAACTAGATCCTAAACTTAGTAAATTAAAAACCCTAAAAATAACCTTTCTTAAAGTTTAACGGTAGAAAATATATGTCCTTGTAGTTTATTTAGAAATAGGCAAATTTTGAGTTCAGTTCTTGGGCTAAGTCAAAATAAGGGAAGAGTATCGAAATTTTTATTGAAGTGTAAGTCTGAATAATAATTCCGAACCTTTAGTCTAAATTCTGAAAATATATACCCTACAACTCGCACATACACGCACCTTGAAACTTGGGATAGTAGAGGATATCTTGAAATGCTCTTGTCTAAAATCCTTAGTATGAGAAAAAATTAGAGTATAATTGTGAAATGAGAGATATAAAAAATGTACACTTGTTTTGTAATTACTTAAAGTTGCATAAAATAAAAAAATATAGCGAGGGTGCTTTATCACCTAGTGCCTTAGACCAACTGGTTTGGGAGTCACTGCTAAGCCTTGGGTATTACAAGACGAGGAATTACGCCTAAATGCGCAAAAACATTTTGTAATCGGTCGTTATTACCTCAAAAAGTATTAACGGTCGCATGAAGGATGTGTGAGCAATTTCATTTAAAATTCACCAACTAAAAGTATTTTGGAAGATGGACAAGAGTATGATAGCTAGAATTGAATTTCCAAGTGTAGGGGTAATACATACACACACGTAAAGGTATATGATTGGGGTTTGGATGAGAGATAGGAATGAAAGATAGGGCTTATACCTTCATTAAAGATGATAAAAATTCCTAAGTTGAGATGGAACCTTAGAAGGAAAATTCAAAAGATGTTAAAAGCTAAATAAATTTAAAGAACATATACGATCTTAAGTTAAATGATAAGTGAGTGTGAAAAATACGGGTTGATGATTTCTAAAGTTAAAGATAATAGAATTTCTTGCTAGAACACCGAATTGAAGAATGAAAGTCAATAGGCCAAATTGATTGGATTTTGTGGGTAGTATCCGCTGAAAACCCTGAGGAGACAACACTACTCCTACTAGGGACGCCTAGAGGTTTAACGTCTTGTTGCACGAGCTCGGTGGAATCGCGATTCCCTGGAAAAGTGAGGATAGGATTTTTCGAGAATAACATTGGTTTTGCTCGGGATGAGCAAAAGATAAGTTTGGGGGGATTTGTTTATATCAGAATTTTGCATTATTATATTCCCAAATATTAATCATATTACAAATAAATATGTGCTTTTGATCCATGTCTTCTACATAGTTGAAGGTACAGGTTCTCTGAACAATACAGTGAAATTCAGGGAAAGACGCTACAAATGTGAGACTACGAGCAACAAATAGATGAATGTGTATGATGCCGCCTACAGTTTAAGGAACAAATGAAAATCAGTGAACAGTTCAATGCACAAAGGCGGTACAAGATTCAAGACTTCAACGCGAAGCTTACGGTAAAAGTCCACATAATTCTGCACTGTTGGAAATCTGGAAGAAAGTAGAAAAGATTCTGAGAGACCAAGTGAAGAAAACAGAAGATAAAAGAAACTTGAAGAAACCCTAAAGAATTGGGCCCATGAGCCCACCAAATGGCCGCGGATCTGCGGCCAAACAGGCTATTCTGCCGTGGTTCCGTGGCCGTGCAATGCACGTGTCGGTGCAGGTGTCGGTGCTTTGACTCGGTCTTTGGGGTTGTTTTGTAATTTCATGTATGGATCAGAATGTAAACCTAGGGTTTTTCCTATCTATAAATAGTGATCAGTCGAAAATACTGCATCTTTTAACCGGCAATTTTCCTACCAGTTGCACTCATCTAGAAGTGTTCGGCATTCATATAGCACATATTAGCAAATCAGTCGTTAAATATCAGATTGCATGTGTTAGACTTTAAAACCGGCACTATAAAGGAAATTGACTGCATTTCATAGCATGGCATCATTCCTATATACCGCAACTTGTGTTTCGAAGTCTGTGCAGGACATTACATAAGATCAGTCAAATTTACAAACGAAGACTGTTAAAAAGACGCCAACTCATGGATTTGGAATCTGGTATTGATCTAAGAAGCATTGAGATATTCAACATATCAGAAAATACATCAAAGTACAGAAGCAAACATACTATGAAGTATGAAGCACCAAGGAAGCCACTTGGCCGCGGAACCGCGGGTGGAGCCGCCTTGCGCCGCGGTTCCGCGGCGGCTTGTCCTCTTCAGCACCTCAAAATTGCTTCATAACTCTTCCCTCAGCTCCAACATCTCATAAAACCACTGCAAATTCCAGAAAGATCCTGAAGCTTCTGCCTGATCAGCAAGCCATTAGGTTCCTAACTGAACACCCAAGCTTCTTCAACAAGCTTTACTTAAACTCTATTAAGGATCTAGAACCTTCCCCCTAACCTCCTAGCTTAGGGTAGAAGCTAATCCCTTAACTAACTACTTCTAGAAGCCTCTTCCTCTAACTAACTTTTGGAGGGAAAACTCAAATTTGAATTCCTAGACCTAGGGTTTGGAAAACCTATAAATAGACCCCTAAGCTCACTTGTTGAAGGCTAATCTTTAATCAATCATTAGTGGTTGAATCCTTAGTTGATCAATCTCTAATTTTCCCCATTCTTCATCTTCCCCAATTTCCACCCACAAGTCTAGTGACAAGGCTTGTGTCAAAACCCTAACCCTAATCCAATCCAAAATCAAGAAACTTCAAGATTCTTTGAGTGCAAGCCAAGCAAGTCTTCAAGATCCTTTAGAAGCGGAACCGGATTTCAACGGAGCACGAGATCGAAGCGATCCAAGAATCAAGAAACCGAGCGATGCAAGATTCGACGAGCGAAGTTCCTACCTCTTGTAAATCTTGAGAGTTGTAACTACTTGTTGATGTAATAAAGGTGAAGATTCTTTAAACTTGTTTATATTTCAATTCGAGCATTATGCTTATATTTCGATTCTTGAATATGTACTTTGTGATGATGCTTTAATAAAACTCCGCTCGTGGAGGAATCGAAACAATTGTAAAATGATGATGTTGATGAATTGTTAAACGTTTTCTTAAGTCTTAAAACAATTGTAAATTCTTGAAAATCGATTGATCGATGATCTAGATCGATGCGAATGTGTTCTTGATTCCTTTCGCACGATCTAGAGATCAACAATTGATCATTCGACTTTCAAGAAGCTATCTTGTGAATGTTATTCATCGAAAGGACAAAGGATAGGATGAGGAACCCTAATTCTTCGCAAGATCCTTGATCCTCGATGAATTCTACATCGATTTATCATCAATTTGTTAATAGATAAGAAATCGTATTCTTGAATCTTCATCACATCCACAATTTACTCGATTCCTACGAGCTTTACTTCAAATCTTGAAACCCTAAAGTGATTGGAATTCTATCGAAACTCGATTCTCGATGTTTATCATTTTCTTGATTCTTGATTAGAATAGTGATACTTGAAACTCATCGATAAAAATCTTGAATCATGTTTTCTTTTCTTTTCTATTAAGTTTTCGATTCAAACAAATCAAAATACGAACGAATCACACAATCCCTGTGGACAATCCGCACTCACTAATGATCTGCAATCCGACACCGTTATTGATTGCGGTCAAATAATTCTTTGATTGTGAATTCTATTTTCTAAACCGACACACAAAGAAATTAAGATCAATCAAATGGCGTCGTTGCCGGGGATCGCTCGCTAATTCGTTTTATATTGAAATTTGAATTGAAAGATTTATTCCATTATAATTTTGTAATCAAAATACTAAACGATTTGTTGTGGTTCATTGCAAGGAAATATGGAGCTGCTGTGCAATTTAAATTTTTTTTTGGAAATTTCCAGAGAGCTGGAGGAATCAACAGCAAGCTGCTGTTAAAATTTTGTGCAGGGATCTGTACATACGACCGCATTTCCGCTGTGGGAGCCCTCAATAGCGGCGGTTCCGCGGCTTGGTGAAGCCCTCTCAGTGCAAAAATTTCACAGTAAGCTTCTTACTTTCTTATCTCCTTCTCTGTCTGCTCCAATTAACATTTTGTGCAGGTTTCTTTGCAAAAATCGCAGCGCCACGCAAAAAGCAAAATTAAATTGTGCTTGTTTTGATTTTTGTGGTTGTTTGCATAATTAATACGGACATTAAGCGGCAAAGACCAAATCCAGATTAGGTGGGGAGTTCATTACCCTTCCTAAGCCCCGAAAATCGCAAAATTGCATTCTCATTTACCCGAATTAACTAAAAAAGATCTAGAGATGACTCTAAGGACCGTCGCGCTCACTTAGGACAGAAGAAGGCCGTGGGTAATTCATTGCTTTTCCGCTTTTCTCTTGTGATGTCTAAGGTAAGTGTGTCGAAGGCTAGTGGTTACTTAATTAGGCCCACTACTTACGTAGTGGAGAACCTCCCACTTACCTGGCACTTACCTGGCCACAGGAGAGACAAAGAGGCAGTGGAGGATTTATCCTGCGTCTTGTCTTCTGGCAATTAGGAGCGGTCTAGGGATTTGATCTAGGCGACCCCTAGAATTAGGGTTTTGTGTGTTGCATTTGTTGTGTTGCATCATATTTTCAAAAATCCGTCCAATTTTCAAAACAAACACCGCATTCATTCATTCATTACCCCTAATTATAAGCCACGCTGCTACTTGTACTAACCCTTTTCAGTACAAGATAGGCTGGACACGGGATTCTAGTGCCCGTTTAGTCCGCGTACCCTTTATCGACTCCGAAGTCGGTATTTCTCCATTTACTTCTTCTTTACCCACCACCACACCCACATCGATGGATCCGCCTCTATCGAATTTCTTTAACACTAATCTGCCGCCGTCCGTTGGTGCGCAGAATCCACCCCGCATCTCTCTCCAAGAGAGGTGCTATCCATTGCGAGGTCCTCTTTCGACCTGCTTATCCATTCGACCAGCCAACGGGGATAATTTTGAAATTAAACCCCAATACATCAACCTTTTACCCAAATTCCACGGACTCGAGACTGAGGATGCTTACGTTTTCATTACCAAATTTGAAAACGTATGTGCAATGATGGGTACGTCATAACTTTCAGTGGATGCTATGCGTCTACGTCTTCTTCCATTTACTTTGTGCGATATAGCCGAGAAGTGGCTATATAACACTACCGCACACTCAATCACGAATTGAGAAGAATTCGTTGCGGCATTCTTTAAGAAATTTTAGCCAATGCAAAAGACAGCTCGAATCCGTAGCGAACTGAATCAATTTATCCAGCTCCCTACTGAACCATGTTCAAAATGCTTTGAACGTTTCAAGGATCTATTGGTTCAATGTCCTCATCACGGCATCCCGAGATGGGATCTTGCCGAATCATATATGAGGGCATTAACCCAACCACTAAACAGAACCTTGAAAACATGTGTCAAGGTACCTTTATGACTAAGGATGATGGGGAAGCTTGAAAATTTTTAGAAGAGTTCGCTGAAAAATCACTACAGTGGGAGAGTGGAACCCAACCATTGAATAGGGGTGGCGTACACCAAATAGATGTGTCCATAGGTGTTCGAGCTGAGATGGCAGCAAAGCAAAAGAAGCTCGATGCTATGGAACACAAATTTTCTGCAGCCTCCCTAAACCCAATGTCACTCCCCAAAACTGTATGTGGCTGCTGTTCTGATCCGTCTCATTTAACGGAAGAATGTCCATTAAACTCTGTGTTTCTAGGTAACGAGCATACAAATGCCGCATTTCAAAGATCTAGAAACGATCCATACTCTTCCACGTACAATCAGGGTTGGAGGAATCACCCGAATTTTTCCTGGAACCAACAACAATCTCATCAAAACACGGTTACAAGCCAAAATAATTTCCAAAGGGCTCTTCCACCACAACAGCAACCACTTCAACTCACTCAGCACCCCTACCAGTCATAAAATTTCCACAACCAGGTCAACACTCCTGCACAGTCTAATCCTATGCAATTGACCGGTTCTGACGAGCTCCCTCAATTCACTCAAACCATGAAATCACTTTTGTCAAATTTCATAGAGGTTTCGGCTGAGGTTAGAACTTCCGTCAGTGAGATAAAGAAAAACTCAGCGTCCCAAGCTGAGAGTATCAGATCGATGGAAGCTGAAATCGCACGACTTAAAGCCGAGATGAGTGCGAGAGAAAAAGGGAAACTTCCTTCTCAACCCCTACCAAATCCTGGGCATTACAATGTAAATGCCATCACAACGTTGAGATCTGGAAGAGTGCTGAACAACCATGTCGGGGAAGGAATTGATGATATTGAAAATCCTATCAATAACACCCCGGCTGAGACCCTTCCTCACACACACACTTCTACTTCTGATCCTTGTTCTTCTACCCCACCACCTTCTCGCGAGCCTATTCTCCATTTCCCACTAGGCTCGACACCTCAGTATAGCCCTTCTAGTTCTCCACAGACAGTCCCCACTCCTCTTTTTGGATCACGTCTACCCCCTCTTCCTTCTCCTGTGATGGACCCGGTGCTTATTGCGAAAGCTCCTTACCCGAATCGGTTAAGGGGTAACAGATCGAGTCCTCATATGGAGAAAATTATGAAAATGTTCAAACAGGTTAACATCAACATCCCTCTCCTAGATGCGATTCAACAAGTCCCCGCTTATGCGAAAATTCTTAAGGACTTGTGCACTAGGAAGAGGAAGACTTAAGTGCCGAAGAAGGTCTTCATGTCTAATAATATTAGCACTGCTTTTATCCCTCAGCTACCAAAGAAACGTAAGGACCCAGGATGTCCTACAATATCGATTTCTATTGGGGGTAAAAACATAAATCGTGCTCTTTTAGACCTTGGCACAAGTGTTAACCTACTTCCATATTCTGTATATGAGCAACTAGGGATTGGAGAGTTGAAACCTGCTCACTGCACTCTCCAAATGGCAGACCGTTCAACCACAAAACCAATGGGTGAACTAGAGGATGTGTTGATAAAGGTCGGGGAATTTGTATTCCCTGTAGACTTCATTGTACTCGACACACAGCCTGCAGCAAACCCCCGGGGCCAAATTCCGGTGATTCTGGGTCGTCCTTTCCTTGCCACTTCCAACGCTGTTATTAACTTTAGAAATGGTTCAATGAACTTATCATTTGGAAATATGACCATTGAACTAAAAATCTACAAAGTTGGAAGTCAGCCATCAGAACCCTCTGCTCATATTCTCGATGTGTGCTCTGTCTACGAGATCGCTCCCGATAGTTGCGGAGTTGAGGAATTTTGCTTTACTGATCTCGACGACATTACCACATCTCTGTTTGAACTTACACATGATCTTAGTGATGACACTTTTCCTACACTTGAGTCCTGCACTCCTGACTTTTCTCCACCCGAGTCTGTATCTTTCATAGGCTCTGAGCTTCTTTGTAATTCCAACAATCACTTGATGATCCCTCCTTCTATCATTTCTCCGCACGAATTAGATCTCAAAATTTTACCTTCTCATCTTAAATATGCTTATTTAGGTGAGAAGGAGTCTTTACCGGTTATCATATCCGCTTCTCTAGCATCAGAGCAAGAGAATGCACTTTTATCGGTATTGAGATCTAATAAAGAGGCATTTGGTTGGACTATGGCGGACATCAAAGGGATTAGTCCCTTGATTGTTGAACATCATATACCTATGATGGATGATGCCAGACCAACCCGAGAACCACAAAGACGGTTGAATCCCGTCATGAAGGAAGCGGTGATGAAAGAGATCATCAAATGCCTAGATAATGGTATTATTTACCCCATCTCCGATAGCCAATGGGTGAGTCCTATACATGTCGTTCCTAAGAAATCCGGCATCACTGTTATAACCAATGAGGCAAATGAGTTGATTCAGACACGCGCCCAAACTGGGTGGCGTGTATGTATTGATTATAGAAAACTCAATGCTGCCACGAGGAAAGACCAGTTTCCTCTACCTTTCATTGATCAAATGCTGGAACGCTTAGCAGGACGAGAGTATTATTTTTTTATGGACGGATACTCAGGCTATAATCAGGTCCCCATCACCAAAAAGGATCAAGATAAAACCACTTTTACTTGTCCTTTTGGTACCTTTGCTTACAGTCGCATGCCCTTTGGGTTATGCAATGCTCCCGCTACATTTCAGCGGTGTATGATGGGGATATTCTCTGACATGGTAGAGAATTTTCTGGAGATCTTTATGGACGATTTCTCGATTTTTGGAGACTCTTTTTCTGATTGCCTGTCGAATCTGGACGCAGTTCTTACTCGTTGCGAAGAGAAGAACTTAACCTTGAACTGGGAAAAATGTCATTTCATGGTCCAAGAAGGAATTGTTCTTGGACATGTTATTTCACAGAAAGGCATTGAGGTTGACAGAGCTAAGATAGATGTCATTCAAAACCTCCCTCATCCCAAAAGCGTCAAAGATATTCGATCTTTCCTTAGCCATGCATGCTTTTATAGGAGATTCATTAAGGATTTTAGCAAAATTGCTAGACCTTTAACTCTTCTCCTGGCCAAGGATACGACCTTCCACTTTGACTCGGACTGTGAGACAGCTTTCGACTCACTTAAACACTCACTCACTTCAGCCCCCGTTCTATCATCTCTAAATTGGGACTACCCCATTGAGCTGATGTGTGACGCATCCGACTTTGCAGTAGGTGCAGTCTTAGGACAGCACATTGAAAAGATGCCACACGTGATCTACTATGCGAGTAAGACCCTGAATGATGCTCAAATCAATTATACAACCACCGAAAAAGAACTTTTGGCGGTTGTATTTGCATTAGAAAAATTCAGGCCTTACATAATTGGCTCACCTATAGTTGTGTACACTGACCATTCCGCCTTAAAACATCTTCTGGCGAAGAAAGATGCTAAAGGTCGACTAATACGCTGGATCCTTCTACTACAAGAATTTGATCTTGTTATTAAAGATAAGAAAGGATGTGAAAACGTAGTAGCCGACCATCTTTCACGCATCTCTTCTTCCCCTGTGACCCAGCCGATCAATGATTCATTTCCCGATGAACAACTCTTGAGCGTATCCAATGAACCTTGGTTCAGGGATATTGTGAACTATCTTGTCACGGGACTTATACCCAGCGATTGGTTAAAACAGGACAAATACCATTTTCTATCCCAAGTAAAACACTTTTACTAGGACGATCCATATTTGTTTAAGTATTTTCCTGATCAGATCATTCGCCGGTGTGTCCCGAAAGAAGAGTTCAAGAGTGTTCCTTCTTTTTGTTATGATCAGGCCTGCGGGGGTCACTTCGGTCCTAAAAAGACGGCGGAGAAGGTTTTGCAATATGGGTTTTATTGGCCGACCTTATTCAAGGACGCATTTGACTATTGCAAAACCTGTACACAATGTCAGTACACGGGTAGAATCTCCCGGAGAAATGAAATGCCTCAGCAACCCATTCTGGTTGTTGAAATTTTCGATGTTTGGGGCATTGATTTTATGGATCCCTTTCCCAACTCCTTTGGGAATTTGTACATACTGCTGGCGGTTGATTATGTCTCAAAGTGGGTTGAATCCATTCCATGTCGCACTAATGACAGGAAATTTGTCATTAAGTTCTTAAAAGAGAATATCTTTTCGCGATTTGGACACCCACGCGCTATCATTAGCGATAATGGGACACATTTCTGCAACAGGTCTTTTGAGACTCTGATGCGGAAATACTCAATCAACCACCGACTTTCTACACCCTATCATCCCCAAACTAGCGGGCAGGCTGAGATCTCAAACAGACGGATCAAACTAATCCTGGAGAAGACTGTTGCTAAGAATAGAAAAGACTGGTCGACCAAACTGACGGATGCTCTTTGGGCATTCCGAACTGCATTTAAAACCGACCTAGGGATGTCTCCATATAGGATAGTGTTTGGGAAGGCATGTCACATACCTGTCGAGATTGAGCATAAAGCATTGTGGGCTATTAAGGAAATAAATTTTGATCTAAACCAAGCCTGCAACTTTCGGAAGCTGCAAATAAATGAGTTAAGCGAACTCCGCGATGAAGCTTATGATGACGCCGTGATCATAAAGAATAGGACCAAGGTTTTTCACGATAAAAATATTCTGTGGAAAACATTTTCACAAGGTCAATAAGTTCTTCTTCACGATTCACGACTATACCTTCACGCGGGTAAGCTTCGATCTCGGTGGAAGGGACCTTTTGTTGTGCGGTCTGTATACCCGCACGGGGCAGTAGAAGTAGAAAATGTTAAAAACGGCACATTTTTCAAAGTGAATGGACATAGAATAAAGCCGTATTTTTCCACAGACCCCACGGAGGAGCTCCTGTTCTTACAGGAGCCATTTTATTTGGATTAAAATTCCTCCTTCTCACCTTCATGTCCGGTATATCATTGCATCATCTTTTGAATGAAGGTGAGTGAAAATAGTAAGTTTGGGAGAGATTCTTCACTTATATATTTTGCCCCCACTAATAAATTCCTCCCAGGCTTACAGGTTTTGTAGATATAACGGTTGGCAACAGTGAGGACACTGTTGAAAACAAGTTTGGGGGAGGTTTGTGCTTATTTTTGCATCATTTGCATATCATTTGCATAAGCACAAAACATTTCATTAAAAACTTATAAAAATTTAAAAAATTTCAAAATCCATAAAAATTTAAAATTTTCAAAATATAAAAATATTTTAATATTTAACATTTTTTGTACATAAATAAGATAATGAAAGTTTAGATAGTGAAAAATTACATCCATGAGATTTGAAAATTTTAAGAAAACTAAGAAAATTAGAAGTTTTCTTATACGAACTAGTAATAAGTAGTTATGAGCCGTTGTCCCAAGGTTTAGTAAGATGAAGAACGTCACTAATCTGAGGATAAAAATAAGTCTGAAAAATAGTTTCTATTCTGGAAGCCAAAAATTTTGAACGCTAATACCCTGCTATTCGCACTTACACACGTCTTAAAGCCTGGGATAGTAGAGGATACCTTGAAATGCTCTTGTCTTAAAGCCAAAAGTATGAAGGAAATAAAAAATGAAGAAAATATAAAGTGGCGAGAAAAATGGACACTGGTTTTGTTATCGCCAAGGCAGCAATAAAAAAATATAGCGAGGGTGCCTCTTCACCTAGTGCCCTAAGGCCAACTGGTCTGGGAGTCACTGCTAAGCCTTAGGTGGTGCAAGACGAGGAAAATACACCAAGTAAGCAAGCACAGAAGTAATCGGTCGGTTAGTACCTCAAGAAGTATTAACGGTTGCTTGAAAGTGTGTGAGCAATCTCATCTAAATATTCATTAATTAATAAGTACTGAGGCTTATGGGCAAGAGTATGATAGCTTGAATTGAATTCTCCAGGTGTAGGGATGTCTTTACACACACGCAGGGTTATATGATCGATGTTTGGAAGAAAGATAGGAATGAAAAATAAGACGATGTTTTATTGAGGGAGGACGTGATTTCCAACATCTTTTCATGACTATTAAGATATGGCTCATGACAACCGAAAAGCTAGCTTAGTTGGAAACCCTAATTTTCGAAGCTTTTCTTTTACAATTCTTTTCTTTAAATGTAATATTCATGATCTTCTTTTTATTATTGGATTTTGTGGGTGCAATCCGCTGAAAACCCTCAGGAGACAACACTCCTCCTACTAGGGACACCTAGAGGTTTAAAGGCTTGTTGCACGTGCTCAATGCAATCGTGTTGCCTACGAAAGTGTGCTAGTTAGTTTTTCTCTTTCTCTATTTTCTCCTTCTTTTTTAAATAAAAATTCGGTCGATACGATCGAAAATAAGTTTGGGGGAATTTGATCAGTCGAAAATACTGCATCTTTTAACCGGCAATTTCCCCACCAGTTGCACTCATCTAGAAGTGTTCGGCATTCATATAGCACATATTAGCAAATCAGTCGTTAAATATCATATTGCATGTGTTACACTTTAAAATCGGCACTATAAAGGAAATTGACTGCATTTCATATCATGGCATCATTCCTATATATCGCAACTTGTGTTTCGAAGTCTGTGCAGGACATTATATAAGATTGGTCAAATTTACAAACGAAGACAGTTAAAAAGATGCCAACTCATGGATTTGGAATCTGGTATTGATCTAAGAAGCATTCAGAGATTCAACATATAAGAAAATACATCAAAGTACAGAAGAAAACATACCATGAAGTATGAAGCACCAAGGAAGCCACTTGGCCGCGGAACCGCGGCCGGAGCCGCCTTGCGCCGCGGTTCCGGCAGCTTGTCCTCTTCAGCACCTCAAAATTGCTTCATAACTCTTCCCTCGGCTCCTACATCTCATAAAACCACTGCAAATTCCAGAAAGATCCTGAAGCTTCTGCCAGATCAGCAAGCCAGTAGGTTCCTAACTAAACACCCAAGCTTCTTCAACAAGCTTCACTTAAACTCTATTAAGGATCTAGAACCTTCCCCCTAACCTCCTAGCTTAGGGTAGAAGCTAATCCCCTAACTAACTACTTCTAGAAGCCTCTTCCTCTAACTAACTTTTGGAGGGAAAACTCAAATTTGAATTCCTAGACCTAGGGTTTGGAAAACCTATAAATAGACCCCTAAGCTCACTTGTTGAAGGCTAATCTTTAATCAATCATTAGTGGTTGAATCCTTAGTTGATCAATCTCTAATTTTCCCCATTCTCCATCTTCCCCAATTTCCACCCACAAGTCTTGTGACAAGGCTTGTGTCAAAACCCTAACCCTAATCCAATCCAAAATCAAGAAACTTCAAGATTCTTTGTGTGCAAGCCAAGCAAGTCTTCAAGATCCTTTAGAAGCGGAACCGGATTTCAACGGAGCACGAGATCGAAGCGATCCAAGACTCAAGAAACCGAGCGATGCAAGATTCGATGAGCGAAGTTCCTACCTCTTGTAAATCTTGAGAGTTGTAACTACTTGTTGATGTAATAAAGGTGAAGATTCTTTAAACTCGTTTACATTTCAATTCGAGCATTATGCTTATATTTTGATTCTTGAATATGTTTTTTGTGATGATGCTTTAATAAAACTCCGCTCGTGGAGGAATCGAAATAATTTTAAAATGATGATGTTGATGAATTGTTAAACGTTTTCTTAAGTCTTAAAACAATTGTAAATTCTTGAAAATCGATTGATCGATGCGAATGTGTTCTTGATTCCTTTCGCATGATCTAGAGATCAACAATTGATCATTCGACTTTCAAGAAACTATCTAGTGAATGTTATTCATCGAAAGGACAAAGGATAGGATGAGGAACCCTAATTCTTCGCAAGATCCTTGATCCTCGATGAATTCTACATCGATTTAGCATCAATTTTCTAATTGATAAGAAATCATATTCTTGAATCTTCATCACATCTACAATTTACTCGATTCCTACGAGCTTTACTTCAAATCTTGAAACCCTAAAGTGATTGGAATTCTATCGAAACTCGATTCTCGATGTTTATCATTTTCTTGATTCTTGATTAGAATAGTGATACTTGAAACTCATCGATAAAAATCTTGAATCATGTTTTCTTTTCTTTTCTATTAAGTTTTTGATTCAAACAAATCAAAATACGAACGAATCGCACAATCCCAATGGACGATCCGCACTCACTTATGATCTACAATCCGACACCGTTATTGATTGCGGTCAAATAATTCTTTGATTGTGAATTCTATTTTCTAAACCGACACACAAAGAAATTAAGATCAATCAAATAGGAAGATGCCTCTCTCTAGTTTGTGTGCCTCTTTTTGGGTGCCTCATTTGAGATGCCTCTCTTTAGTTCTTAATCTCTTTTCAATTTCTTGATTTAATTCTCATTTTGTAATGAATCGTTGAGAGGTCATCAATAAAGGTATTTTTTTTTTCTTGCATTTTTTTTTATCTGCAATTTTAATTCCTGCAATTTTTATCTGTTCTTTTATTATCTGCAATTTAGTTTTCTAATATTAAAAATTATAAAAATGAATTTGATTGTCACCTTCCTAATGAGTGAGTAATTCCTCACTTGTTAGGGTTAGGATATGGATGGTTTGAGAGAAGGAAATCTTTCTCCCCTCTTTTCTTTGCCTAAATAATTTTATTTAAAGGACTCTCTTTAAATCAACCATAATCCGCTCACTACGGCACCCTATCCTACAAGATCGTGGTGATTCCCTAGTTAGACCGGTTGTGGTTGAATTAACCAGAGGTTAGGGCTACGAGCCAAGAACGGATGGACAAGGACCAAAGGGAAGAAACTTAGTTTCTTCCTAGTCGTCCTAATCCCCGTTGTTGACTATTACCCTAACACCTATATTCTTAATTAGGGCATTGATAGAAGCGAGAAGAAACCCTTTTACAAATTAGCCTAATCCTAACCCTAGCAAGCTTTTTATCAACTTTTATCTCATTCTTAGATCTCAAAATAAAACCACCAACTTTTTGGACTCAACTCGTTAAAACATAAAGAAAAGAAATCCTTCTCCCTGTGGATCGATCCGTACTCAACCGGCTAGCTACCAAGCGACACCGTTATTGATTGCGGTATATTCTTAACTTTGATTTTAAAACGCACGTATGCAAAAGCACTACCAATCACCACTTCACAAAAAGTGTGCACAAGCTCCCTACAAACACTTTGGACCAAGAAAGCAAGGATTTTGGACACTTGGGGCAACTCAAGAAATTTCTTGAGTTGCCAAATGAGGTAATTCTTTCACCATTAGTATTGTATTTTATTCACTTTAGAACCTATGTTAGTTTAGAAGTGAATTAGTGTTGATTTGTGGACTTTGAAAATTTCAAGTTAGGGTTAGGCTTTGGATTGAATCCAAAAGTGTAGTTGAGCTTAGTAGTGTTGGAGATAGTGCCCTCATAGTCAATTATTGGATCACAGGCACGTGATTACAATGATTGAGAGAGGACCTATACTGTTAGAACAGTCTTACTCAAGATGATAGTATGCTATCTGGTTTACCTTTATCATCGTGTACTGTTTTAGGTGACCTTACAGGTCAGTATTGCGCGTTGATAGTGCCCCAAGGATTCTTGCTTAACTGCCAGCAGTATGAGGGCGATCATATACGTGGGATCTGGGGTCTATAAGCACATCCTTAAAAGGTCCCTAGTCGCTAGTCGTGGGAGTTTCGAGACAGGGCATCTATACTCCAGAGTAGACTAGTGTATACAGTCGAGACCCCGACGAGGGGCGGTGGCCGGACTAACAAGCCACTGGTGTCAGTTGGTTCACCTAAGATGTATACAGGTGCTCATTGGGTTATGAGTACACCGGAAAGGACTCGCCGGGAACATGCTAGTTGGTCTTATACCTGATATCAGATAGCAGTTCCTTGGTGACATGTGTACAGGTTAGTTCATCGACCTGAGATCGTCATTTGTCTCGTGTGAGTTCCCACTGTACTTTGATTACTACCCTACCACGTTCAAAGGAGTTGTGCAAACAGGTTTTAGTTGGGTACAGTCCCGAGCCACATGGAGGCAGTGAGCGGATCAGCAAGGTTCGTCTCTCCCGGTATTGGCGGTGAGGTCGCACTGTGTCTAGGAGAGCCATTACACGAAGTCCTTGTCCAAGGCAGGAGATTTACTGGTAGGTATTCCAGTAATATCTCAGGGTGTTCTGGCTACACTCCGACACGACTTGTACCGCTTTTAGGGGTCTGACTTTTACCAACCCCCTAGGCCCGCCATGCGATGCTTATAGACGAACGGACCGGACTGTACGGATATTGTCACTGACAGGATCAGTAGGGTGTCAGGATGAGTTCGCTCATCGACGTCCCTTTTGGTCAATACCTGGTAGCCCGTTACGTATGGTTAATACCTCTGACGTGGTAGTGGTTAAATCCACAGCCAAAGTATTGACGAGTCTTTAGAGTCCCCCGCAAACATTTTCTCAAGTTTCGGGCGAAACGCTGTAGAGGCCGTATGAAGATATGGCAGAGTTCGATCCTATCCGTGTGGTATTGCACAGATCATGATTGGACAGATAATACTAGCGGGCTTTGGTTTAAGCCAGATCCTAGTATTGTACAGTGTAGATTTTGTCTCATTGCATTTGTATTTGGTCGAAATACAAATGCGGGTATGTATATACAGTCGCGGGTTTTTCCTGTAATTTATTACGGGATCAGATTTTTGAAGTTGCCAGTTTGTATTCCGTTTCGTCCAGTTTTCCTTTGTTCCTTCTTGGCCGGATTTTTCTGATGGAGGGGCTAATTTGTAGTTGTGAAAATTAGCATTGTGGAAAGGGGTTTCTTGTAAATGGAGAGATTATGATAGCAACTTTGATTTTTCTTTCATCATGGCTTGCATTAATGAGATAAGATAAGATTAGAAATGGATGTGACCTTTATTCCTCATGATCATCACATTTGCTATGATCACCTCTTGCTTTTACTACACTCACCTCCCTTGTTGATTTTTCCCTTCACCATATTTGTATAGGCCGTCCACTACTAGGGGAGAGAGAGGATTCATTTGTTTTGGTGGGAATTTCTTCATCTCATTTTGCATGCTACAAAAATTCTTAACCCCTCTCCAAAGTTCATTTATTCATTCCTCCATCATATATGGCAACTTCATACCCGCATCGAGACAATCCATTCTACACTTCACCTACAGCATTATTGGACACGTCGGCTTGCGAACTTCGTGTCCGAGTTGTCTCGGTCCAGAGATGGGAGCCCGTAAAAAGAATCGGCGATGTGGTGCCCTTTCCGACGAGGAGATGAAGAACGGAGATTCCGCGAGGAGATCGGGATGGAGGCCGAACACCGAAGGACACGGATCGCTCGGTATAGCTTTCTATCCATTCTCTAGTTTGCTAGGATTAGGTTAATGGACCGATCCGGGTTTATAGTGCGCGGTAGTGCCGGTTTACAAGTTTAAAGAAAAGTTTCGTTTCGGCATTCCGGCGTCGGATTGACTGGCGGGGCGCTGCCGTGCACTTACATTAGTATCAAAGCCACGCTATTAACCTAGTCTAGCTTGCTCTAACGTGTTTACAAGTTCGATCGAACGGAATTTCCAAAAACCATGTTTCCATATCATACTTTCTGTCGAATTTTTTCTATGCTCTAAAAATTATTTGGTACATTGGAAAATTACGTGCAGGGTTTTTTATGAATTGTGTGAAAATTTGGTAGGCTGATGTTACTATAGTGCGGCGGATCAGCGGCCAAAACCACGTTTTGGCCGCGGATCCGCTGTCGTTCTGTGGCCAAACTGCACCAAATTTTCACAGTGGGCTTCTGACATGGAAATAGGGTTTTTGGTATGTTCTGTTTTGGCCCAGATTTATTTTGAGTGCTACAGTTGTGCTTAGGGCCCACTCCGGTAAATTTGATCGATCGAAAATTTTAAACATGTTAGTTCACAGTATTTACATTATATCTGCGACCGTGAATGTCACTTGATCGGTAAATCCTGTCTAACTGCTATAGCCCTTTTAGACGGATTTGCGAACGTGACATTCACGTTGATGTTCTATGTTATGCTGTGATGTTGCGGATTGTCGTGGTGGATAGCCTGGATGCAAAGGTAGTACAGTTTTGATATTATTATGTACATTTGATATTGCGGGGCAAGCGTCCGACATGTGGACTGCCGTTACTGCCTGTTTGTATATTATTCTTTTGGGGCACGACCGGGCTGAGGTCGATGTACCCGTTGTATGTATATTTTACTTTCTGTACTAGGATTGCCCCGTGGAGGGGTTCACGGATAGCCGGGTTCTAGAGGACAACGGGCCCGCATCTCATGGCGTTGAGACGGAGGGGGATTCACTCTAGAATTGGCGGGCTATTCGCCGCACTCGTAGGGGGTATAGGTTGACCCAAGGAGGGGTGCCCAAGTTACCGGATTCCGTGAAGTGCTGGGTGGTCCATTCACGTTGCTGAAGGGGGCTGCCTCGCTTCAGGTTTTGGCGGGTAACTTGCCGCGCCCGTAGGGGTCTAGTATTTCATTGCACAGGCTATCCACACGACCAGGGGAACATCGGGTTTCAGTAGCGGCTCTATGAAACTCGGGGATCCCAGATATCTGTATTGTTCTGTGATGCTTATTACATTTCTATGATGTTTCATTTTATCACGCCTTGAGCGAATATTATATATTGATATATATACTAGTAGATGTTGTATATGTTTTGCACCCGCGCTAGTCCAGTCCCCGCTCTGTCGTTAGTTAAGTAACCAAACGGGTGATGACGGGACCCAGTGGCGAATGCGGGTGGCATATACGTACATCATTATTTTCGTTCTTTATTGGTGTGATCAATTGATAGGACTGCGTTGATTCTGATCAATGCAAGCTAAACAAACCTATTCTGATGTTGTTGGAACAATTTTTCAAAAAGCTGTTATTGCAAGGGCGTTCTCTTTTGTTTTGCACAGTGGTATTCGGTTATGAATATCCTGCCCCTCAGTCGACGAGGCAAGGGCCGAGATCCCTTCACCGGGAGTGACCCCTTGGACAGAAGTTTGCGTCAGGGTAATAACTTCACTATAGCCGAATGCCTTTTGCTTTGCATCGTGGTATTCAGTTGGAATATCTTGCACCTCATTCTACGGGGAAAGAGCCGGGATCCCTTCACCGGGAGTGACCTCTTTAGCAAAGGTTTTCGCCACTATATTTTTATAAAGCTATCCAGTTCCTTCAACTATATCAAGTTCATTACGTTAAAGGTTTTCGCCAGAAACCATTCGTAGCCCTCCATCTTTTCAGTTATATATTCGGTAATATTCAAGCTATGTATTTTGACCTCACGCCAAGGCATAGTGATTGGTAGCTGCCGAATATTTATCTGTTGCATAGATAGAATGCGTTGGTTTGAGACAGTCGTACTGCCATTTTGGCCCACGTCAAGGGTAGGTATGGGTGGGTTCAAAATAACCTGGATAATGATGGGTAGAACTTGACATGTGACTTATGACATTTTGACCTCACGCCAAGGTCATAAGAGCATGGGGCAAAAATCACATCGGGAGTTTCTAAAGAAACTGAAACTTGCCAGATATGCGCATACCTTCTGGAGTGTGATAACGTGAGCGGATTCCGTCACGTTATCATGCGATGATAGTTGGATCCGATTCCCACTGATGAGTTGGTTTACTCCTCGGGTGATCCCGACTAATTCTTCTTTAGGGTTTGGGGAAGACTTTGACGTTACAGTGGGAGGTTTCCTGATTAGATAAATTGGTAACCATTCTGATCTAGGTTAGAGTGCACGCTGAGTGTTTCTTTTCTCTCTCTCTTTGGTAGCGACCATGACCCGACCCTAGACTATGACTCAGTGACCAAATTAACCGAACCTTCTTAAACACTGGCTTTTGGAATGTCAGAGTTGCATACCTCATTGCCACTCCTACTTTTACCCTTTTCTCCAGGACACCCCGTATTACTACGAACGTCCACTTCTATTGGACAAAACCATCGTATGGTTATATACGAACTCGAAGGAATTTATTCGAGGATGGTTTCCAGTTCTGGAGAAAACGAATAGGACTATTCAGTTGTCTTTTCCTTTTACCTTCTCTCAGGTTGCGAGTACTCCTTGGTTTAGGAGATAGTACACCTATTACGCAAATTGAATAGTCTTCTTCCAAACCTTAGGCTGGTGCCGAACGGTAGGGAATGAAGAAAGCCGATTAGCCTAATTGTGGTGTGCAGAAGGTATTAAGTTATGACAAATAAAGGGATTAGTAAGAGGGAAAAGTAAATTGCGACTGCTATTCACGACCAAACCAAGTATTTCTTCGCCAATCCTACATCACCTTTGTATTTCTCCAAGACACTCCGTATCGCTATGAAGATCCACAGTTATTTGGATACTCCATCGTATGGTTATATACGAACTCGAAAGGAACTTGTTCCAGTTCGGGGATGGATTCTGGTTCTGGAGAAATAGGAATGAGGTTTTATTCAGTTGTCTTTTATCTTCACCTTCACTCGCATTACGAGTGCTCCTAGGATTAGGACAGTACACCTATTATTCTTATTGGATAGTCTTCTTCCAAGCCATAGGCTGGTGCCGAACGGTAACCATTTGGCCTAAAGGGGTGTACAGAAGGTAATGATTAAAGACATATAAAGGGATTTGGAGAGATGGCAAAGAATTGTATGGTATTCAGTTGTGAATCTGGATAATGGAAGAGACATTACTAGGAATACCAGGATACCCCATCAAAACATTTCAATGTTTCAGTTTCACTGTGCACTGTTAAAAGAAAACTGATTTCCCAATTAGTCCTTACTCCAGGGTATGTATTTACCAAGTTTGATTCTCACATCTGTATGGTTTTACAGATGATGAGTAGGAGTAAGTTATTGGGAATTAGGTGATCATCCTCATTATATCGGGATTTGTTGTAATTGGTGATATTTGAGGAAGTCACCTGGGTTGTTTGCCGGACGGCAAATATTTGGTTTTGAATATCCGTTGTTATGCACCAATTTCAAATTGATATATCTGTACGTATATTTTTATAGAGTGAGATATAACTTTTTGAAATTATGTCTATGACATTTACCTATATCAGTGGATGGTTAGGTAAGGAACATTGAACAACGGTGTAATTCTTCTTAACCATAAGTACAGTTTTCAACCTACGACACACATGGAATGAGTTATTAGACTCAAGGGATTTATACAGAGTATTGTATATTGTCCAGCGTCCATGAGGACAGAGGGGTTGGTTCTCGTACTATATTCGGTTTACTTATGACTTCTCTAGTTTTTAGACAGGTGTTTCGTAGAAACACAGGGTCCAAGTTTTGAGAAGTTATAGGTATGTGGATAAAGTAGAGAACCAGGTGTTGCAAGTATCGGGATTCTTCAAGGTGATCGAAGATGTAGATACTTGTGTATGGTATTCAGTTGATAGTAATGATTAAGAGAACTTGCTTCTCTTTCAAGTTACTCATAATTGGAAGTACTCCTAAGTTGAGTAATGCTGATCGGCTTCTTTCCATTTAGTTAACATGCACTGGAGACAGTTGCATGATTTGAATCTGGTTCAATTAAATCAGTGCCTCTGTTTCTGTATTGGATATAGAACAGTTCATATCTTAACGATGTTAAGGTACGGGGAGTTGTCCGGCTTATGCTTAAAACCAGACTCTGGATAACTCAAGGCACATTTCTGTAATGGCTGTTTGTGGGCTGACCCAGGCTATGACGAGGGTTGACTTTCTACCATCTGGAAGATCAATAGTGATATTGTTCTTGACTCGTCACGGTTTTTAATAAAAATGAATTTTTTCAGAAAACAGTAGTGGGAGTATGGTAGAACTGGAAGTGATTCCAGAACTGCAAACGATTACTGAAGATTTGATAAGAACCTAAAGATTCAATCTGGTTTGACATTCCATTAGCCACTCCGCAGATATGGTGGGTAACCTCAGGCACTCGAGAGGTACTTCGGTATGCCTCAAGGACGGTGACAGGGAGGTTCTTGTTTACCCAGACTTGCCATTGCTGTTGTTCCAGACTGTGAGACCTGGCAGGAGGATGAGTATAGCGACGTTCTAAACCAGCTTTGGAAGTGTACGTCTATATGACTCTGCCAGAGGGTTGTCGTAGTCAGTGGGAGCAGCGGAAGCATAGTGGACAAGTGGCTTATGTCTATTCATAGACTTAAGCAGATATAGCGGAGATAGATCATCTATTTTTGATGTGACAGTCATAGGTTTGACTTCATCAGAATAGGGGATGGATCTGTTAAGAGGGTAGTAGGGTGTGATGTCCTGGTATTTGGATGACATACACAGAGTAGGAAGTGATATTCCTATACTACGATCGGTTGTACTGTGGTTGTCACACAGTGGTTTCTCCACATGGGACTTGAATATAATATCAAGACATTCTGGTTACTAGATCTATAGATCTAGATTTGGGTGTTTCCCAATCAGGGTACTTAGACAACATTCTAAGAGTTTTTAAAATGGACGACTCCTGGCACGGTAGTATACCTGCAGGTGATGGAGTCACCCTCTCTAAAGGAGTCTTACAGACTAAATGGAAGAGGGATGTGCATGATTGGCAGATCACTTGCTTAAGCAATTGAGTCAATCATGAGATGTCAAGTACCACACCAGATGTTATTTTTGCAGTAGGTGCAATAAGTTGATATTGATCCAATCCTGAAGAAACATTCGGAAGCAGTTTTAGAACATATGGATGTTCTAAAGAAATGTTAACGGCAACTTCCTTCGGGAGACAGTTATCATTCAAGGCTTCCAAGGTGACCTGGATGACAGAGTGGCTGTCAGAGTTATAGTTTTCCCTCTGACGAGGGGCAGTATTTTGGACAGGTGGTCCAGGTGGATACTGAGGGAGGCATGGCGTGGGATACTGATTAAGTTCAGTTGACGATACAGTCTAAGAAGTTTGGATTTGGAGTTCATTTATGAGCTAGGTCCCATAAGATATCCAGACATATTCTAAGACAGGTATTGCTCATTTCGGGAGATGGCTTTCTCCGCGAACTTGAGATAAAGAGAGAAATAGAAATAAACATCTGAGCGGATCCACTCACTGAGACTATTCCTCGAACGCATTAGTTTCGCAAACAGGTTTTGTGAGACTGATTTGTAGAGGAGTTGGGTGTTCGGTATCACACGGGCTGTGAGTATGCGACAGCGCAATAATTAGCCTTGAGTGCAAGTGGGAGATTGTTGGAGATAGTTCCCTCAGAATCAATTATTGGATCACAGGCACGTGATTACAATGATTGAGAGAGGACCTATATCGTTAGAACAGTCTTACTCAAGATGATAGTATGCTATCTGATTTACCTTTATCATCGTGTACTGTTTTAGGTGACCTTACAGGTCACTATTGCGCGTTGATAGAGCCCATAGGATTCTTGCTTGACTGCCAGCAGTATGAGGGCGATCATATACATGGGAGCTGGGGTCTATAAGCACATCCTTAAAAGGTCCCTAGTCATGGGAGTTTCGAGAAAGGGCATCGATACTCCAGAGTAGACTAGTGTATACAGTCGAGACCCCGACGAGGGGCGGTGGCCGGTCTCACAAGCCACTGGTGTCAGTTGGTTCACCTAAGATGTATACAGGTGCTCATTGGATTATGAGTACACCGGACAGGACTCGCCGGGAACATGGTAGTTGGTCTTATACCTGACGTCAGATAGCAGTTCCCTGGTGACATGTGTACAGGTTAGTTCATCGACCTGAGATCGTCATTTGTCTCGTGTGAGTTCCCACTGTACTTTGATTACTACCCTACCACGCTCAAAGGAGTTGTGCAAACAGGTTTTAGTTGGGTACAGTCCCGAGCCACATGGAGGCAGTGAGCGGATCTGCAGGGGTTCGTCTCTCTCGGTATTGGGGGTGAGGCCGCGCTGTGTCTAGGAGAGCCATTACACGAAGTCCTTGGCCAAGTCAGGAGATTTACTGGTAGGTATTCCAGTAATATCTCAGGTTGTTCTGGCTACACTCCGACACGACTTGTACCGCTTTTGGGGGTCTGACTTTTACCAACCCTCTAGGCCCGCCATGCGATGCTCATAGACGAACGGACCGGACTGTACGGATATTGTCACTGACAGGATCAGTAGGGTGTCAGGATGAGTTCGCTCATCGACGTCCCTTTTGGTCAATACCTGGTAGCCCGTTACGTATGGCTAATACCTCTGAGTGGTTGCCCTGTAGGCAAGCACGAACGTCTCTTGCTGCTAGTGGGCCCGGGAAGTCCCATAACGGGACTTCAAGCTTCATGGAGCCTTCCGAGCCCGTTAAAAAAACCTTCCTGCTTTTTGAAATAGCCAGCCTTGTCAATTTTCTTCCTTGAAAGCGTTTAGCCAGCAGCTACCTTGACGTGCTAATGGTTAAATCCACAGCCAAAGTATTGACGAGTCTTTAGAGTCCCCCACAGACAGTTTTCTCAAGTTTCGGGCGAAACGCTGTAGAGACCGTATGGAGATATGGAAGGGTTTGATCTTATCTGTGCGGTATTGCACGGATCATAATCGAACAGATAATACTAGCGGGCTTTAGTTTAAGCCAGATCCTAGTATTGTACAGTGTAGATTTTGTCTCATTGCATTTGTATTCGGTCGAAATACAAATGCGGGTATGTATATACAGTCGCGGGGTTTTCCTGTAATTTATTACGGGATCAGTTTTTTGAAGTTGCCAGTTTGTATTCCGTTTCGGCCAGTTTTCCTTTGTTCCTTCTTGGCCGGATTTTTCTTATGGAGGGGCTAATTTGAAGTTGTGCAAATTAGCATTGTGGAAAGGGGTTTCTTGTAAATGGAGAGATTATGATAGCATCTTTTCTTTTTCTTTCATCATGGCTTGTATTAATGAGATAAGATAAGATTAGAAATGGATGTGACCTTTATTCCTCATGATCATCACATTTGTTATGATCACCTCTTGCTTTTACTACACTCACCTCCCTTGTTGATTTTTCCTTCCACCATATTTGTATAGGCCGGCCACTACTAGGGGAGAGAGAGGATTCATTTGTTATGGTGGGAATTTCTTCATCTCATTTGGCTTGCTACAAAAATTCTTAACCCCTCTCCAAAGTTCATTTATTCATTCCTCCATCACATATGGCAACTTCATACCCGCATCGAGACAATCCATTCTACACTTCACCTACAGCATTCTTGGACACGTCGGCTTGCCAACTTTGTGTCCGAGTTGTCTCGGTCCAGAGATGGGAGCCCGTAAAAAGAATCGGCGATGTGGTGCCCTTTTCGACGAGGAGATGAAGAACGGAGATTCCGCGAGGATATCGGGATGGAGGCCGAAGACCGAAGGACACGGATCGCTCGGTATAGCTTTCTACCCATTCTCTAGTTTGCTAGGATTAGGTTAATGGCCCGATCCGGGTTTATAGTGCGCGGTAGTGCCGGTTTACAAGTTTAAAGAAAAGTTTCGTTTCCGCATTCCGGCGTTGGATTGACGGCCGGGGCGCTGCCGTGCACTTACAAGTTGTGACCTTACAACCCCTTTATTGCTTGAATTCTGGACAAAACCAGAGAGCTAAACCCCAATTCACAAACTTGGAAACCCCGATATCAGAAAATTATGAGATTTTTGAGGTTGTTTTGATATCTTCTAACACCCGGGGACACTAGGAATTATTTTGCAAACACTGTAAGTCATGCAGGCTCTAGGAAGCTACCACAGAGACCCGAGCCTAGACCCCCTCACTTTGGCCGCAGTTTTATTCTTCTTGGCCTCAAATTGCGGCAAGGCTGGGGCAAAATGCCTCAGTGTTTGGTCCAGAGCTTTTATTTCAGTAAATTAGACCCCTCCTCTATGAAAAATTCCCCAATTGTCGCCTGGGGAAAATCTGGAAGTGTTTTACGAAGTTTCTGAATTTGTTTTGCGGCTTTTAATGAATTGGAATTTTATATTTCTATTTTATCTCGGCCGATTCACATTTATTCATCAATAGTCGAGAGTTGTTGGTTATTCGTGCATACTTAGACCATAGGTTTTATCCTATGTACGTTTCGTGTATCGTTTTGGTTTTCGTGCGTGATTTCTGTTTACGATGCTATATGTGATATGTAGGTACCTCCACGTGGACTTCGAGATGACGAGGATGAGCGTGGCGTCATCGACTCCAGCAAGCGAGGATCAAGGTGGGTAGATATATATCTACGGGGGAAGTCCGGTAGATGGCGTATACCACCCCCGCAGTTCGTAGTGTAGTTTACGATATATACGATATATATATATATATGATTATGTGTTATGCGAAATATAGATAGTTGGAAAGTAAGATTTAGGAGATCATGGGTTAAATTTTAGTGTATTTGATTGATAGTGTCGTTAGTTAGTTGTAGTCATGAACCCTAGAATAAGGTTACACTCACACACACACACTCGCATGCATTTTACTTTCTTATGCGTATATGGGGATTTGTATATATACACACACATAGGTATAGGACTATGCGTGCGTGTGTGTGTGTATATATATATACGTATACATATACATGGATAATGAGGATAGTACATGATACTTGGAGATGAGTCGATGTGATTGGGTATGATGCCATGAGATCGGTGAGGTGATTTGGTTCGTATTATGAGATACGACATGATATTATAGCGGTCCTTAGGCGATGTGTTTTCATACACACGCATATATATATATATATATATATATATTGTAGACGGTATCAATACGTACTAGACTTAGATTTGTAACCAGATCATTATGTGATGATAAGGATACCAGTTGATTAATGAGATAAATGTGATATTGACCCGTACCCAGATTTGGGATGCCATACGACTGATTTACTGTACGAGCTATATATTGATGATAGATCCGCACTCTTGACTCGAGGATATTATATTATATATATTGTATAGTATGTGATACTATTGAGGCGGGATCACCGACTATTATATATTTATATATATGTCGACTCAGACTTAGGTGGAGTTCCTTACCTCTTATTGATTAGTCTGTTAGTTTAGTGCTGCAGTTTACTTAGTAGATGTTAGACTGGACACGAGACATACTTATTTCCAAAACCATGAATCGTGAGTATTTTAAAGACAGGCCAAGGGATACTACGGATATTTCAAAGGATGTACTTTCATAAAAACACCGTAGCCCTATTTTCTAAGCACCCCGATTCGTGCGATTTCAGATACCGAAAACTGCATGACTCATATATAGGAATGTTATTTCTTTATTGCTGCATTTACTATTCATTTGCCATTTATTCTGCTGTTCGCATTGCGTTGCATGCTTATATGTATTTTCATTAATAATGATGAAACCTGTTATTAGGACACCAGCACCATTACTGATGATGCGTATTCTCCACGTACACTTGCTTGCCGGCTCACACGCATCTTCATCGGTAATTGCTATGTCACATACACTTTACAGAATATTATTTCATTGACATAGCTTGCTAGCTGATAGTTTGTATATGTTATTGCTTTCATGTGCTAGTTTAGATATTGCATTCTTTATTTAGATATCCATGCATTTTGTATTCATTTGTCATGCAATATTTGGGCCAGTCCGGATTGCCAGAGCCCAGTACTCACTGTTATTTACACTAGAGATTGTTATTTTGGATTTCCATGAGATTTCTGGATTTGGAGAAACCGCAAGGATTAATAAAACGTATTATCATTTTTAAAGATACAAAAGTGTGGTCTTCTCCGGATATGATTTGAGATATGTCCACCATGAGTTTTCTCGGCTCTTGAGCGATATCATACACCAGATTCGAGGAGGAGGAGGAACCATCTGTGGGTGCATGGTGGACCCGGTGCGGTACCCCGGGGCGAGAAGGTCGCAGATGATGGCGTTGAGCCTGTGACAGGGGAGCACTACTGACCGGTGTTTTATTGTGACTTGACAAATATCCAGAGGATACCGATCGCAGTATAGGCCAGTCCAGATAGCCGGAGCCCTAGCTATCGAGATTTTATGATTTGGGCCAGTCCAGATAGCTGGAGCCCTAGATATTGAGATTCGAGGATACAGGCCAGTCCAAATTGCCGGAGCCTGAGATATTGAGATATTGGGATTTTTGTTTTGTGTCGATACTTGACACTGATTTCATGTTGATTTCATTGATGATACCTTGATTTATAAATATACAGAAATCTCACTAAATTAAGAAAACAGTTTCACATTCATGATGCATTCTGTTTTCATTATATTGCATTCATACTCATATTTATGATATGTTGTTATCTAAAGCACTGACACGAGCACATGGTAATACACTTATGTATAGATGTTTACCCTTGTCACCTTTTCATGCTTTAGACTTATCATATTGAGGATATTACTGATCGTAAGATCTAGGATTGAGTCATACATTTGATTTCTGCTCTGTGATGTTTTCTACTCATGAGTTGGCAACTCACCCCCGTTGTGCCACAGTTTCTTGTAGGTTTTTGCCTTACAGATTTCATTGAGGCTTTCTGGCACACTGCTTTTATTTCGGGTGATTGCTTTGGTAGGTGGGTTCACTCACATCGTGACCACCATTGTATATTTATTTATTTCAGTTGTATCTACTAAACTCCATCAACCAAACTGTATTATTTGATAGACTTAGAAGACCGATTTGTATATTCTTTCGACCTTAGAGTCGCGCGTTGTATTATCATGGTTTTCTTGATGATTTTGAGTTTTGATCCTCGCCTTGGCGTTGTATATTATATTGCTTGCGTGGTTGTGACCGTCAATTGACGAAGAGCTAGCTCGCGCTTGGGGATGCCTTTATTCATATTATGCATGTTGTACCTATTTGGGGACAATATTTCCAAAGGAAACTCTGCCGAAATTTTCAGAAAAGACTTGAGATTTTAAAAACGCATACTTCGGCTTATTTGTTAAACCACTTGCTTTAAAACTAAAGTTTTCCTTCACTTTCTTCTTTAAATGGTTTAGATTTCTGGGATTTTTTTTGGTTTACTTGAATTAGATAGGGTCCTATAGACTTCATATGATTCAAGTACAGGTCACGTGCCATTTCGGGTCGTGACAGATGACCCCGTATGATGGATTACCGTACATGATGAGATGTACCAGATGATTGACCACGCTAGTGATTTGAGGATGATGAGCGATGATTATTATCATATCGGATGTTATGAAACGGGATCGCCGATATAGAGATTGCCACCTTAACCATACCTATTTTCAAATGACGATGTGTAACGTTTAAAAGTTACCGTATGATTCGTGTGTAGATAGATATACCCATTTATTGTTCATGCTGTGTAGGATATTACCCTCATGATGTACATACCATGTGCCGGTATTTAATTCTAAATGATATTATTGCTAGTACACTTGCACAATTACTGTTGATGCGCATGTTACACATACACAGATTTTCCAGCATACGCACATTCCTCATCGGTAACTGCCATGTCACTTACACAATAGAATTGCCATGTCACTTACACAGTACAATTGCCATGTCACTTATATATACAGTAGAATTGTCGGGCCATTTATACAGGAGAACTGCCCTATCATGATATTGATCTTAAAAGTAAAAATACACTAATTGTTCAGTACTATCACTTGACATGCTTGCATGATATACCCGATATGCTCATATTATTACTCTATGTTGCATACATCGTACCTTATAGTTATATGCTTGCATGATATACCCGATATGCTCATATTACTACTCTATGTTGCATACATTGTACTTTATGGTTATATGCATTGAGATACTGTTTTTGTGAGATCTCTGGATTTGAGAACCGCAGTTTAATTTCAAAGGAAATGGTGTATTGTTTTAAAAATGCGGTTTCTCTTGATATGATATTTTGAGATGTCCACCATGCGTTTTCTTGGTTATGAGTTATGTGATACCTGAATCGAGCAGCTGGATGAGGCCGTTTGCGGGTACATGGTGGACCCGGTGTGGTAACCCTGGGCAAGAAGCTCGAGATGTAGACGATGAGCCTGGCATGGGAGCACTACCTACCGGTGATAGCTTTGGGCTCGTCGGATATCTGGAGGATACCGACCGGAGTCGTGAGATGATATGAACCGATCCGGACCGAGAGAGCCGTAGGTCGATCCGGACTGATGGAGTCCGAGGGACAGAAATATGAGGATATACGTGTCGATGCTGGACACGGGTTTTCATGATATTTCGAGTATCAGTGTTGGACACTCAGGTTCCATGATTTGATGTGTCGTTGATGGACACACGTGGTAGATATCCTCATATATATTAGACACATGTTTTCATGATGTTTGGAGTGTCGATGTTGGACACTCAGGTCCCATGATATTGTTGTGTTGTTGATGGATACATGGATGATATCCACATATATTATGGGAATATAATGTCGGATGTTTATTTATATATGTCATTGCATTGACTCAATTATTGACATATATGCATACTTGGTCACCCTAGATATCATAGTATTACCTTCAGGATATAGTGACCATGGAAATCGTCATTTTATTCGATTTCTACTTGCTGATGTTTTCTTCTCCCGAGTTGGCAACTCACCCCGTTGTGACACAGTTCTTACAGGTTTGACCGCTTGGGATCAGTTGCGGTATTGCTGGCACACAGCTTCTTCCAGGGAGCTTTGCTTTGGTGAGTAGGACACATGTTGGATCGTGCCCACTCTCGTACTGATTATATTCTATTGTATCTAATTAAAACTACATCACATCACATCAGATCAGGACTAGAATTTTATATTGATAGACCTAGTCGGACTTGGGTATTGTGCGAGATTTAGAGCGATGGGTTTATTCTCACTTTTCTTGAGTTTTGATGTCTTGCTTCTTTATTAGTTCTTTCTGGGTTGATTCTTCGCCGTTAGGCGTCGTATATCTGTTACTTGCGTGGTTGTGTTTCCGCCAGTTGGCCAAGAGCTAGCTCCTGCTTGGGGATGCCTATATTTTGTTGTATATCTGTTTTTGGATCAAATTATACAAGGGAGGTGCTGCCTGAATTTTGAAAAGATAAAACATGATTTATTATACCTTTATTTCAAAACTGCACTCCCACTATTTTCCGCAAAAAGGTTTAGATTTTCTGGTCTTCGGCTTACTTGATTTACGTCACGCCTTTTGACGTTGCGTAATTTAAGTGCCAGTAACTGCTAAATTACAGGTCGTGACAAAGTTGGTATCAGAGCATTAGGTTTAACCTTGGTTTGAGTCTAGGTTTGACTATGCGGAGTCTAGGGCGTATATATTTCGGAACCTAGGCTTGACCTTACGGAACTTAGACTTAACGGGGGGTATTAGACCCGAACTTTCGTTTCATAGGTTGACCTTGATTGATGGTGTAGGTAGCTTGAGTAGAGTGGCGTACCGTACGTATATTCCGCGGCATATTTATGATACGATACTTCCACTTAAGAAACCTTAGGATTTACATATCTTGAGATCTTTGATACTATTCGTTCCTTTGATCATATACCCTTTTGGGATATATTGATTCTTTCATTCATTGATTTATCTTGATTGATACCTTCTTGAGGTTCCTGTCACTATGGTTTGAGCGCAGATTGAGCTGCTGCTAGTGTTGCGGTCAGGGCGAGCTCGTCATGGACGAGGACTGACTATTGTTGTTTTCTTGTGACATAGGGACGTGTAGGTATATTGTTGTGTTGTGACCTCTCGTTTGAGGCAAGTGTTCGGTTTTGCACCGGATGATCGGGACATTGATAGAGGCTGCCGGATTGAGAGGACTGTTGATGTACAGCCTACCTCAGAGATCGTGATGTTTTCTACCGTGTAGACAGATGACCCAGCTGTTGCTGAGATTGATGGGATGTCGTTTCCAGAGCTTATGAGCTGAAACCGCTGGAGCATCCAGACAGAGATGTGACAGGAGATAGCTAGTCTATCTCAAGTGGAGAGACTGTTATGATTCATTAGATTTGATGTGCCGATGCAGGCTCAGTTGAGTTGAAGAATTCCAGTTGAAGGATCTTACTTTGATCTAGAGTAGATCGATCAAGAGAGGACGTTGTTCGTCGGATGCTCCGATGTGAGATCGGTAATTTGACTAGTTTCAGATAGAAGGACCTCACCTGATGTGTTGTGAGTTGATCGAGAACGGATGAATAAAGTGTATTCCTTCGATGATTTGGACAAGTTCCCGAGGACGTGTTAGGCTAGATATCTTCTACAGAGTGATAAAGATATCGAGTTCGTAATTTCGAGTCCGTATGAGAGACTCCAGATTGATCGTAGCCGAGAATGAATTTCAATATGTGGACAGCAAGAGATGACGTCGAAGTGGATGATAATAAAGAAGAGTGGAACAAGAGGTTCGTGCGAGATGTTAGCGAGTGGTTGTTACTCTCTGTTGATGCCAGAGGATTGCTATATGTGCAGAGGCGTTAGATACAACCCAAATTTGAACTGAAAGCCGTGCTGAGGACACAGATGTCCGGTTATGAAAAAAAGAGTTACGCAAAAGTGCCAACCTTCGTACAGTTCGGCATAGGTGAGATTAGAAGAAGCCATGAGCAGGTTCTTCCAGGACACCGCAGCGATAGAGATTTGCACCCAGGGTCAGTTATATCGTGCGTATTCAGAGGGCCAGATACCGCCGTTAGTAATGTGCCGTTTAAGAGTGGTCATGTTGATTGGCCAAATGGTGATCATAGGAGTTCCAGAGTGGAACTGTTCCGTTAGTACACCTAGCCGGGCCGACGAGTCGAAAGATCGTGAGATTGGTAATCCACAGAGAAAACAAGGACCCAGAGACCGGAGATGCCATACCGTGATCAGGAGGCAAGTAGTTGATCTTGCTCTGCCAGTTTGGGCGTACCGGTATATTTTTCGACATTGTAGGAGGTGTACCTCAATGTCAGTTATTGAGATTGCGTTTTGTGATCCGAGTATAACACTTTTATCGCTTGGACTTGAGTTTCGATGATTGGGTTTCGTGATTATGTTTTTGTTCGCCCTGGTTGCACCTATTGGAGATTTATATTTGTGCACAGTTATTGCACTCGATGTATGTTATATACACCGCTACATTGGTTTATGATTTGTGCATATTTATTGCACTTGGAATCGATTTGTGCCTTCGTTGCACGTATTTATGGTTTCGTGGATTCGATACTGTCTATTTCGATTTCGTGCATGTCATACGCACTTGATTTGATCTTTGCACTCGATATAGCTTATATGTACTTGCAGTGCATTGGGATGGATTTTATGCACGCAGTTGCACAGGTTTATGATCTTATACACCTTGGCATGCTCGGTGTTGTTTTTTGATCATTGAGATGTTGATGAGTTTTGGTGCATTTTTTGCACTAGATTTATATTTTGTGCATTGGTTGCACCAGATTGGTATTTCATGCATTTGTTGTACTAGATTTATATTTTGAGCATTGGTTGCACCAGATTGGTATTTCATGCATTTGTTGCACCGGATTTATGTTTTCGTGAGCGTCTGCACTTGATGTTCGTTATCATACATACTATTGCACTGGATGTTTTATACGGACCAGACACACTTGTTTTGGATTTTCGTGCATATTGGGCGCATGATATGAGATTTTGTGCACACCAGGATGCACTTCATTGATGCATTTGATTGCGATTTTCATTCGTGCATATTGGATGCACTTGATTGCGATTTTCATTCGTGCATGTTAGTTGCACTGGGTTGAGATTGTCGTGCACATCCGTTGCCCTGGACAAATGCTTTCGTGTACTATAGATGCATTTGATATTGTTGTTGCGCACATCCGTTGCACTGGACAGATGCTTTCATGCACACCCGTTGCACTTAGTTTTTCTTTTTTGCACATTCGTGGCACTTGTATTGGATTTGGTTTTTTCGTGTGAACCAGACGCATGTGATGTTGGATACGCCTTTTGAGGCTAATTTTAATTATGAGTATTGCGTTTTGATGATAGATACTATATTGTATAGTAGCCGATCTGAGGACAGTACCTGAGTGCTTTTGCATGCATAAAAAGTTACCAAAGGTTTTCAAAAAGGGGCTATAGTCTCGCTATTTAGTACGTGTCCGGGAGTGACACGAAATTTTATAAAGAGAACCTTCTGGGATTTTTCAAAAAGGCAGAACGTATAAATCAAACAAACATATATAACTATATATTTACTACTTTACAAATGATTGTCCTCCACTTGTGCCGTGAGCTACACATAGCACGGAGATTTAAGAAAGATTTTGCATGTGTTTTATGCAATTTTTAAAATGGTTTTACAAAGATGCGTGCTATATATATGTATTATGATTTTGGCTATAGTTCATTTAGATTCCAATGGTGGAATTCAAGATTCGTATTTCCTTTGTAACTCCGATGATTGCGTGATGCTTGACGGAGTTTGATTTTGAGTTTCGTACTCGTTTTCAGGCGCACATGATACGCTGTGATATTTGCATGTCTTCCGTGATTTTGGAACCCCATTGATTTGAGCTGATTATTGAAATGTTTTAGTATTTGGGAATTTAAATTTAAATTCAGGGATCGAATTTATTTAAGAGGGGAAGAATGTAACATTTCAGAAATACAAAAATATTATTTTTGGAATTTAATATTAAAATAATATATTTCGCGAAAACTATTCGATTTGCGAATAGGGATTTTTTGGAAAATGGTATAAGTATATACCAATATTTGAAAATTTATCTGAGATTAAAATGATTTATTTATTTTATTAATCTTTATCGAATTTTTGGCCAAATCCGTGTTTTTACATTTTTTCATGGCTTGTGAACAATATCATGTGCATGTATTTCATTGAGTTTGTGTTAGTGGTTTGTGAGTTGTGAGAAAGAGAATGAGAAAGCAAAAGAAAAGAGAAGAAAAGAAAAACAAAGAGAGAAAAGGGTTTGAGTGTGAAAAGAATAGAATTGATGCTTTGGTTAAAAGAGATATTTATGAAAGAAAACAAAGAAAGACAAGGAAAAGAAAAGGAAAGAAAGGAGGCAGATATTTTTGTGTAGGAGGTGAGTGTAGGGTGTGAGAGAGTGAGCTTATGAGAGAGGGAAAGTGAGACTTTGCTTGCTATATTCCTTCACCTCCCCCATGGTTTCCTTCATCAATTCTTCATCTCTTTTCTTCATCTTCATCAATATCCTAAACTACCCCAATACTCCATCTCCAATTCCTTGCTAAAACCTTATGCAACATTTTTTAAAAACATTCACAACCTCGTTGTGAACCCTTAGAACCTTTCAAGTTTGGATTTTAGAGACTTTGGGCAACTCAAGAAGTTTCTTAGGTTGCAATTAAGGTAATCTCTCCACTTTAGTTTTTTATTTGCGTTAAATATCATATTTTTTGTTTAGAAATCGATTTATTTAGGATTTGTGATCTTGGAAATTTCCAAGTTGCTGTTAAGTGTTAAGTCTAGGTGTAGTGAGGGTTTACAAGACTTTAAAGATGTTTTGCTGGCCAAGACCTAAGATTAGAACCCAAACACGGAAGTTAGAATTTCCCGATATCATATTTTGTGTGATTTGTGATATGATTCTGAGATCTGCTCTAACCCGGAGGACTTGAGAATTTCTTAGCGAACACAGAGAGACGTGCAGGCAACATGGAATCTACCCTAGAAACCCAAGCCAATTCCCTTTAGTTCTTGCCTCAAATTAATTCATTTTTGCCGCAAATTGCGGCCACATCAGAATGGAATCATGTGATTTTTGTTTTGTAGCTTCTTTATCCTATATCTGGAGCAACCTAATATGCAAAATTGGCTAATTTTACCCGAGTCAAAATATGGGATGGATTTCCTTAGTTGTTGAATTTTGTTTTCCGATTTATAAAATGTGGTTTTTAGATTTGAGTTTGGATTCTATCATTGGACGTTTATACGTCAACAGACGAGGGTTATTTGGTTGAAATTGCATGCGAAGCTATATGTTTTAACCAACGAGCGAATACGTGTGCCGTATCGGTTTCCGGATTGGTTTTAATTGCATTGCGATTGTGTGTCGAATTATAGATACTTCGCATGGACTTCCGAGATGAAGAAGCACATCGACTTCGGCTAAGCGAGGAGAGTTGCTGTGAGTAGATTATATCTACGAGGGAAGTCGGGTGGATGGCGTATAGAACCCCCGAAAACATTGACAGATCGTTTGATAATTATATTTTGTTAAAGGATATGCTACGGACATAATTATATGATTTAGTAACGATAATATGATAGAAGTTGACACTAATGAATATATTGACATATGAGAATATGAAATGCGAAGTGAATCATGATAGGTACGAATTGAAAGAGAACAAGTATGAGTTGATAATGGTATGAGGTGAGTTCGAGATCAATAAACACGACACGAGATTGAGATAGAGGTGTTGTGAAATTTATAAGATATGACGTTTATACAAATGTGATTTGAGATATATGTGTGTATATTTATGAGTATAATACGTAATATGTCGTACGAGACTTTAGACCCGCACCCTGATTATTGTATAAGTCGATAGATTCCTAATTCTGTTTGATGACCCCGTACGATGGATTACCATACGTGATGAGATGTACCGGATGATTGATCCGCGCTAGTAATTTGAGGATGATGATCGATAATTATTGTCATATCGGATGTTATGTGACGGGATCGCTGATATAGAGATTACTACCAGAACCATACCTATTTTCAAATGACTATGTGTATCGTTTAAAAGTGACCATATGATTCATGTGTAGATAGATATACCCATTTATTGTTCATGTTCTGTAGGATATTACCCTCGTGATGGACAAACCACGTGCCGGTATTTAATGCTATATTATATTATTGCTAGTACACCTGCACAATTACCGTTGATGCGCATGTTACACATACACAGATTTACCGGCTCACGCACATTCTTCATCGGTAACTGCCATGTCACTGACACAGTAGAATTTCCATGTCACTTATATATACAGTAGAATTTTCATGTCACTTATACAGTAGAATTGTCGGGCCATTTATTCAGGAGAACTGCCCTATCATGATATTAATCTTAAAAGTAAAAATACACTCATTGTTCAGTACTATCACTTGACATGCTTGCATGATATACCCGATATGCTCATATTACTACTCTATGTTACATACATCATACCTTATGGTTATATGCTTGCATGATATACCCGATAGGCTCATATTACTACTCTATGTTGCATACATTGTACTTTATGGTTATATGCATTGAGATATTGTTTTTATGAGATCTCTGGATTTGAGAACCGCAGTTTAATTTCAAAGGAAATGGTGTATTGTTTGAAAAACGCGGTTTCTCTTGATATGATATTTCGAGATGTCCACCATGTGTTTTCTCGGTTATGAGTTATGTGATACCCGAATTGAGGAGCTGGAGGCAGCCGTTGACGGGTACATGGTGGACCCAGTGTGGTGCCCCGGGGCAAGAAGCTCGAGATGTTGATGATGAGCCTGGCAGGGGAGCACTACCTTCCGGTGATAGTTTTGGGCTCGGCGGATATATGGAGGATACCGACCGGAGTCGTGAGATGATATGGGCCGATCCGGACTGAGAAAGCCGTAGGTCGATCCGGAATGATGGAGTCTGAGGGACAGAGATATGAGGATTTACGTGTCGATGCTGGACACGGGTTTTCATGATGTTTCGAGTGTCGGTGTTGGACACTCAGGTTCAATGATTTGATGTGTCATTGATGGACACATGTGGTTGATATCCTCATATATATTAGATACATGTTTTCATGATGTTTCGAGTGTCGTTGTTGGAGACTCAGGTCCCATGATATTGTTGTGTTGTTGATGGACACGTGGATGATATCCACATATATTACAGGCATATGATGTCGGATGTTTATTTATATATGTCATTGCATTGACTCGATTGTTGACATATATGCATACTTGGTCACCCTAGATATCATAGTATTACCTTCAGGATATAGTGACCTAGGAAATCGTTATTTTATTCGATTTCTACTTGCTGATGTTTTCTACTCACGAGTTAGCAACTCACCCCTGTTGTGTCACAGTTCTTGCAGGTTTGACCGCTTTGGATCAGTTGCGGTATTGCTAGCATACAGCTTCTTCCAGGATGCTTTGCTTTGGTAGGTGGGACACATGTTGGATCGTGCCCACTCTCGTACTGATTATATTCTATTGTATCTAGATAAAACTCCATCACATCAAATCAGATCAGCATTAGAATTGTATATTGGTAGACCTAGTCGGACTTGGGTATTGTGCGAGACTTAGAGCGATGGGTTTATGCTCGCTTTTGTTAAGTTTTGATGTCTTGCTTCTTTATTAGTTCTTTCTGGGTGGATTCTTCGCCGTTGGGCGTCGTATATCTGTTACTTGCGTGGTTGTGTTTCCGCCAGTTAGCGAAGAGCTAGCTCCCGCTTGGGGAGGCCTATATTTTGTTGTATATCTGTTTTTGGATCAAAATATACAAGGGAGGTGTTGCCCGAATTTTGAAAAGACAAAACATGATTTATTATACATTTATTTCAAAACTGCACCCCCACTATTTTCCGCAAAAAGGTTTAGATTTTCTGGGCTTCGGCTTACTTGATTTGCGTCACACCTTTTGATGTTGCGTAATTTAAGTGCCAGTCACATGCTAAATTACGGGTCGTGACACTTACAGTCGCAGAAAAGAAATGAAAAACTATAATATTTAGAATCCACAAATTCCTCAGACATCATAAACCCGGAATATCTCATATTCCGTATTTCATGACTACTGTATAAACCTTGCATTTAAGTCTCAAATTGAAAACTCTTTTCAATAAGCAGTAGGATAATTGAACAAGATTCCCGACTAAGTGTTCACGTACTATACGCGATTGCGATGGAGTTTTGATCCGAATCGAAACTTCGTGACAATCGATCAACCGAGACTAAAATGCTAGATTTATAAAACACTAACTAGTTTTCTCAAAACTAATTGTTGTGGATTCCAAATATTGTATCATATATCAAATTTATACCCGAAACGATGTTAAAATTGTGACTACGAAACACTCCGAATTGCCCCAATATGAAAGATAACATCACATGCAATCTCGGTTAAACAAACATAACCTGAAACCCCAACACCATCACATCAGAACACAAAATGTCACGACCCGAAAGTACGGAACATGACCGGCACTTAGGCTACGAACATCTCAAGACGTACGTGCTCTAAGTAAGCCGAGCCCAGAAATCCAAACCAAGAAAAGTAGTGGAGTGAAGGAAAAACCATATGTAAATCAACCGGTTTGCAACATAATATACAACGCCTAAAGGCGAGAACCACGACAGGAAATGAAACTCCAAACAGAATGAAACCCAGAGAAATATAACGTGCGACTCTAAGGTCGAAAGAATAAACATCACCGGTCTCTATCTCAAATAAGTACATGTTTGGTTGATGGAACTTCTAGATATAACTGAAACATAATATACAATGTATAGTGATGAGTACGATACAAATAAACCCACATACTAGAAAATCACCCGAAAGAAGCAGTGCCGCAAGCCGTAATGAAACCCATACGGCAACACCTGCAAGAAACTGGGGCACAACGGGGGTGAGTTGCCAACTCGTGAATAGAAAAAACATCTACGAACAGAAAATCGCATGTATGACGCAATCCTAGGTCATACGATCATAATATATAATCCTCAAATATATAACCAGCAACCTATAACAATGGCTAGGGTAACTATCTAACCCAAATGTAATCCTATGTGCCCGTGTCAGTGCATCAGGTGGCAAAATATCATATGGATGATGTATGAATGCATGAAAAGTATGATCAATGTAATCAGAGTCTGTATGTGATCAATGTCTTTATATAGGTGGATCCCGTCCACGTGTCACCCAATGACAATAAGCATCATGCATGTAAATATGAGGATATAGTCAAAATCATGGAACAACATCATGAAATCTGTGCCCAGCATCGGCATAAAACATAGCATCAATCTTAATATCTTAATGTCTCTGTTAAGTCTCACTATCTAGGGCGCCGTCAATCCAGATCGGACCCTACCATCAATCTCAAGACCACGACGGTATCCTCCGGATATCCGACGCGTCGGGTAAAATCACCGGTCGGTAGTGCTCCTCTGCCAGGCTCAGCGCCATCTCCTGCGATCTTCTTGCCCCGGGGTATCGCACCGGGCCCACCATGTACCCGCAATCGGCCTCATCCGCCTCCTCGAATCAGGTTTCACATGCCGCTCTCAGCACCGAGAAAACACATGGTGGACGCACTGAAATATCATATCAGGGGTAACCGGGTTTTTAAAACAATTACATAATCTCTTTGAAATACCCACGGTTCTCAAATCCAAAAATATCATAGAAACAACATATCTCAAATGCGCATAATCAGAAAACATGATGTATGTGACATATCAATGAAGTGCAAGTATAACAGTATATCATGCAACATGGAATAATAGTATGCACATACAAGGGTCATATCCTGCAGCAATAATACTACTGTGTAGTGACATGGCAATTACCGATGAAGATGTGTGTGAACTGGCAAGTAAGTGTACGTGGTACATACGCATCATCGGTAATGGTGCCGGTGTCCTAACAGTATGATATCAACAATAGAATATGAATCACAATAAGTATGCGATGCAGAGCAACAATAATAATGTGTAGGAGCTGAATACCAAACACAATGATAGCTAAACTGCATCTAATATCATAAGAGTCATATAGCTACACCACTATAAGGCTGAGCTAAAGCTAACAGTAGGTAAGGAAAACCGCCTAACCTCTGAGTCGATACATATATATATATATATATATATATATTCGGTGATCCCGCCTCGATAATATCACATCCGATACCATATCTCTATAATCGGTTATTCCCAAGTCAAGAGTGCGGATCAAACATCAAATTACAGCTCGTACGTAAATCCGTCGTACGGCATCCCCAAATCTGGGTACGGGTCAAAATCACATTCGTCATATCATTCATCTGGTATTCTCTATATCAAATATCATAATCTGGGTACTGACCTACGTCTAGTACAAAGCTAACATCATCACTATAATTATGATCTGACTACTGATCGACAGTCTCGTATAAATCGATATCATCATCACATATCATCACAAGGAGTAAACATCGCCAAATGCGGCCTATCATACTAATCTTGTCATATCATATCATGTCACATCTCGTAACGTAATCACATGTCGACCATTTTATATATATATATCACTATTCCTATGGCATTATCATCCCAAAATCTGCTAAAGCATCAAGACATATCTCAAATATGAATTTTACCATATCACCGATATCATAATCTCAGATCAAATATCATCGACTCATCTCAAACCCAAGTATCATCCTCATATCCGTATGTGAACACATAGTTCCATACCCATGTGAACACATAACTATAGAATCCCATAACCACATATGAAATAAGGATGTATGCAAGTATGTATGTGTGTATATGTATGTGTAGTGCACCCACTACCCTAGGGTTTCGTAACCTTTCACCAATCTAACACATCAATATCCATCTTAACATTATCATTAATCCCAAATAACATATGATAATTATATGTGTGTATACGCATCCGTATACATCACAACGAATTGCGGGGGTGCTATACGCCATCCACCCGACTTCTCCCCGTAGATATAAATCTACTCACATTTCTTTATGCGTGCCGGTGTCGATGTCGCCATTTGCATCTCCAACGCTTCGACGCCACGTGGGGTACCTACAAGAATATCATACGCTAAAACACATGAAAACCATGTCGGAAGCCAAAATGGTGCACGCTACGCCCATAGGTAAAAACCTACAGTCTCGCATGCAAACACAGCCAATATCCCTCTGCCGTTGGCGTTCAAACGCCACCCGACAGAAATGAATCACCAAATACCAAAAATCCAAGCTAAACAAGTCGTAAATCATGCGCCAACTCAAGAAAATCAACCCAGATTCTACCCTGATTGGAACCAGACAAAACTAGACATACCCAGGGTCAAGTTAACAGGTAAAAGAGCCATGCACCAAAAATGAGGGGGTTTCACCCTGGTCTGGACGCAAATTGCGGCAAGAGGGAATAAATTGGCGGCCAAGGAGAGGAGGTAGGGTGTAGGGTTTTGGGTGTTGGTTTCTATCTGCCTGCATACCTCACTGCCAAGTCAATTTTATTTTAGGGTATCTCCGGTTGTCGCAGATTCCATAAAGGTCAATAAATCGACAAAATCACTAAAATACGCCAAGTCGAAACTTTCAGGTAACTAACTGGAAATCTGGGGTATTCTGGGGTTAACTGGTCTCAAACACACCTAATAAGGTTATACTAACCATTACAACCATCTCTTGGCCAAATCTCACTCAAATTTATCTAAACTAGCACTAATCTACTTAATAACACTAAGTTTCCAGTTTTACGACCATAAACAAGCAAGAAAGGAGTTGGGTCGTGAGATTATACATCAAGGGGTCCTAGGATGTAGTAGAAGGGAAGAAGGAGGAGTGGGTTGGTGCTGCTGAAGTGCTACAGCTACTGCTTGTGGCTGGATTATCTCTGGTGGCTGATGGTGTTGCTGCTCAGGCTGTTGCTGCTGCTGATGAATATTTTTTAGTGTGTTGTTACTGTTGCCTTGGCTGCTGCAGCTGCTTGGAATTTTTTTTGTTGCTGAAGTTGCAGCAGCAGGAGCTTTTGTGGCTGTGGGAGGGTGTGGTGTTGTGTTGGGTTATGAAGTTGTGGTTGAAGTGTTGGGCTGATGTATGGTTTCAGCAGCTGATGTGTTGATATGGGGGCTGAAGTGTTGGTATTGGGGGCTGAACTTTTACATCAGCTGCTGTTGCAGCAGATGATGATGATGCTGATGCTTGTTGCAGTTGATGTGATAAAGAGTGGGGCTGAAGTTGTGCTGATGTAGCTGTAGTAGGTGTTGGGCTATGGTGTGTTGATGTTGTTGGTATTAGGGGCTATTGCTGATGCAAGCTTGGGCTGATGGATTGTTTCAGCAGCTGCTGCTGCTGTGCAGTCATGAGAGATGTGAGTGTGAGAGTTTTGAAAAGGGATGGTGTGACACAACCTCATAGCCTCCTCTCTCTCTCTCTACACAAGGTCAACCCTAACCTTAACCAATTTTTTTTTAACAAAGCTAAAACCTTAATTAACCCACTTAACTTAACTAAAAGGTTTAAGCCACCATGGTCATCTCAGCATGGTAACCCTAGACTTCACCCAAGTTAACATGCACAAGTGTGTGCAGTCCAGATAAAATTCCGATAAAATATCCATAAAACCAGATAAAATATTCAAAAGCCATTTTGGTAAACTTTTTACCAAAAACCCCACATTAAGACGCACTTACCACTAAACACAAACTCAGGTGTTACACAAAACAAACTCGAGCCCAAACCAATGTAGAAAAACCGGCGAGGCCGGCCAATTTGGCTCTGTCGCTGGGTAAAACATGGAGTATGGGTCTCGATTTTGTTTTGTGCTCTAATTACATCATATGCAACATACCGAACTTGTTTAAAAAAATTTCAGAGAACTTTTCAAAATTTACAGAAACTTGGTCATAGGGTTTGCAGTTTCGGGGTTGTTTCGTTTTCGCAGTTCTACTAACATCGTCTAATGCTCTAGCCTGGCTGTTATACCTGTAAGTCTACGGTAGCGCCCCGGCCGTCAATCTGAGGCCAAACGCGGAACAAAAACTTTTACAACTGGCGCTATCGCATACTATAATCCGGATCTTGCCATTAATGCTAAACTAACTAACTACAAAGAGGGTAGAAAGGCTATACCGATCGATCCGTGTCCTTCGTTCTTTAGCCATCATCCCACGCTCCCCGTGGCATCTCCGATCTCCTATCTCCTCCTCGAGGTGGCACCACGTCATCGGATCTTTAAATGGGCTCCCGCCTCTATACCGAGGCAACTCGGATATCAAGTCTGCTAAAAGAGATGACCTAGATGAAGTACAGAATGAGTGGAATATTTTGTCTCAAACACTCTAGGGTTCTCATCACATGAGAGGGTTAGGGTGGAGGTTGAAGAAGATGCTAAGGTTTGGAGAGTGTGAGCTCAAGAAAATCAAGAGAGCAAAAGAAAACCAAGCATATAAACTTATATCTCTTTTTTCTCTCTCCTTTTTGTGAATAGATATATGAGGTTGTATTTCTAAAACCAAAAAAAATTTCTCACAAAAAATATCTCCTCAAATATCCACACCCAAAACAAAACTCATTAACTCTTTAATCCTCACTAGATGACTCATTACATGAGTCATTAGTGAACATTCTAGAATTAATGTGTCATCCAAAATGAGTCACTCTTTCCAAAACCAATAATCATTTAAATCAAAATGATTAACCCAAAAATAAATGCATCTTCTAAAGTAATCTCGTAACGGATTACGAGAATACCCCTCAACTGTAAATACATACCTGTATCCGTATTCCGACCGAATACGAATACGATGAGACTAAAAAATTCCGACTCAATATAATACTTGGATCCGGCTTAAACCAAAGCCCACCAGTATTATCTGTCCGAAATACGACACGTGCACAAGTGCACGTGCATGTTCGAACCCTGCCATAAAACCATACGGCCTCTACAACGTTTTGCCGAACTTGGGAAACTATCTGTGGGGGACTCTAAAGACTCATCAGTACCCTGGCAGTGGGTTTAACCACAAGTACGTCAGCGGCACTAGCTGTGCGTAACGGCTGCCCATGTACTGACCGAAAGGAAAGCCGATGAGCGAACTCATCCTGGAACTCTACTGAGCCTATCAGTGACAATATCCGTACAGTTCGGTCCGTTCGTCTATGAGCATCGCATATCAGGCCTAGGGGGCTGGTAACGTCAGACCCCTAAAAGCGGTATAAGTCGTGTCAGAGTGTAACCCAGAACACCTTGAGATACTACTGGAGTACCTACCAGTAAATCTCCTGCCTCGGCCGAGGGCTTTGTGTAATGGCTCTCCTAGACACAGTGCGATCTCACCCCCAATACCGGGAGAGACGAATCCCCTGCCGATGCGCTCACTTTCCTCCATGTGGCTCGGGACTGTACCCAACTAAAACCTGTTTGCACGACTCCTTTGAGCCGTGGTAGGGTAATAATGAAAGCACAGTGGGAACTCACACGAGACAAATGACGATCTCAGGTCGATGAACTAACCTGTACACATGTCACCAGGGAACTGCTATCTGACGCTAGATATATTACCAACCAGCAGATTCCCGGCGAGTCCGGTCCAGTGCACTCATAACCCAATGAGCTCCTGTATACATCTTAGGTGATCCAACTGACACCAGTGGCTTGTGAGACCGGCCACCGCCCCTCGTCGGGGTCTCGACTGTATAAACTAGTCTACTCCGGAGTATCGATGCCCTGTCTCGAAACTCCCACGACTAGAGACCACAATTAAGGATGTGCCTATAGACTATCCAACTCTTACGTATATGATCGCCATCATACTGTTGGTAGTCAAGAAAGATCCTAAGGGCTCTATCAATGTGTTATAGTTAACAGCGATGTCACCAAAAGTTGTACACGACTAATAAAGGCAAACCAGATAGCATTCTATCATCTCGAGTAAGACTGTCCTACCGGTATAGGTCCTCTCTCAATCAATGCAATCACGTACCTGCGATCCAATAATTGACTTTGAGGGCACTATATCCAACAATCTCCCACTTGCACTTAAGGCTAATTATTGCGATGTCGCATACTCACAGCCCGTGTGATACCGAGCATCCAACTCCTCTACTAATCGTTTCACAAAGCCCGTTTGTAAAACTCTTGTGTTCGAGAAATAGCCTCAGCGAGTGGATCCGCCCTGATGTTCTTTTCTATGTCTCTCTTAATCTCAAGTTCGCGAAGAAAGCCATCTCCCGAATTGAGTAATACCTATCTTAGAATATGTCTGGATATCTGATGGGACCTAGTTCATAAATGAACTCCAAATCCAAACTTCTTAGACTGTATCGTCAACTGAACCTAATCAGTATCCTGCACCATGCCTCCCACAGTATCCTCATGGACCACCTGTCCATAATACTGCCCCCTTTGCCAGAGGGAAAACTATAACTCTGACAATCACTCTGTCATCTATGTCACCTGTGGAAGCCTGGAATGATAACCGTCTCTTAAGGAGGCTGCCGTCATCAAATCCGTAGAACATCCACTTATGTTCTAAAACTGCCTCCGAATGTTTCTCTAGGATTGGATTAATATAAACTTATTGCATCTAGTGCAAAAACAACATCTGGTGTGGTACTTGGCATCTCACGATTGACTCAATTGCCTAAGCAAGTGATATGCCAATCATGCACATCCCTCTCTCCCCTTTAGTCTGTAAGACACCTTTAGAGAGGGAGACTCCATCACCTGCAGGTACACCACCATGCCAGGAGTCGTCCATTCTAAAACACCTTTAGAATACTGTCTAAGTACCCAGATTAGGAAACTACCTAAATCTAGATCTAAAACCATAGATCTAGCAACCAGAATGTCTGATATTATATCCATATCCTGTGTGGAGAAACAACTGTGTGACAACCACAGTACAACCGATCGTAGTATAGGAATTTTACTTTCTATTCTGTCTATGTCATCCAAATACCAGGACATCACACCCTACTACCTTCTTAACAGATCCATCCCCTATTCTGATGAAGTCAAACCTATGACTTTCACATCAAAATTAGATGATCTTTCTCCGCTATATCTGCTCGAGTCTATAAATAGACATAAGCTACTTGCCCACTATGCTTCCGCTGCTCCCACTGACCACAACAACCCTCTGGCAGAATAATATATACGTGCACTTCTAAAGCTAGTTTAGAACGACGCTATACTTAACCTCCTGCCGGGTCTCATAGTCTGGAACAGCAGCAATGGCAAGTCTGGGTAAACAAGAACCTCCCTGTCACCGTCCTTGAGTCTACCGGAGTACCTCTCGGGTGCCTGAGGTTACCTACGGAGTGGCTAATAGAACGTTAAACCTGATTGAATCTTTAGGTCCTATTAAATTTTCCGTAATCGTTTGTGGTTTTGGAATCACTTCCAGTTCTACCATACTCCCACTACTGTTTTCTGAAAAAACCATTTTACTAAAACTGTGGCGAGTCAAGAACAATATCACCATTGATCTTTCAGATGGTAGAAAATCAACCCTCGTCATAGCTTGGGTCAACCCACAAACAGCCATTACAGAAACGTGCCTTGAGTTATCCAGAGTCTGATTTTAATCATAAGCCGGACAACTTCCCGTACCTTAACATCGTTAAGATATGAACCATTCTATATCCAATATAGAAACTTTGTCACTTATTTAATTGGAACCAGATTCAAATCATGCAGCTGTCTCCAGTGCATATCAACTTAATGGAAGGAGGTTAATCAGCATTTACTCAACTTAGGAATGCATCCAATTATGAGTAACCTGAAAGAGAAACAAGTTTCTCAAAACCATTACTATCAACTTAATACCAATAACAAGTATCTATAACTTCGATCACCTTGAAGAATCCCGATACTTGCGCCACCTGGTTCTCTACTTTATTCCTATACCTATAACTTCTCAAAACTTAGACATTGTATTTCTACAAAACACTTGTCTAAAAACTAGAGAAGTCACAAGTAAACAGAACATAGTACGAGGACCAACCTCTTTGTCCTGATGGACACTGGACAGCATACAATACTCTGTATAAGTCCGCTGAGTTGAATAATTCAAAACCTGTGCATCGTAGGTTGAAAACTGTACTTATGGTTAAGAACTACTCCGCAGTTCAATGCTCCTTACCTAATCGTCAACTGATATAGGTAAATGTCACGGACATAATTTCAAAAAGTTATATCTCACTTTATAAAAATAAACGTACAGATATATCAGTTTGAAATTGGTGCACAACAACGGATACGCAAAACCAAATACTTGCCGTCCGGCAAAAACCCAGGCGATTTCCTCAAATATCACCAATTACAATGAATTCCGATATAATGAGGATGATCACCTAATTCTTAATTGTAGGGTTGCTTGGCACATGCACAAGGGTCTACGAGGTATCAACCATGCCCGATTAAAAATTTAGCCGTGCCGAACAACCCAAAGCCGGATCATTAAACTAGAGTTTAGGCGAAAACTAGCATGTTAAACTCTTTAACACTAAGTTAGAGGGTTACAACCTTTGTGGATCCGGTCCTTCACTTCTTAAGCTCCGTGTTGAGGTCCCTTCGCTGCGATCATCGTTTTCCGGACTCTCGAGAGGCTTCACGAAGAGAAAGATGCAGTCTTGCTTCCGATCTTCGATAACAAAGATGATCTACCTTGAAGTTTCATTAACATAAGCTATCACTCATGAAATGATGTGAACGCCCTCATCTAAATGGCAAGGATAGATGAGGATGATGAAGTAGGATTTTTGCTCTCATTTGTTTTCTTATTCTCACTCATTTTTCATCACTTAGAAAAAGCTAGAATGCTTTGCAAAGGAGGAGGAAGAAGAAGAATGAATAATAATTCATTTGTGATGAATAATGAAAGGATGATAATGATTAATCTTGCAACCATGGTCAAGGATGACTCATGTAGAGATTTAACTAGGGCTAGGGTTTGGGTTGGGTTAAGAATGAGTCACACATAAATATCAAGCATAATATCTCATTCAAGACAAAAGAAAAGATTCTAGAATCTACTAGAAGTCTTAACCCTAATCCAAACCATAATCATATTTAAACTCCACAAAACATGTTGCATTAATAACCATATCATGTTACAATATTATATATCACATATATAATATTTATCGTAACAAAATAAAATAATACAATTAACATATATCGCATATATATCAATATATTACCCGAGTGAGAAAAAGAATCTTTTAGTGAGCTAATATTAGTTAATGTAATTTAATATATCATATATATTATTATACATTAAATTATCGAATCAACACTTGATCCGACAATCCGGCTATATCGCATATAACCGACTAATACGATGACCCGGTTATATCACATATACCTGGCCGATATATCATATCGCGTGAATCCAATACAGTATCACATACCACATTATCCTCGGTCCCACACATATCACATATGTGCTCCTACTCCGTTTTGCCTGAGTCAAGAAACCTCTGTGTAGGACTCTAAAGAATCGTCAATACGCCGGCAGTAGGTGATGATCATATCAAACACCCACAAGCTGCAAGCGGTCAGCTAAACGTAACAGCCACCCAGGTATTGAGCGCTCAGAAGATCAACAAGCAAGCATGTACATTCTCCTGTGAATCCAATCAGTAACACTCCCGTACAGTCCGGTCTCGTCGTCTGATATGTCGCATATCTCGCCTATGGGTGGTAAACGTCAGACCTCAGTAGCTTGATAAGTCATGTCGATATGAGGTCTATAACAGTTCGAGAAACTACTGATAACACTTACCAGTAAATCTCAGCATCCCTGGCCAGGGATTTCCGGTTATAGCCAATCGAACATAGCGCAACATCAACTCCCTATACCGGGAGAGACGAATCTCCTCCTATCGCTCATTGCCTCCATGTGATTCGGGACTGTACCCAAAAGCCACCTTTTTGCACGCCCTCTTAGACGTGGTATGATGGAAATCAAAGCACAGTGGGAATCACACCAGACTCTATCACGATCTCGGGTCAACAGACTACTCTGTACCAGTGTCACCGGAGAACTGCCATCTTACGTGAGGTATAATACCATCTGGGAGTTCTCGGCGAGTCCGTCCAGTGTACCCAGTCTCCACTGATCACTTGTACACCATCCTTGATGTCAAACACCGATGGATATGGGATCATCCATCGCACATCATATGGGTCAAGATGCGTATACGCTAGTCTACTCTGGTGTATCGATGCCCTGTCTCGATACACCCTCGACTAGGAACAGTTATAGGATGGACTCGTCGACTACGGTGGCCCCACTAGTATGATCTCATCATAGTCCCAGTAGTCGAGTACATATCCTAAGGGCTTTATCAACATGTAACATAGATACAATCAGAGTACATGTTAAGATAAAGTATAACCAGATAGCATACTATCATGTCGAGCAAGAAAGTCCTCCCTATATATGTCCTAGCATCCACTACAATATACATCGTATGTACAGTAATGGCCTCTAGGGCATACATATAAATAACATTAATAACTTACTCCAACTCATCATCTGTAAAACTATACAGATGTGAGAATCATACCTGGTAAATACATACCGTGGAGCAAGTGTCTAATTGGGAAATCAGTTTTCCTTTAACAAGCACAATGAAACTGAAACATGAAAATGTTTTGTAGGGGTATCCTGGTATTCTTAGTAATGCCTCTTCCATAATCCAATTCATGACTATAACCGTATATTTCTTTGCCACCTCTCCAAAACCCTTTATTTGTCTTTATTCATTACCTTCTGTACACCCTTTTAGGCTAAGTGGTTTTCTTCCTTCCCTACCTTTCGGCACCAGCCTATGGTTTGGAATAAGACTATCCAGTAAGCATAATAGGTGTACTATCCTAATTCTAGGAGTACTCGTAACCTGAGAGAAGGTGATGATAAAAGTCAACTGAATAATACCTTATTCTATTTCTCCCGAACTAGGGAAAAAAGCAAAGGTGAAGTAGGAGTGGCGATGAAGTATGCGGTTTGGTCGTGAAAGATAGCAGTCGCAATTTACTTTGCCCTCTTTCTAATCCCTTTATTTTGTCTTTACTTATTACCTTCTGTAGACCCTACTTATGCTAATTGGTTTTCTTCATTCCCTACCTTTCGGCACCTGCCTATGGTTTGGAAGAAGACTATCCAATAAGCGTAATAGGTGTACTCTCCTAAACCAAGGAGCCCTCGCAACCTGAGAGAAGGTGATGATAAAATACAACTGAATAAACTAATTCTTTTTCTCCTGAACCTGAATCCATCCTCGAAGTCCTTTCGAGTTCGTATATAACCATACGATGGATTCATCCAATGGAAATGGATGTTCGTAGTAATACGAGGTGTTCTGGAGAAATGCAAAGGGTAAAATAAGGAGTGGAAATGACTTATGCAACTCAGACGATCCAAAAGCCAGTGTTTTAAGAAAGTTCGGTCAACTTGGTCACTTAGTCATAGTCTATGTTAGTGTATATGCCCTAGCTGCCATTATTGTATCATACTAGCTTGTATATTACTTAATGGAAGCTTGGGATATTCACAGTTATATAACAGTCTTGCTAAACATGGTAGTATGCTACTTGGTTTTATCTATCTTAATATGTGTGTACGTATTGATAGAGCCCTTTGGATCTTGCTTGACTACCAGCGTTGTGATGGCAGTCACATTAGTAGGGGCTGGGTAGTCTACAAGCACATCCTTTTTCAGGTCCCTAGTCGTAGGATTGTCGAGACAGGGCATCGATACTCCGGAGTAGACTAGTGTGTACGCTTCTCATCCCAGTTGGGGAGATGGTCTGTCCCACAGCCATCAGTACGTCGTACTGGAGATAGTATACAGGTGCTCGTTGGGTTACGGGTACACCGGACATGACTCGCAGGGAACTGTTGGTTGGTATTATACCCGTCGTTAGTTAACAGTTCCCAGGTGACATGAGTACAGCATAGTCCCCAGACTTGACACTGCTACTTCGCCTCGTGTGTGTCCCACTGTTCTTACATTTCTACCCTACCACGGCTCAAAGGAGCCGTGCAAACAGGTAGCAGTTGGGTGCAGTCCCGAGCACTTGGAGGCGGTGGCGGTTAGACATGATTCGTCTCTCCCGGTATTGGGAGTTGATATCGCGCTGTGTCAGAGAGCCATTACGCAAAGTCCCTGGCCAGGGCAAGCGAGATTTACTGGTAGGTTCCAGTAGTTTCTCAAGGTGTAATGGGCTTCGCTCCGACACGACTTATACCGCTTTTAGGGGACTGACGCTTGCCGCTCCCTAGGCCCGATATGCGATAGTCCTAGACGAACAGACCGGACTGTACGGAGATTGTCACATCAGGCTCAGTAGGAGTTCGGATGGGTTTCCTCATCGGCCTTCTTATCGACATCTACCTGGGGACCGTTACGTACAGCTAGTGTCGCTTGCGGTCTGTGGTTAAACCCACTGCCAGCGTAGTAGTCGAGTCTTTAGAGTCCCACACAGAGGGTTTCCCTGCTCCAGGCGAAACGATATAGAGGTCGTATGGTTTTACGACAAGGGTTCGGACGCATACGTGTTTAAACGCACGTACGATGTTCGGACAGTTTTTACTAGCCGGCTTTGGTTTAAGACAGGTTCTAGTATCGGATTATTGGATTTATACAGTCTAAAGTTTTTTCGTGTTTTCCCGGATAGGAGGGGCGTTCTCATAATTTGGCGGGAAGCTTCTAGAAGTATGGTGACTTGAGGGTTTAGGTGGCATTTACATTAAATGAATTTGTAACTCATTAGATGAATCATTCAAGTGAGTTAATGAGGCATTTATTGCTTAATGAATCACTTGATGATTCTTTGCACATATTTAATGAAGCATGATGATAAATCATTTGATTTATTCATTTGATAATTCTTTATGCTTCATGATATATTAGAAGTGAGAAACAATTTCATCATAATCTTGCTCACATTCTCTCTCCTCAAGCTCTTTATCTTCAAACCCTAATCCTACCCCCTCATGTGTTGAGATCAAGGATTAGCTAGACTATTTAATCTATAACCATACTCTTTATCATCTAGGTGACTTTGATTAGCAACTAAAGAAACCTAGTTACCTCAAGGTTATAGGCAAAGCTTGGAGTAGAAGCTCTCGGGTGGATCGTCTATTACATAGAGGAGGCCAACGAGGAAGTGGATAACGAGAAGACGAAGGACTAGGTTCATTAGGTATAATCTCTTGTCATAGTAGTTAACAACTCCTATATTAGTGTTAGTTATAGTTTAGCAAAGATCCTTTCGGTTAGTCGATGTTGCTTTAAACAAAAAGATTGTTTTTCATATTTCCGCCTCCCCGCAAGTCATGGGGTGTACAACGTCGACTTACAGTGGTATCAGGGCCTCGCTAAACAATAACTAACTTATTAGCAATGTCGTAAGAATTTCGAACGCAAAACGAACCGGAAAAAATATTGTATTCACCAAGTTTCTGTCGAATTTAAAACGAGGTCTAAAAATTTTTCAGGGACCTATAATAATACAAGCAGGGAAATATAAGAATACTGGAAAAAATTGGGTGCATGAATCGGCTAAACAGCCGCGGAACCGCGGCCGATCCTACCGATCCGCCGCGGATCCGCGGCCGAGTTGAAACCGATTCAGCCCAATTTTTCCCAGTAACTCTTCTGTGAATATTTTGTCTTTTCTGGAATGTTTATTTTCTGCTCAAGTCTCAGGTGCACAGAGAAGTTTTGGAGTAGAATCTAAAGTGTTTGCTCGATCGAAATTATACGATGTTTGCTAATTAGATTATATATGTGAACTGTATAATGTGTTCGTAAACCTCCCTTAACTGCTAGTATGTCGGTTGGCAGGGGGTTGTACGTTTCTGTAATGATTTTACTGTTTGTGATTATGAACTTGATTGGATTGTTGTGATGATTAGCCGCGGTTTGAGATGGGTTTCTATATTCATTCATTCGATGTAATTGTAATATGTTGTAATATTATTTTGCGGGGCACATCCAGGTTGCGGTTGTAGCCACCGTTGTATTATTTCATTTTACTATTTTTTGCTCCTAGGATAGACCCAAGGTGGGGTGCACAAAGTACCGGGTACTTTGAAGTGTTTAGTGGCCTACTCACATTATTGATGGAGACCGCTTCACTTCGGGTACTTGGCGGGTAGTTTGCCGTACCCGTAGGGGTCTACGGTGGGGTAATGGCTATTCATCACAACCGTGTAATCCGTCTTTCGTTGCAGGCTCAAAAGAAACGCGGATTGCTTGTATATCCAATAATATTCATCGGTGATCTGGAATGCCTATTATTGCGTCAGACGAATGTACAATATCTATATATGATAGCTATTTAGATGTCACTTATGTTTTACACCCGCGCTAGCCCAGCCCCCGCTCTGTCGTTAGTTAAGTAACCTAACGGGTGATGACGGGACCCGGTGGCGAATGCGGATGGCCTAAGAGGACGTTGTATTTTCGTTGTTTTCTGCAATGATATGTTAATGATGGGACGCATTATTATTAATGCAAAGAAAATAAACCAAAGTTGAATCGTTGGAACAGTTTAAAAGAAACCACTCGGTTATTTTTAAAACAGAAGATATTTTTTAATTGCGGAGCTTTAACCACTCCTTTTAAAAGCTATCAGATTCCTTCGGTCATATCAAGTTCACTACGTTGACGGTTTCGCCAAAACCATTCGTAGCCCTCCGTCATTTCATTTGGGTATTCAGTAGTATTCAAGCTATGCAATTTGGCCAAAGTCAAGGCATAGTGTTTGGTAGCTGCTGTGTATTCATTTGTTGCATAGATAGATGAGTTAGTTTGGGACAGTCGTATTATCATTTGACCAAAGTTAGGGGTATGTACGGATGGGTTCAAATTAACAAGATAATGATGGGTAGAACTTGGCATGTGACTTATGACATTTTGACCAAAGCCAATGTCATAATGAAGGGTTCCTAGGCACACTAATGAGGTCTCACAAGGCGTCAACCATGCCAATTTTGAATTTTACAAGTGCCGAGAAACCCTAATACGGATCGTTAACTAGAATTTTAGGCGAAAGATGCAACTAGTTAACAACTTAACTAAGTGAACGGAAATACAACCTTTGTAGATCCGGTTCTCCACCTCCATAGCTCCGTGATGAAGTCCCTTCACTGTACAAATCGCATCCCGGACTCTAGCATCGGCTTCATCGGAGAATTGGGCGGGCTTGGTCGTCGGCTTCGATGCCGAAGATGATCTACGTCGAGGCATCACTAGATCAAGCTCCCACTTCACCAAGTCATGAAACTTGTGAAGAAAACACCCTATACTACTTGGCAAGAGGTAGAGGATGAAGAAATAGGAGGTGGGTTCACTTTAGAATTGGATTTCTCACTCTTTTCATCAAGTCACCATTGATGAAGCAAGGTTTTCTTCAAGTGAAGAAGAAGAAGAAGAAGAAGATGAATATTATGATAAGTTATTCTCAAAATGAAATTAAATCATTTCTTATCATAATGTCAACCATGATTATGTGTAGAGAGTAAACTATAGTTAGGTGAATGGTTAGGTTTAGGATGAAGACAAAGTGGTGGACTTTCAAAGATGCTTTGAAGCTTCAAGAAGCTTCAAGCAAAGAAAGAAAAATAAATCCACCATTTTATCTTTTCCAAAAAGAATAAATAAATAAATTAATTAATTAATTAAGACCCTAACCATTTACTTAACTAAGGTTTAATCAAACATACACACAAACATGCATGTATCATCAAACATGATACAAACTTGTGCACAAAAATATATCACATATACAATGTGCACAAACAAGTGAGAAAAACCATTTAAAGTGAACCAATAATAGTTAATGCAAAGTAATATATCAAATATATAATTATGCATTACATCATTAAATCAACACATGATTTAACGATCCGGTCATATCGCATACAACCGACTAATATCCAATGTATCGGCTTATCGAATCAATCCTTGATTCGATAACTAGGTTATATCGCATACAACCAGTCGATACATTCATCGCGAGAATAGAATACGGTATCACATACACGCATTATTCTCGGTCCCGCACATATCTCATATGCGCACCTATTTCGTTTCGCTTGAGCCAGGAAACCTCTGTGTAGGACTCTAAAGACTCGTCAATACGCCGGCAGCAGGTGATCATCATATCAAACACCCGCAAGCCGCAAGCGGTCTGCTAAACGTAACGGCCACCCGGGTATTGAGCGATCAGAAGATCGACGAGCAAGCTCGCTCACACTCCTGTGAATCCAACCAGTAACACTTACCGTACAGTCCGGTCTGATCGTCTGATATGTCGCATATCTTGCCTAGGGGTGGTAAACGTCAGACCCCAGTAGCTCGATAAGTCGTGTCGATATGAGGTCTATAACAATTCGAGAAACTACTGGTAACACTTACCAGTAAATCTCAGCAACCCTGGTCAGGGATTTCCGGTTATAGCCAATCGAACACAGCGCAACATCAACTCCCTATACCGGCAGAGACGAATCCCCTCCTATCGCTCATTGCCTCCATGTGATTCGGGACTGTACCCAAAAACCACCATTTTGCACGCCCTCTTGGATGTGGTAAGGTGGAAATCAAAGCACAGTGGGAACCACACAAGACTCTATGACGATCTCGGGTCAACAGACTACTCTGTACTAGTGTCACCAGGGAACTGCCATCTGACGTAAGGTATAATACCATCTGGGAGTTCTCGGCGAGTCCGTCCAGTGTACCCAGTCTCCACTGAGCACCCGTATATCATCTCTGATGTGAAATACCAATGGATATGGGATCATCCATCGCCCATCTGTATGGTTCGAGAAGGTATACGCTAGTCTACTCTGGTATATCGATACCCTGTCTCGATACACCCACGACTAGGGACCTTGAAGGATGTACTTATAGACTACCATGTCCCCACTAGTATGATCTGCATCATAGTCCAGGTAGTCAAGTACACATCCTAAGGGCTTTACCAACATGTAACAGAGAGACAATGAGTATACACGTTAAGGTAAAGATCAACCAGATAGCATACTATCATGTCGAGCAAGAAAGTCCTCCCTATATATGTCCAAGCATCTACTACAATATACATCCTATGTATAGTAATGGCCTCTAGGGCATACATATAACTAACAATCTCCCACTTGCACTAGGGCTATCTGATAGCAGTGGTTGTAGTATCTCATACTCAACCATCCCATAAAAGTCTCTCTCTGGGAAAAGGCCTTTGTGAGTGGATCCGCCGTGTTGTCCTTTGAATCTACTCTCCTAACCTAGATCACCTTGGAGATCAACTATCTCCATGATCAGGTGATGCTGCCTCAGAATACGCCTGGGTCACTGATGGGACGGGCGTTCCTTGGCATAAGCGACAACTCCATTGTCTCATAATAGTAGGAACGAAGTTCATCTCATGAACTAATATACACCCAAACAGCCTCTTTGGTAGCATCTGAAGTAGCGATGTATCCAGCCTTTATCGTCTAGTATGCCACGGTATCTAGCTTGGAACTCTTCCAACATACCGTCCCTTTACTGAGGGTAAAGACAATGCCTGTGACTGACTTTCAGTCGTCTTTATCACCCTGGAACCCTTCCAGCGATTCTCCCTAGGATCGGTTGATACCTTCTCACTATAACTAGTGAGAATCCTAACATCCAATTAGATCTATCTCATAGATCCAAAACCCAGGATTTAGGAGGTATCACTTTGATCCTATATGGAGAATCATTGTGATAAGCGGAGATTGACCGAGCGTAGCATAGGAAACTCCTTCCCTATCAAGAGCATGTCATCCACGTACTCTACGAGGATCGTCACTATACTCCCTACTACCTTTTTGTATATACAAGGTTCATCTACCATTTTGATGATGTCAAACTCTTTGACTAATACATCAAAACAGATGTTCCAACTCCGCGATACCTGCTTTATCCTATAAAGCATCTTGTACACGTTTCCGCTGCTCCCACTGTCTACGAAGCCCTCTGGCTGTGTACTTATAGACGTTCTTTTCTAAAACTTCATTTAGAAAAGCAGTCATGGCACCCAACCGCCAGTTATCGTAGTCATGGTATGTAGCCGTGGCAAGTAGGATCTGTATGGACTTAAGCATAGCCATTCGAAAAGGTTTCATCATTATCCACGCCTGGTCGATGACGAAAAGCTTTAACAAGTCTAGCTTTGAAAGTCTCAACTTTTCCATCTACACCAAGTAATCTTCTCAAGATATACTTGCCCCTGATGGGGATTTAACCCTTCAGATATAGCAACCAAAGTCCATACTTTGTTGGTGTACATGGATTCCATCTCAGATCACTAAGCATCCAGCCATTCTTACAGAGTCTTACTCCTGGTGGCCAGCTTGAAACTAGTTGGGTCATCATCTCATGATGCAATCCTCGCTCCCACTGTCATCGAGAAACCGAAGTATCTCTCAGGTGGGTGAGGAACCCTACAAGTTCGGCGGAGAGGCTGAGGTTCGTTGGTAACTATTGAATCCTTTGGTTTTATCAAATCATCTGCTGTAGTTTGTATATCTGGAACCTTTCCAGTTCTACATTACAGATCTTGCCTTGAGCTTGTCCGGATTTTGCTTTTCAGACATAGGCTGGACAACCCCAAATCTTGACTAACTTAAGAGATGGGCTCTTCCCTTATCATATCAAATATGAAGTGGTAGGCAACTGATTTGATTTGAACCCTATTCAATAGGTATGCAGCTTCTCAAGTGCATAACTCCCAAAAAGGAAATAGGTAACTTAGTAGTACTCATCATATAGCACACCTTATCATATAGGGTGAGATTGCTCCGCCCCGATATACCATCGTGCTATGGTGTATACGGAGGAGTAATGCTGAGAGAGAATCCCATTCTCCTTTAGAAAAGTCCAGGAATTCCATGCACAAGTATTCTCCTCCCTGATCTCATCATAGGACATAATAATTATACCCGTATTTTGGTTCTCTACTTCTAACTTATATTCTGTGAATATCTCAAAAGGTTCGGACTTGTGTTTCAACAGGAACATAGGTCTGAATCTCGAAAGATCATCAGAGAATGTAATGAAGTACAAAGAATCAGTCCTGGCATATGTAGACAGGGGACCTTACATACATCAACATGTATCATCCCAAGAGTTTACTAACTCTTTCTCTGCTTCCAGTAAACAGAGCTTTGGTCATCGTATCTTTGTGACATGACTGGCAAGTTTCATAAGATGTAAATTCAAACAGATTTAAATATGCATCTAAATGTAACTTCAGCTAGTCAGGTCACATTGATATGACCTAGTCTACAATGCCTCAAGAAGGATTCGTTCATTTCTGAACTCTTCCTCTTTGTGTGTGTTCTGTATACTAAGAACTGTAGTTTGATTTAAAACATCAACGCTTTTAGATAACGTGCCTGAACCGATCAACTTTTGATATAGGAAATGTTCAAAACATTATCCAACAATACAAAATTTTATCATTTCTTTACTAATAAAGAGAGTGATATGATTTTGTATATCAGGTTCGGTATCTAATAACATTCATTCAGAATCAATGTATTTGGAATACAGGGTGACAGTGACCAACAGACTTGGCTGCAACACTTGCCCCGTTTTCTGCCTCATGAAACTTATCACCCGTTCTCAGTTCTCTACCTTTCTGCAGCCCTATGTAACAGATTACATATCTGGGATCCTGATCTGGTATCACATACCCAGGACGTAGAGGATACGGAGAAACAGTTCTTTGTAATGAACACACACGAAGATGATGCATCAGCATGCACTCTCTTCGTTTGGGTGGCACGGGAATTCTGGTAATCCCCAATTTCCTGCTCTGTCTTATAACAATTATAAGTTGGAGCGGGACCAACGTTCCCCAGCTCAGTATAACAAGCGGGTTCGGTCAATAATCCGTATTATTATCTTGATTAAGGCGTGACATGGTCTCTACCTGGAGAGAGAGAGAAGAAAATACTCAGCGTATGCTCTTGCAAGAATAGATTGGTTATAATTTTATCTAATCAGGATGGCTCCCACTGCTTTTTATCAAATCTTTCTTCAAACCCAAAAAGGAAAGACTAGCCAGGATTAATTACACACTACAAGTTCGCCAATCTTTCAGCCAGGCCAGTGTCGGTACTTTGAGGGAGGTTCCCCGTGCTTTCGCACGGACCTAATTAATGTAAACCTCGTTTTCCCAGAGGCATAACCCCGTTGACACCTTTCTAGACACCTACTTGATCGGCTAATTGTAATGTGTAAAACTCTCCCAGGAGTAACAATTACTCGAAGCGGGTATCGGGATCCAACTATCTCATAGAAGGTATGCAATCTCATTGCAAATTTCAACACTTGAAATTCCCGATAATATTTTGCCCCTAGCTTCCTATGACCTTGACGGAGGTCAACAAACCATAGGCTACTAGTCAAGTTCAACCCGTCATTTCTTGATCGAATTAAACCCACCCGCACGACCCTTGAAGGAGGTCAACAAGGCCGCACGACTACCCTAATCCAATCTGCATCATATGCATAAGCAGATAAATACTAGTTAGCTACCGCACACTACGCCTTGACGGAGGTCAACAAACGTAGCACGAATACTAAGTAGGACATATCTGAAATGACGGAGGGCTATGACAGGTTTTTCTGAAAACCTATTGCGTAGTGAACTTGATATCGTTGTAGAATCAAATGATTTTAAAATGGAGTGTTTTTGAAGCTTTTCTAGTTTTGCTAAAGGAGTCACTCCCGGTGAAGGGATCGTCGGTCCTTTCCTCATCGAATGAGGTGCGGGATATATCATATATATCACTGTGCAAAGCAAAAACTCTTAAAAGCAATCAAAAGCCAAACCGAGTGTGTAGCATCTGCCAGTTATTGCTAAAGGAGTCACTCCCGGTGAAGGGATCTCGGTCCTTTCCTTATCGAATAAGGTGCAGGATATATCATATATACCGCTGTGCAAAGCAAGAACTGTAGCTGCCTGTTTTATTTTGAAATTCGATTCTACAACATCTTTAGGTTTCTTTTACTTTCATTAATCACATTAATGAAGTCCCATCATTTAAGTACCTAAACATCACAGATAAATACGATGTACACTTATGCCATCCGCATTCGCCTCGATGTCCCCTCGTGCACCGTTAGGTTAGGTAACTAACGGCAGAGCGGGGCAGGGTTAGCGCGGGTGTAAAACATAAGTAACGTCTATATAATATATCATATATACTATATACAGTATCTATCACAGAACATCACATGATCACATCACAGATATCGCAGCAGAAGAAACATATGAAATATTGGATATACTAGGACGTCCGTGTTTTCGATACGAGCCAGTATAAAACACGGATTCCACGGTCGCGATGAATAGCCAAACCCACACCCATAGACCCCTATGAGAGCGGCAAGCAACCCTACCAATTCTAGAGTTAGGAGACCCGGACTCGACTCCTCGAGTTGGTCTCCCACTGGACTCCAGAACCCGGTTACTTGTGCTCCCCTCCTTGGTCTATCCTAGTGCGGAAAAGTAAATAATATACAAACGGCGACATCTTCCGCAACCTGGAAGTGCCCCAATAAAAGAATATTACATATAAGTTTTTACATGAATGAAAATGAAAAACACTCATCTCACATAAAAAAAACCCGGCTATTAAAACACGACGATCCAATATAACATATCCAGCAACACATAACATCACATGTCATCAACGTAAGTAAATATGCGTATCCCAATTGTCGTTGACATATAGCAACGAAACCGGCGATAACACATATTACACTTACGGTCGCAGAAAAGAAAGTGTAAAACTACAACAGTTGGAATCCGCAACATCCTCAGACATCGCATGCCTGACTAAATGAATTCCTTAGACATCGCATGCCTAACAATTATAAACCCCGCATTTTAGTCTCATTATCGAAAACTCTTTTCAATATCAAGTCGGGCAATTCAACAGGATTCCCGACATCCTGATCGAATGCTCGTCACAAACTTTAGTAGGCGGCCGCACCCCCGACGCCGTCGACGAAGTGCACCAAGGCGGAACACCGCTGTCGCGAGCACCCGAACAGATGCTTTCGGCGACGGGGTTCTCCTACAGTCACTTGGTCGGGGCTATGGAGCGAGGCTGTCTATTAAGTTTACCCAGCGAGTATCCGCGTATGCTACGTGATTGCGACGGACTTTTGATCACATCAAAATTCCGTGGCAACCGATCAAGTGAGACTAAACTGTTATGTTTATAACATTCATTCAGTTATCTCATAACTACTTGTGAATTCCAATTATTGTATCATATTCCGAATAAGATAGAAAATGTTAAACTTTCCGATCGAACAATCGAACACCCAAGTTTTCCCGAAACAGCTCAACTCATGAAGTAAGTTCAAAGACATTCACTTCGTGCCTCAGTACCAACGGTCCAGCCGTAGAAAGGTCAAGCCAACGCCTCACATGTGGCACGCCGTACTGCCCCAAACCCTAAGGTTCAAAGGGCAGTTCAAGACGGTCACATAATCGAGTTAAGGTTTGTTGTCTTCTAGAGGGTCCATCGCGTTACTTGCACTACTTAGAACGTCTTTAAACCACGGAAAAATCCAACACTTGGAATTTTTCTGACAGGGGAAAAAGTGGGTATTTATATGCGGTCGAACTTTTTAACATATTCTAAAATATCCGGAAAGCCACAAAGACAAAGTCTGATAATCCGATCGAATCATCTAAGCTCCAAAGCACCCCAGAAAACTCAACTCTTGAGTTCAAATTAAAAATTCCCAGAAAACTCAGCACTTGAAAACATGAATTACTGTGCAAAATTCATATAATGATGTGATAAAATGGCCGCGGAACCGCCGCACAAGCCATGCTTGTGCCGCGGTTCCGCTGCGCTTTAGTTGAATCAGCCCATCGAATTTCACAGTAATTCAAATAACACCCTGCTGAATTTTTTAGCAATTTTTAATTCACAAAAATCAAAATTTTCAGAAAATTTCCAGAGAGCATTTTAGAGTTAGGGTTTCGGGTTCGTTCGGATTTCAAACGTCGTCTAGACTTCGCCTAAGGCTCTAGCTAGGCTCTGACACCACTGAAGGGTTCCTAGGCACACTAATGAGGTCTCACAAGGCGTCAACCATGCCAATTTTGAATTTTACAAGTGCCGAGAAACCCTAATACGGATCGTTAACTAGAATTTTAGGCGAAAGATGCAACTAGTTAACAACTTAACTAAGTGAACGGAAATACAACCTTTGTAGATCCGGTTCTCCACCTCCATAGCTCCGTGATGAAGTCCCTTCACTGTACAAATCGCATCCCGGACTCTAGCATCGGCTTCATCGGAGAATTGGGCGGGCTTGGTCGTCGGCTTCGATGCCGAAGATGATCTACGTCGAGGCATCACTAGATCAAGCTCCCACTTCACCAAGTCATGAAACTTGTGAAGAAAACACCCTATACTACTTGGCAAGAGGTAGAGGATGAAGAAATAGGAGGTGGGTTCACTTTAGAATTGGATTTCTCACTCTTTTCATCAAGTCACCATTGATGAAGCAAGGTTTTCTTCAAGTGAAGAAGAAGAAGAAGATGAATATTATGATAAGTTATTCTCAAAATGAAATTAAATCATTTCTTATCATAATGTCAACCATGATTATGTGTAGAGAGTAAACTATAGTTAGGTGAATGGTTAGGTTTAGGATGAAGACAAAGTGGTGGACTTTCAAAGATGCTTTGAAGCTTCAAGAAGCTTCAAGCAAAGAAAGAAAAATAAATCCACCGTTTTATCTTTTCCAAAAAGAATAAATAAATAAATAAATTAATTAATTAAAACCCTAACCATTTACTTAACTAAGGTTTAATCAAACATACACACAAACATGCATGTATCATCAAACATGATACAAACTTGTGCACAAAAATATATCACATATACAATGTGCACAAACAAGTGAGAAAAACCATTTAAAGTGAACCAATAATAGTTAATGCAAAGTAATATATCAAATATATAATTATGCATTACATCATTAAATCAACACTTGATTTAACGATCCGGTCATATCGCATACAACCGACTAATATCCAATGTATCGGCTTATCGAATCAATCCTTGATTCGATAACTAGGTTATATCGCATACAACCAGTCGATACATTCATCGCGAGAATAGAATACGGTATCACATACACGCATTATTCTCGGTCCCGCACATATCTCATATGCGCACCTATTTCGTTTCGCTTGAGCCAGGAAACCTCTGTGTAGGACTCTAAAGACTCGTCAATACGCCGGCAGCAGGTGATGATCATATCAAACACCCGCAAGCCGCAAGCGGTCTGCTAAACGTAACGGCCACCCGGGTATTGAGCGATCAGAAGATCGACGAGCAAGCCCGCTCACACTCCTGTGAATCCAACCAGTAACACTTACCGTACAGTCCGGTCTGATCGTCTGATATGTCGCATATCTTGCCTAGGGGTGGTAAACGTCAAACCCCAGTAGCTCGATAAGTCGTGTCGATATGAGGTCTATAACAATTCGAGAAACTACTGGTAACACTTACCAGTAAATCTCAGCAACCCTGGCCAGGGATTTCCGGTTATAGCCAATCGAACACAGCGCAACGTCAACTCCCTATACCGGGAGAGACGAATCCCCTCCTATCGCTCATTGCCTCCATGTGATTCGGGACTGTACCCAAAAACCACCATTTTGCACGCCCTCTTAGACGTGGTAAGGTGGAAATCAAAGCACAGTGGGAACCACACAAGACTCTATGACGATCTCGGGTCAACAGACCACTCTGTACTAGTGTCACCAGAGAACTGCCATCTGACGTAAGGTATAATACCATCTGGGAGTTCTCTGCGAGTCCGTCCAGTGTACCCAGTCTCCACTGAGCACCCGTATATCATCTCTGATGTCAAACACCAATGGATATGGGATCATCCATCGCCTATCTGTATGGGTCGAGAAGGTATACGCTAGTCTACTCTGGTATATCGATGCCCTGTCTCGATACACCCACGACTAGGGACCTTGAAGGATGTACTTATGGACTACCATGTCCCCACTAGTATGATCTGCATCATAGTCCAGGGAGTCAAGTACACATCCTAAGGGCTTTACCAACATGTAACAGAGAGACAATGAGTATACACGTTAAGGTAAAGATCAACCAGATAGCATACTATCATGTCGAGCAAGAAAGTCCTCCCTATATATGTCCAAGCATCCACTACAATATACATCCTATGTATAGTAATGGCCTCTAGGGCATACATATAACTAACACATAAGAGCATGGGGCAAAAATTTATATCAGGAATTTCTAAAGAAACTGAAATTTGCAAAGAGATGCATACCATTTGGAGTTTGATGAATGTTGGTAGGATTCCTTCAGCATTATCATACGATGATATTTGGATCGCGATCCTACTGTGAGTATATTCTACTCATCAGGAGATTCATCACTTAACGATCAATGCTATAAACCAAGTAGGTGTCGAGAAAGGTGTCAGCGGGGCTACGCCCCCGGAGAAAAGAGGTTATTTAATTAAGGAACTTCGCGAAAGCGTTGGAAAACCTCCCTCAAAGTACTGACACCGGCCTGGCTGAACGGTTAAGCAAGTATGGTACAGTGAGAATAGTCCTGGCTAGTTCTTCCTTTATGGTTTGAGGAGGGATTCGAGAAATAGTGGGAGCCATCCAGTTTAGATAAACTAAAAACCACTCTAAACTTGCAAGAGCATCATGCTAAAGTGTTCTCTCTCTCTCTCCTACCCAGATAATGACAGGACTTAAGTTACTATTAGAAAAAAATATACTGACATTGTTAGTGTATATGCCCTAGAGGCCATTACTGTATCATACTAGTTTGTATATTACTTAATGGATGCTTGGGATATTCACCTTGTATATACAATCTTGCTCAAAATAGTAGTATGCTACTTGGTTTGTTTCTACTTCAATGTGTACTTGTGTTTATTTCAGTATATCACTTATACGCATTAGTGGAGCCCTTAGGATCTTTGCTTGATTACCAGCGTTGTGATGGCAGTCACACTAGTGGGGGCTGGGTAATCTATAAGCACATCCTTATTCAGGTCCCTGGTCGCAGGACTATCGAGACAGGGCATCGATACTCCGGAGTAGACCAGCGCATGCGCTTCTCATCCCAGTGTGGGAGACGGTCTGTCCCACAGCCGTCAGTACGTCGTACTTGAGATAGTATGCGGGTGCTCGTTAGGTTACGGGTACACTGGACAGGACTCGTCGGGAACTGACTAGTTGGTATTATACCTATCGTCAGTTATCAGTTCCCAGGTGACATGAGTACAGCTTAGTCCGCTGACTTGACACTGTCACTTCGCCTCGGGTGTGTTCCCACTGTACTTTGATCACTACCCTACCACGGCTCAAAGGAGTCGTGCAAACAGGTGGTAGTTGGGTGCAGTCCCGAAGCACTTGGAGGCAGTGACGGTTAGACAGGATTCGTCTCTCCCGGTATTGGGGGTTGACATCACGCTGTGTCTAGGAGAGCCATTACACGAGTAGTCCCTGGCCAGGGCAAACGAGATATACTGGTAGGTTTCCAGTGTTATCTCAGGGTGTATTGGGCTTCACTCCGGCACGACTTGTACCGCTATTGGGGGACTGACGTTTACCGCCCCCTAGGCCCGCCATGCGATGTATCAGACGAACAGACCGGACTGTACGGAGAATGTCACACTCAGGCTCAGTAGGAGTTCAGATGGGTTTCGCCTCGTCGGTCTTCTTGTCGGCATTACCTGGGGACCGTTACGCACAGCTAGTGCCGCTTGCGGTCTGTGGTTAAACCCACTGCCAGCGTAGTGTCGAGTCTTTAGAGTCCCACACAGAAAGCTTTTCGCCTTTAGGCAAAAGAGTAGAGGTCGCATGGTATTGCGACAGGTCGCATGGTTTTGCGACAGGGTTCGGTCACATCCGTGCACTTGTGCACGTACAGTGTCCGGACAGTTTACACTAGCGGGCTTTGGTTTAAGCCAGATCCTAGTGTACCTTATGGGATTGGATTTATCCAGTTTGCATTCGTGTTCCTCGGAACGCGGATGCGGGTGTGTATGCACAGTTGACAGGGAGGCAGAGGCAGCGGATTCTCATTAGGGTTGTTGACAGTTGACCGTTGACTTTTTGACTTTATGCTCAACCCTAATGAGAATATGATATGTGATTAACTATTATATTAATTAAGTGTTATGGTGATATGGTTGTTGACTTGTTGACTTTTGTTGACTTGTTGACTTTGGTGACTTGTTGACTTTTGTTGACTTGTTGACCGGTTGACTAGGCTTGACTAGTTGACCATCATGATAACCATGGTTATCATTTCATGCCAAAGACTTTTTCTTGCTTGCTCATTTGAGTAAAATGAGTGCATGACATGATAAGCTTATGGTTGCTTCAAACCATCACATAAGACTTTTTTGATATGATGAGTTATGATCACTTTGGATTATGAGAGGGTGAAAGACAAAAGAGTTGCTCATTCTTTCTTGCTCATTCTCTCTCTTGTTCTTGAGCTCTCCTCTTGCTCTCATCCTCAACCTCTTGCTCCCTCTCTTGATCTATGGTTCTCTTGTCTCATGAGTTGAGAATCAAGAACCATAGATAAAATCCCATTCTAAATCATCTCTACTCATTCTAGTTCACTAGGTTTAGCAAACCAAGTGAACTAGTTTCTTCAAAGAACGAAGAAGGAGCTAAAGGTTGGAGCTTTCAAGTGGATCTATCTTCGGCGTACGGAGACAACGAGAAGGAGCCATCGAACCACCATCGGAGCTTGAAGAGAAGGAGTTCAAGTTTAGGTATAACCATCTTCATCCGAGTAGCTAACTCTCTTTAGCATAGTTTGCTAGTTTTAGTTTAGACAACGATCCCGACCATAGTTTAGTCCATGTTGCCTCTTGCGATAAAAATTTGATTTTATACCGTTTCCGCCTCTCCGTAAGAACCGGGGGTCGCAACGTGGACTTACAGTGGTATCAGAGCCTAACTAAACATAAACTAGCTTGGTAGTGAAGTGTAACGAAGTTCGGAACCGGAAAAATCCAAAAACCAAACTTTTACTAAAACTGAGTTTCTGTTGAATTTTTTTCTGGTCAAAATGATAAACTTTATACTCGTAAATTCGGCTCAGGGTTTTGTGTGAACACCCAAGAAAAACGATACAGTGACTCGTCTAAACTGCCGCCCTTCCGCCGCGTGAGCCTTCTTAGCCGCCGCGGAACCGCCGCGAGTTGTTGTCTTCTCTGCATCGTTTTTCGTGCAGTGTGTTTGTGTGTTGGTTTTGGGATTTTTAAAATATATTATATGTGCCCAGATTGTCCAGAAAAGAAATTTCCTTTTGGGGTCCTATAATTCCGTATTTTTTCCGAACTTCACTGCACTTTGACTATGATGGTTATATCTGTGATGCTTGCATGTATTGAACGTCGGCTAATCGCTATAAGTCGATTAGTCGGGGTTATACATGATCTGTAATGTGCTGGAATGTGTATATGAATGTGTTGGACTGTCGCGGGTGAATAGCCGGGGTGGATGTGAGATGAGCTTTTGTTTTTCTTTCATTCATTGTAAATGTAAATTGATGTAATAATATTATTTGTTTGGCCGCACAACCGGGTCGGGGTTGTAGCCGTCATTGTATAATTCTTTTTACTGTTTTTGCTCCTAGGATAGACCCATGGAGGGGTGCACAAACTACCGAGTACTTGGCGGGTAGTTTGCCGCACCCGTAGGGGTCTTGGGTGGGGTATTTGGCTATTCACCGCGACCGTGTTATCCGCTTTTCGTTTCAGGCTCGAAAGGATTGCGGATTGCTAGTATATCCAATGCATTCATCTATGATCTGTAATGTCTATCATTGCTTACTATTTAGGCGTTGCATATGTTTTACAGACGCGCTAGCCCAGCCCCCGCTCTGTCGTTAGTTAAGTAACCTAACGGGTAATGACGGGGCCCAGTGGCGAATGCGAATGGCATAAGCGTACGTCATATTTTGGTTGTTTTCTGCAATGGTAGGGTTAAATGATGGGACGCATTAAAAGTACTAATGCAAGAATATCACGCATTAAAAGAACTAATGCAAGATAATAAACCAAGTTAAAGTCGTTGGAACACTTTCGAAAAACCACTCGGTTCTTTTCAAAATAACTTTTAAATGCGGAGCTTGAGCCACTCCTTCTAAAAGCTATCTCGTTCCATCGATTAAATCAAGTTCACTACGTTCACGGTTTCGCCAAAACCATTCGTAGCCCTCCGTCGTTTCGTATGAATATTCAATAAGTATTCAAGCTGTGTTTGTTGACCTTCGTCAAAGCATAGTGATTGGTAGCTATTGGGTATTCATATGTAGCATAGATAGATGCGTTGGTTTGGGACATTCGCATTACCTTGTTGACCTTCGTCAAGGGTACATACGGGTGGATTCAAATTAACCTGGATAATGACGGGCAGAACTTGACATGTGACTTATGATTTGTTGACCTTCGTCAAGGTCATAAGAGCATGGGGCAAAAATCCACATCGGGAGTTTCATAAGTACTGAAACTTGCTAGATTTGCATACCATTTGGAGTGTGATGATTCTGGTAGGATTCCTTCAGTTTCGTCACGCGATGATATTTGGATCCCGATCCTACTGTGAGTATATGCTACTCCTCGGGAAATTTCTCACTTAACGATCAATGCTATAAACCTAGTAGGTGCCTAGAAAGGTGTTAGCGGGGCTACGCCCCCAGGGAAAAGAGGTTCTCTAATTAAGGAACTTCGCGAAAGCGTTGGAAAACCTCCCTCGAAGTACCGACACCGGCCTGGCTGAACGGTTAAGCAAGTATTGTACGGTGGGATTGATCCTGACTAATTCTTCCTTTATGGTTTGAGGAGGGATTCGAGAAACAGTGGGAGCCATCCTGTTTAGACAAACTAAAAACCACTCTAAACTTGCAAGAGCATCATGCTGAGTGTTTCTTCTTCTCTCTCCTAATTGCAGCGACCAATCAACATGACTGGACTTAAGTTACTCCTAGATAAAAACAAACTGACAGGGCCAAACTACAAAGATTGGCTCAGGAATGTCACGATAGCAATCACTTATGACAAGCTGGGGTATCTTCTTACCACCAAAGCTCCCCATGTCCCTGGTCCAACTTCCAGTGTCGCGGATAAGGAAATCCGCAAGACTTGGGAGATTGATAGCGCGAAGGCCAAGTGCCTCCTGCTTGCCTCGATGGACAACGAACATCAGAGGAGGCATGAGAATATGGACATGGAGTCCATATTGCTCCATACAAAAGAACTGTATGGAGAGCAATCACGTATCGCAAGATACGAAGCGTCGAAAAAGTTATTTTCGACAAGAATGGCCGTCGGATCATCAGTAGCCGAGCATGTGCTAAAGATGATCGGCTTCATTGAGGAGCTCGCTGACCTAGGGATCACATTGGAGAGTGAGCTATATACGGATATAGTTCTCCAGTCCCTTCCTTCCACTTACGCCCAGTTTATACTGAACTTCAACCTACAAGAAAAAGAGGTTGAACTATCAGAGCTCCTCAACATGCTGAGGAGCGCAGAGGGCACCCTACAGAAAGGTAGGGAAACATCCACTTTGTTTGTAGGAGGATCATCTTCTTCTAGGTCCAAGGCGAAAGCCAAGGGAAAGAAGAAGAAGGCCCCCGCCAAACCAAGGGGCGGTGTTGGTAAAGTGGATACGAAGGGAAAAGGCAAAGAAACAAAGATAGCGGGGAAGCTTGTGGATAAGGAAGAATGCTTCTATTGTCATAAGAAAGGACACTGGAAGAATGATTGCAGGGCCTGGAAGGCCAGAACACAGGAATTGAAGCAGGTTGCAGCTTCAGCTTCAGGTGTGTATGTTATTGAAAACTGTCTTTCAATAAACTCTACTTCCTCGGTATTGGATACCGGATCAGGATCTCATATCTGTAATTCTTTGCAGGCGTTGAGAAACCGTAGTGTTTTGAAGGCAGGTGACATGACCCTCAAAGTTGCGAACGGAGCTAGCATGGATGCTAAAGCCGTGGGGGACTATCACCTGGGAATGTCAGATGGACATGTTTTGGTTTTGCGTAATTGCTTTTTTGTACCCAACGCAACTTGTAATATCATTTCTGTATCTTTAGTTTCTAAAGAAGGTTATGAATTTGCGTTTGTAAGTAATGTTGTAAACATTCACCTTAATCAAGTTTTGATTGGGTCAGGTACATTGAGTAATGGTATATACGTGTTAAACCAACCACAGATTTTCAACGTCCAGAATACACACAAAAGAAAGTCTCTGGAAATGAATCAGACTTTCTTATGGCATTGTAGATTGGGTCACATCAATGAGAGAAGGTTGACTAAGTTACATACAGAAGGATATTTGAATGCGTTCGAATATCAATCGTATGCCACTTGTCAATCTTGTCTCAAAGGAAAGATGACAAAGACTCCGTTTACTGGACAAGGAGTAAGAGCGAGCGAGCTCTTAGGACTCGTACACAGTGACGTGTGCGGTCCAATGTCTACATATGCCCGAAGCGGACATTCTTACTTCATTACTTTTACGGATGACTTCTCAAGGTACGGTTATGTCTTCTTAATGAAACATAAGTCCGAGGCCTTTGGAAAATTCCAGGAGTATAAGAATGAAGTAGAGAAACAGACCGGCAAAAGTATTAAGATTCTAAGATCGGATCGAGGTGGAGAATACTTAAGTGCCGAATTCCTGAATTACTTAAAAGAGAATGGTATTCTCTCTCAGCTTACTCCTCCATACACTCCGCAACATAACGGTGTATCGGAGAGACGGAACCGAACCCTATTGGATATGGTTCGGTCCATGATGAGTAACGCTGAGTTACCGCGATCATTCTGGGGATATGCACTAGAAGCAGCTGCGTATCTCTTGAACAAGGCTCCTACCAAGACTGTGCCCACCACCCCATATGAGATGTGGACTGGGAAGAAACCCTGTCTTAATTATCTTAAGGTATGGGGATGTCCAGCTTTTGTAAAAAAGCAGCATGCGGACAAGCTTGAGGCACGTTCAGTACAGTGTAAGTTTGTGGGATACCCAAGGAACTCCAGGGGGTATCTTTTCTATTCCGCTGAGGAACAAAAGGTTTTTGTTTCTCAGCATGCCCGCTTCTTGGAAACTGAGTTTTTGGAAACCCAGATAAGTGGGAACACAATAGAACTGGAAGAAATTCCAGAACCACAGACTGTTACTGAAAGCTTAGTGGAACCAGAGGGTTCAACAGAACAGGACATTCCTACGCCGCTCCGCAGGAGTAGTAGGCAGTCTCATCCGCCCGAGAGATACTGCGGTTTTCTCATAGACGGGGATAGAGAGGATTGCATCATAGATTATGATGAGCCTACTAGCTTCCAGCAGGCCGTTCAGAGCGTTGACTCAGTGAAATGGCTGGATGCAATGCGGACCGAAATGGAGTCCATGTACACCAACAAGGTATGGACGTTGGACATTGCTCCAGACGGGGTAAAACCCGTAGGATGCAAGTGGATCTTCAAAAGGAAGATTGGTGTAGATGGACAGGTTGAGACCTATAAAGCTAGGCTGGTAGCAAAGGGTTTTCGTCAAAGACCTGGCTTGGACTACGACGAAACCTTTTCTCCAGTAGCCATGCTGAAATCCATTCGGATCCTTCTTGCCATTGCTGCCTTCCACGATTATGAGATCTGGCAAATGGACGTAAAGACAGCTTTTCTAAATGGAAATTTAGAGGAGTGTGTCTATATGGACCAGCCAGAGGGTTTCATTCAGAGTGGGAGCAGCGGAAAGGTGTGCAAGTTGCTTAAGTCCATCTATGGACTAAAGCAGGCATCGCGGAGTTGGAACATCTGCTTTGATGAGACGGTCAAAGAATTTGGCTTTATCAAAAATCCAGATGAACCATGCATCTATAGTAGATTTGTAGCGAGAACTGTAGTATTCCTCGTTTTATACGTGGATGACATTCTCTTAATAGGAAATGACATTCCTATGCTACAATCTGTCAAGGGGTTCTTGTCACACAGGTTCTCCATGAAAGACCTGGGTGATGCCTCATACATTCTGGGTATCCGGATCTACCGTGACAGATCCAAGAGGATATTAGGACTTTCTCAGTCCAGGTACATCGACACCGTGCTGAAAAGATTCAGTATGGAAGATTCCAAGCGCGGTAACCTACCGGCTTGTCACGGGATCACCCTCTCTAAAGAGATGTCTCCCAAGAATGATTTGGAGAGGGATCGCATGTCTATTATACCCTACGCTTCTGCGGTAGGCTCTATAATGTATGCGATGTTGTGTACCAGACCGGATGTAGCTTATGCACTGAGTGTGGTAAGCCGGTATCAGTCTAACCCTGGGGAGAAACACTGGATAGCGGTAAAGAACATTCTCAAGTACCTGAGAAGGACTAAGGAGATGTTCTTGGTGTATGGCGGAAAAGACCTCCAGATCGAGGCCTTTGCTGACTCCAGCTTCCAGAGTGACAAGGATGATTCCAAGTCCATGTCGGGTTTTGTCTTTACCCTCAATGGAGGGGCGGTGTGTTGGAAGAGTTCCAAACAGGAAACCGTTGCAGACTCGACGATGGAAGCGGAATACATCGCTGCATCTGATGCCGCAAAAGAAGCTGTCTGGATGAGGAAGTTCTTGAAAGAACTTCAGGTGGTTCCGTCCATTGTTGATCCAATACCTCTGTATTGTGACAACAACGGGGCTATAGCTTTAGCGAAGGAACCCAGGTCCCATCAGAGATCCAGGCACATCTTGAGGAGGTATCACCTGATCAGGGAGATCGTGGATCGCCAGGAGATCGAGGTTCGGAGAGTCGCTTCAGAAGATAACACTGCTGATCCATTCACCAAGGCCCTGCCCCAGACTCAGTTCGAGCGGCTGATCGAGATGATAGGTCTTCGATACGCCAGTACATGGCCTTAGTGCAAGTGGGAGATTGTTAGTGTATATGCCCTAGAGGCCATTACTGTATCATACTAGTTTGTATATTACTTAATGGATGCTTGGGATATTCACCTTGTATATACAATCTTGCTCAAAATAGTAGTATGCTACTTGGTTTGTTTCTACTTCAATGTGTACTTGTGTTTATTTCAGTATATCACTTATACGCATTAGTGGAGCCCTTAGGATCTTTGCTTGATTACCAGCGTTGTGATGGCAGTCACACTAGTGGGGGCTGGGTAATCTATAAGCACATCCTTATTCAGGTCCCTGGTCGCAGGACTATCGAGACAGGGCATCGATACTCCGGAGTAGACCAGCGCATGCGCTTCTCATCCCAGTGTGGGAGACGGTCTGTCCCACAGCCGTCAGTACGTCGTACTTGAGATAGTATGCGGGTGCTCGTTAGGTTACGGGTACACTGGACAGGACTCGTCGGGAACTGACTAGTTGGTATTATACCTATCGTCAGTTATCAGTTCCCAGGTGACATGAGTACAGCTTAGTCCGCTGACTTGACACTGTCACTTCGCCTCGGGTGTGTTCCCACTGTACTTTGATCACTACCCTACCACGGCTCAAAGGAGTCGTGCAAACAGGTGGTAGTTGGGTGCAGTCCCGAAGCACTTGGAGGCAGTGACGGTTAGACAGGATTCGTCTCTCCCGGTATTGGGGGTTGACATCGCGCTGTGTCTAGGAGAGCCATTACACGAGTAGTCCCTGGCCAGGGCAAACGAGATATACTGGTAGGTTTCCAGTGTTATCTCAGGGTGTATTGGGCTTCACTCCGGCACGACTTGTACCGCTATTGGGGGACTGACGTTTACCGCCCCCTAGGCCCGCCATGCGATGTATCAGACGAACAGACCGGACTGTACGGAGAATGTCACACTCAGGCTCAGTAGGAGTTCAGATGGGTTTCGCCTCGTCGGTCTTCTTGTCGGCATTACCTGGGGACCGTTACGCACAGCTAGTGCCGCTTGCGGTCTGTGGTTAAACCCACTGCCAGCGTAGTGTCGAGTCTTTAGAGTCCCACACAGAAAGCTTTTCGCCTTTAGGCAAAAGAGTAGAGGTCGCATGGTATTGCGACAGGTCGCATGGTTTTGCGACAGGGTTCGGTCACATCCGTGCACTTGTGCACGTACAGTGTCCGGACAGTTTACACTAGCGGGCTTTGGTTTAAGCCAGATCCTAGTGTACCTTATGGGATTGGATTTATCCAGTTTGCATTCGTGTTCCTCGGAACGCGGATGCGGGTGTGTATGCACAGTTGACAGGGAGGCAGAGGCAGCGGATTCTCATTAGGGTTGTTGACAGTTGACCGTTGACTTTTTGACTTTATGCTCAACCCTAATGAGAATATGATATGTGATTAACTATTATATTAATTAAGTGTTATGGTGATATGGTTGTTGACTTGTTGACTTTTGTTGACTTGTTGACTTTGGTGACTTGTTGACTTTTGTTGACTTGTTGACCGGTTGACTAGGCTTGACTAGTTGACCATCATGATAACCATGGTTATCATTTCATGCCAAAGACTTTTTCTTGCTTGCTCATTTGAGTAAAATGAGTGCATGACATGATAAGCTTATGGTTGCTTCAAACCATCACATAAGACTTTTTTGATATGATGAGTTATGATCACTTTGGATTATGAGAGGGTGAAAGACAAAAGAGTTGCTCATTCTTTCTTGCTCATTCTCTCTCTTGTTCTTGAGCTCTCCTCTTGCTCTCATCCTCAACCTCTTGCTCCCTCTCTTGATCTATGGTTCTCTTGTCTCATGAGTTGAGGATCAAGAACCATAGATAAAATCCCATTCTAAATCATCTCTACTCATTCTAGTTCACTAGGTTTAGCAAACCAAGTGAACTAGTTTCTTCAAAGAACGAAGAAGGAGCTAAAGGTTGGAGCTTTCAAGTGGATCTATCTTCGGCGTACGGAGACAACGAGAAGGAGCCATCGAACCACCATCGGAGCTTGAAGAGAAGGAGTTCAAGTTTAGGTATAACCATCTTCATCCGAGTAGCTAACTCTCTTTAGCATAGTTTGCTAGTTTTAGTTTAGACAACGATCCCGACCATAGTTTAGTCCATGTTGCCTCTTGCGATAAAAATTTGATTTTATACCGTTTCCGCCTCCCCGTAAGAACCGGGGGTCGCAACGTGGACTTACAGACAGGGCCAAACTATAAAGATTGGCTGCGGAATGTCAAAATGGCTTTGACCTATGACAGATTGGGGTATGTCCTCACCGCTAAGGCACCTGCAGTCCCAGGTCCCAAATCCAGTAACGCGGATAAGGAAATCCACAAAACCTGGGAGTTAAATTGCGCGAAGCCCAAGTGCATCGTGCTTGCCTCGATGAATAATGAACATCAGAGGAGGCACGAGGATATGGATCTTGATGCCATATTTCTCCATACAAAGGAACTTTATGGAGAGCAATCTCGTATAGGAAGATACGAGACCTCAAAGAACTTGTTTCAAGCGAGGTTGTCCGTCGGATCATCGGTAGGAGAACATATCCTAAAGATGATTGGCTATATAGAAGAGCTCGCAGACCTTGGGACGACTTTGGATAATGAGCTCTATACAGACCTGATTCTCCAGTCCCTCCCTTCCACCTACGCCAAGTTTATTCTGAATTTCAACTTTCAAAGAAAAGAAGTTGAACTTTCAGAACTCCTTAACATGTTAAGGAGTGCAGAGGGCACCTTGCAGAAGGCAAGGGAAACACACACTATGTTTGTTCGCGGTGCTTCTTCTTCCGGGTCTAAGGCTAAGGCCAAAGGAAGGAAGAATAAGGCCGCCACTAAACCTAGAGGAGGTGTTAGTAAGGTGGGAGCGAAGGGAAAGAAAAAGATTGTAGTGCCAGTAGTGGACAAGGATGAGTGCTTCCGTTGTCATAGGAAAGGGCACTGGAGGAAAGATTGCAAGGCGTGGAACGCCAAGAACCAGGAACCGAAGCAAGCTGTGGCTTCGACTTCAGGTGTGTTTGTAATTGAGAATTGTCTGTCAATCAACTCTACTTCTTGGGTATTGGATACCAGATCAGGATCTCATATATGCAATTCATTGCAGGCACTGAGAAACCGTAGAGTGCTGAAGGTTGGTGATATGACCCTGATGGTTGCTAACGGAGCTAGCGTGGGAGCTGTGTCTGCAGGGGATTATCACCTAGGATTGACGAGTGGACATATTTTGGTTTTACATAACTGTTTTTGTGTACCTAGTTTAACGTGTAATATCATATCGGTTTCCTTGTTATCAAATAAAGGTTATAATTTCACGTTTGTAAGCGATATTGTTAACATCCACCTTAATCATAGTTTGATTGGGTCCGGTACACTGGATAACGGTATATATGTCTTAAACCGATTACAGATTTTCAATGTCCAGAACACACTAAAAAGAAAGTCTCCAGATTTAAATAAGGCTTTCTTATGGCATTATAGACTGGGTCACATCAATGAGACAAGGTTAACTAAGTTACATAGAGAAGGATATTTGGATTCATTCGAATATCAAACTTATGCCACTTATCAATCATGTCTCAAAGGAAAGATGACAAAGACTCCATTCACTGGACATCGAGTAAGAGCGAGCTCGCTCTTAGGACTCATACACAGCGATGTATGTGGTCCAATATCTACACATGTAAGATGTTGTTTTTCCTATTTCATTACTTTTACGGATGATTACTCTAGATACGGATTCATTTTTCTGATGAAACATAAATCCGAGGCTTTTGAGAAATTCCAAGAGTATAAGAATGAAGTAGAAAACAAAACCGGCAAAAGTATCAAGACACTAAGATCTGATCGAGGTGGTGAATACTTAAGTGCCGAGTTCCTAGGTTACCTAAAAGAGAAAGGAATTCTCTCTCAGCTTACTCCTCCATACACTCCACAGCATAACGGTGTATCGGAGAGATGGAATCGAACCCTATTGGATATGGTACGTACCATGATGAGTAATGCTGAGTTACCGCGATCTTTCTGGTGTTATGCGCTAGAATCAACGGCATATCTTCTGAATAGGGCTCCTACCAAGACTGTGCCTACCATGCCATATAAGATGTGGAGTGGGAAGAAACCCCATCTTCAGCATATGAAGATATGGGGATGTCCAGCTTTTGTCAAAAAGCAGCATGTGGACAAGCTCGAGGCACGATCAGTTAAATGTAAGTTTGTGGGATATCCAAAGAACTCCAAGGGATATTATTTCTATTACGTAGAGGAACAAAAGGTTTTTGTTTCTTGTAATGCCCATTTTCTAGAACAGCAGTTTATAGAAAAGGAAACAAGTGGGAGCGAAATAGAACTGGAAGAAATTCCAGAACCACAAACTACTACTGAAAGTTTGGTAAGACCAGTAGTTCAAGAAGAACAGGACATTCCTGTTAGTTGTATGTATGCCCTAGAGGCCAGTATTGTACAGATGATGTATATTATATTGGATGCTTGGACATATATAGAGAGGACTTTCTTGCTCGATATGATAGTATGCTATCTGGTTGCTCTTTATCTTAACATGTATACTAGTCTCTTGATACTGTCTTATAGTTACATGTTGGTAAAGCCCTTAGGATGTGTACTTGCCTATCTAGACTATGATGCGGATCATACTAGTGGGGACATGGTAGTCCATAAGTACATCCTTCAAGGTCCCTAGTTGTGGGTGTATCGAGACGGGGCATCGATATACCAAAGTAGACTAGCGTATACCTTCTCGACCCATATAGATGGGCGATGGATGATCCTATATCCATTGGTGTTTGACATCAGAGATGATATACGGGTGTTCAGTGGAGACATGGTATACTGGACGGACTCGCCGAGAACTCCCAGATGGTTTTATACCTCACGTCATATGGCAGTTCTCTGGTGACACTTGTCCAGGTTAGTCTGTAGACCCGAGATCGTCATAGAGTCTTGTGTGATTCTCACTGTGCTTTGATTTCCACCTTACCACGTCCATGAGGGCGTGCAAAACAGTGGTTTTTGGGTACAGTCCCGAGTCACATGGAGGCGATGAGCGATAGAAGGGGTTTCGTCTCTCCCAGTATTGAGGGTTGATGTTGCGCTGTGCTCGATTGGCCGTAACAGGGAAGTCCCTGGACAGGGCTGATTTAGAGATTTACTGGTAAGTGTTACCTGTAATTTCTCGACCCGTTAGGAGCCTCACATCGGCACGACTTATCGGTTATTGGGGTCTGACGTTTAACAACCCTAGACTTGATATGCGATATATCAGACGAGGAGACCGGACTGTACGGGATGTGTTACCGGCAGGCTTTTACAGGAGTTGGAACGGGCTTGCTTGCTGTTCTTCTGATCGCTCAATACCCGGATAGCCGTTACGTCCAGCTAGTACTGCTGACGGCTTGTGGGTGCTTGATGTGATCACCACCTACTGTCGGCGTATTGACGAGTCTTTAGAGTCCTACATAGAGGTTTTACTGGCTCAGCCAAAATGAAATAGGAGCAAGTATGTGATATGCGCGGGACCGAGAATAATGCGTGTATGTGATACCGTATTCTATTCTCGCGACTTTTTGTATCGGTCGATTATATATGATATAGCCGGGTTATTGAATCAAGTGTTGATTCGATAAGTCGATACAATGAAGGTTAGTCGGTTATATGAGATATGACCGGATTATTAAGTCAAGTGTTGATTTAATAATTTAGTGTATAATTGTATATTTGATATACTAGTTTACATTAACTAACACTTGTTCACATAAGGATTTTTCTCACAAGTGCACAACTTTGATATATATGTGATATATATTAAAATTGTGTTTTCTTTATGTATCATGGTTGATGATACACATGACTTGGGTGTATGAGACTTACACCATGCTATTTATTTATGTTGGGTTTTAATATTTAAAGTAATTACAAAATTAGTGGAGGATTTGTAAAATCCATGAAGCTTGTGGAAGCTTGTGGATGCATTAACTAAGTCCACTTAGTTTGTTTTTACTATGGATATTTGTTAACCGAACCATAAGCATTAGCCATGGTTATGTCTCTACATGAGTTAGTATATGATACTCACTCACCATGGTTAGCTTACTCATTTGATCATTATCTCTTCTCATGTTATTTTCTTTATCTTCTTCCTTGAGTAAAAAGAGCTCTCTAGGGTTTGATCCAAAGTGAGAAACATTGTCAGAAACCAAATTTTAAAGTGAACCCACTTCCTATTTCTCCATCCCCTACTAGACTAGCACTTTAGTTTAGGGTGTTTGCTTCACTAATTCTTTTGTTAGTGAAGTAGAAGCTTGAGTTGGCATCCCCTCGACGTAGATCATCTTCGGCTTCGAAGACTTCAAGCAAGGACGCTCCTATGCCTCGTGAAGCCATGCAAGCATCCGGGAGAACAACGATCGCAGTGAAAGGACTTTAACAAGGAGCTAAAGAAGTGAATGACCGATCTACAAAGGTTGTATTTCGTATTCACTTAGTCATAGATGCTATTAACTTGCATATGAAACCCTAATTTTCTAGCAAAGATCTTGTTTAGGGTTCTTAGGCACGACTAAAATTTTAATCGGGCATGTTTGATACTTTGTAGAACCTTGTTAGAGTGCCTAGTAACCCTACAGTGGTATCAGAGCCTAGCTAGAGCATTAGGCGACGTGTTTACGAAGTTAAAACTCCGAACGAACCCCGATATATCAAAGTTAACCCCCTCTCTGTACATTTTTTCAAAACTGTGTATTTGCAGTATTAAAAATACCTAAAAAATTCAGCAGGGTTTTTTAAGCATTACTGTGCAAAACGGTGACGTAAGCCCTACGGACGGCCGCGGAACCGCGGCAATAGACTGCTTGTGCCGAGGATCCGCGGCCGTACAGTGAGTGTTTGATTTGGTTTTTTCATAGTAATACTAATATATGATAGTGCTATTTTCTGGGTATTTTTAAACTGACTCAAGTGTTGAGTATTCTGGGGTTTATTTTGTAATCGTTGATTCGATCGGAATATTTAATTTCTTTATGATTTCCGGATATTTAGAAACTATTAAAATGTTCGAACGGATATCATTAACTCATTATTTCCCGGCACGAAAAACTTTCAAGTGTTGAATTTTTTCTTGAGTTTAAATCTTTCGGAAAAACGTGGAAAAACGTGCATGTAACCCGATGGACCCTCTAGAAGACAACAAACCTTAACTCGATTATTTGACCGTCTTGAACTACCTTTTGAACCTTAGGGTTTGGGGCAGTACGGCATGCCACATGTGAGGCGTTGGCTTGACCCTTCTACGGCTGGACCGTTGCTACTGTGACGTATTCTGGAATTTTTGAACTCCGCTCAAGTGTTGAGCTATTTATGGAAATCTTGGGTATTTGATTATTCGATCGGAAAGTTTAATACTGTCTATTTATCTGGAATGTGATACAATATGTGGAATTCATATAGTTAGGCATGAAATGCGAAGTATGTGATATTTCGGATTTACGATGTATAAAGAGAATGTGGATTCCAAATGTTGTAGTTTTACACTTTCTTTTCTGCGACCGTAAGTGTAATATGTGTTGTCGCCGGTTTCGTTGTTATATGTCAACGACAATTGGGATGCGCATATTTATTTACGTTGATGACATGTGATGTTATGTGTTGCTGGATATGTTATATTGGATCGTCGCGTTCTGAATAGCCGGGTTTTTTTTATGTGAGATGAGAGTTTTTATTTTCATTCATGTAAAATTAAATGTATGTAATATTATTTTATTGGGGCACTTCCGGGATGAGGTCGATGTCACCATTTGTATATTATTTACTTTTTCGCACTAGGATAGACCCAAGGAGGAGAGCACAAGTAACTGGGTTCTGGAGTCCAGTGGGAGACCAACTCGAGGAGTCGAGTCTGGGTCTCCTAACTCTAGAATTGGAAGGGTTGCTTGCTGCTCTCGTAGGGGTCTAGGGGTGTGGGTTTGGCTATTCATCGCGACCGTGGAATCCGTGTTTTATAGAGGCTCAAAATAAAACACGGACGTCCTAGTATATCCAGTGTTTCATATGTTTCTTCTGCTGCGATATCTGTGATGTGATCATGCGATGTGATGTGATAAATACTGTATATAGTATATATGATATATTATATAGACGTTACTTATGTTTTACACCCGCGCTAGCCCTGCCCCGCTCTACCGTTAGTTACCTAACCAAACGGTGCACGAGGGGACATCGAGGCGAATGCGGATGGCATAAGTGTACGTCGTATTTATCTGTGATGTTTAGGTGACTTAAATGATGGGACTTCATTAATGTGATTAATGAAAGAAAAGATACCTAAAAGATGTTGTAGAATAAAAATTTTCAAAAAGGGTAGCTACAGTTTTGCATTGCATGGCTATATATATGATATATCCTGCACCTTATTCGATGAGGAAAGAGCCGAGATCCCTTCACAGGGAGTGACCTCTTTAGCAAAACTGGCAGATGCTACAACACTCGGTTTGTTTTTTATTGCTTTTGGAGTTTTGCTTTGCATAGTGATATATATGATATATCCCGCACCTTATTCGATGAGGAAAGAGCCTAGATCCCTTCCCCGGGAGTGACCTCTTTAGCAAAACTAATGAAAGCCTCAAAATCACTCCATTTCAAAATTCACTTGATTCTACAACGATATCAAGTTCATTACGCAATAGGTTTTCAGAAAAACCTGTCGTAGCCCTCCGTCATTTCAGATAAGTCCTACTTAGTATTCATGCTACGTTTGTTGACCTCCGTCAAGACGTAGTGTGCGGTAGCTAACTTGTATTTATCTGCTTATGCATATGATGCAGATTGGATTAGGGTAGTCGTACGACCTTGTTGACCTCCGTCAAGGGTCGTGCGGGTGGTTTTGATTCAATCAAGAAATGACGGGTTGAACTTGACTTGCACCCTGCGGTTTGTTGACCTCCGTCAAGGTCATGGGATGCTTGGGGCAAAATATTATCGGGAATTTCAAGTATTGAAATTTGCAATGAGATTGCATACCTTCTATGAGACAGTTGGATACCGATACCCACTGCGAGTAATTGTTACTCCCGGGAGAGTTTTACAAAAGACAATTAGCCGATCAAATAGGTGTCTAGAAATATGTCAACGGGGTTACGCCTCTGGGAAAACGATGTTTACTTTAATTAGGTCCATGCGAAAGCACGGGGAACCTCCCTCAAAGTACCGACACTGGCCTGGCTGAAAGATTGGCGAAGTTGTAGGGTGTAATCTATCCCGGCTAGTCTTTCCTTTTAGGGTTTGAAGGAAGATTTGATAAAAACAGTGGGAGCCATCATGATTAGATAAAATAATAACCAATCTGATCTTGCAAGAGCATACGCTAAAGTGTTTTCTTCTCTCTCTCTCCAGGTAGCGACCATATCATGCCTTAATAAAGATAATAATATGGATGTATTGACCGAACCCGCATGTTATACTGTGCTGGGGAACGTTGGTTCCGTTCTTTCTTATAAAAGTTATAAGACTGAACAGAATATAGGGGAATACCAGGATTCCCATCCTACCCGAATGAAGAAAGTACATGCTGATGCGTTTTCTTCGGGTGTGTTCGTTACAGAGAACTGTTTCTCCATTTGCTCTACGTCCTGGGTATTAGATACCGGGTCAGGATCCCATATATGTAATCAGTTACATGGGCTTAGGAAAGATAGAGAACTTGGAGAAGGTGATAAAGACATAAGGGTTGGAAATGGTGCAATTGTTGCAGCTAAAACCGTCGGGGAATATCACCTTGTATTGCCAACTGGTAATACATTGATTCTGAACGAATGCTATTATATGCCAAACCTGATATGCAACATTATATCGGTTTCTTTGTTGAGTAAAAAGGGATATAATTTTGTATTAAAGGATAATGTTATGAACATTTTCATTAACCAAAAGTTGGTTGGATCAGGCACGTTATGCAATGGCATTTATGTTCTAAATCAATCAACGGTTCTGAGCATAACAAACACACACAAGAGGAAGAGTTCAGAACTGGGCGAATCCTTCTTGTGGCATTGTAGACTGGGTCACATCAATGCGACACGACTAGCTAAGTTGAATAAGGATGGATATTTGAAACCGTTCGAATTTTCATCTTATGACACTTGCCAGTCATGTCTCAAAGGCAAGATGACCAAAACTCCGTTTAACGGGACACGGAGAAAGAGTTACCGAACTCTTAGGACTGATACATAGTGATGTACATATGCCAGGGATGGTTCTTCATACTTCATTACATTCACTGACGATCTCTCTAGATTCGGATATGTGTTCCTGATGAAACACAAATCAGAAACTTTTGAGAAATTTAGAGAATATAAACAAGAAGTCGAGAACCAAACCGGGAAAAGTATTAAAATCCTTCAATCTGATCGAGGAGGTGAATACATGAGCAATGAATTCCTGGACTTCCTAAAAGAGAATGGGATTCTCTCTCAGCTAACTCCTCCATATACACCACAGCACAACGGTGTATCGGAACGGAGGAACCGCACCCTATTGAATATGGTGCGTCTATGATGAGTATAGATGAGTTACCTTTTTCCTTATGGGGATATGCACTTGAGACAGCAACATACCTACTGAATAGGGTTCCTAACAAATCTGTGCCTACCACCCAATATGAGATATGGGAGGGGAAGAGACCACATCTTAATTTTATTAAGATATGGGGTTGCCCGGCTTATGTCAAAAGACAAAAACCGGACAAACTCGAGGCAAGATCTGTTTTGTGTAAGTTTGTTGGATATCCTAAGCATTCGCGAGGGTATATCTTCTACCACAGTGAGGAACAAAGGGTGTTTGTTGCTCAACACACCACCTTTTTAGAAAAGGAATTTCTTGCAAAAGAGATTAGTGGCTCTGAGGTAGAACTGGAAGAGGTTCCTGCTGTACAAACCACAACAGAAGATTTGGTGGAACCAGAGGATTCGGTAGTTCCCGATGAACCCCAGCCACTCCGCAGATCTAGTAGGGTTCCTCACCCACCTGAGAGATACTACGGTTTTCTTATGGATGGTGGGAGCGAGGATTGCATCATGGTTGATGATGACCCAACTAGCTTTGAGCAGGCCATCACGAGTGGGGACTCAGTGAAATGGTTGGATGCAATGCGGTCCGAGATGGAATCCATGTACACCAACAAAGTATGGACTTTGGAAGATGCTCCTGAAGGGGTAAAACCCATTGTGAGCAAGTGGATCTTCAAGAAAAAACTTGGTGTAGATGGTAAAGTGGAGACTTTCAATGCTAGACTTGTTGCAAAAGGTTTTCGTCAAAGACCAGGTGTGGACTATGACGAAACCTTTTCTCCAGTGGCTATGCTTAAATCCATCCGGATCATGCTTGCCATCGCTGCATATCAAGACTACGAAATCTGGCAAATGGATGTTAAGACCACCTTTCTAAACGGTGATTTAGAAGAGTGCGTGTACATGACTCAGCCAGAGGGCTTCATAAATAGTGGGAGCAGCGGGAAGGTGTGCAAGATGCTTAAATCCATTTATGGATTAAAGCAAGCAACGCGGAGTTGGAACATCTGCTTTGACGTCGTTATCAAAGAGTTTGATTTCGTCAAAAACGTAGATGAACCTTGTATCTACAAGAAGGTGGCAAAGAGTAAGGTTGTCTTCCTCGTATTGTACGTGGACGACATACTCTTGATAGGAAATGACATTCCTATGCTGCAATCGGTCAAGCTCTTCTTATTACAAAGATTCTCAATGAAAGATCTAGGTGATGACTCTTGCATACTGGGAATTATGATCTATAGAGATAGATCTAAAAGGATACTGGGATTGTTCCAATCCAGGTACATTGACACCATATTAAAGAGGTTTAGTATGGAAGAGTCCAAACGTAGGTTTTTACCCACGATCTTAGGGCTCACTCTCTCCAAAGAAATGTCTCCCAAGACTGATTTGGAAAGAGCTCGCATGCAAGGGATACCCTATGCTTCGGCTGTAGGCTCTATCATGTACGCGATGCTATGTACCAGACCCGATGTAGCATACTCACTAAGTGTAGTGAGTAGGTATCAAGCTGATCCTGGAGAGAGTCACTGGACAGCTGTGAAGAGAATTCTCAAGTACTTGCGAAAGACTAAAGAGATGCTCTTGGTGTATGGTAACGGAGAACTCCAAGTGGAGTCCTTTACCGATTCGAGTTTCCAGAGTGATAAGGACGACTCTAAGTCGCACTCGGGATTTGTCTTTACCCTTTACGGAGGGGCGGTTAGCTGGAAGAGTTCCAAGCAGGAAACCGTGGCAAACTCGACGATGGAGGCTGAATACATCGCTGCCAACGATGCTGCCAAAGATGCTGTCTGGATCAAGAAGTTCATCACTGAACTTGGAGTGGTTCCATCCATTGAGCATCCAATACCTTTGTATTGTGATCACAATGGAGCGGTGGCTTTGGCCAAGGAACCAAGGTCCCATCAGCGATCCAAGCATATTCTGAGGCGGTATCACCTGATCCGGGAGATAGTTGATCGCCGGGAGATCGAGGTCAGGAGGATTGACACGACGAACAACACAGCGGATCCACTCACGAAGGCCATTCCCCAGATACAAATTGAGAGACTCTTCGGGATGCTTGGTATGCGATACTACAGCAGCTGGCCCTAGTGCAAGTGGGAGATTGTTAGTTGTATGTATGCCCTAGAGGCCAGTATTGTACAGATGATGTATATTATATTGGATGCTTGGACATATATAGAGAGGACTTTCTTGCTCGATATGATAGTATGCTATCTGGTTGCTCATTATCTTAACATGTATACTAGTCTCTTGATACTGTCTTATAGTTACATGTTGGTAAAGCCCTTACGATGTGTACTTGACTACCTGGACTATGATGTGGATCATACTAGTGGGGACATGGTACTCCATAAGTACATCCTTCAAGGTCCCTAGTCGTGGGTGTATTGAGACGGGGCATCGATATACCAAAGTAGACAAGCGTATACCTTCTCAACCCATATAGATGGGCGATTGATGATCCCATATCCATTGGTGTTTGACATCAGAGATAATATACGGGTGCTCAGTGGAGACTGGGTACACTGGACGGACTCGCCGAGTACTCCCAGAAGGTATTATACCTCACGTCAGATGGCAGTTCTATGGTGACACTTATGCAGGTTAGTCTGTAGACCCGAGATCATCATAGAGTCTTGTGTGATTCTCACTGTGCTTTGATTTCCACCTTACCACGTCCATGAGGGCGTGCAAAACGGCGGTTTTTGGGTACAGTCCCGAGTCACATGGAGGCGATGAGCGATAGGAGGGGTTTCGTCTCTCCCGGTATTGGGGGTTGATGTTGCGCTGTGCTCGATTGGCCGTAACAGGGAAGTCTCTGGCCAGGGCTGATTTAGAGATTTACTGGTAAGTGTTACCAGTAGTTTCTCGACCCGTTATGAGCCTCACATTGGCACGACTTATCGGTTATTGGGGTCTGACGTTTACCAACCCAAGACTTGATATGCGATATATCAGACGAGGAGACCGGACTGTACGGGAAGTGTTACCGGTAGGCTTTTACAGGAGTTGGAGTGGGCTTGCTTGCTGATCTTCTGATCGCTCAATACCTGGGTAGCCGTTATGTCGAGCTAGTACCGCTGACGGCTTGTGGGTGCTTGATGTGATAATCACCTACTGCCAGTGTATTGACGAGTCTTTAGAGTCCTACATAGAGGTTTTACTGGCTCAGGCAAAACGAAATAGGAGCACGTATGTGATATGTACAGGACCGAGAATAATGCGTGTATGTGATACCGTATTCTATTCTCACGACATTTTGTATCGGTCGGTTATAAATGATATAGCCGGGTTATTGAATCAAGTGTTGATTTGATAAGTCGATAGAATGAAGGTTAGTCGGTTATATGAGATATGACCGGATTATTAAGTCAAGTGTTGATTTAATAATTTAGTGTATAATTGTATATTGGATATACTAGTTTACATTAACTAACACTTGTTCACATAAGGATTTTTCTCACAAGTGCACAACTTTGATATATATGTGATAAATATTAAAATCGTGTTTTCTTTATGTATCATGGCTGATGATACACATGACTTGGGTGTATGAGACTTGCACCATGCTATTTATTTATGTTGGGTTTTAATATTTAAAGTAATTACAAAATTAGTGGAGGATTACCAAAATGCATGAAGCTTGTGGAAGCTTATGGATGCATTGACTAAGTCCACTTAGTTTGTTTTTACTATGGATATTTGTTAACCCAACCATAAGCATTAGCCATGGTTATGTCTCTACATGAGTTAGTATATGATACTCACTCACCATGGTTAGCTTACTCATTTGATCATTATCTCTTCTCATATTATTTTCTTCATCTTCTTCCTTGAGCAAAAAGAGCTCTCTAGGGTTTGATCCAAAGTGAGAAACATTGTAAGAAACCAAATTCGAAAGTGAACCCACTTCCTATTTCTCCATCCTCTACTAGACTAGCACTTTAGTTTAGGGTGTTTGCTTCACTAATTCTTTTGTTAGTGAAGTAGAAGCTTGAGTTGGCATCCCCTCGACGTAGATCATGTTCGGCCTCGAATACTTCAAGCAAGGACGCTCCTATGCCTCGTGAAGCCATGCAAGAGTCCGGGAGAACCACGATCGCAGCGAAGGGACTTCAACAAGGAGCTAAAGAAGTGAAGGACCGATCTACAAAGGTTGTATTTCGTATTCACTCAGTGATAGATGCTATTAACTTGCATATGAAACCCTAATTTTCTAGCAAAGATCTTGTTTAGGGTTCTTAGGCACGGCTAAAATTTTAATCGGGCATGTTTGATGCTTTGTAGAACCTTGTTAGAGTGCCTAGTAACCCTACAATTCCCGCACCCCTCCGCAGGAGTAGTAGGCCGTCTCATCCGCCTGAGAGATACTACGGTTTTCTCATAGATGAGGATAGAGACGATCGCGTCATTGATGATGATGAACCTACTAGCTTCCAACAGGCCATCCAGAGCGGCAACTCGGTACGATGGCTAGATGCAATGCGGACCGAAATGGAGTCCATTTAAACCAACAAAGTATGGACTTTGGACTTTGCTCCAGATGGGGTAAAACCCATAGGATGCAAATGGATCTTCAAGAAAAAGATTGGTGTAGATGGACAGGTGGAAACCTATAAGGCTAGACTTGTTGCAAAGGGTTTTCGTCAAAGACCTGGTTTGGACTATGACGAGACTTTTTCTCCAGTGGCTATGCTCAAATCCACTCGGGTCCTTCTTGCTGTTGCCGCCTTCCATGATTATGAGATCTGGCAGATGGACGTAAAAACGGCTTTTCTAAATGGTAATTTGGAAGAGTGCGTCTATATGGATCAGCCAGAAGGCTTCAATTAGAGTGGGAGCAGCGGGAAAGTGTGCAAGTTGCTTAAGTCCATTTATGGACTAAAGCAGGCATCGCAGAATTGGAACATCTGTTTTGCTGAAACGGTCAAAGAATATGACTTTATCAAAAATCCAGATGAACCATGTATATATAGTAAAGTTGTAGCACGAACTGTCGTATTTCTCGTCTTGTACGTGGATGACATTCTATTGATAGGAAATGACATTCCTATGCTACAATCTGTCAAAGGATTCTTGTCACACAGGTTCTCCATGAAAGACCTGGGTGATGCCTCTTACATTCTGGGGATCCGGATCTATCGTGATAGATCCAAAAGGATGTTGGGACTTTCGCAGTCCAGGTATATCAACACTATACTGAAAAGATTCAGTATGGAAGATTCTAAGCGCGGTTGTCTACCGGCTTGTCACCGAATCACCCTATCCAAAGAGATGTCTCCCAAGACTGATTTAGAAAGGGATCGCATGTTTATTATACCCTACGCTTCTGGAGTATGCTCTATAATGTATGCGATGTTGTGCACCAGACCAGATGTAGCTTACGCACTGAGCGTGGTAAGCCGGCATCAGTCAGACCCAGGGGAGAATCCCTTGATAGCAGTGAAGAACATTCTCAAGAATCTGAGAAAGACTAAGGAGATGTTCTTTGTTTACGGTGGAAAAGACCTCAAGATTGAGGCCTTTGCTGATTCCGGCTTCAGAGTGATAAGGACGATTCCAAGTCCATGTCAGGTTATGTCTTTACCCTTAATGGAGGGGCGGTGTGCTGGAAAAGTTCCAAGCAGGACACCGTTGCTGACTCGACGATGGAAGCGGAGTATATTGCTGCTTGCGATGCCGCAAAAGAAGCGGTCTGGATGAAGAAGTTCTTAACAGAACTTCAGGTGGTTCCTACCATTGTTGATCCAATACCTCTGTATTGCGACAACAACGGAGCTATAGCTTTAGAAAAGGAACCAAGGTCCCATCAGAAGTCCAGACACATCTTAAGACGGTATCACCTGATCAGGGAGATCGTAGATCGCCGGGAGATTGAGGTCCAGATAGTTGCTACAGAGGAGAACATTGCTGATCCATTCACAAAGGCCTTACCTCAGATTCAGTTCGAGAGGCTACTCGAGATCATCGGTCTTCGATATGCCAGTACATAGCCCTAGTGCAAGTGGGAGATTGTCAGTGTATATGCCCTAGGGGCTATTATTGTATCATACTAGCTTGTATATTACTTAATGGAAGCTTGGGATAATCACAGTTATATAACAGTCTTGCTAAACATGGTAGTATGCTACTTGGTTTTATCTATCTTAATATGTGTGTACATATTGATAGAGCTCTTAGGATCTTGCTTGACTACCAGTGTTGTGATGGCAGTCACACTAGTGGGGGCTGGGTAGTCTACAAGTACATCCCTTTTCAGGTCCCTAGTCGCAGGATTATCGAGACAGGGCATCGATACTCCAGAGTAGACTAGTGTGTACACTTCTCATCCAAGTTGGGGAGATGGACTGTCCCACAGAAATCAGTACGTCGTACTAGAGATAGTATACAGGTGCTCGTTGGGTTACAGGTACACCGGACAGGACTCGCAGGGAACTGTTGGTTGTTATTATACCCGTCGTCAGTTAACAGTTCCTAGGTAACATGAGTACAGCATAGTCCCCAGACATGACACTGCTACTTCGCCTCGAGTGTGTCCCACTGTTCTTAGATTTCTACCCTACCATGGCTCAAAGGAGTCGTGCAAACAGGTAGCAGTTGGGTGCAGTCCCGACCACTTGGAGGCGGTGGCAGTTAGACAGGATTCGTCTCTCCCGGTATTGGGAGTTGATATCGCGCTGTGTCAGAGAGCCATTACGTAAAGTCCCTGGCCAGGGCAAGCGAGATTTACTGGTAGGTTCCAGTAGTTTCTCAGGGTGTAATGGGTTTCGCTCCGATATGACTTATACCGCTTTTAGGGGACTGACGCTTGCCGCCCCTAGGACCGATATGTGATAGTCCTAGAAGAACAGACCAGACTGTACGGAGATTGTCACATCAGGCTCAGTAGGAGTTCGGATGGGTTTCCTCATCGGCCTTCTTATCGACATCTACCTGGGGACCGTTACGTACAGCTAGTGCCGCTTGCGGTCTGTGGTTAAACCCACTGCCAGCGTAGTAGTCGAGTCTTTAGAGTCCCACACAGAGGGTTTCCCTGCTCCAGGCGAAACGATATAGAGGTCGTATGGTTTTACGACAAGGGTTCGGACGCATACGTGTTTAAACGCACGTACGATGTTCGGACAGTTTTTACTAGCCGTCTTTGGTTTAAGCCAGGTTCTAGTATCGGATTATTGGATTTATACAGTCTAAAGTTTTTCCGTGTTTTCACAGATAGGAGGGGCGTTCTCATAATTTGGCGGGAAGCTTCTAGAAGTATGGTGACTTGAGGGTTTAGGTGGCATTTACATTAAATGCATTTGTGACTCATTAGATGAATCATTCAAGTGAGTTAATGAGGCATTTATTGCTTAATGACTCACTTGATGATTCATTGCACATATTTAATGAAGCATGAAGATAAATCATTTGATTTATTCGTTTGATAATTCTTTATGCTTCATGATATATTAGAAGTGAGAAACAATTTCATCATAATCTTGCTCACCTTCTCTCTCCTCGAGCTCTCTCTCTCTTCAAACCCTAATCCTACCTTCTCATGTGTTGAGATCATGGATTAGCTAGACTATTTAATCCATAACTATACTCTATATTATCTAGGTGACTTTGATTAGCATCTAAAGAAACCTAGTTACCTCAAGATTAGAGGCAAAGCTTGGAGTAGAAGCTCTCGGGTGGATCGTTTATTACATAGAGGAGGCCGACGAGGAAGTGGATAACGAGAAGACGAAAGACTAGGTTCATTAGGTATAATCTCTTGTCATAGTAGTTAACAACTCCTATGTTAGTGTTAGTTATAGTTTAGCAAAGATCCTTTCGGTTAGTCGATGTTTCTTCAAACAAAATGATTGTTTTTCATATTTTTGCCTCCCCGCAAGTCGTGGGGTGTACAACGTCGACTTAGAGTCTAGGGTCGGTCAATGGTCGCTGCCAAAGAGAGAGAGAAAAGAAACATTTTGCATGCACTCTAACCTAAATCAGAATGGTTATCACTTAATCTAATCAGGAAACCTCCCACTGTACCGTCAAATTCTCCTCCAAACCTGAAAGAAAATTAGTCTGGATCACCCGAAGTGTAAACCAACTCATCAATGGGAATCGGGATCCAACTCTCATCGCATGATAACGTGAAGGAATCCACTCACGTTATCACACTCGAGAAGGTATGCGCATGCCTGGAAAGTTTCAGTTTCTTTAGAAACTCCCGATATGGATTTTTACCCCATGCTCTTAGGACCATGACGAAGGCCAACAAATCATAAGTCACATGTCAAGTTCTACACGTCATTATCTTGTTAATTTGAACCCACCCGTACATACCCTTGACGAATGCCAACAAGGTAATACGACTGTCCCAAACTAACGCGTCTATCTATGCAACAGAAAGGTAACAAGCAGCTACCATCCACTTTGCCTTGACGAAGGCCAACAAACATAGCATGAATACTACGTGCTACCCGTCTGAAACGACGGAGGGCTATGACTGGTTTTTGGTTAAAAACCCTTAACGTAATGAACTTGATCTCGATGAAGGAACCTGATAGCTTTTTACAAAAATATAGTGGAGAAAACCTTTGCTAAAGAGGTCACTCCCGGTGAAGGGATCTCGGCTCTTTCCTCGTGGAATGAGGTGCAGGATATTCCAACTGAATACCGTGATGCAAAGCAACATGTAATCGACTATAGTGAATTTATTACCCTGACGCAAACTTCTGCCCAAGGGGTCACTCCCGGTGAAGGGATCTCGGCCCTTGCCTCGTCGAATGGGGTGCAGGATATTCCAACTAAATACCACTGTGCAAAACAAAAGAAAATGTCCTTGTAACAACACTTTTGAAAACTGTTCCAACAACGTCAAACGGGTTTGTTTTTCTTTACATTGATCAGAACCAACGCAGTCCCATCAATTAATCACACCAGAAAAGAACGAAAATAAAATGTACGTATATGCCATCCGCATTCGTCACTGGGTCCCGTCATCACCCGTTAAGTTACTTAACTAACGACAGAGCGGGGAATGGACTAGCGCGGGTGTAAAACATATACAACATCTACTAGTATATATACCAATATACAATAATCGCTCCAGGCATGATAAATGCAACATTACAGAAAAGTAATAAGCATCACAGAACAATACAGATAATCTGGGATCCCCGGGTTTCAGAGAGCTGCTGCTGAAACCCGACATTCCCCTCGTCGTATGGATAGCCTGTGCAATGAAACCTAGACCCCTACGGGTGCGGCAGGTCACCCGCCAAAATCTGAAGCGAGGAAGCCCCCTACAGCAAAATGAATGGACCACCCTGCACTTCACGGAATCCGGTAACTTGAGCACCCCTCCTTGGGTCAACCTGTACCCCCTACGAGTGCGGCGAATAGTCTGCCAATTCTAGAGTGAGGTGTTGGATATAGTGTCCTCAGAGTCAATTATTGGATCGCAGGCACGTGATTGCAATGATTGGGGGAGGACCTATGCCAGTAGGACAGTCTTACTCAAGATTATAGCATGCTATCTGGTTTATCTTTATCATCGTGTACTGCTTTAGGTGACATCACAGGTCACTATTGCACGTTGGTAGAGCCCTTAGGATTCTTGCTTGACTACCAGCAGTATGATGGCGATCATATATGTGGGAGTTGGGTAGTCTATAAGCACATCCTTAAAGTGGTCCATAGTCGTGGGAGTTTCGAGACTGGGCATCGATACTCCATTAGTAGACTAGTGTATACAGTCGAGACCCCGACTAGGGGCGGTGGTCGGCCACACAAGCCATTGGTGTCAGTTGGTTCACCTAAGATGTATACAGGTGCTCATTGGGTTATGAGTACAGCGGACAGGACTCGACGGGAACATGCTAGTTGGTATTATACCTGACGTCAGATAGCAGTTCCCTGATGACATGTGTATAGGTTAGTTCATCGACCTGAGATCATCATTTGTCTCGTGTGAGTTCCCACTGTGCTTTGATTACTACCCTACCACGGCTCAAAGGAGTCGTGCAAACAGCTTTTAGTTGGGTACAGTCCCGAGCCACATGGAGGAAGTGAGCGGATCGGCAGGGGTTTCGTCTCTCCCCGTATTGGGGGTGAGATCGCGCTGTGTCTAGGAGAGCCATTACACGAAGTCCTTGGCCAAGGCAGGAGATTTACTGGTAGGTATTCCAGTAGTATCTCAGGGTGTTCTGGGCTACACTCCGACACGACTTGTACAGCTTTTGGGGGTCTGACTTTTACCAATCCCCTAGGCCCGCCATGCGATGCTCATAGACGAACGGACCGGACTGTACGGATATTTTCACTGACAGGCTCAGTAGGGTGTCAGGATGAGTTCGCTCATCGACCTCCCTTTTGGTCAATTCCTGGTAGCCCGTTACGTACAACTAGTACCACTGACGTGCTAGTGGTTAAATCCACAGCCAAAGTATTGACGAGTCTTTAGAGTCCCCCACAGACAGTTTCTCAAGATTCGGGCGAAACGTTGTAGAGGCCGTATGATATATGGCAGGGTTCGATCATATACGTATAGTAGTGCACGGATTATGATCGGGTGGATCATACTAGTGGGTTTTGGTTTAAGCCGGATCCTAGTATTAGATTTGTTGGATTACTTTAGTCTCATCGCATTCGCATTCAGTCGGAATGCGGATGCAGGTATGTATATACAGGTGAGGGGTATCCTTATGATCCATCACGAGTTTACTTTAGATGTTGCCGTATCTTTTTATTGTTGTAAACATTTGGGTTAATGTTTACAAATGGAAATTGTGAGCTTAAGTCATCATTAGAAGCCTTAATTGTGACACATGCACAAGAGATGACTCATGGTCTCTTTCTTTGTGCATGTGTCACATTATTTGATAGATTTGAGTCTTGATATGATAAGGAGAGAGAGGGGCTGCCATGATATGGTTTTGGTCTTGTATTTTTCTTAACACTCTCTTATTTTCATCATAAGAAACACAAAAGAAAAAGGCTTCTTCTTCTTCTTGCTCTAGCTCACAACCTCCATTAATGGCATCATCTCTAACCTCCATCCATACACTCTCATGTGATGAGAATCAATGGATGATTGAGACAAAGTTATTACACACATTCTCTATATCGCCTTGGACACATCGGCTAGCGAACTTCGTGCCCGAGTTGCTTCGGATGAAGCGGGAGCCCGTAAAAAGACTCGATGATGTGGTGCCCTTTCCGAAGAGGAGATCGAGATCGGAGATGCCGTGAGGAGCTTGGGATGGTGGCCAAAGACCGGAGGACACGGATCGATCGGTATAGCCTTTCCAACCCTTCTCTAGTTTGCTAGTTGTAGGTTAATGGTTCGATCTGGATTTAAAGTATACGATAGCACCGGTTTCTAGTTTAGAAAAAGTTTTCGTTTCCGTATTTTGGCCTCGGACAGACGGCCGGGGCGCTACCGTAGACTTACATGGTATCAGAGCCACGCTATTAACCTTTACTAGATTGTTCTAACGTATTTAAAACATCGATCGATCAAAATTTCCGAAACCGCGTTTTCATTTTATGAGTTTCTGTCGAATTTTTTTTATCGTCAAAAAATTATTTTGAGTATTGCAGAAAATCAGGCAGGCTTTTTTAAGAAATCTAAGATAATTTGGTGCACTAATTTCACTGTAGCGCCGCGGAACCGCGGACGTACCCACGTTTTGGCCGCGGTTCCGCCGCAGTACTGTAGCAACACTTCACCATTTTTTCTACAGTGGTTTCTGACTTCGAAATGGGGTTTCTGGAATATTTTGTTTTGGCTCAGATTATTTTGAGTGCTGGATTTGTGCTTGGGGCCCCCTTCGGGAAATTTTGTCGATCGAAAATTTTAAAAATGTTAGTTCACAGTTCTTACATTATATCTGTGACCGTGAATGTCATTTGATCGGTAAATCTTGTCTAATTGCTATAGCTCTTTTAGACGGATTTGCGAACGTGTCATTCACGTTGATGTTCTGTGTTGTGTTGTGATGTTGCGGATTTGTCGTGGTGGATAGCCTGGATGCAATGGTAGTACAGTTTGGTTGTATTTGCACATTTGATATTGCGGGGCGAGCGTCCGACATGTGGACTGCCGTCACTGCCTGTTTGTATATTATTCTTTTGGGGCACGACCGGGCTGAGGTCGATGTACCCGTTGTATATATTTTACTTTCTGTACTAGGATTACCCCGTGGTGGGGTACACGGATAACCGGGTTCTAGAGGGCAACGGGCCCGCATCTCATGACTTTGAGACGGAGGGGGCTTTACTCTAAAATTGGCTGGCTATTCACCGCACTCGTAGGGGGTATAGGTTGACCCAAGGAGGGGTGCTAAAGTTAACGAATTCCGTGGAGTGCTGGGTGGTCCATTCACTTTGTTGAAGGGGGCTGCCTCGCTTCAGGTTTTGGCGGGTAACTTTCCGCACCCGTAGGGGTCTAGGATTTCATTGCACAGGCTATCCATACGACCAGGGGAACGCCGGGTTTCAGTAGCGGCTCTAAGAAACCCGGGGATCCCGAATTATCTGTATTGTTCTGTGATACTTATTACATTTCTGTGATGTTGCATTTATCATGCCATGAGCGATTATTATATATTGATATATATACTAGTAGATGTTTTATATGTTTTGTTAGTGTATATGCCCTACGGTCCATTATTGTATCATACTAGTTTGTATATTACTTAATGGATGCTTGGGATATTCACATGTATATAACAGTCTTGCTAAACATGGTAGTATGCTACTTGGTTTTTCTATCTTAATATGTGAGTATACGTATTGATAAAGCTCTTAGGATCTTGCTTGACTACCAGCGTTGTGATGGCAGTCACATGTCACGTTCCGAAAGTACGGAACATGACCGGCACTTAAACTACGAAACGTCTCGAGGCGTACGTAATCGAAGTAAGCCGAAAATCCAGAAATCCAAACCAAGAAAAGTAGTAGAGTGAAGGAAAACAAATTTAAAATCGAGTAGTTTTAATAGCATAAGCCGAATTATGCGGTTTTAAAAACATCAAATATTTCCTGAAAATTTCGGCAGAGTCTCCTTTGTAAATACTGGCTCCCAAACGGGATACAACATGAATAGTATACGAAATCAATAAAAGGCATCCCCAAGCGGGAGCTAGCTCTTCATCAATCGACGGTCACAACCACACAAGCAATATAATATACAACGCCAAGGGCGAGGATCAAAACTCAAAAGGAAACTCAAAATAACAAGAAATCCACAGAAATACAACGCGTTGCTCTAAGGTCGAAAGAATAACACCACCGGTCTCTATCTCAAAAATAAATACATGTTTGGTTGATGGAATTTACTAGATACAACTGAATAATATTATACAAGGTAATATGATGGGTACGATACCAATAAACCCACCTACTAGCAAGTCATCCGAACGAAACAGTGCCCGCAAAGCCGTAATGAAACCTGTACGGCAAACCCGCAAGAAACTGGGGCACAACGGGGGTGAGTTGTCATCTCGTGAATACAAAAACATCTACGAATAGAAATCGCATGTATGACGCAATCCTAGGTCATACGATCATAATATATAATCCTCAAATATATAACCAGCAACCCATAACCATGGCTAGGGCAAATATCTAACCCAAGTGTAATCCTATGTGCCCGTGTCAGTGCCTCAGGTAGCAATGTATCATATGGATGATGTATGAATGCATGAAACAGAATGCATGTACTGAAGAAAACTGCTTTCATAAATCAGTGAGATTTCTGTATTTTAAAAATGAGGTACCATAAATGAAATCAGCATAAAACAGTGCCCAGCATCGATATAAAACTAGTGTCCAAATATCTCGATATCTCTGTATCACAATCTCTGTACCTCAATATCTCAAAATCTCAATGTCTCAATCACAATATCTAGGGCGCCGTCAGTCCAGACCGGCCCGTACCATCCATCTCAAGACCACGACGGTATCCTCCGGATATCCGACGCGTCGGGTAAAATCACCGGTCGGTCGTGCTCCCCTGCAAAGGATCAACGTCTACAACACGATCTTCTTGCCCCGGGGTACCGCACCGGGCCCACCATGTACCCGAAACGGTTCATCCATCTCCTCGAATCGGGTCTCAAAATCCATCAGAAAACTCATGGTGGATGACTCATACATCATGGGAAAACCGCACTTTTTATTTAAAAGAGAGGAAAGAAGCTAATACAAGTTTTGCGGTTTTCCCCCAAATCCAGAAAATCTCATGGAAATCCGAATCCAAATCATCAATTGCATGTAAAACCATGAATATAGGCATGAGAATCCATGAATACGGCATAACAATGAATAACAGTACGCATGAAGTGACAAGTAATAACTACAATATCTTAGATGGCATATAAGGTAAGTACACTAATATCATGTCAAACTACTAGCTATCAAGCTAAGTTAAGCAATAATATTCTTTAAGGTGTACGTGACATGGCAATTACCGATGAAGATGTGTGTGAGCCGACAAGTAAGTGTACGTGGTACATACGCATCATCGGTAATGGTGCTGGTGTCCTAACAGCATAATATCAACAATGCAATATGAAATAACACGAATCATGGGGTTTTGAAAAAAAGGGCTACGATGGTTTTAAGAAAGGATACGTCTTTTGAAATATCCGTAGATTCCTTGACCTGTCTTTTAAAATACCCACGATCCGCTAGTTTTGAAATAGGTAGGAGTCTAATCTAATCTAACAACTACACTAAACTATACTGCTGAACTAACAAGCTGAACTACAGGTAAGGAAACCGCCTATCATCTGAGTCGATACATATACATACCTGTATATGTATAGTCGATGATCCCGCCTCAATAATATCATATCTGATACCATATCTATAATCAGACATCCCAAGTCAAGAGTGTGGATCAATCATCAATATATAGCTCGTACGTAAATCCGTCGTACGGCATCCCAAATTTGGGTACGGGTCAATATCACATTCATCATACTATTCATCTGGTATCCTCTTTATCAAATATCATGATCGGGGTACTGATCTACGTCTAGTACAATACTGATACCGCCTAAGTATGCATGCACGTGTGTGAAACACTATGTCAAGGACCCGCTACAACGTCATGTCGTATCTCAAATACGAACCCTGCCATATCACCGATCTCACGGCCTCAAATCAAATCTCATCGACTCATCTCAAAATCCCAAGTACTATCCTCATCATCCTTGCGTGTGTATATGAATGTATATATGCATAGTCCCATACCCACACGTATATACATATATACACATCCCCATCTACGCACAAGAAAGTAATGTATGCAAGTCTATGTGTGCGTATGTGGGTATAACAACTACTCTAGGATTTCGCAACTAACCCAAAGCTAATCCATGAACACATAATTATATCATGAATAAACATTCTCCTATCATAAAACACCTATATAAACATATATATATGAACTATACTACGGACTGCGGGGGTGCTATACGCCATCCACCCGACTTCTCCCCGTAGATATAAATCTACTCACCTGGTCCTCGCTCGCCGGTGCCGACGTCGCCACGCGCTTGCTTGTCGTCTCGAAGTCCACATGGGGTAACTACATATCATAACGCACCATATCGCATTAAAACCAAATTCAAAATCGAAACGGCATACGAAAATCAAATCTGCACGCGTATCACGCATAGGTCAAAACCTATCGCCTACGCATGCAAGAATAGCCAAACCAACCCTCGATATCGATGTAAAAACGTCAAACCATCGAGAAAACCCAAACACACTCATTTGCGCATCCACGAATACTAACTATAATATAAAATAGGTTAAAATTCACAAAACCCCCAAATTCACCTTAAAAGCCATTTTTCCGAAAATCTAGCAAACAAAAATTACCCGTTTTAGTACAAAACTCGATGTTTAAACAAATCTAGTGGCCATAATACTTATTAAATATCTTAAATAAGTCATAACAACAATTTCCATAATTTAATCCCAATAAATTTCATTAACCCCAAAATTCTAGTTTACAATATACCCAAATTTTAACAATTTATAGCAAAAATGCACAAACAACAATTTAGCTTGGATTTGTTAGTGTATATGCCCTAGAGGCCATTACTGTATCATACTCGTTTGTATATTACTTAATGGAAGCTTGGGATATTCATAGTTGTAAATACAATCTTGCTCAAAATAGTAGTATGCTACTTGGTTTGTTCCTGCTTTAATGTGTACATGTGTTTATTCTAGTATATCACCTATACACATTAGTGAAGCCCTTAGGATCTTTGCTTGCCAGCGTTGTGATGGCAGTCAAACTAGTGGGGGCTGGGTAATCCACAAGCACATCCTTATGCAGGTCCCTAGTCGTAGGACTATCGAGACAGGTCATCGATACTCCGGAGTAGACTAGCGTATGCGCTTCTCATCCCAGTGTGGGAGACGGTCTGTACCACAGCCGTCAGTACGTCGTACTTGAGATAGTATGCGGGTGCTCGTTAGGTTACGAGTACACTGGACAAGAGTTGTCAGGAATTGTTGGTTGGTACTATACCTATCGTCAGTTATCAGTTCCCAGATGACATGAGTACAGCTTAGTCCGCTGACTTGACACTGTCACTTCGTCTCGAGTGTGTTCCCACTGTACTTTGATTACTACCCTACCACGGCTCAAAGGGGTCATGCAAACAGGTAGTAGTTGGGTGCAGTCCCGAAGCACTTGGAGGCAGTGACGGTTAGACAGGATTCGTATCTCCCGGTATTGGGGGTTGACATCGCGCTGTGTCTAGGAGAGCCATTACACAAGTAGTCCCTGGCCAGGGCAAGCGAGATATACTGGTAGGTTTCCAGTGTTATCTCAGGGTGTTCTGGGCTACACTCCGACACGACTTGTACCGCTATTAGGGGACTGACGTTTACCGCCCCCTAGGCCCGCCATGCGATGTTCTCAGACGAACAGACCGGACTGTACGGAGATTGTCTCATTCAGGCTCAGTAGGAGTTCAGATGGGTTTCACCATGCCAGTCTTCTTGTCGGCATCTACCTGGGGACCGTTACGCACAGCTAGTGCCGCTTGCGGTCTGTGGTTAAACCCACTACCAGCGTAGTGTCGAGTCTTTAGAGTCCCACACAGAAAGCTATTCACCTTTAGGCAAAAGAGTAGAGGTCGCATGGTTTTGCGACAGGTCGCATGGTTTTGGGACAGGGTTCGGTCACATCCGTGCACTTGTGCACGTTTAGTGTCCGGACAGTTAACACTAGCGGGCTTTGGTTTAAGCCAGATCCTAGTGTATGTTATGGGGTTGGTTTTATCTCGTTTGTATTCGTGTTCCTCGGAATGCGGATGCAGGTGTGTATGCATAGTTCACAGAGAGACAGAGGCAGAGGATTCTTATTGGGGTTGTTGACTGTTGACTGTTGACCATTGACTTTTGCTAAACCCTAATGAGAATAAGAAATATGATTAATGATAATATTAATTAAGTATTATTGTGCCATGGTTGGGTTGAAAGGTTGACTTTGTTGACTTGTTGACTTGGTTGACCGGTTGACTAGGTTGGACTAGTTGACCATCATCATCACAATGGTTGTCATTTCATGCAAAGACTTTTGCTTGCTTGTTATGCTTTGCAAAATGAGTGCATGAAATGATAATGCCACTTGATATGATATGAACCATCACATAATACTCAATTATTATTATTATTATTATTATTATTTTGTTATGAGAGCATGGGAGTGTTTCCCCCGATCAGAGCAAAGCTCTGTTGAAATTCAAAATTCAAATTTTGAAGCAACGCTTTAAATCCCGGGCGCAATGCGCCACGTGTCAAGTGCTGATACGTCGGCGCAGCGCCCGAGGCAGCGCGCCCAATCAGAGCAAAGCTCTATTAAAAGACAAAAGGAAGCAACGCTTCAGTTGCGCTAACACTGCGCTGCGCGACACGTGTCTGCGCGACACGTGTCAGCGCAGATGCGCCGGCGCAGTTGCGCTGCGCGACACGTGTCAGCGCAGTTGCGCTGCGCTGTGCGCTGCTTGACACGTGTCACGCGCTGGGACGTTTGCGCCAAACAGAATTAAAATTTTAAAAAAATCTTTCTGTTCTTGTTAAAACAAGAAGATTTTCTTCTGTGAAACAGAAGCCCTTGGATCAAAGATCCAACGGTGGGGAAAATTCCCCAAATCACTCAGCGAAAGATCTCTTTAACAAATTTAACTAATTTATGGGCCCTATAAAAATGACCTTAGACCTCAATTCAAAGGCATCAAAATTTTGTGAAAAATTAAACAGAAAGAACTCTGAAGAATTGGAGAGAAATCCTCAAGAACAAAAAAGGTAAAAAAACCTTTAGAAAAAGAGAAAATTCTCTTATGAACAGATCATTGATCTGAGAACAAGATCAAGGATCTCTAATAAAAAGAAAAATAAATAATAATAAGTGCTTTGTACTTTTCTATGAACCATTGGTTCCCCGAGATAAGAAAAACAAGAAGAACTTGTTTTCTTTGATCTAAATTAGATCAAGAAAACAAACAGTGCTTTGCACTTCTTCTTATGAACCATTGGTTCTGAATCTATAAGATTCTTAAGTTAACAGTGCCCAGCACTTGCCAAAACTGCACTATTGCGGAAGCCGTCAGGAAGCGCCACGTGTCAGCAGTGCAGCAGCGCAGCCCACTGACGCGGCGCACTGCGCTGTTGCGCTTGCGCTCACCAGAGCGTGACACATGTCACCTCCACGAGCGCTTGCGCTTATTAATTAGCGCAAAGCGCCTGACAAGCCACGTGGGGCACTGTCAGAGTATTTAATGCTCTGCATTATTAAGAAAAGGGGACAGAGCCCAATTAAAAGGCCTAACATGCCTAATCAAAAATGCTATGCAGAGCCCAATCAAAATAAAGAAAAATAATACAGTAAACGGGCAAGGGCCTAGCACAGGTCCAATAAGCCAAAGACAACAGAATCTTGAAACTGGACTTAGCCCAGTCATGGCCATAAGTCCTCAAATTAAATTGACTGAGCACGATTGTTCCCTAAATCAATTTACGACCGGTTCGAGGGTACATCTCCGAACTCCACTGACACCCATCGTTGTAATCCTTCAACGACGTCAGAGAGGTGACGGGTCCCGACGACCACACATCAATATGGACTGCGGAGTCCTTAAACTCGTGGACCGAAATGTCCTTAAACTAATATTTACCCCAAAATGGGAATGTTGGACCGAAACGTCCTTAAACTAATGTTGGACCGAGACTTCTTTAAACTAATGTTGGACCGAAACGTCCTTAAACTAATGATGGACCACCACGTCCCTAAACTGGCGATGGACCACCACGTCACTAAACTGGAACATGGATCACCACGTCCCTAAACTGGAACAATAGTGCCCCCAAATGCTCTTTTATCGGATCCAAACGATCCCGTTAAGTTGATCTTAGTCTCAAATCAGACTAACGTATCCCTAACAAACGTTTAAGTCGATATTGGCCTAAATAGGGCTAACGTATCCTTAAACCAAAACACCAAACCCAAATCTAAGTAAATACGGATTTGGACTAATCCACGTCCTACGGGCGACGATATCGCTTAGTCTCCGTATACAATCCACGGGCAACCATAAACAAAACAAACAAACACGACACGAAGTGAAATTCTGGAGAAGGAGAAAGTTGTTATCGCGATGCGGTAGCGTAATTTACTGCAGGGGCTTGCGCCTGCAGGGAAGAGCGTCCCCACAATCAAAAACCCCTCAAGCGAGGGGGAATCTGACGAATTCTGCTACATCGGCCGCATCTGTCTAAACCTCCGATACACGGTGCCATAAATCAACTTGGCATCTTCGGAGAGGTAGACGAATAAAACCAAATAGCATCTGCCCCGAATCTCAGGCAAGACGTCCTCGCGTCGTCGGCCGCCATTCGGAGGGGAACAGATTCTGGCACGCCCGGTGGGACCTTTTCCTCTTTCCACTCCACACTTCGTGTGTCGTCTTCGCGAACGAATCGCGGTTTGTTAATGGTTGCTTTTGGATTTCAAGTTTACTAAGATTTGGTCTTTTGCTTAACGCAGAACTCAAGCATCAATGGCCTCTACCTGTTCGAAGTGCTTTAACTGCAGCTGCAGCTCGTGTCCAGCCTCAACTGGGGGCATAACCTACGGGCCCTAAGCAGCCTCTTTGTTCACCATGCCCGTAGAGCAGATTACTTAAGCCACCACGGGGTTGTTTTTCGGAACTATGCTTCTGCCAACAAGCTTCAGCACCCCCGTGCCCGTACAAGAAGCTCCTAAGAAGTCGGTCTTCGATCGACTTTCATTTACTGCGGCCCCTCCCAACGGGTCGCCCAACACCAGTGCCTCGGTCTTCTCCAGACTGGGCCAAGACTCCTGCGGGCCCACAATGAAGCTTGCATTCCCAGAAAAGGTTACTCCAAAAAGAGTATCCAAACCTGCACCTGAAGTCGTCAAGGCGGCTTCTCCTGCTAAGAGATCGGTCTTTACAAGATTGACCGTCCCAACTCCCACTCCTGCTCTTGCTGCTCAAAAGACATCAGTCTTCAACAGGCTGACGCCGGCAACAGCCCCATACCTGAACAGGGGGCAAGAAGAAGTTGTTTCTGTTTCTGAACCAATACCGACGACTCGTCGCGCCCGACGTCGCCATTGGCGATGAGTATGGAAGGAAGGGGGCAACTCCCCCTTGGGGCTAACTCCACCGGCTCCAATGGTGGAAGTCAACGCTGCTGTTCCAACTGGGAACAACTTTGAACTGCTGAGGAGGGTACGTGAGAACTCTCCAACCGTTACACTGAAAAGATCTCCTCCACCTGCGGAGAAAGTTCCGGAAACGAAGCAGGAACAGCCCCCTCAACGGATATCCTCAAAAATTTATAAAGTTTGGCGAAGAGTTCAAGACTCCGTAATTGACCCAGATCGCTCTCATCAACAGAAAAAGGCGAAAGTGGAAAAAGAAAAAGACCGCCCGATCAAACAGGAAAGGATGACAGTCACCAGGGTACCTAAAGCAACGGCCCCCTCAACTTCTATGGCCCATAAAAGAAGAAGGCCGGAGAAAGTGCCAACGCCGATGACGAATATCAGAGGTGGTGAACCCAAACGCCCTATATCAGGGGGCATTGTAGTTCATACCGTCTACGTGGCGTCTAGTAAAGAAGACTGTCGCATATCTACGGGTCATCGACCGCTTACGCGATCAATGACCAAAGCGCAGGAGCAGCAGCAGAAGCTCCAAGAGATAATGAACGCTATGGCCGCACTTACTGGGCCAAAAGAAAACCCTGAAACGTCCTCGGATGAACGCCAAGAGGAAGAAACCGACGCCGAATTCCTTCGTCGAATATTGGAAAAGAAGGACAAAGAGGCTGCTAAACAAGCAGCCAACATATAGCGTATGGGCCTCCTGTTCCAAGACATGGTGTGGATGATGATCCAACAAGATCCTCCGGCCGAAGATCCCCCGTCGTCCTTGGAGACGATAGGGGAGAGACATCAAATCCTTCGCCAGTTCTGTCGACGGCGAAGGAGGATACAATCTCCAAAGCTGATTTGGACGAGTACATAGCCCAACAAATACAGGTTCATCATGCGGCTGAAGCAGCTGGCCAGGTCGTAAAAACGGGGCTGCCATATCCAAGTTGGTACGACCAAATCAAGTACCCGCCAGGTTATACAATTCCCAAGTTCCATGTCTACAAGGGGACGGGCAATCCTCACCAGCATGTTGCCCAGTTCAGGGCACTCTGCGGCAACACCGGCGGTGATGACAAGCTTTTGCTTTGCCAGTTTGTTGGAAGTTTATCAGATACGGCGTTCGAGTGGTACTTTGGGCTCCCGAATGACTCTATCAAGACCTTCACGGAGATGGAGCTGTTGTTTACTCAGCGTTTTGCAAGCGCCAGTGAACGCACCCCGATGACGGTACTGATTAACGCCAGAGTAAAGCCAGGCGAGACGTGGGTTCAATATGCTATACGGTGGCGGAACTTATGGTAGAAGTGCGAGAAGCGCATTGAAGAAGCTCCCACGGTGGGTATGTTTGTGGGAACCCTTGATCCGCAAGCAACCATCTCGCAATTTATGATGTTTTTCAAGCTGACTACCTTCCAGGCCTTGATTGACAAGCTAGCGCAAATAGATCAGATGGGCCATAAACCCCCTCTTCCAAAGACGGACTCCCAAAATGACAAAGGGAAGGGGAAAGCGATCGTTGTCGCTAATGCTCAACAACAGCCGAGCAACTCGAAGCCGGTTGTTCGTCAAAATAATACGCGCCCGTACGTAGCCCTTGAGGAGAGGCTAGGACGTTCTTACCCGTTTCCCCGAGATAAAACGAGAAGGCTATTCGAGCTGGCGTTGCGCAATCGACTCATAAATCTGCCGGATCCAGAACGTCCGTCACAACCAAATGATGTCAATGATCCCAACTACTGTCCTTATCATCAAGTATTGGGCAATCCGATCGAAGATTGCTACGCTTTCAAAAATTGGCTTGAAAAGCAGTACCGATAGGGCAAGTTCGCGTTATCTGAAAATGGAAGGTGAATCCCCAGCAGCCCCACACGTCTAAGGGGACGAATACGTCGGGGGCAACATGCTCCGTCGTTGAAGAAGCTCCTTGGGAGGTTGTATTATCAACCAAGACAAAGAGAATGCTATACGATCTTCAAGTGTGCCCAGCGATCAAGTGGAAGAACCCGTTGGAACCGCAAGTCATTGAGGGGATGTTAAAGCCGCATCCAACTCCGAAGAGCGATGGTGGTGGCCCAAGCATTCGTAACCAGCCGTCAAAATCTTCGAAGAAGAAGACAAAGAAATCAAAGAAGCCCGTGAAGCCTGGCGACAAGCGCACGGACTTGCAAAAACAAATTGACGCGCTGGAGGAATACAACCAGAAGGCACGGGCTCCCATTACATTTCAAGAGTTCCTCAATCACGTCTTTCAAGAGGAAGATGAGGGAGAAAGTTCATATGATGAATCTGAAGAATATCTGGCGAGCTGTCATGTGATTTCCAATTCGTTCATGAACGATGAGGAGACTCCTTGTACTGAAACGCTGGGGGCAGATCCTGAATCAAAAATTCTGGGGCCATCAGATGAAGTAATTGACGCATTCCTTAATGAAGCTCGGTTGAAAAGTAAAGCTGATCGAGAACATGAGGCGGTCATATTTGAAAGGGCCAAGCGCCAGCGACTGGATGAAAGAGATGAGACGCTCCCGCTGGAGCAAAATACATCCACTACGGACAAAAGCAACTTCAAGGTGAGGAAAAGGTTTGCTAAGGCCATATCAATGGGCATAAAGCTACCATCCTCCGAAGGAAAAATTACTGGTGAAATGGAAATGCACCCCTCCTATTACTTATATCATCAGAAGGTTTCACACCCTACTCAAGAGTGCAAAGCTTTCGATAGATGGTGGCAAGGATATGTTGCTCATCGACAACATTTTAAGCGGGAGAAGTGCAAAACTCGTCGGGAGCGGAAAAATACGACCGAAGGTCTTAAAAGAACTACCGGCGATTGTCGCATGGTTAACGCCAGGGGATCACAAGTGCTTACATTCGGGAGCGATTCTGATGAGGAGTTGGAACTTGCCCCTCTCTTTCAAAAGTCCACTTCGGGAAAAGAATAAGAGCCGAAGGTTTGCGAAAATATTCGGCTGCGGAATCGGACGTTGCCTGAAAAGAATCTCGGACCCTCAAACAGAAAAGATAAAGGGAAAGAAAAGGTCTCTGAAGATATCGTCTTAGATGACCAAGTTCTAGGGGAGCTAAGCGCCAAGGACCCGCCGAAGAAGAATAAGGTGGATTACAACGTCTTAGCGCATCTGAGGAAGCTACCCTCACAACTCAGCATTCTTGATGCCCTTTTGCTATCAAAGGAGGCGAGAGATTCGTCAATCAAGGCACTACAAGATCCGGAGCAATTCCAAGCTTTCCTGGCTGAAGAAAAGATGAAGGATGAATTAGAGGAAGTGCAGACGGCCGATGTCGCTTTTGGTGATGAAGACCTTTTCCTCAGGACGTGCGAACACAATCGCCCCCTCTATGTCTGAGGATACTGCCACGATATAAAGATAGGAAAAATCCTGATCGACAATGGATCCTCCGTTAATCTCCTTAATGTGCGGGTGTTAAAAGAAATCTGCATGATCGTCCAGCACCTTGCTCGGGACAAGGTCACCATCTCCGGGTTCGACTCCCTGTCATCAAGAACTCGCGGGTCTGTGATACTGACGCTACGCTTTGGGCTACTTGTTACGAACATTAAGTTCCACGTCATAGACGCCAAGACATGCTACAATGCTCTGCTCGGCCGACCATGGTTACACGAGTACGACGTCATCCCTTCTATACAACATCAGTGTATGAAATACGCTAAGGATGGTCTCGAGTATACCGTGGCGGGAGAACTGAATCCGTTTTCCGTGAACGAAGTCCGTAAATATGAAGATGCCAAATACTTCTTACCGGATTTCGAAGACACGGAGAGGTGTCACAAACCGGAGAACAAAGCTAACGCCACCATCCCGGTCTTCGGCAGTGATACCAAGGAGGAAGAAGAGATAGTTTACTCTGGGCTGTCTCGACACAACAAGCCAGGACCGTCCGCTCCTACGTTGATCTTTGGTAGCGACTCGGAAGATGAAGTCCGTGCTTTATTCCCTGCTCGACCTTCAATACGAACGTCCGCTGACGAAGAACAAAGTCTACAAGTCACCATGGTGCCGCTTAAACACCGTAAGGAACTGGATGCGCTTGATATCTATAGTGTAGAAGAGCTGCGAACGTTCTATATCCCTCCCAGGCGAGAAAGTGAAAAAGCAATTCTATTCTACCGCTCTGAAGAAACCAAAGTGGAGAAAGAAATCTGGCATGGCACGGATCCTATGCTCGACAGGCTTCAGCCTATCCGTCTTCCCTGATATTATACGGAAGGTTTGAAAAAGCTGCTGAAACGCCAGGGGATATCCTTCAAGCAGACCGTTCGAAAAGCCAAGTTCTATGACAAAGTCTGGAACATTCCCGGGACTCAACGCAAACTGCCTAATGGGAGAATGGAAACAATCGGGCTTGGATACATCCGGTCAAGGAAACGAGAGCTACTACACGGTTGCTACGTCGTATATGACTTCGATGAAGAACCGGATGCTCAATGGGAGGACGCTAATCCTGAACCAGTGAAAGTTCCAGATGTAAAAGAGCCCAGTCCGTCGTTCGAAGAACAAATGGACAAGGTTATAAGGGAAGCTGGTCAAAAGGTCCGGGATGACCATAACCGCGAAATGGTCATCTACGAGAAAGCCAAAACGCAACGCCTTCTCGAACAGGCCGTGAAAGATGAAGATGCCGCTCCTTGTCAACCTGTTATAAAGAAGGCCCGACGCAGAGGCAGAAATAAGTCGAAACGCAAAAAAGGCGCTCAACAGCAACGAAGCGGGGCTAAAAGGCCACGCAAGCGGGAACCAAGCGGTTCCGATCTATCCCTCATGAGAAAAATGGGCCGAGCATACTCTTTTCCTCGGGACAAGACGAAGAAAATACTTGACCTCGCTTTAAAACATCAGATGCTTGCACTGCCGGAGTCTAAACACCCCGAACAAGCAGGCGAGGTCTCACACCCAGACTATTGCTCTTATCACCGAGTGGTAGGGCATCCTTTCGAGGACTGCTTCACCTTCAAGAATTAGGTTAAAGATCAACATCAGCTTGGCAAGTTCGCTCTGTCCGACAACTGGAGGGTAGCGCCGCCACAGAAGCACGAGCCCAAGGCCATGGAAGAAGAACCAGTTCCACATTGGGATTGGAAGCAAATTCGTACTTGTCACGTGATAACGATATCAAAAGAAGAGCCCGAGAACATGGATGACCTTCCCTGGTGCTTCGAAAACAGCAACGACGAGGTAATCTCAGAATTCCCACCAGCGCCAAAAGAGCTGGAAGATGGAATCCATACCACCGCAGATAACCTTAAGAAAATTGAGTTGGGAACGGCGAACGATCCGCGACCGACATTTGTTAGTGAGCTACTGTCTGAAGAGAAGGTGGTTTCATTAAAAGACCTGCTTATGCAGCACAAAGACTGCTTCGCGTGGAACTATTCCGAAATGCCGGGACTAGATCCAGAAATTGCTGTGCACAGATTGGCGATATCTCCGGACGTCAAGCCAGTCAAACAGGCGCCGAGAAGAATGCGGCTCGAACTTGAAATGAGTATCAATGCCGAGGTCAAGAAGCTGATCGACTATGGCTTCATCCAGGAAGTTCAATACCGTGAATGGATCGCCAACATCGTCCCGGTGATGAAGAAAAATAGGACAGCACGCATATGCGTAGACTTCCGGGATCTTAATAAAGCTTGCCCGAAGGACGATTTTCCAGTGCCAGTCACCGAACTGATGATAGACAATACGTCCACTCACGAGGTTTTCTCCTTCATGGATGGCTCGTCAGGATATAATCAGATAAAAATGCATCTCGAAGACCAGAAGCACACCGCCTTCAGGACTCCTTTGGGTATATTCTGCTACAAGGTGATGCCCTTCGGTTTAAAGAATGCCGGTGCCACCTACCAAAGGGCCATGACGAAAATCTTCGATGACCTTATACATGAAATCGTAGAATGCTATATCGACGATCTCGTGGTTAAAAGCAAATCATACGAGGAACATCTCGAGCATCTGAAGACCGTATTTCAACGTCTTCGATAATACAACTTGAAGGTGAACCCTCTCAAGTGTGCATTCGAAGTTTCCTCGATCAAATTCTTGGGATTCATCGTCCGACACCGAGGTATTGAAATAGATCCGTCAAAGATCAAGGCGATCATGGAAATGCCTCCGCCAAGGACTCTCAAACAGCTGCGGTCTCTCCAAGGGAAGCTCGCGTATATACGGCGATTTATAGCCAACCTTTCAGGAAATTGCAGTCCTTACAGCCACCTGATGAAGAAGGGAACCCCGTTCGTCTGGGACCAAAAATTCCAAAGCGCGCTAGACGAGATCAAACAATACCTGCAGAACCCGCCGGTGTTAGCTGCTCCGGTCAAGGGAAAGCCCCTCATTCTTTATACAACCGCTATCGAAGGCTCCTTAGGCGCATTATGGGCACAAGAGAACGATCAAGGGAAGGAATGAGCACTCTACTACTTAAGTCGAGTTCTACTGGGGGCAGAAAGCAACTACTCCCCTATTGAAAAACACTGCCTGGCGTTGATCTTTGCGATAACAAAGCTTAGACACTATGCGTTGGCGCATGAAGTCCGTCTCATTTCGAAGGTGGACCCCCTTATATATTTGATGTCGAAGGCCATATTGACGGGACAACTTGCTAAATGGGCCCTGCTCTTGATGGAGTTCTCGATAACGTATCAACCTCTCAAGGCAGTGAAAGGCCAGGCCATCGCCAACTTCCTCGCTGAGCATCCGATACCCGTCGATTCTCCTTTAAATTGCGATCTTCCAGACGAACATGCGTTTGATGCGATCGACGGTGGTGATACCCGATGGGTGCTTTATTTTGATGGAGCATCTTCCATGAAGAAACGCAAACAAAGTACCCCTATAATAAAATCGGGGGTAGGACTCATCTTTGTAACGCCACAAAGAGGGATAATGCGTTTTGCTTTCTCCCTAACGGAGCCAAGGACAAACAATGAAACTGAATACGAAGCTCTGATAGCAGGCCTCGAGATCGCCATCGACATGGGAATTGAAAACCTCCTCATATATGGAGATTCCCAACTGGTCATTAGTCAAGTAAACGGCGACTACCAAACATGCAAACCAGAATTGGTGAAGTACGGCGAAAGAGTGCAACAATTGTGACCCAAATTCCTTTCTATACTTTGGAAAACATACCGCGTGCGGAAAACAGCAAAGCGGACGCATTGGCCAAGCTCGCCAAGGAGCTGGCTGATGAGAACCTCGATGACGTAAGAATCGTGGTACAAAGCCGTCGGGTGCTCGCCCCAGCGGAAATATCTCCGGAATCACCCGAAGAGAAGGGAGCGACTGAGCAGACAACCCTGCAAATAAAAGATCGGGAAAATACCGAGGATTGGAGAGAAGTCTTTATAGACTACTTCAAATACCGCCGAATGCCCGAAGATGCGTCCTCAAGACATCAGCTTATGAAACGAGCTCTGTCTTTCGCCTTTGTCAATGATACCCTGTACAAGAGGTCGTTTGATTCTTTGTGATTGAGATTCCTGGGACCAGACGAAGCAAAAAGAGTCATCCAGGAAGTTCATGATGAACTCTACGGTTCTCACCAAGCGGGCCCAAAGATGAAGTTGAAGATCAAACGGATGGGCTACTACTGGCCCACGATGATTCAGGACTGCCTCGAATATGCGAAGCAATGCCACTCATGCCAAATTCATGGAGACTTCATCCATCAGCATCCAAATCCACTACACCCGACAGTGGCTAGCTGGCCGTTCGAAATGCGGGGAACTGACATAGTCGGCCCTATCGAACCAGCATCGTCCAGAGGACATCGTTTCATCCTAGCGACGACTGACTACTTCTCCAAATAGGCAGAAGCAGTACCGTTGAGCGAAGTGAAGACGGAGAATATCCTCCATTTCTTCAAGACGCACATCGTTTATCGGTTTGGAACTCCGTGACGGATCATTTTCGATAACGGTCCAGCTTACAGAAGCCACAAGATCAGTCGCTTCGCACAACAACACAACATAGACTGGAGATACTCCTCAGTTTATAATCCCCGAGCTAATAGTCTAGCCGAGGACTTCAACAAGACCTTGACGAAGATCATGAAGAAGACGGTGTCCCGAAATAAGAGAGACTGGCATGAGAGACTGCAAGAGGCTCTTTGGGCGTATCGAACTACGTTCAAGACGGCCACGAACACAACGCCGTACGCGTTGGTATTTGGTACGGAAGCAGTACTCCCCCTCGAGATAGAGCTACCCTCTTTACAAGTGGCAGTCCACTACGAGTTGACGAACGAAGAAAATGCTAACCTTCGGCTTGAGGAGCTTGATGCCCTTGAAGAAACACGGCTCATAGCGCAACAAAATCTGGAAGCTTATAAAGCAAAGATGACGCGCTCATATGAATGATTGACTCGACCGAGGACATTCCGCCAAGGCGAACTCGTGCTAGTGGTCAGAAGACCTATGATCCCCAATCGCGCCAAGCGGGGAAAATTCGAGCCGAACTATGAAGGCCCGTACATCATAGATAAGGTCTACCAGGGTGGGGCCTATCTACTCATAGATATACACGGTGAAAGGCCTTTCAGGCCAATAAACGGTCGCTTCCTAAAGAAATACTACGCTTAATGAGCTACAGCCTAGGTCAATGATAGATGACGGCGACTATGTCCGCTCGCTATCTTCCTCAGCTCAAGCTTTATAATGCCGGACCGAAACGTCCTTAAACTAATAGCGGACCGAAACGTCCTTAAACTAATACCGCTGCATCCGTTGGCTGACAAAATAAAAAAATAAAAAAATTAAAAATATATATATATATATATATATAAAAACGGTATGTCCATAAGCAAAATGGGCGCGAATGAAAATCCGAAAGGGCTCCGTGAGTAAAAACAGCAGGGCTACCGGCGAGTGTTCGTGAAAACCCGAAAGGGCGCGACCTCGTAAAAAAAATATATATAAATAAAAAGAATAAAAAAAAAGGGTATGTCCATAAGCAAAATGGGCACGGATGAAAACCCGAAAGGGCTCCGTGAGTAAAAACAGCAGGACTACCGGCGAGTGTTTGTGAAAACCCAAAAGGGCGCAACTTCGTTAAAAGACACTTACAGGGTCCCCTCGACCTTGTAAGGAGAAACTACCCGCGTGAGATCCTTACGACTCACAAGGGAGCAACACACTTAGAGATCCCCACGATCCCTAAGGAGAAAATACACTTGCGAGATCCTCACGACTCGTAAGGAGAACTCTCTTATGGGACCCTCACGGCTCATAAGATTTGAATGTCTTAAGTTACAGAGACCTAAACCTGTGCTTAAGCAACCCCCACAACTTCCAATATTGCCCTACAAGTGGTTCAATACTGACTCTTGTATACAATCCACGGGCGCAAATAAACATTTCCCTAACCAAGTTTCATCCGTGATTGGGGATATGTGCGCATGATGAACAACCCTTATAAGTAGTCTCGACTTGCAAGGAGAAAACCCTCTTGTAGGATCCTTACGACTTACAGAGGAATAAACACTTAGGAATCCTCATGATTCCTAAGGAGAAAATACACCTACAAGATCCTCACGATTTGTAGCGAGAAATACCTTTGTGAAACCCTTACGGCTCACGAAGTCGAAAGCCTTAGTCGACAGGACCTTAACCCTGATCGCTAAGCCACCTTTGTTTGACATCGACAGAGGCAGATGATGATTTGCTCCTGGCAATATCCCAGTTGTAGCGGTGCTGATACCAAAATCGGTGTCTAATTTCAGGTTTACGGCGGAAAGCCAGTAGGCCGCAAATGCATGCGAAATAGCCGAAATGATGGGGCAACTTGCAATAAAAAGAAGCAAGTAAAATGTATGCATGCAAAATAGCCGAAATGATTGGGAAACTCGCAATAAAAAGCAGCGAGTGAAAACAAAACAAACAGCCGAAATGATTGGGCACCGCGAGAAATAGCCGAAATGATTGGGCAATCGCGACCTTCGCGATATAAAAGATTAAATGATAGAGCATCGCGGAAATAAAACAAAAAAAATGATGATAAAACTTTGGCCCAACAGTTGAGATCACATCGATCCCTGTATACAATCCAAGAGCGCAAACGAAGAGGGAACCATACTCTCCCAACAGGCTCCGCCAGAAAACGAAGCCAAATCTCGACGGCTCATCCCAACTCCGAAGAAACCAGTGTCTTCGGCAAATACCTCAACTCAGGGAAACAAACAATCCTTGACGAGAGAGCCTCCTGATTCACGTCGACTCGTAGAGAAACCAGTGTCTCCGTGGGAAATTCTCGACTCGTTTCAACACCAGGGAAACAAATAATCCTTGGCAAATACCCCAACTCAAGGAAACAAACAATCCTTGATGAGAGCCTCCTGGCCCGCGTCGACTCGCAGAGCAACCAGTGTCTCCGTGGGAAATTCTCGACTCGTCTCAACACCAAGGAAACAAATAATCCTTGGCACCAGGGAAACAAATAATCCTTGGCAAATACCTCAACTCAGGGAAACAAACAATCCTTGATGAGAGCCTCCTGATCCGCGTCGACTCGCAGAGCAACCAGTGTCTCCATGGGAAATTCTCGACTCGTTTCAACACCAGGGAAACAAATAATCCTTAGCAAATACCTCAACTCAAGGAAACAAACAATCCGTGATGAGAGCCTCCTGATCCGCGTCGACTCGCAGAGAAACCAGTGTCTCCGTGGGAAACTCTCGACTCGTTTCAACACCAGGGAAAGAAATAATCCTTGGCACCATGGAAACAAATAATCCTTGGCAAATACCTCAACTCAGGGAAACAAACAATCCTTGATGAGAGCCTCCTGATCCGCGTCGACTCGTAGAGCAACCAGTATCTCCGTGGGAAATTCTCGACTCGTTTCAACACCAGGGAAACAAATAATCCTTGGCACCAGGGAAACAAATAATCCATGGCAAATACCTCAACTCAGGGAAACAAACAATCCTTGACGAGAGCCTCCTGATTCGCGTGAACTCGCAGAGCAAACAGTGTCTCTGTGGGAAATTCTTGACTCGTTTCAACACCAGGGAAACAAATAATCCTTGGCAAATACCTCAACTCAAGGAAACAAACAATCCTTGATGAGAGCCTCCTGATCCGCGTCGACTCGCAGAGCAACCAGTGTCTCCGTAGGAAATTCTCGACTCGTTTCAACACCAGGGAAACAAATAATCCTTGGCACCAGGGAAACAAATAATCCTTGGCAAATACCTCAACTCAGGGAAACAAACAATCCTTGAAGAGAGCCTCCTGATTCGCGTCGGCTCGCAGAGAAACCGGTGTCTCCGCGGGAAAATTCCCGATTCGTCTCAAATTGCAAGACGAAGCCTCAGGTAGTAGGGACTAAAAAACTTGCTCCCTGAACAATGGGACCCTGCGAGTCGATCTAAAACGGTGTCTTGCATACTATTCATGGGTCTCACTCTCCGAAGTCGAGTTTCGACAAGGAGGGAAACAACCGCTTATGGGTCCTCTCGACTCGTAAGAGGGAAAAATTCTCTTATAGGATCCTTACAACTTACAAGAGAAAACACACTTAGGAAGCCCCACGATTCCTAAGAAGAAAACCCACCTACGAGATCCTCTCGATCCGAAGGGAGAAAAGTCTCTATGAGACCCTCACGGCTCATAGAGTTGAAAAGTCTTAGACAGCAGATCTGAACCTGCGGCCTAAGCCATCGCTATCTCTTGAAGAAACCAAGATGCTTACTCTATTATCTGTCAACCATGTTTATTAAGATAGCATGCTGATAATAAGAGAAAGGAGAAATTAAACGAGCATACAAGACATTGCAAAGCAAAAAAAAATGTGTGTATCTTTATTTATTAATTCAATCAAGTACAAGGTGAATCGCACAAAAGAATAAAGAATGGATACATCTTATTCGAAAAAGAAATTTTTTACAAGTATATTGATACAAGGGTAGCTAATGGGAAGGAAGCGTCTTAAATAGCCCTATCAGTTGTTCGCGCACTTCCTTCCATGCCTTCTCCTGATCGGCCACCACCTCCAGTTCCGCTTCCACTTGAGCCCGCTGCTGCAAGAAGGATGCAAGCTGCTCCCCAACGTCCTGCTGAGCTGCTTCGCGACCTTGGGCATCAAGCTCGGCGGCATCGAGCTTCTGCTTCAGGTTTAGCCCACTGGAGATACGTTCCAGAAGGCCCTCGAAGATAGCCTTCACCTGGGCAGCGTTCGCCTCAACCTCAGCACACAGACGAGCCATCTCGTTTAAGGTCTCTTGGCATTCCCTCAGCCTTAAAGCCGCTTCTTGTTCCAAGTAACGGAAGTAACAAGCGCTTTGCTCGATCCATGCTGCTCTTTGATTGCTTGCGGCTAAGGTCTCGGGAGCGGGGCACATAAACTCCGATTGATGCAGGCGGACCTCGATTTCCCTGCAATGATTAACCCAAAGCTCGACGACGCCTCCATCGTGAAAATTCACAAGCGCTGCCAACATCGGATTAACCTCCGCAGCGAAATCCGCAGCAGATGGGAGAGCGTCCGCGTCAAGCTCTTCGACGTATCCGCTCAGCATGCCCAAGCTCATTACGACACCCTTTGAAGACGGACGTCTCAGGAAGGGGCCTGCCGGCATTATAACGCGAAATTCAAAGGGCACTCGAATCGGAACGACAACTAAAAAAAATACGATTAGATGACGGTTCAAGAAATATGAAAAAGTCATCGACGGGATAGTTTACTATACCAGCGGTAGCAGGCGGCAAGGCCGGGAGAGCCGGTGGCATGACCAATCGTTCATCTCCTCCTTCGATTTGTAGCACTGCAATCAGGACAAGGAAGAGTCAGAAATAATTCCATTATTGAAAAAAGAAAGGCATCAATTGGAAACGATACTCACCAGCGCCACTGGAGGAAGAAGCGAGTTCAGATGGGAAGGAGAAGTGCGGGTGCAACACCTGATAGAGATGATCAAAAAGCATTCCTGAAAAGACGCAATAGTACGACATTAGTACATAAATTATGCGGATGAAAGATAAAACTAATGGGTTGCAAATCCATGCCTTCCAACATCTGCGATGGCACAAGAGAAGGCTGGGAGGTGACCACCGCCAAGGCAGTAGTTGATGGTGCTCCTTCGAGCAATAGAGCATCGGCGCTGGCCGCACCTGCGTTAAAAAAAAAGACAAACTTGTTAGAAAAGATCGCAAGATATAAAAAAGGAATGACAGTAACTCGAAATTTACCCGATGAACCGCCAGCCGAAACGGAGGCGTTTCCCTCCTCCAGTGATACGAGTCCTCCTCCCGTAGCCTCGTCACCAGACTCGACGGGGGCCGTCGTTGTGCTTGCGCGGCCAGGAGACGGCGGAAGATCGTAGGCGGGGAGGGCAATGATCGGAGCATTGCCGGACTCTTGAGAGAAAGCGGCTGACTCTTCCCCAAGAGTCGTTCCCATCTCACCCGCTACTTCTTCGGGCTCCGCGGTCTCCGTCGGTTCATCCGCCATCACGACGAGGTCGCTGGCCTCAAGCACCTCGTCCGCCACTTCCCTAGGCTCAGTTATAACGATCATTTCATCTGCCTCCCCTTCAGGCTCGGCATCAATGACCTTCTCGGCTGCGGATCCCTCGACCCCTAACTCAGGCTCCATAACCCCATCGACGTTGCCCACCGTCGGCTCAAGTTCGGCCGGTGCCTCCCCCTTGTGTCCTTGGGTTCGACAATCTCTGCCTCCCCCTCGGTCGGACTTGGCCCTGCAAGATGAGATGCATGAGAACCGGCGAGTTTACAATTTTTTACAAACAAAATTCTGAAAGAAGTATTACCTGAGGTGGACTTCTCGTTAGCCTCCCTATTGGCGTGAATCGCCTGTCTATGAGCTGTAGACAGGGCGACCGGGGACTCTTCTGATGGGGTATCGGCATGAGGAACGGTGCTTGGGCCCGCTCCCATAACCAAAGCAGCCCGGCGCGCCTTCGCCTCGCGTCTCAGCCGCTTCCTCTCTTCCCGGGCCGTTAAGACGGACCTCACCAGAGCATCTTTCATTGAAGTGTCCTCGTCCGTGTACAGGGATGCCTCCAAATTCTTCAAGGCATCCCTCGTCGACTTGTCAAGTCGAGGCTCTTGCAGCTGCCCCGACGAGACCGGAACTTCAATAACAGGCTTGGGGAGGATTCCCACATCAACTGGTATAGCCCCTGCAAAGAAACAAAGAAAGAAGGTTAGGTTGACCATCAGAAGAGATAACAAAAATTTTTTTTTAAAAAAAAGGGGGTGGGACGTACCAGCGCCCGCCAGAGCGCGCTTCTCCTCCTCATCTTGGAAGGTCTTTAAAGAGGCAGCAATAGCTTCTTCGGTAGTGACACCTGTTGGAAAAAAGGGGGAATGTATTAGTCAAAAATAATGATAAAAGAAATGCGAAAAAATGACGAAGAATGCAGCTAATGGCTACCTGACTCAGCGAGTTTACTTAACATCGCTTCGAGCCTTGCTGATCGCTTAGATGCTGCAATAACGGCCGCCAAATTGGTGTCTGCGGGGTCTACCAAGAAGCCCTTGTTGCTGCCATATTCACTTATTCCTTCGGTGTGAGGGGCCTCAGGCTCTAAACCGAGGATCGCGTCGAGGGAAAGGATCGACTTCTTCTTCTTTTGCCAGCCAGCTCTAGATGCACCTGGGATTGATTTGCGCTTGGCAGGGACCTTGGGGCGGCGTGTCCCGATATCCGCTCCTGTGCCGGACTCCGGCGATACTACACTGACCGTCTTTGTGAGAGCACGAGGCGCCGGTGGCACATCCACTATAGCAGGCAGCGGCAATCCACGCGGGAGGCTCAGCACGCGTGGTCGGTCAACTCCGGCATCTTTCAGCGGACTAATGACCGGGGTCCTTGGCTTCAGGGGAGCTTTACGATCGCCGCCGGGAGGCGCACCCTTGTGGTCGACCAGCATGCGCTTTTCCGTTTGGATAACTGGACCCATAGCATGCGCATACCAAGCCACGTACGCATTGAGGACCTTGGGGACGCAGCTTGGCTCACTGATGAAGAAATAGGAACCCGTGTTAAGCCGCATGAAGTGGTGCATCGCGTTCTTTATCCCCTCTCGGCTAACCGCGGGCTTTTCCAAGAAATCTTCCATCGGGATCCATTGGTTGTAGCTCGATTGCTGAGCAAACCGGTGCGGGTTATACCTCATAAAGAGTGCAGTCTCATTCTGCCTAAACACCAAGTAGCCCGGCTGAATGGAATAGAGATGGAAGATTTCCCGAGCCTTCAATATGGAAGCCCCATCTTTAAAATCATTGCATAGCGACACTACTGACTTAGTGGTCTCTGAGCCTATTTTTATGACCTTATCCAAGAAAGAAGTCTTCTCTTCGACCAGGAGCGGTCCCCTAGCCTCTCGCGGAGGTGCAACTACGATCGAAGCCCCGACCAACCGTATGACCCTCGGGAGTCTGCGTCTCTCAAAAAAGGGAGGAATCTTATGGGCGCCGAACACCCCGTGCACGTGCATTTCCATGCATCGGGAAGTTGGCGGGTTGCACCCCGGGCTCACTAGCGTCCGCCGCTACGCTAAGTCTATTATAAAGGTAAGCCAGCCCGGCGATTCCTACTGACAACTGCAAACCAGCCACCATCCGATGCGCTGGGTAGAAAACAGATGGCCGCGTGTGGCGCGGGTGCGTAGGGAGCGCAAAGCTGCACAGCCACAAGCCCAGGAACCCTACAAAAAAAGTCTCATCATCCATGCCCGGGACGGCAATTTCTGAAAAAGGGACGACGGCGGCACTGGGGAGGTAAAAGTCTTGGTGGTCATCCTCCGATGTGGGTCGGCGATCCAAACCGAATCCAAAAGGGTCGTCGAGCTGGGCGAACTTCTCGCCCTGCTTTGATTAGAACTCCGCCCGAATAAAACGAGCAATAAAATCTGCAAAACTGACGCCCCGGACGCCCGATTCCAGATAGAGTCCTTCATAGATCTCCAGCACCTTAACCAAGCCCGGGTACTGGTGCTGAATAGCATTCTCCGGCGTCAGGTCAAACACCAGCGACTTGGTGGCAAAGACATATTCATCGGGAGGAAGCAGCTCCTCGTAATGCTCCCCCCTCATTGGTAGACCCGAAACTTCAGCAAACTCCACCAAGGAGATGGAGACCTCCCTGTCGGTCATCAAGAAGGTGTGGGTGGGGATATTCATTGTTCAATGAAGGCCTTGATCCACCACGTTGGAGGAGAGGGATACTCGAAAAGCGAGACGTAGATGGCCGAATATAAACAAATCTTCGTTAGATGAGTCCTTTTCGCCGATAAGATGTACTGGGCCTACTGCAAATATCCGGCGGGCAGTCGCGGGACCAATCCAATATTATAAGCCTGTCCCCAAGGGCGTGCTTCACCCTGACAGATTCGCCTCCCTAGAATGTCTATTGCTGGCGGCGGCTGCACGGGAATGGCACCAATTGCAGGCTGGAGGAGATCATCAGAATTCCAATTTTTGACCTCCACGGCATACTTCACCGGGGGTTCATCCGCATAAGGAATTGAAGTTATGGGCTCAGACGGCGTGGTGGAACTGAAACTGCGGTGACCCTGGATGATTTCATTGTACCACCTACCCCACAGATGAAGGCTCTTGTGCTCGGGGTCATGATCCTTTATGAGAGCGAGCACTACTCGATCCATCGGTGCCTGGGGGAACCCTCCCTCTGAGTGAACAAACGGGAAAGACAAATTAGCAGACATGTTTCCTGCAGAAGGACAAAAAATTTATTAACCGTCGGTGTTGTAATTCCAACGCTTGAGATTTTAAAAAATTTACACCACGCTGCAATGCAGTGGGTGGGGGACCAAATGGGGACCCATAAAATCTGGATGACAGTGCATCATTTAATAGGACAGCCCCATCATTGGATGAGACTGACAATTAAAGAATGATTCTCCAAAAGAATACCCTCATTGATGGGAAATCCCTAGAGACAAGGAGAAAATCTCCTCTTTTAGAGCAAAGCTCTGTCACAGAGTGACATTTGTCAAATTTTTGGTCTCAAGGGAATAAAATTTCCTAAAAAGAGCTTAGCTCTATAATAATGATGAAAACTGTAACTCCTAAGGATTAAAAATTTGGGATCTTAAAGATCCATGAAAACTTTTAGGAGTTCTCCATTTTTAGATAAAAAAAGAGATCTACATTTGATCCATGAGCAAGGCTCTGTTCATGGGTTAAAACCCATGAACAAGATTTCTGTAGATCTGTGAACTTTTGGGAGCAAGACTCTGTTGATGAAACCCCAAAAGAGTTTTCTTTAGATCAAAGATTTATAAGAGCAAGGCTCTGTTAATTAAATTCGATTTTATTTAATTTAATTTTACCTAAAAGTGATTCTGAGTTCTGAAATTCAAAGAAACAAGAGCAAGGCTCTAAAAATTCTCAAACAAGAGCAAGGCTCTGAAGTTCAAATTCTTGAAAGTGGTAAAAAATTACCACGGACCAAGGGTCCTATTTATAGGCGCCTGCGCCCCTTCAGATCACCCTTTGATCCAACGGTTGGAATCTCGCCACCGTCGCACTCACATGTGCTCCACGTAAGTGCAACGGTGGGGGGCATTTGTTTCCCCCAATCAGAGCAAAGCTTTATTGAAATTCAAAATTCAAATTTTGAAGCAACGCTTCAAATCCCGGGCGCAACGCGCCACGTGTCAAGTGCTGATACGTCGGCGCAGCGCCCGAGGCAGCGCGCCCAATCAGAGCAAAGCTCCATTAAAAGACAAAAGGAAGCAACGCTTAGTTGCGCAAACACTGCGCTGCGCGACACGTGTCAGCGCAGTTGCACTGCGCGACACGTGTCAGCGCAGATGTGTCGGCGCAGCTGAACTGCGCTTTGCGCTGCACGACACGTGTCAGCGCAGTTGCGCTGCGCTGTGCGCTGCTTGACACGTGTTACGCGCTGGGGCGTTTGCGCCAAACAGAATTAAAATTTTAAAGAAATCTTTCTGTTCTTTTTAAAACAAGAAGATTTTCTTCTGTGAAACAGAAGCTCTTGGATCAAAGATCCAACGGTGGGGAAAATTCCCCAAATCACTCAGAGAAAAATCTCTTTAACAAATTTAACAAATTTATGGGCACTATAAAAAGGACCCTAGATCTCAATTCAAAGGCATCAACATTTTGTGAAAAATTAAACAGAGAGAACTCTGAAGAATTGGAGAGAAATCCTCAAGAACAAAAAAGGTAAAAAACCTTTAGAAAAAGAGAAAATTCTCTTATGAACAGATCATTGATCTGAGAACAAGATCAAGGATCTCTAATAAAAAGAAAAATAAATAATAATAAGTGCTTTGCACTTTTCTATGAACCATTGGTTCCCCGAGAGAAGAAAAACAAGAAAAACTTGTTTTCTTTGATCTAAATTAGATCAAGAAAACAAACAGTGCTTTCAATTCTTCTTATGAACCATTAGTTCTGAATCTAAAAGATTCTCAAGTTAACAGTGCCCAGCACTTGCCAAAACTGCACTATTGCGCAAGCCGTCAGGAAGCGCCACGTGTCAGCAGTGCAGCAGCGCAGCCCACTAACGCAGCGCACTGCGCTGTTGCGCTTGCGCTCACCAGAGCGTGACACATGTCACCTCCACGAGCGCTTGCGCTTATTAATTGGCGCAAAGCGCCTGACAAGCCACGTGGGGCACTGTCAGAGTATTTAATGCTCTGTATTATTAAGAAAAGGGACAGAGCCCAATTAAAAAGCTTAACATGCCTAATCAAAAATGCTATGCAGGGCCCAATCAAAATAAAGAAAAATAATACAGTAAACGGGCAAGGGCCTAGCACAGGTCCAAAAAGCTAAAGACAAAAGAATCTTGAAACTGGACTTAGCCCAGTCATGGCCATAAGTCCTCAAATTAAATTGACTGAGCACGGCTGCTCCATAAATCAATTTACGACCGGTTCGAGGGTACATCTCCGAACTCCTCTGACACCCATCGTTGTAATCCTTCAACAACGTCAGAGAGGTGACGGGTCCGACGACCACACATCAATATGGACTGCGGGGTCCTTAAACTCGTGGACTGAAACATCCTTAAACTAATATTTACCCCAAAATGGGAATGTTGGACCGAAACGTCCTTACACTAATGTTGGACCGAAACGTTCTTAAACTAATGATGGACCACCACGTCCCTAAACTGGCGATGGACCACCACGTCCCTAAACTGGAACATGGACCACCACGTCCCTAAATTGGAACATGGACCACCACGTCCCTAAACTGGAACAATAGAGCCCCTAAATGCTCTTTTATCGGATCCAAATGATCTCGTTAAGTTGATCTTAATCTCAAATCAGACTAACGTATCCTTAACAAACGTTTAAGTCGATCTTGGCCTAAATACGGCTAACGTATCCTTAAACCAAAACACCAAACCCAAATCTAAGTAAATACGGATTTGGACTAATCCACGTCCTACGGGCGACGATATCGTATACAATCCACGGGCAACCATAAACAAAACAAACATACACGACACGAAGTGAAATTCTGGAGAAGGAAAAAGTTGTTATCGCGATGCGGTAGCGTAATTAACTGTAGGGGCTTGCGCCTGCAGGGAAGAGCGTCCCCACAATCAAAAACCCCTCAAGCGAGGAGGAATATGAAGAATTCTGCTACATCGGCCGCAATCGTCTAAACCTCCGATATACGGTGCCATAAATCAACTTGGCATCTTCGGAGAGGTAGATGGATAAAACCAAATAGCATCTGCCCCGAATCTCAGGCAAGACGTCCTCGCGTCGTCGGCCGCCGTTCGGAGGGGAACAGGGAGGAAAAAAAAGGTTGCCTCATTTTGTCATTCTTCTTCTCTCTCATGCTCAAGCTCTCCCTCTTGCTCTTCCTCTTGCTCTCTCTCTAGCTCAAGGCAACTCTATCTCATGAGTTGAGAAACATTGCCTTAGAGATAAAAGAAAACCCATATCACTTCTCTGCTCATCCTAGTTCACAAGGTTTAGCAAACCAAGTGTTCTAGTTTCTTCAAGTTTGAAGAGAAGCCAAAGGTAGAAGCTTTCAGGTGGATCCATCTTCGGCGCAAGGAGACGACGAGGTGAGACCGATCCGTACACCACAAAGAGTTGAAGAAGAAGGAGTTCAAGAAAGGTATAACCCCCTAACCGAGTCGGTAAAACTCCTGTTAGGTTTGTTAGATAGATGTTTAACAAAGATCTGTTTTTGAGTCCATGTTACCACCTCTAGAAAAATCGTTTTTCATCATTTCCGCAAGCCCGTAAGTACCGGGAGAGGTAACGTGGACTTATAGTGGTATCAGAGCCAAGTTAAACACAATCTAACATGTTAGCAAAGTAACTAAAAGTTCGATCGGAGAAAAAGTCGCGAAACGAACCCGTAAAATCAACTTTCTGCCGAATTTATTTTCTGTTCCAAAAATGATAAATCTTATCTTAAAATTCGGCTTAGGGTTTTTAGAAGAAACTGTAGAAAAATGGTCCACTGAACCGATCAACGCGCCGCGGAACCACGGCCGAGTTAACTCGGCCGTGGACGATTTTTCATGCCATTTGTTCAGAGGGTTGTTTTGGGATTTTTACAATATGATTTTTTTGCCCAGATTTTCCAGAAAGCAAAATTAGTTTTTGGGGCTTGAAAATCCGTATTTTGATCGAACTTCTAATGACTTAAGCTGACGGGTATATATCTGTGATGTGTTATATGTATTGAACGTCTGCTAATCGCTATACGTCGATTAGTGGGGGTTATACATATCTGTGATCTGTAATGTTGATGGTATGTGTATATGAATTCATTGGATTGTCGCGGATGAATAGCCGGGGGTTGTGAGATGAGAGTTTTTCCTTTTATCTTTCAATTCATGTAATATGTAAATTTATGTAATATTATTTTTGGCCGCACAACCGAGTCGAGGTTGTAGCCGTCATTGTATAATTTCTTTTACTGTTTTTGCTCCTAGGATAGACCCAAGGTGGGGTGCACAAACTACCGGGTATCTCGAAGTGCCGAGTGGCCTACTCACGTCGTTGAGAGAGGTTGCTCCGCTTCGGATATTTGGCGGGTAGTTTGCCGCACCCGTAGGGGTCTACGGTGAGGTTTTGGCTATTCATCGCGACCGTGTAATCCGCTTTTCGTTACAGGATCGTACGAATTGTAGATTCCTAGTATATCCAATGTGTTCATCTGTGATCTGGAATGGCTATTATTGCAATATATCTATATATGATATTATTTAGGCGTTGCTTATGTTTTGCATCCGCGCTAGTCCAGCCCCCGCTCTGTCGTTAGTTAAGTAACTTAACGGGTAATGACGGGGCCCCGTGGCGAATGCGGATGGCATAAGCGTACGTCATATTTTGGTTGTTTTCTGCAATGGTAGGATTAAATGATGGGACGCATTAAAATTGATGCAAGAAAAATAAACCAAGTAAAAGTCGTTGGAACAATTTCAAAAACCACTCGGTTTCTTTTCAAAAATAACTTTTAAAGCGCGGAGCTTAAGCCACTCCTTTTAAAAGCTATCAAGGTTCCTTCGATTATATCAAGTTCACTACGTTCAAGGTTTCGCCAAAACTATTCGTAGCCCTCCGTCGTTTCGTATGAATATTCAATAGTATTCAAGCTATGTTTGTTGACCTTCGTCAAGGCATAGTGATTGGTAGCTGTTGGGTGTTCATATGTAGCATAAATAGATGCGTTGGTTTGGGACAGTCGTATTACCTTGTTGACCTTCATCAATGGTATATCTTAGTGTATATGCCCTAGAGGCCATTACTGTATCATACTAGTATGTATATTACTTGATGGAAGCTTGGGATATTCACAGTTGTATATACAATCTTGCTCGAAATGGTAGTATGCTACTTGGTTTGTCTCTACTTCAATGTGTAAATGTGTTTCTTTTATTATATCACCTATACGCAGTACTGGAGCCCTTAGGATCTTTGCTTGATTACCAGCGTTGTGATGGCGCTCACACTCGTGGGGGCTGGGTAATCCATAAGCACATCCTTATACAGGTCCCTAGTCATAGGACTATCGAGATAGGGCATCGATACTCCGGAGTAGACTAGCGTATGCGCTTCTCATCCCAGCGTGGGAGACGGTCTGTCCCACAGCCGTCAGTACGTCGTACTTGAGATAGTATGCGGGTGCTCGTTAGGTTACGAGTACACTGGACAGGACTCGTCGGGAACTGTTGGTTGGTATTATACCTATCGTCAGTTATCAGTTCCCAGGTGACATGAGTACAGCTTAGTCCGCTGACTTGACACTGTCACTTCGCCTCGAGTGTGTTCCCACTGTACTTTGATTACTACCCTACCACGGCTCAAAGGAGTCGTGCAAACAGTTAGTAGTTGGGTGCAGTCCCAAAGCACTTGGAGGCAGTGACGGTTAGACAGGATTCGTCTCTCCCGGTATTGGGGGTTGACATCGGGCTGTGTTTAGGAGAGCCATTACACAAGCAGTCCCTGGCCAGGGCAAGCGAGATATACTGGTAGGTTTCCAGTGTTATCTCAGGGTGTTCTAGGCTACACTCCGACACGACTTGTACCGCTATTAGGGGACTGACGTTTACCGCCCCCTAGGCCCGCCATAAGATGTATCAGACGAACAGACCGGACTGTACGGAGACTGTCACATTCAGGCTCAGTAGGAGTTCAGATGGGTTCACCTCGTCAGTCTTCTTATCGGCATCTACCTGGGGACCGTTACGTACAGCTAGTGCCGCTTGCGGTCTATGGTTAAACCCACTGCCAGCGTAGTGTCGGCTCTTTAGAGTCCCACACAGAGAGTTATTCGCCTTTAGGCAAAATGAGTAGAGGTCGCATGGTTTTGCGACAGGGTTCGTTCACATCCGCGCACTTGTGCACGTTTGCTGTCCGGACAGCTTATACTAGCGGGCTTTGGTTTAAGCCGGATCCTAGTATATGATTTGGGATTGGTTTTATCTCATTGCATTCGTGTTCCTCGGATCACGAATACGGGTGCGTATGCACAGTTGACTGAGACAGAGGGAGAGGACTTTGATTAGGGTTGATGACTATTGTCATTTTCATAACCCTAATGCTTATGTGTGTATTATGAATAATTGATATTAGTTAAATATAATTGTGCATGGTTAGGGTTGTTGACCATTTGACCATACTTGACTTGTTGACTTGGGTTGACATGTTGACCATCATCATTCCATATGAAAGATGCTCTTTGATCCTTGCAATTTGCATTTAATGTGAAATGATAATGGTCAAGTCTTGATTAACCATGACAATTATCTAGCTAATTATCTAATTTCATAATTCACCCATATTAGAGAGAATAGTTCATTATTCTTATTCATTCTATGATATAGATTCTCTCTCCTCCTCTTCCTCTCTCTCTCAAGCTCTCCCCTCTCATGAGTTGAGAAACACATGAGCTTGAGATAAACCTCTCTAAAATAATCTCTACTCTCTTCTAAGGTTCTAAGATTAGCACTTCTAGCATCTTAGTTACTTCTAGCTTGAAGTTGAAGCCAAAGGTTGAGGTTGAGGCTCTCGGGTGGATCCTTCTTCGACTAGAGAAGGCGACAAGGTGATCACTTTCTTCCACTCCAAGGAGCAAGGAGAGAAGGACATAAAGCCCAAGGTATAACCTTTCTTCCATGTAGCTAAAACTAGTTAGCTTGTAGTTAGTTTTTGTTTAGCAAAGATCCTCCTTGTGATAGTCCATGTTGCCTAGTTCGTTAAAAATCAGATTTTTATACCGTTTCCGCCTCCCCGCAAGCACCGGGGTGGGCAACGTGGACTTACAGTATATACAGGTGGGTTCAAATTAACCTGGACAATGATGGGTAGAACTTGACACGTGACTTATGATTTGTTGACCTTCGTCAAGGTCATAAGAGCATGGGGCAAAAATCCACATCGGGAGTTTCAAAAGAACTGAAACTTGCTAGCGCTGCATACCATTCGGAGTGTGATGATTCTGGTGTTAGGTTTGTTTAGCACCTTATAAAGAGTTTTGAAGCATCACATGTCCCAAAGTTTAAATTTTGATGGTGCTAAACAAGCATGGAAAGGAATCGATCCTAGAAAATTAGGGTTTCGAAATTTAAAGCGAACAAAACTAGGGTTTCAAGACTACAACCTTTGTAGCTCCCTTTCACTGGACTCCTTGGTCTCTTGGGTGTTGAATGGAGGTCCTCGTGAAGTCCTCTTGCGTCCACGACGATCCACCCGGAGTTCCCCGTCCAAGCTCGCAACTTCGAGAATCGAAGAGAACAATCTAAACAAGTTGGCCAAACTTGTGTAGATTGAAGTTGTGGTTAAGGTTCTCACTTCAAAACCCTTTCTTTATGTGTATATTACTCACTAGAAAAAAACTAGGGAGCAAATATGAAGGAGGAAGAAGATGGTGGCAACCTTTTTCAAGAGATGAAAAGATAATGATAACCCTCTAGAAGAAAAAGAAATATATTAATATATATTTTATTTCTTCTTACTATGAACCATGGTTAAAGTGATGGAGACATTATTTAACTTGAGTTTTAAATCATAAAGAGAAGGATAACTCAAGATTAGAGGTAGGTAAGCTTGGTTAGGTCAAAAGAAGAATGTAGAAGCTAGAAATGATTATCCTTTTCTTTTCAATTTGTTTTAAATACAAAATTAAATAATAATCCATCACTTAATCCATGGTGTGAGTCTTATATTGCCACCATTTCTATATGTTAACAACCATGATAGATGGGTGTATGTATGTGTGTATGTATGCACATCCATATGTGCATGAAACTAGATAGAAAGAAAGAAACACATACACACATGCATACATCCATCATCCAAGAAAAGGTTTTAAGTGAGAAAACTAATGGTTAAATGATAAATCAACACTTGATTTATCAATCCGGCCATATCACATACGACCCCACCAAAAACAAGCCGCCCAATCAATGTACGGTATCATATACGCACATTTTAATCGGGTGCATGCGCATATCGCATACGCGCACCCCAACGTTTCGCCTGGACTGGGTAACTCCTTTGTGGGACTCTAAGACTCGTCAATACGCCGGCAGAGGGTGATGATCATATCAGATACCCCCAAGCCGCAAGCGGTCAGCTAAACATAACGGCGACCCGGGTATTGAGCGATCAGAAGAAAACAAGCGAACCTGCTACAACTCCCGTCGAGCCAACCGGCAACACTACCCTACAGTCCGGTCTCTTCGTCAGATATGCTGCATATCGAGCCTAGGGATGGTCACGTCGACCCTAATAACTCAATAAGTAGTCCCGGTGAATGGTCTATAACAGATCGAGAAACTACTGATAACACTTATCAGCAAATCTCAGCAGCCCTGGCCAGGGACTTATTGATATAACCAGTCGGGAACAGTACAGCATCAACTCCCAATACCGGGAGAGACGAAACCCCTCCTATCGCTCATTGCCTTCGTGTGTCTCGGGACTGTACCCAACGGCCACCTGTTTGCACGACTCAGTAGAGCCGTGGTAGGGTGGCAATCAAAGTACAGTGGGAGAACACACAAGACTCCATGACGATCTCGGGTCTACAGACTAACCTGTACCAGTGTCACCTGAGAACTGCTATCCGACGATAGATATAATTCCATATAGGAGTTCTCGGTGAGTCCGTCCAGTGTACCCAGTCAGCACTGAGCACCCGTATATGATCTTGATGTCAAACATCGATGAATGTGGGAACATCCATCGCCCATCGTATAGGTCTAGTATCATATACGCTAGTCTACACTGGTATATCAATGCCCCGTCTCGATATACCTACGACTAGGGACTTTCCACGATATGCTTATAGACTACATATGTCCCACTAGTATGATCTTCATCATAATCAGAGTAGTTAAGCAGATATCCTCAGGGCTTTATCAGCATGTATGAGTGAATAAAAGCATGATCAGATCATCATGTCAGATAAAGAAGAACCAGATAGCATACTATCATGTCGAGCAAGAATGCATACTGAATATATATACATGTATAGATACATCCACTATCACATAATGGCCTCTAGGGCATACATATATCCAACAATCTCCCACTTGCACTAAGGCCAGTTATTGGCGTATCTCATACCCAACATCTCAAAAAGTCGCTCATGCTGCGGCTGAGGGAGGGCCTTAGTGAATGGATCCGCGGCGTTATTCTTTGTGTCTACCCTCCTAATCTCGATCTCGCGGCGATCTACAATCTCCCGAATCAAATGAAAACGCCTCAGGATGTGTCTGGACCGCTGATGGGATCTGGGCTCCTTGGCTAATGCTATAGCCCCATTATTGTCACAATACAAAGGTATTGGATCAATAATGATTGGAACTACTCCTAGCTCCGAGACGAACTTCTTCATCCAGACGGCTTCCTTGGCGGCATCATTTGCAGCAATGTACTCAGCTTCCATCGTAGAGTCTGCAACGGTATCTTGTTTGGAACTTTTCCAACTCACCGCCCCTCCATTAAGGGTAAATACAAACCCAGAGATAGATTTGCTGTCGTCCTTATCGCTCTGGAAGCTCGAATCGGTAAAGGCCTCCATTTGGAGATCTCCATTACCATACACCAAGAACAATTCTTTAGTCCTTCGCAAGTACTTAAGAATGTTCTTCACAGCTGTCCAGTGATTCTCCCCTGGGTTGGATTGATACCTGCTTACAACACTAAGTGCATAAGCTACATCTGGGCGTGTACATAACATCGCATACATTATAGATCCTACTGCCGAAGCATAGGGTATAATACTCATGCGAGCTCTCTCTTCATCGGTCTTTGGGCAAGAATCCTTGGAGAGAGTGACCCCATGGCAAGCAGGTAAGGCACCCCGTTTGGAGTCTTCCATACTAAACCTTTTTAGGATGGTGTCAATGTACCTGGTTTGGGACAATCCCAATAACCTTTTGGATCTATTTCTATAGATCCTTATGCCCAGAATGTTTGTGGCATCACCCAGGTCCTTCATAGAGAACCTCAGTGATAAGAAAGATTTGACCGACTGTAGCATAGGAATATCATTTCCTATCAGAAGAATGTCATCCACGTACAATACGAGGAATGTGACAGCTCTTCCTACAGCCTTCTTATAAACACAAGGTTCATCTGGATTTTTGATGAAATCAAACTCTTTGATAACATCATCGAAACAGATATTCCAACTCCGAGATGCCTGCTTTAACCCATATATGGATTTAAGCAATCTACATGCTTTCCCGCTGCTCCCACTGTCAATGAAGCCTTCTGGCTGATCCATATAAACGCATTCTTCTAAATCTCCATTTAGAAATGCTGTTTTAACGTCCATCTGCCAGATTTCATAGTCGTAGTGAGCAGCAATAGCAAGTAGGATCCGAATGGATTTAAGCATGGCTACGGACGAAAAAGTTTCGTCATAGTCCAAACCTGGTCTTTGACGAAAGCCTTTCGCCACAAGTCTTGCCTTATAGGTCTCTACCTGCCCATCTACACCAATCTTTCTTTTAAAGATCCATTTGCACCCTACAGGTTTTATCCCAGGGGGTACAACGTCCAAAGTCCATACTTTGTTGGTGTACATAGACTCCATTTCGGATCTCATGGCATCCAGCCACTTCACAGAGTCTCTACTCGTGATAGCTTGCTGAAAACTGGTAGGATCATCATCATCCATGATACAGTCTTCTCTGTCACCATCAATGAGGAAACCGTAGTACCTCTCCGGTGGACGAGAAGTCCTACCAGACCTATGGAGTGGCCAAGGTTCTTCAGTTTCTGTTGCAACAACCGGTTCAACCAAATCGTCATTTGTAGTTTTTGTCTCTAGAACCTCTTCTAGATCCACCCCTTTGCCATCATCTTTATCTGTGAAAAACTCTTTTCCCAAGAATGTGGCATGTTGAGAAACAAACACTTTTTGTTCCTCTTTGTGGTAGAATAGATATCCATAAGAATTTTTTGGATATCCCACAAAGTTACACATGACTGACCGTGTCTCGAGTTTGTCCGGATTCTTCTTTTTAACATAGGCCGGGCAACCCCAAATCTTAATTCTCTTAAGAGATGGTCTCTTCCCATGCCATATCTCATATGGCGTGGTAGATACGGTTTTGGTTGGAACCCTGTTTAGCAGAAATGCTGCAGTCTCCAATGCATGCCCCCAAAACGAGATGGGTAACTCAGCGTCACTCATCATGGACCGGACCATATCTAATAGGGTCCTATTCCGTCGTTCTGACACACCATTGTGCTGTGGTGTGTAAGGGGGAGTGAGCTGAGAGAGAATCCCATTCTCTTTTAGGAAGTTTGCAAATTCTGTACTGAGATACTCACCACCTCGATCTGATCGAAGCATCTTGATACTCAAGCCGGTTTGTTTTTCTACTTCTTGTTTATATTCAATGAATTTCTCGAAAGCTTCGGACTTGTGCTTTAATAAAAATACATGACCGAATCTTGAGAAATCGTCAGTGAATGTAATGAAGTATGAAAAACCTCCTCTAGCCTGTGTAGACATTGGCCCACATACATCACTATGTATGAGGCCCAGGAGCTGAGTAGCTCTTTCTCCGTGTCCGGTAAACGGAGTTTTGGTCATTTTACCCTTGATACAAGACTGGCAAGTCGCATAAGATTTATATTCAAAAGAATTTAAATATCTATCTTTGTGTAACTTGTTTAGTCTTGTTTCGTTAATATGACCAAGTCTACAGTGCCAAAGAAAAGCTTCATTTAATTCTGAAAGTTTTCTTTTATTAGTGTGTTGTACACTGAAAACTGTGTGTTGATTTAGGACATATATTCCGTTATTAAGCGTACCATACCCAACCAACATTTGATTCAGGTGAATGTTCATAACATTGTTCTGCAATACAAAATTATATCCTTCATTGTCCAACAAAGAAACGGATATTATATTACATAGCATACTTGGTACAAAATAACATGGATTCAAAACCAAAATGCATCCAGATGGAAACCCCAAGTGATACTCTCCCACTGCGACTGTATGTACATTGGAACCATTTCCAACGCGGAGAGTATGGTCACCTGTCTTCAAAACTTTGCTATTTCTCAGTCCCTGCATAGAATTGCAAATGTGAGAACCTGAACCGGTATCCAATACCCAGGAAGCAGAGTTTATTGAAAAACAGTTTTCTGTCACAAACGCACCTGAAGCAGAAGCATCACCATGCTTCTTCTTGAGACTTAAGTACTCCGTGCAATTGCGCTTCCAATGTCCTGTCTTGTGGCAATGAAAACATTCGCCCTTCCCCGAGTCTCCAGCCTTGGACTTTCCCTTTCCCTTCACCTTTTTAACTCCGCCCTTAGGATTGGTGGGCTTCTTCTTTTTCTTCCCCTTGGCCTTAGCTTTCGGGCGAGAAGAAGAAGATTGTCCAACAGTCATAACGGGAGTTCTTGCTGACTTCATAATACTCTCTGCACTCCTTAACATGTTAAGGAGTTCAGGGAGTTCCTTCTCCATGCCATGCATGTTGAAGTTCACTATGAACTGAGCAAAGGTGGAGGGAAGGGACTGCAGAATAATATCTATATATTGTTCATTGTCCATCGTCCATCCAAGGTCCTCAAGCTCTTCTATAAGAGCTATCATCTTCAGAACATTGTCTCCTACTGGTGTGCCAGGGGCCATTCGCATCTGAAACAATTTCTTTGATGCTTCGTATCGTAATACGCGGGATTGCTCTCCATACAACTCCTTTGTATGGAGCAATATACCGTGAATGTCCATATCCTCGTGCTGCTTTTGATGTGTGTTATCCATCGATGCAAGCGCGAGGCATTTTGCCGTGGCACAGTCAGCGTCCCATGTCTTGTGGACTTCAATGTCCGCAACTGAGGATTTTGGACCTGGGACGGGTGCGGCTGAAGCCGTGAGGACATATGATACTTTATCATAAGTCAAGGCGATTTTTAGATTCCTCAGCCAGCCTTTATAGTTGGTCCCATTCAGTTTATTTTTATATAGTAAAAGCTTGAGTCCAGTCATGGGTATCTGCCATTAAGAGAGAGAAAAGAATACACTCAGCGAAAGCTCTTACATAGATCAGATTGGTTATTATCTTGTCTAATCGATGTTTCCCACTGCTTTTATCGAGTTTTTCTTTCAAACCTTAAAAAAAGAAAAACTAGCCAGGATTAATTACAGTCTACAACTTCGCTAACCGTTCAGCCAGGCCAGTGTCTGTACTTGAGGGAGGTTCCCCGTGCTTTCGCACGGACCTAATTAGAGTAAACCTCATTTTCCCAGAGGCGGAGCCCCGTTAACACCTTTCTAGACACCTAATGAGTTAGCTAATTGTAAACTGTAAAACTCTCCTAGGAGCAACCATTGCCCACAGTGGGATCGGGATCCAACCATCACATGGAAGGTATGCAATCTCATTGCAAATTTCAACTATTGAAATTCCCGATGTGGTTTTTACCCCTAATACTCGTGACCTTGGCTAAGGTCAACAAATCACGAGCACTAGTCAAGCTCAACCCGTCATTTCTTGATTAATTAGACCCGTTCACATGACCCTTGGCTAAGGTCAACAAAGTCATATGCCCGTCCTAATTAATCTGCATCATATGCGTTTGTAGGAAGACATCACTTAGCTACCGTACACTACGCCTTGGCTAAGGTCAACAAACGTAGCACGAATACTAAGTACTCTACTTCCTAAAATGACGGAGGGTTGCGGATGATTTTTAAAAAAATCTTTAACGCTTTGAGCTTGATATCGTTGTAGAATCAAGTTGTTTTTAAAAGGAGTGGCTTAAGCTCCGCAGTTTTGAAATATAGCTTTTTCATAAAAAGCCGAGTGGGTTTTCAAATCCGATTCTACAACATCTTTTTAGGTTTATTTTTTTTACATTAATCATATTAATGTAATCCCATCATTTAAGTCCTTAAGCCAATCACAGAAAAGAAACGAAAATAACACGTACGCTTATGCCATCCGCATTCGCCGCAATGTTCCGTTATGCACCGTTAGGTTACTTAACTAACGGCATACCAGGACGGGACTAGCGCGGGTGCAAAACATAAGCAACGTCTACTATATATCATATATATAATATGTCATTCGTCTCAGATATCACAGAACACAGGCAGAAGAAACATAGATATAAAGTGGGATATACTAGGACATCCGTATTTAGTATTTAGCCAGAATAGAAAATACGGATTCCACAGTCGTGATGAATAGCCAAGCCCACACCCTGGACCCCAACGAGAGCGGCAAGTGACCCTACCAATTCTGGAGTTTAGGAGACCCAGTCTCGACTCCTCGAGATGGCCTCCTACTGAACCCCAGAACCCGGTCACCTGTGCTCCCCTCCTTGGGTCCATCCTAATGCGGAAAAGTAAATAATATACAACACTGGTGACACAACCTCAACCCGGAAGTGCCCCAAATAAAAGAATATTACATTACATTTGAATTTACATGAATGAAAATATAAAACTCTCATCTCACATAAAAAACCCCGGCTATTCAATCGCGACAATCCTGCACATCATATATCAGCAACACATAATATCTCATATCATCAACGTAAGTAAGTATGCATACCCCAATTGTCGTTGATGTATAGCAACGAAACCGGCGATATCGTACATACTACACTTACGGTCACAGAAAAGAAAGTGTAAAACTACAATATTTGGAATCCATATTCTCTTTAGACATCATAAATGCGAAATATCACATATTTCGTATTTCATGCCTAAACTATATGAATTCCACATATTGTATCACATTCCAGATAAACAGACAGTATTAAAGTTTTTCGAACGAACGATCAAGTACTCAAGATTCACTAAAGCTCAACACTTGAGCAGGGTTCAAAAATCCGGAGTGTGACACAGTAGTAGCGGTCCAGCCGTAGAAGGGTCAAGCCAACGCCTCACATGTGGCACGCCGTACTGCCCCAAACCCTAAGGTTCAAAGGGCAGTTCAAGACGGTCACATAATCGAGTTAAGGTCTGTTGTCTTCTAGAGGGACCACCACAAAAAGACTTGCACGTATCTCCAAAGTATTTAAACCCCGTGAATAGTGAGCAAATGATACTCGTTCAAACACTTCAATACTTTCTAATTTACCCGGAAAAGCTACGAAATGAAAATACCGATCAAATCTACGCGTCCAAAACCATCTCCAGAAAATACAGTACAATATTCAGACCAAACATACCTAAAACACTGTACAAGAAAACCTAAGAATAGCAGTGTAAAATTCATGCAATGATGCCTCCGTACGGCCGCGGAACCGCGGCCTAAGCCAGGAAATGCGGCGGTTCCGCGGCGGTTTACACTGTTCAGGTCATCGAATTTCACTGTTATTCTTAGAATTTCCTGCTGTATTTTTTAAGTATTTTTAATTCTGAAAAACATCAAATTTTAAAATTTGTCCAGAGAGGGTCCAAAAGCGTCGTATTTTTGTCCGATCGGGATTTTTACTTCGTAAAAGCGTCGCCTAATGTTCTAGGTCGGCTCTGATACCAATGTTAGGTTTGTCTAGCACCCTATAAAGAGTTTTGAAGCATCACATGTCCCAAACTTTAAATTTTGATGGTGCTAAACAAGCATGCAAAGGAATCGATCCTAGAAAATTAGGGTTTCGAAATTTAAAGCGAACAAAACTAGGGCTTCAAGACTACAACCTTTGTAGCTCCCTTTCGCTGGACTCCTTGGTCTCTTGGGTGTTGAATGGAGGTCCTCTTGAAGTCCTCTTGCGTCCACGACGATCCACCCGGAGTTCCCCGTCCAAGCTCACAACTTCGAGAATCGAAGAGAACAATCTAAACAAGTTGGCCAAACTTGTGTGGATTGAAGTTGTGGTTAAGGTTCTCACTTCAAAACCCTTTCTTTATGTGTATATTACTCACTAGAAAAAAACTAGAGAGCAAATATGAAGGAGGAAGAAGATGGTGGCAACCTTTTTCAAGAGATGAAAAGATAATGATAACCCTCTAGAAGAAAAAGAAATATATCAATATATATTTTATTTCTTCTTACTATGAACCATGGTTAAAGTGATGGAGACATTATTTAACTTGAGTTTTAAATCATAAAGAGAAGGATAACTCAAGGTTAGAGGTAGGTAAGCTTGGTTAGGTCAAAAGAAGAATGTAGAAGCTAGAAATGATTATCCTTTTCTTTTCAATTTGTTTTAAATACAAAATTAAATAATAATCCATCACTTAATCCATGGTGTGAGTCTTATGTTGCCACCATTTCTATATGTTAACAACCATGATAGATGGGTGTATGTATGTGTGTATGTATGCACATCCATATGTGCATGAAACTAGATAGAAAGAAAGAAACACATACACACATGCATACATCCATCATCCAAGAAAAGGTTTTAAGTGAGAAAACTAATGGTTAAATGATAAATCAACACTTGATTTATCAATCCGGCCATATTACATACGACCCCACCAAAAACAAGCCGCCCTGTAACGTTTTGAAAATCGTTTCGGTGAAATTTCAAAAAAATCGGTAAAATAAGGGGGTTTTCTGTAAAAAGTCAAAATACAAATATCTTATTATAAAAATTAAATATACATATTCTAGCTATGTAATTGCTATTATTTGGTGTTTATTGAGCCGCTGGTGAAATTTCAAATTTTCTGAAAAAAAATATTATTTTATTATTATTTAAGCCGTCACTAATACATTTAATTAGGGAAAATTACAAATTGGAATGAGTTGAAACAAATTTTGTGCATCATAAAACATTAAATAAAAATTTATCATGTGGTTTTTGGAACGAAATCATTTGCCAAAACGGTTTAGAAATTATTGAAGAAAAAAAAGGCTTTTTTTAGCGTAAATGGATGTTTGGGGTATTGTATTTATCATTTTTCACCACCCCACACCCGTGCCCACACCCACACACCCCCACTTACTCCTCCCCTGTCACGACCCGCAGGGTACGGAACGTGACTGGCACTTAAGTTTACGAAACGTCTAAAGACATCCGTAAAGTAAGTAAGCCAAAGCCCAGAAAACAAAACCAATAAGCAAAAGAGTGAAGAAAACCCAAACAGTTGAAAGCGAGTTTATCAAATAAGTCATGTAAAACACTTTTTAAAAACAATACCAATTTTTCCGAAAATTTCGGCAGAGTCTCCTTTGTAAATACTGGCCCCCAAAATGGGTACAACAAAAATATACATGAATCCAACAAAATAGGGCATCCCCAAGCGGGAGCTAGCTCTTCGCCACAAGGCGGTCACAAATCCCACGCAATGTAAATGACAGCAAGCATAAAATCATAATAAAGCATAAGAAAACATCATGTCGACTCAAGTGAGTTCGACCCCAAAATACAGCATAAAAGTCCACAAACCTCACAGTCTCATCTCTAGGTCGATATACAATAAATCTGGTAGAAACGGTAGATGGAGTACACTAGATACAATAATATACAAGGTGGTACAAAATAATAACATAACCCACCTATGAGCAAATCTCGAGCTCAGGCAAAAGAGGCAAAAGGACAGGTGCGCCCGCCGCTACTGAACTGACGGAGCGGACCTGCAAAAGACTGTGGCACAACGGGGGTGAGTTGCCAACTCGTGAGTAATAAATAACATCTACAAAGGCTATCGTATGCATGCACACAAGCATCCTAGCATCTAAAATACAGGTATGACGGGATGCACTAGCAGGTGTGTATACAACATCAGTGTACTAATATGTATGCAACATGAATATCTGAGGTCTCAATAGGTATATATAAGAAACATTTTATCTCTTTTTGTTTTTGAAACTCTTTTAGAATGCCAGCATAATACTCAAGAATCGACGAGAACCGGTGTCCAGCATCGACACTCAAAAGCTGTCTCAAATCTCATAAATGTATCTCTGGCCTCAGCCGTCCGGCTGACCCATCTCAAATATCAATATCTCATCATCTAGCGGCCACGGTCGGTATCCTCTGGATATCCGCCGTCCCAAACAGTCACCGGTAGGTAATCCGTCCCCTGCCAGGCTCAACGTCATCACCACATTCCTCTTGCCCCGGGGTACCTTACCGGGCCCACCATGTACCCGTGCCGGTTCCTCCACTCCTCGACACGGATTTCCAAATCCACAGCAAACTCATGGTGGACGACACTTACATCACTAGAAAACCGCAATTTTTACATATTTTAAAATATAATAAGTTTAGAAATTTTGCGGTTTTCCCCCGAAATCCAGCAATATCATAAAATCTTAAGAAATCCTCATAAGTGCATATATCAATGATAATGAATGCGTATGATATCAATAATCAAGTTGCGATGTGTGATCAATGGATTAAGCATGAACAATTAATATGATGAAGTACATGCACATGAATAGCAATTCTACGGTTTCATTTTAAGGAATTAAAGGCAATAGCACAAGTTTAAGTTTAAAGGTTATCTAGTGTGGTGGCATGGCAATTACCAGGGTGTGTGTGTAAGCATGAATAGTGCTCGTGCTGCATATAAAAACCCTGGTAATGGTGCAGGTGTCCTATGAAATGGTTTCGTATAGGTATGTCAATATAATGCATGGATGCAGCAAATAGTCAATTAAGTATTTCACCCCTAATTACTAACATTACTAAGGATCTTGTAAGTTACTAAAACTATCGGGCGGCTTGCGCCATCCAACGATAGTCCCCCGTAGATGTTACATCTACTCACCGGAATCCCTGGCTAGCTGTGTCCAATCACCGCCTTTCCCTTTCGCGCCGCGTCTGACGTCTCCGCGACCGAACCTGGAATTAACATCAATACCAAACATAAGGTTACATATCAAGAACTACGCAAAACCCAAACGAAACTACTAACGTTCGCTAGCTAGGTACAACGTGCACAAAGTGCGCGGAACACACGCGAAAATCGCAAAACCTGCCAAAAAAACGCCGATTTGGTCGCCCGGCAAAACTAAAACCCGACTACCCAAAAATCCGCACTCACGCATCCTAAAAGTCGTAGGACAAGCCATTACAATCATCAAGATATCAAAAATAATTCACCACAAAATTTTATAACAAAACTAGTAAGCATTTGCGTTCCAAAATCGGTGCAAAAATCGCCGATTAGCGACAAAACGACTACAATCTAGCACAATCACCCAACCACACTACAAGCAATCTACAAACACTAATTACAACACAATAACAATGATTCCAATCCTATTTTCCCTAAACAACCATTTCTTGAATTTATAACCTAGCAAATTCCAAATCAATTTCCACACTTGCAAACTTAAATTAACACAACAAAAGCCCACATAAGAAGATTAATCTCATAGATTAGGTTAGCAAAATACTAGATAACAAATTGGGTTTAAATCAACTAAATAATGTTTTCTAACCCTAATCAACTCATTATCATGTTTCACAAACCATTTCCATACATAACCCTCTCTTGAAAATCCTAAAACAACAATTTACAACTAAAATCAAACTTCTAAAATTACCTAAATTAGCAAAATTGAAGACTACATAACAAGGTAACCATATAGATTAGTTCATTAATAACTAGATTAACTATAAAACAACTTAATTAATTATCATGGTTTCAAAACCCTAGTTTAAACAAACTACTCTCTTTTTTTTTAAACTAGATTAGAAATTAGTTAACTTTTAACACTAAACTATACAATTAAAGGAATTTTTGCAAAAGAAAGTAACTTGATGAGAATTATACCTCAATTTGGGATCTAGCAAGAACAAATTTGCTCCAAGTGATGGCCTCAAGCACCAAGATTCAAGCAAGAATGGCTAAGGATAATGATAGCATAAGGATTTTGTTTGGATTTTTGAATAAAGTGTGGATTTTGATGTGTTTTCTTGAAGAAATTGAAGAAAAATGAAAAGAAAAGAAATGAAGAAGAGGAGGTTCAGGTTTCGGCCAGAGGAGGGCATGGGGAGGAGTGTGGGCAAGTGGGGAAAGTCAATGGTCAAGTCTCCAAAGTCAAATGCACCATACTTTATCCATTATATTTAAAATAAATCCATAAACTATCAAATTCAACTCTAGAAAGCAACCCAAGAAATGAGGCCAGAAATTTCTGGACTTGCACAAGGTGGGGCTGTCCTAGGGCTGAGGGAAAAGATAGAGGGGTTTTACAAAAGAAATTTTATGCAAAAAGGCCCCCTACAAGTCAAAAATTGCAAGTTTTAGCTCAAAATTCAATAAATTCGTTTCATATCATAAAAATTTGTTAAAAATCAAAATAAATTACTAAAAATTTGTGTTATCACTAGATTATAATTATCATAATTTTATAGATTAAAATTAGCCCGGAAAAATTTGTATTTATCGCTAATTTAATGTATTTTCTTACCGGCTTAAAATAATATTAAAAAATTGAAAAATTAGGGAAAATTTTTAAACGACCAGAATTTCATAATTAACTCATTAGCTACTAAAAACAAGCAATTACCTATCCATTTTGTATTTATCGCTAATTTAATGTATTTTCTTACCGGCTTAAAATAATATTAAAAAATTGAAAAATTAGGGAAAATTTTTAAACGACCAGAATTTCATAATTAACTCATTAGCTACTAAAAACAAGCAATTACCTATCCATTTTGAGTATAATTAGCCCTAAACTGCAAAATAACAAGAAAGACGGTTTTCGGAAAAATACCGAATTTTCACCGAATTTCAGGAAAACACCAAAACGACTTTTCAAGACGTTACAATCTTCCCCCCTTAAAGAAATTCGGTCCCCGAATTTAAAAATATAGCTACGTGTACCTTCAAAGAGATGGGGATATTTCTTCCTCATCTCGCCCTCGGTCTCCTAGGTAACCTCCTCGCTGCTCGGGCTACGCCAAAGGACCTTGACGGTTGGTATAATCTTCGACCTCAACTTCTTCACCTACCGATCCAGGATGGCCACCGGCTGCTCTGCAAAAGAAAGGTCGCGCGCTAGCTGGACTGTCGGGTGCTGAATCGCATGCGAAGGGTCGTGAAGGTACTTGCGGAGCATCGAAACATGGAATACGGGGTGAACATCGGGAAAGCTGGGAGGAAGAGCCAAACGATATGCAACAGCGCCAACCCGCTCGAGGATCTCGAAGGGACCTACGAATCTAGGGCTAAGCTTCCCTTTTCGCCCAAAACGCATCACGCCCTTCATCGGAGAGACTTTCAGAAAAACATGGTCGCCAACTGCGAACTCTAATCTGCGACGGCGCCTGTCTGCATAGGATTTCTGCCTGCTCTGAGCCGCTCTCATCCGGTCTCGGATTAACTGTATCTTCGCTGTCGTCTCCTCAACAAGCTGCGGCCCCAAAATGCTGCTCTCGCTGAGCTCTGTCCAACACACGGGCGATCTGCATCTCCTCCCATACAATGCCTCGAAAGGTGCCATCTGAATAGTATCCTGGAAGCTGTTGTTGTAGGAGAACTCCACTAGAGGTAAATGACGATCCCAGCTACCACCAAAGTCTAAAACGCACGCTCTGAGCATGTCCTCGAGAGTCTGAATGGTCCGCTTTGACTGTCCGTCGGTCTGCGGATGAAACGCTGTGCTGAAGCTCAAACGAGTGCCCAAAGCCTCCTGAAGTCTCTGCCAAAGTCGGCTGGTGAACTGAGTGCCTCGATCTGACACGATACAAGTCGGTACGCCATGTAGTCGCACGATCTCGTCAATATAGAGCTGAGCATACTGAGCGAAGCTGAAAGTCGTCTTCACTGGAAGGAAGTGAGCCGCTTTCGTCAATCTATCCACGATCACCCAGATGGAGTTGTACCCTCGACTGGTCCTGGGTAGGCCCACAACGAAATCCATCGAAATCTGTTCCCATTTCCACTCTGGAATGGGTAACGGCTGTAGCTCTCCTGCGGGCCTCTGGTGCTCGGCCTTGACTTGCTGACAAGTCAGGCATCTCGAAACGAACTCCGCAATGTCCCTCTTCATCCCGTCCCACCAGTAGGTCTCTCTCATATCATGGTACATCTTGGTGGAACCGGGGTGGACACTATACACTGATCGGTGTGCCTCCTCGAGAATGTCGCGCCGTAATCCATCAGCATCTGGTACGCACAGTCTAGATCCATATCGTAAAATCCCCTGATCGTCAACCACGAACTCGGAAAATCTGCCCTGTCCCATCTGTGCCATGATCTCTGAGCAACGGTCGTTACTGCGCTGTGCCTCAAATATACGGTCAAGCAACTGTGGGCGTGCATGAACATGCGCGAGCTGTCCCCCTGTCTGAGTGAACTCGAACTCAACTCGGCTGTCGCATAACATCTGCCAATCTGCTGACGACTGCCTCTGCACTGCGCGCAAAAAGGATAGACTACCCCCGGGCCTCCTACTCAACGCATCTGCCACCACATTTGCCTTGCCGGGGTGATATAAGATCTCGCAGTCGTAGTCTTTCACCAACTCCATCCAACGACGCTGTCTGAGGTTCAGGTCTCGCTGCTGAAATATGTACTTTAAGCTCTTGTGATCGGTGAATATCTGACACGACTCGCCGTACAGGTAATGTCGCCAAATCTTCAGTGCAAAGACCACTGCAACCATCTCCAAATCATGAGTGGGGTAGTTCTGTTCATGCTTCTTCAACTGCCGAGAAGCATAAGCGATCACCCGGCCATGCTGCATCAATACGCATCCTAATCCCACTCGCGAAGCATCACAGTAGACAACAAATCCGCCTGATCCCGAAGGCAAAGATAATACCGGCGCCGTAGTCAAACAAGTCCGTAGCTGCTGAAAACTGCGCTCGCACTCCTCTGTCCAGACGAAAGGAACTCCCTTCCGGGTCAAACCGGTCAACGGTGCAGCTATACGGGAGAAGTCCTGAACAAAACGCCTGTAGTAGCCCGCCAGGCCTAGAAAACTACGGATCTCAGTCACCGATGTAGGTCGGGGCCACTGCTGAACAGCCTCAATCTTCTTCGGGTCCACACAAATGCCGTCTCTCGTAACCACGTGACCCAAGAATCCGACGCTGTCCAGCCAGAAAGCATACTTGGAGAACTTCGCGAACAGCTGGTGCTCCCTCAGAGTCTGTAACGTAATCCGCAAGTGCTGCTCGTGCTCCTCTCTGCTCCGGGAGTACACCAAGATATCGTCGATAAACACGATGATGAACAAGTCAAGATACGGCCTGAATGTACGGTTCATCAAATCCATGAATGCTGCCGGGGCGTTGGTGAGTCCGAACGACATCACCAAAAACTCGTAATGGCCATAGCGCGTGCGGAAAGCTGTCCTCGGTATATCCTCCTGTCGAACTCGCAGCTGATGGTATCCTGATCGCAAGTCGATCCTCGAAAAATACCCCGCACCCTGAAGCTGGTCGAACAAATCATCAATGCGCGGCAACGGATATCTGTTCCGAACGGTAACTTTGTTCAGCTAGCGGTAGTCGATACATAAGCGCAAACTTCCATCCTTCTTCTTGACAAACAGGACCGGAGCACCCCACGGAGAAACACTAGGTCGAATAAGCCCCTTATCTAACAAATCCTGCAACTGATCCTTCAGCTCCCGAAGCTCTGCCGGGGCCATCCGATAAGGAGGTATAGAAATAGGCCCCGAGCCGGGAATCAAATCAATGCAGAACTCAACATCGCGCTCAGGCGGTAGCCCAGGTAGCTCATCAGGGAAAACATCAGGGAACTCACAAACTATCGGGACCCGATCTAACGGAACCTCTGCAGCTCGAGTATCACAAATATACGCTAAGAATCCCTGACATCCCTTCCGCAAGAGCTGACCAGCGCGAAGAGACGAAATTAAGCTGGGAAGGGTGACACTGCGGTCTCCCCGAATAACAAGGACTGGCTTTCCCGGAAAGCTAAATCTGACTGCCTTCTCACGGCAGTCCACTGAAGCATAACAAGTGGCTAGCCAATCCATGCCCAGAAGCACATCAAAGTCCAACATATCGAGGAGTATCAAATCAACTGATGAATCCCTCTCCCCGATACGAACGGAACACAAACGAAATACAAAACGAGCGACAAACGACTCGCCTACCTGAGTAACAACGACAAGCGGCTGATCTAACGACGACGACTCACGGCCCAACATCGGTGCAAAGTGTGTAGAGACGTACGAATGTGTGGAACCTGGGTCGAATAATACCCGTGCGTCGAAAGAACAAACTGGCAAGGTACCTGTCACAACGGCATTGGATGCCTGCGCATCCTGCGGTGTCAAAGAAAAAACTCGGGCCTGTCCTCCACCGATAGCGGGCTGACCTCGACCTCGGCCTCTGCCTCCTCGTCCTCTCTGAACAGGACCGCCGCGTCCACGGCCTCTCGGTGCACCTAACTGGCGTGGAGCATCGCCTGGGGTAGGAAGTAGGGCTCTCTGAGGAGGGGGTGGTGATGGTGGTAGGGTCACATGCGGAACTGTCGCTGCTCCCTGTCGTCTCACCGGACAGTCTCTGACAAGATGGTGCAAACTCCCGCACCCAAAACATCCTGGCGACGGCTGCTGCCCTTGGGGATAAGAACCATATAACTGTCCCCGCCCAAATCCTCTGCCAGGCCTATCTCTCGGAAAGAATCTGGCGCGCTGCCTCTGAGACGGTACATCGGTGCGCATCCTCTTCACCATCTTCTCCTCGGTATCCACCAAATACTGAGCATATCGGGATAACTGTGTAAACTGGATGTCATACTCAGACACCGTCATCCCAGGTGTCTTGACTAAGGCTTCGAAGCTGCGAGCTCTGGCGTCACGAACGCTCTCTGGAAGGAAACGGGCTAGAAAGACCGCTGTAAACTCGGCCCAAGTCATAGGCGGCAGACCTGCAGCTTGACCTCTCAAGACTGACTCCCACCATGTCTGCGCGAGACCCTCTAGTCGGAAACTCGCAAGCTCTACCCATCGATCATCCGAACATCTCAGCGAACGGCAGATCCTGGCTAAACTGTCAAGGAACGTCTGTGGGTCCTCCGCTGCCTCGGTGCCAGTGAATACTGGAGGTCTCAGCCTCATGAAATCCTGTAGTGAAACCGGAATGGCCACGGTGGTAGTAGTAGGAGCAGGTATCATGGTCGTCTGTGATGTAGTAGGTACATCATCCGGCCTCGGTGTACGACTGGCTGCAACTAGGGATCCTACCATCTGACGTAGCTCCTGCATGCCTCCCATCATCTGTCGCAACTCCTCCATACCGGTCTCGAGCCTATCCATACGGCCTGGAGAAGGTGGATCGGTCTGTCCCTGCGGCGTAGGCATACCACCCTGCTCAGTCCTAGTCTCGGACGAGCCAGCTCGAATCTCGTCTCTGGCGGCAGCCTTCTGTGCCCTCGTAGCCTTCGGCGGCATAGTGGCTGTTACAGGAAAACGGATAGTAAGGACAGTGCAATAGGATCATAGGATACACGGAATTGAAGAAGGAATTTTTCAAGCAAGTATATCCTAAAGTCACTTAGGCGGAGTACCGTATCGTAAGTATGTCGCGGACATACGCACGCTACGTTACCCTGCTTAAGTCACTTACTCCATCTACCAAGGGTCATCCTACACTCACAAAGGTAAAACCTATCGCTCTGATACCAACTTTGTCACGACCCGCAGGGTACGGAACGTGACTGGCACTTAAGTTTACGAAACGTCTAAAGACATCCGTAAAGTAAGTAAGCCAAAGCCCAGAAAACAAAACCAATAAGCAAAAGAGTGAAGAAAACCCAAACAGTTGAAAGCGAGTTTATCAAATAAGTCATGTAAAACACTTTTTAAAAACAATACCAATTTTTCCGAAAATTTCGGCAGAGTCTCCTTTGTAAATACTGGCCCCCAAAATGGGTACAACAAAAATATACATGAATCCAACAAAATAGGGCATCCCCAAGCGGGAGCTAGCTCTTCGCCACAAGGCGGTCACAAATCCCACGCAATGTAAATGACAGCAAGCATAAAATCATAATAAAGCATAAGAAAACATCATGTCGACTCAAGTGAGTTCGACCCCAAAATACAGCATAAAAGTCCACAAACCTCACAGTCTCATCTCTAGGTCGATATACAATAAATCTGGTAGAAACGGTAGATGGAGTACACTAGATACAAGAATATACAAGGTGGTACAAAATAATAACATAACCCACCTATGAGCAAATCTCGAGCTCAGGCAAAAGAAGCAAAAGGACAGGTGCGCCCGCCGCTACTGAACTGACGGAGCGGACCTGCAAAAGACTGTGGCACAACGGGGGTGAGTTGCCAACTCGTGAGTAATAAATAACATCTACAAAGGCTATCGTATGCATGCACACAAGCATCCTAGCATCTAAAATACAGGTATGACGGGATGCACTAGCAGGTGTGTATACAACATCAGTGTACTAATATGTATGCAACATGAATATCTGAGGTCTCAATAGGTATATATAAGAAACATTTTATCTCTTTTTGTTTTTGAAACTCTTTTAGAATGCCAGCATAATACTCAAGAATCGACGAGAACCGGTGTCCAGCATCGACACCCAAAAGCTGTCTCAAATCTCATAAATGTATCTCTGGCCTCAGCCGTCCGGCTGACCCATCTCAAATATCAATATCTCATCATCTAGCGGCCACGGTCGGTATCCTCTGGATATCCGCCGTCCCAAACAGTCACCGGTAGGTAATCCGTCCCCTGCCAGGCTCAACGTCATCACCACATTCCTCTTTCCCCGGGGTACCTTACCGGGCCCACCATGTACCCGTGCCGGTTCCTCCACTCCTCGACACGGATTTCCAAATCCACAGCAAACTCATGGTGGACGACACTTACATCACTAGAAAACCGCAATTTTTACATATTTTAAAATATAATAAGTTTAGAAATTTTGCGGTTTTCCCCCGAAATCCAGCAATATCATAAAATCTCAAGAAATCCTCATAAGTGCATATATCAATGTAATTAATGCGTATGATATCAATAATCAAGTTGTGATGTGTGATCAATGGATTAAGCATGAACAATTAATATGATGAAGTACATGCACATGATTAGCAATTCTACGGTTTCATTTTAAGGAATTAAAGGCAATAGCACAAGTTTAAGTTTAAAGGTTATCTAGTGTGGTGGCATGGCAATTACCAGGGTGTGTGTGTAAGCATGAATAGTGCTCGTGCTGCATATAAAAACCCTGGTAATGGTGCAGGTGTCCTATGAAATGGTTTCGTATAGGTATGTCAATATAATGCATGGATGCAGCAAATAGTCAATTAAGTATTTCACCCCTAATTACTAACATTACTAAGGATCTTGTAAGTTACTAAAACTATCGGACGGCTTGCGCCATCCAACGATAGTCCCCCGTAGATGTTACATCTACTCACCGGAATCCCTGGCTAGCTGTGTCCAATCACCGCCTTTCCCTTTCGCGCCGCGTCTGACGTCTCCGCGACCGAACCTGGAATTAACATCAATACCAAACGTAAGGTTACATATCAAGAACGACGCAAAACCCAAACGAAACTACTAACGTTCGCTAGCTAGGTACAACGTGCACAAAGTGCGCGGAACACACGCGAAAATCGCAAAAACTGCCAAAAAAACGCCGATTTGGTCGCCCGGCAAAACTAAAACCCGACTACCCAAAAATCCGCACTCACGCATCCTAAAAGTCGTAGGACAAGCCATTACAATCATCAAGATATCAAAAATAATTCACCACAAAATTTTATAACAAAACTAGTAAGCATTTGCGTTCCAAAATCGGTGCAAAAATCGCCGATTAGCGACAAAACGACTACAATCTAGCACAATCACCCAACCACACTACAAGCAATCTACAAACACTAATTACAACACAATAACAATGATTCCAATCCTATTTTCCCTAAACAACCATTTCTTGAATTTATAACCTAGCAAATTCCAAATCAATTTCCACACTTGCAAACTTAAATTAACACAACAAAAGCCCACATAAGAAGATTAATCTCATGGATTAGGTTAGCAAAATACTAGATAACAAATTGGGTTTAAATCAACTAAATAATGTTTTCTAACCCTAATCAACTCATTATCATGTTTCACAAACCATTTCCATACATAACCCTCTCTTGAAAATCCTAAAACAACAATTTACAACTAAAATCAAACTTCTAAAATTAACTAAATTAGCAAAATTGAAGACTACATAACAAGGTAACCATATAGATTAGTTCATTAACAACTAGATTAACTATAAAACAACTTAATTAATTATCATGGCTTCAAAACCCTAGTTTAAACAAACTACTCTCTTTTTTTTTAAACTAGATTAGAAATTAGTTAACTTTTAACACTAAACCATACAATTAAAGGAATTTTTGCAAAAGAAAGTAACTTGATGAGAATTATACCTCAATTTGGGATCTAGCAAGAACAAATTTGCTCCAAGTGATGGCCTCAAGCACCAAGATTCAAGCAAGAATGGCTAAGGATAATGATAGCATAAGGATTTTGTTTGGATTTTTGAATAAAGTGTGGATTTTGATGTGTTTTCTTGAAGAAATTGAAGAAAAATGAAAAGAAAAGAGATGAAGAAGAGGAGGTTCAGGTTTCGGCCAGAGGAGGGCATGGGGAGGGGTGTGGGCAAGTGGGGAAAGTCAATGGTCAAGTCTCCAAAGTCAAATGCACCATACTTTATCCATTATATTTAAAATAAATCCATAAACTATCAAATTCAACTCAAGAAAGCAACCCAAGAAATGAGGCCAGAAATTTCTGGACTTGCACAAGGTGGGGCTGTCCTAGGGCTGAGGGAAAAGAGAGAGGGGTTTTACAAAAGAAATTTTATGCAAAAAGGCCCCCTACAAGTCAAAAATTGCAAGTTTTAGCTCAAAATTCAATAAATTCGTTTCATATCATAAAAATTTGTTAAAAATCAAAATAAATTACTAAAAATTTGTGTTATCACTAGATTATAATTATCATAATTTTAGAGATTAAAATTAGCCCGGAAAAATTTGTATTTATCGCTAATTTAATGTATTTTCTTACCGGCTTAAAATAATATTAAAAAATTGAAAAATTAGGGAAAATTTTTAAATGACCAAAATTTCATAATTAACTCATTAGCTACTAAAAACAAGCAATTACCTATCCATTTTGAGTATAATTAGCCCTAAACTGCAAAATAACAAGAAAGACGGTTTTCGGAAAAATACCGAATTTTCACCGAATTTCAGGAAAACACCAAAACGACTTTTCAAGACGTTACATCCCCTTAGCCAAATTCAGCAGCCCTCACTTTTTCCCCACTTGGTTTGCAAAGGGAAAAGAAATAAAAGAAAAGATTAGAAAATAGATAAAGTAGTTAGACTTTGACCTTACCTTGACCTTGACTTTCCTCCCTTGCATTTTCCTCACCTCACCTCTCTCTCTCCTCCCCAAAATTTGGCCGAGCCTCCCTTCTTCACTGCTGCAACAGCCCCTCCCCTCTTCTCCTTCTCATTTCACCTCAAAATTCTTCATAAAATGCCCAAAAATCAACACCAAAAATCCCACAAAATCCAAATCAAAACCCTACCCATTTTTCCTTAGCCTATCTAGTATAGATCTTGATGAAAAGAAGCTAATTTTGGAGGGCTAAGTTTGCTTGTGGGATCTTCAAATTGTTGGATATAAATTCTAACCCTTTGGTAAATTGTTAGTTAATTACTTTAATTTAGTTATTAAGTGTTTAATTAGGTTTTAAATTGGTTCTAATTGCATGATTGGAAATTCAAGAAAATGGTTTGTGATCAAATTAGTGTGTTTATCATTAGATTATGGTTGTGATGAGTAGATTAACATGTTAATGCTATGCTAAAACTAATCTGATTGCTAATTTGCTAATTGTAACATTTAAAATGTCCAAATTAAGTTTTTAGCAAACTAGGTTTTGTAATTTAATTGCAAATGTGAGATTTAAATCTAGTTAGGGTTTTATATCATTTGAACATGGTTTAAGTGTGTAATTTATCATATTAAGGCATGTTAAATCAAACCTAGTAGCTAGTTTGCAAATTGTATTTTAGAATTTTACTATTTAAGCTAAATTGCAAACTAGAATTTTGGGATTTATGGAAATGAGTAAGTTTAAAATCTAGTAATGGTTTGGGTGGCTTAGTTAAGATATTTAGTGAGCATTGTAGCCACTAAAATCATTAAAACATTTAGTTTTGTACTAAAATGGAAAAGTTTGCTTATTAGGTTTTCGGAAAAATAGCTTTTAAAGTGAGTTTGAGGTTTTTGTGAATTCTAACCTATTTCATATTATAATTAGTGTTTGTGAATGCGCAAATGGGTGCGTTTGGGTTTTTCTCGATGGTTTGACGTTTGGACATCGACATCGAGTGTTGGTTTGGCTATTTTTGCATGCGTAGGTGATAGGTTTAGACCTATGTGTGGTACGCGTGCCGATTTGGTTTTCGTATACCGTTTCGATTTCGAATTGGGTTTTTAATGCGATGCGATGTGTCATGATACGTAGGTACCCTCACGAGGACTTCGAGAAGACAAGCAAGCGCGTGGCGACATCGATTTCGGCAAGCGAGGACCAGGTGAGTAGATTTATATCTACGGGAAGAAGTCGGGTGGATGGCGTATAGCACCCCCGCAGTCCGTAGTGTAGCTTATATATATATGTTTATATAGGTGTTTCATGATACGAGAATGTTTATTCATGTTATGATTATGTGTTCATGGATTAGCTTTGGTTTAGTTGCGAAACCCTAGAGTAGTTGTTATACCCACATACGCACACACAGACTTGCATACATTATTTTCTTGTGCGTTGATGGGGATGTGTATATATGTATATACGCGTGGGTATGGGACTATTCATATATACATTCATATACACATGTACGGATGATGAGGATAGTACTTGGGATTTGAGATGAGTCGATGAGATCGGTGATATGGCAGGGTTCGTATTTGAGATACGACATGACGTTGTAGCGGGTCCTTGATGTAGTGTTTCACACACGTGCATGCATACTTAGGCGGTATCAGTATTGTACTAGACGTAGATCAGTACCCCGATCATGATATTTGATAAAGAGGATACCAGGTCAATAGTATGATGAATGTGATATTGACCCGTACCCAGATTTGGGATGCCGTACGACGGATTTATGTACGAGCTTTATTGCTGATTGATCCGCACTCTTGACTTGGGATGTCTGATTATAGATATAGTATCGGATATGATATTATTGAGGCGGGATCACCGACTAATATATATACAGGTATGTATATGTATCGACTCAGATGTTAGGCGGTTTCCTTACCTGTAGTTCAGCTTGTTAGTTCAGCCGTATAGTTTAGTGTAGTTGTTAGACTAGATTAGACTCCTACCTATTTCAAAACTAACGGATCGTGGGTATTTTAAAAGACAGGTCAAGGGATTCTACGGATATTTCAAAAGACGTATCTTTTCTTAAAAACACCGTAGCCCTTATTTTCAAAACACCGCGATTCGTGTTATTTCAAAAAGGCACTATTGTAGGACTTATATTAGGGTAATGCAGATTAGTTATCGTTGTGTCTAGTATTCAGCTCCCGCACATTATTGCTGTTCGCTCTGCCTCGCAAATTTATTTTGCTACATATTCCATTATTGATATCATGCTGTTAGGACACTAGCACCATTACCGATGATGCGTATGTACCACGTACACCTATTTGCCGGCTCACACACATCTTCATCGGTAATTGCCATGTCACGTACACTTTAGAGAATATAATTGCTTGACTTAGATTGTTAGCTAGTAGTTTTGACATGATATTAGTGTACTTCCCTTATATGCCATATTAGACATTGTAGTTATTGCCTACCACTTCATGCATATTGTTATTCAGTTGTTCATGCCTAGTTCATTATCATTGACATATGCACTTGTAATGATTTCTTGAGATTTATGATATTTCTGGATTTCGGGGAAAGCCGCAAAATTTACAGCTTATGATCTTTAAAATATAAAATGTTGCGGTTTTCTAGTGATGTAAAGTGTCGTCCACCATGAGTTTGCTGTGGTTTTGGAGATCCGTGTCGAGGAGTGGAGGAACCGTCACGGGTACATGGTGGGCCCGGTATGGTATCCCGGGGCAAGAGGAATGTGGTGTTGACGTTGAGCCTGGCTGGGGAGCACTACCTACCGGTGATATTACCCGACGTGTCGGATATCCGGAGGATACCGTCGTGGTCTTGAGATGGATGGTAGGGGCCGGTCCGGATTGACGGCGCCCTAGATATTGAGCTTGAGACATTGATATTTCGAGACAGTGAGATTTATGTTTTGTGTCGATGCTAGACACTGTTGATACTGATTTTAATTATGATACCTCAGTTTAAAATACGAAGGAAATCTCACTAATTTATGAAAACAGTTTCTTCATTTACATGTATTCTGTTTTCATGCATTCATACTTCATTCATATGATATATTGCTACCTAAGGCACTGACACGGGCACATGAGTTTACACTCGGGTTAGATATTTACCCTAGCCATTGTTATAGGCTGCATGTTATATATATTTGAGGATATATTATGATCATTGACCTAGGATTGCGTTATTTATACGATTTCTGTGCGTAGATGTTTTTCTATTCACGAGTTGGCAACTCACCCCCGTTGTGCCCCAGTTTCTTGCAGGTTGCCGTACAGGTTCCTTACGGCTTTGCGGGCATAGTTTCATTCGGGTGATTTGCTAGTAGGTGGGTTTACTTGTATCATACCCCCATTATTTACCTTGTATGATATTATTCAGTTGTATCTAGTAAATTCCATCAACCAAACATGTATCTATTGAGATAGAGACCAGTGTTGTTTATTCTTTCGACCTTAGAGTCGCTCGTTATATTTCTGGTGGTTTTGAGTTCCCTTTTAAGTTTTTGATCCTCGCCGTTGGCGTTGTATATTATATTGCTTGTGTGGTTGTGACCGTCGATTGACGAAGAGCTAGCTCCCGCTTGGGGATGCCTTTTTTCTTGATTTCGTATACTATTCATGTTGTATCCCGTTTGGGAGCCAGTATTTACAAAGGAGACTCTGCCGAAATTTTCAGTAAATTTTAAATGTTTTTAAAAACCGCATAATTCGGCTTATGTTATTGAACTACTTGTTTTAAGTTGGTTTTTCCTGCACTCTACTACTTTTCTTGGTTTGGATTTCTGGGTTTTCGGTTTACTTAGATTACGTACGCCTCGAGACGTTCGTAGTTTAAGTGCCGGTCATGTTCCGTACTTTCGGGTCGTGACAAAGTTGGTATCAGAGCGTTAGGTTTTAACCTTCGGAGCGTAGGATGACCCTTGGTTGATGGAATAGGTGACTAAAGTAGAGTGACGTACCGTTGATATGTTCCGCGGCATATTTACGACACGCCACTCCACTTATGAAGCCTTAGGATGTACATTTCCTTGTTCAGTATTATATTCCTTCCTGATCTAGCCTCATCGGTACCAGTTTGGTTTTGCTGCTACGGTTACGGGCAGGGAGAGCTACGGCTAGAGTTGCGGTCAGCACAAGCTCGTCACGAACGAGGACTGACTAGGGCGAAATTCCGGCGACACACGATTGCAGAGATGTGTCTTTTTACTGTGTTTCCGCGCCACGAGCGTTTGGCGGATCGCCTTTATGAGGTTACTCGGAGGTGCTGATCGACACTAGAGAATAGAGCCAATGATGGAGGCCAGCCAGATTTTGATGACCATTGGTGTGTTGCTTACTCCTGATGATTGAGGCACTATTCAGCGTGCAGACGATCGAGCCAGTTGTTGCTGCGAGCGACGAGATATCGCCCCATATGTTGGAGCTATTGCGGGGAGAGTTGTACGAATAGATGATAGAAGGTCGCTAGTCACCCGATGATGAATGACTAGGACAGGTGGTTCGTTCGCCTATCCCGATGCGAGGTCATCAGATAGATTGATTCCAGCTAGAAACGACTTCACGCGGAGACGTTGGGAGTCGACAGAGACGATCGAATGTCAGAAACCTATTATTCCAAGTTTAAAGTAGTCGGAAAGACATGCAGGCAATTCTATGGTCCCTCTAGAAGAATGAAACCCTAACTCGACTTAATGACCGTGTGAAAGCCTTTGAACCTTCGGGTTTGCGGCAGTTCTACGGCGCCATTAGTGAGGCTTGGGTTTGCCCTTCTACGGCTGGACCACCGATGCTGTGGTATGTACTCGATACTATTAAACTGTACCCAAGATGTTGAGCTCTTGAAGAATTATGAGGTTTTGACGAATCGATTGGATGGTTCGACTTAATTCGGATGCTAGGTGGTGAGATGCATTCTTAGGAGACTCCAGATACGAGGATAGTCGTTGGAGCTCAGTCCATGTAGCCGCGACGAGACGAGTCTAAAGCAGACGACATTAGAGAAAAGTGGAGTAAGAGGTTCGTACCAGATCTAGATGAGATGACGTTCCACTCCGCCGACATCAGAGATGCGATGCGCATGCCGAGGCATGGTACTTGGACTTACCTTCCAGAAGGAGTCGCGATGAGTATGCAGTCGTTCCAGAGCAAGATGCAGATATAGGAAAGGACAATGACTTACGGACAGTTGGCAGAGACGAGACATGGAAGAGACCGTGAGCAGGATTCCTTCCAGGACACTGCTGCAATGAAACTTGCACCCAGGATCAGATGTGTCACGTACATTCAGAGAGCCAGAGGCCGACGCCAGTGATATGCTGTCTTACGAGTGGTCGCGATGATTGACCAAGAGATGACCAGAGAAGTGCCAGAACGGAATCGTCCCCGTTAGCACACCTGACAGGGCCGATGAGCCGATGGACCGAAAGATTGGTAATTCACAGTGAAGACCTTGACCCAGGAGCGGTCATGGTTACGCACACCAGCAGGACAGAGTTCATGATCATCGACGAGACGTCCCACTAGTGACCACGACAGTTGGCCGAGATTCTTAGAGGATGCGCTTGAGCGGTACTATTCCGCCATTATTGATTTCGATGTTTTGGGTGATTTATTCGCATGATTTGATTTTGATGATTGAGGATTTACGATCTTTGCACAGTGTTGCACTTGATATCATTTTCGTGCTTTGGTTTCACATGTTTGTGATTTTACGGTTTTAGACATTTGAGTTGATTTTGTGCGTATGCACGCACACGATTTCGTTCCGGCACTCGGTATAGTTTATATATGCTTGCAGTGCAGTGATACGCCTTTTGTGCACTTAGATGCACTGGACTTCGATTTCGATTGGGATACCCGATATTTGTTTTGTGCACCTTGTGCACCTGATTGATTTTGCGCACGTTCGGTGCTTGATATTGGATTTCATGATTTCGTGCACGATAGATGCACCTAATTTTGCTGTCAGGCACACATGTTGCCTACGACAGATTTTCGTGCACACCCGATGCACTTAGATGTTGTTTCTGTGCGCATGTATGGCACATTCATGGATTTTGATTTCCGTGCGCACCAGACGCACGTAGCATTCATGTGCATATTTTGGGATTGATTTCTTATAGAGCAGTACGTTTTTATGATATTGCTATGTGTTTTCATACTGAGCAGGACTAGTCAGAGGACAGTACCTGAATATATTTTGCATTCATTGATAGTTATTGAAGGGATTTCCAAAAAGCGAGCTATAGCCTCAGTATTTACCTACGTGTCTGATATGACACGAAATGTTTAAAACAAGGAGACCCTTCTAAATTGTTTCCAAAACGGCGGAACGTACATTTCAAACAAAGGTATATATGTATATAGTTATTTTCTTATGATAGACGTCCGCCACCATGCAGTGTTATACGCGTTGCACAGCGACTTAAAGAAGTTTGGCATGCATTTCCTTCAGATACTTACAGATATAGATTCGATATTTACATGTATAGTTTCGAGTTATATCATATTGGTTTTGATTTAGATTTGGCATTGATGTCTTCTCCATGACTCCGATGATTGCGAGATGCTTGACGGAGTTTTGATTTGAGTTATATGCTCATTTTTCAAGCGCATGCGCTGCGCTACGATTTGTTTTATGTATTTACAATTTCGGAGCCCCGACGACTTGATGGTTTTTCTTAGATGTTTTAGTATTTGGGGGAGTTTGAATTTAAATTCGGGGACCGAATTTCTTTAAGGGGGGAAGATTGTAACGTTTTGAAAATCGTTTCGGTGAAATTTCAAAAAAATCGGTAAAATAAGGGGGTTTTCTGTAAAAAATCAAAATACAAATATCTTATTATAAAAATTAAATATACATATTCTAGCTATGTAATTGCTATTATTTGGTGTTTATTGAGCCGCTGGTGAAATTTCAAATTTTCTGAAAAAAAATATTATTTTATTATTATTTAAGCCGTCACTAATACATTTAATTAGGGAAAATTACAAATTGGAATGAGTTGAAACAAATTTTGTGCATCATAAAACATTAAATAAAAATTTATCATGTGGTTTTTGGAACGAAATCATTTGCCAAAACGGTTTAGAAATTATTGAAGAAAAAAAAAAGGCTTTTTTTAGCGTAAATGGATGTTTGGGGTATTGTATTTATCATTTTTCACCACCCCACACCCGTGCCCACACCCACACACCCCCACTTACTCCTCCCCTTAGCCAAATTCAGCAGCCCTCACTTTTTCCCCACTTGGTTTGCAAAGGGAAAAGAAATAAAAGAAAAGATTAGAAAATAGATAAAGTAGTTAGACTTTGACCTTACCTTGACCTTGACTTTCCTCCCTTGCATTTTCCTCACCTCACCTCTCTCTCTCCTCCCCAAAATTTGGCCGAGCCTCCCTTCTTCACTGCTGCAACAGCCCCTCCCCTCTTCTCCTTCTCATTTCACCTCAAAATTCTTCATAAAATGCCCAAAAATCAACACCAAAAATCCCACAAAATCCAAATCAAAACCCTACCCATTTTTCCTTAGCCTATCTAGTATAGATCTTGATGAAAAGAAGCTAATTTTGGAGGGCTAAGTTTGCTTGTGGGATCTTCAAATTGTTGGGTATAAATTCTAACCCTTTGGTAAATTGTTAGTTAATTACTTTAATTTAGTTATTAAGTGTTTAATTAGGTTTTAAATTGGTTCTAATTGCATGATTGGAAATTCAAGAAAATGGTTTGTGATCAAATTAGTGTGTTTATCATTAGATTATGGTTGTGATGAGTAGATTAACATGTTAATGCTATGCTAAAACTAATCTGATTGCTAATTTGCTAATTGTAACATTTAAAATGTCCAAATTAAGTTTTTAGCAAACTAGGTTTTGTAATTTAATTGCAAATGTGAGATTTAAATCTAGTTAGGGTTTTATATCATTTGAACATGGTTTAAGTGTGTAATTTATCATATTAAGGCATGTTAAATCAAACCTAGTAGCTAGTTTGCAAATTGTATTTTAGAATTTTACTATTTAAGCTAAATTGCAAACTAGAATTTTGGGATTTATGGAAATGAGTAAGTTTAAAATCTAGTAATGGTTTGGGTGGCTTAGTTAAGATATTTAGTGAGCATTGTAGCCACTAAAATCATTAAAACATTTAGTTTTGTACTAAAATGGAAAAGTTTGCTTACTAGGTTTTCGGAAAAATAGCTTTTAAAGTGAGTTTGAGGTTTTTGTGAATTCTAACCTATTTCATATTATAATTAGTGTTTGTGAATGCGCAAATGGGTGCGTTTGGGTTTTTCTCGATGGTTTGACGTTTGGACATCGACATCGAGTGTTGGTTTGGCTATTTTTGTATGCGTAGGTGATAGGTTTAGACCTATGTGTGGTACGCGTGCCGATTTGGTTTTCGTATGCCGTTTCGATTTCGAATTGGGTTTTTAATGCGATGCGATGTGTCATGATACGTAGGTACCCTCACGAGGACTTCGAGAAGACAAGCAAGCGCGTGGCGACAACGATTTCGGCAAGCGAGGACCAGGTGAGTAGATTTATATCTACGGGGAGAAGTCGGGTGGATGGCGTATAGCACCCCCGCAGTCCGTAGTGTAGCTTATATATATATGTTTATATAGGTGTTTCATGATACAAGAATGTTTATTCATGTTATGATTATGTGTTCATGGATTAGCTTTGGTTTAGTTGCGAAACCCTAGAGTAGTTGTTATACCCACATACGCACACACAGACTTGCATACATTATTTTCTTGTGCGTTGATGGGGATGTGTATATATGTATATACGCGTGGGTATGGGACTATGCATATATACATTCATATACACATGTACGGATGATGAGGATAGTACTTGGGATTTGAGATGAGTCGATGAGATCGGTGATATGGCAGGGTTCGTATTTGAGATACGACATGACGTTGTAGCGGGTCCTTGACGTAGTGTTTCACACACGTGCATGCATACTTAGGCGGTATCAGTATTGTACTAGACGTAGATCAGTACCCCGATCATGATATTTGATAAAGAGGATACCAGGTTAATAGTATGATGAATGTGATATTGACCCGTACCCAGATTTGGGATGCCGTACGACGGATTTACGTACGAGCTATATTGATGATTGATCCGCACTCTTGACTTGGGATGTCTGATTATAGATATAGTATCGGATATGATATTATTGAGGCGGGATCACCGACTAATATATATACAGGTATGTATATGTATCGACTCAGATGTTAGGCGGTTTCCTTACCTGTAGTTCAGCTTGTTAGTTCAGCCGTATAGTTTAGTGTAGTTGTTAGACTAGATTAGACTCCTACCTATTTCAAAACTAACGGATCGTGGGTATTTTAAAAGACAGGTCAAGGGATTCTACGGATATTTCAAAAGACGTATCTTTTCTTAAAAACACCGTAGCCCTTATTTTCAAAACACCGCGATTCGTGTTATTTCAAAAAGGCGCTATTGTAGGACTTATATTAGGGTAATGCAGATTAGTTATCGTTGTGTCTAGTATTCAGCTCCCGCACATTATTGCTGTTCGCTCTGCCTCGCATATTTATTTTGCTACATATTCCATTATTGATATCATGCTGTTAGGACACTAGCACCATTACCGATGATGCGTATGTACCACGTACACCTATTTGCCGGCTCACGCACATCTTCATCGGTAATTGCCATGTCACGTACACTTTAGAGAATATAATTGCTTGACTTAGATTGTTACCTAGTAGTTTTGACATGATATTAGTGTACTTCCCTTATATGCCATATTAGACATTGTAGTTATTGCCTACCACTTCATGCATACTGTTATTCAGTTGTTCATGCCTAGTTCATTATCATTGACATATGCACTTGTGATGATTTCTTGAGATTTATGATATTTCTGGATTTCGGGGAAAGCCGCAAAATTTACAGCTTATGATCTTTAAAATATAAAATGTTGCGGTTTTCTAGTGATGTAAAGTGTCGTCCACCATGAGTTTGCTGTGGTTTTGGAGATCCGTGTCGAGGAGTGGAGGAACCGTCACGGGTACATGGTGGGCCCGGTATGGTACCCCGGGGCAAGAGGAATGTGGTGTTGACGTTGAGCCTGGCTAGGGAGCACTACCTACCGGTGATATTACCCGACGCGTTGGATATCCGGAGGATACCGTCGTGGTCTTGAGATGGATGGTAGGGGCCGGTCCGGACTGACGGCGCCCTAGATATTGAGCTTGAGACATTGATATTTCGAGACAGTGAGATTTATGTTTTGTGTCGATGCTAGACACTGTTGATACTGATTTTAATTATGATACATCAGTTTAAAATACGAAGGAAATCTCACTAATTTATGAAAACAGTTTCTTCATTTACATGTATTCTGTTTTCATGCATTCATACCTCATTCATATGATATATTGCTACCTGAGGCACTGACACGGGCACATGAGTTTACACTCGGGTTAGATATTTACCCTAGCCATTGTTATAGGCTGCATGTTATATATATTTGAGGATATATTATGATCATTGACCTAGGATTGCGTTATTTATGCGATTTCTGTGCGTAGATGTTTTTCTATTCACGAGTTGGCAACTCACCCCCATTGTGCCCCAGTTTCTTGCAGGTTGCCGTACAGGTTCCTTACGGCTTTGCGGGCATAGTTTCATTCGGGTGATTTGCTAGTAGGTGGGTTTACTTGTATCATACCCCCATTATTTACCTTGTATGATATTATTCAGTTGTATCTAGTAAATTCCATCAACCAAACATGTATCTATTGAGATAGAGACCAGTGTTGTTTATTCTTTCGACCTTAGAGTCGCTCGTTATATTTCTGGTGGTTTTGAGTTCCCTTTTAAGTTTTTGATCCTCACCGTTGGCGTTGTATATTATATTGCTTGTGTGGTTGTGACCGTCGATTGACGAAGAGCTAACTCCCGCTTGGGGATGCCTTTTTTCTTGATTTCGTATACTATTCATGTTGTATCCCGTTTGGGAGCCAGTATTTACAAAGGAGACTCTGCCGAAATTTTCAGTAAATTTTAGATGTTTTTAAAAACCGCATAATTCGGCTTATGCTATTGAACTACTTGTTTTAAGTTGGTTTTTCCTGCACTCTACTACTTTTCTTGGTTTGGATTTCTGGGTTTTCGGTTTACTTAGATTACGTACGCCTCGAGACGTTCGTAGTTTAAGTGCCGGTCATGTTCCGTACTTTCGGGTCGTGACAAAGTTGGGGGCCCACCACGCTTCCGCTGCGCCACTCTGATACGGATACACGCGGGGAACCACTATAGAACAATGGGGAGTATTAAATTTCATTCCGAAAGAGGGCACGATCTGAACTATAAATGGAATTATACCCTCTTCAATACAGAGGCGCCTTTTGGATGAATCGGAACCCCGGAGTTTGAAGAACTCCGTAGTTAAGCGTGCTCGGGCCAGGGAAGTCCTCGGATGGGTGACCTCCTGGGAAGTGGCCCATGGTCGGGTCCGATTCACTCCGAAGGACAAAACCGTGCGGCTTCGGCCAGAGCGGACAATACTCTCTGTATTGGGGGCAGGTCGTGACACGCCCGATCAATGTACGGTATCATATACGCACATTTTAATCGGGTGCATGCGCATATCGCATACGCGCACCACAACGTTTCGCCTGGACTGGGTAACTCCTTTGTGGGACTCTAAGACTCGTCAATACGCCGGCAGAGGGTGATGATCATATCAGATACCCCCAAGCCGCAAGCGGTCAGCTAAACGTAACGGCCACCCGGGTATTGAGCGATCAGAAGAAAACAAGCGAACCTGCTACAACTCCCGTCGATCCAACCGGCAACACTACCGTACAGTCCGGTCTCTTCGTCAGATATGCTGCATATCGAGCCTAGGGATGGTCACGTCGACCCTAATAACTCAATAAGTAGTCCCGGTGAATGGTCTATAACAGATCGAGAAACTACTGATAACACTTATCAGCAAATCTCAGCAGCCCTGGCCAGGGACTTATTGATATAACCAGTCGGGCACAGTACAGCATCAACTCCCAATACCGGGAGAGACGAAACCCCTCCTATCGCTCATTGCCTTCGTGTGTCTCGGGACTGTACCCAACGGCCACCTGTTTGCACGACTCAGTAGAGCCGTGGTAGGGTGGCAATCAAAGTACAGTGGAAGAACACACAAGACTCCATGACGATCTCGGGTCTACAGACTGTTAGTGTATATGCCCTAGAGGCCATTACTGTATCATACTAGTATGTATATTACTTGATGGAAGCTTGGGATATTCACAGTTGTACAGACAATCTTGCTCAATATAGTAGTATGCTACTTGGTTTGTCTCTGCTTTAATGTGTACTTGTGTGTTTATTTATTATATCACCTATACACATTAGTAGAGCCCTTAGGATCTTTGCTTGATTACCAGCATTGTGATGGCGATCACACTCGTGGGGGCTGGGTAATCTACAAGCACATCCTTATACGCGTCCCTAGTCGTGGGAGTATCGAGATAGGGCATCGATACTCTGGAGTAGACTAGCGTATGCGCTTCTCATCCTAGCACGGGAGACGGTCTGTCCCACAGCCGTCGGTACGTCGTACTTGAGATAGTATGCGGGTGCTCGTTAGGTTACGAGTACACTGGACAGGACTCGTCGGGAACTGATGGTTGGTATTATACCTATCGTCAGTTATCAGTTCCCAGGTGACATGAGTACAGCTTAGTCCGCTGACTTGACACTGTCACTTCGCCTCGAGTGTGTTCCCACTGTTCTTTGATTACTACCCTACCACGGCTCTAATGAGTCGTGCAAACAGGTAGTAGTTGGGAGCAGTCCGGAAGCACTTGGAGGCAGTGACGGTTAGACAGGATTCGTCTCTCCCGGTATTGGGGGTTGACATCGCGCTGTGTCTAGGAGAGCCATTACACAAGTAGTCCCTGGCCAGGGCAAGCGAGATATACTGGTAGGTTCCAGTGCTATCTCAGGGTGTTCTGGGCTTCACTCCGACACGACTTGTACCGCTATTGGGGGACTGACGTTTACCGCCCCCTAGGCCCGACATGCGATGTATCAGACGAACAGACCGGACTGTACGGAGAATGTCACATTCAGACTCAGTAGGAGTTCAGATGGGTTTTTCCTCGCCAGTCTTCTTATCGACATCTACCTGGGGACCGTTACGCACAGCTAGTGCCGCTTGCGGTCTGTGGTTAAACCCACTGCCAGCGTAGTGTCGAGTCTTTAGAGTCCCACACAGAGGGTATTCGCCTCTGGGCAAAACAGAGTAGAGGTCGCATGGTTTTGCGACAGGGTTCGTTCTCATCCGCGCACTTGTGCACGTTTGGAGTCCGGACGGATATTGCCAGCGGGCTCTGGTTTGAGCCGGATACTGGTATATGTTTTGGGGTTACTTTTATCTCTCAGTATTCATGTTCCTCGGAACAAGAATACAGGTGTGTATGCACAGTTGTTTGAGGCGGAAGAAGAGGTTTTTCATTAGGGTTTCGGAACGGGTGCGCATGCACAGTTGACAGTCGTCTTTTTGCAAACCCTAATGAATTAGTGAGATATCAATTAATAATAGTAATTAAATGAAATTATGTTATGGTTGGTTTTGTTGACTTGTTGACCATGGTTGACTTGTTGACCATGGTTGAATGTTTGACCATCATCATTATTTTGCAAGGATGCTCCTTGATTCTTGCCAACATTCATTTAATGAAGTATGATAGTGGTCATTCCAAAACAACCATCAACTATTCTCATTTGAATTATTATTACTAATTAGATAATTCTTTTTCTTTTGATATGGTTGCAAAAAGGAAAAAGGTAGCTCATTCTATCATATTGATTCTCTCTCCTCACTTCATCTTCTTCCTCCTCTTGTTCAAGGAGAGCAAATCTCATGTGTTGAGAATCATCTCCTTGAAGATATAACACCCCAAAGCACACTCTACTCACTCTAAGGTAGAAGGTCTAGCAAGCCGAATACCTTAGTTCTCTCAAGATCGAGAAAGGAGCCCAAGGATGAAGCCCTCAGGTGGATCTATCTTCGGCAAAGAGGAGACGAGGAGGGGAAGCCATTCAAGCTACTACAAAGAGCAAGAAAGAAGAAGAACAACAAGAAGAGAAGGAGTTCAAGTTGAGGTATAACCACTTTGCCGAGTAGTTAACTCTTCATTGCAAGTATGCTAGTTTAGTTTAGCAAAGATCCGGCTTTTACGGTCCATGTTACAAAGTTTAGAAAAAATTTTGTTTTACCGTTTCCGCATCCCCGAAAGTACCGGGAGAGGTAACGTGGACCTAACAGCTAACCTGTAACAGTGTCACCTGAGAACTGCTATCCGACGATAGATATAATTCCATATAGGAGTTCTCGGTGAGTCCGTCCAGTGTACCCAGTCAGCACTGAGCACCCGTATATGATCTTGATGTCAAACATCGATGAATGTGGGAACATCCATCGCCCATCGTATGGGTCTAGTATCATATACGCTAGTCTACACTGGTATATCAATGCCCCGTCTCGATATACCTACGACTAGGGACTTTCCACGATATGCTTATAGACTACAGATGTCCCACTAGTATGATCTTCATCATAATCAGAGTAGTCAAGCTGATATCCTCAGGGCTTTATCAGCATGTATGAGTGAATAAAAGCATGATCAGATCATCATGTCAGATAAAGAAGAACCAGATAGCATACTATCATGTCGAGCAAGAATGCATACTGAATATATATACATGTATAGAGACATCCACTATCACATAATGGCCTCTAGGGTATACATATATCCAACATCTGGTAGGATCCCTTCAGTTTTGTCACGCGATGATATTTGGATCCCGATCCTACTGTGAGTATATGCTACTCCTTGGGAACATTCTCACTTAACGATCAATGCTATAAACCAAGTAGGTGTCTAGAAAAGTGTTAGCGGGGCTATGCCCCCAAGAAAAAGAGGTTATTTAATTAAGGAACTTCGCGAAAGCGTTGGAAAACCTCCCTCGAAGTACCGACACTAGCCTGACTGAACGGTTAAGCAAGTATTGTACGGTGAGATTGATCCTGACTAATTAATCCTTTTTGGTTTGAGGAGGGATTCGAGAGACAGTGGGAGCCATCCTGTTTAGATAAATTGAAAACCAATCTAAACTTGCAAGAGTATCATGCTGAGTGTTTTCTTCTCTCTCTCTCTTATTGCAGCGACCCAGTAACCGCACATAGGTTACATCTAGATAATAAAATGACTGAACCTGACTGTTATGATTGGCAAAGGTCTGTCCAGATGTCCATTGCCCATGAAAAGCTGGGACACCTCTTAACTAATCAAACCCTTGCCGTCTCAGGACCAGTTTCCCCTGTCGCGGATATTGACATCCGTAAGGCATCAGAAAAAGACTGTGCGAAAGCCAAGTGCCTCATGTTAGCCTCAGTTGATGGTGCAAACCAGAGGCAGCACGAGAAGATGGACTTAGTTTCTATCTTCCTCCATAACAAAGATTTATATGGAGAGTAATCTCGTATCGCAAGATATGAGACCTCGAACGAATTGCTTCAAGCGAGGTTGGCTGTCGGGTCATCTGTAGGGGGCAACGTCCTTACAGAGACCAGCTATTTTGAGCTCACGGACCTGAAGACCATGTTGGAGAACGGGTCAAATACTGACTTGATTCTACAGTCCCTGCCCTCTGCTTATACCCTGAAGGAAACCAGGGAAGAAGATGGAAAAGCAAGGGCAAAAGTTTCAGGACTGGATGTAGTAAAAGAAGGACGTTCCTATTGTAACGGGAATGAACATTGGCAGAAGGATTGCAGGGCTAGCAATGTCAGTAGCCAGAATTCGAAGCATGTTGTGGCTTCGGCTTCGGGTGTGTTTGTAATAGAGAACTGTATGTCAGTTAACCCTACTTCCTGGGTATTGGATACCGGATCAGGATCTCACATCTGTAATTCATTACAGGCTCTGAGAAACCGTAGGGTTATCAGGAAAGGTGATATGACTCTCAGGGTTGCTAACGGAATGAGCATAGATGCTGAATCCGTAGGGGAATATCATCTTGGACTGACAACTGGGAAGATGTTGATTTTGCGTAACTGTTTGTATGTACCAGGTGCGACTTGTAATATCATATCTGTATCCTTACTTTCTAAGGAAGGATATGAATTTACTTTTGTAAGCGATGTAGTACACATCTACCTAAATCAAGTTCTGATTGGGTCAGGTACATTAAATAATGGGATATACGTATTGAATCAAGCTCAGATTTTCAGTGTCCAGAACACACTTAAAAGAAAGTCTCCGGAATTAAATCAGGCTTTGTTATGACATTGTAGACTGGGTCACATTAATGAAACACGGTTAACAAAGTTACATAAAGAGGGATACTTGAATCCGTTCGAGTTTCAGTCTTATGCCACTTGTGAATCTTGTCTCGTGGGAAAGATGACAAAGACTCCGTTCACTGGACACGGAGTAAGAGCGAATGAGCTCTTGGGACTCATACACAGTGATGTGTGTGGTCCAATGTCTACACATGCGCAAAGTGGTTATTCATACTTCATTACTTTCACAGATGATTTCTCTAGGTATGGACATGTCTTCTTAATGAAGAACAAATCCGAGGCCTTTGAGAAATTTCGGGAATAAAAGAATGAAGTTGAAAAACAAACAGGCAAAAGTATAAAGACACTAAGATCTGATCGAGGTGGTGAATACTTGAGTGCCGAGTTTCTGGACTACTTAAAAGTGAATGGAATTCTCTCTCAGCGTACTCCTCCATACACACCACAAGACAGCGGTGTATCTGAAAGGCGGAATCGAACCCTATTGGATATGGTTCGTTCCATGATGAGTAAGGCTGAGTTACCGCGATCTTTCTGGGGTTATGCACTAGAAACAGCTGCATATCTCTTGAACTAAGTTCCTACTAAGACAGTGCCTACCACACCATATCAAATGTGGAGTGGGAAGAAACCCTGTCTTAAACCATTTAAGACATGGGGATGTCCAGCTTTTGTCAAAAAGCAGCATGCGGACAAGCTCGAGGCACGCTCAGTACAGTGCAAGTTTGTGGGATACCCAAAGAACTCCAAGGGGTATCTTTTCTATTACGCAGAGGAGCAAAAAGTCTTTGTTTCTCGTCATGCCCGCTTCTTGAAAACTGAGTTTTTAGAAAATCAGATAAGTGGGAGCGCAATAAAACTAGAAGAAATTACAGAACCACAAGCTATTACTGAAACCTTAGTAGAACCAGAAGGTTCACGGGAACCGGACATTCCTGCGCCGCTCCGCGGGAGTAGTAGGCAGTCTCATCCGCCCGAGAGATACTATGGTTTTCTCATAGACGGGGATAGAGAGGATTGCGTCATTGATTGTGATGAGCCTACCAGCTTCCTGCAAGCCATTCAGAGCGGTGACTCAGTAAAATGGCTGGATGCAATGCGGACCGAGATGGAGTCCATGTACACCAACAAAGTTTGGACTTTGGACTTTGCTCCAGAAGGGATAAAACCCGTAGGCTGCAAATGGATCTTCAGAAAGAAGATTGGTGTAAATGGGCAGGTCGAAACCTATAAAGCTAGGCTTGTTGCAAAGGGTTTTCGTCAAAGACCTGGTTTGGACTATGACGAGACCTTTTCTCCGGTAGCTATGCTCAAATCCATTCGAATCCTTCTTGCCATTGCTGCCTTCCACGATTATGAGATCTGGCAGATGGACATAAAATGGCTTTCCTAAATGGAAATTTGTAAGAGTGCGTCTATATGGATCAGCCAGAGGGATTCAATCAGAGTGGGAGCAGCGGTAAAGTGTGCAAGTTGCTCAAGTCCATCTATGGACTGAAGCAGGCATCGCGGAGTGGGAACATCTGCTTTGATGATACTGTTAAAGAATTCGACTTTATCAAAAACCCAGATGAACCATGCATTTACAGTAAGATTTTAGGGAGAAATGTGGTTTTCCTCGTCTTGTACGTCGATGACATTCTCCTAATAGGAAATGATATTCCTATGTTACAGTCAGTCAAAGGATTCTTGTCACAGAGGTTCTCCATGAAGGACCTGGGCGATGCCAACTACATTCTGGGGATCCAGATCTATCGTGATAGATCTAAAAGGATGTTGGGACTTTCACAGTCCAGGTACATCAACACCATACTGAAACGATTCAGTATGGAAGATTCCAAGCACGGTAATCTACCGGCTTGTCACGGAATCACCCTTTCCAAAGAGATGTCTCCCAAGACTGATTTGGAAAGGGCTCGCATGTCATCTATACCCTACGCATCTGCGGTAGGCTCTATTATGTATGCGATGTTGTGTACCAGACCAGATGTAGCATACGCATTGAGCGTTGTAAGCCGGTATCAGTCGGACCCAGGGGAGAAACACTGGATAGCGGTAAAGAACATTCTCAAGTACCTGAGAAGGACTAAGGAGATGTTCTTGATGTGTGGCAGAAAAGACCTCCAGATTGAGGCCTTTGCTGACTCCAGCTTCCAGAGTGACAAGGATGACTCCAAGTCCATGTCGGGTTATGTCTTTACCCTCCATGGAGGGGCGGTTTGCTGGAAGAGCTCCAAGCAGGAAACCGTTGCTGACTCAACTATGGAAGCAGAGTACATAGCTGCTTGCGATGCTGCAAAGGAAGCTGTCTGGATGAAGAAGTTCCTCACGGAGCTTCAGGTGGTTTCTACCAGTGTTGATCCAATACCGCTGTACTGTGACAACAACGGCGCTATAGCTTTAGCGAAGGAACCCATGTCCAATCAGAAGTCCAGGCACATTTTGAGGCGGTACCACCTGATGAGGGAGATCATAGATCGCCGGGAGATCGAGGTGAAGAGAGTAAACACGGAAGATAACACTGCTGATCCACTCACGAAGGCCTTACCCCAGACTCAGTTCGAGCGGCTGATCGAGATGATAGGTCTTCCATATGCCAGTACATGACCTTAGTGCAAGTGGGAGATTGTTGGTCTATATGCCCTAGAGGCCATTACTGTATCATACTAGTTTGTATATTACTTAATGGAAGCTTGGGATATTCACAGTTGTAAATACAATCTTGCTCAAAATAGTAGTATGCTACTTGGTTTGTTTCTGCTTTAATGTGTACATGTGTTTATTCTAGTATATTACCTATACACATTAGTGGAGCCCGTAGGATCTTTGCTTGATTACCAGCGTTGTGATGCCGCTCACACTAGTGGGGGCTGGGTAATCCACAAGCACATCCTTATGTAGGTCCCTAGTCATAGGACTATCGAGACAGGACATCGATACTCCGGAGTAGACTAGCGTATGCGCTTCTCATCCCAGTGTGGGAGACGGTCTATCCCACAGCCGTCAGTACGTCGTACTTGAGATAGTATGAGGGTGCTCGTTAGGTTACAAGTACACTGGACAGGACTCATCGGGAACTGTTGGTTGGTACTATACCTATCGTCAGTTATCAGTTCCCAGATGACATGAGTACAGCTTAGTCCGCTGACTTGACACTGTCACTTCGCCTCGAGTGTGTTCCCACTGTACTTTGATTACTACCCTACCATGGCTCAAAGGAGTCGTGCAAACAGGTAGTAGTTGGGTGCAGTCCCGAAGCTCTTGGAGGCAGTGACGGTTAGACAGGATTCGTCTCTCCCGGTATTGGGGGTTGACATCGCGCTGTGTCTAGGAAAGCCATTACACAAGTAGTCCCTGGACAGGGCAAGCGAGATATACTGGTAGGTTTCCAGTGTTATCTCAGGGTGTTCTGGGCTACACTCCGACACGACATGTACCGCTATTAGGGGACTGACGTTTACCGCCACGTAGGCCCGCCATGCGATGTTCTCAGACGAACAGACCGGACTGTACGGAGATTGTCACATTCAGGCTCAGTAGGAGTTCAGATGGGTTTCACCTCGTCAGTCTTCTTGTCGGCATCTACCTGGGGACCGTTACGCACAGCTAGTGCCGCTTGCGGTCTGTGGTTAAACCCACTGCCAGCGTAGTGTCGAGTCATTAGAGTCCCACACAGAAAGCTATTCTCCTTTAGGCAAAAGAGTAGAGGTCACATGGTTTTGCGACAGGTTGCATGGTTTTACGACAGGGTTCAGTCACATCCGTGGACTTGTGCTCGTTTAGTGTCCGGACAGTTAACACTAGCGGGCTTTGGTTTAAGCCAGATCCTAGTGTATGTTATGGGGTTGGTTTTATCTCGTTTGTATTCGTGTTCTTCGTAACGCGGATGCGGGTGTGTATGCACAGTTGACAGAGAGACAGAGGCAGAGGATTCTCATTAGGGTTGTTGACTGTTGACTGTTGACCATTGACTTTTGCTAAACCCTAATGAGAATAAGAAATATGATTAATGATAATATTAATTAAGTATTATTGTGCCATGGTTGGGTTGAAAGGTTGACTTTGTTGACTTGTTGACTTGGTTGACCGGTTGACTAGGTTGGACTAGTTGACCATCATCATCACAATGTTTGTCATTTCATGCAAAGACTTTTGCTTGCTTGTTATGCTTTGCAAAATGAGTGCATGAAATGATAATGCCACTTGATATGATATGAACCATCACATAATACTCAATTATTATTATTATTATTATTATTATTATTATTATTATTATTTTGTTATGAGAGCATGAGAAGGAAAAAAAAGGTTGGCTCATTCTATCATTCTTCTTCTCTCTCATGCTCAAGCTCTCCCTCCTGCTCTCCCTCTAGCTCAATGCAACTCCATCTCATGAGTTGAGAAACATTGCCTTAGAGATAAAAGAAAACCCATATCACTTCTCTGCTCATCCTAGTTCACAAGGTTTAGCAAACCAAGTATTCTAGTTTCTTCAAGTTTGAAGAGAAGCCAAAGGTAGAAGCTTTCAGGTGGATCCATCTCGGCGCAAGGAGACGACGAGGTGAGACCGATCCGTACACCGCAAAGAGTTGAAGACGAAGGAGTTCAAGAAAGGTATAACCCCCTAACCGAGTAGGTAAAACTCTTATTAGGTTTGTTAGATAGTTGTTTAACAAAGATCCGTTTTTGAGTCCATGTTACCACCTCTAGAAAAATCGTTTTTCATCATTTCCGCAAGCCCGTAAGTACCGGGAGAGGTAACGTGGAATTACAGGATTTTCATGAACTAAAAGCATTAAACCACTCAATATAATATTTATAATGACAGGAAAACTTAATTATATTTTAATCTAAGCATTTGATAATTTTTCAAAAACTCTAGTTAGCAAAATAGCTTAATTAAGGCATTTATAAGAAATGGTTGTAATTAACAACTAGATTAGCTTTCAACAAGGCTTAAGATGTTAATCCACATCACATATCCATGCACAATTGATCACAACCCAATTCCACAACAAAACCCTAACTCAATTAGAATCCTCACTAGAAATTTCCAACCTCTCAAATAAACCCATAATTAAACACCTAACAACTTTAATTAAGCAACTAATCCACAACCAAACCATGGGACAAAGAGTTATACCTCAAAGATCATGAGATCCCACATGCAACATGTCTCCAAAATGCTAACTTTTCACCAAGATCCATGCTAAAGAAGATGAGGGGAAATGGGTAGGAATCGGATTTGGATTTTTGCTTGATTTTTGATGGAATTTGGACATTTTTTTTGAGGGGAAAAGAGGTGGGGTTTTGGGGAAATTTCTGGACAGCAGTGAGGGAAGGCTCGGCTGCAGGAAAAAGAAAAGGAGGAGAGAGAGGGAGGTGGAGAAAATGATATGTAGTCAAAGTCCACTTTTTGTATCAACATTTCCTTTTCTTTTCTTTTCTTTGCTTTGCTTTATTGTGTGAAATGGGAGGCCCAAGAATGTTGGGCTGATCAAGGGGGTCGGCCAGAGCATTTTGGGGGAATGGGTGTGGGTTTTGTTTGGGTGAGAAAAAGAGATAAGTGTAGTAACCCACTTCCATTACACTAATTTTACCGAAAAAAGCGTTTTTCTTCGATATTTTCTAACACCGCTTAGCAACTTCATTTTAATTCAAAAACCACATGTTAAAATTTTGCTTAATGTAATATGATGCACAAAATTTGTTTCAACCCATTCCAGTTTGTAATTTTCCCTAATTAAATGTATTAGTGACGGCTTAAAATAATATTAAAATAATTAATTTCGGAAATTTTTTCAGAAAATTTGAAATTTCACCAGTGGCTCAATAAACACCAAACACTTGCAATTTCATAGCTAGAATATGTATATTTAATTTTATAATAAAGATATTTGTATTTTGACTTTTTACAGAAAACCCCTTTATTTTACCGATTTTTCTGAAATTTCACCGAAACGATTTTCAAAACATTACAATCTTCCCCCCTTAAAGAAATTCGGTCCCCGAATTTAAATTAAAACTCCCCCCAAATAGTAAAACATCTAAGCCAAAACCATCAAGTCGTCGGGGCTCCGAAATCGTAAATACATAAAACAAATCGTAGCGCAGTGCATGCGCATGAAAAATGAGCATATAACTCAAAATCAAAACTCCGTCAAGCATCCCGCAATCATCGGAGTCATGGTAAAGACACAAATGTCAAATCCAATACAAAACCAATATGATACAACTCGAAACTATACACGTAAATATCAAATCTATATATGTAAATATCTGAAAGGAATGCATGCCAAATCTCATAAAGTCGCTGTGCAATGCGCATAACACTGCACAGTGGCGGACGTCTATCATAAGAAAATAATCATATACATATATACCTTTTGTTTGAACTGTACGTTCCGCCATTTTGGAAACAATTTAGAAGGGTTTCCTTGTTTTAAACGTTTCGTGTCATATCAGACACGTAGATAAATACTGAGACTATAGCTCGCTTTTGGAATTCCCTTCGATAGCTATCAATGTATGCAAAATACATTCAGGTACTGTCCTCTTACTAGTCCTGCCCAGTACCAAAACACATAGCAAATATCATAAAAACGTACTGCTCTATAAGAAATCAATCCCAAAATACGCATATGAATACTACGTGCGTCTGGTGCGCACGGAAATAAAAATCCATATATGTGCCATACATGCGCACAGAAACAACATCTAAGTGCATCGGGTGTGCACACAACATCGGTCATAGGCAACGTGTGCGCCTGACAGCAATGACAGGTGCTTCTGACACGCACGAAGAATCTCGATTTAGTGCATCTGGTGTGCACCGAAATCGCTTCTCAAAACTTGCACTCAACATGCACGAAAATCAAAACCAGGTGAATCCATTATGCACGAAATCATGAAATCCAATATCAAGCGCCGAACATGCGCAAAATCAAATCAGGTGCACAAAACAAATATCGAGTATCACAATCGAAATCAAAGTCTAGTGCATCTAAGTGCACAAAATACGTATCACTGCACTGCAAGCATATGTGAACTATACCGAGTGAAAAAACCAAATCGTATGCGTATATACGCACAAATCAACTCAACTGTATGAAATCCATATAATCACAAACATGAGAAACCAAGGCACGAAAACTATCTCAAGTGCAACAACTGTGCAAAAATCGTAAATACTCAATAGGTGCAACAATGGCGCATGAAAAAAAATATCATGAAGCTCAATCACCAAAATCAATCATGCGAATAGATCGCCCAAAATACCGAAATCAAATATGGCGGAATAGTCCCCACTCAAGCACTTCCTCTAAGTACCTCTGGACAACTGTCGTGGTCACTCATAGCATGTCTCGTCGACGATCCTGAACTCTGGCCTGCCGGTGTGCATAATATGACCACTCCTGGGTCCAAGTCTTCTCGTAATTTATTCCAGAAAGGTCCTGTCGAAATCTCTCCCAAATCTCGTCTCTGCCGAACTGTCCGGAAGTCATCGTCCCTTACTAGATCTGTTCTCATTCCGGAACGGCTGCATACTCATCACGACTCCTTCTGGAAGGTATATCCAAGTACAATGCCTCAGCATGCGTATCGCATCTTTGATGTCTGCGGAGTAGAACGTCGTCTCATCAAGATCTCGTACGAACCTCTTACTCCACTTTCTCTAATGTCGACTACTTCGGACTCGTCTCCTCGTGGCTGCATGGAATGAGCTCCTACGGCTATCCTCATGTTTGGAGTCTCCCAAGAAATGCATCTCACCACCTGGCATCCGAATGAAGTCGAACCATCCGATCGATTTGTCAAAACCTCATAATCCCCCAAGAGCTCAACATCTTGGGTACAGTTTAACAGCATCGAGTAAGTACCACAACATCGATGGTCCAGCCGTAGAAGGGCAAACCCAAGTCTCACTAATGGCGCCGCGGAACTGCCGCAAACCCTTAGGTTTAAAGGCTTTCACACGGTCATTAAGTCGAGTTAGGGTTTCTGTCACGACCCGAAAGTACGGAACGTGACCGGCACTTAGATTACGAAGCGTCTAGAGGCGCCACGTAACCTAAGTAAGCCGAAGCCCAGAAATCTCATAGAAATCCAAATCTCAAAATCATGAGTAATTATATGATAAGTGTCGGCATATGCCCATACTACTGTGCGATAACATGAAAATATGAATGCATGAATGTCTAAGTAATAAATATCATGTCTTATACTAACATCAGAGAGTGATCACAATATTATATCGGTTTAGTTGTTAACTGATTCTATCAATAAAAGATAATATGATCTAAAGTGTACGTGACATAGCAATTACCGATGATGATGTGTGTGAGCCGGCAAATAAGTGTGCGTGGAATATGCACATCATCGGTAATGGTGCTGGTGTCCTAACAGGTAAAGTTTATACTGATTATAGCAACATATAAAAGAACATGCGCCATGATGATTACAGTATGAATGTAAATACAGGTGTGCATTATCCACTCCTCTGCGAGATACGAGTACAACTACCACTATGTGAGTCGAACCTAAACCAGTGTCCATCTAACATCCTAAGGAACTAGACCTAATAGACTAGTCAGTAAGAAACTAGAGTCTACCTAAGGTCTAAATCAATATCTCTAATAGTCGGCGATCCTGCCTCAATAGCGTCACGTAGGTAGTACGGCTTCCTCGAATCAAGAGTGCGGATCAATCATCAAATCTAAGCCTCGTACGGTAAAATCCATCGTACGGCATCCCAATATCGGGGTAGGGTCAAGTATCTCCTAGGTGTCTCCTCATTCGTATAATGTCATCATCAACACATCTCATGATCAAGGTGCTAAACTGTGATCGCATACATCAATCATATATCGTTGCCATCATGATAAGCATCATTAGTTTATCCACAGAAATATCATGTCATATGTGTAATATTGTGATTAAATCATACCGATATCTTATCGTCATCAAGTCACACCTATACGATATCGACATCAGGTCACACCTATATGATGTCGTAATCAAGTCATACATATATCATATCGTGATCAGTCATAAGCTACAGCCCAAGTACTATTTTAGCATCCCATGTACCTCAATATCACCACCACTCTTTATAATTTATATGTTCATGTTCATTATCTCATTCTCTAATGATCCGCTAACACTTTAATACGACTGTATAGTCAAGAATCACGGCATCAAGCCCAGTTATACTATTTCATCATGCCTCAAATATCATATCGCATCAATGAATCCCATATACGTGTTGTGTATATATATATATACACCTATACCTAGTTTTATATATATATACACATATACGTATACTCCATGTCGAGTTTTAGTATGTGCGTGTGTGTTTCTATCAGAAACCTACGAACCTTTCCCAAAGTATTCATCCTCAGGTATGGTTTTCCTAAATCAGTCTAGTCCCGCCTAGGGTCATTACTAGGGTCCTGCTCAGTACGAATCTAGGGTCACATCGGGTTTCCTAATGTCAATAAGTACTATTCCTATTCTACGTTGCGGGGGTGCTAAACGCCATCCACCCGACTTCCCCCCGTAGATATACATCTACTCACCTGGTCCATGTCTGCCGAAGACGGTGTCGCCATCCTCCTCTTCATCGCCCGCAGTCTACATGAGGGTACCTAAACGCAAACATATAAATAGTATCGTAAACCGAATCACATACATCAGTCAAAACGATGCAAGGAACCAGCATAGGTTAAAACCTATGTCCCGTTCACGCAAAAAAACCGAATATCGCTCGATATCGGCGTACAAACTCCGATGGATCGAGATAAACATTAACAATTAACTCGTAGTTTTAAAACACATTACTTATATTATAAAACATGATTAAATCCATCGAAACCCTAAAATCCATCAAACCGTCTAATTTCATAAAACCCGAAAATGCCAATTTACCGTTTTTCATCAAAACTTGACATTTAAATGAAACTAATGGTCATAAAACTCATTAAATAGCATTACTAGACTATACAAACCATTACTATATTTTTATTACACAATTTTGCATTTATTTGAAATTTCTAGTTTGCAACTTTTAACAATTTTAACATTTTTCAAGCAAAATACCACAATTCCACCACAAAACATGATTTTGCATGAATTAATGTATTAAACCACAATTCATGATGATAATGATTTAATGAAACCATAAATTATATTTTTAATCTCATTTATTTAGGAATTTTCAAAATCTAGTTTACAAAATAATAGCATTTTATTAGTATTTTCCAATTCTCAAAGTAATCTAGTGATCAAACTAAGTTTTTCTTTCCATTTACATGCTAATACTCTCACTAAAACTACAATCTAATGATAGCAACTTTAATTGGAATTTTATATTACCCACAAACACATTTTAGAAAAATCTAGTTAGCTAATTTCCTTATTTAAAACAATTTTAAATGAAAATTTTACAATTTAACAACCATGCAATATTTTCCAATTCTAAAAGTGTTAAACTAACTATTATAACCCTAATTAATTATTAAAAACCATAACTTGAATTTACAACCCTAACTTGCATTTTTTTTAAAAAAACATAGAATTAATTCATTAAATCTAATTAAGCTTAAATGATCATCTAATAACAATAAATCAAAAGAAAGAAAATTATACCTCCAAAATGTGAAATCCAAACAAGAAATGAGCCTCCAAAATACATGCTTTTCCACTCCAAAATCCATATAAAAAAGGGTAGAGAATAAAGGGTATGAAGAGATTAGGATTTTGTGGAATTTTAATTGAATTTTTGAAGTATTTTTGATGAATTTTGAACAAAAAAGAAGTGGGAAATGGGGGGGGGGGGGGGGGCTGCCATGGTTGAGGCCGGCCATTGTATGAGAGAGAGGGAGCAAGGGAAAAGAGTGAAGAAAAGTGTGGAAGTTTCAAGAAAAGAATCATCATTTAAAGTCTTTTCATGCTTTTAATTATTTATTTATTTATTCCTTCACTATAGCAACTCAAGAAAACTCTAGAAAATAGCAAAAATTTGCAAATAATTTTTTCATGATACATACTAAATTCTAACATGCCATGGTTCATTTTTACAAATTAAAATCATTTAAATTTGTAATTTACACTAATTTAGTGTAAAAATAAAGCTTATGTTAATATTTAAAATAATTAATTTAGGAATTTTTTTTAATTAAACTAAAAATTTATAAGTGGCTAAATAAACACTATTTACTAGTAATTACATAATTAAATAGGTATTTTTGAATTTATAATGAAAAACAATTGCGGTTTGATTTTACGAAAAATACATTTTGCTTTACCGAAAATCATAAAATTCACTTAAACAATTTTATTCATTTCATTATTTATTTAATTATTTTTAAAACGTTACAATCTTCCCCCCTTTAGGAAATTCGGTCCCCGAATTTAAATTAAAACTCCCCTTCCAAATACTAAAATATTTAGCAAAACACTCAAATCGTCGGGGCTCCGAAATCATCAATATATAACAAAAATCAACTCCGTCAAGCTTGACGCAATCATCGGAGTTATGGAGATAATAAAATATCATAACCCAATGTGAAAACCATCATAATATACATCAATATATAACTTATATATTGTTCGCATCCTAGTAAAATCGCCGAATCATCATAATAAAGAAGCATACAAAAACCCCTTCTTGAAAATCGCCGTGCAATGCACGTGTCACGGTCTAAGTAGCGGACGTTTAATTTAAAAAAATAGCTATATATATCTTTTATTTAACATACACGTCCCGCCTGGTTACTAAATCAAATAATAATGATTATGAAAACATACTGCTCAAACTAAAATCAATCCCAATCACATCAATAAAATGTCATGTGCGTCCGGTGCGCACTGAAATCGAAACCAAATGCAGAACCCATGAATACCCACAAAACAAAACTAAGTGAAACAGGTGTGCACCAAAAACATCTGTCAAGTGCAACGGGCGTGCACGACTCAAAATCAGGTGCATCTAATCTGCACAAAACCCCGATTTAGTGCATCTGGTGTGCACAAAATCGCATCAAGTGCGCCAAGTATGCGCAAGAATCCTAATCAGGTGCACATGGAGCACGAAAACATACATCGAATATCAGACTCGAATCACAGTACGAAAATGGATAAAAACTAGGTCGAAGCATATATCAAAATAATGTGTAACCCATATGCACGAAATCAAATCAAAATCACAAAAGGTATTAAAACTAAATCAAGTGCACTGGGTATGTACTAAACAACATCAATACAACCGGTATATGAAACACAACTAGAATGTAATGAAGGTACACACATGTAATACCAATCGTAAAACGAATTCCTCAAAATGCCAAAATCCAATAACAGAAAATATGAAATTCAAATCACTAAATCACAATCGTAAGCACGATCGTCAATGTCCGCCTCTTTCCTCTGATGTCGGTTGCTTCGAACTCGTCTCTTCGTAGCTGTGCTGACTGCGCTACCAACGGCAATACTCATATTTAGAGTCTCCCACATAGTCGATCCCTTCACCTGATATCCGGACTACATTAAACTTTTCGATCGATCCATCAAAATCCCATAATTCCCCGAGAGCTCAACACTCAAGTACAGTTTAAAAATATCCGGTACATACCCCAGCATCGATGATCCAGCTGTAGAAGGGCAAACCCAAGCCTCACTAATGGCACTGCGAAACTGCCGTAAACCCTAAGGTTCAAGGGCGTTCTCGTGGTCATTATGTCGAGTTAGGGTTTCATTCTTCTAGAGGGTCCATCGAAATACCTGCATGTTCTTCCGAATACTTTAAACTTAGGAAAATGGTTTTCTGATAATCGTTCGAACCCTTTAACTTCATCCGGACGGCATGTGAATACCCTTCGTCCGCACGCTAAGCAATGCTTCAATCCTCAAGAATAACCAATACTCTAATGGTTATCGCATTCGAGCCGCAGCTTCCTCTGTCCGTGCGCCCGTGGTAACAGAAACCACCATTCGACATTGACGAAGATAGATCAAAAGAACGAATGGAATACGGTGCAAACAATATAAATCCTAGGGCTCCTTAAGCAGAGTAGCGTATCGTAAGTATGCCGCGGACCATACCCACGGTACGTTACTCTACCTAAATCGCCTACTCCATCAACCAAGGGTCACCTAGACTTATACAAGGTTAAACCTAGCGCTCTGATACCAACTTTGTCACGACCCGAAAGTACGGAACGTGACCGGCACTTAGATTACGAAGCGTCTAGAGGCGCCACGTAACCTAAGTAAGCCGAAGCCCAGAAATCTAAACCATAAGAGAAGAAAAAGAAGAAAAGAAAAGAAAACAAGTATAAAAACATCAGCAAATTTTATCAAAAATTTCGGCAGAGTCTCCTCTGTAAAAACTGGCCCCAAACGGGTACAACAAGTATAATATACATAAACAATAAAAAGTATCCCCAAACGGGAGCTAGCATCAACGCCAACAGGCGGAAACAACCACAATAAGTACAATAATATACAACGCCAATAGGCGAGGCTCAAAACTTAAAAGAAAACAAAACCACCAGATCAGAATAATACATGCACGACTCTAAGGTCGAAATAAAAGACTGGTCCAATAACTTATCAAGTAATACAAATATGGTTGATGGAGCTTACTAGATACAAATGAAAGAATAAAAGTACAATGGTGGTTCGGATACAAGTGAACCAACCTACCGCGCAAATCACCCTGAAAGAATAGATGTGCCAGCAAGCTGCCAGGGAAACCTGTACATCGAACCTGTAATAAAATTTGGCACAACGGGGGTGAGTTGCCAACTCGTGAGTAGAAGACATCTACGAAAAGAAATCGACTGCACGACGCTATCCTAGGTCATAATAATACACTACTATATCTCAATCATCTAGAATAGCAGGGTAATACTACGTGTAAGTGCAAATACTCCGTGTCGTGTCAGTGCCTCATATGGTACTCTGTCATATGAAATGAAATGCATGCACCATGAATGTAAAGTAACAAATCCTGAAATCCAGATATATATGTATAAGAACTCTTTAGCTGTTATCATAGTAAAGTGTGTATAAGCATCTGAAATCTCAACAATGAAATCCATGGAAATCCGTGTCAAGCATCGACACAACACATGTAACCTCAAGTCTCAATATGTCGGGCTCCGTCAGTCCGGATCGGCCCATATCATCAAATCCCACGACAACGGTCGGTATCCTCCAGATATCCGCCGCGCCAGACATCACCGGTAGGTAGTCTTCCCCTGCCAGGCTCATCGTCTACAACTCGATCTTCTTGCCCCGGGGTACCATACCGGGCCCACCATGTACCCGAGACGGTTCATCCACTCCTCGAATCGGGTCTCGAAATCCAACAGAAAACATGAAATCTCATGGTGGACGACACATACATCACGAGAAAACCGCATCTTATTTTAAAAAGAGAAGAGGAGAGAGAGAGAAGTTTTATATATTTTTGCGGTTTTCCCCAAAAATCCAGAAATCTCATAGAAATCCAAATCTCAAAATCATGAGTAAGTATATGATAAGTGTCGGCATATGCCCATACTACTGTGCGATAACATGAAAATATGAATGCATGAATGTCTAAGTAATAAATATCATGTCTTATACTAACATCAGAGAGTGATCACAATATTATATCGGTTTAGTTGTTAACTGATTCTATCAATAAAAGATAATATGATCTAAAGTGTACGTGACATAGCAATTACCGATGATGATGTGTGTGAGCCGGCAAATAAGTGTGCGTGGAATATGCACATCATCGGTAATGGTGCTGGTGTCCTAACAGGTAAAGTTTATACTGATTATAGCAACATATAAAAGAACATGCACCATGATGATTACAGTATGAATGTAAATACAGGTGTGCATTATCCACTCCTCTGCGAGATACGAGTACAACTACCACTATGTGAGTCGAACCTAAACCAGTGTCCATCTAACATCCTAAGGAACTAGACCTGATAGACGAGTCAGTAAGAAACTAGAGTCTACCTAAGTTCTAAATCAATATCTCTAATAGTCGGCGATCCTGCCTCAATAGCGTCACGTAGGTAGTACGGCTTCCTCGAATCAAGAGTGCGGATCAATCATCAAATCTAAGCCTCGTACGGTAAAATCCATCGTACGGCATCCCAATATCGGGGTACGGTCAAGTATCTCCTAGGTGTCTCCTCATTCGTATAATGTCATCATCAACACATCTCATGATCAAGGTGCTAAACTGTGATCGCATACATCAATCATATATCGTTGCCATCATGATAAGCATCATTAGTTTATCCACAGAAATATCATGTCATATGTGTAATATTGTGACTAAATCATACCGATATCTTATCGTCATCAAGTCACACCTATACGATATCGACATCAGGTCACACCTATATGATGTCTTAATCAAGTCATACATATATCATATCGTGATCAGTCACAAGCTACAGCCCAAGTACTATTTTAGCATCCCATGTACCTCAATATCACCACCACTCTTTATAATTTATATGTTCATGTTCATTATCTCATTCTCTAATGATCCGCTAACACTTTAATACGACTGTATAGTCAAGAATCACGGCATCAAGCCCAGTTATACTATTTCATCATGCCTCAAATATCATATCGCATCAATGAATCCCATATACGTGTTGTGTATATATATATATACACGTATACCTAGTTTTATATATATATACACATATACGTATACTCCATGTCGAGTTTTAGTGTGTGCGTGTGTGTTTCTATCAGAAACCTACGAACCTTTCCCAAAGTATTCATCCTCAGGTATGGTTTTCCTAAATCAGTCTAGTCCCGCCTAGGGTCATTACTAGGGTCCTGCTCAGTAAGAATCTAGGGTCACATCGGGTTTCCTAATGTCAATAAGTACTATTCCTATTCTACGTTGCGGGGGTGCTAAACGCCATCCACCCGACTTCCCCCCGTAGATATACATCTACTCACCTGGTCCATGTCTGCCGAAGACGGTGTCGCCATCCTCCTCTTCATCGCCCGCAGTCTACATGAGGGTACCTAAACGCAAACATATAAATAGTATCGTAAACCGAATCACATACATCAGTCAAAACGATGCAAGGAACCAGCATAGGTTAAAACCTATGTCCCGTTCATGCAAAAAAACCGAATATCGCTCGATATCGGCGTACAAACTCCGATGGATCGAGATAAACATTAACAATTAACTCGTAGTTTTAAAACACATTACTTATATTATAAAACATGATTAAATCCATCGAAACCCTAAAATCCATCAAACCGTCTAATTTCATAAAACCCGAAAATGCCAATTTACCGTTTTTCATCAAAACTTGACATTTAAATGAAACTAATGGTCATAAAACTCATTAAATAGCATTACTAGACTATACAAACCATTACTATATTTTTATTACACAATTTTGCATTTATTTGAAATTTCTAGTTTGCAACTTTTAACAATTTTAACATTTTTCAAGCAAAATACCACAATTCCACCACAAAACATGATTTTGCATGAATTAATGTATTAAACCACAATTCATGATGATAATGATTTAATGAAACCATAAATTATATTTTTAATCTCATTTATTTAGGAATTTTCAAAATCTAGTTTACAAAATAATAGCATTTTATTAGTATTTTCCAATTCTCAAAGTAATCTAGTGATCAAACTAAGTTTTTCTTTCCATTTACATGCTAATACTCTCACTAAAACTACAATCTAATAATAGCAACTTTAATTGGAATTTTATATTACCCACAAACACATTTTAGAAAAATCTAGTTAGCTAATTTCCTTATTTAAAACAATTTTAAATGAAAATTTTTCAATTTAACAACCATGCAATATTTTCCAATTCTAAAAGTTTTAAACTAACTATTATAACCCTAATTAATTATTAAAAACCATAACTTGAATTTACAACCCTAACTTGCATTTTTTTTTAAAAAACATAGAATTAATTCATTAAATCTAATTAAGCTTAAATGATCATCTAATAACAATAAATCAAAAGAAAGAAAATTATACCTCCAAAATGTGAAATCCAAACAAGAAATGAGCCTCCAAAATACATGCTTTCCCACTCCAAAATCCATATAAAAAAGGGTAGAGAATAAAGGGTATGAAGAGATTATGATTTTGTGGAATTTTAATTGAATTTTTGAAGTATTTTTGATGAATTTTGAACAAAAAAGAAGTGGGAAATGGGGGGTTGGGGCTGCCATGGTTGAGGCCGGCCATTGTATGAGAGAGAGGGAGCAAGAGAAAAGAGTGAAGAAAAGTGTGGAAGTTTCAAGAAAAGAATCATCATTTAAAGTCTTTTCATGCTTTTAATTATTTATTTATTTATTCCTTCACTATAGCAAGTCAAGAAAACTCTAGAAAATAGCAAAAATTTGCAAATAATTTTTGCATGATACATACTAAATTCTAACATGCCATGGTTCATTTTTACAAATTAAAACCATTTAAATTTGTAATTTACACTAATTTAGTGTAAAAATAAAGCTTATGTTAATATTTAAAATAATTAATTTAGGAAATTTTTTTAATTAAACTAAAAATTTATAAGTGGCTAAATAAACACTATTTACTAGTAATTACATAATTAAATAGGTATTTTTGAATTTATAATGAAAAACAATTGCGGTTTGATTTTACGAAAAATACATTTTGCTTTACCGAAAATCATAAAATTCACTTAAACAATTTTATTCATTTAATTATTTATTTAATTATTTTTAAAACGTTACAGTTTCATTCTTCTAGAAGGTCCATAGAATTGCCTGCATGTCCTTCCGAATACTTTAAACTTGGAATAATAGGTTTCTGACATTCGATCGTCTCTGTCGACTCTCAACGTCTCCGCGTAAAGTCGTCTCTAGCTGGAATCAATCTATCTGATGACCTCGCAACGGCGTAGCGAACGAACCACATGTCCTAGTCATTCATCCCCGGGTGTCTAGCGACCTTTTATCATCTCTTAGTACAACTCGTACTGCAATAGCTCCAACATCTGGGGCGATATCTCGTCGTTCGCAGCAATAACTGGCTCACTCGTCTGCACGCTGAACAATACCTCAATTATCATGAATAAGCAATGCGCTAACGGTCATCAAAAATTTGGCTGGCCTCAGCCGGTGGCCTAATCCTCTGGTACTGATCGGCACGTCCGAGAAATCTCGTAAAGGCGATCCGCCAAACGCTCGTGGCGCGAAAACACAGTAAAATGACACATCTCAGCAATCGTGTGTCGCCGGAATTACGCCCTGGTCAGTCCTCGTTCGTGACGAGCTCGTGCTGACCGCAACTCTAGCCGTAGCTCTCCCTGCCCGTAATCGTGGCAGCAAAACCATGACTGGTACCGATGAGGCTAGATCAGGAATGAATATGATACTGAGCAAAGAAATTTATATCCTAAGGCTCCTTAAGTGGAGTAGCGTATCGTAAGTATGCCGCGGAACATACCCACGGTACGTCACTCTACTTTAGTCACCTATTCCATCAACCAAGGGTCATCCTACGCTCCGAAGGTAAAACCTAACGCTCTGATACCAACTTTGTCACGCCCCGAAAGTACGGAACATGACCGACACTTAAACTACGAAACGTCTCGAGGCGTATGTAATCTAAGTAAGCCGAAAACCCAGAAATCCAAACCAAGAAAAGTAGTAGAGTGAAGGAAAACAAATTTAAAATCGAGTAGTTTTAATAGCATAAGCCGAATTATGCGGTTTTAAAAACATCAAATATTTACTGAAAATTTCGGCAGAGTCTCCTTTGTAAATACTGGCTCCCAAATGGGATACAACATGAATAGTATACGAAATCAATAAAAGGCATCCCCAAGCGGGAGCTAGCGCTTCGTCAATCGACGGTCACAACCACACAAGCAATATAATATACAACGCCAAGGGCGAGGATCAAAACTCAAAAGGAAACTCAAAACATCAAGAAATCCACAGAAATACAACGCGTGACTCTAAGGTCGAAAGAATAACATCACCGGTCTCTATCTCAAAAATAAATACATGTTTGGTTGATGGAATTTACTAGATACTGTAGGGTTCCTAGGCACACAAAGGAGGTTCCACAAGGCATCAACCATTCCAAATTCAAAAATTTCCGGTGCCGAGAAACCCTAATGCGATCGTTGACTAGAGTTTAAGGCGATAACAATGCAAGTAAACAACTTTACTCTAAAGTGAACGGAAAATACAACCTTTGTAGATCCGGTCCTCCACCTCCATAGCTCCGTGACGCTGTCCCTTCGCTGCGATCATCGGATCTCGGACTCTAGTGTTGATTTCATCGGAGAAATGATCGGGCTAGGTCGTCGACTTCGATGCCGAAGATGATCTACGTCGAGGCAACTCAAGATCAAGCTCCAACTTCACCAAGTCATGAAACTTATGAAGAAAACACCCTATACTACTTGGCAAGAGGTAGAGGATGAAGAAATAGGAAGTGGGTTCACTTTAGAATTGGATTTCTCACTCTTTTTACCAAGACACCATTGAAGCTAGAATGGTTTCTTCTTCTTGAAGAAGAAGAAGAAGAAGAAAAAGAATATGATAAGAATAATGAATAAATGGAAATAATGTCATTCTTATCATTTTAGCAACCATGGTTAAGTGTAGAGGATGAACTAGGGTTTAGTTAAAGGGTTAGGGTTTAGGAAAGAAACAAAATGGCTTTGACTTTCAAAGCTTCATGAAGCTTCAAGTGAAATTCAAATAAAGTCACCATTTTATTTCTCACCAAAAAGAATAAATAAATAAATGAATAAGTAAATAAAGCAAATGAAATGAAACCCTAACCATTTACTAAACATGATTTAATTCAAACATACACCCAAGTTTGCATGTATCATCAAACATGATACAATCTTGTGCACAAAAATATATCACATATACAATGTGCACAACAAGTGAGAAAATCCAATTTAAGTGAACCAATACTAGTTAAGGCAAAGTAATATATCAAATATATAATTATACATTAAATCATTAAATCATCACTTGATTTAACGATCCGGTCATATCGCATATGACCGACTAATATCCAATGTATCGACTTATCGAATCAATCCTCGGTTCGATAACTAGGTTATATCACATACAACCAATCGATACATTCATCGCGAGAATAGAATACGGTATCACATACATGCATTATTCTTGGTCCCGCACATATCTCATATGCGCTCCTATTTCGTTTCGCTTGAGTCAGGAAACCTCTGTGTAGGACTCTAAAGACTCGTCAATACGCCGGCAGCAGATGATGATCATATCAAGCACCCACAAGCCGCAAGCGGTCTGCTAAACGTAACGGCCACCCGGGTATTGAGCGATTAGAAGATCAACGAGCAAGCCCGATCACACTCCGGTGAATCCAACCAGTAACACTTACCGTACAGTCTGGTCTGTTCGTCTGATATGTCGCATATCTCGCCTAAGGGTGGTAAACATCAGACCACAGTAGCTCGATAAGTCATGTCGATATGAGGTCTATAACAGTTCGAGAAACTACTGGTAACACTTACCAGTAAGTCTTAGCAACCCTGGCCAGGGATTTCCGGTTATCGCCAATCGAACACAGCACAACATCAACTCCCTATACCGGGAGAGACGAATCCCCTCCTATCGCTCATTGCCGCCATGCGATTCGGTTCTGTACCCAAAAGACACCATTTTGCACGCCCTCTTGGACGTGGTAAGGTAGAAATCAAAGCACAGTGGGAATCACACAAGACTCTATGACGATCTCGGGTAAACAGACTACTCTGTACCAGTGTCACCAGAGAACTGCCATCTGACGTAAGGTATAATACCATCTTTGAGTTCTCGGCGAGTCCGTCCAGTATACCCAGTCTCCACTGAGCACCCGTATATCATCTCTGATGTCAAACACCAATGGATATGGGATCATCCATCGCCCATCTGTATGGGTCGAGAAGGTATACGCTAGTCTACTCTGGTATATCGATGCCCCGTCTCGATACACCCACGACTAGGGACCTTGAAGGATGTACTTGTAGACTACCATGTCCCCACAAGTATGATCCGCATCATAGTCCAGGTAGTCAAGTACACATCCTAAGGGCTTTACCAACATGTAACAGAGAGACAATCAGTATACACGTTAAGGCAAAGAGTAACCGGATAGCATATTATCATGTCGAGCAAGAAAGTCCTCCCTATATATGTCCCAGCATCCACTACAATATATATCCTATGTACAGTAATGGCCTCTAGGGCATACATATAACTAACAATCTCCCACTTGCACTAGGGCCATCTGTAGCAGTGGTTGTAGTATCTCATACTCAACCATCCCATAAAAGTCTCTCTCTGGGAAAAAGCCTTTGTGATTGGATCCGCCGTGTTGTCCTCTGAGTCTACTCTCCTAACCTTGATCTCCTTGGAGATCAGCCATCTCCATGATCAGGTGATACTGCCTTAGAATATGTCTGGATCACTGAGGGGACGGACGTTCCTTGGCATAAGCCACAACTCCATTGTCACACAATGGGAGGAACTAAGTTCATTTCATGAACAAATATACATCCAGACTGCCACTTTGGTAGCATCTTAAGTAGCGATGTATCCAGCTTTTATCGTCTAGTATGCCACGGTATCTAGCTTGGAACTCTTCCAACATACCGTCCCTTTACTGAGGGTAAAGACAATGCCTGTGACTGACTTTCAGTCGTCCTTATCACCCTGGAACCCTTCCAGTGATTCTCCCCAGGACCAATTGATACCATCTCACTACAATTAGTGAGTATCTTAATATCCAATTAGATCTATCTCATAGATCCAAAACCCAGGATTTAGTAGGTATCACTTTGATCCTATACGGAGAATCAATGTGATAAGCGGAGATTGACCGAGCGTAGCATAGGAAACTCCTTCCCTATCAAGAGTATGTCATCCACGTACTCTACGAGGATCACTACCATACTCCCTACTACCTTTTTCTATATACTAGGTTTATCTACCATTTTGATGATGTCAAACTGTTTGACTAACTCATCAAAATAGATGTTCCAACTCCGCGATGCCTGCTTCATCACATAAAACATCTTGCACACGTTTCCGCTGCTCCCACTATTTACGAAGCCCTCTGGCTGTGTACTTATAGACGTTCTCTTCTAAAACATCATTTAGAAAAGCAGTCATGGCACCCAACCGCCAGATATCGTAGTCATGGTATGTAGCCGTGGCAAGTAGGATCTGGATGGACTTAAGCATAGCCACTGGAAAAAGGTTTCATCATTATCCACGCCTGGTCGATGACGAAAACCTTTAACAAGTCTAGCTTTGAAAGTCTCAACTTTTCCATGTACACCAAGTAATCTTCTCAAGATATACTTGCTCCTGATGGGGATTTAACCCTTCAGATAAAGCAACTAAAGTCCATACTTTGTTGGTGTATAAGGATTCCATCTCAGATTGATTAACATCCAGCCATTCTTACAGAGTCACACTCCTGATGGTCAGCTCGAAACTAGTTGGGTCATCATCTCATGATGCAATTCTCGCTCCCTCTGTCATAGAGAAACCAAAGTAACTCTCAGGTAGGTGAGGAACCTTACTAGATCGGCGGAGAGGCTGAGGTTCGTTGGAATCTACTGAATCCTTTGGTTCTATCAAATCATCAGCTGCAGTTTGTATAGCTGGAACATTTCTAGTTCTACATAACAGACCTTGCCTCGAGCTTGTCCGTATTTTGCTTTTAGACACAGGCCGGACAACCCCAAATCTTAACCAACTTAAGATATAGGCTCTTCCCTTTCCAAATTACATATGAAGCGGTAGGCAACTGATTTGATTGGAACCCTATTCAATAGGTATGCAACTTCATAAGTGCATAACTCCCAAAAGGAAATAGGTAACTCAGTAGTACTCATCATAGAGCACACCTTATTATATAGGGTGTGATTGCTCTGCCCCGATATACCATCGTGCTATGGTGTATACGGAGGAGTAATGCTGAGAGAGAATCTCATTCTCCTTTAGAATAATCCAGGATTTCCGTGCTCAAGTATTCTCCTCCCTGATCACATCAAAGGACATAATACTTCTACCCATATTTTGGTTCTCTACTTCTAACTTATATTCTGTGAATATCTCAAAAGGTTCGGACTTGTGTTTCAACAGGAACATATGTCTGAATCTTGAGAGATTATCAGAGAATGTAATGAAGTAACAAGAACCGGTCTTGGTATGTGTAGACAGGGGACCTTCATACATCAACATGTATCATCCCAAGAGTTCAACTAACTCATTCTCTGCTTCCAGTAAACAGAGCTATGGTCATTTTATCTTTGTGACATGACTGGCAAGTTTCATAAGATGTAAATTCAAACTGATTTAAATATGCATCTAAATGTAACTTTAGCTAGTCGGGTCACATTGATCTGACCTAGTCTACAATACCTCAAGAAGGAATCGTTCAATTCTGAACACTTCCTCTTGTGTGTGTTCTATATACTAAGAACTGTAGTTTGATTTAGAACATCAATGCTTTTAGATAACGTTCCTGAACCGATCAACTTTTGATATAGGAAATGTTCAAAATATTATCCAACAATACAAAATTATATCCTTTTTTAATAAATAAAGAGACTGATATGATTTTGTATATCAAGTTCGGTATCTAATAGCATTCGTTCAGAATCAATGTATTAGTAATACAGGGTGACAGTGACCAACAGATTTGGCTGCAACACATGCACCGTTTTCTGCCTCATGAAACTTATTACCCGTTCTCAGTTCTCTACCTTTCTGTAGCCCATGTAACAAATTACATATGCGGGATCCTGATCCGGTATCACATACCCAGGACGTAAAGAATACTGAGAAACAGTTCTGTGTAATGAACGCACCCGAAGAAGATGCATCATCATGCACTTTCTTCGTTTGGGCGGCAAAGGAATCCTGGTAATCCCCAATTTCCTGCTCTGTCTTATAACAATTATAAGTTGGAGCAGGACCAACGTTCCCCAGCTCAGTATAACAAGCTGGTTCGGTCAATTCACCCGTATTATTATCTTGATTAAGGCGTGACATGGTCGCTACCTGGAGAGAGAGAGAAGAAAACACTCAGCGTGCGCTCTTACAAGATCAGATTGGTTATTATTTTATCTAATCAAGATGGCTCCCACTATTTTTATCAAATCTTCCTTCAAACCCTAAAAGGAAATACTAGCCGGGATTAATTACACGCTACAAGTTCACCAATCTTTCAGCCAGGCCAGTGTCGGTACTTTGAGGGAGGTCCCCCATGCTTTCGCACGAACCTAATTAATGTAAACCTCGTTTTCCCAGAGGCGTAACCCCGTTGACACCTTTCTAGACACCTACTTGATCGGCTAATTGTAATATGTAAAACTCTCCCAGGAGTAACAATTACTCGCAGCGGGTATCGGGATCCAACTATCTCATAGAAGGTATGCAAACTCATTGCAAATTTCAACACTTGAAATTCCCGATAATATTTTGCCCCTAGCAGCTATATGACCTTAACATAGTCAACAAATCATAAGTGCTAGTCAAGTTCAACCCATCATTTCCTGATTGAATTAAACCCACCCGCACGACCCTTAACATAGTCAACAAAGTCGCTCGACTACCCTAATCCAATCGCATCATATGCTTATACAGATAAGCACTAATTAGCTACCGCACACTACGCCTTAACATAGTCAACAAACGTAGCACGAATACTAACTAGTACTTATCTGAAATGACGGAGGGCTACGACAGGTTTTTCTGAAAACCAATTGCGTAATGAACTTGATATCGTTGTAGAATCAAATGATTTTAAAATGGAGTGTTTTTGAGGCTTTTCTAGTTTTGCTAAAGGGGTCACTCCCGGTGAAGGAATCGTCGGCCCTTTCCTCGTCGAATGAGGTGCGGGATATATCATATATATCACTGTGCAAAGCAGAAACTATAGAAGGAATCAAAAAACAAACCGAGTGTGTAGCATCTGCCAGTTATTGCTAAAGGAGTCACTCCCGGTGAAGGGATCTCGTTCCTTTCCTTATCGAATAAGGTGCAGGATGTTCTACAAGAAACAGCGCGATGCAAAGCAAGAACTGTAGCTACCTGTTTTTGAAAATTCGATTCCACAACATCTTAGGTTTATTTTCTTTCATTAATCACGTTAATGAAGTCCCATCATTTAAGTTACCTAAACATCACAGATAAATACGACGTACACTTATGCCATCCGCATTCGCCTCGATGTCCCCTCGTGCACCATTAGGTTAGGTAACTAACGGCAGAGCGGGGCAGGGCTAGCGCGGGTGTAAAACATAAGGAACGTCTATATAATATATCATATATACTATATACAGTATTTATCACAGAACATCAAATGATCACATCACAGATATCGCAGCAGAAGAATCATATGAAACATTGGATATACTAGGACGTCCGTGTTTTCAATACGAGCCAGTATAAAACACGGATTCCACGGTCGCGATGAATAGCCAAACCCACACCCCTAGACCCCTACGAGAGCGGCAAGCAACCCTACCAATTTTAGAGTTAGGAGACCCGGACTCGACTTATCGAGTTGGTCTCCTACTGGACTCCAGAACCCGGTTACTTGTGCCCTCCTCCTTGGGTCTATCCTAGTGCGGAAAAGTAAATAATATACATCAACGGTGACAGCTTCCGCTACCTGGAAGTGCCCCAATAAAAGAATATTATATACAAGGTTTTACATGAATGAAAATGAAAAACACTCATCTCACATAAAAACACCCCGGCTATTCAAACACGACGATCCAATATAACATATCCAGCAACACATAACATCACATATCATCAACGTATGTAAACATGCGTATCCCAATTGTCGTTGACATATAGCAACGAAACCGGCGATATCACATGTTACACTTACGGTCACAGAAAAGAAAGTGTAAAACTACAACAGTTGGAATCCGCAACTTTTTTAGACATCGCATGCCTAAACCAATGAATTCCTTAGACATCACATGCCTAACGATTATAAACCCCGCATTTTAGTCTCATTATCGAAAACTCTTTTCAATATTAAGTCGGGCAATTCAACAAGATTCCCGAAATCCTGATCGAATGCTCGTCACAAACTTCAGTAGACGGCCGCACCCCCGATGCCGTCGACGAAGTGCACCAAGGCGGAACACCGCTGCCGCGAGCACCCGAACAGATGCTTTCAGCGATGGGGTTCTCCTACAGTCACTTGGTCGGGGCTATGGGGCGTGGCTATCTATTAAGTTTACCGGCGACTACCCGCGTACGCTACGTGATTGCGACGGACTTTTGATCGCATCAAAATTCCGTGGCAACCGATCAAGTGAGACTAAGGTGCTATGTTTATAACATTCATATCAGTTATCTCATAACTGCTTGTGAATTCCAACTATTGTATCACATTCCAGATAAATAGAAAATGTTAAACTTTCCGATCGAACAATCAAAAACCCAAGTTTTCCCGAAACAGATCAACACATGATATAAGTTTAAAAACATCCAGTTCATGCCTCAGTACCAACAGTCCAGCCGTAGAAGGGTCAAGCCAACGCCTCACATGTGGCATGCCGTACTGCCCCAAACCCTAAGGTTCAAAGGGCAGTTCAAGACTGTCACATAATCGAGTTAAGGTTTGTTGTCTTCTAGAGGGACCATCGCGTTACTTGCACTACTTAGAACGTTCTTAAACGACGGAAAAATCCAAGACTTGGAAATTTCCCGGCAGGGGAAAAATTGGGTATTTATATCCGGTCGAACTTTTTAACATATTCTAAAATTATCTAGAAAAACACATAGACGAAATTAAATAAACCGATCGAATAATCGAATCCCCAAAACAACCCCAGAAAACTCAACTTTTGAGTAAAGATTAAAATTACCCATAAAATTCAGGAGTCAAATAGAAACATTACTGTGCAAATTTTGGTCAACGATGCAACAGAATGGCCGCGGAACCGCCGCGCCACGTGGGGTAAGGCCGCGGTTCCGCGGCGGCTTGATGGAATTAGAACCTCATTTTGCACATTAATTCTTATAAAACTCTTCTTATTTTTCTGCATATTTTTAATCATGAAAAATCCACAGTTTCAAAAATTGTACAGAGAAGGGGTCGGATTAGGGTTTCGGGTTCGTTCGAGTTTCTAACTTCGTCTACTCATCGCCTAAGGCTCTAGCTAGGCTCTGATACCACTGTAGGGTTCCTAGGCACACAAAGGAGGTTCCACAAGGCATCAACCATGCCAAATTCAAAAATTTCCGGTGCCGAGAAACCCTAATGCGATCGTTGACTAGAGTTTAAGGCGATAACAATGCAAGTAAACAACTTTACTCTAAAGTGAACGGAAAATACAACCTTTGTAGATCCGGTCCTCCACCTCCATAGATCCGTGACGCTGTCCCTTCGCTGCGATCATCGGATCTCGGACTCTAGTGTTGATGTCGTCGGAGAAATGATCGGGCTAGGTCGTCGACTTCGATGCCGAAGATGATCTATGTCGAGGCAACTCAAGATCAAGCTCCAACTTCACCAAGTCATGAAACTTGTGAAGAAAACACCCTATACTACTTGGAAAGAGGTAGAGGATGAAGAAATAGGAAGTGGGTTCACTTTAGAATTGGATTTCTCACTCTTTTTACCAAGGCACCATTGAAGCTAGAATGGTTTCTTCTTCTTGAAGAAGAAGAAGAAGGAGAAAAAGAATATGATAAGAATAATGAATAAATGGAAATAATGTCATTCTTATCATTTTAGCAACCATGGTTAAGTGTAGAGAATGAACCAGGGTTTAGTTAAAGGGTTAGGGTTTAGGAAAGAAACAAAATGGCTTTGACTTTCAAAGCTTCATGAAGCTTCAAGTGAAATCCAAATAAAGTCACCATTTTATTTCTCACCAAAAAGAATAAATAAATAAATGAATAAGTAAATAAAGCAAATGAAATGAAACCCTAACCATTTACTAAACATGGTTTAATTCAAACATACACCCAAGTTTGCATGTATCATCAAACATGATACAATCTTGTGCACAAAAATATATCACATATACAATGTGCACAACAAGTGAGAAAATCCAATTTAAGTGAACCAATACTATTTAATGCAAAGTAATATATCAAATATATAATTATATATTAAATCATTAAATCAACACTTGATTTAACGATCCGGTCATATCGTATATGACCGACTAATATCCAATGTATCGACTTATCGAATCAATCCTCGGTTCGATAACTAGGTTATATCACATACAACCAATCGATACATTCATCGCGAGAATAGAATACGGTATCACATACACTCATTATTCTCGGTCTCGCACATATCTCATATGCGCTCCAATTTCGTTTCGCTTTAGCCAGGAAACCTCTGTATAGGACTCTAAAGACTCGTCAATACGCCGGCAGCAGATGATGATCATATCAAGCACCCACAAGCCGCAAGCGGTCTGCTAAACGTAACGGCCACCCGGGTATTGAGCGATCAGAAGATCAACGAGCAAGCCCGATCACACTCCTGTGAATCCAACCAGTAACACTTACCGTACAGTCCGGTCTGTTCGTCTGATATGTCGCATATCTCGCCTAGGGGTGGTAAACGTCAGACCCCAGTAGCTCGATAAGTCCTGTCGATATGAGGTCTATAACAGTTCGAGAAACTACTGGTAACACTTACCAGTATATCTCAGCAACCCTGGCCAGGGATTTCCGGTTATAGCCAATCGAACACAGCGCAACATCAACTCCCTATACTGGGATAGACGAATCCCCTCCTATCGCTCATTGCCTCCATGCGATTCGGGACTGTACCCAAAAGCCATCGTTTTGCATGCCCTCTTGGACATGGTAAGGTGGAAATCAAAGCGCAGTGGGAATCACACAAGACTCTATGACAATCTCGGGTCAACAGACTACTCTGTACCAGTATCACCAGAGAACTGCCATCTGACGTAAGGTATAATACCATCTGGGAGTTCTCGGCGAGTCCGTCCAGGGTACCTAGTCTCCACTGAGCACCCGTATATCATCTCTGATGTCAAACACCAATGGATATGGGATCATCCATCGCCCATCTGTATGGGTCGAGAAGGTATACGCTAGTCTACTCTGGTATATCGATGCCCCGTCTCGATACACCCACGACTAGGGATCTTGAAGGATGTACTTGTAGACTACCATGTCCCCACTAGTATGATCGGCATCATAGTCCAGGTAGTCAAGTACATATCCTAAGGGCTTTACCAACATGTAACAGAGAGACAATCAGTATACACGTTAAGGCAAAGAGTAACCAGATAGCATACTATCATGTCGAGCAAGAAAGTCCTCCCTATATATGTCCCAGCATCCACTACAATATACATCCTATGTACAGTAATGGCCTCTAGGGCATACATATAACTAACAGATACAACTGAATAATATTATACAAGGTAATATGATAGGTACGATACCAATAAACCCACCTACTAGCAAGTCACCCGAACGAAACTGTGCCCGCAAAGCCGTAATGAAACCTGTACGGCAAACCTGCAAGAAACTGGGGCACAATGGGGGTGAGTTGCCAACTCGTGAATAGAAAAACATCTACGAATAGAAATCGCATGTATGACGCAATCCTAGGTCATACGATCATAATATATAATCCTCAAATATATAACCAGCAACCCATAACCATGGCTAGGGCAAATATCTAACCCAAGTGTAATCCTATGTGCCCGTGTCAGTGCTTCAGGTAGCAATGTATCATATGGATGATGTATGAATGCATGAAACAGAATGCATGTACTGAAGAAAATAGCTTTCATAAATCAGTGAGATTTCTGTATTTTAAAAATGAGGTACCATAAATGAAATCAGCATAAAACAGTGCCCAGCATCGACACAAAACAAGTGTCCAAATATCTCGATATCTCTGTATCACAATCTCTGTACCTCAATAACAATATCTAGGGCGACGTCAGTCCAGATCGACCCCTACCATCCATCTCAAGACCACGGCGGTATCCTCCGGATATCCGACGCGTCGGGTAAAATCACTAGTCGGTCGTGCTCCCCTGTACAGGATCAACGTCAACAACAAGATCTTCTTGCCCCGGGGTACCGCACCGGGCCCACCATATACCCGAAACGGTTCATCCATCTCCTCGAATCGGGTCTCGAAATCCATCAGCAAACTCATGGTGGACGACTCATACATCATGGGAAAACCGCACTTTTTATTTAAAAGAGAGGAAAGAAGCTTATACAAGTTTTGCGGTTTTCCCCCAAATCCAGAAAATCTCATGGAAATCCGAATCCAAATCATCAATAGCATGTAAAACCATGAATACAGGCATGAGAATCCATGAATACGGCATAACAATGAATAACAGTAGGCATGAAGTGACAAGTAATAACTACAATATCTAAGCTGGCATATAAGGTAAGTACACTAATATCATGTCAAACTACTAGCTATCAAGCTAAGTTAAGCAATAATATTCTCTAAGGTGTACGTGACATGGCAATTACCGATGAAGATGTGTGTGAGCCGGCAAGTAAGTGTACGTGGTACATACACATCATCGGTAATGGTGCTGGTGTCCTAACAGCATAATATCAAAAATGCAATATGAAATAACACGAATCGTGGGGTTTTGAAAATAAGGGCTACGATGGTTTTAAGAAAGGATACGTCTTTTGAAATATCCGTAGATCCCTTGACCTGTCTTTTAAAATACCCACGATCCACTAGTTTTGAAATAGGTAGGAGTCTAATCTATTCTAACAACTACACTAAACTATACTGCTGAACTAACAAGCTGAGCTACAGGTAAGGAAACCGCCTATCATATGAGTCGATACATATACATACCTGTATATGTATAGTCGGTGATCCCGCCTCAATAATATCATATCCGATACCATATCTATAATCAGACATCCCAAGTCAAGAGTGCGGATCAATCATCAATATATAGCTCGTACGTAAATCCGTCGTACGGCAGCCCAAATCTGGGTACGGGTCAATATGACATTCATCATACTATTCATCTGGTATTCTCTTTATCAAATATCATGATCGGGGTACTGATCTACGTCTAGTACAATACTGATACCGCCTAAGTATGCATGCACGTGTGTGAAACATTATGTCAAGGACCCGCTACAACGTCATGTCGTATCTCAAATACGAACCCTGCCATATCACCGATCTCACGGCCTCAAATCAAATCTCATCGACTCATCTCAAATCCCAAGTACTATCCTCATCATCCATGCATGTATATATGAATGTATATATGCATAGTCCCATACCCACGCATATATACATATATACACATCCCCATCTACGCATAAGAAAGTAATGTATGTAAGTCTGTGTGTGCGTATGTGGGTATAACAACTACTCTAGGGTTTCGCAACTAACCCAAAGCTAATCCATGAACACATAATTATATCATGAATAAACATTCTCGTATCATAAAACACCTTTATAAACATATATATATGAACTATACTACGGACTCCGGGGGTGCTATACGCCCTCCACCCGACTTCTCCCCGTAGATATAAATCAACTCACCTAGTCCTCGCTCGCCGGTGCCGACGTCGCCACACGCTTGCTTGTCGTCTCGAAGTCCACATGGGGTACCTACATATCATAACGCACTGTATCGCATTAAAACCAAATTCGAAATCGAAATGGCATACGAAAATCAAATCTGCACGCGTATCACGCATAGGTCAAAACCTATCGCCTACGCATACAAGAATAGCCAAACCAACCCTCGATGTCGATGTACAAACGTCAAACCATCGAGAAAACCAAAACACACTCATTTGCGCATCCACGAATACTAACTATAATATAAAATAGGTTAAAATTCACAAAAACCCCAAATTCACCTTAAAAGCCATTTTTCCGAAAATCTAGCAAGCAAAAATTATCCGTTTTAGTACAAAACTCGACGTTTAAACAAATCTAGTGGCCATAATACTTATTAAATATCTTAAATAAGTCATAACAACAATTTCCATAATTTAATCCCAATAAATTTCATTAACCCCAAAATTCTAGTTTATAATATACCCAAATTTTAACAAATTATAGCAAAAATGCACAAACAACAATTTAGCTTGGATTTTCATGAACTAAAAGCATTAAACCACTCAATATAATATTTATAATGACAGGAAAACTTAATTATATTTTAATCTAAGTATTTGATAATTTTTCAAAAACTCTAGTTAGCAAAATAGCTTAATTAGGGCATTTATAAGAAATGGTTGTAATTAACAACTAGATTAGCTTTCAACAAGGCTTAAGATGTTAATCCACATCACATATCCATGCACAATTGATCACAACCCAATTCCACAACAAAACCCTAACTCAATCAAAATCCTCACTAGAAATTTCCAACCTCTCAAATAAACCCACAATTAAACACCTAACAACTTTAATTAAGGAACTAATCCACAACCAAACCATGGGACAAAGAGTTATACCTCAAAGATCATGAGATCCCACATGCAACATGTCTCCAAAATGCTAACTTTTCACCAAGATCCATGCTAAAGAAGATGAGGGAAAATGGGTAGGAATCGGATTTGGATTTTTGCTTGATTTTTGATGGAATTTGGACATTTTTTTGAGGGGAAAAGAGGTGGGGTTTTGGGAAAATTTCTGGACAGCAGTGAGGGAAGGCTCGGCTGCAGGAATAAGAAAAGGAGAAAAGAGAGGGAGGTGGAGAAAATGATATGTAGTCAAAGTCCACTTTTTGTATCAACATTTCCTTTTCTTTTCTTTTCTTTGCTTTGCTTTATTGTGTGAAATGGGAGGCCCAAGAATGTTGGGCTGATCAAGGGGGCCGGCCAGAGCATTTTGGGGGAATGGGTGTGGGTTTTGTTTGGGTGAGAAAAAGTGATAAGTGTAGTAACCCACTTCCATTACACTAATTTTACCGAAAAAAGTCTTTTTCTTCGATATTTTCTAACACCGCTTAGCAACTTCATTTTAATTCAAAAACCACATGTTAAAATTTTGCTTAATGTAATATGATGCACAAAATTTGTTTCAACCCATTCCAGTTTGTAATTTTCCCTAATTAAATGTATTAGTGACGGCTTAAAATAATATTAAAATAATTAATTTCGGAAAAAATTTCAGAAAATTTGAAATTTCACCAGTGGCTCAATAAGCACCAAATACTAGAAATTTCATAGCTAGAATATGTATATCTAATTTTATAATATAGATATTTGTATTTTGACTTTTTACAGAAAACCCCTTTATTTTACCGATTTTTCCGAAATTTCACCGAAACGATTTTCAAAACGTTACATCACACTAGTGGGGGCTGGGTAGTCTACAAGAACATCCTTATTCAGGACCCTAGTCATAGAATTATCAAGACACGGCATCGATACTCCGGAGTAGACTAGTGTGTACGCTTCTCATCCCAGTTGGGGAGATGGTCTGTCCCACAGCCGTCAGTACGTCGTACTGGAGATAGTATGCAGGTGCTCGTTGGGTTACGGGTACACCGGACAGGACTCACAGGGAACTGTTGGTTGGTTTTATACCAGTCGTCAGTTAACAGTTCCCAGGTGACATGAGTACAGCATAGTCCGCAGACTTGACACTGCAACTTCGCCTCGAGTGTGTCCCACTGTTCTTAGATTGCTACCCTACCATGGCTCAAAGGAGTCGTGCAAACAGGTAGCAGTTGGGTGCAGTCCTGAGCACTTGGAGGCAGTGGCGGTTAAACAGGATTCGTCTCTCCTGGTATTGGGAGTTGATATCGCGTTGTGTCAGAGAGCCATTATGCAAAGTCCCTGGCCAGGGCAAGAGAGATTTGCTGGTAGGTTCCAGTAGTTTCTCAGGGTGTAATGGGCTTCAATCCGACACGACTTATACCGCTATTAGGGGACTGACGCTTGCTTCCCCCTAGGCCCGATATGTGATAGTCTTAGACACACAGACCGGACTGTATGGAGATTGTCACATCTGACTCAGTAGGAGTTCGGATGGGTTTCCTCATTGGCCTTCTTATCGACATCTACCTGCGGACCGTTACGTACAGCTAGTGCTGCTTGCGGTCTGTGGTTAAACCCACTGCCAGCGTAGTAGTCGAGTCTCTAGAGTCCCACACAGAGAGTTTTCCTACTCCAGGCGAAACGATATAGAGGTCGTATGGTTTTACGACAATGGTTCGGACGCATACGTGTGTTTACGCACGTACGACATCCGGACAGTTTTTACTACCCGGCTTTGGTTTAAGCCAGTTTCTAGTATCCGGTTATTGGATTTATACAGTCTAAAGTTTTTCCGTGTTTTCACGGATAGGAGGGGCGTTCTCGTAATTTCGCGAGAAGCTTCTAGAAGATGGTGACTTGAGGGTTAAGGTGGCATATGCATTAAATGAGTTTAGTGACTCATTTGTGTGATTCATCCATGTCATTAATGCATCATAAATGCTTAATGACTCATGGAGATGAATCACCCATTTGTATTTATGAAGCATGGTTGTTAAATCCATTATTTTCTTTTATGGATAAATAATAATGCTTCATATATATTATGATAGATCATTATCTCATTCTATTCTCTTGCTCACTTTCTCTCTCCTCAAGCTCTCTCTCTTCAAACCCTAATCCTCCCCTCTCATGTGTTGAGACCAAGGATTAGAATAGACTACTTAATCCTTAACCATTCTCTATATCACCTAGGTTACTTAAATTAGCACTTTAAGAAACCTAGTTACCTCAAGTTAGAGGTGAAGCTTGAAGTAAAGCTCTCGGGTGGATCATCTACTACATAGAGAAGGCCGGAGAGGACTTGGAGAACGGAAAGACGAAGGACACGGTTCTTTAGGTATAATCACTTATCATAGTAGTTAACACTTCTATGGTTTCTTGTTAGTTATTGTTTTAGCAAAGTTTCTCGGTTAGTCGATGTTTACGCATAAAAAAAGATCGCTTTTCATTATTCCGCCTCCCAGCAAGTCGTGGGGTTTTTTACATCGACTTACAGTGGTATCAGAGCCTCGATAAACAATAATTAACTCATCAGCAAAGTCGTATGAATTTCGAACGAAAAACGAACCGAAAAAGACATCGATATAACAAGTTTCTGTCGAATTTAATACAGCCACTAAAAATTTTTCAGGGAGCTGCAGAATAACCTACAGAGAATTGTAAGAACACTGGTGAAAAATGGGTTCCTGAATCGGCCATACAGCCGCGGAACCGCGGCCGATCCCACCGATCCGCCTCGGATCCACGGCCGAGTTGGGGCCGATTCAACCCAATTTCCTCCAGTTATTCTTCTGTGATATTTTTGTATTTTCTGGAATGTTTATTTTCTGCTCAAGTGTCAGGTGCACAGAGAAGTTTTGGGAGTAGAATCTGATATGTTTACTCGATCGAAATTATACGATGTTTTCTAATTTGATTATATCTGTGATTGTATAATGTGTTCGTAAACCTCCCCTAACTGCTAGTATGTCGGTTGGCAAGGGGTTGCACATTTCTGTAATGGTTTTTACTGTTTGTGGTTGTGAACTGTATTGGACTGTTGTGATGATTAGACGGGGTTTGAGATTGGTTGTTCTATTCATTCATTCAATGTAATTGTAATATGTTGTAATATTATTTTGCGGGGCACATCCAGGTTGCGGTTGTAGCCACCGTTGTATTATTTCATTTTACTGTTTTTGCTCCTAGGATAGACCCAAGGTGGGGTGCACAAACTACCGGGTATTTTGATGTGATTAGTAGCCTACTCACGTTGTTGATGGAGACCGCTTCACTTCGGGTATTTAGCGGGTAGTTTGCCGTACCCGTAGGGGTCTAGGGTGGGGTAATGGCTATTCATCACAACTGTGTAATCCGTCTTTTGTTGCAGGCTCTAAACAAACGCGGATTACTTGCAAATCCAATAAAGTTCATATAAGATCTGGAATGCCTATTATTGCGTCTGACGAATGTACAATATCTATATATGATAGCTATTTATACGTCACTTATGTTTTACACCCGCGATAGCCCAGCCCCCGCTCTGCCGTTAGTTAAGTAACCTAACGGGTGATGACGGGACCCAGTGGCGAATGCGGATGGCATAAGAGGACGTTGTATTTTCGTTTTTTTCTACAATGATAGGTTAATGATGGGACGCATTATTTATAATGCAAAGAAAATAAACCAAAAGATGAATCGTTGGAACAATTTAAAAGAAACCACTCGGTTATTTTAAAACAGATGATATTTTTTTAATTGCGGAGCTTTAACCACTCCTTTTAAAAAGCTATCAGGTTCCTTCGGTCATATCAAGTTCACTACATTCACGGTTTCGCCAAAACCATTCATCGCCCTCCGTCATTTCATTTGGGTATTCAGTAGTATTCAAGCTATGTATTTTGACCTAACGCCAAGGCATAGTGTTTGGTAGCTGCTGGGTATTCATTTGTCGCATAGATAGATGAGTTAGTTTGGGATAGTTGTATTATCATTTTGGCCGAACGTCAAGGATATGTACGGATGGGTTCAAATTAACAAGATAATGATGGGTAGAACTTGACATGTGACTTATGACATTTTGACCTAACGCCAAGGTGATAAGAGCATGGGGCAAAAATTTATATCGGGAATTTCTAAAGAAACTGAAATTAGCAAAGAGATGCATACCATTTGGAGTTTGATGAATGTTGGTAGGATTCCTTCAACATTATCATACGATGATATTTGGATCCCGATCCTACTATGAGTATATGTTACTCATCAGGAGATTCGTCACTTAACGATCAATGCTATAAACCAAGTAGGTGTCAAGAAAGGTGTCAGCGGGGTTACGCCCCTAGAGAAAAGTGGTTATTTAATTAAGGAACTTCACGAAAGCGTTGGAAAACCTCCCTCGAAGTACCGACACCAGCCTGGCTGAACGGTTAAGCAAGTATTGTACAGTGAGAATAGTCCTGGCTAATTCTTCTTTTATGGTTTGAGGAAGGATTCGAGAAACAGTGGGAGCCATCCAGTTTAGATAAATTAAAAACCACTCTAAACTTGCAAGAGCATCATGCTAAAGAGTTTTCTTCTCTCTCTCCTAATTGCAGCGACCCTGAAAATGACTGGACTTAAGTTACTTTTAGAGAAAAATATACTGACAGGGCCAAACTATAAAGATTGGCTGCGGAATGTCAAAATGGCTTTGACCTATGACAAATTAGGATACGTCCTCACCGCTAAGGCACCTGCAGTCCCAGGTCCCAAATCCAGTAATGCGGATAAGGAAATCCGCAAAACCTGGGAGTATGATTGCGCGAAGGCCAAGTGCATCGTGCATGCCTCGATGAACAATGAACATCAGAGGAGGCACGAGGATATGGAACTAGATGCCATATTTCTCCATACAAAGGAACTTTATGGAGAGCAATCTCGTATAGCAAGATACGAGACCTCAAAGAACTTGTTTCGAGCGAGGTTGGCCGTCGGATCATCGGTAGGAGAACATGTCCTAAAGATGATCGGCTATATAGAAGAGCTCGCGGACCTTGGGACGACTTTGGATAATGAGCTCTATACAAACCTTATTCTCCAGTCCCTTCCTTCCACCTACGCCCAGTTTATTCTGAACTTCAACATTCAAAGAAAAGAAGTTGAACTTCTGGAACTCCTTAACATGTTGAGGAGTGCAGAGGGCACCTTGCAGAAGGCAAGGGAAACACCAGCTATGTTTGTTAGCGGTGCTTCTTCTTCCGGGTCCAAGGCTAGGGCCAAAGGAAGGAAAAAGAAGGCCGCCACCAAACCTAGAGGAGGTGTAAGTAAGGTGGGATGAGTATCTATCAATCAACTCTACTTCCTGGGTATTGGATACCGGATCAGGATCTCATATTTGCAATTCATTGCAGGCACTGAGAAACTGTAGAGTGCTGAAGGATGGTGATATGACCCTGATGGTTGCTAACGGAGCTAGCATGGGAGCTGTGTCCGTAGGGGATTATCACCTGGGATTGACGAGTGGACACATTTTGGTTTTACATAACTTTTTTTGTGTACCCATCTTAACGTGTAATATCATATCTGTTTCCTTGTTATCAAATAAAGGTTATGATTTTACGTTTGTAAGTGATGTTGTTAACATCCACCTTAATCATAGTTTGATTGGGTCCGGTACACTGGATAACGGTATATATGTCTTAAACCAACTCTAAATTTTCAATGTCCAGAACACACTAAAAAGAAAGTCGCCAGATTTAAATAAAGCTTTCTTATAGCATTGTAGACTGGGTCACATCAATGAGAGAAGGTTGACTAAGTTACATAGAGAAGGATATTTGGACTCGTTCGAATATCAAACTTATGCCACTTGTCAATCGTGTCTCAAAGGAAAGATGACAAAGACTCCATTTATTGGACATGGAGTAAGAGCGAGCGAGCTCTTAGGACTCATACACAGCGATGTATGTGGTCCAATGTCTACACATGCAAGATGTGGTTTTTACTATTTCATTACTTTCACGGATGATTACTCAAGGTACGGATTCATTTATCTGATGAAACATAAATCCGAGGCTTTTGAGAAATTCCAAAAGTATAAGAATGAAGTAGAAAACCAAACCGACAAAAGTATCAAGACACTAAGATCTGATCGAGGTGGTGAATACTTGAGTGCCGAGTTCCTAGGTTACCTAAAAGAGAAAGGAATTCTCTCTCAGCTTACTCCTCCATACACTCCACAGCATAACGGTGTATCGGAGAGACGGAATCGAACCCTATTGGATATGGTACGTTCCATGATGAGTAATGCTGAGTTACTGCAATCTTTCTGGGGTTATGCGCTAGAATCAGCGGCATATCTTTTGAACATAGTTCCTACCAAGACTGTGCCTACCACTCCATATCAGATGTGGAGTGGGAAGAAACCCCATCTTCAGTATATAAAGATTTGGGGATGTCCAGCTTTTGTTAAAAAGCAGCATGTGGACAAGCTCGAGGCACGATCAGTAAAGTGTAAGTTTGTGGGATATCCAAAGAACTCCAGGGGATATCTATTCTATTACGCAGAGGAACAAAAGGTATTTGTTTCTCGTAATGCCCATTTTCTAGAACATCAGTTTTTAGAAAAGGAAACAAGTGGGAGCGAAATAGAACTGGAAGAAATTCTAGAACCATAAACTAATACTGAAAGTTTGGTAGAATAAGTAGTTCAAGAAGAACAGGACATTCCCGCACCCCTTCGCAGGAGTAGTAGACCGTCTCATCCGCCTGAGAGATACTACGGTTTTCTCATAGATGGGGATAGAGAGGATTGCATCATAGATGATGATGAACCTACTAGCTTCCAGCAGGCCATCTAGAGCGGCGACTCGGTACGATGGCTAGATGCAATGCGGACTGAAATGGAGTCCATGTACACGAACAAAGTATGGACTTTGGACTTTGCTCCATATGGGGTAAAACCCATAGGATGCAAATAGATCTTCAAGAAAAAGATTGGTGTAGATGGACAGGTGGAAACCTATAAGGCTAGACTTGTTGCAAAGGGTTTTCGTCAAAGACCTGGTTTGGACTATGATGAAACTTTTTCTCCAGTGGCTATGCTCAAATCCATTCGGGTCCTTCTTGCTATTGCTGCCTTCCATGATTATGAAATCTGTTAGATAGACGTAAAGATGGCTATTCTGAATGGAAATTTAGAAGAGTGCGTCTATATGGATCAGCCAGAGGTTTTCAATTAGAGTGGGAGCAGCGGGAAAGTATGCAAGTTGCTTAAGTCCATTTATGGACTGAAGCAGACATCGCGGAGTTGGAACATCTGTTTTGATGAAACGGTCAAAGAATATGACTTTATCAAAAATCCAGATGAACCATGTATATATAGTAAAGTTGTAGCAAGAACTGTCATATTCCTCGTCTTGTACGTTGATGACATTCTATTAATACGAAATGACATTCCTATGCTACAATCTGTCAAAGGATTCTTATCACACAAGTTCTCCATGAAAGACCTGGGTGATGCCTCTTACATTTTGGGGATCCGGATCTATCGTGATAGATCCAAAAGGATGTTGGGACTATCGCAGTCAAGGTATATCGACACTGTACTGAAAAGATTCATTATGGAAGATTCTAAGCGCGGTAATCTACCGGCTTGTCACGAAATCACCCTATCCAAAGAGATGTCTCTCAAGACTGATTTGGAAAAGGAACGCATGTCTATTATACCCTACGCTTCTGCGGTAGGCTCTATAATGTATGTGATGTTGTGCACCAGACCAGATGTAGCTTACGCTCTTAGCGTGGTGAGCCGATATCAGTCAGACCCAGGGGAGAAGCACTGGATAGTAGTAAAGAACATTCTCAAGTACCTGAGGAGGACTAAGGAGATGTTCTTGGTTTACGGCGGAAAAGACCTCAAGATGGAGGCCTTTGCTGATTCCGGCTTCCAGAGTGATAAGGACGATTCCAATCCATGTCAGGTTATGTCTTTACCCTCAATGGAGGGGCGGTGTGCTGGAAGAGTTCCAAGCAGGACACCGTTGCTGACTCGACGATGGAAGCGGAGTATATTGCTGCCTGCGATGCCGCAAAAGAAGCGGTCTGGATGAAGAAATTCCTAAAAAAACTTCTGGTGGTTCCTACCATTGTTGATCCAATACCTCTGTATTGCGACAACAACGGAGCTATAGCTTTAGCGAAGGAACCAAGGTCCCATCAGAAGTCCAGACACATCTTAAGGCGGTATCACCTGATCAGAGAGATCATTGATCGTCGGGAGATCGAGGTTCGGAGAGTTGCTACTGAAAAGAACATTGCTGATCCATTCACGAAGGCCCTACCTCAGATTCAGTTCGAGAGGCTACTCGAGATCATTGGTCTTCGATATGTCAGTACATGGCCCTAGTGCAAGTGGGAGATTGTTAGTGTATATGCCCAAGGGGCCATTATTGTATCATACTAGTTTGTATATTACTTAATGGAAGCTTGGGATATTCACATGTATATAACAGTCTTGCTAAACATTGTAGTATGCTACTTGGTTTTTCTATCTTAATATGTGAGTATACGTATTGATAGAGCTCTTAGGATCTTGCTTGACTACCAGCGTTGTGATGGCAGTCACACTAGTGGGGGCTGGGTAGTGTACAAGCACATCCTTATTCAGGTCCCTAGTCGTAGGATTATCGAGACAGGGCATCGATACTCCGGAGTAGACTAGTGTGTACGCTTCTCATCCAAGTTGGGGAGATGGTCTGTCCCACAGCCGTCAGTACGTCGTACTGGAGATAGTATGCAGGTGCTCGTTAGGTTACGGGTACACCGGACTGGACTTACAGGGAACTGTTGGTTGGTTTTATACCAGTCGTCAGTTAACAGTTCCCAAGTGACATGAGTACAGCATAGTCCGCAGACTTGACACTGCTACTTCGCCTCGAGTGTGTCCCACTGTTCTTAGATTGCTACCCTACCACGGCTCAAAGGAGTCGTGCAAATAGGTAGCAGTTGGGTGCAGTCCCGAGCACTTGGAGGCAGTGGCGGTTAGACAGGATTCGTCTCTCCCGGTATTGGGAGTTGATATCGCGCTGTGTCAGAGAGCCATTACGCAAAGTCCCTGGCCAGGGCAAGCGAGATTTGCTGGTAGGTTCCAGTAGTTTCTCAGGGTGTAATTGGCTTCACTCCGACACGACTTATACCGTTATTAGGGGACTGACGCTTGCCGCCCCCTAGGCTCGATATGCGATAGTCTTAGACGAACAGACCGGACTGTACAGAGATTGTCACATCTGACTCAGTAGGAGTTCGGATGGGTTTCCTCATCGGCCTTCTTATCGACATCTACCTGGGGACCGTTACGTACAGCTAGTGCCGCTTGCGGTCTGTGGTTAAACCCACTGCCAGCGTAGTAGTCGAGTCTCTAGAGTCCCACACAGAGAGTTTCCCTACTCCAGGCGATACGATATAGAGGTCGTATAGTTTTACGACAAGGGTTCGGACGCATACGTGTGTTTACGCACGTACGACATCCGGACAGTTTTTACTACCCGGCTTTGGTTTAAGCCAGTTTCTAGTATCCGGTTATTGGATTTATACAGTCTAAAGTTTTTCCGTGTTTTCACGGATTGGATGGGCGTTCTCGTAATTTCGAGAGAAGCTTCTAGAAGATGGTGACTTGAAGGTTAAGGTGGCATATGCATTAAATGAGATTAATGACTCATTTGTGTGATTCATCCATGTCATTAATGCATCATAAATACTTAATGACTCATAGGGATGAATCACCCATTTGTATTTATGAAGCATGGTTGTTAAATCCATTATTTTATTTTATGGATAAATAATAATGCTTCATATATATTATGATAGATCATTAACTTATTCTATTCTCTTGCTCACTTTCTCTCTCCTCAAGCTCTCTCTCTTCAAACCCTAATCCTCCCCTCTCATGTGTTGAGACCAAGGATTAGAATAGACTACTTAATCCTTAACCATTCTCTATATCACCTAGGTTACTTAGATTATCACTTTAAGAAACCTAGTTACCTAAGGTTAGAGGTGAAGCTTGAAGTAAAGCTCTCGGGTGGATCATCTACTACATAGAGAAGGCCGGAGAGGACTTGGAGAACGGAAAGACGAAGGACACGGTTCTTTAGGTATAATCACTTATCATAGTAGTAAAAACTTCTATGGTTTCTTGTTAGTTATTGTTTTAGCAATGATTCTCGGTTAGTCGATGTTTACGCATAAAACAAGATCGTTTTTCATTATTCCGCCTCCCCGCAAGTCGTGGGGTATTGTACATCGACTTACATGTTTTACACCCGTGCTAGTCCAGTCCCCGCTCTGTCGTTAGTTAAGTAACCTAACGGGTGATGACAGGACCCAGTGGCGAATACGGATGGCATATACGTAAATCATATTTTCGTTCTTTTGTTGTGTGATTAATTGATGGGACTGCGTTGATTCGGATCAATGCAAGCTAAACAAACCTATTCTGATGTTGTTGGAACATTTTTCAAAAAGGTGTTATTGTAAGGACGTTTTCTTTTGTTTTGCACAGTGGTATTCTGTTATGAATATCCAGCACCTCAGTCGACGAGGCAAGGGCCGAGATCCCTTCAACGGGAATGACCCCTTGGACAGAAGTTTGCGTCAGGGTAGTAACTTCACTATAGTCGATTACTTTTTGCTTTGCATCGTGGTATTCAGTTGGAATATCCTGCACCTCATTCTACGGGGAAAGTGCCGAGATCCCTTTACCGGGAGTGACCTCTTTAGCAAAGGTTTTCGCCACTATATTTATAAAAAGCTATCCGGTTCCTTCAACGATATTAAGATCATTACGTTAAAGGTTTTTCGCCAAAAACCATTCGTAGCCCTCCGTCATTTCAGACGGGTAGCACTTAGTATTCATGCTATGTTTGTTGACCTTCGTCAAGGCATAGTGTATGGTAGCTGCTTGTTACCTTTCTGCTGCATAGATAGATGCGTTGGTTTGGGACAGTCGTACAGCCTTGTTGACCTTCGTCAAGGGCTTGTACGGGTGGGTTCAAATTAACCTGGACAATGACGGGTAGAACTTGACATGTGACTTATGATTTGTTGACCTTCGTCAAGGTCATAAGAGCATGGGGTAAAAATCACATCGGGAGTTTCTAAAGAAACTGAAACTTGCCAGATATGCGCATACCTTCTGGAGTGTGATAACGTGAGTGGATTCCATCACGTTATCATGTGATGAAAGTTGGATCCCGATTCCCACTGATGAGTTGGTTTACTCCTCGGGTGATCTCGACTAATTCTTCTTTCAGGTTTGGAGGAAAATTTGAGGTTACAGTGGGAGGTTTCCTGATTAGATAAAGTGATAACCATTCTGATCTAGATTATAGTGCATGCAGAGTGTTTCTTTTCTCTCTCTCTTTGGCAGCGACCATGGCCCGACCCTTGACTATGACTCAGTGACCAAGTTAACCGAACCTTCTTAAAACACTGGTTTTTGGATTTTCTGAGTTGCATAACTTATTGCCACTCGTAATTTTACCCTTTTCTCCAGAACACCCCGTATTACTACGAAAATCCACTTCCATTGGATAAAACCATCATATGGTTATATACGAACTCGAAGGGACTTGTTCCAGTTCGGGGATGGATTCTGGTTCAGGAGAAATAGGAATAAGGTTTATTCAGTTGTCTTTTATCTTTACCTTCTCTCGGGTTGCGAGTGCTCCTAGGATTAGGACAGTACACCTATTACGCTTATTGGATAGTCTTCTTCCAAACCATAGGCTGGTGCCGAACGGTAGGGAGGGAAGAAAACCATTTAGCCTAAAGGGATGTACAGAAGGTAATGAATAAAGACATATAAAGGGATTTGGAGAGATGGCAAAGAAATATACGGTTATAGTTGTGAATCTGATAATGGAAGAGGCATTACTAAGAATACCCGGATATCCCTTCGAAACATTTACAAGTTTCAGTTTCACTGTGTACTGTTAAAAGAAACTGATTTCCCAATTAGTCCTTGCTCCAGGGTATGTATTTACCAGGTTTGATTCTCACATCTGTATGGTTTTACAGATGATGAGTGGGATTAAATTATTTGGAATTGGGTGATTATCCTCATTATATCGGGATTCGTTGTAATTGGTGATATTTGAGGAAATCGCCTGGGTTGTTTGCCGGACGGCAAATATTTGGTTTTGAATATCCGTTGTTATGCACAAATTTCAAATTGAGATATCTGTACGTTTATTTTTATAAAGTGAGATATAACTTTTTGAAATTATGTCTATGACATTTACCTATATCAGTGGATGGTTAGGTAAGGAGCATTAAACAGCGGTGTAATTCTTCATAACCATAGTACAGTTTTCAACTTACGACACACAGGGAATGGGTTATTAGACTCAGGGGACTTATACAGAGTATTGTATGTTGTCCATTGTCCATTAGGACAGAGGGGTTGGTACTCGTACTATATTCTGTTTACTTGTGACTTCTCTAGTTCTTAAGACATGTGTTTCATAGAAATGCAAGGTCAAGTTTTGAGAAGTTATATAAGAATAAAGTAGAGAACCAGGTATTGCAAGTATCGAGATTCTTCAAGGTGGTCGAAGATGTAGATACTTGTGTATGGTATTCAGTTGATAGTAATGGTTTTTGAGAAACTTGCTTCTCTTTCAGGTTACTCATATCTGGATGTATTCCTAAGTTGAGTAATGCCAATCGGCCTCTCTCCATTTAGTTTACATGCACTGGAGACAGATGCATGATTTGAATCTGGTTCCAATTAAATCAGTGCCTCTGTTTCTATATTGGATATAGAACGGTTCATATCTTAACGATGTTAAGGTATGGGGAGTTGTCCAGCTTATGCTTAAAACCAGACTCTGGATAACTCAAGGCACATTTCTGTAATGGCTGTTTGCGGGTTGACCCGGGCTATGACGAGGGTTGGCTTTCTACCATCTGGAAGATCAATAGTGATACTGTTCTTGACTCGCCACAGTTTTAATAAAAATGGATTTTTTTTCATAAAACAGTAGTGGGAGTATGGTAGAACTGGAAGTGATTCTAGAACCGCAAACGATTACTGGAAATTTCATAAGAACCTAAAGATTCAATTTGGATTGACATTCCATTGGCCACTCCACAGATATGGTGGGTAATCTCAGGCACTCGAGAGATACTTCGGTATGCTCAAGGACGGTGAGATAGAGGTTCTTGTTTACCCAGACTTGCCATTGCTGTTGTTCCAGACTGTGAGACCCGGCAGGAGGATGAGTATAGCGTCGTTCTAAACTAGCTTTAGAAGTGTATGTGTATATGACTCTGCCAGAGGGTTGTCGTAGTCAGTGGGAGCAGCGGAAGCATAGTGGACAAGTAGCTTATGTCTATGTATGGACTAAAGAAGATATAGCGGAGATAGATCATCTATTTCTGATATGACAGTCATAGGTTTGACTTCATCAGAATAGGGGATGGGTCTGTTAAGAAGGTAGTAGGGTGTGATATCCTGCTATTTGGATGACATACACATAGTAGGAAGTGAAATTCCTATACTACAATCGGTTATACTTTGGTTGTCACACAGTGGTTTCTCCACATAGGAATTGGATATTATATCAGACATTCTGGTTACTAGATTTATGGTTTTAGGTCTAGATTTGGGTAGTTTCCCAATCTGGGTACTTAGACAACATTCTAAAGGTGTTTTAGAATGCATGACTCCTGGCACGGTAGTGTACCTGCAGGTGATGGAGTCACCGTCTCTAAAGGTATCTTACAGACTAAAGGGGAGAGGGATGTGCATGATTGGCAGATCACTCGCTTAGGCAATTGAGTCAATCATGAGATGTTAAGTACCACACCAGATGTTGTTTTTGCAGTAGATGCAATAAGTTGATATTGATCCTATCCTGGAGAAACATTCGGAAGAAGTTTTAGAACATAAGTGGATGTTCTAGGGATATGATAACAAACAACCTCTTTCAGGAGACGGTTATCATTCCAGGCTTCCAAGGTGACCTGGATGACAGAGTGGCTATCAGAGTTATAGTTTTCCCTCTGACGAGGGGCAGTATTTTGGACAGGTGGTCCAAGAGGATACTGAGGGAGGTGTGGCGCATGATACTGATTAAATTCAGTTGATGATACAGTTTAAGAAGTTTAGATTTGGAGTTCATTTATGAACTAGGTCCCATCAAATATCCAGACATATTCTAAGACAGGTATTGCTCATTTTGGGAGATGGCTTTCTCCGCGAACTTGAGATAAAGAGAGACATAGAAAGAAACATCCGGGCGGATCCACTAACTGAGGCTATTCCTCGAACGCAATAGTTTCGCAAACGGGCTTTGTGAGACTGATTAGTAGAGGAGTTGGGTGTTCGGTATCATACGGGCTGTGAGTATGCGACATCGCAATAATTAGCCTTGAGTGCAAGTGGGAGATTGTTGGATATAGTGCCCTCAGAGTCGATTATTGGATCGCAAGCACGTGATTGCAATGATTGAGGGAGGACCTATGCTGGTAGGACAGTCTTACTCAAGATGATAGTATGCTATCTGGTTTATCTTTATCATCGTGTATTGCTTTAGGTGACATTACAGGTCACTATTGCACGTTAGTAGAGCCCTTAGGATTCTTGTTTGACTACCAGCAGTATGATGGAGATCATATATGTGAGAGTTGGGTAGTCTATAAGAACATCTTTAAAGTGGTCCATAGTCGTGGGAGTTTCGAGACTGGGCATCGATACTCCATTAGTAGACTAGTGTATACAGTCGAGACCCCGACGAGGGGCGGTGGCCTTTCTCACAAGCCATTGGTGTCTGTTGGTTCACCTAAGATGTATACAGGTGCTCATTGGGTTATGAGTACACCGGACAGGACTCGCCGGGAACATGCTAGTTGGTGTTATACCTGACGTCAGATAGCAGTTCCCTGGTAACATGTGTACAGTTTAGTTCATCGACCTGAGATCGTCATTTGTCTCGTGTGAGTTCCTACTGTGCTTTGATTACTACCCTACCACGGCTCAGAAGAGTCGTGCAAACAGGTTTTAGTTGGGTACAGTCTCGAGCCACATGGAGGCAGTGAGCGGAACAGCAGGGGTTTCGTCTCTCCCAGTATTGGGGGTGAGATCGCGCTGTGTCTAGGCGAGCCATTACACGAAGTCCTTGGCCAAGGCAGGAGATTTACTCGTAGGTATTCGCGTAGTATCTCAGGGTGTTCTGGGCTACACTCCGACACTACTTGTACCGTTTTTGGGGGTCTGACTTTTACCAACCCCCTAGGCTCGCCATGCGATGCTCATAGACGAACGGACCGGACTGTACGGATATTGTCACTGACAGGCTCAGTAGGGTGTCAGGATGAGTTCGCTCATCGACCTCCCTTTTGGTCAATACCTGGTAGCCCGTTACGTACAGCTAGTACCACTGACGTGCTAGTGGTTAAATCCACAGCCAAAGTATTGACGAGTCTTTAGAGTCCCCCACAGACAGTTTCTCAAGTTTCGGGCGAAACGTTGTAGAGGCCGTATGATATATGGCAGGGTTCAATCATATACGTGCAGTAGAGTACGGATCATGATCGGGCGGATCATACTAGTGGGTTTGGTTTAAGCCGGATCCTAGTATTAGATTTGTTGGATTACTTTAGTCTCATCGCATTCGCATTCAGTCGGAATGCGGATGCAGGTATGTATATACAGGTGAGGGGTATCCTTGTGATCCGTCACGAGTTTACTTTAGATGTTACCGTATCTTTTTATTGTTGTAAACATTTGGGTTAATGTTTACAAATGGAAATTGTGAGCTTAAGTCATCATTAGAAGCCTTAATTGTGACACATGCACAAATGATGACTCATGGTCTCTTTCTTTGTGCATGTGTCACATTATTTGATGGATTTGAGTCTTGATATGATAAGGAGAGAGAGAGAGGGGCTGCCATGATATGGTTTTGGTCTTGTATTTTTCATAACACTCTCATTTTCATCATAAGAAACACAAAAGAAAAAGGCTTCTTCTTCTTCTTCTTCTTGCTCTAGCTCACAACCTCCATTAATGGCATCATCTATAACTTCCATCCATACACTCTCATATGATGAGAATCAATGAATGCTTGAGACAAAGTTATTACACACATTCTCTACATCTCCTTGGACACGTCGGCTAGTGAACTTCGTTCCCGAGTTACTTCGGATGAAGCGGGAGCCCGTAAAAAGACTCGATGATGTGGTGCCTTTTCCGATGAGGAGATCGAGATCGGAGATGCCCCGAGGAGCTTGGGATGGTGGCCAAAGACCGAAGGACACGGATCGATCGATATAGACTTTCCAACTCTTCTCTAGTTTTCTAGTTGTAGGTTCATGGTTCGATCCGGATTTAAAGTATACGATAGCGCCGGTTTCTAGTTTAGAAAAAGTTTTCGTTTCCGCATTTTGGCTTCGGACAGACGGCCGGGGCGCTACCGTAGACTTACATGAGGCCCCTTGCCTCTCAAAGCCATGAGATGCGGACCCGTTGCCCTCCAGAACCCGGCTATCCGTGCACTCCGTCGTGAGGTAACTGTAAGTGCACGGCGGTGCCCCGGCCGTCAATCCGACGCCGGAATGCGGAAGCGGTGATTTACTTTAACTTTTCAAACCGGCACCACCGCGCACTATAAACCCGGATCGTGCCATTTAATCAAGTCCTAGCTATCTAGAGAAGGGGTAGAGAGATATACCGAGCGATCCGTGTCCTTCGGTCTTCTCGTCGTCGTCCCGATCTCCCCACGGAATCTCCGGTCTCCACCAAGTCGCCGGAAGGGCACCACGTCGCCGGCTTCTTTTACGGGCTCCCGCCTCTGGACCGAGGTAACTCGGGCACGAAGTTGGCGAGTCTACGTGCCCAAGATTTGCTGTAGAATAAAAGAAGATCTATATGTCTCATTTGGGGTTGTAGGGAGTTTCCTTTTGGTGGAGGAAAATAGATCAAAGTTTTTTGTGGATGAACTTGGGAATTTTGTAGCATGAAAGGAGCAAAAATTCCCACATCAAAAAATGGGCAGCCCCTCCCTCTGTGGCCGGCCTCTCAAGGTGAGGAGAAAAGAGTGGGAGAATGAGGGAGAGTCTCATAAGAATAATGCAAGAGAGAGAGATCAAAAAAGTTATCATGAAAGGAAATGATCACTCACTCAAAACCACACTCAACCAACCATCATCATTACTCCACTATCACAAAAGTCATGCCATCATGAATACAAGAAAGTCAAGGGTGGAAGAATCATCATGACACAAGAATAGGCAAAGACCACCCTCCACAAATGCTTATTTGATCAAATGCAAATAAGCCCTCCTCCACCAATCTTCAGCCAATGAAAGATACAAAGAAATATGGCTGAAACGGAAAACAAACTGGCAACCCCCAAAAACTGATCCCGTAATAAATTACAGGAAAACCCCGCTACTGTATATACATACTCACATTTGTATTCTGACCGAAATACAAATGCAATTAGACAAAATCTATACTGTACAATACTAGCATCCGGCTTAAACCAAAGCCTGCTAGTATTGTCCGTCCGATCATGATTCGTGCAATACCGCACGTATCTGATCGAAACCTGCCATATATCTATACGGCCTCTAGTATTAACCGTCCGATCCTGATCCGTGCAATACCGCACGTATCTGATCGAACCCTGCCATATCTCCATACGGCCTCTACAGCGTTTCGCCCGAAACTTGAGTAACTGAATGTGGGGGACTCTAAAGACTCGTCAATACTATGGCTGTGGATTTAACCACTAGCACGTCAGAGGTATTAGCCATACGTGACGGGCTACCAGCTATTGACCAAAAGGGATGTCGATGAGCGAACTCATCCTGACACCCTACTGAGCCTGTCAGTGACAATATCCGTACAGTCCGGTCCGTTCGTCTATGAGCATCGCATGGCGGGCCTAGGGGGTTGGTAAAAGTCAGACCCCCAAAAGCGGTACAAGTCGTGTAGGAGTGTAGCCCTGAACACCTTGAGATACTACTGGAATACCTACCGGTAAATCTCCTGCCTTGGCTAAGGACTTCGTGTAAGGGCTCTCCTAAACACAGCGCGACCTCACCCCCAATACCGGGAGAGACGAACCCCTGAAGATCCGCTCACTGCCTCCATGTGGCTCGGGATTGTACCCAACTAAAACCTATTTGCACGTCTCCTTTGAGCGTGGTAGGGTAGTAATCAGAGTACAGTGGGAACTCACACGAGACAAATGACGATCCTCAGGTCGATGAACTAACCTGTACACATGTCACCAGGGAACTGCTATCTGACGATAGGTATAAGACCAACTAGCATGTTCCTGGCGAGTCCTGTCCGGTGTACTCATAACCCAATGAGCACCTGTATACATCTTAGGTGAACCAACTGACACCAGTGGCTTATGAGACCGGCCACTGCCCCTCGTCGGGGTCTCGACTGTATACACTAGTCTACTCTGGAGTATCGATGCCCTGTCTCGAAACTCCCACGACTAGGGACCTTTTAAGGATGTGCTTATAGACTACCATCTCCCACGAATATGATCGCCCTCATACTGCTGGCAGTCAAGCAAGAATCCTATGGGCTCTATCAACGTGCAATAGTGACCTGTAAGGTCACCTAAAGCAGTACACGATGATAAAGATAAACCAGATAGCATACTATCATCTTGAGTAAGACTGTCCTCCTGGGATAGGTCCTCCCTTAATCATTGCAATCACGTGCCTGTGATCCAATAATTGACTCTGAGGGCACTATCTCCAACAATCTCCCACTTGCACTCAAGGCTAATTATTGCGATGTCGCATACTCACAGCCCGTGTGATACCGAATACCCAACTCCTCTACTAGTCAGTCTCACAAATCCCGTTTACGAAACTATTACGTTCGAGGAATAGCCTCAGCGAGTGGATCCGCTTTGATGTTTCCTTCTATGTCTCTCTATATCTCAAGTTCGCGGAGAAAGCCATCTCCCGAAATGAGTAATACCTGTCTTAGAATGTGTCTGGATGTCTGATGGGACCTATCTCATAAATGAACTCCAAATCCAAACTTCTTTAGACTGTATCGTCAACTGAACTTAATCAGTATCCTGCGCCATACCTCCCTCAGTATTGCCTTGGACCACCTGTCCAAAATACTGCCCCTCGTCAGAAGGAAAAACTATAACTCTGACAACCTCCTTGTCGTTCAGGTCACCTTGGAAGCCTAGAATGATAACTTTCTCCCGAATGAGGCTGTCGTTATCATATCCTTAGAACATTCACTTATGTTCTAAAACTGCTTCCGACTGTTTCTCTAGGATAGGATCAATGTCAACTTATTGCATCTAGTGCAAGAACAACATCTGGTGTGGTACTTGACATCTCATGATTGACTTAATTGCCTGAGCAAGTGATCTGCCAATCATGCACATCCCTCTCCCCTTTAGTCTGTAAGACACCTTTAGAGAGAGTGACTCCATCACCTGGAGGTACACCACCGTACCAGGAGTCGTCCATTCTAAATACTCTTAGAATGCTGTCTAAGTACCCTGATTGGGAAACCACCCAAATCTAGATCTAAAACCATAGATATAGTAACCAGTATGTTTGATATAATGTCCAAGTCCCATGTGGAGAAACCACTGTGTGACGACCAAAGTATAACCGATCGTAGTATAGGAATATCACTTCCTACTCTGTGTATGTCATCCAAATACCATGACATCACACCCTACTACCTTCTTAACAGATCCATCCCCTATTCTGATGAAGTCAAACCTATGACTGTTACATCAGAAATTGATGATCTATCTCTGCTACATCTGCTTTAGTCTATAAATAGACATAAGCCACTTGTCCACCAATGCTTCCGCTGCTCCCACTGACTACGACAACCCTCTGGCAGAGTCATATACACGTACACTTCTAAAGCTAGTTTAGAACGACACTATACTCATCCTCCTGCCGGGTCTCACAGTCTGGAATAACAGCAATGGCAAGTATGGGTAAACAAGAACTTCCCTGTCACCGTCCTTGAGGCTACCGGAGTACCTCTCGGGTGCCTGAAGTTACCCACCTTATCTGCGGAGTGGCCAATGGAATGTCAAACCAGATTGAATCTTTAGGTTCCTATCAAATCTTCAGTAATCGTTTGTGGTTCTGGAATTGCTTCCAGTTCTACCATACTCCCACTACTGTTTTCTGAAAAAATCCATTTTTATTAAAACTGTGGCGAGTCTAGAACAATATCACTATTGATCTTCCAGATGGTAGAAAGTCAACCCTCGTCATAGCCTGGGTCAACCCACAAACAGCCATTACAGGAACGTGCCTTGAGTTATCCAGAGTCTGGTTTTAAGCACAACTCCCCGTACCTTAACATCGTTAAGATATGAACTGTTCTATATCCAATATAGAACCAGAGGCACTGATTTAATTGAACCAGATTCAAATCATGCAACTGTCTCCAGTGCATGTCAACAAAATGGAAGGAGGCCGATCAGCGTTACTCAACTTAGGAATGCTTCCAATTATGAGTAACCTGAAAGAGAAGCAAGTTCTCTTAATCACTGCTATCAACTGAATACCATACACAAGTATCTACATCTTCGATCACCTTGAAGAATCCCGATACTTGCAACACCTGGTTCTCTACTTTATTCATATACCTATAACTTCTCAAAATTCGGACCTTGTGTTTCTACGAAACAGCTGTCTAAAAACTAGAGAAGTCATAAGTTAACCTGAATATAGTACGAGGACCAACCCCACTGTCCTAATGGACACTGGACAATATACAATACTCTGTATAAGTCCCTTGAGTCTAATAACTCACTCCCTGTGTGTTGCAGGTTGAAAACTGTACTTATGATTAAGAAGAATTACACCGCTGTTTAATGCTCCTTACCTAACCATCCACTAATATAGGTAAATGTCGTAGATATAATTTCAAAACGGTATATCTCACTCTATAAAAATAGACGTACAGATATATCAATTTGAAATTGGTGCATGACAGCGGATATTCAAAACCAAATATTTGCCGTCCGGCAAACAACCCAGGTGACTTCCTCAAATATCACCGATTACAACGAATCCCGATATAATGAGGATGATCACCTAATTCCCAATAACTAACTCCCACTCATCATCTGTAAAACCAAACAGATGTGAGAATCATACCTGGTAAATACATACCCTGGAGTAAGTATCTAATCGGGAAATCAGTTTTCCTTTAACAGTACAAAGTTAAACTGAAACATTGAAATGTTTCGATGGGGTATCCCGGTATTCCTAGTAATGCCTCTTCCATTATCCAAATTCACAACTGTAACCGTGTAATTCTTGTTAGTTATATGTATGCCCTAGAGGCCATTACTGTACATAGGATGTATATTGTAGTGGATGCTGAGACATATATAGGGAGGACTTTCTTGCTCGACATGATAGTATACTATCTGGTTGCTCTTTACCTTAACGTGTATACTGATTGTCTCTCTGTTACATGTTGGTAAAGCCCTTAGGATGTGTACTTGACTACCTGGACTATGATGCAGATCATACTAGTGGGGACATGGTAGTCCATAAGTACATCCTTCAAGGTCCCTAGTCGTGGGTGTATCGAGACAGGGCATCGATATACCAGAGTAGACTAGCGTATACCTTCTCGACCCATACAGATGGGCGATGGATGATCACATATCCATTGGTGTTTGACATCAGAGATGATATACGGGTGCTCAGTGGAGACTGGGTACACTGGACGGACTCGCCGAGAACTCCCAGATGGTATTATACCTTACGTCAGATGGCAGTTCTCTGGTGACACTGGTACAGAGTAGTCTGTTGACCCGAGATCGTCATAGAGTCTTGTGTGGTTCCCACTGTGCTTTGATTTCCATCTTACCACGTTCAAGAGGGCGTGCAAAACGGTGGTTTTTGGGTACAGTCCCGAGTCAGATGGAGGAAATGAGCGATATGAGGGGATTCGTCTCTCCCGGTATAGGGAGTTGATGTTGCGCTTTGTCCGATTGGCTATAACCGGAAATCCCTGGCCAGGGTTGCTGAGATTTACTGGTAAGTGTTACCAGTAGTTTCTCGAACTATTATAGACCTCATATCGACACGACTTATCGAGCTCTTGGGGTCTGACGTTAACCACCCCTAGGCGAGATATGCGATATATCAGACGATCAGACCGGACTGTACAGTAAGTGTTACTGGTTGGATTCACAGGAGTGTGAGCGGGCTTTCTCGTCGATCTTCTGATCGCTCAATACCCGGGTGGCCGTTACGTTTAGCAGACCGCTTGCGGCTTGTGTGTGTTTGATATGATCATCACCTGCTGCCGGCGTATTGACGAGTATTTAGAGTCCTACACAGAGGTTTCCTGGCTCAAGCGAAACGAAATAGGAGCGCATATGAGATATGTACGGGACCGAGAATAATGCGTGTATGTGATACCGTATTCCATTCTCGCGAAGAATGTATCGATTGGTTGTATGCGATATAACCTAATTATCGATTCAAAGATTGATTCGATAAGCCGATACATTGGATACTAGTCGGTGATATGCGATATGACCGGATCGTTAAATCAAGTGTTGATTTAATGATTTAATGTATAATTATATATTTGATATATTACTTTGCATTAACTAGTATTGGTTCACTTTAAATGGATTTTCTCACTTGATGTGCACATTGTATATGTGATATACTTTTGTACACTAGTTTGTATCATGTTTGATGATACATGTCAGCTAGGGTTTTTGTGTAAAGATCAAACCATGGTTACATCATAATGGTTAGGGTTTTGTTTTATTCACTTATTTATTTATCTGTTGATTTTTGGAAAATGAAAAGCATAAAGAGAAAATGGTTGCTAACTTTATTTGTATTATGAAGCTTCATGAAGCTTTGACCAAATTGACCATTTTGTCTCATGCTTATCCCTAACCACTCCATTTAACCCTAGTTTATTCTCTACACTTGACCATGGTTGAATTATGATAAGAATAGATTTTTCTTTTCTATTCTATAATTCTTATCATAACATTTTTCATCTTCTTCTTCATCTTCTTCAATGAAGAAAGCTTGACTTCATCAATGGTGAATTGATGAAATGAGTGAGAAATCCAATTCTAAAGTGAACCCACTTCCTATTTCTTCATCCTCTACCTCTTGCCAAGTAGTATAGGGTATTTCCTTCACAAGTTTTCATGGCTTGGTGAAGGTGGAGCTTGATCTAGTGATGCCTCGACGTAGATCATCTTCGGCATCGTCGTCGATGACCTAGCCCGCTTTTTCTCCGATGAAGCCGACGCTAGAGCCCGGGATTTGATTTGGACAGCGAGGAGACTTCATCGCGGAGCTATGGAGGTGGAGCACCGGATCTACAAAGGTTGTATTTCCGTTCTTTTAGTTAAGTAGTTAACTAGTTTAATTTATCGCCTAGACTTCTAGTTAACGATCCGTATTAGGGTTTCTCGGCACCCGTAAAATTTGAAATTGGCATGGTTGATGCCTTGTGAGACCTCATTAGAGTGCCTAGGAACCCTACAGTGGTATCAGAGCCTAGCTAGAGCCTTAGGCGATGCGTAGACGAAGTTTGAAACCCGATCGACCCGAAACCCTAACCCGTATTTGCTCTCTGGACTTTTTTGAAAAAATGGGATTTTTCCAGATTAAAAATTTCTAAAAAATTCAGCAGGGAAATATAAGAATTACGGTGCAAAAATTATCCATTGAGTCATCAATAGTGCGGCGGAACCGCGGCACAAGCATGGCTTGTGCGGCGGTTCCGCGGCCACTTTATCACATTATTTTATTATTTTTGCACAGTAATTTATATTTTTAGGTTCTGGATTTTCTGGGAATTTTTAAAATTTATTCATTAGTTGAATTTTCTGGGGTGTATTGGGACTCGATGAATCGATCGGATTATTTAACTTTGTCTATGTGGCTTTCCGGATAACTTTAGAATATGTTAAAAAGTTCGACCGGATATAAATACCCAATTTTTCCCCTGTCGGGAAATTTCCAAGTGTTGGATTTTTCCGTGGTTTAAAGACGTTCTAAGTAGTGCAAGTAACGCGGTGGACCTTCTAGAAGACAACAAACCTTAACTCGATTATGTGACCATCTTGAACTGCCCTTTGAACCTTAGGGTTTGGGGCAGTACGGCGTGCCACATGTGAGGCGTTGGCTTGACCCTTCTACGGCTGGACCGTTGGTACTGAGGCACGAAATGAATGTTTTTAAGCTTATTTCATGTGTTGATCTGTTTCGGGAAAACTTGGGTGTTTGATTGTTCGATCGGAAAGTTTAACATTTTCTATTTATCTGGAATGGGATACAATAATTGGAATTCACAAGTAGTTATGAGATAACTGAATGAATGTTATAAACATAGCAGTTTAGTCTCACTTGATCGGTTGCCACGGAATTTTGATGTGATCAAAAGTCCGTCGCAATCACGTAGCATACGCGGATACTCGCCGGGTAAACTTAATAGACAGCCTCACTCCATAGCCCTGACCAAGTGACTGTAGGAGAACCCCGTCGCCGAAAGCATCCGTTCGGGTGCTCGCGGCAGCGGTGTTCCGCCTCGGTGCACTTCGTCGACGGTATCGGGGGTGCAGCCGCCTACTAAAGTTTGCGACGAGCATTCGATCAGGATGTCGGGAATCTTGTTGAATTGCCCGACTTGATATTGAAAAGTGTTTTCGATAATGGGACTAAAATGCGGGGTTAATAATTGTTAGGCATGCGATGTCTAAGTAATTCATTTGATTAGGCATGCGATGTCTATGCAGATTGCGAATTCCAAATGTTGTAGTTTTACACATTCTTTTCTGTGACCGTAAGTGTAATATGTGATATCGCCGGTTTCGTTGCTATATCTCAACGACAATTAGGATACGCATGTTTACTTACGTTGATGACATGTGATGTTATGTGCTGCTGGATATGTTATATTGGATCGTCGTGGTTGAATAGCCGGGGTTTTTTATGTGAGATGAGTGTTTTTCATTTTCATTCATGTAAAAACATGTATGTAATATTCTTTTATTGGGGCACTTCCAGGTTGCGGAAGATGTCACCGTTTGTATATTATTTACTTTTCCGCACTAGGATAGACCCAAGGAGGGGAGCACAAGTAACCGGGTTCTGGAGTCCAGTGGGAGACCAACTCGAGGAGTCGAGCCCGGGTCTCCTAACTCTAGAATTGGTAGGGTTGCTTGCCGCTCTCGTAGGGGTCTAGGGGTGTGGGTTTGGCTATTCATCACGACCGTGGAATCCGTGTTTTATACTGGCTCGTATTGAAAACACGGACGTCCTAGTATATCCAATATTTCATATGATTCTTCTGCTGCGATATCTGTGATGTGATCATGTGATGTTCTGTGATAGATACAGTATATAGTATATATGATATATTATATAGACGTTACTTATGTTTTACACCCGCGCTAGCCCTGCCCCGCTCTGTCGTTAGTTACCTAACCTAACGGTGCACGAGGGGACATCGAGGCGAATGCGGATGGCATAAGTGTACGTCGTATTTATCTGTGATGTTTAGGTACTTAAATGATGGGACTTCATTAATGTGATTAATAAAAGAAAAAGAAACCTAAGATGTTGTAGAATCGAATTTCAAAATAAAACAGGTAGCTACAGTTCTTGCTTTGCACAGCGGTATATATGATATATCCTGCACCTTATTCGATGAGGAAAGGACCGAGATCCCTTCACCGGGAGTGACTCCTTTAGCAATAACTGGCAGATGCTACACACTCGGTTTGTCTTTTGATTGCTTTTAAGAGTTTTTGCTTTGCACAGTGATATATATGATATATCCCGCACCTCATTCGATGAGGAAAGGACCGACGATCCCTTCACCGGGAGTGACTCCTTTAGCAAAACTAGAAAAGCCTCAAAGACACTCCATTTCAAAATTCATTCGATCCTACAACGATATCAAGTTCATTACGCAATAGGTTTTCAGAAAAACCTGTCGTAGCCCTCCGCCTTTTCAGATAAGTCCTATTTAGTATTCGTGCTACGTTTGTTGACCTCCGTCAAGGCGTAGTGTGCGGTAGCTAACTAGTATTTATCTGCTTATGCATATGATGCAGATTTGATTAGGGTAGTCGTGCGGCCTTGTTGACCTCCGTCAAGGGTCGTGCGGGTGGGTTTAATTCGATCAAGAAATGACGGGTTGAACTTGACTAGTAGCCTATGGTTTGTTGACCTCCGTCAAGGTCATAGGGTGCTAGGGGCAAAATATTATCGGGAATTTCAAGTGTTGAAATTTGCAATGAGATTGCATACCTTCTATGAGATAGTTGGATCCCGATACCCGCTGCGAGTAAGAGTTACTCCTGGGAGAGTTTTACACATTACAATTAGCCGATCAAGTAGGTGTCTAGGAAGGTGTTAACGAGGTTACGCCTCTGGGAAAACGAGGTTTACATTAATTAGGTTCGTGCGAAAGCATGGGGGACCTCCCTCAAAGTACCGACACTGGCCTGGCTGAAAGATTGGCGAACTTGTAGTGTGTAATTAATCCCGGCTAGTCTTTCCTTTTAGGGTTTGAAGGAAGATTTGATAAAAAGAAGTGGGAGCCATCCTGATTAGATAAAATAATAACCAATCTATTCTTGCAAGAGCGCACGCTGAGTGTTTTCTTCTCTCTCTCTCCAGGTAGCGACCATATCACGCCTTAATCAAGATAATAATACGGAATATTGACCGAACCCGCTTGTTATACTGAGCTGGGGAACGTTGGTCCCACTCCAACTTATAATTGTTATAAGACAGAGCAGGAAATTGGGGATTACCAGAATTCTCGTGCCGCCCAAACGAAGAGAGTGCATGCTGATGCATCATCTTCGGGTGTGTTCATTACAAAGAACTGTTTCTCAGTATCCTCGGCATCCTGGGTATATGATACCGGATCAGGATCCCAGATATGTAATCTGTTACATAGGGCTACAAAAAGGTAGAAAAACTGAGAACGGGTGATAAGTTTCATGAGACAGAAAACGGGGCAAGTGTTGCAGCCAAGTCTGTTGGTCACTGTCACCCTGTATTACAAATACATTGATTCTGAACGAATGTTATTAGATACCGAACCTGATATACAAAATCATATCAGTCTCTTTATTAGTAAAGAAATGATAAAATTTTGTATTGTTGGATAATGTTTTGAACATTTCCTATATCAAAAGTTGATCGGTTCAGGCACGTTATCTAAAAGCATTGATGTTCTAAATCAAACTACAGTTCTTTAGTATACAGAACACACACAAGAGGAAGAGTTCAGAAATGAACGAATCCTTCTTGAGGCATTGTAGACTAGGTCATATCAATGCGACCTGACTAGCTGAAGATACATTTAGATGCATATTTAAATCTGTTTGAATTTACATCTTATGAAACTTGCCAGTCATGTCACAAAGATACGATGACCATAGCTCTGTTTACTGGAAGCAGAGAAAGAGTTAGTAAACTCTTGGGATGATACATGTTGATGTATGTAAGGTCCCCTGTCTACATATGCCAGGACTGGTTCTTTGTACTTCGTTACATTCTCTGATAATCTCTCGAGATTCAGACATATGTTCCTGTTGAAACACAAGTCCGAACCTTTTGAGATATTCACAGAATATAAGTTAGAAGTAGAGAACCAAAATACGGGTATAAGTATTATGTCCTTTGATGTGATCAAGGAGGAGAATACTTGAGCACGGAATTTCTGGACTTTTCTAAAGGAGAATGAGATTCTCTTTCAGCATTACTCCTCCGTATACACCATTGCACGATGGTATATCGGGATGGAGCAGATACACCCTATTTGATATGGTGTGCTCTATGATGAGTACTACTGAGTTACCTATTTTCTTTTGGGAGTTATGCACTTGAGAAGCTGCATACCTATTGAATAGGGTTCCACTCAAATCAGTTGCCTACCATTTCATATGTGATATGGAAAGGGAAGAGCCCATGTCTTAAGCTAGTTAAGATTTGGGGTTGTCCGGCCTATGTCTAAAAGCAAAATCCGGACAAGCTCGAGGCAAGGTCTGTTATGTACAACTGGAAATGTTCCATCTATACAAACTGCAGCTGATGATTTGATAAAACCACAGGATTCAATAGTTACCAACGAACCTCAGCCTCTCCGCCGATCTAGTAAGGTTTCTCACCCACCTGAGAGATACTTCTGTTTCTCTATGACAGTGGGAGCGAGGATTGCATCATGAGATGATGACCCAACTAGTTTCGAGCAGGCCATCAGGAGTGGGACTCTGTAAGAATGGCTGGATGCTTAGCGATCTGAGATGGAATCCATGTACACCAACAAAGTATGGACTTTGGTTGCTATATCTGAAGGGTTAAATCCCCATCAGGAGCAAGTATATCTTGAGAAGATTACTTGGTGTAGATGGAAAAGTTGAGACTTTCAAAACTAGACATGTTAAAGGTTTTCATCATTTACCAGGCTTGGATAATGATGAAACCTTTTCAAGTGGCTATGCTTAAGTCCATCCAGATCCTACTTGCCACGGCTACATACCATGACTACGATATCTGGCGGTTGGGTGTCATGACTGCTTTTCTAAATGATGTTTTAGAAGAGAAAGTCTATAAGTACACAGCCAGAGGGCTTCGTAGACAGTGGGAGCAGCGGAAACGTGTACAAGATGCTTCATAAGATAAAGCAGGTATCGTGGAGTTGGAACATCTGTTTTGATGAAGTACTCAAACAGTTTGACATCATCAAAATGGTAGATGAACCTTGTATAAACAAAAGGGTAGTAGGGAGTATAGTGATGATCCTCATAGAGTACGTGGATGTCATGCTCTTGATAAGAAAGGAGTTTCCTATGCTACGCTCGGTCAATCTCCGTTTATCACAATGATTCTCCATATAGGATAAAAATGATACCTCCTAAATCCTGGGTTTTGGATCTATGAGATAGATCTAAATGGATGTTAGGATTCTCACTAATTGTAGTGAGATGGAATCAATCGATCCTGAGGAGAATCACTGGAAGGGTTCCAGGGTGATAAAGACGACTGAATGTCAGTCACAGGCATTGTCTTTACCCTCAGTAAAGGAACGGTATGTTGGAAGAGTTCCAATCTAGATACCGTGGCATGCTAGACGATAAAGGCTGGATACATCGCTATTTGAGATGCTACCAAAGAGGCAGTCTGGGTGTATATTAGTTCATGAGATGAACTTCGTTCCTCCCATTGTGTGACAATGGAGTTGTGGCTTATGCCAAGGAACACCCGTCCCATCAGTGATCCAGACATATTCTAAGGCAGTGTCACCTGATCATGGAGATAGTTGATCTCCCAGGTGATCGAGGTTAGGAGAGTAGACTCAGAGGACAACACGGCGGATCCACTCACAAAGGCCTTTTCCCAGAGAGAGACTTTTATGGGATGGTTGAGTATGAGATACTACAACCACTGCTACATATGGCCCTAGTGCAAGTGGGAGATTGTTAGTTATATGTATGCCCTAGAGGCCATTACTGTACATAGGATGTATATTGTAGTGGATGCTGAGACATATATAGGGAGGACTTTCTTGCTCGACATGATAGTATACTATCTGGTTGCTCTTTACCTTAACGTGTATACTGATTGTCTCTCTGTTACATGTTGGTAAAGCCCTTAGGATGTGTACTTGACTACCTGGACTATGATGCAGATCATACTAGTGGGGACATGGTAGTCCATAAGTACATCCTTCAAGGTCCCTAGTCGTGGGTGTATCGAGACAGGGCATCGATATACTAGAGTAGACTAGCGTATACCTTCTCGACCCATACAGATGGGCGATGGATGATCCCATATCCATTGGTGTTTGACATCAGAGATGATATACGGGTGCTCAGTGGAGACTGGGTACACTGGACGGACTCGCCGAGAACTCCCAGATGGTATTATACCTTACGTCAGATGGCAGTTCTCTGGTGACACTGGTACAGAGTAGTCTGTTGACCCGAGATCGTCATAGAGTCTTGTGTGGTTCCCACTGTGCTTTGATTTACATCTTACCATGTCCAAGAGGGTATGCAAAACGGTGGTTTTTTGGGTACAGTCCCGAGTCACATGGAGGCAATGAGCGATAGGAGGGGATTCGTCTCTCCCGGTATAGGGAGTTGATGTTGCGCTGTGTCCGATTGGCTATAACCGGAAATCCCTGGCCAGGGTTGCTGAGATTTACTGGTAAGTGTTACCAGTAGTTTCTCGAACTGTTATAGACCTCATATCGACACGACTTATCGAGCTATTGGGGTCTGACGTTAACCACCCCTAGGCGAGATATGCGACATATCAGACGATCAGACCGGACTGTACAGTAAGTGTTACTGGTTGGATTCACAGGAGTGTGAGCGGGCTTGCTCGTCGATCTTCTGATTGCTTAATACCCGGGTGGCCGTTACGTTTAGCAGACCGCTTGCGGCTTGTGGGTGTTTGATATGATCATCACCTGCTGCCGGCGTATTGACGAGTCTTTAGAGTCCTATACAGAGGTTTCCTGGCTCAAGCGAAACGAAATAGGAGCGCATATGAGATATGTGCGGGACCGAGAATAATGCGTGTATGTGATACCATATTCTATTCTCGCGATGAATGTATCGATTGGTTGTATGCGATATAACCTAATTATCGATTCAAGGATTGATTCGATAAGCCGATACATTGGATACTAGTCGGTGATATGCGATATGACCGGATCGTTAAATCAAGTGTTGATTTAATGATTTAATGTATAATTATATATTTGATATATTACTTTGCATTAACTAGTATTGGTTCACTTTAAATGGATTTTCTCACTTGATGTGCACATTGTATATGTGATATACTTTTGTACACTAGTTTGTATCATGTTTGATGATACATGTCAGCTAGGGTTTTTGTGTAAAGATCAAACCATGGTTACATCATAATGGTTAGGGTTTTGTTTTATTCACTTATTTATTTATCTATTGATTTTTGGAAAATGAAAAGCATAAAGAGAAAATGGTTGCTAACTTTGTTTGTATTATGAAGCTTCATGAAGCTTTGACCAAAGTGACCATTTTGTCTCATGCTTAACCCTAACCACTCCATTTAACCCTAGTTTATTCTCTACACTTGACCATGGTTGAATTATGATAAGAATAGATTTTTCTTTTCTATTCTATAATTCTTATCATAACATTTTTCATCTTCTTCTTCATCTTCTTCAATGAAGAAAGCTTGACTTCATCAATGGTGAATTGATGAAATGAGTGAGAAATCCAATTCTAAAGTGAACCCACTTCCTATTTCTTCATCCTCTACCTCTTGCCAAGTAGTATAGGGTGTTTCCTTCACAAGTTTTCATGGCTTGGTGAAGGTGGAGCTTGATCTAGTGATGCATCGACGTAGATCATCTTCGGCATCGTCGTCGATGACCTAGCCCGCTTTTTCTCCGATGAAGCCGACGCTAGAGCCCGGGATTTGATTTGGACAGCGAGGAGACTTCATCGCGGAGCTATGGAGGTGGAGCACCGGATCTACAAAGGTTGTATTTCCGTTCTTTTAGTTAAGTAGTTAACTAGTTTCATTTATCGCCTAGACTTCTAGTTAACGATCCGTATTAGGGTTTCTCGGCACCCGTAAAATTTGAAATTGGCATGGTTGATGCCTTGTGAGACCTCATTAGAGTGCCTAGGAACCCTACAATTCTCTGCCATCTTTCCAAATCCCTTTATATGTCTTTAGTCATTACCTTCTGTACACCCCTTTAGGCCAAATAGTTATCTTCCTTCCCTACCATTCGGCACCAGCCTATGGTTTGGAAGAAAACTATCCAATAAGCATAATGGGTGTAGTGTCCTAATCCTAGGAACACTCGCAATGCGAGAGATGGTGAAGATAAAAGACAACCGAATAAACCTTATTCCTATTTCTCCTGAACCAGAATCCATCCCCGAACTGGAACAAGTTCCTTTCGAGTTCGTATATAACCATACGATGGAGTATCCAATAAACTGTGGATCTTCGTAGTGATACGGAGTGTCCTGGAGAAATACAAAGGTGATTTAGGATTGGCGAAGAAATACTTGGTTTGGTCGTGAATAGCAGTCGCAATTTACTTTGCCCTCTTACTAACCCTTGTTATGTCTTTACTTAATACCTACTGTACACCATCGTTAGGCTAATTGGTTTTCTTCATTCCCTACCGTTCGGTACCAGCCTATGGTTTGGAAGAAGACTATCCAATTTGCGTAATAGGTGTACTATCTCCTAAACCAAGGAGTACTCGCAACCTGAGAGAAGGTAAAAGGAAAAGACAACTGAATAGTCCTATTCGTTTTCTCCAGAACCGGAAACCATCCTCGAATAAATTCCTTCGAGTTCGTATCTAACCATACGATGGTTTTATCCAATGGAAGTGGACGTTCGTAATAATACGGGGTGTCCTGGAGAAAAGGGTAAAAGTAGGAGTGGCAATGAGGTTTGCAACTCTGACAATCCAAAAACCAGTGTTTAAGATGGTTCGGTGAACTTGGTCACTGAGTCATAGTCTTCGGGTCGGGTCAATGGTCGCTGCCAAAGAGAGAGAGAAAAGAAACACTCAGCGTGCACTCTAACCTAGATCAGAATGGTTACCAATTTGTCTAATCTGGAAACCTCCCACTGTACCGTCAAATTCTCCTCTTAACCTGAAAGAAGAATTAATCGGGATCACCCGAGGAGTAAAGCAACTCATCAGTGGGAATCGGGATCCAACTATCATCGCATGATAACGTGACGGAATCCGCTCACGTCATCACACTCCAGAAGGTATGCGCATATCTGGCAAGTTTCAGTTTCTTTAGAAACTCCTGATGTGATTTCTACCCCATGCTCTTATGACCTTGACTTTGGCCAACAAATCATAAGTCACATGTCAAGTTCTACCCGTCATTCTCCAGGTTAATTTGAGCCCACTTGCACAAGCCCTTGACTTTGGCCAACAAGGCTATACGACTGCTCCAAACCAACGCATCTATCTATGCTGCATATGAATACCCAACAGCTACCAAACACTGTGCCTTGACTTTGGCCAACAAACACAGCTTGAATACTATTGACCATCCATATGAAACGACGGAGGGCTACGAATGGTTTCTGGAGAAAACCTTTAACGTAATGAACTTGATATCTTTGAAGGAACCGGATAGCTTTTATAAAAAATATAGTAACGAAAACCTTCGCTAAAGAGGTCACTCCCGGTGAAGGGATCTCGGCTCTTTCCCCGTAGAATGAGGTGCAGGATATTCCAACTGAATACCACGATACAAAGCAAAAGTAATCGGCTATAGTGAAGGTATTGCCCTGACGCAAACTTTTTGTCCAAGGGGTCACTCCCGGTGAAGGGATCTCGGCCCTTGCCTCATCGACTGAGGAACAGGATATTCCGACTGAATACCACGGTGCAAAACAAAAGTGAACGTCCTTGCAATAACAGCTTTTTGAAAATTGTTCCAACAACATCAGATTCGGTTTGTTTAACTTGCATTGATCCGAATCAACGCAGTCCCATCAATTGATCACACCAATAAAGAACGAAAATAATGATGTGCGTATATGCCATCCGTATTCGCCACTAGGTCCCGTCATTACCCGTTAGGTTACTTAACTAACGACAGAGCGGGGACTGGACTAGCGCGGATGCAAAACATATTCAACATCTACTAGTATATATATCAATATATAATATTTCGCTCAAGGCGTGATAAAATGCAACATCACATAAATGTACAGCATCACAGAACAATACAGATATCTGGGATCCCCGGGTTTCATAGAGCCGCTACTAAAACCCGACGTTCCCCTGGTCATGTGGATAGCCTGTGCAATGAAAATCCTAGACCCCTACGGGCGCGGCAAGTTACCTGCCAAAACCTGAAGCGAGGCAGCCCCCTTCAGCAACGTGAATGGACCACCCAGCACTTCACGGAATCCGGTAACTTGGGCACCCCTCCTGGGTCAACCTGTACCCCCTACGAGTGCGGCGAACAGCCCGCCAATTCTAAAGTAAAGCCCCCTCCGTCTCAATGCCATGAGATGCGGGCCCGTTGCCCTCTAGAACCCGGCTATCCGTGCATCCCTCCGCGGGGTAATCCTAGTACAGAAAGTAAAATATACATACAACGGGTACATCGACCTCAACCTGGTCGTGCCCCAAAAGAATAATATACATACAGGAAGTGACGGCAGTCCACATGTCGGACGCTCGCCCCGCAATATCAAATGTACATAATACAACAAAACTGTACTAACATTGCATCCAGGCTATCCCCCACGACCAATCCGCAACATCACAGCACAACACAGAACATCAACATGAATGTCACGTTCGCAAATCCGTCTAACCGGGCAATAGCAGTTAGACAGGATTTACCGATCGAGTGACATTCACGGTCGCAGATATAATGTAAATACTGTGAACTAACATGTTTAAAAATTCGATCGATCAAATTTACCCAAGTGGGCCCCAAGCACTACTGTAACACATAAAGAAATTCTGGGCCCAAAAAGAATGTTCCAAAAACCCTATTTTCTATACAGGAGCTCTCTGAAAAAATTTGGTGCGCTGAACAGTTAAAACAGCGGCGGAACCGCGGCCTAAGCATGGGTTTGGCCGCGGTTCCGCGGTGGGCTAATGAGATCGCGCGACCAAATTTTTACAGGAAGCTAATAATCCCCTGCACATCATTCTGAAACAACCTGAAAAAATTTTGGACTCCAAAAAATTTCGACAGAAACTGATGCTATTGTAAACGCGGGTTTTTGGAATTTTGTTCGATCGAAAGTGTAAACATACTAGACCAAGCTAGACTAGGTTAATGGCGAGGCTCTGATACCACTGTAAGTGCACGGCGGCGCCCCGGCCGTCAATCCGACGCCGGAATGCGGAAGCGGTGATTTACTTTAACTTTTCAAACCGGCACCACCGCGCACTATAAACCCGGATCGTGCCATTTAAACTAGTCCTAGCTATCTAGAGAAGGGGTAGAGAGATATACCGAGCGATCCATGTCCTTCGGTCTTCTCGTCGTCGTCCCGATCTCCCCGCGGAATCTCCGGTCTCCACCAAGTAGCCGGAAGGGCACCACGTCCCCGGCTTCTTTTACAGACTCCCGCCTCTGGACCGAGGCAACTCAGGCACGAAGTTGGCGAGTCGACGTGCCCAAGATTTGCTGTAGAATAAGTGAAGATCTATATGTCTCATTTGGGATTGTAGGGAGTTGCCTTTTGGTGGAGGAAAATAGATCAAAGCTTTTTGTGGATGAACTTAGGAATTTTGTAGCATGAAAGGAGCAAAAAGTCCCACATCAAAAAATGGGCAGCCCCTCCCTCTGTGGCCGGCCTCTCAAGGTGAGGAGAAAAGAGGGGTAGAATGAGGGAGAGTCTCACAAGAATAATGCAAGAGAGAGAGATCAAAAAAGTTATCATGAAAGGAAATGATCACTCACTCAAAACCACACTCAACCAACCATCATCATTACTCCACTATCACAAAAGTCATGCCATCATGAATACAAGAAAGTCAAGGGTGGAAGAATCATCATGACACAAGAATAGGCAAAGACCACCCTCCACAAATGCTTATTTGCACAAATGCAAATAAGCCCTCCTCCACCAATCTTCAGCCAATGAAAGATACAAAGAAATATGACTTTAACGGAAAACAAACTGGCAACCCCCAAAAACTGATCCCGTAATAAATTACAGGAAAACCCCGCTACTGTATATACATACCCGCATTTGTATTCCGACCGAAATACAAATGCAATGAGACAAAATCTACACTGTACAATACTAGCATTCGGCTTAAACCAAAGCCTGCTAGTATTGTCCGTCCGATCATGATCCGTGCAATACCGCACGTATCTGATCGAACCCTGCCATATATCTATACGGCCTCTAGTATTAACCGTCCGATCCTGATCCGTGCAATACTGCACGTATCTGATCGAACCCTGCCATATCTCCAAACGGCCTCTACAGCGTTTCGCCCGAAACTTGAGTAACTGAATATGGGGGACACTAAAGACTCGTCAATACTATGGCTGTGGATTTAACCACTAGCACGTTAGAGGTATTAGCCATACGTGACGGGCTACCAGCTATTGACCAAAAGGGATGTCGATGAGAGAACTCATCCTGACACCCTACTGAGCCTGTCAGTGACAATATCCGTACAGTCCGGTCCGTTCGTCTATGAGCATCGCATGACGGGCCTAGGGGGTTGGTAAAAGTCAGACCCCCAAAAGCGGTACAAGTCGTTTCGGAGTGTAGCCCAGAACACCCTGAGATACTACTGGAATACCTACCAGTAAATCTCCTGCCTTGGCCAAGGACTTCGTGTAAGGGCTCTCCTAGACACAGCGCGACCTCACCCCCAATACCGGGAGAGACGAACCTCTGAAGATCCGCTCACTGCCTCCATGTGGCTCGGTACTGTACCCAACTAAAACCTGTTTGCACGTCTCCTTTTAGCGTGGTAGGGTAGTAATCAAAGTACAGTGGGAACTCACACGAGACAAATGACGATCCTCAGGTCGATGAACTAACCGGTACACATGTCACCAGGGAACTGCTATCTGACGTCAGGTATAAGACCAACTAGCATGTTCCCGGCGAGTCCTGTACGGTGTACTCATAACCCAATGAGCACCTGTATACATCTTAGGTGAACCAACTGACACCAGTGGCTTGTGAGACCGGCCACCGCCCCTCGTCGGGGTCTCGACTGTATACAGTAGTCTACTCTGGAGTATCGATGCCCTGTCTCGAAACTCCCATGACTAGGGACCTTTTAAGGATATGCTTATAGACTACCAGCTCCCACGTATATGATCGCCCTCATACTGCTGGCAGTCAAGCAAGAATCCTATAGGCTCTATCAACTTGCAATAGTGACCTGTAAGGTCATCTAAAGCAGTACACGATTATAAAGATAAACCAGATAGCATACTATCATCTTGAGAAAGACTGTCGTCCTGGGATAGGTCCTCCCTTAATCATTGCAATCACGTGCCTGTGATCCCTTAATCATTGACTCTGAGGGCACTATCTCCAACAATAACCCTAGTACAGAAATGAAAAATATGTATAATGGGTACATCGACCTCAGCCCGGTCGTGCCCTAAAAGAATATTATACAAACAGGCAGTGACGGCAGTCCACATGTTGGACGCTCGCCCCGCAATATCAAATCTACAAATAAATCCAAACTGCACTACCATTGCACACAGCTATCCACCACGACAAATCCGCAACATCACAGCACAACACAGAACATCAACGCGAATGTCACGTTCGCAAACCCGTCTAAAAGGACTATAGAAATTAGAAACGATTTACCGCTCGAATGACATTCACGGTCAGAGATATAATGTAAGTACTGTAAACTAACACGTTTAAAATTCCGATCGACAAAACTTCCCGAAGTGGGCCCCAAGTACAACTCCAGTACTCAAACAAAATCTGGGCCCAAACAGACTATTCCAGAAACCACAATTCCACATGAAAAAGACCCAGAAGAAATATGGTGTACTGTTGGCACAAATCGGCGGCGGAACCACGGCCAAACCATGGTTTGTGCTGCGGTTCCGCGGCGGTCTTATGGATTCAGTCTACCAAATTTCTACAGTAGTCTTAAAAAAGCCTGCACGATTTTCTGAGATACTCAAAATGATTTTTAGACCAGTTTAAAAATTCGACAGAAACTTTGACATGAAAAATGCGGTTTTGGAAATTTTGTTCGATCAATGTTTTTAAACACGTTAGAACAAGCTAGTGAAGGTTAATGGCGTGTCTCTGATACCATGTAAGTCTACGGTAGCGCCTCGGCAGTCAATCTGAAGCCAAACGCGGAACAAAAACTTTTACAACTGGCGCTATCGCATACTATAACCCGGATCTTGCCATTAACGCTAAACTAACTAACTACAAAGAGGGTAGAAAGGCTATACCGATCGATCCGTGTCCTTCGGTCTTTAGCCATCATCCCACGCTCCTCGCGGCATCTCCGATCTCCTATCTCCTCCTCGAGGTGGCACCACGTCAACGGATCTTTAAACGGGCTCCCGCCTCTATACCGAGGCAACTCGGACATCAAGTCTGCTAAAAGAGATGACCAAGATGAAGTACAGAATGAGTGGAATACTTTTTCTCAAACACTCTAGGGTTCTCATCACATGAGAGGGTTAGGGCGGAGGTTGAAGAAGATGCTAAGGTTTGGAGAGTGTGAGCTCAAGAAAATCAAGAGAGCAAAAGAAAACCAAGCATATAAACTTATATTTCTTTTTTCTCTCTCTCTCTTTTGTGAATAGATATATGAGGTTGTATTTCTAAAACCGAAGAAAATATCTCACAAAAAATATTTCCTCAAATATCCACACCCAAAACAAAACTCATTAACTCTTTAATGACTCACTAGATGACTCATTACATGAGTTATTAGTGAACATTCTAGAATTAATGTGTCATCCAAAATGAGTCACTCTTTCCAAAACCAATAATCATTTAAACCAAAATGATTAACCCAAAAAGAAATACATCTTCTAAAGTAATCTCATAACGGATTACGAGAATACCCCTCAACTGTAAATACATACCTGTATCCGTATTCCGACCGAATACGAATACGATGGGACTAAAAAATTCCGAATCAATATAATACTTGGATCCGGTTTAAATCAAAGCCCACCAGTATTATCTGTCCAAAACACGACACGTGCACAAGTGCACATGCATGTTCGAACCCTGCCATAAAACCATGTGGTCTCTATAACGTTTCGCCCGAACATGGGAAACTATCTGTGGGGGACTCTAAAGACTCATCAGTACCCTGGCAATGGGTTTAACCACAAGCACGTCAGCGGTACTAGCTGTGCGTAACGGCTGCCCATGTACTGACCAAAAGGGAAGCCGATGAGCGAACCCATCCTGGAACCCTACTGAGCCTATCAGAGACAATATCCTTACAGTCTGGTCCATTCGTCTATGAGCATCACATATCGGGCCTAGGGGGCTGGTAACGTCAGACCCCCAAAAGCGGTATAAGTCGTGTCAGAGTGTAGCCCAGAACACCTTGATATACTACTGGAGTACCTACCCGTAAATCTCCTGCCTCGGCCGAGGGCTTTGTGTAATAACTCTCCTAGACACAGCACGATCTCATCCCCAATACCGGGAGAGACGAATCCCCTGCCGATCAGCTCACTTGCCTCCATTTGGCTCGGGACTGTACCCAACTAAAACCTGTTTGCATGACTCCTTTGAGCCGTGGTAGGGTAATAATCAAAGTACATTGGGAACTCACACGAGACAGATGACGATCTCAGGTCGATGAACTAACCTGTACACATGTTACCAGGGAACTGCTATCTGACGCTAGGTATATTACCAACTAGCAGATTCCTGGCGAGTCATGTCCGGTGCACTCATAACCCAATGAGCACCTGTATACATCTTAGGTGATCCAACTAACACCAGTGGCTTGTGAGACCGGCCACCGCCCCTCTTCAGGGTCTCGACTGTATACACTAGTCTACTCCGGAGTATCGATGGTCTGTCTCGAAACTCCCATGACTAGGGACCACAATTAAGGATGTGCCTATAGACCACCCAACTCTCACGTATATGATCGCCATCATACTGTTGGTAGTCAAGCAAGATCCTAAGGGCTCTTTCAACGTGTAATAGTGAACAACAATGTCACCAAAAGCTGTAAACGACTGATAAAGGCAAACCAGATAGCATACTATCATCTCGAGTAAGACTGTCCTACCGGTATAGGTCATCCCTCAATCTTCGTAATCACGTACCTGCGATCCAATAATTGACTTTGAGGGCACTATATCCAACAATCTCCCACTTGCACTTAAGGCTAATTATTGCGATGTCGCATACTCACAGCTCGTGTGATACCGAACATCCAACTCCTCTACTAATCGGTTTCACAAAGCTCGTTTGTAAAACTCTTGTGTTCGAGAAATAGCCTCAGCGAGTGGATCCGCCATGATGTTCCTTTCTATGTCTCTCTTAATCTCAAGTTCGCGAAGAAAGCCATCTCCCGAATTGAGTAATACCTGTCTAAGAATATGTCTGGATATCTGATGGGACCTAGTTCATAAATGAACTCCAAATCCAAACTTCTTAGACTGTATCGTCAACTGAACCTAATCAGTATCCTGCACCATGCATCCCACAGTATCCTCATGGACCACCTGTCCATAATACTGCGCCCTTTTCCAGAGGGAAAACTATAACTCTGACAATCACTCTGTCATCCATGTCACCTTAGGAAGCCTGGAATGATAACCGTCTCTGAAGGAGGCTGTCGTCATCAAATCCGTAGAACATCTACTTATGTTCTAAAAATACCATGAAAGTGTTTCCTAGCATCACCATTGGGTTTTCACAAGCATCAAGCATGCTAGTTTTTAAAATTGGGGTGCTAAGCTACACTAACCTAGAATCTTAACTAGAATATTAGGGTTTAAGCTATGATATCATAAGAACTAGACTAAGTGAAGAAGTATACAACCTTTGTAGATCGTGTCCTTCACTTCTATAGCTCCGGGTAGTAGTCCCTACGACTCCAGTAGGCTCCACTTGAAGATTGAACAAGCTTGCTTCGTGAATTTCGTGTCGAAGATAATCCACCTTGAATCTTCTCTAATCCAAGCTACCTCTTCACTAATCTCTCTCTAGTGAAGGAAACACCCTAGTTTAAATTGCTAATCTAAACTAGGATGATGAAGTTAGGGTTTGTAAGCTCATTTAGATTGATCAAAAATCCTATGGTTCACATCACATGTGAGGGTTAGGGATTTGAGGTGGAGGAAGAAGGAGATAATAGTAGAGAGCAAAAGAAAAGGAGCTAAGGAAATGATCAAGTATAGCATGGCTTCAACATTTTCCTCACTTAGTGAAGCATACAATTTCTCTCAATAAATAAATTGAACCATACTTCAATAGTGTAGAAAGACCAACAAAAAAATGACCAAGCCATGCCTCACTATTCCACAAATATCTCCCCATTTTTCCACCTCATTTCTATTTTCCAAAATAGAAATTCCATGCTTCATTATATATATATATATATATACATATATCAAATATATATATATATATATATTAATATATATTAAGAAAATAATTAGTGAGTAATAATATTAGTTAATATATAATTATATCAAATATAAATATATATCATATTATTACAACACTTGATTCAATAATCCAGTTATATCACATATAACCGACTAATATCATTTATCTGTATATCATATTATCAAACCAACACTTGATTCAATAATCCGGTTATATCATATATAACCTAACCGATATCAAATTACCGCCAGATTAGAATACGGTATCACATACTCGTATTTAATCAGTCCCCCCGCACATATCAACATATATGCCCTATTTGGTTTCGCTTGAACTATGAAATCTCTGTGTGGGACTCTAAAGACTCGTCAATACGCCAGCAGTGGGTGATGATCACATCAGCCACCCACAAGCCGTAAGCGGTACTAGCTGGGCGTAACGGCTACTCAGGTATTGAGCGATTAGAAGACCAACAAGCAAGCTTGTCCAAACTCCCATGAAGCCTATAATTAACACTTACCGTATAGTTCGGTCCCTTCGTCTGATATGTCGTATATCAAGTTTAGGGGTGGAATCGTCAAATCGCAGTAACTTGATAAGTCATGCAGATGTATGGCTCATAACGGTTCTAGAAACTACTGATAACACTTACCAGTAAATCTCATTAGCCCTGGCCAGGGACTTGCTGTTATAGCCAATCGAGTACAGCGCAACATCAACTCCCTATACCAGGAGAGACGAAACCCCTCCCATCGTTCAATGCCTCCATGTGACTCGGGACTGTACCCAAAATCCACCTGTTTGCATGACTTCTTTGAGCCGTGGTAAGGTGGTAATCAAAGTACAGTGGGAACCACACAAGACACTATGAAGATCTCGAGTCTACAGACTAACCTGTACCAGTGTCACCAAAGAACTGCTACCTGACGATAGGTATGGTACCATTTAGGAGTTCTCGGTGAGTCCTGTTTGGTGTACCCATTCTCTAATGAGCACCTGTGTACAATCTTTGATGTTAAACACCAATGGTTATAGGATCGACCATCGCCTCTTACAGGGTCAATAAACGTACACACTAGTCTACTCTGGAATATCGATGCCCTGTCTCGATGCTCCCTCGACTAGGAATTGTTAAAGGATGTGCTTGTGGACAACACAAGTCCAAGTAGTATGATCCGCATCATATTCATGTTAGTCAAGCAAACATCCTAAGGGCTTTATCAACATGTATCAGAGAGATAGTATAATAATACAAGTGTACATGTTAAGATAAAGAGCAACCAGATAGCATACTATCATGTCGAGCAAGAAAGTCCTCTATATATATGTCCAAGCATCCACTATATCATACAATAATGGACTCTAGGGAATACATATTCCTAACATATAATATCATCTAGCATGTTCCCGGTGAGTCCGTCCAATGTACTCACCCCTAGTGAGCACCTGTATACGATCTTAGGTGTGAAAGACCAAGGGCTGTGGGACCAACCATCACCCCTCATTGGGGTCTAGAAACATATACACCAGTCTGCACCGGAATATCGATGCCCAGTCTCAATACTCCTACGACTAGGGACATTTAAGGATGTGCTTATGGACTACCTAGCCCCCACATGTATGATCGCCATTATAACGCTGGTAGTCAAGTAAGAATCCTATGGGTTCTATCAACATGTAACAGTGATCTGTAATACCACATAATGCATATACATGATGATAAAGACAACCCAAATAGCATACTATCATTTTGAGTAAGATTGTTCTTCCCGTATAGGTCCTCCCTCAATCATCACAATCGCGTGGCTGCTATTACAATAATTGACTTGATGGCATTGTATCCAACAGTTGCTTCACTTCGGGAATTTGGCGGGTAGTTTGCCGCACCCGTAAGGGTCTAGGGTGGGGTTTGGCTATTCATCACGACCGTGGAATCCGTTTTTCATTCTAAGCTAAAACGGATCACAAATATCCTAGTATATCCAATATATTCATCTGTGTTGCTGTGATCTATGATCTGAAATGACTATTATTGCGTGGGACGAATGGCTATATATATATATATATATTATATAATAAACGTTGCTTATGTTTTGCACCCGCGCTGGTCCAGCCCCCGCTCTACCATTAATCAAGTAACCTAACGGTGCATGACGGAGCTCCATGGCGAATGTGGATGGCATAAGCGTACGTTCTATTTTCGTTTTTTCCTGCAATGATAGGGTTAAATGATGGGACAACATTAATATTGATTAATGCAAAGAAAATAAACCAAAATTAAATCGTTGGAACAATTTCAAAACCACTCGGTTTTATTTAAAAACAACTTTTAAATGCGAAGCCTAAACCACTCCTTTTAAAAGCTATCAACGTTCCTTCGACTATATCAAGTACATTACGTTCACGGTTTTTGCCAAAAGCAGCCGTAGCCCTTCATCATTTCAGATGGGTATTTAGTAGTATTGTAACACCTTAGAATGCGGTTAGTGTTAATTAAGCGATATAGTGCGGGTTTTTAATAAAATTTAACCGATAATTGTTTTAACATATTTAATTAATTAATTAATATTTAAGTTAATTATTTTTGTTCTTGCACACACATGTGCATGTTAATTAGGGTTAAGGATAGACTAATCATATTTTGTTAGCATGGTACATTAACCATTATATTGTTATGTCATGTATATGTATATATTTAGTTTATTAGTAAAAAGGTTTTGTTTTTAAATTTGGAAAGAGAAAGAGAAGAGTTGAATTTTGAAGGAATGATTGAGGCATGTGCAAACATGGAGGGCATTTAATGAAGAGAGAGAGTGTGTCACGACCCAAAATGGCACGTGACTGGCACTTTAATCATATGAAGTCTATATGACCCCATCTAATTCAAGTAAGCCAAAAATCTCAGAAATCTAATCCATTTAAAAGAAGAAAGATGGGAAAGTTTAGTTTTAAAGCTTTAAATAATATAGCCGAAGTATGCATTTTTAAAATCATCAAGTTCTTGAAAATTTCGCCAGAGTTTCTTTGTAAATACTGGCCCAAAAGGGTACAACATGCATAATATATATATAAAGGCATCTCCAAGCGGGAGCTACCTCTTTGTCAATTAACGGTCACAACCACGCAAGCAATATAATATACAACACTGAAGGGCGAGGATCAAAACTCAAAGGAAACTCAATAACATCAAGAAAACCCATAATAATACAACGCGTGACTCTAAGGTCGAAAGAATAATACACTGGTCTTCTAAGTCTAAAAATATATAAGTCTGGTTGATGGAGTTACTAGATACAACTGAATATAAATAAAAGGTACAATGGTGGTCATGATGCGAGTGCCCACCAACCAAAGCAATCATCTGAAAAGAAGCAGTATGCCAGCAAAGCCGCCAAGAAAAGCTGTACGGCAAAACCTACAAGAAACTATGGCACAACGGGGGTGAGTTGCCAACTCGTGAGTAGAAAAAATCACAGAGCAGAAATCGTATGTATGACTCAATCCTAGGTCAATACGATCATAATATAAATCCTCAATATGATAAAGTCTGAAGCACGATAAGGTGGCAAGGGTAAACATCTATGCATAAGTGTAATACCATGTGCTCGTGTCAGTGCCTCAGGTAGCAACATATCATAAATATAAGGTATGCAATATAATGAAAACAGAATACATCATGAATGAGAAAACTGTTTTCCTAATTTAGTGAGATTTCTAATTTATAAATGAAGGTAACATTTATGAAATCAACATGAAATCAGTGTCAAGCATCGACACAAAACATAAATCTCAATATCTCAGGCTCCGGCAATCCGGACTAGTCTGTAATCTCAAATCTCAATATCTAGGGCTCCGGCTATCCGGACTGGCCCATATAATCAAATCTCAAAACCTCAGGCTCCGGCTATCCGGACTGGCATGTACTCCTATCGGTATCCTCCGGATATCCGTCGAGTCACAATACAATCACCGGTCAGTAGTGCTCCCCTGTCACAGGCTCAACGCCATCATCTGCGATCTTCTCGCCCCGGGGTACCGAACCGAGTCCACTATGCACCCACAGACGGTTCCTCCTCCTCCTCGAATCGGGTGTATGATATCGCTCAAGATCCGAGAAATCTCATGGTGGACATATCTCAAATCATATGATGAGAAAACCACAACTTTCATTTCAAATGATAATCAGTTATAAGATCTTTGCGGTTTCTTTAAATCCAGAAATCTCATGGAAATCCGAAATCATAATCCCAAGGGTAAATAAATAATGAATTTCATAATATTAGGCTCCGGCAATCCGGACTGGCCCATAATGTCATGGCAGATGAATATATAAATATGCATGAAAATCACAGTAATAAATGCAATATCTAAGCTATCATATAAAAGTAAGCACACTATTACCATGTCGAAACTATCAGCTAACATTTTATACTAATGAAGTAGCATTTTCTAATGTGTACGTGACATGGCAATTACCGATGATGATGTGTGTGAGCCGGCAAGCAGGTGTACGTGGAGCATACACATCATCGGTAATGGTGCTGGTGTCCTGACAGCATGATTTTAATAATGACTAATGAAAACACAATATAAGCATGCAAAGTGATGCAAACAACAATAATATGCAGAACATGAATAATAACGCAACATATAAGAATATACATTTATATATGAGTCATACAGTTTGACATTTGAAATAATACGAATCGTGGTGTTTAGAAAATAGGGCTACGGTGTTTTTGAGAAAAAGGTACGTCCGTTGAAATATCTGTATCCCTTGTCCTGTCTTTAAAATACTCACGATTCATTAGTTTTGAAAAAGGTATGACTCGAGTCTAGTTTAAAATCTACAAGTAAACTACATGACTAAACTAACAGGCAAATCAAAAAGGTAAGGAAACCACCTAAATCTGAGTCGATATATATAACATATAATAGTCGGTGATGCCGCCTCAATTGTATCACATATGATACAATATATGATATGAAATTCTCGAGTCAAGAGTGTGTATGTGTGTGTGTGTGTGTATGAAAACACCACGCCTAAGGACCCGCTAAAACAACATGCCGTATCTCATAAGACGAACCAAAACATATCACCGACCATATGGCATCATGCCCAATCTCATCGACCCATCTCCAAATACCATGTACTATCCTCTATACATGTGTGTGTGTGTGTGTGTATATATACACACACACATAGTCCCATACCTATGTGTAATTATATATATATACATATCCCTATATACGCACAAGTAATAAAATGTATGCAATTGTGTGTGTGTGTGGTGTAATCTTATTCTAGGGTTCGCAACTAAGAAACTAACTACAACACTATCATCCAATTACTAAAATTAAACTCATGATCTTCTAAGATCAAACTTGATAATCATATAGCCTCACATCACACAAATTTATATATATAATATATATATATATATCGTATACTATACTACGAACTACGGGGGTGCTATACGCCATCCACCCGACTTCCCCCGTAGATATATATCTACTCACTTGATCCTCGCTTGCTGGAGTCGATGACGCTACGCTCTCCTCGTCGTCTCGAAATCCACGTGGGGGTACCTACATATCACACGTAGTATCGTAAACTGAAATCGCGGACGGAAACCAAAACGATACTCGAAACGTACATAGGTTAAAACCTATGGTCTAAGCATGCATGAATAACCAACAACTCTCGACGATTGACGTATAAACATGAATCGACCGAGACAAACACAAATATCCAAAACTTCAATTCATAAACATTACGAAATACAAGGCATCAACTCATGAAAATGGTCCCAGATTTTACCCTAGCTGAAATTAGCCAATTTTGCATGTGTAATGAGTCTAGTTAACTAATATAGGAGCTACAGAACAAGCATGAGCCAATTTGCTCGCACCAAAGCCGCAATTTGAAGCCAAAAAGAGTAAATTTGCGGCCAGGAAATGTCCAGGGGGTCTCAGGTTTCAGTTGTAGCTCCTAGGGTGCCTGCATGACTCACTATGTTTGCTAAATAATTTTCAGAGGCTCCGGGTGTTAGCAGATCTCCAAACTTCATCACAATTTCCACAATTTCCCGATATCGGGGATTTCTAAGTTTGTGTTTCGGGGTTTAGTCTATGGTTTCAGTCCATTATACAATCGCTACAGGGGTTTAAGGTTACAACTAACCTCAATTACACCTTTAGATTCAATTCAAACCCTAACCACTTCTAGAAATTTTCTAAGTTCACTAAACCGAACTAAAACAGTTCTAAACTTGTATGGGTGCTAAAGAAATTGAAATACAATACTAATGGGGCAGAAATTACCTCATTTGGCAACTCAAGAATTTTCTTGAGTTGCCCCAAGTGCTCAAAATCCGATTTTTCTTGGTCCAAAGTGCATCTAGTGAGCTTGTGCATGTTTTTAATGAAGTGGGGAAGAGGTTTCGGTGAGTTTTTAATGATGTTGTGAGGGTTGAAGAGGATGGTGGAGTGAGAGGCAACCATGGGAAGTGAGGAGAGGAAAAATGAAGAGGAAATAATGGAAGGAACAAGAGCCATGACCAAAGTTTGACCCCTCACCTCTCACTCTCTCATGCCCATACCCATTTCTTTATCATTTTCTTTTTGTTTTGTTTTCTTTTCTTTTGCTTATCTTTCTTTTCTTTAAAAGCAAAACCATGCATGAATAAAGAAAAGACCATATGGGAAAATGTAACAAGGTGTAATATGACATGGTCCATGTCATGTGCACAAAACCGGATTAATGCAAGATTATCGATATTTATTCGCGATTAGCATTAAAATGGAATATAATTAATTATAAAAATTCATAATTTTCCTAAATCACATAAAGCACTCTCAATTCAGTAATTTCTATAATTTCCAAATATTTTCCAATTTATCGGTATTTAATTATACCGCATTAATAAAATATTCATAATATTTATTATTTAATTATAAAAATTCCCAAAAATAATATTTTATTAATCTGAAATGTTACAGTCTTCCCCCCTTAAAGAAATTCGGTCCCCGAATTTAAATTTAAACCCCCCAAAATACTAAAACATTTCAGTAAAATGATCCAGTCGTCGGGACACCGAAATCATAAATGCATAAAACATATTGTAGCGCAATGCATCCGCATGAAAAACAAGTATATAAACCAAAATCAAAACTCCGTCAAGCATCCCTCAATTATCGGAGTTATGGTGAAGACACCAATGTTAAAGCCCAAAACGAAAACTAACAAGATATACTCGAGATTATAATATGTACATAGTACGCATCGTTGAAACATCTGAAGGAAATGCATGTCAAACTTTTTTCAAATCGTTGTGCGATGCGCGTATCACTGCACAGTGGTAGACGTCTATTGTAAGAAAATAACTATATATATATATATATATACCCTTTGTTTGTTATACACGCCCCGCTGTTTTGAAAACAATTTTAGTAGGGTTTCTTTTATAAAATGGTTCGTGTCATCTCGGACATGTAGGTAAATACTGAGACTATAGCTCTTTCTTGGGAAATCCCTTTGATAACTATCAATGCATGCAAAAATATGTTCAGGTACTGTTTTCGGACTAGTCCTGCTCAGCTACTTTACTAAATAGTAAATGTCATAAAACATACTGCTCAAGGAAATCAATCTCAAAATATGCATAAGAATGCCACGTGCGTCTGGTGCGCACGGAAATCAAAATCCATGAATGTGCCATACATGCACACAGAAACAAAATCTAAGTGCAACGGGTGTGCACGAAAACACCTGTCAATGGCCACGAGTGTGTCTGACAGCAATATCAAGTGCATCTGATATGCACGAAGAATCTCGATTTAGTGCATCTGGTGTGCACTAAAATCGCATCAAAATACTAAAGTGCATGAAAACTATGCCAAAAGCATAAGTCAAATCACATGCATACCATAGGTATAAAATCAAATCAACATCTCGAATGACATCAAATCGAAGTCAAGTGCAACTGTGGTGCACATAATCTCAATCATGAAAATAAATCTCTCAAAATACCGAAATTAAAGATGGTGGAAACAATCCTGCTCTGGCACATCCTCTAAAGATCTCTGGCGAACTGTTATGGTCACTCATAACATATCCCGTTGACGATGCCGAACTCTGGCCTACTGGGTGTGCGTACTATGACCGATCCTGGGTCCAAGCCTTCTCGTATTGTAATCCAGAAAGATCTTGTCGGGGTCTCTCCTGAATCTCGTTTCTGCCGAACTGCCCGGAAGTTATCATCTTTTACTAAATCTGTTTCTTGTTCCGGAACGGCTGCGTACTCATCGCGACTTCTTCTGGAAGATATATCCATATACAACGCCTCTGCATGCGTATCACATCTCTGATGTCAGCGGAGTGGAACGTCATCTCATCAAGATCTCATACGAACCTCTTACTCCACTTTTCTCTAATGTCGACTGCTTCGGACTCGTCTTTTCGTGGCTGCATGGACTGCGCTCAAACGGCTATACTCGTATCTAGAGTCTCCCAAGCAATGTATCCCATCATATGATATCCGAACGACATCGAACTTTTCGATCGATTCGTCAAAGTTCCATAATCCCCCAAGAGCTCAACATCTTGGGTACAGTTTAATAGTATTCCAGTACATGCCACAGTACCTATGTACCAGCCGTAGAATTGCAAACCAAAGCCTCATTAATGGCACTGCGGAACTGCTACAAACCCTAAAGTTTCAAAGCATTCTCATGGTCATTATATCGAGTTAGGGTTTCATTCTTCTAGAGTGTCTACGGAATTACTTGCATGTTTTTCCGAATACTTTAAACATGGAAAAATGGGTTTCTGACATTCGATCGTCTTCTATCGACTCTCAACGTACCTGCGTGAAGTCGTATCTAGCTGGAATCAATCAATCTGACGACCTCGCATCGGGGTAGGCAACGAATCACATGTCCTAGTCATTCCTCCTTGGGTGACTAGAGATCTTCTATCAATCTCTAAGTACAACTTGTGCGGCAATAGCTCCAAACATCTGAGGCGATATCTGATCATTCGCAGCAACAACCGGCTCATTTTTCCGCACGCTGAACAGTACCTCAATCATCAAATAATCGATGCATCGACGATCATCATATTCTGGCTGGCCTCTAACAGTAGCCCAATCCACTGGTGCTGATCTGGACGTCTGAGAAATCTCGTAAAAGCGATCCATCAAACGCTCATGGCGCGAAAATAAAATAAAATGACACATCTATACAATCGTGTGTCCCTGGAATCACGCCCTGGTCAGTCCTCATTTGTGACGAGCTCGTGCTGACACAACTCTAGCTGTAGCTCCGATGCCCGTGTAATCGTGGCAGCAAAAACCATAAATCGATATTGATGAGGATAGATCATAGGAATGAATATATTGTTGTGCAAGGAAATGTACATCCTTAGGCTTCTTAAGCGGAGTAGCGTATCATAAGTATGCCGCGGAACATACACACGGTACGTTACTCTCCTTAAGTCACCTACTCCATCAACCAAGGTCAACCTACACGACGAAATTTTGAGTCTAATACTCCCTCGACCAAGTCTAAGTTCCGTAAGGTTAAGCCTAGATTCTGTATATATACAAACGCCCTAGGCTCCGCATATTCAAACATAGACTCGAACCAAGGTTAACCTAGCGTCTGATACATACATTGTCATGACCCGAAATGGCACGTGACTAGCACTTGAATCATATGAAGTCTATAGGACCCCATCTAATTCAAGTAAGCCTAAAATCCCAGATATCTAAACCATTTAAAAGAAGAAAGAAGGGAAAGATTAGTTTTAAAGCTTTAAATAATATAGCGAAAGTGTGCATTTTTAAAATTATCAAGTTCTTCCCGAAAATTTCGGCAGAGTTTCCTATGTAAATACTGGCCCCAAAAGGGTACAACATGCATAATATATATATAAAGGCATCCCCAAGCGGGAGCTAGCTCTTCGTCAATTGACGGTCACAACCACGCAAGCAATAAAATATACAACGCCGAAGGGCGGGGATCAAAACTCAAAGGAAACTCAATAACATCAAGAAAACCCATAATAATACAACGCGCGACTCTTAGGTCGAAAGAATAATACACTGGTCTTCTAAGTCTAAAAATATACAAGTCTGGTTGATGGAGTTACTAGATACGACTGAATATAAATAAAATGTACAATGGTGGTCACGATGCAAGTGAACCCACCTACAAAAGCAATTACCCGAAAAGAAGCAGTGTGCCAGCAAAGCCGCCAAGAAAACCTGCGGCAAAACCTATAAGAAACTGTGGCACAACGGGGGTGAGTTGCCAACTCATGAGTAGAAAATATCACCGAGCAGAAATCAGATGTATGACTCAATCCTAGGTCAATACGATCATAATATAAATCCTCAATATGATAAAGTCTGAAGCATGATAAGGTGGCAAGGGTAAACAACTATGCATAAGTGTAATACCATGTGCTCGTGTCAGTGCCTCAGGTAGCAACATATCATAAATATGAGGTATGCAATATAATGAAAACAGAATACATCATGAATGAGAAAACTCTTTTCCTGATTTAGTGAGATATCTGTATATTTATAAATCGAGGTATCATCAATGAAATCAACATGAAATTAGTGTCAAGTATCGACACAATACATAAATCTCAATATCTCAATATCTCAGGCTCCGGCAATCCGTACTGGCCTGTAATCTCGAATCTCGATATCAGGGGCTCCGGCTATCCGGACTGGACCATATCATCAAATCTCAAAACCTCAGGCTCTGGCTATCAGAACTGGCCTGTACTTCGATCGGTATCCTCCGGATATCCGTCGAGTCACAATACAATCACCGGTCAGTAGTGTTCCCCTGTCACAGGCTCAACGCCACCATCTGCGATCTTCTCGCCCCGGGGTACTGAACCGGGTCCACCATGCACCCACAGACGGTTCCTCCTCCTCCTCGAATCGGGTGTATGATATCGCTCAAGAACCGAGAAAACTCATGGTGCATATATCTCAAATCATATAATGAGAAAACCGCAACTTTCATTTAAAATGATAATCAGTTATAAGATCTTTGCGGTTTCTCTAAATCCAGAAATCTCATGGAAATCCGAAATCAGAATCTCAAGGGTAAATAAACAATGAATTTCATAATATTGGGCTCCGGCAATCCGGACAGGCCCATAATGTCATGGAAGATGAATATATATATATATGCATGAAAATCACAGTAATAAATGCAATGCCTAAGCTATCATATAAAAGCAAGCTCACTAGTACCATGTCGAAACAATAAGCTAACATTTTATACTAATGAAGTAGCATTTTCTAATGTGGACGTGACATGGCAATTACCGATGATGTTGTGTGTGAGCCGGCAAGCAGGTGTACGTGGAGCATATGCATCATCGGTAATGGTGCTGGTGTCCTGACAGCATAATTAATAATGACTAATGAAAACACAATATAAGTGATTGATCATCCTTCGTGTGTATGGAAAAGTTTTGATCACAACCAAAGAAATTTATACCGCAATCAATTAACGGTGTCAATATAGCGCGTTAATGAATACGGATCGTCCACTGAGAAAGTGTGATTTGTTCGTTATCGTTTTAGTTGAGTTGCAAATTAAAAGATAAAAGAAAATGATTTAATATTCATGAGATTTTAGTTTCAAGAATCATCAAGAAATAGATCTAAAATCAAGAAATGATAGAGATCAAGAAAATGTCCAAATCGTTTGACTTATCAAGATTTGTAAAGAGGTTTGTCGGAATCGATCCAATTGATAGTGATGATGAATACTAATGATTACAAATTCTTATCTATTGAAGATTTGTTGCTAGATCGATGACGATCAACGAGATTTAGAGATCTATTGAAGAAGCTAGGGTTTCATCATTATCATCCCTTGTCCTTTCATTGATTATCATTCAAATTCTAGCCTCTAGCAAATTAAATCACCGATCGTTGATCTCTAATTTGGAGCGAAAACATTCAAGAAAGCCATCTCACTCAAATTAGGTTTTCGATGATTCAATTTCCTAAAGTTTACATAACTCATAAGACTTAAGAATCGTTCAAGAATTTAATCATCATCATCTACCTATTTTCTCGATTCCGCTACAAGCGAAGAATTTACTCACGCATCATTATAAAGTAATCAAGAACTAAGAATATCATAATGCGAGAATGAATAGAAAGCAAGAATAAAGATTTTCTCCTTTATTTAGATCTTCTTCAAATTACAACTCTCACTCAAGTTTACAAGACTAGCTCTAGCTCACTCAATTGAGAAGGAATTTGGCGTCGATCTTTGTGTGGCTCGATCGTCGTGAGTCGCGGATCGTCGTGGATCTCTTGCTCGGTTGAAGATCGACGTTGCTTCAAAGGCTCGTTGAATGCTTGCTTGATTTGGTAATCGATGAATCTTGATTTTGCTTTGGAATTGGATTCGGGGTAGGGTTTTGAGTTGCAAGTTGTGTCACTCAACTTGCGGAATTTTGGCTCAACATTCAACAACTCTCTTAATGAACAACCTTTTTAATGAAGCCATAGATGCCTTTTTATAGTTTTCCCTCAAGCTTCCTCTAGAAGCTATATCTAGCTTCCCTTGGAAGCTTGGTTGTTATGAGGCTTGCATAGAAAGCTAGGGTAGAGAAGTTTCTAGATTAAGGTAGTTAGCTAGCTTGCATGAGAAGCCTGGTAGTTATGAAACTTGCACAAGAAGCTTGGCTGTTAGAAGGAGAAGCTTCTGGAGAAATCTACACAATTCGAAGCATCTTGGAGAAGCCTGGCTGTTAAAAGGATACCTCTGCAAAAATGACCAACCGCCGACGAGTCAACTCGGCCGTGGATCCGCGGCGGATCGGCCTGACTCGGCCGCGGATCCGCGGCCGTTTGGTGTAGTCTTTGCATGAAACTTCCAGGTTATTTTTCTGTTTGCTTTAGGTTTGTTTCCTGATGTCTGGAATCTTATAATTCTTTCTAGTTTACTGCCAGATCTCAAGTCTTGGATTTGATATATTTTATCAACACTTTTAGCAGTTCCTGCTCTTTAACCTGGAAAATTCCCTGCACACAATCTCGAGACAAGTGTTTGATATACAAAGATCATGTATGTAATAATAAACACACAATTTCCCTCATAATGCCGGTTATAATGTATAACACATGTTATTTGGTATTTTGCAGACAAATTGCTAATTTTTGCTATATTTATACCAAACACTTTTAGATGACTACAAAGAGTAGGGAAATTGATGTATGTCTACGGTAGCTTCCCAGCCGTCTGTCCGAGGCCAAAATGCGGAAACGAAAACTTTTCTTAAACTAGAAATCGGCGCTATCGTATGCTTAAAACCCGGATTGAACCATTAACCTACAACTAGAAACTAGAGAAGGGTTGGAAAGGCTATACCGATCAATCCGTGTCCTTCGGTCTTTGGCCACCATCCCAAGCTCCTCGCGGCATCTCCGGTCTCGATCTCCTCGTCGGAAAGGGCACCACATCATCGAGTCATTTTACGGGCTCCCGCTTCATCCGAAGCAACTCGGGCACGAAGTGTGCTAGCCGACATGTCCTAGGTGATGTAGAGAATGTTTGTGATCACTTTGTCTCTTGCATCCATGGATTTGGATGGAGGTTAAAGGTGTTGCCATTGATGGAGATAATGAGCTAGAGGAAGAAGAAGTGGTTTCTTTTTCTTTTATTGTTGCTATCATAAAAAGAGAGAGTATGAGATGAAAAATAATACAAGACCAAAACCACACTTATGGCATCCCCTCTCTCTCTCTCTTGTTATCATATCAACATAAATCATGCTCATAATGTGACACATGCATAAGAAAAGAGACCATGAGTCACCACTTGTGCATGTGTCACACTAAATGCTCCAAATCATGATATCTAGCTCATAATTACCATTTACAAACATTAATGCAAATGTTTGAAACAATAAAAAGATAGAGCAACATCTAAAGTAAACTCGTGACGGATCACAAGGATACCCCTCACCTGTATATACATACCTGCAACCGCATTCCGATTGAATGCGAATGCGATGAGACTAAAGTAATCCAACAAATCTAATACTAGGATCCGGCTTAAACCAAAGCCCACTAGTATGATCCGCCCGATCATGATCCGTTCACTACTGCACGTATATGATCGGACCCTGCCATATATCATACGGCCTCTACAACGTTTCGCCCGAAACTTGAGAAACGATCTGTGGGGAACTCTAAAGACTCGTCAATACTTTGGCTGTGGATTTAACCACTAGCACGTCAGAGGTACTAGCCGTAGTAACGGCTACCAGGTATTGACCAAAAGGGAGGTCGATGAGCGAACTCATCCTGACACCCTACTGAGCCTGTCAGTGACAATATCCATATAGTCCAGTCCGTTCGTCTATGAGCATCGCATGGCGGGCCTAGGGGGTTGGTAAAAGTCAGACCCCCAAAAGTGATACAAGTCATGGCGGAGTGTAGCCCAGAACACCCTGAGATACTACTGGAATATCTACCAGTTGTAACGTTTTGAAAATCGTTTCGGTGAAATTTCGGAAAATCGGTAAAATAAAAGGGTTTTCTGTAAAAAGTCAAAATACAAATATCTTTATTATAAAATTAAATATACATATTCTAGGTATGTAATTATTAGTATTTTGTGTTTATTGAGCCACTGGTGAAATTTCAAATTTTCTGAAAAATTTTCCGAAATTAATTATTTTAATATTATTTCAAGTCGTCACTGATACATTTAATTAGGGAAAATTACAAATTGGAATGGGTTGAAACAAATTTTGTGCATCATAACAAATTAAACAAAATTTTAGCATGTGGTTTTTGAAATAAAAATGAAACTGCCAACGGTGTTAGAAATATCGAAGAAAAATGGCTTTTTTGGTGAAATTAGTGTAAATAGAATTGAGGTATGGTTCTAGGTTGACTTGGGATATAGTATTCATCTTTTTTCCTCACCATAAAAACCCACACACCCCCATTTCTACTCCCCTAACAGCAGCCCTCACATTTCCCCCCAATTTCTCACCTCAAAAGAAAAGAAAAGGGAATTAATAAAGAATAATGAGAAAAGAAGTTTGTGTGTTGACTTGGAGAGAGTTTGACTTGGTCTTTTTCCACACCCACATTCTCTCTCTCCCTCCTAAAATTCTGGCCGAACCCTTCCTCCCCCTCAACAACAGCCCCCTCCCTTTTCTCCCCTCATTTCTCTTCAAAAAATTCATGAATTTGCCTCAAAATCCATCAAAAATCCCAATTCTAACCCTTACCCATTTTTCCTTAGCCATTCAAGCATTGATCTTGGAGCTTAGAAGCAAGTTTGGGAGGCTAGATTTCAAGTGAGATCTACAAAATTGGGAGGTATAAATTGAGACCCTTTAGTGAAATTGTTGTTTAATTATGGTAATCTATTGTATTCAAGTGTTAAATTGGTGGAATTGCTAGTTTTAAATTTTAAAGTTAGGGTTTGGAAATTCTAGAATTGGGTTTTTAAAATCAAGTGAGGGTTTTAACATTGTTTATGATTGTATAGTGTAGTTAACATGCTAAGTCATGCAAAGTGTAATCTAAGTGCTAAATTTGCTAATTTCTACATCTAAATTATTCTAATTAAGCTAATTGCAAACTAGTTTTTTTAGATCTATTATAATTAGTGAGTTTAAAATTTAGTTTGGGTTTGGGTGACTTAATTTAGTTATTTAGTGAGCATTTTAGCCACTAGAATTGTTAAAATATTTAAAGTTGATTAAAACCCAAGTTTTGAGCTAAAATGGAGAATTGTGCTAATTTTGTTAACTAGGTTTTGTAAATATATATATTTTGATGAGAATAAATTATTGGAATTGTTTATATGACTTGGTTATGATATTGAGTGGATATTGCGGCCACTAGATTTGTTTAAACGTTGAGTTTTGTACTAAAACGGGTAATTTTGCTTGCTCGATTTTCGGAAAAATAGCTTTTAAAGTGAGTTTGAGGTTTTTGTGAATTTTAACGTATTTTATATTATAATTAGTGTTCGTGAATGTGCAAATGAGTGTGTTTGGGTTTTTCTCGATGATTTGACGTTTGTACATCGACATCGAGTGTTGGTTTGGCTATTCTTGCATGTGTAGGCGATAGGTTTTGACATATGCGTGATACGCGTGCCGATTTGATTTTCGTATGCCGTTTTGATTTCGAATTTGGTTTTTAATGCGATACGGTGTGTTATGACTTGTAGGTACCCCATGTGGACTTCGAGATGACAAGCAAGCGTATGGCGACGTCGGCACCGGCGAGCGAGGACCAGGTGAGTAGATTTATATCTACGGGGAGAAGTCGGGTGGATGGCGTATAGCACCCCCGCAGTTCGTGGTGATATATACGAATATGTATACACACATATATTGATTATATATTGTTTGAGATTATTAATGTTAAAGATGGATATTTGGTGTGTTTGGATTGGTTTAGTGTTGCGAAACCCTAGAGTTGTGGTTGCACCACACATACACACACACCCATACTTGCATACATTCTTCTTTCATATGTGCGTATATGGGAATATATTTTTATGTGTTCACATAGGTATGGGACTATGTGTTCATTTACTGGATTTGAGGATAGGACTTGAGATTTGAGATGAGTCGATGAGATTCGATTTGAGGCCGTGAGATCGGTGATATGACATGGTTCGTATTTGATATATGACCTGATGTTTTAGCGGGTCCTTTGACGTAGTTTTCACTCACGTGCATGCATACTTAGGTGGTATCAGTATTGTATTAGACAGAGATCAGTACCCGGATTAGGATCTTTGATAAAGAAGTTACCAGATGAATAATGTGATGAATATGATATTGACCCGTACCCAGATTTGGGGATGCCGTACGACGGATTTACGTACGAGCTATATATTGATGATAGATCAGCACTCTTGACTTGGGAATATCTGATTATAGATATGGTATCGGATGTGATATTATCGAGGCGGGATCACCGACTAATATATAGGTTTATATATATATCGACTCAGATGTTAGGCGGTTTCCATACCCTTAATTTAGTTTGTTAGTTCAGCCGTATAGTTTAGTATAGTTGTCAGACTAGATTAGATTCCTAGCTATTTCAAAAACTAACGGATCACGTGTATTTTTAAAGACAGGTCAAGGGATTCTATAGATATTATAAAGGACTTATCTTTTCTTAAAAACACCGTAGCCCTTATTTTCAAAACACCGCGATTCGGGTTATATTCAAATAGCACCACCGTAGAACTCATATTTATATTAAATATAGATTTGTTATCTTGTGTCTGGTATTTAGCTCCCGCTCATTATTGCTGTTCGCTCCGCACCGCATACTTATATTGTGATTCCTATTTGAATTGTTGATATCATGATGTTAGGACACCAGCACCATTACCGATGATGCGTATGTACCACGTACACTTACTTGCTGGCTCACACACATCTTCATCGGTAATTGCCATGCCACGTACACTTTAGAAATACTATTGCATTGACATAGGTTGTTAGCTAATAATTTAGACATGATATTAGTGTACTTGCCTTATATGCTAGATTAGATATTGTAGTTATTACTTGTTACTTCATGCATGTTATTATTCATTGTTATGCCGCATTCATGGATTTTTATGCCTATATTCACTGTTTACATGCTATTGAGGATTTGGATTCGGATTTCCATGAGATTTTCTGGATTTGGGGGAAAACCGCAAAACTTATATAAACTTCTTTTCTCTCTTTAAAATAAAAAGTGTGGTTTTCCCATGATGTATGAGTCGTCCACCATGAGTTTGCTGATGGATTTTGAAACCAGAGTTCGAAGAGTGGAGGAACCGTTTCGGGTGAATGGTGGACCCGGTGCGGTACCCCGGGGCAAGAGGATCGCAGATGATGGCGTTGAGCCTGGCAGGGGAGCACTACCGACCGGTGATTTTACCCGACGCGTCGGATATCCGGAGGATACCGTCGTAGTCTTGATGTTAGTTATATGTATGCCCTAGAGGCCATTACTGTATCTTGGATGTATATTGTAGTGGATGCTGGGACATATATAGGTAGGACTTTCTTGCTCGACATGATAGTACGCTATCTGGTTGCTCTTTATTTTAACATGTATACTTTCTGTCTCTCTGATTACATGTTGATAAAGCCCTTAGGATGTGTACTCGACTTCCAGGACTATGATGTAGATCATACTAGTAGGGCCTGGGTAGTCCATGAGTGCATCCTTCAATGTTCCTAGTTGTGGGAATATCGAGACGGGGCATCGATATTCCAGAGTAGACTAGCGCATATCTTCTCGACCCATGTGATGGGCGATGGATGATCCCATATCCATTGGTGTTTGACATCAGAGATGGTATGCGGGTGCTCAGTGGAGACTGGGTACACTGAACGAACTCGCCGAGAACTCCCAGATTGTATTATACCTCACGTCAGATGGCAGTTCTCTGGTGACACTGGTACAGCTTAGTCTGTTGACCCGAGATCGTCATAGAGTCTTGTGTGTCTCCCACTGTGCTTTGATTTCCACCCTACCACGGCTCTACTGAGTCGTGCAAACAGGTGGTTTTTGGGTACAGTCCCGATTCACATGGAGGCAATGAGCGATAGGAGGGGATTCGTCTCTCCCTGTATTGGGGGTTGATGTTGCGCTATGCTCGACTGGCCATAACAGGAAATCCCTAGCCAGGGTTGCAGTGATATACTGGTAAGAGTTATCAGTAGTTTCACGAATGTTATGGACCTTACGTCGGCATGACTTATCAAGCTACTGGGGTCTGACGTTTACCACCCTTAGGCGAGATATGCGACATATCAGACGAACAGACCGGACTGTACGGTAAGTGTTACTGGTTGGATTCACAGGAGTGTGAGTGGCTTGCTCGTCGATCTTCTGATTGCTCAATAACCGGGTGGCCATTACGTTTAGCAGACCGCTTGCGGCTTGTGGGTGCTTGATATGATCATCACCTGCTGCCGGCGTATTGACGAGTCTTTAGAGTCCTACACACTGGCTTAAGCGAAACGAAATAGGAGCACATATGAGATATGTGCGGGACCGAGAATAATGCGTGTATGTGATACCGTATTCTTTTCTCACGATCTGTATCATCGGCAGGTTATATGTGATATAGCCGGGTTACCGGATCAAGTGTTGATTCGATACATTGATACACTTGCTACTAGTCGGTTATATGCGATATGACCGGATCATTAAATCAAGTGTTGATTTAATGATTTAATGTTTAATTATATATATTTGATATATTACTTATCATTAACTAGTATTGGTTCACATTAAATGGATTTTCTCACTCGAATGTGCACATTGTATATATGATATAGTTTTGTGCACTTGTTTGTATCATGTTTGATGATACATGCAAACTTGGATTTGTGTAAAGACTTAAACCATGTTTAGTGAATGGTTAGGGTTTCATTTCACTTATTTATTTATCTTTTCTTTTTGGTTAAAAGATAGAAGGAAGAAAAACAAAATGGTTGCTTTAAAACATGAAGCTTGTTGAAGCTTCATGAAGCTTTGACCAAGTGACCATTTTGTCTTCATCTCCAAAACCTAACCATTCTACTAAACCTTAGTTAGTTCTCTACACTAAACCATGGTTGAAAATATGATAAGTATCATATTATTTTCTTTTTTAAATACTTATCATATTATCTTCTTCTTCTTCTTCTTCTTCAAGATGAAGAAGTTTGCTACCAACAATGGCATCTTGAGAAAAAATGTGAGAAATCCAATTCTAAAGTGAACCCACTTCCTATTTCTTCATCCTCTACCACTTGCCAAGTAGTATAGGGTGTTTTCTTCACAAGTTTCATGACTTGGTGAAGTTGGAGTTTGATCTTGAGTTGCCTCGACGTAGATCATCTTCGGCATCGAAGTCGACGACCTAGCTCGCCCATTTCTCCGATGAAGCTGATGCTAGAGTCCGGGATTCGATTTGGACAGTGGAGGGACGTCATCACGGAGCCTAGGAGGTGGAGGACCGGATCTACAAAGGTTGTAGCCTCTTTTCTTTTAAGTTAAAGTTGTTTATTTGCATTGCATCGCCTATAAATCTAGTTAACGATCTGTATTAGGGTTTGTAGACATATGAATTTTTTTGAATTGGGCATGTTTGATCACTTATGAGACCTCATTAGTGTGCCTAGGAACCCTACAGTGGTATCAGAGCCTAGCTAGAGCCTTAGGAGATGCGTAGACGGAGTTCGAAGTCCGATCGAACCGAAACCCTAACTCCAAAATGCTCTCTGGACATTTTCTGGATTTGTGGATTTTTGAGAATTATAAATATGCAGAAAAATCAGCAGGTATTTCTAAGAATTACTGTGAAGTTTGAGCACCTAATTCGACCATAGCGCGGCGGAACCGCGGCATTAGCATGGTTAATGCGGCGGTTCCGCGGCCAAGTTATCACATCACCTCTTGAATTTTGCACAGTAATTCCTATTTGGTGGTGCTGAGTTTTCTGGGAATTTTTAATTTGCACTCAAGAGTTGAGTTTTCTGGGTTGTATTGGGAGTTCGTAGATTCGATCGGATTATCAGACTTTGTCTATGTGGCTTTCCGGGTATTTTTAGAATATGTTAAAAAGTTCGACCGGATATAAATACCCATCTTTTCCCCTGTCGGGAAATTTCCAAGTGTTGGATCTTTCCGTGGTTTAATAACGTTCTAAGTAGTGCAAGTAACATGATGGTCCCTCTAGAAGACAAAAAACCTTAACTCGATTATGTGACCGTCTTGAACTGCCCTTTGAACCTTAGGGTTTGGGGCAGTACGGCGTGCCACATGTGAGGTGTTGGCTTGACCCTTCTACAGCTGGACCGTTGGTACTGAGGCACGAAGTGAATGTTTTTGAACTTGTTTCATGTGTTGAGCTGTTTCGGGAAAACTTGGGTGTTTGAATGTTCGATCGAAAAGTTTAACATTTTCTATTTTATCTGGAATGTGATACAATAATTGGAATTCACAAGTAGTTATGAGATAACTGAATGAATGTTATAAACATAGCAGTTTAGTCTCACTTGATTGGTTGCCACGGGATTTTGATGTGATCAAAAGTCCGTCGCAATCACATAGCATACGCGGATACTCGCCGGGTAAACTTAATAGACAGCCTCACTCCATAGCCCCGACCAAGTGACTGTAGGAGAACCCCGTCGCCGAAAGCATCCGTTCGGGTGCTCGCGGCAGCGGTGTTCAGCCTTGGTGCACCTCGTCGATGGCGTCGGGGGTGCGGCCGCCTACTAAAGTTTGCGACGAGCATTCGATCAGGATGTCGGGAATCTTGTTGAATTACCCGACTTGATATTGAAAAGTGTTTTCGGTAATGAGACTAAAATGCGGGGTTTATAATTGTTAGGCATGCGATGTCTAAGGAATTCATTTGATTAGGCATGCGATGTCTAAGGAGGTTGCGGATTCCAACTGTTGTAGTTTTACACTTTCTTTGCTGCGACCGTAAGTGTAATATGTGATATCGCCGGTTTCGTTGCTATATGTCAACGACAATTGGGATGGGCATATTTACTTACGTTGATGACATGTGATGTTATGTGTTGCTGGATATGTTATATTAGATTGTCGTGTTCGAATAGCCGGGGTTTTTTTATGTGAGATGAGTGTTTTTCTTTTTCATTCATGTAAAAACTTGTATGTAATATTCTTTTATTGGGGCACTTCCAGGTTGCGGAAGTTGTCACCTTTTGTATATTATTTACTTTTCTGCACTAGGATAGACCCAAGGAGGAGGGCACAAGTAACCGGGTTCTAGGGTCCAGTGGGAGACCAACTCGAGGAGTCGAGTCCGGGTCTCCTAACCCTAGAATTGGTAGGGTTGCTTACCGCTCTCGTAGGGGTCTAAGGATGTGGGATTGGCTATTCATCACGACCGTGGAATCCGTGTTTTATACTGGCTCGTATTGAAAACACGGACGTCCTAGTATATCCAATATTTCATATGATTTTTTCTGCTGCGTTATCTGTGATGTGATCATGTGATATATTCAGATAGATACAGTATATAGTATATATGATATATTATATAGACGTTGCTTATGTTTTACACCCGCGCTAGCCCTGCCTCGTTCTGGCGTTAGTTACCTAACCTAACAGTGCAGACGGGACATCGAGGCGAATGCGGATGGCATAAGCGTACGTTATATTTATCTGTGATGTTTAGGTGGACTTAAATGATGGGATATTCATTAATGAGATTAATGAAAGAAAATAAACCTAATTGATGTTGTGGAATCGAATTTCAAAATAAAAACAGGTAGCTACAGTTCTTGCTTTGCATCACGGTGTTCATTGTAGAACATCCTGCACCTTATTCGATGAGGAAAGGACCGAGATCCCTTCACCGGGAGTGACTCCTTTAGCAATAACTGGCAGATGCTACAACCCTCGGTTTGTCTTTTGATCGCTTCTATAGTTTCTGCTTTGCACAGTGATATATATGATATATCCCGCACCTCATTCGACGAGGAAAGGGCCGACGATCCCTTCGCCGGGAGTGACCCCTTTAGCAAAACTAGAAAAGCTTCAAAAACATTCCATTTAAAAACCATTTGATTCCGCAACGAGATCAAGTTCAAAGCGTTAAAGGTTTTCATAAAAACCATTCGCAACCCTCCGTCATTTTAGGATGTAGAGTACTTAGTATTCGTGCTACGTTTTTCGACCATAGCCGAGGCGTAGTGTGCGGTAGCTAAGTGATGTCTTCCTACACCGCATATGATGTGATTAGTTAGGACAATCATGTGGCTTTGTTGACCTTAGCCAAGGGTCATGTGGGTGGGTCTAACTAATCACGAAATGACGGGTAGAACTTGACTAGTATCTATGATTTGTTGACCTTAGCCAAGGTCATAGGTGCTAGGGGTAAAAACCATTATCGGGAGTTTCAAGTGTTGAAATTTGCAATGAGATTGCATACCTTTTATGTGATAGTTGGATCCCGATACCCACTGCGAGTAATTGTTACTCCTGGGAGAGTTTTGCACTTTACAATTAGCCGATCAAGTAGGTGTCTAGAAAGGTGTCAACGGGGTTACGCTTCTGGGAAAACGAGGTTTACTGTAATTAGGTCCGTGCGAAAGCACGGGGAACCTCCCTCAAAGTACCGACACTGGCCTGGCTGAAAGATTAGCGAACTTGTAGAGTGTAATTAATCCCGGCTAGTCTTTCCTTTTAAGGTTTGAAGGAAGATTTGATAAAAACAGTGGGAGCCATCCTGATTAGATAAAACATATAACCAATGTAATCTTGCAAGAGCGCACGCAGAGTGTTTTCTTCTCTCTCTCTCTCTCCAGGTAGCGACCATATCACGCCTTAATCAAGATAATAATATGGATGTTTTGACCGAACCCGCTTGTTATACTGAGCTGGGGAACGTTGGTCCCGCTCCAACTTATAATTGTTATAAGACAGAGCAGGAGTTAGGGGAATACCAGAATTCCTATGCCGCCCAAAGGAAGAAAGTGCATATGATGCATCTCCTTCGGGTGTGTTCATTACAAAGAACTGTTTCTCAGTATCCTCTGCATCCTGGGTATTTGATACCGGATCAGGATCCCATATATGTAATCTGTTACATAAGGCTACAAAAAGTTAGAAAAACTGAGAACGGGTGATAAGTTTCATGAGACAGAAAACGGGGCAAGTGTTGCAGCCAAGTCTGTTGGTCACTGTCACCCTGTATGACCAGTACATTGATTCTGAACGAATGTTATTAGATACCGAACCTGATATACAAAATCATATCAGTCTCTTTATTAGTAAAGAAATGATAAAATTTTGTATTGATGGATAATGTTTTGAACATTTCCTATATCAAAAGTTGATCGGTTCAGGCACGTTATCTAAAAGTATTGACGTTCTAAATCAAACTACAGTTCCTAGTATACAGAACACACACAAGAGGAAGAGTTCAGAAATGAACGAATCCTTCTTGAGGCATTATAGACTAGGTCATATCAATGCGACCCGACTGGCTGAAGTTACATTTTAGATGTATATTTAAATCAGTTTGAATTTACATCTTGTGAAACTTGCCAGCCATGTCACAAAGATTAAATGACCATAGCTCTGTTTATTGGAAACAGAGAAAGAGTTAGTAAACTCTTGGGACTGATACATGATGATGTATGTAAGGTCTCCTGTCAACATATGCCAGGACCGGTTCTTTGTACTTCATTACGTTCTCTGATGATCTCTCAAGATTCAGACATATGTTCCTGTTGAAACATAGGCCCGAAGCTTTTGAGATATTCACAGAATATAAGTTAGAAGTAGAGAACCAAAAACCGGGTATAAGTATTATATCCTATAATGAGATCAGGGAGCAGAATACTTGTGTATAGAATTCCTGGATTATTCTAAAGGAGAATGAGATTCTCTCTCCGTATTACTCCTCTGAATACACCACAGCACAACGGTGTATTAGGGCGGAGCAATCGCACCGTATTAGATATGGTGTGCTCTATGATGAGTACTACTGAGTTTCCTATTTCCTTTTGGGAGTTATGCGCTTGAGAAGCTGCATACCTATTAAATTAGGTTCGAATCAAATCAGTGCCTACCACTCCATATAAGATATGGTGTGGAAAGAACCTATCTCTTAAGTAAGTTGAGATTTGGGGTTGTCCGGCCTATGTCTAAAAGCAAAATCCGGACAAGATCGAGGCAATGTCAGTTCTGTACAACTGGGAAGGTTCCAGCTATACAAAACTGCAGCTGATGATTTGACTGAACCAAAGGATTCAATAGTCCCCGACGAACCTCAGCCTCTCCGCCGATCTGGTAGGGTTCCTCACTTACCTGAGAGATACTTTGGTTTCTCGATGACAGTGGGAGCGAGGAATGCATCATGAGATGATGACCCAACTAGTTTCGAGCAGGCCATTAAGAGTAGGGACTCTATAAGGATGGCTGGATGCTTAGCGATCTGAGATGGAATCAACATACACCAACAAAGTATGGACTTTGGTTGCGATATCTGAAGGGTTAAATCCCCATCAGGAGCAAGTATATCTTGAGAAGATTACTTGGTGTAGATGGAAAAGTTGAGACTTTCAAAGCTAGACTTGTTAAAGGTTTTCGTCATCGACCAGGCGTGGATAATGATGATACCTTTTCCAGTGGCTATGCTTAAGTCTATCCGGATCCTACTTGACACGGCTACATACCATGACTACGATATCTGGCGGTTGGGTGCCATGACTACTTTTCTAAATAATGATTTAGAAGAGAATGTCTATAAGTACACAGCCAGAGGGCTTCGTAAACAGTGGGAGCAGCGGAAACATATGCAAGTTGCTTTACATAATAAAGCAGGCATCGCGAAGTTGGAACGTCTGTTTTGATGTGATAGTCAAAGTGTTTGACTTCATCAAAATGGTAGATGAACCTTGTATATACAAAACGGTAGTAGAGAGTAAGGTGGTCATCCTCGTATTGTACGTGGACAACATACTCTTGATAGGAAAAGAGTTTCCTATACTACGCTCGGTCAATCTCTGCTTATCACAAGGATTCTCCAATAGGATCAAAGTGATACCTCCTAAATCCTAAGTTTTCATCTATGAGATAGATGTAATTGGATGCTAGGATTCTCACTAGATGTAGTGAGATGGTATCAATCGATCCTGGGGAGAATCACTGGAAGGGTTTCAGGGTGATAAAGACGACTGAATTTCAGTCACAGGCATTGTCTTTACCCTCAGTAAAGGGACGGTATGTTGGAAGATTTCCAAGCTAGATACCGTGACAAACTAGACGATAAAGGCTGGTAACATCGCTATTAAAGATACTAACAAAGAGGCAGTTTGGGTGTATATTGGTTCATGAGATGAACTAGGTTTCTATCATTGTATGACAATGAAAGTGTGGCTTTGGCCAAGGAACCCCGATCCCATCAGTGACCCAGACATATTCTGAGGCAGCATCACCTGATCATGGAGATAGATGATCTCCAGGGTGATCGAGGTTAGGAGAGTAGACTCAGAGGACAACACGGCGGATCCACTCACGAAGGCCTTTTCCCAAAGAGAGACTTTTAGGGGATGGTTGAGTATTAGATACTACAACTACTGCTACAGATGGCCCTAGTGCAAGTGGGAGATTGTTAGTTATATGTATGCCCTAGAGGCCATTACTGTACATTGGATGTATATTGTAGTGGATGCTGGGACATATATAGGTAGGACTTTCTTGCTCGACATGATAGTATGCTATCTGGTTGCTCTTTATCTTAACATGTATGCTATCTGGTTGCTCTTTATCTTAACATGTATACTTTCTGTCTCTCTGATTACATGTTGATAAAGCCCTTAGGATGTGTACTCGACTTCCAGGACTATGATGTAGATTATACTAGTGGGGCCTGGGTAGTCCATGAGTGCATCTTTCAATGTTCCTAGTCGTAGGAATATCGAGACGGGGCATCGATATTCCAGAGTAGACTAGCGCATATCTTCTCGACCCATGTGATGGGCGATGGATGATCCCATATCCATTGGTGTTTGACATCAGAGATGGTATGCGGGTGCTCAGTGGAGACTGGGTAGACTGAACGGACTCACCAAGAACTCCCAGATGGTATTATACCTCACGTCAGATGGCAGTTCTCTGGTGACACTAGTACAGCTTAGTCTGTTGACCCGAGATCGTCATAGAGTCTTGTGTGTCTCCCACTGTTCTTTGATTTCCACCCTACCACGGCTCTACCGAGTCGTGCAAACAGGTGGTTTTTGGGTACAGTCCCGATTCACATGGAGGCAATAAGCGATAGGTGGGGATTCGTCTCTCCCAGTATTGGGGGTTGATGTTGCGCTATGCTCGACTGGCCATAATAGGAAATCCTTGGCAGGGTTGTAGTGATATACTGGTAAGAGTTATCAGTAGTTTCACGAATGGTATGGACCTTACGTCGGCATGACTTATCAAACTACTGGGGTCTGACGTTTACCACCCTTAGGTGAGATATGCGACATATCAGACGAACAGACCGGACTGTACGGTAAGTGTTACTGGTTGGATTCACACGAGTGTGAGCGGGCTTGCTCGTCGATCTTCTGATCGCTCAATACCCGGGTGGCCGTTACGTTTAGCAGACCGCTTGCGGCTTGTGGGTGTTTGATATGATCATCAGCTGCTGTCGGCGTATTGACGAGTCTTTAGAGTCCTACACAGAGGTTTCCTGGCTCAAGCGAAACGAAATAGGAGCGCATATGAGATATGTGCGGGACCGAGAATAATGCATGTATGTGATACCGTATTCTATTCTCGCGATCTGTATCATCGGCAGGTTTTATGTGATATAGCCGGGTTACCGGATCAAGTGTTGATTCGATACATTGATACACTTGATACTAGTCGGTTATATGCGATATGACCGGATCATTAAATCAAGTGTTGATTTAATGATTTAATGTTTAATTATATATATTTGATATATTACTTAGCATTAACTAGTATTGGTTCACATTAAATGGATTTTCTTACTCGAATGTGCACATTGTATATATGATATGGTTTTGTGCACTTGTTTGTATCATGTTTGATGATACATGCAAACTTGGATTTGTGTAAAGACTTAAACCATGTTTAGTGAATAGTTAGGGTTTCATTTCACTTATTTATTTATCTTTTCTTTTTGGTTGAAAGATAGAAGGAAGAAAAACAAAATGGTTGCTTTAAAACATGAAGCTTGTTGAAGCTTCATGAAGCTTTGACCAAGTGACCATTTTGTCTTCATCTCCAAAACCTAACCATTCTACTAAACCTTAGTTAGTTCTCTACACTAAACCATGGTTGAAAATATGATAAGTATCATATTATTTTCTTTTTTAAATACTTATCATATTATCTTCTTCTTCTTCTTCTTCTTCTTCAAGATGAAGAAGTTTGCTACCAAAAATGGCATCTTGAGAAAAAGAGTGAGAAATCCAATTCTAAAGTGAACCCACTTCCTATTTCTTCATCCTCTACCACTTGCCAAGTAGTATAAGGTGTTTTCTTCACAAGTTTCATGACTTGGTGAAGTTGGAGTTTGATCTTGAGTTGCCTCGACGTAGATCATCTTCGACATCGAAGTCGACGACCTAGCTCGCCCATTTCTCCGATGAAGCCGATGCTAGAGTCCGGGATTCGATTTGGACAGCGGAGGGACGTCATCACGGAGCCTAGGAGGTGGAGGACCGGATTTACAAAGGTTGTAGCCTCTTTCCTTTTAAGTTAAAGTTGTTTATTTGCATTGCATCGCCTATAAATCTAGTTAACGATCCGTATTAGGGTTTGTAGACACATGAAATTTTTTGAATTGGGCATGTTTGATCACTTGTGAGACCTCATTAGTGTGCCTAGGAACCCTATACTTGAGATGAATAGTAGGGGCCGGTCTGGACTGACGGTGCCTTAGATATTGAGATTGAGACATTGAGATTTCGAGATATTGTGGTACTGAGATTTGATGATACATGCCAGTCCGGATAGCCGGAGCCTGAGATTTTGAGACATTGAGGTTTATGTTTTGTGTCGATGCTAGATACTGTTTATGCTGATTTCATTTATGATACCTCTTTTAAAAAGATACAGAAATCTCACTAATTTATGGAAGCAGTTTTCTCCAGTACATGCATTCTGTTTCATGCATTCATACATCATCCATATGATACATTGCTACCTGAAGCACTGACACGAGCACTTGGTATTACCGTTTTTTAGAGGTATACCCTAGCCATTGTTATAGGCTGCTGGTTATATATTTGAGAATATATTATGATCGTATGACCTAGGATTGCGTCATACATGCGATTCATGTTCATAGATGTATTCTATTCACGAGTTGGCAACTCACCCCCGTTGTGCCACAGTTCTTGCAGGTTTTGCCGTACAGGTTTCATTATGGCTTTGCTGGCACTGCTTCCTTCGGGTGATTTTGCTAGTAGGTGGGTTTATTGGTATCGTACCCATCATTATACTTTGTATAATATTATTTAGTTGTATCTAGTAAATTTCATCAACCAAACATGTATTTATTTTTGAGATAGAGACCAGTGATGTTATTCTTTCGACCTTAAAGTCGCGCGTTATATTTCTGTGGATTTCTTGTGGTTTTGAGTTTCCTTTTGAGTTTTGATCCTCGCCCTTGGCGTTGTATATTGTATTGCTTGTGTGGTTGTGACCGTCGATTGACGAAGAGCTAGCTCCCGCTTGGGGATGTCTTTTATTGATTTCGTATACTATTCATGTTGTATCCCGTTTGGGGGCCAATATTTACAAAGGAGACTCTGCCGAAATTTTCAGGAAATATTTGATGTTTTTTAAAAACGCATAATTCGGCTTATGCTATTAAAACTACTTGATTTAAATTGGTTTTCCTTCACTCTACTACCTTTCTTGGTTTGGATTTCTGGGTTTTCGGCTTACTTAGATTACGTACGCCTCGAGGCATTTCGTAGTTTAAGTGTCGGTCATGTTCCGTACTTTCGGGATGTGACAAAGTTGGTATCAGAGCGTTAGGTTTTACCTTCGGAGCGTAGGATGACCCTTGGTTGATGGAATAGGTGAAAAAAGTAGAGTGACGTACCGTAGGTATGTTCCGCGGCATACTTACGATACACTACTCCACTTAAGAAGCCTTAGGATGTACATTTCTTTGTTCAGTATTATATTCATTCCTGATCTAGCCTCATCGGTACCAGTCATGGTTTTGCTGCCACGATTATGGGCAGGGAGAGCTATAGCTAGAGTTGCGGTCAGCACGAGCTCGTCACGAACGAGGACTGACCAAGGCGTAATTCCGGCGACACGATTGCGGAGATGTGTCTTTTTATTGTGTTTCGCGCCACGAGCATGGGATGGATCGCGGTATGAGGTTACTCGGATGTGCTGATCGGCACCAGAGGATTGGGCCACTGACAGAGGCCAGCCAGATTTTGATGACCGTTGATGTATTGCGTATTCATGATGATTGAGGCACTGTTCAGCGTGCGTACGAGTGAGCCAGTTATTGTTGCGAACGACGAGATATCACCCAGATGTTGGAGCTATTGCAGTACGAGTTATACTAAGAGATGATATAAGGTCGCCAGTCACCGAGGATGAATGAGTAGGACTTGTGGTTCGTTCGCTACCCCGATGCGAGGTCATCAAATAGATTGATTCCAGCTAGAGACGACTTCACGCGGAGACGTTGAGAGTCGATAGAGGCGATCGAATGTCAGGAACCTATTATTTCAAGTTTAAAGTATTCGGAAAGACATGCAGGCAATTCTATGGACCCTCTAGAAGAATAAAACCCTAACTCGACATAATGACCGTGTGAAAGCCTTTGAATCTTAGGGTTTGCGGTAGTTCCGCGGCGCCATTAGTGAAGCTTGGGTTTGCCCTTCTACGGCTGGACCATCGATGCTGTGGTATGTACTCGATACTATTAAATTGTACCCAAGATGTTGAGCTCTTGGGGGATTATGAGGTTTTGACAAATCGATCGGATGGTTCGACTTCATTCGGATGCTAGGTGGTGAGATGCATTCTTGGGAGACTCCAGATACGAGGATAGCCGTTGGAGCTCAGTCCATGCAACCACGACGAGACGGGTCCGAAGCAGTCGACATTAGCGAAAGTGGAGTAAGAGGTTCGTACGAGATCTAGATGAGACGACATTCCACTCCGCCGACATCAGAGATGCGATACGCAGGCCGATGCATTGTACTTGGATATACCTTCCAGAAGGAGTCGCGATGAGTATGTAGCCGTTCCGGAACAAGAAACAGATATAGTAAAGGACGATGACTTCCGGACAGTTCGGGAGAGAAGAGATTTGGGAGAGACCTGGACAGGGCCTTTCTGGAATAAATTACGAGAAGACTTGGACCCAGGGGTGGTCATGTTACGCACACCGGCAGGCCAGAGTTCAGGATCATTGACGAGACATGCTATGAGTGACCACGACAGTTGGCCAGAGATTCTTGGAGGATGTGTTTGAGCGGGACTATTCCTCCATACTTGATTTTGGTATTTTGAGCGATATATTCGCATGATTTGGTTTTGATGATTGAGTTTCATGATATCGTTTTCATGCGCCATGGTTGCACCTACTGAGTATTTACGATTTTTGCACAGTTGTTGCACTTGAGATAGTTTTCGTGCCTTGGATTTTCGCGCGTGTTGAGCGCATGTTTGAGATGCGATTTTGGTGCACACCAGATGCACTAAATCGAGATTTTTCGTGCATGTCAAATGCACCTGATTTTGCTGTCAGGCACACACGTTGCCTATGACAAATGTTGTGTGCACACCCGATGCACTTAGATGTTGTTTCTGTGCGCATGTATGGCACATACATGGATTTTGATTTCCGTGCGCACCAGACACACGTAGTATTCATATGCATATTTTGGGATTGATTTCTTATAGAGCAGTACGTTTTTATGATATTTGCTATGTGTTTTCATACTGAGCAGGACTAGTCAGAGGACAGTATCTGAATGTATTTTGCATGCATTTCCTTCAGATATTTACATATATAGATTTGATATTTACGTGTATAGTTTCGAGTTATATCATATTGGTTTTGTATTGGATTTTACATTTTTGTCTTTACCATGACTCCGATGATTGCGAGATGCTTGACGAAGTTTTGATATTGAGTTATATGCTCATTTTTCATGCGCATGCGCTGCGCTACGATTTGTTTTATGTATTTACGATTTCGGAGTCCCGACGACTTGATGGTTTTGCTTAGATATTTTAGTATTTGGAAGGAGTTTTAATTTAAATTCGGGGACCGAATTTCTTGAAGGGGGAAGATTGTAACGTTTTGAAAATCGTTTCGGTGAAATTTCGGAAAATCGGTAAAATAAGAGGGTTTTTTATAAAAAGTCAAAATACAAATATCTTTATTACAAAATTAAATATACATATTCTAGCTATGTAATTACTAGTATTTGGTGTTTATTGAGCCACTGGTGAAATTTCAAATTTTCTGAATTTTTTTCCGAAATTAATTATTTTAATATTATTTTAAGTCGTCACTGATACATTTAATTAGGGAAAATTACAAATTGGAATGGGTTGAAACAAATTTTTTGCATCATAACAAATTAAACAAAATTTTAGCATGTGGTTTTTGAAACAAAAATGAAACTGCCAACGGTGTTAGAAATATCGAAGGAAAAGGGCTTTTTTGGTGAAATTAGTGTAAATAGAATTGAGGTATGGTTTTAGGTTGACTTGGTATATAGTATTTATCTTTTTTCCTCACCATACAAACCAACACACACCCATTTCTACTCCCCTAACAGCAGCCCTCACATCCCCCCCCCCAATTTCTCACCTCAAAAGAAAAGAAAAGGGAATTAATAAAGAATAAAGAGAGAAGAAGTTTGCGTGTTGACTTGGAGAGAGTTTGACTTGGACTTTTTCCACACCCACACTCATCTCACACTCTCTCTCCCCCTCCTAAAATTCTGGCCGAACCCTTCCTCCCCCTCAACAACAGCCCTCTCCCTTTTCTCCCCTCATTTCTCTTCAAAAAATTCATGAATTTGCCTCAAAATCCATCAAAAATCCCAATTCTAACCCTTACCCATTTTTCTTTGGCCATTCAAGCATTGATCTTGGAGCTTAGATGAAAGTTTGGGAGGCTAGATTTCAAGTGAGATCTACAAAATTGGAAGGTATAAATTGAGACCCTTTAGGGAAATTGTTGTTTAATAATGTTAATCTATTGTATTCAAGTGTTAAATTGTTGGAATTGCTAGTTTCAAATTTTAAAGTTAGGGTTTGGAAATTCTAGAATTGGGTTTTTAAAATCAAGTGAGGGTTTTTAACATTGTTTATGATTGTATAGTATAGTTAACATGCTAAGTCATGCAAAGTGTAATCTAAGTGCTAAATTTGCTAATTTCTACATCTAAATTATTCTAATTAAGTTAATTGCAAACTAGTTTTTTTAGATCTATTATAATTAGTGAGTTTAAAATTTAGTTTGGGTTTGGGTGACTTAATTTAGTTATTTAGTGAGCATTTTAGCCACTAGAATTGTTAAAATATTTAAAGTTGATTAAAACCCAAGTTTTGAGCTAAAATGGAGAATTGTGCTAATTTTGTTAACTAGGTTTTGTAAATATATATATTTTGATGAGAATAAATTATTGGAATGGTTTAAATGACTTGGTTATGATATTGAGTGGATATTGCGGCCGCTAGATTTGTTTAAACGTCGAGTTTTGTACTAAAACGGGAAATTTTGCTTGCTAGATTTTCGGAAAAATAGCTTTTAAAGTGAGTTTGAGGTTTTTGTGAATTTTAACCTATTTTATATTATAATTAGTGTTCTTGAATGTTCAAATGAGTGTGTTTGGGTTTTTCTCGATGGTTTGACGTTTGTACATTGACATCGAGGGTTGGTTTGGCTATTCTTACATGCGTAGGCGATAAGTTTTGAATATGCGTGATACACGTGCCGATTTGATTTTCGTATGCCGTTTCGATTTTGAATTTGGTTTTTAATGCGATACGGTGCGTTATGACATGTAGATACCCCATGTGGACTTCGAGATGACAAGCAAGCGCGTGGCGACGTCGGTACCGGCGAGCGAGGACCAGGTGAGTAGATTTATATCTATGGGGAGAAGTCGGGTGGATGGCGTATAGCACCCCCGCAGTTCGTGGTGATGTATACGAATACGTATACACACATATATTGATTATATATTGTTTGAGATTATTAATGTTAAAGTTGGAAATTTGGTGTGTTTGGATTGGTTTAGTGTTGCGAAACCCTAGAGTTGTGGTTGCACCACACACACACACACACCCATACTTGCATACATTCTTCTTTCATATGTGCGTATATGGGAATATACTTTTATGTGTTCACATAGGTATAGGACTATGTGTTCATATACTGGATTTGAGGATAGTACTTGGGATTTGAGATGAGTCGATGAGATTCGATTTGAGGCCGTGAGATCGGTGATATGACAGGGTTCGTATTTGATATACGACCTGATATATTAGCGGGTCCTTTGACATAGTTTTCACTCACGTGCATGCATACTTAGGTGGTATCAGTATTGTACTAGACAGAGATTAGTACTCGGATTAGGATCTTTAATATAGAAGATACCAGATGAATAATGTGATGAATATGATATTGACCTGTACCCAGATTTGGGGATGTCGTACGACGGATTTACGTACGAGCTATATATTGATGATAGATCCGCACTCTTGACTTGGGAATATCTGATTATAGATATGATATCGGATGTGATATTATCGAGGCGGGATCACCGACTAATATATATGTTTATATATATATCGACTCAGATGTTAGGCGGTTTCCTTACCCTTAATTCAGCTTGTTAGTTCAGCCGTATAGTTTAGTGTAGTTGTCAGACTAGATTAGATTCTTACCTATTTCAAAAACTAACGGATCGCGGGTATTTTTAAAGACAGGTCAAGGGATTCTACGGATATTTCAAAGGACATATCTTTTCTTAAAAACACCGTAGCCCTTATTTTCAATACACCGCGATTCGGGTTATATTCAAATGGCACCACCGTAGAACTCATATTTATATTAAATATAGATTTGTTATCTTGTGTCTAGTATTTTGCTCCCGCTCATTATTGCTGTTCGCTCCGCACCGCATACTTATATTGTGATTCTTATTTGCATTGTTGATATCATGTTGTTAGGACACCGGCACCATTATCGATGATGCGTATGTACCACGTACACTTACTTGCCGGCTCACACACATCTTCATCGGTAATTTCCATGCCACGTACACTTTAGAAATACTATTGCATTGACATATGTTGTTAGCTAATAATTTAGACATGATATTAGTGTACTTGCCTTATATGCTAGATTAGACATTGTAGTTATTACTTGTTACTTCATGCATGTTATTATTCATTGTTATGCCGCATTCATGGATTTTTATGCCTATATTCACTGTTTACATGCTATTGAGGATTTGGATTCGGATTTCCATGAGATTTTCTGGATTTGGAGGAAAACCACAAAACTTATATAAACTTCTTTTCTCTCATTAAAATAAAAAGTGCGGTTTTCCCATGATGTATGAGTCGTCCACCATGAGTTTGCTGATGGATTTCGAGACCCGAGTTCGAGGAGTGGAGGAACCGTTTCGGGTACATGGTGGACCCGGTGCCGTACCCCGGGGCAAGAGGATCGCAGATGATGGCGTTGAGCCTGGCAGGGGATCACTACCGACCGGTGATTTTACCCGACGCGTCAGATATCCGGAGGATACCGTCGTAGTCTTGAGATGGATGGTAGGGGCCGGTCTGGACTGACGGCGCCCTAGATATTGAGATTGAGACATTGAGATTTCAAGATATTGAGGTACTAAGATTTGATGATACAGGCCAGTCCGGATAGCCGGAGCCTGAGATTTTGAGACATTGAGGTTTATGTTTTGTGTCGATACTAGACACTGTTTATGCTGATTTCATTTATGATACCTTTTTAAAAAAGATACAGAAATCTCACTAATTTATGGAAGCAGTTTTCTTCAGTGCATGCATTCTGTTTCATGCATTCATACATCATCCATATGATACATTGCTACCTGAGGCACTGACACGAGCACTTGGTATTACCGTTGTTTAGAGGTATACCCTAGCCATTGTTATAGGCTGCTGATTATATATTTGAGGATATATTATGACGTATGACCTAGGATTGCATCATACACGCGATTCCTGTTCGTAGATGTATTCTATTCACAAGTTGGCAACTCACCCCCGTTGTGCCACAGTTCTTGCAGGTTTTGCCGTACAGGTTTCATTACAGCTTTGCTGGCACTGCTTCCTTCGGGTGATTTTGCTAGTAGGTGGGTTTATTGGTATCGTACCCATCATTATACTTTGTATAATATCATTCAGTTGTATCTAGTAAATTCCATCAACCAAACATGTATTTATTTTTGAGATAGAGACTAGTGATGTTATTCTTTCGACCTTAGAGTCGCGCGTTATAATTCTGTGGATTTCTTGTGGTTTTGAGTTTCCTTTTGAGTTTTGATCCTCGCCCTTGGCGTTGTATATTATATTGCTTGTTTGGTTGTGACCGTCGATTGACGAAGAGCTAGCTCCTGCTTGGGGATGCCTTTTATTGATTTCGTATACTATTCATGTTGTATCCCGTTTAGGGGCCAATATTTACAAAGGAGACTCTGCCGAAATTTTCAGGAAATATTTTATGTTTTTTTAAAAACGCATAATTCGGCTTATGCTATTAAAACTACTTGATTTAAATTGCTTTTCCTTCACTCTACTACCTTTCTTGGTTTGGATTTCTGGGTTTTCGGCTTACTTAGATTACGTACGCCTCGAGACGTTTCGTAGTTTAAGTGCCGGTCATGTTCCGTACTTTCAGGACGTGACACCAGTAAATCTCCTGCCTTGGCCAAGGACTTCATGTAATGGCTCTCCTAAACACAGCGCGACCTCACCCCCAATACCAGGAGAGACGAACCCCTGCCCGATCCGCTCACTGCTTCCATGTGGCTCGGGACTGTACCCAACTAAAACCTGTTTGCATGACTCCTTTGAGCATGGTAGGGTAGTAATCAAAGCACAGTAGGAACTCACACGAGACAAATGACGATCTCAGGTCAATGAACTAACCTGTACACATATCACCAGGGAACTGCTATTTGACGTCAGGTATAATACCAACTAGCATGTTCCCGGCGAGTCCTGTTCGGTGTACTCATAACCCAATGAGCACCTGTATACATCTTAGGTGATCCAACTGACACCAATGGCTTGTTAGACCGGCCACCGCCCCTCGTCGGGGTCTCGACTGTATACACTAGTCTACTAATGGAGTATCGATACCCAGTCTCGAAACTCCCACCACTAGGGACCTTTTAAAGAAGTGCTTATAGACCCCAGCTCCCACGTATATGATCCCATCATACTGCTGGTAGTCAAGCAAGAATCCTAAGGGCTCTATCAATGTGTAATAGCGACCTATAAGGTCACCTAAAGCACTACACGATGATAAAGACAAACCATGGTAGCATACTATTCTCTATCAACGTGTAATAGTGAACTACAATGTTACCTAAAGCATATACATGATGATAAAGACAAACCAGATAGTATACAAACCTCTCGAGTAAGACTGTCCTACCGGTATAGGTCCTTCCTCAATCATTGCAATCACGTGCCTGCGATCCAATAATTGACTCTGAGGGCACTATATCCAACAATCTCCCACTTGCACTCAAGGCTAATTATTGCGATGTCGCATACTCACAGCCCGTGTGATACCGAACACCCAACTCCTCTACTAATCAGTCTCACAAATCCCGTTTGCGAAACTATTTCGTTCGAGGAATAGCCTCAGCTAATGGATCCGCCCTGATGTTTCTTTCTATGTCTCTCTTTATCTCAAGTTCGCGGAGAAAGCCATCTCCCGAAATGAGCAATACCTGTCTTAGAATATGTCTGGATATCTGATGGGTCCTAGTTCATAAATGAACTCAAAATCCAAACTTTTTAGACTGTATCGTCAACTGAAACCAATCAGTATCCTGCGCCATGCCTCCCTCAGTATCCGCTTGGACCACCTGTCCAAAATACTGCCCCTCGTCAGAGGGAAAACTATAACTCTGACAGCCACTCTGTCATCCAGGTCACCTTGGAAGCCTGGAATGATAACTGTTTCCCGAAGGAGGATGCTATTATCAATTCCCGAGAACATTCACTTATGTTCTATAACTGCTTCCGAATGTTTCTCCAGGATTGGATTAATATCAACTTATTGCAACTCGTACAAAAACAACATCTGGTGTGGTACTTGACATCTCATGATTGACTCAATTGCCTAAGCAAGTGATATGTCAATCATGCACATCCCTCTCCCCTTTAGTCTGTAATACACCTTTAAAGAGGGTGACTCCAACACCTGCAGGTGTACTACCGTGTCAGGAGTCGTCCATTCTAAAACACCTTTAGAATGCTGTATAAGTACCCAGATTGGGAAACTACCCAAATCTAGATCTAAAACCATAGATCTAGTAACCAGAATGTCTGATATTATGTCTATATCCTATTTGGAGAGACCACTGTGTGACAACCAAAGCATAACCAATCGTAGTATAGGAATTTCACTTCCTACTCTGTGTATGTCATCAAAATACCAGGACATCACACCCTACTACCTTCTTAACAGATCCATCCCCTTTTCTGATAAAGTCAAACCTATGACTGTCACATCAGAAATAGATGATCTATCTCCGCTATATCTTCTTTAGTCCATAAATCGGCATAAGTTACTTTTCCATTATGCTTCCGCTGCTCCCACTGACTACGACAACCCTTTGGCAGAGCCATATAAACGTACACTTCTAAAGCCAGTTCAGAACGACGCTATACTCATCCTCCTGCCGGGTCTCATAGCCTGGAATAACAGTAGTGTCAAGTCTGGGTAAACAAGAACCTCCCTGTCACCGTCCTTGAGGCTACCGGAGTACCTCTCGGGTGGCTGAGGTTACCCACCATATCTGCGGAGTGGCCAATGGAATGTCAAACCAGATTGAATCTTTAGATTCTTATTAAATTTTCAGCAATCGTTTGTGGTTCTGGAATCACTTCCAGTTCTACCATACTCCCACTACTGTTTTCTGAAAAAATCCATTTTACTAAAACTGTGGCGAGTCAAGAACAATATCACTATTGATCTTCCAGATGGTAGAAAGTCAACCCTCGTCATAGCCCGGGTCAACCCACAAACAGCCATAACTGAAACGTGCCTTGAGTTATCCAGAGTCTGGTTTTAAGCATAAGCCGGACAACTCCCCGTACCTTAACATTGTTAAGATATGAACTATTCTATATCCAATATAGAAACAGATGCACTAATTTAATCGGAACCAGATTCAAATCATGCAGCTATCTCCAGTGCATGTCAACTAAATGGGGAGAGGCCGATCAGCATTACTCAACTTAGGAGTGCTTCCAATTATGAGTAACCTGAAAGAGAAACAAGTTTCTCAAAAACCATTACTATCAACTGAATACCATACACAAGTATCTACATCTTCGATCACCTTGAAGAATCCCGATACTTGCAACACCTAGTTCTCTACTTTATTCATATACCTATAACTTCTTAAAACTTGGACCTTGTGTTTCTACGAAACACTTGTCTAAGAACTAGAGAAGTCATAAGTAAAAAGAATATAGTACGAGTACCAATCCCTCTGTCCTCATGGACACTGGACAGCATACAATACTCTATATAAGTCCCCTGAGTCTAATAACTCATTCCCTGTGTGTCGTAGGTTAAAAATTGTACTTATGGTTAAGAAGAATTACACCGCTGTTTAATGCTCCTTACCTAACCATCTATTGATATAGGTAAATGTCATGGACATAATTTCAAAAAGTTATATCTCACTTTATAAAAAATAAATGTATAGATATATCAATTTGAAATTGGTGCATAACAACAGATATTCAAAACCAAATATTTGCCGTCCGGCAAACAACCCAGGCGATTTCCTCAAATATCACCAATTACAACGAATCCCGATATAATGAGGATGATCACCAAATTTCCAATAACTTACTCCCACTAATCATTTGTAAAACCCTACAGATGTGAGAATCAAACCTGGTAAATACATACCCTGGAGTAAGGACTAATTAGGAAATCAGTTTTCTTTTAACAATACACAGTGAAACTGAGACATGTAAATGTCTCGAAGGGGTATCCGGGTATTCCTAGTAATGCCTCTTCCATTATCAGGTTCACAACTATAACCGTATATTTCTTTTCCATCTCTCCAAATCCATTTATATGTCTTTAGTCATTACCTTCTGCACACCCTTTTAGGCCAAATGGTTTTCTTCCTTCCCTACCATCGGCACCAGCCTATGGTTTGGAAGAAGACTATCCAATAAGCATAATGGGTGTACTCCCCTAATCTTAGGAGAACTCGCAACCCGAGAGAAGGTAAAGATAAAAGACAACTGAATAAATCTTATTCCTATTTCTCCTGAACCAGAATCCATCCCTGAACTGGAACAAGTTCCTTCGAGTTCGTATATAACCATACGATGGAGTATCTAAATAACTATGGATCTTCGTAGTGATACAGGGTGTTCCGGAGAAATACAAAGGTGAAGTAGGAGTAGCGATGAAATACTTGGTTTGGTCGTGAATAACAGTCGCAATTTACTTTGCCCTCTTACTAATCCCTTTATTTGTCTTAACTTATTATCTTCTGTACACCATCGTTAGGCCAATTGGTTTTCTTCATTCCCCACCGTTCGGCACCTGCTTATGGTTTGGAAGAAGACTATCCAATTAGCATAATAGGTGTACCGTCCTAATCCAAGGAGCACTCGCAACCTGAGAGAAGGTAAAAGGAAAAGACAACTGAATAGTCCTATTCATTTTCTCCAGAACCGGAAACCATCCTCGAATAAGTTCCTTCGAGTTCGTATATAACCATACAATGGTTTTATCCAATGGAAGTGGATGATCGTAGTAATACGGGGTGTTCTGGAGAAAAGGGTAAAAGTAGGAGTGGCAATGAGGTATGCAACTCAGACAGTCCAAAAGCCAGTGTTTTAAGAAGGTTCGGTTAACTTGGTCACCGAGTCATAGTCAAGGGTCGGGTCATGGTCGCTGCCAAAGAGAGAGAGAAAAGAAACACTCAGCGTGCACTCTAACCTAGATCAGAATGGTTATCATTTTATCTAATCAGGAAACCTTCCACTGTAAACTCAAATTCTCATCCAAACCTGAAAGAAGAATTAGTCGGGATCACCCGAGGAGTAAACCAACTCATCAGTGGGAATCGGGATCCAACTATCACCGTATGATAACGTGATGGAATCCACTCACATTATCACACTCTAGAAGGTATGCGCATATCTTGCAAGTTTCAGTTTCTTTAGAAACTCCCGATGTGATATTTACCCCATGCTCTTATGACCTTGACTTTGGCCAACAAATCATAAGTCACATGTCAAGTTCTACCCGTCATTATCCAGGTTAATTTGAACCCACCCGTACCTACCCTTGATTTTGGCCAACAAAGCAGTACGACTGTTCCAAACCAACGCATCTATCTATGCAACAGAAAGGTAACAAATAGCTACCATACACTATGACTAAACTTTGGCCAACAAACATAGCATGAACACTAAGTGCTACCCGTCAGAAATGACGGAGGGCTACGAATGGTTTTTGGCGAAAAACCTTTACCGTAATGAACTTGATATCGTTGAAGGACCCGGATAGCTTTTTATAAAATATAGTGACGAAAACCTTTGCTAAAGAGGTCACTCCCGGTGAAGGGATCTCGGCACTTTCCCCGTAAAATGAGGTGCGGGATATTCCAACTGAATACCACGATGCAAAGCAAAAAGTAATCGACTATAGTGAAGTTATTGCCCTGACGCAAACATCTGTCCAAGGGGTCACTCCCGGTGAAGGGATCTCGGCCCTTGCCTCGTCGACTGAGGTGCTGGATATTCGTAACCGAATACCACTGTGCAAAACAAAAGAGAACGTCCTTGTAATAACAGCTTTATTTTGAAAAATGTTCCAACAACATCATAATAGGTTTGTTTAGCTTGAATTGATCCGAATCAATACAGTCCCATCAATTAATCACACCATAAAAGAACGAAAATATGATGTACGTATATGCCATCCGCATTCTCCACTGGGTCCCGTCATCACCCGTTAGGTTACTTAAGTAACGACAGAGCGGGGACTGGACTAGCGCGGGTGTAAAACATATACAACATCTACTAGTATATATCAAAATATAATAATGGCTCAAGGCGTGATAAACGCAACATCACAGAAATATAATAAGCATCACAAAACAATACAGATAATCTGGGATCCCCGGGTTTCATAGAGCCGCTACTGAAACACGACGTTCCCCTGGTCGTGTGGATAGCCTGCGCAATGAAATCCTAGACCTCTACGGGCGCGGCAAGTTACCCGCCAAAACCTGAAGTGAGGCAGTGTTCATATCATAATATTGCATTATTATATTCCCCATTCTTATGCATTTTACAAATAAATAGGTGCTATTGACCCATGTCTGCTACATAGTACAGGTTATAGGTTCTTGGAGCAAAAACAGTGAAAAAGATAAAAGACGATACAAAAGTGAGACTCCAACCAACAAATAGAAGGAATCTTGATCAAGCCTACATGAAGATAAGTTCACAAAATACAAGGCATCGCAAGATTCAAGACTTTGTCTCGAAGAAACGGTAAAAGTCCACTACAATTCACTGGGAGATCTGGAAGAAACCTAGAAGCCAAATTGAGTAAAGAACCAATGAAGAAGGAAGCCAAAAAACCCCAGAGCAAGCCCAGAAAAGTTCACACTCCAAGTCTACCATTGGGCCGCGGAACCACGGCCAAACCCTGGTTGTGGCCGCGGTTCCGCGACCGTCTAGAGCCCGTAGTGTCAGGAAATTTTGCCATAATCTGTGGCGGCGTTGAATAGTCTTCCTAGGGGTATTTTTGTAATAGCAGATGTGCGAGTCATTGTAACCCTAGGGTTTCCTATCCTCTATAAATAGGAACTCTAAATCTTGTATTAGGTCATGCCTCTTTTTATGAATAAAATTCAGATTCCTTTGAAGTTTTGAGAGCATCATTTTGTAAGTTTCTTTTAGTTTCTGCCTTAGCTCTAGTTTTAATTCTTGCCCTAGATAAATTATTCTTTTGCCTTAGTTTAATCTAGTTTAAAATTTCATAATCTGCAGTAGGTAATTAATCTCTTAGATCTAAAAACAAAATAAAAATCATGTTTTTAATAGATTCCTTAATGAGCGAGTAGTTTCCTCGCTTGTTAGGGTTATGAATAGGGAAGAGTTTGAGAGATGAAGATCTCTCATCTCTTTCATGCCCAATCATTTGTAATAATTAGGACTTCGTGCATGCATGCATATTCTGCTCCCTACGGCACCCTACCCATGAGATAATGGTGATACCGTAGTATAAAAGACCGGATATGCATGTCTTCCATGAAGGTTAGGGTAATTATTAAGAAAGGACGGACAAGGATCTAGAGGAAGAAACATAGTTTCTTCCCGATCATCCTAATCCCCTTTATTAATAATTACCATAACTCCTAAAAAGATATCTAATTTAGGGCATTGAAAGAGGTGTGAATCTTTATTTTACCGAATTTTACCTAAACCTAATCCTAGCAAGTTTCCTAATCCTAGTATAACTCAATTTAGTTTTTGTGATGAAAGATCCAACACCCTTTGGAATTAGCTTGTAAGAACATTTAGGAAACTAACACCATCCCTGTGGACCGACCCGTATTCACCGGCTAGCTACCAAGCGACACCGTTCTTGATTGCGGTAACATATTATTTTTGATCGTAAAAATCCATCTAAATCAAATTGCGCCGTTGCCGGGGATGGCTTAAAATTTCCTTTTTGCAATTTCGGGTTAATAAAAAATATAAAAAATCATAAATATCTGAAAAAATAAAAAATATAAAAATACTATCATCTTTTATTGTTTGAAGGGTTTCTTGTGTGAATCTTTGCAGGATCGACGGATCTGGAAAAATCCAGAGAGCGAACCAGAAATCGGGAGATCAGAACAGAAGGGTATTTCAACAACAGAGGAGCACAATTTTTTCAGAGACCTGAAGCTTCAACGCTGCCGCCCTTCCGCCGCCGCAAGCCTCTCCCACCGCGGAACCGCGGTCGCCTCGTGTCTTCAGTGCACGAAAATTCCTCTGTTTGTTTCCTCTTTCTTCCCTCTCCAACCTAAAATATATCTTTTGCCAAATCTTCTGCAGGATTCTTTGCGCTAAAAATCTTCTCCCTTCCAATAATTGATTTTCTGCAGGATTCTTTGCGCCACGCTTAAAAGAAAATTGATTGCAAGTGATTTACTGTATTGAATATTTTAATCGGACTTTAAGGGGCTTTCGACCAATTCAGATTGGGTGGGGATTTCATCACCCTTCCCAGGACCCCAGAAATCACATAAGGCATTTGCATTGACCATTCTTAATTAAAAAATACTAGACTCAGCCCTAAGGACGTCGCGCTCAATAGGACAGAGGACTAGTTATAGGCATCAGCCGTTTATCCTAACCTGACTTTGCGGTGTCTAGGCAAGTGTGTCGAAGGAGAGTGGTTACTTAATTAGGTCCACTACTTGTAGTGGGGAACCTCCCACTCACCTGGCACTTACCTGGCCGCAATTGGCGGTGAAGAGGCGGTTTGAGGTCCTATTTCTAGCCCTTTGGAACAGTTAGGAGCTGTCTAGCTGACCTAGGTGACCCTTGATCTAGGCCTGATTGTGCATTTGTTGTTGATTGCATTTGTGTCAAAGTCTCTTCTAAAAAAAAACCTTTTTGCTAAAAGCTCCACATAAAAAAAAGGACAAAATCTTTTCAAAAACATGCAACTTGTCGCTAAAGAAATCTTTGCACTTCACTTACACCACTTCTCCTCATTGACGTTTTCTTACCTCCACATTCTGTCTTTCACCTTTTTGACTACACTACCCTTTTAGTTTATGTCCAGTTGGACTAGGGACACTAGCGCCCGATTAGTCCGTGTTTCGTTGGTACCGACCGACGAACCTTTCGACTCCGAAGTCGAAATCCTTTCCACTTCTTCACTTTCACCTTCAAATTCTTCTTCCGAAGGTATGTCGGGATACAATCCTAACAACACCTTACCGACAGGACTGATTCCACCTCCGTTATATGCGAATAACCCGAATCACCCGCCTGTTGAAGTGCCCCAACGAATTGCGCTCCAGGATCTTTTCTACCCAATCCGCACCGCCCTACCTACTTGTCTTTCCCTCCCACCGGCAAATGGGGACAATTTCGAGATCAAACCCCACTTCATCAATATGCTGCCTAAGTTTCACGGATTGGAATCCGAAGATGCATATATCTTCATCAACAAATTCCAAAACGTTTGCGATATGATGAAAACAACCCAATTAAGCGACGATGCTATAAGGCTAAGGGTCATTCCTTTCACCTTATGTGACTTAGCCGAGAAGTGGCTATACAGCACAGCGTCGCATTCAATTAAGAATTAGGAAGAGTTTGTGAAAGCCTTTCTTAAAAAGTTCTATCCTCATCACAAGACTGCTAGAATACGTAATGAGATTATACAATTTTCCCAGCTTCCTTCTGAACCATTTTGGATGTGTTTTGAAAGATTCAAAGACCTACTCGTTCAATGCCCTCACCATGGGATTGAAAATTGGCAACTTTGCCAAACATTATACGAGGGATTGAACCCGGCAACGAAGCAGTTGCTAGAAACCATTCGTTAAGGTCACTTTCTAATCAAATCTAGTGAGGAAGCGTGGTAGTTTCTTGAGGATCTTAGTGAACAAACAATTCAGTGGGAGAGCACCAAGACCACCTCATCTTCTTCTATTGTTCAATCTATGGCAGGCATACATCAATTAGATATGTCGATTGCTATGAAGGCCGAGATGGCCTCACTTACGAAAAAGCTAGAAGCCATTGAGACCAAAATCTCATCGTCTTCTCCTGCCCCTATTGTGCCCCCACGAACTGCTTGTGCTTGTTGTTCGGATCCATCACATCTCACCGAAGAGTGTCCTTACAATCTATCTACTCAAGGACATGATCAAGTCAATGCCGCCTTTCAGCAACGACAAAGAAATGATCCATAGTCTTCGACGTACAATCCGGGTTGGAAGAGTCACCCAAATTTCGCTTGGAACTAAAATCAACAATTCCAAGGAAACAACAATTTTCAAAGGCCTCCTCCTCCACAACAACAAGCACCTCCACAAACTCAATTTCAGCAACCTTTCCAACAGCAACCTTACCCTAATCAAATGAACAATTTTGTACCCAACAATTTTGTTCAACCTCAAAATGATAAGGTTAACTCGCTAGAAAGAAGTCTAGATACGTTCCTAAAGCAATCTACACAATCCGCAGTTGGAGACTTCTATTCAATCTTTGGTGCAAAACAGTGCCTCACACGATCAAAGCATCAAATCTATCGAGGCACAAATTGCACAACTTAATGCTGAGTTGAGCGAGCGAGAAAAAGAAAAGCTTCCATCTCAACTACTGCCAAATCCCGGTCATGCACATGTTGCATATGAACGAAAGAATCATAACGTAAATGCTGTGACCACGTTGAGATCCGGAAAAGTGTTGCAAAATAATATGGGTATTAACCATGACACCCCTGCCGGTGGTCCTTCTTCATCTTCTTCACATTCTTCTTCTTCTTCGTTAGAGCCTATTCTTCATCCTTCACAAGGCTCTACTTCTTCTAGCTCGAACGGACCCACATCTCACAACACGAACACATCTACACGGGGATACGTTCCAACTCCATAATCTGATCCACAAAAATTGGACTCAACAACTTTTCAAAATGTTCCTTTTCCAAACCGGTTGAGATCCAATAAACCAACTCCACAAATGGAGAAGATTGTAGAGTGGTTCAAGTAGGTTAGCATAAATATCCCTTTCTTGGATGCAATCCAACAAGTTCCTTCATATGCAAAAATCTTAAAGGACTTATGCACAAAGAAGAAGAAGTCACAAGTACCAAAGAAAGTTTTCGTGGCTAGTGCTGTTAGCGATGCTCTTGTCCAATCTTTACCCCAAAAGCACAAGGACCCCGGTTGTCCTACTATCTCAATAACAATTGGGGACAAGAATATCAATAGAGCACTATTAGATCTTGGTGCTAGTGTCAATTTGCTACCTTATTCTGTGTACGAGCAATTAGGCGTTGGAGAGCTTAAGCCCACTCATTGTACTCTCTGAATGGCTGACCGATCCATCACCCATCCTAGGGGAGAGTTGGAGGATGTGTTAATTAGAGTAGGGGATTTCATTTTCCCCGTGGACTTTATTGTTATGGATACACAACCTGTAGCTAACCCCCGGAGTCAAATTCCGGTGATACTTGGTCGACCATTCCTTGCGACTTCTAATGCGGTGATCAATTGTCGTAACGGTTCAATGAATCTATCTTTTGGCAATATGACAATTGAACTCAACATTTTTATGTTGGTAAATCATCCTTCCGAGCCTAATTCTAGCGTACTTGATGTTTGCTCGATCAATGAGATCGCGGAGGAGGACTGTGAGTTCGAAAATTTTATGTTTGATCACAGCAGTGTTGACGCCTCTAGTGCGTTCCTCCTAGAATCCGACACAGCTTTCACGGCGGACAACGATTATAAGTGTTTCACCTTTGTAGACGATTTTGAAGACTCACCACCCAAGTTTAAGTCTTTTGCTTTTTCGGATGAGTTAGTTGAACCATCCGACTCGGTTGCGTACACTCGATTTGAACCTTTGATGGAATCCTTCGAGTTTGAAACAGTTACACCATTGTTACCATCAACTGTTCCACCTCCTAAACTCGAACTAAATCTTTTGCCATCGCACCTTAAATATGCTTATCTAGGTGAAAATGAGACCCTTCCCGTCATCATATCGGCCTCTCTAGCTCTCGAGCAAGAGAATGCCCTTTTAATGGTCTTACAAAATAATCGGCAAGCTTTTGGCTGGTCTATGGCGGACATCAAGGGGATTAGTCCCCTCATAGTTGAACATCATATACACTTGATGGATGATTCCAAGCCAGTAAGGGATCCACAAAGACGCCTCAACCCCATAATGAAGGAGGCTGTCAAGAAGGAGATTGTTAAATGTCTTGATAGTGGTATCATTTACCCTATCTCGGATAGCCAATGGGTTAACTGTAACATTTTAAAAATAATTAAATAAATAATTAAATGAATAAAAGTGTTTAGGTGAATTTTAGGATTTTCGGTAAAGTAAAATGTATTTTTCGTAAAACCAAACCGTGATTGTTTTTCACTATAAATTTAAAAATATCTATTTTAATTATGAAATTACTAGTAAATAGTGTTTATTTAGCCACTTATAAATTTTTGGTTTAACAAAATATTTTTCCTAAATTAATTATTTTAAATATTAACATAAGCTTTATTTTTACACTAAATTAGTGTAAATTACAAATTTAAATGGTTTTAATTTGTAAAAATGAACCATGGCATATTAGAATTTAGTGTGTATCATGCAAAATTTATTTACAAATTTTTCCTTGTTTCTAGATTTTTCTTGAGTTATTTTAGAAAAGAATTAAAAGAAAATGAATAAAGCATGAAAAGACATTAAGATGATGACATTTTGGAGAAGTTTCTACACCATTTCTCATGTGTTTCTCCCTCTTCCCCTTATTGTGGCCGGCCTCCCCATCACCATGGCTGCCCCCCCCCCCATCCCATTTTCCACCTCATTTTTATTCAAAAATCATCAAAAATACTACAAAAATCCAATTTAAATTCCACAAAAACCTAATTATTTCATACCCTTTATTCTCTACTCTTCTCTACATGGATTTTGGAGTGGGAAAGCATGTATTTTTTAGGCTCATTTTCAAGTTTGGACATGAGGTTGTGGAGGTATAAATCCTTCTCTTTTGTTTTATTTCTATTAGATATTTCTTTTAAAGCATAATTAGATTAATTAGATTAATTCTTGTTGCAAATTCTAAAATTCAAGTTAGGGTTTGAAAATTCAAGAGGTGGTTTTTGTTAATTAATTAGGGTTATAATAGCTAGTTTAACATCTTTTAGAGTGGAAAATTCTTGCATGGTGGTGGTATAATAAATTGTTGATCGAAATTGTTTAATTTAAACTATTTAGCTAACTAGATTTTTTCTAAAATGTGTTGTGGGTAAAATAAAATTCTTATTAAGGGTGTTATCATTAGATGGTAATTTTAGTGAGAATATTAGCATATTAATTGAATGAAAAACTTAGTTTGATCACTAGATTATTTTGATAGTTGGAAAAATAGTAATAAAATGCTATTATTTTGTAAACTAGATTTTAGGAATTTCTAAATAAATGTGATTAAAAATATAATTATAGTTTCATTACATCATTATCATCATAAATTGTGGTTTAAGTGATTAATTTATGCAAAATCATGTTTTGAGGTGGAATTGTGATATTTTGCTTGGAAAATGTTAAAATTGTTAAAAGTTGCAAACTAGAAATTTCAAATAAATGCAAAATTGTGTAATAAAAATATAGTAATGGTTTGTATAGTCTAGTAATGCTATTTAATGAGTTTTATGACCATTGGTTTCATTTAAATGTCAAGTTTCGATGAAAAACGGTAAATTGGCATTTTCAGGTTTTTCGAAAACGGACGATTTGATCGATTTTAGTGTTTCGATGAATTTGATCATGTTTTACAATATAAGTAATGTGTTTTAAAACTACAAGTTGTTTGATGATGTTATCTCGATCCATCGGAGTTTGTACGCCGATATCGAGCGGTATTTGGTTCTTTTGCGTGGACGGGACATAGGTTTTAACCTGTGCTTGCTCTTCGTATCGTTTGACTTTTGTATGTGATTCGGTTTACGATGCTATTTATATGTTTGCGTCTAGGTACCCTCACATGGACTGCGGGCGATGAAGAGGAGGATGGCGACACTGTCTTCGGCAGACATGGACCAGGTGAGTAGATGCATATCTACGGGGGGAAGTCGGATGGATGGCGTTTAGCACCCCCGCAACGTAGAATAGGAATAGTACTTATTGACATTAGGAAACCAGACGTGACCCTAGTAGGACCCTAGTATTGACCCTAGGCTGGACTAGACCGATTTAGGGAAACTATATCAGAGGATGAGTACCTTGGAAGAGGTTCGTAGGTTTCAGATAGAAACACACCCGCGCACACACTGAAAATCGACATGGGGTACGTGTATGTGTATATATATAGAACTAGGTATAGGTATATACATATATATACAACACATATAGGTGATTCAGTGATGTGATATGATATCCGAGGTATGATGAAATAGTATAACTGGGCTTGATGCCGTGATTTTTGACTATACAGTCGTAATAAAGTGTTAGCGGATCATTAGGGAATGAGATAATGAACTTGAATATATAAATTACAAAGAGTGGTGGTGATATTGATGTACATGGGACGCTAGAATAGTACTCGGACTGTAACTTGTGACTGATTACGATATGATATATGTATAACTTGATTTCGACATTATATTGGTGTGACCTGATGCCGATATCATATGAGTATGACTTAATCACAATATGATACATATGACATTATACGAATGAGGAGACACCTAGGAGATACTTGACCGTACCCCGACATTGGGATGCCGTACGATGGATTTTACCGTACGAGGCTTAGATTTGATGATTGATCCGCACTCTTGATTCGAGGAAGCCGTACTACGTACGTGACGCTGTTGAGGCGGGATCGCCGACTATTAGAGATATTGATTCAGACCTTAGGTAGACTCTTATTTCTATTGACTAGTTCTTAGGTTTAGTTTTCCTTAGGAGGTTAGATGGACACTAGGTTAGGTTCGAGTCATATAGTGGTAGTAGTATTAGTATATTAAATGAGTAGGTAATATACATTCGTCTTTACTTTCACACTGTAATCATAATGTTGCATGTTCATACATATGTTGCTATAAATAGTATAAACCTTACCTGTTAGGACACCAGCACCATTACCGATGATGCGCATATTCCACGCACACTTATTTTCCGGCTCACACACATCATCATCGGTAATTGCTATGTCACGTACACTTTAGATCATATTATCTTTTATTGATAGAATCAGTTAACAACTAAACCGATGTAGTATTGTGATCACTCTCTGATGTTAAGTATAAGACATGGCATTCATTACTTAGACATTCATGCATTCATATTTTCGTGTTATCATGCAGTATTATGGGCATATGCCGACACTTATCATATAGTACTCATGATTTTGAGATTTGGATTTCTATGAGATTTCTGGATTTTTGGGGAAAACCGCAAAAATATATAAAAACTTCTCTCTCTCTCCTCTTCTCTTTTTTTTAAAATATGATGCGGTTTTCTCGTGATGTATGTGTCGTCCACCATGAGTATTTCATGTTTTCTGATGGATTTCGAGACCCGATTCGAGGAGTGGATGAACCGTCTCGGGTACATGGTGAGCCCGGTATGGTACCCCGGGGCAAGAAGATCGAGTTGTAGTCGATGAGCCTGGCAGGGGAAGGCTACCTACCGGTGATGTCTGGCGCGGCGGATATCCGGAGGATACCGACCGTTGTCGTGGGATTTGATGATATGGGCCGATCCGGACTGACGGAGCCCGACATATTGATACTTGAGGTTACATGTGTTGTGTCGATGCTTGACACGGATTTCCATGGATTTCATTGTTGAGATTTCAGATGCTTATACACACCTTACTATGATAACGGCTAAAGGTTCTCATACATATATATCTGGATTTCAGGATTTGTGACTTTACATTCATGGTGCATGCATTTCATTTCATATGACTTAGTACTATATGAGGCACTGACACGACACGGAGTATTAGCACTTACACGTAGTATTACCCTGCTATTACTAGATGTTTGGGATATAGTAGTGTATTATTATGACCTAGGATAGCGTCGTGCATTCGATTTCTTTTCGTAGATGTCTTCTACTCACGAGTTGGCAACTTACCCCCGTTGTGCCAAATTCTTTACAGGTTCGATGTACAGGTTTCTCGTGGCAGCTTGTTGGCACATCTTTTCTTCAGGGCGATTGGCACGGTAGGTTGGTTCACTTGTATCCGAACCACCATTGTACTTTTATTCATTCATTTGTATCTAGTAAGCTCCATCAACCATATTTGTATTACTTGATAAGTTATTGGACCAGTCTTTTACTTCGACCTTAGAGTCGCGCCTGTATTATTCTGATCTGGTGGTTTTGCTTTCTTTTGAGTTTTGAGCCTCGCCCTCTGGCGTTGTATATTATTGTGCTTGTTGTGGTTGTTTCCGCCTGTTGGCGTTGATGCTAGCACCCGTTTGGGGATGCTTTTTATTGTTTATTCATATTTTACTTGTTGTACCCGTTTGGGGGCCAGTTTTTATAGAGGAGACTCTGCCGAAATTTTTGGTAAAATTTGCTGATGTTTTTTTTTTTACTTGTTTTCTTTTCTTTTCTTCTTTTTCTTCTTTTATGGTTTAGATCTCTGGGCTTCGGCTTACTTAGGTCACGTGGAGCCTCTAGACGCTTCGTAATCTAAGTGCCGGTCACGTTCCGTACTTTCGGGTCGTGATAAAGTTGGTATCAGAGCGCTAGGTTTAACCTTGTATAAGTCTAGGTGACCCTTGGTTGATGGAGTAGGCGAGTTAGGTAGAGTAACGTACCGTGGGTATGGTCCGCGGCATACTTACGATACGCTACTCTGCTTAAGGAACCCTAGGATTTACATTGTTTGCACCGTATTTCATTCGTTCCTTTGATCTATCTTCGTCAATGTCGGATGGTGGTTTCTGTTACCACGGGCAGAGGGAGATGCGGCTCGAATGCAGTAACCATTAGAGTATTGGTTATTCTTGAGGACTGAAGCATTGCTTAGCGTGCGGACGAAGGGTATTCACATGCCGTCCGGATGAAGTTAAAGGGTTCGAACGATTATCAGAAAACCATTTCCTAAGTTTAAAGTATTCGGAAGAACATGCAGGTATTTCGATGGACCCTCTAGAAGAATGAAACCCTAACTCGACATAATGACCACGAGAACGCCCTTGAACCTTAGGGTTTACGGCAGTTCCGCTGTGCCATTAGTGAGGCTTGGGTTTGCCCTTCTACAGCTGGATCATCGATGCTGGGGTATGTACCGGATATTTTTAAACTGTACTTGAGTGTTGAGCTCTCGGGGAATTATGGGATTTTGATGGATCGATCGAGAAGTTTAATGTAGTCCGGATATCAAGTGAAGGGATCGACTATGTGGGAGACTCTAGACATGAGTATTGCCGTTGGTAGCGCAGTCAGCACACCTATGAAAGAATGAGTTCGAAGCGGTCGACATCAGAGGAAGGAGGCGCACATTGATGATAGTATTTACGATTGTGATTTAGTGATTTGAATTTCCTATTTTCGTTGATTGGATTTTTGTATTTTGAGGACTTGTTCTACGATTGGTATTTCCTGTGTGTACCTTCATTCTATCTGTGTTTCTTATATCAGTTGTATTGATGTGGTTTAGTACGCACCCAGTACACTTGATTTGGTTTTATATATTTTTTTGAGATTTTTGATTTGATTTCGTGCATAGGGGTTACACGTGATTTTGACATATGTTTCGACCTAATTTTCATGCATTTTTGTGCTGTGATTTCGATTTTGATATTCAATGTATGTTTTCGTGCTCCATGTGCACCTGATTAGGATTCTTGCGCATACTTGGCGCACTTGATGCGATTTTGTGCACACCAGATGCACTAAATCGGGGTTTTGTGCAGATTAGATGCACCTGATAGTGAGTCGTGCACGCCCGTTGCACTTGACAGATGTTTTTGGTGCACACCTGTTGCACTTAGTTTTGTTTTGTGGGTATTCATGGTTTCTGCATTTGGTTTCGATTTCAGTGCGCACCGGACGCACATGACATTTTATTGATGTGATTGGGATTGATTTTAGTTTGAGCAGTATGTTTTCATGATCATTATTATTTGAGCTAGTAACCAGGCGGGACGTGTATGTTAAATAAAAGATATATATGTAGCTATATTTTTAAAAAAAAATTAAATGTCCGCTACTTAGACCGTGACACGTGCATTGCACGGCGATTTTCAAGAAGGGGTTTTTGTATGCTGCTTTATTATGATGATTCGGCGATTTTACTAGGATACGAACTATATATAAGTTATAGATTGATGTATATTATGATGGTTTTCACATTGGGTTATGATATTTCATTATCGCCATAACTCCGATGATTGCGTCATGCTTGACGGAGTTGATTTTCGTTATGTATTAATGATTTCGGAGCCCTGACGATTTGAGTATTTTGCTAAATGTTTTAGTATTTGGAAGGGGAGTGTTAATTTAAATTCGGGGACCGAATTTCTTAAAGGGGGGAAGATTGTAACATTTTAAAAATAATTAAATAAATAATTAAATGAATAAAAGTGTTTAGGTGAATTTTAGGATTTTCGGTAAAGTAAAATGTATTTTTCGTAAAACCAAACCGTGATTGTTTTTCACTATAAATTTAAAAATATCTATTTTAATTATGAAATTACTAGTAAATAGTGTTTATTTAGCCACTTATAAATTTTTGGTTTAACAAAATATTTTTCCTAAATTAATTATTTTAAATATTAACATAAGCTTTATTTTTACACTAAATTAGTGTAAATTACAAATTTAAATGGTTTTAATTTGTAAAAATGAACCATGGCATATTAGAATTTAGTGTGTATCATGCAAAATTTATTTACAAATTTTTCCTTGTTTCTAGATCTTTCTTGAGTTATTTTAGAAAAGAATTAAAAGAAAATGAATAAAGCATGAAAAGACATTAAGATGATGACATTTTGGAGAAGTTTCTACACCATTTCTCATGAGTTTCTCCCTCTTCCCCTTATTGTGGCCGGCCTCCCCATCACCATGGCTGCCCCCCCCCATTTTCCACCTCATTTTTATTCAAAAATCATCAAAAATACTACAAAAATCCAATTTAAATTCCACAAAAACCTAATTATTTCATACCCTTTATTCTCTACTCTTCTCTACATGGATTTTGGAGTGGGAAAGCATGTATTTTTGAGGCTCATTTTCAAGTTTGGACATGAGGTTGTGGAGGTATAAATCCTTCTCTTTTGTTTTATTTCTATTAGATATTTCTTTTAAAGCATAATTAGATTAATTAGATTAATTCTTGTTGCAAATTCTAAAATTCAAGTTAGGGTTTGAAAATTCAAGAGGTGGTTTTTGTTAATTAATTAGGGTTATAATAGCTAGTTTAACATCTTTTAGAGTGGAAAATTCTTGCATGGTGGTGGTATAATAAATTGTTGATCGAAATTGTTTAATTTAAACTATTTAGCTAACTAGATTTTTTCTAAAATGTGTTGTGGGTAAAATAAAATTCTTATTAAGGGTGTTATCATTAGATGGTAATTTTAGTGAGAATATTAGCATATTAATTGAATGAAAAACTTAGTTTGATCACTAGATTATTTTGATAGTTGGAAAAATAGTAATAAAATGCTATTATTTTGTAAACTAGATTTTAGGAATTTCTAAATAAATGTGATTAAAAATATAATTATAGTTTCATTACATCATTATCATCATAAATTGTGGTTTAAGTTATTAATTTATGCAAAATCATGTTTTGAGGTGGAATTGTGGTATTTTGCTTGGAAAATGTTAAAATTGTTAAAAGTTGCAAACTAGAAATTTCAAATAAATGCAAAATTGTGTAATAAAAATATAGTAATGGTTTGTATAGTCTAGTAATGCTATTTAATGAGTTTTATGACCATTGGTTTCATTTAAATGTCAAGTTTCGATGAAAAACGGTAAATTGGCATTTTCGGGTTTTTCGAAAACGGACGATTTGATCGATTTTAGTGTTTCGATGAATTTGATCATGTTTTACAATATAAGTAATGTGTTTTAAAACTACAAGTTGTTTGATGATGTTATCTCGATCCATCGGAGTTTGTACGCCGATATCGAGCGGTATTTGGTTCTTTTGCGTGGACGGGACATAGGTTTTAACCTGTGCTTGCTCTTCGTATCGTTTGACTTTTGTATGTGATTCGGTTTACGATGCTATTTATATGTTTGCGTCTAGGTACCCTCACGTGGACTGCGGGCGATGAAGAGGAGGATGGCGACACTGTCTTCGGCAGACATGGACCAGGTGAGTAGATGCATATCTACGGGGGGAAGTCGGGTGGATGGCGTTTAGCACCCCCGCAACGTAGAATAGGAATAGTACTTATTGACATTAGGAAACCAGACGTGACCCTAGTAGGACCCTAGTATTGACCCTAGGCTGGACTAGACCGATTTAGGGAAACTATATCAGAGGATGAGTACCTTGGAAGAGGTTCGTAGGTTTCAGATAGAAACACACCCGCGCACACACTGAAAATCGACATGGGGTACGTGTATGTGTATATATATAGAACTAGGTATAGGTATATACATATATATACAACACATATAGGTGATTCAGTGATGTGATATGATATCCGAGGTATGATGAAATAGTATAACTAGGCTTGATGCCGTGATTTTTGACTATACAGTCGTAATAAAGTGTTAGCGGATCATTAGGGAATGAGATAATGAACTTGAATATATAAATTACAAAGAGTGGTGGTGATATTGATGTACATGGGACGCTAGAATAGTACTCGGACTGTAACTTGTGACCGATTACGATATGATATATGTATAACTTGATTTCGACATTATATTGGTGTGACCTGATGCCGATATCATATGAGTATGACTTAATCACAATATGATACATATGACATTATACGAATGAGGAGACACCTAGGAGATACTTGACCATACCCCGACATTGGGATGCCGGACGATGGATTTTACCGTACGAGGCTTAGATTTGATGATTGATCCGCACTCTTGATTCGAGGAAGCCGTACTACGTACGTGACGCTGTTGAGGCGGGATCGCCGACTATTAGAGATATTGATTCAGACGTTAGGTAGACTCTTATTTCTATTGACTAGTTCTTAGGTTTAGTTTTCCTTAGGAGGTTAGATGGACACTAGGTTAGGTTCGAGTCATATAGTGGTAGTAGTACTAGTATATTAAATGAGTAGGTAATATACAGTCGTCTTTACTTTCACACTGTAATCATAATGTTGCATGTTCATACATATGTTGCTATAAATAGTATAAACCTTACCTGTTAGGACACCAGCACCATTACCGATGATGCGCATATTCCACGCACACTTATTTGCCCGCTCACACACATCATCATCGGTAATTGCTATGTCACGTACACTTTAGATCATATTATCTTTTATTGATAGAATCAGTTAACAACTAAACCGATGTAGTATTGTGATCACTCTCTGATGTTTAGTATAAGACATGGCATTCATTACTTAGACATTCATGCATTCATATTTTCGTGTTATCATGCAGTATTATGGGCATATGCCGACACTTATCATATAGTACTCATGATTTTGAGATTTGGATTTCTATGAGATTTCTGGATTTTTGGGGAAAACCGCAAAAATATATAAAAACTTCTCTCTCTCTCCTCTTCTCTTTTTTTTAAAATAAGATGCGGTTTTCTCGTGATGTATGTGTCGTCCACCATGAGTATTTCGTGTTTTCTGATGGATTTCGAGACCCGATTCGAGGAGTGGATGAACCGTCTCGGGTACATGGTGGGCCCGGTATGGTACCCCGGGGCAAGAAGATCGAGTTGTAGACGATGAGCCTGGCAGGGAAAGGCTACCTACCGGTGATGTCTGGCGCGGCGGATATCCGGAGGATACCGACCGTTGTCGTGGGATTTGATGATATGGGCCGATCCGGACTGACGGAGCCCGACATATTGATACTTGAGGTTACATGTGTTGTGTCGATGCTTGACACGGATTTCCATGGATTTCATTGTTGAGATTTCAGATGCTTATACACACCTTACTATGATAACGGCTAAAGGTTCTCATACATATATATCTGGATTTCAGGATTTGTGACTTTACATTCATGGTGCATGCATTTCATTTCATATGACTTAGTACTATATGAGGCACTGACACGACACGGAGTATTTGCACTTACACGTAGTATTACCCTGCTATTACTAGATGTTTGGGATATAGTAGTGTATTATTATGACCTAGGATAGCGTCGTGCATTCGATTTCTTTTCGTAGATGTCTTCTACTCACGAGTTGGCAACTCACCCCCGTTGTGCCAAATTCTTTACAGGTTCGATGTACAGGTTTCCCGTGGCAGCTTGTTGGCACATCTTTTCTTCAGGGCGATTGGCACGGTAGGTTGGTTCACTTGTATCCGAACCACCATTGTACTTTTATTCATTCATTTGTATCTAGTAAGCTCCATCAACCATATTTGTATTACTTGATAAGTTATTGGACCAGTCTTTTACTTCGACCTTAGAGTCGCGCCTGTATTATTCTGATCTGGTGGTTTTGCTTTCTTTCGAGTTTTGAGCCTCGCCCTCTGGCGTTGTATATTATTGTGCTTGTTGTGGTTGTTTCCGCCTGTTGGCGTTGATGCTAGCACCCGTTTGGGGATGCTTTTTATTGTTTATTCATATTTTACTTGTTGTACCCGTTTGGGGGCCAGTTTTTACAGAGGAGACTCTGCCGAAATTTTTGGTAAAATTTGCTGATGTTTTTTTTTTTACTTGTTTTCTTTTCTTTTCTTCTTTTTCTTCTTTTATGGTTTAGATCTCTGGGCTTCGGCTTACTTAGGTCACATGGCGCCTCTAGACGCTTCGTAATCTAAGTGCCGGTCACGTTCCGTACTTTCGGGTCGTGACATTAACCCCATTCATGTTGTGCCAAAGAAATCGGGCATCACGGTCATTACCAATGAGGCAAATGAGTTAATCCCCACTCGCACCCAAACTGGGTGGCGAGTTTGCATCGACTATAGAAAACTCAATGCCGCGACAAGGAAAGACCACTTTCCTATACCTTTCATTGACCAAATTCTAGAACGATTGGCTGGGCACGCGTTCTATTGCTTTTTGGATGGCTATTCCGGCTATAAGCAAGTCCTCATCGCCAAAGAGGATCAAGACAAGACCACATTTACTTGTCCTTTTGGCACTTTTGTTTATCGTCGCATGCTCTTTGGGTTATGCAATGCACCCGCTACATTTCAGCGGTGTATGATGGGGATCTTTTCAGACATGGTTGAAAAGTTTTTGGAGATCTTTATGGATGATTTCTCCATTTTTGGTGACTCCTTCGACGAGTGTTTACTACACCTTGACTCAGTTCTTACCCGCTGTATGGATAAGAACCTAACTTTAAATTGGGAGAAGTGCCACTTTATGGTACGAGAAGGCATTGTCTTAGGACATGTCATCTCGCAAAACGGCATAGAGGTTGATAGAGCCAAAATTGAAGTCATTTCTAATCTTCCTCCTCCTAAATGCGTCAAAGACATCCGAGCCTTCCTTGGCCATGCCGGTTTTTATAGACGGTTCATCAAGGATTTTAGCAAGATTGCTAAACCCTTGACTCTCTTATTGGACAAGGACACAACATTTGATTTTGACTCAACTTGCATGGAAGCGTTCGAGTCATTGAAACACTCTCTCATTTCTGCGCCCATCTTTCATCTCCAGACTGGACTCGTCCCTTCGAAATTATGTGCGACGCATCAGATTTTGCCATTAGTGCTGTTCTTGGACAACACATTAATAAAATGCCGCACGTGATTTATTACGCTAGCCGTACATTAAATGAGGCCCAACTAAACTAAACAACACAGAAAAAGAGTTTTTAGCAGTTGTGTTTGCACTTGAAAAATTCCGGCCTTATTTAATTGGCTCTCCAGTTTTTGTGTATATGGACCATTCAGCTCTTCGCCACCTTTTTGCGAAGAAGGATGCTAAATCAAGGCTAATACGTTGGATCCTCTTGCTACAAGAGTTTGACCTTGTCATAAGGGACAAAAAAGAATGTGAAAACGTAGTGGCCGATCACCTTTCACGACTTCTTTTTCGCCTACACTTGAACTTCCAATCAATGATGTTTTTCCCGATGAGCAACTTTTAACCGTTTCTTGCGAACCATGGTTCGCTGATATAGTAAACTACTTAGCCACCGGCTTGATACCTAAAGATTGGTCGAAACAGGATAAACTTCGATTCTTGTCCCAAGCAAAGCATTTTTACTGGGATGAACCTTATCTTTTTAAATACTGTTCCAACCAAATCATTCGTCGGTGGGTACCGGAAAACGAGTTTAAGAGTGTGCTGTCTTTTTGCCACGATCAAGCGTGTGGCGGGCACTTTGGCCCAAAGAAGACAGCCGAGAAAATCTTGCAGTGTAGTTTCTATTGGCCACGACTCTTTAAGGATGCATATGAATACTGCAAGACATGCTCCCGGTGCCAACACTTGGGCCGGATATTGCGGAGAAAAGAAATGCCGCTCCAACCAATTTTGGTTGTGGATGTTTTTGATGTTTGGGGAATAGACTTCATGAGACCATTTCCCAATTCCTTTGGGAATGTATATATTCTTTTGGCTGTTGACTACGTGTCAAAGTGGGTCGAGGCTATGCCTAGCCGAACGAATGACAACAAAGTTGTCGTTCGATTTCTTAAAGAACACATCTTTTCTCGGTTTGGGCACCCTCAAGCGATTATAAGTGATAATGGTTCTCACTTTTGCAATAGGAATTTTGAGTCCTTAATGCGCAAATATTCTATTACTCACAAGCTGTCAACGCCATACCATCCCCAAACATGTGGGCAACCCGAGGTTTCGAATCGGCAAATTAAGCAAATCTTGGAGAAAACTGTTTCTAAAAACCGTAAAGATTGGTCATTCAAACTGATCGATGCACTATGGGCTTTCCGTATTGCATACAAGACCGATCTTGGTATGTCTCCATACCGGCTTGTTTACGGGAAGGCTTGCCACCTCCCAGTAGAGATTGAGCATAAGGCATTTTGGGCAATCAAAGAGTTGAATTTATCATTAGGAGATGCGGGCAGCAATCGAATGCTGTAGTTAAACGAACTAGAAGAGCTGCGGGATGAGGCTTATGATAATGCGGTAATTATTAAAAACCGAACTAAGGTGTTCCATGATAAACACCTTCTGCGAAAAACATTTCAACCTAGTCAACAGGTTTTACTCTATGACACTCGGTTACATTATCATCCCGGCAAGCTCCGTTCTAGGTGGAAAGGGCCATTTGTAGTTCGCACCGTTTATCCGCACGGTGCGGTAGATCTTGAAAATCCGGAGGACGGTACTTTATTCAAAGTAAACGGACATCGATTAAAACCGTTCCTCACAGCGGACCCGTCGGAGGAGCTCCTGTTTTTGCACGAGCCGATCTACACCGATTAATTCTCCTCCACTTTCACCCCCGAATTTCCAATCTTCTTGCCAAAACTTTGTTTCCAATAAGTTTGGGGGTGTGTATCATTTGTAAATACATAAATACAAAATACCATAAAAAATAAAAAAAAAATTTGAAAACCATTAAAAAAATTTTTTAGACCTTTTTGTAAAATTTCAGAATTACCAAAATAAATAAAAAATTTATTTATAGATAATTTCCTCCTTTTGGAGGGTGTTTTCTGCAAATTTTCATCTTTTCCCCCCATATAAAGACCCAAGCCTCCCCTTTTCTGTCTAATCCTAAATTCTTCTTCTCCTAAACCTAGCGCCGCCGCAAGATTTTTCTGCAGCAGCGATTCTTCCTTGCAGCCGCGTTTCCGCCGCCGGAGCCGTCTCCCACCGCGTTTCCGCCGCCGCCTTCAGTCGTCACCCCCTGAAACTTCAGGGGAGGTACTCTCTACTCCTTTACTCTCTGATTTTCACATTTTAAATTCTGTAGAACACCATGTCGCACAGAATGCAATTAGAGATGGATTTTTCTCAAGTTTTCTCACACGAAATTTATGGTAGCTACTTTGCGAACAAAATTGAGCGGAGGGGTTAGAATTTTCTGATCTATAACCACCATTCTGCATTTGGACTGCCTGATTTAGTTCACCAATTTTACGAATCTATGGAGGATGGGTGTTTGGCTGAATTAGGTTATATAAAATTGAACTGGGGAAATCGCGAAATAAACATTGATCGGGATTTAATTCACGAGGTCACACTTATACCTCTCTTACCTGCACACGACCACCCCTACAATTCGAGGACTACATGCCCCTGATGAGCACCGATTGCTCGAGGACGCCGCGACAGGGTATTCAAGCTCGATACCTTTTCGCGAATGTCTTGACCGTGTGCCGATGGGCACAAAATAACATTTTGGAAGCTCGCATAACACAACTTTTTTCACCCCCTCCTTACATATTGTGCACACACTTATGACGAAGAACCCACGTTTCGATATATGCACAGTATTGCTTAATTCTATAGGTACGGGAAAACGGGACTCAAATTACCCATGTTCTATGTTGGTCACACAGCTTTGCCGATATTTCCTCCCCGTTGAGGAATTTGAGTTTTACATGACGGGAGGGATACCGGTTCGACCGCTTATTGAGGGCGTTTCTACGTCTTATTCTAAATTGACTGATGTCTGGTCGAGAACCGAACCGGCGGAGAATGTACCCGCCCGAACACCTAGCTCGAGCTCGACATCGAGCGGGGGCAAAATGACACCTCAAGAGCATGCACGATTAATGAGGAGAGCAGTGAGGGGAATTGATGCAAATAGGGAAGAGTTTAGGGCGACGGCAAGGGAACACGACCGTCGACTGACGGAGGTTGAGAGGGGTATTCAAACCCTGTTGGCCAGGGAAGAGCGAACACGTTCACGCTCGAGAGAGCGACGTGGGGCCGGGCAGTGAGGGCACTGCTTTGCTTAAGTTTGGGGGAGATGGTGGTGCATATAGTTATCTTTTGCATTGCATATTTTAATTTTTTGTATATATTTTTCTTTTTCTTTTGCATATTTAATTTCTGCATTGCATCCTTATATGAAAATCATAAAAAATTGAAAAAATAGAAAAAGAAAAAAATAGAAAAAGAAAAACCCATAAAAATTGAAAAATTTGAAAAAAAATAATTAATGTATTCAATTTTGGTCGTTTTTGACTTAAATTTGACAAATAGGTTAACTAGCTAGAAAAAACTAGATCTTAGACTTAGTAAATTAAAAACCCTAAAAATAACCTTTCTTAAAGTTTAACGGTAGAAAGTATATGTCTTTGTAGTTTATTTAGAAATAGGCAAATTTTGAGTTCACTTCTTGGGCTAAGTCAAAACAAAGGAAAAGTATTGATATTCTTATTAGAGTATAAGTTTGAAAAATAATTCCTAGCTTAAGTCTAGACTCTGAAAATGTATACCCTACAATTTGCACAAACACGCACCTTGAAACTTGGAATAGTAGAAGAGACCTTGAAATGCTCTTGTCTAAAGTCCTTAGAACGATGAAAAATAAAAAATACAAGTGTGAATAAAGAAAAAATGAACACTAGTTTTTGTGATTACTTAAGGCTGCAAAAAATAGAAAAATAGTTAGCGAGGGTGCTTCATCACCTAGTGCCTTAGACCAACTGGTTTGGGAGTCACTGCTAAAAAGCCTTAGGTGTTACAAGACTAGGAAGTATGCTTTAAAGTGCAAACGCATTTTGTAATTGGTCGTTGGTACCTCAAGAAGTATTAACGGTCGCATGAAGGATGTGTAAGAAAAATTCATTTAAAAATTCACCAATTAATAAGTACTTTGGACAACGGACAAGAGTATGATTGCTTGATTTGAATTTTGAAGTGTAGGGATGAATTATACACACACGTAGGGGGTATGTGATTGGGATTTAGATAAGAGAGAGGAATGAAGAATAGAACTTGTATCTTTAGTAGAGTTGATAAAAATTCCTAAGTGGAGATGGAACCCTAGAAGGAAAACATAAGAGATGCTAAAAGCTAAGTAGGTCTGCAGAACATATATAATCTTAAGTTAAATGATGAGAAAGTGTGAAGAATATGGGTGGATAATTTACGAGTCGAAGATAATAGAATTCCTTGTTAGAAAATCTAATTGGAGAATTAAAGTCAATGGGCCGAATTGATAAGATTTTATGGGTAGTATCCACTGAAAACCCTCAGGAGACAACACTCCTCCTACTAGGGACACCTAGAGGTTTAACGGCTTGTTGCACGAGCTCAGTGCAATCGCGTTTCCTTGCGAAAGTGAGGTTAGGTTTTTGACGATAATAAAACTAATTTTGCTCGAGGACGAGCAAAAGATAAGTTTGGGGGTATTTGTTCATATCATAATATTGCATTATTATATTCCCCATTCTTATGCATTTTACAAATAAACAGGTGCTTTTGACCCATGTCTGCTACATAATACAGGTTACAGGTTCTTGGAGCAAAAACAGTGAAAAAGATAAAAGACGATACAAAAGTGAGACTACAACCAACAAATAAAAGGAATCTTGATCAAGCCTACATGAAGATCAGTTCACAAAATACAAGGCATCGCAAGATTCAAGACTTTGTCTCGAAGCAACGGTAAAAGTCCACTACAATTCACTGGGAGATATGGAAGAAACCTAGAAGCCAAATTGAGTAAAGAACCAAAGACGAAGGAAGCCCAAAAAGCCCAGAGCAAGCCTAGAAAAGTTCACACTCCAAGTCTACCATTGGGCCGCGGAACCGCGGCCAAACCCTGGCTGCGACCGCGGTTCCGCGGCCATCTAGAGCCCGTAGTGTCAGGAAATTTTGCCATAATCTGTGGCGGCGTTGAATAGTCTTCCTAGGGGTATTTTTGTAATAGCAGATGTGGGAGTCATTGTAACCCTAGGGTTTCCTATCCTCCATAAATAGGAACTCTAAATCTTGTATTAGGTCATGCCTTTTTTTATTAATAAAATTCAGATTCCTTTGAAGTTTTGAGAGCATCATTTTGTTAGTTTCTTTTAATTTCTGCCTTAGCTCTAGTTTTAATTCTTGCCCTATATAAATTATTCTTTTGCCTTAGTTTAATCTAGTTTAAAATTTCATAATCTGCAGTAGGTAATTAATCTCTTAGATCTAAAAACAAAATAAAAACCATGTTTTTAATAGATCCCTTAATTAGCGAGTAGTTTCCTCGCTTGTTAGGGTTAGGAATAGGGAAGTGTTTGAGAGATGAAGATCTCTCATCTCTTTCATGCCCAATCATTTGTAATAATTAGGACTTCATGCATGCATGCATATTCCGCTCCCTACGGCACCCTACCCACGAGGTAACGGTGATACCGTAGTATAAAAGACCGGATATGCATGTCTTCCATGAAGGTTAGGGTAATTATTAAGAAAGGACGGACAAGGATCTAGAGGAAAAAACATAGTTTCTTCCCGATCATCCTAATCCCCTTTATTAATAATTACCATAACTCCTAAAAAGATATCTAATTTAGGGCATTGAAAGAGGTGCAAATCTTTATTTTACCAAACTTTACCTAAACCTAATCCTAGCAAGTTTCCTAATCCTAGTATAACTCAATTTAGTTTTTGTGACAAAAGATCCAACACCCTTTGGAATTAGCTCCTAAGAACATTTAGGAAATTAACACCATCCTGTGGACCGACCCGTATTCACCGGCTAGCTACCAAGCGACACCGTTCTTGATTGCGGTAACATATTATTTTTTATCGTAAAAATCCATCTAAATCAGGCAGCCCCCTTCAACAACGTGAATGGACCACCCAGCACTTCACGGAATCCGGTAACTTGAGCACCCCTCCTTGGGTCAACCTGTACCCCCTACGAGTGCCGCGAATAGCCCGCCAATTCTAGAGTGAACACCCCCGTCTCAAAGCCATGAGATGCGGGCTCATTTCCCTCTAGAACCCGGCTATCCGTGCACCCCACCGCGGGGTAATCCTAGTACAGAAAGTAAAATATACAACAGGTATATCGACCTCAGCCCGGTCATGCCCCAAAAGAATAATATATAAACAGGCAGTGACGGCAGTCCACATGTCGGACACTCGCCCCGCAATATCAAATGTACAAATACAACCAAACTGTACTACTATTGCATCCAGGCTATCCACCACGACAAATCTGCAACATCACAGCACAACACAGAACATCAACGTGAATGTCACATTTGCAAATCCGTCTAAAAGGGCTATATCAATTAGATAAGATTTACCGATCAAATGACATTCACGGTCGCAGATATAATGTAAATACTGTGAACTAACATGTCTAAAATTTTGAATCGACAAAATTTCCCCGAAGTGGGCCCCAAGCACAATTCCCAGTACTCAAACAAATCTGGGCCCAAACAAAAAATACCAAAAACCCCATTTCCATGTCAGAGACCACTGTGAAAATTTTGGTGGACTGATGCTACAGTACGGCGACGGAACCGCGGCCAAAACGTGGGTACGGCCGCGGTTCCGCCGCGCTACAGTGAAATCAGCCTACAAAATTTCTACAGTTTTCTTAGAAAAGCTTGCCTGATTTTTTGCAATACTCAAAATAATTTTTGACGACAATAAAAATTCGACAGAAACTTCATGATTGGAAATGCAGTTTTGGAAAATTTCATTCGATCGAAGTTCTAAACACGTTAGAGCAAGCTAGTAAAGGTTAATGGCGTGGCTCTAATACCATGTAAGTCTACGGTAGCGCCCCGGCCGTCTGTTCGAGGCCAAAATGCGGAAACGAAAACTTTTCTTAAACTAGAAACCGGCGCTATCGTATGCTTAAAACCCAGATCGAACCATTAACCTACAACTAGCAACTAGAGAAGGGTTGGAAAGGCTATACCGATCGATCCGTGTCCTTCGGTCTTTGGCCACCATCCTAAGCTCCTCGCGGCATCTCCAGTCTCGATCTCCTTGTCGGAAAGGGCACCACATCATCAAGTATTTTTACGGGCTCCCGCTTCATCCGAAGCAACTCAGGCACGAAGTGTGCTAGCCGACGTGTCCAAGGTGATGTAGAGAATGTTTGTGATCACTTTGTATCTTGCATCCATGGATTTGGATGAAGGTTAGAGGTGTTGCCATTGATGGAGATAGTGAGCTAGAGGAAGAAGAAGAAGAAGAGGTTTCTTTTTCTTTTGTTGTTGCTATCATAAAAAGAGAGAGTATGAGATGAAAAATAATACAAGACCAAAACCACACCTATGGAAGCCCCTTTCTCTCTCTTGTTATCATATCAACATAAATCAAGCTCATAATGTGACACATGCACAAGAAAAGAGACCATGAGTCACCACTAGTGCATGTGTCACAATAAATGCTCCAAATCATGATATCTAGCTCATAATTACCATTTACAAACATTAATCCAAATGTTTGCAACAATAAAAAGATACGGAAACATCTAAAGTAAACTCGTGACGGATCACAAGGATACCCCTCACCTGTATATACATACTTGCACCCACATTCCGACTGAATGCGAATGCGATGAGACTAATGCAATCCAACAAATCTAATACTAGGATCCGGCTTAAACCAAAGCCTACCAGTATGATCCGCCCGATCATGATCCGTGCACTACTGCATGTATATGATCGTGTAGGGTTCCTAGGCACTCTAACAAGGTTCTACAAGGCATCAACCATGCCCGATTCAAAAAAAAAAAATTAGTCGTGCCGAACAACCCTAACCAAGATCGTATACTAGAGATTATGCGAAAACTAGCAAGTTAAACATTTTAACTACAAGTGAAAGGGATTACAACCTTTGTAGATCTGGTCCTTCACTTCTAAAGCTCCGTGTTGACGTCCCTTCGCTGCGATCATCGGGATCCCGGACTCTAGCGATGGTTTCTTCGGAGAAATGAGCGGGATAGGTCGTTGACTTCGAGGCCGAAGATGATCTACGTCGAGGAGACTCAAACTCAAGATCCATCTTCACTAGGTCAAGAACTTTGTGAAGAGAACACCCTAAACTAAATGGCAAGTAGTAGAGGATGATGAAATAGGAAGTGGGTTCACTTTAGATTTGGATTTCTCACTCTAAATCTTCACTTGAAAAAAATCTAGCAAGCTTTCTTTTTCTTGAAAAAGAAGAAGAAGAAGAAAAGAATAAGAATTATATGAAAAGAATAATCAAGTGAAGTCTATCATAATGCAACCATGGGTGAGTTAACCTTTGTAGAGACTAAACCATAGTTAATTATAATGGTTTGGTTAATGAATATCTTAATCAAGACAAAATGAGTGGACTTTGTCAAAGTTGCTTCAAGCTTCATGAAGCTTCAAGCCATGACAAAAGAAGCCACCATTTTGAATAATTAAGATAAATAAAAACCTAAATTATAATTAACATGGTGTATGTCACACACCCACCCATGTTTGCATGTATCATCAACACATGATACAATCTAGTGCATAAACATATATCACATATACAACATGTGCACAAAAAGTGAGAAAATCAATCTTAAGTGAACCAATACTAGTTAATGTAAAGTAATATATCAAATATATAATTATACATTAAATCAATAAATCAACACTTGATTTAATGATCCGGTCATATCGCATATAACCGACTAATATCTAGTGTATCAATGTATCGAATCAACACTTGATTCGGTAACCCGGCTATATCTCATATAACCGTCCGATGATACAAATCGCGAGAATAGAATACAGTATCACATATTGGTATTATTCTCGGTCCCGCACATATCTCATATGCGGTCCTATTTCGTTTCGCTTGAGCCAGGAAACCTCTGTGTAGGACTCTAAAGACTCGTCAATACGCCGGCAGTAGGTGGTGATCATATCAATCACACACAAACCGCAAGCGGTCTGCTAAACGTAACGGCCACCCGAGTATTGAGCGATCAGAAGATCAACGAGCAAGCCTGCTCACACTCCTGCGAATCCAATCAGTAACACTTACCGCACAGTCTGGTCTGTTCGTCTGATATATCGCATATTACGCCTAGGGGTGGTAAACGTCAGACCTCAGCAGCTTGATAAGTCATGCCGATGTAAGGTCCACAACAAGCGTGAAACTACTGATAACACTTACCAGTAAATCACTGCAACCCTGGCCAGGGATTTCCAGTTATGGCCAGTCGAGCATAGCGCAACATCAACTCCCAATACTGAGAGAGACAAATCCCCTCCTATCGCTCATTGCCTCCATGTGAATCGGGACTGTACCCAAAAACCACCTGTTTGCACGACTCAGTAGAGCCGTGGTAGGGTGGAAATCAAAGCACAGTGGGAGACACACAAGACTCTATGACGATCTCGGGTCAACAGACTAAGCTGTACCAGTGTCACTAGAGAACTGCCATCTGACGTGAGGTATAATACCATCTGGGAGTTCTCGGCGAGTCCGTTCGGTGTACCCAGTCACCACTGAGCACCCGCATACCATCTCTGATGTCAAACACCAATGGATATGGGATCATCCATCGCCCATCACATGGGTCGAGAAGATATACGCTAGTCTACTCTGGAATATCGATGCCCCGTCTCGATATTCCCATGACTAGGAACATTGAAGGATGTACTCATGGACTACCCAGGCCCCACTAGTATGATCTACATCATAGTCCTGGAAGTCGAGTATACATCCTAAGGGCTTTATCAACATGTAATAGAGAGACAATAAGTATACATGTTAAGATAAAAAGCAACCAGATAGTGTACTATCATGTCGAGCAAGAAAGTCCTACCTATGTATGTCCCAGCATCCACTACAATATACATCTCATGTACAGTAATGGCCTCTAGGGCATACATATAACTAACAATCTCCCACTTGCACTAGGGCCATCTGTAGCAGTGGTTGCAGTATCTCATACTCAACCATCCCATATAAGTCTCTCTTTGGGAAAAATCCTTTGTGAGTGGATCTGCCGTGTTGTCCTCTAAGGCTACTCTCCTAACCTCGATCACCCTGGAGATCTACTATCTCCATGATCAGGTGATACTGCCTCAGAATTTGTCTAGGTCACTGATGGGACCGTGGTTCCTTGGTCAAAACCACACTTCCATTGTCATACAATGGTAGGAACCTAGTTCATCTCATGAACTAATATACACCCAAACTTCCTCTTTGGTAGTATCTTTGATAGCGATGTCACCAGCCTTTATCGTCTAGTTTTCCACGGTATCTTAGCTTGGAACTCTTCCAACATACCGTCCCTCCACTGAGGGTAAAGACAATGCCTGCGACTGACATTCAGTCGTCCTTATCACCCTGAAACCTTTCTAGTGATTCTCCCCAGGATCCATTTATACCATCTCACTATACCTAGTGAGAATCCTAATATCTATTTAGATCTATCCCATAGATCCATAACCTAGGATTTAGGAGGTATCACTTTGATCCTATTTGGAAAATCCTTGTGATAAGTGGAGATTGACTGAGCGTAGCATAGGAAACTCCTTCCCTATCAAGAGTATGTCATCCACGTACTCTACGAGGATCACCACCTTACTCTCTACTACCTTTTTGTATATACAAGGTTCATCTACCATTTTGATGATGTCAAACTCTTTGAATAACTCATCAAAACAGATGTTCCAACTCCGCGATGCCTGCTTTATCACACAAAGAATCTTGCACACGTTTCCATTGCTCCCACTGTTTACGAAGCCCTCTGGCTGTGTTCTTATAGACGCTCTCTTCTAAATCAATATTTAGAAAAGTAGTCATGACACCCAATTCACTAGATATCGCGGTCATGGTATGCAGCAATGGCAAGTAGGATCTGGATGGACTTAAGCATAGCCACTGGAAAAGGTTTCATCATTATCCACGCCTGGTCGATGACGAAAACCTTTAACAAGTCTAGCTTTGAAAGTCTCAACTTTTCCATCTACACCAAGTAATCTTCTCAAGATATACTTGCTCCTGATGGGAATTTAACCCTTCAGATATAGCAACCAAAGTCCATACTTTGTTGGTGTACATGGATTCCATCTCAGATCGCTAAGCATCCAGCCATTCTTACAGAGTCCCCACTCTTGATGGCCTGCTTGAAACTAGTTGGGTCATCATCTCATGATGCAATCCTCGCTTCCACTGTCATCGAGAAACCGAAGTATCTCTCAGGCGGATGAGGAACCCTACTAGATCGGCGGAGAGGCTGAGGTTTGTTGGAATCTATTGAATCATTTGGTTCTACCAAATCATCTGCTGTAGTTTGTATAGCTGGAACTCCTTCCAGTTCTACCTCATGACCACTAATTTCTTCACAAGAAATTCCCTTTCACAAAGGTGGTATGTTGAGAAACAAAACATATTGTGTTCCTCTGTTAGGTAGAAGATATTCCCTTGCGAATGCTTGGGATATCCAACAAACTTCTACAGAACTGACTTTTCCTCGAGCTTGTCCGGATTTTGGTTTTAGACATAGGCCGGACAACCCCAAATCTTAACAAACTTAAGATATGGGCTCTTCCCATTCCATATCACATATGAAGTGGTAGGCAATGGATTTGATTGGAACCCTATTCAATAGGTATGCAGCTTCTCAAGTGCATAACTCCCAAAAGGAAATAGGAAACTCAGTAGTACTTATCATAGAGCGCACCATATCAAATAGGGTGTGATTGCTCCGCCCCGATACACCAACGTGCTGTGGTGTATACGGAGGAGTAATACTGAGAGAGAATATCATTCTCTTTTAGAATAGTCCAGGAATCCCGTGCTCAAGTATTCTCCTCCTTGATCTCATCATAGGACATAATACTTCTACCCGGTTTTGGTTCTCTACTTCTAACTTATATTCGGTGATTATCTCAAAAGTTTCGGACTTGTGTTTCAACAGGAACATATGTCTGAATCTAGAGAGATCATCAGTGAATGTAATGAAGTACAAAGAACCGGTCCTGGCATGTATAGACTGGGGGCCTTCATACATCACTATGTATTAGTCCCAAGAGTTCACTAACTCTTTCTCTGTTTCCAGTAAACGGAGCTATGGTCATCTTATCTTTGTGACATGACTGGCAAGTTTCATAAGATGTAAATTTAAACTGATTTAAATATGCATCTAAATGTAACTTAGCTAGTCGGGTCGCATTGATATGACCTAGTCTACAATGCCTCAAGAAAGAATCGTTCATTTCTGAACTGTTCCTCTTGTGCGTGTTCTGTACGTTAAGAACTGTGGTTTGATTTAGAACATCTATGCTTTTAGATAACGTGCCTGAACCGATCAACTCTTGATATAGAAAATGTTCAAAACATTATCCAACAATACAAAATTATATCCTTTCTTTACTAATAAAGAGACTGATATGATGTTGTATATCAGGTTCGGTATCTAACAACATTCGTTCAGAATCAATGTATTCTGGTAATACAGGGTGATAGTGACCAACAGACTTGGCTGCAACACTTGCACCGTCTTCTGTCTCATGAAACTTATCACCCGTTCTCAGTTCTCTACCTTTCTGTAGCCCATGTAACAGATTACATATGCGGGATCCTGATCCGGTATCTAATACCCAGGACATATAGGATACAGAGAAACAGTTCTTTGTAATGAACACACCCGAAGAAGATGCATCATCATGCACTTTCTTCGTTTGGAGGTCATGGGAATCCTGGTATTCCCCTATTTCCTGCTCTGTCTTATAACAATTATAAGTTGGAGCGGGACCAACGTTCCCCAGCTCAGTATAGCAAGCGGGTTCGGTCAATACATCCATATTATTATCTTGATTAAGGCGTGACATGGTTGCTAACTGAAGAGAGAGAGAAGAAAACACTCTGCGTGCACTCTTGCAAGATTAGATTGGTTATATATTTTATCTAATCAGGATGGCTCCCACTGTTTCTATCAAATCTTCCTTCAAACCCTAAAAGGAAAGACTAGCCGGGATTAATTACACTATACAAGTTCTCCAATCTTTTAGCCAGGCCAGTGCCAGTACTTTGAGGGAGGTTCCCCGTGCTTTCGCACGGACCTAATTAAAATAAACCTCGTTTTCCCAGGGGCGTAACCCCGTTGACACCTTTCTAGACACCTACTTGATTGGCTAATTGTAAAGTGCAAAACTCTCCCAGGAGTAACAATTACTCGCAGTGGGTATCGGGATCCAACTATCTCATAGAAGGTATGCAATCTCATTGCAAATTTCAACACTTAAAACTCCCGATAAAGGTTTTTACCCCTAGCACCTATGACCTTGGCTATGGTCAACAAATCATAAGCACTAGTCAAGTTCTACCCGTCATTTCGTGATTAATTAGACCCACCCACATGACCCTTGGCTATGGTCTACAAAGTCACGCGACTGTCCTAATTAATCGCATCATATGATGTGTAGGAAGACATCACTTAGCTACCGTACACTGTGCCTTGACTATGGTCAACAAACACAGCACGAATACTAAGTACTCTACTTCCTAAAATGACGGAGGGTTGCGGATGGTTTTTAAGAAAACCTTTAACGCTTTGAACCTGATCTCGTTGCAGAATCAAATAGTTTTAAATGGAGTGTTTTTGAGGCTTTTGCTAGTTTCGCTAAAGAGGTCACTCCCGGTGAAGGGATCTCGGCTCTTTCCTCGTCGAATGAGGTGCAGGATATTCATAATACCTCTATGCAAAGAAAGAACTAGAAAAGCAATCAAAAGATAAACCGAAGGTTGTAGCATCTGCTAGTTATTGCTAAAGAGGTCACTCCCGGTGAAGGGATCTCGGCTCTTTCCTTATCGAATAAGGTGCTGGATGTTCTACAAGGAACACCGCTATGCAAAGCAAAAACTAGAGCTACCTTATTTTTGAAATTCGATTCCACAACATCATTTAGGTTTATTTTCTTTCATTAATCTCATTAATGAATGTCCCATCATTTAAGTCACCTAATCATCACAGATAAATACAACGTACGCTTATGCCATCTGCATTCCCCTCGATGTCCCGTCTTGCACCGTTAGGTTAGGTAACTAACGGCAGAGCGGGGAAGGGCTAGCACGAGTGTAAAACATAAGCAACGTCTATATAATATATCATATATACTATATACAATATCTATCTGAATATATCACATGATCACATCACAGATAACGCAGCAGAAAACATCATATGAAATATTGGATATACTAGGACGTCCGTGTTTTATTTTGAGCCTGTATAAAACACGGATTCCACGGTCGTGATGAATAGCCAATCCCACACCCCTAGACCCCTACGAGAGCGGCAAGCAACCCTACCAATTCTAGAGTTAGGAGACCCGGTCTCGACTCCTCGAGATGGTCTCCCACTGGACCCTAGAACCCGGTTACTTGTGCTCCCTGCCTTGGGTCTATCCTAATGTGGAAAAGTAAATAATATACAATGGTGACATCATCCTCAGCCCGGAAGTTCCCCAATAAAAGAATATTACATACAAGTTTTTACATGAATGAAAATGAAAAACACTCATCTCACATAAAAAAAACCCGGCTATTCAAACACGACGATCCAATATAACATATCCAGCAACACATAACATCACATGTCATCAACGTAAGTAAATATTCCCATCCCAATTGTCGTTGACATATAGCAACGAAACCAGCGATATCACATATTACACTTTACGGTCGCAGAAAAGAAAGTGTAAAACTACAACAGTTGGAATCCGCAACCTCCATAGACATCGCATGCCTAACCAAATGAATTCCTTAGACATCGCATGCCTAATAATTATGAACCCCGCATTTCAGTCTTAAAATCGAAAACACTTTTCAATACCAAGTCGGGCAATTCAACAAGATTCCCGACATTCTGATCGAATGCTCGTCGTAAACTTTAGTAGACGGCCGCACCCTCGGATGCCGTCGACGAAGTGCACTAAGGCGGAACACCGCTACCGCGAGCACCCGAACGGATGCTTTTGGCTACGGGGTTCTCCTACAGTCACTTGGTCGGGGCTATGGGGCGTGGCTGTCTATTAAGTTTACCCAGCGAGTATCCTCGTATGCAACGTGATTGCGACGGACTTTTGATCACATCAAAATTCCGTGGCAACCGATCATATGAGACCGAACTGCTAGATTTATAACATTCAAATTAGTTATCTCATAACTACTCGTGGATTCCAAATATTGTATCATATTCCAGATAAATAGACAATGTTAAACTTTCCGATCGAATAATCAAACACCCAAGTTTTCCCAAATAGTTCTCAACACTTGAAGGGAGTTTAAAAACATCCATTTCATGCTACAGTACCAACGGTCCAGCCGAAGAAGGGTCAAGACAACGCCTCACATGTGGCACGCCGTACTGCCCCAAACCCTAAGGTTCAAAAGGCAGTTCAAGATGGTCACATAATCGAGTTAAGGTTTGTTGTCTTCTAGAGGGTCTATCGCGTTACTTGCACGATTTAGACGTTCTTAAACAACGGAAAAATCCAACACTTGGAAATTTTTCGGCAGTGGAAAAAGTGAGTTATTGATATCCGGTCGAGCTGTTTAACACTTTCTAAAATTACCCGGAAAATCTAAACAAAGTTAAATAATCCGATCGAATCATCGAGTCCCCAGCACACCCCAGAAAACTCAACACTTGAGCAAAAATTAAAAATTCCCAGAAGAATCAGGAAACACATACGGAGGTTACTGTGCAAAATACAAAGAATGCTGTGACTGTACGGCCATGGAACCGCCGCAGGAGCATGCTCATGCCGCGGTTCCGCGGCGCTTTGATCGACTTAGGAGCAAGTGCTGCACAGTAATTCCTAGAAAACCCTGCTGATTTTTCTGAGTATTTTTAATTCAAAAAATATCACAATTTCAAAAAATGTCCAGAGAAGGGTATTATCGGGGTTATCCGGGTTCGATCGGACTTCTAACTTCGTCTAGACATCGCCTAAACCTCTAGCTTGGCTCTGATAACACTGTAGGGTTCCTAGGCACTCTAACAAGGTTCTACAAGGCATCAACCATGCCCGATTTAAAAAAAAATTAGCCGTGCCGAACAACCCTAACCAAGATCGTATACTAGAGATTATGCGAAAACTAGCAAGTTAAACATTTTAACCACAAGTGAAAGGGATTACAACCTTTGTATATCCGGTCCTTCACTTCTAAAGCTCCGTGTTGACATCCCTTCGCTGCGATCATCGGGATCCCGGACTCTAGTGATGGTTTCTTCGGAGAAATGAGCGGGATAGGTCGTTGACTTCGAGGCCGAAGATGATCTACGTCGAGGAGACTCAAACTTAAGCTCCATCTTCACTAGGTCAAGAACTTTGTGAAGAGAACACCCTAAACTAAATGGCAAGTAGTAGAGGATGATAAAATAGGAAGTGGGTTCAATTTAGATTTGGATTTCTCACTCTAAATCTTCACTTGAAAAAAATCTAGCAAGCTTTCTTCTTCTTGAAGAAGAAGAAGAAGAAGAAGAAGAAGAAAAGAATAAGAATTATATGAAAAGAATAATCAAGTGAAGTCTATCATAATGCAACCATGGGTGAGTTAACCTTTGTAGAGACTAAACCATAGTTAATTATAATGGTTTGGTCAATGAATATCTTAATCAAGACAAAATGAGTGGACTTTGTCAAAGTTGCTTCAAGCTTCATGAAGCTTCAAGCCATGACAAAAGAAGCCACCATTTTGAATAATTAAGATAAATAAAAACCTAAATTATAAATAACATGGTGTATGTCATACACCCACCCATGTTTGCATGTATCATCAAACATGATACAATCTAGTGCACAAACATATATCACATATACAACATTTGCACAAAAAGTGAGAAAATCAATCTTAAGTGAACCAATACTAGTTAATGTAAAGTAATTGTTTAGTTGATAAAACTGCACATTTGTTATTACATTTTTCCTACTATTTCTATATTAAAAAGGTCTTTATTATAATATATCATACATATGAGGGTTTATCTGTAAAAATACTATTTTCCATGTGTTGATATATTATAATTAGCATTTGGTAGGAAAATGTATGCAATAAAATATCATTGACCAAATCTTAAGAAAACAAACTCTACTAATTATCATTTGAGTTGTTGTGCAGAATTTTCATGTCTAAAATCAAGGAAATCAAGTTGTTAAAGCAAACCTGTCTAATTAAGAAATCAAAACTTAGAAATCAAGTCTGGCAGCAACTACGAGAAGATTTCCAAGTTCCAAAGGTCCCAGATATCGCCACATGTCACAAGGAGAAAGCTTCAGGAAATTGATCAAGTGATCAACACCCTTGGCCACGGATCCGCGGCCAAACCCCCCTGTTGGCCACGGATCCGCGGCAGGGAAGGAGGTTTAGAAGCTCATAAATTTTAGGGTGAATCTTTACTACTAGCTTCCAAATTTATAAGCTAAGTTTCTGGATTTGGGACTATAAATAAAGACCGAGAGCCTCTTGGAAAAATCATCAAGTGTAACGTTTTAAAAATAATTAAATAAATAATTAAATGAATAAAATTGTTTAAGTGAATTTTGTGATTTTCGGTAAAGTAAAATGTATTTTTCATAAAACGAAACCGTGATTGTTTTTCATTATAATTTCAAAAATACCTATTTTAATTATGTAATTACTAGTAAATGGTGTTTATTTAGCCACTTATAAATTTTTAGTTTAATTAAATATTTTTCCTAAATTAATTATTTTAAATATTAACATAAGCTTTATTTTTACACTAAATTAGTGTAAATTACAAATTTGAATGGTTTTAATTTGTAAAAATGAACCATGGCATGTTATAATTTAGTGTGTATCATGCAAAATTTATTTGCAAATTTTTCCTATTTTCTAGAGTTTTCTTGAGTTGCTATAGTAAAGAAATAAAAGAAAAATAAATAAATGCATGAAAAAACATAATGAAGTGATATTTTTGTGGGGACATCTACACATTTTCTCACCCTCTTCTTTCTCTCCCTCACCTCCAAAAAAATGGCCGGCCTCACCCCCCATGGTAGCCCCCATTTTCCTCATTTTATTTTGCTCCAAAATTCATCAAAAATCCTTTAAAAATTCAATTAAAAATCCACAAAATCCTATTTATTTCCTACCCTTTATTCCTTGCTCAATTTTATATGGAATTTGGAGATGGAAAGCATGCATTTTGGAGGCTCATTTTCTTGTTTGGATTTCATATTTTGGAGGTATAAATTTCCTTCTTTTGTTTATTTGTTATTAGATGTTTCTTTTAAGTATGTTTAGATTTAATGAATTAATTCTATGTTCAATTTTTAAAATACAAGTTAGGGTTTGTAAATTCAAGTTATGATTTTTATTAATTAATTAGGGTTATAATAGTTAGTTTAAGACTTTTAGAATTGGAAAATCTTGCATGGTTGTTGAATTGTAAATTTTTCATTTAAAATTGTTTAAATTAGGAATTTTGCTAACTAGGTTTCTATAAAACATAATTTTTGGTGAAATAAAATTTCAATTAATATTTGTAACACTAGATTGTGGTCTTAATAAGTGTATTAACTTGTTGGTGGAAGGGAAACTTAAATTGATTGCTAGTTTCTATTGATAATTGATAAATTGTGATAAAAAATTGCTATTTTGTAAACTAGATTTTAGAAATTCCTAAATAAATGAGATTAAAAATATAATTTATGGTTTCATTAAATCATTATCATCATGAATTGTGGTTTAATACATTAATTCATGCAAAATCACGTTTTGTGGTGGAATTGTGGTATTTTGCTTGAAAAATGTTAAAAATTATTAAAGGTTGCAAACTAGAAATTTCAAATTAATACAAATTTGTGTAATAAAAATATAGTAATGGTTTGTATAGTCTAGTTATGCTATTTAATGAGTTTTATGACCATTGGTTTCATTTAAATGTCAAGTTTTGATGAAAAACGGTAAATTGGCATTTTCGGGTTTTACGAAATTGGACGGTTTGATGGATTTTAGGGTTTCGATGGATTTAATCATGTTTTATAATATAAGTAAAGTGTTTTAAAACTACGAGTTATTTGTTGATGTTTATCTCGATCCATCGGAGTTTGTACGCCGATATCGAGCGATATTTGGTTCTTTTACGTGGACGGGACATAGGTTTTAACCTATGCTTGTTCCTTGTATCGTTTGACTTTCGTATGTGATCCAGTTTACGATACTATTTATATGTTTGCGTTTAGGTACCCCTCACGTGGACTGCGGGCGATGAAGAGGAGGATGGTGACACCGTCTTCGGCAGACATGGACCAGGTGAGTAGATGCATATCTACGGGGGGAAGTCGGGTGGATGGCGTTTAGCACCCCCGCAACGTAGAATAGGAATAGTACTTATTGACATTAGGAAACCAGATGTGACCCTAGATTCTTAATGAGTAGGGCCCTAGTAATGACCCTAGGCTGGACTAGACTGATTTAGGAGGACATATCAGAAGATGAATACCTTGGAAGAGGTTCGTAGGTTTCAGGTAGAAACACACACACGCACACACTAAAACATGATATGGTGTGTACGTGCATGTGTATATATATATAGGATGAGGTATAGGTATATATATATACAACACGTATATGGGATACATTGATGTGATATGATATCCGATGTATGATGAAACAGTGTAACTGGGCTTGATGCCGTGATTCTTGGCTATACAGTTGTATTAAGTGTTAGCGGATCATTAGAGAATGAGATAATGAACATGTATACTTAAATTATAATGGGTGGTGATGATATTGAGGTATATGGGACTCTAAAATAGTACCCGGACTGTAACTTGTGATTGATCACGATATGGGATATGTATGACTTGATTACGATATCATATAGGTGTGACCAGATGTCGATATCATAGAGGTGTGACTTGAGGACGACATGATATCAGTATAACTTAATCACAATATGATACATATGACATGATATTTCTGAGGATAAACTAATGATGCTTATTATGATGGCAATGATATATGATTGATGTATGCGATCTGTTAGTGTATATGCCCTAGAGGACATTACTGTATCATACTAGTTTGTATATTACTTGATGGAAGCTTGGGATATTCACCTTGTATAAACAATCTTGCTCAATATAGTAGTATGCTACTTGGTTTGTTTCTACTTCAATGTGTACTTGTGTTTATTTCAGTATATCACTTATACGCATTAGTGGAGCCCTTAGGATCTTTGCTTGATTACCAGCATTGTGATGGCAGTCACACTAGTGGGGGCTGGGTAATCTATAAGCACATCCTTATACAGGTCCCTAGTCGCAGGACTATCGAGACAGGGCATCGATACTCCGGAGTAGACTAGCGTATGCGCTTCTCATCCCAGTGTGGGAGATGGTCTGTCCCACAGCCATCAGTACATCGTACTGGAGATAGTATACGGGTGCTCGTTGGGTTACGAGTACACTGGACAGGACTCGTCGGGAACTGACAGGTTGGTATTATACCTATCGTCAGTTATCAGTTCCCAGGTGACATGAGTACAGCTTAGTCCGCTGACTTGACACTGGCACTTCGCCTCGAGTGTGTTCCCACTGCACTTTGATCACTACCCTACCACGGCTCAAAGGAGTCGTGCAAACAGGTGGTGGTTGGGTGCAGTCCCGAAGCACTTGGAGGCAGTGACAGTTAGACAGGATTCGTCTCTCCCGGTATTGGGGGTTGACATCGCGCTGTGTCTAGGAGAGCCATTACACGAGTAGTCCCTGGCCAGGGCAAGCGAGATATACTGGTAGGTTTCCAGTGTTATCTCAGGGTGTTTTGGGCTTCACTCCGACACGACTTGTACCGCTATTGGGGGACTGACGTTTTACCGCCCCCTAGGCCCGACATGCGATGTATCAGACGAACAGACCGGACTGTGCGGAGAATGTCACATTCAGACTCAGTAGGAGTTCAGATGGGGTTTTCACCTCGTCAGCCTTCTTGTCGACATCTACCTGGGGACCGTTACGCACAGCTAGTGCCGCTTGCGGTCTGTGGTTAAACCCACTACCAGCGTAGTGTCGAGTCTTTAGAGTCCCACACAGAGGGTATTCGCCTCTGGGCAAAACAGAGTAGAGGTCGCATGGTTTTGCGACGGGTTCGTTCTCATCCGCGCACTTGTGCACGTTTAGAGTCCGGACGGATATTACTGGCTGGCTCTGGTTTGAGTCAGATACTGGTATATGTTTTTGGGGTTGCTTTTATCTCAGTATTCATGTTCCTCGGAACAAGGATGCAGGTGTGTATGCACGGTTATTTGAGGAAGAGGAAGATGACTTTCATTAGGGTTTCGGAACGGATGCGTATGCACAGATGACAGTCGTCTTTTTCCAAACCCTAATGGATTTGTATTATATCAATTAATAATATATAATAAAATGAAATTGTGTCATGGTTGGTTTTTGTTGACTTGTTGACCATGGTTGACTTGTTGACCATGGTTGAAGTTTTGACCATCATCATTACAAAAGAAAGATGCTCTTTGATTCTAGCAAATTCATTTAATGTTTGAAATGATAATGGTCATTCTAAAACTTTCCATCAACCTTTTCATTTTCATTATTATTATTATTGATAATTCTTTTTCTTTTGCATTATGGTTGCAAGAAAGAAAAAGGATAGCTCATTCTATCATATTCATTCTCTCTCTTCACTTCATCTTCTTCTTCCTCTAGCTAAAGAGAAACCTTCTCATGTGTTGAGAATCCTTCTCTTTAAAAAGAAAAGCACCCCTTAGACACTCTCTACTTATTCTAGGTTCAAGGTTTAGCAAGTCGGAAACCCTAGTTCACTCAAAGCACGAGGAAGAGCCCAAAGGTTGAACTCTCGAGGTGGATCCATCTTCGACGGAAGAAGGCGACAAAAAGAGAACCATCAACCTCTACAAAGTTTGAAGAAGAAGGAGTTCAAGTTTAGGTATAACCATCTTCATCCGAGTAGCTAACTCTCTTTAGCAAAGTATGCTAGTATTAGTTTAGTTAAAGATCCCGACTTTGTTTTAGTCCATGTTGCCTCTTGCGATAAAAATTTGTTTTTTATACCGTTTCCGCCTCCCCGTAAGCACCGGGGGTCGCAATATGGACTTACAGTGGTATCAGAGCCTAACTAAACTTAAACTCGCTTGGTAGTGAAGTGTAACGAAGTTCGGAACCGGAAAAATCCAAAAACCAAACTTTTACAAAACCTGAGTTTCTGTTGAATTTTTTTTGGCTCAAAATGAAAAAATTTATATACCTAAATTCGGCTCAGGGTTTTGTGTGAACACCCAAGAAAAACGTTGCCCTAATTCGTTCAAACCGCCGCGCTTCCGCCGCACGAGGTAGGCATGTGCCGCGGAAGCGCCGCAGTTTGTCGTCTTCTGTGCATCGTTTTTCGTGCAGTGTGTGTCTGTGTTGGTTTTGGGATTTTTAAAATATATTATATGTGCCCAGATTTTCCAGAACTGAAATTCACTTTTGGGGTCCTATAATTCCGTATTTTTTCCGAACTTCACTGCACTTTGACTATAATGGTTATATCTGTGATGCTTGCATGTATTGAACGTCGGCTAATCGCTATAAGACGATTAGTCGGGGTTATACATGATCTGTGTTTGACATTGGAATGTGTATATGAATATGTTGGACTGTCGCGGGTGAATAGCCGGGGTGGATGTGAGATGAGCTTTTGTTTTTCTTTCATTCATTGTAAATGTAAATTGATGTAATAAATATTATTTGTTTGGCCGCACAACCGGGTCGGGGTTGTAGCCGTCATTGTATAATTCTTTTTTACTGTTTTTGCTCCTAGGATAGACCCATGGAGGGGTGCACAAACTACCGAGTACTTGGCGGGTAGTTTGCCGCACCCGTAGGGGTCTTGGGTGGGGTATTTGGCTATTCACCGCGACCGTGTAATCCGCTTTTCATTGCAGGCTCGAAAGGATTGCGGATTGCTAGTATATCCAATGTATTCATCTGTGATCTGTAATGTCTATCATTGCTTTCTATTTAGGCGTTGCTTATGTTTTACAGCCGCGCTAGCCCAGCCCCCGCTCTGTCGTTAGTTAAGTAACCTAACGAGTGATGACGGGACCCCGTGGCGAATGCGAATGGCATAAGCGTACGTCATATTTTGGTTGTTTTCTGCAATGGTAGGATTAAATGATGGGACGCATTAAAAGAACTAATGCAAGAATATCACGCTTTAAAAGAACTAATGCAAGATAATAAACCAAGTTTAAAGTCGATGGAACACTTTCGGAAAACCACTCGGTTCTTTTCAAAACTAACTTTTAAATGCGGAGCTTGAGCCACTCCTTCTAAAAGCTATCTCGTTCCATCGATTATATCAAGTTCACTACGTTCACGGTTTCGCCAAAACCATCCGTAGCCCTCCGTCGTTTCATATGAATATTCAACAGTATTCAAGCTGTGTTTGTTGGCCTTAGTCAAGGCACAGTGTTTGGTAGCTGCTGGGTATTCATATGTTGCATAGATAGAATGCGTTGGTTTGGGACAGTCGTATTGCCTTGTTGGCCATAGTCAAGGGTATATACGGGTGGGTTCAAATTAACCTGGATAACGACGGGAAGAACTTGACATGTGACTTATGATTTGTTGGCCTTAGTCAAGGTCATAAGAGCATGGGGCAAAAATCCACATCGGGAGTTTCATAAGTACTGAAACTTGCTAGATTTGCATACCATTTGGAGTGTGATGATTATGGTAGGATTCCTTCATTTTCGTCACGCGATGATATTTGGATCCCGATCCTACTGTGAGTATATGCTACTCCTCGGAAAATTTCTCACTAAACGATCAATGCTATAAACCTAGTAGGTGCCTAGAAAGGTGTTAGCGGGGCTTCGCCCCCAGGGAAAAGAGGTTCTTAAATTAAGAAACTTCGCGAAAGCGTTGGAAAACCTCCCTCGAAGTACCGACACTGGCCTGGCTGAACGGTTAAGCAAGTATTGTACGGTGGGATTGATCCCGGCTAATTCTTCCTTTGTGGTTTGAGGAGGGATTCGAGAGACAGTGGGAGCCATCCTGTTTAGACAAATTAAAAACCATTCTAAACTTGCAAGAGCATCGTGCTAAGTGTTTCTTCTCTCCCCCTGCAGCGACCAAATCGAAATGACTGGACTTAAGTTACTTCTAGATAAAAACATACTGACAGGGCCAAACTACAAAGATTGGCTCAGGAATGTCAAATTAGCAATCGCTTACGACAAGCTGGGGTATCTTCTTACCACCAAAGCTCCCCCCGTCCCAGGTCCCACCTCCAGCGTCGCGGATAAGGAAATCCGTACGACTTGGGAGATTGACAGCGCGAAGGCCAGGTGCCTCGTACTTGCCTCGATGGACAACGACCATCAGAGGAGGCACGAGAATATGGATTTGGAATCCATATTTCTTCATACAAAAGAACTGTATGGAGAGCAGTCTCGTATCGCAAGATACGAAGTGTCGAAGAAGTTATTTTCGACAAAGTTGGCCGTCGGATCATCGGTAGCGGACCACGTGCTTAAGATGATTGGCTACACTGAGGAGCTCGCGGAACTTGGGACCACGTTGGACAGTGAACTCTATACGGATATAATTCTCCAGTCCCTTCCATCCACTTACGCCCAGTTCATACTGAATTTCAACTTGCAAGAAAAGGAAGTTGAACTTTCAGAACTCCTCAACCTGCTGAGGAGCGCAGAGGGCACCCTACAGAAGGGTAGGGAAACACCCGCTTTGTTTGTAGGAGGATCTTCTTCCTCTAGGTCCAAGGCGAAAGCCAAGGGAAAGAGGAAGAAAGCCCCCGCCAAACCAAGAGGCGGTGTTAGTAAAGTGGGTACGAAGGGAAAGGAAAAGGCAACAAAGATTGCGGGGAAGCTTATTGGAAAGGAAGAGTGCTTCTATTGTCATAAGAGTGGACACTGGAAGAAAGATTGCAGGGCTTGGAAAGCCAGGACACAAGAACTGAAGCAGGTTGCGGCTTCAGCTTCAGGTGTGTATGTTATTGAAAACTGTCTTTCTATAAACTCTACTTCCTGGGTATTGGATACCGGATCAGGATCTCATATCTGTAATTCTTTGCAGGCGTTGAGAAACCGTAGGTTTTTGAAGGCAGGTGACATGACCCTCAGAGTTGCGAACGGAGCTAGCATGGATGCTAAAGCCGTGGGGGACTATCACCTGGGAATGACAGATGGGCATGTTTTGGTTTTGCGTAATTGCTTTTTTGTACCCAACGCAACTTGTAATATCATTTCTGTATCTTTGGTTTCTAAAGAAGGTTATGAATTTGCGTTTGTAAGTAATGTTGTAAACATTCACCTCAATCAAGTTCTGATTGGGTCAGGTACACTGAGCAATGGTATATACGTATTAAACCAACCACAGATTTTCAATATCCAGAATACACACAAAAGAAAGTCTCCAGATATCAATCAGGCTTTCTTATGGCATTGTAGACTGGGTCACAT